>OY720429.1:270705518-273600247 GCA_963082735.1 Pocota personata
ACACACACATGCATACTGCGGGTGGGGGTGTTGAAAAACTAACTAAATCATCAACCAAAATGAGGTCCTTTATAGTACTACCAGCACCACAATTACATTACACTCCCTCTTTTCACTGTCTTTTCAGATTCAACTGCTCTCCGATAATTTCGGTCTGCAATTCGTTCCGGCAATTGCATCGGACACTGCCGAGTACATATGTCTGGTTAATGACAGACATATTCCGGAGGCGATTGTTGATTTATTAGTTCAGGGTGAGTAATTAATTTTATGCGGTACTAAGTATGTGTGGGTGAGCATTTTGTTGAAACTGGAAGCTGCAGACCGGCAACGGAGGTGAGGTCCTTTTTGTCACAACGAGCCTGACTGTCCGTTTCTGTTGCGGTACCAGTAGTGTGTAAATGCTGGGTTTTGACCCGAGTTCCGTTTCAAGGATAATTCCATAATGTTGACGAGCTTTTCTGTTTGGTTTATTTATTCCACAGATGTTCCAGATCCACCAGAGAGACCATTACTGATAAGTTTTACGTCACGGTCAGTTAATTTATCGTGGGCACACTCGCAGCATTCAAGGAATGCTCTAGTTACGCACTTCATCATTGAAACGAGGTAAGTACGAGTGGCGTGGGCTGTTGTCATTTCATTTACAGTTGTGTGTACTATGACGGTTATGGTGATACAGGATGGAAGCAGGCGTCCTTTATATTCAATAAAGTGTGGAAGGCTTTTAGCTAACTAGTTCTTAGATAACTTTATGAATTAGTAACCACAATGTAGTCAAGGCTGACTGTCAAATGAAGTGAATGTGCCTTCTAATAATAGCTTTCAATAGGAAATACTCGTAGCAGTGGCCTTTGAGTTTGCACATAATGAACATCGCTATTGAGCGCGTTGTTAAATGCCAAGGTGTACCTCAAATGTTCTAAAACCCATTCAGGATAAAACGCCGGGTGTTACGATGCATGGGATTATTTTCAGATCAGACTAAACTTAGGAAACTACTTGCTTATTTGCTCCTCGTTTCTGAAATCCGCAACAGCTTAGTCTTTGAAACGGACGTACAGTCTTCCCTATCGTCTAGGACAAGATTCAAATGCAATCATGACATAAGCGCTGCTCTTCATTCGAAGTTTATGGCTATGTACCTTCTGGTCTATTCGCCCTCCTCCCACGTAGGATGAAATTTCCAATGAAGGATTTTTCTCTCGAAAGATAGGTCTTAGAGTAAATATTTAACCTACTGTCGATCTTCAGAGTGAAGAGGCTGAGCGTACGATGCATGAAGAGTAACCCTTACAAGACATTGGATGGACTTTTTGTAGATTTTTTTTTTTTAAATGTTCTCCACCACTTAGAACTGTGCTCCTTAAAGTTTGTAAAACCCAGTGATGGAGCGAAAGGAAAATATATAGGGAAGAGATAAAGACTGGACAGATAAGGAGGCAGAGTGAGGTAACAATGCCCGTTCTAGACTTCTGGAAGGAAGGCAAGATATTCCACATTCGCGTTGCATGGCTAAAAAACAATCTCATGATCGGTGATGAACTATACTTCGTGCGAACATTTATAGTGGAAATAAGCAATCAACATTCTATCGGTGTTCAAGCAAAGGGATTTGGCTGCATACACACTGATCACCGATCAGTCTACAAGCTTGTCGTTGTACACGATCGTGTAAACTTAAGCATGTGACGGGAGCTTCCGCTCAAACATCGGAGTTATATTCAAGTTATTCGGAAAAGCATAAGCTTTATACATTGTGACCAAGTCCATAGGAGTGAAAACCAGTTTCCACCTTTTATAGAATTCTAGGTATCTAGCACCACCTTTTACAGCGTCAGTAGTCTGGTGGTTCCATTGATCTGTGCTAACATGCATGCCAAGCATTGACAAGCCGGTAGATTCTTCAACATCAACCCATCCATTCTGAGTTTAACAAGCTTCATTGACAGAAGACAGGAATGAGTTTTTGACGAGTTGAAACCAACTCCGTAGTTTGTATTCCAATTGATGATCGCCACATGATGACAGAGATAAGTTCAGTAGATATTCGCTGCCGCTGAGTTTCAATGATTTGGGACCCTTGCCATGGTGTCGCTAATGATGTCAAGAGTGCTGTCATCTGCAAAGGAATGAATCGTATTACGAGTAACAGAAAGAAGTTCATTGATATGAATCAGTAATAGGGGCGGAGAGAATACTGCGCCCTGGGGAACACTGGCATTGAAACAACCTGTAATGATCGGTCACTTAAAAAACTCGCGATCCACTTCACGAAAATACTAGCGACATCAAGAGCTTCAAGCCTGTTAATGAGGCTATTATGCCACACTCTTTTTAAAGCCTTCTAGATATTAAGGACAACAACTCTACATTCACCAATTTCCTAGCTTACTTTCTTTAGATGGCGGTACTGTCCAGGGTAGACCTTGGTCTTAATCAACAACCAAGCACAAGAAGTTGGTTGAGGTCCTTTTCCATTTGTGAGGTCTTGTTTTACAGCGTCAAATCTCATCTTTTATCTCTTGAATGGGCGGATTGCCAAGGATCTTCTGCTTCACATAACCCCAAAGACAGAAATCTGACGGCATGCATATCGCACGATCTTGTTAATTTTGGTAACCGAAATGTGAAATAATTAAACTTTGTGTGCAATAGCTGCATTGTTTCTAGCGCAATGTGGCAAAATCACATGACAGCTCGTCACTTTGAGGTTGTCCTTTCTCAAAAGCCTCGGTGATGTTGTTACCGGCCTTGATGGAACAGCGTGCATTCTCCTTCATTACTCTGCACAGACGGACAAGTTTGACATGGATGCCAAAACTAAACATTGCTCTGTGTAGCTCGTCCCTATGGACGCTTTCATAAGCTGCTTTAAAATCAATGAAAAGATAGTGAGTATCGATTTGGAGTTCCTGGGTTTTTTCCAAGATCTCCCGCAATGTGAATATCTGATCTATGGTCGACTTTCCTGGCCTAAAACTGCAATGATACGGACTAATCAGATTGTTGACAAAAGCTTTAAGAAGTTCACAAATGGGATGTGATATTGAGGAGACTGATACTTCTATAGTCGGCACTCAGAGGTCCACAGGGTCTCCTTTCTTGAGGATCGACCAAACGATGCTGAGGTTCCATTCGTCGAACATTTTTTCGTCTGACCAAATCTTACAGATTAGTTTCATCAACTGCTTAAATAGCTCGGCAGTTAGACCGTCGGCTTCAGCTGCCTTGTTGAGTTTAAGCTTAAGACTTTATTTAGTCCTTTAATCACTTTCAACATAGTTTGAGAATTAACTCTCTGAATGCGGTCGCAAAGTTGAGATTACTGAGTTTTGTTTGAGTCCCAAGTTACAATGGGATTACTGGAAATGAAATCTTCTACGAAGTTCAGGAGGACTTCTGAGCACCTGAACCTGCTTTCGGTCTCACTACGTCCTCAATCAGGGGATTCGATTGACGTTTTGTTTCTATAAACGTAATCGTGGATGGGATAACTCTCCAAGATGTAGGCAAACCTAACGAATGCTCCCGGACGTCTGTGAGAAATCCGCGGCATTCTTGCTGAAAAGACTGCAAACAACTTATCGGTGGTCTCACACCTCAGTGTGGTAGGTTTAAGTATTACAATAGTTTTCGATGCCTGTAGAGAGAGCAATGACACTGCGAAACACTTCTCTGTGACCTCTGTGATTGCCCTGCTTTTGCTCGTATCCGGTGGCACATTTTCGGCTCGGTGCTGATATGGTGAGTGCTGACAACATAATCTCGTCATCACTGAAGCGTTTACTCGACTTTGTGCGGAAGACGAGGAAATTCCATTAAAATGGGTAAAACAAGATTTGCTCCATGGTAATACAATAGGCCAGTTGCGTCTGAGTGCTCCAGTGCAGCGTTTCCTGACCCGACAAAAATAAATGCCAAAAATATTTGTACGTTCTATTCGTGCACAAGATTGAAGCTCTCTAGCTCAAACGGTTCAAAAGTTACAAGCATGTGGCAGAACATGGATGACACGACTGGGAATAATAGCGCCATCTTCGATTACTTCGAATTGTTTAAGGATATTGTTGAATTTACAATAAGCCTGGGTACTGCAGTCAATTAGGCTAACGAAATCAGGCGAAGAATGTATTCGTTCCAATACACGGTAAGCTTGTACCTTGCCTCTAATATCGCAAGAGGAACAAAAAATAATCCACCTCGTTGGCTTCAAAGTTTACAGCATAGGCAAGCAGTATCTCCAACGGTCGTCCAAAGAGAAAAAGAAGAGACCAAGTACTGGAAGATCTGCAGAAGCTTAGTGATTGAAACGGAGCTGATCGCTAAGAAACAGAGCAGGTAGAGGACTACAGGTACTAAAGTTTCCGGGGACTTGCAAATGATCTCGATGTGTTTTTAAATTGAAATTATCTTTTTTTTTTTTGTTTTCCTTTTGGAAAGTGGACAAATCATAGCTTGGCCTTAACCACTTACTGCATTCCGCCACTGGGATGTATGATGGAACTGGTAACCACGGCCGACTTTTAAGATAGATCATTTGCACTCTCAGAACTGCAATCGATTTTTGATCGGTGACAATGGCAAATTATCCAGTAAACAAATGGAGATTACAGAGGGTGTCCATGTTTTCTTGGCTACCTGCTAGAGTTACCACGACAACTACTGCTCTGTACTCTTCCATCAATTTTAGACTCGTCTTTGACTTCGTGAATGTGACAAATAAATTTTAGACTTCCACTATTGCCTCAAATGATACTGATACGAACACCAGGCTTACTTTCCAGTTTCCTTTTACCCATTCAGTCCTTTGGTTACCTATTATACTTTACATAAACAGTGAGTCATAACCAGAAATACAAACATAATTCACGCAAAAAATCTCTAAACCCTCTTAAGCCTTTCGAACATATTACTGCCATGTTCCATGCACATTTACGCATGTTGCCATAAAAAAAAAGAAGTGAATCCTCACAATCACCCCAGTTACAAGCCCAACAATTTACTCGCATAACTCCATAATCCCCAGCGAAATGCTGACCCATAATAATTATCATGAAGCCTCCCTTTGATCCACAACTAAATAAAAATCCAAACCAAAGTGCTCGGCAATCAGCTAATCACCAAACCACAGTTTGCATCCAGTAACCATTTGCACGGTTGCCTGAACTGGAATCCCACTAATTCCACGAGAACTCACAAAACATGCCAACTCAGCGGAAGGACATCATAGTAAGTGGTTCTGATTCATGTATGTATATCATGGGGAGGAAACAGCACTCTCTCTCAGAAATATCAAACAAAATGAAATATCCTTTCAGTCGAAATTCCGCAGAAAAATTCAAATCCTGCCAGACCTTTTTTTTTTTAATATTAGGTAGGCGTGTTGTGGGCTAACCCCACAAAAAGCCCACCACCATTACTAGTTCGACTGTGCTCTACTGCGCCGCTGATTAAATCTAACAGAAATCATAAAAATTTAAATCGTAAAAATAGCGAGGACGCAAAAAAGGATATACAAGTAGACCTACTGCACGACTGCAACTGCTATGTTACAGGATGAACATGTTTGGTTTGCACCCGACAGGATTATTATGACCATTTGCGCTACTCACACTCGTCCTGGATTTGTAGGCACATACTCGTATCTATTTATATTTATCAACAGCTCGCACGAATTGTGACCAATGGGGGATGGTAGTCAGAGTCGCTGTACAAAAGTTAGCTACCACAAATGGAGCTCCAGCCAGTGAATTTGATTATTTTTATTGAAATTAATACCAAAACTATGAGATTTTAATTCGTGTAAAAGGATTTTTAGTTCGTAGTACCAGTGTTGCTGTACTCAAAAGTTCGCATTGACCATAAACCGAGACAGTCATGTAAATTTATAGGTCCAGGCTCAGCCACTACCACCAGAACTAATTCCCAAATGGATATGTAAAATTTTCATGTTTCGTCCTGTGAATCAGATTTTTTTTTTTACAAATATTTCAAAATATGTATGCCACAGAAATAATTTTGCTTAAAAGGACTCCCCATCCGCAAAATCCATATCCACTCTCAACTATTTAAAATATTTCGCTGCATAGTTGTTCCCTCGTGGAAAAAAGGAACAACAACTTTTAGTTTGTTTGCATAAAAGGCGAAACAAGGATAAAAGTTTTTAGCGGATTATTATGCTGATGAAGTTGGAATATTATCCTTTTGCGTTTCTTGTTTTGCCTGTACGGGGTTCTGTGAAGCTCGTCAAATCTGCATGCGGGACTTGTGCATGTGCATTTTGTCATATAAACTCTGTATCCCGAGTCCTGCAGGAAAAAATTAAATTATTTCCCAGTGATTTGGATGCATACGTGTATTTTTTTCAATTTCACTGTTTATGTGAGAGAGTTGGATTTCCCATGTGATTATAAAGCGGAAGTTTGTGCCTCGTTTCACACTTTGTTTAGTTTGGGATTCGGTTTTTTGTGCGGTAGCGGTGGCAGCAAATGAAAAGGAAAAACAACCGGTCATTGTGTTCCAAGTGAATTTGCAGTGAATTTGCAATTTTTTGCGACTTTTCAAATGGAGTTATTATGTATGGTAATGGGCAGAAGCAGGACATTAAATTTGAATTTTTTGGACAGGGATACGGGGACAACGAAAATGTTTAAGGGTGACAGTTTGTGGTCATAGTTCTATAATGCACCTCACAGGTCTAGGGTTTAATATTCTTGAATTAAGTTTTACATTGCTGCTTGATAAAGTGTGCCCTTAGAGCGTTTTTTCCGGTTTTCCATCTTGAACTATCGAACTCGTACTTTATCTTGCTACCTGCGCTTCCGAAATGAGTTGTCATGAACATCCAGCTTTGGCGATGTATCTGTGGCAAGGGGACGTGCTCTTTGTAGTCAACCGCCACCTATTAATGAATCTGAGAGATCTATGTAGGTTACTCGGACTACTTAGTTATTATAATCCGATGCAAAAGTTGTGTCGGATTGGTGCAACAGAGAAGAACTATCAATCAATCCCAGCAAAACAGTGCTAATAACTTTCACAAAAAGGAAGAAATGGAACTTTGGAACAGTCACTCTAAGGGTACGTAGATCGAGTTCTCTAATGAAGTCAAATGTCTAGGTGTGACCCTAGACAAAAGACTAAATTGGAATACCCACATTAAGAACACAAACATTAAAGCGACAAAAGTCATGTGGGACTTTAGAACGTGGGGCCTATCCCCAAAGATGATATATTTGTTATACACCACTGTGGTCAGACTGATCGTAACTTATCCATCTATTACAAGAAAAAGACCACGATCACCAAGCTCCAACGACTTCAAAGGCTGGCATGCCTTGGCATCACAGGATCCATGCGTGCCTGATCGACAGTAGTTATCGAATCAATCTTAACTCTTACTCCCATACATCTCCTTATCAAGAAAGTAACAATACGTAGCGCAGTTAATCAAACAATGAATGGAAAATCTCTGACCAAAAAATCCAGAAGATTATATGTCTCTACTCTGCTTTCTCAGCTTTGACAGAAAGTTTGGGTTAGACATCTCAGACCGTGAAACTTAAACAACTGTCGGTGCGCAAATCGATCCTAAAGCAATCGTTTGGTATACTGACAGTTCCAAAATTGACTGCCGTCTTTGGAGCATTTTTCAGGCAGAACTCTATGCTATCAAGATGTGTACTCACATCAAACTGAACACTGGTATCGGGGGACATCCATACATATTTTCTCAGATAGTCAAGCAGCGCTTAAGGCGCTGAGTTCTTACGCGAAGAACTCAAAAGTGTGTCATATGCTGTTATAATGCCTTACAAACGCTGTGGGCACAAAAACATTGAGGGAAATTAAATTGCCAACGAACTGGCAAGAAAGATGACAAAGTTCATAAGACCAGAACCTTTCTGAGGTATTTCAGAATCCGCTTTTAGAGCAATTGCTTATATCCCACTGGAAAAACACTCAGACAGGCTAAGAGTCCCATCCGACACTACCTATACAGTGGGAATATCAAATGCACACTGACATTTAGCAGGGCAGGTATTAGAAGGCTAGTGGGCTTTTTCTCCGGTCACTGCTGCCTCAGGTATCATTTGAATACAATGAATTTTATTCAGGAAACTGAATGACGTGTCTATCTAGAGGAGGATGAATCCGCAGTGGAAATTAAGGTGGCAACTTTTAGGGAAAAGTGCTTTCACCTGTGAAAATGTTAAAGAAGCGTCTAGGGGAACTGTCCTCACTTTTTTCAGGTACATAGGTGGAAACAAATGTATTATAAAAGTGACTTAATGGCACAATGGATATCTAAATAGGATGCAGTGCCGTATCGCCAGTGGGTGAAGCCCTATCCAGAAAGGTACTAACATAGGTATACGGGTCATATCACTTGAAATAGCTTCAACAACAACTGGTCACGACGCCAAGTACTAAATATTCAGATCCCATCACCTAAAGCAGGAAGCTCTTTCTAGTTGTTAATTTGCTTTAAAGCATCGCAAGGATTCAGCAACAATATCTCTAGATCTTAGAGTACCTGCATGCAATCATCTCTGAGAAGACATCGCATGCAGAATAGATATTGCAATGGACAAAATTGCAAAACATCCTTCCACGTTCTTACTTCACCTTACGGTTAACGTGGAGAGCGTGTCTACCAGCACGTATGCATGTTGCATAGCTAATTTGCTTCTATATGGAGAGAAATTGTGCACAAAAAATGTGTGTCTTAAGCATAGTTCCCATAATAGCTACCCGTTCGCTGATGATGAGTACGGCGTTGACAGAAAATTATTACCCAGGATGGTGAACTGTCGTGTTGAAATCGGCGGAGGTATTTGCGGTTTTTTTTTTTTTTTTTGATTGCGCCAGGGATGTGTAATCTTCATAGATACTAATAGCCCGAGTGCTACTAGCATGCACGATTCGCAAACCTGAACTAACCTAAACACACACTCTACACACTTCAACCACTCTCCCCGCAGACTGCCGTTAGGTATTACTTCGCGGGGCTGGTTAGCAGTTTATGCTATGCTTCTTGTGTCAGCTTCTTCCGCTGCTTCAGTTGCTCTTCTTAGCTTTTCTATTCTCCGCAGCTCTTTTTGTAGAGTTGTTACGAAGGAACATATTGCCATCCAATTCTCTTCCTAACCGTAACATATGGTCGAGGAGTAATGACGGACTTGGCTCCATGCCGTGAAACGTGTGCAGTAAAACCTGGGAATTCCGGGCAGGATAGTGAGTTGTCGTGTCCAAATCGGTGTAGATATTTGCGGTAGCCACCGTGGCCAGACAGGAACTGCGTTAGATGGTAGTTGCAGTCCAATCTTTGATTGTCGGTATAAGTTTGTATGTCCATCTGCCTTTTGTTGTATTAGCCCAACGAGCTTGCCACATAGCTGCTGACGGTGCCAACAATTCTTCGATTTTTATCTCCTTGATACCAGTGGCGTCGTGATGACTCAATGCTCTTCTGTTATATATCCTCAGCATTTCATCTGCAAGAATATCGATGGGGGCCATTCCAGCTATGACAAATGCAGCTTCGTCTGTATGATGACGATAGTCTCCTTTTGGTCTCCTTCGTCCTCAGTGCCTCCGCCCAGACTGGGGCGGCATATAACAGAACTGAGGCAATAACTCTAGAGAGTAGAACCCTTCGAGTGTAATCCTGGGACTCCGTTGTGCATGATGTTTCACAATAGTGGCCCTAAAACCGAACCCTGTGGAACTCCCGCAGTTACGTTGTAGTATTTTACCCCTTCATCGGTATTGTACCTTAGCTTCCTGTTGTTGAAGTAGTTCGTCACTATCCGTAGCAGGTAATATGGCGTATCCATTCTGGCAAGTGGTATTTGCGGTAACCGCCGTGATCTGACAGGAACTGTGTAAGATGGTAGTTGCATTCCCCATGCCTTTTGTTTTATTGGCCCAACGAGTTCATTTTGATCATCTTGATGCCATGAGCATCGTGTTGGTTCAGGGTTCTTCTATTGTATATTCTGAACATCTCGTCTGCGAGGATGTCTATGGGGACCATTCCAGCTGTAACAAAGTCGGCCTCGTCTGAGATGGTTCAGAAGCGCATCCGTTGTCGTATTTGCTTGGTCAAGTTCTTAATGAAGCAATTTTGAAAGCGCCGCTTATGTCCTCCAAAGCTTTTTTAAATGGACTTAGAAGACCAATAATATCTGAGCATACATTCAATTGTGCTGTAGTGATCATGTCAAGTACATTCTTCTATATTGAGTTCTAGAAGCCAACATTTTTACCACAATCGCAGACAACTGAATAAATCGTTTCGTGATTTCCAAGGATGCGTTCTAAAGAGTGCTTTTATTGGCGTTAAAACTTCGCCAACTTCATCATTTGCGTGTTGCTCACGCCTTGAATCATACGGATATGATATGAAAAAAAGTTTTCATGTCATCAAGAAGGTAAGAAAATCTGTTGATGTGCCTGGATGGTAGCTGAAATTATCAAACAAATCTTATTGCCTCGCTGCATGCTTGGAGACTCATTATAGTTGATAAATATTTGTCGGATTTCGACTTGAAATCCGTTGGAATTTTCCTAAATGTGTCTACGTGTGGAAGGTTGTTTTATCGTCGAGCCACACTTTAAGGTGCCGATAAGTGTATTACAAAACGGTTTAAGAAGTTCACTTAAAACAGCAATTTAGATAAGTAATTGTATACAACATATCACATAGATGGAGCAAACAGAACTGATCGGCCAAAGCATAACCTGCAAATTTGAAAAGCTGCGTTGGGCGGCCATCCTATGGAGCGGATTTGTTGTTTCCCTGCTTTCTAAAGGGTGACCAGATAGCAGTGATAGTTCTTCCAATTGTTATGTTTCAGCAGCTGTCAAAGTTACCAATGACATCCAGCTGTCAAAATATTCAGTAAGTGCCATTTCATCATGCATCGTTTGACACTTCCCGAACGTGTGGAATTTATTAAAAAATATTATCGAAATTCCGGCTCAGTTGTAAATAAGCAACGTGAATTTCGTCGTGAGGTCAGTCGTCATCATGGCTTCAGTGCGCACTCAATTCGTCGCACCGTGGAAAAATTTGAGCGTGAGTACACTGTTTTGGATCTTAAGCCACCAACCAGACAGAAATCGGTGCGAATTGACGAAAACATAGCAGCCGTAGCGGCAAGTATCGAAGAAGACCTAGAAATATCGATTCGGCGCCGATCAGCTGAATTGGGCATCGCCAGAGAATCAACCAGGCTTTTTTTCCATTGGATTTGGGCCTACATCCGTATAAGATTGTGCTGACGCAAGATTTGAAGCCGGATGACCATAGACAACGCCGTGAGTTCGATAATTGGGCGCTGGATATGTTGGCCGAAGATCCGGATTTTGACCAAAAAATCATCTTCTCGGACGAGGCTCATTTTTGGCTCAGCGGCTATGTCAATAAGCAAAATTGCCGTTACTGGAGAGACCACAATCCAAAAGCGTTCGACCAAGCATCAATGCATCAACAAAGATTGACTGTTTGGTGCGATTTATGGCATCGGACATTATTTCTTTCGAAATGAGGAAGGAGACACCGCTTGACCGACCGCTTGAAGTACTGCCAGCGAAGCCGAGGCTGCCATTTAAATGATGTGCTATTCCATACATAATGGCGTGAATGTGGCTTCAAAATAAAGTCAGAATCAATTTGGTATCTCACACCGTTGTTGTTTTATTTAAATTTCTTTTACTATCGTTCTTATATGGTCACCCTATATGTAGTCGCACTAACTTCTTTTTTTCTGGGTTCTCTGCAGGTCCTGCCAAACGATCTATATCGTTCGGATTTAGCAGCAGTCTATAAACATCTAATACTTGCTTCGTATTGGTGGCTAGCTTTGCCTTACTATCTCCAATAGCATGCATTTCGGGCTTGCAAACACCTGCCAGTTTATTAGCTTTTGCTTCGATCTCTTTGAGCTGGATGTCTACATCCCTTTTGCTTGATTGTATGCTCCATCTATCACACTTTTCCGTTGCAAGCACTCTTCACCAGCATAAGCCCTTATGACCTTGGCTATTTCTTTAATTATTATGTTGAAGTTACATCCATAATTATGGCATCAATCAGTACATCACCGCCCTAGCTTATTAAAAATTTGTGAGGGTGTTTTCTACAACATTCCAGATATTCAAGTTTGCTTTTCCAATCGAAATCTTTACAACACCAAATGTATACAACTAGACAAACTGTGTACAAAGCAATCACCTCACTCCAGGAAAATAATAGTATTTGCAGACAAATGTCAAACAATCTGAATTTCAAAGAAGAATATTAAAAAAGCGTCTGCCTAATGAGATCTCTTAGGAAACTTCCCATCTTAATTTACATCTCTAGAATCATCCCAGAGGATGTCATACCATGAGGGCTCGCAACAAGCCCGCACTATTCTCTCGAGTTAAACTATTTGCCAAGTACCCATATCCTTCAAGTTCCAACCTACAGTGGTTTAAAGAAAAAAAAAAAGAAAACAACTTCACAGAAAGAACGATAAAGACGTCGTGTGTGTGCAAAGAAAATCAAATTAATCAAAATTAAATTAAACCCTTCCATGGATGGGGCTTAGCTCAACGAAGCATAAGTGGAACATGCACAATCCCAGAGAGAGGCATCGTGTAAAACTATGCCATGCCATCCAATAGCCAGTGTATCTAGCTTGTATCGCTATTTAACCCTATTTTATGTATCGCATACCTACAACAGCCCTACTGTGTAAAATGTACTTCAGTGTGTGTGGTTTTTCTCTTTAATTTCAGAGTCGGCGAGGAAGGACCCTGGGACCAAGTGCCGCAAATTTTCACTAAAACTAATGCGACATCATATCAGGTGACAGGCCTTGTACCGTTTACAGTCTATAGCTTTCGTCTATTGGCTGTTAACAAATTGGGTGTTAGTCCTCCGTCCAAAGAGTCCTACTACATTGTGACGCTACGTGAACGTAAGTACTCTGCATGAAATTTATTTTTTTTTTTTTATATATTTTATCCCCCTACCTAGGCTGAGGACCGTTTTTACGTCAAAGACTTTTATTATATCACATTTAGGTTCCGTGTTGGGTTTATCAAAATTCCACATGATGGGTATTTATAAAGGGATGGGTATATAGGGTACTCGAGAGGATTTAATGGTATTAATTATGACCATGGAATGTTGTGGTGGGCTTTGGGCAGACTTTTTTCTTCCCCCGTTATCAGTTGGTTGGACAGTATTGGAAGGTTGTGCATTACGAGGGCTGTCAACGCAGGGACTATAACTATTTTTGTGGTAATTTAGAAGCTTAAGAGTGAGGTGTCAAAAAAGGACATTGTAAAGCACGTAATGAACAGGAAGGCACATTTTTGTGTTATGATACTTATCTAATTTTGAAAAGGGTAGAATTTTGTCGAAGGATTGACTAGCTGTTGTTAATAGAGCAAAGGGACAGACTTTCGTATATACCATGCGAAGTTCAGGATGCTTGAGAGTGTGCTAAATTGCAAGGAATAATATCAGATCAGAGAGCAGTATGGATATAAAATAAAGAAAGATCGATAGTTCATAGGAATTTCAAGGAATTGATACCAGGAAATATTGGATAAATGCTTGAACTGATGATGAACTCAGACACAAATGAGTCCCATTATACTAGAAAGCCTGAAGAAACTCGTAGTCTATTTTCTCAGTACTCAAACGCAAAATATCGACCAAGGATAGAGACTAGATTGAGCCCATTCTTATAACATCGAAGGCACAATCTCTGTCTCGCGAAAGCAATCCCATTATATTCTCGCTTTCGTGAAAGGATTCACACGTATGGTTAGGTTGTAGTGGCTGTCAGCAAAAAGAAGCCAATACAATTACACCAATAATAGGTCCATTGTGATACCACATGGCTTTGAGACGCGACCTACTCATTGAACCATTTAGAGCTTCTGATGAAGCGTAGAAGGTCCCTAACGTCTATATTATCCAGATCATTTAGGTCATTGAAATAGAAGGCTCCTAAATGGAGTTTCTTTCTTTGGAAGAGAGCTGGGCAGGTGCAATTAAGGTGAAGAATAGTCTCTTCCTCCTCGTCGTCCATGTAGCTTCTGCAGACATCATTAGAGAAGACGCCAAGCCTTGTTGCATGCTTGCCTATTAGACAGTGTCCAGTTATGACACCTATAACAGCGCTAATATGCTTTCTATTTAGAGAAATCAAATTCCTAGAGCGTTTCAAATCCAGCATAGGCCAAATCTGTTTTGTCACTAGACAAGTTGTACCCCTGTCCACCTAGAATTTGTCTTTACTATAGCATCCAGCTTTAATTTAAGTTTGCATGTAGCGATAGGCATACCCAGTAAACTTTTGTCTGGCAAGTTCGTCAGCTTTACAAATCCCTGGAATATCCTTATGTCCAGGCACCCAAATTGGGTGAATATTAAACTACTCCGCCATCTCTATAAGAGACGATTGGCAGTCTAGAGCTGTTAAAGAATTTATTGAGGATGATTCCAAGGATTTGATTGCGGCTTGGCTGTCTGAAAAGATGCGGATATCAAGGGACGATATTATGTTTTCCTTTAGCCAAGACAAGACTTCCCTTATTGCCATTATCTCCGCCTGGAGCACGCTCTGTTTTCACGACAAGTTTACTTGAAGGTGTAAAATTGATGACATTAACCTCTTGAGGAGATGCACATTTGTGCTCGTTTTACGGCATTTTGACTTGTTGCTCGCAAAACATCTGGCTTCAAATTGGTGATTTCTTCTTCAATGTTGGCTTTCAAGACTTACAAGGTTTGTGGTTTGTTGTTATAAACGAGAGATTTCAAAAAGCCCCAAAGGAAGAAATCTGGCGCCGTCAGATCTGGCGATCTGGCCGGCCAATTCAAATCGCCAAAACGGGAGATCACACGACCCGGAAATTGGTGATTCAAAATCTCCATCATTGCCCGAATTGTGTGAGCGGTTGCTCCGTCCTGCTGAAACCAACAATGCTCGAGACTCAATTCAGCAACTTGCGGCAAAAAAAAAAATCTCGTTGTAGCGCTGTCTGTAGCGCTCACCAGTTACGGTTACGGTGGTGGGTGCCGTCGGCGTCCTCAAAAAAAATAAGACTCAATCTCTTTTTCAGTGCCAATGTCACACCAAACAGTCACTTTAAGGGGACGCAATGGCTCTTCGTGCATTTCATGTGGGTTCACATGGTGCAGGACGACGAGGAAAACGACGACGACCGAAAATTGGTCAAATAAACGGTAACAATATTTCTGCGTTCTTCAGGTGTGTATCGCTCCATTGCTTATTGTCAACTAATTCTTTATCTGTCTACAACATAAATGTCAAAGCGCAATGACATTTGACGCCATTTGCAAAAATTATGACACATTCACATTATGACGTTACTTTTGTACATGGTCAGAGCTTTCATTTTAAATTTCACGGTATTTTTGACCTTTCAAATATTAAGCTGTCATTCCTTGACAGCTGTCAGGTAAGAACTATATGGTTCAAGAAAATGGAACTACATACACATGAGCAGTGAATAAAATTTGTGAAAATTTCGCGGAGACATTTCGTAAAGTTCGTACTTTTTTCGGTCGCTATAAAGCACCATCTCGTCCAGCTATTGTGAACCTGATCAATCAGTTTGGGTCAATCGGCCACATTAGTGATGTGAAGACTCCAACTCGTAAAGCCAATCGAAAATAGTGACGCTAAAAATCTAGGCTTGTCCATTAAAAGACATTTTGCATAAAGATCTTGGAATGCATGCTCACAAAGTTCAGCTGACTCAAGAATTAAAACCAG
Organism: Pocota personata; assembly: GCA_963082735.1. Classification (NCBI taxonomy): domain Eukaryota; kingdom Metazoa; phylum Arthropoda; class Insecta; order Diptera; family Syrphidae; genus Pocota; species Pocota personata. Next base: position 270,721,331 of record OY720429.1, read on the forward strand.
CGGATCATGGAAAATGTCGAAAGAGAATCATCATGAGCGACGTTAATAACCAGAACTGTCGCATCTGGGGCACCGATAACCCAAGAGTGAGTATCGAGCAACTTCTCCATCTACAACGAGTGGTAGTTTGGTGTGGTTTTGGGCTCGTGGCATCATCGGACCTTATTTCTTCGAAAATGGAGCCTTTGCTTCCATCGCAGTCAATGAATTGAAGAACTAGACTTGAACTATGTTTATTTCCAGCAGGATAGGGCTACAAGCCACACAAGCCATGAAACAGCCGCATTATTGCACGAGAAATTTTCTGTATGCTTAATTTCGCGTTTTAGAAACTTCAATTGACCGCATAGATGGTGCGATTTAACTTTTTTCTTTGGGGATACGTTAAGGACAACGCCTACGCCAATGATCCACAAACGTTTCAAGTGCTCAAAGATAATATCAGAGTTGTTATTCGCGAAATCGAGCCGCAATTGTGCGAAAACTTCATGCAAAATTTCCTCAAAAGGATTGTAAGAGAACACGAGGTGGGCATTTATCAGATATCGTATCGTATCTACCATGTGGAGGTAGAGTCTGTACTTTAAAATGAAATAAAAGTATCCACACTTTTTCAGAAAAAAGAAACCATTTATTTCTTAATGGAAGACCCTTTACTTCTGCCACTACATCTCTCTTTGTGTTCATCTATAAAACAGCCACTTGCCTGTAGTTCTACAGCAGGTATAACATCCTACGTCTTTCTGAAAGCTCTGCTGCAGTGAGAGAAAGTTCAAAGAGCCCGAATCAGTTTTAGATGAAAATATTTATTCCGCATCAGCTTGCTATCTAAGATTACTCCCAGATACTTTACATCAGTGGATAGTTGAAGAGTTACACCCTTCAACATGGGGAACACAAGGCCGTCTTACGAGTTGACAACACTAAGACTGTTTTATTCGAATTGACAGATAGCCTGCGATTCGTGTGCTAAATCCAAAGCCGTTTGCATTCGATTGAAATTCAGCACACGCTGATGTGTTGTCCCAAACTTACTTACGTACTTCCTCGATCAATGAATCGGCAACAAAGCATCACAGTAAGATCGAAGGAACTCCACTTTGCGGACAGACTCTCTCGACCTTAACCTCAATCGTTACCCTATACCCCATTTACTGTCAGCAGTTAGCAGCCTTTAGGACAATAGATCCACCTAATGATGGTTACAAAGGCACTCTCTATGTGGACAAATACTTCCGGTACAAAATCTTATAGACAAGGTCTTGAAGGGCAGTAGGATCTACCACTCTGATAGAAAATGTGATACCTATATGTGAGGGTGACCAAAACACCGGAGACCACTCGGCATGTAGAATAATAAGAGCATACTGAAAGGCGGGTGCTCCTACTTTGGTGTAAAAAGAAGACATGGAGCTCGAGTATTCCTAAGGCTAGCAGATCTCAAAAGTTGAAAAGAAAAGATCATAGACACTGAAAGATACAAACGGAACGGAAGCTACAAGTCAGATTAGTCCTGGGCTTTTAGGAAACGAGAAGTACGCAGGATGGATAGAGTACAAGTCGAAAGGATAGTAATGCTGGTAGGCGTAATAGTGTTGTAGCCAATTTCGCCCTTTACAAAACACAGACTTACTGCCATATGCGAGGAGCTTAGTACTTCATGTATAGCAATGACTGCAATACGAATATTCAACAAAGTATGCTTCGAAAGTGTGAAGTTCCAGGATGTACACAACGATAGTGAAACCCATTACGCATATGTCTCGGTTTTATGACGGTATGGCGAGTCTTCGAAAAAAAGGCTAGAGTGCCTTTGATTGACGATGAAGCACCTCCGGGTAAGAAGACGCGAGAAGTAACTATCTGCATGGGTGTGGAGAAAAACTTCAGGACACATATGTACTCGTACTATGGCTCTTCTACAAGTGCTGGATCGCTTACAAAAAGGCCAGATGCTGTGTCAACTCAAAATGAAATGACACTAGATTGGGTGAAGGGAGACTCAAAAATCGGCCAGTCATAAGTACCAGAAAAGGTGGTAAGTCTATTAGAATATCGGTTGGCTCTATCCAGCGTGAAATTCTATTCATAAAGAGGGGAACGCTCAAATGGTTAGTAACTACGTCAACAGGACATGGTGTCTTTAGGAATTACATAAAGAAAATGAGACTTCTGGGAGACGATACCTGGAAGTTATGCGTGAAGAACGTAGGCACTAGAAAAATATTGATTGGAAAACGAGGAGATTAGCCAGATATCCTTTAAACAAATGATATGCTTAACACGAGGAGCCGAGGACTTTAGAGAAATCCATACAAAAATATTGAATATGCTCCGGACAATATTTTATAGAACTGTGGAGCATTGACTTGCAAAGTAAGCTATCTGGCAGCCTACCAGCTTATTCGATAGACGAGATCTCTAGATTCAATTCAGGTCAAGCACTAAGCCAAACGAGTGTCTTTAGTCTAGGAACTGCTTTGACAAACACCAGGAGAGGTCACAATGAGTTCGTTTCCTGTTACAGTTTGTCGGGAGTTCAGATCTCGTTTGAAAGTTCGGCTTCCAGATTTAAATAGACTTTTAGTGTTACCTAGATTGCAACACGTGGAGCTTGTCTATTCTTCCCAACCCAAGGTCACAATAGAATTTTAGGTCTCAGTGCGTCAATTAGAGTTCCAATAGAATCATATGGCCGCTCTATGACAGCCAGAAATGAAAAACTTTTACACAAGAACAGAAGCTCTCTGTAGCTGAGCAGCACCAAGATGTGCAAGGAGGGTCTTCGAATATCAGCTCCCAGGTTCGAGGCAACAAGAAAAACCGAAACTCGGTCTTAAGGACCAAACTACCGCCAACACCTAGCGAATTGCGACACTTCACAGTAGATTAGGTTACATTATGAAGCTATGCTATAATAAAACATTAGGCATCATAAGGCGAACATCGCGCTCCCTGGAAAACTTTCACAAAAGGCAGAGAAACCTAAACACTTTGTCACTGAAAAAGTAACTACTTAAGTACTTCCTACAGCTATGGACAATTCCTTAAGAAAAGCATCAAAACACGAAGGAAAAACTAATTTTCAAGGTGAAATGTCCACCTACTGCGAAATTTTTCTTTGATCCTTGTCATCACGGAGGATCATTTCTCAAAGCTTCGTCATTTTCTTTTCCATTTTTTTTTTTTTTCAAAGTAAATTAGTTGTCCTTAAAGTCCTTGAGCTGTTAAAAACTACTCTCCATAGAATTTCTTTAAATAATCAAACTCATTAAAGAACGTGCGAACTAAAGGGACATTGGGGCAAAAGCGAAATACAAAATGAAACTTCCTGTCTAAAGGCGAATTCATCTCAGCAATTTCATTTCAATGCCTGTACAGCGTTTCAATTCAATTTCAAGGAACCCGGGCAGAACATGAATCTCAACCGGAACATCAACAAAAAAGATACAGACATAAAGACACAGCGAAGTACAACTCACAAAGGGATCTCCTGAAATTGGAAGCGACCCGGTCGGGAGGAAACAATTCGTCAAAATGGATTTTAATTAAAATTTTTTAAGTAAATTAATCATAATGAAACAATGACATTGTAACGTTTTCATCTCATTACAAAATGGCACAGCAGGGATTTACCATCCCAGGGTGGAGAGTACGAGTACACAATTCACATGGATACTTCCTTCTCTATGAAGCAGGAGGAGGCATAAGGTACCTACTCCTTCTGTTTGAGAAGGGAGTACTGAGCAAACAACCCGACACAAGGATACTCAATTCAGAGCAATTACTTTGTTAATTCGTGCTACTGCTTCTGCTGCTTGTGCTGGCGGTAGAGTGATAACAGTTGTTGTTGCTGAGTCCTGCCTCACACCCTCGTATGAAGACAGCCTTTGTCATGATGGTCCCGAACTGCACCACACCCAATACTAAAACTATTTAGCCTGCCATGTTGTCGTGTAAATCGTGTAAATTGCATTCTTTCTCGCCCTCCCGATGGCTGTGAGGCGGCCGCCGGACAAACGTATTCGTCCTGCGAAGGACAACTGAACGGATAATGTCCGTGGTGCTACTATTTGCTCTTCAAGCAAGTGTGTTGTATATGTGTTTCGAATTTGTAGGTGCAATTATATAGACATAATGGCAGGTATCTCTTTGGCTAAAATAAACACTTCGATTAGATAGGGGCCTGTCGTGTTGGCTGGTTGGGGTTCGTTTGGTTTGCCCAATTGGTAGTTGGATTGCAAATAAGCTGTTTGCGGTGTTTAACGGCAGGATAATGTGCGATTGTTATCGCCGTGATTTAGGATTTGTGCACGTATTTTTCTGTATTATTTTCTTTCTTTTTTTTCTACTGGCCAAGGGATATTTATGTCTAAATTATTATCTCTGTGAAGGGTTATTTATGGTACGACTCTGTTGTGGCAGTAATAAATTGTAGACAAAGTTTGGTTCGGCTTATGGTACGTGACAGCGGCGCCAACTGTTGGATTTGAATTCGGAGCACAATTATTACTTTGATCTTCAATCAAACTGAGAGCACATAATTGTTTTGGGCTGCCCTATAATCGACCAGCAAAATAGAATTATTTGATTAGTTTTTTTGATCATCAGAAAATTATTTTTTTGATCTGCAGAAAGACAACTAAAAATAATTAGCAAAAATTTATTATTTTATCAGCAGAATATAATTTTCTGATAAGCGGAAGCTAGTGTTTTTTAAATTTTGAATTTTGTTTGCAAAAATAAATTATTTGATCAGCAGAACATATTTCTTTGACCAGCAGAAAATAAAATCTCAGCAGAAAAAGTAAAAAATAATAACGAATAGAAAGAAACACTTATTCAAGAGCGATTCAGAAAATAATAGCAAACAATTTAAGCGAACTGTTTCTTTATTTCCTTTTCCTTTTTATTTCTGCTGATCAAAATAATTTATTTTGCTAATTTTCTATTGGTTTCATTCTCTATTTTCTACTAAACCAAAAAGGTTTTGTAAATCTTCTTCAAATATTTGGAAGCAGATATACTAGGTAAAGTAACCTCCTTGACCGCCAGAATGCGCTGTTACTGCAAAAAAAGGTTATGGTGCCTTGAAGTCCATCCATATTTAGGCAGACATGCCAAATTTCAGTGCGACACTGTCTTTAGTTTTGTTTTGACAGCTGATTGTTGTTGACGTGTTTGGCATCATGTTGAGTATGGACAAAAACGATCTTCGTTCTCTCATAAAACATTATTTTTTGAGAGGCAAAACGGCGAAGGAAACAAAAGAAAAGTTGGATAAATATTATGGGGCTAATGCTCCATCAGATTACACCGTCAAATATTGGTTTCGAGAGTTTCGTGGTGGCCGCAACTCCACTACCGATCAAGTCCGCAGCGGCAGGCCCTCCGACGCGGTTACAGAGGACAATGTCAAAAAAATACATGAAATGGTGTTGGCTGACCGGAAAGTGAAGGTGCGCGAGCTAGCAGATACCACAAAGATTAGTACACGCACACGCTCTGGGTAATATTCTGCATATGAGAAAGTTATCCTGCCGCTGGATGACGCATGCTCACTCCTGACCAAAAACACGAACGCGAGAGCACTTCGAAAGAGTTTTTGGACTTGCTGATGCGGAATCGGGCGGACTTTTGGCGTCGATTGGTAACTGTTGATGAAACTTGGATCCACTATTACACACCAGAGAACAGAATGAGTGCCCGGCAATGGACTGAAGCCGGCACGAGTGCTCCGAAGCGGCCGAGGGAGGCTCAATGGGTCGGAAAGGTTATGGCGTCGGTTTTCTGGGATTGTCATGGCATACTCTTCGTGGACTACCGCGAAAAAGGAAAAACCATCAACAGCGAGTATTACTGTTATTGGAGCGATTGAAGGCCGAAATCACTGCAAAACGGCCTCACATGAAGCGAAAAAAAAAATTTGTTTTTGCAACCAATGCGCCGGCGCACAAGAGCATCGCAACCATGGCTAAAATCAATGACTTACGGCTCCAATTGCTGTCGCATCCACCGTATTCGCTCGATTTGGCTCCCTCGGACTATAATCTCTTCCCAAACCTCAAAAGATGGCTCACCAATAAAAAAATCAGCTCACGCGAGAAAATCATCGACGCCACGGAGGAGTATTTTGCAGACCTTCCGGAAAATTACTTTTCGGACGGGATCAAGAAGTTAGAAAATCGCTGGAATAAGTGTATCAAGCTAAAAGGGGGACTATATTGAATAAAATAAAAAAAACATTTTAAAAAAAATTTTTTTTTTCATTCCCAAGGAGGTTACTTTTCACCCCACTATAGTAGGCGGCGACTCCAATGCTAGTACTGGGCATCAAGAATAACTAATACAAGAGGAAAAGTACTTCTTAAAGCTATAACAGAAAATAAAGCCAAACATCTCTCAATAGGAAATCCTAATTTTTGGTTAACAGATAGGAATAAAATTCCAGATGTTATAGACTTCTTTGTAATTAAAAGTATATCCACGAATACTATAAGAGTGGAAGAAGTACTCAGTACTCTTAAGACTCAGCGAAAAAATCACTATGATTCTCCCAACCCATAGAAATAAAAGAGCATCTAGAAGATGAAATATATACTTTTACCTCTAATGTACAACAATTGCAATACCCAGAACATAACTGAAATTAAAAAGGAGTACATATCCTGAAAATATTCTTGACATCGTCGTAGAAAAAAAGAAAAGCTGGGAAGCGCTGGCAACAAGTTAGAGCACCAGCTGTTAATAAGCTCAGAAAAAAAATCAAAGAGTATTAAATGAGTCGTTAAACAGTCCTTAAAAAGCTGACAAAGGACAATAGTACCGTTTACTCAGTCTGAAAAGCCACAAAAAAAACATACCAATGACACATATTCCACCAATAAAGAAAAGCAATGGAGACTGGGCGAAAACCAACCAACAGAAAGCATCCTCGTTTGTTGAGTATCTTGCGAAAGTTATCTGCCCATTTGAAGATAAAGATGGGAGAAATAAGTGAGGACGAGACCGGTAACCTCTAAAGAAATAGCTTTCTTCTTTTTCCTTTTCGGCGAAGTTATGACCCGGAGCAGAGCAATACAACCCTTCCACTTTACTGCATCCCTACTCGTCGGCCTGTGGGGTATGCTGGTTTGCCGGTTTGACCTCAGGAAGTACCGGCAGGCTTTCCGGTTTCGGATCACTTCGTCATGGAGGCCAATCAAATGCTGGTGTTTTTGTATCTGTGCGATCCAGTTGATTTTTGGTCTACCCTTTTTGCTGAACGTTTATTGATATTGCCTTTTTGACGGGGTTCGAAGGATCTCTCCTTTGAACATGACAATACCAACTGAGCCGGTCGTGCTCTATCTTGCTTGTGATGGGTTCTTTTACATGAAGGCTTCCTCGAATCTTTGAACTTCTCATTCTATCAAGTTGTGTTTACTCCTGCTGTCATGCGAAGCATCTTCATTAGCATGCCGTTAATTTGCCCTCATACTTTTTCTACATTGTCCAGCATTGTGAACCGTATGTGAGCGCCTAACGTACAACTGCGATGTAGAGCCTTCCTTTCAACTTAGGGGACATTTTTTGATCACAGAAGATAGCGGAGTTTTCCCGCCACTTCATCCACCCTACGCTTACGAGATGATTGACGTCATCATCACAAGTTGCTTCGCTATTGATCATAGATCCCAGATATTTGAACTTTTCGCACTTGGGAAGCACTTTTCCATTCAAGTAAACAGACAGTACAGATAATCTGTCTTTTTTGAACTAATACGGTACCCATTTCCCTCCAAAACATCCACCCATACATCAAGAGCTCGTTGCAAGGACGTTTGATCTTCACTTATGATAGCTTCATCGTCAGCAAAGAATAACTGATGCACTTTGGGGTCCGTCACTTTTCCTTCAAGCAGATAATGCTAATGATAGGACTGCAATAAATAGCAAAGGACTGAGGGCGTTTCCCTGGTGTACACCGACTTTGATTGAGAATTCTTCGGTGACACCTGCGGGACATCTTACTCCTGGCTTGCTCCCATGATCATGCACACGTAGTTTCTGCAACTCCTCGTTGGCTTAGTGCAACCCATAGGAGGTCTCTTGGTTGTCTATCAAAGGCATTTTCCAAATCAAGCAACGCCATATGTAAGTCCTTTAAGGAATCACAATGCTTTTTCATTATGATCCTTATACTTTGGATTGCATCTGTTGTTGATTTACCCGAGACAAACACACACTGGTCATCAGATAGCCGTACTAGTATTATTTTCCGCAGTCGGCTATCTAATACCCGCTCAACGATCTTCATGGTGTGGGACATCAGCTTGACAGAACGGTAGTTATCGCAGTTTCGCGTATCGCCCTTTCCTTTGTGCAAAGGAAGGGTATGGTATTTCAAAAGTCTGCACAACTACTAGTGGGCTGTCAGTGGTGCTTTCATGAGTATTCAAATAAAAGCAGCGAAAATGGGTTTGCCTGTTAACAAGGGCAAAACAAAATATATGCTTGGGGTGTGTGTCACATTAGACAGCTACAATTTTGAGGAATTTATGTGCTTTGTCTACCTGGCTCCGCTGTAAATTCGAACAATGACACCGCCGCTGAAATCAAGCGAAGAATCTTACCAACTGCTAATCCATTTGGACTAAGAAGGCAGTTGAGTAGCAAAGCCCTCACACGGACAACTAATGTGACTTTATATAAGACCCTCATCAGTCCTGCTATATGGCGAAGAAGTATGGTCGTTACCAAATGCGGATGAAAATACCCTTGGGCCGGTTAGTATTGACGGGGAATGAAGACGAAGATACTGGTTGTACAGCGACATTGACCTAATCAGAAGGATATGAATCCATCGCCTAATATGGCTACGAGCAAATGAACATCAACACTCCGGCCCAGAAAGTCTTCAAATTCATCCCGGAGAGAAGACACGCTATAGGAAGACCATACCAAAGGTGGCGCACACAAGTGGAAATGGACCCCAATCAACTTCTTGAGCAGAACTTGAGGCGGCTAGGTCAAGATCAATCTGACTGGAGACGCTTGTCGGTTGAGGCCAAGGGCCTCCGGGGATATTTAAAGTATAAATAAAAAGTAAAGTATGCAAGGATTATAAAAAGAAAAAGAAACCAGTCAGAATTAGAACAGCTTTAATCCACATTTCCCAAAGATCTCTGGTTGGGCAATTTTAAATTCCTTTCATCAAGTCAATTAATACAGCAACTATGTAAAGGGTCTTTCATTAAGTGCTTCATATCTTTAAATTTAAATAAAACAAAGTGTGTGCGAGATATCATCGACATTTTTTATTTGTTTGAAAGGCCTATCGATGCCATTATGTATGGAATACTCGTATGACATCGTTCAAGTGTCCGCCGCGGCTTCTCTGGGTATCCAATTTTCCATGACTCTGCCGCATAAATCAGGAATTTGACCGATGGCAAGGGTTATGTTCGCCTTGAGGGGCCACTGTGGTTTGTGGCTTATTCGCATAGACCTGCGACTTTAGAAAACCCCACCAGAAAAAGTCTAACGGGGTCAAATCGCACGATCTCGGTGGCCAGTTGATGTGACCTCCACGTGAGATTACCATGCCCTCGAATCACTCGTGCAGAATTTCCAATGTGGCGTGAGCTGCGTGGCATGTAGCACCGTCCTGTTGAAACTACATGTCGTTGGTGTCCATATGATCCAATTCAGGCCACAAAAAGTTGGTAATCATCGACCTATAGCGCTCGCCGTTGACGGTAATGGGCTGGCCAACGTGATTCTCAAAGAAATATGGACCGATGACGCCGCCAGCCCAAAATCCACACCAAACAGTGACATTTTCGGGATGCATTGGACGCTCTTGGATCTCATGTGGATTGTCCAAATTCGACTATTTTGTTTGTTGACGTACCCATTAATCCAGGGTCAGTTGAATTTTGTACGGGTGCAGGCCCAGGTCACGACGCAAAATTCAAAATTCGCCAAGTAGTGGTCTGCGAAAGGCCGAGTTCTTGTGAGCACACTCTCACGGACAGCGGCGATGTTTTCGGCAGATCTTGCATTTCGTCGGATATTGGTTGATCGTTTACTGAACCATTGGACTCAAATTTATCTACCACACTGCAAATAGTCCTCTCGGAAGGACAATTATGGAGACCGTAAAATGGACGAAGCATGCGGAACGTTGCCCGAACAGAACACCCATTTTGATAAAACAATTTTATTATTTGCACGTGTTTGTTGAACGCTTTATCCATCCATGGTGATTTGACAAAACAGACTGAATAAATGACAGCCAATTTGACAGATGTAGCTTCAACAATATGGCCGCTATCAACTGTCAAAGATCGGAAGTCCCTATTGGAAGACCCTGTATGTGCACGACATATCCTTTTCATTTGACAATGGCTTTCTTTTCCTACATTCAAATGCTTAAAAGTGAAGTCTTCAAGCGGTCCTACCTTCCTTCTGCAATTCTAAAAGCACATTAGCTTCACATTAATCACGTTTGATTGAAACACTGAGCCAATTTAAGACTTTCTCTGAGCAAACTCTAATCCCATGCCTTAGCATTGCCATCTTTCTAATTAAAGTGCCTCTGCTTTCTTATGTCTTCGCGCTTAGCTCTCCAATTACACGAGTTGCATATATGTAGCTACCTATAGATACAGAAATCTATGTATAATTAATGTATTTTTTTTTTTCTGAATTGCAGCGCCAATTGGAAAACCAGTTCCTACCACCGCCCACAATACATCATCTACGTCGGTGTACGTATCATGGAAGCCACCGCCACCCAATACGATTCTAGGTGAATTCCTCGGATATCGCATAACGTACAGACCTCGAGACCGGGATCCAAACGACACTAAGGAAATTTACATCCGTGATAGTACAGTCGAGGTAAGTAAGTTTAGTCTAGGATGTGTGTGTGATTGTGTTTGCTGTCAGAAGGATGCGATCGGGTGGGAATGAAATGAAATACGAGTGTAAGAAGAATTTAGTTTTGAACGCCATTTATTCTTATTCCTTCGTTCTGTCGCTGTCGCTGCCGTGTATAAAGAAAAAGGACATTTGAGGCGAATCGGCTTATGTGGATGAGAATAATGTGATTATGGTGAAGAAGTACTCGTACCATAGCTAGTAGGGCTAACTACTACTGCTGCTGCTCTCTCTCTCTCTGTGCTCTACTCATACGACGGGCAACCAGCCTCAGCACTAACGACAGTTCAGCTTCATCAGGAGATTATAGTTGAAGGATACTTTTTTTTTCGTTTTATCTGTGTCCTTGTCATGAATTACATGGGAATTTAGATTTGCGATTCCACTCTGACGGAGGTGGGGTTCTGTCTGACGCAGCTAAATATACATTACCCAAGTGCAAGGCTAATGGGTGTTTAAGAGGTTCGGATCGGGGGGGGTGGTTCGGTTCTTATTGTGAAATAAAACAAATACCTCTTGCGAGTGGAGATTAGTTGGCATTTCTCGTTGACAGGCGACCACCGCACCGTCTGGATGATGATGTCTGTGGTGGAGTTTAAATAATTCTCAGTATCATGTTACGTTTACAAGGCTAGTGTAGCGTGCCTCTTCGTGAAACTTCTAGTGGTTTTAAGATGAACATTTGTGGCTTATGAAAGTTAGAAAGGGGGGGAATACTCTATAAGTCGCTTTCTGTTTCCTTGGTAATATTCGTACGAGTATGTCTATAGATTAGATAAGGTTAAGTCATGAATGTTGTCCCATTATTACAGGAAAAGTCCAATTTGACAACATGTAATCCATTCTGTTACCCCGGAGACTAATTAATAGAATCCAATATACTGCCGTTGTGTTCTCCTTTCGGAGCATAGGGCTTCAACGCTGTCCTATGGTTGTCGTTCCATAAATATTGCGATCTTTGTAATTCGTTGTCGATAGTTTTGGTTTCAGACTGCCTCATGAGTTTCAACGAAAATCTTGGGATGTTGTTGCTAGGATGACGAGAGGTATGTACAATCTAACTCTACTTTACGAGTATATTGTCCAATAGAAGTCCTTAGTTCGCCGCAGGATGTCCTCTAATTTACTCTGGGAGGGTTTCGAAAAGTCATGTAATATACATAATGCAAACGGTTACTCTGGAGACAAGCTCATTGTTAATAAAATATGTTCTTTGAGGCAGGGGAGGATTGACATTTTTTCACGTTGAGTTCTAAGAGTTTTTACTCACCAGATGAAGAACATGTTTAGATCAGCCTGCAGTGAGTCTGAATCACCACTGCATGAAATTTGTCTAGAAATTCTCATGTCATCTGCGTAGATCTCTAAGTTGGATCCCGTAATGACAAGCTCGACGTCGTTTATGGTCAGTACGAAGATCAGGGGCCCTAAATGGCTACCCTGTGGTACACCTGAGGTCGCACTGATTGGCTTTGAAGCAGATGATTTGAAAAGGACGCTATACTGGCGATCTATTCTAGATAGGACCTAACGCATAAAATAAACATCAACGGGAAAACTAAGCGCTTTAAGTTTGAGGAGTACGATTTGGTGAGAGATTTTGTCAAAAGCTTTACTGAAATCAGTAGCAACGACGTCTACTTCTTTACCATTTTCCAATGCACCTAATGTGTTGGAAACAAATTTAGTAAGGTTAGTGGTTGTGAATCTACCCTTAAGAAACCCATGTTGCCTCGGAGAGAAGATTGATTTGCAGTGGAAGTACATAGAGTCATAAACAATGCGATTAGCAATGGGTCTATAGTTAGAAATATCACTCTTGATGCCCTTCTTATGGATGGGGATGATAAATGAGTCTTTCCACAATTTTGGGAAAACTCCACGTGCAACTGATAGCTGAATAAGAGCAGTAAGGGGCCGGGCTAATTTGCAAGCACACTTTTTCAGAACTATGGCAGAAAATCCATCTGAACTGGAAGGGTAGTCGTCCTTCAGAAGACTTATCACTGTTGACATTGTTATATTTACCGAAGTTCAGGAGATTTGAGCGCAGCCGTTCATGTAACTAAAGTAGTTTTGATTTAGCTCAACGTTGTCATTCGAAAACGCTTGGCTAAAGAAATCTGCACAAAGATATTGGTTATAACTTTTTGTCATCAGATGAACAGTTTGAAAATTGTACCTAGTCGGAAAAAAAAAGTTCGTTGTCAGATACCGTCCAGTTGACAACATTGTTAATATTGACTTGTAACATGTCCTAGCATAATAAAAGTGGAGTTTTTGCCTTGATTACTTATGAGAACATTGATATTAAGATAAAAGAAAAAAAACATCTGCCAAGTGCATGGAAGCACATTCACAAATCGTATCTACACTTGATGCAGACGATGTCATTCAGTTGGGGATAGAGCAAACTTTGGTACCAAATTTCATCAAAATCAGGAAACTATTTCCCCATTAGGAGCAATTTTTGAACTTCTACGCCTACCCCTTTCATTTTACCCTCACTCCATCCAATTTTAATGATTTTCATATAAAATTTAGATCCTCTCATTCTTTGTAAACCATTCCTAGATCCGGACCTGCAGTAGTTTGCAATTACAAAGTTTACGTACGAGTATGTGAAGTGCTTTTAGAGGTACTATTATTTCTCGTCAATTTCTATGGTGCGAAGCCCTTTTATTTGAAGACCTTAGATACTTAGATACTGAAAATGTAACAACCACCTAGGAATTTCTGCATAAATCGATTTAATTAGCGATTGCTCGCTCATTGAATATTAAAGGCTTTGTGGCATTAGTATTCAGAGCTACAAGTACGAGTATGTATTGATTTTCAAGGACGTGTGCATTAGATATTGAAGATTCAATGACTATTGAACTAAAGCCGTTGTAATCAGTGCATTCAGAGGTAATAGTTCTAGTGGAAGGAAATCAAATACTATGTTGCAAGTGGATGTATGTACCTAGGAGTATGTATTATACCTACGAGTATCTCTGATGTAGTAAAAAGATTTTATGGGGAAATTAAGTCTGCCTCGTTACATAATCTATAAGTATTGTTCATTGATACGAATTTGTATCATATGGCCGACTGAATATAGTTACTGCCTTTCTGCTTTCCTACCCACTATATAGAATGGTATAGTATTCATTGATATACTCTTAGTACTATCGAAGATATGGTCATTCGAATGAAAGCTATTCAGTAGGATTGTTGTGACGGGTGTTTCGGCGAGATGACTTCTGATGAGCGGTATAGTTTGCCATCCCTTCCTTGGAATATAAGAGGGTACCATTTGACCTGAATAACCAATCGCATACCAGTTATCCAAATGAGGTGCTGACTACTGACGCGGTAGCCAAGATCTAGGGACGAACGCTTTAAAATTTACGTTTTGTTGTCGAATGTGATCGATCACCTTACAATTACAAAGCTCGTATCCCTATGCCCTATCAAAAGGACTGCAGAGTGAAATGGGCACGGAATATGATCAAGAAGTTCAATAATGTAAAGGACACCCTTTCAATTGCAACAGATTGCGAGATCTGTCCCAATTATTATGTCATTCCAATAAAATCCAAGAGCAAGGTTTGAGATGAGAATGTTCTGCCTTAACACAGAACAAATGATGGCCGAATTTTTTTTTAGAAAGACGAGTTTGATGGTGGCAGTTGTACTTGAATATCAGCGGACGGTCACTGCCAAGTGATATGTGGAGCAGTGTCTTTCTTAGTTGATACAAGCCCCTACAAATATGTGGCTAAGCAGTGCACTACGCTTGTAGCACATATATAGTGTCCTGACACATAGAGCAGAGCTCACTGCAGATTATAAGAGATGCCTTTTAAATCACCTTTCACACAGTCTAAATCTAGACCCTTATGACTTTAATTTGTTTCCTTAAAATATGCCTGCAAGGCCGTCACTGTTCCACCGAAAAGGAACTAACTCGGGCACTTTTTGAGGAGTGTTATTTGATACTGAAAGTTGTAAATTTTGGTTTGATGATTGGTTTCTACCTAAGAAGAAGTACATTACCAAAAATGTGACTACTTTGAAAAAGCCTAACTCAAACAACAAAAAAGAATCCCACTTGTAGCCTATTTTTATGAGTACTTGACCCTTTCTGACGCGAAATCTTTCAGAAAAAATTACTCAGGCGCCGCGAAAAATCTCAAAAATATTTTTTAGTATTCCGTAAGAAAATATTCTCTACTCGTCCGATATGGCCAACTTTGATTTGCCATTTAATATTGGCTATTGTATTGGCATGTGAATCAAGTCTAAAATTTGCTGCCTTAATTGCCTAAAGGACAGCTGTAAGCCTTGTCTAGTTAATTTCTCTCACTGTGTGCGGCCTGGACTAATTTATTGCTGTTCAGCATGGGCACTAAGCGTCCACGACAGCTCTTTATTAACCTGAAACTTATCGACGATACTTACTTACTTACTTACTTAATAGGCCTGCGACCCTTGGAGGGTCAGAGCCTGAACTGATGCCTTTCATCCTTCACGGTCCCGGGTTCGCTGCTTCCAGTTGCGTCCGTCATTACTTGGTCCTTAAACCGGAAGTTCGGTCTCCCTTGTCGTCGCGAAGCAGTGGGCTGGGATTCGAAGACTCTCATAGCTGGAACGTTGTCGTCCTTTCGCTCGATGTGGCCGAGCCAGTGTAGTCGACGGATTTTTGCCTTCCGGACTACATCCACATCTTTGCACAGCTCATAGTGTTCACGGTTATGACTTCTCCTCCATTCGCCCTCCTCGCAGATAGGACCGAATATCCGGCGTAGGATTTTTCTTTCGAATTAGCCCAAGATCTGCTTTGCCGTCCTGCTTATTCGCCCAGCTTTCGGCTCTGTAAAGTACCACTGGCAAGATCAATGTTCTGTAGAGCATGATTTTGGTTCTTCGGGTTTGAAGTTTGGAGCCTAGCTGTTTAGGCATGCCGAAGTAGCATCGGTTGCCTAAGGTTGTCCTGCGCCGAATCTCCACCAGGGTGTCATTTGTGGAGTTTACGTTTACCCCGAGGTAGGTAAACTCCTTTACTACCTCAAAATTGTGGCTGTCGATGGTGACAATTTAATTAAGCAAGGATATGCCTCGGTAGTTGTTACAAGACATAGGATCGCCTTTTTATAGATGTGGCAGATAGAGCTGATATTCCAGTTGTCGGGCATGCATGATTTGGAGCATGTTCCTTACCTGTGCCAACTTCTTCTAAACTGGATGGATACTATATCATCGACTGAAGCTGGAAATGCTGCTTAAACACATTTACAATTCTTTGCTGGTCGGTGACAAGATTTCCTGCACAATTCCGAATTGGCTGAATGCCCGGTCTGTAGCCAGTAGCAAGGTTCTTAGCTTTCTTAAAAAAACTACCTGCCTGATTTCTGTTTCTGGACTCTTCAATATCCTTGAGCTGGGAGACTGCGAAGGCTCTTTTCTTTTTACGCAGTACTTTTTTCTCCTCCCTTCTCCTGGCTCTGTACTCGTCCCGGGCTGCCCTGGTTTTTCGTTGGAGCGCCTTCTAATATGCCTCGTCGGTTCCATTTTTCTTCTGTACGCACTCATCATCATACCACAGATTTCTTGTCGGGGGTGGTTGGTATCCCAGAGTAGTTTCGGCTACTTCCTTGATGACAGCGCTATGTTCTGATCACATATTGTTGGCGTTTGTGTTAGGCATCTGAATATTGGAGCGTCTTTCACTCAGTTGCTCTCTGTAGACTATTTCCAATACGCTTAGGCGTCCAATGTTACAATGGACAGTCGAGCTCTGAATCGGGCTGCTATTAAATAGTGGTCAGAGCCAATATTTGCCAGTCTGAATGTTCGCACAATCAGGACGTTAGACGAGTTTCTTGCATCAATTAGCACGTGGTCGATTTGGTTGGCGGCTCGACCATCCGGAAGATGTTTTCCTTACCGATTTTGGCATTGAAGTCCCGGAATACGATTTTTACATCTTACTGTGAACAGCTCCGTCCAAGAGGTCGTAGAACTCTTTTTTGATAGGATTCTTAGCCTCGTCGGTAGAGGCGTCTACATAGGCTTATGTTGTAGAATCGACCTTTAATGCGGATCACAGCAAGGCGATCGCTTAGCGGCTTGAAGTCAATGACCGTCGATCTCAGCCGCTTTCTCACGACGAATCCGCATCCCGATATGTGCAACCTTTTGTGGTAGCAGTAACAGATGTGTCATCATTTCTGATCCTATCCAGCGCACTTCCTGGTTAAGGTCCAAAAGAGTGTACTCACGCTCAAACTTTTCCACGGTGCGGCGAATTGCCTGCACACTGAAGCCATGATGACGACCGACCTCACGACGAAATTCGCGGTGCGTATTTACAACTGAGCCGGAATTTCGAAAATATTTTTTAATAATTTCCACATGTTCGGGAAGCGTCAAACTGTGCATGATGAAATGACAAGCCTTACTGAATATTTTGACAGCTAGATGTCATTGGTAGGGAAGTATGAGCCTAAAAGTGTGAAAATATTCTATAAAACGGAAAATTGACTAAGGTACGCTATGTACCCAGCTTTTAGGTATCTAGGTGGCTTCCAGAGAATTCCAGAACTAAAATATGTGCAAAACGGCGAAGTGTTTGAGAATCCATAGGAGAAAAGCTTCGATGCAGGTCTGTACCTCCACGGTTACCACAGATAAAATAAATAAAAATATCATGACAAGAATTGTAGATAATTCTTTGGCATTTTTTCCTCAAATATCTGAAATGACTGGTCATGACAAATTCTGCCTGAAAAATGCTTCAATGAACCAAAAATTGATCTCTGGTTAGAGTGAGAATACGACCACACCGTCAGGTTTCCGCAAGGACCAAATCCTTGTAATGAATTTGTCTGCTAAAATCAAAAGTGGGAGTTGCATAGTCCGGTGATGAGCATCCTTGGATTAGAATATTGCCGCGTCCTGATATCTCAGCCCTCGAGTGGACAGCTTATATAATTCGAAGGGCATTCCTTAAAGTAAATCCGTCACGATGCCGTGTCTGAGTATGCCAGCCAACGGAATAGGTTTAAGAAAGTGGCACTCACGTAATTTTTAAAGTGAAATATAATAAGCTTCGAATTATTTCTTCATCCATCAAAAATTCCATTAAAACCTCACACTGTCCAATAAAAAAAAAAAAAAGTCATCTACGAGTATTCGAATTATTATCCCCTACAAACCAAAGTTTGCAATTAGTCAGCAATTTCCTTGACTGCTCCCCTGTTCAGAAAGCAATCCTCTGTCGGCAGCATTTTTCATTTTAATCTCTTTATACGTTTGTACAAATTTTCCCAACCCCATCAAATCATAAAATGTTCCCAGATTGATTCAAATGGGATTAAAACTTCACAACGGTTGTATAAGTGAAGCCAACGTCCTCATAAAAACACATTCATTTCGTTTACAAATCCTAGAATGGAGAAGAAATGATCCCTAAAATACAAAAATATATTTATGTCCTTTTTCTGTTGCGTGGGAGTGTGTGCTCCGAATAAAACATTCACCGACCAAATCACTCATGCAGGACAGATTTAATTTCCTTTGCCCACATCCTTCTCGTCTCGTATGCGCATTTTAGAATGATTTTCACATTACATCGCTTAGACAAATATGCTCGGCATGAGGATTATGAAAAAGCATTCACCGATTAAATGTTAACAAGGACACTGAAGCTGAAATAAAATAATCGTTAAGCATATACATGCGAGTATCTATACATCCTGGCTCTTGGCCAAAAAAAAAAAAAAATAATTCTTTTACATATCCATTTTAATAAAATATTATTTTAGATAATTCAAAAGCATAGCCCCCCCCCCCTTTAAAAACTCCACACTAACCCAGAGATCATTATATCACAGAAAGCCCCTAAGCTAGCCTGAAGGAAATATCTATTCAGGACATTACGACATAGGACATAGAGGACAACTTAAAAAAAATTTTTTTTGAATTGGGGAGCGACATAGTGATAACGTTTTCGTTGACTGGGCAGAGGAAAGGGGCGATAAAAAAATATTCAACTTCAAGGATGCAATAGAGAAGTCCTCATATCAAAATTCTAAATGGAAATTGCACGAAATTCGCATGAACACGTATCATCCACATACGAGTACGAGTATATGGTAATTTTTTAGGGAATTTCCAAAATGAGCGCATAAAAAACACGAACAGCAAGAGCTGGAAAAACTTATTTACCGTATTCAACATCCAGCGTATAGCATACAGCGTCCTCGCAGATTTGAGATACTATCAAAACGTTGTTGTCGTTCTGGGAAACTTATAGATCCATATACATATACGTGGTAGTTTATAGTGCCGTCGGGTAGTGGGGTACAGATATCCTGAACATTTTTCCAGTCACTTATGTTTCTGACTCTCAAATGAAAATTAGTTTTCCAATTTTCCACATGTAGTCCTTTTTTCTCTCTCTCTCTCTTTCTTCCTCATACAGAGTGCATAGCATATACATATGTATCTTCAGGTTACGCGAGGAATAGCATGATATCGACTACTGCTCCCGCGTCGTCAAATTCCATTCGAACAGAACTCGGCATGGTAGACTTGGTGATGGAAAATCTCTAGCTCGGCTAGAGGTCTGTTATCGAATGGTGAAAACTCAATTTCCTATAGATTGAGTGGGAGTGGAGGGTTGGAGAGTGTAGGGAACGAGTGATGACTGTGTAACTGTGAAACTAATCGATTTTTCATCTTTTTTTTTTTTCGTTTACTATGGGGTACTTTACATCTTCGGTAGGAATAGTTGGAAATTTCTTATAAATGAGAGCCTGCAAAGGATATTTCATTAAAGGATTTCAAAATGCAGATGGATAGTTGTTGATATTGAAAGTCAGACACCTGTTTCAACCCGTTAATTTGTTTCCTTTGCTCTTCTCCTTTACCTTTGCAGAATCACGAAATTCACAACCTGGAGGCATACACACAGTATAAGGTGTCGGTGCAGGTATTTAATCCTGAAGGACTGGGACCAGAAACTACTATTTTGGTGATGACCGATGAAGGAGGTAAGTGGTTTTCTTGCAATTATTTTTCAGTTTTTTTGTTCTCTTTAAATTACCTGCACAGATGTCAGGATCTAATATCCGTTCGACAGAAAGGAAAGTCAATAAAGAAGACTCTGGCATCGTTTGAGGTTATTCAATTAGTTCGGATAATCCCTATGATGGGAAGTCTTCTTTTAGAACCTATGCTGAGGCATTTCAATTCTGTCATTCTGGGTATTCTGGGTTATAAGTTGGGTAGTGGCTTTCGTCTACCTTTATTTTAGGTAAAGTTTTTTTTTAAAAAAAGGGAAAATTATTTTCCCCTGTGCTTTAACATTTAAGTCACTACATTCTCGAAGATATAGGACAATAATTTGATAAGGAATTTGTCATTTTACTTTGCTTGATTGACTGCTGAAAACACATTTGATAAACTAAATTATGTCATCCTCTGCAGTGTTCTAAAATCAAGAAAACCGCCGAATGACAAGAAGTCGTATAGACCCATTTTGCTATTCAGAAATGTATCCGACATTTTTGGAGTGGATATTAGTCAAACGCTTACAGCCGGTTATTGAGGAACAAAATCTTATCCTGAACACCAGTTTGGGTTCAGCAGCAAGCATTCAACCATTGACCAGATACATAGAATTACTGACTTAATCGAGAACGTTCTTGAAGGAAACAATTTTTACTCAAGCCTGTCTCGCAATCCTTTGATAAGTTGTGTTATGAAGACCTGAAGTTCAAATTACGACAAATTCTGCCTGTACGAATATTTAACATGCTGACAACAATCTCGGGAATAGACTTTTCTGTGACAGACACGGAAACGAATACTCGCAATTTAAATAAAATTTTAGCTGGCTTACCGCAAGGAAGCGTTCTTGGTCCGCTTCTGTATCAAAGCAATAGATTAAACGATCGAAGGTCTGAAAAATGTAAATGTCTGACTCATCGCCCTCAACGAAACCAAATCTGTTCATGTAAATTTAACTTATTAGAAAACGAATACCTTGCCTGTCCATATAAACTCGATCCGTATTCCGTTCGCAAATGAGGCTAGGTACCTCGATATTATACTCAACATAAAGCACGTGGAAAGAAACGTAAACAACTCGAAGACATATAAAGATTATATTATATTCTAAGCTTAACATTGAGAATAAGCTGCTCTTATACAATCAAGTGCTGACGCTGGTGTAGGCCTATGGTATACAACTATGGGGGTGTACCAAGAAAGAAAGCTAAGAGAAATTGTTCATGCACCTAAGAGACTTCGATATAAACAGAGATCTCGGAATTCCTATGGTCGAAGATTAAACTAAAAATACAGTTTTACAAAATCTGGCCGAGAGAAATTTAATGCGGCGTCTACAAAGGACCAAACCTTTCGACTCACCACGATAAAGATTAAGCGAGTCTAAATAGTGGTACAAGCAGAATCTTTCATTAGAAAGACACCTGCTAAATGTCTTTATTTCGTGATAAAAAAAATTGCTTGATAAGTCTTAACTTTGTTGCGGTAACTAGCAAAATTTACATATATCGAAGGGAGTTGTTTTTGGTGAATAAGAATTTCATACTATTGTGAGCACGCGCCTGTGGTCCTCATAGTGGCTATGGAAGATGGAAAAAAAGTCCTCTGCAGTGTTTCCAGATGATTTCATTAGTATTTTACTCTCCCATATTCAAAAATTTCCACTATTTGCCAAAACAATACTTATTTATCAAATTAGTCATTAAAATGAACAAAACAAGACAATTTAGTCCACTAAAATTTACAAATAAGTCATAATAATAAATAAACTATATTTTAAAGTTAGTACATCGAATGATATTTAATTTATTTTTAGTGTCCCGTAGCAAAATTTAAAAATGGAAACATGGATTCTACATTGTTACTGCCTGAACAAATATTTTCAAAAATGTAAATGTTCGATTGTTAAATCTTCGAAAGTTCTTCACTGAATGCTTTGAAATTTTGACACAACGTTGCTTTCGAATACGCGCTTGTTTTTATATATTTATAGTTTTCTGAAAAAAAAAACAGCGCCATCTGTTGTACGTAAGAGCAACATACGCTATACTAAAGATTTTACGGCAGGGAGCTCCCTCTGTTGAATGTAACAGCAACACACGCAATACTAAACATTGCTCATGCCGGATCGCATGCTTCTTGACAGCTGCTGTCACTTAGCATTTTCAATGTTTCCGATGTTAAATTGAATTTTCATAGATTTCGATTTATTTCCATTTTCCGTTTCGAATTATATTGGCCGTGGTGTAGTTGTAACATCATCGCTTGCCACGCTGTTGATTCACGGTTCGAATCCTGATGTCATCTCATTTATTTTATTCTATTTATTTCGCATAAAATAAATAAAAAAGTCAATCACTTGCGGAAGCTAAGTCAACTCTACTGTGAAGGCATAACACTGGCAGTAAGGTGGTCATATGGCTAAAATGAAACTTGATCGTGATAATGAAATCAGGGGGCGGACAAAAATACTGCGAATCATAAGCAACGACAATAATAACGAAAACAAACATAATACTCCCCAGTTATCTGGACAACCACCTTTGGAGTTTACAGAAACTTAATACCACCTAAGTTTCAAACTACACCACTCTGTCTATTCCCCTTTCCACAAAAAACGTACGTGTTCTAAAAATTAGTATAAGGGTATTCATATCCCCTTTAACATGTGCAAATTATAAAAAAGAAAAATTATATTGATTCTGGCAGCAATTCGATCCCAAAATGACATAACCTTAGCTCTTGCGTCATCCGGAATAGCTGCGACATTGCTACCAAGTGGCAGAACTGCTCATTCCGCTTTGAAATTCATCATCATAGCTGCGACATTGCTACCAAGTGGCAGAACTGCTCATTCCGCTTTGAAATTGCCATTGAACATTCAATATTGAAACTCCCACCTGCAACATTTCCAAAGCATCCGGCATGGGAAAAGTATTGCAGAAATGCCAGCTTATTGTTTGTGATGAATGCCACACAAAAAATCGCTGGAGGCTCTTGATCGATCTTGCAAAATTTGGGTGGAAACATCAGACCATTTGGGATCGCATTAATATTGCTTGCAGGACATTTCAGGCAAACATTACCTGTAATTCCTCGATCGACACCAGTGGACAAAATAAATGCTTACTCTACTTTGTGGCGACACATAAAGACGTTGAAATTAACTACAAATATGCGTGTCCAGCTGCAAATCGATCGATCAGCTGAGATATTGTCACATCAATTGCTGGAAATTGGGAAAGGAAAGGTGTCGGTTGATCTGAACTCAGGGCGGATTTCATTGCCTCATAACTTCTGCAATTTAGTGACGTCTAAAGGAGTATTGGTTGAAAATATATTTCCCAATATTCAAACCAATTATAAGAATCACGATTGGCTGAGTGAACGAGCCAGCCAAAGCTTTGCAACGGCACGCGGCTTGCAGTAAAAACATTAATGAGCAACGTCGTAGAAGCAACAATCTTGACAGGACCTTTCAAAGGTGAAGATGTCCTCATTCGTCGCATTCCTATGATTCCAACGGATATGCCATTTCAATTTAAGAGATTCCAATTTCCAATTCGATTGGCGTTTGCAACAACCATCAGCAATGCTCAGGGCCAATCTTTAGAACTGTGCAAGATCTAGACACGGATTGCTTCTCACAGGACAATTATATGTTGCAGATGACGCCCAAATCGCGTGCTGACGTCATTGAGGGTACAGGCTCATCACGAATGAAGTAGATCCTAGGAGGTGGTGGGAGACGCTTGCGGGAGTAGGTGATGGAGTGGCATTTATTGACATTAAGTTCAAACCATCTACACCAGATGGAGAAACTACTCGTATCTAGATCATCCTGCAGAAGGCGAGAATCAGTGGCTGATGATATGCGTTTAAAGATTTTCATTTCATAAGCGTAGACCAGAAGATCAGAGTTCCGGATGATACGCTCAGCATTGTTTATTGTAAGGGTGAAGATTAGTGGTCCAAGTTGGCTGCCTTGAGGAACGCCCGATGTTGTTATAATACTTGTAGGGTTCGATACTGTTGATCTGGAACGAACTTTGTATTGAGGGTCCTCTAGGTATCATCTGATCCATGAGATGAATCGCGGTTGAAAGCTTTACTAAAATCTGTGGCTACGACATCAACTTCATTGCCATCTTCCAAAGCGTTCAGTGTACTAGACACGAATACGGTTAAGTTATTGGTAGTTGACCTCCCTTTAATGAATCCGTGTTGCTTTGTAGAGAAGATTGGCTTGCAGTGGAAAGACATTACATCGTACACGATGCTCTCGATGAGTACAGGTATGAATGAGAGCTTAGCAATAGGGCGATAATTAGAAACTTTGCTCTTGCATCCTTTTTTTATGGATAGGGTTAATGTAAGCGTCCTTCCACAATTGAGGAAAATTTCCTTGTGATATGAAGTTGAAAAAGGGTGGAGGGGCTGTGTCAAATGATTCGCACATTTTTTTAGTACTATGGCAGGGACACCGTCAGGATCAGGAGAGTAGTCATCTTGCAGTTGGTTAATCTAATTAGCATTGATGGGATTACGTCCACAGAGACAAGGGAAATTTGTGCAGAGTTATTCAAAAAGCAGAACTAGTCAAGGTCAGGTTCATACGTGGGCAGTGAAAGACTGGCCGAAAAAGTTAGCGAATAGGTTGGCAATTATTTTAGGATCTGTCGAGGAAGAGTCCGAGAAAGTGAAAGTAGATGGATAGCCATAAGATTCCCATAGTTTGTTTCTATTTTTGTGAAGGGGGTATAGCTCCTTGTCATACTAGAGTAGAGAAGACGAGCAGTTTTTTTTTAGGTAGGTATGGCACTGATTGGACAAAACAAGCAAAGATATCTGCGTAGAAAATCTCGAGGGCATGGTCAATGGGTAAATGTGTAGCGATGGGTTTTACGTTAAGAAGCTATTGAATTTGACGAAATTAGCTTTACGAAAATTAAAGTAATAAGTGTGCTCTGAGACTGGGTTTGAATTATCGTTGTATGAAAAGGTTAGGAATAGCGAGGGGTGAAATCGGTCCAAAGTCGAAAGAAGATAATTGCTCTCACAGACTATAGAACTGTAGGCGTCGGACGAGAAGATGAGGTCAAGTTGTCTATTCAAGTTGTTACGGATGCCGCTTACTTGGAAAAGGGCAGAGTCAGAGAGATAATCAGTTAGTCGGATTTCCTTGTCGGGGATGGCACTGGGAATATAGTGGTACTGGCACAAATATATAAATTAAATTTCATCAAAAGCTCTTCATTGGATCTCGAGCCAAGCATGTGAGAACAGACAGACAGGCAGACGTGGAACGAAAAGTGCTTCTTGACCGTCTTGACCTGAGTCTTTCAAAAATCACCACAGCATATGCTTATTCTCCTGTCCAACGAGATAGCAAATTCGAAGAAAAGATGGTACTGAATACTAGTGGTGTAAGGTTATCTATTCGTCCGTCTGCCCGTCTGTCTGTCACAGCCTCATAACTTTTGAACGGTTAGAAGTAGAAGGCTTTAGTTAGGTAACTGGATGCCCTTGTTGACAGGGTTGTCAACAGCTCACTTAGACCACTTAGAGTCCATTGTGCCCGATATTTGGAACCCTGGGAACCTAAAAATTGCAGTCTTCAGCCGCTAGGCTAAACCACCCACATAAATGTATGAATCTCAGGAGTAGAAGGCTTAAATTTGGACCATAGTTGAGTTCAAAAAAATGTTAGAGATTAGAATCGAAGTCAAAAAAAAATATTTTATGCAGAACCGCCAGATTATCGTTCTCTTCCAAAAAAATTATGAAAAGTTGTCCTTCTACGTAGATCGCACAAAGAAGCCTTTATGGTCCGGCCAATATGAACATACAAAGTTGATAGTGTCCTAGTTTCCAACTAAAATATATATCCTTGCAAACATTTTGTGGTATATTTGCGACTACAACACGTAATAATTACATCACACCGCGAACCGAATGGTTCCATAACTCATATTTACCTTTACCCATAAAATACTCGTACAAGTCAAACACTTGGGAACGTAAATTATTTTCTGAATGCAAACAGAAAGTGCCCATGTATCCATGTTTGCCGTTTGTCTCTACAATCATCGTGTGGTTATCAATAAATTTATGTTTATGTAGCAGTTTAAGCAATCATTTAGGGAATAATAATCAAATGTATGTCCACAACTTCATCATAATGTATTCGCATTTAATTTCCGGTCTAGACACTATTCATTGTCGGTGGACGTTGTCAACTTTGAAATTTATGTCCTGGGAAATATGGAGGCTGAATGTTTAGGTAAATTTGTACATTATGATCAACTGGTGTTGATTCTTGATAGCATTTTGGATAGATACGAGTAGATAATCCCAAAGCGATAGATGAAGAGATGATGTTGATAAAGTAAGGGTAAGTAAACTATCTAAATTGTAATAGGAAAGCCTTCACCGCATACGAGTATCACAGACATTTCGTATATATTTTTCAGGAGAATTATGGAATCTATGTATATGCAAAATTAGGTGAGATAGAGGCACGCAATAGACAATTTAGAATCTTAGAAAACAAAAATTCAATTAGGACTTTCGATTGTTCTGCATTGTAGTGACGATTTGTCTATTTTCCGATGACTTTAGAGCTTCGTGTAGAACTTGCGAGTTTGCACAATCCCCTGATCAGAAATTGAATATATTTTTATCGACAATCAGTCCATAAATGAATCGACAGATTGTCCACCTTTGACTCCGACCAATATCTAATTTTAATAAAGATCGGAATTCAAATGTCGAACTTAACTCAACCTTTTTAAGACCAACCTGATCATAAAGTTCAGCTTTTAGTCGGAACACCCTTCGAAACTGTTGAGGGGGCGGACTTTGTATAGCTCGTCGTCTGCTTTACTAATCTATTGTTAACCGTATTTATGGTATCCGCGTGAATTTCGATCCTAGCAAGTGATTAGTTTGACACAGCTGTGAGTTGGGCAAAAGGCAATTTATGAACCTAACTTCAGTGACCCTCCACTTATCATATGGTATCCTCCCTTTCTATTTGAACAAATCCACTATCGTGATAAAGAAATTAGCATTAACCATTCCAGAGAAGGTTTTGTGATTATTGCAGTTTCTTCCAGGCGTTGGACACTCCATCGACGCTCCTTTTAGGCTATCTGACATATATCATAATTTCAGTTCGTCCACAATGGTGAATATTTTGGATGATATCCGCCAAGAAATTGATAAGAGATTTGTCACTTTGCTGCTCCTGCTGGTTTTTTCAAAGGCCCTTGGCAGAGTTAATCATAGTACCCTCTGCTGGAAACTTAAGCGCTTCTTTGGCTTCGGCGAAAGAGCTGTAAATCTATTGATCAGTTTTTTGACAAATAGTTGTTGTCGAAGGAAAATGCTCTTAAACAAGGTATGCCTCTTACACAAGGGGTGCCCCAGGGTTCAATTTTAGAACCAATTTTGTTCTGAATTTTTAATAACGATCTGCCTTTCATATACAAACATATCTCGGTACACTTATATGCCCAACATTATCTATCTAGCGAATTCGGAGGTGATACCTACGAGTATCTCGAACAAGTCTCTCGATCTAGATGTCATTCTGATATATGGCTGTCAAACATAAAAGGAAGAACTAATAGAATTACTCAACACTCTCGGTTTTGTAATTAGCAGAAGCATATCTTGCTGCAACTATGTCGCGTGTTTGGTAGCATCTATGGGTGCTTGCTCAAATTTTGATGGAGACTCATCGAAGACTTATTCGTAAGCCTACTATATCAATCGCAACATACGCCGATATGGTGCACTGTAGCCTTGATTCGTTATCGTAACATAGGCTTTAGGTAGCTTTTAATGACGCAGAAGAATATCTTTCAATTAAATTATTTGAATGCATTACTTATAGTTATTTAGAATGGTTCGCAGATAATCGATGGGGTGGGTGGTGGGGTTTTTTCCGATAGCGTTTTCCAGGCGGAAATAATAGCGATCGAAGAAGTGGAATGTAATATCTACTATGGATATTAGCATCTTCACTGATAGTCAAGCCGCTATCTCTTCCACATCAAAGATCGCTTTAAATTGCCACTCATATCTTAACGAGATATCATAGCAATTCAACATTCACCTGTGCTAGGTGCCGGGCATAGAGATAGAGGCACGCATTTGCAGATTCTACCGGAAAAGGAGAATCTCTGCATGCCTCTCGTTACATGTAAGCAATGCTCAAGCTGAATGTTATCAATGAAACCAAATTCAGGTGGAAAACTGCCATTAAGTGTCATGTTACTAGACAGATTTGACCTCAGCTGGATCAGAAATGCTCGAAGACGTTGGTCTCCCTAACAGGAGGCATATCAGCGCAAAAATTGGTTGCATTACTGGACACTGTCTTATTGGAAGGCACGCCAAAAGGCTTGGTCTTTTCTCTAACGCCTTTTGTAGAAGCTGTAGGGACGAGGCTCTCTATCAAAAGAAGGCTTCACTTGGGAGCTCACTTCTACGACAACCTCTGTGAACTGACTAATTCGAATGTTATTACCTTCTATCGTTTCTTTAGAAACTTCAATTGGTTCTAAGGTAGGACGGGAGAAATCCCCTCATCCTGTGGTGTCACAATGGACTTACTCTGGTCTAGGTGTGTCTGTATTTAGGGCGCAGCTAGTCACTTGAATCTAACCTAGCCTTACCTACTTATATCTGTTTAATATGTTTAGAAGTACACCGTGTTTGCTTTTATTTCACAGATGAGCGCCCATCTCCCACTCAATTTGACTCCATTTTTTTCCCACATTTTTGCCTAAACGTAGAGCTACCTGAACGCAATCGTTTAAAGCATCATTTATGCAGAGGTACTGCAGATAGTCTACCTTACCTCGTAATTAATTTGTCAAAAGTCGAAAAATGAGATTATCTAAGATATTATTGGTGCTTAAAAATGTAGTTGCAAAACAGGGTGTCAACTTTCAATTGATTGAAGCAAAACAGTTTTGCGGTAAAAATTTAAAAAAGTTTGTCACACCAAAACTAGAACATTTCGATACAAATGTCCACTTCATAAAAGTTATTGCCTTTTGATCCCTTTTAAAATGCACATCCTGTATTTGATATGACTTTTCTTTTTTAGTGAAATGGCTGTTCCGTAAATGAAGTTTAGTGATGCATTGGCTTTCAAGCATAAGAAGCAAGATTTATATTTTACTTTGGGTTATTTTTAAGGACCAGCAATTTCAGAAAAGGACATTATTTTAAGTCATTTTTTCTCTATTACTGCAAATAAAATTTGTCTGATCATGACAGTACGTAGAAATTATTTTTGCGAACACCCCAGTACAATTGTCCGTTCGAAAAGCAAGGAAATTCAAGATTAAGGCCACACACTTGCAACAATTGGTCTTGTGATTTGTTGATTGTCATGGCGAATGCAAGTCGAACGGCAAGACGGTCGGTATCATCGAAATTTTTGGAATGAGAACTTCCTCGCCTTTGAACTGGCCTTTGATTGTGGTGGCTTGGTTGACGTTATTCATGAGTGTAGCGTGCACGTTTACAAAATCATTGTTTAAATTCAATGTGCCGGCATCACCGACAAACTTGAAGTGTTGGCATCACCGACACTAAGTTTCGTCAAAAGAGTCCGCCATCATTTTGAAGGACGGCTTTCGTCCAAAACGAAAGGAGACGATTTTTGGAAGCCAACCAGAAGCCACGCTCCCACGTGGAAGAGATAAAGTTTTCTCATTTTTTTTTTTTTTTTTTTTTGATTTTTGGACTACCAAGTAGTATTAAATGTAACCAAAAAGTTTCATCACTTTCATTTTGATTGCGTCCACAATGAGTTTCTTCACCGTCAACCTAATTCCATTGCACAGTTTGGTTCAGATTGCGCAGCATTATGATGACAGAGCCGACTTTGATTTGCAAATTGTTCGGTGGTAGACCGGGACGAATTCAAAAATTCAATTGGATAGTTTGCTGCTTCGTTATTATTTGTTCCGCGATCAACCGATTTGAACGAATACAGTGTGGCTGCGATTTGATTTTGAATAATTAAATTCAAATCATCGACGCCCTTATTCTTGGCAGCTAATATCGCGCGATGTCGATGTTCCACCAGGCGCATCCAGTAAAAATTTGCCGCCGTTTCCGTCGTCAACCGCCTTCATCAATATGACGTACACGTTCTTTTGCTGTGAATTCAGCAGTGGAACATTTGTGCGAACTGTTTCTGTCAGAGCGTCTCGATCGAAATCTCGCTCGTGCTGCAATTCTCGATTAAATGCATCGGTCATCGAGCGATTGGGTGCTGGCATTCTCAATTTACTCAATAGACTGCCGCACATGAGCAGACACATGTCTTCGATCAATATAAGCGCCTCGTTGCGGATCTCATCGTTAATTTGAAGTCCGGGATTCGATGTCGTTCTTCGAACTGGTTGCAAAATATCGTCAGTCATGTCGTCCTTGTATTTGTACCACAAATTGAGTGCGTTCGATGGACACCCGTCTCGTATTTTTATTGTGAGCTCCAATGTTTGATCATCTTATGGGCGGCATTATTACACTAACACAGAAAAGTCAAATGTCACAACCGTCAATCAATTATATTAAACACGAAAATTCAACACCAATCCATTGAATTTCAATACCTTTATTCACTTCGTTGATTACAGAACAAAATACTTTCGTCGATTTAAAAGTGAAAAAACAGCAATAATTTGCGAATATACTACTCAGCTGTCAAACGTGAGTCTGAGAGCGTAACGCCATCTGTTGGTGATCCCATTTTCATGAGGAACAAAATTAGCCGATTGTCAATTCCGTAGTACTTGTCATTCCTTAGAATTAATATTTTCTCCTTCCAATACTAAATGGAATTTTCAGATATCGCCACCATTCACCCCTGAAAGAATGCAATTTTGGGTTTTCACGATTTTCCGGCCGAAATTTGTTCAGCCGAGTTATTCGCGTTCTAACCGACACTAATTCATTTTTATATGCTATATATAGATTTTTTCAATGAAAAAATATTTTACGATCAAAAATTAAAAGTTTAGATGCACCCTGTGAAATTAAAGCAT
This sequence comes from Pocota personata, assembly GCA_963082735.1. Classification (NCBI taxonomy): domain Eukaryota; kingdom Metazoa; phylum Arthropoda; class Insecta; order Diptera; family Syrphidae; genus Pocota; species Pocota personata. Next base: position 270,752,392 of record OY720429.1, read on the forward strand.
TGCCGCTACTAGTTTCCTCTTTTGTCGATATTAAAAGTTGTAGCAGTTTGATCAATTTTAAAGTATAATTGTCTTTTGTGTTCGTGACTTTCCGCAACCCTCTTGAAGTTCTCGGATAACTTAATAGGCCGAAGCTTAGCAACCTTATAGCCCGAATTATGCAAAACAAAATGCAGGATCTTTGGCCGAAAATGTTTTTCTTCCCGCACCCCTCCAAAAGATCCCGGATACCTTAAAAATCTAGAATTTAGCAGACTCATACATCGAATTATTCAGAAGAAAATATTGTAGCCGAGTTTTGGATTTTTAAAATATAGGGCGTTGTGCAGCACATTTTACTTTTCGTTTCTATACAATCTTCCTATGTGTTCGCACTCCGCCAGAAGCTCCCGCAGGACGTCTAAAGCTCGTGCTCTGCAAACTTATAGCAAGACCGTGCGAAATTAGAAGTTCTTATTTTGAAAATACAGGGTGGTGTTGAAGTCTTCTGACTTATACACAATTTTCCAATATGAGTGTGTCGTTCAGCAAACCCCCAGATGCTCCTAAATGACAGCTTCGTAAACTGAATCTTTACTCATTTATAGCTTGAATCTAAGAAAGAGCTTAACGAAGCCAAATTATTGAATTTTGAAATACATATGTACAACACAAACATCGTAATTCATGTCGCCGAATAGTACGTAGTCAGGTTTTCGATTTTCATAGTTTCCAGCTTACCATTTGCCTTCCCGTTTATATATCAAGTACGCCCTACATACTCGTATGGAATTCCTCAAAAATACATTATTCAGTGGTAATTTTAGAACTTCCCGGCTGTAATTAGGTAAACTTTAGCGTTCCTAGTGTATCTGATTACTACCTAAACCAGGTTGATTCTCTACAAGGTTCGGTTGGCAACATTAATTCAAACCAAAGGAGAAAAGGATTGTCGACAGGAAAAGTTAAGGAGGGACTAGGTAGGATTAATTATGTTTAGTTTCCGAGCCTGTTGAAGTTCCCAGGCATCGAAAAGTGTACTCCCCCGATACGGTCCCAAACGCCATTAGCTCTAATTAAGCTTCCCGCCAATAGATAATCGCTTTGGGTGAACATGAGGTTTCAATCGATCATAGTTTTTTTTATAGCAATTTACTTCGTTCCCTTCGTCTCTGCTTTTGCACTCGTGGGAATAATGACGAGGTTTGGATGCGTACAATTGAGTAGAGTTACTCTTACATGACTTCTAGAGAACCTAATAGTCTCTCAACATGAAAGAAGCTGAGGCCGTAGTTTGCAGTTACAGCTCTTAAACTTAAAGCCTTTTTCATATCCTTGGATATTCTCATTCCTTTCTTCAACTTGGCAGTGGTTCAATCAGAGTTTTGCATCTTTAAAAATTTAAAATGTCACCACCCTAATTCTTGAGAAAACACATCTTTAAATTGTCAATCTCTACTAAGCGACTTTCAGGACTTCAGGACAGGATTTTCAATAAATTCTTTTGATACTCCTTCTTCTGCCATGACTCATTTATAATCAAAATATTTCTCGGAAAATATTTTCGCAACCGCTGAACATAATTTTCAGCCAAAATAGTCCTTGATTTTATCCCCCAACCCACATGTTCCTACATTTAACAAACCAACTTAGCCCGAGCACGTCACCAAAAACCAATATTGCCAAAGTAAAACCTCTTTTAATGGAAACGTTATTTCATTATTATTTTCCATCCGTTTCCGGTGAAAATTTCAACAACATCAGGTCCTCCGCCTCCACGTGAAATTTCCACTTAACCCTTCCCCAAGCACTCCGTCGAATCCGTCATCACCGTTGTCCTCGACAAAATTGAGCGAACAATGAAGGAATAATATTTGAACTTATGGATTGTTCGCTGAAAAATGAAATACACATAAATACAAGGATCAAGGAAAACAAGGAAAAACAAAACTAATAGCAGCAACGCAATCCAACACCTCAACCGACACTTTAACCCGCTTCTTTCTGTAGGGCTTCTCTCCACCCACTCTAACAGGATATTAATGTCACCACCTCCATCTGTCGTGTTCTCGAGGTGTTCCATTGGAACCACATCAAAATGGGTAATAAAAACTTTTGAGTGGATCAACAGAGAAGCAAAGAGCCCAGAACCAAAGAAAATATTAACTTGTATTGTACCTGACCTTCTCACCTCCCCCAGAACAAACGAGAGCCGAAGGAGCGACAAACAAAAAAAATCCCACGAAGGAGAGATATACTTTTGCACGGTATCGTTGTATATCTTGAGTGTTGAAAGGTTTTACACCAAACCAAAGTAAGTTATCTTCGCCATCACGAAGGACGAGACTGATGGCGATGGAGGTGGTAATGGTAACTGAAAAGAAAACACCACCACTGTCGAACTCGAAGCGCAAATAAATTCTTAAGGGTTGCTGAAGGACGTCGAGTAAAAAGAGCGAAGAACGCGCCGGATTCACGTCGATACCTTTCGATGGGAACGATGTAACCTTTCGTCGGTGTGCTCTCACCTTTCCACGAGTTGAGGTTCTCAAGTGATAGGCGATATCCTTGGTGGACTTGTACTGCAAAATTATCATCTTGATTTACATGTACATATTTTTGGCGAAAGAGGATAATAAACTTTGGCTAGGATTTCTTAACATTTTGTTTTGCTACACTCGTGAGGGGTTCTTTTTTTTGTATTTTCATTTTGTTTAATCCTTTCGGGGATTAACTTATACACTCATGCACAAACATCAAGAGCCAACCAAAAGGGCTCAGTATGAGCGCCTGCTGAACTTTAAATACTCTGGGAATACAGCACAGCGCTCTTCGTCCTTTGCAGGGCTTATTTTATAATCAGGTGAACAGGATCAACTTTTGGCTGGAAATAAATTATGCATGAATTGTTTTGTGTTGGTTGTGTTGTTGGCTCTGGCTTTTTGCCTTGCCGCTTTTTCGCTTTTCGCTTAAGCCTCGATCCTTTTTTTTTTTTTTTTTGTTTTTTCCTTGGGGGGAAGCGAGATGGATTTCTAGCAGATGTTAATGTTTCGTATTTTCTTGTGAGGAATTATGTGCGACAGAAGAGTCGGAATCAGGTTCGGGTTAGATGTGTTAGGTGAAAGGTATTTGCTCCTTAAAGGGATTTCATTTCAAGGTGTACAAGCGTGTGTATGCGAAAAGGGTTTCCCTGGGAACATTAGGGAAGTGTTTATTGGATTTATAAAGGAAAGAAATTTCCTTCGACGATGAGGTAGGTAGGTACTATTTCGCAATCGGGAATGGGTTGGTTTCTCTGTATTGAAATTAAATTTTATTCAAAGGCAGGATTTCGTTTTTTTTTCTTCCATTTCTGAATATTTTCTTTGTGTATCTTGAGGAGGAACCCTTTTATAATGACAGCACGTGTTTTGTCATAATTATTTCTCACACTGTTTTTCTAAGAAGGCTTATTGTTGTGTTCGTGATTCAGTAAGGAAGATGGAAGGTTATAATTAGCAGAAGGAGATGTCGTGCAGCGCGGGATATCTCATGAGTCTCCTAAATTTTTGATATGTAACACTTTTATAGCTTCTAGGACGTCTGTAGCGAGTCGGAATAATATACAAAAACTCGGCATACGTGCATAGGTCAGTCTCCTCTAGATCTCTCATAAGCATGCCCTATTAAGGACGGTTGATATGCCAATTTCATAAGGCTGCCACATAATCGATCAGCAGTAAAGGAAAATATTTTTTGATCAGCAGAAAAGTAAATTTAATTTTTGATCAGCAGAAACTAATTTGCTTATGAGCAGAAAAAATATAATCATAGATTATATGAAAAATAGCCTTTTTAATTTGATCAGCAGAACACACATTTTTGACCAACAAAAATAAAATTTCAGAAGAAAATGTAGCACCTGAATTATATGCAAAAATAAAACAAATACGAGTAGAACGTTTCACTACATATTATTGTCTGAAATTCGCAATCGCTCAAGTTTTTCCTTGAAAAAATGCTTCTACAACCACTATTTCTTTCTGCTGATCAAATATATAAGTTTGGCTGATCAAAAAATTAATCTTCTGTTGGTAAGTTATTTATTTATTTGGCTAAATATTTTGTTGATCTTTTAATTATTTAGCTGAGCCATTTCAACCAATTTAATCTTTGAGCTCCAATTAGCGCGTTGGACTGAGTGGGAGATTTCAGATTCGAATCTAAGGAAAAATTAAAAAAAAAAAAACATACCTGCAAACAAGCTATTACCTTGTCATGTGAAGATTCTCAATTACGCCCTTCGAAAACGACATGAAACATAAAACATTAATTTAAATTTGATACGTGTTTCAAAAGCTTATTTATTTATTTATACTATATATTGCCGAGCTCTTATTTGGGAGATCGTTAACTTTCATGCATATCGTCTAACAGGATTCCTTTCGCATCCCAAAACACACTGGCCATGACCTTCCCGACAGATGCGATCGACTTCGCTTTCTTTGACGCTGACCCACCGGCTTCCACCCACTGCTTCGACTGCTGTTTCGTTTTTGGCGTGTAGTGGTGGACCCATGTCTCATCCATGGTGACAAATCGCCTCACAAAATCGGTCGTATCCATATTGGATCGGTCCAAAGATCGTCGCGAAAATCGTTTGCACATTTACTTTTGATCGGCATTCAGCAAATGCGGCACCCATCTTGCACAGAGCTTTCGCTCTCCCATCTCGCAGTCGGGCTTAATATTTGCTGATATAACATAATTTTGTTCTGAACAGATAGCTCCGAATTACGTCCTATTAGACGGTGTAGATTTCTATATTTTATACATAATTCGTTTGCTTTCTTTTTAAAATGTCCCTTCCTCTTCCTGGGTACTTTGCTGTGTTGGCATAAGAAACTATTTGATTGTTGATAAGATCAGGCAGATAGCTTATTCTCTTGTTTGTAAAGTTAACGTGGGTATACTTTGTCTCATTAAGTTTAATCTACCATTGTTCCTATCTGTTGCTCTATTGACTGCATTCTGCAGCTTATCAGTAGCTTTGTCTGTGCATTTCTCAACTGTAAGTGTAGTCATGTCATCTGCAAAAGTGTCTATCTTGAGGCGTTATTGTCTAGTTACAAAACAGGGTTGGTCCGAGAACACTGCCTTGTGGGACGCCTGCAATTATTTTCTTCAATTCTCACCGCACTGTACTCGTGATAAGATTTCAGGATTTAATAGTATTTTCTAGGTTGATCTCTACTTTCGAGCCATTTCTCCATCATGTCGATAGTACGGTGCACTTGGTCTGTTATCGAATGCTTATTCCTAAACCCAAATTGATGGTTTGGAAAGAGTCGTCTTTCAATAACAAATTTGTCTAGTATATTGGCCTGCAGGAAGTAACTTCTGTAAATTACTTACCATCTTTCGATATTACAACTATTTCAGCGATGTTCCAGTGATTAGGTATATTTCTTAGTTTAAGGCATTAATTAGAAGCTTAAGTTTTATTGTAGCTAGGTATGGTAGTTCTTTAAGCACATGTTTCTTATTTCCCTTGTAGTGACGTAGTGTATTTTTTCGTCATCTAGGTTAGATTAGGTTAGTTTGAAGTAGCTGTCAGCAAAAAAAAAAAAAAGAAGCCAATACACTTAGACCAATAATAGGTCCATTGTGATACCACATAGGTTTGAGACGCGGCCTCTAGCCTACTCGTTGAACCATTTGGAGCTTCTGATGAAGCGTATAAGGTCCCTAAGGTCAATATTATTCAGATCATTGAGGTCATTGAAGCAGAAGGCTCCTAAGTGAAGTTTCCTTCTTTGGGAGAGATCTGGGCAGGTGCAATGAAGGTGAAGAATAGTCTATTCCTCCTCCTCGTTCATGCAGCTTCTGCAGAAATTATTAGAGAAGACGCCAAGCCTTGTTGCATGCTTGCCTATTAGACAGTGTCCAGTTATGACACCTATAACAGCGCTAATATGCTTGAGCGTTTCAGATCCAGCATAGGCCAAATCTGTTTTATCACTGGACAAGTTGTACCCCTTGTCCACCTAGAATTTGTCTTTACGATAGCATCCAGCTTTAATTTAAGTTTGCATGTAGCGATAGGCATACCCAGTGAACTTTTGTCTGGCAAGTTCGTCAGCTTTACAATTCCCTGGAATATCCTTATTCCCCGGCGCCAAAATTAGGTGAATATTAAACTACTCCGCCATCTCTATAAGAGACGATCGGCAGTCTAGACCTGTTAAAGAATTTATTGAGGATGATTCCAAATATTTGATTGCGGCTTGGCTGTCTGAAAAGATGCGAATATCAATTGACGATATTACGTTTTCCTTTAGCCAAGACAAGACTTCCCTTATTGCCATTATCTCCGCCTGGAACACGCTACAATGGTTTGGGAGACGAAAATAGAGGCTTAAATTAAGCCTATCAGAGAAGATAGCTGAGTTAGCTGCCATTTGCCTGCCATAAATGTTAAGGGGAATTAAATGAAAAAGAATATCCATAGCTGTGGAAGGTGTCGTCCGTAATGCTCCGCTAATGTACAGACAAGCTGAACGTTGGACTTTGCTTAATAACTTCTGGTTTATTGCCTTAACCAAGACAATCCACCAGGCAACTACTCCATACATGAGGATCGGTCTAATGACCGATATATAGAGCCAGTGAGTTAGTCTGGGTTGTAAGCCCCATTTGCACCCAATGGCTTTTTTGCAAGAGAAGAGTGCGACAGTGGCTTTCTTAACTCTCTCCTGTATATTAAGTTTCCAGCTTAGTTTCCTATCCAAAATAAGACCCAGGTATTTTGCTTCGTTGGAGAAAATTAGGCTTGTTCCATTAAGGAATAGAGGGTCAATAGGTGGGATTTTGTATTTCCTTGAGAAGACGACTTAGTTCGGTTTTGTGGGGATTCACTCCTAGGCCATACCGAGTTGTCCATCTAGATAGCTTATTCAAAGCTTTTTGTAGGAGCTCTTTTAAGGTAGTGAGCTGTTTACCGGAGACTGCTAGAGCAACATCGTCCGCATAGGCACGTTCGTCATCTACTTCTAAATTTTCATTCACTAAGTTAAGTGGGAAAAACAAAAAGATCTGCCTTCTGCTTCTAGTTTCTGACCCATTTTCCATTAGGTGTCTTGCAGTTGGGTTTTTTTTTTAAATATTTCGCTGTCAAGTTACATAGAAATCTTTTCATGGAAGAATTTTTGAATTCGGTAATACATTTGTTTAACGATTGAAGATAGTTTTGTCTTCCGGATATCTGGTCATTTGCCACTTCTTACGCGCTCTTCTCTTTTCTAGTATCATTTTTTTGATGTACTGGTCATACAGACTATATAAAAAGCCCGCTCCGCGAAAGGAATTTGACAATAAGACCAGTATGCTAGCAGCGAACTGCTTTAAAATAACAAAGGAGTCTTTGTTCAAATACCTATCTGTGAAAAACCAAAACAACAATCGTGTACAGTCCTGGTGAAGAATAATGCCTTTTGTTAGACCGTAGGACCGTAGGCCCTAAATCTGTTTCTGCTCACAGAGAACTTAAAGATTTAACACTGAACAAGTCAAGGGTAGGTTTACATCCTACCGACGTAATCCTTTATTACTTTAACGTCACTGTTTTTGTTACTACCAAAGGACTTTAATAAATCAAGCGTTTTGTTCATTGCTTTCACGTGCTGTACCATAAAGTACGAGTACGTCATCCGTAAACTAAATTAACAACAGTCAGCATAAAAGTCTCACTATTACGCTTATCTCTCATCAGGAAGTAGTACCTACTTCAGGGTAATCTCGAGAAATTATTAATTTATGACATTCATATCCCATTTACGACTTACAATAAAGCAACTTGAACAAATTGACAATTCAACCAGCAATCTCTGTCCCTAAACAGCGATATCAGTTCCGCGAAAACTTACCCTAATTGAAACCATTCAACGGCGACAATCAAAAAGTTTTATTTTTTAAAATTTTTCATAACTCACTTCAGGTCCAATTGTTATAAGTGCCTCGAAATTGAAAGAAAAACAATTTTTTTTAAAGCCTTCTCCTTCACTTCCTCAATCGAGGGAAATTCTCATTAAATTTCAACACCCTTCCTTGAAGTTTCAAGGATTTTCTGATTTTTTTTTCTTTTTATTTTAAGTCTAAGGTTCCGGTGTTACAGTGTTTTTTTTTTTTTTTTTCGTTGATTTTTCCACGCCAATCATGGTAGATTTTCCATGCCATAAAGTCCTGACCAACAGGGCACCACCTTCAACATTCCCTCAGCTCCGCCTTGTCCTTCTTGTTCTGTGAGAGTACAATAGTCCTTTTGTTTGGGGTCCACTGCTGATGGGAAAATAAGAAATTAACCCAAAAGAATAAAGTTATCTGAAAGAAGGATTTCTTTTTATTTTTAGAAATCAAATCAAATTGCCCACCCAATCTACCCACCATAAAACCAAAATTCACTCGAGGAGAAATAAGCAGATCTTCTTCCTAAAAACAAAAAAAACAAAAAAAGGTAAAGGATATCTCGCAAAAGAAAATAAAGAATAAAACTAAATGCGACGTCAATTAGCAGGAGCGATTGTCTCTGGCTTCCTCACATACATACGAATACCTTCCATGGACAATTAATTATCCTTTTAGGTGGTTTTTGTAGATCCTTTCAAATTAAAAGAAAACATAGAAGCAAAACAATGAACAGAAAAAAAAGTGATGGACTATATACATCAAAACTACATAAAGTCTGCACCGAAAAGGTCCTTCCTTTGGGAGCATCCTAAATGTTATATACAAGTAACTTCACCTGGTGCCATCGTTAAAACAAAAAAACACCAAAAACCACACCCAAAGCAGGAAATTAATTTTCGGTTTGCGACAGTTTTATCCTTTTTTTTTCTGCTTCGTTCCACAACGTTGGTTTTTTTTTTTAGCAACCAACGATGTCCTTAAATAGGATCCTTTCGCAATAAAAATTAATAAGTAACTTTAAGTCGACGACGGTGGGCAGGGTTCGGATGTCTTGGAAAAATATTTTCCTTTAAGGACCTATTCATGAAAAACTGAAAAAAAAAAAAAAAAAAAAAAATACCTTCTTTGTTGACTCTTGGTTGGCCCTTGGTCCTCGGTTATTGTTGACAGGCACAGAATGTTTTCTGCTGCTGATCGTTGCAACAAAATGCACAATTTAAAGAATGCAAAATCGTTCAAAATTCTGAAATAAACTGAAAAGGAATACGGGAGTTGTGCTGCACATTTTGCATTCTTTTGTGGCCTAGTCGCCCGATTGTACGGTGATTTATTTTTACACACACACAGCCACCTCGACAGGACCTCTCAGACGTACTATGATCTTAAATGCTTAGAGCTTAGTAGGAAAATATTTATTTAAAAACAAATGTACGAGTATGTATATCCTTTTCCCTTCTGACACACTTTCAGGTTGGGAGATTTCTCTCACTGTGTTGTTGTTTTATTGGATTTTTCTTTTTTTTTTCGAGAGAAAAACATATTTTCCCCAAAAGGGGAAAAAGGATGCGGAAGAGGTTGAGTAGGGTAAAATAACAAAAAAAAAACATGGCGCATAATAATCCAGCTTAGTGCATTGTATTATTTATAATGTTGTTTAAAACAGCGCGTTATTTGCTTCACCTTTGCCTTTGGGGGTGTGATGGCAAGGCACTGTTTTTGGTCCCCCATTTTCGGGTAGCTTCTTTCGCATTTTTCGCTTCCCCCGAAAAATTTTCATTCCAAGCCTGCTGCTCCTCTCATCTGAATAATCTCAAGGATTAAGCGAAATGGAAATATTTTTATGTGTTATTTGGCTGCTTTCAATTTTTTTTTTTTTTTTTTTGGAATTCTAAACTGAGAGAGAAAAAGAAAATGTGGTACACAAATATCCTTTCACACAAAGAAAAAAAAAAAAAGAAGTATAATACATATTCCATGCAAGGATAATGAAGTTTTGCAACAACCACTACAACGAAACTTGTGTCAGACACAATCAGATTTTCCAAAAAGTTTTCGAACCCAACCCAGAAGGGCGGGCTTGATATTCTCGGGTGGATACACAACACACACATAGCCACATACACTGAGCTATATAAATAATTTTGTATCGTTTTTTTTTTTTTTTTGAACGAGAAAAAGGGAGATCATTTTAGCTTTTTGCTTTTATGTTTCGAGAGAGTGGGAGAGTCAAGTGGAGCATATGTCCTGATGAAGATTAAAAGTTAAATAAACTTTCTTGTTCGAAGGATTAATTTTTATGTGTTGTGTTGTGATTTAATTTTATTTACGGCAAAACAAAAATCCCATTATCTGAGCTTACACACAGTGATTATAAATAGTTGAGTGAGAGTGGGATGGGCAAGATTAGTCCTGCATATGAAGAAAGGATGTGGGTCGTGGAATGGATAAGGAAACATGCGAGATGTTGTCATAGGACAAACAGATTAAGAAATTTCAGATATTTCATCGCAATTCATTCAACAAATTCTAAAATAATTTAACTTGTCAACATTGTCAACAGGACTCGTCGAATTCCAGTCTTCAAACTCTTGTCTAGTACAAAAGTCTAATGTGCAAAGAGCAGGGACTGTAACTGTTACGATTTATACGTAAAAAATGTCGGCAACAGCAGTAATATTCTCAGCTGAGCGCACAGGACGTACAAGAGAATAATTTGTGTTATTAACTAGCATGCCAATCGCACAAACTTGTATACAGCAGGCACGTCCGAAATTTCTTTTGAAAATTCGCACTGTTTCTGCAACACAGCACTCCCTTTTAAATAAGTTTTCAATATTTTCCAACGTTGTTCAAGCATAAATCGATTTGTTTCGTTATTTCGTTCCGCGGAGAGATACTGATACGGACCACCCGTTTTTATTTAAAAACTATTTATTTGAAGCTTTTTTATTGTTTCTTCTATAGTTTCTCCCATAGCAAGTGCAACAGTATCATCGGACCACCCGTTTTTATTTAAAAACTATTTATTTGAAGCTTTTTTATTGTTTCTTCTATAGTTTCTCCCATAGCAAGTGCAACAGTATCATCTGCAAAAGCTGCCACAGTTATTTATTGACTTTCTGGCAAATCGCTTGTATATAGAAGATACAGCACAGGGCCTAGTACACTGCCTGATGGTACACCAGCTTTAATTTCTCATAATGTTGAGTACTCATTTTCTTGTTTGATTTTGAAAAATCTTCCAGAGACTCTAGAATTCTGAATACTGCTTTGACAGATGCTTTTACAAATTTGTACAAATCAGTACTTTGTGTCATACTTTTTCGAAAGCTTGTGCTATATCGAGAAATATTGTGGAGCAGGCCTTTTTCTCTATGCACTTGATCTAAAACTAAATTGATGGAAATTAGTGATTTTATATATATAAATATTTTATTTTGATCTAACAGCCCAATGCAGGGCCTGGCCTAGCTTCTCGCAGCCACTCGTGCTGTGCACCTCACGAATGGTACAGTTTTATGCCGTTTAAGAAGGGCAATTTTTTTCGATTGAGAGAAGCTTCTCATGACAGTTTTACTGTCGGATGTTTGTCAAACGTTTCGTGAGAAAATTTTTTTTTATTTTTGTGTTTTCTTGGATTGAAACTTTGAACCTCTCGTTCAGTGATTGCGCACTTAACCACTGAGCCACGGCTCCCACTATTTTTAGTGATTTTACTTTAATCATTTTATTTAGGCGTTTTATCAACATTTTTTCAAATAATTTGGACAGAAAGATGCTTGATTCCCCTTGGGTTATGTTGCCGCATCTCACACTGTTTCTAGTTGGCTGGTTCTTACTCGAACCAGCGTGTGCTCATTATGAATCTCGTTAAGTCCATCAGGGATACATGTGCCAACTCACCCAGTTCTCCGAAGAGTCTATTTCCCATACGGAGGAGGCGACGGTTGTGGAGATTTTGGGCGCTCGCAGAGCAGGTGTTTGATGGTTTCTATATCTTTCTCATCTTGAGAGCTCCTGGAGTAATCCGGGGTGTTTATACCCAGCCTTTTGACCATAGTGCCGATCACGCAATGTCCCATCAGTACACCTATCAAGATGCATCCCCTCATTTAATTGTGGCCATAGGCTGCAGGATATAACACAATCCCCTCTTGATAACCAAGCAGTGTTGGTTCGTTCTCTCGTCCTAAGATTTATTTTCTCTTTCATTATACTAATAGGGATGTCTATTTGTGTGTGGATATGCTCTGTAACTACTGCTGATCCTTTTTTGGCTAGTTCGTCTGCTATTTCATTCCCTTCTCGTATGTCACTATTTCCGGGAACCCAGCAGAGATTGAGCACGTAGATATTGCTAAGTTTGTTCAGGGTTTTACGACATTTAAAGACTGTCCTAGATCCTATTGTCTCGCTGTTCAGTGCCTTGATTGCTGCCTGACTGTCCACAAAAATTGGAATCCGATATGGTTTCCTATTATTATACTAAAGCGTTTCCTATTAATGGACAAATGTCTTCAGATCAAGCTTAGGCCAGATCAGTTTTGATGAAAGGCAAGAGCTGATACCATTTCACCAGCTTTTTGTCATTTTTCTGGCGTCAGTATTAAGGCGGAACTTTATCGAGTATAAGGGAGCGGGCGGTTCCTCTTTATTTTCAATGAAGTTCAGACCCGCACCCTCTTTTGCCAGCTCATCTGCTTTGCAGTTGCCCGGAAAGTCACTGTGTCTTGGAATCCAGTCAGGATTCGCTAAAAATACGCTAAAAATCCTGCCTATTATCCAACAGCAGGTGTCATTATGGAACCCTCCCTTATTGGCCGACACGCTAAAACCCTTGGCCTCAATCGATTTTTGTAGAAACTGCAAGGATAAGGAGGAAAAGGATACAGTTCTAGACCTTCTTCGCACTTTTCCACTCCTCCCTATCAGAAGGCTTCATTTCGGAGAATTTTTTTTTCAACAACCATAATGACATGGCAACGCTTCTTATGCACTTAGTTTCTCATCGAACTGTATTTGCACTCGATGTGCTGCAGATAGCCATTTGAATTCATTCTATCATCCGTTGTAGAAAAGGAAACATGAACAAATTGCCCCTTATTTTGGCATTGACAGTATATTTCCGCGGAACAAATTGAATCCATTTGTGTGTTGCTGCTGTGTTGCTAAAACAGTAAGAATTTTGAAATTAAGTGTCAGACGAAATAATGCGCGAAAAATTTCGTGAAATTGGCATGCTAATTGATAATAAGAACTCTGGTTCCAGCAAGATGGCGCTACGTGCTATACAAGGTGTCAAACAATCGGTCCTTTGCTCACTAAAGTTGGTTCACTGCCAAGCTAGCAGCGGCAGTTACTTTAGTTCGAAAGTCTCCTTGAAATTTAAAAAAAAAAAATCATTTAGATTTTACATTTAAGCGCAATTGCCAAAATGGAATTTTTTTTTTGTAAAAATGCGTTAGAATGCGAAAAACAATTTTTTTTATAATTTCCCAAAACTTGATGTACCCTGGGGTTGCAGTGCTTGAAATCTCTCGAGTCAAATCCAGTAATTAGTTTTCGAAGTTCAAAAATAATTAAAGTACCGTTATTTAACTTTTTTCGAGAAAATTTTGTACGCCATCTAGTAACAGATGTTTAAACCAACTCAAATGTGAAATTTTAACAAAATCTAGGGAAAACTTTTTTTCCAAAATCAAGCCCTTATCCAAATTTTTCCTTGAAAACTTGGTACGCCATCTAGTAACAGATGTCTAAATCAACTCAAATATAAAACTTTTTTTGTTTTTTTCAAAATCGAGCTAGAAGAAGTTTGTCTTAAAACATCTCAACTCGTTAGGTTAAGTAAAATTTTAAATACATATTTCCGAAATGATTCTCCACTAAAAGATTAAAACAAATCTAAAAAAACCCACCAGAGAGAGGGAAACTGCAAAACTATAAAACCCTTGCTGCCATTTGTTCTTCTGCCATCTTTCGCACACAAAAAAGCGGACAATAATTGAATTCTTTGCGCCAACATTGTTGAACATTCCCCATCTCATCATTATCACCAGCATCATCATTTCCTTTTGCGTTTTCCTGGCTACATCTTGCAAAACTACCCAAAAACACTTCCCATCCATTATACAGTTTTCCAATTTCACAAACTTATTCCACCAATGGGAGATGGGAATTCTAATGCAGTACTGGAACGAACACTCATCCCCCCCTCCCTCCTAGTGGACTCCCACCCACCGCTGTCTCTTAAAAAACTAGCGACAAAACCGAAAATTGAATTTCGATACAGTAAAAGTTTATTTCGAAATGTGATGGTGTCATCCATTGCCATCGGAGTGGATGTGCGGTTGAAATACTGTGATGGTGATGATGAAGATCGTCCTTGTCGTAGTTCACCCCACCACTCGAGCCCCGGAGAAAATGAATTTTCACCAAATTTCAATTTCACCGCGAAATGCTTTCAACAAAACCTGAAAACTTTTCCATTTCAAAAAATCAAAAGAAAAAAAAAAAATCCAAAGAAACCGGAAAAAGGAAAAAAGTTCAAATGAAAACTATTTTCCCTTGTGACGCGTTTCGATTTGCACTATTTTCATGATTTTCGCTCAGATTTCCTTTTGAAGGCTCGAGGAAGAACAAAAAATAAAAAATCGCATGAAGTATGAGCCTCTAGGGATTTCATCTTGAGATTCCATCGAACAGTCTTAATGGATAGGAGATGTGCAGCACTAACAGGTGTTTTTTTTATTTTTCTGCGTCAGACACAACTTTATAAGCCCATAAGGACAATTAAAATTTTATTAAAAGAAACAAAAAAAAAGATGGAAAAACGACCAACTTTTTACCTGCCGCACACGTGTGACGAAGTTGAAGGTGGATCCTTGTTTGTTTTTAATTTAATTCCCCAAATGTTGAATGTTAAATATTTTCGGTGCTCTTTTCTGTTTTCTTTCTGTTTTGTTTTCGGCCCTAATTAGTTGAATTTCTTTTCGCTTTTAATGAGTTGGGATTTGTTTTACAGATTGGGGGCACAGTAAGTCGACAACGGGGGTCGGGCGACATTTAGTCGTGAGAGAAATCCCAGGTGGTGTTGTCCTTTCACGGAAATTACTTTGTGTCGCTGAAGGGTTGAGGAGGCATCAACCTACCATCGCTCATCGTAAGGATATTAAATGAGCTTAGCGCAAGTTGACCTTTAGTGGAGAGTTCAAGGAATCATTGACAGTGGTAGCGTAAAATTAATGGACTTAATTTCTGTTGAATGTATGGCAGATCGTTGTATTGCCTCAAATTGTATGATACTCGAAATAAACGAACTGGTGGTACTATATTTTCCAAACAAATTTCTGACCAGAATTGATTTCATCTCTCAGCGAGTAATTACAAGCGCCAAAGAATATTTCATCTACGGATATGACAATAGGGAACGAAAAGAGTTATTTAGCTATCCAGGTGGTCCACCTTAAACGACCTGCAATGTAAACCATGGAAACATCATTGCCTATAGAAAGGTAGACCACCTTAAACGACCTTCAATGTAAACCATGGAAACATCATTGCCTATAGAAAGGTAGACCTAAAGAGATAGCTCTGCGCTATTTTGCTATTTAACCAAAAAGGAGCTTTCTACTCTAAAGAGATCGCACTGTGTGTCTTTCCTGATATTAGATGTATTGGCGATGCCTGAAAGCCGGCAATAAAACATATAGCTCTGTCGACTAAGATCATCAAACTACAACGGCTACAAAAGTTAGTGAGTTTGTCTATTGAAAGCGCCGTGGGCACCTGCCCTACGGCAGTCATGGAAGCGTTTATTAGTCTCACTCCGTTGCACTATGTTTTCATTGCTCCTCGGTTCACATACTTAGAGATTTTTTATTTTTTTTTTTTTTTTTCTTCCCGAGGGTTGGTGAAAAAATCTTCCATAGACACTATGAGGATAGCAAGCGCGTGCTCATAGTAGTGTCAGATTCTTACTGACTAAAAAAAACTACCCTGCGATTTAATTTGTTATATATTGCAACTAAGAACGACCTTATCAAGCAATTTTTCTATCATGAAAAAATAACACGTTTGGCAGGTTACCTTCCACTGAAAGATCCTGCATGTTCCGCAATCTAGGCGCGGTTGATTAATATCTCGCCAAGTCGAAAGGTTTCGTCCTTTGTAGTCGGCGCAATAAATTGCTTTCATCCAGAATTTGTAGGATTGACATGTCCGATTAGTCGGTTTCCATGCTTTCTCGCGAAGCTTCTAATTTCAGCTTCGATTGTCGGAATTCCGAGATCCCTGTGGATATCATCGTTTCTAGTATACCACGGTGCGTGGACAATTTCTCTTAGCACTTTATTTTGAAAGTTTGTAAAATATTGGTGTTTGTTTTCTTGGTACAGCCCCAAAGTTGTATACCGTAAGTCCACACCGGCTTTAGCACTTGCTTGTATAAAAGCAGTTTGTTCTCAGTAGTGAGCTGGGAGTGTTTTTCGAGCAACCAGTTCATTTCTCTATATTTGATTTCGAGTTCTTTACGTTTCATTTTCACGTGAGAATTCCATTTCAGTTTTGCGTCGAGTGTCATTCCAAGGTATTTGGCCTCGTTTGCAAAAGGTATTCGGGCCAAGTTTAGGAAAATTGGCAAAACATTAGCTTTTTTATAAGTGAAATTCACGCGAACAGATTTAGATTCGTTGAGGGCGATCCGCCAGTCCCTCGTCCATTCATTTACTTTATTCAGTGCGTTTTGCAGTTTTGCAGTTTTGCAGTTTTGCAGTCGTTTCTTCGATTGTTCTACCTACGGCTAGGATAGCGGTGTCATCGGCAAACGTAGCCAGGATAGTGCCATCTTCTTTCGGTATATCTCGAGTATATAACAGATAGAGAAGTGGCCCAAGAACGCTTCCTTGCGGTACACCGGCCGAAATGTCTTTTAGCTCCGAGTATTCATTTCCATGTCTAACACGGAAGAGTCTATTCCCGAGATATGATTCTAGAATGTCGTATAGGCATACAGGGAGAACTTGTCGTAATTTACAATTCAAACCATCATGCCACACCTTATCAAAGGCTTGCGAGACGTCAAGAAATACGCTTGAGCAAATCTTTTTCTCTTCAAGTGCTTTCTCGATTACATCAGTAATTCTATGCACCTGGTCAATCGCCGAATGCTTACTTCTGAACCCAAACTGGTGGTCAGGGATAAGATTATTTCCTTCTATAACCGATTGGATGCGCCTTAGCAATATCCTCTCGAAAATTTTGGATATGACTGGAAGTAGCGAAATTGGTCTATAAGATTTGACCTCATTTGGTGGCTTTCTCTCTTTAGCTACTTCACAGCCTCTATAATTTGCCGGGTGCTTTCCCTTACAATTAGCACAGGTTGCGGAGGTTTGTTTGTTTACTCCACAAACTTGGGAGGGGTGATTTCCAGCGCATTTCACGCATCGCGGTTCTCTTTTGCAGTACATTTGCGTACGATTGAATCCTTGGCAACGTTTGCACTGCGGAATCATTCTTATATTTCTTCGCATTGGCTCGATTTTGACGACGATATTTAGTATTGTCCTAATTCGGTAGATATCGTCGATATTGTCAGACTTTTCGAAGGTAAGCATAAAGAGCGGAAGTCCACGCCTTACCAAGATGTCTTTATTTATTTCCGTTTGTTGCTTCTCCTTTTTGATGATATTAACGGCATCAAGAATTTTAAAGCCTTTGTCTTGAAGGTCAGTCATAATATCTTCTTTGGTGCATGAGGGGTGGAGTCCCCTTGCAACAACACGATGTAGCCTTTCTGACTTGATTTCGAAAGTATACCACTCAATTTTTGTCGGTATTTAACTTTTGGGACACTGCTTGGTAGTCGTCGTATTCATCGACGTTAATTTTCCACGCATTGTCCCTCAAAGACGTGACCTTATATTTCGATGTTAAAGTTCCTTTAAGAAGGCTTTGCAACTTATTAAATTCCGTTAACCCGACGATGTTAATTGGTGGGGGTGGACGAGATTGCGCTCGAGGTTGCTTTTCTTGCTGTTCTTTGTACTCTTCTTTCTCTTTTTCTTTTAGGGACTCGACTTCGGGCGAAGTGCCAGCTCTCCGTTTCTTACTAGGTCTCTTCTTTGTGACCCGACACGTTTCGCGTGCTAGCTCTTCTTCGTCGGTGTGATATTCCCGACTAGCTAAGCGTGCTGGAGTACATTCGCGTTCTTCCTCTATACGTGAACTCTTTAGGACCTTATTTTCTTCTTTTAATAAGTCTATTTCTTTCTTGAGCTCTTGATAGAGTAGATCCATTTCATTAAGCTTCCTTCGGAGTATTTTATTTTCTTCCTCAAAGCTGTTACATTTCGCTGAGTCCTGAATTTCGCGCGCTGGCGCTTCCGGTGGACTTCTTTTCCCGGAGTTATTCGATCCTGGTGGAGGAGATCGAGATACCCTTGAACTTTTAGAAAAAGGGTCATTGGATTGCAATAAGCGGCTCTCCCCAGAATCCGTAGAGCCGACCTCCGAAGAGGGTGGATTTTTCAGTAAAGCTGGACTGCCACCTGGGGTAATATATCTTTTTGTTTTGTTCATTGCATATTTTGTATACACTATACGCTCGGTATACGGAGATGGGATTTTAGTCACCTCTTACGACAGGCATGCCTACCTCGGGTATATTTTTTCCCCTACCCGAAGGGTAGTGGAAGAGATAAGCAAGACGCGCTTGAAGAACTAGGAGCCTTTTTTCGTTGAGTGTTGCTCAATACCCTACATGTCCTACCTGCCCATAATCAAATAAAGCTCTTGTTAATACTAGGACATAGATATATTTAAAGTACTGGAATAGTAAAGTGTGTCCCAAAATTCACGCAAGATTTAAATTTTCCGCCATTTGCGCGATAAAGTGTTGCCAACGAAAAAAGAAAAAAAAAAGACAGCGTGACAGCTGACAGTTCAGGGTTATTAAAAATGGAGTGCTACATGAAAGAACAACGCGTTTTTATTGTTGATCGATATTTTAAAAATAATGAAGGTTTGGAAGCTACAGTCCGCAATTTTCGTTCAGAATATTGTCGGAATAGTGATTTAACTTCATCAACTGTGAATAATTCAAAAATTCAGGAGGACTGCATCAATTAGTGATCTGAGACACTCTGACCGTCCATCAACACAAAACAAGAACTGAAGTCTACTGACCATGCACAGCGAAGAGAGTTCGTAGAGTGGATTATGGAACACAACAAGTGGATGCTGATTTTTCAAACAAAATTATCTTCAGCTATGAGGCTCATTTTCATCTTGATGGCTTTGTTAATCGTCAAAATTGTCGAATTTGGGGTTCAGAAAATCCACGAGTGATTGTTGAGAAACAAATGCATCCACAACGTGTCATTGTTTGGTGCGGATTTTGGGCTGGAGGCATCATCGGACCAATCTTCTTTGAAAATGCGGCTGGTCAGGCAATAGCAGGTAATGGTGCTAGCTATCGCGACATGATAATCCAGTTTTTTGTGCCTAAATTGAAAGATATGGATGTGAACGACATGTGGTTTCAACAAGATGGTGCCACATGCCATACAGCCCGAGAAACAATTCAATTACTGCATGAGTCATTTTCTGGTCGTGTAATTTCCAGTTTTGGTGATCAGAATTGGCCGATCAGAATTGGCTGTTGGACAATTTTTCTTTGTTTTTTTTCAGTTGGGGAACATCTGTGTGGACAGTATATTGCTGCTTTCTAAAGCTCTTTCTTTTTTAAACCAATACTTATTATTGTTACTTGCATACTCGTAGTCTCATTAGTGAAATTGGTTTCTTCATAATGGTACTGGATCGTTCGAATAAGTATAGCCGATCCTCCTCTAGCTTTGTCAGCTGGATGTAGAGCAGGATAACATGTATAGTTTGGTATTTTAATATCAAAGAAACCAGGTATGGGTCTATATTAGAAAGATGTTCAAATCATATATGTGCTGTAAAAGACCGTTTACATTCCATGTTGCCCTTTTACTTCCGTCAATTTCTGTGCGTACCTTTATCCGAGCTTTATTTTCATTATACGCTCTATGCTTCATTATCCAGTTGTAGCACAGCCATCACCTGGGCTTTATAAGCAAATTAAAGTTTCTGTCCGCAGACTAGTATTACGTGTTCCTTCAAGAAGTATCTCTCATACATCATGGATCCATCTATGAGGACATTTAATCTTACTTACTTACTTAAATCCTTTCACCTATCGAGTTGCATAGGGCGTCAATAATGCCTGTGCGCCATCTTACTCGGAGTTCTGCAACAAATTGAGCTACCTCCAACTCATTCCGAAAGAGCTTGAGTCCTCCTCAACTGTTCTCCGCCACGTTTGCATAAAGCGTCCCGCAGTTTTGCCTGCCTGGGTGAGTGGATTCCACTACATTGCATATTTCGCAATGGAGTTGTCTTCGCTCCGTAGAGTGAGTGAGTTTCTCCTTCGTATAGTAATGTTTATAGGTTCTTGGCCCGTTCTCTGATAAAGTTGTTGGTTGGAGATACGATTGGGCCAAAAAATCCTTGACATGATTCTTAGACATCTATGTATTTACGAAGTTCTGCAGCTTGCGTTTGTTAGTGGTATCCACTTTCCAAGTAACGCACCTATATAGCAATACTGATTCTAAGTTGGAGCGAAACAATCGCATCCTGGTTCTTGTGCTGAGAACATTACTTGTCCAGACTTTGGATAGCATTCCAAATGCAGCTTTTGCCTTCCAGATTCTGCTGCAGACATGCAGTTCGGTGCCAACGCTGTTAGCCAAGACCACACTTCCTAGATATAGAAAGTTGTCTACTTTCTCGACTTCCTGTCTGGCAATGTTGGGTTGAGCGCGGGTGTTAGAAGTGCCATCATGTCCATTACCTGATGTGAAAAGTGGGCAAACATCGTCAGCGTAGTCGATGTGTTTAAGGTAAGATGTTAGCCCGTTTATTTTTTTTTTGTGGAGTTCTGCGATCTTCCTATATCCATCTGCCCTAGTACCATTTTTACAAGCGAAGTCCTATGGACGTGACTGTCTTCTTTACGAATAAGTCCAGTGGCAGAATTCGCAGAATCATTTGTTAAGTCCATAGAAAATAAATGAATTTTTCAAATTTAAGCTTAACCCTCCAGGACTCTTTCACAAATTGAAATAATGATGCAGGTTGCATACAGCATCTGGTTGCCCAAAAACAGAGATGTCTGTCCAAATACTAGCTTAACTTTGAACAATGAATAAGCATTGAAATATGAATGTAAAATTTTGAGGCCCGTCGAACGTAAAATAATCCCTGCGTTTCCACAAACCAAACAAACTATAGTCACAGCCTAAGGGAATATTCTACAATTTCGCGAACAATAGGATGCATTAATCCTCATTGTTTTACGCATAAATACCTATGTAGTCGAAAATTCACAACAATCAGTTCCCTCCTAGGATGAGTACAGCAAAAGAGCAGCGCAACACCCACGGAATTAAATCCTTTTGATTACAAATTCCGTGATGAAGGTATGGTAGCAGTACGCAGATATTACAGGAGTCCTCTAGCAAAGAAAGGACGGAAGTGTGTATTTAGGTACGATATGCCCTTTCCATGGACAGATGCCTAGCATTCGTTTATGTTTAAATTTTCCTTTCTGTTTTACACAAAATTCTACTTCGTCCATTGTCGATATTCGATGTCCTCCCACACACACACACACACACACGCGCGCGTTTTCCGTTTCCTTTCGTAGTGACACAACAAAGCGGAAATTGTACAACAACGGTATAAAATGACCGTAATCAATTTGGAGACATATAATCGATTGGAAAAGCAACAAAGGAAATTTCCTTCGTTATGGATGATATACCTTACATTGCAGTTGAAGAGATCCTCTTAAAGGATCTCCTATTCCGTCATTGTGATGATTTCAAATTAATATTTTTTAAAGGAAAAGTTTAAAAATTGCTCCGCACTTCCCATTCGTGCATCGGTTGCACTATGAAAATGCAATAAAGTTTTGCTAAGAGGAGCGGACACACAACGAAGGACATTTATCGTCCTTCTTTCTTCGGTCTCGGGTTTTATTTTCTTTTAAGAGAACATATGTCAGCCAATTAGGGAATGAATGGGGGATTTGGAAAAAGTTTTGCTACAAACTTCTTCTGCTGTTCGTGGGATTTGTCATTTGTGTGTCTGCTTTTGGGAAGGAGAGGCATCTTCGGCAAGGACATTTAAATTTTCCACAGCATATGGCGGTTAAATTAATGTTTTCTACACCACCTCTCCTCATTGAATTTTTCAATCAATTGATTTTATCACTGATGCCCCCGGGAACAAATTGCGGATTTATTTTTATTTTATTTCATTGGGAATTCCTTTCGTCCTGTTTACGATTAACCATTCTAAATATTCGAAAAATTCAATTACACAATCCGTTTGGACCAAAAACACCGCTTCCTTTGGCAAATTAAATCCTCCAGGTGTGTATTGTATCTGGGGGTTGAATGGTGAAATGCGAGTATGCCAAAGGATATACGCTTACAGTATTTTGCAGGTGATCCTGTTAAATAAGAGTTCGCGTGTTGTTCATTGGGTGACCCGAAAAAAAAAAGAAAAACATCGGAAATTCCAAAGTCTTTGATTCTTAATATTTTAAACTTTCTCCCTCCTCGTTCGCGTACTGTTTACAGCTGGTTGGTATTCCGAAATTGAATAGGAATCCTGGAGTTGCTGAGGCGAATGGCGAAAATATCCCCAAAAGGTATTCCGATTTGAATACGATGGGCATATTTTACCAATCATCGGCCGGATGGTTGTCCTTTTTCTCGCTGGGTTTTCGATTAAAACCCGAACCGGCGAGCGGGGCAGGTGGGTATGGGTAATGGTGTTGAAATTAATTCAAATTATGTGCAGCTGTGTACATGGATAGATGATGGTTTTGTAGGCTTGTAGGCGGTTTTGTTGGATGGATGGTCATTAGCTAGGGGTTCGATGTTTTCTTTGAGCATAGTAATAGCTCAATTACGCAATGTAATTGCAATTTCTTTCAATTATCCTACGATTATCGGACCGATACTATGAGCGCGTGTGGAAAGGAAAGTCATTAGATGACTTCTTAGCGAAGTTTATAGTGTGGCTAGGAAGTTAACAGACTCTGAAATATGATTATGGAAGGACAGTCACAGAGAAAGATATTGTCATTCAGATTTGATTTATGTCAATGTCAAAAGTTACTAGATTCTACATCGTTTGTAGTTACTTAGTTCAACAAAAAAAACTAAATATTTGGACATGAAAAACCCAGCACTCCAAATTTTCATTCGGTTCTGGTCGTAGACAAATTGTTTGTTTTTTTTGTTTTTTGCATGTAGCTCTGTAAAAATCATCAAAAGACATCGCATGCGATAGTGTGGAACTCTAATTTACTAGAAACACCCACAGAAGGCAGGATTTAATGTCATCCTTCCTAATTGTCAGTTACTTTTTGTTTTGGAGGTAGTTTCAATCACTCTTTAGTGTGATCATGCTCAAATTTTTTATTTTATTTTATCTATTTTTTGTCCTAGTTAACTAGTTCGAAGGGTTTTACTCTTCCTAATCTTCGGACTAAATTGTTATTATTAAGTAGTTCAACTACTTCTGAATTGATGTGATTACGAAGTTTAACTTCATGTCTTCTTGCGACCTTCCTGACCCAGTCCTTTGTATGTCCATTTTGTACATTTTGATTAGTAAAGTTTACATGAACTGACTTTAGTTCATTTAATTTTATTTACCTTTTTTTGGTCCATTCATAAATATCATTTGCTGCCCTTTGCAGTTTTTCAGTAACTTCTTGCATGGTATTACCGACATCAAGTACAGCAGTATCGTCTGCAAATGTGGCAACAGAAGTCTCCTCATTTTGTGGTAGATTATTGGTGTATAATATAAACAAGACAGGTCCTAATGCACTACCTTGGGGTATACCAGCTTTTATATATTGTAATGTGGAGTACTCATCTTCTTGCTTTATTCTAAATAATCTCTGCATTATATATGACTCTAGGATTTCAACCTTATTTGACAGTTTTTTTAACGAGATATAGTATTTATGAAATGAGTGCATTGATATGTATGATAAATTGAATTTGCAACAACAAATCAAACATTTTTTACTTTCACTCTAACCTCCAAAACCTTCTTGTGGCTTTCCAAATTCCCAAATTGTACTCTTGCCCTATCTGCGGGTATTTAGTAAAATTTGGTCAAAATTTCAACCTTCTACGTCTAATGGTAAGGAAGTTATGAGGCAGTGACAGACAGACGGACAGACAACTGAAGCTTATTTTAAGGGTCCTGACGCTACATTCTTCGTGCACCTATAAGGGCAAGTATTGGTTTTCTTAAAATTATCGATCTCGATATTTTGAACAAGCTTAACATTACTGTAATTTTTTTTTTTTTATATAATTTGCGCGCGCCAAAGAGGATGAATACTTTTATACTATTACAGGACACATGCGTTTGTGAAGGAGAGAGAGAGAAAGAAAGATTTAGTGTAGTGGTTTGAAACTTAGATGGTATTAAGTTTCTGTAAACTAGCTTTTGACGTTGCTCATGATTCACAGTATTTTTTCCGTCCTCCTGACGTCATGCATTTTCAGTCATATGACCGCTCTACTGCCAGTGCTATGCCTTCGCAGTAGAGTTGACTTAGCTTTCGCAATTGATCGACTATTTTATTTATTTCAGATGAAATAAATAGATGATTGTTGACATCAGGATTTGAACCGTGAACCAAGAGCGTGACAAGCGTTGATGTTACCACTACAACACCGCAATCCCTTTCAATTGTACTCACCTTGTATATGAGAGGGGGCTCTTTACCGGTGTTTAACAAACAGAAAACTGAGGCATTAATCTCGAGAGTGTTATACTTACTGTAATAGAAAAGAAGTCAATTCTGTATGTCTGAATGTTTAGCCGACTGCAGCCTAATCAGCTCAACGAAATTTCTTCAAACCTCATATCTGGGATAGTATGGTCAGAATTCGAGGCAAAATCAGAATTTTTATTCTAACGGCACACAATGGTCGTTTTTGAAAAAAAAACTAAGTTTGACAACGGCTCTAAAGTTTTTGGTCAAATATGATATTTGAGCTATGTTGGGTATATGTTATCAGGTTTTTTCAAAAAATTCAACTGGTTTCTGAAAATTGGCTATTCTCCTCTATGATTCGATCAATTTTGTTCGAAATCAATACTTGAATCATATTTGTCATTTCTTTAGTGCTTTGTAGCACCGCCTTTAGCCTTTATGACCGCTTGGACCCTTTGTGGCATAAAGTCATTTGGATTTAGTTCACATTTACTCTATGGCTATTTTGAGCTCTTCAATTATTTTAGGTGCCTTGTTGCGTATTTTCTGACCCATAATTGACCACATGTCCTCTATTATGATATGACTATTTCCTGACCAATTTAGGGATTCAAGGCCAATATCTGCCTTGCATTGGATTATCTGTTGAAAGAAATTAATATTTAGAAGTGGTTTTGAGTTTAAATTTTAGATAAAAATATGTTTTTATTTATGGAATCAGAGCGATGACAGGCAGCGGAATCATCTTCAAGTATGAGATTTTAAATGTAGCAGCATAACTCCTCTATTGTAAGAACAGCACCACCAGCAATGATTTCTTTGTATTTCGCTGCATTTACGGAACCGTCTAAAAGCAAAATACGGTCAAGACCCCGATTTGTCGTGCATCCCCAAACCATAACATATGGTGAAAGGTTAACGGTGGGAAGGAAACATTCGTCTAAAAATCGCTCCTTAGCTCTCCTTTGCACTGTCTGCTTTCCTTCAGGTCCAATCAAATTATATTTGGATTCGTCAGAAAATATGATACCTTTCCAATCGTTGGGGGTCCATTCCAGATGCTGTTTTAGCAATCAGTCTTTTTTTCTTGCTGTGTTGTCTTTTTTTTCGGGTTTATCGCTCCCAGGCTGCGTCTCCGTTGAGCTAAATTTCTTCAAAATCTGTCTCACAGTGCTTTCGTAGCACCCCACAACGTCTGCGATTCGCCTATTTCAAATAGACGAATCGCAGACGTTGTGGGGTGCTACGAAAGCACCGTGAGACATATTTTGAAGAAATTTAGCTCAACGGAGACGCAGAAGAACGAGAATACACCCCTTATCTGTTTCGCACAAAACCATTGTAAAATTTCTTAACTGTCCACAAAACATTTTGTCGCCATCTAGAGCACTAATGCGTTATCGACTTAAGTGTTTTTGATTGTTCTTAACATAAAGGAATTTATTAAAAATGACTTAAACTTCGATTACTTTTTTTTTACAATTCTTGGCATTCTATCTATCAGTTTTTGGATAGCCTGTTGTATATTGCTCCAGCAACCCAATAGTATATTCCACAATGCAGATTCGGATGA
Organism: Pocota personata; assembly: GCA_963082735.1. Lineage (NCBI taxonomy): Eukaryota > Metazoa > Arthropoda > Insecta > Diptera > Syrphidae > Pocota > Pocota personata. Next base: position 270,778,737 of record OY720429.1, read on the forward strand.
TGGTCATTGATCCCGGACCCTACTATCCAGTTTCTCCCACAACAGCTCTATAGCGCTTAAATCTGGTGATTGCGGCGGCCATATCATGATTTGTAAGATTTCTTTATCTTCCCTCTCTTTCAGGTAGTCTTGACAAAGTCTTGACGTGTGTTTAGGGTCATTGTCTTGTTGAAATACGAATCCTTCGCCAATCTTAATCCAGAGGTCACAGCGATTTCTTTCAGTATTGTTTTGTATGCCTCCCTTATTCATTTTTTCAATCACTCGAGCCAGATCTGCCACTCCGCTTGAAGAGAAACATCTCCAGATCATTACAGAACCGCCTCCATGGTAACATCTTTTGTTCAGTTCTGCGTCGAACGAAAACTATCCGTTTTGTGCCAAATACCTCGAACTTGAATTCATCGCAACATAAAACTCTCTTGAAATCTACTTCCGTCCGGTCTTTATGCTTTTTGGCCTATTCTAACCTTTTCTGCTTGTTTTGTGGTCGCAACAAGAGTTTTCCAGCATGTCTTAACTCTTCGTTTGACCGTCGTCAAGGACAGCGGTTTATTTCGTGTTTCATTTATTTCGACGCGTATTTCGGGTGCTGTTTTTCATCTACTTCGTTTGCTTGATATTAGCCAATCCTCGCGTTTAGTTGTAGCTCTAGGCCGTCCTGACCGTGGTTTATCCTCAATATTTCCGGTTTGAGCATGTCGTTCAATGGTACGTTGTACCTTGATACCTTCAACTGAAAAGCAACTTCCCACTGTGATTTGCCTTCTTTAAGAAGGGTTATGATTGCAGGTCCTTTCTCGGCTGTAGCTTCCGCAACTTTTTTTCATTTTTAACGAGTTGTTTACTCAAGACGTGAAGAATCTCATATAAATTCTTACGACTTCAAAGTGTGGCTTTTATGTAAGACCCTTTCAATCCAGGTCGACCAATTTTGGGATTTGAGAACCCTTTTGATGTAAAGAGTCATAAATTTTCTCTGTCTATCTGTACCTTAAGACTCAAACCTAAAATGCTGGACGAATTTTCTTAGAACTTTATACCCAGGGTCTGTGGGATAATGTCCAGAGGCGGTATCGGAATTTCCATTCTGGAATCAAAATTAAGCGCCAATTTTGGAAAAGTTTCTCGAAAACGGGTGCTAACATCTCGATAAATAACGGTACTTTACTTATTAGTGGATTTACAAAAATTGACTAATTCTATGACGATTTTATTCCAAAAGTTTTTTAGCCTTTTAATGCATTTTTCGAAAACTAAAATGTTGTAGTCTTTTTTTTATAATTTCCCCGTGCCGAAGGCGATATGAATACCCATAAACTGTTTCAGGGCACGGGCGTTTAGAAAAATGGTTAAGAGGAACAGAGGAGGATCCTGTGCATGTTGGCTTTAAAGCCTAGTAGATCATTCCGCATTCCTGTCGTTTGGCTAATCTAAACTAATCCCTATGTGGTGAACTGATGCGCATGAGCGCGAAGCGATAAAATAGGGAGAGACACGAGACATTTCGGCGATGGTCAAATGAATGTATGGAGTTTACAATGTCTCTATCACTCGATGTGGGCGTTATATTCCAGCTTTGGGCGGATGAATGCCTTATAAATTGAGGCCAGATCAAATGGGGTAAAATATTTCTTGCACCGCTTAAGGAATCCTAGACAATTTGCAGCATTTTTGGTGACCTCAAATATGTGATAGTTCCATCGAAGAGCAAGGACGTGAATTAGGGAACGAATATGAAAAACTGACATCAGCGATGGAATGAATTGAATTAGAAGTTGCAGACAAGAGATAATTTATAAAAATTAGAAAGAGAGTCGGAGACAAAACTGAGCCTTGCGGAACACCAGCATTTATTTGGTTAATTGCAAACTTGAAGCCGTCCAAGACAACTTGTATTGAACGCCCCGAAAGGTAATTTCTAATCCATTGAATAGAGGAATCATCGACTCCATATGCACGCATTTTCGACAAAAGAGCCAGATGCCAAACTCTGTCAAATGTCATTGAAGTATCAAGCGCAACCATCTTAGTTTAGTGATGTGATATATTGGTTCCACTTCTCGTTGAGATATGCCATCAAATCACCAGTGGGCTTGTGGATGGGCTGGACAAATTCTGTTTTCCATCAACTCGGAAAGAGCCCTGAAGAGTAGGATAGACAGAAAAGCTTACGCAGAGATTTGGCCAGTGTGGAAGAACACATCTTCAAAACTATGGGGGGATACCATCTGGACCAGCGGATTTGTGTTTGTTTCTCTCTTTTCAAATTTCTAAACAATATACCAATAAAGAGCACGTATGGAGCAAGTATGTGCAACCCAGTCGTGCCCTTTATTTTCCTTATTAGTACAGAACCTTGAAAATCATCAAAATCAGTTCAAATAATTCAGGAGGTATGCAAGAGTACGACCAGTAGAACGAAAAGCTGACATTTCGTGTGGAATAAAAGTTATAATTTGTAAGCAGCTTCATTCTAACGAAACCTTCTATCTGCGAACGAAGTCGCGCTTGATAATTTTTTTTTAATTTGTTGGCCGTCCTATTCCAGATACCTTCTTAGAATGCTACGACGTCTGATTAATAATTTAAAACAGTCTAATTATTCGGCTACACTTTGCCTACGAAGAAATCCATTTGTAGAACTGACAGTCGTCAACAAAAATGTGCATGTTTCGATCTTGACATATCCTCCAAAATTAAACCCTTGTCAACTTTAAATAATTCATTCCATTTGCATCACCCTTCTTAAACAAACTGGAAATACTCTTTAAATAACCTTTTCAGGATACCTCTGTCTCATGCCTTCCAAGAAGGTTGTTTGTACACAAAAAGAGACACCTGTCGCTGCAGAAACCGATCCATTGTTCGCCCATTAATCAGCTTATCGAAATGTTCCTTTTAATTAAATCAAAGTTTATTTTTCCCTTTTCAATATTTCGTATTGTGTTAGCGTAACTCTTACCCTTGTAACATTCAAATTTCCCCAAAAATATCATAGCAGGGTTCCATGCCGCCCACATTTCACTCTATTAGAAAGAACTTTGTTGGCTCTTTTCAAAACGATTTCTAGCTGTCGATAGCATATTCAAAGATTGTCAAGCAATTTCCTCTTTCATCTCAGACTGTCACACATGCTCAAGAAACGAATCGAATAATTTGTTTTCGCCCCCTCTCCTCAGAACCTGCAAAATGTTGTTATCTGCCATTGACCATGTGGATAATTTACAAAAGCAAATAATATTTTCCACTATCTGACAATTTGACTATTTGACAATTTGTATTCAATTCACCGTCGTCATCGTCATCGTCTTCATCGTCGTCGTCGTCGTCGTCGTCGTTGTCCTAACTACACACTCATTCTCGTAATGCGTCCCTTTTGTGATCCAAAAATGGAGAACTCCTCGGGCTCCTCCTCCTGTCTACGTTGATACATTTCGAAAAATGGTTTGTGTCCTGCCTGCCGTTTGAACAATACAACAATTCGCTCCTACTTGTTAACATTTGCGAATTCAAGTTCCGGAATTTGGATATTAGTATCCAAATGTTGTTATCATCTGTTCCAGAACATGAATAACACACTCCTTGTCGGATGGTGGTGTTAGTTGGTTGGTCTTGGGGCTGGTTAAAGCCAAATGCTGTGCGCATCTGTGGTAAATCTGTTAACAGAAGGGAAGAGGGAACACTTCCGCCTGCATCCTTGTGCAGATTTGATGGAAAATTGCTTTAAGCGTTTTCTTGTACCTTACGGTGGATATTTTCTATATTTGTAGTGTATCTAGGAGTACATATAAAGTCGAGGAAAATACGACTCCTTGTGTAGTAGGAGTGTTTTTTTTTTTTTGCCAAAAGTCTACCGTTCTGCGTCTGGTTGCTATTGGAAGGAGAAACACTTGAGGTTGTTGTGCCACTGCCACTGACAGGATACAAAGTGGAAAACTAATTTTACAAAAATCCATCAAATTCAATGAAACACAGCTTCTTCGTCTCGATTGCAGACGATATCCTTCTTTCACTTCCACCACGGTCTACATGTAAGGAGATTGCATTTAGGGAGGTTTTTTTTTTTTTTTTTTTTCCTCTGAGGATTTATTTACAGCTGCGAGTTTGTTTTTTTTTGCCTCCGCTGTGAGAAAATCACAGCTGTAATGGAGCTTAAGGTGATTCGGGAATCAAATCTCTTTTTCAATTAATCGATACAACTTTGTTCACTCATTGAAGGAGATGAAAGAGGATTACTATGTACTTTTTTTTGGAACTAGAACTAAACAAAATATGTACAGTGTAGTCTTGAAATAAAGAGACACATTTAATTTATAAAATTTACTAGCACATTGACATTGGGAAAGCTCCTGTTCACTCTCTGGAGCTAGTGGACATAATAAGGGCCATTACAAATGCTTATGAAACGAGCTGTTCCACAAGTAAAAATAGGGGTGGAAAAGATGTACCATGGTGGAGCAGCAACTTGTCAAAGCTTACATCGTAAGCTATGCAATACGACGAAGGGTAATGGAGATTGGCAAAGCTACAGAGTGGCACTTATAAGCTATAATAAGGAAATAAGGACATTTTAAGAGGATAGCTTTATGAAATTTTGTGAGGCAATTGCAAACACTCCTGGGGCGGAATGAAAACGTCTCCCAAAAAAAAAAACAAATGGCAGCTACATCGAGGAGAAGGAACAAAGGAACTAATTTCCCCGGAAGCAGAACCAACATATCGAGACCTCGGAGGGAAGATTGGAAAATAGCAGCAGAAGTAGAATAAAATGGGAAATCGACTCCTTTCAGCTCTTTATGTCACCACGTATAGATGGTATTACACGCGTTCTATTGCCGAAGGGGCAAGACAAATTACTACCATACCTAGTGTTGCCATTCGCTATATATCAGATCAGTGGATATGGACAAGGGTTGTGTTTATTTCAAGTAGAAAAAAGTAACCCAACTCATCCGACTAATCAACCTAAAAGAAGAACTACTAAATATATCCCACCCTTCATCGTCGTAAACATGCATATAGAGCGGAAGAACAATCAAAGTGCTCTCGAGGCAAGGGAAATTATTAATTGTCAAATATCCCTTCGATGTCCAGGAAGGCACAGAGTCCTTCCTGGACATCGAAGGGATATATGACAACACTTCACATGAAGCCATCAACTATTCCTGGATAGAAAATGTTAGTTAACGATACTCGTATAGTATTTAAGTAGATGTACGAGCTGCTGAGCACAAGATCAGCGGAGATTCAAACCATCAGTGGTCAGCACAACAAGAGAATATCCCCAAGGGGGTATTATTTGCCTTAATGTCGATCCTCGTTGTAGATGAACTCCTTGACAAACTAACCAACCTTGTCAAGCTTATGCTGAAAATATAGTATTAATCGTCAGGGGAAAGTTTTAAGGAACCCTTTGTTATTTAATCCAAAGGGAGCTTAAAGTATCCCAGGAATGGTGAATGGACTTAGCTTAAATTTGGTCAAGGAAGAGAAAACTTTAACGACTAAAACCAATCAGGCTCTCAATCTCGGTATTGACACCAGTCAAAGAAGTTAATTATCTGGGATTATACCTAGACTGGCATGCCACTGAACTACTGCAGCCATAGAGGTGCTTCTGGAACTAACTCATCTTCACCTCGTGGTTAAGGAATTTGCAACAAAAGAATTGGAAGGGAGAGGTGCATTGTTTGCGTTTTGAAGTGGGAATCTTTCAAAGACGAAACTGAGCCCGCATCCAAATCTATGGAGGTAGGCTTTCAAACATCTATGACCAGTAAGCATTTGCGTCAGACAGAAGTTCAGCTCTCCATGCTTCCTATTGATCCAATAGTCTATATTGGGGATCAATCTCTGCGTCCATCTGTAACTGATTTATTGGGGACGAAGATAGTTGTAGACTATGAGATTTTTTCCTAAGTGATTGTATTTCATTCCATGATAAAGCCTGCACACCCTGAGATTCGGGTGTGTTTACGCAGTCATCCTTACGCCTTGGAAAATGAGTGTTCACCAAAAGCTCCAAAGATTCTACAGAAGATTTTGTTTAAATATCATCCAGCTTTTTTATTTACGATGGACTGAACTATTCGTTGGACAGGATCTTGTCTAATCTGACAGAGTTTCAATGGAATGGCCTGTATCATGGCGGTTTTGATGGATTTGTTTTTGTAAATTTTGAGGCAATGTTTGTACGGTTGCCAGAACTTATGCCTGTAGCAGATACCTTAGTAATTTTTCTCAAATCGGATAGATATTCATTCTACAACGTGGGGGAAGTATTTTCTGGACACGAGATTTTGAAGGCAATATCCATGGCCTTCTCTAGAGTCGTAGTCTTCGCGTTTAGTTCTTCGATCGGTTCTATTTTCAGATCGGGTATTTTGCGTAGTTTTGAGTTAAAAAAAAAATGTTATAAGCAGCCATTTAATTTTCTGGAAACGTTAATTCATTGCTATTACCATGTTTTCTTGTTAAATTTAAAAAGTTAAAAACTAATTCCGAAATGTGGCCTAGAATTTGTATGCAGTTTGATAGAAAACTGAGCTGAAAATCTAACATGCAAGAAAGATTAAAGAAAGCCACTGTCGCACCTTTCTCTTGCAAAAAAGCCATGGGAACAAATGGTTGTTACAAGCCAGAATAGCTCACTGGCTCTAAATCTCGGCCTTCAGACCGATCCTCATATATGTGGTAGTTGTCTTGATGATTGCCTTGGATAAGGACACGGGGGTGGCCGTGGTGTAGTGGTAACATCATCGCTTGTCACGCTACAGGTTCACGGTTCGAATGTTGATGTCAATAATCATCTATTTATTTCGCATGAAATAAATAAAAAGTCGATCAATTGCGAAAGCTTATGTCAACTTTACTGCGAAGGCATAACACTGGCAGTAGGGCCGTCATATGGCTAAAATGCAACTTGATCGTGATGATGACATTAGGAGGAAGGAAAAAAAATACTGCGAATCATGAGCAACGACAAAAGCAAAACCAAACAAGCTCCCCAGTTATCTGGACAGCCACCCTTGGAGTTCACTGAAACTTAATACCAGCTGAGTTTCAAACCAACTACACCAAGATGTCTTTCTCTCTGTCTCTTCCCCTCAAAACGCCCGTGTCCTAAAATTAGTATAAGGGTATTCATAACCCCTTTCACACGTGCAAATTATAAAAAAAAAAAAAAAAAAAATGAACCATAAGAAATCAAGTCCAACTTTCAGCTTGTCTGTGAATTAGCGGAGCACTGCGACCTACACCTTCTGCAGCAATGTTCACTTTATTTCATCAGACACACCTCGACATTTTTGGTACTCAAGTGGCAGCTAGTTTAGCTATTCGCCTTAAAGCTACTTCACAGTGGTACAGCAAAGTATATGGCCACCCCTCCGTTTTAAACAATTTTGACAAAAACTTCCAGATCACCATGCCTTCTAGAGCATTCTGGGAGGAAGATGGATTTATGGAAGACAAGTCGAGTTCAAAAACTAACAATGGAGTGGGCGGTGGTGTCTCTGAGAGGCTTAATCTAAACCTCTTCTCACGTCTCCCAAATCTTTGTAGCGTGTTCCAGGCGGAAATAATGGCAATAAAAGAAGTCTTAACTTTGCTAAAGAAAAACGTGATATCAACCGTTAATATCCATACTTTTTCAGACATCCAGGCAGCAATCAAGTCCTTGAAATCAGCCCTACATTGCCGGTCGTCTCTTATAGAGATGGTGGAGCAGTTCAATATTCATCTATGTTCTTTGCCGGGGCAAAATTGTGTTATTTGCTATTTTGTTAAGCAGTTAATGGTACGTTACTTAAAGGATAATCTTGGTTTAGGCTACTTATAGCGGACGCCTAACCTACCTATGTAGCTGCATGGACAATAATTAGCTAAACAATCGCCACAATCCTTAGGGACTATACAAAAGTTTCAACTGTTTCATCATTGGGTAGTCTTTTGTAATTTGTTTATTTCATTAACCCCACTCCAATAGGAGCTTAATATCAGCAGTTTTATCCTTCCGTGGATCCTTAAATTGACGGATTTAACTGTGGCATCCGATTGGAATGGGGGTGATTTATCTCTGCCTTCAATTTTGTTGAACATCAGAAAACTTCACCTGTGCAAAGTATTCATAATTTATGAGTTCGTGTAGTAAAGTTGGTTATGCAAATCGTTTCTAATCTATATCCCCAGCCGCCTACGTATATTCGGATAAAAATACCAAATTCCCAAACAAATAGCATTCAGATCCCACGAGGATATTAAAACGCACATGACAACTCCTTAGGGGTGTCATCATTGATTATCTACTGCCATCAATTCTCTTATTAGCTGACAATACGTCAAGCCCTTGATGGGAATCAATACAAAAGCGGGAAGATATTATGAACGAAACAAAACAAAAACACTGTCTCAGATAAATCAGAACAACGACAAGAGGGAGGCAGATGAGCACTGGAACTTTCGGCAAAGTATAACAAATGTTTTGCCCATGTTACAAATTCTTTTGCATTATCCTTGCACTGTTGAAGGGAAATACGCCAGACTACACGACCAAAGTGCGAACATAGCAAAACAATGTTCTACCAGACAACAAGAACAATTCCGGCATTCTTCATGGGATAACAATTGTCCCGGCAGATCCAGGGTTGGTGGATGGATTCATTGAATTTCTTTGCCCTTTCATCTCCCTCCCATGGCCTATCCTTAAGATGTTTATATCTGCCATTGTCCTGTTGTAAAAAGTTTTCTCATACACTTTCGGGTAATTCCAAGAAAATTGATTCGCTTCTATCAGGAAACGAGGAGAAAAGAATTAGGGAATTTCGCTTTCCTACTAACGTGTTGTATGACTGCCCTAGAGATTTTGATGGGATTGTACATACATTCGTATCGAAAGTGCACTCTTTGTCTGCAATTGCAATGCATGCGAGCAGATTTTCGAGTTGAACCCAGGCAAGGGAAGGACTGCACATGGTTTGTTATAGGAAGGTTAGCAAAGCATTAGAGAACAGCTCTTGTGGAGCTCTCTTGCCGAGATTGAATGGATCCAGTTTATTATGTTTTTAAAGGATATTGTTAATGGGTTTCTTTTATTGCAGCGAGGAGCATTTATTTCTATTTGATAGTGTCATCATGTCGAACAAAGGGTATTTTGAGTCTTACACTGGATTCTCTGGTTGTTCAGATGAGTGAGCTTATGGGGCAAGCGCTCTTGATACCATTGTAGATGTTTGTATCCTTTTTTTTTTTTTTTTACTTTTGAGTCCGTACTTTTGAAATCTCTGCTTTGTAGTTTTTAATTAGTTTGCTTAGGAGGTAATGCCAATGGGTTGAAGTATAATAGCGTGAGCTTTTTTTTAATTTTAAAGCGTTTCGTCTTTCTTATCTTGGATGGATTTGTTCTTTTGTTAACTGTGGGATATCCCAACACTGTCTGCAAAAATGTGATGAAATGGCTGTTAGCTAGATTACACTGAATAAATGATGGAGTATCAAATTGAATTTATTAAGATGCTTGGAAGTTGAACATATGTTATCTTCTCTTGGTATATTTAAAGGGTGCCCCAAAAGTCACGCAAGAAGTGATTTTGATTGAAAACACAGGTTTATAATCAAAAATTGTAAATGTTTTATCGATTCATAAAGTATACAGTATAGGGTTATGTATGGAATAGCATATCGGCTTTGCTGGGACATACGAAATTGTCGAAATTAGCCATGACCGCTTTGCATTAATGTGGCTGAATTTCGTTGATGAATTTCCTCCTTCAAGGCGTGGGTAGTCATGGGTTTGTTGGACTTCAAAAAACCCAAAAGAAAAAAGTCCAACTGGGCTGCCAATTCTGATCACCAAAACGGGAAACTACACGACCACGAAATGACTCATGCAGTAATTAAATTGTTTCTCAGGCTGTATGGCATGTGGCACCGTCTTGTTGAAACCACATATCGTCCACATCCATATCTTGCAATTTATGCACAAAAAACTGGATTACCATGTCGCGATAGCTAGCACCATTAACTGTATTGCCTGACCAGCCGCATTTTCAAAGAAGAATGTTCCGATGATTCCTCCAGCCCAAAATTCGCACCAAACAGTGACAGTGTTTATTCAAATTTTACAATTTTGATGGTTAACAAAGCAGATTTTGTTTGAAAAATCATCATCCACTTGTTGTTGTTCCTTAGTCCATTCAACGAACTCTCTTCGCTATGCATGGTCGGAAGGCTTCAGTTCTTGAGTCAATTGCACTTTGTATGCATGAAGATGCAAATCTTTCGTGAGAATACACTGTAGAGAACTTCTCGAAATGTCAAATTCTTAACCACGGTACCGACTCTCAACAACACCCTCATGAACTGCTTCGATGTTTTGTGTTGAACGACTTACCGAAGCACGGCTAGAGTGTCTAAGATCACTAATTGATCTAGTCTCCCTGAATTTTTGAATTAATCTCTTCTCAGTTGATGAAGTTAGATCACTATTCCAACCATATTTTGTACGAAAATTGTGAACTGTAGTTGCCATACCTTCATTATTTTTAAAATATTGCTCAACAATGAAAACGCGTTGTTCTTTCGTGTAGCACTCCATTTTGAATAATCCTGAACTGTCAGCTGGCACGCTGTCTTGTTTTTTTTTTTTTTTTTTCGTTGGCAACACTTTACCGCACAAATGGCGCAAAATTCAAATCTTGCGTGAATTTTGTGACACCCGTTCCCAAGAATGAGCTACCAAATGGTTCTGGCGAACATATGTGAATCAATTAAGTCCAAAAATGTGCTTAAGGGCTCACAAATACCATTACTCTCATAGTTGCCAATGTATCTATGTATAGGAGTATCATAAGTAAGCAGAAGGGGTCAGATCTATGTTTCACTGATGGTGGTGCCATAACTCACGTTTTGGTCGCAAAAGGACGATGGTACTACTTATTATTAACCTTAGTACAAGCAATGCTTAAGGCTAAGTATACAGGGTGGCTGACATGAACTGTTACTAAATCAAATAGCTGTATTTTTTTTTTTAATTGTGAATATTTTTTATTGTATCCCAAAAAAAATGTAGGAAATTTATTCAAATTCAAGAATTTAATTAATATTTTCGATATGGCCACCTTTGGCATGAACAATTTCCTTGAGATGGTCAATGAAATTTAGCGCACGCTGCATGCAAGTGTCTATGGAATGCGCTCCCATTCCTGGCGTAGCGCTAACTTGAGCTCGTCCGTTGTTTTGAATTTTGTAGTGCCAACCTTGGCCTTCAAAATGTCGCAGATAGAAAAGTCTAATGGATTTGCATAGGAAATTTTTGTTTTTCCATAAACTTTTAACTATGAGCCCCACCTTGCCCCGCAACAATTTTTATTTTGTTGCAAAGCTTTATTTGTTAACTATAAATCATGAAAAAATCAGAGGGCGCAAAAGAAGTAATGGGTTGTTTTTTTTTTGTAAGTGAAGTCCATAGCATTTCGAAGCGAGAATTCTTTGATATCTGGAAAGTTGTTCCAAAAAATAATATCGTCGATAAGATATTGGAAAAAATATATTCAATTCTAAATGTAGAGAGCACAGAAGAAGAAAAGAAAGAATTACTTAGAAATATTTCCAGACTTTGTTCACCTAGATCACTTTTTGAAGACCAATAGCTCATGGTTAGAAGAAACTTTTCATTTCTACAAAGCTGAGGAAGTGGATGTCCCATCCACTTCACGTGGGGCTGGTAGGCCTTTAATTGCTTCTAGTCAAGCTTCTGTGAAGCCAAAAAAACGTCGCATTCAAGAAATGATTTCATCGCATCTTCTTTGCGGCTAAACAACCGAAGCGATTATCAGGGCATCTGTTGCTCTTGTCATTAGTGACGTTTGCAGGAACACGTCTTCTCTTGTTGCCAATAAAAAAAAAAAGCTATAACAACGCCAATTCACTGCTGTAAAAGCATTAGCACAATATGTCGATTGTAAAATAACAGTTCATGCACATAAGCTAATACGAAAACAAACAGAAACTATCGGTCATCATATTTATTCATCCAAAGCCAAAGTGGCATGTAAGCCATGTTACGGAGGTCAGTGCTGCGATAAATTTACAGTCAATGATCGACTTAACGACTAATCGCTTATGCGAAGTTCAGAAAGATGTTGTAAAGAGGAATTGTTTTTACTTCATTAAAATTAATATGTAAGTGGAGCTGCGATGGCAGCTCAGGACATAGTCGATATAAGCAGAAGTTTAATCAGAATGTTGTCACTGACGAATACTTGTTTATGGTATCTTTTGTGTATCTAACTTTAATTACCAACGATGACAAAATTATTTGGAAAAATCCAATGCTAAAGAAACAGATGAATACGGGTGGCCGTGGTGTAGTGGTAACCTCAACGCTTGTCACGCTCTTGGTTCACGGTTCAAATCCTGATCTCAAACAATTATCTATTTATTTCATCTGAAATAAATAAAAAAAGCCGATCAATTGCGCAAGCTTAGTCATCAACTCTACTGCGAAGGTATAACACTGGCAGTAGGGTAGTCATATGGTTTAAATGCAACTTGATCGTGATGATGACATCAGGTGGAGGGAAAAAAATACTGTGAATCATGAGCAACGACAAAAAAGCAAAACAAACAAGCTCCCCAGTTATCTGGACGCCACACTTGGAGTTTACTGAAACTTAATACCACCAATTTTCTACAAACCGTACCCTGAAATAATTTAATGGTATTCATATCCCATTTGGCGCGCGCAAATTATAAAAAAAAAAAAATTACATGCAAAGAGTTTGGTAATATTCAAAATTAGATTGATTCCATTAACTATTTGTTTAAGAGAGAGACAAGCTGTGGTCAACTATGATTTTTACTTGACCATGATTGATGTTAAAGTTTAAAACTCTTTATCAGAGACAAAATCTAGTCAACGCTGCTATATATGCAATGATATGCCTAAAAAACTGAATTTACTTCATAGAAATATACAACCATACGTAAATACGTACTGTTTTGGTGTATCTACACTTCATGCCTGGATAAGAACATTTGAGTGTCTCAAGAATCGTGAGTTCTTTATTTAGACCTACATCCATGGTATAACATGCCCGTGACCGTTCATTAAATATTGCTCCATGGCGCAGATATAATAAAACGAAAAGGCTCAGGAGACTAGAATCAAAGATGCCGTAGGTTCAGGGATAGCTTTACCAGATAAATCAATCGCATTGCTACCAACATGGATTTAATGAACATCGTCATTAAACTTATTACTTCGGATCCCTTATTAAATATCATAGTTCCAGAGAAGTACCAAAGAAACCCACCGCTAATATTTCCGCGAAAGTTTTGACGAAATATTGAATCAGAGGAAAACTTCGAATCAGATGTAATTTTTTCATTTTGTTTTGCAATTGAAAGTGAGCCTCGTTGCTGAAGATGATTTTGTTCAAAAAATCTCCATTAACTTGGTGGTTCTCTAAAGTCTCTCTAAGTTACGACGCTGTTCATGGTCTGCTGGTTTTTAGGGCCGGTTAATAACTCTTTTATGGTTATACCTGTCAATCTCTAGATCTGAAAGAATGCCCAATAAAAATGCGTTCTAAGTTCTACATCTATGTGTAAAGCAAACAAACTGTAAGTTCCTTCAGTTTAATCCAAAGTACTCATATAAAACTACAGTCTATTTTGACTCCCTGCAAGCAAGTAAATTTTATTTAAGATTGACAACTTTTGTGTCTTTTATTTCCTCCAATATGCCATTAAATAGCCATTCTATACGGGTCACTGGACATTGAAAGACCACCCTTCAAAGAAGAATAGAACCATTTCATCAACTGTCCTATCCCGCATAGAATATTATTGCCCTCCCGATGTGTGAGTGTTGTATCTATATAGACAACATTTCAAAAATAAACGTTTTTTATGATTCACATACAATCCCACATTCTGCTCTCCTTATTCTGAATTGACGAAATGTATTTTCGAAATGACTATCGATTTTATTTGTTTGCTGAAAAGAAACGAAATCACTTACTCCTCCAATTCGCACAATTCCCATCGTTGTCGTCATCGTTCTCAAGGAGTAGCGCAAGAGTCCCAAGAATAGGATGAAAAAATTGTTATTTTAGCAAATCTTTTGCCAGGTCTCACATCTATCTCGAACCCGCGCATTGTTGTTTGTCACATATGCCAGTTTGAATGTGATGACAACGTGCCAATAGCTAGCACAGGCTCCTACGTCGAGGGATCTCACTCTCTGTGTATCTAGGTATCTTCATTTGTCTATCTGCTTATTTATCTATCGAAGGCATTGGTCGTAGGTGCTTTGCATACATGGCATCGCTCATAAAAGAGAACAGCTCTCTAGGGTGGCATTTGTATGGCACCTCTTCGTTTTGGATGTCGTAGTCTTCGACGTCGTCGTCGAAATCGGAAAAGAAAACCCAAATGCGGAAGGAATAGATAAATGGATAGATACGTACGAATTGAGTTTCGACAGCCATAACTTGAGAATTGAAAGATATTTCTTTTTTGTTCGTTTTTTCCGCTCCTCATCCTTTTTTTTTGTTCGAGTTTAGGTAATGCTCGACTCGTATTTTCAATGCGGTTCGACTCCGAAAATGGGAAAATGTGGTTTGAAGGGAAAACAACATCGAAGCGAAGTGAAAATGAAATGGAAGGGTACTTTAGAAAACAATTTTTTCCTTCCCAAACAGATGTCATGAACTATGACCGAGTAGTGGTAGTAAATTTAAATTGTTTACCCTTGAGAATGTATCGCTGCTGCTGTTGTGCTCCTCGAATAGGAAATAAAAATGGAATAGTGTGGCATGTGCTGGATTTGATCGGAGTCAGGTGTTGATGGAGAAGTGATTATGAGGTTCTCAGTTTTATAGTGATCGTTACTTGTAAGGATTTCGATTGAGAAATGCAACGAATACATTTTATTTCTTCGTCGTATGGCGTATACGTAACTTTTGTTTATACATTTTGTATTTTATGGTTTAAAAGTTAGTTGATTTCGAGTCACTGAATAGCTTCTGGTTTTGACATCGTTTGAACTAATGGAATAGTTCAAATGAATATTAAGTGTAGAGTGGAGTGTAGTAGAGGCTAAATGATATGGGTTTGATGGGACTCACTATACATCGACGGGACTCGATTTCTAGTTATGGGAAAAACTTTTATTCTTTGCACATAAACGTGGTCTTATTTAGTGTCTAAGTAACTATAAATGAGTAAATATTTTGGCACTACCGACATACGAATGGTAGAGACTTACGGTCTTCAACTTTTTCAATTGAGAGAATCTTTTTATGACAATGTCACTCTCGGACGTTTGTCAGGCGTTCACATTATTCGAGACACTGCCAGAGACACTGTATCCATCCATAGCTCCGCGAATGAATTGCTATTTTCCTTTGTCCTAAATAAAGGGTTATTCGGTTTGTGCTTTCGGATTTCAACAATATTTGTTTGCAGTTTTAATTTTTGAATTATGCCATTGTGTATGGAATATAAGTACACAGCGCCCAATGGTGTGGATCAAGCAATGGGCGAGCAAACCGGGAAACTCATAGTGAGAGCATTCAGTGAAGAACCGACCGCTGGTTATGATGACCTTACGTGAAAAATCTTTCCAGCAGGCGAATTTGTATTACATGTTCGGGTAAAGTGGCTCGCGCGATTTTTGTCGTGAACAATTGGTCGGTAACTTTCAAAACAATCCACCCGCAATTACGAATAAAAGTAAATGTCGGGAACTGGCGTCTTTTAATTCGTCCTGTAGACTCACCACGTAAACCGGTCACACAATGAACTCCTTTTGCCAGACGCTCAAATCGAGGACCTTGTTTCGGTTATAATGCCTATATTTTTCAGAGTCATCGCCATCACCGGATTCGTGGCGATATTTGTGGTGTTGTGCAACCAGCAGATGCGTTCCACAATGAATTTACTGATAGTGAACTTGGCCACCGACTACATCATGTGCGTGTGGACGTTTGGCGAAACATGGTATTGCATTATCCAGTATTTGATTCTGGTGACAGCTTATGTTAGCATCTATGCACTGGTACTTATGTCGGTAGACTGATTTTTGGCAGTCGTTCATCCGATAAGGTTACGTGAAATTCGCACAGAGAAAATAACTAAAATTGCCATATTTTTGTTGTGGACAGTGATTACTCGTATAGTGTCGTCAATGGCTGGTTTCTTCACGTATGGCTTACTGGTGACTTTATTGAGTGACCAATGAGTTTCTGAAGTAAAGTACACATTTGAGTTAATAACAAGAGGCGTGTTTAAGAAGAAAAGTTGCCAAGCTTGCCCTGGTGCAATATATATGCTAAGAGCCCTTTCGAACGAAGGTTTCTGTTTTTTATTTATGCTGCTAATCATCTTCCCTATCTAACATGGGACTGCCGACGGTGTTTGTCCAAACTTTGCAACTAAATAAATACTTTGCCGTCAACAGCTTAATGTAGGGCCTGGCCTAACTTTTCGCAGCCACTGGTACTATGCGCCGCACTAATGGTTGCGACCTACAGTTTTATGCCGTTGCCGAAGAGCAATTTTTTTTTCGATTGATAGAAGTTTCACATGATAATTTCTACTTTCGGATGTTTGTCAGACGTTCGCGAGAGGTGGAACGTCTGACAATTGGAACCTTGAACCTCCCGCTCAGTGTTCACGCACTTAACCACTGAGCCACGGTGCCCAAACTTCACAACTGAGGGTTAAAAAAAGAAGACTCAAACGTCCTGTTTACTGCTTATTAATACATTTTGTTTTAGCGATAAGAGGAACATCGATTTTAATCGTTTAAATGTGCTTATACTGCAAACTGCTTTTCTGACTATATAGGCTTTATAAAAATTGTTTCTATAAAAAGACGGCCAAACATAAATGCGCTTTATGTGCCGAGAGTTGCGGACCAATTATAATGCACATTCAGGGTGTTTTAAGTTTTGAACTATGCCATTATGTATGGAACACAACATCGGTTAAATGGCCGCCACGGGAGATTCTGCAAACTTCGATTCTTATGAGTCCATTTTCGATATCTTTTCGGCACATCTCTCGCTGTATTGCGGCCATAACTTCACAGATGTTGAATTTTAAGAGCTCCAAATTTTGGGATTGTCTGCACAGACACGATCTTTAGTTTAGCCCTACAAAAAGCAATCCAACGGGGTCAGTTCACACGATCTTGATGGCCAATTGATGTTGCCAAATCTCGAAATTAAACGGTCGGGGAACTTTTCGTACAATGGAGCCGAATTTGCCTGTGTTGTGTGGCCCCGTTTTGTTGGAACCACATATCGCTCAGTATCTTCAATCTCAGCCCAAAACAAGTTGGTTATCATTTGACCATAGCACAAAGAATTCATCGTAAGAGCATCGCCTTCGTCGTTTTCCAAAAAATGCAGCCCAATCACGCCGCTCCGATCCACAGCGGGCTCCAAACTATCACCCGTGGTGGATACAATGACCTCTCAGCGATCACATTTGGATCCTCAGGAGCTCAAATTCTGTAATTCTGTTTACATACATAGACGCATGAGAAATGGGTCTCATCGCTAAAGAAGATTGTGTTTGAAACATCGGCGTTAGCTTGTTGTATACAGATATTACAAAACTGTTATTTTTGTAGTAAGATGCAACAATTTTAATGCATTGAGTGGTGGTTAAACTTCCTGTCACTACGGATGACAGATGGATTTGACAGATGCCATATGACCGGGATGTGGAACCCCAACCTCGTAATGAATAACTCTTCACTCTTTTTTTGTTAATTGACAAATTTATTATGATAAAGTTACTAATTTTGAAAAGTATTTTTCTCAAAAATTGTCGAAAACGATTTTGTTCGAATTTAATACAGAATTATGTTCAACATATACTATTTATTGTCACCTAAAGTACATTATTATTCTTTTTTTCTACAAATTTCTCAAACGATTTTGTTGACATGCTATCAGATTTGCAATAAAAAATTTATATTCTGGACTTTTTTTTTAAATTGCATGTTCTTTTTGTATACATGATTCAATTGATACAAGAAATAAAATTACTTACTGTGAGCATAATGTTAGTATGTTAATGAAGAACATTTTGAACATTTAAAAACGTTGTCACTTTACGAACAAGTCCCTATGCAACCGACAAATTCTGCAGGCGTACCAACTTCTATAATTATCATCAGGCTGTCTATCATGCTATCTATCATGCTACCTATCAGACTAGCTGTCAATTCTTAGCCAATTGGATTTGACATGGGGAGATAAGGAAGAGTTATAGCCAGCCAGTTGTTGTATTTGTTTTACATGTAAAATTTTACGTTTACAACAGCCACTGGTTACGTTTAAATAAACATGCTTATGGTATCGAAACATCGCAACGAAGTTTTGCAGTCAGCTTAAATAAATAAATAAAAAAGCACATGCAAAACACACTACAAATGCTTTTCATTTGATAAGCACTTAGTATCCTTTAATATTCTGTGCGGCACAAATATGTACATTTCATGTCAAATAAATTGCATGATTGAGTGTAAATCACAGCTGTTCCAATATCCAATATTCGACTCAATCCTAAATATTAAATCTGTCAATCATCGACTCAAATGTAAAAAAAAAAAAAAAAAAAAACAATTTCATCTCATTTCTTCTAATATATCGCTCCGCTGGGTACGTGACTTTAGCTTTTGACAAACTTGCAAAATGTCCAATATTGTTTGCAATTATAATTGCACAAGGTGTACTCTACGTGCTTCGATTTTATTCAATATTCTGCGATATCATCGATACAAATTTCAGCAACAAAAATTAACAGCATTAACCCTTCCACTCGTAGTGGGATTTCAATCAATACGACTGTGTGTGCAAGCGTGCTCTCGAAAACGTAGCAATTGTGGGGAGGATCCTTTCAGAACTCAACATCATCTGTCGAATTCAAATTAAATTTTATTCAAAACTTTTTATCCATTGATGCGGTAATCCAACGCTTCCCCTTGTGCATCCATCCGTACATTGTTCCCATTTTGGGTGGAGGAGGTTTTGTCAGGTTTTTTTTTTTTTTTTTCGTTTGTCCTGTCAAAAACATTTCATCTGCAGTGTCGCACACCCACATAAACACATGCACGGCACACGTGTGTGACTGCTTCGTTTTTCAATGTGAGTGTCTATTTGGGAAAGTGTGTCAATATATGATATTGTTTACGCGACACATATTGACACCCTTTCTTTCAACACTATTGTGTGTGTTTTGTTTTCGTCCTTTTTTTTCCCCTGGTGTGTATTGAAGTGAGTGTTTTTGAAAAATTATTATTTTTTTGTTTTTTTAACATTTTTTGTCCCATCTCAAGGGTGTTGGCAATACTTACAGGGAGTGGGAGAGGTGGTGGCAGGTTGCAAACAAAAGTCTTCATTTGTTGTTGTTGCTTTTGATGGGATGTGAGCTTTGTGTGATTGTTTTTTTCTTCTGTTTGCTTTATGTTGCCTCAGTCATTGTATTAAAATGTCAAAAAGGACGAAATGATAAGATGACATCAATACCATACGTGTCAGTATAGGTTAAAGGGTTGTTTGATGTTTTTTTTTTTTTGTTTATCTTCATGAATGGATGTACATATGTTTGGTTTGACTTTGAAGATTCTATCTTCAATCTTGAATGCAATTTGATACGGAAAAAGGTGAGAAGACGAGAAGTTTGTCAAAAATTTGAATAATTGCAGATGACCCGAATAGAATATCAAAAATCTGGGACAACGTTTGCTTATTGTGTGTAGTTGAGGAGCACAAATTGGCTTTAGTGTCAAAGAAGATGTTGCTAAGGACGTAAGATAATAGGATTCAGATTCTGAGATGCTCGTGTGTCTTAGGAATGACTGCTATAAATAGGTGTGCCGTTGGAAGAGCATTTCCATTTAGAGTGAATCATTGTTGTTTTTGAATAGATTTATTCAATTATTGTGTAGCTATGGCTACGAACATACTTTTTAGGTTATCATAGGAAGACTTTTACCTATCATTAAAAGAGACAATACTTAGCTGTGGTAAACATTCAAAGCAGACAACGAGCTTACATTGATAATTTTGTAAGGAGAAACTTTAGTGTAACTGATGCGGGAATGCCAGAAGGCCCGACCGCGCTATGGTAGTGTGAGATTTTTACTCACTAAAAACACCACTCTTCAAGATTAATACTACAACTAAGCCGACTCTTACCCAGCAGTTTTATTTTCGCTTACGAGACTCGTGTTTTTGGAAAAGATGTTCGTATGTAATTTAAAAAGAATGTAGCGCTTTAGATGACCGGCATATACTATGACGCGAGGTCAAAAGGTTTTGTCGACGAATTGAATTGTTTGCGTCAAGTAATTGAATGATGGTACGGTTACAATGGCCGTGAACACGATCTTTGTGTTTACGAGCAAAATTTGTTATTACTTCGACGACGCTGGGAATTCCCAGGTCCCGATGAATATCTTCGTTACATACGTACCACGGTACGCTAACGATCGTTCTAAGAACTTTATTTTCAAAAGCTTGTAGGGTGTTTCTATTGCTTTTCCTGGTACAACCCCATAGTTGTAGACCATACGTCCACACTGGCTCAACACTTGCTTATAGATAAGCAGTTTGTTATGTAGGCTCAACGTCGAATGTTTTCCGCGTAGCCAATACATTTGTCGGTATTTGTTTTCGAGCTCGTCCCGTTTCTTTTTTACGTGCGATTTCCATTTAAGCTTAACATCTAGAGTCATTCCTAGATATTTTGCATCTTTCGCATATAGTATTTGAGCCGAGTTTAAATGCACAGGTAATCTATCCACTTTCCTGTAGGTAAAGTTAACGTAGGTAGATATACTTTCCTTCAGCACAATACGCAAAGAATTCGTCCAAGCGTGGACTTTATTAACAGCATGTTGCAGCTTCTCAGTTGCTGCTTCAATTGTATCGCCCGTTGTCAATATCGCCGTATCGTCCACAAACCTGGCGACGACGCAGTTTCTTTCCACCATTTCTGGTGTGGTAACCTCAATTGGACGACCAGAACATTCGACGTCACTTGTGCTTGAACGACCGCACCCAAATTGAGTAAACCAATGGTGAATGGTTGCAATCGATGGTGAAGAGTCCTCATAATATTCGTCAAGCTTTTGTTTAGTTTGCGTGATAGTTTTTTCTCGAAAAAAATAGTGTTTAATGAGCACTCGAAATTCCCTTTTTTTCCATTTTAACGAAAATGCTAGTAGGCGTCTATATAAAATGGCTGCCACAACAAAACTATTTGACAGATCTGTCTGAAAATTTGAGTACGTTCTTTTGAAAGATGATACTTGACAAAAAAAATTAAATTAAAGGTGACGACACAATTTGTGTTAATTTTCAGGGACTTATTAACCCACCTCTGTCAACTCAATTTTGTAGTATTTTTTTTTGTATGGTTCGGGGCACTATTTCACGAATAGCTCGATCAATATTGTGCTTAAGTGCCTGAGTTGTTTCTGGATTATCAGCGTAATATCGATATTTAATGGCATTCTGTAAAAAAAAAAGTCCAACGGCGTCAAATCGCAGCTCCGCGTATTCCAAGCAACTTCACCAAAACAGCTGATTACACGATTATTGCACTTAGTGCGCAAAAGATCGTTTGTTGGAACCAAATATCATCCACGTTCATTTCCTCAGTTTCTGGCCAACAAAATAAATCATGCCTCTGTTGCGCTCTCCGTTGATCGTAACATTATTACCATCTTAACCTTCGAAGAAAAATCGGCCAATAATGCCACGATTGAGGTTCTCGGGTTTTGGCGCACACTTTCGACAACAGTAGCAATATTATCGGCTGAGCGCACAGGACGAAAACAAGGGTAACTTGTGTTACTCGTATCAATTAGCATACCAATCTCACTAACTTTCTTCACAAACTTGGGTACAACAGGCACGGTTGGTGCATTATTTCGACCGGAATTTATTTTCAAAATTCGCACTGTTTCGCAAATACAACACTCACTATGGAAATAAGTTTTCAATATTTTCCAACGTTCTTCAAGCGCAAATCGATTCATTTCATACCGCGAAGATATAATGCTATGTGTCTGTCAATCTCTTGAGCGCAAAAGAGCTGTCAGTATAGAAATAAGTAACTAGCAAACCTGCCCGGTTTCGCTGTTGCCAAAAAGCCACCAAATGGCCTTTCCATTTTAGAAACTCATAAATCATGATATTGTTCCACTTCCGAAGGTTAAGGTGAGAAATATTGCATATCATTGCCGTTCAGTATTAGGTACATAATTATGTACTGTGCTCTTTATTAACCCTAAGAACGTCAGTTGTAGACCCATTTCTTCCAAAGTGAATATTATCACTTCTAGCAAGAAAGATTTAAAGCGCTTTGTAGATAAAAAAGTATCGAATTGCTAGTATTTTCAATGATTAAAATATGGACAGTGAGAGCTCAAATCTGTTTTTATAGAACAATTTTTTGCTGCACTGCAATAATAGGACTCAGGTTACTTACGAGTATACGAGTATAGGCACAGCCCCACCACGCAAGTGATACATTTAATTTAAAGATATGTGCAGTATTTTTTTATGTATGACTTCCAGTTTTATTTGTTATCTATTGTAACTCCTAGATAATTAAACACCTTTACGAACTCAAGACCAATGCATTTGCTTGTGCCGTCCACCTTATCACAAATAAGATGATGATAGGAAATGCCTCCAATTATTATGATCGGGTTCAACAAGAAAAACAATCATCGCCTTAAACATTGTCGATACTAAGCAAATGTAAATTAGAAATCATTTGGTCTGGAATTGTGATTAAATATGAAAGTGCTAGATCGTGTGCATAACCAATTAAATGGCCGTTGACAAGTAGGCTGAATATTGAATTAATTTAAACACGAAAAAAGATTGGTCCTAAAACTGACTCCTGTGGGACACCAGTGTTCCTTGCCATTTACGCTAGAGCAAGTAGGACTTAAACCATTCAGTTATATTGTCTGCTTAACTAAATCAAAGGTTTTGTTAAATCAAGAAATAGTGTTGCTGAATGCAATCAACAAGGTCAGCCATAAATGGAAAAATCTCACGACTTGTCAAGTGTCTAGTCAAATCTGGCCTAAGCTAGATCAAAAATGCTCTAGTAGGCTGCTTTGGTTAA
This sequence comes from Pocota personata, assembly GCA_963082735.1. NCBI lineage: Eukaryota > Metazoa > Arthropoda > Insecta > Diptera > Syrphidae > Pocota > Pocota personata. The sequence goes on from OY720429.1 coordinate 270,801,909, forward strand.
AACGATAACAGATCAGCATTGTCACCGATGAAATCAAGGCGATTCGAGGTTACTTTTCAAGAATGTCGAGTACTACACTTGATTTCCATTTTATCAAACTTAATTTGGAAGATCATAGTTTCATCTACACTCTTCTCCTCATTTGATTGACACTGACTGGTATACGAAATCCTGCAATAGCTGCTCAACCATTAGCCACCTAAACGGAAAAACCCAGCTCGAAATTCGGAAGCAACGCAACCGGAAAAATGTCCCTTAATTCCGAATGTAAGTCATATCCTTATCAACCATCGGCAGCATGCGTGATTGAATACACGCCGATTTATCACTGCAATAGCATCCCAAAAATATATAACCAAAAGCGATGCTCATTTCGAGTTTGCACGCTAATTTCCTTTGATGTTAATTGCGTCCGTATCCACGCATGCACAGCATGTCAACCACTGCGGTTCCATTTCCGGCAGCCGTTGATTGAGAACCAACGAAACTCACAAATGGAATGGAGGCCATCCCAGGCAAGGTTCACAAGAACATTAATTTAAGGGGCAATTTATACACGTTGTCCGCACGGACCGTGTGCGTCAATATTTTATCATTTCATGTGCAATTTGTTCAAAGCGCAGAAATGCCCCCGATGATGGTGTTCGTGGTGGTCCTCCACTGGCCCGGAATTACTTAAGTATTCAAAACGGCTCCTAAGTGCATTTCAATAAATCTCTGTATTCCCAAAATTCGAGAGGTTCCTTTTTGTATGTGCTGTAGGAAGGCGAGTGTGGAGGAGCCATCTACACCCTGTCATCATAGCTCTATCCTGCAGCCACACTCACACACTAGAAGGCGCATGAATTTTTCTTCTTCGACAGCACAAGTGCAAATATTGAAATGATGGCAAAAACGAAGGGAACAAGAACGTCGAAAGGATTCTGAGAACATTCCACAGAGGTCCAATAAGGAGTGACTTCCGCGCAAATATTTATTATCCTATCCCAACCATTTATTCTGCGTTCTTCTTCACTTGGTGAAGACTAGTTTTTTTTCCTTTTGTTGGATCGTTTTTGGGGTAAAGGATTTTTATCTTCTTTCCACGACCGATGTTGAATCTTTGGTAGGCATGTGGGAAAACCAAATTCTTTTCATCCTAATCTGGAATTCCTGGTACTAATGTATGAGCATAAGGCGAGTCTACATCAATGCGGAATATAAAATGAGAAGGAGATGCCTTGGTAGCGAGGAGCAAACATGTGTTGAGTGTGCTCAGTTGAAAAATCTTGATTTTGTTTCTTTTTTCGTGAGAAAATACGAGTATATACGGCGGCAGTGAATCTTATGACCACGCCGGCAAGATGTATGTTTGCTACATTATTTATCGACACGGGTGGGTTTCCATCAGGTCCTAGAAAAATGCACCCCGGTGAGTAGTTTTAGAGTTTTGGGTTGCAAAAGTTCTTTTCTACTGACGCATAGAGTAGGTACTCGTATATGAAGAGAAAGTTTTTTGCGAACTTATTTTTGGTCAGTAGTTACTTTAGGTTGGCTTTAATTAAATTTTCAAAGTAAAAGGTCACCGTTCCAGTGGCTGCAATATCATTTAAAATTTGATGAGACCCACAGACAAACTTCAAAATTTGATTTAGAAGTAATTGAAGTGTGAAGCTTTCATCAGCCAACTAATTATCCCAGTAGTACCGAATCGATATTCGAAAGGAAAGGACTTTAATATTGGGTCAATAACTTAATTCGTGCGGTTTGCTAAGATATAGCGTAACTTATATTATTCCATTGTTATTATTCCATTGGAACATGCGTTGGAAAGCTACTGTCATTGTACGTCATTTCATTTCAACAATAATTTGTTTTCACTCAAATATGTCGAACTTTGTGCCTGAAAAAGTGTTTTTGCGGGGAGTTCTTCTTCATTACTTTAATATGAAGAAAACTGATGCCGAAAGTCATCGTATTTTGGTGGAAGTTTATGGTGAACATGCGCTAGCTGAGCGAACGTGCCAAAAGTGGTTTGCACGATTTAAAAGTGGTGATTTTGGCTTGGAAGATGATGAACGTCCTGGGCAGCCAAAAAAGTTTGAAGATGAAGAGCTGGTAGCATTACTCTATGAAGATTGTTGCCAAACACAAGAAGAGCTCGCACAATCTTTGGGTGTCACTCAAGCAGCCATTCCAAAACGTTTAAAAGCAGCTGGATATATTCAAAAGCAAGGAAATTGGGTTCCACATGAACTCAAGCCGAGAGACGTCGAAAGGCGGTTTTGCATGTCCGAAATGCTGCTGGAACGCCACAAAAGGAAGTCATTTTTGCATCGGATTGTTACTGGTGATGAAAAATGGATCCATTACGACAACCCCAAGCGCAAAAAATCATATGTGAAACCCGGCCAACCAATCAACGGCAAAGCCGAATCCATGGCGCGAAGGTAATGCTATGTATTTGGTGGGATCAGAAGGGTGTTCTGTATTATGAGCTGCTAAAACCGGGTGAAACCATCAATGGACAACGCTACCGAGCATAATTAATCCGTTTGAAGAGAGCAGTAGCCGAAAAACGCCCGGAATATGCGACCAGACACGAGGCAATAATTTTCCATCATGACAACGCTCGGCCCCACGTTGCTATTCCGGTTAAGAACTATTTGGAAAACAGTGGATGGGAAGTTTTACCCCACCCGCCTTATAGCCCAGACCTTGCCCCTTCTGACTACCATTTGTTCCGGTCGATGCAGAACGCTCTCACTGAAATACGGTTCACATCAGAGCAGAATATCAAAAATTGGCTTGCTTCATTCTTGGCTGCAAAGCCGGTGCAGTTCTTTTGGGATGGGATCCACAAATTGCCAGAAAGATGGGAAAAAGTCATAGCTTCAGATGGGCAATACTTTGAATAATACTATTGTACATGTTTTTCTTAAAAAAACGTTCAAATTTTGACAAAAAACCGCACGAATTAAGTTATAAACCCAATACAATATGAAATGTGACCATGATCTCACTGTGATCGATTTGTGAGTAATTTTAAGTTTTCAAGTTCGCTGCTTGCATCACTATTTACTTAACCTTGCATTTTTTTTTTTTTTGGTTTCCATGTAAACATATTATCTATTATGAGTCCTAGATACTTGAAATTTGTGATAAATTTCAATCGAAAACAGTATTTATCGTAACCAAAAGAAGAGTTGTGGTAGTTTATTGCTTCCATTACACTAGTACTTGATAAGAAAAGGGCATTGCTGTTGATTTCCTACTTAATACCGTCTGATGTTAGTGTAACCAGTTATCATCTTTCATTTGGAGAGTTACAATCTCCAACATTGGCATTAGGCAACTAATTTGAAATGTGCTTTGAAGATGAAGTTAATGTAAATAAGGAAGAACATGGGGCCAAGGACAGAACCTTGTGGTATACCAACATTTGAACAATTTTTTAAGGACGCATACATTTTTAAGTGCATTTTCCTTTCCTAAAACCAAAGCTTCATCAAAGAATTTAAGATTCTCTAAAAAATTTAGCATTCTATTTTTTATTGCTTTTTCAAAAAAATCACTACGATCATCTTTTTTTTAAAAAAAAAAATTGGGACTATACGAGTAATGGCTGTTGGCCTTCTTTAGTACTAGCTGCTGGTGCTATCAGTTCCGCATAAGCTTTGCGCTATACGTCTAAAATTTAACTTAGATTCTATTATTCTTACTCGTATACGAAATTACATTACTCTAAAACTACTCAATTTATAATATAAAATATGCGCGTCCTGCTGCTACTGTTCTGCTGATGTTGAACGTCGTCCAGAGAAGAATGTCAAAAAGAAGAACGAGAAGTTGAATCCGAAATGTCGCCGGGCAGTTGACAGCTAGGTCGCGTTTCACGGTGGTGCATGGTGCGTTCGCTAAGCGCAGCGCTGTTGTAGGGAAGAGTTCCTAATTGAACTCGTCTGCTACAAACCAGAAATTAAAGAGAGAAACTCGAGAAAGACGGCAAGTTGGGTGAATCATACAGAAACAATCTACTTGTGTCGTTTAGTGGAACACAAAAATTTGGTTTTTCTTTTTCAAGAAACTGGTTAAGTTCGTTACTAATTTCTATGCTCTTTGCAATTATATTATCTGTTCCTCTAAGAGCTTTAATATTAATTTTCTTTCTTTCTCTGCCTAAGAAATTATTTTCCATTTTCCATTGTTCTCTGACTTTAAATTGACATTCCTCGAACCTCCCCTTATAATAAACTATGTTTTGTTTGGCTATGAGATTGCGCACACTAACTTGAATATTTCTGTATATGGCTTTAGTTGTCGTCAAATGTAGACATACGTTATTGTTATAGAACTAATTTGTTTCCCTAATTTTAGCGCATCTTTGGATTTTTTATTTTGCTTACACTAATGTGTAAATCTAATACGAGTATGTGCAGAAGACTAAAATGGAATGAGAAGGTCCTTCATTATGAAAAACTGAGATCCAAGTTTCCTTCGTTGAGCTGTCACATTGAAAATTTGACTCATTATTCGAAGGACTAAGTCGAGCAATGATATAGTCAAGGTTCAGAACAAACAGATCAGAAAGATGAAGGAGATTAGCTTAGTTTGTTCTTTTACTCTTGTAGTCACATTAATTACTGAGCGGAAATCCATCGACGATAACAATAGTAATAACCAACCAATCACATACGAGTATTGTTACAATCTATTGAGTGAAGGAGATGTTCAAGTTCTATTTCTGATCGATGTCAAAAGTTATGCCGATCTAGCCATGTCCTTTCGTTCGTCCGTTCGTATATTACTACTTTTTGGGCCTTAAATTTTGAGCTAGGTATTTGAAATATGGTATACTCGTATGGCCTTCTTGAAGTAGGCCTAATTTTTAATAAAATTCTGGAAAAAGATGATCCATAAGCAAATGTCAAGATACATGGAAAGCAACAACTTGCTGTCAGAATACCAGTCGTGATTTAGACAACACCACAATTGTGAACCCAATCTTGTGCTTATCCAGTGGAAAACAAGAGATGAGCGCAAGAAAAAAACAATAGCTATTTTCTTTTACCTACAGAGAGCATTCGAGACGATAGGTAGAGGAATTTTAATGAAAAAAACCAGAGAAATACAGTGTTAAAGGAGTGGAGCTAGAGCAGCTAATAGTTTCCTTTCGAACAGAACACAGAGAACCAGAATAGCTGAGTACTCGTCAAACTTTTTTCCAGTAGAGTTGAGTGTGCCGCAAGGAGAAGTATTTGGAACCTTGTTCTTTATCATTTATATAAACGATATGGAGAAGATGCTGAGGCAATCGACAATTTGCCAGTTTGCAGACGACACTTTATTGTTCATCTTCAGTCGACGAGTGCATCGATTGAACATCGACTTAAGAAAGATAGAAAATATCTAAGAATGAATATATTAAAACGTACGAGTAACGCAAATAAGTCCAAAGCTATACCAACGCCTTAAATTGTCTAAGTGTAAGCCAAAGAATAGTAATGAATGTGTTATTATTTATATTTAAAATAAAAAATAATCTTTTACCCAGATATCTAGTTGATCAATTAGTGTATGTGGACCGTTTTCTTGAAAAAAAAAAAAAAAACTATTTTGCTTTCTCAAACCTACCTTCTGATCAAAAAGTACACCGAATTTCCCATTCAAACAAACCGCGCTTGAGATATTGTCAAAGGCTTTTCTTTTTCAGGTTGGTACACCTGTCCTCTGTTTGTGCGTGATAGCTTTGTAAACACGTCAGTGTTTGTTGTGATCTGTGAATTTCTTTGAATTTGTTGCAGAAACAGCATCGCATTGATGTCACTAAAGAAATGCTTTCTTTGGGCCAAAATGTTATCGATGGCATCATTACCGGTAACGAGACATGGGTCTATGAATACGACACCGAAACTAACCAACAATCATTGGAATGGTGCTTCTCAGACGAGCCAAAACCTAAATACCGTCGATCCAAAATCAGGAATTTGTTGACCGTTTTCTTTGATTGCCGTGGTGTGGTCCATTCTGAATTTCTTCCGCCAAGACAGACAGTAAATAAGGAGTATTAAAGCGTTTGGGAGAAAATGTTCGGCGCAAGAGGCCAGCATTGTAGAGAAACAACTCGTGGTTTCTTGATATGATTGATACTTCAATCGTTCAGTGTACTAGACACGAATACGGTTAAGTTAGTGGTTGTTGACCTCCCTTTAATGAATCCGTGTTGCTTTGTAGAGAAGATTGGCTTGCAGTGGAAAGACATTACATCGTACACGATGCTCTCGAAGAGCTTAGGTATTCATGAGAGCTTAGCAATAGGCGCTCTTGCATCCTTTTTTGGGGATAGAAATAATGTAAGCATCCTTTCATAATTGAAGAAAATTTCTTTGTGATATTGAAAGTTGAAAAAGGGTAGTGAGGGGCTGTGTCAGATGATTCTCACATTTTTTTAGTACACCGTCAGGACCAGGGGAGTAGTCATCTTTCAGTTGAATAATTTTATTAGCAACCATTGATGGGATTATGTCCACAGAGACAAGGGAGATTTGTGCAGAGTTGTTCAAATAGCAGAAATAGTCAAGGTCAGGTTCATATACGTGGGCAACGAACGACTGGCCGAAAAAGTTAGCGAATAGGTTGGCAGTTATTTTAGGATCTGTCGAGGAAGAGTCCGAGACAGTGAGAGTTGATGGATAGCCATCAGATTTTCTTTTGACATTTATGAATTGAAAAAATTTCTTGGGGCCGGTTATCAGGTTTGATTGCATTCGATCTAAGTATTGTAGATAGAGACTTTCGCAGAGCTCAGAAAATTGGGTATACACACAAGTGTATTTGTGGAAGTCAGAGTCGGATTTAGACTTAAGGTAGGATTGCCATAGATTGTTTCTATAAAATAGGATATAATGGGTCTGTTCCCATACTTGACAGAGTTGATATGAAATTTAACAAAATTTGTCAAATCCAGAAGGATTCTCGTGTGCGGGAATAAAATTTAACCAATTTTCAAAATCAAATTTTATAGAAATTCGCAAGTACGGGAACAGTCTTAATACTTCTTAAAATATTTTCAAAATAATTGTCTATTTATGTTTACAATTATTTACACTGCACGCAAACGAACCGACATATTCTATTAAAAACCTTTAAAAAAGCAACAAATACAGTACCTAATTTGTTTTTTTTCTTTCTTTTCATTTCAGGTGAGTGTATAATTTATCAGCGCCAAAAGTGTATACCAGGACTCGTGCTTGGTTTATGAATTGGATATTTCGTTGACAATTATAATTCCTGGCAATTTGTACCAATTACAATGATTTTTTTTATTTTTGACGGAAATTAAAACTTTATTTAACTTTTTCGTGAGTATTTGGTGTACTTTGACATGAATTATAAGTGAATGTGTCCACATTTTTTAAGAAAAGAAATTTGCACTTTTATAAGGTAAGCACAATGGACTTTGACAGAGCCTTTTATAAACATCTTCCACATGTGTTTTATTCCATTTTGCGACTAAAATATTACCGCTGGTTTTTTTATTTGAAAATTCAAAAATACACACCAAATAATTTCACTCGCTGACGAATGCCAATCTAATAGTTTCCAAATCAATACTTTTCCATCAAAATATGTTAACCGAAATAATTGCAATAGCTCTGCATTGTCCAGTTTGAGTGTGTAATAGTTTCGCTTCGCTAAATCGTTTTAGTTTTAAGTAAACACTAGTCCTAATGACTGCACGATCCTGAACGCATTTTGAAATACCATATTTCTAATTACATTGGTATACGCTACTCAAACAATTTAATTAAACATTGCAAACGCATAAAGGCGCCCCGAGCTCGTCCGAAAGTTATAATACTTCTGTTCAAACAATTTAATTAAATACTACGCAACAGGAGGAAGGGTGCCTAAAAACACCTACTCACTGATTAGTCCATGCGCACATACTGGGTGGAGTGCAGCCAAACATGAACTTGATACGTTGGACACGTCCTGAAAAAAAAAAGGAAAAGTAATGACTTCGTCCGCATGATGCATGCCGCCCGGTGCATGATGAATGCATGTGCACTGACGCTAACTAATATACATGCCCTTAATTACAAGCTAATTTGTAGTAATTAATGTTTGCATGTGCACTTTGTTTGTGCCTCTGAGTGTCACATTATGGTCAGGAAAACAGCGATATTGGCAAAATCTCTTAATTGTGAATTATTGCGAACAGTAGGGGTATCCTTGCAGCCAGATTAAATTCCTTGACCGATTCAGTCGAGCGTCTATGTTGCGTTTGAAAATTTAATTCGTATTCTCCTCCTCCTCCTCCTAATTGCAGTATGCAACCACCCCAAACGAATTTGTGACCCACATCCTGTGCCGGCAACACCATTCATCATTGTCCCAATAGTCCATGTCAATGTTATTGCAATGATTGCCTCAAGTGGAATGCAGACACAGTACTCGTAGGTGAGTGGTGGTACGGGCAGGCATTGGAGTAAGCATCGTATCTAAAAGGATAATGTGTTTCCTCCGTAGCCCCTTTCGTATCATCATGCATGCTGTGCCCTAAATTAATGTTTTAATGAATCTCTGTGTACGCGTGGAACCATTACATGATTGAGTTGGAAAGGGTCCCTATTTTTGATTATACACCATCTTCTCGTCTTGTGTTTTTCCGATGCATAACAATCGAAGGTCCAGGCAACAGAGAATCGATACGTTGGCATACGATGATGAGGAATAATGCCGATCGCTAGCGCAAAGGATATTCTGCACATAACAATATCAATTTTTAATGAAGCTCAAGGATGTAAACTTATCTGTGAGTGCATGCGTGTATATTTGTACGAATGCAGATGAAGAGTCCTTGGTAATGTGAGCAGAGCAGGGAGTTGAAGCTACATGAATTTAATTAATCATCATGCGGTGGGCTTTGATAGAGAACATGGCCGACGGAAACAGTAACAACAGAACACCAATAGGTGCAATTCTGTGGGGAATGGACTTGTAATTAAAAACCAATTCTTCAGGCGGACAGAACAATATTGTATTAGGATAAACTTTGTTACTATACTGACTGACAAAGTGAGAGACTTCCAGGTGTGTACACAGCATTTGGGGTTAAATTTTGTAAGTTTGTGGCCAAGCCTCACTCGATTTATAAATAGACCAGGCATTTAGATATTTCAGATACAAATAATAAAAATTATATAGTTTTCTAATAAGAAATAAAGTACACGACTGGGTCGCACGTACTTGCACCTATATGTAGTTTCTCTGCGAAAACTCAGATTTGAAATTAGTACATACTCGTATTGTTTCGTACCAGAAAGGTATGAACGCGACACTAATTGAGTCAACATTCCAACGAAAGTTGTTGTTAACACATACCGAGAAGGAAAGTCTTTCGGTTTCGGCAATGCAAATGCCATTCGTGGATAGTGGCTGAAAGTCCTGGTTTCGCTTTATTGACAGTAGACTCTGTTGTGGTAGCATTAAGTGATGCTGTCTTGGTCGCAATGAAGTTAAAATACGTTGTCGTTCCAGTTCCACGAACGAAGAGCAGGGACGTGAGTCTTGGAACGAGTATGAAACTTGATACATTGAAGCATTTTTTCCATGTTCGCATGTCCGTATGTCTATTACACGGTTGTAACTTGTGGACCATTTGACCTAGAGAGACCATTTATCACGAGACATATAAAAATAAAGTTGAATTCCCAAGGAGTCCGAATTTATGAAAAATACTTTTTTTTGTTTAACGTTTTTTGAACAAAGAAGTTCAAAAACCAGTAACCTCGCCTCCATCAAACGTATCTAAACATCCAGTCAAATGTGTTTCTCAAATTGCATCAAAGTCTTCGGCCTCGTAACTCCTTTTTCAAATTGAAAAAGTTTGTCGGGACCAAGCCTGGGTTGTAGGGTGGGTGGTCTATCGTTGGAAAACCTGTGTCTTTTAAGGCCTGTCTGGAAACTCGCGCCGTGTAAACAGGCACATTATCCTTCAAAAACAACACTTTGTACCTGAGTTTCCCACTTCGCTTCCGTACGACCGCTTCACGTGTCTGTGTCAATAAATTTGCGTAATATTGACCATTCATCGTAGTCCCCTTTGGCAGGTAATCAATCAACAAATTCGCTGTCCAAAAAAACAGTCGCCATAAGCTACGAAGCCGACTTTTTCACCTTGAATTTCTTCGGCGGCCTCTCCCCTTTCAAAAATTCCCCTGTGGTCCCCTTGATAAAAACAAAAAAAAAAACCTTAAAGGTAGAAGGCCATTTTTAAGATTAATCCTAACATTTCCAGAACAGGTTGAAAAGTCAACCTCATATATATCTGCAAGAAACAAAGAAATCTTACGGACTCAAGGGTTTAGAAGTCTAGAAAGTGCCTGATTGCTCTGAAGAAAAAGAAAAGATAGTTCGCAGTAAAGACTGTCTATTTTGCGTGGTTCGCCGTCTGGTTGATGTTCGAGGGTCTTCTTATATATCTGCAGCCACAGGAGCTATATTCTCGACCGAACGGCTGCTTCGGGGCCCGTGTTGAGCCAGTATCCTCGAGGCAAATTTTAAATGCTTTACCTTTGAATTGAATTAAATCCGCTGTGGTTCTTATTTTTTCTGAAACTATTTCAGGCGACTTACTGATCTATCTGCGATTAAATGCGGTTATCAGATATCTGTGTCAACCTCTTTCAAATCCTTAAAACACCGCAAGTACTTTTTTCATATTTCTTTAATAATAGTAACTTTATATCCTTACCAATCTTTTGAAAGCCATTTCCAAGGAATACACGATTGTAAAACATTTCCTTCAAAGTGAAAACGAAAAAGATTAACACAAGGAATATTTTTCCAACAAAGCAAGTCAAAGTCTGTCCTTCTGCTCCTGGTTTATCCCTACTCTACTCTTATTCAGTTCATGCTATCAGTTTCTCTTTTAAAGGAAGTAAATACTTCTCTTCGTCGATGTTAATCTTTAATCCACGACGAGTTCTTTAAGACCATCACTTCAAAGTGTATGCTCTTTTCCAGCTTTTCACTTTTACAACGAAGACGAACAAAAAAAAAACCTCACTTAATTCATCAACATAACAACCTCTCACAGCGTTAAGTCACCCATTAATTTCAGGATGAAATTTTACCTCCTCTCCACTGGGGCTTTCATACGAGTATACGAATATATCCCTTCTTCCGACATACTTTACTGCACTTTACTTTTCTCGCAGGATCACTGGTGTTTCTATTTCCTTACAGATTAAGACACAGACACACCTGAAAATTTGCAAAGGATATTTATTGTCGGCAGGGAAATCTTAAATTTCCATCACCCAAGGCCCCCCCAGGGTAATACCAGAAATCGAACAAATGAACCACGACGTACTAGACAAGAATTAGGATATCTGAGCAATATATTAGATACCCAACCATCCGATTCATCTGGAAGTAGCACCTCAGCTTCCTTCTCATGGATGGTAGACATAAATCTCAAATAAAACTAAATACAAGATGAAGGAACAAAAAAAAAAAAAAAAAAACACCACCCACTATCGGCTAAGGAATTTATCTAAAGGATCCTTCGAATGCAGTGAATCAACCATCAGGATTACCGATTTAGTTGAATACTTTGTCGATTTATTTCAGCTTTGGTTGTCCTCATCCCAATCGATCCACATTCGATCCGATTTGCTTGAGAAAGGGATAAAGTACTTCTTTGTGGCTTCCACGACTCTGCCAATGAAAACAGCTTCCTCGTCCTCGTCGTCGTCGCCCAACCATCGATGACAAGAGCTACGCATTTAAACAGAGCCAAGTACATATCTCTGTGTTTGGTAAATTTTACCATTTTATCCTAGGTGTGATGCTTCGAGCATATCCTTGCAATTCATTTCATAGTCCATCTATTTAATGTGGGTGCGACAAGAATCCGATTCTTTGACTCAAACAGATGGTCGATTGCAATTCGATCTCACAAGCGTCTGTGCCGCCCCCTGGTTGGCATCAAACTATGAAATGTATCCTCAGCTATTTTAACAATACGAACACACACAGCTCGTTTCCTTTTGGTGTCAATATTGAACCCATACGAACGCCAGGATCATCTAGATTTTGTATTCCGTATTTAATTTCCATAAAATGCATGCAATATCAAGTTGGTAAAGGATACAGGATCCACCTGAGACAGAGAGAGAGAGAGAGAGACAGAGTATATCGATATATCAGAAATAATAATACGAGTAATAATCTCCTGCAGTTTTCTGCATCGTTTGCTCCTGTTGCAACTGCTACTGGTGCTGTTTCAAAGGACCTTATTGGGTGGTGAGGGTGCTGAGAGTGGTGTGGGTAGCAATCGCAGAAATGTATTTTCTGTGTATTTCTTAAGTAATTGGGATGAATTGAAGTGTAAGCAGACAAAGGAAGAAGAGGATGTAATAAATTTGCAGATCCTTTTGCAAAAAGATTGTTCTTTAGTTCCTGGGTCTGTGTGTTTGCAAAGAGCTTCAGTGACCTGGTATGTTACTTCTTGGTCAAAGATGTGACACTATAAAGGACTGTCTTGTAAGTTCAATCGATGGTCCTCGACGTAAGAATTTGTTTTCTCATTTCATGTACAATATTTTATTAACTGTAAGTACCAGGATATTTTCAGGAAATTTTTTTACAAAAAACCAATTGAAACTGCTGCTTCGAAGTTGTATGCATATGCTTCGTTGTTTATATTTATTTACGTGTCTACTCATATTCGAGTTATTGATTTTGCCATTGGGATAGGAGAATCTCGAGCAAAATCGAATGCAAATGTCCCTTTTTGGAGATCTCTTTGCATTTGACGTTAACAAACAGAGTTGAATTGGTCGATATGTTGGAGTTCAGTAATACAGGTCTTAATATCTGCAGATATACATACAAAGGTTGTAGTGCAATTTTTTGGGGATTCCTTGAAAGATATTATAAGTGTTTATGCTTGGAAAATATCTAACTTGCCCAATGTTTGTGTTACTTTATTATTTTCACTTAAGGTCTGCAACGTGATTGTATCTTACTTGCCTTACTCTAGATTGTGCTACAGTTTGGGTGGATCTGCACCTTTGATGCAGTCTATACTTCTACGTCGTACAACAGGACTGGGACCTTAGTTGTTCCTGACAAGACTTTGCTTCTCAATTGCCTTCTGAGTTCACAGAAACAACGACTTAATCTCTACCAAAATGGTATAAACGGAACACTAATGGATTCGACATGGTGTCTACCTGTCCATCTATCCATGTGTTACATGCTTATAATTTTTGAACCGTTTTCAGGTAGAGAGCTTAAAAATAGTGTGTGGTGAACCAAAAACAATCAGGAAAGCATTTTTTTTTTACAGCATTTTCGACCGCTTCTGCTTAAATACTCAAGGATGTACCATTGACAGCCCGTTGCCTGCATTCTATTAATTTTGTCAATGTCGCCTTTCTTGAATCAACAACAGATGCAATTCAAAGTATAAGGATCATAATGGAAAAACATCATGATTCGTTGCACTTGCATATGGTGTTGGTTGATTTTGAAAAAGCCATTGATAGACAACGAAGAGATCTCTTATGGGTGGCGCTAAGGCAACAAGAAGTTCCAGAAACCTACGTGCGCATGGACATGTATGAGGGAGCAAGAACAAGAGTAAGATGTCCCGTAGGAGTCACCGAAGAGTTCCCAATCAAAGTCGGTGTACACCAGGGAAGTGTCCTCAGTCCTTTGCTATTTATTGCACTCCTATCATCAGCATTATCTGCTTGAAGGAAAAGTGACGGACCCCATAGTGCATCAGTTATTCTTTGCTGACGACAGAGCTATCATAAGTGAAGATCAAACGTTCTTGCAACAAGCATTTGATGTTTTGGAGGGAAATGGGTACCGTATGAATTCAAAAAAGACAGAGTATCTGTGGCCCGTTCTCTGATCCACACCGGCCTATTACAGACATTTACTTACTAAGTGCCTTCCAAGTGCGAAAAGTTCAAATAGATCAATAGCGAAGCAACTTGTGATGGTGACATCAAGGGTGGATGAAGTGGCGGGAAAACTCCGCAATCTTCTGTGGTCGAAAAATGTCCCCCAAGATGAAAGGAAGGCTCTGCGCCGCAGTTGTACGTCCGGCGCTCACATACAATGCTGGAGAATGGACAAAAAGTATGAGAGCAAATTAACGGCAGGTGAGATGAAGATGCTTCGCATAACAGCAGGAGTAACAAAGCCTGATAGAATAAGAAGTTCGATGATTCGAGGAAGCCTGTATATGAAAGAACACATCACAAGCAAGATAGCACGACCGGCTAGGGGTTGTGATCCTTCTACTCCGGATCATAACCTCGCCGTAAGGAAAAGCATAGAAGAAGACAACCCGCTGCGTTCTTTTAATTATGTCACTGTCACCGTTCTTGAGGATAGGGCACATGATGTTGATATTCCATTAATCAGGATCGACTTCATACCAAGTCATCCCCACCTGCTTAAATAGCTCGGCCGTCGGCTCTATCTGACATTATTTAGAGTTGATACATATTTACTTTATTTTAGTTAGATGGGCTTAAATATTGGTTGTTATTGTCCGGATTGAACAGAGTATTCTGCCTGATGTTGGACTGCTAGATTTGAATCTTCATCCCTGCAGGCTTCTGTTCGGGATTTGTACTATTGGAATGTTTTCTAAACCTTCTCGTAAGACTTATTGCTGCTATAACACCTCTTTATTGACGCAATCGCCAGCTTTTCAAGTTCTTTCTTCTTCTTTCGAAGAAGTTGGTGCTTTTCTTTCTTTTGTGCTTGTAGATATCCTAAGCTCCTCTCGTCACTATATGCAGTGCCACTTTATAAGCAGGGGTTTCTTTGTGGTAGTTTCCAGGAACCCAAGCATCGGAGGCAAAGTCCTGAGTTGGCGGCATTGAACTTCCTAAGTGGTACTTTAGCAGTTACAAGATAGTGTGGTCAGAGTTGTTGTTGACCACTCGGAAGGTACGAACATCCAAAATACAGGGTCATCCAACAAGAGGTGTCTTTTTAAATCAAAACGCAACATTTTTATGAAAAGTGGTGATATTTTTATTTTAGTCTAAAGTACAAACTCTGAAGTTAGTAATCGGATACAATATCTTTGCCAAATGTCCGCTTCGGCTCTGCCTACAGATAGTCATTCTTTTGATGAAATTTTTCATCACGTTTTCGCCTGTATTTCGCGAATAACCGCTCTGATATTTTCTTTTAGTGCATGAATCGTTGGTGGAGCATTGGTGGCGACTTTATCTTTAATATAGCCCCAAAGGAAAAAGTCTAATGGTGTTAAATCGCAGGATCTCGGCGACCAATTGAAGTCCCATTTCGAGAAATCACACGTCCAGGAAATTTGTCACACATTGTTTCACCAGCTGTGTGGCATGATACCGCCAGCCCAAAAACTGCACCAAACTGTCACTTGTTGTGGATGGAGAGGTTTTTCCACTATTTCTCTTCGGTTTTCGGATCCCCAGATGTGATGGTTTTGTTTGTTTACGTACCCCGGACAATTAGAAATGAAACTCATCCTAATTTTGTGTAAAAAATCATGATCTTGTTCATTCATTACCAACACCCAAACAGCGAAAGTACAGTGTTGTGCGTGGTCTGCTGGCTTCAATTCTTGGGCCAACTGGACCTTATAAGCATGTAGGTCAAGATCTTTATGCAAAATGCGGTGCAAAGCGGTTGCGGATAGGCCCAATTCCTTTTATCGTCTCGAAATGGACACACCTGGGTTTTCAGTCACACTGTCATCTACGGCGGCAATATTTTCAGCTGACCTTGCTGGACGAACACGAGTTGGAGTCTTCACATCACCAACTTATCCGAGACGTCCAAAATTTACCGATTAAACTCACTATAGTTGTGCGAGAAGATCAAAAGCAGTGCGAATTTAACGAAACGTTTCCGCGATATTTTCACCGTTTTTGTAGTGAATCTTGACTATTTCAACACGTAGTGCGTGTAATACCCTCCTCCAATGGTAGTTGAATGTTGACAGTTCAATAATGGCGCGAAATTTAAAATGACACCTCTTGTTGGATGACCCTATACTAGGCGAATGCCTTGCATCAATTACAATGTGATCAATATATTTGAAATTTAGTTAATCCGAAGAGGACCATGTTCTCTTAAGAATTTCGAGTCATGAATTATTTGCTTCACCCCGTCGCTAATCTATTAACTTGAAGCTGTATCCGGAGATGTCGTGAGTTTATTTCCGTGTTTCCAAAGTCGCGCACCTTTCCAAGCACGAAATCTCGTTTCTTCTTATATCCTGTATCCCCTTGGTGATCCATGCCTCTACTACGCCTACGCGATATCGTGGATGGTTTTTGGCAATGTGTCGCAGCTCTCCCTAACTACTGTGCCTTCTTCTCGACTGTTCTTGTCAACTTTTCGGAACTTGTAACAAATCCACCGTGTGTGGTGTTCTTTAGAGATTTGGTTGGGCTAGTCAATTCTTAAGATGTTGCGCAGACTCCTGTTAACAAACGTTTGCAGCTTTCTCGTGATAGTAATAGTCACTCTCCACGTGCTGCATCCATCTAACAGCACGGATACAACGTTGGAGGTGAACAGTCTTAGCTTGGTGTTTAAACTGATTGCATTACTCTGACATTTTTGGGATAATATCCCGAACGCGAACTTTGGCGATCCAGTTCAGTTCCACTATCGGTCGAGACAATATTCCCAAGATACTGGAAATCCTCTACTCTCTCTATCGGTTGTCCAGCAATGCATATTTGATCTGTTGGGTGAATTTTATCAGTCAATCAGTCAGAGTCAGCATCAGCTCATCGTCAGTTCACTATTAGATAGCTATCCAGCGGGCACCGCGGTTAAGTGTTGATGCAATTTTGCCCATCATCCCACCATGAATTCTTTTCATTTTAATTTCGAATAACCAATCAAATACAAATGTACTACCTTAGCTGATGGCTTCGTAAAAATTAACAGAAATTAGCGCAAGTCACCTTTTATGGCGCATAAGGCTCGCCATTTTGCACTCATACTTCTGTAACGCTCCTCAACTCCTCTACACCATGACCTTTCTAGGCAAACCGCAGCTTACGAGTAACAGTGGCAGTCACTCTCCAAATACTACACCCATTTAGCATTGGAAACAGTCGCAACTGCATAGATTTTGTGATGAATACATTTTTTCCGGATTTTTGATGCAGTTTGGTGCCACCGTCTTTCGAGACAAGACTTCTTAAGTGAAGAAAGTTCGGTAATGCTTATTTCAGTGGTGGTACTCGTACTCGTATGTAAAAGATTGAGTACCTTTTTTTGCCGTATTAACCTTCAGCCTCTTTCCATTATTCTGTTTCAAATCAAACAAATGTCAGCAAACCTTGTTTAGGTATTTTAGGTCTTTGTCCATCGTATACTCCAACTTTCGCTCGTCGGGGTTGCTTGAAAAATATAACTGATAACGAACAAGGATAATAGTGGCGGCATTATGCAACTTTATCCCACCCCGCTTTGTACTGCAATGTCTATCGACACCGCACCGCTGTGCACCCTCATAGGTTGCCTTTAGAATACCTAAACTCGTATGTTTCTCGAGGATACCTCTCTTGCACAAGCCATACCACATAAAATCCCGGTTAATGCTGTCGAAGGTTTTTTTGGAAGTTTGATAAGTAGCTAATGAAGCGAAGACCAGCACTTTGCCCATTATTTTCCTTTCTATTTCTCCAAGATGGTATAGTACTGTCAGAATAAATGTTGTTAAAGAAGTCAGCTTTAACAAAAAGGAGAATTGGTTATTTACTTTGCCGCAAATAGATGCTTCTGAGCCTGGACATAATTCAAACTAGAATCCGACTGTTAGTCAGATCTGTTCAAAGTTCCAAATAATCTTCCCCAAATTGATATTAACGATTCTCCACTAACACCCTCCATTGTAATAGCACCTTTGAGATAACGTCTACTACAGCGCCAACCTCTTTGCATTCAATCTATGGATACGCCACTCTTGAATATTCAAAAGGATTAAGAGCCTCCTACATGGAAATAATACCTCTACTAAATTCCGATTCAAAACATCGAATTCAAAACACAAACATCCGGCATTCTCAAATTCACCCTTATGATAACCGGAACACAGTCTCTCTCTGAAATTCCTATTTTCTCAATTTTTTCGCCTGCAAATGAATGCCTTAGTAACAGCCGCAGGGAGTTAATTTCACAGTCAGAACTCATGATCTTCATTTGAAATTAAATCCCGGGGATTTGTTGAAAATCTGGGTGAGGAAACCCTTATCCCTGCCACGCATACACGCCGAGTAGACCAGACCAGCAAAGGGGTTAAATTGAAAATTCATACAATTTCGCTCCATAATTCACGTTACGAGTAGATTATCAGCAAAATATTCGAAGGTGCAGACTGTAGAGCACGATAAAACAAACAGACTCCTGTGCATTGTACACCCTCGCCTAATATGAAAATCAGTTCTAGAACTGCACTGGAAACCACACGCCCAAACCTGCGCTAGGTGCTGAGAATGCTAATTATGTATTTTTTCCGTGATGTTGCACTTCCGATGCGCGTCCCAGTTTGTGAAACTTTTGCGCAAAAAAAAAGGATAAAGCCGCAAAAACGTGATCCGGTTTTTAATTTGCCGCTTGTTTTTCTCATGAGCAGCAGCATCCCTAATGCGCCGCTCTCCAGCAAAGCGAAGGTGATGTGAACAAACTTGCTCTGTGGTGATACCCTATAGCTAAACGTGCATTGTCCCTGCAAGCTGCGTCTCACCGGGAGGCAAAAATTACCCTCTCCTGGCATCATTATGTACGAGTACATGCGATCGAATTTTCCAACATTTTCTTCTCTGTAGAAAAGTAAAAAATACTCGTATTATTGATTGTAAATTGTGAAAGGTAAGTGGCAATCGTCCTTCTCGTATCTCCTTAGTGTCCACACGAGAGATTCTTGGTCTTGCTTAACTGTGTGTATAGTATATCATTGTCATTGGTTCCGAATACAAAATGCATCCTAAAGAAATAGCACAAGAAAAGGACTCTGACACGTAAAGAAGGTCCTTTGATTGTCCGTTTTGTTGTAGTTCAATTACGAGTCACGCAATGCGCTTTCAAGCGTCATGTCCTTGGTTAGTATTTATTTTCCTTTATTCTTTGCCTTTTAACTGTTAATGGAGCAGGATTTCCGGTTACGTATCTCAGTGCATACAAAGTGAAATGCACTTTCGTTAGTTTAGTCGTTTTGGGTTTTTTTTTTTTTTTTGTTCTTTCAGTGGATCCTTTGCTCGTGCTTCTTGCGTTCAAGTTTTCATAACAAATTGCATTTGGAAACGTAACCATTTTGTGCAGGAGTGTCATGGAGGTAATTCTTGTAATTTCATTCGTTGCCAGCTCACACTGAAAGGTGGCTATTAAGAAGAAAGAGGAAATGAGATTTCATAACTTACATGCAGTTTTAATGGAATCCAATTGGCTGTGGTACTGTATGAGGAAGGATTGGTGGTGGTTGTAAGGCAGTTAGGTAATTAAAGAAAGTGTATGCACTTAAGGCTGACGCTATGGGTACTAATGAATCTATGCGGTCTGGATGGAAGGTTGGCAGTTGGATTTTTTTTTTTATGGTAGGCTTTCTCTGTTTCATCATTCCTCCAAAGGTTTTTAATTTGCAGACCATGCCAAGGGGTTATTCTCGATAAGAAACACAGTTAGAAACTGAATATACAGGACCGTGAAGGGAATACCTCGTTTGCTATTTACTCCTGTCGAAGTAGTCCATTGGATTTATACGGCATTAGTGAGACCCATCCTGTTGTACCGACCACTAGTCTGACAGCACTAGATAAGAAAAGTAACACTGATCTATTGGGAAACGTTCATGCGTCTGTATAACGGTGCTGCGCTGAAGTTTTCTATGGGAAGCAAATGACAGCTATAGCAACATTGTGGCTTAGTGATACGTCAAAGTTGGCTAACGCTAATACGGGTGACTCCAGGATCTAGAACGGAGAAAATACTATTCCTAGTAAGACTAGAACTATATCGTTCCTCAGATTGACTTCAATTTGGGAATGTGAGTATGATTCTGCGATAAATATATACACAGGTGTAAAACAGCGTATTGTATAGGGAAGGAGCTTTCTCCAGTGCACCTGATGTATATTTCAGGCAGAAACTACGGCAGTTCGAAGATAAAGAGATAAGGGGTAGCGCTATTGTACTATATATATGTAGTTAGGCAGCAATAAAAGCCTTTGAATGACCGGCAATACGATTCAAGTTGGTAACGCATTCGCACAGTTCTCTAAATAAGATCGCTCACAGATGCGACGTTTCCCCGTGCTAAGTTCCAGGACACAGCGATGTTCTGGGCAACTGCAGAGCGGACGAGCTAGGTGCGAGTCGAAATCTCATTGAAAATATAGAGGAACAGTTTGCTTTTATAAAATCCATAAAATTTCGCCTTGATACTGAAACCCGAAGAATGACAAAGAGCAGGTGGAATAGTATAAGCACTTGAGAGAACGGAAAGACTTTTGTCTATAAATAGGAAATGCCTAAGTTCTAAAATAGGAGCCCTCACGAGACGAGGAGGAGTAGGTAATGCATCTTTTATGGACCTGTCCTGCCCTGTCAATGTTGAGAAGGAATACCCTCGGGGGTAGCTTCTACGAAGAGCTCAGGGACTTATCCAGGCTCGATATTTACAAAATAAAGAGCTTTGTCTTTGGATCTAAGTGATTTTGCACATAAATGCGAAGCAGTGACAGATTCAGACCGTTACGGTTACCCAAAGTTATTCTTGTTCCGGTGGTATCACAATGGCCTTTGCGTCTAAGTGTGTCTGAGCAGGGGCAGATACCTAACCTAACCAAGCCTTATTCATTTGTTGATCGTCGATAACGATATACGATGTAAGTTACGAAAGTAACGCTAAACTCATAAGTGTTTTCAGCGGGAATCCTTGCATTTCTGACAGCCTGTCGGCTTTCTTAAGTAAACCTACACAATTAGAGTATAGCGCTTTGTAAATGTTTTGTGAAGCCGTGCAGCTACTCGCATGTTTTCGCAGTATTTCTTCGAAGAAGCTAGCTCTGATCGTACCAGTTATCTGGGAGAACAAATTTGCATTAATCCCATCTTTCCATGTACTTAAAATAAATAAATATATTTTGGCGCTAAAAGCCCTTGCAAGCCTGTTCTAACTTTTCACAGGTTGGGACCTATAGTACAGAGAAGCTTCTCATGACAATTTTACTCTCGGATATTTATCAGATGTTCGTGAGAGGAAAACTTTTTTCTGTATTCTAGGATTTGAACCTTGAATTTCCCGCTCAGTGATCGCACACTTAACCACCGTACCACGGCGCCCATCATCGTTAGCAGGCTGGCCATAGCCATATCACCAGGGAATCTTGCGTTTGACACGTAGTTTGTAACATAAAAGAATATATCTACCGGATTGAGTTGACAAAAAATCTTAGTAAATTGTAATTCATTTCGAGGTTGGGATTTAACATCCCTGCCATATGGCATCTGTCAAATCCATCTGTCAACCATAGTGACAGGTTGTTAGTTCTTTCATTGACATTTTACAATATGGATCGTTAATGCATTAAAATTGTTGCATCTTACTACAAAAATAACAGTTCTGTAATTTCTGTGAATCGCGATTCGAGAACAGATTATGGTCGTCATAATCGCTCAACTGGGCAAACAATTAGAAACGCAATCACCAAGTTCGAACAAATCGGTAGCGTTTGTGATTTCGTAAGGTCTGTGCATCATCGTAATGCTCGATCCACTGAAAACATGTCCGCTGTGAATGTCTCAGTGGCCCCAAATTCAGAATTGTCATTTCCACGCCATTTCCATCCCTATAAAGTCCAGCTTATACAACAACTAAAGCCTGCTGGTCATAGAATGCGCAGAACATATGCCTATTGGGTACTGGAAAATCAACAAGTTGACTCCGATTTTTAAATGTGGTCGTTGAGAGGCCATTACATCCACCACGGGTGACAGTTTGATGTGCGCTGTGTACCGGCGACGTGATCGGGCCGTATATTCTTGAAAACGACGACGGCGCCTTTGTTACGGTGAATTCTTTGTACTGTAGTCAAATGATAACCAATTTTTTTAAGATTGATGGCAGTGATATTTGGTTCCAACGGGGCGGAGCGAAAATACCCCGGCCGTTTAATTTCGAGATTTGGCGACATCAATTGGCCACCAAGATCATGTGATCTGACCCCGTTATTTTTCTTTGTGTGAGGCTATGCTAAAAATCGTGTCTATGCAGACAATCTACAAACTTTGGAGCACTTAAAAACCAACATCCGTGAAGTTATAGCCGCAATACAACCAGAAATGTGCCGAAAAGTAATTGAAAATTACCTCCCAAGAATCGAAGTTTGCAAAGACGTGACGGTCATTTAACCGTTGTTGTATTCCATACATTATGGCTTTTTTTTAAAGGAAATTTCCAAATCCTGGAGCACTCAGGCTCACACGAAGTCCATTGGACTACAAAGCAGAACTCCTTTTGGTGTAGTGGTTGGAGAAACTTAGATTTTATTCGTTTCTCTTTTATGCTCGGGTGGCTGTGGTTACTGTTCCCCGTCCGGACTTGAACCGGCATAGTTCAGGTCACAAGCTAATCACTACACCATTGCTACCCCTCATATATAATGGCATAGTCCAAGACTTAAAACAGTAAACAAATTTCATTGAAATCTTTAATACTTTTTATTTTATTCAAATTTAAAAGCGTAAAGCACAGAATGAATAATCCTATATACTTACGCTGTTACTACTTTTGACCACAGTTATGGGCGATAAAGTCAAAAATCACTTCTCTTGGTCAAAATTCTGCACCCAGGAAGCAAACTATTCAATGAGAATAACAACTTCTCCTGGCACTCTAACAGAATGTACTTCCCGTGACATCAACTTTAATTCATACTAAATCAGTTTAAGTCAAGGAATAAATGAATAAATTTAATAATCTCCACCATTTAACCACTTGAAAACACCTCCAAACGTATGGCTTAACTTCCATCGTAGCCATTACAAATCAAAGCTTCCTTCACAGACACAAGTGCCGTAGCTGTCAATCTCTTTTATGTCGTAAAATTCAACAAATCATCCCCCATTCCCACCGTTCATCCTCAGTAAACTGTCTCTTGACTGGAGGATTACACCAGCATAAAAAAAATCCTTCATACAATCGCAGCGATTGCACTCCAGTTCGAAAGCAATCCATCTGTGTGAATATGACATCTTACCAAAGAAACTCCACTGAAGGACTCTTCTCGATTTAACCCCTTCTCCCATGGCAGCCCTAAAACACACCATTTCCCGGACACAGAACGAACTATACTACCCACCGCCGCGCCGCAGAGATAGCAAAGAAGTAAAGTCGTAAATCTTTGGAATTTATTGAGCCATGTATTTTTAATTTATATCCACGCCTTCTTGAGCACCGACCGGAATGCAAAGGAGCAGGGAATCGGCTTGCTATTTCCAGCGCAGGCACACACAGTACCACCTATCAGTGTCCAGGTCAAAGGATCCAACAGACTCCAATTCTAATTCAAATCCTCTGTGCGCGCGTTGTGTTCGATGCTTTGTCTTTTTTTTTTTGTCCCCCAAAAACTATTCTTTTGCTTCTTCTTGGCCCAAACTGGGTCATGGAAACTGCGAAAGAACTGAAAATAGAAAAAGAATTCCAAAATTGTGGAGCAGCCCTTAAGCAAAAAAGAAAGATTCAATGCACCGAGCAAGAACACAAAACGAAATCGTAAAAATGTAAAAACAGTTCCCTGTGGTTTCACCAGCGAACCGAACACAAACAAAAAAAAAAAAAAAAAAAAACAAAAGCACGCAGATGAGGGTTAAAGGTGGGCTCCATGCATCATCGTGGCAGTTTGTAGGTGGTGCACAAAAGGACGACGACTCATATTTGTCGCCTCTGAGCATCCTGAATTCAGAGATTCATACAAACCCATACCCGCACCTGATGGTATGTAGTTCGGGTTCCATTGTGCCTGCATGTGTCTCCCTCTCTCGGTGGAAAGTAAATTCCACACCAGATAGCTTATGGATAACCTCCTCCAAGTGATGTTCGCTCTCATACCTTTTGTCAGGGGATATAAGAGTAGTCCTTTGGCGTACATATGCACAAATTGCAATACCTTTACTCTGTTTGTAATGTATGGGTGGGCATGCCCTTGGGGGAGGAAAACAGCGAAAAGGTGGCCGCTTAGACCTCCACCCACGCGCAAATATGTACGAGTGTGTAGTATTATATTTCCCAATGTTGTTCAGGGTGCGGTAGCATATACGTGATGTCTAGCGGAAAGTTGACTGTCAAGAGAGCAACGAAGTATTCGGGGCACTAAACTCCTTGGAAGGAGAGTTTGTGTGTTTGTAGTGTGCACGAAAGGTAATACTCGTATCTTTTGGTGAATGAGAGTGAAGTAACCGCATTTTCGTCTTTTAAATTCGCTTCCTTGCATGTTGTAAGAAATTCGTGAAATTCATTTCCAGTGCACGCAGATGGATGGTGGGTACTTAGGTTAGTGATATTGTTGCAGCTAGATGCTTTACGATGCCGGCTCTTTTGGTAATGGATATTACTTTCAACGTATTCTTAGACATACAACAAAGGGTCTACCTTATGTCATTAGCGATGAACCAAGTTTTAGAAAGATACGAAATTTGGAAATGCTATCTTATTTACAATATGCGGAAGCACTTTTATGTTAGTGGTTTAACGAATTATTACACTAACCTACTTTTCCATTAAGTCACTGCGATGGAAGATGTTATAAAAAATGTAAAATATTTCCGCTTACCATCTGAACCAGCGTTAAATTTGTAAAAACAGAGTAGTTAGTCGCAATAAATATTCCGCTGCTAAATGCAGTGACAAAAAAAAAACATACAAAAGTCTTAATTTCACGATAACAAGTAACATAAACTAGGATGTAACATTTCATTTCATTTAATGATTATAGTAAGTAAGTAGTTCTTACTTACTGAACTGCAACACAAAAGTTGCGACAAGTTTCAAGTTGAATTAAATTAAAAGTAGGATAGACCGCGGCCAGAAGTAACAATGTAACACTCACTGGTAACACTCGCGGTATTTTTAAATCTATATTAGCTAAAACGTAGCACTGTCACAGTACGCATCCGCAACAAAAGTTGCAACAAATTTCAAGTTGAATTAAATTAAAAGCAGCATAAACCGCGGCCAGAAGTAACAATGTAACATTCAGTGGTAACAGTCGCGATATTTTCAAATCTATAAGAGCTAAAACGTAGTCACAGTACGAGTCCGCAACAAAAGTTGCAAAAAGTTTCAAGTTGAATTAAATCAAAAGTAGAATAGACCGCGGCCTGAAGTAACAATGTAACACTCACTGGTAACACTCGCGATATTTTCAAATCTAGGAGCTAAGGCGTAGCACTGTCACAGTACGCATCCGAGACAGCACTACTTGTGTCTAAGCATCCCGTTTTTCTCTGAGTATAAAGTGGGCCACAACAGAAGACTATAGGACTTTTCAAGTGTTTCCCAACTGAATTATTTCGTAAATAGAAAATTTTAGAAATCTTTTTCTCTGGCAAATAATTTAAAATTTAATTTTCTGTTGTACATAAATCAGTGTTGAACAAGGTTTTATGTAAAAAAAGAAAAAGCCCTTTGGGGACAGTTGTAACATTTATTGTTCAATGAGTTGTACTCGTAACGCGTTACAATTACAATTTCTGTAGGAACAAAATACGGATATTTTTAATACGCCTTTCATTTAATCTTCTTAGACTGCCTCGTGCGAGAAAAACAAAAGTTTTTACGAACTGAAAAATACCTAACTATCCATTTAATTTTTATTCGATACGAAATTTTGTGCAGAGAATAACTCCTTTGTTATGTCAAGGTTCCCAATTCTCAAAAACTAACGCATCTGATCCCTTATTTAGTATAAAAGTGAAATTAAAAGTTTGCGTGTATACAATGAATGTCAAAGAGATAGAAATTATCGAAGCGTTTTCTTCAAACCTGAAAAAATTAAGAGAAAAAAGATCCTTGGATGAAAAAAGTATTGACGGAGCAAAGCATGTATTTAGTTGTAGATCATCTTCATGTTACCTTCTCTTATTTTTACATATGTATGTATGTAAATATACATCATTCACACACCCGAGACACGAACCTTGTGAAAGAAGTGTATTGGTCGTTGACGTTGTGGATTTGCAGATTCCAAAAAGAATTAGAGGAATACACAGCAAGCTGTATTGCCGTGGACCTTCAGCAAAAAAAGCTGAGATTTTAGAAAATTTAAATTGCTAGGTGCTTTTCTGGAGTTTCTCTGCAAGGGGAAGTTTGATAAAATCGAAAAGATGTAGGTACAAAAAATCCATTTTTCAGCTTGGACGATTCTGATGAAAATCGGTATCTGAACTGAACAGTGTTTCACGCGTGCTATAGAACATGCTATACAAAGTTTTGGAGAAATTACCAAATCTATACAATTAATACGGGACATACAATTTATAAAATTTGATGCAGAGCATAACTCCTTTGTAAACATATCTATACAATGAAGTACGACGAAAAATATATTGCCGTCACTATACATGTCGTAGCTACTCGTATCTTAGGCGATAAATTCGAATCTTCCCCACTAATTGAATATTGCTATTCATCCCTTACAGTGCATTGCGCTATCTAGAAGAAGGATTCTTTTCTTGATCGCTGCGCCAAACCTATTCTCGTCACTTCGGTGTGGATAAGGTGCTTAGCAAAAGACATTGGTGCCTCGATGTCAGTTATTCCTGTGCTGTTTGTACCAGAGGAGCATTGCAAAGCTATTTCATCAGCTTCGCCATAATAAGATCATATAATGCTGGATATTGACGGCTGCCTGACTTTCGATATATATAACCACATCAGTCTGCGATACAGTATTAACCGCTCACCAGTCAGCGACTTGGCAAACAGGGGTGACATCGGCTTGGGAAACGCTTCAATGGCTCCGCAGGTTAAAAGAGAGGTGAATGTGCAGGTCCTCCTATAAGACACCAGGTACCGACTTGGTTTTGCACCCATCATGAAAATTAGCAACAATTCGATATGAAGGACAGCGCGAAGCGTCCACTCTGGTTTGTCCGGTATTAAGTGTTTGTAGCCCAAGTTAAAATTTAATTCGGTGGGCATGTAGTCCGTGACTCTGGGGCAATGACGGTAGGTACATCAATATGATACTGGTGTGGCCAGTGTGTTGTTCTCTCCATTGCTGGTAGTCTCAGTCTTAATGCTGAGCTGGGAGCCAGTTTGCCGACTATATCGATTGACAGACAAGCATACCTTTTTTTCTTTTGAAATAATTTGAAAAGGAGAAAACTTTTGTAACTAAAACCAAAACATTGATTCAATTTAAGAAAAATGGAATTGAAATGAATTGAAAAAAATGTAAATATCTTATTTATAAACAAAAACAATTACCAAAAAAATATATATATATTGCGCTATTACGGCATACCCATTCGGTTTGTATCGAACACTTTCTCTTTCGCTTTATTCGTACTTTTTTATGTTTGTCTATAATCTTCCCTACAGCCAGCAACAAATAGTCGATATCACCTATGCTATGGTTTTTTCGTTCAAGAAATTTTACCCAAAATATTTATTTCTTTTACATTTTAGGACTCCTTGGAAATATAGCTTTAGTTTGATATGTCGCATGATGGGGTGTAGGCAAATTTTGTTTTCTAAGGACGCATTGAATAACCAAACAGCCTCTCCCTACAAAAATATTTTCTACAATTTTCTTTTTTCTTATTTTAAGCCCACCATGTACTATTTTTGAGCTCTCTAGGTCGAACGGGGACAGTCAAACACCGTGTTGAATCCATTAGTGTTCCTTGTATACCATCAACAATAATTCCATTCCAACGTGTGCCCCACGTTTTAATTGTATTTTTTATTTCTTCTGGATATCCGTATCTGTATCCACGGATTTTCATGATCCGGTACATCACTACTCTTTGAACATAATAACAAAAACCAATTTCATTCACCAAAATCGGATCCACAATTCAGAAGTTATGCAAAGATAACCACTGCCAGAACTCTTTGTATGGATTAATAGTTACGATTTGTAAACAACTTCATTCTTGTGTCATGCTTGATAAATTTCGTTTTCAATAATCAACCAGGGCTAAAAGAACTGATGAACAAGTTTTGTCATTTAATCCTTCTTATCCTCTCCTTATAAGCATGTCACACTTTGCATGATGTAACATGGGCTCAAGGTTATATAAAAGGTTATTAATTTTGTCCTTTAGGGTTTTAATTTTAAATAAAATAAAAAGTGTTAAAGATTTCAATGAATTTTGTTTATGGAATACAACATCGGCTAAATGGCCTCCATGGGAGTTTTTGCAAAACTTCGATTCTTGTGATGTAATTTTCAATTACTTTTCGGTACATTTCTGGCTGTATTGCGGCCATAACTTCACGGATGTTGGTTTTTAAGTACTTCAAAGTTTGGGGATTGTCTGCATAGACGCTATCTTTAGCACATCCCCACAAAAAATCCGACGATTTTGGTGGCCAATTGATGTCTCCAAATCTCGAAATTAAAGGGTCGGTGAACTTTTCATGCAATAGAGCCAAATTTACCTGGCACGTAACCCCGTCCTGTTGGAACCACATATCGCTCACATTAATGCCTTCAATTTCAGGTCAAAAAATAAGTTGGTTATCATTTGATCATAGTGCATAGTGGAAATGAACTGTACAGTGGCGCCTTCGTCGTTTTCAAAGAAATACGGCCGGTCCACAGCGCACACCAAACTGTCACCTGTGGTGGATGCAATGGCATCTCAATGATCACATTTGGATTCTTACAACCCCAAATTCTGCAACTTTGTTTGTTTACGTAGCCGCCGAGCGAGAAATAGGCCTTATCGCTGTAGAAGACTTTGTCCGAAAAATCGGCGTCAACTTGTTGATTTTCCAGCATACAATCGCAAATAACTACCTGTCACTATGGAAATTTGACAGATGTCATATGACAGGGATGTGAAATCCCAACCTCAATATGAATAACCCTTTACATAAAACATATGAAGTAATGAAATTTTAATGTACGTCGTAAACAAGGACACACTCTCTCGAAGTAGGCCATGGTCGTATTCGAAACTTTCAAACGTTAAGTCAACTCCCTTGCATGCTTAATGTGACAAAGTTGCTTCTTAACTTTCCGTTTAAAGTAAACAAAGCTGAATAAACATACTGCAGACTGTTATGCATTAATTCTTTTATATGTACATTTTCCTACCCAAAGATTCTTCGTTTTCGAAAGAAATCCAAAGTGCTACAAGCACCTTAACTACGAGTATGTATACGTACGCATACATTTTGCTTTAAAACTTAAATTAATAGCAAGGAAAGTTTTTTTTTAAGAACTTTAAGTCGTGAACTTTTTTTTTTTTGTTAGACGAGCATATGTTACACAAGACCAGACTCATTCACGTAATTGTCGGTCTCAGGTCTAACATCGTGTTAGCGATAAACGGAGTCCTTGTCCATTGCAGACATCAAGGAATCCCTTCGTACCGGGAATTCATTTTTAGACTACGATACTCGTATGCATAACCAACACTTAACTTTTCCACCGTGTTTTTTTTTTTTTTCCTATTAGAAATAGAGGCGTGTGGGAGGAAAGGATATCCTGCCGTCTGCCAACCAACCGCTATAAAATATGAAATTTTATTTTCTCCGTTCCTTTGAGTTGTAAAAATACTTTGCATCCTGTTGTGCAGTAATATTGAAATTTCACATCATTCAGGTCAAAGGTGGACTATTAAAATGCAAATATGAGTTTTCCTCCACATTTATTTCAACCGCCCTACGTTGGTTGCAGCTAGTTGTCGACCGCAAGCTTATTTTTGAATCCGTCAGTAATTTTCTTTATTTTTTTATGTTTCGCGGGAGGAAATTAGTAAAACATATTCATCTCGGGATAATTTCTCTCTGTGTGTGGTGGTGGTGTGGTTAGTAATTCATAAAATTTTCAGACCGTAATTTCCGTGCGAATTTGGAAAAGAAAATGGTAGAGAGTTTGTTATATGTGGTTGGGGATTAAATTAAGAAGGCATCCAGGGAGGATTTAATTGCTTTCTAGGGAAGGCATTCCCCTTTTAAATACTTGTTGTTGTAGCACAAGAAATATTACTCTAAGGAATTATTAATGGACAAGGAGCGTACGGGTAACTTACCTACCGCTTACTTACCGTAGGTATGAGTACTTAGCACAGAATGCGTCCTTGCAGGAACAAAGTATTCTTGTGCAGAAAACATAGATTAATGATTTTTGACAACATATCGAACGCAGATATTGTTTTGTCAATTCTACAGCCTAATGTAAAGTTTTCAAACTGACCGGCCTGCTGAATTCGAAAATCTAAGTGATGTCTTGAGCATATTAATCCTTAGTGCAACTTTGCCTTTTTCGATTCTTCAAAATTGTGAAATAAGTTACCATGTCCATCGATATGCACGGTGAATACCTCAAATATTTCAAAGTGACAAGACGTGGTGTTCTAGTCAGTAGATTGAATCCATTTTTGTTTGTCGATAGCTTGGTTTTGTCCTCGCTAATCCCAAAATTAATTCACTTCACCTCTTTAATTACAGGAGAAGCTCGCTGGTAACATGCGCATATGATGTTTGTTCTTTAGCGCTCCTTTTCCATGAACGACGTTGTAGAGCAGGGCTCTCTCCCACCATTCCCAGTCATCAAACATATTTTCCAGGATGATATTTTAATTGTATAGACCGTAGGTTAGCTTTATTTGGCATTGGGATTGAGTTGAGTAGGAGTATTCTATCATAGCCTTGGCAGCCTGGTAAGCTTGCAGGCAGTCGTATACGCTTTCCATAACTGGCTTTGGTTTCTACCTTAATTTTTCAGGTTTCATACCTTCTTCTTGGCAAGTACAACGCTGTTGCTATATTCTTTTCATTTAATAAGTCACAAAGAGATTGACATCAGTTAGTATCGGTACAACCTCCCCTACGGTGAAACCGTTCTCTTTCAATATCATCCATTTCGTGAGCCAGATTAGCTGTGTGGTAGCAAATCCTATAAGTGAAGATCATAGAACTCTCACAATGGGCTGGTTGGTCAGAGTCCAACAATGGAAGAGTACCAGATCACGATAACCCAAAAGAGCTCTGTACTTGATGATGGTATCGCGGAATCGAAAAGAAGGTAACAGAATGCCAGAAAGATACTTTTTGCTTTAGCTTTATTTCTGCAAACCTAATGAGCGTGAGGTCTCTGTACATATTTGTGGTATAGACACAACACATTATGATTCCTTTGCAGCACAGGACTTGCGAATAATTAAAAATATTGCTTTATCCCTTCACAATTTCGTTGACTACCCACGGATCCTGGATGAGAGGTATATCTGCTCCGTGGTAAATCGCGGATATTAGCCGTGGCAACTGTATTGTAATGAAAGTTTGCTTTTAACAGCTGTATCTTTCTTTTATACTGTACGGTTAACCTTACATGATGATAGCCTTACTAGACTTGTCCGCATTACATGAGCGAATTAATTTTACAATTACACCACTTCGACTCGAAATTTACTCAATTGAACCTGGCACCCGAGCAAATGCCTTTGTCAATTTCGGAGGCTTCACAATTAGATTAAGCCTTAATTTTATTGCTTACCATGTTTTCCTCAGAATCGAATTCCTGTGGCCATACAGTACAGGATACCGGTCATATCTGCCCATGTTAAGTTGGGGATGATAGCTACATCCAAGGAGCCACACTGGTACATGCCGATTGCTGTCATGCAAATCGACAAAAAGAAGTGGCCGCAGTAGTTCAAGGCATACGATAGCCATTTTATCAAACCGATGATATAGAGCTGATATATGTACTAGTGTTCGGCTCATAAAGGATGATTCGATTGGAGGTTACAATTGCTGATATTTTGATGCTAATACGAGTATAATGCTGAGACATTGACATTAAACACGAAAAATTATACCGGCCAAATGGGCGCCACGGATGGCCCTGCAGGCTACCGGCCTGATGAAGGTCATTCATAAGTAACGCATCAAATCTAGTCTTTTAGCTCTGGAGTCGTTTGGGGGTCAGTGGCACACACTTTCTGCTTCACATAACTTCAAAGAAAAAAAGCCAACAAAAACACCAAAACAAGAGATGATGCGGCCGGGAAACTTTGAGTGCAATAACTGCATTGTTTCTGGCGCTGTGTGGCAGGTGACACTGTCTTGTTGAAACCACATATCTCTATCTTATAATTGGTGCCAAAAATAATTTGTTATCATGTCCCGATAACGTTCACCATTGACCTGTACAGCAGCACCACGAGCATTACGGGTTATTTCACGCCGTTGGCACAAAATTCGCACCAAACAATGACTTTTTTTGGTTTCTTTGTTATACGTGAATGGCCCGTGGATTTCTATGACCGCAAATGCGACAATTTTGTTTGTTTACGTAGTCATTCAGTTGAAAGTGAGCTTCATCACTGACATTGATTTTGTTCGAAAAATCGCCATCAACTTGGTGGTTCTCTAACACCCAATCAACGAAGTCACAACGCTGTTCATGGTCTGCTGACCACTTCAATTTCTGAGTCAATTGGATCTTATACGTATGCAGATCTTTTGTTAAAATGCTCTGCGTGGAGTTGTATGGCAGGTTTAATTGTTGGGAACGTTGGCGAATGGATTTTAACGGATTGTCGCGAACACTGTCATTCACTGCGGCGATATTTTCGCGTGACCTGCCTAATTTCTTAACCACGGAACGAGTTAGACGGTTGTGCATACCAACAATATTTCGAAATGCGCGAATCGTGTTGGTTGAATTTTCCAGGGTACGAGATGGGTTTTAATAATTAAAATGCATTGTTCTCTTGTGTACCGCTAACTACAAATGTCAATGCTTAGTATTTACAGATGTCAAACGTCGGCTATTTATCTTTGACAGAACCACAGCAGTGCCAGATTTAAATTGTAACCTCTAATTGTATCACCCTTTACAAAGGACATGTGTCTTCCCTTTAACCGAAAAGTCATCATCACATTGCAAATGGAATGCGAATTCTGCAAATGTAGAAGTAGAACGTGTAAATGAGGCTGTATTTCAAGCCTGAAAAGTGCTGCCAGCTTTCAAGTTTTTGAATGAAAAAGTTTGCAATGTATGCAATATATTGTTGGGAGAAAAAATAGTCGGTGGTGCTATTAATTTGTTAAGTGCTCAGAGAGGCCTACACCTCAGAGTTTTTGTTTGACCCACTTTCGTTTCTGGTGAGTGTATATATTAGATAGATTAACTACCATTTTTTCAGGGTTTAACTACACATTTTAGTTAACTTCTGTAGCCCTCGGTTAAGAGAGCCAGATGAGTAACTACCCAATAACACCACCTACATAAGGTCGGGTGACATTAAATAGAGTTATACAAAGTGTCTGCCGTTGGAGCGCCATAACTTTAAATTAAATAACGCTGACTCTTGTTTTTTTTTTTAAATACTTGAAGACATTTAGCGTTTTGTCAAGTCTTCCTCGTAACATTTTCAGTGCTCTCTAGAATTTTAAATTGAATGTCCCGTTAAAAATTTTAATGGTAGTTGTTATGTTACTGTGTTCAAAATAACTTCACTCTAAGGACGTGCAAATGATTCTCAGAACCGCCAAGCAATTTTCTTCTTTCTCCCCACTGCAACCCAACTGCCAACCTCCTTCCGAATAATAAAATTAAAATATATTACACCGCATTCAACTCAACAAAAAGGCTCAAACCATTCCGACTTAATTACCCTCAAATATGAGCGCGCGCTCATAAAGATTTCCTTTGCAGATACACAAAAATACTTTCGCTTCACCTCACCGCACGCACCGCACGGACATCCTGTGTTGTTCTTTGTTTTTCCGTCGACGTCATTTCTTTAAATATTCTTGCACTCGATGGTAGAAGGAACGGATATGGAACTGAAGAATGGAAGGACGAAGACAGATGGGCTCTCGTTTGAACTGTCAGGCCCACGAATAAATAAACAAGACCAGGAGCTGGAGGAGCAGCAAACATTCATCGCCAGGCAATAAACCGACTTTTGGAGGCATAAAACTTTATGATTTCTTCTTCTTGTGGTTCGTGTGTAGAATGTGTTGTATATGGGCGGCGTATATCCGTGTTTACGTATCGGATGTTGGTCGGTAGTCATGTGAAGTGGACTCTGGCTTCCTTTTTTTTCGGGGAGGTAAAAAGGATTTTATTGTTTCATCCTGTGTTTCTTTTTTTTCTCGACAAAACTAAGAGAAGGAGGTGGGCAAACTACTCTACTTTCGTGTCGGTTAATCCTTAATCCTTTTACGCCTTTTTGTGATTACTTGCCAAAGCATTAAGCGGCATGCAGTCGTAAATTGCACTAAGTACATTTTATTTTAACCGGACAACTGCTTTCCAAATGGAAAATCGATTTTATATCTTCGGCTATGGATAGGGATATGGATGCGGGCTTTGCACTAATAAATGTGTCCATCGCAATAAGGAGGTTTATTTTTCCCGCACATAGCAAGGTGTATTGTGGGGACACGGTGAAATGTGAGGAGTAGTCTTATAAATAACAAATAAATGCGGGCCATAAACAGGACTTCCGTTTGCTACTAGTGGGTGGTGGGAGGTAGATTTTTGTTTCCTTTAATGGGAACAAGATGTTGAAACTCGCCATCAGATATGAGGTTATTGCTTAGCACCTATTCAATCTACTGAATAATTTGAGTGTTCAATAAAACAGGTCATTTGGGGTGGTTATATGTCCCGGATGTTGCCATCGGGTAATGAGTACTTGAGCTTGGGGAGCTTGAGTCGGCAGAATGTGTGGCGA
Organism: Pocota personata; assembly: GCA_963082735.1. Classification (NCBI taxonomy): domain Eukaryota; kingdom Metazoa; phylum Arthropoda; class Insecta; order Diptera; family Syrphidae; genus Pocota; species Pocota personata. The sequence continues at coordinate 270,836,862 of OY720429.1, forward strand.
GATCATGATACAAAATGCGAGAAAAGAAGTAGTACTGGCTTAGGCATAACGAGGGGAATTATCGATCGAAGTTCTTCGTATTTAATTACGGATTAAAGCTCAGAATTCCGTTTTTGCCTGACCACTTAACCTCATTCTTAAATTCAACAATTCCTTCTACATATCTACTCAATTTAACCTTTTGCATTTATAACAACCACAAAGCAGCCTCACCTCAGAAAACATTCCTTTGAATCTGGAAAATCCTCAACTTCATGCATATTCATCGTTCTGCTCATTCATTTAAAGTCAATATCGAGTCAGTGCAAACGATTGAAAGGTCCACTTATGCATCTTCCAATCTCAATCCCACGTTGACCACACAGGGAGGTAAATCCTCGAAGGACTCTTTGTCTTCTTCTGGACTAGAATTGCATTCTTCAGTGGACGGACGTTCCATCCGGTCATCCATATTAATATTGGATGAGAAATCGATCTGATGTGCATTCATATCGGCATGATTTATTACATTGAGAGGAAAAGTCTGCACTTTTCTTCGGCTACGATGTGGAAAAATGACCTTATGCTCTGTATACTACCAACCCCCGTTGGCTGAATGCTTATGTAAATTATGAGTTTCTTCGAATATATCATATATTCATCCTGGGCCATTGCTTTCTAAATGAACCTTGAATATTTGGGTCAATTTGTGTATAACAATGGATTTTGATTTAACTTTATATTGGGGGGGTGTGTAAGTCTTTGTCTGTAGGCTATACAGGAGTCAATTTGTTTGAATTTATTTTTATGTGAACAATGGTGCATACCAGGATATTTTGTCACCTTTATTGACTTCGCCCATTGGCAACCAGAAAAGACCTATTGAACCATTATCGTCAGTCATCCCAAGAGACGACATCTTCTGTGGAGGTATTTTTGCTTAGAATACGGGAAGCAATGATCACTTCTGTTGTTGATCTCTGTTCAATTAATCTTTCCATTTCAGGCCAAAAGGAACACTTTTCGTCCCGCGTCCGTCAGTTTCAATTAAATATGCTGTCTCGGTCCGTTGCAGTTTGAAATATGTTTTCTAACAGAAAAGAAAATATTTTGTCGGTCAAGTTCAGTTTTATTTTCCAACATAGTCTCCTTTTAATTCGATACACCTTTTCCAGCGATACTCCAACATCTTTAACCTGTCCGCAGAGTAGTTGACGTCAACAGATGCGATGACTTCCTTGTTAGATGCAAATCTCTGACCTCCGAGCCAAACTTAAATGTCAAAGGGGACTAGATTTGGTTAGTACGGTCTATCAGTTTGAACTGCAATTTGTGAATTTTGGCCATGGCGACCGTCGAAGTGTGAGAATGTTTTTTTGGTCCAAAGTGAAGAAGCGCGGCTCCCAATACGCGGACAGCTTCTCACACTCAATTCTTCATATAAAATATAGGGTGACCAGATAAGAACGACAACGGTGTGAGATATCAAATTGATTCTGGCTTTATTTTGTAGCTACATTCATGCCATTATGTATGGAATAGCACATCATTTAAATGGCCGCCTTGGCTTCACTGGCAGTGCTTCAAGCTGTTGGTCCAATTTTTGATGACTCAGTCCAATATGTGCGGCGTTATTCCGACAATAGCGTCTCGAATGTTGGCCTCGAGCTCATCCAAAGTAGTTGGCTTGTTAGCGTAGACTAAGGACTTGACGTAGCCCCAGAGGAAATAATCGAGGAGTGTCAAGTTACATGATCGCGGCGGCCAATTAATGAACACTCGCCGTAAGATGACCCAGTCGCCAAATTTCTCCTTCATCGCTTCGAGCGTTGTGTCGCTTGTATGGCATGTATTATACAGCTCGGATATATCGATGTTGTCGAGCTCTGGCCATAGAAAGTCGGTTACGGTGACGGTGTCTCCTTCCTCATTTCGAAAGAAAAAATTTCCGATGATGCCGCCGTGCCATAAACCACACCAAACAGTCAATCTTTGTGGATGCATTGATGCTTCGTGGAACACTTGTAGATTGTCGTCACTCCAATAATGATAATTTTGCTTATTGATATAGCCGCTGAGCCAAAAATGGGCCTCGTCCGAGAAGATGATTTTTTGACCAAAATCCGGATCTCCAGCCAATATTTCCAGCGCCCAATTAGCGAACTCAAGGTATTGTCTATGGTCGTCTAGCTTCAATTCTTGCGTCAGCACAATCTTGTATGAATATAGGCCCAAATCCAACCGCCTGCGGCTATGTTTTCGTCAATTCGCACCGATCTCTGTCTGGTTGGTGGCTTAAGATCTAAAAGAGTTTACTCATGCTCAAACTTTTCCACGGTGCGACGAATTGCCTGCGCACTGAAGTCATGATGACGAACGACCTCACGACGAAATTCACGTTGCGTATTTACAACTCAGCCGGAATTTCGATAATATTTTTTTAATAATTTCCACACATTTGGGAAGCGTCAAACTATGGATGATGAAATGGCAAACTATACTGAATATTTTGACAGCTGGATGTCATTGGTAGTTTTGACAGCTGCTGAAACATAGCAATTGGAAAAACTATCATTGCTATCTGGTTACCCTTTATTATGAATGCATTCTTGCGATATGTTCACAGCCAGTGAACTTTTTCGAAGTTATGGATGGTAGTCTCAGTTATTGGCTGTTTCGTACGATCATTATCAACCAAGCTGGCGCAACCACGTCTAAATTCAACTGCCAATATTTCCACGGTGACAAATGGAGCAGTGTCCAACTCGGCTTCAATTTGCAGAAGCGTATTGCCTTTTAAATGCAAGAATTTAATTATGGCACGATATTCGATTTATTCCCTTTCGCGTCCAAAATGGCTGACATTTTCAGAGGTGTCTTTCAAAGCATGTACAATTATAGTACTAGAATAGCTTTGACAAGTAATGCCATTTTCAGGTTTAGTCTCAAAACTTTTCGAACGACCTGTGTAGATGGCTCTACTTAAAAATCATTTAAATCGGACCATCGCCAATTAAATGCTTGTCAATTTAAAAAAAGTAGTGGTAAGTATAGGTGGTACATTTTCAAAAATCTTCAAAAGTGGTAATTTTCATTGCTAACTCAAGAACCACTTGGTAGATTTTTATTAAAATTAATTCCTTGGTTTAGTCTGCTGTATAGACGTCCGATCTAAAAATCATCAAAATCCTACGTCCGATGTAATGTGGAGTAAAGTTCCAAAAATCTACAATAGTCGTCTCCATTACACGTTCAAATTAAGAATTGCACGGATTTTGACGAAATTTAGTTCGTTTGAAATAGTGTGAACATAGTTTTGTATGAAAATCGTTATAATCGAATGGAATGGGGATGAAATATGACGGGCAGGGTTTTAAAAATCATTAAATGCCTAAATCAAGAAATACGAAACGCATTTTCCTTGGTTTTAAGTACTCCCGGTGTTTGGTTGTAAAGCCTTTCGTAGGTCCTTTGTAGTTTGCTAGCCAAGATATATGCTGGTGGCATTCCCGCGATGGCACATACGAGTATAGCATCATCTGACACCGTTCGAAATGCACACATTCGACTGACGGAGTTAATTCTTCTGGCGTAAGACTTAATTCTCACTTGGTGCTGCATACATTATGAAGGATTGCACCACCCGTGACAGAACTAGTCTCCTTTGTTGTCTAGGTCCTCCAATGTTCGTCATTATTCTGGATAAGGCTACACTCGCTGAGCAGCTTTATCGCACGATTTTTGAAGGTGTTCCTTTTAAGCGAGCCTTGCCTCGATCATCACATCTAGGTATCTGATAACCAGTTTTGAAAACTCGTCCCTGTTAAAAACTACCCCGTGAGCCATGCTCTACGTGCACGATGTATTATCTTCTGGAAAAGACGCAGACACAAATTGAGAAATTTTATTAAAGAGTTTATATTTATCAGCCTGTATTTCAAAAACCGAAAATTCGTCTCGGTTACTTTATACCCCATAGTATGTATGGTAAGTGTGGAAAGCTGTGCCTTCCTAAGTAATCCGGGAATTCGATAAGGTGTGGAAATATGCTAATTCTCTCTGAGGAATCATTTCTACTAATTTTGAAAAATGTTCCCTTAATACACCCAAAATGGGGAATTTCTGCTTTATTTCCAACGTAGATTCGTGGTGGGCGTAGCGTTTACTATGCAGCTTCCTTTCAGTACCCCAAAGTGCATTCAGAGTTTAAGCTTTTTTTTGTAAAACCATAGAATATGGTTTCGTTTGCGAGATATCCTCGAACTATAGTACATATTGTAATATGCGAGCTACGGCTCGAGTAGATAATACGTTATTCTGTGAGATTTTTTCTTTATTTTCTAGTCTATAGAACAATTCAAGTTCACACTATACTGTTCTTCGCAAATTCCTTCCTTACAAGGTCTCTTTCTTCTCAAATCACTTTATCTTATTTCAATTACTTAATTCACAAATCCAAACTAATTACTTCTTCTTGTTAACTCTCAACTTTCAATTTATCACAAAATTACAACTCCGCCTATTATCACTTTTCCAATCTCTTCGTGCGGTTCAAAACCCAACTGCCCTGCCTCGATCGCCATCTGTCCTTATATAGTCGCATTTCTGATAGCCAGAAACTTCTAGCAAATTCTTCGACCACTGGAACAAGAAAATTCTGATGTAATAATTCCAAGATGACAGCTGCAGCCAATAATCTCTTGTGGTCATAATTCTCTCTTAATTCCGCGACGTCATCTTAGACACAATCCGTCTCTTACCGTGGACACGAACCTCGAATGAAAAGACACTTCGGAATGTGTTGCCTACTTTTGGAGCGTAGTTATTATGCTACATTATGTTACAATATGTATCATACAATATATAATCCGCGTGGGTCCACTATTTCATTTCTTCTTTTAGCTTTTTACTCTTCCTGTGACGTTTTTTACGTTACAACAATCATACCACCGATTTTTAGGTGGTATGTACTAGCTGCTATCCCAAAGTCTGAGTGTCTTTAACTGCTTTCTAGTCATGGTTCGGGACTGTATCCATTAGTCGATAACACTTTGATATATTTATACTTTTCAATCAGGAGCTGTCCGTAGGCTCTTGCTACTCTAGAGTCCCGGCATATTGGTGTGTTCCTTGCATTAGGTAGATTGTTATGTTGCATAGTTTCCAAACACCTCTCGACTATGAGCAATTTTTCAGGTTTATGTTCATTTTCCCAAAAAAAATTAATCTCTGATCTATAGTTGAATCCACGTCTTAACTATCCTTCAGATTACACACCAAATCCACTCTTCTTCATGTCAAAATTATTGACCGTTAGCAACAAAAAAAAATGCAATCCCTCTCATCCTGTGATTGTAACCCTCTCCATATGTTGTAAAGAAAAACCTGGATACTCAAAATTGGCCGCTACAATAGCACAGCTCTACAATTTTTTTTTTTTTTTTGCGACACCATTGCACAGATTGCAATACACGAAGGTCCTTCTAAGCCGGCACAATTTACCTTGCTCTACACCAGATACTCACATTAGATACCCCACGGGACTCGAAGTACGTAGAAGTCGTGTTACTATTTCGCCCTCACTTCGCCGCCGTCGGCGGTGGATTAATGACACCTCGTAAATCAAGACCGGTTGGGGTGGGGGTTGGGGGTGAGGGCAACGATAAAAAAAAAGAAAAGAAAAATAAACGTGGGAAATGAAAATGATAAATGCAATAACTTCCAAATGGTATCTAGCTTCACGAACAAACACAAAAGTGAACAGTCCTAGAGAGCACAGCAACAACAAAAGGATACTCACCTGGAAATCCGAAAGGTGTGTGGGTGAACGCAGAACTCCAAGCGATTGCTTCCATCCGTGGTGTGTGGAGGATTTTCGCCTTTTTTTTTAGTCCTTGCCCACGTGGTCTTAATGGCACAACAAATGACTCTCAGTCTCTGCAATGGCGTGGGCTGGTTGTAGCTAAACTCTGTAAGCACTATTAGCGACGTGGTTTACCTATAGAGAATAGCTACAACTCAGAGTCATCGCCATAATGCGAAGAACAACAAACAGGCAGGGGTATAGTTGTGTGCATGCAAAGCATCAAGGATACAAATCTGACCCCATATACACCTTTATAGGTGCATAGAATCTCTCAGCTGATTATGAATTCATTTAGATTCTGACTGGGTGTGGGTTTTTGGCATGGAGAACTTTCTTGGAACGGCAGGTGCCGAAGGATCTCCTTCATTTCCTTTTGTATTATTTACACGTAGATTTAATTTTGAGTGAACGAGTTGAGCATGGTCCTAACAAGTTAGGAAAATCTTTTACGCTCTGCAAACGAAACTCAATGATAATCGAGGAAGTTTTCAGCACGATGTGGGAAATTGGGGAATACATGCTGTTTATGGTGAAGATAAATTGTAAACATGCAGAGAAGAGCTTAAGTCAACTCAAATAGGTGAAAGCAGGCAGGACTATAATATGGGAGATAAAAGATAATTGTTTTTGTAGTAGAAACTTAATCCTGAGTGAATGCATAGCAAAGCATACCTTAGATGTTATTGAAATTGAGAGAAATGCCTTACCCAGGTATTCATCTATTGTTTTAATTTAAAGTGAATCAGAAGACAAAGATAGTTTTTGGTTAAAACATTCTTGAAATATTCTGTTATTTATGGGATACTGGATAAGGATATGTTCGAGATTCCAATGTCTTGGCCACTGGAAACCCGTATACCCCCAAAGGCTGTAGTTATGCTGCTTGTACATTCGATTGAGTCTATACAGTCTTGCAGGTAAGCCAATAAAACCATCACCACCAAACACACACACAAATTGTTTAGCAACTTTTGATGCAATTGAAAATTATACTATTCCAGCATCATATCAATTTAAAATTAGATTTCCCAAATAGTTTTACTACTCCCGTTATTACATATGAAATCATTTGTTGTTGATCTAAAGGGTTATTCATTTCGAGGTTGGGATTTCACATTCCTGCCATATGGCACCTGTCAAATCCATCTGTCATCCATAGTAACAGGTACGAGTAGTTAATTCTTGCTTTGCCATTTTACAATATGGATCGTTTAACCACAGCTCAATGCGCTAAAATTGTTGTTCTGTAAAATTTGTGTAACGCAATTTAAACGAAAATTACCTTACACAAATTAAAGTTTGCAAAAACCCCTTCCTCCCAACCCGTGAAGGATGTTTGCCTGAGACACCAACATTTTTCATCGTAGTCAATGTCAGGCACGTTACATTCAGTTTATTAGCTTCCTGGCTAGTTATTTGAATGGTAGGTCGGGCACAATGTGAATGGACTCAAACGTGAGCAGTGACTGATGTCACAGGTCACCTATTCACTAACCTAACCGAAATAAGAGATTCAGTCATCCTTGTAGCCGCCATCCTGGAGGCTAAAAATCCCCTCTTAGCTTAAGCATTGTTGTCTATACGTTCGATGAGACCGTGCGAATGAATTCGTAGCGCTTCGGAGTTTTAGACTAAATCCATATCTTGGTACAGGTTATACAGTTCATGACTGTTACCAGGCAGCAGATGTGCGAATCGATTGACCTGACAATGATGAATTGGCGATCCAAAAGTTATGAAAAGGGTCATTTAACTTTTGAACAAGTATTTTTGTTCTTTTTTTTCTGTAAAACTTTAATTGTTTATTTAGGAAACAATATTTAAACAATTTATTCGAAATGGTCCCCATATGCATTTAGGCAAGCCTTGAGTCGGTCTAGCCACTCATCGATCGCAGCACGCATTTCGTCCAATGGAATTCTGTACATTGCACGCATAAGTGCGCGCTTCAAGGATTGAGTTCTGGTGCTGGGCATAGACTCTGTCATTTTGCTTATTGAACAATTCCCCAATAGTAAAACCTTCTTCATTAGTGAACAACATTTTCATTTGATCGCTAACTAGCGGCGTAGAGCTTTAGATTCTTTTTCTGCTTTAGATGGGCTGTGGGTAAGTGGCCAGTGTATCTTTTATATGCTTTGAGTCCCAAATTTTGTTTAATAATGCGAGACATGGATTTGTCGTCACAAGATTTTCTTTCAGTTTCGCAGCGGTTTCCGATTAATTCTGACTTGAGTAGCTTTGATCGCCTGTGGAGTTCTGACAGCGCAACATCTTTGACGGTCAGTTACTCCACCAGTCTCAAACAATTTAACAGTACAATACACAAAATTTCGATGCGCGTACTAGCGGCGTAGAGCTTTAGATTCTTTTTCTGCTTTAGATGGGATGTGGGTAAGTGGCCAGTGTATCTTTTATATGCTTTGAGTCCCAAATTTTGTTTAATAATGCGAGACATGGATTTGTCGTCACAAGATTTTCTTTCAGTTTCGCAGCGGTTTCCGATTAATTCTGACTTGAGTAGCTTTGATCGCCTGTGGAGTTCTGACAGCGCAACATCTTTGACGGTCAGTTACTCCACCAGTCTCAAACAATTTAACAGTACAATACACAAAATTTCGAATGACTTTTGCTCGCTAACTTAGTATAAATCACTCATTGAGTTCCTGTCAATTTAGAATGGATGTGTTCAATAATATCTTCACGATGAGTGCGTTTAAACATATACTAGTATTTATTACATCACTAGGAAGTATGTAATATGGGGCAAACATTCATATAATCCAAAAATACCCCTCGAAATCTATTTACGAAATAAAGATATAACTGAATGCCGTGTACAAGTATTTATAGCTAAGCTACCTACCTATCTAAAGATAGAACCACTCTACCGTTTATAAGCAGCCCTTAATCTAATTCGCCGCCTTTCACCACCTCACAGTACCGACAAAAATAAACATATTTTCCATTCCCGAACCACGAAATGCTATCAAATTAAAAAATAATAAGTTTTTTTACATTCACATATAGTGGATACGTAATGGGAAAAGTTGCCGCCAAATAATAATTGGCGTAATTGTTTTCGATTACATTTTCTTTCAAAATTAACTTCCACACTATTCACCGAGATTCATTGACGCGTAACCGAAGGTTAGACACCAACCCCTTAATCCCTGTGCCAACGACAACCTGGGGTGGTAAAGTTCATGGCAATGCCGAAGCAATCTAAATATAAAACAATTATTGTATGCCAGCACTTTGATTTGCAATTGACCTAGATCAAGCGAAACCTCTGTGCGATGCTCAAGAGAAGGAAGCACAAAATTCCAAACAATTACCGCATAATTGAAAATCTGTAACCCTGGCAATGACTTCAGGAATGGCGACAGTGACAGTTCAGTGAATGGAAGAGTATACACAAAAACAAATGAGCGAAAAAGAGAATCCAAACAAAAGTGTTCAACTCGTTCGGAGTAAAGTGATGCCAAATCAGAGATGAATATTTCGGTATGAAAATATTCTTTGGGAGTAACATTAAATAAGCATGTTTTTTTAATTGCTCATTAATAAAATATTAGGAGGATACATGTCACTTTTCAGTTGTTTGTAGTTTCAAAGTTTCGTAGTTCGATTGACATGAATGGTAACTGTTGTTGTTTATTCTTTAATGTGGTTGTTTTCGTGAATCAATTTAATTACTTTTCGAGAAAATTTAATTAGGAGAAAATAAAAGTGCCACATACCAAAAATGAGATTCAAAACCCTGGGTTTACTTCTTTACTCATTGCGTGGAAAGAATAGAACAAACATAATGCCTGAAATAATATTCAAAACAGAATAAAGAAATAATAATGAAGAAACAGAATAAGGAAATAGAAAAGCATAAAAACATAATTTTAAAACAGTGAGTAAGCGTGAATAACCATTGAATGACAGGAAAAGAATATTAAGAACGAATAAAGAATCAAAACTGTCATTCGGAATATTCTGGACGAATAAAGAAGCACACCCATGTCAAAATCTAAACACGAAGCTATGTACAAAACTACGAAGTTCGAAATTGAGATCCTTTTTAAATCCGTCGGTGGAATAGAACTTCGTAGCTCACAAATAAATGAAAATGAACTACGAGGTACTACAGAGGCTTAGATAAGACTGGAACGTGAATCATGAATCCCCCTATTATTAAATACAGGATTATGAAAATAGAAATATAGGAATTATTTTATAATTTCATTACTCTGTTTCTGTGGTCATTAATGTTCATCTGACCTGTCTCAGAATATGTGAGCAGAAGGTGTAATTCTGATTTGACTTCATAGGTTCACACAATTGTACTGTAGAAATATTTATTTATACAGTAGAACTTTGATAATTCGAATCTCAAGACAAACACGGATTCCTTTTATAGAGGTTTTAATGTCATTGTAGATGCACCTTCTTGAGAAGTATTAATAATGAATTTGTCAGCAAGAACGGTGAGGGAATTAGAGAATGGATACTCATCAGGGAAAAATAAGAATCGATGTTAGCAGTTCCATTATTAATATTTCCATTTCCGAAATTATTAGCTCAGTAGTCGAACAATAAACATCAGGAGAATATCTATTTTTGCAGAGAAATAATTGCACAAATTCTGTAATATTCACTGCTAGTCAATGATAACTTAATCTATAAACACAAAATGCTATCTACCCCCTCCATATACCAGTTATGCACTTATAAAGAACAGTAATTCACAGCCAGCTAAGTGAATTTCATTGCCGAAGCAAGCACATGGGCTGGTATTATATGACGAGCATTTGTGGCTACAACCAATTCTTTCGCAGGTTCGTCCCTCCATTTACGCCCACGGTTTCTTCTTTTTGAAATTCTTCAACAAATATTTAATTCTATCATTTGAGAAAAAACTCAATTGAAAGAGCTTGTATGGCTTACTTGTTAATATAATAATTATTAACTCCCGACGGGATTCAATCACAGGTCAGCCGATAAAAAAATGTGTTCATGTTGCCCTGGCAAGGCCTGCTAGCCACCTGGGTCACCGAGGTGTTATCGTTGGGGAGGTGCAATATTTCATCGTAAAACTTGTTTTGTGTATATTTCATCGCGGACTGGTGAAAATCATTACTTTCCTTTAGAACTCCGCTTCAAAACTTCTGTTGATGGTGGATATCAAGATAAGTGGAAAGAATAAGAAGCTCCCATTTTTTTAATTTAGTCGATTTTGCGTTCAATTATATATATATATATATATATATATAGTTATACTACCTTTTCACTGAATCCAAATGAGGTGACTTCAAATAACTCACTTCGATTTGATTTCACTACATTCAGATCAACCATAGAACTAGGTTGATAGGGCGTTCTAGACTCAAGCACGACAACATGTTAGGTGTAAAACTTGGGATAACCAGTTGGTAAGGCTGAACTATAATAGTCGGCAGCTATTGTCATAATTCTACTTTAAGTTTCCTTCAGTACTGTCAATTGCTCAAGTATCCCATAATAGCCGTATGTGTTCGGAAGCAAAGGTTCTCGTCCGATCACCGAAATCAAGCATCATCGGGCGCGGTTAGTACTTAGATGGGGGACCGATTGTAAAATTTTCATACGTACACTTACGAAAGAGCGAATTCATTCGCTCTTACAAGTGAGCAAAAGTGAACGAAACTTAACGAATCGAAGCAAAAAGCTATTATGGTCACACAAGACAAATCCTTTGTATTTGCGCTGTTTCGGAAGTGGTCGTAAGGAACCATTCTTCTATTATAGTTCAGCCTTTACTCTCTTCATACATGAGCAGCCCTTGTATATTTGGAAGTGCATTCGAACTACCACTTCGCTAAGCTGACATTTATCGGGTTGATATGTGTCCATGAGGTAATAATTAACATTTTTTATTATTTTATTGATAAATCATATCAACAAATAAGCCATTCTTTTCAATAAGTTATTAAATCATTCTTTACATTGACATACGAGAATATTGCATACAAAGTTTTGGGAAGATTTTCAAAGCACGTTTTTTTAACACATTTTTCAAACCACAAAAGTAAATTATATGCAGATCAACAACATGTGAGTGCAAGTACGTACGACCCAGTCATGCACTTTATTTAATTTAAAAAAGTCTTATGTAGAGACTTGCATTACTTACCCGAAAATGTCAAATTAGAAGCCAACTCGCGCGTCTCGGAGAATTTTTAAGTCATTTTCAGGAAAAATATATAAAAACCATGAGGCGCATATGGGAAATTAGGGGACTTTACCATATTTATTCCGAGGTTTGGCCCAAATTTCGCCTAAAATTCCTAGACCTCCAGCAATTCTTTTATTACTGTTTTGTGCTAAAAGTCCGTCTCCTTTTTCCCATCTTCATAGGACTGACGATGTATTTAAAAAGTATAGTGGAAGACAAATTCTATTACAAAGTGAAACAAATTTATTAACTAAGGAAGTAAAAATAATCTGTAACTAATCATTTGAATGACTGCTGTGATATGACACTTGCACGTAATCGTGGGTTAAACATGAGTTCATCATTTGAGACAGGATTTTTTGACTAAAAACCCTTTGGACCAATCATAACAGTGTGATTTGCTAGTGAATAGAGTATTGATTATTCCGTTACCTCCACTGTTGTTGACATTTCAATCTGTCTTCGTCTGGGTCGCGTCCGTCTTAAGCGTTGAAATTGCCCCCAGCATCAAATTTTGGCCGGCTTTAAATTTGCTTATATGTACCGCATATCAGTGCAAATGTTCTCTTTTTAATTGTTAAATTATTATTCCATTATTCTTTTAATTTTGTACTACTAAAAATAATTTGATTTCCTATATTTCTACACTGCACCACGGCAACTCTGTCGTACCGAAACAGTTCGAAGTGTCTTCGCACACTTTATTCCTGTGTGTGTAGTTGATTCTGTTCATCTCATCTGCAGCTGCCGTAGAAAACCCCCTCATAACAAGCGCTTCCGTATGAGTGAGTGCGATAAACGAACAGCAAAAAATGAAACAAACTCAAATTTCGAGTTTCGAATTTGACATTTCGGAGTTTCGGAGTCGGTTTTCGATCGTCGGTCGTCCAGTGTTCGAACAGTGTGAGAAGTCTTCGTTTTTCTCAATTTTAATCGAGTTTCCCCATCGGAAAATTACTAAAATCCACATCCATAAAGTGCTCTAATCCGTCGTCGTTTTGCTAAAGTGTTTATCGCGTCCGAAACTGTGGAAATTCATGTGAAAAGGACAAAACAAAGTGTTCACCTCTGCAACTGTGCAGGGCGAAAAAAAAAATTCGCATTTGGTAGTGCATTCGCCCCGTTCCTTTTTTTTTATTTTTTTTTTTTTGTTGTCCTCACTCCCTTTGTGTCCCGCATCCTATTGGAATTGGATTTTTGCCGTTTGTCCTGCATCGTGAAATGTTATTTTAGAGTTTGCTTCGAGTGATTTGTTGTCAAATTTCTATTTTCATTCATAATTTCGCCAAAAAACGATGGAAATGTGAAAATTTTCATCACAAATCTGGGTTTGGTTCTCCCCACGAAGGTGGTGGAGTAGGAAGAGAGAACATTGACAGCTCTCCGCACTAACACCAGTGGTATCGTTCAGGAAATCAATAAAATGTGTCACAATACAGACAAAGTGGAGGTTCACGTTCTGCGTGTATGTACACGTGCTCCCAGCTAGCCGCCATGTTCCTACAGTACGGCGAAATGCTGATGATGTAGAAGTAGTGGAATGGTGAATTCGCCGATTGTCGTTTTTTTTTTTTTCGCTTTTTGTTTTGTTTGTTGTTTTTGGTTGATTTACACTGGGATACGACGGATAATAGATACATTTTTTGTTCGCCGTTTTTTTTTTATATCTTTCGACCGCCCAGTTTTGCAGGGGGCCACGAGAGGGAATGCAAGCAGAATTCATCCAAAAATGGGATATGACTTCAAATTTCGAGGAACTCGATGGAGTTTACGTCATGTGGAGAGAAGATGGGCAGAAACTGGTACGAGATGTTGGCAAACAGGATTCCCTGGGAGTAGGCAGAGGGTTTTTAGTTGATTCCAATTGGATTGGACTTTCGGAGTTCGGTCGGAGCCACTGGGTTAGGAGAAGATTACATCTCATTATTCATATTCTTGGGAGCTACGTTTAAATATTTAGTTCGAGTCGAGTTCTGTTCTGTGTGTGGGCCCCGATGGATGAAGGAGAGTATCTATCGATTTTGATTAAGTGGATATTTTGTGTGGAAACATTTGGACAGAGTTGGGCGTGGGCTTCAGTTCAATAAGGTTAGCACAGATTGCCATGTGTGCATGGGTACTTGAATTGACATTTCGCTGGTAGTACAGTGTAGACAAAGATTTGTGCACTGAAATGCTAAATTCTTAAAAATTATCTGAGTGACTGGGATGTTGTTGGGTTTTCGTGAAAAGAATAAAAGATTCTGCTCCATCCATCTTGTCTTAATGTGGTATTTTTCTATACAAACCAAACCTCTTTGTAAGCTCTTCCACTTATCCTAGTCCACATGCATTTTTCCGGACAGATGGAAACCTGTACACTGACCAATAGCTTTGATGTCAGTGCTGTCCAAGGTCATGGAGAGCATTGTTAACCATCACATAAAGAGTTCTCTTGAAAGCCTAAATTACAGCAGTCTTCGCTACGCACGATAAGGCCACAAATCGTTGAGTATCAGAGGCAGCGAATGTGTTACTATATGCCTAGGCTTCCACATAAGGTGTAAACTGTTTTTCACTTCTGCAGACTTGACCACAATCTATAAAGCTTATGTTCGTCCGAAACTTGAATATAACTCGCTTTGTTTGGGCGGAAACTCCCGTCACATGCTTGAGTTTACTTGGTCGTGTTCAGCGACTAGCTTGTAGCTTGGCAAAAGTGTAGTGGCACGACTCATAGAAAACCCAACCATCAATGGAAGCCCTGACCGAGGTTGCGGGAATACCTAACGCAGGTTCAGGACCTGAATGTTTTCCTCTAAACCTTGTCTAGCATGTTCATCGGAGACCTCATTTCCTGTAATCCCATTGTGACCTGGGACCTAAGCAAAACGAATTCAGAAAGCTCTTGCATTCCCGAACTACTTTAGAAGCGGTTAAAGTGTCAAAGCTCCATCCATTCTTCACAATACACATAAGTCTCCACTTGAAAGGCAGATGCATGTTTACAGCACCAGAACCTTGACTGGTTTTCGAGGTATCCATGAAAATTCGACTACAATTCCTTCTTGGTTTAGATTCTAGCCAAAGACAGCCCTGAGCGAGAGGAAAACCAACTTAAAATTTACGGGGCAGTCTGAGTTCTGGTCTCATTGCGTCAGACTGCATATCCATAAGACAGGTGTTCGGGTTGAACCAAAATTCACCTCATTTAAGACGGGAGGTTGTTCTAATGGTGGTGTTCATGACCGCATCAAGAGGAAGATGTTGCTGTTCAACAATGCGTGCTACGGACAACTACCATGAAGCTGAAACAAACCGTTCTATGGAGTTTAATGAAAGACGCAGTGGCATATTTCTGCGAAAACTTTCCATTAAACAATAGACGCATATGTTAGGTCTTATCATTGCCGTGTAATAGAACCCTTAAACTACCAGAAAACTGCGAGAGCTTTCACTGTCTTCGACTTAAAATGTTTTGAACAAAGAAGTTTACTATACTTCATTGGAGAATCGGATTGTGACGCCTTTGAGCATTGGCTGGATCAGACTGATCAACTTACTCTTTCTGGTACAAATAACAACCTCAGTTTTGAGAGGATTAATTGAAAGCCCATTCCTAGTGCCAATCACAGGTTTAGGGGCATCTGCGCATTAGAACAGACCTTCTCTAGGCATGTTGTAACAGAAAGTACGACAACATCATTCACGTATGCCTGAGCGTAGATATTACAGCCGTTGAAGTGTTTAGCAGAGTCCTTCATTCATTTAGATACACTCTCTGCATGTTTAGTTTTTAGTCGTCGTCACTACTGTTCCTCCACCGACGAACTACCCACCTGCAGCCCGGCTGCTACAATCGTAAACCGTTTAACTCAATGATACCTGGAACAATGTTAACGCAGGGACGAAACTCTTGATTTTATTAATCGCGCCCAGGCAAGTCACTTAGTTCGTTGTAAAAGTACTTGCCTTAGGTTGTACTAAACGCTAATAAATTACCGTTTCTTCTTCTGTTTGCCGCGACGGCTTCTGTTCGTTGCAAGGAATATCAATTCTCTTGGCAATGTCGGCTTATCAGCTAGTGCCCCTCATGAGCATATAGTTACAAAGTGTAAGATGTTCCTATTTCTAGGGATGATTTTAGGTTCTTTGTCATAGGGAATCTACCACGCTCATGAGCCATAGACCAGGGAACGATCCTGTGATAGATATGGTTTTAGCCATCAACATTCTACCAACTGATCTTCAATTCTCTAACATCACAATTTCCTGTCATATGTGTTCTCTGCTATTCGGGTTATAGCTAATTAAAAACGGTAAGTCCTTGTAAATAGACGGGGTTCTCTTTTAAGTTATCTATCAAATGCAGTAGAGCCAACATACATATATTGATAAGCTGAGTTTTTATCTCCAGATTGAGATCCTTCCCCACATGGTAATTGTTATGTCCAATGGTTTGATTGTGAGCGTCGTGGCGTAGTGGTTAGTGTGTCGGAAACTACGCAAGAGGTTCCAAGTTCGAATCCCAGAAAACACCAAAAAGTTTTTTCACTATTCCACCTCTTGCGAACGTCTTACAAACATCCGAGAGTATTGATGTCACGACAAAGCTTCTCTAAACAAATTGCCTTTCAGATACGGCACTAAAACCGTAGGTCCCTTCCATTCGTATGAAAAATATAACGCACACAACACGAGTGGTTGCGAGAAGCTAGGCACTTAAAGAGCTGTTGCGCCAAATAATTATTTATTTATTTTATAATAGTTTGATTGAAATAACTATAACCATCGATGTATTGACCCCAGTACCAATGAGTATGACACTTTGTCCCATAAATCAGTCCGTTTCGATGTGCTTCTCACCAAACATAGTCATCCCATTGGATGCTATTATCCAACACAGTCATCTCTATCGCCTGGCACTTTCAATCAGTCACAGACGGAATCGCTTTAAATCTTTCACAGTCACTTCATGTGGAATTGAGTGTGAGTAGTTTCCATTTCTCTTAAACTGGTGTTGAAAATTAGAATGGACTAGGTTCTATTAACGCCTAAAGCCATTGGACCTCATTCACACGAATTTCACTACAATCCAACTCTAGCCTGTAATCTTAAATATTCGTTCCATAGATAGATAAATGGAAAGATTTATTCTTTTCAAGTTCTGTAGGCCATTCTGAAGAGGTGTGTGAGAACTACTTAGCATTTAATGAATTAATTACTTTCGGGAGGAGAACTGGCAGATGCATTGACTTTTAGTAACTTGACGAATTAATTGTTAAATAGAAGAGAAAAATAAAAGAAGATGGGTAGGTACTAGGTACTTAATTAAAGGAATTCGTTCCTGGTTCTGAAAAGTTATTGTCAGTGATTTCTCAAGCATTTTTCTATGTCACTTCTGGGAATTGATTAACAACTGACATTGAGATAAACCCTGTCCCAAATGAAGTGATTTGTTCGACATAAGGGTCTTTATCTCAATTTATATACCATCATCATCATCATCATCGTCTTCGAGATTGGCATTTATGTCAGTTCTTATCAATCAACCAGCATCGGGTAGATACACGGATCGATGCATACACATAGTTGTTCGTAGGACTGAAGAACATCGGCGACGTTCTTACACAATTATTGATTTAATTAAATCAAACAATCCAAGTACAAAGTTATAAAAATAATCTCAACTCAAGGTGGCGGAATGTCGTCTTCGTGTCCTGTCCCCTTCCCAAAAACAAAAGTGGAAACACTTGAGCCAGAGGGTATCGTTATCTAACGTTTAAATATTTACCTAGCAACAGCTGCAGCAAATACACGAGTTCTGTTTTCTCTCTTTGTGTCTATAAACAAAGATTCTTTGCAATTCTATCTCAGAATTAATTAACTAAATACCTCTCTGCCTATAGAAAAGCCTCAAAGTTACGTAAATCGAGTAAAAATCCAAAATGATCACCCGTGCGCGCCTTGTATCTATAAATAGAGAACTACTATCTAACTATGTAGAGGCAGGATGTTTACAATTTAGATACTCGTTTCCCCTAAATATGTCACGTGTCGAGGTTTGCAAGACGGTGGGGTAGCCCGCTTCGTGACTTTCTGCAAATCAAAAACAAAAACACGCGTCGTGACGAGTAAGAAAAGATAAATAAAAAAAGAAAAACAAAAAACTAACATAAAACAATTTATAAATTATGTATCTATCCGTAAACAAAAGACGGACACGCGACGACATACTGCCCCCGTGCTCGAGAGACCAATGCCAATTTATAGGGGGACAGGCGATAGCCCCAGTTTGCGTAGTACTTACTTATTTTTGAAGTTAAGTAATTCGCTTTTAGACTTTTTTTTTTTTTATCTTGTAGTTAGCCTAAAGTTCATTCACCGTCAAGTCTTTCAATCCATTTCTCTCTCTTTTTCTCTGTGCCTTTGTCAACTTCGTTTGCATTGTTTTGCGTATTCTTTGGGTTACCTTTTTTTTATGGACGAAATTTCCTCTGGTTAAAGTCGATGACCTGCTTCTTTGATGTTTGATTGGGTGACAAAGTCTGCAGGTACATTATTTTCTATGATAAATGTATCTAGAACGGTGTTTTGTTTTGGCGCCGATATTCGTTGACCTATAAAATGAATGGATTGTGTTTGTCGTAAATAATGGGAAACAAGAATCGAAATGAAACGATGACATAGTTTTATGTTGTTCGCCATTCACCGAACGGATATGGAATATGAAAGCCAGCTGGTGGAGCGTCTGAATTCTATGGAATTCATGGTGCAATCAGTTTTTCTTTCTTCACTCGTAATCGTTACATCGTTTAATTGTGGCGGGCTTATGACAGTTGTGAGTTTTATTATTGGTAGCACTTTCACAGTTTGTTGAATTTTTAATTGAGACGCTTTATAAGCGGAAGAAATCGTATAAAAAAGTGGTTAAGATAGTGTGACCCTTCACTTGTTAAATGGATTTGTGTGGCGCTTAAATAAGGAACTAGTTTGGTAAACGAAGTCTGAGACAGAAAAAAAAAAAAACTGTTTATAGCTAAAGGGTTATTCATTTCGAGGATGGGATTTCACATCCCTGGCATATGGCATCTGTCAAATCTGTCTGTCATCCATAGTGACAGGTAGTTAGTTCTTGCCTTTCCATTTTACAATATCGATCGTTTAACAACAGTCAACAATTTGACGACGACTTTTCGAACCAAATCTTCTTCAGTGATGAGGCCTATTTCTCGTTTCGTAAAAAAACAAAATTGTAGAATTTGGGGTTCTGAAATCCAAATTTGATCGTTGAGAGGTCATTGCATCCACCGCGGGTGACAGTTTGGTGCGCGCTGTGGACCCGCGGCGTGATCGGGCTATATGTTTTTTTTTTTAAACGACGAAGGCAGCACTGTTACAGTGAATTCTCTGCGCTATGGTCAAATGATAACCATTTTTTTTTGGCCTGAATTTGAAGATATTGATACGAGCCTGTTGCCTCTGTGGCTCTATTGCACGAAAAGTACTCCGGGCGTTTAATTTCGAGTTTTGGCGACATCAAACTATGTTGGGTCTATGCAGACAGTCCTCAAACTTTGGAGCACCTAGAAACCAACATCCATGAAGTTATGGCCGCAATACAGCCAGAAATATGCCGAAAAGTCATCGGAAATTACCTCACAAGAATCGAAGTTTTGCAAAAACTCCCGTGGCGGGCATTTAACCGATGTCGTATTCTATACATAATGGATGGGTAGTCCACAATTTAAACCAGTAAACAAAATTTAATTGAAAATATTTGAATTTAAAATCATAAAGCACAAAATGAATAACCCTTCGATTGAAACAGGGTGGCCATGGTTTAGTGGTAACATTCTCGCTTTGTCACGCTGCAGGTTCACGTTTCAAATCCTGACGTCAAGAATCCTCTATTCATTCGATCGATCAATTGCCAAAGATTATGTCAACTCTACTGCGAAGGCATAACACTGGCAGTAGGGTGGTCATGTAGCTGAAAATGTAACTTGATAGTGATGATGACATCAGGAAGACGGAAAAAATACTGTGAATCATAAGCAACGACAATAACCGCGAAACAAAAATACTCCCCTGTTATCTGGACGTCACCCTTGGAGTTTACTGAAACTTGATACCACCTGAGTTTCAAACCACTACACCAATCTTTCTTTCTCTCTGTCTCTTTTCCCTTACCTTTAGTGTAAGGGTATTGATATCCCCTTTGGCGCGTGCAAATTATAAACAAACCAAAAAAGATCCTCTTGGCTGTAACGTTGTCCATTCGCTCGATGTGACCAAGCCAATGTATTCGTTGGACTTTGATTTTTTGGACTACATCTTTGTGTAGCTCAGGCTCTACTCGGCCTGCTCGCACACAGGACCAACCATGTTTTATTGGTTCTGTCCCTGATTAATCTCAATACCAACTCATACTGAGTGGGCCTCATTTCTCGAGAAAACATCTACAACGGCACACTGAGAACAGCTGATAATGTCAATATCGTCAGCGTATCCCAGCAGCTGAGCGAAGTGCCACAACTTATTTTGATATGTTCTGGTATTGTTGTGTCGAGCTCTTCATCATTATCGTTCATGTTATCAACTTAGCTGTTGAAGGAATATGAAGGACAATTTTTATTGTTTTTTTTTTTACAAGAGTTGACAGTAGCCGAGTTGTGGTTAGCTTAGCTCCTTAATGTGCCCTGTAAGGAACCGCGTTAACATTCTTAGCCCGTTTCTACTTAACCTGACGCATGCTCTAGATCTTTTTTCCTTACCTGAAAACTATCCTGACGTTTTCTCGCATCTCGCACAAGGGTTATGTTGTTACGAGGTAGCCGCTTGTTTAACATTTGTTGGCTTCCTCATTGCTCCCCACTTCAACATATCCAGACCAAGAATTGTATATGCACTTCCAAAATTTTTTTTGAGCTGATTACATAAGGTTTCAGTGCTTCGAAAGCAACTTGTAGGTCTTACCTTGCAAGATGAATGGTAGTTTCAATTTTTGGGTCATAGAGCTAAATTCTAATTTTTGACCTCCACCCACCCCGACTCACGCCACTGTTTTGAAAAAATGATGCCCAATTTTAGTTTTCGGGGTTCGTACACAGGCCACGCAACGCTATTTCTCTCGCTAGCGCGTCTTTCACCTCTTCTAGCTTCTAAACTATAACACAGCACATCTTCAACACAAGTTATTTGCGAAACATTATCCCAAAGACACGAGTATCTCAATAATGAAATTGTGTATTCGTATATAGCCATGTGATATAATGCTGAAAAGAAATCTTTGCGTAGAATCGAACAAATTAATTTTTTTGTCATCTGTGCTCACAGTGGAGGAATGTTTCACCTATCCTTGCCAACTCAAAAGAACTTTCGGGGAAAAAGCTGCTAATCTGCAACTCTTACAGATTGGATCTAGGATCCACAGTTGGGTCTTTTCCCTAAAGAATGAATGGGTCTCAGAGAAGTTAACTGCTACTTTTACCTACCCAATCAATCCATCATAGGTTAGGTTAGGTAGAAGCTTTTCAGGAAAGTTTTAGCAAAAGCGTCGTCTTTTAAGTCTGGCACAGTTCTAATAGTTTGAAATAGCCTAAAATTTTTACCAGTTGAACAGATTAACTAAAATTTGCTTCGCCCCTTATAATAAGAAGATTTGAAGCTATAAGCCATCTTTGTAAAATAAAGTGCACAACTTCTAAAATCACTCAGATTTCAAATTTAGACAAAATTCATTTTTTTTTTTATTCGATTGGTCCACTTAAGTTTCACTTTAACAGCCTACCATGCTGAATTTCTAAGAAACAGCATTTCACAATGGTGATACTTACTTCCTCCAAGGGCTTGGTAAACAAAAATTATGTCTACGCTACAGCATCGAGATAGTTAACGACACTAGAATGAATATATCGATGTTAAGTGATTGTTTTTATCATGATTCTCAAGTACTGTCTGACTCATTTGCTTCAATACCCACTTGAAGATCATTGATAGACCGCTTCGTTCTTCTGGTTTTGTCATGTCATATTCGTAGAATATTAATTATAGTAACATTTGCAAAAAAAAAAAAAAAAAAAAAATATGTAACCTCGCACAATCATTCAATTCGTGCATGACATCATCTTTAACAGCTGGATAGTTCTACACATATCTTGGTACTTGAAACATAAACCTCGAATGAAATTAATGGAATGTCTTTTCATGAACATATAACTCGAAAAAACTATTTGTTATTTCTAACATATTCCGCAAAAAAAAAAAAAAAATACAAATCCAACTGCACCATAATGCAAAACAGACAGACAACTAGGTACAAATGTGTGTACCTGCCTGGGTAAAGGGTTATTCATTTCAAGGTTGAGATTTCACATCCCCGCCATATGACATCTGTCAAATCCATCTGTCATCCATAGTGACAGATAGTTAGTTCTAGCCTTGTCATTTTATAATATGGATCGTTTAACCACCGGTCAACGCAAATTTTTGCATCTTACTAATAACAGTTCTGTAATATCTGTGTATCGTGATTTAAGGACAGATTATGGTCGTCATAATCACCAAATGGGTAGTGTTTGCGATGCCGTGCATCATCGTAATGCTTTATTATCTGAAAACATATTCAATTACATAAAACAAATCCGTAATTGTCACTTCCATGCAACGCTCAGCAATTAGATATTTCCTACACCTCTGTTTGGCATATTTTGCGCTTGGATTTGCATCTTCATTGCTATAAGGTCCATCTTACACAACAACTAAAGCCTGCTGACCATAGAATGCGCTGAACATACGCCGATTTTCGAACAAAATCTATTGCACGAAAGGCTGTTTAATTTCAAGGTTTGTCGACATCAATTGGCCACCAAGATCGTGGGATCTGACCCCGTTGTATTTCTTTTTGTGGGACTATACTAAATATCGTGTCTATGCAGACAATCCCCAAACTTTGGCGCACTTAAAAACCAACATCCGTCAAGTTATGGCCCCGAAAAGTAATCGAAAATTACCTCACAAAACACCCAGTGACGACCATTTAACCGATGTTCTTTTTAAATTTAAAATCCTAAAGCACAAAATAAATAACCCTGTACTATTCTTATTTCTTACTTTGTTTGTCATAACAGCTTTCTCCCTTCTCTATCCTAAAAGCACAATTATTTGGCAGTGAAAATATAAAGGATACCATCAAAACTCATACATTTTTGAACGTCTGAGTTGGTTGATTGTTTTCCATTTCTGAAACTCTGTACAAACTGAAAACCCCTCTTACGAATAAAAGCAAAATGGTAGAATTTTTGATTCTAATTCTTAAAATCTCCAAAACGTAAAACCTCTTCCAATGAGAAATGCTTGCCAAAGTAGAGCAATAAAAGTGCAGCACCAGTAGCTGTGCCAAAAAAAATGGAAACCCAAAGATAATCCACTCTCGTGCTGGAAGACACGATCCCCCTCTCTTCCAAATCCAAGCTTTATTTGTGCTTGTTGAATATTTCCTAATGTGTGTCCACATTCGTATAAGTACTATTTTTTTCCATCCCACGTTATGCTCTGGAGACAAAAAAAAAAAAAGTCCAAGGAATTAGGAAGAACATTGGTGTGACATTCATGTGCTATATTGCATGAGGATAACATCAAAAAGGAGTGCTACTCGAATGTATTTAAGGACGACACAGTTTTGGGTCATTTAACAGTAATTCTATATACAAAGACGTTTGCTATCGAGATGACACATGAAAGTTTATATTTTTGTGGCAAAAAAACGTAGTAAAACTCGAATGGAGTTGATAAATGCGTGTGGGTAGGATATTGCACTGGAGAGAGAGTTATTTTGGCAATTTGGCGAAAGTTCAGGAAAGTTGAAATCGAATAAATAAAACCAACAAAAAAATGGCTAAATGTGTATAACTTTGGCCAACTTTTCTTTATTTTAACTTAAATAAGACGTCAGCAACACAAGATTAATTCGAAATGTAGACTGTGCAGGGCACTTGTGTAGGAATATTTTTTTTTTTAGGATTTTGGGTGAAGGATTTCTGAAAAGATATTAGGTTGAAGGAGATTTTTGATATGACTAAGAAGTCAATGTGTTTTTTCTGCACATTGTACTCGTACATATTCGTATTTCTGTTAATTTTCTATCCCAATCAGGGTGTTGCAAATTTCTTGGCAAAAGTGTCAATTTGTCATCACCTGCTATGGTTAATCAACCAATCTTAGACTGTAGTCATTGAACCGTCACCATGAAAATTCCCAGCTCATAATTCTGATAGCTTTCATCATAGCTTAAGACAACAAGATATACTTACTTACTTAGGTGGCGCTACAGTTGAGGGTGGACCTAGGCTTCAACCAACAAATCTTAGCCAACTGCTTTCAGTTCCGCACTCCAAATTGGTGTAGATCCCCTTCTACTTGTGCGCGCCAACTAAGGCAAGGTCTTCCTCTTCTGTGTCGTCCTTCTGGACTAGATTCGAAGACTCAGCATTGTTGTCCATTCGCTCTACATGTCCTAACCATCTTAAAAGACCAATGCGCAATTTTTCGACTAAGTCGATGTCGATGTATAGCTCGTACAATTCGTCGTTGAATCTCCTCCTCCAAAGTCCGTCAACGCAAACGTGATCCAATATCTTACGAAGAATTTTTCTCTCGAAACGACCAAGGATATCTTCATCCGCTTTCGATACAGTCCATGCTTCAGCGCCATAGAGCTGGACCGGGATTATCATAGAATCTCCTTAGTTCTTCGGGATAGATTGACAAGAGTTATTCTTCTTTGGATTTCTGCTCTGATATTGTTGTCTGTTGTGATAGCAGAGTCAAGGTTTACAAAGTCCCTAACAACCACTGTCCACTGTGACGGTCTGTCTGATTCGTCGAATCTTGAACTTGTTCTCAGCCTAGGTTAGTTTAACGATTCTAGCGCTCATTGGGGCTGATTGTAGGTAGTTGCCTATTGACGTGCTGTTCCCAAATTTTCGAAAGCAGACAAAGCTTTACTATTACCGTGGGTAAAGTCTGCATTATTGACAATATGTTGCCATTTCTTACTTTGTCCAGGGACGAGGTATTTGTAGTTTGGCTCTGTCGTCTGGATCCATTTGGTTCTTTGCATCAACTTGTTCGTTGCGCTATATATCGCTAATATCGATTACGCGGAAAGTTTACGACTGGTTTGGAGATCCCTTTGGTCGGTGTGTATACTATTTTGTGTTGGATTGGAACGGAAATCCATGTGCCACCGTCTGGGTTCACCTTTGTTGACAGTTTTTTTATTTGCTGAGATTCAGCTGTTTAACCCAGACAATAGCTCTCTGGAAAGTTAAATTGCCTTTCCTGATTCAAGCGCCAGCTGGAAAATCTTGTTTAAAATGTTCAGATGTTTCATCTCCTAACAAGGGCCCGTGCTCCTGAATTTAATGGTTTTCTGCTACTCGTTTAAAAGAGTGAAGCCCGTATCGAGACCTAGAATAATAATTATTTTGCTTGCCGACGTGTGTCGCAGTTTTTTAATCGCAACAGTTCAAGACACTTGAATCCACGTCTAAAGACTAACTGTTGAAACATGATACCAAAGAGCCCGTACCCGAGGCAGATATGTAGAGCTCTTTCACCTCTTTTCCTCTAGAACTTAAGGCCGAACTATAATAGAAGAGTGGTTTCGTACGACTACTTCCGAAACAGTACGAATACAAAGGATTTGTATTGTGTGACCATAATAGCTTTTTGTTTCGTTAAGTTTTCGTTCACTTTTGCTTACTTACGAAAGAGCGAATCCATTCGCTTCAGATTCTCCATTATGTTCTGGCAGTTAGTGCCGAGGATCTGCTGAGAATTCCATGACATTGCAATGGAATTTTGATGCTCTGAAATAGTTAACTTTGGGTCGAGAAAAGAATGCGTAAGTACTTGACTACAGTCATAATGGCCATCTAGTCGTAAATAGTATCATCTCCGTCCTCGACGGATGGACGATCCTCAGACAACTTCTGTTCACGACACCACTCAAGGTGGATTGCATCACAGAGTGCCGGTAAGCTGCTCCCGCTGATGACAATGCATTCGTCATCGGCAAACTCAATAGCAGCGTATTCTTCCTCATTAAACCTAAACACGAACTAGTCGACCCTTGTGCAAAGCCTTTTATAGACTTCAAAGTTTTCCACCGCTACGCATCAAAAGGATCCATCTCAAAGCTCTAATTAAAGTCGCGGTTTCGAAAAGCATATTGCTTTCGGTCAAGTGCACGACTCACTTCCTATCAGCTAAACTAATGTCGTTTTCGAGGACTTGGGTCTCTGACAAGGTTAAGAAGTGCTTACATCTTAGGCTTAGCTTCAGCCTATTTGAATATTTAAAGTCTATTTGGTTCGGTTGATGCCTACCTTCAAAAGGTGTTTCACCGATGTACTCGTCGGCATGCTTTTCCGAAAGTTTACTCCTGTAGGCATTTTGCCTTCTCTTTGTGAAGAAAATTTTACGTTTTTAAGTTTCCTTATGAGGACTTAAGGTACATTCGTTGTGATAGATCGTTTAGTTCCTCCCAGAGTGCACTACTTGGTGGATACGATTAATCCTTACATCTATGTTTACCATAATTCTACCTTTATAATATCTTAGAATTTGGGGACATAGGACCTCAGTTGGCTGTACTCCTCGTTCTCTTCCAACATAAGAATGTTTGGCTCTTGATTTCGAGCATCTGTCTTGGTACGACATTTTGTGACTCTCTTTCGATATCCTTTGTAAATGATGCACGTAAGTCGTGGCTTAAGTCAGTTGTTTTTCAATTGTCAATTGAGTATACAGAACGAACGTTCTTTCACAATGAACTGAAAAGCGAACCTATAACGCTGTGGCAGCGCCCGAGATGCCTCCACTACCGTCCCATCTTTCAAGCTCTGAAACGTAATCAAATTTTCAATATAAATTTGCAAAGGACCCTAGGGTGCTGCGGATTCAAACAGATGGAAATTAATGGCTGTATACCTTTTAAACTTAACACAACAACAGTATTTCACTTGGCTGCTTATAGATTATGTCGAAAATTTCCACACAAGATTGCAGTTTTGAATTTTGCGAGTAGAAAAGCTAATGGTGCTCGCGGTCAAAGCCACCGGGACAGAGCTTAAAGGCCTCCTGTATCTCTTAGAAAGGCAACGGTTTTCTGTAGTGTTGTGGAGCCTGGTATTTGAAAAGAATGTGCAAGCAATCTACAAAGTTTATCTGATGAAAGATTCATGTCGTATAGACGTTCTCTGTGACACAAAAAAGAGTTCAGAACACGGTACTACAACACCAGCGTATCAGCACTTTCGTTGCCTGCGTTGCCTTCATGAGTTAAATGTTGAACGTGATAATTTCTTTTAAATTTTCCAACAGCAATGTGTCCCTTTTCGCTTTCTTTGTTGGAAAACAAAAATTTGAGACGAAAAGTTGTCGATGGCCTTCTAACAGGAAAACCCTTATCAGACGAAAAATTGTAAATCGATTTCGCACGACCTTCTTCAGTAATTCTGATCAAATTATCACGACTCTACAACGCAAAATGTGCATCTTTTTACAAAAAAAAAAGTTTTTCAAGTTTTCCAATTCAATTATCCATGTGACCTTATTCAAGCAACGCACATATGCGTGCCCTTCTCAGTTTAAACTTTATTTTCACAAAATTTATTCCACCAAGTCAGGATAAATTGAGTTATCCTCGACAAAAAAAAACACATATTTACATCGCAAATACTTGTGCATGAACAACAAAACCTGAACAGAGATCTTTTTCACACGCTTATGCTAATTCCCAAACCCAATAAAAGTTCCCTTAAACTTCTATCTCTCCCTTGTATAATTTTCTGTTTGCAAAATCTCCTCCTCTTATCTCATCACACATTTGAACCCAGTTGAACTCCGTCAAAAAAAAAATAACATTTCATCGGTGAAAATGAAAAATCACAGTTCGTTGTTTGTGTGCGGATGCGAATATAAAAAAACTCCACAACAAAAAAAAAAGTATCTCATCGCATCCCCACATGAACCTAAACCCGATATATACACCCGCATGGTGTTGAGTCACTGCTGGAATCGAGCGGCTATAAACAGTCACAGCAGCGAACTCAATTAAAGTTATCAGTGCTCATCAATGCCTCCAGAGACGGCGGCAGCACAAGCTACAATACCATGGGCAGCTAGCTCATACATTCCTCTCCATTTTATTTTGCATTTCAGTTTAGTATCTGTTTGGTCATTCGAAAACTCCATCGGAATTATGTAGCATCGCACTAGCGTTCGCAGTGTCGCAAGTATAGAATTTAAACTACAACGAACTACGGAAATCCAACCCCTTCTCCATCCAACATAACAAGTACGAAAAATAAAACGAAAACCAAAACGCAAAGTATCTCAACGATTCAAAAATGATTCTCGAGTAGAGAGAATCGCCCGCGTACTAGCGCCGCCGGAAAGAGTGAGTGTACAGTGTAAACAGTGTGTGCGTGAGTGATTCAAATCGTAGATAATTAGAAAAAGATAAATAAAATCGGCAAAAAGTATAAAAAATACAAATCTATAGATACGTAGATACGCGCTGCAGGCGAAAAAATCCACATCGAAGTATACATCTATACGTAAAATGTTCGCAACTGGAAAGATCATAATTCAATTGGTTTTATTAATTTCGATTAACTGGTGGATACCGATAACAAGAACCCATGTCATCGCGAACCCGTCACCATCACCATCACCATCACCATCGCCATCACCGTTCGCTGGCGATGGTGATGGGGATGCAGTATCTGTACGAGAGCCAGAGACTGCAACTGCAGCAGATGATGCATTCGCAGCAGACACAACTCAATTACCAAACGACTCACCTATAGAGTCTGCACTAATTCCACTTACGTTGCCAGCAGCAGCACCGGAGCCAGTTCCTGTACCAATACCAGTGCCAGCACCAGATCCAGCTCCCGTACCAGTGCCAACTAAATCGACGGAAGGCTATCCGCCGGCCATAGCCGAAGATGATAATTATGGTAATTAGTTTGAATAGTTATTATGTAGTATTATACAATAATATTGCTTTTTTTTTTGTTATCATTATATCTTCGGTGGGTGGATGAGAAGCACCACCACCGGAGGTTTAGTTGGACTTTGCATACGAGTATGACCTAAATTTATGCAAAAAGATACTCGTACATTAAAGCGGACAAATCAATTGCATTATATAGAACACAGTTAGCGCATTAATAGTGCTTAATGCCGAGCACTATTTCGAGTTCTATTCAGTTGGAGCGTAATGTGCATATCCAACAAGGTCGACACAGGCACACATTGACGGTGGCCACAAAAGTGTTTGCGTCTCTCTATATATTGAGTCAATGTGATTCAGTTTTTGTTGTTCCTACAATTGGAATCGCAATTAAGTCGGCCGTACTAAGTACTATTGCTGATGTTTTAATTAATTTCTTTCATTCGATATTGGATTGAGTTAATCAAGTGGATAGGAAAATATTATTTATTTTTTCTAATTTTCTTTATTAATAAATTATGTCCTTCAACAGTGAGTCTGTGTAATGTCAACAAACGTTTATATCATTTTTTAAGTTTATTGATGATGTATAGGTAGTTGACAGACGGTTGGAGATATCCGCATGTACTCGTATACCCACAATGCGCTACGTCTCTGGGTATGCCAGGAGGTCAACAGTTCTCATAAAATCAATCTGAATTGGATGGATTGGGATAGCTATAGGTAGATTATAGCAATATTTGCTTTGTGTGATTTTAGGCTTCATCAGATTTTTCATCAAAAACATGTTATTTCATATTATTTTCGATGATCGGTGAAACTGTTTTTGTTGTCAAAAGATTCGTAGTCAGTTAAGTCATATGAATTTCAAATACGTCTCTATCTCTGCAGATTGATTCCACTTCAGACGATCAAACGGTTGTAGATAGATGAGATTATAAAAAGTTTTATTTTGGACTACGCCATTTGTAAATTTCGATTCTTGTGAGGTCATTTTCGATTACTTTCCGGCATATTTCTGGCTGTATTGCGACCATAACTTCATGGATGTTGGTTTTTAATAAGTGCTTCAAAGTTTGGGGATTGTCTGCATAGAAACGATCTTTAGCATAGCCCCATAAAAAAGAAATCCAATTGATGTCACCAAATCTTGAAATTAAACGGACGGGTAACTTTTCGCGTAATAGAGGCAAATTTGCCTATGTCTTGTGGCACGTAGCCCCGTCCTGTTGGAACCACATGTCGCTCACATTAATGTCTTCAATCTCAGTCCAAAAAAAAGTTGGTTATCATTTGACCATAGCGCAGAGAATTCACCGGAAAAGTAAAGCCTTCGCCGTTTTCAAATAAATACGGCCCGATCGCGCCACCGGCCCACAGCGCGCACCAAACTGTCATGCAATGACATCAACGATCACATTTGGATTCTCAGAATCCCCAATTGTGCAATTTTGTTCGTTTTCGTAGTCGTCGAGCGAAAAATTGGTCTCATCATTGAAGAAGATCCTTAAATCGCGATACACAGATATTACAAAACTGTTATAATGTGAATGTGCCTTAATTTTTGCAAATGGCGTCAAATGTCATTGTGCTTTGACATTTATGTTGTAGACAGATAGAGAATTAGTTGACAACAAGCAATAGAGCGATACACACCTTCAACGATGGCAATTCCCGTGTGATCTTCCGTTTTGGCGGATGGGCCAAAAGTAATGTCATAATGTGAATGCGCCAGACTTCTTCCTTTGGGACTTTTTGAAATCTCGCGTTTACCACAACAAACCACAAACCTTGCAAGTCTTGAAAGTCAACATTGAAGAAGAAATCACCAATTTGGAGTCAGATGTTTTACGAGCAACAATTCAAGATGCCGTAAAACGAGCACAAATGTGTATCTCCTCAAGAGGTGGTCATTTGACCGATATCATTTTTTCAACTTAATGTCATCAATTTTTTTCATTTCTAACAAAATAGCAGCCAATTCACATTATGACATTACTTTTGCCCCACCTTGTAGTAAGATGCAAGAATTTTAATGCATTGAGCGGTGGTTAAACGATCCATATTGTAAGATGACACGATAATAACTAACTACCTGTCACTATGGATGACAGATGTCATATGCCAGGGATGTGAAATCCCACCTCGAAATGAATTAGTATGTAAAATACTGTCTTCGACAATTTTGATGGGAATAAATCAGTAAAAGACATGTTGAAAATTCTGGATGAATTATTAATGCAACATTTTGAAAAAAACATATAAAATGTGAACATTTTATAAAAAATTCTATGAAAATTTGATTTTAAAGTCTTCTGGCGCTTAGAAATGTAAACTGCTCTAATGTGCATTGTATACCGTTGAATAGGAAATTCAATTGGCTTTCGAAGAATATCTCACACATTAATTTGCGCTACACCGTTAAAGAGTTAGAGCAGCATTATTTAGTTGGAGTCATAACAAACTTAGAGCCAACGTTTCTTTGAACGGGGAGCAGGGAAGATGTATCTGTATTACCGGAAAAGTTGTTTCTGAAGTGAAATAACCCTGTATACTCAATAAGTTGGGTACCAAAAAACGATTTTACCAAAATCTCGCTTTGCAATAATCCATTGGAGTGGTGATGAGCATGCTCTACGACCTAAAGAGATCTATTATGTCAACTCTTGGTGCACCCCTTCCAGTCAAGTATTTTGCTATTCTTTTGCGAATCAGCGCACCGCTGCATCCAGGGTTATATCAGCTTCGTTGAGGAATCTGCAAGTATTTTCACTGCCTAGGCTTAGCTCCCTTAGGTTTTTTTTCCAGTTTACAGTGACTGTTAACATCTTGTTAGACTTAACTAGACTTAACTATAATCAGTTCTTCCCCCAATTAGTCCTATTGAAGACTATTTTGTTGAAGTGGTAAGTGGAACAAGTACGAGTAAGTCTCTTATAGGTGTCGTCCAGATAGTGGCATTGATCTTGAGCCTTTTTATTCAGTGATGGAGAGTGTTTCAGCAACATTAGCTGAAATTATCATCTGTGGGGACTTTAATTGTAACCTTTTATGCAGAGTAGGTGCAGAAGCATTTGTTGCTAACATAAAAATCCCATTAACAATAAAGTTCCCACACATTTTACTGGTGCATCAAGTAATATTGAAACTCTTTTATACGATCAATTATCCGCTCCTGTTTTTTCGAAACACGATTTAATTTTCGCGATCTTTAATAAAACTAAGTCTAGTCAGGCACAAACCTACTCATACAGAGATTTCAAAAATATCAATTATGACAAATTGGAGGAAGATATTTTAAGAGTAAATTGCCAGCAATTATATTACATGACCTCGCCCGACTCACAAATTAGTTATCTGCAAAATCAAATGAAAACTTTGTTCGATAGTCATGTTCCACGTATCACTAAACACATTAAAAACAACAATATTTCCTGGTTTACTGCAGAGATTTTACATCTAAAAAATAGGCGTGACTTAGCCTTCAATAGGTGGAAGCGTTTCAAATTGCCAGGCCTACAAGTACTTAAGAAACAAGGATCGCGGATTTCTCCTCCTGAATATAGACCTATATCTATTTTGCCTTTTTTTTCGAAGGTCATGGAAAAAATAATTCATGTTCAATGGTCTGTATATTTACAAAACAACAAGTTGCATCACTGCTCTCTTAAAAGTTCCAGATGATTTTCGCGTTGCTATTGATAAAGACGAAGTTACATTTTTAACTTTACTTGATTTTTCCAAAGCTTTTGACAAGGTAAACCACTTACTGTTGGTACGAAAATTAGAAAGAATATACCGCTTCTCTCCTGCAGCTCCGAAACTTAATAGCTTCATTATGTCGCAGAAAGGCAACAAGCAGTAGCACTAAAAAAACCAAATATCCGAATTTGCAAATGTATCAACAGGAGTGCCACAAGGGTCAATCCTAGGCCCCTTGTTGTTTTCCATTTTTATTAATGACCTTCCGCTGTCGGTTAAAAATAGTTTTGTACACATGTATGCTGATGACGTACAAGTTTATTTAAGCTGTAAACTGGCCTAATTGAAGATGGAGCTGATAGATTGAATGAGGACCTCAAGCAGGTATCACTTTGGGCAGAAAGAAATGCATTACAGTTGAATCCACTTAAATCAAAGTGTTTAGTAATATTTAAAAATAAACTGGATATGGATTATTTCCCAAAGCTATATCTGGGAACTTCTGAAATCAAGTACATTGACAAAGCAAAAAATTTAGGCACATGGTTTAACCGAACTCTCACTTGGGATAATCACATTAAGTCAATTATTGGTAAGGTGTATGGGTGTCTAAGGAACTTATCTCAATCTGAATACTTTACGCAACAAAATACAAGACTGGTGCTTGCTAAAACCTTAATTCTTCCACTAATTACTTATGGGTTCCAAATCTTCTGTAGCCCGA
This sequence comes from Pocota personata, assembly GCA_963082735.1. NCBI lineage: Eukaryota > Metazoa > Arthropoda > Insecta > Diptera > Syrphidae > Pocota > Pocota personata. The sequence continues at coordinate 270,870,346 of OY720429.1, forward strand.
GCGCCGAAATGAAAAGAAAACTTATAGTTGTGGGGATATGACCACGTCTCCCCCATTCGTAACAAAATTCTTGGCTGTACTTTGGAGGCTTACTTGGATTAGTTAGTCATAATTTATTTGCATAAAATCATTATCAATAAACAACCACCATACCTACATGAAAAAATACATCTTTTGCCGTCACCTCGCTGTCTCTCTATTTTGCAACCTAATTTTTTCATGTCTAACTTCCAAACTTCAATTTTTCATTCATGCCGTCCGCCTGTGGAAAGCATTGCCTCGAAGCATCACAAGACTGCACAATACTGATCGGTTTGATAATTATCTACTTCTTTATCTGTCTAGTAGGTAGAATTCTACAATTAACTTGAATTTTATTTGAATTTTTTTATACGGATATATTAAAATGAACACCATTGATTTATACATACGAGTAAATAAAATTAGTTATTGTTTCTCGGTTTTTTTCATACTCCATTCGTAATAAAATTAATTTTAATAACACTTTTACTAATGTAAAGATTTTAACAGTCTGATGTAAAAAAATACTAAAAAATAGTAGGTTGGGCCGGTTTTAACCGTGCCAAAAAGTCACCAGCACAAGCACACTCCATTGGTAGAAATATTGCGTATCATTTCCGTTTACTATTAGGTACATAATTATGTACCGCTTACTTAATATTTTTTTAAAGATTCTAATAAAGATAATACCTAGACCTTTTTGAGCTCTAAAAGTCTTTCATACAGCGTTTATAGTTTAGCTGTCATATCGAATTTAGTCCACTGCAAATGATGACTTTTATCCGACTTCGGTGCACATATAGCTTTATAGAGCAGTGTTGATACTTGACGGATGAAAAACGCTTCCAAATTGGTCAAATGGTTATTGAGTTATAAACGGTCACGCAGACAGACAGAGAAACATTTCCCGAGGGGAATCTTGGCGTGTCCTGTTTTTTTTTTTTTATATAATTTGCACGTTTGAAAGTTATGAATACCCTTATACTAATTTTAGGACACGGGCATTTTTAAGGAAAGGGGAAGAGACAGAGAGAAAGACAGATTGGCCTGGATTGATATTAAGTTTCAGTGAACTCCAAGGGTGTCTGTCCAGATAACTGGGGAGCTTGTTTGTTTTTGCTTTTGTCGTTGCTCATGATTCACAGTATTTCTTTCCGTCCTCCTGATATCATCACGATCAAGTTGCATTTTAGCCATATGACCGCCTTAGTGCCAGTGTTATGCCTTCGCAGTAGAGTTGACATAAGCTTTCGCAATTGATCGACTTTTTATTTATTTCATGCGAAATAAATAGATGATTATTGACATCAGGATTCGAACCGTGATCCTGTAGCGTGACAAGCGATGATGTTACCACTACACCACGGCCACCCTCACGGTCCTGTTAATTTCTTCTTCTGACCCTTCAACGATTGTAGCTGCTCATTCGTTGGCCAACTTATCGGATTCTTCATTGCCCTTTATTTCCAATTTTGATCTAATTCACCAGGATCTCAATGCCTTATTGACTGTCTGACATAATCGCAACAATTTGCTTGGTATGGTTTCTGTCGATGTTGAGTTAAGCACAGATTCTGATCTATCTGTGTGATTTTATGGTATGCTGTTTGAATGTACATACGAGTATAACTAATACGTTGAGGATTCATTGTTCCAGTCTTCCTTATTGTCGAGTTTGGAGCGAAGTTTTTAACAAAGCTTAATTTCATTACTACTTCGTCTCTGGGGATTGGTTGGTTTATTGGTTTGGAGTGGCCCCCAAAGATGTACACTTAGACCAAAAATGAATCGATTGTGTGACGGGTGGTTCACACCGCTCACCAATTACTTTTTATAATGAAATTTTTAATTTTAGCCGTACAGGCTAATCATTGAAAAAGTTAATGTTGACGAGTGCAAGGAATTCTACATAAGAAGTGTGATTTAATATTGTGGACTGAGTCTTGTTTTTGCTGCAATCCACATTTTCTAATACGAGATGTTAGAGGCGTATACAATTATGATTACCTCTATATGAACTCATTATCCCCGTCATGCGTGCATTGTCAAGTTAAACTTTGCACTTTCTAAAGACTTATTTCTGATGTTCAAAGCTTTGCTTTCTTGGCCTAAGCTACTGCCCCATAGGTGATTATAGTGCTCACCATCATAGCGCACATTCAGTTTTGGGGTAGAATTTCCCTGCTAGTACAATAAGAGCTGGAGTGGTTTTTCGAAATACGAGTACTTCGTTAAATTGCTTGTTCCGTTGACGTTTGTTTTACTACTAACACACAATTTCTGACCAATCTAACTCTTGCTATCTTGCGGATGGATCTCAAGTGAGGTCGAATTTTTTTCCTGGAAAATTGTACCACAGTAGTTAGTATTGGTTGAACTGATGTTTATTTTCTTTGCTTATTCCCTCGTGATTTTTAGTCGTTTCAGTATGATGTCACAGAGTATAACCTTGGGCTATTACCATTGGCAAATCTATAATCACACTTAACCCAAAGGAGGTCCATTGTGAAACCACGGATCTATTGCTATTCTAACTACCTGAGAGCTAGTTGAATCAGACGGAGCTTCTTATAAAGCGGTGAATGTTTCTGAGCTCCTAGATGGAGCAGTCTTCTTTTGGACAGGTACAAAGGAAATGGAGTATCGTTTCCTTCTACTCCTCGTCCCTGCAGCTTCTGCAATACTTATTTGAGAAGAGGCCCAGCCCTTTAGCTTTGTAGACCGATAGAACAATGCCCCGTGAGGACACCGATGACGGTGCTGATCTGCGATCCTTTTAGCAAAACCAATCTATCAGAGCGTTTTTTTTTTTTTTATCTAGCTTGGTCCAGATTTGTCTAGAGACTCTACAAGTAGTAAGAGTCCCCCATCTGTGATTGACTTCTTTGATTGCATCCAGCATGATTAAATATTTACACGTAGCGAGAGGCATACCTAAGTTTTGCTTTTCCGGCATAATTCTGAGGGTTGTGCCTTTTCTAGCGAGCTCGTCAGCCTTACAGTTACCCGGTATGTCTCTGTGGCCTGGCATCCAGCATAGATGAATATTATTCCGTCGTCTCTGTGAGAGACGATTGGCAATCTTGAGCAGCGTTTGAAGTGAGTGAGCATGATAGCAGAGACTTTATTGGCGCTTGGCTATCAGTGAAAATGCTAATATCCCCAACAAATACTACACTTATACACTTCAGCCAGGACAGGGCTTCCTTAATCGCCATTATTTTCGCGCTACAGTGATCTGGGAGATGGAAGGAGGTGCTCAAATTGAGTTTTCCGGATAAAACACCTACACCCACCCCATTTCCGATTTTAGAAGCGTCTGTGTAGAAGTGAACTGAACTGTCATCGTTATCGGCAACGTGTTTCCCACTCACTACAGGCAGGAATTGATGCCCGGAAGTTGGTATTAGATCTCAGTTATGCTCATACATGGTCACGTCTATAACAAGGCGATGTCTCTGCAGTTGCTGAAGTCTTTTTCCACAGTCCACTTCATTGTCATCGTCTTCTATCTATCTCAACGATTATGTCTCCATTAGGTTTTGATAACGCTGGCTCCATCGGATCATAAAACTCGATGATGGTAACATTTCTGTCCTAAATTCGGCTGTCAAAATACGATTTCTAAAATCGCCTTCAATCAGCTTATTTCACTTAATCCCTAAATACTCTGCTTGTAACTATCTCATGAACACTTTCTCTAATTAATCTGGCGCTTTGTCAACCTTAATTGCCAGAGTCTAGGAGGGTTCTGGTTCTCTCCCAGAATGCAATCTTCGTCCAAATACAAAAGCAAAAAGTCTTCAAAGTGTGATGAGTTCTTACCTATGGGGTGCTAGCTGTTTCGGTGGCAGATTTTATTTCAGAAGGTTAGGTTGCCACCTACAATAGGACATAAGTTTACAACTGCTACCAACTGCTTCAAAGGTTACTTCATGTTGTGCCTAAGCACTGTGGAGTTAAAAGCATCTTTTGGTCAAGGACAACACAGAGAGTGTGCAACGAAGACGAGGAAACGAGTGAGCATATAACTATGCAGCTACTGCGTAACTAGAACTCGTTTTAAATTAACTTCTCCTGCATTTTGAAAAAGCTATAACAAGGAGGAAACTACAACCAGTGGTAAAGGTTTACATATTAGTTACTTAGTTAATGTGCTGATACGTTTGTTCAGCATGAGGTATTTTAGGTACGAAAAGTCTGTTAAATCCTTTTAAAGAAAATTGTTCCTTCCTTGCCCCAATGTTTTCGCGACTGGAATTAGTGACAGTAACGCCTTACAAACCAGCATCACATCTAAAGTTCAACTGATTCCTCCAAGCCAGCGTCCATTAACCTCACAAAATCTTACCAACAGCGAAAGTTATGTGTGTGTGAGTCTACACTTGTAGAGCCGGCAAAGATCAAGGGGTGCTCTTTTGGGCAACAAACACGAGCAACATGTGCAAAGCAAAGTGAGTCACTCGAGTGAAGAACTCTCGTGTTTATTGACCCTCAGAGGTGGAGTACTGCGCGCTCTCCACGAGAACTTGTCACTTGAAACCAGTGTTGCGAATTTAATCTCAAACTGAAAAGAGTTTTATTTTTAGATACTCTTGTGTTGTTACTGTTATAAGATGTTCATTTAGTTTTTTGTTCCGAGACCCGTTTAATTTATTGAGTTCCGCACCCTTGCACGGGGTGTGAATTAATTTCGTTTAACCATGCACGGTATGGGTATTTCGAAGCGCAATGCTTAAACAAAAGACAAGTCATTAAAATCATGCCCCTATGCAGACGCAATAAAACTTAACGAAGCACAGATTAGTCCGCTAATTGGACCCAACTTTACTGACTCGAAGGCAAAAGCAAAGTCGCCCTCAAGCCCTGAACAGTAGTTGCTTCGGAAAAATGTAATTTTTCTTCTGGCTTAGTTACGTCTTCAACCAACTCCCCCCTTAATCCATTTTAATTAATAATTTAATGCGCATTTCAAATGGCCAGCGAGTGACTAATCGAAATAAATTTGCATTTGTTTTCAGCGAGCTTGAAGTAGTATCTTATTGTTGTTTCGAAATGGGTGGGGGCGGCTGGCGGGCGCGCTCTACTCCTCTGCGTTTTATAGTTTTTCAGTTTTTTTTTTTTGGTTTCAATTAAAAGCAGATAGTTGGGATTATTTTTGCGTAGCTACCGGGAGTGAAGAATACCAACTAGGCACATGCTAATTTTTTAATTATTCAACAATCGGAAGTAAGGAACGGTGGGGGAGAAGCACAAATAAACAAATGAATAGAATCACTCACCAGCTGTTCTGTATTTGTTTTGTTTTGTTGCATAAGAATGCTTTATGAGGAGCTGCAATGTCTTACTGCTGAATGCCAATAAAACGGAGCGATTACTCGTATTTCCTAGATCTAAGATTGATTGTTGTTTATGTTCAGAGTAATTAGTTAGTACTTGATTTGAAAAACATTGGAGGTTAAAATTCAAGAATTTTGTTAGGTTTTGCTGTGCACACTAATTGGTGCAGCTAGTTTTCCCAGTGTCGGTTTGCATTTTTTATCTGAAGGCTTTTTTTTTTATAACGTGGCCAAACTTCTGCGTAAGCTCTTCCACTTATCGTATTCCACAAACATTTTTCCGGATAGATGGAGACTTGAACACGTTTAGCCAATTCCGGAAAAGGACAATCAAATCTTGTCTTCGAACTACCGACCACCCGTCATGGAGAGCAATGTTAATCGCCACATTACGAGTTATCTTAAAATAAACATCCTTTAGCGTTTCAAAGGGGACTTAATAACCTACTTGTACGAAAAATGGAATCAGTGCATTCATAATCATGGTCAATGTAGAGTTGTAGCCCTTGATATTTCCTTTCGATAAAGTTTGGCATAGTGCGCTCGTTAACAAGCTTCAAGCTCATGGCGTCGGTGACGTTTTCAAGAAGTTGACCGCGAGTTTTGTATTGATAGATGTACTTCTACACCATTTTGGACCAATGCTGGCGTTCACCAGGGCTCATTACTCCGTCCCTTTATCTGGGGTCGAATTACCGCATCAGTGAATGAATGACTCGTCACGTAATTTGCATTGTGTTGTTAATAGATCTATCAACAAGTAAAAGAAATTACATGACGAGCAATACGTTCACTGATGCCGTAATTCAAGCCCTAACGACACCACGGTAAGGGACTCAAATCGTGGCGTCTTAGAGGCAGCGAGCAGCGAATGTTTACCAAACTAAACTATGACATAGATGCAAACCTCAATGGGGGTGCAAACAAACAATACAACTGAGTTGTGTTCAACGCGCCAAAAACCCAGAGCTGTCTCTTGTCTATGAAGCGAGATACGAACTTGTCAATACTTGACAAGTATGTTAGCCCAGATCTTCGATGGAACCAGAAGATTACTGATGCCGCAAAAGGTGATACTATAGGTATATGCCTGCGGACTTGATCACAATCTATAAAGTTTATGTTCGTCCAAAACTTGAATATAACTCGCACGTTTGGTTGGGAGCTCCCGTCATATGCTTGTTTTTACTTGATCGTGTTCAGGGACTAGCTTATAGATGGATCGGATTGATCAGTGTATAAGCAGCCAAATCCCTTGGTTCGAACATCGCCGGAATGTTGGATGTACTGGTAATTCCACCACAAATGTTCAGACGAAGTATATAGTTGTGTTCTGCCTGTCCCTCTGTTTGATCGTAACGCACGTGTCGCCCATTCAGCACATGCATGTATGATACTTTAGAGCCTACTTTCGCGCTCACCAAACACCGTAGGAGATCGTTTTTTAGCCATTCAGTACAAATGTGGAATAGCTTGCCTTCCTCAGTATTTACAGAAACCTACTCGTATAATTTTCAAAGATTTAAAATTAGCGCGCATCGTTACCTAACTCTCTTTGCTTACCTATCGAGTCTTTAACTCTTCCCCATACACTTTCCTTTCACCCCATCTCTGGGTATTACAATCTTCAAAGAACACAATGCCTATGAAGACTTTTGTTGATGTGTTGCTGCTTAACAATACTGAGGAAAGTATTGCTTGCAAGAAATTCCACCTGATTTCGTTCAGAGATCAGATCTCACGAATTATCCAATTGCTGTTCAAAGCAAAGCAAGGTCAACCTCATCTGACTGCACCAGATCAGAGCTTCGGTAATTGACAAGACTTGACATGTACTCATATTACGTTTACATCCCCTATAAGTTCAGAGTAGGTTAACCAACCTTTACGGTCCTTACAAGCTAAAGTAATCAAAAAAGCTACAATTCGATGATCGCATTCCTTCGGATGCAACAATACACTATACACAAAGCACATAGTATCGGGTAGAGCAATCAGATTCAACAAATCTGGATTCTAAACTCACTACCAAGGGATTTGATTACATCTTCAACAGAGTATAGTACTGATCCCCAAAATTCGTTTTGGCTTTCCCCATAAAAGATTTGTGGGATGATGAAAAATGTCGACTCGGATATCTCTATCGATGGGTCAAAAATGCGTTGTGGTGTCGGTGTGTAAAACATTGAACGAGCAGTAATATCGTCTACCAGATTCTACCAGTCTTTTCCATGCGGCGCTACTAGCAATCCGAGAAGCTTAACAACGGAGGAGCATGGCGAAACGCGAAACATCGCTACCTTCAATCAAGTCGCTGTGCTGTTAAAACCATAAATTCAGCTACCACATTCTCCAAATTGGGGATAGTGGCGGAGCGAACCTGTCTGCATAGCTCTGGATGCTAGGTCATAGTGAAATTCACCCACCCAAACCAAACCTAGCCCACACAAAAAATGGGAGTTGTGTAGACCTCTTTGAATATGAGCAACGAGTTCTTTTAAAAAAAAAAAATACTGTGAATCATAAGCAACGACAATAACAGCAAACAAAAATACTCCCCAGTTATCTGGACGCTACCCTTGGAGTTCACTGAAACTTAACTACCACCTGAGTTTCAAACCTACTACACCAATCGGTCTTTCTCTCTTTCTCTTCCCCTTTCCACAAAACGCCCGTGTCCTAAAATTACTGTAAGGGTTTTCATACCCCCTTTCACACGTGCAAATTATAAAAAAAAAAAAAACGGCTCAAACGATTTTTGATGTTACAAAATGGAATTCAAAGATTGCGGAAAAAATGCGGCACCTTTGAAAATCGGCTGTATCTCAGAAAAGGCTTAACAGATTTCGGATTTCGATACGCCTCCACTCAATACTGGCCCATTGAACTGCGAGGAACATCCTGTTAATTAAATTTCTTCGCCTTTCGTAAAACGTAGTTCAGTAACGCGAAGTTTATACGAACAGCTCTTACCACATCAGTCCCAAGAATTTTTCTCTTCGAATTTCCTTTTTTTGTTCTCGTATCAGGTGGCAGTGTCCCGCAGTGAGTGTCCCTCTTGATAGGATTCGCAAATGGCAGTGTCGCTTAAGCCTAGAAACGTGAAGCCTAATGATGTCGATCTCTGCGGTGGCACCAGTACCAAACCATTGACAGTATTTAGAGCAAAAAAGCTGCGAATATATCTAATAGAATACAGTCCTAAACAAACCTCGTGCGGAAGTCGCCAGGATTGTGACGATCAATAAGGGCCAATATTGGCCACTTGGGGACCACGCAGTTAAGCTGTAGACGCCCGGGACACTAGCCAGAGCGAGACACCATGCTCCACGCAGACTTTCTATTGGCGACCTCAAGGACGTAAAATTTAGTTTTTCTCCTGAATTCAAATGCTGCACCATTAGCTCTAATGGGTGTCGAATGAGACCACCTGACCACCCACTTCTTCTTACATAACTACCATTTCTTTGTCTCTTACTCTGAACACTTCATTCGCTAAAAGCTGTACATTTCGGGGATAAGCGTGATTTAGAATTTATCGATATTGTGAGCTCTAAGGAAGCTCTGTGAGACTGAAAGGAGCTGCTCCTATGCTCTTGATATTGTATCTGTCAAAACTCTTTTGTCAGGATAGACTAAACCATTGACTAGTAAGTTCTATTAGGTCCGTGATTACACTTTCCCTGTGGAATGATGATTACTTACTTCACAGTCTTTACAGAGCTATCCAAAGCATTGGCTATTAATGGGACTTGAAGCATCCTGATGGTCCATTTTATTGGTGACTCAATTCTGACAAAGGTAGCATAGTCAAATGCTCGCTCTACATTCAACCCGATAGTTCACCTAGTGCGGTCTGCTCTCTCTCATTTTAGAAATAGCAGAGGTCTTTTTTTCCGGCTCAAGAATGAGTTCTTCTAATTCTACTAAGTAAAATGAGTGTCATGCAGATTCTGGAGATTTGTGGGATAAATACTCTTCCCCTCTTGATGTGGACTTTCACTGCTCGCTAGTGGGTCTACTGTACGGATTCTTATCTAGCACATCAGCATCCTGCAACCCGGACACTTTTTTTATTTCTACTGACCAAATATTGGAAAGAGAGTGTGCAACTTCCAGAATCTTGCCTAAACTGGCAACGTTCATATAACATGAACAGTATTCTGCTCAATACCTAGCACAATGCATAGATGACGCTATCAAAGAAATCAAAAGATCAATCACTTCTCTGAACTTACACAGTTCCCATGTCAACTTTTGAAATTTCAAAACATGTCATGCGAGAGGAAGCATCTGCTCTTGCACGACAAGTAAAAAAAGTATAATATCGCTATCGTCAAGAGTGAGGAAACCTTTCTCTGCATTCTTCTAAAATTTGATTTGCTCTTGTCTACCTATCAAACCACCCAGAGAAAGTCATATAGTTCCTGACAATCTCTGGAACTAATAACCTGTAGATATTTTTTATGGCACGGCTTAGCAGAGATCTATAAAGAACTAGAGACCGAATTGATGTAAAGAGCGGACTTTAATCAAGAACCTAGAACTTGTCTTCATTTAAAGAAATTATTTCATGATTGCCCTTATCTTAGGACTTTATCTACTTTTTGCCGATGTTCCTTAGCTCCCACCTTCCGAGAGTGGTAGATACCACAGCAGTAGTTATTTCCGACAGCATGCACAGCGCAGTTATTTCGAATTTGCTACCATCGTCTACCGACACAATACTTCCAAAAGTCCCACCCTATCTGGACGTAACACCGATATGACATGTGATCTGACAGCGCCGCGGTAGTGAATGTTAACATTGTCAGTAGCCTTACAGGATATTACACCGTTGGTCCGTTGCTGCGTCGTTTTTAACTGACACATATATAGAATACACGTATTTTTATGGAAGGTGGCCCATAATTGACGCATGAACTTCGACGGATAAAGTAGGTTTACTTTCTACTTTTTTAGTCCGTTGATCCGTTGGCAAATTGAGAGTGAGCATTTTCATTGGTGGAAGCATTGAGAGAGAAGAGAAACTGTCATCGCCGTTGACAATCGGTTGACATTTCAATCTGTCAACGAAGTTATGCGACGGATTGTATGGGACTGTTCTTTTTGACAATACGTGAAAGTCACCGTCAACCTTCAACGGAACGACGTCGACGGATTCTATGGGTTGGGACCTTTAGGCCTAAGGCTTAGGATTTTGGTTTTTGCGAGGTTTATCTTCAGTCACGTCAAGTTTGACTCCCTCCCCTGAACGTTGATGTCCAGCCTCTATTAGATTTTGCATCAAACCATTTTTTTCAGAAGTCATTACTTATTTCTTAAATGGACTAGCGGTTAGTTCGCTTAAAGTATTAATTCTCTAGCCGATACCATGTGCTTTGTGTATAAGTCTAAAGGCAAAAAGTACAAGCGAACACTTGTGTCTGTCCCACTTGACCGCCTATGCTTAAGGATTTATACACATTGTTGAACTTTACCGCGCAGTAAAATTTGTTATAAAAGATTTCTTTTCATTGCGATTACTTCTTTGTCGATTTTGTTTACATGCTAATTTGTTTACGTCATTTTCAGACGCAAATTGACAATTCGTGTGGTTTACTCAAAATTCCTTCGTTATGTAAACAATAACAAACAAGCCCCCTTAAACAAAGTAACCCCATTGTGTTGGTTAAACCACTCGTTGTTGTACGTACATATGTACTACGGTTTGTGTGGTAAAAAATGTAAATTTGTTGACCGAGAAATTATTTCATAACACGGAAATTTAAAAATCACCGACATCACACCGTCCGCCACAGGTTTATGTTTTACAAATTGCATTCCAGTATTAACTTGTTTCTTTGCTCTCTCTCTCACGGGATCAAAATAAGTTCAAAAATTTAAATAAAACCACAGTTACGCGATACGTATAAATTGGGTGGAGTTGAATCAGTTTTCTCTGATTACAGATTCAAAATAAATTTACTTCCTTAATTATTACCTGCTCTCTTGTTACAATTGTGTAACGAAATCAAAACAAGTTCAGAATGGAAAAATACATTTTTATTGTATAGAAGAAGATAATCGGTTTTCAAAGCCATAAAATTATAGCCCTCGATCCGGTCCTCCTTCAGGGACTATGAATCATTGTGATTCACAAGATCGTAAAATTTTACAAAGTTCAATATAAATCATTGTGAGGGAAGAAAACAGGCTTTTTTAAATGATTTTAGATTATTATCCGTCAATTAGTTTAACATGAGAATTATTGTATACTACGAAGTTCTAAGAGGAACCACGTGATGATTGTACTTGTATATCAGAAAATAAATATTTTATCTGAGTTTGGCGGGGGGAAACTCCCTGATACCACTACCATCACCAACGACCGTCATAACGCGGCGAACACAAAACCGCATTAAAACTTGGCTCGGTAACGACATTTTATTGTAGCCACAAGTAATAAGTTCATCCTATGAATACGAATTACTTGCTTATAAATTTAAATGGATTATCTAATTGCCGGATTGACATTTGAAACGTAGTTAATGCCATTTTATTGACGCATGAAATATGCCCGGCTTTTAATTTCGCTGATTTTTATGGGAAAAATTACTCAATTTTCGTGAGATTTAATGGAATTCTATGTTTTTTTTTGTCGGTGTAATACATTCTTCGGTGTTATTGTAATCATCTTAAACGAGTAAGTTTTCTTTGTTACTTGGCTTCAGAAAATGTTGCTCAATTTGACGATTTGAAGCAGAATCTGTATAGAATTCATGTTGTTTTCGAGAACAAAACCACTACGTTCTACTACACATTTTGTTGTTAATGGACTGTATCTAAGAATCAAGTCTTATTACTATGGGTAATCATTTCTCATTTAGGTCATCTACAGAAAGCTGAAATGAGATTGACAAAGCAAAACCAACTTGTCTAGACAGTCAATCAATAAACCCTATCGGCACTTTAGCGTGCTTCTAAAACCAGGCCGATGACATCATCATGATATCGATTAAAGTTTCACAGTAGGAAAAGGTAAACAAACAGATTGAATATAAAGTCATTGAACAAAGATTACTTAAGCAGAGAACGTTGTTCATCACTATAACATCACACCATTTGGACATCGTGACAAGAATTAATGAAGCCGATGGAGTGTAGCAAATATCGCAACATCAGAACCATCCAGATTTTGGGGTACCCTTTCTTTTTTCCCATATGAATGTACCTGTTCAAAGTTCAGTCCAGCACATATGCAGTTACTTCTTTTTACATACTACTAGGTGTATAAAGGGCAAGTATCTTTTGTTTTCGTGAAAATTTTCGATCTCGAGATTTTAATCATTACATACAGAAACTCGAAAGAAAAGGTAATTCAGTTGGAAGTTACAATTTAAATCTGGCAATACTGTGGTTTTGTCAAAGATAAACAGCTGATATTTGACATCTGTGAATACTAAGCTTTGACATATTGTGCCCCCTACTAATACCTGGGAGAGGTTTATTCCCTCGATAGAGTTTCCCTCAGAATTGTTATCGAGGGTCAAACAATCTTTTTTTGCCTTGGCAAGGATAGTTCACCCTAGAGCACCCTCTCTAATGCGGTTTCTCTTAGGAATCTGAGAATGAGAAGTGGATCTATGGTTGGTATATCCTCATCTGATAGTTGGTACTTGCCCAAGCATTTCAATCTTTTGTGGGTCAGTGCCCCACATTACTCCACAAGATGTTCTGGAGTCTCACTGAACTCATTGCAGAATCTGCAAAGGCCTTCGTTTGTTATACCTAGTTTCCTTAAATGCTCCCCGAGTTTAAAGTGCCCCGTTAGAAAGCCAGTTAGGATACGTAGGTTATCCTCGTTAAGGCAGATGAACGCTTCGAATCTCTTCCAGTTTCGTGAAAATTTTTGATCAGGAGATTTTAATCAGTCACTGTAATACAGAAACTCGAAAGGGTAATTCAAGTTTCAATTTAAATCTGGCAATACTATGGTTTTGTCAAAGATAAACAGCTGATATTTGACATCTGTGAATACTATGCATTGACATTTGTAATTATGTAACGGTATACGAGAGAACAACGTAATTGTTAGATCTCATCTCTGAGATGGAGAAAATTTAACCAACACAATTCGCAAATTGCAAAATAATGAGGGTGTACATAACCGTACATCTCGTAGAGTGGTTAACAAATTAGTCCGGCCACGCGAAATTATCCCCGAAGTGAGTGACAGTGTTCGTGACAATCCGTCAAAATCCATTTGCCATCGTTCTCAGCAATTGAACCTTGGCTACAGTTCCACGAAGCGCATTTTAACAAAAGATATGTATCTGCATGAGTACAAGATCCAGCAGACCATGAACAGCGCCGGAACTTCGTTGATTGAGTGTTACAGAACTACCAAGTTGATGGACTTTCAACTGAGTGGCTTGGCTACGTAAACAAACAAAATTGTCACATTTGGTCATCATTCATGAAAAACCAATACATCGCACCACTGTTTGGTGCGGATTTTAGGAAGTACTTCTTTGACAATTTTTGTGGTGCTGCTGTACCGGTCAATGGTGAACGTTATCGGGATATGATAACAAATAATTTTTGCCACCAATTGAACGATATTTATGTGGAAAACATGTGGTTTCAATAAGACGGTGCTACCTGTCACACAGCTCCAGAAACAATGCAGTTATTGCACACAAAGTTTCCCGGCAAAAATTGGTTACCAAGATCGCGGGATATCACGCCGTTGGTGTTTTTTTCTTTGGTGATCTGTGAAGCAGAGATGGTGTATGCTCCCAATGATCCCCAAAACGATTCCGCGTTATTTAAGAACTACCACAGGATTTATGCTGAAAGTAATGGAAAATTCCATTAAAAGGGCGGAAGTCTGCGAGGCCCATTTGGCCGATCATTTTTCATGTTTAATGTCAATGTCTCAACAAAATATTGAAATCAGCAGTTTGTCAAATTTAAATTGTAACCTCCATTTGAATCACTCTTTATGTGCGACTGCCATTCTCACCCTCAGTGTCTGCCGGCTTGGGACACGAAAGACAGGCGCCATCCTTACCAACTGGTCGGTGTTTGATAATTAATTTTTATAAAAACGAAATCTATCTAAGTTCGTTTGACTGCCTCCGACCTCCATCAGTATCAGTTGATTTCAGGTTTTTCCCCGACAACTTTGACCTCGCACATTTAATGAGTAAATGCACCATCTCCACATCTAATAACTTTGACCGACGAATCTCCTGCTCTAGTTGCAGCTTGAACCTTGAAACACAATATCCGTTCTACTTACCACCAATCAGTAAGCATTAAGTAAGAATGTGAAAAAAAATTATTGATAAAGTACATATAAGAACTGAAAGTGGTATCAACTACATTCAGCTTGAAACAAAAGCTCTTTGCCACTTATCGAAATGTACAAGGATAACACACAAACATATGTGGGGATGTGGCTATAGAAAATAAAAAAGGAGCAAAACTAGACTCTAAGCACAAGACATATGCCAATAAAACTACGGATAAGTACACACAACTACAGTCATTCATTGGAGCAGTACAAGCAGTAGCAAAATGGAAAGGACTAGAAAATGAAATAAGATCCTGTCTTTCAGATGTCTTACCCACAAAATCCTTTACTTTCTTTCTTGTTCTTTTGGTTCGGGGTAGCATAGGCCAAAGACTATTCATTGTCTGTGGTAGACGATGGCAAACACTTGAGAATCCTTTTGCGCTGCTGACATCTGAATGAGGACTAAAGAAACAGACACCGAAATGAGAGACAAGCGAGAGAGCAGCAAATTGTAAATGTGAATTGAGATGGAAATGATTACGTGGAACGTGGTGGCCCAGACTAAAGGAGGCACAACAAGACAAAGCCAAGCATTTTCTTTCACTTCTGCTTGCTCGGTCTTGGGAACATTTATGCCAGGACAATCCTTAAGATGATTATATATCCTTTGATATCAACTGATCCTAAACGGTATTGGCCATGCTGATGATGATTGGAAATTTGGCTCGAAGCTATTCAGCATCCCGCCGCACCCTTCTCTGTCTCTGTCGATTATACCCAAATGGCCTCTCAACCTCCCGCTGGCATGCATTTATATTCAGGTTTGTCCCTCTCATCCAATTGGCCATTATCCTTTTCTGTTTGTGTGTGGTTGAAAAAAAAAGCCAGGATTTTTCTACCCCCATCTAATGGAACTTGAGCGGAGTGGAGACGACGTGAGTGAGTTTTGTGTGTTGCTCGGAGTTGTAGGTCGGTCGTAGGAGCCAATTCCAATTTTCGGTGTACAAAAGGATAAATAGAAAATTCGACCCACAATCGAATCGGCGAAGAGGATATCTCTTAAGGGCAAACAGAAAAACTATCTGCATATAGAATTGAAGTGTGTATTCCTTTCGAGGAGGAGACAAAGAACGACTTAGCCACCACCACCACCACCACTGGCATCACCACACGATGAATTTATTCAATTCAATAAATTTCCATTCTTTGGTTGGTTTTCCATTTTTTATCCTTGCCCAGGGAGAGAAAACAACAACAGAAAAGAAAAAATCGCATCTACAAGAAAAGAATTGGAATAGAAATAGTGGTAGTGGCAGATGAAGAATCCTGAAGGAAAATCAATTAAGAAACAAACGAACCATCGCCGTCGATGGGGGTCAAATCCACTACTACGTGATATAATGTGGGACTAGTTAGATCCTTTGCGATAGTTAGTGCCCGGCGGTGATGCCAGCCAAATAAGTGGTATGCGGAGCATAGTATATCCTACTCCTGCTTTGTAGTTTAATAAATTCGACGACGTTGTTGTTTTGTCCATTGACTGAAAGTCCACCATTATGTGTCGGTTCAGGGACGTTGCGGTTCTTCCTTTCGAATCAATATTTCTTTTTCCATTAATTTTAGAACAAAAAAAAAAAAAAAAGGATGCGAGAGGCAAAACCGTGGGGATAAATGTGAATATATGCACATTTGTGTTTGGCTTTAGTCCCCCATTAAATCTCTTCGTCTCTCCCAAATGGATGCGGATGTAAGAGATGAGAAAGAGAAATATCGAGAAAGAAAAATACATTTCCATTTTAGATCAGACATTTTATTTGTCTAGCATTTGTGCACAGGATGAGCATTCACATGTTGCAAATTCATTTTGTAAATGGGTGGGGTTTGGGGCGACAAGGATGTATGGAAGTGGAACTACTCTAACAGAGTTTGAATGATGATTGAATTTTAAATTGACGAAACTAGTATAAAGGCGACAGAGGAAGAACATGTTGTTCTTCATCTAAGCTTTTGCTATATTATTTACGAACTTCATTTCCGTTTTTTTTTTTCTCTGGAAAAATCCTTTTTTGATGTGAAATTAGAATTAAATAGAAAATACCTCTTAAGGTATTAAAAACATGTAAAGTCTCAATCATTTAAATATCAAGGATACGATTACATTTGTGGTTTTAAAGTTCTTCTACTACAATTTTAATCCTTTGAATATTTTTTTAACAAATCATTCTTTTTTCTTTCTTTGCAGGTAAGTTGATGATTTAAACATGGTATGTTGGTATGTATAATCGCGCGTCAAAGGTGAATGAAGGAAGGTAATTTAAAGTCGATAGTATTTGGGAAAGTCAGTCAGATTAGTGGATACCGGCATCGGAATATCCGGTCCTTTGTCTTAGGTGTTTTTACTAAGAATCTGACCCTCCAGGGTGGGGGTTGTACATCGGGGTAAGTACCCTAGCTTCTAGTTAAGAAGCAATAGCAAGACTCGGATAAGAATGATTTTACTGTTGACGAACCTCGTAAACGAAATAATGATAACGACCTTCGGCCTGCACATGGGATGTTTGGACCATTAACAAGCCACGTGCAGCCAAAGAATAAGCGGTGGCCCTACACTGTTATAAAGTGAATATCACCGTCATCCAGGAAGTGGGATGCGCCGGCCAAAAAGCGAATAAAACCATCTAATATGGTACAGGAATCTCTCCTGAATCTCTCAAGAAGACCAATGCGGCGAACGTTAAGCGCAAATGAGGAATGACATCTTGGTCAGGAGCGGCGCGTATGATGTGCGGGGTTTCTCGCATCCACCACAGAGGAAGAGTGCCACTAAGCGCATGCAGTAAAGCAAAAAGGTTATAAAGAGACGGTGATTAGCGTGATGAGATGAGCTTACGACATCTACAAGCAGAAGAGAAGGGAAGGACACCAGCTTCTAAGAAGAACATGAAAGGCGCGCGGAATGATGATCGAAAGTTTTACCAGAAGGTAAAAATAGCATGCCAAGGCTACAAAGCCCAAACAGAAACCTGTAGAGATGAAGAAGGAAATCTACTTCTAGAGTCACAGTCAGTGCTGAAAATTTGGAAAGATCACTTCTGTAAACTGTAAACGGTGATGACGACCAAAACTTCACTGTTAGACAGAATGTTCCATTCAATCCGGACGATGACAATTGACAATTTCGTCTACCCGACTAAAATAAAGTGAATATAGCAATATCTAAGCTTAAATTCAACAAGGCTGCTGGAACTGATAGTCTAACTGCCGAGATATTTAAAGTTCTCCGACGATTTGGGCGGATCGTAAATCAACTCATCTGTAAGATATGGTGGAATGCGCGTTTAAGATCCTGCCATATTATGTGTTATTTAAGATCCTGTCATAGTTCAGATATTGATATTGCGGTAGATCGTGGAAAAAATCCAGGAACTCTAAATCGTTACTCACCACCTTCTCAGCGATTTGAAAGTCGCTTATGGTAGCGTATATAGAGGTGAGCAATACAGAGTGATGTCTAGTTTTGGCATCCCTGGCAAAGTCGTCTGTCTGTGCATTATGAAGATGAAGAATGCATGCTGCTCTATCAAGGTTGGTAACAATATCACCTGTTGATGTCAGAAATGGACTACGAGGAGGTGACGCACTGTCAAGTGATTTACATGTACAATATTGTGAGGCTGACATCAGGGGTAGGATCTTTCAAAAGTATGTGCAACGCCTATGAAATGGACATAATTGGAAGAACGTAGAGGGCTGTCAGTGGTGCTTTCGTGAGTATTGAAGCAGAAGTGGCGAAAACAAAATATATACTGTCTTGAAAAAAGTGCAGTTAACTTGGACAGAACGTCACAATAGTCAGCTACAATTAATTTTGAGGTAGTTAAGGACTTTGCTTAGGCTCCAGTGCAAATTCAAACAATGACACCAGCACAGAGATCAAGCGATGAATCACACTTGCCAACCGCTGGTCCTTTGGTCTTAAAAGGCAATCAAGTAGCAAAGCCCTCTCAGGGACAACTAAGGTGACTTTATAAGATCCTCATCATCCCAGTCCTGTTATACTGTGCAGAAGAATAGACGTTATCAAAGGCGTGTAGAGTGATCTTTGGTCCCGTTTGTATCAACGGGGAATGGAGGAGATGATGCAAAAATGAACTATACCGGTTGTACAGAGACATGGACCTAGTCAGAAGGGTTCGAATTCATCGCCTAAGATGGCTAGGGCATGTAAAGCGAATGGACATCAGCTCTCAGGCTCGGAATACATCCCGGAGGGACGACGCGCTAAAGTAAGACCTCACCTCAGGTGGCGCACACAAGTGGAAAGGGACCTTAATCAACCACAAGATCCAGCTGGCTGGTTCCAGGTCCACTCTGGCCAGTAGCTCCGTCTAAAGCAAGTAAAAGTAAGTAATAAACAAAAAAAGAAGGAACTCACGATTATGAACAAAAATTCACGCGCTCATTTAGTTGTCGGAAAACCCACTAAATGGACAAAATCCCATGATCTGTTAACACTGGCTTGTTGCTTGAGGTCAAGGTCCACTCCGGATTGTAGCGCCATCTAAAGCAAGTAGAAGAGTACTAAATGAAAAAAAAAATAAATCAACGATTATGAACAAAAACCCACGCAACTGAATGAAGTTGTCGAAAATCCCACTAAATGGGCAAAATCCCACTATAAGTCAATACTGATTTGTCGCGGAGAAAATATGTATTTTCGACCATCGATTGTCAGAGAGGTTGCAGGATATTCCTGTAAATGGGCCATCTGTTGGTTTCTTCTTAAAATTTCTAAAAAAAAAATCCATTTAATATTTTTCAAAGCGTTTTACTGTATTGATGAGAGAAAGTATACTTTCCGATTATTTATAGAAGTAGCCCATCCTGTTAAACCAATTTTGTAGTTTTCCATGGTTCTGGACTCTATTTCACTAATAGCTCAATCAGTATTGTGCTTAAGTGCCTAAATCGTTTCTGTATTATCAGCACAACGTCAATCTTTAACGGCACCCCGAAAACAAAAAAAAAACCATCAAATCATAGGTCCGCGGAGGCCAAGCAACATCACCAAAACAGCTGACAACACAACTATTCAACTTAGTGTGCAAAAGATCGTTTTGTTAGACGGCTTGTATAGCTCGTAGCGCAGTCTTACTGGAACCAGAGATCGTCCAAGTTCATTTCCCCAGTTTCTGGCCAACAAAAATCGCTTATCATGCCTCTGTAGCGCTTTCCGTTGACCGTAACGTTATTGTCATCTTTATCTTCGAAGAAAAATGGGCCAATAATGCCGCCATTCCACAAACCACCCCAAATAGTCACCCCTGAGGGTGCATGCAGGACGAACACGAGGACAACTTGTGTTATCAATTAGTATGCCAATCTCATGAACTTTCTTCATAAACTTGAGTACACCGGGCACGCTTGGTGCATTGGAATCTCTTTTCAAAATTCGCACTGTTTCGGCAACACAACACTCACTTTGGAAATAAGTTTTCAATATTTCCCAGTGTTGTTCAAGCGTAAATCGATTCAGTTTACCTGTATTGTTAATTTTTTGAACGCGAAAGAGCTGTCAGTGTCAAAATAATTTAAAAAGTTGCCAACAGATGGCTCACCCTTTATAACTATTCTCTCTGAATTTAAAATGACGAATTGTACAAATTTATAAAATACAAGGCTTGCCACGTTTCCAAATGGGAAGTACGCTTTAAAAATTAATATTAATGATGTTGATTTAAACCAACCCTTTTAGTTTTTTTTTTCTTTTTTTTTTATCCGTTTTCATTTGTGCAAACAATACACTATCAATTAAATAATCAACTCAACTGTTGTTGACAGCTTTCAATCAACCCCTAAATTAACTCTCTCAACCCTGACGCTAAAGCAAATCACTGCGCTAACAAGTCACCTGTCTAATTTTATATAAACGAGATCAACATTTTTGTCGAGTGATTAATGACTGCCAAAATCACTGCATTATAAATTATTTAAATCCTTTCTGGTAGATTGAACCAACAAAGAAAAAACTTTAATAAATTCGTCAGAAAATGCTTACCTCGGGAAAACAACACAATTTGTTGTATATATACATAATTTGGGAACACAATCAACAAGAAAATAAAAATTGCAATAATCAACCCCCTCTTAGGGGCTGACGACGAAATCACTAATCATCGCTTTTTTTTAAGTACCCCCCCACAAAAAGCCAAAAACTCCAGCCCGTCATTCATTAATCATGGGTTTCCGAAAACGCCAGGTCACCGGAGTAATTAATTTTCCATCAAAAAACTGCTGAAACTGGGAAATTTTTCACAGAAAATAAAAAGGAAATCGTATCGCAGCGAAGTACCGCCATCAAAACCAGACAAAACTATAGTTATAACCCAACGTAATCATCCTCGAGTAGGAGTAGTAGTAGTAGTAGGATAAACATCCTCCTACACAAGTCGCTGCACCTCTAGTCGCCCCCAGCTGGTGAAATAGACGAAATCGTTCTGAAGAAAGAGATAACCATGAGGCAAAAAGAAAATGACACCCGGCAATATCCCCAGACAGCTTGCTCTACTTGAGAAAGTCTAATGATCCTTAAGTCGTCACACAAGGCACAAGCAACGAGAAGATGAATCGCAACTCAAAAAAAAAAAAAAAAAATATTGAAAAATGTGCTCGAGGACGAAACTCACTCTGTGTTTCGGTGCTGGTCCTCTAAAGAACGAGAAAAGGATGATTTTTCATCTTTCTTTTGGTGGTGTGTCTAACGGCACGTTTTGGTCTCTCTCTCTCTCTGTCTCTCTATATCAACGATGGCTCAATGACAGAACACTACCCTTAAACTAGCTTTTTAGTTCATTGGCTTCATTATTGACATGGGCGGCAGTGCTGGTTGGAGTTGACAAGTACAAATATAATAGACGCGCGAGATGATGTCGACCGTCATTGCGGTGGAGCTCGCATTGAATCCTCCGAACTCAGCGGAAGAAGAAATTTCCATTGTTTTCCGTTTCACAACAAATATGATACTTGAGGTTAGAAAAAGGGTTTCGCACAGCAAAAGACAAAAGAGCTCTGCTACCGTTGTCCTGAAAAGTGTTGACTTGTCAAGTTGCTCAGAGGAGAGAGGGTTGGCCGCATCAACGTCGACAGATACCTACGAGGACCTACCCAACATTAATTTTGTCGTTGCTTGGTAACTTTGAATGCATGCACTGGGCTGAATTTTACGACATCATGGTGATTATGCTCTTTCATGACTAACTATTGAATTTCGTTGCGGACCAAAGTGGCTTTGAATGACGGTGACGTTTCGAATATTTTGGTTCCTTCGATGTAACCAAACGAAAAAAAAAACGCTTTGTGAATGCATATTAGTTTCCAAGGCGACTTGTGTACACATGTACAGGTGACGGTTTTCCATCATTAGACTTGATGAGTTGGGAAAACGTTAGGAAACGAAGTCCCAATGACGATATGTAGCTGCAATTGGGGAATGGTTTGTGGTTAAATCGATACCGTCGAATTTCTGTGCGTTCAAGGATACCAATGTACATGTTTTATTAGAACTTTGGTTTTAGATGGATGTGGTAATAACCGAAATGATAATCGAATGAGAGTTCTTGCTGGAAGGTCCTTAAATTGGAAATTGAATTTCACTACTTCATTAAGATTCTTAGCCTTAATTTAGGATCTTACATATGTAGACTTCTCTTATTAGATTAAGACTAACAGCAGTTCCCCTCCACACCATCTGTGATAAGATTATAGAATTAGTTCCTTCACGACGTATGAATGCCTCGCTAAAAGCCCTCTGCGGTCTTCCAATAATGTAAATATCGCCAGCATATGCAGGGACTTTTGGAAAATTATACTTCTGGTGTTAGCGTGCGAGTTTCGTATAATCCCTTCAACTAAGACGTCGAAGAAGTCGCAGGACCGTTTCTGACATCAAACGGTTCGGATAGACAAAGCAGGGTGCATTTTCAGTCGCCATCTTACATAGACAGACGAGCTTAGCAGAGATACCAGGTACTCAAAGCTCTGTATACGGTCGATCTGAATTTTCTGGGTTCCTTCCAAGATCTGAAGTATTGTGAATATTTGGTCGATGGTAGACTCCTGGCCTAAAATCGAACTGATAAGGATGAAATCAGGTTGTTGACGAAAGGTTTTAGGCGTTCACACAGCACAGTAGACAAGATCTTATAGGCGATGTTTAGGAGGCCGATACCTATGTTATTTGCGCAGTTCACAATATCTCCTTTTTTGTGGAAGCCGGTGCTCCTTCTCTTTTGCTCGTAGATCTTGTAAGCATCCCTTGTCTTCTTTGGCAAAAGGCACTCGTCATCAAACAAGGCGTTTCGTTGTGGTCACCACTGGTCTTCTGCACTTGATGCTGACGTTAAAGTACTTGTGGAGAGGTTAAGAGAAACATAGCCGTCCGACGTTGACTTCTTGCAGTATTCTGTTGATGTTGTCGCATGCTGGATATCCGCATTCGTACTTTGGCTGCAATTAAATCGTGGTCCGGATCGATGCTGGCTGCTCGGAAAGTTTGGACATCCAGAATATTGGAGGCGTGCCTTGCGTCGATCGCAATATGATCAATTTAATTGACGGTTTATTGATCTGGGGACGTTCAAGTTCCTTTGTTGATGTTAAGGTGCGGGAAACGAGTGCTGTGATGATGTTTCGCCTCGCCGCTAAATTAATTAGTCTGAGTTTGTTTCCAGAGGTGTGGTCGTGTTTTTCGACTGTACTATCAAACATTCCCTCCTTTCCGACTTCAGCAAGCACGATTTTGATGTCGTGTTTTGGACATTTATTATCCGTCTTGTTTAGGAGCTCATCTTTTTGTTACGCAATCTTTCTTCTCTATGGGAGTGTGAGCACATATGTATCAGCGTGATGTTTTTGAATTCGGCTTTAATGCGGATTGTTATCAGTCATGCTTGAAGCTCAAGACTTCTAGCCTAAGTCTTCCTCTGACGACAAATCCGCATCGAAATAAATGCTGCTTCTGTTCCTTCTGTCAATATCGTAGTAGATTCCATCCGATTTTTTCAACGACAGACTATACGGGATTTACAGCGAAAAGATGCATCTAAGACGGCTAGGATATGTAGAACGTATGGAAACCAGTGTACAGGCCCGGAGGTCTATAAGTCCACCAAGGCATTTTTGCGTTCCTCTTTTATTTGCTGTTGGACACCACATCGCATAGGTGCATTACTTTATTATGTCAATTTTGTTTTCTTGAAGTGTCTGACGCAGCCTAATTGCAGCGTAATTGATAAGATATTAGCGCTGAAGAAGTTGCCAAATTAACAAACAAATATTGAGTTATATAAAAATATATACATAGAAACAGGCAAACAGACAGCAATGCAACGGACGCTCAGGACATTTAACATTTTTCGCTCAGTTTAAATTTTTTAAGTTTCCAAATGTCAATTTCGTGCCATCAACTGTTGGTTTCTTGGTGGGATTTGACACTTGACAAAAGTCTATAGACACGTTGCAAATTTTATTTGAAAAGCATTGGAATAAGTTGAACACCTCCATTCATTTGATTTTGATTATTTTCAAGTTTCATCGAAATCCGTTTGGAAGTTTTTTAGTTAGACGGCTAACACAAATGATTTAACAATTTTTAAACTCCGCCGTAACATCTCACTTACATTTGATTCAAATCTGACAGTTTTTAGACGTATCCTGGCGTAAATAGTGTGTCCAACTGAAAAGGTGACTGGTTTTATCTTCACGCTTACGAAACATAGATGGCGCTTCAGTCAACATAATACATAGACTCACTCACAATTATGTGGCCATACTGCAAGGCGCTAGCGTGGCTAGTTCATTAATCATGAAATTGGTGCACAAAACACCATGGAAGAACGAGCTAACATCAAATTTTGTCAAATTATTCAAACTGCTTACTGTGACGAAATCTTGAGTTGCAAGAATGTTTTTAAGTGCAAGATTTCGTGAAGGAAGAGAGAGCATTTTGAAAACGATCCAAGTGACATTGAAAATGATTCTATGACAAGTTGAACTAAAAAAAATAAAACATGCAGACAGCGTGAGACTCATTTAGTAGTTCACTGATATTCTCAAAAACAGTGTTTATAGAATTTTAACTGAAGTTTTGGGAAAACGAATGGACCTTGTTGGTCAAAAAAGGCATCATAGTGCTCGTTCATAACCCATATTCATCCGATTTGTCACCGTGTGTCATCTAGCTATTCCCAAAATTCAAATTTGCCATGAACGGGCAAACCTACGACATCTATTCAAGACATTCAAAAAGTCATGGCCGATGCCTTGGAAGCGATTTCGAAGGAGGAGAAACAGCAGTGTTGTGGAATGTTTTATAAATGCTTCCAACACTGTATCTACTCACTATAAATATATTTTGAATAAAAAGTAATAAAAATCAGTCACTTTTTCAGTGAGACACACTTATTGTTTGTAACATAGAGAAACAATAACAGTATATATATATTTCTGATCTTTCTCGAATGATAGAGAGAAATATTTGTTGAAAAATTAAACAAAGAAGAAAGCAGATGCTTGGCTTGGTTATACCAACCAATGAGCTATCCGTGTACGTTTTCTTCCGTGGTCAACTCTTCAACATCACTATTTTGCTATCATGATTTGTGATTAGCGTCGGAAATTATGTCAATCTAGCTATCCCCATCCTTTTGTCGGCCTTAAATATTGAACTAGGGAGGTGAAACTTCATATATACAGTGCTGGCACGCTAATTAGCACACCCTATCATACAAAGTTATGATAAGATAAAACGAATGTTAAAGTAAAACAATTTAATAAGGATCTTCAATGTTTGCTTTTATTGATATTAATACTTAATTAATTTATAAAAAAAAATTTAAAAAAAAAACAATAAAAAAAAATAAAAAAATAAAAAATAAAAAAATATGTGTTTTCGTAACACGCCAGAGTCTCGTCAAAGACATCTGAAAATATAAAAAATTAAATAATAACAAGTTAAAATTAAAATTAACTTATGTAAACTTACCTAGTACTTAGTTGGGTACCCTTTTTGGGTAATTACGGCGGCACATCGTTTAATCAAGGAGCACGTGAGGCGTGCGCACTCTTCCTTTGGTATCTTAAACCATTCTTGATGGATTGTGTCCCATAACTCCTTCACATTTCGCGGTTTTAAAACCATGACACGTCTCTTAATAATAGCCCACAAATTTTCGATTGGGCTTAGGTCTGGGCTCTGAGGGGGCCAATCCATTACCGATATTTGGTCTTCTTCAAACCACTCTTTTACAGACCTGGCCTTATGGCAAGGCGCATTGTCCTGCTGGAAAACAGCTTCCCGGTATAATGATAGCGGTAAACTCTCAAGATATGGTATGAGGTGGTTCGACAACATAGTCTTATATACTAGAGCATCTAATTTACCTTTTATAAGGACTAGAGGTCCAACACCATGAGAGCTAAAACAACCCCATACCATTACGCTTCCTCCACCAAACTTTACCGTCTTTTTGGTGTACTTGGGATCTAGTTGCTTGTTTGGAGGTCGTCGTACAAAAGTTCTTCCATCAGAACCACAGATATTAAATTTGGATTCATCGCTCCATATCACTGAATTCCATAAATATGAAGGAGAATCCAAATGGCCTCTTGCGAATGCAATTCGCTTCTTCCTATTACCATCTGTTACCTTCGGTTTCTTAAGACTCTGGCATCCTCGAAGGTTGTTCTCCAAAAGCCGTTGTCGCACCGTCCTAGCCGCAATGTTAACACCATATTCTTGCTACATGCGCGCTCTAATTTCAGAAGAAGTGGCAAAAGGATCTCTAAGAGCATGTCGGACTATAATGGAATCCTCTCTTTTCGTTGTTTTTCTAGGTCTGTATTTTCTTTTATCCGCAAATGTTCCATGGGTTTCATAATGCTTCAAAGCGTTTTGCACTTTTTTTCGCGAACAATCTATGTTCCGTGCAATTTTGCTGACGTTTTGCTCCTTCTGGAACATTAGCCATATTAACCTCCTCTCCTCCGGCGTAGAACTCTTGTTTAATCCCATAACTATTTCTAAATACACTTAAACACTTCAAAATAATACTTTATAACTCACCACAACAATAGGATGAATGAAAAATAACGGCTTTAAATGAAACGCAATTTTTTGTTTGGGTGTGCTAATTAAAATGCCAATGCGAAAGGCAATCTATTTTAAAAATAAAAAAAATATAAAGCAAAGCCTACTGAAATTTCAAAATTTGAACATTTCAAAATGTGATTAGAGATTGTTAAATATGTAATATGGACATATAATAATTTATAAATTATGTTGTATTATGAAATAAGGCACAAGTTTATTCTTTTATGAGGGTGTCCTAATTAGCGTGCCAGCACTGTAAGCTTTGTATTACAATCCGAAGCAGCACAAATGTAAACATTTATGAAATCCGTCTGAATTTCATTTCCTCTTTTCAATATTTTTGCTAGAAACTAAAAAATATTGTCTTCATAAGATATGTAGGCGTTGACTTTATCTACATTTCATCCACACATTGTGCTTGGCCACGCCCACTTTTTGTGGAAATTTTCTTAGAAATAAAACATATTTCGCTATTTATGGTGATGCTTAAATTTTATTGCAAATAGCTAATCTGAATCCGCGAACTTAGGTTTAAAATGGTGACAGCCACGCTCACTTTCTTCCAAGAAAATTATGTGAGTTTGTTTTTTTTTAAAAAATCTCTAGAACTGCGAAATATCCTCCGAGTAGAAAGATATTGCATTATTTAATAATTTCACATCGCCAAGCAGAGAATGGAGGATAGGGTGGGTATCTTACGATCCGTTCAAGACTGATTGTAACTTTTCTGTATATTTTTAGAAGTTGTTTCTACTTTACTAATTACAGGTAAAACTTCAAAAGAACATTTGCTGAAATTTGCTATAGAAAATACACGAAAAATTAAAACAAAGCCGACATGCTTTATTTTGTTCCCAGGTTTTTTTTTTTTTTTTTTTAAGCGCTTTCCCTTCGTTCCAACAGAAGAGCTCGAATATCCGCCCACCCGCTATGAGTCTTAAATTATTTTTGAAATAAGTAATATGCATAATGTGTTGGGCCGCCCCGCCAACACCATTACCGTTACACCACTTCCTATCCTCTGCATCTGACACATATACCTTTCACAAGGGACGCGCGCGCGCAAAAAAAAAAAAAAAAAGAACAGAGCATAATAAGCAGCAGCAGCACTTCGAAGCCCCTTGGGGTATGGGTTCTACCAGTAAAAAGGACAAAAACCTTATGTAATGAACGTGACATTGATTGAGTTTAATAGACTGAACTTGACGGGTAAAGTGAAGGGTTTCACTTTTAACAGAACTTTCAACCCTTCTGCCCATTCTCTTCAGTAATGAATCCCACCGCTAAGGACCAAGATAGATCACACAATTTAAAATTTGCGAGAACAAAACTCAAGTCTACGCACGTACCATGATGATGATGTACGAAGTTGATTAGGTCGGGTGCTAAAATACCTTTCGGGAACAGAAAGGGGGTGAGTAGCACCATCCCCATAAACCTACCCCAATGAAGGTTATAGTGGTACAAAGTACCTGGCTTTTGTCTCCCACCCACCACAAAAAATAAGGGAAATATTTATTATCATAAAATGCCATAGTCATACTATGGGTAGGTATCCGTATCTTCAACCCCCAATTGCACGAGGGCGCTTTACTTTGTGAACTTTGCCGACAATATTTTATGATTTGCACACACGTTCCCTGTGACTATATAGTATATGGGCTGCGAAAGCGTATGTAAATGAAAAATTTACATATGTTCCGTTTAATGAATTTAGATAGAAAGTTGGAGATGTTGGTGGAGCACGGCCATATTTTACACGGCCCCACCATTGCCGTTTGTTAATTGAAAAGGTAAAAAATTATAATAAAAAAAAAAAAAAAAAAAAAAAAAATGTCTCGCGATGGAGACAGTACAGGCATTTAATTTTGACTTTTATTGAATGTAACAAACAAGCGAATTTTCTTTTAATTACACCTCTGAATGTCAAGATTGTTTATGTTGTTTTAATTAAATTCACAAAAAAAAAAAATATCAAAATTCGTATTTTATTTGCCTTCTTAATTGGTGTTTGCACACAAAAGTGTTTGACGAGTGAACAGGCTTATGGCCTCACTTGTTCGCTTTTTCGTGTGATATGCGTAACGCTTATGGAAATTAAATTAAATTTTCATTCATAACACAGGCAATTCGACAGAGTGGCGCGTAGCGTTTGTACCTGAAAATTAGATTTTATTTTAATTTATTTATTCCTCTGACTATTGTCTGATTTGAAATGACTATGTAAATGTTTGACAGGAAGTCTGTAAGGTTTTATCGGTTTGGCTTGAAAACATTGTTATGGTTGTCTTGGTTTATATGTTATTTTACTTATTTTCAAAAAGTCGATGGTACTTTCTCAATTATGTGGCACAAAATGTATCTAAATGAGTTGAAAATTACAAGTACACAATGAAAATTACAATTTTACATGCATTAAATTGTACTCGTAATGCAACAATCAAACCTACAGATAGTTGGGCAACTTTAAAATCCATATGTAAATTTCTCTTTTTTTTTTGGGTTTCCGTATATAGACCACCTGCTTTTATCTCCTTAGTTATAGAACATGAACATACGAGGGTGGGTCAATAAGTCCCTGAAAATTAACACAAATTGTGTCGTCACCTTTTCAGACAGATCTGTCAAATAGTTTTGTTGTGGCAGCCATTTTATATAGACGCCTACTAGCATTTTCGTTAAAATGGAAAAAAGTGAATTTCGAGTGCTCATTAAATACCATTTTTTGCGAGAAAAAACTATCACGCAAACCAAACAAAAGCTTGACAAATATTATGGGGGCTCTTCACCATCGATTGGAACCATTCACCACTGGTTTACTCAATTTCGGTGAGGTCGTTCAAGCACAAGTGACGCCAAACGTTCTGGTCGCCCAATTGAGGTCACCACACCAGAAATGGTCGACAAAATCCATGGTTTGATAATGGACGATTGGCGAGTGAAAGTGCGCGAGCTTATCACATGGCTCAATGATTTCGATTTTACATAAATATTTGGACATGAAAAAGCTTTCCGCAAGATGGGTGCCGCGTTTGCTCACAATCGACAACAAACGGTTTGACAACTTCAAAGGTGTGTTTGACGATGTTCCAGAAAAATTCGGCTGAGTTTTTGCGAAGTTTCGTAACCGTGGATGAAACCTGGATTCACCACAACACACCAGAAACCAAGGAACAGTCAGAACAATGGACTTCTCCTGGTGAATCGAAGCCGAAGAAGGCCAAGGTGGGTTTGTCAGCAAACAAGGTCATGGCGACAGTTTTTTGGAATACGCGCGGTGTTATTCACATCGATTACCTTGAAAATAGTAAAACGATCACCGGCGCATATTACGCAGAGCTGCTGGATCGATTCCAAGCCGATTTGAAGAAAAAACGCCCGCATTTGGCGAAGAATAAAGTTATTTTTCACCAGTACAACGCACCGGCGCAAAAGTCCGCAGTCGCAATGGCAAAATTGCATGAGTTAGGCTACGAACTCCTCCCTCATCCAGCATATTCCCCAGATTTAGCCCCATGAGACTATTTTTTGTTTCCAAACATGAAGAAATGCCTCGGAGGTAAGAGATTTGGGTCTAATGAAGAGGTCATCGCTGAAACAAACGCTTATTTTGAGGGGCTCGAGAAATCGTATTATTTGGAGGGCATCAACAAATTGGAGAAACGTTGGATGAAGTGTATACTCGTAG
This sequence comes from Pocota personata, assembly GCA_963082735.1. Classification (NCBI taxonomy): domain Eukaryota; kingdom Metazoa; phylum Arthropoda; class Insecta; order Diptera; family Syrphidae; genus Pocota; species Pocota personata. Next base: position 270,900,825 of record OY720429.1, read on the forward strand.
AGCTAAAAGGAGACTATGTCGAAAAATAAAATGTTTTTATACCGAAAAGAGTGTTCCGTATTTAATTTTTCAGGGACTTATTGACCCTCCCTCGTATATGCACGATTTTTATACAAGTCACAAGACATACTACCTTGATCAAAAAGTTTCAGGAATGACTACCGTTGGCGCTGTCAGTCATCTGCTTCGAGTTTTTTTTTGACACATCTGTCTTTAACATTCCGACCAAATTTTAGCGTCTTAGCTTGACATTTGTAAAAGCTACGCTGCCGAAAGTACATCTGCCTCCGTGTGTGTTTTCGATTTTTTACGATTTTAAAAATGGAATCGACTTTGCAACAACGAGTTTGCATCAAATTTTGTGTTAAAAACGCCTGAATCCAACCCAACATTCATCAAACGATTAATTACTGGAGACGAGACGTGGGTTAATGAGTACGAAATGCAATCCAGGCATCAGGCGATTAAATGGCGTATACCGAATGAGCCAAAACCGAAAAAAACCAGGTCGTTTTCAGTCGAAAAAGAAAGCGATGCTTACGGTTTTCATGGATTACAAGGGTGTTGTGGATCATGGAGTCTTGCCAGAAGATCAAACAGTCAACAAGGTTTATTATTTGGGCGTTATGAGACGTTTGCGTAAAGCAGTTCGCCAAAAAAGACTGGATTTGTGCGCAAACAACTCGTGGGTTTTGCACCACGATAACGCACCGTCGCACAATGCCATCCTTATTCGTTAGTTTTTTGTTCAAGAACAGTGCGAATGCCATCCAACAGCCACCGAATTCGTCTGCGATTTCTTCCTGTTCGATCGACTCAAGAAACCGCTCCGTGGAACGCGTTTTAGCAGCCGAGAGGAGATAATAGTAAAATCGAAGACGGCTCTGATGGCTATACCAAAATTCGATTATAAAAAAAATATTTCTAGGATTGCATCAAGCGCTGGCATAAGTGCATTTCAGTCAATGGAGAGTACTTTGAAAGGGACAATATCGATTATCAAGAATAAACTTGTATTTTTAATTTTCTGAATAAATTCCTGAAACTTTTTATCAAGGTTCTCTATTACCAGATTTTTTTTCCAAGTTTTTGGGGTGACAATAACTTTTTGAAGACATTTTATTTAATAATCGGTCGGTGGTTTTGGCTCAAAGTGGATTTCGTCGTCGATTCTCTTGTCATGTGGCACACTGCGTTATTTAGCCGCTCACTTCGGGGAGATTGGCTCAAAACGGGACAGTATCAGATGTGGCCGATCCCGGTGCAGCCGTTCGATAAAATATATCGCTGCTGTGGTTGGAGATATCCAAGACTACCCTCAGACGGCATGGCCCGCGATCTTTACATCTAATTTTGGTGAAAGACTTGAAGATGTACCCGTACAAAATGCAAACAGTGCATCAACTATTGCCTGCAGACCGCCAATCGCGTGTAAATTACAGCCAAGCCCTCCTAAACCTCGACCTAAAACTTTAAAAAAGTCGACACCAATCTTGAAGAGAATTTCAGAACCTAAAATATATTAGCACTGTTTTTAAGATATAAGCACTCAAATACAATTTCCACCATTAGCATCGTTGTAATGTCGGACATTTTGAAAAATAACAATTTTCGAAATTATTTTGTTCACACGAAGCACCATTTTCGAGATATTCGCATTCAAAATTGAGTGGTACTCACTCTGAAGATGAGTCGCATTCCGTACCACTGAACACCTTCCAGATAAAGTAGTCGACTGTCTTCCTCGCTAGCATCCTCAATTCTATAGATAGGCAACTCGATCTTATCTTCTCGTCGGATGCTGACAACTGTATCGTTTCTGAGAACTCCCACCTTCTATTAACATCGCTTTCACAAACGATTTTCAAAATTAAAATTTGTCTCTGAAATTTCTAAACCAACGACGCACTGTCCGTTCATTGCACGAGTTTAGTCCAAACACCTGAGCAATGAGCAGGATCAACTCGATGACTTCTTCGCAAATCATCATAAATTTTCAATTAGCGGTACCGTCGCCAACAGTTGTGCACCAGTGGATAGGCTAGTGCGGTTACATTGTGCACTGAGACGAAAAAGATTTTTGTTTTTGTTTGACGAGTGGGTACTATGAATCGATTTTGGCGAAAATTATTATGTATTGTTCCGTTCTTTTCGTAAGATGGATAACATAAGAATTTACAAATCGTCCGACCGAACTATGATGTACGGGACGATGTACCTATCTGCATTTTAATCTAATGCTATTTGCATTTTTTCATATCAAAGCAATGATCTAAAACCTCAAAAGAATCTCAAAGCTGTATTTAGCATATGTACACGCCCAAACTGTCAATTAATTGAATTATAACCTCTGAGGTGACCTTTATAAAATCATGCAGAAATGTCCCCACTTTGTAAATATTGAATTTTATCTCAATCAGGGTTTACCCTTTTGATCGAAAGGGGGTTGTGTTTTTGCATTACCGCTTTCTTTTTCTCCGCAAAAATGTCAGACACCCTAAGAAAAAGGTCACGAGTATGTCACCTCTTTGTAAATAATCCTTAAAGCCACCTTTAGCGTACACTTAAACGAAGCCATATATCACAAGAATCAATACAAAGACAATAGCGCTTTTACGAAAAACCCTCATTGTTTTGTATATATTCGCATCTTAACCCGAAAGGGGTGAATAATTCTGAAAGAAAACCCGGAAATAAATAAGTTTTCCACCCTATTGTGTGTGATGTTTTGCTAGTTCAACCCTTTGTCTCCGTGATAATGTCTTGCACGCTCGACTCCATTCAACATAGCGTCTCTTCTCTCATGTCTGGTGGAGTTGTTTTGTTTGTTGAACTCCTTGAGTTGTCCGAACATGCATAGGTGAAGACCTTCAGCAGATTGTTTTTCCAGCTGTCCGAATTCGGTTGTGGCTACTTATCCAAAGAGAAAAATAGAAGCAAACAAAGGCTTCTTCTATACATTGGTTCATGGTTCTTTTGGGATGTTTTCCCATTTTTATTTATCCATTCACACTGGAAGTGACGTAGGTAAGCAATTTGAAATAAAAACATTTCACCCACTGACTGTGTAAAATCCTGTCCAGGGTCATCTTCTCTAAAGCTCTGTTCTGGCAGGGATACGTGATTTTCATTACACAGCTCTAAGCAATCTTCCATTAGTTTAACATTTCCACTAGGACTGACAGAGAGACAATAAGCTGTCCTTATAGACATCTCAACTAATTATCTGTATTTTCACTGTTTCGAAATAGTGGGGGAGAAATGCTCGTAGATAAACTATTTGCAGCCTCTCCGGCAACACGTCGTTCTCGTTCGTCAGAGACTTTAATTGGTTCATGTGCTTGAATTTTTAATTTTATTTTCTTAGCTATCCCCATTTAGTTTGGGAAGAGAACGAATTCTTACTCTGTTCGTATATCCTTTTTTCGGGTGGATAAAGAAAATAAATATTTCCTGTGTCAGTTGTGAAGGATCGCGTTTCGTTTTACAAGCTATGTACTTGAAATTAGTTTGTTTCTCTGTTGAAGGTTTAAAATTGGCTTTTCTTTCTACGATGGTCCTTAGCTACTGCTATCCTGTCTATCGCTCTGGATGATTATTTGTGTAATAAGAGTGTGAGAGCGTATTTTGTTTGTTTTCCACTTTACAATGTCTCGACGCGAACTTATAAAGTAATCGCATACAATACAAACATTTATATTTGTTTATAAGAAATGTTAGAAGTTCGATAATTCGGGCAAATTGGTTTAAAAAATAAAAACTTGAGATACATTTGCACATCTTGCGAGGTTCATAAACATAAAATATTGAAGAACTTTTGGCGACAAAGTTTGTTCATTATTTATGGCATTTACTGTCAATGTACTTATTTGATATTTACTACAGAATCGACAGCTTAAAAAGTCTCCATTAAGACTTTTTTAAAAAACTTATTTATCCGCTTTTAATGATTTTACTAAATTAAACAATTTTACTTCTTCTTTTTTTGCAGTGCCAAGTAAACCCTTAAATTTAACTGTTTTGGATGTTACATCGACAAGTATTACAATGACATGGTTGCCACCTAAAAATCAAAATGGTGTCATCAATGGTTATCATGTATTTCATTTACATGAAAATCAAACCGGAGTAGGAATTGTCAAGAATCCTGGTGGACCATCTGTAACGTTTGTGCTGCAGGAATTAAGTAAGTACAGTTTTATTTTATATTCTGAATAAAAATCAATAAGTGTATAACCATTATAACGTGCTCCAGCCTTGACTAAATCTCTGACAGTAAATTGACAGTAAAATACTGAGGTGTTGATTTTGGCGTTATAAATCGTGACTGTTTGTTCGATTTCTTAATTACGTAACACATTTTTTCAGTCTAAGGGTATTACTGCCAACAGCAGTGCACCAGTGGATGGGCTTGCGTTTTTGTGGCAATCAAATACATTTCAAAACAGTGTTGCAACTATTCGGCATTATTTGCAATAGTGTGTCGAAAAGATATTTGGTTATCCAAAAAGAGTTTGCAGAAAATTGAACACATCTCGAGCATTTTGATCGACCGCCCTAAAAACTGTTTTAAGCTACCTACTCTCCACTATACACTCGAAAAGGACTACCTGCGTCTGATAGATATTCTTGGAAACATTGTGATTTTTAGATTTTTTTCATATCCGATTTGACAATACCCTATGCCGTTCACACATGGAGCTACAAACAAGCGATCAAACTGGTAGGTGATTTAAGTCACTTGCCTCTGATACTTACTGACGTTTCGCCCTCGGTGATGCAGAAGTCTAACTTTATTTTTGCATTGATTCCACGCACACAACCTTTTTCATTGCCGTATACGCAAACAATAATTGTGCAGCATTCATACACAAAGGCATCTTCACTGAGGAACTGGCTGTGTCATCGAATCAAATATGTTCTTGCGTTACTTGGGGTCTTTTCCAGATTTGGATGCCAAGTGAGTGTTTGACTTAGAGTTACGTAAAAAACATATTTCACGTCATTTAAAAAAAAAAAATATTCGGACAATTGAAGGGATTGTCTGTCATGTAAGTGTAAGGAATCAAAAGTAAGGAACAAGTGTGGAACTAGAAGATGCGAAGAAACAAGTGTGGAGCTAAAGGAGTGCAATACACATGCGGAGAATTGAAGTGTAGCCTCATGTTAAGACTAGATAGACGTTTTTTTCCTTTTTATGCATTGCATAGCTTCACCGTGCTCCGGTTGGCAAATTTGAGTATCTACGACGAATTCACGACCCACCCAAACAAATTAAAGTTATACGATCAAAACATCCGAAATGGCTTATCTGATTTCGGCGTTATAAATCGTGACTGTTCGATTTATTAATTACGTAAATCTTTTTCAGTCTTTGGGTATCACTGCCAACAGCAGTGCACCAGTGGATGGACTTGTGTTTTTGTGGACGTGTGGCAAGTAATCAAATATATTCCAGAACAGTCTTGCAACTATTGGGCGTTATTTGCAACAATGTGTCGGTTATCTAAAAAAGAGTCTGAAGAAAATGGAACACGTGAAATCTCGAGGATTTTGGAAGACCACCCTGCCGTTAGTTTTAAGCTATCTACTCTCCACTATATACTTGTGATCAACACACTACCAACCCACTAAAAAGCAGCCAATTTAAGAGCACCTAACATTTGACACTACAACTACTTCGACTTTCAAATGACTTGCTCACACTAGTGAGCAAGCAAACACTTCAAATGTTGTCATTCTTATTACTGAAAGCAATTTACCAATTTACCACCACACCATGCCTTCCTCTTACGGTCTAATGAATTATGTAATTCCCTTCTTCTTGCCAGCAGAGAGAGAGTGACACACAAATGTTCCGCATAATTTCCCACACTCTCCCGGCAAGTTTATCAGTCTTTAAACAGACAACTCCTCTTCTTGCAATAGCACACTGCTACGCTTGGTTAGCACTACAACGAGGCCAATTACATATTTATTCATCTAACCAACCATTAGACGATAATGAAGTACGTAAACAAACGAATTGTTAAAAGGATAAAGGATGTTCCGCCTGCACACAAGTACGAATGTGTCCTTTCTGTGTCAATAGTGATTGTATTGGTGTGTGCACATTTTAATTAGTCGTATGCGAAGCCCACCTCTTGCACAGCAGAGGGGTTCATAAAACTTTAAGCAGGCTTAGAGCAAGGTAGGTACATACTTCTTTGTCAACGTTTTCCAATAATCCATCGGGAAACTAACAATTCATTAGTCATTACGTAGTCTAATGCGTCAAGTTGTAAGCGGTTTTTAATACCAAACTTCGAGTGGGCTGAATTATTCAAAGTCATGTCGAGCTCGAGCTCTTTGGAGACTTATTACTCGTAATTCCCACCTACACAAGTTGCTTTGTCTCTCAAGATATGGGGTTGGGGGAATGAAACTTGAACACCCGACGATCGAATGTAAATTTATGTTTTATTTCATCGAGTTATAGTTCACCCAAGGGCGATGTCCGAAATTCAATGAATTCGACTTCGACTGCGAATGATGGACTTAAGACAAGTCCATCGGTGATAATGATGATTAAAGTAATACAATTATGGTTTATTGCACAATAATGTATTGGCAGGCGACCAGCCTCCCTCTCATTCGGTGAGACGAGTAATCTTCATGCAAATACACCCAATGCAGCAGGGCTTAGGGAAATTTTGCATAAACTTAATCCAAGACGAAACAATAACATTGCGCCGTCGGTACGTGCTTCCAATGCGAAACTAAATACGGCCGGCATTCAAGTATCCCGCCTGGTGTTGTGGGAATAGAGACGAATGCTTTTGTTTTCGGTAGGTTATTGAAGTTTTTGTTAATAATCAGGGATATTGACAAGCGCCAATGCGTCTGGCAAAATATTTACTGCAGCTGGGTTCGTTGTTATGCAAAGTAAACAATGTTTTGGGGCTTTGTTTAGATAGCTTTTGTGTATGGTGTGGTGAGTTGTGCTTTAATTATTATTAAATTTAATAGTATACTTGGTCGATAGATCTGTACCTAAATGCTTAACCTGTCAAATGCTCAGAGGTATTTTATTTAAGTAATATTTGAAGTTTTGATATGTATTGCGTTTAAAGGAAATCCAGTCCATTTTTACCCATATCCCATAGACTAGAGAGTATATAATGTCCGTCTGTCCATACGTATGTCAACAGTTTTTTGACTTTGAATTTTGAGCAAGAAAGATAAATACGAAGCAGTACAAGGGGAAACGTTCTTAAAATTCGTCCGAAAACACGCCCACTTTTTAATAAACACACCCACATTTTTTAAATATTTCTGCTAGAAACAGAAAGAAGTTGTCTCAATAGAATATATAGGCGTTACAATTTGTCCATGCATTGTACAGGGCACGGCTTCATTTTGAGGGTACTTTCCTTCAAACCTACATATTACGGCGATGGTTGGGTGTTATTGTGAATTCAAATTGTTAAAAATAGCGGAAATATCCTTCGAGTTCGATGAGGAATTTTATAATACTCTATTACACGATCCGCGACAGGTTTTGTTTCAGACTAGCTGCGTAGAATAACTCATTGTAAGATAGTACTATGAAACAATGACAATAGATGTAGTTCTACGTTATAAGGTATGACAATATTATATAGCCTACATGTTAATCCGGGCCATTCTCTGCCTGTCATACATATTCGTATATATCTCAGAACTGGCTACGGATACAAGAAAAACAACACTTACCAAAGTTATGGAATACGGATGGACGTTAAATGACCTCTAATATCCTTGATTCTTGAGATAAAGACTGAATAAAGAGAAAAATAATAACCTGACCGCTTTTGAGTTATGAGCAATACAATAAAAATATGTGTATGTATCAAGACATTTATATCAAGGCAATGTTGTTAAGACGTCAGATGTCATGACATTACAATGCTATAGCATCACAACGTCTTAACATTAATATGCAAAACTATCTGCTGCCCGCGTTCTTGCTCTCTTGGGTTTTCTAATTAAAATAGTGCTTTAAAACAAAGTGTACAAAGTAAAAAGTAGCATCTGGAATCAGGAAATATTAGGCTCGGCAGTGACCTTCATAGCTGTTACGAGTATGTCATAACCTGGGCTGAGTCGACAAAAAGAGTCACAATCTGTGGACTGAGCTATAAAAAAGTATACACATATATTTGGAATCAGGAGAACTCGCCCTTTAAAATGGTAACCAAGTCGTCCCATTTATTTATTTATTTTTTTTTTTTTTCGATTAAACAATTTTTGGGAAACGCAGGGACCTCTATGGGAGCTGCGCCTAAAAGTGGACTGTTTCCAATAAAGAGTGGTACTTTCTAAGTGGGAGACATATTTATGTTATATCATAATTAATCGACTTCATTATGTCAAACCATATTTATCTCATAACATAAATGTGTCAAAACATATTTAGGTTAATTTGTATTGTCTCTAGTTAATTTGTGTTGCTGCTAATTATAGATACGGCAATGCAATTTTATTCTGTATAACGTAAATATATTAACTTTCAATATTAACGCATTGGTTTTTGATAAACTGCTGTTATTTTTATGTCAATATATTGTTGAGACATTGACATTATACATGAAAAATGACATCGGCCAAATGGGCACCACCGCTGGTCTTGTAGATTTCTTCCCTTTTGATTGAATTTTCCATTGCTTTTCGGCATAAATCCTTCTGCAGTTCATAAATAACGCATCGTATCTTGTCCTTTAGCTCTGGAATCGGTTAGGGGTCATTGGCATACTCCGCACTAAACAGTGAGTTTTTGTCGATGCATTGGTTGTTCGTGAATGGCCCGTGGATTTTCAATTGAAAGTGAGTCTGAGAATTATTGTTGTAGAAAAAGTTAAATTGCTGGGGACGGTGGCGAATGGATTTTGACGGATTGTCACGAACGCTGTCACTCACTGCGGCGATATTTTCGCGTGACCGGCCACTACGAAGACTTACTGGTCTTTGCACGTTCAATACTGACCCGGTTCAATCGCATTTTTACATTACTTTCTCAACCGCGGCACGCGATGGACCGTTATACCGACATTTTTCCCATTTCGGACGGGTTTTAACAACTAAAATGCTTTGTTCTCCTCGTATACCGCTCCATAATTACAAATGTTAGTATTCACAGATGTCAAATATCAGGTGTTTGTCTTTTCAGAAGCACAGTATGTATTGCCAGATTTAAATTGTAACCTCCAATTGAATCGCTCTTTACAAAGGACATGTGTCTTCCCGTTGACCGAACGACAACAGGATGGGACGGATGGTCAGCCTATATTATACTCGTTTCAAAATATGTTTGTGGGACAGAGGCAGCAACAGTCACATTGCAAATGGAATGTGGATTGTGGAAATGCAGAAGTGGAACGTATAAATGAGGCTGCATTTCAAGTCTGAAAAGTGCTGCCAGCTTTTATGTTTTTGAATGAAAAAGTTTTCGATATATTCGTTTATATACAACGCATGTAGGTACTTACGGAAAAAAATATTTTTATTTTAAGGATTATAAAAAAAAAAAAAATTTACGATTTTAAAAATTTTAAATCTGAGTGATTTGCAATCAAACAACATGCGACCCAGTCGTGCACTTGTTGAATTAAGATGAGTTAAGATATTGAACAGACAAGTTATAATTTTTAGACAAACATTTTAAAACAACACAAGTGTCCCTTAAAATGTTGACTATACGATACAAACTATATGCTTGAAATGATGAGATTTTGTCAGATTATCTTTATTTATAAGGCAATTTCATGACATAAACAGTTCGCCTTAAACTCATTTGCTATTATGCAACAATCTCGTATTTACCTTTCCTCGAAACTATAATATCTCCAGAAGAAAATAACGAATTCATTTTCTTTTTTTATTCTCAATTAAAATTTACGTCGTACATTGCAGTAGGCTCAATCTCAATGCAAAGCAACCCCAGAAATTCAACGCAACACTCATCGACACCTCCCGGTACTCAAAGGAGGAAAAACACCATCCACAAAGGACGACCCTTTGTTGTGTTAAATAATAAAAAAAAAAAAAAAACAGATGAAAAGGATTGAAAACTTCATCCACAAAGCAAATCCTGAATCCGACTTCATAACATGGCAATAAAAATCTCCATAATAATCCATAAATTTTCGCGCTATTAACTTGCAGTGGCGTTGACTTCACATGCTTGCATTTCACATCCACCCTTACTGTGGTAGTTGCCATTTCCTTTACGTGTATCCTTTTTTAATTGCTTTTGTGGGTTATTGCCCACGCATTGGCTGACTGGTATTTCCACAAAAAGGAACTTCTGTCGGCTTTTAAAAATTAACTTCCTCTTCCTCTGATGGGGACCTACTGTGTAGCAACCATAAGGAACTCGGCACAAAACCAATTTACAAAATATACGTAGGTTCCGCCCCGTAGATACTTGTAGGCGCGATGAATACCCGCACTTATCAGAGTGCCTTCTGTCGGACTCAGACTTAAACTCATAACTGGAGTATTGCTGTTGGGGAGTGTTGTTGTTTTTGTTCCTGTAAGTCACTCCAGAGTTGTTCCCGACGGGAGCCCCCGCCCCCCCTTTTGAATCGGTTATAAATTAAATCCTGTCAGCGTGTCGTAATTTATTTCCAGGCATCAATTTTATTTCCCTCTGGGACATTTTTTATTAATTAAAATAAAGGAATTTCATTTTGTTGATGTGGCGATAGCGATGGTACTGGACCACCACACTCTGTTGGCCCCTCGAACTTCCGGAAAAGCCAGCCCATGTCCATGTTGTACATTGTTCTACTAATTACATTTCGATTCGATTTTTTTTTTTTTTTTAGTTCTCTTCTGCGTTATAGAGTTTAAATTTTAAGTTTGAAATTAAAAATAAATTCTACATACATTCATGCCTACTGAACTCAGTGTTCATTAATTATTGTGCATTTGAGGGGCAGATGCATTAAGCCAGGGGACTGTGTACAAGTATCTCTTGGAATGTAATAATAAAACCCCAACTGTCATTGTCCGTCTGCGTGGACAACATGGAACCCTAGATTGTGGTCATATGTCAGGCTCATCAGAAATGACAAGTTGACCCACCATTAATATAATTTTTAATGATCGCCGTAATTGTAATCGTATTAATTAGAAGGCGCTGGAGTACACGCAAAGTTATATAAAATATAAAACTTTATTGTTGAGTGATTGTTTAACAATTAAATATCTCTCTTTTTTTTGCAGAACCATTCACCGAGTACAGAATCAATGTGAAAGCGTACACCATTAAGAATGAGGGTGATTCATCAGAACCGATTATTCAACGAACTGACGTCAGTGGTCCCAGTGTACCAATTGTTGTCAACCTTACATGCCATTCGCAGGATTCGATCACAATTCGATGGAAGCGCCCACTGGAGTTCTTTAATTCCATTGATTGTTACATAATAAAGTCGCGCCTATTAGGACAGGAAGTACATCGTGATATTAGAATTAATGCGTCGGATAAGGAACTTGAAACTGCGGTAAGTTTATTATTATATTCCATAAATAACGTAGTTGATTTACTCTTTGAACTAAGGACTCTTCTTATTTACTTTCCCTTTGTCACCAAACTAGTTGAAATTTTGTTCAAGTCCATAATTATATGCGATAGGAAGCAAACATCATCATAGGCTCTATAGGATTCTACCACTTCGCAAAAGAGTTCGAGGAATATCACTGATCAGTACCAAAAAAAGTAGTGGCGATAGTATACAACCTTGTGAGATCCCGTTTCAAGTCTCAAATTCCTCCGACAGCCTATTCTTGGTTAGTCACTATTTTTGTTGATTTGTGCGCACTCTTCATCATACCACGGGTCTTTTTTTGTGGTTCGACCTACCTCTTTGATGAACGTGTAACACTGGATGATTAAAACTGCCAGCTTTTCATTCAGGCGCTCTCTATGAATTATTATGATTATATGTGTGATCAGCCTTGAAAGTTATGTCCGTCTGTCTGTATGTCACCATTTTTTGGGCCTTAAATTAACATCATAGAGATGTAAGAATTGTTTAAATCCGCCTACGCCTACTTTCCAAAAATTTCCTTTTTTCAATATTTTTGTTAGAAACTGGGAAATATTATCTTAATAAAATATGACCGATGTTCGATTTTTTTTTTTTACCAAAACGACTACGGCCTACAATAGAATAAAAACGTCTCCCAAGCCTTCGATAAGGTGTGATAGAAAAGATTGGAACTCAAGATACCGCTGTCTATATTCTAAAATCATATCTTTAAGATGGACTTCCATGTTAAGCACGGCAACGAATACTACGACTTTAAAGAAATCTCGGCTTGGATACCGCAAGGGAGTGTACTTGATCCGATTCTATACTTGTTATACTATACACCATTATAGCCACATTTGCGGACGACACATTCATATTGGCAACACGGTCGAGGAACGTACCAGAAAGTTGCAAAAACTGTAGATAAGCTATATGACACACATTTGGCGTGTATCGTACTCAACTTTGCTAAATCTAATATATGATATTAGTTGCCCTGGTGATATTCGAGGCTCGATATCCAGAACAAGCTGTTTCCATACAAGAAAGTGCTAAAACCCGTGTGGGCATATGGTATACAACTGTGGATTGTACCAAGAAAAGTAATTAAAAACCTCCCACAATCTGTTGAAAATAAAGTGCTTAAAGGAATAGTGAACGCACCGTGGTATGTTCGGAATGACGATATCTACAGAGATTTAAGAATTTAAGAATGGTCTCCGTTGAAGACAAAATTAAAAATTTCTCACAAAAACACTAATGTCGACTCTAGGAATATAGTCCGTCCACTACAAAGGACAAAACCGTCCGATTTAGCTCAGTAAAGAGCAACCGCGTGTAACTATGTAGCTGTACATCAGGCACTTACGTTGAAAAGTTACCTGTAAAACGTGGAAAAGTGAATTGGACTTAGTTGTAGTTCTATTTTTTTTATTTTTTTTTTTTTATATAATTTGCGCGTGCCAAAGGGGATATGAATACCCTTTTACTATTACAGAGCATGGGCGTTGATAGATAGACAGAGAGAGAAAGAAAGACAGATTTGGTGTAGTGGTTTGAAACTCAGGTGGTATTAAGTTGCTGTAAACTCCAAGGGTGGCGTCCAGATAACAGGGGAGCATTTTTGTTTTGCTTTTATTGTCGTTGGTCATGATTCACAGTAATTTTTTCCGTCCTCCTGATGTCATCATCACGATCAAGTTGCATTTTCAGCCATCTGACCACCCTACTATCTGTGTTTTGCCTTTCGCAGTAGAGTTGACTTAGCTTTCGCAATTAATCGACTTTTTTATTTATTTGATGCGAAATAAGTAGATGATTCTTAACATCAGGATTTGAACCGTGAACCAACAGCGTGATAAGCGATTATGTTACCACTACTACACGGCCACCCCTATAATAGTTGAAGGGAGGTGATTTTAGTAAGTAAGAATCTCACACTACTATGAGCAGGCGCTACCTGTCCTCATAGTGTCTCATGGAAGATTTTCACATACCCTCGTAAAAAAAATATTCAGTCGGGAATTATGTACGGATTATAATGTCGAGCGAGCTCTTTTAATGACATGTTTCATAACATTTTCACACATGTCGGCCGATATTCCACTTTTTTCAGTTGCTGCAGTATTTGTGGTTTATTAGCATACCCCCTGCTATAAAGAAATCCCAATAAAAAGAAGTGGGGGCTTCTGGACAACACAATTTCTAAAGATAATTCGGATTGGTATTGTTGCGGTGTATGCGATGTTACAGCGTTCTGTTGAAACCACAACAAGCCCAAAACGTGGAATTCAGGTGTCAAACAATTTTCATTCATGTGGCACAGTTTCAGTGCCACTTTAGTACTCGTAACTCTATCTATCTTCGACAAAGTATAACCCACCACACTCTCTCACTTTTTCAGGGTGTAAAGGTGAAAATAAAACTCTTGTACCGGAACAGGTGGAAATCTTTTTGTAGAATTCGCCACAAAGCATTTGGACTGATTCCAAGTTCCTGAGAAAGGTGTCGAATTACTGTTGAGGGAGATTGGAATACGTTTATTCGCACAGCGTCAATGTTTTCAGACGTTGCTACAGCACGACCTGGACCAAGCTTTGACCTATCTACAACAGTACCTCTTTCTTTCCATTCAATTCACGCACTACACGGTAGATAGTCGCCGTTGTTGGCTCATTATTTTGACTCAAAATTATTCGTAATTTTCGTATCACAGCTTAAATTGGGGAAAAACGTATAAAATAGGTCGTGCATGTTTGATGAACACCTGCAATAGTTTGATTAATACGATATTTTGTTTGAGTCTTTTCTACATCAACTGATACCCAACCACAGCGTGCAATCAGCGCGGCATAGATTTTATTAAATGTCCTCATAATGACTTTGAAATGGACTCCCAAACCCCTTTGGCCTCTTCATAAAGATTGTGAAAATTTGCGATTTTCCCTTAGCTCATCTTCCTTTTTCAATACTGCCACAGGTCCCCAATAGGATTTTTTTTTTTTTTATAATTTGCACGTGTGAAAGGGGTTATGAATACCCTTATACTAATTTTAGGACACGGGCGTTTTGAGGAAAGGGGAAGAGACAGAGAGAAAGACAGATTGGTGTAGTTGGTTTGAAATTCAGCTGGTATTAAGTTTCAGTGAACTCCAAGGGTGGCTGTCTAGATAACTGGGGAGCTTTATTGTTTCTGCTTTTGTCGTTGCTCATGATTCACAGTAGTTTTTTCCGTCCTCCTGATGTAATCATCACGATCAAGTTGCATTTTAGGCATATGACCGCCCTACTGCCAGTGTTATGCCTTCGCAGTAGAGTTAACATAAGCTTTCGCAATTGATCGACTTTTTATTTATTTCATGAGAAATAAATAGATGATTTTTTACATCAGGATTCGAACTGTGAACCTGTAGCGTGACAAGCGATGATGTTATTATATGTCTTCTAACAATTTGTTTGTGTAGCCACCGGCCGTGTGTATCGGATTGTTATCCTGCTAGAACCTCCAAATTAGTGGCAATTGTTCTTCTGCATATAGCAGCATTGCATTCTGAAGGATACTACAATATTGCAACCTATCCATGTGGCCCTGAATTTTGTGAGTTGGACCAACGCCGAGCCAATATATAAGACCACCCGAGATCTCGGGCGGTGATCACATGCTTTTCCAACAGATGAAATTCTGTTTATCTTATTATAGTTTTATCGGAAAAGAGCCCTCCTTTCCCCTGAGCGATAGTCCAATGTTTATATTTATGTGCGAATTCTAAACGCTTTTCCCTTCTTATAGCTTCTTCCTGGCTATAAGAAGCCCTAACGCGTAATCTATGTTTAACTTTGTCTACAGAGGGTCCACTCTCTGTTTCGCCGAAACTTCTACGAGTACATGCTTTGAGTGAAGGCGTTTTTTACTTAGACTCGAAATCAAAGTGTCTTCTCGCGCAGATGTTGACTTTGCTCTATATTTGCGTGGACCTTTTCGACTGTTCCTTTTTTTTTTTCTTTTCTTCTTCATACACACTTATTTTACTATTTCCCCACTTCCCATCTTTATAGTGGCCGTCAGTAAGGTTGAAATTGTTTGCATCACAAGATGTTTTTTTTTTTTTTCAAAATTAAAAATTAACATCAATCCAATATTTTGACTGAGAAAATACGCAAACTCTTACTTACTCGTACAAGTGAATAAAATCTTTTAAATTATTTGAAAACTTGAAGAAACGTAGAATTTATAATCCGTTTCTAATTACATGTACGATCCGCTTAGCTCATTTCACACAATTTAGGTTGTTGAAAGAAAGTTACGCTACTATATGTCAGTGGGATATTTTTTTGCCATAAGGTTGGTAGTCTTGAACACCAAAAACAAGCATTTTGAAAAGAATAAGGGTGAAAACACAATTTTTCCATTTCAAGTCAATATAAACACATACTCGTACCTTATGAAGTTTATAACTGAAACCTAAATCAATCAAAAACTTTCGAAGATATAGACAATAATGTTTAACATTTGTTTCGTGTCTGTTTTTTCTTTGCCCTAAATCCTTATTAAACGTCATTTCAATGACATCTCAATAAACCAAATTTTGTTTCAGAAAGTTGGAAATTTTCATCAGTTTGTTGGTACTTTTTTGACAAACTATAATTTTGATACGTATGATACTTTTTTGTAGAGATTTTGATACGTTTTTAGAAGTGCATACGACAATGCTGGCATATGCTCTGCTAGCAGCCCTGAGCTGCATTTTCAGCTGACCGTGAAGCAGTTAGTTTCTACCTTTCGACGCATGTTTATTTTTTTTTTTACAAATTATTATTATCATTTTTTGCATACTTCGCACAATTTCTCTTAACGAAGAAATTGAATTTCATTACCCCTTACTTAAGGTAGCTGAAAAATTTCTTTGAAGTCATTTTCTCGTTTTTGTGACGCTTTGAACTATGTATGATATATCTATAATTTAAAATGTGTGCATAAACAGCATACAATTTTTAACCGTACTTCAAACCTGTAATAAAAATATATAGTCGATTTTATGACATCGGTGTTAAGAACATGTATATGCTTCGAGGACTTTAAACTGTGTCAAGTTGAGAATGCGAATTAAACGTCGTAATCGAAGAATGACTGCTCACGAACTTCTTTAAAGTCCATACAGTATGACAGGCGTAGAGGTTGAGAAAATTGTAAAACTGTCATAAATGACAGCGATGAAAAATCTATTACATAAAGTTACGAGTAGTTAATTGCAAAGAAAATATTTACTGCAACAAAGCTTTGTATCAACTTCTGAACATTAGCTAACCATTAAATGATTTATAGACATTCTAACAATTAGTATTGTTTTCAGTCAATGTCAAAGGTTAGCAAAACCGTTTGCGCAAAGTCATTGAAAGTATTTTATAATCATTTCATGATACGTTGCTTATTTTTATTGTGAAAAATAAAATAAAATAAACATTCACCGAATGACAAGTAGAATCATCAACCACAACCATCACCATCAATTTGGACTGTGACTTATGCAAGTTCGTCTACACTTAATTAATTACCTGACATTAAATTTGTATGGCACACGATGCAAACACTGATAGCAGCCGTCTTCAGTTCTTTGTCTTTAAATTACTTAAGAAATTTATTATGAAATTTGAATTCTTATCGCCTTGCAAGGAATTTTATTCTTCTGTCAGCTTGGTCGACCGAAGATGAGTCAGCCTCAAGTATTTCTACATACAGGTATACTGTGATAAAATGAATGAATAGTGTCTTCACACGGTCCCTGTTCAGACGGGTCTACCGGATGTTTGTTTTTTATATGAGTAAATAAGAAAAATGATGCGTATGCAACTGAAAGAAAGTATCTACTCGTAAGTATAGGGTTAGGTAATTGTATGCTTTTGGGATTTCAAATTTAAATAAAATAAAAAGTATTAAAGATTTCAATAAAACTTTATTGTTTTAAATTTTGGACTATGCCATCAAATGGTAACATCGGTTAAGTGTCCGCCACGAGAGTTTTTGCAAATGTAATTCCCCCTTAGCTGGAAGAAAATTAAACTTCTTAACTTTGCTTCTTTCTTCTTCTTTATTTCCATGAGGAATGACTTTTTTTCCGCCATCGGAAACAGCCATCTTTCTTTTTTTTCCTTTCGTTAAATTACATTGTTTTTCTTAAGAAACTACAGAGGGCGCGTGTATTGCAGCCATAATTTCACGGATGTTGGTTTTTAAGTGCTCCAAAGTTTAGAGATTATCTGCATAGACATCATCTTTAGCTTAGCCCCACAAAAATAAATCCAACGGGGTCAGATCACACGCCAAATCTCGAAATTAAATCGCCAGGGCACTTTTCGTAATATAGAGCCAAATTTGCCTGTATTGTGTGGCACGTAACTCGTCTTTTTGGAACCACATGTCGCTCACATCATTGTCTTCAATCTCAGGCCAAGAAAAATTGATTTTCATTTGACCATAGCGCAACAGAACTGTTATTTTTGTAGTAAGATGCAACAATTTGAATATTTAAGCGGTGGTTAAACGATCGATATTGTAAAATGGAAAGGAAAGAACTAACTACCTGTCACTATAGATGACAGATGAATTTGACAGCGAATTCCCAACCTCGAAATGAATAACCCTTTATTTATGTGAACAACTTTATTCTAATAAACGTTTTTTTGTACAAATTATGAGCATTTCCGTATTTTTCAAATTTGTCCTCAGAAAGCGTCCTCACCCTGTACATACATAGCTATTGTTTCAAACATATGAAAAGAATAAAGACACCTGTACTGTCTATGGTAGGCTTCCACCCTCGAAATTGCTAAGAGTGGAGCACCTGCCAATAATCTTATATAATTCTCTTTCGGAATCAATTGCTTGTCTGCCAATTAGGTTACCGCAAAATATATATTTTTTTTTTTTTTCAAATTACATTTCCATCTGCAAGAATGCAATTTTCCAAAAGGGAAACAATTGCCCTTTTTTCACATCATTGCCAGTTTGCAGTTTTTAATACCAGTTCCGGTTTTTTTTTTTTTTTTTTTGTAGTTTGAGCAACCAATTCTAGACCAGGAAATAAAAGTACCAAAACGCGGAAACAACTGCAATATGTCAATAAATCTTCCAAAGCATGACTGTCTACCTCCTCCACCTGTGTAAAGTATACACGAAGGCAGACGAACATAGAATTTATCTCTCCGTGCAATTCGAGCATCATCGAGCGTTGTTATTATTATTGCGATGTGTTTCGTTTCGAGCAGTAATTTTTCGAAATAAAAACCAACGAAACGTTTTTATATTCTCTGTATACCTACGATAGGAATTGAATAATCCAAGTTGGCAACGAAGCAACGCGACATTCGTCGTTGCCAATAAAATAAAGTTAAATGTTCTTTACAATGGCAGGCGCAGGCATAGATATTTTTATAGAAGGGGTACGTGCTGCATGTCAATTAAAAATCAGCAACAAAAACACTCTCTATCGAATGAAAGCTTTCGTCAACAAAACAGAAAGGCATTTTCATCTCTTAAATTATTAAATTCCCAAAAAAAAAAAGATTCAGTGTGCTAACAAGATGGTTACACAGCATTCTTTTTTTTTTGTGTTCTTCGCTGACTACTCTCTAATGATCTCTTCACGCAACTTTCATTAACCATTCCTTCCACCAGTCAGAACATCAGCATCCCTCTCTACCAGCAACAATCGCTCTAAAAATAATTTACTTAGCATAAGCAACTCAAGAAAGGAAATAAAGTCTTCGGAACTAATGCCTCCACAGCACAGCCACTTTACACAGACAAAAAAAAGTAACCGAAATGGAGAGGCATATGACCCAGAGAATCATTTGTTCTACTATAGAACACTCTGGCACCACCCGTTGTGGGAATAGGTACGGAGTATCTTCGAGATACACAACATACCCAGCAACAAATTGTTACAAGTTCTGTTTTTCTTGTACACCATGTGCTGTGCTCGGTTGGTTCTTATTTAAAACTGTTTATTTCGCATTTTTCTTTAAGAGACAGAGAGCGGGAGATTCCTTTCTAGTCCTAGAGTTCCTTCCCCTTCGGTTCGTCTTATTTTCATTTTCTAAAGAATAAGCTACGACCCCGGAATTATACAGTTTCCTTCATTATGTCCGTTGGCATAAAAGGCTGCCTGCTGCTGCTGGTGGTAGAGGTGATGGAGATTGAGGTGGTGCTTCCGGCTGACTTTCTGTCCTAAGTGGTTTTTTTTTTGGGGGGGTGAATGTAAATGATGTACACATGCACATGGTATGTACATTTTTTTCAAACTTAATCGTCTGGTTTCGTTCATTGACCAAGAGTTCTTTAAGCTTATGGGGTTTTTTCTTTTTTTTTTTAAGTTTTCTTTAGGTACTTGCTCTTGGAAGACCTTGAATCTAATTATGTGTATCTTTTTCTCATTTCAGATGATTTTGCAAAATTTGACAACGAATTCAATTTATGAGGTCAAAGTAGCTGCCGCAACTTATAGTGTTATAAATCCAAAGCGGATAGTACTTGGAAGGTTCTCCGAACCAAAGAAGGTATGTAATGTTGTCAACGTATTTAGAGGGTTGCTTGTAAGGCTTTTTTGTTAATGAAATAATAAAATATACGTAACTCATTTATTGTGGGTGATTTGTTGCCTATCGATTGTATGAATAATAAAATTTAATATACATAAGTGGTCAGGCAAAAATGATCGACGTAGAGCTTTTGAAAATGCTACCTTTGATTCTATATATGACTCTGCCAGAAAACAAGGTAAAGGATGGGGCGATGGGGTAACGGTTGAGGTTGAGAAAGGCTGTCCGCAAGGTGGAGTTCTTTCGCCTCTACTATGGTGTTTTGTTATCGATTCAGTGCTCGCAGAGGTGCAGGTGGTCTGCAATCAAATGCAAAATATTGTTCCTTCTGCTATTACCAAGGCGAAACTTTATCGATTCTATTTGAGCAGAAGGTTTTTCCCTATTTTCAGAGAAGTTCCGACCCGCACCTTCCTTTGCCAGCTCGTCCGCTCTGTAGTTGTCTGGAACGTTCCTGTGTCCTGGAACCCAGCACATGGAAACGTTCAACGATCTCATTCAGAGACCTGCGGCATTGCTTTACCAACTTGGATCGTATTGTCGGTGATACCAAGGCCTTTATAGCAGCGCTACCCTCTACCGAGTTAATTGAAAGCCAAACAGCAGCTTCCCAGACTGCCGTAATTTCCGCCTGAAATACAGTTATCAGGTGCACTGGAGAATAATCCTACACCCGTACCATGCGATATATTAGATCCGTCTATCGCAGTTAATTAAGAGCTGATTCTATCAGATCTCTTATTGTAATAGGAAACTTTCCTGATATGGCTATCGGCTGTAACACTGCACCCCTCTTTCTCTGAAATGTTGAGGAATTGATTCACTACTATAAGATAGAGTAATGGTGATAGTACTCTGTCCCTGAGGTTAAGTATCTAGGAGTGATCATAGATAGCAAACTCATATGGAACAAAAATGTTGAGCTGAAATCGACTCGAGCTCTCAACCTTTTAGCAGTGCCGCAGAGCTTTCAGCAAGACGTGGGGTTTGAGGTCTGCTGCAGTACACTGGCTGTAGGTACATAGCAATAATTAGACCAATTTTCACCTATGCGTCTGTAATATGGTGTCCAAGGACGGTATATAAATCTGCCTGTTCTGCGCTCAAAGCATCAGCATTTAAAATGATAGCCAGGCTGCACTCAAGGCGCTCGAGACTCCCACAAACCACTCAAAGATTGTTATAGAATGTAAGTATAAACTAAATTAGCTTTGCAAACAGAACTTTGTTTGGGTACCGGATCATAGAAGAATCAGACAATAAAATGTCTGGCGCGCTAGCTAAAGAGAACTCAGAGACTACTCCTCTAAGTCCGGTACCAATAATTCTGTGCTGGATAGACGCTGTGTTATATAATAAGAATAAAAAGCAAAATTCCTGCTCAATTTGTGTAGAAAACACTTGTCGGTGTCGTGATTTTGCGAGAATGAGATTGCCCAGCTTGGTCTTCGATGTCATGGGAATGGACTCAGTCCAATCCTTACCCCTGGTGGATATTCTGCGTTTCCGATCTTCAAGAACTCAATTTTTGGATGTCGATGTCAAATTATTTTGTTGTTTTTGCCTTATGAGCTGGCGCGGAGTATTGTTGGAAAGTCTGGTCGTTTGAAAACAATTTTTGGTTAAGTCTCTTCATAACACCTTCCAGAACATTCGTTTGGTAGATTTTTACCGATGTTTTTGCTCCCTTCTCGCAAAAATGATGGTCGGCAACGCCTTCATAGCTGACTTCTCACCAAACCATCACAGATGCTCGCGGAATGAGTTCTGTTTTACTTATTGAACGATTCCTTAATAGTAAAAATTTGTTCATCCGTGAACTACATTTTCCTGTGACCATATTTCACCTCACAACGCCTACCAGAATATCCGTTTGGTAGATTTTTGCCGATGTTTTTACTCAAAATTTTCGTGTGACCATTTTGCGCATACCGGTAACGTAGAGCTTTCGATCTTTCATTCCGTTTCTGCTTTAATTTGGCTTTGAGTAAGTGGCCAGTGTGTCTTTTATATACGTTGACTCCCAAATCTTGTTTGATGATGCGACATCTTCATTTCCGGTGAAAAGATTTTCTGATTTTGCAGCGATTTCTGATTAATCCTAGCTTTAACAGCTTTGATCGCCTGTGGTGTTTTGACAGTGCGAGGGTATCCGGATGTTTGACGGTCAGTTACTCCACCCAGTGTCCTCACACAATTTAACAGTTCGATACACAAAATTCCGGGTGATTCCAAGCGGTCTAAGGCCCGGAAAATATCACATATTTCCATATTACACTTGTGAAGTCCAATTACCACAACACGATTTTCAATATTGCCCCACTCAATATTTACAAACGACTGCTGTGTAAGTCTTTTGCCCGTTAATGTCACTAGTATAAACGTCACTCATTGAATACCTGTCAGTATAGAATGGATGTGTTCAGTACTAGTTTCACGATGAGTGCGTTTAAAGGTGTAGAAGTATTTATGACACAACTAGGTATTTACTTAAGTACCCGTTCAAGATTTATTTGCATGGGGTGAAAATAATGTATTTGTTTGGACGTGGAAGTAAGTCCTTGAAATCAGACTTAATATCACTATCGGGTGGATTGTGAGTTTTCTTCTCCGGTCTTATTGAGGTGTATTTCAAATTACCAGTACAGTCCTTAGAAAATGAATGGTTTAACTATATTGGAAAAGGATTCTGTCGAGGATCTTTCGAAATTCTGCTCGTATATATCACGATTTTTAAACTTCTATTCTTATTGCAAAAGCACTAACAAAGTTGTATTATGGTAAGCTCGACTGATAATACTTTTACATTTCGATCCGATGCTGCAAAATAACGGTTTATTTCACAGTTTTTAAAGTCGCTTTCCAGTAATCAATTTTTTGCGTCGTAAAGAATACCACAAGATGGCATACTTACCTTATTTTTGTTAGAATTTGATGATAAGAGGTTCTTCTGATTCATATAACGATAACATATTTTAATGAGCAGAATACTCGTAAGTAGAGAATCAGAAATTTAAGTTAACAGATCTCAAAATTAAATTATTTGATCAGCGAAACATTTCAACACAAAAGTAAAAATGTTAAGTATTATATGTAAAAAGTAAAAAAGAAACAGTTATTCCAGAAATATGCGATAGCGAATTTCAGAGAATAACAGTACAAATTTCTCACAAATTTTCTTACCATTATTTTTTTTTTTAATTCGCAATCGTTCACGTTTTTTCTTGAATAATTATTTGCTTATTATCGTGTTCTTTTCCTTGAATCATTGTTTCTTTCTACTGATTAAATAATAAATTTTTGCTAATCATTTACTTTTCCTGCTGATAAAATAAATTACTTTCTGCTGATCGAAGAATGAATTTTTCGCTGGTGAACTATTTTTCTGCTGGTATTTTGTTTACTAGCATATTTTGCTGGCTTTTTTTTTAATTATTTAGCTCATCACTAAAAATATTAGCGCTTTAAAATATGGAAACAAAAATAGATATAGCCCGGAAAATGAAAAAATTAGACTCTTATAAAAAGTAATTGGATTGGCATTACTTCTTTCAGTTGAATACAATTTAATGAGACAAACGTATCTCCTACAATAGTCCTTGCAAGTGAATAAAGCAGAAATCATGTTCGAAAAGAAATCCATAAAATATCCCTGCGGAAGTTTATATAAGTGCATTGAGTTTTGAATTCCTGCGCTAGTCATTACGAGTAAATAAAGTCGAATGGAATGATTTCCTACTTCTTTTGATCTCCTCTGGACATGCTTCCTTACTAATTCTTTCTCATGGCTGACCACGTCTATTCTTTCATTTCTTTAAAGTCTCCCGCACTGTCTTTTAATTGTTTTTACCCTCTCGCATTTGTGCACATATTTATCTCAAAGATTCAAGACTTCCCGTCTTTACTACATAAATAAAGTTTGTCCTTAAGAAAAATTGGGAAAAAAAAAATGTTTGCATATAATTTTCATATAATTTTACTGTATAAATCAAAGGTTAACTCACAGCAAAGGACTGGAACTCCTTGAAATTCTGAATGATGCTTAATGCACTTTCTTTTGCCAGCTCTTGAGTTACACTTTTTTTTTTTGTAATAAGTACGACAGAACCAGAACGCGTTATCATCGGCCAAACATTAATTACACCATACTTAACTTTCATTTTGCTGGATTGTCCTGGAGGTCGCATAAATATTAAACTTTGTCTGTTATTTTTTTTTTCTGGCCACGCAATCCTTTTGTTTAAAGGACAGAGCGCTATGAAAGGTTAAACGAAAAAAAGAAAAACATACAAAGGACCTATCCTTAATGACTTTATATTCTCGCCAGGTGCTGCTTGTGACAAATATTCCATGGAGTACGTGATTTCTTTTTTTTTTTTTTTTTTTTTTTCGTTTTCTGCGAGTAAAAATGACTGCGAGTCCTTATTATTTATATTTTTGTTTTATAGTTTAATGTAAAGTTAAATCCTCCTGCATATACACCTGACACATGACCGCTTGTTCTTAATAAATAAAAAAAAAAAGTGTATCCTTTGTATATAGAGTGTGTGTTTGAATTTGTGCTATAATCGAGGATGTGTTTAAAAAGTTGAATCCTTCTTTTTACGCCCGCGGTTGGCATAAATAATAATGGCATTGTTCTTTTCTGCTAAAAAAAAAAAAATTTAAAATTTTTGAAAACTGCAACAACTTGTTCATGCAATCCTGATACATAAATATTTTTAGCTAAACAATGTCCCTTTGCATTTATTCATTAGATTAAAAAATACATGTAGCATAGTTTCGGGAATTGTTTTTTTTTTTTTTTTTTTTCACCTAACTTTTAAAATTCATGAGGTTGTTTTTTTTTGGGGGGGACGAGGTGGTGGGATATCCTTTATGCTAAACAATTAAAAACAAAAAACAATAATAATTAGTGTATAAGGATTTTTTTTTATTATTGTGTGAATATATATTTCTTTTTTTTTATATTTTGCAGATACTCTTGCAACCAAATTGTGAAAAAATTCAACCCTTGCTGAGACAATCGCATAATGACTACAATTTGGCTGTACTCGTTGGAATTATATTCAGTTGTTTCGGGATTGTTCTCATTGTGATGGCGTTCTTTTTATGGAGGTAAGTGGAGTTCTTAAATGTATCTTTTTATTTTTTATCAAACAATTCGAACGAATTTCATCGTGTGTTTCTCTAATGAGGCAGTTGTGTGGTGGCGGGATTGTTCACTGTGAAGGTCCTTGTTGCATTGTTTACACAGAAGAAACGAAAAAGACATAATTTTACGTCGTATAAATTTATTGTGTTTTGAGGAAGATAGTATGCTTTCTTGCAATTGATATGGTTTAACATTTCTAGATAGTTTCAAGGAATTTCTCAGAAGAGAATGGCATGGAGAAATTGCTGCAATGTCCTTTGCTATAGAATTAGCATTGAATGGGAATAATACAGTTTGGTTTTAATTAGTTTCGTTAGTGAAAGCAAGAAATTTGTGGCATTGGTTTTATTCAAGAAGCGCAATAAAGGAGTGCATTGTAAAATGTATGTTAAGTGGTTGTGAATAGAGGTTTTGAGAGTCTATGAATGGACCTTGGATGATCACAGTAGAATAGCGACTAAATACGTTGCAAAATTGAACAAAGAAATATTTATCGCGGATTATATTTTGGTGGAGGCAGCTTGGAGTAAAGTGCGAGTTCACTTGGAGGCCAGATTAGCCTATTGTTGTTACGTCGATGGTCCTGTGTCTAACTAACTAAACCAGTTAGATCTTTTACAAATCGTTTTAAGTCTGTTAGTTGAATCCCTGCCAAGTGGTTCAGGTTGTTGAAGATCCTGAGACCCAAACAGTTTAATCGTTGTTCTTGGAGGTTCTTGGAGTTGTTCTGCTACTCGTCCCTTCAGCTTCCACAGAAGCCGTTTGCGAAAACTTCCATTAAACAGTATCCAGTAATTACGCCAACGATCGGGTGGATTTTCTCCTGATGGATAGTAGGCTCGTTGTTCTTTTCCGGTCTACCACGGGCCACAGTTTAACTCTGTTTCCATCGTTCTTCGGCTAGTGTAACAGTGTCGCAGTCTATTAAGTTTTTAGCTGTGTTGAAAGGGGGGAGTACCTGTCTTATCAGCCACAAGTACGAGTATACCCATGTCAGAACCTTTTCTGGCCAATTCGTCTGCTTTTTCATTCCCTTCCACCCCAACGTGTCCAGGCACTCAGCATAGTAGAACTGTGCGGAAATGTATGGCTCTTAACGCCTTAAGGCAATTGTTGACACACTTTGAATTTGTGAGCTTGGAATCTTAAGCTTTGAGTGCTGCTTGACTGATGTCCGTTGCTGGTAGATTCAATGCATGGACTATCTGTGCATCCTTCTTTACTGCGTAGATCTCAGCTTGAAAAACACTGCAGTAGTCGTTCAGTCGTTATGACCGGTTGATTCCCGCTCCCGTTCCATTTTCCGTCTTCGATCCATCAATGAAGATAGGGATGCCTTTGATGACAGCGGTTGGCTTTACCCAGTCTTGTCTGCTGGGCAAGTAGACTTTAAAGTTCTTATTGAAGTCATTCTTAGGATTCTTATAATTTGTTCTGGGTTCTAGCCCTTTTTGATCGTAGATGTACAGTAGGCACGCATGTCCATGCTTTTGTGGTCTCCAATGATTGTCCTCTTTTAGTCTGAGAGCTGCCTTGGTTGCTACATTCTTTATGGAGAGCTTCAAAAGTTGCAGATGCAGTATTGTATCCAAACATGATTGTGGTGTAGATATTAATGCATCTGTTATCCCTAAGCAAGCTTAGTCCTTGTACTTTATTCAAACTATTTAGGTGGGATTTGGTTTGACTACCTCCCACCAGATAACAAGATAATTGAACCATAGGTGAGAATAGGTCTAACAACCGCTGTGTACAGCCAGTTCGGTTACAATCCCCACTTTTTCCCAAAGGGCTGTTTACATGCGTAAAATCGTTTCATTCTATCTTTTGTATTCCGTTTCCAGTTCGGTTTGAAGTCGATTATTACACGAAGGATTTTTCGAACTTGGTACTTTGTACCTTCTTGTAAACAGGACCATCTATGCCTTGAATTCACCCTGAGCCCATTTTGCTCTGCCCATCTTGACAGTTCTGTTAACGCAGATTTTAGGAGTTTGCTTATTGTTTGAAGGAATTTTTCAGTTACTCGTATCAGAATCTTGTTAAGTGAGATGTTCCAAAGAAGGGACGATAGGACTCTTCCTTGCGGAGTACCTCATTTAACCGTTCTCTTAGTAAAGTAGTCCCCTAAGCTTGAGTTGATGACTCTGCAATTAAACAAAGTCAAATTAAATTCAAATTTTAAAGTCAAATTTTTTGTGTACAACACCCTGTATTTCAGAATTCAGGTGGTAGGCATCAATTTGGGCCGTCGTAAAGTGACCATTTGCCAGACCTAAAATATCACCAAAAAGAATTCTGTAAGTGATGCGTTGTGACTCTGCATGTTTCCTACCAAAGTATCTCATTTAGCTTTAAGCAGTACATCTTCATCAGTATTCTGCAAAGTCGAATTGCAAGTTACCGGATTAGTCCACAGGTTATGAGTGGTAGAATGGCGTTTAAACGTAAAGGTTAGCTGTGAATAGGGATGTATTTCGAAATAAACAATCCTAAACAAGCCGGTAAATATTGGATAGATGTGGAGGATTCTGCAACATAGCTCTGAGATTTTCTATGTAAAACCACATATTCCTAGGTCCAATTTTGGCAAGACAAGCAGATGTCGCCTTAAAATAAGCATCAAGCTATGATCGTTTCCGCAGTGTTTGCTAACATCGTCTGTTTCTTCAGGTTAGGAGTGACTGAAAACACGAACTCGCCAACAGTCTAGCGCTGCGTTTTTAATATTCCAAACTTTATTCTTTTCTCTCTAACCTGTAATTCTTCCATTATCCTTTTTCCTGGGTTAATAAACTTTAATAGACAGTCTTAACTGACTGAGGATGTACATGTCCACATATATACAAACAAATTGTTTACTTCTCCTTAGTGAGGGATTTTCCCCACTTTCCAGAAATCCCCAGTTGGCATAGGAAGCTGAAGCTTTGCACTTTTATAGCGCTTATCTGTTCTCATACCATAGACCTAAACAATTACAATTTTAGGTTCTGGAAATGCAAGGTGCTGCATACACATCTGCACAAACCTATCCACTGTTACACTGCTGTTGGCAGTGATTTAAATAAAAAATAAATTGAGTTCAGCTTTAAATGATCAATTACATTTACTTTATAATCGTACGGTACAATTACAGTCACCCTATTCACTCTTTTGTGATCCTTATGATTGCTCCTTTGGATATTCTTTCAATTACGAGTTCTAAAGATGAAAGATAGAAGATAACCTCCATCGCCGCTATCGGAAACAACGTGTCTATGAGAGCCAGTTCTCATTCTTTCTCGAAGCCCTTCTTGGTCATGTTAAGCTTAGTTCTTTTGATTTGCAGAATACTTGGTCTAGATCTCTAAGTTTTACTCGCTAGGTACTTCTACACACAGATAGCAGTATCTTTGACTGCTGGACACACTATAGTGTCTGCGTTATGAAAGAGTATATAGGCATCCTGTCTATATATTTGTTCTTCAGTATCTTAAGAATGTTAGACTAATAGGTTTCAAGGATTTCGGATGAGTGGTATTGTTTTAGGCTTACTTTAAGAATGAAAACTACTTTCAGGGACTTGGTGCGGAGCTATTTCTATTTATTGTTAGCAACTGCGACTTTATCTTCCATTTCAATTGCTGACCCGACAGTGTACTGGTAATTTTACTCTCAAAACTATTCTCGGTGATTTATACCACTAACCAACATTCATACGTTAAAATATGCAAATTAGTTTTCCCGAAGCCATTAAATTTTTTCTAAAGCAATAATTATTTTTCACTAAATGGTTGCTGTTAGCAATAATTTGTTAATAACATACTAAAATCGCTGTCTATAATTAATCACATGATCCACTTAGTTTAAACAAGTTTTCCTACATCCGTCACGTTTGTTATTTTACTCCCAAGAATTTCGGAGACTTTAAGCACTTCCAGAGAAGATTTAAAATATTTACCGAGAGACACATGGGATTTTTTGCGTTAAGTAATATTTTTTTATGTAAATTGTGCAAAATCTCGTCACGAATTCGTCGTACCTATTCGTTCGATGTAAATAAATTTATTATTTCATCATAAGTTTCTGGTAATTAAATTGTGTGTTTAATAATAAAGTTTTATTTTAAAACTTGCTAATAAAGCTAATTAGACGACCACCCGAAAACAACTTTTTTAATGAAAAGAAAATCTCTTTGACTGGTTAAATATCTTTTAGCTTTAAAGTGACGTGCGTTGAACTGTTCGCAGTATCTAGCGATTAATTCATGCTGAGAGAACTTTTGAGGCACTTGGATGTGACTTCGTACCAACCGTTCGTGGTTAACAACTTTTAAAATATAACGCAAATTACCGCTATGCATTCAACCAGAACCATCAGTAATTTAATAAACTTTTGCTTGCAATTAAATCCTTATCTCACGTGAGAAATGTAATTTTGTTTTCTTCCTTTTGTGAGAAACTCTAAACTTTACGGTTTCAGATGCAAAAATCATCTTTCGCGTCAATATTGTGGTATCCTTTTGAAGCTTGCACGAGGATAAGACTCCAGCGCAAACTGTCAACATATCGGGTTGCAAAGCCATTTCCTTTATGCATTTTTGTGTTTTCACAAGTTTTTCCGCAGATGTTTTTCCGAGGTGATGATGGCAAGAAGTATTCAAAAGTTTTCATGATTCCAATGCCAGCAAAAAAAAAGTATCCCATTCTAGCGCATAAATATGAAAAAATCCAAAGCAAAGAAAAAATTCGAAACTCTCCCAGGAAAGGAAAGTTTATTAAGGATACAAGTGTATATGCAATGCCAGAAAGTCTCGCTTAGATACGTATCTGTAAAGAGGAGAAAAAAAACTAGAACAAACAGATAAGAAGGTAGAATCATATCCTTTTTGAAATTGTCACATTGAAGTTGGTCACAGGTATGAAATTTGTCCATCAGCGCATACCATGGATTGCATAAAACCCGAGACGTTTTTGTGAGGTGGTGAAAACTTTTTGCTGGTTGCCATAATTCTGGGATTGAAACAGTTTTCTTTGGAAATGGAAATGGGAATGTAAGCTTTTCTTTCCGTTTGTATTATTTGTTCGACTGTTTTTTCATTTACTTCTATTTTGCTATCCGCCTTTGGATTATGAAATAAAGTACACGATTTGGTCGTACGTACTTGCTGATATTGGACTCGCAAAGAACATTTGTTAAACATTCAGAAGTGATTCAAATGGTTCTTCCTCCATGCGACTCATCGAATTGTCATGATCTGATACCGGAGACGAGTCTTGCATCTCTGGGATGGGATATCGAAAACTAGCTGCAGCGGTCTAGCGGTTGCTCGTATTTGCAAATGCTATCCTTATGGCTTTGTCGTTGAAATTTCTTAAATTGTCGCTTGACGGCTGACGCCCTGTAACAAACTATCCCACCTTGCATTTTTTTTTACTCATTTTAACTGCACCATCCCACCAATCGAATCGATCTACCGCCTAAAAACTATGTTCAGCTGTACCAAACTCCTTCCAACAGCCATACCTTCATAGCGTTGCCTCTGAACGCACTGAACAAAATTAGCGAGTCTTGATTAAGTGGGCTAGAATTAAGCAGCTCAACAAATATTATGACATCTCTCCCGATCATACGTTGCAGAACTCTGCCTGAGATATTTAGAGATATAGCCTCTGGATTAATAAAGTGAGCTGGAAATGTTTCCAAGGGACCTTCCAGGGGTCAATTTCTTTCTCCAGAAGGAATAAAAACGCGGTAGAATTCCAAAGGAAAGAACCACCCAATACCTCCCAGGCAGCACATCAAAATAAATATCTTAGATATAGAGACTCTGAAGGAACTCATGGTCTTCACGAAACCAAGTCAAGGTTATACTCTGTCAACTGTGCATGAAACGAAGAAGATCTCTGGGGTGAATTTCCACTTCTACACCACAACAGCACACACATTTCACTGAAGGTCAGCAAAATTAACAAAAACCCACGCAGACTACATGGCAAATGGCCTCCCCGACAATATTGCCTATTTTGGTATATTTTATAACTTGAAAGATGACTTTGACCTCGGCTTAAAAAATGTTGTAATCATCAATCCTAAAGGAACAATGCTACCGCGCAGCATCTTCTAGAGCTTTTTCATAATGTTTAGTGGAGCCCTCAGGAAGTTGTGCTTATTTTATTTTTGTGAACGCCGCTCCCATATCTTTTATTCATATTCGAGTTAATACTGTCCGCTGGGCTTCCCAAAATCCATCACAGCTTACTGTAGTGTACTCTGGATCGCCCTGTTATCCTGCTTGATGGTCGCCCCAGCATACCAGTTAGAGTCTTCTCGATGAATAGCTCATATTCGAATTGATACTGTTGTTGACTGCCTCGATATACTGCTTGATACGATCGGTCCTAAGTATTTCAGAGTAATTCTCCTTTACTGCAAATCCTGCCCTCTGGCCCCGCCTACCCGTTTTTTTATCCGTAAAAGTATGTTCCTAAGCTAGTATGTTTGTGCTACACTCATTCGCTTTCTTTCATATTCCCCTTACATATTTCATATACGTTAAAGGCGTACCTTGGTTCGGAATGATAAAAACTGTAGCACCAACCGGTATGCAATAGAATCTAAGCTCATCGTGCTTGGTGATATACTTTCAGGTGCTTGACTTTGGTTCAATTACGTCAAGAAGTATGGAATGCAAATCTCATTAGTATTCTGTAACATATCCTAGGTAAAATGTTACATTTCAATTTAAAATGACAAAACACTTTTGTATAAATTTTCCGCCAACAAATTTATCCAAAGTCTCATTTGAACAGAATTGTTTCAGTCACTTTTTAGAAATTCGAAATTTTATAAATCGGCCGATAATAAGGAAAGATTACATGCATCTCGACAGACAGAGTTGTTAGATACAGGTAAAACTTGCTCAAAATGTTAACGAAACCAATACATTCTCCTTTATAGGGATAACGTAAAAATGTATCTACATACATATAACAAATTCCTTGGATACTTCTCTCAAACCTTTTTTTGTCTGATTTAGTTTGCATCTGATTGAGGTGGAAATTTGACTTGAATTTCTTTGAATGGACACAGATAATCATTCGCATCGGAAAGGATTCATGCGGTTTAGTGGTAGGGTCTTTCGATTTTTTTTTTTTTTTTGTCTAACCACCACGGTGCTAATTAAGAAATGCAACATTTCTATTCAATTTCACTTAGCCAAAGTTTTTCCGTGGATTTTTTGAGATAAAAGAAAACACAGTCTGATTGGATCTCTTTTCGTTACACAAAAAAAAAAAAAAGGTCTGAAAACTTTTAGCTTAATAAGAGGTTGTATTCTTTCTTTTTTTTCCAAATCTAATTGAATTGCTCATTGGTTTGTTGGTTTTGGCCAGAGCCCATTTTCAAATTAAAAATGATATTTTCATGGTGCTTGTTATGGCATTTTACGAGTTTTTGTGAGATTTTACGAGACATGTTTTCGTGATTTGTCACAACTTTCCGCTCTATCACCTCGTAACAATAAGGTTGTTCAGCTTGTATTTTGTTAAGTACTTAACAGATTAAGTAATGACATGGTTTTTTTTTTTTTTTGTAATTTTCCTTTAGTATTTCTCCACCGGAACTTGAAACAATGGGCGTTGTGCTTTTCTTTGACGAAATTATTTACAATTGAAAAGGTGTTAACATGGGCAAACATTTGTGTTGTAACTCCCGTAAATAAGAGTGAATGATAAAATTGTATCGTTATGAAGGTGATGCTCTTCAAATAGTTTTGACATTTTCTATGGAAATGGAAATTGTTGGAACTTAAAGTTAATTCTGCCGCCAGAATCTGTCACATTACATTATATCTATAGATATGTTCTTCTAGGGAAGCTTTCCTAGTTTTGCTTTAACCTATGTATCTAATCAGGTCATAAATACTCCTATACGCATTTTGGTTGATAAAATATGCAGTCATTGTCCACTCTACGGATAATTACGCGCTTCAAGGACTCAATATTGGGTATCGAGTAGAACAAGCCATCCCCTCTAAAATGGACTACAGGTTATAATCCGAAAGATTGATGTCTGGACTGCCTGACGGCCAATCGTTTGATGCTGACTCCCAACCAAACCATCACAGATGCAAGATGATGGCGCCGTTCGACTCGCGGAATGAGTTCTGATGCTTCTTTGGATGACCGGGCATACTCGTAGACTCTGTCATTTTGCTTACTAAACGATTCCTCAATAGTAAACATTTTCTTGTGGCAATTATGCGGGTACCAGCAGCGTAGAGCTTTCGATCTTTCATTTCGTTGTTGCTTTAATTTTCTGATTTTCTGCTTTCGCAGTGGTTTCTGATCAATCCTGACTTTAACAGCTTTGATCGCCTATGGAGTTCTGACAGTACGAGAGCGTCCGGGTGTTTGACGGTCAGTTATTCCAACAGTGTCCCCAAACAATTAAACAGTTCAATACACAAAATTCCGAGTGATTGCAAGCGGTCGCAAGGTCCGGAAAATGTCGCCTCTTTCCATATTACACTTGTGAAGGCCAATTGCCAGAACACAGTTTTCAGTGTAGCCCCCATCTTGTTCGCGTTAACTTAGTAGAAATGTCACTCATTGAATACATGTCAATATAAAATGGGTGTATTCAATACTATCACGATGAGTGCGTTTAAACGTATACCAGTATATATAACATGACTGGGTAAGGTACTCGTATTAACCTCGTTGAAATTTAGTAAACAAAAGAAACAACTAAAACACAGAATTTTAATTGACAAACCAAAAATATTCTATTTATACAAACACTCAATTAATTCGAAATGATAACCTACTCCAAAGATCGACAAACAAATGCCACCAGGATCAGCTTGCAAGTACAGCGTGAATTGCAAAAAAAGAAACATTTGAGTTAGGATTTGCTATTTATGTGAATGCAACTGAATATTCTCTCGAAAAAGATCAAAATCATCAATGTCCTTAGACCGCTTTATTAAGTCTCGTTGATGTCTCCGAATATTATTCTCTCTCAAAGTATGCCAAGACGGCTGAAATCTGAGGTCTTTCATGCTAATAAGTTTCCAATACCTACTGCAAAAAGACTCACTTAGCTTGCAGTAGAGTACGTTTTGTATCACCCATAGTTTTCCATTTACCTGGCGGGGATATCCCTTTTTATATTATCGTGGTGACTTTTAGTTGTATTGAGGCCTATGTTGACGTCATAACTGTTTAAGATATTGGAATTTCCGCTCGTGACCGGTATTGCATTGATACATATGAATATTAGAGTATATTTAAATGGAAGTACATAGGGTGTTAGTGTGTTCAAGATTAATTACCCCCTGTTATACTCGTAGTTTATCAACAAAATATTATTATAAGAATTATATAATTCTTAAAAGCAGAACAAAAATTGCAGCATCTTCTGCCAAGTTTATGATATTTGCGCCACACAGTAACGATACCTATAACTGGAAATAATTATGACTAACGAATCGCATCTATCTTCACTTTTATTGACACATGTCAAAAAGAACAGAGGTTTATGTGAAATAGAAAGAAAATATTTGAAACAAGTGAATATTCTTTCACAAACTAGTAAATAATATGTAAAATAAATTGTGCAATATTGAATTTCCTTGAACAACGTTGAGAGATTTTTTATTTTTTTTAATATAGTATAAACCAAATACCAATGTTTATTATTATTTGCGACTGACAAATTAACCAGATGAATGCTCAAATTCACATAAGAATTTTTAATAATATTAAAATAAAACCTTATGTCCACTCTAACGACACCTTAAAAGGTGTGGTATAACACAAACCATTCTCGTTGCCATAACGATATTGGCGACCAAAATCGTAGCACATAATCACATTTCTGCATTTATGATGGCCAGGTAACGAGAATCGTCACACATAATTAGGTCCTTGTTTTAGAAAATACTTGATGGGTCCTGTAGTATTGTAATAGAAAATTAAATCTTCAATATTTCTGGCTCCTACTTCTTAAGAAGAAGTCTTATAGTAAGAAGAAGCATTCAAGAGATAAAAGCAAAAAGCATCTTCATTTATCTTGGCGCGCCTAAAACCACTGAACCACTGCTTCATTATTCGATAAAATTGTACGAGACGAAAATATTGTCTATTCAATTTCTCATAAGAAATGTGTTAAATATTTTCATGTATTCCTTACAAGTTTTCGTGTAATCGAAGCTTCGATTCCGTCTGGTATAATTTTATCGTATAATGAAGCGTTCAGAAGATATCGTCGATAAATCAACGCCGGTGCTTACTAGTTTTTATTGGGATTTTCACCACAAGAAAAGAAGGGTGTTTCTATCAAGCTACCCCTATCAAGAGCATGTCCTTCAAATACTAACTTTTTTATATCCTATTCAGGGTAAAAATTTATACATACATAGTTTGTAACATAACATCCGTCCATCCGTCTGTTCTTATGTCACCACTTCGTGTGCCTTAAATTTTGAGTTAGGAACATGAAATTTGGTATATAAGCTTTCCAGAATCCGGAACAGTGTAAAAGTTCTTGAAATACGTCCTCAGACACGCCCACTTTTGAAAAAATATAGTTTTTCCCGATATTTTTTCCAGAAACTGAAAAATATTAATAAGTAAAATATGTGGACGCTGACTTTATCTTCATTTCGTCCAAATATTATACATAGTCACGCCCATTTTTTGGGGGCGGAAAGATCATCTGTTTTACAAATTTCGCAACACCACACTTACTTTAGTTAAAAGATGGGGGATAGGGTATCATACGATCCGTTTTTTTAAATATTTTTTCTATTTTCCCTAATGTGGGTGGGTTAGCAAAGACATACAAAGATAGATGGAAATGTCAATGCTCAGATAAACACCTTGTTTGTGTTGTGTGAACTCTACGGTTTTCTAGAAACCAATAATTGGTTTTGCCTCAATTTACATTCGTGCTTACTGAAATTGATGGAGGTTAAGTTAGGTTGGGGGGGCTGTGCATCTGAAAGAGAGCTTACACGGGGCCTATTGGTCCATTGGGTTATGATACAGCATCTAACAATGTTTCTAGTTGGTTGGTTCTTACTCGAACCAGCGTGTGCTCCTTATGAATCTCTTTAAGTTCATCAACGAAACATGTGCCAACTCACCCAGTTTTCCGAAGAGTCTGTTTCCCATATATAGGAGGCGACGGTTGTGGAGATTAGGGCAGTCGCAGAGTAGGTGTTTGATGGTTTCTATTTCTCCCTCATCTTGACAGCTCCTGCAGTAGTCCGGGGAGTTTATGCCCACCCTTTTGGCCATCGCACAATCTATCGTATCAAGGTGCGGATTTCCTTTTTCCCGATAGCTAGTACGTATTTGGTTCTCCCCTCATTTAATTGTGGCCATAGGCTGCGGGATATAACACAATCCCCTCTTGATAACCAAACAGTGTTGGTTCGTTCCCTGGTCCTAAGGTTCATTACACCAATAGGGGTGTCTATTCATGTGTGTACCTAGTGCTGATCCTTTTCTAGCCAGTTCATGTCCAGGAACCCAGCGGAGATTGACCACGTGGATATTGGTAAGTTTGTTCAGGGTTTTACGACATTTACATACTGTCCTGGATCTTATTGCCTCACTGTCCAGTACTTTGATTGCTGCCTGACTGTCCACAAAAATTGTAATCCGAGACGGATTTATTTTCTTTGTTAGGATTGTCAACGCTGCTCTATCAATGGCAAAGATTTCAGCTTGAAAAACACTGCATACATCTGGGAGTTTGTATGAGTCTTTAATCTTTAATGGTTTGTAGAATACTCCTGCTCCGGTTCCTATTTCCATCGTAGACCCATCAGAAATTGATTAAAGCACTATGTAACCACTGTTGCAGTCTTGTGTATTTAGTAGGTGTTACCATCAGATTTGTTTGCATAATTTGAAGTGGTGTTCGATATTTTTTTTTAAACAAAAAGTTCTGGCTCCCATAGAGTGCTACTTGTATTGACATGTCCTATTCCCTAGGTTGGCTAACGTCAATATTACTCTTTGATGTTATAAAAATATCCAGTTTCCGGTATTGTTATGATATAAAAACAAACTAACTCAAAGTTAGCCTAAATACCGTCATTTGACATCTCGTAGTCTAAATGTAAACCGATAAACAAAAGTCCCTGAAACATGGCAGATGGACAGATGTGTGCCTTCCCGGTTTGTTTCCCCTAATTGTTTGCGTTTCGGTTCTTCTTTGTACACAAATTTGTGTATCATTTTTCTATAACAAAAAAAAAAAAAGGCCTCGATTCCTATTAAATTAAAAATAAGCACGCATTCTTTTTTATGGTTTAACACTCTCTTCCCACTTCCACCCACTTTCACTTAATTTCTGTTTCCACAGTCCTACTCCACACCCCATTGGCACCCCATACCGTATAAGAGTTGTGTTTAATAACCTTCCACATTTATCACACACAGGGCAAATAAAATTAATTATCAGCATTCACTAAAAAAAAAAAAAAAAAAGAGTGTATGTGTTTCGCCGAATGTTTCATTAACACCTCCAATCTGGCTTTTTCTATCCAAAGTAACTTATTCTCTCCACGATAAGAGCTCCCCGTTCCGACAGCAACCCAAACCAAAAAAAGGAAAAAAAAAATGTTCTAATAGATTCATTTTTCCATTTTTCTCGTTTTTTTTTTCGATTTTATTCGCCATCTACACACATAGATTAATTATCAACTGCTGCGCTGGTTTGGTTATTGTTAGATAAGATAGCGTAGTCTGTACACCCTCCCTCCCATGGTGGGGTACTGGGTCCCCCTCTGATCCACCCGACCGGCCTTACGAAATCACCGTCTACGGCCGCTGTGATGAGTTTCTTCCAATCGAGCGCTGTGCTGTGCAGTGTACACACGGTGACTGCTGGAATAAGCGATTACAGTACGGTCGAGGCACTTTACCGGGTCCGGGAACAATTTTTTTTTTTTTTTTACACAAAAAAACCAAACTAGACATACCGGGGTCGGTCGAAGTCGGATACAAATACGAATACGAGTACATAAACAATTATTTTATTGATCGCAATTTTTTTCTGGTTTGAATCTAAAATGGTCGTTAAATTTGAGTTGAGTTTAATTTGATTTTAATCAGAGATTCATTTGAATTCGTTCGCGCAATGTCAAAGCTAGAACGAAAGAACTCCAAGCGAGGGAATTGGTTTACGTAAGTTCGAAATGCTAGTGTTCAATTCAATTTTATGTAGCTACATGAGTTAAGTGGTGTAGCTAATGACCTCATCATCATTATCATAAGCAGCAAGCAACACCTGATGAAAGTCGACTGAAATTAGTAAAAGTGCCCTAGAATTTGTATCTTTTTTGTGTGTTGTGTCTTTGTCTGTATCGCTCTGTGTCACTCTATCAATAGATTAATTAGCAAGTTGTTTTTTTTTTTTTTTTTTTTTTTTTTTTTTTTTTTTCATTTATTAGTGGAACGACCTTAATCTTCAAAAAAAAAAAAAAAATAAAAAAAGTTAAAGACTGAAGAAAGTTCGAAATATTTTACGCAGTGCGTTTCCTATCTTTATACAGATTTTCGGTAAATTGCGTCGCTTTTTCATAGTTCATTTTTGCGCGAATGACTGAAGTAGGGGGGGCCACCATCAACACGTGATATGCTGTCTGTTTATGGTGTTCTATTTTATTATTTACGTGAGTCAGAGTGTTATCATTCAAAAGAGTTATTCTTCGAAGAATGTCATCAAATATTCTGGGAATTTTCACTTTTATTTTTTTTTTGACAGTTGAAATAGTTTGTGCTGTCAGAGTACATAGTAACCACTTTAATTGCTGAGATAGTTCCAATTACATTAATGATTCTATTGTCTGGATAGCTGAACAAATTGAAATGTTTACATGAAAGTTTTCGTACTCAAGTTAAATGACAAATATTACTACCTATATATCTGAGTATCTATAGGGCATGACTGTCTATCTATGAGTGTGTCATTCTTCAGTTTGTCATTATTTTATTACCGCACAATGGGGGGGGAGAGATCTTTTGTTAGCGGTCATTTGACTTGAGTGGCATTTAAATAAATTAGAAGGGTTGAAAATAGGATTGCTTTAATCGAGGAGTTGACCATTTGCTTACAAATGGGTTCGGCAACTGATGAAACCACATAACTTAACGCTTTCGTATGTAAGAAAATAACAACTGAACATGCATGTGATGATGCAGAGTTGATGGACCGATTACTTATGTACATATACTTTTTCTGTAGTAGCCAATAGCGGGCGTAAAATATTATGGAAGACCTTCTCTAACGACTGGAGGAATAGGATGATTTGGTAAACTTCCAAAAAAGGGCAACAGCGTTCCAAAGGAGACTTAGTGACCTACCTGTCCAAAAAGTGCAAAGTTGATACCCTAGATAGTGTGACATGATACCCTTGTTAACAAGTAAAGTGAATCCCGAGTTTTTTAAGCAGTCGATCATTGCAGGTTCTATTAGTGGATGCACTTCTGCACCATTCTCGACTAATACCGATGTTCCCCAGGGCTCAGTACTCTATCCGTCGCTTTTTCTGATTTACATCAGCCTCTTTTCTGTTACTCATAATACGATTCATTCCTTCGCTGATGAAAGCACCCTTTACTTCGCCTATTCGGTAATGAAACCACGCCAAGGGTCCCAATTCCTCGAGTCTCAGTCGCAGCAAATGTCTACTGAACTCAATTCTGACATTGATACAATCATCAATTGGGGTGCGAAAAACCGAGTTAGGTTTAACGCATCAAAAACACAGTGTTGTCTTCTATCCATAAGGTGGTTAAACTCAGAATCGATAGAGTTGATGTTGAGGAATCTAATGGCTTGTTAATGCTTAATATTTATGTTACCCCAGACCCTCGATGGAACCAGCAAGTTGCTGATGCTGCAAAAGGTGGTGCTATATTCCTAGGATTCCTTGAAGGTGTAAACGGTTTTTCACTACTGCGAACTTCGCCACAATCTATAAAGCTTATGTCCCTGTGTTTTTCAAACTTCAAAGAATACCGTTCTAAGTGGAAAGAGAACATTTAAACAAAAAATAATAATATTGTAGAATGTGAGCAATGAAGAGGTATCTGCAAACTTTCCACAGAACCAAAATTGGGTTCAGGTTTCCCTTCTACCTTTACGGATTATCGTCGAACAGTACGTAGAGTATAAATTTCCGCTTATTATGAAATGACAGCTGTGACAGAATACAATCGTCATAGAATGTTAGTGCTGTATTTCAAACATAACCACAATCGGCTGTCAAAGTTCAGACGTGGCTATTGAACGATCCTCTAGAACCAGACATGCTGACAAAACTCAAAATTGTGGGCCTCCCGTCGTCATCTTGTAAAAATGTGGCCCGATTTATGTTTATTCGCAATGTCTTCTCTGTACTAAATCCTAAGAGAACAAAATCGCTCACAATGATGCTTAGTTTTTTTAGTTACATATTTATTTGTTAAGTGCCCATCGTATTGAACCACTAGTATTGCTTATTTGTGCAATTTCCCAAGAAGATTTCATTCTTTACATCGAAGAGTATATTTATACAATTCCTAGAAATGCCATACTTTCGTCATACATACATACATATCTACTACTTTATTTCGAAAATGAAAATCGTGATCCTCCGCGGTTCATACCATAAATGTGCGAAGTTTTAATTCTCTAGAACAGTGGTCTTCAACTTTTATGAGTCTCTGGAACCATTTAAAAAAAAACCCTGGCAAAAACATCTGTCAAGTGATGGCACAGAGCTTTCTTGTGCTCGTTCTTGGAACCCCATCTCCAAATCTTATCTACACTATATGTTGATGATCTCCATGTCAGAGCAAACTTAGAAA
The DNA here is from genome assembly GCA_963082735.1 of Pocota personata. Lineage (NCBI taxonomy): Eukaryota > Metazoa > Arthropoda > Insecta > Diptera > Syrphidae > Pocota > Pocota personata. The sequence goes on from OY720429.1 coordinate 270,941,984, forward strand.
CTAAGTTTGAATAAAATCCTTTCTATATTTTTTGAGTTAGGCATTTAATAATGATTTTCGAAAACCAACCCGTTTCGTCTTACTCCCACTAAATCCAATTTTTATGATTTTTCTATGAAACTATCTAAACACCATTCCAAACGAACAAACCGAAGAACAATTCCCATAGAAGCTTTTTTTTTGTTGTTCGTGTACGAGGGCAAGGTGAAAAGTTCTCGGCCTGACGCAAAGATGGCGTTCCAATCAGCAAAAATGTATGTTACCTGCCTGGGTGCACTTCTCATTAATTCGTATGACAAGTTTCAACTTGTTCTCTCAAGTACGAGTACCTGCATCAATAAAATTAGTTTAGGGTATGATTTAAAGAACAAAAGTTATTGGGATCAAATTTAGGGTGGCCACGGTATAGTGGGTAGTGCGATTGCTTGTTACCCGAGCTGTGCAGGGTTCTAACCCAAGCGCCACCATTTTCCATCTTCCCTTAGGCCCGTTTCACATATTTCCAGCATCCGAAATTTGTGGTACAGATGCCAGATATTCCACTAAGTATGTTCATGCCGGAGAAAACTCTTCGAAGTGTATGAAACTCAATGAGTGCGTTCATACGATTGACCCTTTGTTGTCGGAAAAGTAGTTCTGCCTTAATTTAAGAACCATCGAACAGATTTTGATTAAATTTAGTTTCTAAGACTGAAATAATGTGTAAATGGTTCCGTCTAAGCATCATAAAAATTGGATAGATATTGGATAAACCAAAACTTTTCAAAACCCTTGAATGTCAAGAACCAACCACTCGATGAATTTTGATAAAATTTAACAAAAAAACCGAAATTGGGCGGCATTTTTTCGAGATAACATATTCAAAACTGCCATTCATCTTGCAAGATTGGTAATATTTAATTCTTAATAAAACACACACGTAGACTAAAATTCGGTTTTCTACATGATACTTTTTTTTAAGCAATTTCCAAATCCCGAAGTTTCTTGGACCCTAAGTATTTTAGATTTTTTTTTTTCGTAAAATATTTAATCAATTTTTTTTAAAGGGCCGCCATATGCATTTATGCAGGCCTTGAGCCGCTCCGATCGGAGCACGAATATCGTCCATTGGAAAATTGTCCGCTGCACGGATAAGTTCGCCGCTCAAGGACTCAATATTAGGGGTGCCGTGTAGAACAAGCCTACGCCTCTAAAATAGACCACAGCTTATAATCCAAAGGATTAAGGACTGGACTGCCTGACGGTCAATCGTCTGGTGCTATGAAAACCGCCACATTGTTTTGGAGCCACCCTTTTTTTTATTTTGCCTTATGAGCTGTAGGTCTTGTTAGAAAGTCCACTGGTTGTTTGAAAACAGTTGTTGGTTAAGTCCCTTCACATAGCCTTCCAGAACATCCGTTTCGTAGAGTATACCGATGTTTTTACTTAAATTTTTCCTGTGATCATTTTACGAGTACCAGCGGCGGTGTAGAGCTTTGGATCTTTCATTCCGTTTTTGCTTGAGTAAGTAGCCAGTGTGTCTTTTATATGCGTTGAGTCCAAATCTTGTTTAATAATGCGGAACACGGATTTCTGCGATATCTTCATTTGGCAAGATTTTCTGTTTCCGCACATGTTTTCGAATAACTCTGGAAGCAGGATTTCATCGCCTTTGAAATTCTGGCAGTGCGAGGTCTTCAAACAATAAGTCAGTTTGATACACAAAATTCCGGGTGATGCCAAGCGTTTGCAAGGCCCGGGAAATATGGCCTCTTTCCGTATTGCACTTGTGAAGGCCAATTACCACAACACGGTTTTCAATATCGCCCCACTCAATATTTACAAACGACTTTTGTGTAAATCTTTGTTCGCATTAGCTTAGTATAAATGTCACTCATTGAATACCTGTCAATATGGAATGGATGTGTTCAACACTAGTTTCATGATGAGTGCGTTCAAAAGTATAGCAGTATTCATGACATGACTAGGTACTACCTAGCAGAAATCATTTTTTGGTGTAGTGGATGGAGAAACTTGAATTTTATTCGTTTCTCTCTTATGAACTCCGGCTGGAAGCTGGACAGTTTGGGCAAACACATTACCCATTATACCGTGGTCAACTTTTCTAACAATATTATTTAAAAACAAATCTGTCAATCACATGCACTGGATTTAGAAACAATCTATCTACATACAAAAACACTAATTGGAAAAGTACACTTCAGTCCCAGTTGTACAGAACTGGGTATATTTTTGAATATATCTAAGAAATATAATCGCAATTTTGCATGAACATTCTAAATTCTTTCACCAAAACACGTGTAAGCAAAAGAAAATGGTTTGAAAACTTTTATTGCTAGGATCACCTATTGAATAAAATATTTATCTATTTTGAATTAATTATCCTTAAAAGCTTAGGCAAACCTCATTTCGTTATTCTCATCCACCCTTGGCAATAGCTTGACCTACGTGTGCCAGTTTCTCAATTTCTAATGCAAAGCCTTCCTCAAAACTCCAGTGAACTTTTCAAATTTCAAATTTTTTTGTTGAATAAATTTCTTCGAAAACTCCAAGTGTATGCAAATATACAACAAGAAAAGGTAAACTAAACTAAACACACTTCTTCCTTCCGTCAGAACGAACAAGCGAACGGGAGATAAAAAGAATATCCGCTCAAAGAGTTTCATATTTATCAAGCGTTAAATTTCGAAACCAAAACGATCAAAAAAAAAGAAAAAGAAAAAAGGATTCTCTCTTACTGTTTATGCATATACGAGTATATGTACACCACCTACATACTTATTTTCTTTTCCAATATTTATGTAAATTTTCCTGAAGGAAGACACAGCCCGCGTCGTACACACTTTTCCATCCAGTAGGTAGACATCAAGCGATTTTGTGAAATTCCCTCAGGTGGCTTCTGATAAAAATAAACATTCTCACATAGTTTAGTGTAAGGCGGTGGTTGACTCTCTTGCAAGGATCTCTCTCAAAGGAGGAACACATAAACAATCCTTCTCTATTTGCTAAACAAATTTCTACTACTTTTAGGACTCAGAGTTCTTCAGGAGGTTCTTGCGTTTAATGAGTGCAAACATGCGGCATCTTTGTCTTGATGATGCATTGCAGTTGCTGCGCCTTCGATGATAAGAATGATGGGCCTGGGGAGTACTCGTATTACATAAAAGCGAATCATGCGCTTCAAATCTGTGCTGCTGCTGTAGCTCTCCTTCAAGTCGCGTACTAGTATTTCCTAGAGATTTGCAATTAAATTTTAACACTTGAACATTTGAATAGCACTTAATAGTATTACGGTGATTCACGGAGGGCGGTGAAGTGGAAACTTTTCGACCGCACCTCGAGGGCTTAACGAATAAAATAAAGTTTGTTGAAAAGTCTTCTTATAGAATCCTATCGTATTTATTTTTTATTTTTGTTCTCTTCCTCTATTGGTTGGTCTTCGGTGGTGGTGTATCCTTTGGCCTCGTTATTCATTTACCTAAGTAAACCAGCTTGTGAATGAGGAGAGAGAAAGTCCCTTCAGTTCTTTGAAATTCTCCTTTATGTGTTGATGGAGGCCCCAAAAGTGTGTATTTAAGTTTCGACTTTATTCTTCTGGGAAAAGATGGAACTGCTATGGTTAGTTCAGTTGGAGCAATTGAATTTCGAGTTGTGTTGGATACTTTTTAATATTATTTCAGATTTCCTTTGGTCTGCCAAATCTTGTGGTTCGAGGTACCTACTCCTCTTCTTTTTTTGTATTTTTGGTTTGGTTCTTGTGAATTATTTAAGGATGCGATTTATTATGATGATTTGTTAGAGATTTTCAGGGATATTCGCCGAAACTTAATGGATTTATGAAAAGGGGATTCGAGTTGAAGAGGTTTTATTTAAGGGCAAAGTTTAGGAACAATTGAAGTTTATTTACTTTTGAACTTCCTTTTTTCGGAGGAGGAAATACTCAATTTAATGAAGTTTTCCTTTGGCGGGATAGTTGTAGGGCGGTAGAATGCAAATATCTCTAAGTTTATGAATTATTTTTGAGACGGAATTTAAAATTAATTTAGAACACTTTTTGTTATGTACTTAAATATACTTTTACAACGTGGGATTGGAAAGATGGAAAATTAAATTACCTATACACCCGCGATAAGCAAATTAATATAAAATGCAAAATCAACTGACTGATTGTCTCACTTAACGTCGGGATCCAGAAATTTAGCATGACGTTGGGTTTTTTTTCGAAACTCTAACTTATAAGTAATTCTAGAAATAAGTAGACTTTGGAATTGACTTGCAGGAGGCTAAAACCTTTGAAAATTTTTTTTAATTGAGCACATGTTCATTATACACATCCTAAATATGTATCAGGTTGGCAACTAAGTAATTGCCGATTTCACACATAGATGTCTTTGACCATATTTTTTAATGGCTTCTGTCAATGACATATTTTTTTTCCTTTTGACATTTGTTAGCTGTCAGTCTTACTTTGTTTTAGATGCAAATTGCGCGTATTTTTGTGAAAAGGTATTAGTTTGGCGTCAGTTTTAATATGGAGTGCAAAAACGAGCATTTTCGTCATGTTTTGCTTTTTTATTTCCGTAAGGTATGTGTATGGTGAAGAAGCCTTAAAAGAAAGACAGTGCCGGAATTAGTTTGACAAATTTCGTTCCGGAGATTTTTCACTGAAAGATGTACAACGAACAGGTCGACCAGATGAGCTTAGTGATGATCAAATTAATGCCATAATCGAGTCGGATCGTCATGTAACTGTACGAGAGATAGCAAAAAGTTAGATATAAAAAAAAGCTTGATATTTGCGTTCCACATGATTTGAAAGAAATTCATTTACCGAAGCGCATTAATGCTTGCGATTTTGCATCTTAGACGCAATGAATCCGACCCTTTTTTGAAACGAATCATCACTGGCGATGAAAAATGGGTTGTTTTCAGTAACGTCAATCGAAAACGATCTTGGTCCAGGTTTGATGAGCCAGCACAATCCACCTCGAATGCTGATATCCACCAAAAGAAGATTTTGCTCTCAATTTGGTGGCATTGGAAAGGTGTGGTGCATTTTGAGCTGCTTCCAAGGAATCAAACAATCAATTCGGATGTGTACCGTCAATAACTGGACAGATTAAATACAGCGATCAACGCAAAACGGCCAGAGTTGGTCCATCGAAAAGGTGCCATTTTTCACCAGAACAACTCTAGGCCACATACATCTTTGGTCACTGGGCAAAAATGATTGGAGCTTGGTTGGGAATTGATGTTACATCCACCATATAGCCCTGACCTTGCTCCATCAGATTACCATTTATTTCGATCTTTGCAAAACTCTTTAGATGGTAAAACTTTTAATGATGATAACGCTGTGAAATCGCACTTGATTCAGTTTTTTGCCGATAAAGATCAGAAGTTCTACGAACGTGGAATTATGAAGCTGCCAGAAAGATGGCAAAAGGTCATCGAACAAAATGGAAAATATATCATTGGTTAAAGTTTATTCTTTGTATTTAAAAAAATGTGTTTTATTTATCTGAAAAAATCGGCAATTACTTAGTTGCCAACCTGATATAAACCATCTCTGTACGTTATCCTGAAGCTAAACAATCTGCAAAATGAACTCGATGTCTTCTACAAATTACGAGTTTTCAATCATTGGATACCATTGCCATCAGCAATGGATTGATTGGTGAGGTTTTGTACGCTCAGCACAGTGGGGGATATTTTGTCCGCCTGTTTATTTGGGGTTGAGTTAACGCCGCGAATGTGACACTATTTTTGGTTTGGATATACAAAGATTTTTTATTTTTTTTTTTTTGGTTTGGGGATTTTTCCGTGCATTTGGAAAATATTACATTACACATACATACTTACATATTTCAAATAGTCCGAAGAAAGTATGTACATTACGTGCATTTTTTTGTGAACGAGCAAAGCCTAACGGAAGATTGGCTAGAAGCTCTTTTTAATATTTGAAATTAATTCGAAAAGGTCCTACTTCAACAGTTTACGAAAACAACTTATTTCTTGTATTTTTTAAAGAATTTTTGGATAAAAGGCCAGTGGCAGAGTAGTTTAACTGGACTACTGGACTTTTTCGTAGTTTAACTGGACTACTGAATTTGACCTCGACCGATTGGAACATGGCTATTGACACTATATTGGCGGCCTTTGTCAATTCTATAATTATGTCAATTTATGTCAAATGCTGTAGTTACCCATAATGGGTAACAACAAACTTCAATATTTGTCAAAATGTTTACATTCGGATTGGTTTCAGTGCAAGAAAAAGAACATGAAAAATAATCTAACCAAATTAAAAAATCAGAATTCTTTCATCTTGCAATGAAAAGAATAAATTTGTTTAATAATCCAAGGAAGAAAATGAAGCTGCTGTCAAGTTACTGTACGGAATATGTCATTTCATTCACACTTTCCACAAGCCCACTAAAGTTAACGAAAACTTGACGAAAACGAGCATAATCCCATTATGGCCACGGGATACGATTTGCGTGTGTTAGCGCATTTGATTAACCTGGCTTATGTTCATTCTAGTCCATTATGGTTAACCCTTCACTCCGTAGTGCTATTCAATAGACAAATATTTGCGAAACCGCTTTAGGATTCTAATTTTAACTGTAGGAAAAAGAATCGAATGCAACTTTTGCCAATTCGAGTATAAAATTTGCAAATCTAGTTTCGAAACTTAAACTGTCATCATGCGCAATTTTTGGTTTACATTTCCGTGCTTTGCTTGAATACTTTGTGAAAATGTACTAAATACAGTAATAAATATGGAACCCGACACTGTTGCATTGTGGTTTGATAAAGAATATTTCCAAAAGAAACAATTGAACTTGGACGAATTAGTAACAGGTCAAATATAATATAATGGAGGATATAATGGATAGTTACCGTATTATTAAATGTTAATTGAATCTCTTTTGTTTATTTATGCATAGCTTTGTTCAAAACTTTTGATGGAAGATGTGTTTTTGAATATGCTTAATAGTACTAACTACGAATTGAAAATTCCTTGTAAACAGACATCTCATAGTGGGTACTTAAGCATTTAGGTCCATTGCTAAATTATTTCAGACTTGTGAACTTTCGTCTACCTTCTTCCACCATGTAAGAGATTGGGTATAATTATACCTCATTTTTGCGCCATGTACTCAACTATAATCTTAAATTGAACAGCTCTTGTTTTTGCCTTATTATGTCGAGGTCAAAAACATACTTGTCAAACACACGATGGGCACTTACCAAACACATACATATTTATAAAAATATAATCTTTCATTAATTAAAAAAAAAAACTCTTAGATAAGAATAATTCTTGAAAAAAGCATTGTCTATCACTGAAGTTGGAAGAATCTATTTATGGCACAACTCTTGAGAAGAAGCAATCGTACTACTGATGTCTATCACGGAAGTTTAAAGAATTGTCGGACTGCTCATGTGAAAGTTAAGTGACTGATATACGAGTATATTAGTTATATCAGCAGATCCGAATAAAACCATTCATTGAAAAACTAGGCCGATATCAAACACGTAAAGAGCCGGCTTGTCTAGACCAGTTTTTTTTTTCCATTGGAATTAGATAAAGTACATAGAAATTGTGATGAACATGAATCAAAGACATGTTTTAAGTAGTTTCTAGAATGATCATTTCATGACAACGTAACATCTGTTTGCCGTGACGTGACGTAGAGCTTTTTTTCAATATTAAGTTACAACATTAATGATGTTGCCATTGTTAGTTTAACTGAGGCTTTATTTTATATGGATTTTTTTTTAGTTATTGATAAAGTTTCCACCTTGAACTATTCAACCTTATACGCCATTCGTCATCGAATGCCTTGTGGCATTCAACTACTACATTACGAAAAACGTCACGTGAGCAACTTTACTGTTATTTTTTATGGCGTTGAACAGCATAAAACAACAAGAAAATCTACATTCAGGAAATTGAAAACCGGATGAAAACGTAGGTTTCCTTAAATTGTTTATTTATTTGATTGACTAAATTAAATTATTTTGAATTCAATGGTGAAAATAACAAATTTAAAACAATTCAAGACGTTAGTGGAGCTAACAAAAGAAAAAAAAACATTTCGTTTGCAAAGGCTTCAAAAGCAGAGTTACAAATGTTGATGGTAAAATAGACTGAGTCTCTAACAATGATGGAAAAGAATGGCATAAAGCTCGACCATAACTAAATAGTGACAAAAAAAAAAAATACATAAAATTGTCTTTTGTCAATTTGTCTTTTCTATGCCAAAGAAATCAATCCGAAGGGATAGCTTTGGCTGCTACACAAATTAGTTCTATATCAGAGCAATCTAAATGGACGAAAAATAATTCAACTCCATCCACATATTATTTGTATTTAAACAAATTAAATCAAATAAAATTGTGAAAATTATACTTTTTGCTTAAATTATTCTATCATTTATCTGTCAGTCTCATAGATAATCTAGTACATTTCTTATGGGACGTATGTGGAATGCCAACATATTGAAAGCCGCGGCGTCGAAAAATGAAATGATTCAACTATGATTTTATACTCGTCATATGACCTGTGACTAATTCGTCTAAGTTCAATTTTGTCTTTTGTGGTATATTCTTCATCAAATCACAATGCAACAGTGTTAGGTTCCATATTTATTACTGTACTTAGTACTTTTTTACAAAGTTTTCGACCGAGATAAGCAAAACACGTACACTGCATCAAAAAATTGCATATACACCAAATCATTTACCAATGAAACCGTATTTTTTTTTCCAAAATACAACGCCATCGTTAAAAAAGTTAGCCAAATTTTTTCGATGTCATATGTTAATCAGGATTAAAAAAAGAAAAATTTTAAAAAAAAGTTTTTTTGACGAACACACCCAAAGGTTGTGCTTACAGCCTAAAATCGACTCAATTAATTGCACATACACCCTGTTTCTGTCGTAAATACACGGTTAACGGTAAATATTTTTGCTGCTGTGTACAGTCAATAGAAGTTTAAGATATTTAGTAGTATACACTCGCATTTGGTGGTCTTTTATTTTATTCTTTCAAAACTAAATAAACAAAAAAAAAAGTAATGGAAGGCAATCATAAAAAAGTGCCTATAGATGTAAAAAAAATAATTCTAAAATTAAAAGCTGAGGGAAAAGTTACGGAGAAATTAGTAAAACAGTTAGTAGACCTCGTTCCAAAATCCAATCCGTAGTAAAAAATTTTGAAAAAAATAATTCATATGACATGGCTATAGGAAGAGGCAGAAAAAAATCCTAACTGCGCGAGATGAACGAGTTATTGAGCGAATGGTCAAGGCTGATCAAAAAATTGGGACACCTCAAATAGCTACAAACCTTGAAGTATCTGGGGGGCCAGCGGTAAATCCTCAAACCATTCGCAATTTGTTACATACTAAGGGTTGCAAAGGGTTCGTAGCTCGTAGAAAACCTTTCATATCAATGCAAAATGCCATCAAGCGCTTGGAGTATGCCAAAGACTATGTTAACAAACCAGATGATTTCTGGAAACAAGTAATTTTTGTCGACGAGAGTAAATACAATATATTTGATTCAGATGGTCGACGTTTTGTGTGGCGAAAACCCAATACTTCCATGAATAAGGAAAACTTAATTCCGACTGTTAAACATGGCTGTGGAAATGTCATGGTTTGGGGTGCCATGGCAGCTAAAGGCGTTGGAAACATCACTTTTGTTGAATGCACAATGGATAGATTCCAGTATTTGTCAATATTAAAAGATAACCTTAAAGCCAGTGCTCAAAAATTGGGAATAGGAGACGGATTTATGCTGGTGCAAGATAATGACCCCAAACATAATTCCGAATTAATAAGAACTTGGTTGATCTACAATTGCAAATCAACTCTCCCACACCCCCCTCAATCACCCGATCTCAATCCAATTGAGAATCTGTGGGATTTATTGGAACAAAAGTCCGGCAGCATAATATAACAAATAGACAGCAGTTGAAGCACGTTATACTAGAGGAGTGGCACAACATATCTCCTGATGAAACTAAAAAAATGGTGGAATAAATGAAAAATCATTTGAGGGAAGGCATTTTAGCCAAATGATACCATACATCCTATTAATGCCCATTTAAAGCCTTTAAAATAACAATAAATTTATGTTTATATGTACTGTATGTGCAATTATTAGAGGTGAATTTATGAAGTTGAATTTTGATTTTTTTTTTTTTTATCCTACAAGTAAAATACTTAAATTAAAAAAGTTAATTACTGTGCATTATAAATGAAAGAAATGATTTTTAATAAAATTTTCTAAAATAAACTTTTATTTTTAAAAATAAGCCTTTTTTATGTGCGAAATCATCGGCTGTATGTGCAATTTTTTGATGCAGTGTAAATATAAACTAAAAATTGTTTTCCAAACTGAATTCGTAAAATTTTATAACTCGAATTAGCAACAGTTGCATTCGAAGAGTGCATGTTAAAATTAGAATCGCAAAGCACTTTCGTAAATATTTGACTTTCGAGTAGCAATACAAAGTTAGTCCCTAGACCAACACGCTAACCACTGAGACACTATAGCGGAGTGAAAACATAATAACTAAGCTGAAGGCTTCCCCTATTTCAATCAAGAGAAGATGATCATACATCAACGCATCTGTAAAATATCGTTGGATAAAAGTTAGCCACATGAATATAGGTATAGTATCAGTATGGTTTACCGGATTCACATAAAAGGAGACCAGCTGAGGAGTCTTCTCAACATTGCGTAAAAAGTCTTATCTGAAACATTAATCCGGCTTTTTGCAGTGGTTTTTTTCAAGGCGGGAATTCCAGCAGTAGTAAAAGTCGCCAATGAAGTGCTATGTTTCATTCGGCCTGAGCAAGCACTCGATGCGAATACTGCGGATAAATGAGCTATTAAGTTTCCCACTAGATGATGATCAATATGTAGGCCCTACATTGAAGGGGGATTTTTCTAACAAAAAAGTAGATAGATAAATGTCTTTGCTAAGGCAATACGCAAAAGTTTTTTTTGTATTTACTAAAGAAAATTAGTTGAATGTGAGTCGGGCCTTCCGCGGTCAGTTACTTATACTACTTTTTGGGACACGGGCGTTTTTTGTGGAAAGGGGAAGAGACAGAGAGAAAGACAGATTGATGTAGTTGGTTTGAAACTCAGGTGGTAGTTAAATTTCAGTGAACTCCAAGGGTGGCTGTCCAGATAACTTGTTTTCGCTGTTATTGTCATTGCTTATGATTCACAGTATTTTTTCCCGTCCTTCTGATATCATCACGATCTAGTTGCATTTTAGCCATATGACCACTCTACTGCCTTCACAGTAGAGCTGACTTAGCTTTCGCAAGTGATTGACTTTTTTTATTTATTTCTTGTGAAATAAATAGATGATTCTTGAGATCAGGATTCGAACAGTGAACCAACAGCGTAACAAGCGATGATGTTACCACTACACCACGGCCACCAGTTTATAAGTTAGAAGCGTGTGACAGGTTCACGGTCAGACAGACACTGCGCCGAATCCATTAGTGTTCCGTTTATACCATTCTGGTACGGAATCGAACTAAATATGAGACCAGATATATCATCACAAAACTTTCTAAATTAATTTTGTTAAATATTGGTTACAATAACACAGAAAATATAATGAAATTAGCAAATTTATTTCAATTGAATCCTTTAAACTAGCAATTTAATGAAACACTACCTCCACAGCAATACCTTAATTGGCTTAAAATATTTTTCAAAACAACATATTTGCACATAACACGCAATTATCTTCAACCTCTCTGAAATATTACAGTAATTTCCCATAGGAAATAGCTTCCACTAATTAGGGTGAATTTCCAAACAACAAAAAAAAAAAAAAAAAAAAACAAACAAGACCAGCCAGGTGCACTGCATAAAAACAACATCGCACCAAAAAAAGCACAAAAAAACATAAACATTTCACAGCGATACTATAATGTAGTGCAGTTCAGAAAACCATGAATTTAAAAAGCTACTGAATATTTGAACAACTCTTCTTCCCCAGATACCACGGAGAGGAGGTTTGTTTTTTCCTCCTCCTGCATTCAAATAATTTTTGTTACTAAACAAAAGTTAATTGATTTCGAATTTACTTTTTAATTATTGAGGGCAAAAAAATCACCAGTGTACGAGTATATACAAGTGAAAACAAATTACACACACGGGATAAAGGAAAGGGTTAAAGGTATCCCCTGAGAAGGTCCCATATGGCATATGCAAAATGTAATGCAATTTATTTGCTGGATGCATGCAAACTTCAAATAAACTTTTTAATTTAATTTCCCTGAAAAAAAAAGTATCCTATTTGGTTGGGTAGTGCATATTATTCGGGAAAGCGAAAAAAAAAAAAAAAAAACATTTTAAAATTCATATAAATTTCTTTATTTGCAATGCACATGTGGGGAAAATCCTTTTTTTCCGCAGGATAAAAACTACTAAAGATGAATTTCTCGTTTTCTCTCTTCATAATATGCGAGCACAATTTACTGACATATGAAGGAGTGCGACGGGGTGCCGGGGGGGGTGGGCTAGGAAAAGTACTTCAAATTGCATATTCGTTGTTTATCAGCAGAAAACAAGAAAAAGGACATACCGCTCGGTTACTCTGAAAATTCATAAAGAGGAGGTAACGTTTAAAATGAGACGCAGAGAATAACAAAAAAAAAATGCATGACATTCAAAAGGATTACATTTTCGTTAGTTTTCTTTTTTTGCTCCACAAATGCAGAGCAATTCATTTTTGTGCAAGGATAAGGAACAAATCGAAAAATATTCCCCCATTCGTGCGCTCTGGAAAACAGCGTGCGTGATGTAAGTGAAAACTAAATTTGATTTTCTTTCTCGATGAGATCCTTCTCTTCTGTGTGCTCTCTTGTTCATGCTGCTTTTACATCTAATTTTGATGAAATTTCAGCGCATAAGCAGCTTATCGAACATTCAACTAAATATAATGAAATCACTTTAAAGTTTATTGTTCCGAAGGAGCTCCTTGGAGAGTCTGTGTCTTGTTGCGCTGTTCTGCATTTAACTTAAGTTTCTGTTGCTCTGTTTGAAAATCAGCAGAATCTTTTAGACTAGGTTATTTGCAAACAGGGTTATGAGGACAATATATGAAGTAGCTATGCATTAAGTATGATGTTGATAAGATAAAGGATAATAAGTTTTTGGGTTAAACGATACATGGCGAAGGATTTCAATTTCAAAGGATATATGTTTTTGGATTCTGCATATGATTTTAAAGCAACGAGATCAAGGACGAAGGGCTTTGAAAGCTAGGAAAATGTGCTGTGATTTAGGGTAGGCGACGAAGGCACCAGTATAGGTGAGGAGGAGGGTAGCGCCATTGTGATTGTTCGTCTCAGATCGTCCAATGGGGAAGTTTTTACCCACCACACCTGTTCAACACGCATTTTATATCGGGCGATCAAAAATGGAAAAAAGGTCGGACGGACAAAAAGGCTAGCATATCCAAAAAGGAAGGGATAGGAAAATCAGAGGAGAAATGGCGAAGGGCTTAGGCCCATGCCAAGGAGAAAGACCGGGAAGACATCCACAAAACTTACCCCAACTATCCTAAACTGAACCTAACCGACATAAGCTAATCTCTTGGTTGAGAGGTATGCCTTCTGTTAATGACAAGGATTAGCAAGCTTGTACTTCATGTCTTATAATATAAACCAAATGCCAGATAGCCCCTCAACGCACCCTCCAGCTGTATAGTATAGTGCAGGAAAAGATGTCAGTCGTCGTCGTCCGTGATTGTCCTATTCCATCATGGTACGAGTACATCTGTAGAAGGACCACCAATCGAATCATCCCCATATCAGAAGCGTGAACAATTAATCGCACATCCTGGCACCTCATTTCAGTAGGTTGTACATCCTGAGCGGCGGGTTACCAGGCTAATTGCAATAAGACGAGAAAAAGAAACTCAAGTGCGATAAGTTCCAGACTTTACAGAATGGTCCAAATACAAAAACTGCTAAAAAGGTTGGTCCGGCAGAAGGTTGGGAATGGGACGACTGATCATGAAAGGCACACATCTTCATACATCGACGTAGAGATACTGTACGGAACACTATTCGCGCGAGTCTCCTCGACACGCACTTGACCAATTTTTGGTTTTGCTAATTTTGACCATTTGCTGACAGGTTGGGCAGGTTGCTGTAAATGCTGAACTATAATAGTCGGGAGCAATCGGAATCTAATGTCATAATTCTACATTAAGTTTCCTTCAGTACTGTTCAAGTGGCCCATAATAGGCGTATGTGTTCGGAAGCAACTGTCATTTGAGCTGTTGTGTCAAATTTTCGTACGAAAATTTCGCTCTTTCGTAAGTGAGCAAAAGTGAACGAAAACTTAACGAATCGAAGCAAAAAGCTATTATGGTCACCTAATACAAATCCTTTGTATACGCACTGTTTCGGAAGTGGTCGTACGAAATCATTCTTTTATTCGGCCTTAAGTTATGGTAAAATGATGAAGGCAGCTTCGATGTAGGTGAGGAAGCTGTTGCTTGGCTTTGCTTGTCGGATGGGAGTAGTTCTTGTCCCTTACACTCTACACCATCTACTTGCCAAACATTTTATAACGTCCAAAAACTTTAGAGCTTATTCCAGGAAGCACCGACTACATCCACACCAGACAATACTTAGAAGGAGATGTAGCACTCTATAAGAAGTCAATTGGCTTCTACACGAACGAGCGTTAAAGCAGATGCACAGTGGTTGGAAATGCAAATCTAATCGATCAAAATAATTGTTTGTACTAAAATGAAGAGTTTTGTTTGATAATGCGGGACATGGATTTCTGTGATATCTTCATTTCTCGTGACAAGATTTTCTGTTTTCTTAATGATTTCCGATTAATACTGGCTTTGGTCGCCTGTGGAGTTCTGAAAGTGAGAGGACGTTCGGATCTTCGACGGTCAGTTACTCCATTTCAAGCAGTCACAAGGTCCGGAAAATATCGCCTCTTTCCATATTACACTTGTGAAGGTCAATTGCCACAACACGGTTTTCAATATCGCCCGCTCTATATTTACAAACGACTTTGTGTAAATCTTTTTGCTCGTTAACTTAGTATAAATGTCACTCATTGAATCACCCGTCAATATGGAATGGACGTATTCAGTGCTAGTTTCACGATGAGTGCGTTTAAAGGTGTACCAATATTTATGACATGACTAGGTAGATCCAATTGGTAGTAGTCTCCTTTGCTGTCTTCATAGGATTGATAGTGATGGCGATAATTTCCGTTGTACTTTGTGTTGTAATCAATAAAGAGGCGTAAAAATGTTTCTTAATTGATTATTCTGTATCCACCTTAGGACAGGTAGTCGAGATCACTCAACGGATTTATTTATTAAATCAACCGATCGTGTTATAGAAACAATTCGCATCCAAAAACGAACTCCTTTACGACCGCTTTACGTTAATTTATTTTCAAAGCTATTTAAAAATGTCGTCAAGCCATTTTTCTAAAAACCATTTTATCGTTCTATAAAACATCCTTTCTAACAGTTATTGACTGACCCTTTCATCCACCAACCATTTGATTCGTTTTGTTAATCCTAGATTTTCCAACTGATAGCCTTATCAGTTACAAAAAAAAAAAAAATTACAAACTCAATTCCATTCGCCCTCCTATTTGTAATTCAAAATTACTGTTATTTAGCCAAAGGAAAAATAACAAATTTGCATTTATTTTGTTCACTTTTATTGCTTCGTATATACCCACCGGTATTAGTAGGTTAAACCCTCATTTTAATTTTTAATTAAATCTCCGCCTGTACGAGTATGCGTTTGTCCACAATAAACATGATATAATGTTACTGTCAATTAAATCGTGTCTATAATTAAAATCTAATTGGGATCAGAATAGGACATTAAAATTAGTCCACTGGAAATGTAATTAAATTTCTCCTAGTAAAAAACAAACTCCGATTCACTGTCAATAAAGTCAATATTGCGTTTAATAAAAAAAAAGAAAGAAAGGATAGCTTATTAAACTGACCCACTTTCATGGATTCAATGTTAGTTAGTTTTTTTTTTTTTTTTTACGATATCATTATCATATCAATCAAAATCACTAGGCATTTGTTTCATTATTACATTGGATATCCTTCGGTTTTAGTGGATATCACCCACGCATATAAAGATACTCACAAAAAGGATACACAATAGACTGGCGCAATAGGCCCCAAAAATTAAATCACTAGTGCATAAAGTTCAACCAATAAACCATCGAAATAGCTCACACACGCCTCGAGTGTTGCTGCACAGGACGATATGCTGTGAATGTGCGACCAAGAATTCTAAAAGCCAGACACACAAGGACGCACCATTGATAGATAGGGATAGAATGTGAATGGACTGAAATATGAATTTAATAATAAAAATAAAACTGCTGGTGGTGAATATCTCGATAAAAAACACATCCTTTCAAAGGAATTTTCATTTTGCAGCCTTTTTCCCTTTTATTTATTCGATTCTTGGTTTTTTTTTTTTTTTTTTAGTATCCTAAGGACAACGTAAATATACGAGTGAATACATTCTTTTTTTTTAATATCATCACAGTTGTATATGAGCGGAAGAATCTGTCGTCGTCGTCACAGTCGTTGTTGGGTCAGAGAAAATGGGGATTTACGATGAAAGCCACATCCTTGGTTAACTTTATTATTTTTATGAGATATCAAGTAAATCGTCCTCTTACGATGATACGCCCCCTCATCAACTACTCTTCACATCTGCATGGAGACAGACATCGCTATATTTTTCTTGTCTGTTTGTTAAAACGTGACGGAAATGTTGAAATAACATAACCTCAGACAATTGATGATTGCATTCAGAATCGCAAAGGACTTGTAACAGGGATGATGATTGTGCTCTAGTGATGCGGAAAATCAATTTAATAAATGAAATGAATATGGAAAAGATACTCGTATATAATATATTCCCGTGACGTATTTTGTACGCATTGATACGCAAAAGAGATACACAAATTAAACAGCTATTAAAGGAATTTTATCCTTGTGGACAATGTCATTTGGGGATTTATGGTTCATACATATGTATTATGGTCCTGTTTATTATTAGGAAATTTTGTAGAATAATTTATTAACATTAATAGATACGGTGGTGTTGGATTTTTGTGGTCTAAGCAAAGTCGTTTGCAGTGAAGAAAATCTTGGAACAGATATCATATGTTAGGAAATCGCACAATTTGATATTACTATACGAGTAACTCAGAACTGACTCCTGCGTCAGCTTGTTATTTTTATTCATTACAAATGATCATACTCTCCGTCTCAGTATTGTAGTACCTATGTACACTGCAGGCCAACAGTTTGAGGCCGTCCTCAGTGCCCGAAGGAAAGACAAAATCTAACATGGAAAAAACTTTTTAGTATTGTAGCATAATAATAACTACGCCCCCTAAAAATATGACGCAACAAATTCCGAAGTGACTTCATTCTGGCAGAATTTTGGTTCGAACTGTCCTTTCATTCGAGGTTCGTGTCTGGGACGAAGTCTCCACAGCTCATGTCAACGAAAGAGACGAATAATATCAGGGATAAAAGGGAATTATAACTGCAAGAATTATTTCTCTTGTTCCAGTGGTCGAAGAATTTGCTAGAAGTTTCTGGCTATCAGAAACTTCTGCTATATAAGGACAGATGGCGATCAAAAAAGACACAGTTGGTTTAGAACCGTGGCGAAGAGATTGGAAAAGTGATAATGGGCGAAGTTGTAATTTGGTGATAAATTGAAAGTTGAGAGTGAACAAGAAAAAGTAATTAGTTTGGATTTGTGAATTAAGTAATTGAAAGGAGATAAAGTGATTTGAGAGGAAAGAGACCTTGTAAGAAAAGAATTTGCGAAGAATAGTATAGTGTGAACTTGAATTGTTCTATAGACTAGAAAATAAAGAAATAAATTTCACAGAATATCGTTTTATCTACTCGAGCCGTAGCTTGCATATTACAGTATCATAGAATAATAATCATCAAAAATCAAAAATAATTCATTTTGTTCTTAACATAAAGGAATTTATTAAAAATGACTTAAATCGATTTTCGTCAAAAAACCCACCTTTATTTTATATTCGATTACTTTCTGTACAATTCTTGGCATTCTAGCTATCAGTTTTTTAATTGTTGCCTGTGATATATTGCTTCAGCAATCCAGTAGTATATTCCACAACGCAGATTCTGATGATTGTCCAGATGATTCAGTTCCTCCCACAACAGCTCTATAGGGTTTAAATCTGGCGATGTGCGGCGGCCATATCATGATTTGTAATATTTCTTCTTGACAAAGTCTTCACGTGTGTTTAGGGTCGTTGTCCTGTTGAAATACGAATCCTTCGGCAATTAATCTTATTCCAGTAGTCACAGTGTTTTTTTTTTATTCATTCCCACTCCACTTGAAGAGAATCATCTCCAGATCATAACAGAGCCGCCTCTATGCTTGACTGTAGGAACCACACAGTCTGGTAGCATCTTTTGTTCAGCGCTGCGGCGAACGAAAACTCTCCGTTTTGTGCCAAATACCTTGAACTTGGATTCATCGCTCCTTATGCTTTTTGGCCCATTCTAACCTTTTCAGCTTGTTTTGTGGTCGCAGAAGGGGTTTTCGAACAGCAAGTCTCCTATATAGTCCAGCAATCTTCGTGTTTCAGCTGTTTATTCCGTGTTTCATTTATTTCGACGCGTCTTTCGGGTGCTGTTTTTCGTCTACTTCGTTTGCTTGTTGTGACTATTAGCCGATCCTCGTGTTTAGTTGTAGCTCTAAGTCATCCTGACTGTGGTTTATTCTCAAGACTTCCTGTTTGAGTGTGACGTTCAATGGTACGTTGAACGCAGCACCTTGATACTTTCAACTGCGAAGCAACTTCCTGCTGCGATTTGCCTTCTTTAAGAAGGGTGATGATTGCAGATCGTTTCTTGATTGTAGTTTCCGCGACTTTTCCCATTTTTAACGATTTGATGTGAAGAATTTCAAATAAATTTTATGATATTCAAAGTGTGGCTTTTATTTGAGAACCTTGCATTCCAGGTCGCAAATTTTGGGTTTTGAGAACCCTTTGTTGTAAGGAGTCATAAACAAATGCTGAATCAACAACCAAAGGTCATAAAATTTAAAAAGCGGTTTTTCCTACATTCGTAAACAAACCGCCCTCTGTTTAAAATTTTGGGTGTAAAATCCGACTTATAATCCGAATGTGTTGTGTATTGTTCAGGTAAAAAATGTAGGTAAAAAAAAAACAATGTAATTCATAGAATTCAATCTCCATGCATGATTGAAGTCAGTTGTCTGGGTAGGCTTCAAACTTTTGGCCTGCAGTGTAAATCGCTTTAAACATAGTTTGTTCACATCGCTTCCCCAAGTGCGCAAAAAAACCCTCAAACCAATTAAAAATATTTCATCAAGTTTTATTCACTGCAAACAAATTTTGGTTTTTTGTAAAATCCTTTAAACAGTTAAAAAAAATATATACTCGTATATTTTGACTACACGACGAAAATTTTAAAGTCATAAACTAACATTCATATGTCTGAAATGACTTGTATAACAATTCTAAATAAAATCGTCTAAGCTGTGTATGTACGAGTATATCCGAGATACAACGAATCCGTAAAGTACCGTTATTTTGATCTTTAGCGAAAAATTGAGTACGTAGTACTATTGCAAACGTCCACATTACATCAGATATGAGTTCTAAACTAAATTGTTAGAGCCGTTTTCGAAAAAATTGGACTTTTTTAAAAAAATTTATCGTTAATTTTAAGGTTAGAATGAAAATTCGGATTTCGCCTCTGTGTATAAGCCCACAGAATCCTTTCAGCCTTTTAGGCTGCAGCCGAGGTACAGGCAGACAAACGAATAGTATTACGACATGCACTTTTGAAGTTCCTCTACAATAGTAATACCTAATTGCCACTGCCTTGCAACAGCGACGTTAAGACTTAAGATACTGGGATCCCTAAGGATGCCGGATCTAACACACCTCAGTAAGAAAGGAATTGGTGATATATTGGAGTTCGCTAGACGAACAAGACGATTTCCCGATCACTATATGATATGGTCTCCTTTTGATACTCCCCATGATCACAATACCTAGATCCCCTCTCAACACATAACTCCCACTATTCCTACAGTTCGACAAACGAGAGGAACACAACGGGCCCAATGGAAGCCTAAGTGAAGAGCATCCTAAATTGATAAAAATCTTGAGATTACAAATTTTCACGAATACTTGCCCTACAGAAGCAAATAGAAAAGTCGGAAAAACAACAAAACCACACAAACTTTTCCAATGGTACACCGCTGTTGGCAGCGGCACCCGCCGATTAAAATTAATCAAGAAATCACACTTATTATGTTTGTTAATCAGTTTTAGGATATCGTACAGTGATGATTTATAGTTTTAAATGTTTGTTGATTAATGCCCTAATCGATAACAAAAATCGTAACTCGTAATCGTCTTGACCATATAAATCTAATGTTGGGCTTTGGCAATACGAAGTGCGATGTTTAGCTATTCATAAACCATTTCTGAACAAAGCAAACGGTATGCATGTTAGTTAATCCGAGTAACAGCATTACAATGCATAAAACAAATAAATATTCAAACGTAATTTCTGCTCATCTTGTGTGTACAGTTGCATAGTGCCCTCGTTAACAACAGGCTTGAAGCTCTTGGTGTCGGTGACATTTTCTTGAGGTTGATTTTAAGTGGTCGATCATTGCAAGGTGTATTAGATGGATGTACTTCTAAACCATTCTCGACTAATGTCGGTGTTCGCTAGGGCTCAGCACTCTCTCCGACTCTTTTTTCTAATCCACATCAATGTCCTCCTTTATGTTACTCGTAATCCGATTCATTCCTTCGCAGATGATAACACTCTTGACTTCGCCTATTCTCTAACTATACCATGGCAAGGACCCCAAATCGTCGAGTCACAGCGGCAGCGAATGTGTACCGAACTCGGCTCTGACATTGATGCAATCATCAAAACCGACTTGTGTTAAACGCGTCAAAAACCCAGTACTGTTTCCTGTTTATGAAGCCTGTGGGTGCAATTAATGTTAAGGAATCTAATGTTTTGTTTGGCATGCACATATAGACATATGTTAACCCAGACCTTCGGTTAAACCAGCAGATTACTGATGCTGCAAACGTTTTTTCACTGCCCTCCGGACTTAGCCACAATCTATAAATGTCATGTTCGTCCGGAATTTGAATATAACTCACACTTTTGGACGGGAACTCCCATCACATGCTTGAGTTTACTTGATCGTATTCAGCGAAAAGCTTGTGATCAGTCTATATGCAACCAAATCCCTTAGGTCCAGCACCGCCGAATTGTTGAATGTTTAGATCTCCTGTATCGGTATTTTCACAACCAATTTTCACGCGAAATATATACTCGTAGTTGTGTCCCGCCTGTCCATCTGTTTAATCGTAATACAAATGTATCGCATTCTGCATGCACCTTAGAGCCTCTTTTCTCGCTCCCCGTTCACCGTAAAAGATAGTTTTTTTTAAGTTCAGCTCAGTATTTCCAAAATCGTTACCTCACTCTCTCTCCTTATCTGTCCACTATTTAACTCTTTTTCTATACATTTTCCTTCCACTCCAATCTCTGGTTCCAACCTGTGCTATTGTGGGTCTATACATACTGTGGCTCGACACTGTTGAATGCACATTCAACACGGTATCTTTCTGTCTGTCTGTGCGTGAGTCTGTAACACGATCGTAACTTTTGAAACGTTTGTCTTAAGGAGCTGAAATTGTCCACACAAATAATATGTAGAGAATCGAAAATAATGAGATATAATAAAATATTTGTTGGGGTAGTTTTGGCGCAAATCCGTATTTGCCTATAAGCAGGACATGTTCAACGACCGTAACGAAAATTTCGGCAACTTCTCGTTTTTTTTTTCTTCTACAAATCTTGAAGTCCTTTAAATATTTCTGTCGATTTAATTGCTTGTATCTTGTATTAATACAAAATGTTTTCAATGTACACCACCACACGTGCTATCTTAACATTCGTATAAAAAGACCTACGTAGTATCCAAGCTGAACCCGAAACTCTCTTTATGACAATCATATCCCGTTTTATAGCCAATTGCCAGTTCACACCTTATCGTAAATGGCAAAAACAATTTAATCTATTTCGACACTTTCACCGCGTCCGCTGGCGCCACCCACCTAATCGACTCGTGTCGCCGTACCAATAATCATTCGATTTTATTTCTTTTCATTTCCGCACGATTTTAATGTTCCTCTCTTCATTTTCTATTTCTTTTCAAAAGCAGGAAGTGCTTCCATGCTGCGTACTACTACCTGGATGACCCACCACATCATCCTTCGGTGCCCCAGGTGGACTGGGAAGTGCCCGTTGAGATTGGCGGCGAGATACGTGCCGCAGTGCCCGTCAATGAGTTCAGCAAGCATGTAGCATCGCTACATGCCGACGGTGACATCGGTTTTAGTCGAGAATACGAAGCCATTCAAAATGAGTGTATATCTGACGACCTACCCTGCGAACACTCTCAACATCCGGAAAACAAACGCAAGAATCGTTATCTCAATATAACTGCATGTAAGTAAAACCAACCGACCGGTAGTAAGCACCCGACTAATCGATTCTTTTTCAGATGACCACAGCCGAGTGCACCTTCACCCGACACCGGGCCAGAAGAAGAACCTCGATTACATTAATGCCAATTTCATAGACGGCTACCAGAAGACTCGTGCATTTATCGGCACACAAGGTCCATTGCCGGACACATTTGATTGCTTCTGGCGAATGATTTGGGAGCAACGGGTGGCGATTATTGTGATGATAACAAACCTAGTGGAACGAGGTCGACGAAAGTGTGATATGTATTGGCCAAAGGACGGCATCGAGACGTACGGTGTCATTCAAGTAAAACTGATTGAGGAGGAAGTAATGTCCACGTATACGGTGCGAACGTTACAGATTAAGCACCTCAAGGTGAGCTATAACATTGCATTCGATGTGTTCTCCGTGTCATAAAACTTTTTTATGTCCTGTACAGCTCAAGAAGAAGAAACAATCGAACACAGAGAAAATCGTTTATCAGTACCATTACACAAATTGGCCGGATCACGGCACACCCGACCATCCACTCCCAGTATTAAATTTCGTTAAGAAATCTTCAGCTGCGAATCCACCAGATGCGGGTCCAATTGTTGTCCATTGCAGGTATTTTCAAAATAAATAGAAATACGTTCCACAATTGGAATACATTTTATTTTTATTATTATTTTTTTTTTTATAGCGCTGGAGTTGGCCGTACTGGAACATACATCGTTTTAGATGCCATGCTCAAGCAAATCCAACAAAAGGGAGTCGTAAACGTTTTCGGTTTCCTGCGACACATCCGTGTGCAGCGAAATTTCCTCGTCCAAACCGAGGAACAATATATTTTCCTGCATGACGCCCTGGTCGAGGCAATCGCCAGCGGGGAAACAAATCTCCGTGCAGATCAAATCGAGGAGCTGAAAAATCTCACCAGCTACCTAGAGAATCAGTACAAGAACATCATACAGTTCCAAACGAAGGACATTCACATCGCATCGGCGATGAAGCAAGTCAACTCAATCAAGAGTCGTGGTGCCATATTCCCGATTGAAAGCAGTCGGGTGCATTTAACGCCGAAGCCCGGCGAGGAGGGTAGTGACTACATTAATGCCTCTTGGCTGCATGGTTTCAGACGGCTGAGAGACTTCATCGTCACCCAGCATCCAATGTCACACACCGTTAAGGATTTCTGGCAAATGGTGTGGGATCACAATGCACAAACAATTGTGCTGCTATCGTCATTGGATGAGATCGTAAGTCAAAAGGAGGGGGAGGAGGACGATGATTATTGTGTAATACGTGACTATGTTTGCTCTTTCAGAATTTTGCACAATTTTGGCCAGATGATACGACGCCCATCGAAAGCGATTATTATCGCGTGAAATTCTTAAGCAAGACCAACAAGAGCGACTACGTGAGTCGAGACTTTGTTATTCAATCGATACAGGATGACTATGAACTGAGCGTGAAGATGCTTCATTGTCCCAGTTGGCCAGAGATGACCAATCCGAATAGTATTTACGATTTCATTGTGGACGTGCATGAGAGATGTAGTGACTACAGAAATGGACCAATTGTTGTCGTTGATAGGTGAGTTGTGGGTTTATTTTTTTTTTAAGTTCGTAACGATAATTACAATGGGGGTGTATTACTTTACCATTGAAACAAAAAATCAAACGTGCGTCATGTGAGCTCGCATATAACGAGGATTACTGGTTATGTTAATCTTTCATTGTATGCTGATTAGTACATTCAGTCGTGGTTTAAGGTTTCATGCCCACATTCTTGTGTTTCCTTTGTAATCATCTGCTCCTCACCCCTTCGAATCTGCCACTGAACTGTTCCGCATGGAGGAAGTCCTAGTCAAGCACCACTGTTGACGACTTCTATTAAGAGAGCTGATGGCAGCTGAACTGACTATCGCACCTATCGCGTCCGACAATCACTACATCAATTGTGATTCGGCCGTCAGGCTGGGCTACATTCCAAATATATTTCCGAATGGTACATGTTACATGATAAAGACTGACTAGATTGAAAACTTTGGAACAGTGTATCAGCGATGCGATAGACGACAACTACCTGAATCACAGCATCCGTACGTGAGAGGTAATTAGGTGGATACTGTTTTACTCAGAATAGTATCCATATAAAGAATTCACCCTAGGAGCCTTCCTCCTTATTCTATAAGCGCAGGGCTCAACTCAACATCTGTCTTTGCGATCAACTTCACCCTAGGAAAAGTGAATACGGAGAAAAGGCTCAGAAAAATAGCACTTCGGTGTGACGTTCTCTGTACATAGAGGTCGTGAGAGCTAAAACGACTCTAGGATATGTTAGAAATCTGACTAACGACAACCCGCTACAGTTTTGGTCATCAGCACCTTACGACCACATTTATATTCTGCCCTTATAGGCAACTTTGCGCAAGCCGACAGAAACCATCTACTTGACGTATGCATAAAGTTTTTTACTACTAGTCGTAGAATCTCTGACAGGAGCGACTGGACAAATCGGCAAGGCAAGTCTTCTATACTCACGAATCAAATATATACTTTGTCACATGAGCTGACGATTTTTGCGAAGCCTTCTCGTACTTCTGGTAGTGGTGGGGTCGACGAACGTGTTTTACTTAACGAGTGTTGACACGTCGAAGTTTCGGTGTTTAACTCATTCTCAGCCTTTCTGCTGTGTTGCTTCCTTATCGTTCACCAAATTTGTACAAGTAAGCTACTTAACGCTTTGCTTGACTACGGAAATCGGCAGCAACTCAAGTAGGTCCTGCGCCTTCCTTCATTGTCTCTGGCGAGGCCAATCCTTGTCCCGATTGGCTACGGCAGGTCACAGACTTTGGTGGTTTCATCGTCCCTTCTTCGCCTTAAGGTAGCGTCCTCCTAGTAGTGGTGAGTTTCAACGATCGCTTTTCCCTTAACGAGTTTTGTTTTAACTCGTGGAAGTATCGGCGTTCAACAGAATTACTTCAATATTCCACTGTGTGACCCGATGCTTTGTTGAACTACTGGCTTCGGTAGAATCAGAGTTGGATTCCGTGTCTTTGCTTTTATCCTACCTTTCATAGTTGCTTGGCTACAGCAAGTCACCGTCTTGGGTGGTAATATAAGCACCCTCTTCTCAAGTTTGTGAGCCAAGTTCCCTGACTCTCCAAACTCAGTTATAAGACATGCTTACAGGTCATGAATTCCATGTACGAGGGCAAGGTGAAAAGTTCTCGGCCTGACAATGAAAGACTGCGATTTTCAGTTAAAAAATGATTTTATTTTTCTACATAATCTCTCTTGACTTCAACACACTTGGTCCAGCGTTTCTCCAACATCAGTATTCCTTCTCGGAAGTGAGAGTCAGGAAGGCTGTGAAAATATTCATCTACGGCCCTCTCAACTTCTGCATTGGATGCGAAGCGCTTCCCAGAAACAAATTTCTTTAAGTTTGGGAACAGATGCAAGTCTGGGGGTGCCAAATCTGGTGAATAGGGGGGATGGCCGAACAAATCGTACCCCAAATCGTGCAGATTTCCCATCGCCAATGCACACTTGTGTACAGGTGCATTGTCCTGGTGAAAGATGATTTTTTTCTTCTTCAAGCCAGGCCTCTTCTCGCGAATTTCGGCATTCAGCTGGTCAAGAAGGTTGGAGTAATATTCGCTTGTAATTGTTCTGCCTTTCTCAAGGTAATCAATTAATAGGATCCCTTTCGCATCCCAAAACACACTGACCATGACCTTTCCGGCAGATACGATCCACTTCGCTTTCTTTGGCGCTGAACCACCGGCTTCCACCAACTGCTTCGACTGCTATTTCTTTTCTGGCGTGTAGTGGTGGACCCATGTTTTATCCATGGTGACAAATCGCCGCACAAAATCGGTCGGATCCCTATTGAATCGGTCCAAAGATTGACGCGAAAATCGTTTGCGCATTTGCTTTTAATCGGCATTCAGCAAATGCGGCACCCATCTTGCGCAGAGCTTTCGCATCTCTAAGTTTTTGTGCAAGATGTTTCGCACCCTCTCTTCCGATATACACACAGCCTCAGCTATCTCACTCACCTTCACTCGCCTATCGTCCAACACGATATCATGCACTTTTTCGATGGTTTCGGGTGTGGTTGCGGTTTTTGGCCGTCCTTCACGTGTGTCATCTTCGAGGGACGTGCGACCACGTTTAAATTCAGCTGCCCGCTTTTAAACGGTTGACATGGAAGGAGCAGAGTCCCCATAATCTTTGTCAACTTTGGATGAATTTCCTTAGGGTTAACCCATCCAAAACGGAGAATTTTATCACCGCGCGATATTCAAGTTTATCCATTTTAACGAAAAACACGTAAGATGTCTTCTTGTCATACGAACTAATGAGAAGTGCACGCAGGCAGGAAACATAAATTTTTGCTGATTGAACTTTTCACCTTGCCGTCTTATGTCTATAAAAAAAACTTTCGAGACCAAATGGGTTCTCTAAACACGAATATATCACTGTGTATTGTACACTGTGTACTATAGTTAGACCCATTCTTATGTAAAGCACAGATATTGTATGC
The DNA here is from genome assembly GCA_963082735.1 of Pocota personata. Classification (NCBI taxonomy): domain Eukaryota; kingdom Metazoa; phylum Arthropoda; class Insecta; order Diptera; family Syrphidae; genus Pocota; species Pocota personata. The sequence goes on from OY720429.1 coordinate 270,969,195, forward strand.
TAGCCTGCCCTAGATAAATCAAGCTATACAGAATTTATTAAAAAAAAATCAAAGACGGGATAAGCGTTATTGGGTGCTCTGTGAACTACTCCAAAATCAGCAATGGATACATTTTAACATCTTCTATCGCTAGATAACTACCTATACAGTACAGAAAGCAGAAGTGTGAGCTTTCAAGGCACAGCAGATTCTGACTTAAGAATACACAATACTGTGAAAGACATGCTATGCCATTCCCACTGTAAGAATATGCCATGCCACTCAACTTCAGTGTGCGTTCACTCATATGTCTTCATTGGTTTCAGTTTGAGGATACATTGTGCGTTGGGTCTTAACTTTAACTTTTCTTTTTTTTTTAAACTGAATTTATAACTTCTCCGGTGTCCATACATAACTATAACTTGTTTCCCTTTTTTAATTTCCAGATACGGCGGCGCTCAGGCATGCACATTCTGTGCGATCTCATCATTATCCATCGAAATGGAATACTGTAATACGGCGAATATCTATCAGTATGCCAAACTGTATCACAACAAACGGCCGGGCGTATGGACGTCTAGTGAAGACATCCGCCTAATATACAACATCTTGTCGTATTTACCCCGTAATTTGCAGCTTCTCAAGCGCACTGCCTTGCGTACAGAATTTGAAGATGTAACGACGGCAACGCCGGATCTATACAGTAAAATCTGTAGCAATGGTAATATTAGTAGTTCGTTACAAAATTCAAATACCCTAACTAACATTACTATAAATAATGCTGCAACAACAACAATAAACAACGGTGATTCAACAATAACAACAATCATTCCAACATCGACAACATTAAATGATTTGGGTAATGGTGGTGGTGGTGCTACTATTTATACTACTAATCCAACAAATACTTCATCTTCCACTGATTTAACTGGTGGCAATGATGATGATGATCATGATGGTGATGGTGGTGGTCATGGTATTAATATTAACGGTAATGGAAATATAAATTTAAATTAAATTAAAAAAAAAAAAAAAGCTGTAACGGATGCTCAAAGCTTAGATATTGTAGGATAAAAAAATAAATTATTTTAGTATAACAAATTAATATTCCTAAGCGAAAAGAAAACATAAATGCAACACACAACAGATAACACAAAATAATTGTAGTAGCAAGCTGACACATCCATTCATACCTTCTTTTAAAAAAGACAACCAACCACCCTGTAAACAATCAATTTTCGTTTTTTTTTTTTTTAAATAACAGTTCTTTGTTCGTCTGATTCCTTTTCTCTCTTTCTCTCTATAATGTAAAGATAGTGTTGTAAGAACTTCAGCAAAGCATCACACTTGGAGAGAATCCTCTAAGAAAATAAGCGCACCCTTTATAAATATAGTTAAACTAGAGAAACACAAACAATGTAGTTATTAACAATTTATACGAGTAACACAAATCGGTGATGATTGCTGATTGATTCCTTTCTTATTTCCATTTTTTTTTTCTTTTTGTATAAATGTGACAATGTGATGTAAGTAAAAAATGTATGTATTTGTCTGTCCGTCCGTCTGTCTGTCTTTCATATAAAACCTCCGTCCCAATGCGGTTTATCTAATTATTCTTTAAAAAAAAAAACATTCAACAAAGATTGTAAATTGTATAAAAACTAAAAAAAAAAAAAAAAATTAGTAAAAATTAAGAAAAAACAAAAAAAGATTTCCTTGTGTGCTTGATTATTATATTTAGTTTTATCCATTAATTTTGTAAATATCCATTAAGTTATAAAATAGAAATACAATTTAATACTCCATAAATATGATTAAAAAAGAAAAAACAAAAAAAAAAAAAAAAAAACAGATGAAATGAAAATAAGGATGTATATTATAGAAACATGAAAATATATATAACATATATATATATTATATATACATAGATGAGAAAAACATATTTAAAGACTGGTTTTGTACACTTTTTACATAATTATGATTATTATTAAATTTAAATTAATTATTAATTAAAATACACACACTGTAAAAAAAATAAAGCTTAAAGTGTAACAGAAAAAATAAAACATATGATTTCGTTCAATGTGAATTGATTTTTTTTTTTTTATGTTTTTAATGAATTTCCTGAAGAATGGAGAATTGGAGAATTCATTCCACTCCCCCCTTTACGCAGTAAACTTTAGTTTTACATATGGTTTGTGTATTAAGAGTTTGTTTATTTTGCATGTGTTTTATTCTTTTGTATTTTTACGTATTACATACAATGATTATGCATAGAATTTAATTATAAATGATACAAAAAAAAAAAACTCTAAAGAGATATAAAAAACGAAATAAAAATTATATGTAAAATGAAATTGTGATTCGCATTTTTTTTTTATTTCATTTAATTTTACATGAAACAAAGTTGAGAATTCAATCAGAAATAATTACAACGATTTTGTTTTATTTTACAGTTTAGTTGCACTGTCTTTGGTCGTTTTTATTTCCCTTGAAATAATTGATTTCCAATGTTTAACAGGTACTTAACAACGTCTAACTTATTACTTAGAATTCAGATTTATTTGTTTGTAAATAGCAGCCTTGAAATCAATTCGCGTTTACTCTTGTTCTTCGTACAACGATACTTTTGAATTTTCGTCTTTCCCATCTGTATTTCAATATTCAAATCAAAATAATTATAAAATCGAATAAATAATTTTGAATAACCAATTTGAATTCAATTTTAATTTAGAAAATGAACATTGGAACTCCATTGGAACTATCTCGATTCTTTTTTTGCTCGGGACATTCCCTCAAAATTTGTATGGTTACGAGAATGGTTTGTGATATACCACACCTTCTCAGCTGTCTTTTGTGTTAGCAAGAGGGTTTTTTTTTTATAAAAGATTTTAGACGTTCTGAGAGAAGAGTTTGATAAGAATACTGTGTCCATTCTTTGTTTGTTGGATTTTTCAAAAGCTTTTGATTGCGTCAATCATAGTCGGTTAATAGTAAAATTAAAGCGTCAATATAATTTTAGCGAAAAATCAGATCTCCTCATGTTCAGTTATTTGAACGGAAGGTACCAACAAGTTATCACCGACTGTGGAAACTCCAAATTTCTGGCTGTTCATTCTGGAGTACCGCAAGGATCTATTTTAGGTCCGCTTTTGTTCTCTCTTTTTATTAACGACATGCCCGATATGTGCCTTGATGCGCCCGTTCACCTACACACAGATGATGCCCAGGTGTATTTATCCAGACCAATTGGTTTAATAGAGGATTGTGTTGCAAGGCTAAATGAAGACTTAGAATGAGTCCCCATACATGGTCCATCTTAAATAAATTATCCTTAAATCCAACTAAGTCGAAAGCAATAGTTATTTCGAAAAGTGAAATCGATAGTCAGACTTAACCACCACTTAATCTTATGGGCCATTTGGTTCCATTTGAAGATGAGGTCAAAAATTTAGGCATTTTAGGCGAAACACATATTAATTATGTAGTACAAAGGATCTATTGTGGTCTACGTCAACTCTACATCTCCTCTGCTTTTGTACCAATATCTACTAAGCTTCAACTCGTAAGTGCTCTTTTTATTTCAATTATTAACTACAGTTCTGTAGTATTTAGTAACCCTGACGCATTATCTTTTATAAAACTTGAGTTACCATTTAATTCTGTCATTCGTTATGTATATGGCCTCCGTAAACTCACCGGTTGTACCCTTAGGCAACACATTAATATAACCAACTGCACTTTCCTCTATAATATACACAAAACTCAGCAACCATATTATTTCTATGAAAAACTTAGCATATCTCAGTCACAACGCACTAGAAACTTTAATGTTCCTTATTTTAACTATTTGAATAGTCAACGCTTATTTTTTGTTCACGCCATACGACTTTGGAATTCTTTACCGATTAATATACGTCAATCTAATTCGATTTTTAATTTTAAAAATTTAATTCTCTCTTATGTGAATAACAATCAAAACAACAATATTTTCAATTAATTATTACTCTATCTTTCCAACGTCTATATATGTAATATTAACTTCCTTTGTCGACTCAACGTAAAATGTTTTCTAACTAGATACCTTCTTCTTTTTATAATATTGTATGCTTATATAAGTACAATTAATGAGAATTTAATTCTTAATGTACATTCCAAAATGTTTAATAAAACAAACAAACAAAACATGTGTGAACTTGTGGCTCCCGAATATCCTTAAGCAGTTTCCAATCATTTTATATATTTTTATTTTTTAATAACAATTAGCTCATGAATTAATAATAAAGGCCTTCTCGTTACGATAACGATAGTCGCGACCAGAATCGTTGTAAGTAATCGCAGTTTATCATTTACGAGAACCGTTGTACATATAAAGCCCCAGTTTTCTCGAATCCTTAACTCACCCATCGTATTGTAAAGCTCCAAGATGACGAATGTTATCCTATGCGGCTTTACGTTTCATGAGTAGCTGGTAAGTAAGACGAAGCCGTCACTCACGCTTTCGTCTTTTCATTCCTGGTTAATGACATATCCAGAGAACAATTGGTCTCTGTCATACAAATCTGTATTTGGTATAATGATATCCGTGATCGTGTAACGATTGTCATATTTATGCATTATCCGTGATCGCAAATGCAGCTATGCTTAGGAAATATTCTATCAGGCACTTACACCAGCAATCATATACACCATTTGAATTGATCAATTAACACTAGGTTTACGGACATTTCTTATATACCTATCTCTACGAACAAGCGTCAATTTGACGCTTGAAGGACATATATTTAAAGAAAAAACAACATCAATAAAATGGATAAAAGTCTTTGCAAAAGATCAAATAAAAATGCGAACAGATTTGTAATTTTCTTTATAAAATTCGAAATGCGTCAAAATGACGCGTTCCGTAAACCTTGTGTTAAAAGAAAAAAACAAATTGTTTGCATGGTTCGTATATTGTATAAAAAGTAAAAACTAAAGCGTTATGTTCGGAGATTTAAGTGTTGCAACCGTTGAAAAGTCTTGAACTAATCTCCATTGTTCCCATAGTTCAAGTGACGCATTGTCACCTCACTGTGTTTGTATTTCCGTAGTCGCTTCAGGAGACAACCCATTTAACTTCATAGGAAATTAGATTTGTAACTTGAATCAACTACTAGAATACCACTGAATATAACCCTCTTTTCTCATAACTCGCAATTCTGTTCATAATAAACTCCTGCCAAATAATTTTTTGCATATCAGTGCACTCAGTGACGAGTCGAGCCATGACAGTATTTTCATTCGAAAGCGGATTGTGCGGGCAGTGTTTTCATTCGGAGGCGGTTTCAATTTCAATTAATTGTTGGCTTTTTGAAGGGGTTGAGCGTACCTTTAGAAGGAATTCTGGTTTTGTTATATGATGAAAGTCGAATATGTCTTTATAACAGCGATAGACGTAGTTGCATCTTCAGGATACCCGACGAATGCTATGTCAATGATGTATCAGAAACCAAGTTAGTTATGGAGAAGGATCTGTACTGGTTTCAGCTATCATCTGATTTGAGGCAAAAACTGACTTGGTTTTCATTGTGGTGGCAGGAATAATGCTTTATCTGCACACGAATATGTTATCGCGTTGGTCATAATTTTATTTTTGTGCACGTAACAAAGTTGGTGTATGTATACTACTCGTATGGTCTGGCCCGTGAATATAGATATACCGCCCCTGAAAGTATTTTGCATCTGAAGACTGCTTTAGAGGAGGTGTGCAGTAATATCCATCAAGAAAGCGTTAAAGTTTATAAAAAGCTAGTAATTAAAGCTAGGAACTGTAATACGTCATATTTAAATTGAATAAGGATTAATCCTTTACCGAATTTGGATTTTTGTTTTTAAATTACCTAACATCTTTTTCTTATCTTTTTCACGTTGTCTCCACTGTCCAAAATATCAAAAAAACAATTGGATATTAACTCATTATTAACTGATAACGAAATTATTATGCCCCAAAGCTGCAAAAGTAGTTTGAATCGATTTTGTTGCTCCCCAGTGTATACGAGTAGGTAAATAGTTGGGATATAGAAGAAAGTACATCCAACCTAGTCGCAGTACCTTATTTTTAATCGGCATGAAATGTTTGTTTTAACAAATTTCTTGCAATACTGGCTTAGGATCTGTTTTAGATTAATTTTTGCATTATTTTAAGTACCTAATCGTATAATTCAAAAGTAATTTTAAAGCCAATCATCCTTATTCCGATAGTCGTGTCACCCGAAAATAAAGTGAGAGGAACACCATTTGCCATTACTTCATTATACCTTCAGAGGTTACATATTCCCATGTACGTACAAGATTATTGGGGCACAGAAAGTTCGTTCCGGCATTGAAGTTGCCGGAAGTGAAGTGAGGTGGCAATCTGTCACTTCGGCTCCGAAATAAGGGTGAATATGATAGTTTCCTTTTAAAACGTTGCATTTTTTATTTTTATTTATTTGGTATCCTTAATTATATTTTAACCTATAAAAATATCGTCACAATTTCATTATTTAACAAAAAACAATTTACAAACAATCCCCACAAGATTACATTTATATAAGTACATATGTCGTATATGGATATAAGTTTCTTTATTCTCTTTTTCTCTTCAGCGGCCCTCAATATAGATTAATTATACAAGGTTATTCATTTTGTGCTTTAGGATTTTAATTTAAATAAACTAAAGGTATTGATTAACTGTTTTAAATTTTGTACTACGAGTATGGAATACAACATTGGTTGAATGAGCGCCACGGGAGCCATTTCGATGACTTTTCGGTACATTTCTGGCTGTATTGCGGCTATATCTTCATGGATGTTGGTTATCAAGTGCTCCAAACTTTGGGGTTTGGATCTTTGGCATAGTTCGACAAAGACATCCAACGGGGTCAGATCACACTTCTTGGTGCCCAATTGATGGCGTCAGCTTGTTTGATTTTCCAGCATCCAATCGGCGTATGTTGTGCGCATTTAGCAGGCTTTATTTGTTGTGTAAGCTGGGCCTTATAGGGATGAAGATGGCATAGAATTGACAATTCCGAGATTTCGACCACTGAGCCACTCACAGTGGCTATGTTTTCAGTTGATCGAGCATTACTATGATGCACTGGTGTTACGACATCACGGTTTCTTCAAATTTGGTGGTTGCGTTTCGAATTGTTTGCTCAGATGATGACCATAATAGCGATACACAGATATTACAGAAGTGTTATTTTTGTAGTAAGATGCAACAATTTTAATGCGTTGAGCAGTAGTTCATCGACCCATATTGTAAAATGACAAGGCAATAACTAGCTACTGGATGACAGATGCCATATAACAGAGATGTGAAATCCCAACCTCGAAATGAATAACCCTTTAAATAGATCTCAGGCTTACATTTCTTTTTTGGTAAACGTTTTTCGTATATCAGCTTAAAACGTTCACAAATTCTGTTACTTAAATATCTTAGAAAAACATATGCATTTTATTTAAATATTACAAAAAGAGTATTAAAAATTAATCTTGAAACTAGAATCACACAAAATAACAAAGAAAAATTTATTAAATTTATTATGTAACAGTAATATAAAATAATAAAATGAAAACAGTGTAGAAAAGGATTTATAGATTAAAAAATAAAAAAAAATATAAAACAGATACAAAAAGAAAAAAATAGATATTTTATTAAAAAAAATTGTAAATGTAAGAAATGAAAACAAATTTATTAACGTAAATGTAAAATATAAGATAAAAAGAACGGCAAAACATTTTGGGTATAAATATACATTAAACACGATTTTTATGTCGTCCTTTTTGAGACAAGGAACTTATTTATATATAAAATAAATAAATAAAACAAAACAAAAGAAAATCAATTGTGAGATTCAATTTGTGTGATCAAACTGAACACTGAACATGATTTTAAGTCATAAAAATATATATATATTAATATGAAATTAGTTATATATAAAAAAAAAGATGTAATTTAAGGAAAAATAAAAACAATCTATTAAATGAGATATCTAGCTCGGAAATTACAGTAGACACAAAAAAGAAAAAAAAAATCGTAAATATATGTACTAAGGGAATGATTGTAAGAGATTATATTATTTAATTACTATGCAAAACAAAAATATAAATATACAACAGAAAAATGATAAAAAAAAAATAAACAAATGAAATAAAAAAAAATACAAAAAATACAAAAATGGAAAGGATGCTTCTTTTATTTGTTGACTTTACTTCACACGGCTACACAATAACTTACCGATACGTTCGCGGTCTAATTCGTTAAGTGAAAGAAGAGATTCGATTAAAAAATTGTATTTCTCAATATAATCTCCCTCGAGTGAAAGCCTTAATACCACCGGAAAAAAATTCAATTTCTTCAAAATGACTTTCTACGCTTGCCTTGATCTCGTTCTCATCTGGAAATCTCCGTCCTAGTAACTCCTTTTTCAAATTGGAAGAGGGTGGGTGGTCTATCATTGAAAAACCTGTGATTTGTAAAGCCTGTCTCGAAACCCGCGCCGTGTGAACAGGCCATGCAAAAACAACACTCCGTGCCTGAGTTTCCCACATCGCTTCCGTACGACCGCTTCACGTGCCTGAGTAAATAAATCTGTGTAATATTGACCATTCAACGTAGTTCCCTTTGGCAGGTAATCAGCAAAACACCTTCGCTGTCCCAAAAAACAGTTACCATAAGCATCGAAGCCGACTTTTCCACCTTCGGCGGCCTGTCCCCTTTTTCAATCCACTGCATAGACTCTTCGGGCCTATTCATAAATGCAAGCTTTGCAAAGCAAACACAATGCATAGCAGGAAAAGCTGCGCAAATGCAAGTTTAAGTCTACTGCACAGCATGTGCAGTTTTTTCATTCATTTTTAACAAAAAGAAATCAACGAAAACACGAAAAACAACAGCACAGTAACAAGTAGGTATGTAAATGCAATACGATTCTGACAGATGCACGATTGCGATCAAAATTGCGCAATGAATAAAGCTTTACTACATTTATGAATTCTCTGCTTAGCAGTGATGCAAATTCGTGCATTTGTGAACTCTCTGCTTAGCACGTCTTGCACAATATTGCATTTATGAATTCGCCCTTTGGACTCTGGACCATATTGACGAACCCAAATCCCATCTACAGTTACGATTCGGTTGCAAATTTCATCGAGATTGTCCCCGGCTAACTCCAAAAAATCTGTGCAGCAATCGAGTCGCCGTTGCTTGTCGAACGGCGGCGTAAGCATTTTTTCATGTTTGAATGCTCGTACAAAATTTCTGCAATCCATTCTTTGCTGATGTGCAACTCGACACATTTTTATTCTTCGGTCGGCCAAAATTAATTTTTCAACTTTTCCGACGTCTTCTTTAGTGACCACTGACACTGGACGGGGGTCGTCCTCACAGCTCTCTCGCCCTTGTTGAAATAAGCGAGACCATTTTTTGACCATGGTATACGAGGGACCAGAATTCTGAAAAGTTAATGACATGTGTTCGAAAATTTCTTTAGGCGTTTCTCATTTTTACTTTATCACGGCGCGGCGCTCAAAATTGCGAGAATTACCGATTTCGGCTGACATGGTGATGTTTATCCTACCACAGATAATAACAAATTGAAATTATTATTGAAACGAGATGATATTTATATTACTAAAGAGTGCCGCAGTTAGCGCCATCACTAATGAGAAGATGACTCATTGTTAAGTATCTCAGGCCGTTGAGTATCAGCCGCCCCTTATAGCTCCGGAATGAATGCGTTCCCCCTAAATAGGACGATTCTCACCGTTTTCCAAGAGCCAAGCAGCAAAATGGTCTTTAATCAGTATCTAGCTTGCATGATTAGACCGACTTTGACGTTACTTACCTTGTGGGAGGTCTTTTGTTAGAGCCCATTAAAAGAAACAATTTTAATGAGACATCAGCAATCAACAAGGTCGCCTTGTTTTAGGTGCCGGGTCATATGGGTGTCTCCGGCAGCGTAACGCTGGATGAACTAGCCAGAAACGGGTCCGGCGTGAATTTTCACAGGCTCTGATCGAAGCTAGTACACCGCTTAGCACACTATAAGGGGAAAGGTACACAGAGTCCAGAAGGTGTCAATTAGATACATGTACTACAGCTAGATTGTAATGGCCAGTCTTCGATAAGAAGAGATCTATTAGTCTAGTAAAGCTTAGTAGTAATGAAATTCGAACAGTTGCATTCTGATTAGACACTGCTCGATAGGTAAGCATGCAGCAAGGCTGAATCTTCCACACGACGAATACTGTGCACTAGCCATCAAATGACGCACAGCTCTTAGCAGCAACTTCTTCTCAGGACCAGAGCTTTACAAACTCCTCAGATTCGTTCCTATATATGGATGGTTTTCACTAGCGGTTGACTTAGAAGTTTTAGACTTCCAATAGTTTTTCAACAAATAATGCACATTGGACTCTATGTGGTCTATGATAATCCCGTCAACAAAGGAATCCATTTACCTAACTTAACCTGGTTTTCATTCTCCCATGATGTCAATTTTGTACGTCATAAACTCTTACATAACGCAACACCGTGCTCCAAAAGCAAAATATAATACCAGGCCTAAATCCTAATTGAAAAAAAAAAGATTATTCACCAGTCCAGAGTAGGTTCCTAGAAACTTTGCCACTTTCCCTTTACATAATCCAACAAACTTGTTACTCCCTGATGGAATTGAAAGTATGACTGTTTTACAATTGGTTCCTTCTTTCAACAATTCTTACGGTATTTAACCTCTATAAGCATGTTCTAGACAAATTAGAATTCGAATAAAAGCTGATAAGCATACACTTTATGCAGCTTAGGGTCTCTATTTTAGTGAATACGGTAAAGGTGGTTCATCGGACTTAGACTCGATAACGGTCCATTGTACTACCAGAAAGCAACACCCTGTTAATGAAACTCATCTCCGTCTTTCGTATAGGGTGACCAAATAAGAACGATAGGAAAAGAAATTTAAATAAAACAACAAGAGTGTGAGATATCAAATTGATTCTGTCTTTATTTTGAAGCTACATTCATGCCATTATATATGGAATAGCACATCATTTAAGTGGCCGCCTCGCCTCAGTCTAATATGTGCGGCGTTATTCCGGCAATAGCGTCTCGAATGTTGGCCTCGAGCTCGTCCCAAGTAGTTGGCTTGCTAGCGTAGACTAAGGACTTGACGTAGCCCCAGAGAAAATAATCGAGGAGTGTCAAGTTGCATGATCGCGGCGGCCAATTGATGAACGCTCACCGTAAGATGACCCAGTCGCCAAATTTCTCCTTCACCACTTCGAGCGTTGCGTCGCTTGTATGGCATGTAGCACTGTCTTGTTGGAACCACACTTCGGATATATCGATGTTGTCGAGCTCTGACAACAGAAAGTCGGTTAACATCGCTGTATTCCTAGGACCATTGACGGTAACGGTGTCTCCTTCCTCATTTCGAAAGAAATAAAATCCGGTGATGCCGCCGTGCCATAAACCGCACCAAACAGTCAATCTTTGTGGATGCATTGATGCTTGGTGGATTGTGGTCACTCCAATAACGGCAATTTTGCTAGTTGACATAGCCGTTGATGACATGGGCCTCGTCCGAGATCCGAATCACCGGCCAACATTTCCAGCAACCAATTAGCGAATTTACGGAGTTGTCTATGGTCGTCCGGCTTCAATTCTTGCGTCAGCACAATCTTATATGGATGTAGGCCCAAATCCAACCGCAAAATAAGCCTGGTTGACTCTCTGGCGATGCCCAATTCAGCTGATCGGCGCCGATCTTCTTCCATACTGGCCGCTACGGCGGCTTTGTTTTCTTCACTTCCCACCGATCTCTGTCTGGGTGGTGACTTAAGGTCCAAAAGAGTGTACTCACGCTCAAACTTTTCCACAGTGCGACGAATTGCCTGCGCACTGAAGCCATGATGACGACCGACCTCACGACGAAATTCACGTTGCGTATTTACAACTGAGCCTGAATTTCGATAATTTTTAATAATTTCCACACGTTCGGGAATTGTCAAACGATGCATGATGAAATGGCAAACCTTACTGAATATTTGGACAGCTGGATGTCATTGGTAACTTTGACAGCTGCTGAAACATAACAATTGGAAAAACAATCATTGGTCACCCTTTATATAACCGAAAGCTCAGGACGTTTTCTTTTCGTAGGTTTCTAGAGCAGCTCGCATTAGGTTTCATAATAAAATGATGATTTTATTCAGATTGTGATTAACCGTTCTCTGACATGCTAACGTTTTTCTCTAACTAGAAATTGGAATCTATTTTATGCTCCCTGCCACATTTTTTGTAACATACGAGTGCCTATATTATGTCACCGTTTTTAGCATTCTTATGTACGGCCCATCGAATCGCACTAGATGGCACTGATACCTGTCTTATAGCAATCTTGAGCCTCTGCATCGATTGCACGTGATATATTAAGGGTAAGAGCATTTAGCGTGCAGATCAGAAGGTCGTCGTTATTATTTTGTATGCTAGTGTCGTCATCAATAAAATCATCCTTGTTCGAGTCTGGTTATTGTTTCATCGCGGAATTTTCTCCATCATATGGAATTGCGAGCACCATGAACGACGTAAAATAAGTATGTATATCTGTCGGCATTTAATCGGTGGTCTACTTCTAACAATTTGAGCGCTAAAGAGCTCCTCCACTCTTATATCTGTTCCAAAAGTCTGGAGGTCAAAATATGTTGCTCTTATGAGTGTTGCAGGGTAATGGGATGCGGCTGATCGCTTCTCGGATTATTACCACAGTGAAAGTAATTTGAAAGCCTTCAATTGCGTATTAAAATTTTTTTTTATTGAAACGAATTGAAACAAATACAAATACAGTTGCATTGGGACAATAAATTATACAAAAAATGCACCATTGCCAACAAAAAACACATATTGTCCAGCTTCTATTCGCTGTCTGTCTTTTTTTTAAAATTGGGAACACTTTTGATTGTGGAAATTGAAAAAATGCACTATTGACCATGTCTGTGATAACTTTGAGATCACAAATCTCACATTTAAAAGAGTCTGATCCAACGTTCATATCAAGTTTTAAAAATAACTTTTCGTCAATGTTTGTGAGTGTCCTTATATGGTCCATGGTACATTTTGAAAGCTGCTGGGAAACTGCAACGATTAACAAGAAAAAAAGATATACGATCCACAACTGGATGAGCATTCCATCTAAAACAAACATAATTACCAAACTACTCTTCCTATTCGCTTTCGTAGTTCTTGAGTGTGCTTCTTTCTCCACGAGTACATAGCAGTAGAATTCTATTTGTTTTTCCTACAATTGAAGGAACCATTCAGAGTCTCTCTCACAACATTTCCAAACAAATATCTCACAACAATGGAACTTACATAGCTAAGCAACGATAACTTCATTCTGAAAACAATAGACACTAGGTGTTTGAAAAAAAAAAAAAAAAAAAAAACAACAGTAGAACACTTGGTATAGACAAAAAATAACTTAACATCAGTTTAATTGTTTAGTAAAACTTACAGTGGGTTGACAAATTAATGAACAAAGAGAACATAACAAATTAAAAAACTATTTACTGCATTGTTGAGTCATAGTAGGTGGTGTCTTTGCATCGGATAAGCACTGCATCCGTAATCATTTGATTCCATTCATTCGAATACGGGGAATAGTCAGCCTTCCGGAACAACTCGACTTTACTCTCTGCAGAAATATTTGAACACAGGTAATAGTTGATGGCAATCTCAGTTAGTTCGGTGTGGTAGTTCTTCATCGACCACTCAAGTACACTTTGGCAATTTGTCTCGTCCAACAGATGAACCATTATGTTGAAGATTATATTCTCCAGTTGAGGTATAATGTACACCCGGGATAATTCAAAAGCTTCGATAAGGGATTTGTACTGTTTCACAGGTGGAATGTTTGGTAGCTTCTTTAGTGATATTAGTTCGATGAGGTTAAGGAAATATCTCAATCCGTGGACTGAGTAGCTTCGAAGATGAATCTCACCCTCTTTGCCTTCGCGAAAGTCACTGTTTAACATTGAGTTAAATACTTCGCTTGTATTGGATAGGAGCTTCTTGTTGTAGCTCACTGAGATCTCTTCGTCGTTGTCGTGTACAATGAATTTCATATCAGAATCATACGATTCGTCTGCCGATGGCTTGTTTTCTTCAAACAATTGATCGCAATCGAATGTTTCCTTGTCACTGTCGGGAATTGCTATTCCCAGCGTCGTTTGGCACATAGCTGTTAGGGCGTCAACAGCTTCTGGAGTAAATTCGCTATCGTTATTTAGTATCAAGTTGATGAGAGTGAATAGTGCGCTACATTCAGTTAGTAAGTGGTATAGTATGCGATGGTTTTTTATAATGAATCCTACCGCTATCGAAGCCCTTTTTTGACTGATTTCATCCAATCGAAGCAAGCGGGAGAGTTCTCCTTTGCCATAATTGGACTCGCCTACACTGGTTAATGTATCCAGAAATCCAATGCCACCGACTTTTAACTAAAAATGAAACAATGATGATGAGTATATAATCTAAAACGAAACAATAAAATTATTTTTAAACTGCTCTCTAGGTTAGACGACTGTTTTCAAATAAAATCCACGTAAGTACAAGCAAGAGGCTTACTTCTGACATCACTTTCTCAGACAATTTAAACGTCAGTCATCAATGATACGAATCCATATATGAATTAATTAATAGAAACTGCATACAGTAGGTGCTGGTTAAAGTCATTTTGAGAGGTGGGGGAGGTGAAAACCATGAGTTTACGTGAAATGTTCAGAGAGGTGGTACAGCTGCACTAAAATAAGAAGGGTTGCACTTGTCGATTTGTTAGTCTTACGATATTTAAGATTTAAATTTCAGGAAATCGTTAAGAAGTGGGTTGTTGTAAGGTCGGTAGCACAAATTACATCTACTACGTATATATGCAGAGTTGAACCTAAGTGGAACTCGGTTCGAATTGCAAATACCTAGGAGGGTGGGTCAATAAGTCCCTGAAAATTAACACAAATTGTGTCGTCACCTTAAATTTAATTTTTTTTGTCAAGAATCATCTTTCAAAAGAACGCACCCAAATTTTCAGACAGATCTGTCAAATAGTTTTGTTGTGGCAGCCATTTTATATAGACGCCTACTACCATTTTCGTTAAAATGGAAAAAAGTGAATTTCGAGTGCTCATTAAACACTATTTTTAGCGAGAAAAAACTATCACGCAAACCAAACAAAAGCTTGACAAATATTATGCGGACCCTTCATCATCGATTGGAACCATTCACCATTGATTTACTCAATTTCGGTGCGGTCGTTCAAGCACAAGTGACGCCGAACGTTCTGGTCGCCCAATTGAGGTCACCACACCAGAAATGGAGAGCAGCTATTTTGTGTCCTTTGCAAAAAGTCTGGTCATCCCGTTTCTTTCAGAGGATGTGAGGTCTACAAAAGACTTATAGACGAGATGCAAGAGCGGAAAAAAGCGGCGAAAGAAAGATCAAGACAAAAAATAGTCAGTGTTGAGAACATTGTTAAGAAAGGTGTTTCGTATGCCAACATTGCTGGAAACACTCAAAGCTCACATACTGTTTCGCGCTCTACAAATGAAAATTTGCAGAGTCAGGTAACCAACCTCGCAAGAGATGTTAAGGATCTGGCGGCAAAACTAGACGCCATTATCAATATTTTTAACAATGTCTAGAACACGTAAGGAACTCAAGATAGTGGCTCTGAATGCCAATTCCATAATTACTAATGCTAGGCGAGGCGACGTGCTGCGCTTTGCGACAGATCACAGACCCGACGTACTATTTTTAAGCGAAACAAAATTATACGACCGACATTACTTGGAATTCAAGGACTACAATCTAATACGTACTGACAGACAAAACTCAATTCGAAGCGGTGGTACCGCGATCCTCATTCGGAAGCCGCTAAGATTCGAAATAATCGAACACCGTGATATTAAAGACTTTAATTGCCTGGAGACAACCATTATCTCACTGCCTTTAAGGGATAATGGTTGTCTGTATTTAATATCGGCGTATGGGGCGTCATCAACCGTTAGTCAATTTAACTTCGAATTGGAAAAATTGTTTGAAATATTAAGGCTGGATAGTTTAAATAACTATTTCGTCTTAGCGGGAGATTTGAACGCGAGACATCCTGCTTGGTTGAACTCAACTGCTAATGGAAGAGGCAGATTCTTGAAGCGTTTTGTTGAAGACAACCAAATTGGATATAAACTTAAATTATATACCCCAGTTACACCTAGTTTCCCTTCCGGAAATTCATATATTGATTTATGCATCGCGGACGCGCGATTGCAAATTGAAACGGTCCGCGATAATAAAATCCCGCTATTGCCGTATGATAGCGACCACAACGCCATTGTAATGGTAACATCCTTTTCTGACGACACCATCCTTAGCCTCGCAACGGACCAAGAGATTCCTAAATACAATTTTAGGAAAACCGATTGGTGTAAGTTTGCGCGGTGCGCCGTCCGAAAATATAGAGATCACCAACCATCTTCTGAAGTTCCTAATGGAAGGAATCTCACGAACGAGGAGTGCGATCTTTATATTGGGAACCTCAATGTGGTGATATCGGAGGCAGTGGAGTCGTCAGTACCGAGGATAAAAAGCAGAAACAGCATGGAATGTTATCTAAACCGAGACATACGAACACTACAAACTCACAAAAGCTTTCTGCTTACCCAGATAAATCGGATACGTCGTCAATTTCAGGACGAATCGAACAATCTGGAGCTGATAAGATTAAAATCCCTTCTGAGAAATTTAAGGTCGCTCATAAGACAGCAGTTTCGGAATTCCGTTAATGATTATTGGAGGCAACGCGCCGAAAAAATTACGAAGTCTGATTCTAGGAATATGTTTCCTCAAATAAATCAGATCTTCAAGCCTCGTAGCATTATCAAAATTCCGAAACTGAAACTACCACTGCATTCTGAGCCGCTCCTTTCTCAGGCAGGGATTAATAGCCAACACTGTCCTATCATTGATAACCACTTCGTTGTCAATGGTAGAACGGATAAGCTTAATCTTATTGGATCTCACTTCGAGGCAGTCCACGCAACAGACCATCCAAGTTGCAAAGCTGACATAGTAAATGGGGAACTATCGAGCTTTCTTAGCCGCTATGGTGACTCAGACACACAACTCCGCTTTTCTGGGGAAGTAAAAGCGAACGAACTGACAACAGAACAGACAAACAACTATTACACAACGCTCGACGAACTGACAGACATATTCAGGAGACTGAATAATAAAATGACTTCTGGATTGGATGACATCCCAAACATCGTACTGAAACATATACCTATCGAAATCATACGGCAATACTGCACAATTTTTAATAACTTGCTGAATAACTGCTACTTTCCAAGTTGTTGGAAAATATCGAAGGTTTTTCCAATAACTAAGAAAAAGAAAGATCCTTCTGATCCTTCTAATTATAGGCCAATCAGTCTCCTGCCTAACATTGGGAAGGTTTTTGAGGTAGTTATAAGCAAGTCAATCTTGATCGCGTGCGAGACAAAGGAGATAATTCCGCGGAACCAATTTGGGTTCAAAAGAAACCACTCGTCAGTGCATGCTATTACAAAACTGATTTCAGATGTTAACTGGAATTTTAACGCCAAGAGATGTACAGCTGCTTGCCTAGTGGATATCGAAAAAGCCTTCGACACGGTTTGGATCGACGGGTTAATCTACAAACTTATCAGATATGAATTTTCGCCTCACCTCATAAAGGTGATCATCTCGATGGTGCGAGAGAAGAAATTTGTTGTAACAGATAGACAATGCACGACAACTAGAGTATTTAATATCACTAATGGTCTGCCGCAGGGCACAGTTACGGCACCAATACTCTTTAACATTTACGTTTCGGAAATGCTGAGGAATATGGATAATTCGCTGGCATTCGCTGACGATGTCATTCTGTATGCTCACGACACGAAAATCGAAGGAATCCAAAGTAAACTTCAACGTAAGTTCAACACGCTTGAGGCATTTTGCCGAGACTGGAAACTAAAAATAAATACGTCCAAATGTGAAACCATACTGTTCCGCACCCCACTGAGACGCGGTAACTCAGACTTGCGACGCAATTGGAAAAACTTCCAAATAAGAGGTTCTGATGGGCTTCGCATCGAATCAAAGACTGTTGTGAAGTATCTAGGTGTTCATTGTGGTTCTTATACCACAATGATCACGTAAATGCACAGTTGAAGAAAGCAAGAGCGGCATTCATGTCACTTAAAAGCCTTTTCTACTCCAACTATCTAAGATCCGATGTTAAGATCGTCTGCTACCAGGCATTTGTGCGTCCGATTCTGACTTATGCGAGTCCAGTATGGTGGAACATAAGTCCATCGTATATGGAAAAACTTAGAGTTTTTGGAAGAAAATGTCTTCGAGCATGCATGCAGATGTACAGAAGCGCACATTCCGACTTTCGACATTACGTCTCAAATAAAAGACTACTGGATGCTTCCGGCGTATCCAGAATTGACAACGTCGTACTGGACCTTGTGAGGAATCATTTTGCGCGGTCAGCGAAAGTCACTGAGAACGATCTAGTTTCGGGCTTGTTTTATCCTAACCCTGGGTATTTTAGAAATTCCTGGGCACTCGGCGGATGGATATGCTGATTTGAGATACTGCACTAGCGTACCCGAAAGAGATCATAATAATGATCAGAGACTTAATAGGGGAAAATATTGGTGGCTTGATTGGGTTTAAGCTGACGCTTAGGTTAAGTTAGTTTAAGTTTTTATTATTGTAGGTAGTTTTAGTTAATTTAAAAAAAAAATATTGTCATATAAAGTTTTTCAAACCACATTTTCTTTAAAATATGTATATTAAAATTACAATCGAAGGATTTCAGCCAAATGTAGTTATATATAACGTGTAAAGTAGAATTATAATAAGTTATTTCTAGTAATGAGAACCATGCTATTGGTCATTTACTCATCATTATAATTTATCAATTAAGTATTTCTCTTATTTTTACTTAAAAATGTAAATTTATGTACTAAAGTGGAAATAAAATAAGACTAAAAAAACAAAAAAAAAAAACCACACCAGAAATGGTCGACAAAATCCATGGTTTGATAATGGACGACCGGCGAGTGAAAGTGCGCGAGCTTGAAGAGGCCATAGGCTTATCACATGGCGCAGTGATTTCGATTTTACATAAATATTTGGACACGAAAAAGCTTTCCGCAAGATGGGTGCCGAGTTTGCTCACAATCGACAACAAACGCATTCGTTTGACAACTTCAAAGGTGTGTTTGGCGATGTTCCAGAAAAATTCGGCTGAGTTTTTGCGCCGTTTCGTAACCGTGATGAAACCTGGATTCACCACAACACACCAGAAACCAAGGAACAGTCAAAACAATGGACTTCTCCTGGTGAATCGAAGCCGAAGAAGGCCAAGGCGGGTTTTGTCTGCAAACAACGTCATGGCGACAGTTTTTTGGGATGCGCGCGGTGTTATTCACATCGATTACCTTGAAAAGGGTAAAACGATCTCCGGCGCATACTACGCAGAGCCGCTGGATCGATTCCAAGCCGATTTGAAACAAAAACGGCCGCATTTGGCGAAGAAAAAAGTTATTTTTCACCAGGACAACGCACCGGAGCACAAGTCCGCAGTCGCAATGGCAAAATTGCATGAGTTAGGCTACGAACTCCTCCCTCATCCAGCATATATTCCGTAGATTTAGCCCCCTGCGACTATTTCTTGTTTCCAAACATGAAGAAATGGCTCGGAGGTAAGAGATTTGGGTCGAATGAAGAGGTCATCGCTGAAACAAACGCTTATTTTGAGGGGCTCGAGAAATCACATGCTTTGGAGGGCATCAACAAATTGGAGAAACATTGGATGAAATGTACGAGTATAGAGCTAAAAGGAGACTATGTTGAAAAATAAAATGTTTTTATACCGAAAAGAGTGTTCCTTATTTCATTTTTCAGGGACTTATTGACCCACCCTCGTATACGTGGGTTGAGTCGAGACTCTACTCCGCTATTTTTTTTTAGGAAAATGGGGAAGAGGAACAGAGGAGAAACCTGTGCACGTTAGCTTTGAATGTTTGAAGGTTGTAGTGATGGGGAAATGCAGAACCTGGTAGATCATTCCACATTCGTGCCGTTCGGCTAATAAACGAATCCCTATATTTGACAGTACGACCGAAGTTTGGCTTAAGGGTGAACTGATGTGCATTGAAGCATGACGCGTATTGCGGGTGAAATTTTGAAGGGGAGGAATGCAACTGGCTATTTCGCTGGAGCAGTAAAGTCGAAAATATGCGTAACTACCTGGGTTGAGGAGTCGAACTGACAGATGGTCTGTGTTTGGCTTTTTTTTGTAGAGATGGTGTGCAGTTTGCTTCCGTTTCTTTCAACTCGGTGTGTGCAACTACCCAGGTCGAAATCTCAACTCAGTTTCGTCTCGACCATTCAATCCTGCATATATACGAGGTAATCGTCAACACAGCACGAAATTTGCCAATATGCAATATGGAGTGAATACAACATCCCCTATGACTATTTCAAAAAGTTTACGATGGATGCGTGGCCATATACTTTTTTGGACCACTGTGAAGTAGCTTTAGGGCGAATAGCTGAGTTAGCTGCCATTTGCCTGCCATAAATGTCGAGGGAGCGGAAGGTGCCGTCCGCAGTGCTCTGCGAATGCACAGACAAGCTGAACGTTGGACTTTGCTTAGCATTATGAGAATGTTTACAGCGATTTCTATTTCGGAGGTAGTGTCTCGATTGAAGATGGCACCGAACAGGGATTGGCTGGCAAATTAGAAGCCGAACTAACGCTCAATACGCGATCAAAGATCTGGGAAAGCATGTAAGTCGAGTTCCTTGAACCTCCCGCTCACTGATGGCGCACTTAACCACTGAGCCCACGGCGCAGTCTCCTGGGAGTGAGTTCCAAAGTTTACTTATCCTATAACAGAGGAATTTTGATAAAGGGTTATCCGCTCAGTTGCCAGGTGTACACAGAGGCAATGGGCTCTGGTGCCTTGCCTAGAAGCACGCTCAAATTTCGCATTTCTAAGAAGCATTCCATTGAAGTCTTCGCAACATCTGTCATGATAATAAGTCTGCTACTAATCTTCGATAAGCTAACGGCTGGAGATTGGAAGTTAGTGTAAGATCTTCTATTGCTCATCTCTGTATGCTGTGAAGAGAATGTTTTGTGGATGAACTCCAACCATGAGAACAATACTCAAGTCCGGAAGTAACTTGTGCTTTGTACAGGCGAAGGATCTGGTGCTCTGTAAAGTATCTCTTTGCTCTAAATAGGAACCAATGCCTCTTCACTTCACTGTTTGAACATTTTCCGGAGTTGAAAACAATTGAACAGTCAAGATAGAGTACTGGGACAATTGACACCTTTATATTTAAAAGCCCGACCTTAGCAAACGCTTGTATATTCTGTTTTGTCAAGTTCGACAAAAGCCCTAACTTTTCTGAATATTCGTTTTCATGAGACGTATCAGTTGTTTTTCCCTCCTGAGAGGAAAATGAATTAACTTGTGACATTTCGAATTGTACGTCGAATTCTAGGAGCATATTGTAAGAACATTTTAATACAAAGCAACCACTTACCTCATCGACTTTGGACATTTGGAAGAGCGGATGAACAATGCCCATTTTAATTATTTGGGCAAAGAACTGACTCTCACTGTAGACAGAAAAAAATGTAATTAAATTATTTAAATTAATTGATTTTCATATCGAATGCTTACGATAGAATATTTGTAAGCGATCCGCAGAAACAGTTGTTGAGTCCAAAAGTCCTAATAGCTTCTATTAGCGTATTCAACGTCTCCGGTTTGCATAGTTCACCGCGTTTATTCACCAGTAACGTCACGCGAAATAAGAGGTTTTCTATTATATCTATTGCACTGCTGGGTAAGTTGCCTAATTTTGGTAATTTAAGGGCTGGCACATCTACATACATAAATAGAAAGCGATTTTGTTGTCTCATTACGTATTATTAAAAGTTTAAATCTTACCTTGACTAACATCGTCATCGTCTTCTTTATCTAGTAAATTATCTTCTAAATTTGTCTCTGATTTACAAGCTATATCTAGGAGTTTCATTATATCGGAATCCTGTGGGTCAGTCTTTTTGATTTCATCGTCGTCGGCACCCTCGTCATCGCTGCACACTGGAGAATACGTTTCCGAATCCGAATCCATTTCCTCTGAACACGTACAAGAATAAAAATTATACTTAGCATGAAAAATAGTGTTTTCATTACCCTTACGCGAATTACCTGAGTTAATTTTAAAATTATTTGGTGACATGCTTCGTGAGCTGCATGGACTAGAAGGTGATACAATCGAACGAGGTGAACTGCATGGTGATTCGCAGTCATATATCGATTCTTCACGAATTTTTTGAACCTGAAAAAAAATTTAATAAATATCAGCACATAATAAAATAACAGTAAAAAGGCTAAAACTTGGTGTTTATTATGTACCCAACAGTAATAGCTTACTCAAACGTCCGAATTGTTACAAGAGTGCACTACGAATGTTTCGTTTGAATGGGATTATTGTTGCTATATGGGAGCAGCAATTACAAGTTATTGTTGGACGAAAACTTCCGGCAATTAAATCGAAAAAGGATATTAATAGGTTTCGATTCGATAATCCCTAATAATATAAAAATAAATGGTATGTTGCTGAGTATTTTGCGATGTATGCGTATAAGTCAAGAACAGCTGAATCGATTTTGATGCAGTTTGCTTTGTTGAATAAGTAATCTATCGCAGAATATTTATGACTAGTTCCGCTCCGCAAATGGTGAGCAACTATAACAATTTCACAAATTTCTAAGTTATACGGTCAAAGTGCCCACAAAGACTGACATTTTTTGTTTGTACCATCGCTTCTTCGATGTCCAATTAGTTAATCTTCGGTGTAAAAGTAACGGCCATTCAGGCGCAAACCAAAGTAACGAGCGACTAATTCTGGTACAGCCCGGAGGGTGATCTAAAATACTTATACCAGTAAGTGAGCCTGCTCAGTGTGATCTAAAATACTTATGCCAGTGCTCCTCAAATATTCTAAAGTGAGCCCTGCTCTGTGTGACGGAGCATAATCGTCGTGTAGTTGCCACGAGAGTAGTGCCTGGCCGCAGATTTAGAAGAAAGAAAACACTGGACAGCTCTTTCGCGCTCAACCAAAGGACAGAAACACAGTTTAACCAACGTTGAGAAATAATAAAAAAATAATATTTCCAAAGTGAGTGAGTGCTGTGTTGCTGAAACAGTGCGAATTTTGAAATAACCCACCAACAGTGCCTGCATTACGCAAGTTTGTTATTTGATAACACAAGTTATCCTCGTGTTCGTCCTGTGCTCTCAGCCGAGAATATTGCTGCTGTTGCCAAGTGTGCGCCGTGGAATGGCGGCATTATTGCTTCATTTTTCTTCGAAGATAAAGACGACAATAACTTGACAACCGATTTTTTTTTTTTTGGCCAGAAACTGAGGAAATGAACTTGGACGATCTCTGGTACCAGCAAGATGGAGCTACGTGCCATACAAGCTGTCGAACAATCGATCTTTTGCGCACTAAGTTCAATAATCGTGTAATCAGCCGTTTTAGTTGGGCTTGTTTTTGTGGGGTGCCGTTAAAGATCGATGTTATGCTGATAATCCAGAAACGATTCAAGTACTTAAGCACAATATTCGTGAAATAGAGCCCTGAACTTTCGAAATTATACTGCAAAATTAGATTGACAGGATGGCCTATTACAAAGCCAGCTGCAGCAGCCATTTAAATTAAATTATTTCCATAAATAATCGGAAAGTGTACTCTCGTCAATAAAGCAAAAAACATTGAAAAATATTAAATGGATTTTTTTTAAAAATATGTAAACCAACATATGTCACACCCTTTACTACTTAACAGTGACCGACAGCAAACCTGTCTTTCTAAAGAATACGTCCAACATTCGTTTGTGAAAGGATCGAAATCTTCGGGTTGAGTCGGAACATCCTCATCTTCAAACACCCATCCATACATTGTTCTGGGATTTTGTTGGACCGACGAAATAATACAGCCTGGTCTCGTCATCTGTTGCAATTGAAATAGTGTCCTTGGATTTTCTATTATACAATTTCTCGATCACGTTCCGTGCTCATTTCACTCTGCATTCCTTTTGTTCGCGCGTTAGGGCATGAGGTATCAGGAGAGTACAAAGCTTCCTTATTTCGAGATGATCGGCCACAATTCGATGTTAACTGGATACATTAATGCCTGAAGCATCCTCCATCTTCCGGTAAGTCACTCGTCTATCTTTGAGAATTAGCTTCTGGACCCTGGCCACCGTTTCAGAAGCAGACACCTCATTTGGATGACCGGTATGTGGTTGATCGTTCATATCAAGATGTACCCTCCTAAATTCCAAATACCAACTCTGGGCGGTTCTAAAAGATGGTAAAATATACCGTAGAACAGAAGTCATCTCGGCAAAATACTCTTCGGCACTAAGGCCACTTCGAAAATTGTAAAAAATATTGTTATGTCGAGTCGAATCGATTAAAACTAGGCCATTGGACAAACTGCTTAGACAAGGTCTTCCTCTACCGAGTGGTCCCTCTGGTGCGGATTCAAAGATTATCCGGGCTGGTGCGTTGTTGTCCATACGCTGTATAAATCCTAGCCATCTTAGTCAATGAATTCTGACTTTTGGACTAGAGCTATATCGCTGTACAGCCCGTACAACTCTTCATTAAACCTTCTCCTCCACACTCCATCCACACAAACAGGTCCAAACACCCTTGCAGCCTAGCATATATTCATCCCCTTTTGATAGTATCCACGTTCCTGCGCCATGCAGCAGGACTGACATGATAAGTGCCTTATACAAAGTTTCCTTAGTTGTTCGTGAAACGGCTTTTCTGCTCAATTGCCTTCTTAGCCTGTAGAAACAGCGATTGACAAGAGTAATTCTTCGTTTGATCTCCGCACTGATGTCATTGCCAGAGTTCACCGTAGAGCCTAAGTAGACAAAGTTCTGTTCAAAGTGCTGATGTTGAGTACCCCTTCTTGTAGACAGCATATATTTCGTTTTGCTTTCATTCACCGCTAAACCTATCTTTGCCGCTTCCGCCTTAATACTCACGAATGCACTACTGACGGTCCGCTGAGTTCTTCCGATTATGTCAGTGTCATCGGCCGATGCGAGTAGTTGCACAGAATTTTGAAAAATTGTACCTCTGGTGTTGGCTTGTGAGTTTCGTACAATTTTTTCAAGTATGATGTTGAAGAAATCCCATTACAGCGTGTCACACTGTCGTTCGGTGGTGTACTTACCGACTTTAATGGAACAGCGGGAGTTCTCCATTGTCATCCTGCACAGTCAGACGAGTTTATCCAAAACTGAACATGGCTCTGTACAGCTTGTCTCTATAAACGCTATCATAGGCAACTTTATGGGTATTGATTTGGAATTCCTGGGTTTTTACCAAGATCTGCCGTAATGTGAATATTTGGTCGGTGGTAGACTTTCCCGGCCTAAAACTGCACTGACAAGGACCTATCAGCACTCACATGCAGGAGACTTATGCCTCTCTAGTTGGCGCAGTTCAAAGTTTCTCCCTTCTTGGGGATCGGGCAAACGATGCTGAGATTCCATTCATAGGGCATGTTTTCATCAACCCAGATTTTGCAGATGAGTTGGTGACCTTACCAAGCCATATCCCCCAGCTTTGAAAAGTTCGCCGGCTAGGCCTTCGGCTTCCGCAGCTTTGTTAGACATAATCTTAGATATGAATATCTTCACTTCATCCTGATCGGGTTAACGGGATTCTTGTCTGTCATCGTGAATATTGAATGGCTCATCCTGCCTGACAGCGGAATGTTGGTCGTCATCGCCGTTTAGCAGTCTGCAGAAATGGTTCTTCCAAATTTTCAGCACAGACTGCGATTATACTACTACGTTCCCTTGTTCATCTTTGCAGGGCTTTGTAGCCTTGACATGTTCTTTTTACCTTTTGGTAAAATGTTCGCACATCATTCCTGCATCTCAACTCGACAGCGTGTTTCTTTAATTCCGTCTTTTTCCTTCGTAGACGTTTGGACTCTTC
This sequence comes from Pocota personata, assembly GCA_963082735.1. Classification (NCBI taxonomy): domain Eukaryota; kingdom Metazoa; phylum Arthropoda; class Insecta; order Diptera; family Syrphidae; genus Pocota; species Pocota personata. The sequence goes on from OY720429.1 coordinate 270,995,349, forward strand.
TTTTCTTCTCTGCTCATAGGTGTCATAAGCAATCCTCATTTCAGCTCTCGTTCTGTATTTCACCGCTGTATACAATTCTGTAGGTGTGTCCTTTGGAAACCAGCCAGGTCAGAATCTGGAAATGAATTTTCAGCTCTAAGTGTTAGGAGGTCTTTCTACAGAAAACAAATGGACAACACTAATTGGCCGAAAAGAACCAAAGAACATTTCCAGCGAGCTGACATAATGGAAGGCCCTAAACACGTAAGAAGGAAGCAACAAAATCTTTCCAAAAAATAACACTGAAACTACGGCTTACCTTGCACAATGACTCTGTAGAATTGTCCGCCAACTTGCGCTTCTTCGATGAATTCTTCTTTTCTTCGCGTTTCCTCTTTCGGTGATCATCATCGCTGTGTAGGTATGCGTTCAATTCGCTTATAAGTATACCAACTAGTCCCTCCCGCAGCATCAAATCCATACTAATATTATCGTATTGGAAGTTATTGAGGACATAGAGAATCTGAAATGAAATGTGTCCCCCTGTTGGATTAACTCGCACAAAATATCAAGTCATACTTACCGAAGATACTTCCGTTTGTGACTTGGATGACCTTGCAATAGAAAGTAGTCTTGCAATCGCTCCTGACCGTCGAATTTTCGAACGATTGCAGGCATCTCCAGACAGCATGCAAATCACACTGATGCAATGTCGCACTTCACTCTCAGACAAAGGTTTTTCTGAAACAAGGCCAGGTAAGTTGGATAAAGGAGTACACATTGACAACTTACCCATATTTTTACAAACAAGCAGTTCACATGCAGCAATTATAGCATCAGCGGTACCCAAGGCCTGAACAGCTCCAGGACTTTTCGAGAAATTCGAGAGAATCTTTAAAGCTGTCGAACGATAAGGGTTCTCTTCTGAGGCGAAGAAAACTATTGCTGCGAAGCTGTTGCTTTTATTGATCATCTAAAAGGCGGGATTAAGAAAACCACAAGTAGACTAACTCAAGTACTCACCTCCCATGTTTGTAAATTTAAGCTAATCTCCGAGATGAAGAGTAGGCACTTGAGAATCTCACTGGCCAGATCGACAACCGTCTTATCCGTGGGCATTACATAGTCTGTACAGATCTTGGTGTTCTTTAGAATCTCCTTGTCGAAGATATCACTCCGGACGCCTTCCAAGTGACGAGCTACTTCCTCGAAGTACTTCTCTCGGTGTTGGTTCTTCTTCAGACCACCGGTTTTCACTGACATATCGACCACTGGCGGAGCTTCCTTCACCTCCGTATTCTTCATCACGGCCACCAGTGTCTTCAAGACCAACGTGAATCCATCTGAAAGGAGGAAATGCCTAACGAACTGTTCGTCGACAAGCAGGAAGCGGCAAGCTCGGAAGCACATAATCTGCGTCTGAACATCGCTATTCTCTTCCATGATCTGACACAGTGCACTCGCCATCGCTGGACAATGGGTGGACAGCAGCTTGGAGTTATTAACCTTCGCGAGGTTCCCCAAAAGTCTGCACGCCCTGCACTGAATTAGTGCGTTTGGAATACTTTTCAAGATCGTAGCCAGAGGAATCGAAATCTTATTGTCAAGAGCCTGTGGGAACGAACACATGCAACCGCTATACACAAACATATGTTAGACCAACTCACCTCCTTGCAGCATTCAGCATTGGTGCAGCAATTCCCGAGGATACTGAGCACAACTTCTAGAATCTGTTCGTGCGGCTTGTTGAGGAACCGCACCATTGTTGGAATGCCATTACATTCATGGAATAACACAATGCCGTCACGGTCTTTGACTAAATCTGTTCGCAGTTTGACCAAACCCTTGAGAATCACATTCTTATCTGTGGAAATCTTGAGGACGTCAAGGATGTGCGTAACTATTTCGCGGTTCATTTTGATGGGTATTATTCGAAGATTCGGATATTCTGTATATTATTTCATTAAATACTCGGAGATTATTTCATTTATTTCAATTAAAATTGGAAAAAATCATTCGCATACTCTTTGACAGGCGGTGGCTGCGACTTTACATGAAAATAATCGCGTATAACACTTATGTGAAGGTAAACTATTCTCCGATAGATGGCTATTTTATTTTCTTTTGTGTAGCACTGCCAACACACAGTTTTTATAACGTATTTCCGATTTGAATATTAATTTGAAATGCAAATTTAAGGTTGGAGTTTATTAATAGCCTTAAAATATTGTAATTTACGGCAAAGGAGACAATTATAAGGCTAATGGAGTTTGGAATTCAACTCATTTGAAACAACAAATATATGTCACTTTTAGAATGTACATACATAGAGAACACAGCGTCAGTTAACTGCTAGTTGAACATGCAGAGCGTTGACCAGACGAAGTACCTCAGAAATACTTCTCAGTAGTTCAGTGAAATGTTCGCAGCAGATCAAAATACGACAGCCTAAATTTATTACATAAAAAGTAAAAGATATTTTGTAAGGTTTTCTTAAAATTCGATAGCTTAGGCAAAAATCTATCAATAATCCAACACCTGTATCTGTAGTATTGCGTTGCATGCTAATAAATTTATTTTGTTATTTGTCAGTTGGTTGGCAAAAACGCATCATCACCCCGCGGTGCCCGCTATATAGCTACGAGTATTTCATACCGTTCGAACGATGAGCGAATACTGAGTTTGACTACACAGATCTGAACACTCGGAACAGCGCAAGCACAGCTGGGTGAACTCCAGGACATATGTAAGAAATCGGGCGAGGTCTACCCATCAGACTGCCTAAGTGCGTCCCTGGATGTAGCCGTAAATGAAAACTTGCAGTAAGGAGGAAGATTATACATCTTGTTGACCTTATTGGATTTAATGCGTCTCAGATTAGTTAATAGCATGAAGTCCTACAGACAAAACAAATTAGTGATAGAAAAATATACGTCGCCTTAGGAATCACAAGCCTCTGCGAAAGAGAAAATACAGTGACGAAACATAAAACAGCCACGGATAAGATTGATTCTATCGTTGACGGCATATACAAACGAATTAAGGATAATGACGTTCAAGTATGTACGTGGAGCGTTAGGGCCCTTAACAGTCCACGTACTGCCGAATAACTAATGGAGACATTGGAGGCCTACGAATATATACATACATAACTATCCGCTATCCAAGAAGAACGATAGGATAGACCGGCAAAAGGAGTAAGAAAAACTGCTACTGCTACCGAGAGCAAAAGCAGAGCCTATTTGGATGCGGATTTGTCATTGGGAGAAGAAGCACGCCTCAATGGAGGAGAAGGAATGCTTCTACGACCTCCTAGGAAGGACATTAAAATCGTGCTTATCGATTTTAACGTCAAAATAAGGAAGGAGGGTATCTTTGGTAATAACGTCAGAGCACATAGCGTACACGACACTACATCCGGAAACGGACACAGGTTAATCGACTTCACGTCAGGACGAAACATCGTAGTAGCAAGAACGCGTTTCCCACATCTCGAAATTCACAAGGCCACTTGGCAGTACGCTGATCAAAACACGAAAAACCGAATTGATCACATTGCGATCGACAGACGATACATGTCCAATATTTTGGACGTCTTTACTTTCCGATGAGCCGAAATCGACTCGGAGCACCACCTTGTGGCCGCCAAGGTACGCATGCGGATATCCCGAACAGTCCACCGCCAAGAAAGTACTGTAAGAAGTTCCAAGGAAGTGCAATCGCAAGAGACTGTCAGAACCTTTCCCTCAACCTCTCGATAAGCCCCGTTCCACCAGCATCAAGTGCAGAATGTGCCTCTGAAAATGCTACCAAAAGGTAAAAGGAATATTTCATGGCTACAAAACCCGAATCGAAGCCTGCAAAGATAAACAAGGTAGTAGTATAATCGCGATAGATGATGAAAATTTGAAAGAAACACTTCTGCAGTCAGCCAGGATGGAGATGACTTGGTAAGGAGCATGCACTAACTTATCGAATCTCAGCTTCGTTTGCCCGATCCTCAAAGTCGCATAGAAGATTTTATGTGCTGGATTATGTGAGCGCTTAAAACTGATCGTCAACAACCGGATAGGTCCTTATCAGTACTGTTGTAGGTCGGGAAAGTCTACCATCGACCAAGTATTCACATTACTACAGATATGGAAAAAACCCAGGAATTCCAAATCAATATTCACCACCTGTTCATCGATTTTGAAGTTGCCTACGATAGCGTGTATAGAGACGAGCTGTACAGAGCAGTGTCTAGTTTCGGTATTCTACTAAACTCGTCGACTATGCTAGATGACAATGAAGAACTCCCGCTGTTCCATCAAAGACGGTAAAAACACCACCGAATGGTTTTTATGTCAGAAAAGGTCTTAGACAGTGTGACGCGCTATCATGGGATTTCTTCAACATCAAATTTGAAAAAATTGTACGAAACTGATCAAACGAAGAATTACTCTTAACAATAGCTGTTTTTGCGGGCTAAGAAGGCAATTGAGCAGCAAAGCCATCTCATGAGCAACTAAGGGCACTTTTTCAAGACACTTCTCATCCCAGTCCTGCTGCATATCGCAGAAACGTGGATACTGTCAAAAGTGGATGAAAATATTCTAGGTCCTGTTTATATCGACGGAGTGTGGAGGCGAAAGTTGTATTTACTAAAAAAGTTATTAAATAGCTGCTACTTCTAATACAAATGAAAATGCCAGGGCCTAACCCTAGCCCTAGGTTAAGTACACTAATGCATAATTACTTTTGCAGAAGTTGCAGGGACGAGGAAGAAATTGAATTTCTTTGTCACCTGTTTTGCGAAGATCCTGCAAAAAGGGTTCTTTGGAGTTGCTTTCCCTAAGATTTATATCTTTCTGCCTCATTCCCACATTTATTCAGTCATTCCTTACCTATTCTCGTACGTGGAAATTCGCGCAAAATTATACAAACTTTCAATGCGAGAACAGACCTTTTGAAGCCTCATGTCCCTTGAATGGAGTAAGAGACTAGAAATTTGTATTATAAAAGCACGACTGTCAAAATAGGGATGTTAATCTTCTCGGAAATTTGTTTAAATGTTCGCAAGGTAGTCTACTATGGGCACAATGTTTCCGATTATTGGTCTAATTTTGATGACGCATTATACTCACCTGCCTACCTAAACCATTTAATCTTTTTACCAAGTAATTGGAGCAACTGTATTTTTTTGGGAGACCGGGAGCAGTACAAGTTTTCCATGATCTCAATTAAAACTCAGACCTAGCTCTTCGTTTTCAATTCCGAAATGGCAAAACCGAATATTTATCAACACTGTCACTGTTCTGTCACTTGCTTGTAACTATTGTTCATGAGTTAGGCATATGATGAAAGCAATTTGAATATTCTGCAAACCCCAGCCCTCATATGTTCCAACTGATCCCAATAATTTTCAGAGGAATCTACCAAACACATAAATCAAATTCCAATTGCCCATTGGAAATTGTACTCATTTTAACATCCCACCCGTCCGTTCCATCTATATCTGGAAAATTGTTCCGGATCCACATACATTTGTGCATATGTGAGCTTATAACATGAACTTAAACTTCCACTGTACGAGTACAGGGAATGCAACCCTTTTCGACAGCCTGCACTTTATGACTCCTTAAACCGAAACATCGAGTCGTTTCTCAAATGGGTTATAGTCCATAAAATTAAACTCAAACTGACCATTACCATGATATTTCTATGGCATTTGTACCCATCACAGCGTCGGCGATACTAGTTAGTGAACAAACAATCACAAGAGGACGTGAAGTGCTCCTGCAGATAATGGGAGTGTTTATGTGCCACTTTTTTGTTGACTTCTCCAAGGATTGGGGGAAGTACAGAGACAAACGCTTTTTAGGTCATTCATGCCAAATCGTTCGAATGGAATTCAAGTTCTCACTGCGAAAAGTTTGCAATAACACGCGAGGATGAGTAGCTACTCGTACCCTACCTTCGTTTAAACAATACCGGCTTGAGTCATTTGAAAGCGAAAGTTATAGCCTTAAACAATGCCTCTATTGTCAGAATGGGGGAGGGGGTTTTGAAAACATGATTGGGCGAGACGCTTGTAAACCTATTTCTACTTTGTTTACTCACTGTACTGTCTTTATTCGCATTCTTAAAGTTCCGACAGGGAATTGGGGTTCCTTTTGAAGAGAGAATCTGGCGCACGTTCTAGTGCGGCCCGTTACTCATCCAAGCTTTCGGGTCAGGTTGTAATTTATGGCGGTATTGTATTTTAGTTGGTGTGTTTGAATTTTCCTTTCTTCTTGGAAATATCAAATGATTTTCTGCTTTGCGTATAGATAAACACATGTTCAATTGCGGTTTCTATTGAGTAAACAATAAAAAAAAAAAAAAAAATTATTTATGTTTCTTTTTTTGTTTTATAGTGCGTCGTGGGCATTGGCATGTATTGAAAGCCGCGTAATTCCAGTGATGGCACACCACAGGTTATTTTTTTTTTTTACTTTTTTTCCATTTAATGTGTTATTTTATCAATTTAGCACACATAACAATTAATTGTGGATTTCTGTTTTTTTGTTTTGTGCGCGTTTTGTTTTGATTCACTCAACTTAAACAAACTGTGAGGTAATTTATCAACTGTGAGTGTTCGTTGGTTTTATGTTTAGCTATCGACTTTTGATCGGAAGGGAGGGAAGGAATTTAATTTCCATGTTTTATGTGTATTTTGAACTTGTTTAATGTAACTGACAATAGTCGGGAACTTTGCACAAACTAGTGCAAGGTAAAAATCCAAGTGCGACGCATTAAAATAAATAATTACTTGATAATATCGGACGGCGCGGCATACTCGTATAGTGAAGGAAGTAGGTAATTTGAGTCATTACTACGTGCACCACAAACTTTTTTTCTATTCACCTATTAATAGGATGCTTTAGTAGTTTAAAATATTGTAATAGGTAATATCAGAACATCAGCGTTACTCTAAGACGTGTTAAATTACTAAGTGGGCAAACAGTGAACCAAAAAATACTGCTATGTACTAAAGGTAATACATTTTGTCAGTCTTCCGTAAAAAGTACCATCCGACCATCTTGGCTCTTGTTTACAATGATAAGAATGTCATGAAATCTTGCCACAATATTCGCAGCAAATTCCACCTTACCAGATTGGTGGAGTAAATCCAACCTTCATTAACTTTAACGTCAGTGCAGTTCAAAGTCATGGAGAACATTGTTAACCACCTTATGCGTTATATATCTTGAAACCGCCAGTATGGTTTCCGGCAACAGAGGTTCACACGAACCTTAATGGCATATGTAGCTGTTCAATGTTCACGATCATGGTGAATGCATTGTTGTTGCTCTTAATAACTCCAAAGCTTTCAATAGAGTGTTGTATAGCGCCCTTGTCAGCAAGCTTGAAGCTCATGACGTCGTTGATATTTTCTTGCAAATATTGCATAAGGTCATGTGTTGGTTTCGATCTCGAGATTTTGATCAAACTTGTCATTAATATGATAGAGAAACCCAATAAGATGGGTCTCTCAATTCTGTCTGTCTGTACGCAGGATGGCAGCCTAAACAGCTAAACGGATTTTCTTCAAACTTCATATCTGGGACCTATGCGGTCACAATTCGAGACGATATGGGATTTTTCATTCTAACACCGAAATTGACAGACTAAAGGCCGATTTTAAAAAGATGAATTCTCGAAAACGGCTCCACCGATTTTGATAAACTTCGATATTTTTCGGTTTTCGCCAAAAATACGTATAACGGTACTTTACTCATTAACTGATGTTTAAAAATTGGCCATTTCTCAGCATGGCTCAATTGATTTTGTTCGGAATTAATATTTATAATCAATGTTTGATGCAAGGTCATAACATACAAAGTTTTGGGAAATTGTAAGAAAATGTGTTATAAATTTGGTGCTAGAATCTAAATTTGGTGCTAGATGTCTAAAAGGTGTAAAAGATTCTTCACTCCTATGGATGAAAATAAAGTTGAGTCCCACCTCACCGTCTGTTTAAACATTAAATATGTGTAGCCCATTCTGCGAATACATGTACTTTAGAGTCAGCCTTTACATGCACCGATCATAATAGGAGATCGATTTTCAGTCATCGCTATCTCTTTATCCATTCACCCTTTAACTCTTCGCTACTATATATCTTTTCATTTCACTGCATCACTGGGTTGTATAAACTTTAAAGAGCACTGTTTTAAGTGGTGAAGAACATTAAAAAAAGTTATTTTATTCGATGTTCGAATAACAAAATGGAGAATGGTGCATTAATATGTGGGGAGACCAAATATGCTTATGGCTGTTTTAGGTCTACTTGAGAAGTAAGGGAACATCTCTCTCCACTCTGCCATTCCTGACCCTATTAACAATTGACTTTCGACAATGATATTGTAACCTTAGGAAACTTTGATGAGCAGGAAAAAATTTTGTCTTCCTGGAAGCTTTTTAGAAAGATGTTGGATAGCGTTAGCATTCGAATTTGTTAGGACATACATATATATTTGAGTGGGCGCCGTGACTTATTGGTTAGAAAGTCACAGTCACAGTACTAAGCAGAAAGTAGGGGTCCGAATCGCGGGAAAATTAAAAAAAAGGCAAAAAAATTTTTCCTCGGTAACACCTTTCGCGAAAGTCTGTTAAACATCCGGAAGAAAAACTGTAATGAAAAAGTTTCTCGATTGTTCTACCCTTCTGAAATGACAATAATCTGCAGGTTCCTTCCATTCATATAAAAAATGTAAATACCTACCTCGCACAGCATGATTGCCTGCTAGAAAGTAGCCCAGATCCATATGGGTAGTTGACGCAAAAAAAGAAGACATTTCTGAGTAGATCGTTCTTAAAAGCTTTAGATAGAAGTGTAAAAGTAAACGCACAGCCAACTGCAGCCTAAACGGCTTGACGAATTTATTTCAAACTTCATATTTGAACCCAGTTCGAGAAGAAACCGGAATTGTCATTCTACCCCCAAAAATAACGATACTACTGGCCAATTTCGATAAAATTTAAACCTCTCTCTTAGACATTAGAAAGTGCTTCTTCGTCAATATGGAGCTGCAAAACCTTTACACTCCACTCTCCTTTTTTCAATATTTTAAATAAACTTGCTAGAGACATTCCAAATTCTTATACATGGCGTCTAACGAAGGTGCTGGGACTTTTATCAATATTGTCTCTCACTGCAACAAATTGTATTGCCGTACGTACGCTACGAACTCGGCCGGGCTTCACTTTACCTGCCAGTGAAGACTGGGTTTCAAAGTTATTCATTATGCGGTGAATAGTTGACTTCCCACGTATATGATTTAAAACAAAAAAATTGCGCAAATTTCTTCGTGTTTTCAGTTTAGTTGGACGATTTATTTAGATAAAATGTGTTAATAACTTCAAGATGTCGTTGCGGCGTTAGATGTTCCATAATATATTGTTATCGACTGATCTTCACGGTCGTCAAATGCGAGCTGACAAGTGCCAACCAAACCAAAATGGCGGCCAAAATAACATCGACACACCCTGTATTTAAGAAAAATATTTATAAATTAAGGGAAGGCATATTTTTATGTCAACAAATTAATATTGTATTCAACAATTTCTGCAGAAACTTTAAAGACGAAAACCCTGGAGAGCATTTCTTCGAAAATCCAGGTTGTCTAGAAAATTATTGCGCAGGTTGTTGAAAGTTTTCCCATGAAAGAAATGCCTAAATTCAGAAAACTGTGGTAGATAATTCCGACTAAAAATCACCAAACAGTCACCATGGTCTTCTCTTCGTGGAGCTTCGGCTTATCCACCTTTTTTGTAATATTATACCAATCTTTAAAAAAAACATGGAACAATGTATTCTCCACCCAAATATGGGCCAATACGTACTCTTAGATATGATTTTCTAAGTAACAGCCAATCATATTTTAGGCAAAAACACACAAATACCTGCATAACAGTGCTGGTCTGTTTCATTTCTTTCAAGGTTGAAAAAGTTCGTGCAAAATCTTTTTCATGTGGTAGGGGACATCTTGCACGTATCATAAAAAGTAAAGAAATGTTTTCGAGATACTAACTGACATGTGTCAAACAACTCTCTGTCAATTCCACTTTCGTTTAAGTGTACCCCAAAGTAACCATGATCTTTTCAAGTTATAATGAAAAGGGGGTTAGAGGAGCATCAATCCTCAATTTCGAAGAGGAAAGCTGTGGTGAAGAAATTGTTAAAACGCGGGAATATAGAAGAACTGCTTACGTATCGTATCAGACTATACTGAAGAGTTATCTCGATATGCATACACCAACAAAAAGTTGGTGTTGGCGCAGTAGATTAAACGAAAAAAGCGCAGTATAATAGTATATTTCTCGCAGCCACTCGTGTTGTGCGCCCCACGCATGGTTGGGACCTACAGTTTTATGCCGTTTCCGAAGGGCAATTTTTTTGATTGAGAAAAGCTTCTCATGGCAGTTTTACTCTCGGATGTTTGTCAGACGTTTTTTGTGTTTTCTTGGATTCGAACCTTGAACATTTTGCTTAGTGGTCGCGCATTTAACCACTGAGCAACGGCGACCACAGATTTCGGTATACTTGATATGAATCCGTATTCGAATATTCTTATAATATTATGTCAAGTTTTTAAAATATTAACATTTGGGAGTTGTAAAAATTCAACCTAGTTTCGAATTTGTACGTCCTGTATGCTTCTAATTTATTTTAAAATTAAATTTAAAGCGGCTTCTATAAATGGATTTTGAGGGTTATGTTCATAACTGAGGTGTTGAATGTCTAAAACTGTAAATTATTAATTTTCTGCCAAAGATATATATATTTGTAAAATATTGCTATACAAAATGTCAGGCATTCTCATTGCATGTGATACAGACGACCGACGTGTTATTGCATCTCACTCTCTTGAAGCAAATTTAACGACACTCTAAGATCGTTAATTGTTTAAAGAAATTTAAGCTGCATTTGAAGACAAATTCTATTAGAAAAAAGCCATCTTACGAACTGTCAAACGTCAATATCATAAAAATCTGGCAGCAGATCTACTACAATTGCAACAAAGTCCGAACCTTGTTCGGGACCCATTTCATATTCCGCACAACTACTAAACGCTTTGACGCATTTCATTACTTCAATTGATCTTCTTAAAAACTCTGGGTCAGTTTGGGTAGACGGGAAATTGAAAAGCTCTGGATTATGGGTTTAAGAAAAAGTAAAGGAACATAGTTTGGGAATTTTCGGGAAGAAACATACCTAATAATTATAGTTGTAATGCCCAGTACAAATAAGGAGTTATTATGTAACAACATTGTCTTTTGTGTTTTTAATCTATGTATTCCCTTATATTGAAAAAGATACTCGGGTGTACGTCACTTAAGTATCTTATTTATCTTTTCCTCATATTTTACAAAAATGAAAACGAAAAACGATGACAAGCAAACAACCCACCTATTTATCAAATAAGATTGTCTTCTCAAATTCAACGCGCTCTTTTATTTCAATTCAACTGCGGCTTACTAGTCTGACTACTAAACAACAGTTTTTCATTCACGCCATTCGCTCGTGAAATTCCTTACCCATCAGTGTCAGAAGATTATGTGGCTCGAAGAAGTTTGTTGACATTTAGACAGTTGGTTAAAAGAAGCAGAATGTAAAACATGTTATCACTTTTTTAACTATAAGGGCAAGTATTGGTTTCGTAGAAAAATTACTATAGTAGATAATCTAAAAAAAAAGAGGATCTCACAACTCTGTCTGTCTGTTTGTACTGCCGACTTAGTATAAAGTCGATTTTATCAAAAACGGCGGTTTCAATTTGATATTTGAGTTGCAGTGGATATATGCCAACAGATGGCGTACCAGACTTTTGACAGAAAATGCCTACCTACTTTACTTATTTGCTGTTTTTTATTTTATTTTTTTTAAAATTTGCTATTTCTCGTTTATGACACGGTCGATTTAGTTTGAAATCAGTATTTAAACAATATTTGACATATACAAGATTATGGGATACCAAGTTTTGGGAAAATGTTTCCAAAATATATTTTTTTTTTATTTGGTTATAACGGACTTTTTAAAAATAAGATCTTTCTAACAAATTTGTGATTGAATATTCGTGACTACACCTATTATTTCCTGTGTCATTTTCGATTAATTTTTGCCTTCACCAAGGTCACATTTCTATCATCGATAGAAGATTTAGAGCAACCTTCACGAGGTTCGCCCACTATTTTTACGTTTTATTATTTTTTTTTTTTTTATAATTTCCACGTGTTAAAGGGGATATGAATACCCTTATACTAATTTTTTTTTAGAACACGTGCGTTTTGTTGAAAGAGGAAGAGACAGAGAGAGAGACAGAGTGGTGTAGTTTGAAACTCAGGTGGTATTAAGTGTCTGTAAACTCCAAGGGTGGCTGTCCAGATAACTGGGGAGTATTTTGTTTGTTTTCGCTATTATTGTCGTTGCTTATGATTCACAGTATTTTTTTCCGTCCACCTGATGTCATCATCATGATCAAGTTGCATTTTAGCCATATGACCACCCTACTGCCAGTGTTATGCCTTCACAGTAGAGTTGACTTAGCTTTCGCAAGTGATTGACTTTTTTATTTATTTCATGCGAAATAAATAGATGATTCTTGACATCAGGATTCGAACCGTGAATCAACAGCGTGACAAGCGATGATGTTACCACTACACCACGGCCACCCTCTGTTCTTAGCGATTTTTCTGAAATTTCAAATTGAATATCGTTAGACAATAAGAAATCGACAACCAACATATCTTTTTCAAAAACTAATAAATTAACAACTACTCTCTATATATACCTCTTAAATTTCATATACAAAGCTATTTATTTTGTGATTTACAATTTTAATTTAAATGAAATAAATAGTATTAAAGATTTCCATTCAAATTTGCCTGACACGTGGCCCCGTCCAATTGGAACCACATATCGCTCACATCAATATCTTCAATTTCAGCCAAGAAAAGTTGGTTATGGTTTAACCATAGCGCAGAGAATTCACCAAAACTGTGGCGTCTTCATCATTTAAAAAAAAAATAAGGCCCGATCACGCCGCCGGTCCATAGCGCCCACCAAACTGTCACCCGTAGTGGATGCAATGGTCTCTCAGCGATCATGTCTAGATCTTCAGAACCCCAAATTATGCAATTTTTTCTGTTTACTTAGCCGCCGAGCGACAAATGGGCTTCATGGCAGAAGAAGATTTTGTTCGAAAAATTGGCGTCAACTTGTTGATTTTCCAGCACCCAATCAGCATATATTCTGCGCATTCTATGGTCTATGAGGATGGTTAAGCGATCCATATTTTGAAGTGGCAAGGCCATCTGATGACAGATGGATTTGACAGATGGCATATGGCAGGGATGTCAAATTCCAACCTCGAAATGAAAACCATTTATAATAACCAAACATTGCAATCTACTATAAAATATATTTTATTAAGAAATTATAAAATGAAATTATGAAATTAATAGTTTCCACATACATACTTTGAATTTAAATTTAATTCTCCACTTCTTGAAGAAAGGCCGTTCCATGAACTTTAGTGGTTCAATATAAATCGGCTTATTATCGTTCTACGAGTATACCCATATAATAGGGAATTTTCTTCCTCTGCTAACTATTAAAACTTGATCTAACCACAAATTTAGACCGAAATACATTTGAAAAGATAACATCTTGATGTTATTTTGTGTACTCAAGAAAATTGTCACACATTTAAATAACCAACCTCAACTTCACCCCCCATTAAAGATGCTTTATCACAACAACAGCTATCATAGTAAACTTTTTTTTTATCAATCACTCTGCTCGTCGTGCATTTCATTCATAACTAAATAAAAGCTTTTCCACTCGCTTATTCCTAGCAACATGTTGCCAATCACCGACCGTCAGACACACTTTCCCATTTTCTGCCGGCGTTTTTCCTCTAAATTAAGTGTCATACAAAGCCACCAGCCAGCAGCATGAAAAGTTTGCCGGCATCAGATATTGTAGCTAGCGGATATACGACAAATGAATGGATACTATACCGGAGTTTTCCTCAAGACGCATTCAGTCCAATCGAAAATGTCTTCTGCATCGGTTCGTTGTACGGGTCTTGTGATTTAAGTGATTGTCATTTCTCAGATCCATTATCTCTAGCCTCCAACAGTGCTTAGTGTGCTTGAATTGTTTTAAAAAAAAAATAACGGAATTTTACCGAAGATTAAAAGAAAGTGCAAGTAAAAGATATAAAATCTGAGTGCTGACGTAAATCAAGTGAGTGTCAAAGTTTATGTTAAATAATTCTTGTAACATGAAAGCGGATAAAGTATCTATAACTCTCAAATGAGGATATTATTGAGTATTTAGGTATGTAAAAAACATGTTTTTGTAACGTATTCTGAGAAAATTCTATGCCTGGTAGAACATTTTTGGAGAAAAGTTTTCCGCTAAAACTTTTGTCATCATAATCAAATAAAAACCAAATGTCTAATCAAAAATATATTACTACAGCACAGTTGAAGTATTATTAACACAAAAGATGTAGGTGTCACATCGGGGCGTTGTTTATAAAATACGCGTTTATTATGAGCTCCAAAGGATTTTTTATTTGAATGAAAATTCATACAATTAAGCCCCAGGCATGTGAAGATGCATAATTTATGTGCACGCTCCTGAGCATTTATTAAACAGATTAAGATATTAACGAAATACCACTTTGATCGGTATCAGTACCAGTACCTTTGAGTCTGTTTTGTTTCGACCAGATATACTCGTATGTGGGCCATGCATTTTTTTTAATGGCCTTTTGCATGTATTATTCACTTTAATCGATTGTCGATAATTTACAGAGACACTAGGGCGGAACATTTTTTTCCACAAAATACTCCCGTTCGGTGTGCTAAATATTTTTTTTTTAAAGGAATAGTCCAACCACAGATTTGACCTTTTTTTATTTACAGGACTATTTTAATTTTCGTGATGGTAGTCCTTACAGATCCTTTACATAATCCCTATTTGAATTCATAGAATTTTACTCATACTCGTACCACCTATAACGTAGGTGGGTGGCTCTTTCAGAAGTCATTTACGCGCCTTCTGGAAATGTTTCCCTTTATTTTTGGGTACTCTGCGATAAGTTCCTTTCCTACGTGTGGCAAGTGATGCGGATGCCGACTTCTCACCTTTAGCGTGTTGATGTGAAGATTGAGGCAATTGCTACAAATTATTATGGTACAATATTTAAGAGGAAAGTCGTTAGAGTGGTTAATGGAAATATATTGGAAAATTATTCATTTGTTATTATGTTCGAGGAAATTGAAACTATTAAGTAGAGAAATATGGTAAATTGAAATAATTCTTCTATTTACAATAAAATGGAGTTGTGGTGGTGGAAGGATAATGTGTGACTTTTGTTGGAAAGGATAA
The DNA here is from genome assembly GCA_963082735.1 of Pocota personata. Lineage (NCBI taxonomy): Eukaryota > Metazoa > Arthropoda > Insecta > Diptera > Syrphidae > Pocota > Pocota personata. The sequence continues at coordinate 271,010,758 of OY720429.1, forward strand.
ATGGTGATTAATTTAATTTTGTGTACGTAATGAGATTTAGATGGTTCGTAATATGGTATTTTGTGGCACTATGGTGGGTATAGTAATTTGTTGTTTATTTATTACGAGCGTAGGTTAAAATTAATTGACAGTGCTAAGGATTAATTATAGTTTACATTTAGTTCCATGAGCTTGTTGTTTGTTGAAAATTAATGTTGACGTGGTTTCGCATGTGAAAATTGTTACGCATTTATATGAAATTTTCAAGAGCACTACGAAATGTAATTTAATAGAAAAGCGGTCGCACCACTATAATTTTAGGCCTCGTTTTCAACTTATTGGGACTCGTCATAACTGTTTAAAAAACGTTTACCGGACCAAAAATGTTATCATTCTGAAAGATGAATGTTGTAGCAGAACGGTGTATAATTAGTATTTTTTTTTTTTTTTTACTATAATATATACCAAGGGCGGTAAATAATAATTATTTTCAAAATGCAGCACAAAAAAAAGCACGCAGAGGGAATCATTTGATTTTGTATTCCAACACACAATCATCATCAAAATCAACCAGAATTTTTACTCCTTCAAATCAAGTCAGATTATTATTTTTATTTGTAAAAATCAAAAATAAAAGTCCAGGGCATAATGTGATTTTAATTTGTTTGAATTAAAAATAAAAATCAAATCATGATTTATACATTTTTGGATAAGAAATAAAAATTATAGGACCGAAAGCGGTACTATCGTTATCTCATTATCATAAGTCAATTTGATCGAAAAAATAAAAATTATTGTTTGATTTTTATTACTGGTTTGATTTTTATCACTGGATTTGTTCATTTTTCCTTTTTTAGTGTTCCTTACCAAAATGGTATAAAACGGAAGACTAATGGATTCAACACAGTCTCTGCCTGACTATCAGTATGTGGCACGTTTGTAACTTTTGAACCGTTAAACGTAGAGGGCTGAAATTTTGAACAAACATTTGAAAACTGAATTTTCAATCACATTCTGTGTGTCTCTCCCTGCCTGTTTTTCTAACTTAAATGCAATTAATGAGCCAAATTGTTACATTTAAGGGATTGCTTCCTATACTTAAATTAAAAATAAAAAATAGCATGTGGTGAACCAAATAATAGTCAGTCTTTATTCTGGGGGCTTTTGAACCAAAATAATTTTTTTTACTGCATCATGCGTCTCAACAAATGGAAGGCATTCAAGTATGTGAACAAGTTTGTTGAATAAAAAAGGTTACGCAAAGAATATAAACAGTTTCCCAGCACAAGCTGTTTTCGAAAAAAAAAAAAAAATATACCTACTCGTAAGGCGTGAATTTAAAAATCACATTACCATATTTTACCCCTGATTCATACAATTTTGGTGATTTTAAAGCGAACACATCTACTGAATGCATTCTCGAGACTGGTTATTGCTCTGGATGTGTAAAGAAGATGGTTCGAAAGTTTTTTAAACTAATCCCGTATTTTATTTCCACTTAATCTTATTATAATGTCAGTCTTAACTTATTAGCTGAATTTCATCAAAACCTGTTAATATTATGATTTAAATATTTATACCTCGCCCCCACATCTTACCCGCACACCATCCGATTTTGACACTTTTTTGACGAAACTATTAGGTGCGCAACTAAGTTCAGAAAATGCAACTTTATTGTGAAAAAATGGTTACAAATGAATCATTCAAAGTATTACCCATCGCTAGCTACAACTTTTTCCCATCTTTTTGGCAGAGCTCGAATGCCGTTACGATAAAAGTGTCCATCTTTTGAGGCTATCCACGAATCAAGCCATTTTTGGATGTCTTCATATGAGCGGAACTGCTGATCAGCCAGACCATGTGCCATCGAACGGAACAAGTAATAATCGGATGGCGCAATATCTGGGGAATATGGCGGGTGGGGTAGGACTTTCCATTTGAGCTTTTCCAGGTAGGTTTTAAGGGATTTGGCAACGTTAGGCCGAGCGTTGTCATGCTCTAGAATCACTTTTTCGTGCCTCTGCTCGTATTGTGGCCGTTTTTCGCGCAGTGTTCGGCTCAATTGAAGTCGATACCGTTTCCCAGTGATGGTTTCGTTGGGTTTCAATAGTTTAAAATAAATGACACCGAAATGGTCCCACCAAATACACAGCATAATCTTCGCAGCGTGAATATTCGGCCGAGCCGACGACGTAGAAGCATGACCGGGAAGTCCCCGTGACTTTCTTTTCTTTGGGTTGCTATAATGAATCCATTTTTTATCACCCGTCATGATGCGATGAAGAAAACCCTTCCTTTTTTGCCGCTGGAGCAATTGTTCTCAGGCGAAAAAATGACGCTCAACGTCCCTTGGCTTCAAATCATAAGGAACCCAAGTTCCTTGTTTTTGAATCATTTCAAACGCATGCAATCGCTTGGAAATGGCTTGACGGGTAACTCCTAATGTGCTCATCGAGCAATGCCTCCAATTCAGCGTCTTCGAAGGATCTTGGCCTTCCTTCATGCGGACGGTCGTCAACATCGAAATCACCGTCTTTGGAGAGACGAAACCAATCACGGCACGTTGTTTCACTTAGAGCAGCATCTCCGTAAACTTTTTGGACCCTCGATGCGCTTCAGCTGCCGTTTTCTTCGAATGAAAGAAGAAAATCAACTCTTCCCGTAAATTACGATTATTTGGCACGAAATCAGACATTTTCACACAACCAAAAGTATACGACGCCGAAACAAAATCATTAATTTATCAAAACAGTTTGTTTACCATATGTTCAAGCTCGGTTCATGACGTTTTGGATATGTCAAAATGGACCAGCACTTACTGCTGGAGCCATCTATTGACAGAACTTAGTTGCGCATCTAATCATATACTACAATCAAACATACAAATAAAATTTCATAAAAATTTCTTCAGCATTTCTCGAGAGAGATACATCCATAGTGAGAACAAGCAGTCAATAGCAATGGAACAAAAAGTGTAAGTTTTGATCTAAACCTTGCAAATATCATCATAGATACTCATTTTCGACGGATTTATGAGCGAAATTAGGATTTTTACTTTTCAATTTTAAAATGATTTCATTTTTACTTCTCTTTTTAAAAACAAAAAATCGTGATTATATAATATTATTGATTTATAGAAATAAAATTAGAAATAAATTACCGTTCCATTTATGAACATACGTACATATATGAATACTCTTTCTAATTATCGTCCCATAGCTAAACTCTCTTGCATACCTAAGCTATTCGAAAGTATTGTTTACGATGCAATGTTTTTCCATTGTAAGTCTATATTTTCCCCTCACCAACACGGTTTCTTAAAGGGAAGGTCAACAACCACAAACCTAACCGAATTCGTATCCAGCACCCTGTGCGTATTGGAGGAAGGCAAGGAAGTCGATGTTGTTGCTACCGATTTCAGCAAAGCCTTCGATAAAATTTCGCACGCAATTGTTTTTTTGAAACTCAAAGCTCTCGGTTTTGAGTCTCGGTTTATTGCGTGGATCAAATCCTACCTTCATGAACGTCAATATGAAGTCCTTTTTAGATCCTTTATATCTGATCCCTTTATGGCCCCCTCTGGTGTCCCTCAAGGTAGCCATCTTGGTCCCCTGATTTTCATTTTATCAATTAATAATGTTGATGGCATTATTAAATATTCCCGTTTGTCAGTTTATGCGGACGACATGAACATTTTTGCACACACCTCCACTCCCACAGACTCCCGCGCACTTCAATCTGACTTGAACAGCTTTTCTACTTGGTGTAGTAAAAACTTTCTTGAATTGAATGTCAATAAATGCCAAGCTATTACTTATTCCCGGAAGCGTCTTCCGACAGCTCCTAGAACGTACGTGATTTGCGACAAGCCTGTTCCCACTGTCACCTTTCTGCGTGATTTGGGTGTCATTTGCGACAGTGAGCTTAATTTTCGTAGTCATACTGACAATATTATTAGCAGAGGAAATTCTGCGCTAGGTTATGTAAAACGTTGGTCCAAGGAATTCTCAAATCCTTACGTCACGATATCCCTTTACTTCACATTTGTAACACAAATTCTAGAATATGCCAGCCAAGTTTGGTCTCCCTATCACGATACACATTCGTATTGAATTGAGTGTGTCCAACGGAGGTTCATCCGTTTTGTTCTATGTGGCATGACAGATTCAACCTACCTCCTTACAAGCATCGTTTGAACTCACTTAGAAATTCCCTTTATTCCCCTTCCTTACTCAGGTCTTGATGTAGATTTATACTAGCTATTAAGTAAACATTGTAAATATTAACTATAAGTCCCTTACCGCTTGTATTAAGCTAAATAAATAGATCTATGTTCTAAGTTCAATGTTCCACCACATTCCGAAGTAGGGGCCGCTACTTTAGGAAAGAGCCTATATACCGTTTATTTATTTATTTTTAGTTTTTTCCGCTATCTCCACTATATCTGTGCCTAATGATTTTAACGATAGTTTACGAAGATAAATTATTTGTTGTCCTTCGATGCATAAGTTCATAACAAATTGCTTTTTGGCAATCCATTCCAGAATAGTATAAACGGAACACTAATGGATTCAACACTGTGTCTGTTTGTTCATCTATTCGTACGTCTGTCACACGCTTGTAACTTTTGAGAACTGAAATGTTATATAAAAATAGTAGGTGGTGGACCAAAACGAATCAGGGAACACATTTAAAAAAATATTTTTGTCAAAAAATAACAATTTTTTTTTTTTTTTGCTTTGATCAAAGTTCTTCAAGAAAAAAAGCTCAAAAACCATGGAATAGAGGTTACTCCCCCATCATCGAAACTATTAATGCGAAAAATTAAATAAATAGGGTATGTAAATTTATGAGGAGGTAAGAGGAAAATTATAGCAAATCTCCTGGCACACCTAGTTCTTGAAAAATGTCGGGGTTTTCCTCCGACGTATCTCAAAACCTAAATTTCATCAAAATCCTATAACTGGTTTTTGATTAATCAGTATGAGAAAGATGATTCGAATATGTTTTAAGCCCGTCCCCATATCTTAACACTAGGATCAGTCTAAGTCTACAAGCCGAATTTCATTCAACTCCATTCAGGAGTTCTTGAGTTAGGCGGCTAATAAATATAATTTAAAGACACTAACCGCGCGAGGACCGATTCTCACGTGACCAATTTTTTCTAACTATCACTTAACACTTGGCTGAATTTTATATCTCGTCTTAAACAAACTTGTCGTTAAAGGGATGTTAATTCTAAATATTTTCGTGGCTTGGAAAGTTGCACGTGGCTGTAGCGCCATACTTACTTAAGATGGCTCTACAGTCCGAAGTAAACATGGCCGTGGTGTAGTGGTAACATCATCGCTTGTCACGCTGTTGATTCATGGTTCGAATCATGAAGTCAAGAATCATCTATTTATTTCGCACGAAATAAATAAAAAAGTCGATCACTTGCGAAAGCTAAGTCAGCTCTACTGTGAAGGAATAACACTGGCTGGCAGTAGGGTGGTCATATGGCTAAAATGCAACTTGATCATGATGATGACATCAGGTGGACGGAAAAAAATACTGTGAATCATAAGCAACGTCAATGGTAGTGAAAACAAATACTCCCCAGTTATCTGGACAGCCACCCTTGGAGTTTACAGAAACTTAATACCACCTGAGTTTCAAACCACATCACTCTGTATTTCTCTCTGTCTCTTCCTTTCCACAAAAACGCACGTGTTCTAAAAATTAGTATAAGGGTATTCATATCCCCTTCAACACGTGCAAATTATAAAAAAAAATAAAAAAAAACAAGGGTCTCTTGCCAGTTCGCTTCCAATTTTTGCATACTAAGTCAGTTGAGGTCCATTTCCACTTGTGTGCGCCACCTTATATGAGGTCTTCCTTTTCCGTGTCGTCCCTCCGATATAGATTCGACGACTTTTCGGAGCAGAGCGTTGATATCCATTTGGTCTATATGTCCTATCCACCTCAGGCGATGATTTCGAACTCTTTCGACTAGGTCGATGTCGTTGTACAACCAGTATAGTTCGTTATTGTATCCTCTCCTCCATTCCCCGTCGATACAGATGGGACCATCACTCGAAGTATTTTTCTCTCAAAACAATCAAAGGTGTTTTCATCCACCTTTGACAACGTCTATTGTCTGCGCAGTATAGCATGACTGGGATTATGAAAGTCATATGCCTATGTAAAGTCACCTTAGTTGTCCATGAAAGAGATTTGCTACTCTATTGCCTTCTTAGTCCACAGCTGTTGGCAAGTGTGATTTCCCGCTTGATCTCTGCGCTGGTGTCATTGTTTGAAGGTTATCCCTACTCAAGGAAAACCATGCCAGTATGCATTTTTAAAATGTTTATATGAACCAAGTAGAAATTTAAAATTTAAAGATTTGCTATAACATTAAATATAAAGAATACTGCTATTTTACTATCTTGGTATCATGGTAAATGGAAACCACAAAGAAGATTCTTTTAAATTCTTTAGATGTGAGTAAGTTTGTAGATTACGGATACCTATATGACATATGAACTTTTATTTGTGTACATTTGTGGCAAAGAAAAGGGAAAATGCCTTTAAAATTTAATGGTAAACCATGCTTACATAATTAGCGTATCCCTAATTAACTATGGGTTCGAAGTATCTTTAGTCGCTAGTATTTCGGAGCCCTTTTCATGTTTTCATTTTTTTCTTTTTTTTTGTTAGTTTTTGTTGTAGGCAACATAAACTGTGGGCATGGGAGTTTGAATTGTTCTATTTGCGTTGGAACTTTATTATTATAGTTCACATAAAACTATTTTAGTGTGTTTGCTGTGCCTAATGAAGCGTTCATAAGTATATAATTATATTTTCACTATTGCGTTCTGTGAAGTCAAGCTCATTATGAATTGTTTATGTTTGCATTTGTATGCATAAATCAACTTTCAACTTTTGGGTTTTTGACACTTTTATGAAAAAATACACTTTTTAATTGTGTAGTAAGAGTTTCTTTTAGAATACTCATATGATGGCTTCTCCGGAACTATTAGGAAAGAAAAGCAAACTTTTCTAACAGAAACATTATCTTTACTGGTTAGCTACTACTTATAGTAATATATCAGAGGGACATGTAGCCTACCTCGAGAATCTTTCAGTCAGAATGAATACACCAGAGCCAGCATGCGTCTATAAAATGAGAATACTTATAATCTAGTGCATGTTTGACTTATAACAGATGGAAGTCCACTACCACATCTTCGGAATGCAATATAATATATGAGTAAGAGCGATGCTTGAAACTTCACATGCAAGTACCTTTGGCGGTCATTAGTTGATGCGCAAATAAAACTAAGTAATCTATCATATGTGGAGATACCAGTTTATATAGATAACATCATCGTATCATTCAACTGTCCTTGTATATTCGGACTAGTGCCTCGGTAAAGTTATTTCGGTCAACCATATCAACACCGTCCTATCCTTTAAAAAAAAAGTAAGCTAAGGCTCATTAAAAGTATACAAATCGTTTTCTACTATATTGTAGTATGGATTTATATGTAGGTACTCGTATGCAGTGAGTGCACTGGTAGATGTCGCACTATGAAATTATTCCAGAAAATTGAATTTACGATGAAATTGTAAGGGAGCGGGTAGAAACTCTGTTTGAACAAAATTCTACAGATCCAAAATTATGCTTGCAAATTATTTTTTTTCGATGTCGAGATTTTGAAAAGTCTTGGTATTCGATATAGAAACTCAAAAAAATAGTTCTCTTAATTCTGTCTGACTGTCCGTTTGTATGTGCAGCTCTATCTGGTATATGTGAGTTCTAAATTTGAGGTGAAATCTGAATTTGAAAACCAAACCAAAAACATACAGAAAAGTTAAAATCCGTCCGGAACTGATTGTGTCATACCCTATCGCTTATCTTCTAAAAGGTCCCTAATAAAGGGGGCGTGCCGTTGCGAAACTTTTGCTTCAAATGTAATGACATTTTTCTACTCTAAAGGATATTCTCTTGATTTTTAAGAAATGTTACCACATACCTAATTTGTGACTAAAACTTTTTCTTAGATGAAAGTGGGCATGGCAGTCGCCATTTGTTACCGAAGGTCAAGAATCTAGTGAAATTCACAATTTCGACTTAATCAGCAACTTAAACAGCTTTGAGAAAGCAAAATACGTTTTTTTTTTATGAAACGCTCCCCAAAAAGTGGGCGTGGCATTACATAATGTATGGATGAATTGCAAAGAATATGAATGTCTATATATTTCGTTAAGACAACACCTTTCAGTTTCTATTAAAAATATTTATAAAAGGACATTTTTTTAAAAAGCGGTTGTGTCTGTGGGCGGATTCTAAAATGTTTGTACACTTGTACACTTATGCTTTGGGTCCTAAGAAGGTTATAAATTGCATCTTCCTAGCTCAGAATTTAAAACCAAAAAAGTGGTGACAAACGAACGGACGGACGGACAAATGGCTAGATCGACAAAACTTTTGTTGCCGATCACAAATATATATACTTTTCGGGATCTACCGTTATTATTTCACTACGTTACAAACTGTATATCAAAATTAGTATGCCCTGTGCAATAGGCCACAAACAGAATGTTGGAAAAACAGAATTTCGAAATACCATGCAAAATGATGGCCTTAAACCAACTACAAAGACAGGACCAGAAAAGTTACAGAATTCCAGAGTCTATAGGTAGGGCAATCATTAGCAGATATGAGATCACCTATTGAGGTGTATGCACACTTAACAGTCTAAGACCCTAGACAAACAAAGTACTACGCTTGTAGCTTTCTTAACCAAGTAAACTAAATTTTGACTCTCCCTAGAGGAGGATGAACCCATAGAAAGCAGTGTCCATTGGCTCTGTGCAGTATTAAAATGGCCACAAATGAGGAAAGACTATACGAAGAAAAACAAAGAACGATGGTGGCCCCATCAACATAACCGTAAGCTTTTGAAATCTCTAGGCATCACTGGGAAAGTTACGTAAAAAAAAAAATTGTAAATGCAAATTTATATTAGAGAATTATCATAGATGAACCTTTGAACTGATTTAAAAAGTTAACTGAAAAGCTTCCTTATAATCCTTTTATTCTTGCATTGGCAGACATTAAACTCCTTTACAAATTTTACTTTGAATTATGCTTTTGATTTCATCCTTTGGATATACAGCATGTTCAAGCAAAACGTGTCTCTAATTACTTCTTTTGTTTTTCTTACACACGCATGTTTATAGTCGAGTCATTCAGAGCGTTGCAAGCACTCTTAGTAGTACCAGGATGACTGTACCGTCAAAACTTTCCAGTATAGGCGCTAGGGGGGAAATGTGGAGGAGATATAGAGAAGAAATTGTTCGCGTAAATACTTAGCTAGATAAGAATAAGAGAAAAACATCATTTGTCAGAACAAGTCATTAGCGAAGGGGTCTTCAAATAAAAACCGAAAACAATCTATATTTAAAAAAAAAATGCACGCAGTAAATGCTAGGAATTATTTGTTTCTCTACTACTAAGCTTTCTATTGCATCAATTTAATTTGATTAAATTCTATTTTAGACTGTTCTTAAGCATTCTAACATAGATGTTCTAAATTTTCAGTAACTAAAGTCGAATGACATTGTATTGACTGCAAAACTAGTTCGTCTTTTCCAGTTGACTCCAGTTGACTGCATTTTAATCAAAAAATTCTACGTGAAATTTTAGTGAGCTGTACAAAATTTTCCTAACAATTCGTGCGGCCGAAAACAGTTTTTTGTTAGTTTAACTAGATTTTATTAAATAGTTCAACTAAAATAATCGAATGCTATCGAAGGGACGACTACCAGTAGTTACCCACCTCTAGAAAATCTAGCGAGTTTCTAGCTATCAGCTGTTGTAAAGCCAAAAGTCCGTTCCATGATTTTGCTGCTTAGTGGCTAGCGGAAAGAACATGGCCATTGTCTGCATTCAATTGCCGATCGCTCGTTGTAATCATGAATCTGGGATCAAGAACAGAGGTACCAACCCTAAATCGCTAGTGACCGTAAAACATATCGAACAAAGGCTGAGTTGAGCCTTTTTTTTTCGTTAATAATTATTAGAAGAAAGACTGGAGACTGGACTAAAAATATGGAAAGTTGCTACTCTCTGACAAAGGTTTCGGAAAGCTAATAGTGTTCATAAGGAACCTCGAAGCTCAATTCATGGTCAGACTATACCAAAAGGGTTTGCTAAAGTCTACCGAATCTCTGTATGGGCCTGACAATTGCGACTAGATCTTGCAAGAGGATCACGATCCAAAACATCGCAGGCGCCTTTGCACGCGTTGGAAACAGGGAAATGGTCGCAGAGTCGCAGGGAAAATGTATGGTCACTAACAAAGCAGAAGATTAGGTAAATAAAAATATCTATAACAGGACAACTAACTGGGGTGTTGAAGGATTTTTAAAGAAGGCTAAGTACAGAATATGCGCAGAAATTGAGTGAAAGTTGCCCTAAAAGGTGCCAAGAAATAATCTATTATAACGAGGACTGGACTGGAGGATTATAACGAGGACTGGTCTTCTGGTCTTATTAACGCAGTTTGTTTTAACGTGTATTTTAATGAAAAAGTTTTCTGGCATTTTTATAGTTTCTTTTACGACACGTTTCTCTGGAACATGCTGTAAATTAAAATTCATTTCTATCAGAAAATTTCAATGCCTATGTACACAGTAAAAAAAAAAAAAAGAATTTCGACCGTCTCAGTCACTTTTTTGAAAGTTTTAATTGGACCTATTTAAATAATATTTTCATTGCTAAAAAAAGAAGCCAAACAAAAATTCTTTAAACTCTTAAAATCACAAAAATTATTCGAAAGGATGCAAACTTCAAAGTTTACATTGAGTGGGGTCGAATAAATATTTTCCTTCGCAATACTTGAATTCAACTTGAGTTATCTTAAAAAAAAAAAAAAAAAAAAACTACCGCATTTAACACGGCATAAAAGTACGAGTAGGTACGTTTTTCAAAAGGCATTACGTACATGAAATGTAAATAAAGAAGATTAAAATATTTCCATGAATGTGAAATGTGAATTTTTATGTATTAGGAGGAGCAGATCAAATAAAAATGAAAAGTTTTACAAGTTCATTGTGCTGGTTTGACGTTGGTATAAAAAGCATTTAAAGGCCGTTGCCTATAATGTGATGTATTAAGGTTTCTCTATCTTTATCTGGATTAGTTTCCCCAAAAAATAAAAATAATTCTACTAAACTATGATATTTGATGCAGTATGCAAATGCCTTGATGCAAAGAAGTTGATTAAATGAGATTAAAATTTTGAAGAGTTAACTGTCTTACTTTTACTTTTACTTTGACTGGCGCTACAGTTAGGGGTGAACCTCTCGAGCCAGAACGATCTGCTGCCAACTGTCTCAAATAGCATACTCCAAGTTGGTCACCCTTTACTTGCGCACGCCATCTTGAATTAGGGCTGCCTTTTGTGCATAGCCCCTCTGGTATGGAATCGAAGACTGTCCGGACCGGAGAATTGGTGTTCATACACTCTAGCTACCCCAAACGATTAATGAGAATCTTCTTCACCAAATTCGATGACGCTGTATAACTCGTAGAGTTCTTCATTCTAATGCAGGTAGGACCATAGATAATACGAAGAATTTTTCTTAAAGACACCAAGGGCACTTTCATCCGACTTTGAAAAAAGTCCACACTTCAGCGCCATATAGCAAGACTGGGTTTTTTAAAGAGTTTCCGTAGATTTTTTTTGATAGTTCCTTGCTACTCAGTTGTTTTCTTAGCCCATAGTAGTTTGCAAGAATGGTTCTCCGTTTTAATTCCACGCTGATATCATTGGCAACGTTAACAGCAGACAAACCAGGAAGTCAAACATCTTGACTACATCAAAGTTATACGAGTAGCTATGTATTGTGACGTTCTACTCAATTTGTCGGTGGCGAATAGCATTGTTCATTGAAAGAATATACTTCATCTTATCGTCGTTGATGACCAAACTCATTTTGGCCGCTTTTGATTCTAAGCTAACAAAGGCGCCAATGACCGTTCTACCGACACACAAATTTCGCAATATTTTTCAAAGTACAAGATTGAAGAAACTCCATGATAGTGAGTCGCATTGCCCAAGCCTTCTGTTGGTGTTGAAGGTTTCAGCGATTTTTTTTTCCGACTTTGACGGAGCAGCGTGAGTTCTCCCTAGTCATCCTGCATAGATGAATGAGTTTCGCCGGGATACTAAAGCTAGACATGGCGCTATATTGTTCATTCCTACATATTCACACTGTCATACTCGGCCTTAAAGTCAATAAACAGGCGATGGGTATCGACTTGATATTCTTGGATCATCTCCAGAATTTGACGTAAGGTGAAGATTTGGTCGATTGCCGATTTTTCGGGCCTAAAACCACACTGATAGTTCCAAATCTATTCGTCGGCGTTCACCCATTACACTATATAGTATCTTCTATTCGATATTCAGGTACAAGTGATTTGACCTCCCTTTTTATAGATCGGGCAAATGCTACTGATTCTCCAATTATATCGCATGCTTTCATACGACCATACGGAGGGTATTTTTTAAGTTTCGCGGAATTGTGACCGGTACACAGCGCGCACCAAACTGCTTATGTATTCAGTTAATCGAGCATTATGGGCAAAACACAATGTGGCGCTCGCGCGGTCGGGCGTTTGACAGGCATTCTACCAACTTACTCGTACGATAATATTTGTCCCAACGCGCGACCTTAAAATTTGCAACCCCAAATGTGGCTTCAAGACGGTCGGGCGTTGAGAGTTAGAAATCTGACAGAATTATGTTCTGCTCCCTCAAATTTCCCACACATGATTACGCTGCAGAAAAAGAGTAGAAATGTACTCTTTTTATTTTTATGGTTTGACTAGGAAACACAAATATAAGTAAATAAGAAAATAAAAACCTCTGCATGGTCTAGCACAATTAATTTGTGTTCAAACATTTTTACATATCAGAAGCTAACAATTCGGAGTACATACACGACACAATGACTTACTTTGTTGTAAAATCGAACAAGTCAAAAAATAATGTGAATCCAAAACAGCTGTGCGCTGTCAAAACGCGCGACAATAGTAGAGAGTAGATCTACTCTGAAGTTGAGGTGGCGCTTATGATATTTAAGATCAAAAATCGACCAAACGCCTGTGGTCACATTTGGTGTTTCCCCATTGGCGATCGCGCGAGCAGCTGAGCGACAGTTAAACGATCCATATTGTAATATAGCAATGCAAGAACTAGCTACCTGTCACTATAGATGACAGATGGATTTAACAGATGCCATATGGCAAGGATGTGAAATCCCAACCTCGAAATAAATAACACTTTACTAAGTGAAATACAAACAGTTCACGAAATTTCTTGCCCTGGTAAAACTATGGTTTGCAAGTAGCCAGATTTATTTAAATTAAGAAGGGTCATTAAAACATGATGACCGCCTTGAGTTACAACACATGAAGTGGTTCTAGAAGTCGAGTATACCTTTATGAAAGATACTCGTATCTCATATCTTACAGATGAGCTGGCGCATGATTTCTACTAGATCATCTCATCCAGCCCTAGCTCTGTTCAAACTGTTGATGACTCAAGTTAAATGCCTTAAATAGGTTTAAAAATTAAAACGAAATTTCCACATTACTCATTACAAAATAATACCTCTCTAAATTTCAACACGATCTAAAACATAAACATAAATAATTGATCATTTAAACAACCGATGGTCTACTTCGTTGCCACCAAACAAGTTTTCTTTTTTCCCACAGGAAACTCATTCACATTTTATTGCCTTTAAAAAGATGTTTATGTCAGATTTTATTGATGTCTTATCTGCATGTAAATACGAAAATCGTAGGTCTGCATGATTTTTCCTAATTTAATTTAGTAAAGATATTTATAGAGAAAACTAAAATTAATTAAGTTGCGTGTGTGAAGCGCATCTACATTACCTTTGTCTAAAATTGGATTTCAAAACACCATTTATTGTGATTGCTTTACTATGTTTTATTATTTTTTGAAAGATATTGACATGGGCTTTTTTGAACATTGAGTTTTAACATCAAAGGCTAATTAATTATACTGATGTCAGTAATTTACAAGAGCGCATGTTCCTGGAATTCCCACTGACATTAAGGGTGGCTTTGAATAGACTGGTGAATGTTTGCTACTCCATGGAAGATATATTAGATTCACTTATAAATTAGACGTGAATATGTATGCTCCCAGTGGGAATACTATTGTATGGTGCCACTGACATAAATATATTAATTACAGTGGAACGACAAGAGGGTGTGGTGACTCAGTGATTATGTGCGCGATCACTATATGAAAGACCCAAGATTGTAGTCCAAAAAAATACAAAAAAAACAAAAGGTTTTCACGGTTCCATATCTCGCGAACATCTAACAATAATCCGAGAATAAAATTTTCAAGAGCTTCTTTCAAGCTTCTCTCCTTACTAAACAGCATACAACTGTAGGTCCTGAGAGACTGCGAGAAGTTAGGCCAATAATATACTTGTACGTATATTTATAAATACGAAGAGACAGTCCTGAACATTTTCAAATCGTATCCTGATAGCGTATGATGGGCTTAAGACACGAAATTATGTTCAAATAACTAAATACAATTAATAAGTTCATGGTCGATGGGATGCAAAGTGATTGCCTATGCAAATGATGTTGCTATTACTGTCACGGGAAAGCATCCAAATAGTCTAAGACAGCTTTCTCGACACGTTCTTCTCTTGCTCTCCAAATGGGTTATAAGTTGTGGTTTGGGACTAAATCCCAATAAAACCGAACTCGTTTCACTCGGAAATATAAATTTCCTCTTATAGACCCTCCAACTATTAATGACATCAGTCTCACTTTCTGTGATAAAGTAAATTACTTGGGTCTTGTTTTGAATAGGAAACTAAATTTATAAATATGCGTTAAAGAGCTAGTGTTGCTTTCTACTTCTGTAAAATCTGAGGTACGAGTATGCATCCCCATACCACGCTGTAGCTGTATATTTCCCTTGCCAGGTCCATATTATTGTATGGTATGAAAGAATGGTGGACGGCCCCTGAGAATACTCTAAACCTCAATTTCTTAGGCAAAGTGCAAACGTCTCTCCGCAGATGTAGTGTTTCATCTGCTGCTCCTCAATGTGGTCCAACTTCCTAGCTGGCCATTTCTCGATTCTTGATCTACATAATTTTACATACGAAAACATCGTAACTGCCAGGCATCAATTCCCGTCTGTAATGGGAAAATGTTACCGTTACAATGGCGGTTCAGTTTATTTCTACAAAGACGTTTTAAAAATTCGTCATGAGAAAATGGCTAGTAGAGATGTTTTCTTCAAAAAGCTCGATTTGGGCATCTAGTACCGCCTCTCAGATTACTTTGACGTATTTTAGACGAAAATAATGGCGATTAAGGAAGTCCTGTTCTGGTTGAAATGTAATTTAATACCACTCAAGCGGAAATAAAGACTCTAGTTCCGTGCTCATTTACTTCACAGGTGCT
This sequence comes from Pocota personata, assembly GCA_963082735.1. Lineage (NCBI taxonomy): Eukaryota > Metazoa > Arthropoda > Insecta > Diptera > Syrphidae > Pocota > Pocota personata. Next base: position 271,026,263 of record OY720429.1, read on the forward strand.
TCGTCTCTCACGGAGATGGCGGAGCAATTCAACATTCACTTATGTTAAGTGCTTATGTTTGCACACTTATTCAGCAAAGCCAACCATAATTAGAAGACTCTCGCGACGTGTCAAGTCTCTAGACAGATCAGACCTAAGCTAGATTGACAGATTGGTGCTGCTTAAGTGACCACAGATCAACACTCTCATCGGTGACCTCACGGACACAGTCCTGTAGATATATACACTAAAAGGCTAGGGTTCTTTTCAAGCAACTTCTGCAGGAGCTGCAGGAACGAAGTACCTGTCCAAAAGAAGACTGCTTAGTCTCAGGGGTGTTCTCTTCGACGACCTCAGCGATCTGGCGAATATTGATGTCAGAAGCATCCTCTGCTTCATTAGAAGCTCCGACTGATTTAACTAGCCCTTCAGGTGGTTCAATTGCGATAGATCCCGTGGTATCATAATCTCTGATCTAAGAGTGTCTGTACATAGGTGCCCCAACCTAACCTAATTAAATAAAATGATAAAGACTAACTAAAAATAAAAATAATTTTGTTTTGGTGAGAGCTTGGTTCTTTTAAAAATCAGGTTTAGACACTAAAAAAGTTGAAGATTCTATGGACAGAAGGAGAGAGAGAACAGGATAATCTTAATCGAAACAATAATAAATTCACTTGAGCCAGGAAATTAATTTTCTAGGGGATACTCGTATGAATACCCTTATACTATTGCAGGGCACGGGCATAATGATGAGAATATTAAATGTTTGGTCTATGTTAGATTTTCTTGCCGTGGAATAGGAGTATCTTACCATTTGCATTTCTATGCATACAGGGGATATGAATATCCTTATACTAATTTTTAGAACAACGTGCGTTTTTTTTTTTGTGGAAAGGGGAAGAGATAGAGAGAAGACAGAGTGGTGTAGTTTGAAACTCAGGTGGTATTAAGTTTCTGTAATCTCCAAGGGTGGCTGTCCAGATAACTGGGGAGTATTTTGTTTGTTTTCGCTATTATTGTCGTTGCTTATGATTCACAGTATTTTTTTTCGTCCTCCTGATGTCATCATCACGATCAAGTTGCATTTTAGCCATATGACCACCCTACTGCCAGTATTATGCCTTCACATATTTAAAATATGCAGGAGGTCATTTAATGTATTTTGGTATGGAAACTTCAACTCTCGTGAGGCAGTCCTATATGTTGATTCTTCATCACAGGGAGCAAAAAACTTCCGCGGGACGAATTGTAAATTTTCACATGTTATGCACCTCTTTGAACATATTTCCCAACTGAATGGAAAAATCCCGAAACCAACAAAAAATAAAGTGCATGACTGAATCGCACATACTTGCATCTAAATGCCGTTAATTTGAAAAACACTCAGATTTGAAAAATTGTTAAAATATGTACTTTTTACGAAACCCATTAAAGCAAACAAAATAAAAAAATGTTTTTGAGATATGCGAGGGTGGGTCAATAAGTCCCCGAAAATTAACACAAATTGTGCCGTCACCTTAAATTCAATTTTTTTTTTGTCAAGAATCAACTTTTAAAAGAACACACCCAAGTTTTCAGACAAATCTGTCAAATAGTTTTGTTGTGGCAGCCATTTTATATAGAAGCCTACTAGCATTTTCGTTAAAATGGAAAAAAGTGGATTTTGTGTGCTCATTAAACACTATTTTTTGCGAGAAAAAACTATCACGCAAACCAAACAAAATCTTGACAAATATTATGGGGACTCTTCACCATCGATTGGAAGCATTCAGCACTGGTTTACTCAATTTTGGTGCGGTCGTTCAAGCACAAGTGACGCCGAACGTTCTGGTCGCCCAATTGAGATCACTACACCAGAGTTTTTAAAAAAAAAAATCATTTGGCCATTTATCCTCCAGTCAACCTTTTTTTTAAAGAGATTTTCAAATCCTGGACACTAAGACTAAATTTGATGGGTCCTACCAGGAAGAACCCAGTATTTTATCAGTTTCTCTTTTCTGCTCGGGTGCCTGTTGGTTTTCCGTTGTGACTCGAACCTGCATCTTTAGGATAACAAGCAAACACTCTACTGACTACACCGCGACCACCTACTGCAATCACCAACACACAGACTAACAGAATTGAGGAACACACTGTTTTTTTTTTTAGTTTCTCTATTACAGTAATATCAAAAATAATTAAAATCTCAACATCGAACATTTTCACAAAACCAAAACTTGCTATCATTGCAAGTAAAATGTTTCATCAATAACGATTCATAATACTCGTAGCTTCCGATCAAATAAAAATATAAATTTACACATGTATTGTGTCTCCCTTTCTCACTTTAAAGAAATTAACGGGGAAAAAAAGTATATTTTCTTCAATTTGATGTAAGCGTTGCAATTTTATTTCATGTAGTTGTAATTAAAAACATTAAACTCAGCTTAAAAAATACTACGTTTTCAAGAAAATGAGCTACTAAATTATCTAATTTCTCATACATTACTTCATTCTCTAGATTTCCACATTACCAGCAAATGAGATGACAAATGAGTAAAAACCAAAGTTAAACAAAGCAAACATACCTTTTTTACTGATTTGAATGAAAAACTGTCAAAAAAGAAATAATGATACTTGGCGGTCGTTCCGTGTTAAATCACGTGAACAATGGTTTGTTTGCGGTGTCATTCCGGACTCTTTTGAAGTAGTAATTAAAAGACTGTATTCTTAACCTAGAAATGTTAGTTTTGCGAATTGTCACGGGTAATTCACTTACTGGTAGTAACAAGTTAGACACCTACTCGTAACATGTTCTCATGCTCGAACCTGGAACGTTCTCTTGTTATGTCAAACCAAATGAGCTGAATGTTGTTAAAACACCTCAAAATCAGTCATTTAAAATCACCTCATTTATTTATATTTTAAAGCAATATTTTTATAGACAGATTCTATATGCCATGCATAGATTAAAATTAAATCTATTAAGAATGCCGAACATACCATGCACCACCACTGTTAATAGCTTTTAGAAAGCAAAAAGCTCTTTTTTTCTATTAAAAAGAAACGCTCCCAAAAAGTGGGCGTGAATATAACTATTGTATGGGAATATTGTAGAGCAGCCTTACATCTATGTATATAGGTATATCTACTGAAACCATTTGTACGATTTATCAAAAAAACCGTCATTTTTAAAAGTAAAAACATATTTCTTCAAACGCCCCCAAAAAGTGGGCATGTAAAGAATTTAAAGTGTTACTTTAAGTATTAAAGATTTCAATGAAATTTGTTTACTGTTTTAAATTTTGGACCATACCATTATGTATGGAACACAATATCGGTTAAATAGCCGCCACGGGAGTTTTTACAAACTTCGATTGTGATTTTCGATGACTTTTCGGCACATTTCTGGCTGTATTGCTGCCATAACTTCACGGATGTTGGTTTTTAAGTGCTCTAAAGTTTACAGATTTTCTGCAAACCCCACACAAAAAATCCAAAGGGACCTTGGTGGCCAATTGATGTCGCCAAATCTTAAAATTAAACTTGTTCAATCTCAATCAATTTTCAATCTTTTAATTTTGTGATTGTGTTTCGAATTGTTTGCTCAGTTAATCACGATACCCAGATATTACAAAACTGTTATTTTTGTAATAAGACGCAACAATTTAAATGCGTTGAGCGGTGATTAAGCGATCCATGTTGTGAAATAGCAAAGTAAGAATTAACTATCTGTCACTATGGATGACAGATGGATTTGACAGATGCCATATGGCAGGGATGTGAGACCCCAACCTCGCAATGAATAACCTTTGTATAAATTGTTGCACATGCCATATCCTTACATATTGGAGAGTTATAAAGCACAGAGCCAGTTATTCATTATTTTAAGACATTTGTTTTCTGTTTCAAACAAACAAAGACGTGATTTCAAGCTTCCGACCCGTGGTAAAGAAGGTACCTGCAAGTGTTAGCACTACCAAATATGAATGTTCTGAAGCTACAAAGCTAACCTAGAAATCTTAATGCCATATTCTTGCATATATGATACATGTCGGAAAGACTTGGCTATCAATTTTGAATAATATCTTCTTAGCTACATCCGGAAAACATGATAGAAAATGTTTGCGGATTTGTAACGAAAGATTGAGTACGCAATTTCATTTCAAATATCGATGTTACATGAATGAACATTCATCAGCCAATAAGCTGCAATCCGAGTTACAAAAGAACAGAATTGCGAGTCACGAAAACAATGCTCACCCTTTATTCAATTGCATTTCATTCAAATCAAATAAGTTGTTATTAAGTTATTCGTGTGGATGCGTGCTAAACGAAGAAAATTATTTTGATAGCTTCCAACCACCACTTTCAACCCCTAGGGTTAGAATTTCTCAAAACCCCGTCTTATCTCTCACCTAAACGGAATCCACAAGTTTCTATATCTAGGGGTTTTGGAGATATGATGAAAGTCAAATAAGTCAAACAACTTTCCCATTATATAAGGGGTTTCCCGTGCCGGCGATGTATAGTAAAATATTCATTCATTGGATCTGATAGTATGAAAAACAAATTTAGACAAATGCCTCACTATACGAGTACGTACTTCATCCGATTTGTAACCCAACAGGATAATGTGAAAATAGTCTCAGTCAATGGGTTTGCCTTTTATCCAAAGAATATCCCGCTCAAAGTCGCCCATAATAGTTAATATTAATTGGAAAATTATATTTTTAGAGTCATGCAGACGTTGTTGCAGCCAAAGTACGATACTGAAGTATTGAAGTGCAATGTCTTTAAAAAATTAGTATTCTACACTAAAACCAAGTTTTAAGTGCAAAATAGTGTCATTAAAATTATCATGGTCAACTACTTAATTTTAAAGTTATATGCACTATCGTCGCTCATTAGGGAAACTGAAGCATATCCCATGCAGCTGAACTACATTATTTCAGCTAATTAACAAAGTTCCCAATATTTCAATAGATTCGACGACATCAAAACAACACCATCGCAGTTTGCAGTTCATCTTTTCAAAAGTTTAACCCCAATCACTTCCAATCTGTGTTTATTCAGCTGAAAGTAAAATTTTCCAATGAAATCAGCAGAAAATTTGCGACGCGCTTTTCTTTTGTTTCTTTGAGGATTTTCATTTGGAATTTCAAAGAAAAAACTATTTTTGTTCTATCTCATGGAATAGTTTACCATTCCCAACCCGCCAGACTGCCCCTGAAAGCTGCAGTATCATTTAAAAGTTCAGTTCAAGTTAATTTCCTTTAGTGGAATTGTGCGAATTAATTGGCCATTTAATGATCATTTCGTTTTAAGTTTTATTACATTCCAGACGATAGCGCACCGAATGAGATTAGCAAAAAGGATATTGACCCCAAAAAACTGACAAAAAGATTTCATGTGGTAGGCGACATGAAAAGGTGGTCAAAATTATCTCTCATCATATAGCGTTGTTCGATTTTCTTTATTGTGTGTGTTGATGATGAGATTGCCACGCCAGAAGCATTTAAAAAATGAGAGCAGCCCTCACGTATCCTTATCAAAGACGGCGCGCTAGCTAAAAGGGATACCCGAGATTTATCGAAGGGCTATACGGATGATATTGAGAAAAATGTCTCGATGAACTTTCATCATCCACACAGTTTGTTTTGTTTTCTCCTTTCGAAGGGGGAACGTACCATCTGGTCCGTGCTCTGGAAGAATTGATAAAATGCCAACATCCGCGTGTGTCCTTAAAGGAATTTGATCGAGGAAATTGGAACACTTATGATGAAGAAGCGTGTTTTGAATTTATTTACAACTCGGTTCGGATGAATACGAATTTTACTTCGCTTATTTATCTTGGTCTTGAGTTAAACGTATTCAATTCCACAGATGGAAAGGAAAGGGTCAACGATTCCTGCAGTAGTCATCTTTGCAAAGAATTTGCATTCGTAATGGAGGAGCTAGAGCGAATGTTTACAGTTGAATTGCGACATGCACTTGAACCATTAGTGTGATCTGCACTATACAATGTTCCTTTAAATAGAATTTTGCACCCTCTTAGGAGCATAGGGATGTCTTTTCCTTTGGATTCCAGTGGTGGAGTTCGGTGACTCGTGACGCAGACTAATTAAAGGACGCTTCAATTCAGAATAAGTAATGATGTCCATGGCTTTATTCTTGGAGGAATTTATTTGTCGCTGCGTTGATGGTCAAGGATATACTAGTACCAAGTGCCATCGCGCATAGCCCAGATAATTCTGAATGTGTTCCCATCATTGTGTCGTGATCACCATTTTAATTCGCTTGAGTGATATTTATAATTATATGAATTTATATTTCTCCATTAAAAGTGCCTGGGGATGGAGAATTTACATTACTCATGAGCAACAAAATTTCTGCATTCAGGCGAGTACTTCTAGTGAGATACATCAAAACTGGGATGCTGGTTGATAGGTGGTTCCTTTTTACGTTCGATCCATGAATTTGCTTCGATTTTGGCGCCTAATTTAATGAAGCAAAACATTCTGATGGTGAGTGGTGAATTTACGATTATTCGCAAGCTTTGTATCGAGGTTATCGATGAGTGAGAGAAGATAAAGATTGAGTGCACACGAATGTACTTAAAACGTGTGGCAGTAGAATGCCACTTAATGTCCGGCCAAGTAGAAGATATGGTGTGTGTGTGTGCAAAAGTGATTCTTAAAACGATACGTTCCAGTGTCATGAGTTTTGATAAAGGGTGCTACAATAAATTGCAATAGAAGTGCATTTTCGAGTGAATGCATCTCATTGCATGGTAAGACCTTTGAAATGGGAGCAGGGTTAAGATTTGTATCCATTTATCGAATAATTATGATTCTTTTAAGTGGCTGATATAGAAAGTAAGACTTAACAAAGTGTGTGTGAGTTAACAGGCCTCAAGGCCTTTGACTTACATCTTGAATCTTCGATTGCCCTTTCGTCTTCAGAAAATTTTGGAAAAGGTGAAGTTTTAGTAATATTTTCTTTTCTCACGACTGGGTTGCATGTACCTACACATATAATAATAATAATAATAATAATATTTTGGCGCTAACAGCCTAATGAAGGGCCTGGCCTAGCTTCTCGCAGCCACTCGTACTGTGCGCCTTACGAATGGTTGAGGCCTACAGTATTATGCCGTCTCCGAAGGGCAATTTTTTCGACTAAGAGAAGCTTGTCATGACAGTTTTACTCTCGGATGTTTGTCAGCCATTCGCGAGAGGTGGGACCGTGAGAACTTTCGAACCTTCAAACTCGCGCATAAGGTACATAATTTTGATACATAGTTTGCAATATAGAGAAATAATAACGATAGACCAACAAAAGTGTATTTGCTTGTGATCAGCATCGAAAGCTATGTCAGTCTGCTAACATTCTCTACAATTCGACAATGCATTGTATAATGCCATGCCCACTTTTTGGAGCGCTTGCTACAAAAAACACAATTTTTCGTTTTTAAAGCTATTTACGGTGATGGATAAATCTAACTTTAGACATGTTTTCAGAATCCATGAACATCGGTAGCAAATAGCTACAGTAATGCCCTTTCTTATAAGAAAAAGCCATCAAATTATAATAGTTTTTCTGAATCTTAAGTAGCGGAAGTATACTCTAAATAAAATTCAAAATTTGACGACGTCACGCCCTCTTTATTAGGGATGGGCTAAAAGATAAAGGTTATTGTATCATACAATCCGTTCCAGGTGGACTTTGGCTTTCTTATATGTTTTTCAATATTTTTACTATTAACAGGAAAAAAATGCCTTAATTCAATATACGAGTATAGTCAAAAACTGTCTCTAAAATTCGTCCATAGATTGTAAAGTTCCACGACTATAATTTGTGGGCGTTTTTTTAAAAAACAAACAAACATATTTTGCTTTTAAAAGCCATTTGCGGTGATGGTTGAGTCTTACTGTGAATATTTAATCAGAATCCGTGAACTTCGGTTACAAATGGTAACAGCCACGGCCACTTTTTTCTAAAAAAAAACAGTTGTAAAGCAGGTTTTATGGCAAAATCTCTTAAAAGTCTCGAAAATATTGCATTAAAAAGTTCGTAACAATAAGCCCAATTTATTAGAGGTGCGATTGATGAAAACGAGAGTGTATCGTACGATCCGTTGCAGTTGAATTGTAACTTTTCCAAACGTTTTCTTCTTTTTTTTTTTAAATCCATTAAAAGTGTCGAGTAAAACTTTATTGTTATTTTTTAAATTAAGTAAAGTACCGTTCGTTATACGTATTTCTGATGAAAAGTTTGTACTCCATCTGATGCATATGCTTAGTCCAACTCATATATGAAACTTGATTAAAATCGTGCTGTGACCGTTTCCGAGAAAATAATTTTTTTCAAAATGGGCCTTACTGATGGCCGACTTTGGGTTTGGTGTGAAAATTCTAACAATGTTACTCCACCCCACAGACTCCAAAATAATAAAATTTATCACTTTTCCACGAAATCAATACTTGCCCTTTATATACCAGTAGTAGATACAAGTGCAAAAAAAAAACTTACAGAAATGTTACAATCTATCTGGAACAGATCGTATGATACCCTATCCCACATCTCTTAACCCATCCCTAATAAAGTGGGAGTGAAATCTTTCTGCTCAGAGGACATTCTTTCGATTTTTAAGAGACTTTACTGCATAATTTGTGGCTAAGACTTTTTCTAAGAAGAAAGGTGGTCACCATTTGTAACCAGCACCGCAAATAGCTTTGAGAAAGCAAAATATGCTTTTTTTTCAGAAATGTATGGACGAATTGTAGAGAATATGATTGTCTATATATTACGTTAAAGCGATACTTTTAAATTTCTAGTAAAAATATTCATAAAAGTGTAAGTGAAATGTTTACACTTGAACTGCTTGTGTCCTTAGGTTGTATACCAATCTTCCTAACTCAAAACGCTTTTAAAATATACCCTTTTTCAATATTTCTACAATAATCTTAAAAGTATAGCATTTGCAAAATATTTAGACGTTCATATTCTCTATAATTCGTCCAAACGTTGTATAATGCCACGCCTACTTTTTAGGAGCATTTTCTTTAAAAAAAAAAATATTACTTTTTTAAAGCTACTTATGCTGATGGATAAACCCTATTTTTAAGATCTATCCAGAGTCCATAAACTTCGGTCAGAAATAGTTTCAGTAACGCCCACTTCATTATAGACATAAAATCAGTTTTCCTGATGAAATCTCTTAAAAATAGCTGAAGTATACTATGCATAAAAAGGCATGCATATAATTGTATGTGAATTGAGAATTTAAGAATGCCACTCCTACTTTATTACAGATGGTTTACAACTAGACGGATTGTAACTTCCCTGTGTGTTTAATGCTAGATTTAGCCTTTTATGTGTCTGTTTAGCTTAAGAATTGATGTATAGAACCATAGGTTCTGGCTAAACTCAAGACTGCAGATGCACTGGAAAATAAATTTATATTTAATGTTGATATCACTATTTATGTTAAATCAAGTCAAGCCGTCCTTAAGACTCTAGCATCATATACTATCAAGTTTATAAATCGGTTAGTATTTTTCTATCACAAAGTTTCTAAACGTCTTAAGATGTGTATGTATTTAACTGGTAAAGTTCCTACTTGAGTTCCTTCCTCTTGAGAGCATAGTTTCTATAGAGGATCCTGGAAAGCCCACTAATTTTCTTTCTCCCCTGGGTCGAGTAAGATACCGTGGTAAAGACCAACATTTGCTGGTTTCAAACACAAACTAAAGTCTACGCTATGTTTTCCATCCATCACACAACTTTTACACTTTGTTTGAAAATACGTTTCAGGATTCTGATACTTAAAAGGCAACAGAAAGTAGGAAGGGATCACTTATAGTGAGAGTCAGTCCATCTGTCTGACTGTCCATTTGTCTGTCCATCTGTCTGTATATTCGTTTGCCTATCACAGCCCCATAAGTTTTGAACTGTTATACATAGGAGGTTGAAATGTGCACCAAAATTGCACCCTGCAGACAGATAAAGACAATTCTGGATAAGTTGAAAAGCAAAACAGTTTTGGAGGTTAGAGTGAAAGTCAATAATTTTGTTTGTATAGGTACAATGTGAATGGTGTCTATATATATGGTATATATACATATTTACACATGTTATATATGAGACTACCGAATCTAAAATTTAAAAAAAAAAGTGAGAATATTTTCATTTTCCAAAAACTACTGTGAGTGTAGACAAAATGGCATATATCGCCCGCCATCTTGTGCACTTCGGCACACATGTAGCACTTTTGCAAGCACTCTATTCTGACATAATCGTAACTGCCGCATAATGCTCAAGGTATTATGCATTCTGAAGTAACGAATCCTGCTGGCGTAGGAAATTCGGAATAAGTCACTGATACACGATTGAGTGGAAGTAAGGATGCTTTCGTGCTTGCAAAAGGCACTTATCAAAGAAAGGATTATCAAAAATGCTTATCTGCCTTATAATCTACTTCAGATATTAAAACAATTAAATTGTCTTCTCCGAAAGCAGGCCAAAGGTATATGTCATAAATAGTGGTACACGTTTAAACGCACTCATCGTGAAACTAGTGTTGAATGCACCCATTCTATCATATATTGACAGGTATTCAATGAGTGACATTTATGTCAAATTAACGCGCAAAAAGATTTACAAGAAAGTCGTTTGTAAATATGGAGTTGATCGATATTGAAAATCGTGTTATGGTAATTGGCCTTCACAAGTGGACCTTGCGACCTGAAATTTTGTGTATCGAACTATTAAATTATTTGAGGACACTGGTGGAGTACTGACTATTTCGAATAAATTGGTTAAATATTGTTTAATAAATAATCAATTAAAATTTCAGTTGCAGTTTCTTCAATCTGGAGGAGTTACATATACACCATAAACAGCATAAACCTCATCAGGTTCTGTAGAGAAAACGATTTGAAAGGAATATTTTCGCATTTCAATTACTGGTTTTCAAAAGATAGGCCCACTATTGAGGCTGGAGTCCTGTGAATGCACTGCTTTACAGTCCTATATGACCTAACTAAACCTAATTGCCAGACCATTCCTTAGTAAAGACACACAAGACAATCTAAAGTCCTTAAAAGTTCAAAAAGAAAAAATGCGGTTCCCCTTTTTTTATTGTATTAGACCCACTCAAAATGAATCTTATTAGAGATTTCTATTCTTCAAAAGTGCTTTAAATTGTTCTTAGCCTCCAGAACCACCTTTCATCCCATCCCGCAGAGGCGAATTCAAATCAAATAAGATTAAGTAACCCCCATTTTATGTGAAAGCAGCAAATACTTACATAAGATACTATGTACAAGACAATCAAATCTTCATTTCCCTAAACATTTAATTGCATTTCCCCCAAGGAAAAGTCTCTTAATCGATTCGAAAATTGTGTTTTTTTCTCCTGCATAAAATTATTGTTATCTTTCCACTTTTTTACGCGCTTAAAATTTGAATTTATGAGGACCTACCTTACGAGTATACACTTTTAAATTACATTTCAAGTGCACATACTTTAATATTTTTTTTTTTACAAATTTTCCGTACTCAACACACGACCTACATTGCCATAGCTATTTTTATGGAACTCCCCGGAGGATTCAGTGAACTTGCACCCCATATTTAAATCAACCCTAATTTCAGCATTTTGACAGGATTGTGGTGCTGGTTTTTTTTTGGCGCCACGAATTAAAAATTACTTTCCAGAAAAACATGTGAAAGCCATTTTCATATGACGTCAAGCTATATACAAGCACTTGTATAATATAGAAGTATACTTGATTTATAGACAAAAGAAAAACTCTTCTGAAATTTTTTTATTGCATTTTGGAATTTTCCATCCACTAATTTGGCTTTCGACAGATTTGTCCGCCAAATCAGTCAACTTTTCACTTGGCGCCAAATCGATTTATTATTAGTTTATTTTTATTTTACGCCGCTGCCGAATGTCCGAATGACTGAATGTCCGAAAGTCCAAATGTATCTGTATTTTTGTGAAAGTACATTAGCCCTATACAATGTTTGTTGTGATGTCACGTTCTTGGCGATTCCTCAGGATTTAATTTTGTTTTTGTTTCTTTTTTTTTTTTTTGGAGAACACAAAGTCCATGAACACAATAAATATTATTTTTTTCATTAAGGTGAAAACATGGATTCGCTTGAAAGTGTTTTGGGCGTCCAATTGGAAGATTCCCACACCAATATGGCCCACAAAAATTGGTAAAACAAAAACTGAAACAATAATCGCCAGATGCCCGCATGTCAATCAGCGGATATTTTTTATTTTTGTTGAGTTGTCAGAAGCACGTCATATTGATGACGGTTTTTAAATGTTGCGTATACGCCCTCGGTTTAGTCATTACTGCAATGCCATTCAGATTTTATAAATAAATAGAATAATGGATTTTAGGATTTATGGAATTTTTAAGTGAACAATTTTGTAAACGATTGCTTACATTGTTTACAATATTTACACGAGCGGACGGCAATATATTTGTGAGATAAAAAGGTTTAAAATGAAGGAGGCATTTTCTTTGTAATAATTAGAAAAATGTATCTGTTGGATGCTATAGAGCATACTCATATGTGGCACTTTTACCAGTCTTTTGTTGAAGCTGACAACAATTAATGGGACAGCGTAGCAGGTTCAAAGTGTTTGCTTTTTGTTACAATTTCTGGCTAACATGAATTCGAACTTAAGAACCTGCTACGAAAAACCATTTGAAGTGTCTGCAAATGCTTATTATTAATTACTTGGAGGCATGCGGATGGCATACGCGTGGAAATCATTTAGTAGATGGGTTGTAAGTGAGAACTTTTTGTTTCTGTCCAAAATAATTGCCTCATAGAAGTTTTATGTTTTAATACACAGATGGCAGCTTGCAGACATGTTAGTGACAGGTGGGTAATAAGTGAGAAAGAGCTAGGGTACGGGTTAGGTGCACTGGGATCTGAAAAATCTTTCGTGTCACCTCCTGATGTTAGTCGAGTTTTTTTCTCGAAATAAAGCTCTTCGTTTAACTTAGTTTCCACCAAAAACTGAAGAATCTCTATTGTGAACTTTCCCCCTATCGAGTAGGCTCCCAAACAACTTAAATGAATGAAAGAATTAAAGTGAACATAAAGGTTAGTTTATGACAAGAAAGTCTTCAGGGCCAGATGGGATTTCTCCCCTTGTCTTAATGTATTATTCAACCCTAGTAAACTATTCCACTTATTACACGTATTCATTCCACAGGCGTTTTTCCGGACAGATGGAAACTTCCACACGTACAGCCAATTCCGAAATAGAGCTATAAAATCGACGTCAGTGTTGTCCAAGGACATGGAAACCATTGTTAACTACCACCTTATGAGTTATCTTGAAAGAAACCATCTACTTAATGACCGCCAGTGCGGTTTCCAGCAACACCGTTCCCTAGGGGACTTAATGATATACCTGCCTTAAAAATGGAACCAATGGATTTATGATCACAGTGAATGTAGAGTTTTCTTGATATCTCCAAGACGTTCGATGGAGTGTCGTACGAGTACAGTGCCCTCGTTTAATGAACTTGAAGCTCATGGCGTTACTGACATTTACGTGAAGTGGACCGCGAGTTTTTTAAGTGGTCGACATTACAGATTGAATTAGATGGTTGTACTTCTACATGATTCTCGACTAATGACTGTCTTACTCAAGGCTCACTACTCTCTCTCCGTCCATTTTTCTGATTTACATTGATGATCTTTCTGTTACTTTTATGATTCATTACTTGATGGGAGTACTCTTGAGTTCACCTACTCAATATCGATATTACAACAAGGGCACCAAATTGTTAAGCCTCAGCGGTAGCGAACAACTGATCTTAACTCTGACATTAAAGCAATCATCAAATGGAGTGCAAACAACAAAGTTGTGTTCAACGTATCAAAAACCCAAAGATGTCTCCTGTCTATGAAGGGGAATACGAAAGTGTTCAAACTCATAATGGGTGGAATTGATCTTGTGGAATCCAATGGCTTTTAAATGCTTGTCATGAATATTAACCCAGATCTTCGATGTAACCAGCAGATTACTGATGCTTCAAAAGGTGGTGCTACCTAAGATTCTTTAAAAGGTGTAAACAGTTTTTCACTCCTGTGGACTTGGCCACAATCCATAAATCTAATGTTGGTTTGAAACTTGAATATAAGTCACATGTTTGGGCAGGAGTTCCCATTGCATGCTTGAGTTTACTCGATCGTGCTCAGCGACAAGCTTGCAGACTGATCGGTAATCATTTTAAATGCAACCAAAACCCCTTGCTCGAACACCGCAATTTTGTCACATTATCCAAATACCACACAGATCCAACTCTGTTGGTAGTTGGTGCCCCACAGATCCTTAAAATATGATTCGGAATCTCTTCAGTTTCATCGCAGAATCCGAATATCTAGCTTTTAACTTTCTGAAGTATATGTAACTTCTTCCTATTTATGCGTTATTATCTACTCCAAAGTGACCTCCTATACCATTCATCTCAGAGACGATGCGGCTTGGTTATCTGACAATGTCTTGCATCGCTAGCAAGTTCATATCGATGTTGAATTAATAACACATTCTTCTCGTACTCGAATATCTGCCCATTGGTTTCGAGTGTCAATATCTTGGTCCGAATACTCCTGACTCAGCTATCCTCAATACATATGTGTACCACATCTTTGATGGCATACACCGCCGGTTCGTTGATCCATTTAAATTTCATCCTCAGTTTCATGAGTGAAAAAGGGAGAATGAAATTTGATGGATTGTGAAATCTGGAGAGGTATGTACGAGTATATGCGTTCTCCCGGCCCGCGCCAAGATAATAGATAGAATCATCTTAGAACGGATTGAAGAACATTTGGATTCAACTCTCGACGTCAAACAAGCAGGCTTTCGTGCTGGATCATCCTGCATCGACCACAAAAACACCTTACGGATCATAATAGAGCAATGCGCCCAGTACAGGTCAGCTTGAATCATGATGCTATCTGGTTGGCCTTGCACATTAGAGGCACACCCTAGAAAACTCATAACTATTATCAAGGCTGCATACGTAGGTAGTAAGTGTCACGTCTTACACAATGGTAAGATGTCGGAGAATTTTGATGTCCAAACTGGAGTACGCCGGGGGTGCGTTTTTGGTGGTCATAAGCGTGTATTCTGCGCAGCATTGATGGACTAAGCTGACGATGTTTGCCTTCTTTCACATCGGATAATGACCTTCCATCTAATGGCCCAAAATCTAGAAAATGATGCAAACATAGTGGAGCTTAAAACAAACACAGCCAAAATAAAAGCCCCGAGCACTTCTAACACCCGCGCTCAACTGAGCATTGTCGAAAAAGTAGACAACTTTCTTTATGTAGGAAGCTAACGCGGTGGCATCGGACTGGATGTATGCAGCAGAATCGGGAGAGCAAAACCTGCCTTCTAAATGCTATCCAAAGTTTAGAGAATCAATCTGCTCAGCTCAAGAACCAAGCTGCGACTGTTTCGCTCCAATGTAGAATTGGTAATACTATATGGGTGCAGTACTTGGAAGGTGGATACCACTCACACAAGCAAGCTGCAGGTCTTCGTAAATAGATGTCTAAGAATCATCATGTCATTGCGAAATATGCCATACAGTGGAATCCGCTCACCCAGACGAAGAATGCTTTCGACAGCTTGATTCCTAGACAAACGTGGCGCAGAACAGTTGAGGAGGAATCAATCTCTTTGGGAATGAGTTAAAGGCAGCTCAAACGTATTGCAAAACTCCGCACAAGATTACGCGCTGTCGTTGTCGATGTCCTATGCCTCAAATTCCTTAAAATTTTACTTTATCTATACAACAGCTTATTATTCATATAAAATCACATTACAAATTAAATTCCTTTATGAGATATTCCATAAGTTCTTCCACTGGTTCTAAAACCACTTCTTTGTATCCGGGAACCATGTCCATTATTCGCAAGAACATCTCCTCACGATCTACATTTAAATAGTAGTCAAATCGCTCTGGCTCTTCTGCTCGGAACTTTGTCCCCAGCCCTTCAGGCATTTCCATGAATGGGGCACAAATAGCTTTTAAAATCAACACAGCCAACTCCAGGCAATGGCAGCTCTTGAGAAACTCCTCTTTCGAAAAGATCTCCTTTTGCAAGCCCTTCCCATTCATAACTTCCACAAAAGTGTTATAATAGTAATCCAAGCATTCATCATAGATGCGATCCCTCTGTTTTTTCCTTGTGGCCATCGATATCAGGTATAGCACATCAATAGCTGGTGGATTGTATCTTGTCAATTGGAAATCAAATATAAGACAATCGATCGGAATATCCTTATCATCGCATTTAAAGAATATGTTTCTGGTCCAGGAATCACGATGGCACAAGACATTGCGATAAACATCTGAAGGCTCAGTTAAACGACAAGCCGAGCACAAGACGTCATAAAGTTGGTTACTGATGAATTCCTCAACTGGCGTTCCATCGTATTTTGGAATCATTTTTGCTAACGGTACGATACTCTGAGGAGAACAGTAAGGTATATGAGTTCAAATAAAATATAAATAAATATTTGTTTGATTACCTTTATTCCTGTGACAAACCAAATATTGTTCATGGTTAGCTGAAGTTCAAACAAAATATCCTTGAACTTTTCGCCAATATTTACTCCTTTGTCAAGTTCATAAGCAATACTCGCAGCATGTAAATGAGCCTGGGTATTAATGACTATTTTGAAGAAGTCAATAGACACATCATCACCAGTAGTAATGTGACGCAAGGTCTGTGTAGAGAGGTCTTCGAGAACGATAACATCCGGTCTGGTGTAATAGCATTCGGGATAAAGTTTTTTGGACGCTGTAAGAAAAATAATCAAACTAAGATCAAATACAAACTATTACTTCTCTAATCCCAAAAGCTGGCAGTAGCTTGAGAGTACTTTCAGATGATCAGTTTAACAAATATTAGAATTTCGAACTCGAATTGGTCTTTGCTGAGTTACATGTAGTATGCATATGTCTCCAAAGAAGTGAATGCAAGTAAGTGATAAATCGATTTCAACAAAAGCTTATAGCTTCTCTGTCAGAGAAAAGGCCAAATTACAACTACAAACACTAAAACTGCATTTTTTTCAGAGACCGATTGCTCTGCTCCAAATAAGACTGCGCCTTAATAATAAATAATTCACTAAACATAAATTAATAAAATAGAAATAGCTTCAACCTCACAGGTAACTTTTAAAGTTATTGTACCATTTATTATATTTATACCCTTTCCATACGAGTATATGCTTTTCGAAGCAGTACAAGTTTAAGAATTGTTAATATTCGCCCACAGACACGCCCACTTTAAACGAAATTAAGTAAAATATAGACAATATTTTCTCTACATTTCTTCTATACATTATACGTGGCCACACCCACTTTGGTGCGTTTTATTTAAAAAAAAAACATGTATTGCTTTTTCAAAGCTATTAGCACTGATGGTTCTAAGAATTTCACAACGTCACGCTCACTTTATTTGAGCTGAGCTGAAAGATGGGGGAGAGGGTATCATATAATACATTCTAGATGTTTTCTTTATAACATTTTGAAGGAAATACAATTATTTATTTATCACAGACTGCACTACTAGAAAGGTCAGTACTCTGTGTATCGGTAGCCTAGTAACCGTTAAGGCTAAGAAGTGAGAAGTTATTAGATCAAGTCAAGTAAAACTACACCTAAACATGTGCATGATAGGTTCTGCTTCTCATCGATATCCCCTGATAATTTTGCAATTTCCTTCGTATTTCATTTGTGATAACTCCATTCAGTATTATACATAAAACAAACATACCCATTTGGACAAATATAAAGGCTGTTCCAAAACTCACGGAAGATTTGAATTTTGCGCCACTTGTGCGGTAAAGTGTTGCCAACGAAAAAAAAAAAAAACGTGGCAGCTGACAGTTCAGAGTTATTAAAAATGGAGTGCTACACGAAAGAACAACGCGTTTTTATTGTTGAGCAATATTTTAAAAATAATGAAGATTTTGCAGCTTCAGTTCGAAATTTTCATACAAAATATGCTCGGAATAGTGATTTAACTTCATCAACTGTAAGGAAATTAATTCAAAAATTCAGGGAGACTGGATCAATTAGTGATCTTGGACACTGGCCGTCCTTCAATAAATCGTTCAACACAAAACATCGGAGCAGTTCGTGAGAGTGTTGTTGGGAGTCCAGGAACATCAAATCGGACCAGTGGTCAAGAATTGAACATTTCGAGAAGCTCTCTACAGCGTATTCTAACGAAAGGGGTTCAGAAAATCCACGAGTGATTATTGAGAAACAAATGCATCCACAACGTATCACTGTGAACATGATAATTCAGTTTTTTTTGTACCTAAATTGCAAGATATGGTTTCAACAAGACGAAGCCACATGCTATATAGCCCGAGAAGCAATGCAATTACTGCATGAGTCATTTTGTGGCAATTTTCCATTTTGATGATCAAAATTGGCCTCCCAGATCATGCGATTTAATGCCGTTGGACTTTTTTCTTTAGGGAGTCTAAGGTTTATGCCAACAAGCTCACGACCACCCACGCCAAGAAGCAAATTGAGTGCTGTATCAACGAAATTCAGCCACATTTATGCAAAACGGTCATGGAAAATTTCTACAAAAGATATGCTATTATGAATCAATAAAACATTTACAATTTTTAATTAAAAACCTGTGTTTTCTATCAAAATTACTTCTTGCTTGAATTTTGAGACACTCTTTATAACAACGAGGATTCTGTGGCCAATCTTGAATATAAATTGATCCCTTTTTGTTAGGATTAGTTGTAGGGTAGTGGTTCACATAGTGACATAATCCGAAAATCGTATTGCAGAAGTTCTAGATCAAATGTCCCATTTTGATTTACAGAGGGCTAAGGACTTTTAGAAGGCGACCTAACCAGCATTTGGCTAAAATACCTCCCGAGATACATATTTTTTCTCCTTAGTGGTATATTTAATGCACCCAAGGTATTCTACATACGGGATTTTCTTTCTGTGCTTAAGAATTTTAATTTAAAATAAAATAAAAAGTATTAAAGATTTCAATTTGTTTTTTACTGTTTTAAATTTTGGGGTCAGGGTCAGACCACAAGATCTTGGTGGTCAATTGATGTCGACAAATATCGAAATTAAACGGACGGGGAACTTTTCGTGCAATAGAGCTAAATTTGCCTGTAGTTTGTGGGCCTGTTCTGTTGGAACCACTTGTCGCTCATATCAATATCTTCAATGTCAGTCTAAAATAAGTTGGTTATCGTTTGCTCATAGCACAGAGAATTCTACGGCCCGATCACGCTGCCAGTTCACAGCGCGCATTCTCAGAACCCCAAGTTCTGTTTGTTTACGTAACCCGCTGTGCGAAAAATAGGCCTCATCACTGAAATTGGGCGATTATGATGACCACAATCTTTTCTTAAATCGCGATGCATAGATATTACAGAACTGCAATTTTTGTAGTAAGATGCAACAATTTTGGTGCATTGCGCGGTGGTTAATCAATCCATATTGTAAGATAACAAGGCAAGAACTAACTATCTGTCACTATGGATGACAGATGGATTTGACAGGAGCCATATTGCAGGGATGTGATTAACCCTTATTATGGGTGGAATAAAACCAATTACTGGTCTACAAGAGCTGATGATGAAGGTCACAGGACCGAGCCCGATATTCTGAGCGTGTTTTTAATTACACGTGCTTTTAATTACACGTGGCTGCGTTTCACGCCAATATATACACGGGTACACCTGTACGTCCTAAAAATACGTGTCAGACCCGAGTACACTTGTAATTCTTAAAAACGTGTGTTTTATAAAAAAAACAACACCATAAACATGATTTTGCAGAAATTTGTATCCCAAATGTTCATCGGGTCACAAATGATTTCCCTCAGATTGACACCTGAATCATCAAAATCCGTCCTAGAAAGTTGCATACGAGTACATATATGACAAAACTTTCGTTTCAAAATGTCAACCAAAAAGAACAGTGTAAATAAATATACCTGTATTTGAGGCACTGTCCGAAGTACACGTGCTTATTCACGAAAGAGTCAGATACAGATATCCGTTTACGCGTAAATTAGAGGGCTCTACTATATACCTACTATCTATTTATATTTAACCATTTTTACTTGAGATTCCAAATTCAATAAAAATCAGTTCCAAGTTTTGAAGATAAGTTGGTAATAACTCGTAAATTCAAAAATAGCGACATCTACTCTTACTAGGTACATATGAGTATGTATATACATATGTGTATATATGTAAACCAGATTTTAAGATTTTAGTCAGTGGATTAGTAATCATTACTCATGAACTCAACGATTCACCGATAAATTCGAGTAAGAGGCATATGTTATCAGCTACATTAGGATAGGTCATAAATTTCACTATTAATTACCTTCAGACGTTGAAGAGTGCCCGATAGCTTAAAGTAATATAAGATAAGCCTCTACTTCTTATAGAAAGGTAGAAACTGAAGACTGAACAAAATTGCATATGAAATAATGTACAACAGTTGCCAAGGCAAATATATCACAGATTCGAACATCTAATTGAATTTATGAACTAAATTTGGCTTTATCGATAGTGAGTCCTTTAACACAGGCAAAAGATCCCAGTTTTGGTATTCAAAATTACTAGTCAAATGTAAAAAGAAGTAAAGAAAAATGACCAACCCATTTCGTTGAACAAATTGCAACAGAAGACATTTTCAACACACGAGTAATATATAGAAAGCCACACCGTAGCAATTATTTAATTAATTTATAATCACCCCTTTTAAGCTTACCATACTTTTGAATATCTCCAAGCAGATCTGCATACAATTGCGTTTCCTTCCTAAAGAATCCCTTTTCTAAGCATTCATTTCGATAGATCTCATTTGAAATTGGTACCAATTTTACAAAAAAACTTATTTTCCTTAAATTGGTTGCATCCTATTAGAAAAAGTGTCACTCAATTCGTTGCAATTGATTAATTTAACAAGCACTTACTTCCTTTAGTTCCACATTCAATTTATAATACTCTCCCATAAACCCCACTAAACCCTCCGATGCCCGATCAACTGTGAAACTTTTAATCCATCTTTCATCGAAATACTTGTCTTTAAAAGATTTCTTCACAATCTCTATGCACTCAGCTCTTGTTATGATGTCAGACATTCTGATTGCCGCCAGCTAGAACAACCTAGCGAAAGAGACTACTCGCAAATTATTTGGAACCGAGTCTAAAATCGTGAAGCGGTTCTATTCTTACTTTGAACCTGCTAATCAAGTAATTCCACTTCTCTTATTATCAGCAATAAAGTAGATGAAGACTAATCATCTAAATTTAAAATGATAAGAAAAAGCGGTGTGGAGACAGACCAGATGAGATACTGGCATAGAGAGCAATGAATTCTAGGAATGATAAGAGAAGTTCCCACCCTAAGATATCGCAAGTGCTTTGGTATTTGTAGAATATTTATTTTGTTGTGAAATAGAAAAAAAATATATTGATTAAGTAGCACCTGCCGAATAAATCCTCTTATGTTTGTTGTTGAAATTTGAGATTGGCCGATGGCGCTAATCGTCGAGCAGATAGAAGCAATTATTTTGATCTAAAAATATACAGCAAAATTTAAATTTGTTTTTTTTTATGACAGAAGTTGCTTAAACGGAACAAATTAGGGTCGAAGTTATGGCATTTATTTTGTTTTATTATTTTTTTTCAAAAGGTAAATAAAGGGATCCATTTCGAGGATAAGTTGCCATATGGCATCTGTCAAATCCATCTGTCATCGAAAGTGACAGGTAGTAAGTTCTTGTCTTGCCATTTTACAGTGTGGATTGCTTAACTAAGGGCAGATTGTGGTCGTCATAATAGACCAACAAAGCAATCAATTTGAAACCCAATCACCAAATTCGAAATCAGTAGCGTTTGTAATGTCATAAGGCCTGTGCATTGGCGACATTGATGTGAGCGACATGTGGTTGCAACAGGACGGGGCTACATGTCACACAAGACAGGCAAATTTGGCTAAATTCAGCTCTGATCTCGAAAACAAGACAGATGCTGATATTGTTCCAACAAATCTTTGTCATTTTTCTAGCTTGAGTTCCTAGTTGGAATTTTATCGATCACATGGAACGATTCTTGTCTATTTTCAAGTTGGTGGCTAGCTATACCCTTTTCAGGCAACTCATCTGCTCTGGAATGAAGATGGCCAGAGTAAAAGCTTACGATGTCAACGGCCTCCAGCGAGTCTTGGGGTATTTCCCATTTTCCCACCAATCTCGTAAGATGCTCACCCATAGAACTTA
Source organism: Pocota personata (assembly GCA_963082735.1). NCBI lineage: Eukaryota > Metazoa > Arthropoda > Insecta > Diptera > Syrphidae > Pocota > Pocota personata. Next base: position 271,048,589 of record OY720429.1, read on the forward strand.
AAATAGACTAACTATTGATTAGTCTACATGTGTGTTTCCGTTTTCATAGTATTTTGCAGAAAATTGTCAATAATTGCGTTTAAAGTCGACATAAGCCATATGACAAAGGTTTGACAATCGGCAGAAAGAATTAATTATTAGCAAAATATAATTATTTATCAGCAGAGGGAAACAATGCTTCAAGAAAAAAAACGAAAAAATGAAGCGATTGCGAGTTTTGGAAATAAATTAGAGTGCATTGTGCCCAATATTTAGAACCCTGGCAAACTAATAATTTCAATCTTCGACCACTAGGCTAAGCCACCCAGATAAATGTATGAATCTCAAGAGTTTTCTTAGCTCAATGCTGGTCTATCTCCCTGTATAAGGTGCTAAGCGGTACACTAGACTCGAAAAGGGCACGCGAGGGGCTTAAAAGTAATCCTTCTTTGGCTAGTTGGTCCGCTTTTTCGTTACCGGAGATATCCATGTTGCCCGGTACCCAGCACAGGGTCACATTCATTTGTTTTTTTACAAAATTTTACGAGTTGACTGTAAGGCCTTAATGGCCGCTTGGCTATCAACATAGATATTGATTATTTGCCCTGAAATATCTTCCTCAATAATCATATTCACAGCTTGTTTTATTGCAGCAACTTCGACTTGGAAGACACTGCAACCATAGTTAAGTCTAAACAAGCGTTGTATATTTCGAGACTCGCAGTAGACGCCGGCACCAGTACCGTCAGCCATTTTGGATCCGTCGGTAAAGATGGCCAGTTCATTCTCGAAAAAGAGACTCTCCCCTCATCCCATTCCTCATTGCTAGGAATTGTAATAGAGGACTCTCAGTTGCAGTTTGGAATCGGGATGATGTAGTCTGTTTTCGTCCGTAGTCCCAATATATTCCATCGGTTTAGAATTGAGGCATGATCGTAGGGTTTAGCTTTCTATAGACCGGCTTTCCTTAGGCTTAGTGCAGTTTTAGCTGCCGTGTTCCCCCAATATATGTCAAGTGGAAGAAGATTCAGTATTGTTTCCAGAGCTGCTGTCGGTGTTGATCTCATCGATCCCGTCACCCCCACACTTCCTGATCGTTGAATCTTTGTAAGGCTTTCAAGTTGGTATTTCTTTTCGACCGGTTTCTACCAGACAATTGAACCATAGATTAAAATGGGTCTTACTACCGCAGTGTATAGCCAGTGTACCACTTTAGGCTTAAAACCACAAGATTTCCCGAAGGCTCTTCTGCATGCATATAGTGCAACATATGCCTTCTTGATTCGATTGTCCATGTTAGCTTTCCAGTTTAATTTGGAATCCAATATTACTCCGATGTATTTTGCAGTTACTTGAAGTATCAGCTCGATACCATTCATACGAGGGTAATTGTATTCTGGTATCGATCTTCTCCTCGTAAATAGCACTAACTCGGTATTCACCGGATTCACTTCCAGACCCCTGCCTTTGACCCACTTATTCATTAGTTTTAATGCATAATTGAGTCGATCGCTGAGTATCGGAAGGAACTTTCCGGATACCAAGATAGCAACATCATCGGCTTAGGCCGCTACGTTGAAACCATTCTTTTCTAGTAGTGAAAGGACTCCTCCTTGGGGGGAGCCCCGCTTGACTCGCCTTCTTCCCCTTATGCCCCCTAGTGTGGAGTTGATTATGTGGGTACTAAGCATTAGTTCAATCCACCTGCATATTCCCGAGTGTATTTGGGCTGTCTACTACCGGTACTTACATTATTAAAAGCCCCTTCAATGTCATACGAGTACTTTGGTCTATGTATGCCTTTAGGGGGAGCAAGGGCGGACACCTAATCTAACCCAACATCATACTCAGCAATCTGTTTGTGACCCAGAGTACTTCAAATAGTTAAATTTAAGGGCTCAATTTTATATAACCACTTTTTTTAAAACACAATTTCCAGTAGTTCGGTCTTCAATTAAGACCTTCTTTTCGCTTGAATTCGTGAGAAAAATGTATCACGCATAAATATGAAAGTATTGGAAGTATTTTCTCCCACTCTCTTTGGTATTTTATCTGCATTAGCTATTTATCAAAATTCCACTAAATTTTGTTGTTGCTACCCAACATTTTGGTGGCGACTTAGGGTCGCTGGTTGATCGCGATACACTTATACCTTTCGCTTAAGGTTCCTTTTGGTAGCACAGTAAAATCCAAAGAATCATACTTTAGTCATGTAAAATATCTTGCCCCCATAAATATTTCCGCAGAGCTATCGGCCTGCAAAAGATTCCCTTATATAATTTTTTCCCATTCCCTCCAATGTTTAACTCAAAATATTCTTCCGCTTGTGTTGGCCCCAGTCAAGAAGATAACCACATCTCGCTCTGAGTCAGTGGAATCCTGTCATAACAAATATAAATCATAGCATAATAAAAGTCTCTCATTTGCGGTATTCCAAGAATCCACTCAACAAAATCCTTTTTGATAAACAAAACATCTCCTCCTTCGTAGTAAAACCGTCAAACACAATTCATCTAAGAATGAAACACACATCGTGATTAATGGGCCATCGCGCTTTGGGGAAAACGCAATTAAATATTTACGGAAAACAAATTGCAGCAGATATTAACTCGAAATATTTAAAATTCAATTAGGTTGAACAATAAACCTGTCAGCGCTACAGAGGCGCAATAAAAAGCATCGCTTTCGCGTGAGAGAATAAATCTTTGCTGTGGCAAATTTTCCATTCTCATGCCAGAAATGTGTCACAAAGCTAACTAAATTGAAAATTTATTTGTCTATAACCCCGATACATTCTAAATCTTAAATCCTTTATCGGGTGTGGCGAGTGCATTAACCTCTTTTTTTTCTTTCCAGATTCTACTCCACAATTAAAAGCGGCATTACCATTTGAAATTAAAGTTTCCACCGTCACCCCTGCGAACAAACTTAATCAATTTGAAGCTTTCAAGTTCAAAAGTGAAACCATTTGCGCTCGGCAAATTTAAGTGAAACAAAAAGTTACTACACATATTGTACACAACAAACAATCACCCCCTGTGACGATATTGAAAGTGAACAACAAAACGCCACCAAACACACACACACGCATATACGGGAACTCAATCATCCTGTTATAACCCAATTACCCCCGAAGGAAGGGAGAAGGCCGCCCCTCTGCAGGAGTGGCGCAACAGCGGGCACAAGTCGTTAGCTCTCAGGATAACAAAGTTACACAATAATGTGTCGGATGTTGTAATTGACCACCCCTAATACCGGATATTTAGTGTTAATAGCCCCAGAGCCCGGGGGTGGATTCGTTCCGACAACAGCAGCAGCAGCGGTGGCAAAGACGGCGGCGGCGGCGACGACGACAGCTACTGCGAATTAAAGCAGAGAATGTCACTTGGGCGAAGGTACTCATCGCAACGACGACCCTATTTAATGCAACAGTGACTCCGAGCAGTGCTACACCGAATTCGAATTTTTCACGACACCACGGTGCTGCGGTGGGGAGCATCATCATCGCCAGCGGCAGCAGTATTACGTCCACTGCGATAATTCCCGGATATTCCTCCTCCTCGTCCGATGGCGGTGGGATGGGTATTGCCGGGGGCGGCGTCGCCGCCGTCGCTGCTGTTGAGCATACCCTCGACGCATCCTCCAGTGTCCCCTCGAACGCATCCACCAACTACTCCGCATCGTCGGAGAGTCACTTTAACAGCAGCAGTGAGATGCCCCAAATCCCATCGTACATTCGAACCACATCGATGTTCTTTTGCATCACAATTATGATCCTTGGGGTCATTGGCAACGTAATGGTGAGTTTTTGCTATCGACTCTTCCATGTTCGACTGTGTCATTGTTTCTTTAGGTGCCAATCGTCATCCTGAAGACAAAGGACATGCGGAATTCCACAAACATTTTCCTCACAAATCTCAGTATAGCCGACCTGCTAGTGCTGCTCGTCTGTACGCCAACAGTATTAGTCGAAGTGAACACACGTCCGGAGACATGGGTCCTTGGCCAGGAAATGTGTAAGTATAAAGTACGAGTAGATAGATTTATTAGATTAACTTAATCATTTGACGTGTGTGTTATGAGTGTTCATTAGGGCCTATTACGGAAGTTGTCGCAATCAGTCTAATGACAGCGCGCGTCTTCTGCTCGAGGTATCAATTTAGGTTTTAACAAGGGGCGTAGGGAAGGAGATCGTAAAAACAAATTGTCCCTTAAGGATTATACTTAATATGCACTGAGCAATTTCATAATCAGAGCTACGGCATCATCGGGACAAGGTTACTTACTCGTACAACCAACTGGTTGTATGAGTGTGTGGTTATGCCAGTGGTACTTTACAAGTATCTATCCGTGCTTGAGATCAAAATCTCAGAGCTGACAGTAAAATATTTGTCAATTGAAATGTTTCTGGGGTAAAAAGAATAAACGCAGAAGAGAGGATGTAAAAAAAATCATTCGTACTCGTACGTGCAGGGCATGTACCCAGCATGAGATTGCAGATGCAAGTGGAAGTGGATTAGATAAAATTGATTTTCCTAAAGACTGTCACTAATAGAATTGCAGCGAATGGAAATGCGCGACATACGAATTTATGTACGTCAATTGCTGGTTGATGGTCGCTACCAAGTGTATTTTATTGCAACAAGGACTCTGTATATTTTTTACAGTAATTGCAGTTCAGCAATAGATTCCAGCTAAGCACGTTCATAACTAGTACACTCTTTTTCAGTGATATTGAATTCTTGAACACGGATTGAAAAAATGTTTCTTTCGATTTTCCTAAGCGCCTCAGATTTCAATTTTATCAAAGTCCATGCATTAAAAGAGTGTAGGGACTTCAAAGCTGATAGTAGCTATGTAGTACGTCAATCGAAGTGAGAATAGTAATCTAGTAGTAACTGCAGAGTGCTCTGGCTCAGACTGGATTTATTTGAAATACTTCCCTTGATGTATTATATCTTACGTAGCTCGTGTAACAATGTTCGCCAAACGTTGAGCTTTGCAATGCTGGCGAAAATTGTCTATGTACAATATAAGACTATGTATATTGTATTTTTCTTAAAACATTCACGCCAAATAAGTACAGATATGTCTCTTTAAAAAGAACCATGCAATTTTGGCGATTACAAAAATAATGATGGTAAGTCATTCTTTGATTAAACTCTAGCACTCTTAGAGTAGCGGTCAGTGTTTCAGTCTTGGTCTTTTATACCCTATCCCATAGAGTATATTAATTTTGACACATAGTCTGTCATAATTGCGAGTGATGGTAATTATTATAAATCCAGATAGTGAAACACACTTCATACTTTAACTATACTTCCAATTCATTGCGCTCTTTAAAACGTGCTCGCTGATAGCTCGATCTTCTCAGGCCGTAGAATCCGTCGACGTCGTTCTGTTGAACATTGAAGGCAACGTTCGCGTATTGCCGGAAAGAACAGTCCCATACAATCTGTCGCATACCTTCGTTGACAGATTGAAATGTCAACCGTTTGTCAACGGTGATGACAGTTTCTCTTTTCTCTCAATGCTTCTACCAATGAAAGTGTTTATTCTCAATTTACCAACTGCCAACGGATCAATGGACTAAAAAAAATAGAAAGTAATCTACTTTATCCATAAACCTACACGCGTCGGTTATAGGCCACCTTTCATAAGAATACGTGTATTCTATCTAGGTGTCAGTAAAAAACGACGCAGCAAAGGATCAACGGATTCTATGGCTTGGGGCCTTCAAGACAATACGTCAGAATCCCGCCTTTGACAGATTAACGTCTCACCAATTACTTCTTATACCTAAGAGTTTGCCAGTAATGCTGAATATATAACACTCCTCTCTCTTTAGATGTTCGGCACGACCGAAACGTGATGGTGGTTTTACCATTCTTCTACATCGGGTGGTTGGAGTAACGCAGGGTCTGGGTGATAATGATTCTCTATCTGCCGCGGTATCTGTGGCTGTCATTGTAGATGTACTCCTGGTTGGACTCTAGTGGATGTTGGTCGACGTTTGTTGGGTTGGTCGACTGTGGAATTGGTAGCCGGTACTGAGGACTTATGAATGCGTAGAAATATCTAATCCAGCTGATTTCTTCGAAGTTCCGGTAGTAGAACAGATGACTGGTATATCTATGGCCTGAAACTCTTCCCTTAAGACTCTAGACCTTTCTTCGGTTCGGTCTCGTATTTGGTCTATATGCCGTCTTACTATCTGATTTTCTAATGTCTGGACCACGTACGACACTGGTCCGGTTACTTCGATGATCTTTCCCTTTACCCATTTTGGTTCATGCAAATAATTGTGGATAAAAACGGCTTCTCCTATATTAAAAGTTCGTACTCGCTTCCCTGTGCCTTCTGCTTGTTCTGCAACGTTTACATATGTTATGTGGATGCAAAATATCCAACACCGTTCGGAGCTTTCCACTAGGGTAGCTAAAAAAGCTTTCGTGTAACATACCATTCTTTCTGCCTGTTCATTACTGGAGGGATGATAGGGTGCAATGGTATAAAATGCCGTTCAATTTCCGAACAACTTCGGCTGAATAGAATCTACTACTAGTAAAACCGTATGGCTCTTGTAGGGGCTCGCAAAATCCAAATGAATCGTGGACTAGGGGTTTGGTTCTGGGTGAATATTCTACCGTGGTGTTGCTGGCGAGTCCGGCCTGTCTCTATGACACTACTCACATCGTCTGACCTTTACTTCTATCTGTTGGTTCAGCTCAGGCTACGGGCGAAAGTTTTCATATTCGTCATTCCGGGGTAGATAGCATGCAGCAGGTCCAGAATCCGATCTTGAAACTTAAGTAGTTACTACCCGGCTGCCCCACAAAATATAGCTCTTGTGAGTAGAGAACTCTGTTCTCCTTTGGAAATAGGGTTAAAAATCGCCTTCCACTTTCAACGGCTAACCATGCAAAATCCAATGCATTACCCTCGCAAAATTCCGACCCTTCGCCGTATATTTTTTCCATTATCACTACCACCAGCCGAAACGAGCCATGTCTATCCGTCTGTTTGTATTTGTATTTGCCTGATGAAATTTTTATATAAACTTTCTAGAGTCCTAAGCAGTATAAATATTTTGAAATCTGCACAAATATACCCACTTAAAAAAATGTTCGTTTTTTCAATAATTTTACCAAAACTGAAAAACAGTGTCTTAACAAAATATGTATATAGATGTTGGCGACCTCTACAATTCATTTATGTACTGTACAGAGCCTTTTTCTTAAAATAAAAGGTTATTTTGATTTTTCAAAATTACGAGTATTTACGGTGATGGTTTAGTCTTACTCGTATTGTGAATATCTAATCAGAATAGGTGTACTTCGGTTACAAATAGTGACAGCCATAAAAGAGGGCTCTTTTATGATTAAATCTCTTAAAAATCGCTGAAATATCCTCTGAGTAGAAAACTGTCATTGAAAAGTACACAATTCAAGTAGGCGTGGTCACTTTATTGGGGTGATTTATGATCCATTCCAAATGGATTGCATCTTTCCTGTTTGTTTTTTTCAGGGAATGGTTAAGGGATATTTTGAAAAACAACCAACAGTTTTTGTGATGAAGTCTATTAAAAATTCGATTAAATGTCCTCTGAATAGCAAAATGGTATTGCATTTAAATCAGCGAACTCACAACGCTCCCAGCGAACTCACAACGCTCTCCGCATGCTTTTTAGGAGCGTTTTTTTCAAAAAAAAAAAAAAACTCGATTTTGATTTGTTTAAAGCTATTCACGGTGATGGATAAGTCCTGTACGTGAATTTTGGTTACAAATATTGAAAGGTGTGCCAACTTTCTCCTAAGAAAAGGTCATTAAAAAGTATTTATTCATAAAATCACTTAAAATTCGATTAAATATCTTCCGAGTTGCAAAATACCATTGCATTTATATCATAAATTAACGCCACACCTACTTCATTAGGAATGGGTTGGGATTCTAGGATTCCTTAAGCGCTGCAAGAAATATTTTACCCCGTATGATCTGGCCTCAATTTATAAGATATTCATACGCCCAAAGCTGGAATATGACGCCCATATCTGGTCTGGTGCACCCAAGACCATTCTGCACATTCTTGACAGGGTACAGAGTCGCGCGTTAAAACTTATAGTTGATAGAGATATTGTAAACTCTATACATTCACTTAAACATCGTCGAAATATCTCGTGTCTCTTCCTATTGTATCGCTTTTTTATAAAAAATGCTCCAGCGAAATAGACAGTTGCATTCCCCTCTCCGACGAATCATCCCAGCGCTCGCTTCTAAGCTTAATTATTTTTAGAATTCCCTAGATGACATAAAGGGATTACTCTTAACCGTCTTTATTAAAGATTTGACTTCCCGGTATGTTGTAAATCTTGGTCTGCCACCTCGGTGAATTATTCGGTATATATTACCGATTTTGGAATTAAATATTTTTGGGATAACTCAATTTATGATATTCCACTTTTGTACTCGCAAATTATATTTTCCCTGAGCTCACTGGAGTATTTGTTTCTGGCCATTTTAGAAAATTTTTAAAAGCAATTTTTCAGATCTTAACCTCAGTGTCCAGCGAATGGGCGAACTGTGAACCAACCATTTTTAGTACATTTAAAAGCACACAATTGACAACTTTACTATTCCAAAATAACAGAGCTTAATTTATCTATCGATTAGTAGGAAAAAAGATAAATTTTAATTAGTTTCTGCGGAGAAATTAACAATTCGCTGATTTTTCCGTGAATAGGGGAATACTTCTTGCGAACTGTCATATTTTATTCATATTCCACAGATGTGGAACGCAATCCACATTTGCGGGACCAAAACATTCGCGAGAGTTTAACCTCACAATTCTTTTGTTTTGTTCTTGGTGGTAACGAATGACAAGTGAAATTCGCAGATTGCTTCGAATGGAAAAAAAAATTTCTGTGAATGAAATGTCAAAATTTGCGAATATTTGCTCGTACGTATTCGTAGGTCGCTGAGCTGTTAATGGACCTTTACTGCAGCAAACTGATACATGCGAATGAGCTAATTTTCTTCTGTCTGCATGTTGATACATTTAATCGGCATAGTTAAGTTCAAACGGTTTTCCTACTTCCCGTAATTTCAAGTTATTTTTTAAAAGAAAGAGAGCGAATGAGTTGCTTTTGTTATGGACAGTAGTTGCTTTAGTTTTTGCTAACACTGTATATTCTTCAATAGATTTTAATAACTCTTAACTTTTCGAATTTACATAAAATTCTGAAAGTTGATCAGCTGTTTTGGACATTTTGTTAGTCAGACAAAATAAATGATAACTTATTTCCAAATAGTTTCTGATGTAACAGTTGAACTTCACAACAACTAAAAATAAAATAAATCTATAAATAATCGCATGGTACTGCTTTAGCTAAATCACATTAATGTGTGTAGATATATGTACAATGGGAGGAGACATGTTCACAAATATCATAGATAGGCAACATAAAATGAGTGATCTGGCCTGTCATTCATAAAATTATTTTATTTGATACCATCTGTTTCTGATAACCTATTCCCAGAAGGTTCCCTAATTTATTCCTTTCCGCCCACAATATATTTACAGACAAATATCACAATCTGAATCAGACCAAGTTCACATGCTCTTAAATCATATACATACGAGTAAGTCCTACAGGCACAACGGTGATGGTAATTTATCCAAGCTATATATTCTGGCAAATACTTAAGTATAATCCTATTCTCCATTTGTTATTGGACGAACATTAAATGGCTAACGATTTTGTATCGCACTTCTGTACTCTTTCACTTCTTAAATCCTGTTTTAAAATTTATATGTCTTTAATAAAACATTAACATAATTTTATAGAACATTGCGCAATGACCCTTCTATCCGGAATATGGAAATTCTATCCGTGCATTTAAAATTTAATTTCCAGACTTTCCTCTCGATTTGCCTTAATTCATTTAAATATTTTTTTGCACATGAAAAACATCCACATTTGTTGTTTAACAATGAGTCCTATTTATAACTTGTACCCCTCGAATATGACAGTAGCAGATCCTTTGACCGCTAAGTGAACATTTTAATGTCTGCTTCCTATCATCATGTGTACATGACGTTGCCTAGACGGGGGGATGAATAAAAAGTGAAACAATAATTACTTTCAGCTGAACACGGATTATAAACAATTCCATTTCAATTCCAACCGTTAAATAAAATTTCATTGCAATGGAGAATACTCGTAAGGGCCTAAAAGTTGGTTTTGGCAGATATTTATAATTTCATTAGAATTAATTCATTGTGACTGTTTAGAAAACTAGGGGGATGGTTACGGGTGATGTGATGTTGATGATAGATTCTGATGGACTCTTTGGCATAGTGACAGGCACGATTGCCAAAGAATCATAGTTTGCGGTTCAAGGATTTGCGGATTTATCCAAAACAGGGTATTGGCCGTTGGATAAGCAACTGATGCAATAACTCTGGAAGTTCAACTGCTTCATAAATTTAAGGACGACTTTTGTAGTGCTCAGGACTGAATTTGGCTGGAATCTGAGATGGGAATTAATTGTAGTGGAATTTTCACGGATGGCTCCAAAACTAATCAAGTTTCTGGTATCTTCATTGAGGTTGACAAAATTAATCATCTCTTTTCGTTAGGCAAACATGCCCCTGTATTTCAAGCGGAGACTTATGCAACCCTGAAGTATATTTTAAGGAATAGGTGGATAGCGCTCTGAATTCGATCACACGGTTGAACTCACAGACTCTTGAAGTCACAATAGGGTTACTGGAAATGAGATCTCCACTGAACTTGCGAGAAAATGCTCTTAGAATCACTTCTCAGAACTTGAACTTGCGGTGGATCTTCCTGCATTTTCGGTCAGAACTTCCATTGGCATTTATGTTCCCTATGATTATAATCATAGGTGGCGTGACTCTTCAGGATATAGACAGACTAAACGAATGCTCCCAAACTTCTGTAAGATATTCGCGGCATTATTACTGTCCCTCATTAAAAAAAAGACTGCACACAACTTACTGGCATTCTTCAGCATCTTAATGTTTCAGACTTAAGCGACACCACCATCTGAAATGCCTATGGAAAGGGCGACTATACTGCGCGACACTTTTTCTGCGATTGTTCTCCATAATCTGTCATCAGGAGGTAGACCTCATAAGCTCCTAACCACTGAAGCTCTTACTCCTAACCGCTGAAGCTCTTACTCTAAATAAGAGCTTCCTTTACATCGTTCTAATAGTCGTTGGTGGACAACTTGGTACTAAGCCTAATAAGGTAGTTTAATGCATTCTAATAATCAACGCATAAGCATGATACAATCCAAAAGGGTTCATCCTAAGGAAAAATTATTACGGTCCAAAGTTTGAGTTTCAAATTCTCTACAAAAAGGATGCCAAACTGTACAAAATTTTCGAAAGGTACACAATATTAAAAAAATCCCCGACTCTAGAGGCATTATGCATTACCTATCGGATGGCGACATGTACGAAAAGTTAAGGTACTCGAATGTATGGGGTCAGTGAGTGGAAATGGCAGCAAATTTGTAAAACTTCACTATTTACACAACAGTCCTAATGTCCTGCGTTTTTTTTTTTAATTTAAATTTGGAAGTGACATCTATTGTAATAAAATCGAGACAAACCACTCTATGCTGCCAGCATAAACGTTTTTTGTTTCCGTAATTCAATTTTATACCGCGACACAGCAATTTTGTTTGCTTATACGTATGTATACGAGTATATTCACTAGCAAATTTGAGAGACAAAAGAAATACCGTTTCTATGAAAAGGAATTATCTCATTATAGTTCCACCCCACAAAGAAGACCACAGGGATGATGCAGTAAAAAACGAAATTGTATTCGAAGCAAAAAGTATCGTCTAAAGTCTACAGGGACGCGGTTTTCTTTATATACCTGTAGACGAACACAAGAGCCAACATCGAGGGTGCAGGATAAGTGTCATCATTGTGGCAAATGCACGAATTTAAAAAGCGGGAAGTGCCCATAACTCATTCACTCCATCTCACTTGTTTAAGAACTCGTGTTTCCTCTTTAATTTCATGTCATTTTAACACCATTCCGTACGGCTATGAAAATTTAATTATGTAATTGGATAGAATCCATGATGATGATCGAAATAAAATTGTCAGTTAAGGTGGAGTACCGCTAATTTGAAGACGTTAAAACTGAACATAGGTTCGACTTGAAAGAATCAGACCATCCCTAATGGGTACTGGAAGAGAATGATCGTTAACCTCGCGGACAAAGATACAGTGTAATTGAAAAAATATAGCTAAAGGGTGTCCTAAAATTCACGGAAGATTTGAATTTTGCGCCATTTGTACGGTAAAGTGTTACCAACCAAAAAAAAAAAAAACGAAAGCGTGACAGCTGACAGTTCAGGGTTATTAAAAATGGAGTGCCACACGAAAGAACAACGCGTTTTCATTATTGAACAATATTTTAAAAATAATGAAGGTTTGGCAGCTACAGTTGGCAATTTTCGTACGAAATATGCTCGGAATAGTGGTTTAACTTCATCAATTGTGAAGAGATTAGTTCAAAAATTCAGAGAGACTGGTTCAATTAGTGATCACTCTGGCCGTCCTTCAACAAGTCGTTCAACACAAAACATTGAAGCAGCTCATGAGAGTGTTGTTGAGATTCCAGAGTCTAGAATTGGATATTTCGAGAAGCTCTCTTCAGCTTATTCTCATGAAAGATTTGCATCTTCTTGCATACAAAGTGCAAACTGAAGTCCACTGAACACGCACAGCGATGAGAGTTCGTTGAATGGATTATGGATCAATGACAAGTGGATGATGATTTTTCCAACAAAATCATTTTCAGCTATAAGGCTTCAGCGATGATGGCTTTATCAAAATTATCGAATTTGAGATTCAGAAAATCCACGAGTGATTGTAAATGCATCCACAACCTGTCACTGTTTTGTGCGGATTTTGGGCTGGAGGCATCATTGAATTTCTTCTTTGAAAATGCGGCTAGTCAGGCAATAACAGTTAATAGTGCTCGCTATCGCAACATGATAATCCAGTTTTTTGTGCCTGAATTGCAAAATATTTATGTGGACGGCATGTGGTTTCAACAAGATGGTGCGACAGCTCGATAAACAATTCAACTACTGCATGAGTCATTTCCTGGTCGTGTAATTTCCCGTTTTGGTGATCAGAATTGACGGCCCAGATCATGCGATTTAACACCTTTGGACTTTTTTCTTTTGAGTTTTTTGAAGTCTAAGGTTTATGCCAACAAGCCCACGACTACCCATGCCTTAAAGAAGTAAATTGAGCGCTGTATCAACGAAATTTAGCCACAAAACAGTCCGTATGTGCCAGCAAAGCCATAGAGGTCATTTACCAGGTATGCTATTCCATACATAACCCTATACTCTATACTTTATGAATCAATAAAATATTTACAATTTGTAATAAAAAACCTATGTTTTCAACAAAAGTATTTCTTGCGTCAATTTTGGGACACGCTTTATAAGAGCTTGAAGAAGGAGCTCTATGTTCTGGATCAGCTCGCGTCAACACCTTTCTTATTATCATTGACGAGTGCGTCAAGTTTAGATCACTGTGCAACTCATATACTTAATTTTCATAAGTTTTGAGAAATCGTTTGGGAATAACTAAAAGCTTTCACAAGGTCCAATCTATCCTACGCAGTCATTTGTGTATTGCGAAATTGACTGCAGATCTTTCGTTGCAGCATTGGTAATTGCTTCTTTAACTAGTTTGATGTGTAAATCTGTATGGTGGTTATCATTGCCCACCTCAATACCTTAATTTGGAATCTTTGTATAATTTGTAGGTTGGTTTTCTTTGTACATCCCCAGGGCTATATTCCCTACATCCATATAGGTTTTAGAATTTGAAGAGTTCAGAATTTCTTCCTGATAACCAATACATTTTCCTGAATTTAATATTTAATTCTTCCCGTTTCTTCTTGACATGATCTCTTTCCATTTTGATTTACAAATATTTTGCCGTATTTGCATATAGTGTTTGAAGTGAATTTATTTAGTTGGTACCACGACTGTATTTTCAGTTGTGAAGTTGGTGTGTGTTGACTTCGATTTATACTCCATTTTGTTTTTATCAATTTGAGTACTTCATTGGTTCCTTTTAGTAGTTTCCGTTGCCAGAATTGCAGAGTGTTGCTGTGCTTCCTTCACATAGTTCATGTAAATCTCTTGTGTAAAGTAGGTAAAGCACAGGTCCTATGACGCTACCTTGAGGAACATCTGCAGCTCTTTTCTTAAATTCTGAGTATTCTTCTTCATATTTTACTCTAAAATGGCGTTCAGAGACATATGATTTAAGTATCAAGCATAATTGTTTTGGTAGATCCCTTTGCAATTTAAATAGTAGCCCTTTATGCCTGATTATGTTCAAGGCTTGTGCAACATCCAAAAATATGTCTGAGCATCATATTTTTCAATTATTATATACAATTCAATGGACTTGTTTGATTGCAGAATGTCCTTCACGAAGTCCGAATTGATGTGTTGTTGAAAGGTTTTTTTCTTTAATGATGGACTGTAGTCTTCTAAGAAGAAATTTTTTGTAATTTTAAGTAACAGAGTGGATTGTTGAAAAGAAAAGTATCAGCATTTGAAGAAGCTCCTACAAAGTAATAGTAAGAGTAAATTGAACAGGCTTTCCGAATTTAAACGTACACCGAATTGTAGTGGATTTGCTAACATTAGTGCTGCCAAATTCCTTTTCGCTTTGTGTATAATTCACTGCAGAACTATCGTCAGTCTTATCACAGGGCACCACACATGTGATCATCACATGATCGAATTAATGGTCAGTGTCCTGATATCATGAGAATATAATCGATGTCACAGGAATGGTTCCTAGCCGAAATTCCATATTTAGTTAAAGGTACACATATAATTGATAAATTTGAAATTTCTTCATATTTTCCAGTACAATAGACCGCTCTCATCTCTGAATGATGAACCAACTTTTAACCCTCAACAATAATTCATCCCAAACTAATAGAATTGTACGGCAATGAGTGTAGCTGCTTATGTGGCCACCTTAAGGTCACTGGTCTGGATTCTTGGTCAATGGAACATAAAAGAAAATGCGCCAGTTAACGAACAGTCCATGTGGGTGGCCGAGAACCACTCCCTTAGATTTCGAACTCCGAAGTAGAAGCATTTCGATTGGAGCTTTGTAGGAAATACATTAGCACTCTTTGAACCGAAGGTTCGTTCTTCTTTGTCGTCTCGATCCTGGAGCTGGAATTCGAAGAACCTCTTGGTTGGAACATTGTTGTCTATTCGCTCGATGTGGGCGAGTCAATGTAGTTGTGTCATATTGTGGCTTTTTGGACTACATCCACATCTTGGTAGAGTTCGCGGTTGTATGTTTTCCTCCACTCGCCCTCCTCGCAAACAGAACCAAATATTCGATGACAATTTTTCGCTCGAAAGTTCCTAAAATCTACTCTGCTTTCCAGTACAAGATTGGAGATATCACATGATAGGGCATCTCCTTGTCAAAATTCCGTACATGTTTATAAAATTTCAGAAGAGCTGTATGCATCGCGTTTCCTCTAGCGTTATTCAACACCCGAATTCAACCATCGCCTTGAGCTTCAGATGATCAATGCTATCATATGCGGCCTTGAAATCGATGAAAGGGTGGTGAGTCTCGACTTGAAATTTGTTTGTCTTTTCAAGGATTTACCTTAGTGTGAGAATTCTATATTCGATCTGCCGGCCAGGAAGCAACTTGGTGTTTGCCGATTAGAGTATTGCAGAAAGGCTTCTGACGTCCACACAATACGCTGAATAGGATCTTATATGCGATATTTAACAGAGAATTGGAGCAAGGCATAGGGTCGATTTTCTTGCAAATGGGGCACATGGGGCACTTTCTTCCACTCATAGTTGTTTTATGTTTACTAAAACATCGGCTCCGTATTTAAGTAGCTCCGCTGATAGGCCATCAAAGCTGGCAGCCTTGTAGTTCATCAACTTTTTAATAGCTATACCAACCGGGCGGGCGCTCTTCTTGCTCTATCACCTCTCTCAACATCACTCACATTCAACAGCTTCTGGAAATGCTTCTTAAACACATCTGCAATTCCCTGTGCTTCGGTGACTTACCTCACATTAGGAAATTGCCTCTTTGTATATCAACCAAAATCGTCTGGATTCATCGAAAAAACACATTTAAGTAGGCAATTTCTTATCAAATTAAATATAGGTATGTACATATGTATTGTGGATATTATTTTCCTCTTTTCCATTCTCTATGTACACCTGACCCCACTATTCATTCGAAAGTACAGCTATTACTTTCAGTTATCCAACATTTCCTCTTGGATAACTCGCGCACTTATTCCCTATATCCAGCATTTAATGCCTCTTGTCTACAACTCCACTAAAACCCCCATAAATATGTACATAAGGCTTAACCCCATACAATTTAAACAATTCCTCTGCCTACGAGTGGCCAAATTTAAAGATTCAAAAGGATTAAGCCTTAAACGCTCCAATAATTCATGTTAATGACACATTTACCCAGATTTCATAAGACTATCATGAATACGATCCCTGGAGTTGTATTCTTTTCTGATTATGAATTGTTTCCTCGCACAATGCACTCACTCCACTTGAAATACAACCGTCTACGTCCAATAGATGCCACCTACATGATGGAACGCCGACTGAATGGCATGTCGACCTCCTTACGGCCCATAACATATGATATTTCCTTAAAATAAATTTCCTTTCAATTTCCTAATTTTATCAGATATCAACTGATATCGAGTGACTCAAGGTCCTTTTTGCCTTAAGATAATGGTATGAGTACGAGTACGAGGACTTATTCTTTTCGGTCGATAAAATAGATAAATTCCGTGGAAACAACACACATGAGGGTTTTCTCCATTAGAGACAACCCTCCTCAGCCCAGAAGGGTTGCTGTAACCTCCACTCATCTCAACTTTCACAGTCGCAAACTGTTAACACACAGAATACGTATAACAGGCCAGATTTGTTCCAAATGAACCGTGATACTTGAGGTCCCTTTCCTGCAATCACAACGCACAATCACCATCACGGCTATCATCCCCATATTATCGCCATCATCATCATTATTGTCTACTACATGCTCCCCGGTTTTCGTTACAAGTGTCCACCACTTGTGCGGAGCTCGGTGGTGAATCAACCTCTTCACGCACTGATTTATGTATACCAGCTCCCGCTCAAGAGCTCAAGAGTGTTCCTACCTTCAGACAAGCACCCCATGTATAATATGTCGATTTGTTTTTATTTACAGGTAAAGCGGTGCCATTTGTTGAATTGACTGTCGCCCATGCCAGTGTGCTCACCATTTTGGCGATATCATTCGAACGATACTATGCCATTTGTGAGCCACTCAAGGCCGGATACGTGTGTACGAAAACGCGCGCCCTTCTCATTTGTGTATTCGCCTGGGGGGTGGCTGCCCTCTTTACCAGGTAAGGATGTATCCGTGTGTTTTTTTTTTTTTTTGCATTCACTTTGGCTATATGTTTTGGTGTGCTTTTTTTGTAAAGTTTTTTTCGTTTGCGCTGATTTATTTATGCTTTGTGTGTAAGATTTTCAAGTGCCTTATTTGTATAATAATCTTGTTCATTGGATTTGGGTTAATTTTCTAAAACTCATCACTCATCGCATTAACTTCTTCGTCATCATGTTTCATCGCGCTTGGATTAGTTTTTACAGTGGAGTTTATCAAAATTTCATTATGCCATGAATACTAGATCAATCTTCCGGGTTATTGTCCGTTAAAAAGGAAAAATGTTTAAGAAGCCAGGGGAGACACTTATTCAGGAAATCTGATAAGGCATTCACAGTGCCAGTGGGAGTATTTAAAAGTTTTTCAGAACTTGATTTTGAATGAAGTCCTTGGTTGATAATTTGAATTTCTAAGGAAATGAACTACGCTTGAAGCTTTTACAGTGCTGTTCCGCAAATAAGATTTCACACTTCAGAGACTTCACCTATCGCACGAGTTTTTTCATTCATATTGGTCCGTTGGTGGGGTTTTTTTTGTCACATTTTCCTTTTCATACAGTAGTGTAGTAGACTCTTACTGAACTACCCCTACTGTTCTCCTATCCGTTTTCAGGTAACTGCAGACAGCCATGTGATTCTAAACCGATAAAATTCGGTATCCCTTTTCCAAATACATTTATTTAAAGCACGCTCGTCTATGCTGGATTGTATTGCGTTCCTGATAACTTGACTTCTTGGTCGGATGGTTACCAAATTATACCATTGGACCTGTATCGGGCTCCCAACCCATGCCATCGCAGCCTTCCATACTGTCCGATCCCGGGCACGTTGCTTCCCATTTCCTTGACATGGACAAAGCTGTTTAGCATACGTCTTTGAAACTGAAGCTCGGTGTTCTGGTCTTCTTGAACATGTTTGCTGAGATTTGTAGATGTCCTTCACTAAAATATTGATGTTCGTTCACTGTTGATGTTATTGTGCGAAAGTAGTCATCGAGCTAAGGCTGTTTGCATTAAAGCCACATCTTGATAGGTACAGCTCATAGAACTCGCGTTTTCATCCAAACATCCGACTAATGAGTTTCGAAAGTATTGAATAATCTGTTTTTAGACTAGCACTCGCGATCGTTAAAACAGAACGAGAGGATTAATGAAGAATTAAAGCTCTACAGATCGATAGAGTAGAGCTTTAATTTTATTTTCCAAGCTAAGGGTTTTGAACCCAGTTGTTTTTCCAAACTGAAATAGCGACGGTGTTCTATGGTCAGTCTACAGCCGAGGACATATGCTTCTTTGGTTGTTGACAAAATGTATCTGGTTTTGCGCTCAAGCCCAATACGTACGAACTCTCGATGATATCTCTATCGTTAACGAATCCCAGTAGCTGGACTGACTTGTTGAAGACAGTTCTTTCCGTATTGACACAAGCCCTGTGCACACTATCTGTTCAAACACAAGATTGAAGAAATCACATCTCATTGCCGAAATCCGATGTACGTATCGAATAATTTGGAATAGTTATCGAAGGAACTCGATCATTTTGAGTAGCCAAGCATTATTTCCTATTATAGCATATAATATTTCCTCGAACTCACGTTACTCATTATCTTTGTTTTCTTTTCTCAAAGTTCGGATTTTCCGTCGCTCCTTTGCCATTCAAAGAGATATGACGAGTAAAAGCCCTGGCACACTGGTTTCCGCCGGCCGACCGACCATTGTTCCCTTTCACACACACCGTTTTTTTGCTGGTGAAGTTATATTAGCTTTATAGATTTCTTCATACACACCACGATTGTCACACAAGAATGAACACCCCTCGAAGCAAATGGAAAAAAACGGCTAAATGCCGTCGTGTGTGAAACCGCTCATATAGCCACATGCATTACTACCATCACTACGCCCGCCCGGTGACTGCGTAGGTACACCCGACAGACACACGGCGATCGTGCTGGGACCGGGTTGTGTGAAAACTCCCATTTGATTGATTGATTCCACTACGAAGAATTTTCCGGCCGGCAGAAACAGATGTGTGTGAAAGTGCTCTTAAAGTGAGAGTCAGTTGTCTGTGCGTCTGTCCGTCTGTACGTCTCTTTGTCGCTGTTAAATGTAAAAGGCTAAAATTCAGATTCTCTATATGGTGTATATTCTTTGATATTTTCTGGCTTTACCTGTGCGCAATCTGCATCAAACCAGTGATGGTTTCAAGCAGTCTCCACTTCTAAATTTTTCATAGCTCTAGGGGCACTCGAATGGTAAATACCTACTCTAGCAACGCATGCTAATTGCAGGCTGCAACTTCCTTATACTAAGTGATACTACGTACCTTCAGTGAAATGAGGTTGGTTCAGATCCTAGTGTTTGCATATCGGGAGTTTGAACATTCAAGGGTGTTTTTCGTGGATCGCAATATGATGATGAAATTGGTGGTCTGTTATCAGGTGATTGCAAAATTTTCTTATAAACATTGCTAAATGTTTCGTTCCGCAGCAATGTCGGTCAGCTTAATATGTGTCGCTCTGTCAAACAGGCTGTATTTTTCGATTGTTGGTGACAATTTAAACATCATAATCTCGACCATTTGTATGTACCCGTAGATAGAAGTAAATATTTTTAGTTGTTCTGCTTAGCACTCGGGAGACATTTGAGATACCACAACTAAATGCTTAGGATTTCTAAAAAGAGGTAAACGATTTTTCATTACTGCTGACTTAATCAATCACTATAAAGCTTATGTTGGTCCGTAACTTTAATACAACTCGCATGTTTGGTAGACAACTCCAGTCACACACTTGAGTTTACTTGATCGTGCTGAGCGACAAACTTTAAATTGATCGCTGATCAGTGTTTAGAGAGCCAAATTTCTTCGCTCGGGTACCTTCACCCACAAATGTTCGGAATGTTTTCGAAGCCCGAAATAATACGAACAGTACTCGAAGAATTTTGAGGAATTACAATATCCCTAGATATTAGAAAAGTAGGAATCAGTCATAGTCTTCGTTTCCACAATTGTGCCAAGAGCTCCAGAAAAATTCAGAGCAACAAAATACAAGTATGAGCGAACCAAGCACATAAGGCTGGAAGCTCCCTCGCGGTGAAATGGGTTTAGTATGTGGGGGTGGAAGGGGTGAGTCTAGTGAATGAAAACTTCACATTGTTACTGAGTACAGGCTCAGCTTCATCTTTAGTAGATTACTACCTCCTAGCGTGAAGCTTATTCTGTACATGCACATACTTTAGAGCCTACTTTTGCGCGCACGGATCAAAGTAGAAAATCATTAAACATGACTTCCTCAGTATGTCCAGGCTTCTGGATTTGAAATTAATGTCAATTTTTACTTCACTCATCCTCCATTTTCTTTCCACTTGAACTCTCTAATTCTTTTCTCCGATATTTCCTTCGGGTCGTCGAAGAAATGTTTACCTATTGCGCGATGTCTGGCTCAAACTCTGAAGTTTGAATCTAAGTCGAAAAGAGTTTTCTGACTAACCCTAACCGTACTAATCGTCACAATTCTGGTGGTATCTATACGAGTCCTACTTTAAAGTTCTTGCATTCTGGTCCAGTTATAGTTGGGTCATATCTTTCTGGATGTGATGGCTGTCCGTAAAGAGTGACCTTGTAGATTATTGATTATTGGTTGAGGTGCGATCTGGTCACCCTATCGCTTTCTCTAATTTTAAAGCTCGTTCCAGATGCCAGAGTTATTGATGAATTCGACTATATTCTTAAGTGAGCCAGCAGTTATGTCTTCTGCTTCAATTTAGAATTTACCTAAGTAACGATGACGTGTTCTGGTTAGACAGTCACGGTGACATAAGATATGCTATTCTCACAGCCATAAGATGTTTTCTGACTCGACAGTGGTCTGTGAGGAATCACGTGGCTATTCGCATCTGACTCCTAGTTAGCTGTAAGAGCTGTTTAGTCATTTTATCGAAGGTATTTGGCAGAACGATTTTGGCTTATCTATTACCTTCAGTTTCCATCCAGTAATGATGCTCTTTTTCTTTTAGCTAGTTTTTTGTACAACTTTTTACCGGACTGACTCCCAATCCACAGAATGTTATTGAAGTTTGATGCAACTCCTGTTCTGGCTATCAGAGCACCTATTTAATTTCTCTCATTTAGGCTGTGTCCTGGTACTCAAATGAGATGAACTCTGTTTATGCTGGCCAGCGTTATGAGTTGTTGAAGGCAGTCCCATACTACAATAGTTTGGATGTTATTTTGTTAGCCTTAATTGTTAAGAGAATAGTCTTACTACTACTATCTGATAAGATATAAATATTCTTGTTGGTTATGGATCTCTTTATATTTTCTCTGATGCATATTTCTATGATAAATGTTTCGGCTTGAAATACGGAGTTCGATAGCACCATATCTACCTCAGCCCCTACTCCTTCATCTGTGTTTGATCCATTTGTGTACCATGCATGAGAATCGTTGACAAATTCAGGTTTACAGAGTGACCATGACAAATTTTCCTCTATACTGCTTCACGAATCTCGGTCATTGTTTCATAGATTTACTTGGAAACCTCCTTCACGAACGTATGTAATATGAATTTATGAGATTCTTTTTCATTTTTTATAACCTTTCATCAGTTTTCTTTCTTCCTAATCACTGAGTTCAAATACTAACGACAGGGTGGGTGGTGGTGTCTTCTCTGATAAGCTTAATCTAAACCTCTCTTTTCGTCCCCCAAACCACTGTAGCGTGTTCCAGGCGGAGATAATGGCAATAAGGGAAGTCTTGTCTTGGCTAAAGAACAACGTGATATCAACCGCTGATATCCGCATATTTTCAGTCAGCCAAGCAGCAATCAAATCCTTGGAATCATCCTCCATAAATTCTCTAACAGCTCTAGACTGCAGATCGTCTCTTACAGAGATGGCGGAGCAGTTTAATATTCACCTAATTTGAGTGACGAGGCGTAGGGACATTCTAGGAAATTGTAAGGCTGACGAACTTGCCAAACATGGAACAAAAATACATATCCTTCCAGGCAAAAGTTCACTGGGTATGCCGATCGCTACATGCTAAATTAAATCAGAACTGGATGCTATTGAAAGGACGATTTCTAGGTGGACTAGTATTACAACTTGTCTAGCGATAAAACAGTTTTGGCCTAAGCTAGATCTGAAGCGCTCTAAGAATTTGATTTCTCTCAATAGACTGCATATAAGCGCTGTTATAGGTGTCATCACTATCTAACAGGCAAGTATGCAACAAAGCTTGGCGTTTTCTTAAATGATTTCGATGACGAGGAGGAGGAGGAGGAGACTATTCTTCACCTTCTTTGCACCTGCCCAGCTCTCTCCCAAAGAAGGAAACTCCACTTAGGAGCCTTCTGTTTCAACGACCTAAATGATCTGAACAAAATAGACGTTAGGTGCCTCCTACGCTTCATCAGAAGCTCCAAATGATTCAATGAGTAGGCTAGAGATCGTTTCCCAAACCCATGTGGTATCACAATGGACCTATTATAATAGAACCAATAATTATTGGTCTAAGTGTGTTGGCTTTTAGCTGACAGCCAACACAACCTCAACTGTCTGTTCATTATTACTTGTAAATCACTCAAAGGAGTCTATTGGATCTTTGCACAAATATTTGCAAAGGATCTAGCCACCGTTTAGATTACAAAAATAATGGGAAAGATGAGAAGCTACCTTTGTCATGTTCTTTTCTCTTACCCGGTTTCTCAAATGCCCACGGTTCGCCCTTACTTTTCTTACAGCTAATATTATTTACGATCTTCCCCATTGTCACCAGTAAATCATCCTGCAAAAATCCAAATTATAACAATAACACCAGCTGGCATATTGCAAAATAAAGAAAAACCTTTAAAATGATTTCCTGCGGCGTGTCTTAGCAAATAATCCTTCTTAAAAATTTAGCCCTAACTTATTCCCTAAAAGCTTTAAAACGAAAATAAAAAATAAAAAATAAAATTAATCTAAAACATTCTCTGAAACACTTATTACCACCTCCCCCGGGGGGGTGACTCCGGCAAGTTTCTTTGAATTAAATTATACGGCTACCCAGAACAGCCGGAAACCGTCAACCAAGGACTTCCTCTCCTTATTAATCAATGCTTAATGGGACATTTCTTTTCTTATTAAGAGCGGGGCAATGTAATTTTTATTTTTTCCTTCCGCTTTTAGTCATCACATAGTTTTGCATGCCGCTATAATTAATTTGTTTCATTATTGCTGCTGTATTTGCTTCCGTCCTAATTTTTTTTGAAATCCCTCCACGAGGGATAATTTATTTCCTGACAATTCCAAAACAAACATCATTCCTCTCAATATTTTTCTAATGCAAACATGATTGTCTTCCATTTGATTTATTATACGACGTATGTAGTAGAAAAGTGCTCATTGTGTGTTTGTCTATATACATATGTGGTGTCCTTTTGTGTCTAATGATCCTTTGAGTTTCAAGTGTGATGTGTGACCAATGACAAAAAGAAAAAAAAGGACAAACTTTACTCTGAATAAACAAACCACCGACGGTAGTTCATTCACATCAATCGAAAAGGACTTCTAACATATTCCCCTAATCCTGGGGTCTCATCTCACCGTCATACAACCACCCACACAAAAGGCTAACCGAGAACTAAAACTTTTTTTTAGCATCATAATCATTAAATCACTTCCCCACAATCCATTCATTCAGTATATTGTTTGTCCTTCCTGGGATTTGGATTCCTTGGTGTTTACAAAGATTATAGGCCTCTTCGTCATTGTGTTGTTGTCTTGTATTTACTCTGTGAATTTACTTTTTGTAGTCCAATCCTTTGGGTGGCCGAGTACAAGTACGTGGAGTACGTCGACGGATCCGATGTTGCCGTCTGCCTGACGCAAGCCGTGACCTCATGGACAATTGGATTCTTCCTAATGACAATATCGATATTTTTCGTCCTTCCCCTCATCATTCTGATTGTTCTGTATGGCATTATCGCAAAAAACCTCATATCCAAGGATGGACCAATGATGAAAATTCGTCCCACTAAGCCCGAGTTCAGTCTCAAAGCCCGCAAGCAGGTGGTGATGATGCTTGGAGCAGTTGTGCTTTCATTTTTCCTCTGCCTGCTGCCATTTCGAGTGCTCACCATGTGGATCATTCTCAGCTCGGATCAAACGGTATTCGCTGTGGGCGTGGAACGCTACTACAACTTGTTGTACTTCTGTCGCATAATGTTCTACCTAAACTCAGCCATCAACCCAATTCTCTACAATCTAATGTCGACAAAGTTTCGCAAAGGATTCCTGAAACTGTGCATCTGCTGCAAGCCATTCGCCGAGTCATTCCAGTTCCGTCATCGTACGGCGACCCTCAACACCACCACCACCTCGTCGAGTTTCCTATCGCGAAGCTCGAACCGTCGCACATCCGACGACTTGAAGAATAGGGTTGCCCTCAAGATTGACCTGCACCAGCAACATCAGAGAGAGTGCGAAGTGGGAATGCTGTCAAAGTGTGACTCTACAATTGTAATCGATGAGTACAGAAAGCTATCGCTGGCAAACACCGGACGGAAGTTCAGTTCCATAGATAACGACGACGAAGACGAAGGAGTCATCGGTGTGACACTCGTTGCTGACAGCACCAGTAGCGGGCCAAAGGGAAGAGCATTAAATTGTCGCATCAAATGCAAGAGACAAATAAGCTTCGATGAAAATGTCATCGTCAACAGTGAACGCGGAGCGAATGGTGAAAGGATTGTGTACCAAGCGAGTCTGGAGGATAAGATTTGTGGCAGTAAGAAGGACACGAGCGTTATTAATTTTCTCCCAACGAAAAGCTTGCGAAACAGTTTACACAAATAAGACCCATGACGATACGTTTATTTTTTTTTTTTTTTTTTTTGAAAAGGGGAACACGTTTCGATTTATATTTTTTGTGTTATCGAAAGAAAGACGACAGGGTATGCGGTGGTGTGAAGTTCGGTGGCCTTAGGGATACGTAATGTGACGGTAGCGATACAATAAATCTGGCTATAAGTTAATGTATACGATATGGTAAAGTAAATAGAAACAGCGCTTTAAACAGAGTAATCTATGTCGTCATTCCTGATAAATCTCATCAATTTATCGGGTGATTTAGCGCATGTATGCAAATTCCATTTTATAGGTATACACTTGTTATAGAGTATAGAAACTTTTACATTTGTAAAATTAATAAAACGAGACATATTAGTTCAAAGTAATAGATGCCAATAAATATAGCAGAAATCAGTGTGCTCAAAAGAATACATACCTACATAGAATACATTGTAATACTTTTAATTGTAGCTTTATTTATATGAATGTATATACAAAATATATTATACCTTAACTGTTAATAATTTTTATTTTTTAAAGGATACTTTAAAATAATAAATTTGGAATAGTCAATAAAAAATAGAAAAGAAAAGAAAAAAACCCTGTTATCTCTTTTTCGAAGGAATTTATTGTCAGTGTTTAGAATTGATTGGTTTTTCAGTTGACTGAACGCCTGAACGTAAACAACGAACACGGTTTGCATGGAAAGCGGTTTTGATTGGCAATTCACAAACTTATGTATGGATGAACATTGATAAATTGTATTTGGGTTTAAAGTGACTTGATGTTGGAATTAAATGCAGCGATGAAATTTGGAAACAATACTCTTTAAGGATCAATGAAATTGAAATTCAGGTGTTAAGTAAACTGATATACTTTACATGTCGAGTTCAAGGCCAAAATACCATGAGCAGATCTAAAGTGTTATAAAAATTGATTTATAGCAAAGTCGTGGAGTTTTAAGCACATTCGGTCTACGGCGAGAAATACAGGGTGTTCTACGGAAAGGTATATTATCATACTTTGACAAGCCGCCAAATTTAGGGTACATTAGTTTTGACATTTTTTATTTGACATTCGAGAACTGTCAACGTGTTTTACTGGTTAAAACGTTTTATCAAAGTCAGTCTTAGGTGATGACCTTGATTTGAAAACAGTCGGTTTTGGGCAAATGAAAATTACTGTTACTGTTACTGTTACTGTTACTGTTACTGTTACTGTTACTGTTACTGTTACTGTTACTGTTACTGTTACTGTTACTGTTACTGTTACTGTTACTGTTACTGTTACTGTTACTGTTACTGTTACTGTTACTGTTACTGTTACTGTTACTGTTACTGTTACTGTTACTGTTACTGTTACTGTTACTGTTACTGTTACTGTTACTGTTACTGTTACTGTTACTGTTACTGTTACTGTTACTGTTACTGTTACTGTTACTGTTACTGTTACTGTTACTGTTACTGTTACTGTTACTGTTACTGTTACTGTTACTGTTACTGTTACTGTTACTGTTACTGTTACTGTTACTGTTACTGTTACTGTTACTGTTACTGTTACTGTTACTGTTACTGTTACTGTTACTGTTACTGTTACTGTTACTGTTACTGTTACTGTTACTGTTACTGTTACTGTTACTGTTACTGTTACTGTTACTGTTACTGTTACTGTTACTGTTACTAAAGAACGATACCGCCACATGATTGCACATTTTTTTGTCACCATGTGGTTTCAAGACGGCGATGCCACCTCGCATACAACCAACGCAACAACTCTATCAACTATTTCCAGACCGCAATATTTGAGACAAGATAAGTGGAATATCGCCCGAATATCGCATTTGTGAGGCTAACAGAGTGTGTGCGACAAATTAATTTGTTTTATTTTTTAACGAATTAATTTAAAAAAAAAAGTAGTATATCTTTCTGTAGAACATCCTGTACTTATGGTTATGGTGATGTCACCAAAACAAGGAGATCACTTCGAAATATTACTAAGTCCTTATAATGTCTAATGGAGGGTAGCATAACGATCCACAGTCTAAAAACGTTGTGCAATGTCAAATATTACGTATCAAAGGATGCTTCCATTAGTTTTTCTAGTCAAGATAAACCTCTTTGAGATTTTCATATTTAGGGATGTATTAGAGTAAAGTTTTTCATCTAATGCCAACCAGGTAACTGGTATGGCAGTCAAGATCTTTTATGTAGACAAACACAATATTGATGCCTCGGTAGTTGATGCAGTTCACAGTGTCTCCTTTCTTGAAAGTTGTCAAATCATTTTGAGGTTCCATTCATAGGGCTTATTTTCATCAAACAGTCTGTAGAAATAGACTTAGCATGTTTTGTTCTTTTTAGTTTTTGGTAAAACTTTCGAACATAATTCCTGCCATAACACCTCTATATTGTTCTGTTCTTTCCTTTTCTTTAGAAGAATTTTATGGTCATCCCTTCTCTCATGCTTGTAGATTTCATAAGCTCTTCTCGTCCCTCCATTAGCGGTACTCTTTATCCATTAAGGGGTTTCTATCTGGTGGTTACGAGAAACACAGGACATAAGAGACAGCATTCCTGATGGCTTGTTGACTGTTACGTACAACTTAAATCGTTAGTTATGATTGACTGAATTTTGAAGTTCACACCTTGAAAGGGGCCTTCGGGTCGATTGTGTGTTGCCTTTGGTTTGCTTGGTTCCTGTTTTAACACTATTTTTAGATGGACCAACTATCCATCAACGCAACAGAGCATCAAACTTCAACACCAGTTGTCGTTTGCGTATATGTACATCCATTTTGGACCCATCATTGTATACGAGTACTTGGAGGTCCTGTTTATTCATTTATTAAAAAGTACTTCTTATTTCGTGAGGTTCAACCTTCTATACCTTCAGATTGCAAATTCAAATCTGAAAAAGCTTCGCTTCCGAGTGCCTGACTCTTGTGATTATGGACGCATGCAGGAGAAAATTTAACCCACATTTTAATTAATTTCTAATCGTGGTTACGAGATGAATGTTAGGGAAAGATATCTATTTCAATACAGATTCCAGGTCGCTGATAGTAATCTTTACCGAGATCCAAATGATAGCCACATCCAGACATCGACATCCACACCCGTAGTGAAGAAAATGTTAAATTTCATTGCTTTAGATATCTACTACAACAATAATGTGTCTAATACAGTTCCTTGGCTCATTATAACGTTACCGCGATCATCAGCATGCAGCTGATGAATTGATGGTCTTCTGGCAAGCCGTCAAGAATCGACTATGGGAGGTTTTCTGCTGGAATTTCAAACAGACAAACTAGTCTCTAGTAAAGACTTGGTAAATGTAAGGTCTATATAAACTAGTGAAACTCTGTAAACTGCACAAAAAAAAAAAACAAATTTATTCCTCATCTACTTTCCGAAAGTCAGGATTTGACTAGCAGAATGTTCAGGTCTCTTGGGAATGGGTTCTTTGATGAGCTGAAAGACTTTCTGGTACTTTTAGCTTGACAATCTTTTTGCAAGTTCCAAGCAAAACCTGTCCGGTCAAAAGTAGAGCATATCTGCGAACACCGTTTAATTACGCCTTAAAATTCTGCAGTTATCTTGCCTGGGCTGACTCCTAAACTTCAGCCTAGTTCTGTTGCAATTCCAGCAATGCGGTCACCCCCTGCGAGCAGTATTTCGGTCCTCGATTGAACTCCATATCCGTACATATCAACTGAGTACAATGCCTTATACTCCGTGGGTATTATCTCGGTACCCAGCGAACACCAGTATTGACCAATAATTTCCCCATAAAATATTCGCAAAAATTGTTGAAGCATTTACATAATCAATAAGTTAATGTCTTCTAGTCTTCCATATATGGGGTTATTCATTTCGAGGTTGAGATCTCACTTCCCCGCCATATGGCATCTGCCAAATCCATCTGTCATCCATAATGACGGGTTGTTGTTTTACAAGATGGATCGCTTAACACCAATCAACGCATTAAAATTGTTGTATTTTACTATATAAAAATAAAAGCTCTGTAATATCTGTGTATCGCGAATGTGTGCTAGAAAATCAACAAGTTGACGCCGAATTTCCGAATCAAATCTTCTTCTTCTGCTGGGCGGCTACGAAAATTTCAAAATTTGGGGTTCTGAGAATTCAAATGTGATCGTTGAGAGGCCATTGCATCCACCACGGGTGATAGTTTGGTGAGCGCTGTGGACCGGCGGCGTGATCGGACCGTATTTTTTTGAAAACCACTAAGACGCTACTGTTACGGTGAATTCAATGCGCTATGGTCAAATCATAACCAACTTTTGATGGCCTGAGATTGAAGACATTGATGTGAGCATTATATTATTCCAACAGGACAGGGCAATGTACGACTCAGCACAGGTAAATTTGGCTCTATTGCACGAAAAGTTCCCCGGTCGTTTAATTTCGAGATTTGGCGACATCAATTGGCCACCAAGATCGTGTAATCTGAATCTGATGAAGATCGTGTCTATGCAGACAGTCCCCAACTTTGGAGCACTTAAAAACCAACATCCGTAAAGTTATATCCGCATTATAGCCAGGAATGTGTCGAAAAGTCATCGAGAATTATGTACTTCAAGAATCAAAGTTTTCAAAACCTCTCGTGGCTGCCATTTAACCGATGTATTCAGTACATAATGGCATAGTCCAAAATTTCAAACAGTAAACGAAATTTCATTGAAATCTTCCATACTTTTATTTCATTTACATTTAAAATCCTAAAGCACAAAACGAATAACCCTGTATCTACCATATTTACGTGACAAAGTACTTCATCGTGCATTCTCTAGAAATAGCTTTTGAAAGCATGCGATTCCCAGAATTCTGTTTTAACAATAGCAATGACTCCTACCTCAATATTACTGAAATAAAACCCCGCTAAAAGCATTACAGATTACAACAAAATTCGATTTGAATCACTGAATGCTAAAGCCTCTTGCATTTTCCCAGAAATTTGTTCTGAATAAACCCGTTTTATAGTATCACACAAAATGGTGAAAACCACAAAAAGCCACACTCACATGAGTACGAGTATTTTCCGGATAAAAGTAAAATTTCCTCTTAAAATTAAGTTTTCTCGCACACGTTTTTCACATCAACCTCGTACCTTTGGATTTCTTTTGTGTTCGTTTTATGGGAATGCGAAAAATGAGCACTGGCAGATTTGTTTGTTTGAATTTGAATTCTTTGTTAAAATTTTCTTTTACATGCATCACAACTTGTCTTCCGGTACTAGAGTACGAGTATGTCTTGAATTTCAATACGTTTAACATTTTCTTTTCAAAAATCATTTCATGAAACTTAACATGGACGGAATCAACTCATAAATGGAATAATTTCCTAGTGCTGTACGAAATAATGACCTCTTAAAGCTAAGCAAGGATATAAGCAACAAAAATAAGTCATGGTACGAGTATGTATTGCTTATAAGAATATGAGTATAATCCTGTATTTTGCAACTATGATAAAAGATGGGAGAATTTAATGGCCCATGAGCCAAGAGAAAATTAATCATCAACTTTTGTTACCAAGTATCTAAGTAAAGTGTTTCATCCACATTATGTATTTTGCTATCTAAACGTCGATGTTCCTTCTGAAATGAAGATGTTTCGGGGGTGAGAAAAGACCGTAGTATTTTTTTTTTGCAATAATTTAAGACTAAAGCACACGAAGTTGGTATTTGGGTTAACACAAAGATAATCAGCGATATTATTTATAATGAACGTATGTATTGGAACTGTCCAAATGAGTGCCATTCAAGAAATAGTTACAAAGTTCGTTCAGATGTTTTGAAGAAAACCCAAAATTTTGGTTTTTAGAAAAGTGGCGTTAATAAAATAAAATTAAAATTTCCAGGTCAGATCAGGTTATTCATTTTGTGCTTTAGGATTTAATTTCACTTTACTTTACACAATGCGATTATGTATGGAGTATAACATCCGTTAAATGGCCTCCACGGGACTTTTTGCAAACTTCGATTCTTGTGAGGGAATTTTCGATTACTTTTCGGCACATTTCTGGACATAAGTTTGAGGATTGTCTGCATTCGTGTAATAGAGCCAAATTTGTCTGTTGAATCATGTGTCGCTCACATCAGTGTCTTCAATGCAAAGGGAAATCACACACACTACCGATTTGTTTGAATTTGGTGATTGTGTTTCGAATTGTTTGCTCAGTTGGGCGATTATGACGACCATAATATGTCCTTAATTCGCGATACACAGATATTATAGAACTATTATTTTAGTAGTAAACTGCAACAATTTTAATGCACTGAGCGATGATTAAAGAATACATATTGTAAAATGGCAAAGCAAGAACTAATTACCTGTTACTATGAATGACAGATGGATTTGACAGATGCCATATGGCAGGGATGTGAAATCACAACCTCGAAAGGGTGTATACTACCTAGTTCTGCCATAAGTTCTGTTACACAATTTCCCCAGCGCTTATCGTTCAAAATTTCTTGCGGGAATAGAACAGTTAATTTTTTTTTCAGAACACATGCACTGATCAGTGAAGAATACTAGTCAGCTTGCTTTCAGTTTGCATACTATTAACATGGAGTGGGGCGTTAAAGTGAATCGAGTCGCGGTAATAGCGTTGCATAAGTGCGGAAAGAGTGCTGCCCAAATTTTCGAGTTGCTAAAACCACTCGGAATATCGAGAATATTCGTTATTGCTCGCTTCGGCGAATTATCTGGAATAGAGGACAGGCCAAGAAGTGGTCGCCCGCGTGTCGTCCGTACGAGTGCGGTAGTAAAGGAAGTGCGTGAACGAATTCGGAGAAATCCCCTTAGGAAGCAGAAGATCATGTCCAAGGAATTGTATATATCAACCAGATTCATGTCTAGGCTGATTCGGGATAATCTGCATATGAAAGCTTATCGCCGGTCGACGGGTCATCTTCTAACTCCTCAACTAAAAAAAATTAGGCTGGAAAGATGCAAGCGACTTTTGCAGTGGCACGCGGACAATGGCCATGAAAACATTTTGTTTACGGATGGGAAAATTTTCACCGTAGAAGAAGTTTACAACAAACAAAATGGTAAAAGCGAAAACAGTTGTTTCAAGGGTTCAACGTGGCCCGCTTCTGTAATGGTTTGATGGGGGGTCTCTCGCCATGGTGTCACATCCCTCCAAAAAAAAAAAAAACAAATATTTGGCGCAACTGCTCTTTAAGTGCCAGGGCCTAGCTTCTCGCAACCACTCGTGTTGTGTGCGTTATATTTTTCACACGAATGGAAGGGACCTACAGTTTAGTGCCGTATCCGAACGGCAATTTGTTTTGAGAAGTTTTCTCGTGACAACAATACTCTCGGATGTTTGTCAGACGGTCGCGAGAGGTGGGATCGTGAAAAAACTTTTTGGTGTTTCCTGGGATTGGAACTTGGAACCTCTTGCGTAGTGATCCGACACACTAACCACTACGCCACGACGCCCACGTCACATCCCTCCATTTCTGTGAAAAAGGCGTAAAAACTGTTTGTTGCAAAGGTGTACCAAGAAGATGTGCTAGAGGGTGTTGTGAAGGGTTTGACCAATACGCTTTTCAATGGATGGACAGGACTTTGCTCGAGCGCACAAAGCCAAAACCACGCAGGAGTGGCTCAGAGTCAATATTCCTGGCTTCTTTATAGCAGCAGAAGATTGGCCGTCGGGGAGTACAGATCTGAATCCACTGGATTATGGTTTGCGGTCAGAATTGGAATTGAACATGGCCTGCAAGACTCCCCACAGAAATTTGGAAAGCCTCAGAATAGCATTAACAAGAGCATCGTCCACGATCTCCATGGAAACCGGCCACACCGTTTGGAAGCTTGCGTTAAAGCAAAAGGCAGTCATTTCGAGTGAATCCAATTTTTTTTAATAACCAATATTGCGATCTGAAACAATTTTGAATACAATATGTTTACTGTTTTTTTTTTTTGTATAGCGTTTTATATTTGTAACAGGACTTATGACAGGACTAGGTATACCCTATATAAAGTTTTAATCTTTGAAGAAATAAGCCAAACAGCTTAAACTGCAGATTCAAAGTTTTAGTAATGACCTAAATACAAAATATTGGTCGACGATAGGATCAATGAACAATTAATCAAACAATTTTGCTTTTGATAACGATCAATAATTTCAGAACATTTTCGATATTTTTGATTTTAAATAAAGTTTATCGAGTTATATAGAACATTTCGATCCGTCAATCGATCAGTTATTATCAGTGCGAGTCCATTGAAAAGTCAATCTATTAATTTCGAAAACGATTATGACGTACTAAGGTGTCAAATTTTGTATTCCCTAGGGTACGAATATATTTTTTTTTATTTTTTTTTATAATATTGTCGCAGGAGAGATAACTCTGAGCGAGCGCTGTTGAATCTGCTCTTGAATCATTGTCTATCTGTATGCCACCACTTTTTGGGCCTTAAATTTTCATATATACTCTTCTGTACTTCATATATTCTCTTTTGTACTCCATATGTACTCTGCTGTACTTCATATATACTCCTACAGTACAAGTGCACAATTTTTTGAAATCCGCTCACTTTTAAAAAACTGTCCTGTTGCTAGAAACTGAAAACTATTGTCTGAAGAAAATATGTAGTAGTTGATTTTCTCTAAGTTTCCTCCATATGTTGTGCTTGACCACTTCCACTTTTTGGAGGCATTTTCTTAAAATAAACATATTTAGCATTTTCAAAGCAAGAAATATTTTTCAGTTACTAATGTCTAATCAGAACCCGTAAACTTTTTCTTGTAAGAAGATGTTTTGAAAATAGTTTGTTTTCTAAAAATCTCTTTAACATATTTAGAGGTGGGTTAGAGGATGGAGGATAGGGTATCATACGCTTCGATCAAGACGGATTATAACTTTCCGGTATGTTTTGTCTAAGTATTCCGTACCCGAATAATATAAACGGAATACTACTCGATTAAATACGGCGTCTGCCTGTCCGCCTGTGTGCCTGTCGCACCCTTGCAACTTTTGAACCAATGAACCAAAATTAATCAAACAATTTTGTTGTGGGGTGGTTTTTGAGGGCATAATACAGCTAACAAAATATATGTATACATTTTTACACCCCATTACATATCAAACCATGACTTTGGCAATGTCCACCAAAATTGAAAGCATATAAATTTATGAAGAGTTCTTGAAAATATTAGAATTCGTGGGGAAAAATGTCACTTACCCCGTCTTATTCTTCTTGAGCTAGGCAGCTAGCAAAGATGATTCTAAGATTTTTTGCACCTCACCTTCCACATCCCACTCATACTTGATCCGATTTTGACATTTTTTAGACGAAATGACCTAAGTAGGGACAAGGGATCAAACCTTCATTAGTTCCGACGCAACTTGTAATTTGTCTATGCTTGGTCATAGTCAGATCCCATGCCTCCCACTCCAAGGGCCTCTGTAACCCTCAGAAAGACATAATTTAAGAGGCAATTCCTTATCAAAATTAAATAGGGTGCCCATGGTGTAGTGGTAACATCGTCGCTTGTTACGCTGCAGGTTCACGGTTCGAAACCTGATGTCAAGAATCATCTATTTATTTCGCATGAAATAAATAAAAAATTCGATCAAAAAAAAAATATATATATATTGGGGATACTGTGTATTTCGAAAATTAAAAATTGGTCTCCGTATGGACCCTCCTCTGTTGTTGTACTATAAGTGTGCAAAATTTCAGCTCTGAACGTCATCGGAGCTTCTCTGCAACCCTCAAAAAGGCAGAATTTAAGATGTCAATTCTTAGCAAATTATATTATATATTGTGGATACATATTTACTTATTCACAGCTGACCTTTATATCTAAAGGTTGTCCACAACCCGTGGACCCGTCCAGTAGTCTGCAACTCTTATTTCATAGAATACCCTATATTCTGCTATCCAGAGATTGCTCATTTATTCCATTGATGGTAGAGGATAATTCTCTGTAACCTGAAAGACCTATCTATACATAGGCGACAGCTTTTACTCGCATCTCTCCCAATTTTACTAAGATTCCGTTTACATATTGTATTTACAGAAGAGTTCTTTTTGTCGGCATCTTCTTCAACACCACACTTCTAGCTCTGGTGTTATGTTGTGGGCTCGGATTTTATGTTGCTGACCCTGACATATTCGCTTTTATAGTATGAAATTGATTTCCTTTTCTTGTAACTGAGATAAGATCTGCTTTTATTGTTATAACTTTTAATGAATTTGACATCGAAGCGGATTCAAGTATGGGCATGTGACCATATGCCCTATATTCAGTAATACCTTGTATTTTAAGGTATTAGAGCAATCCTGCTCAACATGTGAACCTACAAATAACCGGCATTCAAGAAGAGTCCCCTGAAAACCTAAATTAATATTTGACAATCTATTCATTTATCTTCAGATTGGAGCGCTCAAATCGAAACTAGTGATATAATATGCAGTACTCGTGTATAGGTTTCTACTAATTCTATTTCTATTATTCTAAAATGATTTTTTAAGCTAATTTAAAATGACTTTGTATTAAATTAAAGCTACCACTGGTAAATGGTTTTTTAATCAGCAAGAATTAATTATTTGATCAGCAGAATACAGTTTTTTATGGTAAAATAAATATTTTGGCGCTGACAGCCGAATGCAGAGCCTGGCCTACTTCTCGCAGGCACTCGTGCTGTGCGCCTCACGAATGGTTGGGACCTACAGTTCTATGCCGTTTCCGAAGGGCATTTTTTTCGATTGAGAGAAACTTTTCATGACAATTTTACTCCTGGATGTTCGTCAGACGTTCGCAAGAGGTGGGACCGTGAGAAAGCTTTTTTTTTGTGTTTTCTTGAACACTGAACCTCTCGCTCAGTGATCGCGCACTTAAGCCACACACCTATGTGTTTTATGAGCTAATTTCTTTGGCAGAAAAAGTAGAAGATCAGCAAATATGTTCATAGATCGCCTAAAAAATTGTGTTATAAGCAAAAGTGAATCAGCAGAACATATATTTTAGCAGAATTTCAGCAGAATACTAAAAGAAAAATTACAAAATGCTATAAACAAGAAACAGTATTTTCTTCCGTTCGTTTTCCTTTTTCTTGAAGCATTGTTTCTTTTTGCTGATCAAATAATTGATTTCTTTGTTCTCATCTCATCTTTGATTTCTTTTGCTAATCATTTACTTTTCCTGCTGATTTTAATTTACATTTTCTGAAGATTAAACAGATAGTTTCTGCTGATCAAAAAATTACTTTTTGCTGATTGTAAAAAGATTTTCTTGCTCATGATTTATTTTTCTGCTTGTTAATTTTGTATTTTCTTTTCCTTCGCTAGCATATTCTGCTGGTCATTTAATTATTTAGCTGATAACTAATAATAGCAGCGTTAAATAAATATATCCGTTATCTTTTTTTTCGGATCTACTCTGTATTTCACTCCCCTTTCACAGGAAAACCCTGTGTCACGTTAGTCAGTAATTTGTCAGAGCTGAAATACATCTTCAAAAATTGTAAATTTGTTCATACAAATATGTATGTATGAATCAACCCTTACGTTTAGCAATGTTGCTTGTTATTGTTTCTTCAGTGACGGAATTCAATGAAACTGAAATCCTTTTCTAATATCCTAGACGATTTCCTCTTTCAATAAAAAAAACTAATCTACTCGTACATACATATTTCCTTCCCTCTAAAATCTTAGGAATTCCGGTTCAGTTATGCACAATCCTTACATAGTCGGCGACGGTTTCGATTTGTATCTTATCCTTTGACAATAAAAAAAAAAGAATTATTTTGAAAAAAAAAAATGGCTGTTTTGTCACCGTTTAACTTTTTTAAGTTGAAGACGGTGCGAAATAAAATAAAGCAGTTTTCTTTTAACAGGATGTTTCTCTGTAAGCTTTCATGAAGACCAATTTTAGTAGGAAAACTCGCGTGGCTTTACCTAAAAACCATTTCAATATAACTCAGACAGTTTCTTTTTAGACTCATATGCAGTTGCCACAATTGATTTCGTGCTTCGATTCACAAAATCAATTCCTTTTCCGTTCCATTAAGTTTTCCCTTTGTTTCTATTAATATCCTCGGCTGACTCCCCATTTTCCTCTTAAAATAGGAAAACTCCCCCAATTCGGAGACCAATCTCTCCTTCCTTTCAAATCAGTGCACTATATAATTAACTGTGTGGAAAAAATTCAAT
The DNA here is from genome assembly GCA_963082735.1 of Pocota personata. NCBI lineage: Eukaryota > Metazoa > Arthropoda > Insecta > Diptera > Syrphidae > Pocota > Pocota personata. Next base: position 271,086,140 of record OY720429.1, read on the forward strand.
TATTAGAAGAACAAGCAGAGCATCCTTCCATTAATTCACAATTGCATTAAGGAGTTCATATCCCCAAACTGACTTGAAATTTAACACATGACACACTTCCTTTTGAAATGCACTCAAGACATTTCTCTTTGTTCAAAGAAGGCCATTCTGTAAGGATACAGATACAGAGAGAAAAAAAAACAACCCTTTTCTAAGGGCTGACATTATTGAAAAATTATCTTCAAACTGCAGACAGTTTGTATGTGACTATAACTTTCTATCTTGTCTTGTAAGGAATTCCAATAATGCTTTCTTTTTATCCTTACATAATTGAAAGGAAGCACCCAGGACTCTATTGATTTCTCTCCCAACCAAATATTATCATATTTATTACACACCAACAGGGACACTATTTGCCTCACTGAATCCCGAGTAATTGTTTTGAAAAATTAAAAACTCATCATGCTAATCGAAAGACAAACAAGAAAGTGGTCAACTTACTCGTAGTATGTCACCCGGAAGTAGTACTCGTAGGCCTACAGAAATTCTAGTCGCCGGCCATCATAAAACCAAAGTAATCAACCGAGACCAAAATCTAATTAAAAGGATATCAATTTTGGGTTCCTTAATTCACGGTGACATTCTATGAGTGGGAAATCATCGATACCCCATGGGGGGTAGGAGTTTAATTAAAAAGTAATTAAAATTCCGATTCAATATATTTTTCTGTGTATTTTGCTGTTTATCCATTTAAACGGAAACAAATCGAAGGACATCAAGGCTTCGAATATGACAACTTCCCATGGCAATAGAAACCGATGATGGGTGGTGATATAAAAATCTACGGAAGGAAGGAAAGTCCGTCCTTAACACGTATCCTGATTATTTATTGTACATCTATCCAGGATGTCGAACAAGACATAAAACGTTTAAGTGTGTATGTGTGTGGCTGATGACCACAACGGAAAGTTAATTTCTTGTGAAATAAAAATTTAAGAAGCCTCTGATGACAGTCATTCAGTTGTTAAAGGAAGCTTCGACGATGATCATTTTTAGTGACAAAGTGTGAAAGTCCTTATTCTTCCCTTTTTGGCAAATGACTGGCTGTAAATCTGGAAATTTACGCAGCACATGATATACTCGCATAAAATGATTTCAACTCTGATGAGCCATTCAAATGTAAATAAAATTCTTATACCGCTTATGCTGCACATGTACATATTGAGTATTAGATTTAGTGAACTTTGTACAGAGTCCTTTTTGTAACTGAAACTAAAAAAACAAAAAAAATTAAACGCTGTATAGAGTCGAATGATGTGAATGCATGCAATCGTAGCTGTAGTTGACTTATAATAAGACAAATGATTTTGTAAATACAATAAAACAAAAACTAATAAAATATTGTAGAATGACTTCTTTTTTTTTGTACAGTTTGATTAATAGAGGTCGTAAATGATATATTTTTTTAGCTTAAGAAGTACACTCTTCGCATAATAATATGGGACAGAAAATGCTGCTGACTGTTGTGGAAAAAAAAGTCATAAATGTGGGAGATTATTTTCTTGATTGGCATTTTCATTTATTACAATATTTAGATTGCAAAAAGCCGATTAATAAACACTTTTGTCTTTTTACTGCTAACAGGATGAATGTGTTGAACATGAGACAGAAGTTTAAGTTTAATAAATTAAAGATTCCTAATCTAATTGTAACTGCAGAACGAATTTTAGCCGATAAAAACTTCAATTTTAAATCGTCACTGAATAAATTCGTTATAAATTATAGATTTTCATGGTCTTTTACCATCATATTTAAACTGGATAAAACAAATTTAGGTATATCCATTTTCCATTATAAAACTCAAATGAATTGGATAAAGCACAATTGATATGTTAGACTTAGTTATGACTGTTTTCCGATTCTCGTAGTAAATACATCGATAAATAACACTTTGAATGATACTCCACAAAATAGATCTGAAAGATACTTTTAACTTGTGCTCAGTCTCTACAGCTGCCAATATGGTTCATAAATTATGTCGAACAAGGAGAAAGTTTGGATAAAAGAGAACAGAAATCCAGCAATACTTTAAGTAAGGATAATGCTACATAAATTTTGAAAAGGTCCCATCTGTCGAGTAATGTTAAGCTCCTTTAGACCGATGACCTTAAATTAATCGCAATTGTTGCAAGTTGTGTTAATAAGGACTTTAAAAATGTAACCAACTTAAATTATATTATACCTAGTCAAGACATAAATACTGGTACACGTATAATTGGTGATAAAATAAAAACGAACAAGTATTTTTTGAATAAAATTTTTTTTTATGCCCGCCATTTGTTTTTAAACAGGCCTTGAGTCACCCTGACCACTCATCGACCGCAGCACGAACGGGTAAGTGCTCGCTTCAAGAACTCAATATTTGGGTGTCGAGTAGAACAAGTCACCGCCTCTAAAATAGACCACAGCTTATAATCCAAAGGATTTATGTCTGGACTGCCTGACGGCCAATCGTTTGCTGCTATGAAGTCCGGTTGCTGCTATGAAGTCCTGGCACGCCTTTTTGGAAAGTCCACTGGTTGTTTAAAAACAAATTGTTGGTTGAATCTCTTCACAATGCCTTCCAGAACATCCGTTTAGTAGATTTTTGCCGATGTTTTTACTCCCTTGCCGCAAAAATGAAGGTCAGTAACGCCTTCGTAACTGACTCTCCACCCAACAATCACAGATGCGGGATGATGGCTCAGTTCGACTCGCGGAACGGTTCCTCAATAGTAAACCGGTGGCATAGAGCTTTCGATCTTTCATTCCGTTTTTGCTTTAATTGGACTACGAGTAGGTGGCCAGCGTCTTTTATATGCATTGAGTCCCAAATCTTGTTTGATAATGCGAGGCATGAATATCTACGATACTTTATTTCTCATGATAAAATTTTCTGCCTTCACAGCGGTTTCCGATTAATCCTGGCTGGCCTGTAGAGTTCTGACAGTGCGAAGGCGCCCGGGTCTTTGACGGTCAGTTACTCCACCAGTATCCTCAAACCATTCAACAGTTCAATACACAAAATTCCGGGGGAATCCATGCGGTCGCAAAGTCCGGAAAATATCGATTCCTTCCATATTATACTTGTGAAGGCCAATAATCCAACATAGTTTTCAATATCTTAATTTCTTGTAAATCTTTTTGCGCGTTAACTTAGTATAAATGTCACTTATTGAATACCTGTCAATACAGAATGGATGTGTTCAATACTAGTGTCACGATGAGTGCGTTTAAAGGTGTACCAGTACTTATGACATGACTAGGAATGATCAGCTAAAACTGAAATCTACCAATATCGAATTTAAACTCACCTTTAACTTATTCAGGAGACTTTTCTTCAATCTACTACATTTGTTGTCAAAATATAAATGTTGTTGACAATTGCTTTTTCTAATTCTGAAGTAGTTTATTGCTAGAATTTATTCAAATTTGAAACACGGTCTCCCTACAAGGTCCATATAACGCAATATCCTAGAATATATCCTGGAATAGTATTTTGCACTTTGCGGAAAAATCAGCTATTAGAGATTAATCTGTCAATTTATTCCAATTGGGTATTTCTCCGCTATCACACAATAGATTTTGTTCTCAGTAAACATATAATAATATTATATAATAAACACTCAAAGTAATTACAAGGTAAACAAAAAGTAAGAATGGGACCCGTATAATAAAAGTCTGTAACAGACTCCTAACGTTTAATCTGTTTGACGTATAAAGTTAAGATGAGTATTTCTAGTCCACAGATTCATACGTATAGTTATAAAGTTCAATTTTGCAAAAATGAAAGAAAAATTTAAGGTTAGAAGAAAGTCGAAAAAATAAATCAACCAAAAATTCCACAAAGACACGATCACTTTAACACGACTGGTTTAAAAGATGACGGATATATTATACGGTCCCTTCCAAACGGATTGTGCATTGTATTATTTTTTCTTAAATGATGGCCCTGAATCTAAGTCTGAAATAGGATCAACCTGTTTACTCAAATGATGAATCAGGAAGAAAAAGGACTATTCATTGGAAATGTTAGAATACAGAGCCTAGAATTCATAATCACGGGAGGATATTGTTTTTAGATGAACACATACGAGTACACATATACGTACTCATATTCGTACTTTTTCTTGCTTATTTTACAATCTATGGCAAAAACTACTGAAGCGATATTGATCAAACATAAACTGACGTATTTTTCGAAAGCTTGGAAGTATTATATCCACGTGTCAGAATTAAATTTGACCACTAGATGGCGCAACAAGTAAGGTACATATTAGTTCATTATCACCTAGACCGATTTCAATGAATCTCAGAACCTAGAAAGAATAATATTACTTTTGGCCGCCAAAAATACAGATGCATTTCTTGCAATCTCTAGAGTGAAGTTAGATACGTTGAACATAGACTTAGCTACTTAATGGAACAATAATTGACTACGCACATACATAGAGAGTTGCGTTAGAATGAAGATGCTTAAGAATTGTAATTATATTATAATTCAATATGAAAATATGCAACCCACCTGGAGTGGGACACAACTTCTTTGCACTAAAAGACTCTCTGCCTGATGCGCAATTGGTAGCTATAGTAGCTGGCGGAGACTGGGTTTATTTTCTTTATTTTAAAGAAACTTCATTCCGGGTTTAATTCTGTCTGTCAGTCTCTTGGTCTTTTTTTATAAAATCTCAGCATTTTTTTTCGATTACGAGGTTTATCAACCGTCTGCATCTAGGCGACTGCTTAGGTCTTATTTTTCTTTGCAGGATAATTGGCATTTCGAATATTCGCACATCTATTATGTCAGCAGATCGTGGTATGCATTCCATAAGAGACTATGCTTTCCGATTAATACACAAAACCCACTCCATGTCATAGTCTGCGGTGTTGTTAAAAAGGGAGAACTGTTGCTTCAGTATGAGTCTTCGATAGACCATAACCATAGATCATTCCTACTATAAACAACTACTTATCTTGTCAGACAACCCAAGTTCTTCATGTTGACTGATTTTGAACTACTAACCAAATCCTCGAAGACGCTGCTTTCTTGAATTATTCAATAGGAATGTTTTATCTAAATTAGACTACATTGCTTTAGTCAGAAATGCACTTCTTGCAGCAATGTCCCCTTTTGTCCCTTTATTATTTTGTGAAGAGTGTACGAAATATTTTCCATTTCAATTATTCAAATAAATTACAAACAAAACAAAAAACAAATAAATTTTGCAAACAGCCCAATATTGCTAATAGCCTCGTACCAAATGGAGATGTACATAGATGGGTCAGAAGTAGCCGTTTGCCTAACATCCGCCGATACATTTTGGACAGCATTCTATTTCATCGGCAGTATTTCACTGTTTTTCCTGCTCCCCTTTGTCATCCTCCTAGTGCTGTATACGATTATTGCCTGGAATCTTATGGGTAATCCCGGAATAATATCCCAGCATCATCATCAACGTCATCTACCACCCCCAGAACAACCAACCCCAGCCATGCAAACACAGAATCATCACCCACACCGAAGCAACGTCCTTAAATACCGCAAGCAAGTGATTTTCATGCTCGTCGCCGTTGTACTCAGCTTCTTCCTGTGTCTGCTTCCGTTTCGCGCCTTCACACTCTGGATTATCTTGATGCCACCGGAAAGCATTGTGGCCCTTGGGATCGAGGGATACTACAATCTTTTATATTTCTGCCGAATTATGCTGTACTTGAATTCGGCATTGAATCCGATACTCTATAATCTGATGTCATCGAAATTTCGCGATGGGTTTCTGCGATTGCTTGGGTGTGACACTGGTAGGAGGGTGGCCCTCAAGTCATTGGATGGCATGCGAAAAGGTACTTTCCATACAAATTCAACGAATTTCAGCACATCCAGTTCGAGTATGCGGCGAGAGGCTGTACGAGGCAGTAGTGTACGATCACGGGCTGATAGTGCAACCGACTCCTTGGGGGTGGGTGTGGGAGATGTGGAACTCAGACGGGACAGCATAAGTAATGGTAGTCAAATTAAATCCATCGAGGAAAAAAGTGTAGTCAAGAAGAAGGCATCAAGGAGGCAACACAGCTTCGATGATATCGAGGAGCTGGAGGAAACTGAAGAACCAAATACAAGCACCCAATCCGCAGACAATACCATTTACAGTGTTCGTGATGCTTGTGTGACACCATTTTTACTCCAAAAGGCGATAACGGATCGTTGCTGTCGCACAGGGACCTATCAATAATAAGTGGATAGTAATAGTACTCCAATCGCAGCTAGAAAACGAGAGTGTAATAATATTTTCGTTTCGTTTTGCATTGAATCAATATATTTGTGAAGAGATTACTTTTGGAACATATTACCTCAATATATGGGGAATCTTAACGGAATGTGCTGGAAATGTTGTGCGAATATCTAAGACTGAGGGAGGAATCAATAAATTCAAATTACATATATTTTATGAGTACTTGTAGATGCATCTATTAGAATGACTAGCTGTGACGTTGTGAAAGTCACGGTTTAGGAAAATTACAATAAATGCAAATTTTTTCATAGCTAAAATATACTTTTATTAATAAATCGAGAATGTGTGTGAACAAATAATAAGACTGGAATTTTTTATGTTTTAACAATTTATGGAGATTTCATTACAGTTGCAGACTTTGCCGCATAAATGAGTAAGTTCGAAAGAGGACCAATAGAATAGGAATAAGGAGAATCATTCTTGAAGGTATTGGTATTGGTATTTCAAAATTTTCAGGAGACAGATCAGGTAAGCAAACATTCTGCAAACATTCAATATGAATACACATAACAACTTCTTAGTCGAACGGTTATAAAGGGTTATTCATTTCGAGGTTGAGATTTAAGATCCCTGTCATATGTCATCTGTCAAATTTTTCCATAATCCATAGTGACAGATAATTAGATCTTGCCTTGCCATTAGAATTTTTGCATCCTACTATAAAAATAATAGTTTTGTAATATCTGTGTATCGGTTCCAAGAGGATGGGGCTACGTGCCACACAATACAGGCAAATTAGACTCTATTGGGTCTAGTTGGCCACCAAGATCGTGTGATCTGAACCCGTGCTAAAGATCGTGTCTATGTGGACAATCCCCAAACATTGAAGCACTTAAAAACCAACATCCGTGAAATTATTGATGCAATACAGCCAGAAATGTGCTAAAAAGTCATCGAAAATTATCTCACAAAAATCAAAGTTTCCTAAAACTGCCGTCGGACTTGACGGTATTCCCGCAGAGCTCTTACGAGCAGCGCCAACAACATCGGCTGAGCTTCTGCTTCCACTTATAGAGAGAGCTTGGGAAGCCGAGGGCTTTCCTGACGAGTGGAAAAATGGAATGATCGTCAAGCTTCCTAAGAAACGTAGTTTAATGGAGTGCGGAAACTGGAGAGGATCTGCGTGCTGCCTGCTGTAGCGAAGATAATAGCTAAAATCATCCTGGAGCGAATCAAACAACATCTCGAAGACACACTCGATGCCGAACAAGCAGGTTTCCGCTCTGGATCCTCCTGTGTCGACCATATCAACACCCTGCGGATTATCATCGAACAGTGCGTTGAATATCGATCGCCACTTCACCTTCATCGATTTTGAGAAGGCGTTCGATAGTGTTAACAGGGAGTTTATTTGGTTTGCCTTACGCAGGAGAGGTATTCCTGATAAATTAATTGCTATTGTCAAAGCTACTTCCGAAGGGTCCAAATGTCATGTTCTGCACAGAGGAAGGTTGTCTGAGGAATTTGAGATCCAAAGTGGGGTAAGACAAGGCTGCATTCTTTCACCAATACTATTCCTATTGGTGATTAGCGATATTCAGCTTTGCAGCTTTGTCGACGGGAAACGGAGGAATTCGATGGACTCTGACATCCCAACTTAAACATCTCGACTACGCTGACGACGTATGCTTACTCTCTCATAGAATTATGGACCTCCACCAAATGACAGCAGATGTGGAGAGGGAGGCTGGCGTCGTCGGGCTGAAAATTAATACCGCAAAAACTAAAATTATCAGTCTTGGAACGAACTCATCGGCTCAAATATGCATTGCTGGACAACCGATAGAGAGAGTAGAGGATTTCCAGTATCTTGGGAGTTTTGTCTCGACCGATGGTGGAACTGAACTGGATATAGCCAACAGAATCGCCAAAGCAAAGTCCGCGTTCGGTATGTTGTCCAAAATATGGCGAAGCAATGCAATCAGTTTGAACACCAAGCTAAGACTGTTCCGCTCCAACGTTGAATCCGTGCTGTTATATGGATGTAGCACATGTAGAGTGACCCCCGCTATCACCAGAAAGCTGCAAACGTTCGTTAATAGGTGCCTGCGCAACATCTTAAGGATTTTCTGGCCCAATCGTATCTCTAGCGAACATCTTTACGAGAGAACGGGTCAGGAACCAATAGGTACAACCATCCAACGACGGAAGTGGCAGTGGATTGGTCACACACTCCAAGAGGGTGACAGCTCCATAGCGAACCATGCTATGCAATGGAACCCCTTAACTCCGGACGGCAGAAGACCTGGTGCTCCAAGGAGAACATAGCGCAGAGCAGTCGAGAAGGAAGCACGGTAGTTGGGGAAAAGCTGGGGAGAGCTGAGACACATTACCAGAAACCGTACACGATGGCGCGTAGGCGTAGTCGAGGCCCTAGGACCCACAAGGGGATATAGGACATAAGTAAAACTGTCGTGGCGGCCAATCCATTGAAATCTTTATTTTATTTTAAACTAAAATCCTTAGGCACAAAATAAATAACCCTGTTCTTTAAAAAAATTCTCTTTAAATGGAACTGAGGAACGGCTCGAAATTATGTCCATACATTCATACTTATCTCCGCACTTGCCTTCGCACTTGCTCAAAAAATCAAACTCCGAGAATTTTTTGTAGAACCAAACTTGCTCGCGTTTCTTAACCTGTGTACGCCACAGCCAATGAAAGTTTTTTATGAAATATTTTGACAAAACCATTGTAATACGTTTTATTTAATTTGGAAGGGTTGCCAGATTTCCTTAAACCCGCAGAACCACAATTTTCAAAGGCACTTTTCAGCAGGTTTAACTGGCTTACGGATATTTATATTTCGTAAACATCTTTATTATGCACAAATATAGATTATTTAGGTTTACTTCCACACCTACTTTACCACGAGACGGAAACTAAAAATAACGCATTCTCAACAAATTTATTCGAAGTCGAAATCGGTACGTAAATGTATGTAAGCACAACAATTCTCCCATACGCTTATTTTTTGGGGGCGTAAAAATAAAACACGGTTTTTCTTTTAAAAAATTAAATTTTGTTCAATAATCGGAAAAATTATCTCAGTAGAATATATAGATTTGAATATGCTCATTAATTCACGTCCACCTTCTGTGAGCAGTTTCTTGAAAAAAACAATTTTTTTTTTGTTTTTAAACAGCTAAAAAGAATGGTGATAAGTGGCTTGCTTACGACATAGTTATAATCTATGAATTCAACACATATCTGGCATCAACCACGCCCACGTTTTTATTTACTGATTTAAAAATATTGTTTGAAAAAATAAATAATAACAACGTAGTATGCTGAGTTTGACGTTTATCATTACTAAAGTGATTGTTGAAAAAAAATATTTTTAAAATGCTTAAAAAAAGTATAGTTTTATTAAAAAAAATGTAGACGTAGCTAGCACTAAATATGCGCCAAATTCATGGATTAAAATTTAACCTCTTTAGAAAGCTGAGTGAGTATATCATTTACCACCACTATTCTTTTTAAAAGGCAAAAAATATTGTTTTGAAGAAAACGCCCACAAAATGCAGGTGCAGATATATGCAGGTATTACATATATGGGCACACTGACAACTATATATATATTTTGTTGGGACAATTTTTCTGTAAAGGATGTAGTTTCCACAAATAATCTAAATTTAATTATCTAATACTGCGTCTCCAATACATTACTTTTTATCGAAATACATAGTCGGTTCCTAGTGACTTTTAAGAGAATAATGAAAGGAGGCCAGTGCCGAACTCAATAAGTTTACCAGGAGCTGAATTACAACTGCAATCTCATGTTTAGTGTTCCGTGATCCACAATGAACCTTTAAAATGGGAAAGTAAGTGATAGAATAGAATGAGGTCCCTACGTCTATCACAGGCTTGTAACTTTTGAACCGTTCAACCTATAGAGCTGACAAAATTAGCTATTTTTGCAGGTTCAGTTTTAGAGGTTTAATATATCTACGCCAATAAAAAAATGAAACCAAATGAAAGTTGCAAATTAAATTCGAATATGAACAAAAAAATAATCGTATCATTTATTGCTTAAACTACGACAAAAACAGTCCTTCTCCCGACTGGCCCTAAACGTTTATATTTATGTTTGAACTTTCTTAACTGTAATTATAAGCTCCAACGTCGATATTGCATCCACTCACAGGTTTTTTACCAGTGTTCTGTGATGAGAAGATATTTGTCAGTTTTTCGCGAGAGGTAGTGCTATAAAATTAACTTTTTCGTGTTTCTGTGGCCCGCTCAGTAGTTCACATACTTACGAGTAACCACTGGTTTAAGTTCTTAAACAAAAAAGAACAATGTTCATCTAGTTTGAAGGAAATATATTTTTTCTGTAAGTTTGAGAAGTTACTAGCAAAGTAAAAAATATACGCTCACCAAGTTTAGCAGAGCTATTGCAGACTAATAAATTGACGATTGATGTGGTACATATGGGTAATCGAATGTGGTATACTGGTTGTGGTAACTGGTTTACGACCTAATCTACTTGGTAAAGTGTTAAGTTTAGGTTTATTTGTATACCCAAGAATGTATCCATTCTATGACCACAGACATGCTGATAAAAAGATACTCTGCCCATCTCATATGGATTTTAGCAGTTGTTAGGGAACAGCAGTGTACTCAGTCTCTTACCCAGAAGTCTACTTCTGTTGCTACATACAGTCGCTCCTGCTTTGGCAAATAAGCGATCTGAAGAAAGTCTGAAGAAAACGATGGACACACTCTTACATTTTGGAACTTCAGAGATTTGAAACGTGGATCCAATAACGTGGCGGATGCTATAGGTGAACTCAGTTCGATGTGCCAAAATGGCCGTGAACCATACTGAACAAAATAAACTGAATAATGCATAAATTTATTACAGGAATCGAAACGAAAGGATTATTCATTTTGTGCTTTAGGATTTTAATTTAAAATAAAATAAAAACTATTAATGATTCTGTAGTAGTTTAACAAAGAGAATATTTTTTTTTTCTGCCTGTACATGAGCCGGAGTCAACTTCAAGTTGATTGCAGACACGAGCTGCGACTGACTTCATGTTAATGTCGGTCATTATATTTTTAGGCGGTGACAGAGTAACACACAAAAATGAGCACAATAAATTAAAAGCCAGCAAAAAAAGTTTTATTTCATTCCAGAAAATCAGAAAATCCATCTATTAAAATTTCATTGAATTTTTTTGAATGTTTTAAATTTTGGACTATGCCATTATATAGTATATGGAATACAACATCCGTTAAATGATCGGCAAGGGAGTTCGATTCTTGTGAGGTAATTTTCCATGACTTTTCGGCTGTATTGTGGCCATTACTTCCACGGATGTTGGTAGTGCTCCAAAGTTTGGAGATTACCTGCATAGACATGACCTTTTACATAACTCCGCAAAAGTAAATCCAACGGGGTCATATCACACGATCTTGGTGGCGAATTGATATCGCCAATATAATACTTCCTGATAACTTCCTGTTACTATAGGTAACAGATGGATTAGACGATGCCATATGGCATGGATGTGTAAACCCAACCTCGAAATAATTAACCCTTTAAATTGTGCGTTCTCTTTGATGAACTAAAATGCAGAAGCCCATAAGCGGTTCCCATTTTTTTACTGGACAATTCTATTTGTTGTGTATTGGAGAGAGAAATACTGAAAAAAAAGCCTACCCTCGTTTGCATTATTTTCTGTTGTAGGTACTGTACAAAATTATTTGATAGCAATATTATGGAAACGAAAGTATGATACCATACTGATGTCCCCATACTGATATTAGTCTAGTATCGATTGATTGGTATCGATACCAATATTAGTGATATCAAAAGAAAGTATCAATGCTGGTATCGTATCAGTAGTATCGAAACACCCTTAACCAAGAAAAATGAGGAAAGCATTGCTTAAGCTAATCCGTACATTTAAAAACGACACCAACTGGATACATGTGCGAAACTAGAGGCACTTACCTAAGGATTTTACTGATTGGAGGGATTTGTTGATTAAGATCTTGATCTTGAATAGTCTAGAACCCCGGACTATTGCGCAATCAGGGTAAGCAAATAATACTTCTTTGTATTGTTCAATTGTAATCATCCTTATTTTAACACAGCAATATAACAAGGATAAATTAAACCCAAACGTAAAACAATAAAGAATAAAACATGGACTAGAAATCAGAGGAAAGTTTCAGCATTGTTATTTGTAGAGTAATCCTTATATGATTCAAACGAGCAATAAAAACTTCGGATGTTAACAAAGTAGATAAATTCTCCTGCGAATGAAATTGATGACTACTGTCCATGAATGGGTTGAATATATGTAGACCAGAAGGAAGTGTTGATAACCATTAAACTCTTCAATGAATAAAGGGTAATCATTATTGCCCCAAACAACCCCATAACTTTTTATGTATGTATGTGGTGCGTATTTTATTTTTTTTTTTTTTTTTTACAGTGGAGGTTATATAACATTATGAGAATCATACGAGGCTGTCTCCATCAATAACTCCAAAGGACCTAAACCGAATTTATTGTTAAATAAAGAGAAATTTGTGTTTGCATTTCTATAAAAATAAATATAATAATATACGAGTACCTATAGCAGAAGCAAATTGTTTTCGTTTTTATTAAGTTAATTTTCAGAAAGATTAAAACAATTATGGTTGTCGAAATTATCATCCATCTGCTGTCGGAAAATCATTCCAATTGCGACTTAGTACAGTTCGCGAAATAATCACGAGCAAGGCTCAGATTAGATTCCCTATTCAGTTCCTTTAAGTTTCTTGAAATTTTGAACAGAACAGCTTCCTTGTGTAGAGCCACGAGCTCGGATGTGAATTCATAGTTCGAAGGAGACTACTGGAATAAGTCATAGGGTTACAACAAGGATCAGAGAAAGGACTGTGCCCTGAATTAACGAAAAACTTACAATTTTGATTGGTAACGAGATCGATCTAACACACTCTGTCGAACATTTTGTAGATGTGTGTGGCATTCGCCACATTTGAGAATTTGCTGGTGGTGAACAAATTTCCACTTATATGGAAAAATGCCTACGGAGTTCAAGAGGTTTGCTCAGAAGAGTACCTCTTCAAAATAAGACACTGAACATACTTTACTTTTCAGAACTTTATGGACGTTAGCTTCTGAAGCGGTTAAGTGCAAAATATACTGCTTGCAGCTAGCAAATATTCTTATGTTATCTGCTGAGCAGCACCGTACCTAGTATTGTTCTACCAGTTCTGTACGAAACCCTTAAAGTCCCTGGCATATATTAGGCAATATGACCACAACTTCATAACGGCTTGACGGATTTATTCCAAACTCATACCTGGAGTAGAGCGAAAAAGGAAATTTGATTCCATTCCCAAAATTAACGGTATAAGGGCTGATATTAAAAAATTCGATTTCCCCCAAAACCCCACTAATGGACCAGTTTTGAAGTGCAGGTGGTTGATTAACAGCTAAAAATAGAAAGCGACAAATGTCTTCTCTTATATTCTCGTCAAAACGTATTCGACTAAAAGTTCCAAGGAAGTTCTGGGACCTCCTGTGACGTTCAACTACCTATTAGGACATTTTACGAAATAGCGGGAGTTCTACTACCTCCCGGGAAATTTGTTGAGCTCCTGGGAAGTTCTAAGCCACTCCAGAAATTTAACGAGGTCCTAGGAACTTCAGTGATGTACTGGGACTTTCCACGAATATCCCGGAAATTCTATGATCCCCTGGAAGGACTTCTGATCTTCCAAAAAGTTATTTGATCCTCTAAGATATCTATGGAGTAGGGTTAAGCTTTGAGGAATTTGTTATCATTTTCTACAACCTTTTTAAAAAATGATGCGACCTATTGGGAAGACGTACGACCACCTGGAAAGTCGCACGAAATCCTGCGATGTCAGTCAAATTTCTGAAAGGCTCTTAGATTTCCCGAAAAGTACTACGATCTGCTGGGAAGTTTCATGACTTCCTACAAAACTGCATCATCCCCTGGAAAGTCCCAACTTCCTAGAAAGTTTTACAACATCAAAAAAAAAATACCACGACCTCCTGGAAATTTCTACGACCTCCTCGCAAATTTTATGACCTCCTAGAAAGTTTTACTCTCTCATGGAAAGTCGCATGAAATCCTGTGACGTCTGTTTCTCCCAGGAAGTACTACGATCTGCTGGGAAGTTCCATGACCTCCTACAAAAATGCACGACCCCCTTGAAAGTCCTAACTTCCTATAAAGTTCTATAACATCCAAGAAAATACCACTAACTCCTCGAAAGTTCTAGAAAGTTTTACTACCATTCTAGGAATTTTCACAACCTCTTGGGAAGTTATACGACTTCCTAGAAAGTGACGCCAATTTTTTTTAATGCACGTAAATAAAAGAAACGACAACTTTCAAATAGCCGAAGGTGCACGGTACGTACTCACGCCTATCTATACAGTGGCACGGTCAGATTTTAGGCAGAAGAAGAGCACACTCTACATGTTCATTTGAGCGATTTGGGTGAACGAGCCAATAGGTACTCAACTTTTTGATCGCGAGCGGAAAAGTTTGAGAACCACTGCTCCAGCAGAACAAGCCAAAGAAGCTGCAAGTTGGGGCGACAGCAGAACCATTGATAGGTGAACAAGTCCAGGTAGGACTTATGCCAAGAAGTCTGAATGAGCTATTCTGTGATCAAAATGCAAAGTTATTGCAGCGTGAAAGCACTAAAAGCAAACAGAGCCCTGTGATATAGAATATTTTCGAGCTGGAAGGAGAAAAGATACATTTTTAGAACCATAGAGGCCAGGGACCCAAATAATTTAAGGCAGCTCTCTGAGAACCGCCAATCGTCCATTTATAGGTACATTGTGCTATTTATAAGGTCTCAGGGGCCACAAAGTGTTCCTCCCTCGTTCTTTGTGCTATCAGAAAATAAACAATAATTAATTAGTCGTGGAAGTAATGCCTTCCCTTTCAGCGTTTAAATCCTTCGGCCTTCGTTGATCCGTATCAAATTACCACTACAATGCAATCTTACCTGCTTCCAAAGTTCAAATATATTCCTCACAGTTCAAATAATCCTGATTACAAAAGATTTGCTGAGATTACCTTAAATAAACTGCCACAGTTCTGACACATTTCAACAGCTTGAGGCACATGGCAATCAATCAATCTAATAGCATTATAACCTGCCTCGAGTGTATCAAATTAGAACGAGGTGAGATACTTCCTTTCTGTAAGCAAGATGGTGTACGAGTACACTGAAGAACTTTGGAAAATCCTCCAATTTAGGCGCACAGGTGCGTAAAAAATAAACCAATAAACAATTTATCAACAAGGTAAACATTTCTTTAAGGTAATTGGCTTAAACAAAAATTCGCACACAAACTTCAGAGGATGAACTTTGTTTTGTTTTCAAAGAATGGCATTCATTTAGACAAGTCTATAATTCATATTTCTTTGATGTGAAGCCCAATAGAACAACAATTTGGGTTAATTGCATTTTTATTGAGTGTCAAAGAATTCATCAAAGTATCTACGACAACTAAAAATAGTATCTATAGACGAAAACGGACAGCTCAATGCGATTTGAATGTGTCTTTCGCATTATTTACCCTTCTGTCGAGGTAAGTGGGTAACCAGGTAAGTACCATACAATTCTTTGAATCATAATATTGATTAAATGTTTTTGTTTTTCTAATAAGCAAATGAATTATGGTGGTATACAATGCCAGAAAAAATCGATAGAAGTGTTTACGCGTTTTGCATAAGTAAGCTTCTTTGTTTATTAGCATTAATTGAAATATTTCGTGACTGACACGATGCGAAGTTTATTTTGTTTTATCAACTCTACGAGTAAACGTATTCAAAGACAAAACAGTTGGAATGAAAATATCTTTCGTCGACAAGTCCAACTTTTTCCATTGTCTCTAATGATAAGTGTTGATCGCACTTTCGAAAGAACAATACAGTTCGGGGGTTATTCTTAGAGCTTGAAACTCCCTAATTGGTCTTTTGTTTTACGCTGGAATGTGTTAGCTACGAGTATTACAATGACCGACAGCTTCACGTGGGCTAAAAGAAAACCCACTTAGGTAAAATACGGAAATACTTCAATTAGTGTGTACTAGAGCGGAAACGAATTTCTATTATTGGGAAAAAGCAACCAAACCGATATGGCAATAACTTCTAGTTCAAGGAGTTTCTTTTTAACCGCTTTAGTGTCATGTCACACGATACAATATGCCTACAATATTTTTGGCGGAAGAAAAATCGTTGTGGCAGTTGAATTACGTAGGTGGTTAGTGAAAGTGGTTGGAAACGAACTCATCAAGTGGATTACCCGCACACGTTTTATTCGATTCGATTGAGGTAGGTACTTAGTAGTGAAGTCTGACATAAAATCCAATTAGCGATAATGGTGCACCATTTTGAGACCTCATCTTAGCGTATGCAATTGGAAGCAGCTGGCAAGAGATCGGATGGATAAACTTGTTGAATGAGGCGAAGTCCACGGCGGACTGCATTTCATTAAGTAAGTAAAGGATTTTAGGATTTTAATTTAAAAAAAAAATTAAAAGTATTAAGGTATTCGACTATGTTATTATGTATGGAATACATACGTTAAATAGCTATCACAGGAGATTTTGCAAACTCCAATTCTTGTAAGATAATTTTCAATGACTTTTCGGCCATAACTACACTGACGTTGGTTTTGAAGTGTTCCAAAGTTTGGGGATTGTCTGCATAGACGCGATGCTACAAGATGTAGTAGGATGCTACAATTTGAATGCGTTTAGCCATGGCTAAGCTATCCATATTGTAAAATGGCAAGGCAAAAACTAACTACCTGTCACTATGGATGACAGATGCATTTGACAGATGCCATATGGCAGGGATGTGATATCTCAATCTCGAAATGAATAATCCTTTATGTATACCTATATTTTATGTGAACCAGTTGTTGAAACCTAAGAAAATGTGTAGAGTACACCAGGCATCCTTTCGCCTGAATCGTCTCTTCAATCTCTTTGTCCAAAAGGATCTACCTGTCGAACATCTGCATAGAGGGTGAGCTAAAAAATGTCCATGGCAGTGTGCATTGTAAGGAATACCTAGCATTGTGGCTCTTAACTGCCCAACGGTACGATCCTTGTAAGGATCGTTCAATAAGGGCTATCGATCTTTATCATTTAATAAACAGAGCTGTATTTGAGGTACGTCCGAAATCTTTTTGCGGATTAAAGTACTTACATATCTAATTCAATTATATTTTAAAAATAACATCATTCAAATGGCATCCACGGATTCGTTTGCAAGAAGCGATCCGAGAGCCCCAATTTTGGATGACTCTTCCTCATAAATCCAGCACGATTCCCACCCCTCCCCCCACAAAATGTTTAAGGGAGTTAGATTTCACGATCGTGATAGCCAGTTGACATCACATCTTCTCGAAATAATGCGTCCTGTTGCTTATGTTCATACTATAGAATTTGGGCCGTTGACAGTTACCGCGCCGCCTCTCATTTCGGAAGACGTATGATTCAATGACACCGTCTGACTGAAATCCACACTGAATGCAAAAGAAACTCCTAGAATTATTGTGGATTGCCATCATCCGATCCGACAGAAAAAAATGCTCTTCATCGCTGAAGATGATTTTCGTATGGCAAACAGAGCACCAACTTTTATAATAAATATTTACAACTTTGACGCAATGGTTGAAGCATGTAGTTTTTCATGATTCCATAGTAACTGATCAAAATGCCTAAATCAGTAGCAGAGTTGACCTCGTGTGCTGCTATGAAAATTTTGATTGGTTGCTATGCCTTAGCACCATGTTGGTGAACGCGCGCATTGGCAGCTATGACAGAACACAATCGTCACATAATAAGAGCACTGTAATTTCAAACATAACCACAATCGTATAGGACTTTGTCTGATTTGGTCGTACCACAGAATTGGGGTCAGTCCCAATTCTATAGTGTCCTCCCAATAATGGATTGAAGCGAAATGTGAACTTTTATCGGATGTGAACTGTGGAGGGTTGAGCTCGTCGAATTCCTTCTGTCACTGTCACATTCATAGATGACCAGCACTTTCCAGCGCTATTCTACCAATTCGAAGGATTCGGTAGCTGAATTTATGGCTTTGATAGTGGGGACTGTTCTGAATTGCTGCTTGTTCCACCTGGAGGGCACTGGCCATCTTTGTCTGCCAGACATAACATGGGCTCTGAGTGGTTGGTGATAGTAGCTCAATAGTGCTCATAATCCAGGTTGGGCAGTGTATTTGCTTGTGACACGAGCTGTGCAGATTTGAGCCCAAATCAAGAACCACCCGACAGTAAGAGAGAAATTAATAAAATCGAATTTTCTCCAACCACTACACCAAAAAGGGGTTTCTCCTTGGTAGTACAATGGACCGAAAATCTAATACGAATGTCTCCAGGATTTGCAAATTTCCTTTAAAAAAAAAAAAAAAATAAAAAACACGTGGGAATAAATTGTGTCACCAAATGGTGCCTTCGATACATCTAGTAGTACCATGCACCAGGCAGGAAATGATCACACGTTGACGACTTTTAGTTGTCGTCAGCAACAAATTTTGATATCTGGAATATGGACAGAGAAAGTCCTCCAAAATGCAATGTGGAAGTCTTTTAGCGTAGGTGCTGCTAACAATTCAAAACTATGGGTGATAATTTTCAAGTTAAGCAATAATTAAGAAGCGTTCGAAAGTGCTATTGAAAGATATGGTCTTAGCTACCGCTCTATATGAGCAAAACCTACCCCCTTGTCATAGGTTTCATCATGTTCGAGCTCAAGCCCTGCAAAAAAATCATTTCGGTATCGACTAATTTGCAGAGAAGTCCCAACTAAATTTACCATTTAGCTAGTAGTCAATCGTTTGGAAATTGTCTGTTAGATATTCGAAATAGACGTGGAACTGACATCGGCATGGCACAAGACCACTACCTAACTTATATTCACCTTCGCATTGCCACTATCGGTTCAATAAAAAAACGCTTCTCTTCGACGAACTAGATGTGACATCTAAACAGGCCAAAGGAATTATCTTGGAACAACTGAGGGATTATGTTGTTCAAAGAATGGAGACAATTAGTAGCGAAATGTCACGGAATGTAAATGAGCACTGGAGTGTTGCAAAAAAAAATTTACTTGGAATCGAAACAGAAAGTATTTTCGGAAGATCACTAAGAAACCGTCGTACTTGGTAATCTGTAAATACCTGGATACGGATGGAAATGCGGAAACAATTTAATATTTGCATAGCGCCTACGCAGAGAGTAGAAACGAACTTGAATCCCAGTATAGTATGAAGATGAGGAAAGTCTGCGCCGAAAGTAGCGTGCGCCGTGACACGGGAAATTTCATCAACGCACTGGCAGCGACAGTAGAACCACATACGGAGTCACCAAAGAACTGATAGGTGGTCACAGCTTACATAAGCAACCAGTGAAGAATTTGAATGGTTTTCTGATGCTTTCGAATGAGGAAAAGCAAGGAAGATGTAGGGAACATTTTTGACTAATTTAAACCACATTGTGAATGAAGGTATTATATGCCCCAAAGCCTGGATGAGCTATCCGATGGGCAGAACTCGAGGCCTCGCACCTACCAACAAGGACGAGATCATTACCGCGGTCAAAGCACTCAAATCGAACGGCACTCGCCAACGACAAGCAACCTAACAGAGCATCTGTGTGCTTCCTGCAATCGGCAAAATAATACTCGTAGCTAAAATACCTCCCGGTTCTCCTGCGTGGACCACATTAAAACCCTACAGGTCGTCATCGAACAATGCACCAAGTATAGATTTGCGATGCATTTGCTTTTTATATGATTCAAGAAGGCGTTTGATAGTGTACAAGGAGTACATATGGCATGTCTTAAACAGGATTAGCATTCCAGGCAAACTGGATGCCACGTGCTGCATAGGAATAGGCTATCGAAGGAATTTGAGATAAAAATGGTTTTGACAAGATTGTTTACTATCGCCACCAGTGGCGTACACTTCTCTATGAAGATCTACTGAAATTTGTAAATTTACAGACTTTGAAGTGACGTTCTGATGTCGTCGGCATACTCTTATTACACCAATAGTTGGCAGGAAGTATTGATTGCCCTCGCGATCGAAGATCAGTACCAGTATTCTGCGTTGCCCTGACTGTAGCTAGTACGAAACCCTGACCAGAATACTACATAAGACATTAATGATACTGTATCTAGCATTTTTGATTTTAATAGAAACAACCTCACACTGAGATACACCCTATATCGCAGTTCTTAAGTTGGTTTTATAAGTACACACTTTCACCTATTTAATGTAGTTCTCTTGACTTAACAATATTGCGATCGTTTTTTTTTCCTATCCCCAAATTTGGGCTCGCGTAAGGCCTTCGATGACTACAATACTCCTCTGATCGCTACTACTGTTTCTGGTGGTGATAAGTGTTGATGTGTATCTGCAATCTTTTATTGTGTCGTATTTTATTCTTTTTAATAACATATGCCACAAGGTCACGATTTAAGCTTTGACTATTCCACGAAGGACTTTATTTTTAAATGTTTGTATTATTTTAAAATTTATTTTCCTTGTACAGCCCTATATTTGAATCCCACACGTCCAGTCGGGCTTAATATTTCCTGATATAGCATAATTATGTTCTGAATAGAAAGCTCCGAATTACGTCCTATTAGCCAGTATAGCTTTCTATATTTTATAGGTAATTCTTCTACTTTCTTTTTAATGTGTTCCTTCCAGTCTAATTTGACATTGAAGGTCTTTCCTAGATACTTTTTTGTATTAGCATTAGAAACTATTTGGTCGGGCAGAGAGCTTATTCTCTTGATCGTAAAGTTAATGTGGAGAGACTTTGCCTCATTCAATTTAATGCGCCATTGTTGCGTCCAAGCTATTACTTTATTGACTGCATCATGCAGCTTAACAGTAGCTTTTCCTGTGCATTTGTGAACTGCAAGTATTGCGGTATCATCTGCAAATGTGGCTACCATGAGATTGTTGTCTAGTGGTATATCCCTTGTGTATAATAAATACAGAGTTGGTCCGATAAGACTGCCTTGTGGGACACCTGCCGTTATTTCCTTCAATTCTGAGTCCTCTTCACCGTACCTTACTCTAAAAAATCTGTCTGCTGCATAAGATTTCATTATCTCATTATTGTATAGTTAGATCCCTATGAAGTTTGAACTCCAAGCCTTTATGCCACACTTCGTCAAAGGCTTGCGCTACGTCCAGGAATAATGCATAGCATACCTGTTTACACTATATTCGAGAGCTTTCTCTATCAAGTAAGTAATACGGTGCACCTTGAACGACTTGTCGAATACTTATTCCTAAACCCAAATTAATGGTTCGGGAAGAGTCGTCTTTCAATAATAATTTTGTCTAGACTTTTAAGGAGTAGTTTTTCAAAAATATTTGATAATATCGGGAGCAACGATATTGGCCTATAGGAAATAATTTCTGTAACTGGCTTACCTTGTTTCGATATTACGACTTCTTTAGCGATCTTCCAGTGATGAGGTGCATGTCTTAGTTCAAAACATTTGTGTTTAGTTTTACACCTTACATCCATCAACTGACTGCCTCCTATCAGTATGGTTTTCACAAATAATCAAATCTTCAGCTTATTCCAGGTCTTGATACCTATTAGACTGTAGCGCTGTTCAAAGGCACTTATTATTGCTTTATAGTTTTGTGGTATCTAATTTTCCGCTCCTGTTGTTGCTTTCTGTCTCACCCATATCCATCGTCTAATAAGGACCCAATTTCATTATGAAAACTTTAACACACTTCTTGGGCATGATATTATCGATTTAGAAGCCATTAATCATGTCACTTAAGCATAAACACTCTTTACAAATAATCACTTTAAGTTCAAGGACCTCCGAAGATAAGCCACCAAATTTGGAGCGCTGCTATAAATTTAATTTCAGAAATATTCAAGATTTATAGCACGTGTCGAGAGAATATGACAACCCCAGTGGCATTACTTTCTTCGAAAAGGATACAATTAATTGCATCCCATGCCTATAATACAACTCGTGGACTAAACTAACTACTAAATGAACCCAATTCAATGTCATTGACCATTCCAGTAAACTTTTTAGGAATCCATCACTATAGTGATCTGCATTTTCTTCTAAAACATTTTAATCGCAAAATTACCTCCCATGAATAATGCTAATTAATTTAAAATAATACAATTAATTCGATGCTTAACGATCTGGGTCCCTAATCTGTCCCGGCAATCAATTTCGAATCAATTTAAAGCGCACAGCGCAGAGGCTACAACAACACTGTTCAAATTAATACCACAATAAATCACGACCGGATTTAACCGCAGCAGGACCCACCGATATTGCTCCCCGGGTACTATTGGCCACAACTCAACTGCCTCCTCCTCTTAACAAGAACTACACAGTGCGTCCTTCGGAATGAATCAATTCAAATTGTCTTTGTTCTTCGGTTTCCCTCGTTCTATTCAAGGACTTTTCGCAGGTTCCCATGTGAGTTCATCCCCCAACCTTCCTGCGTTTACCTACTTTATTGCCTGCCAATACATTTCGTATCGAATTCCGTTCTTATCATGCGAATACATTACGCGCACGAGGGGTCTTTCTAATTTGATTTTAAATTAGTCGCTCGGAAATTGTGGTGCAGTTATTAATTGAAAGGACGGATGGAATGTCAATCATTTTTCTGGAAATATTAGGGTGCAATAGTGCACGACCCCGGGGGAAATAAATGCCCAAATCAAACTCCCGAAATTGATGGACCAAGTATTTTTTGGGATGCCCATTCCCGTTTGATGGTGCCTGTAGATGACGTCCATCATAGCGAGTGATTATGGTGTTCCTCACTGAGTGAGGCGAGGAAGTGTATTAAATTTGCTCGGACAGATTTAATTACATCTACGGCGATGGGACGCAGGAGTGATAATTAATTACACTGTCAGGACGAAGAACTCAATCCAAGGTATTGGTATGTTTCCGGTAGATTTTCCAATCTCTGACTTTCGTGAGAGCATGTTTCGTTTTTTGTATTTCACTTTTCGGCCTAATGGGTTTTGCTGACCGTAATCGGTGATGAATGACCTTATGTGCGATTTTGCTCATTTAATAGGAACATTCGGAGTAAATCGATCGAGATATCGATATCGATACATAGTATGTGTGCTGGTATTTGTCACATAATCGCACACTAAAATTGAAAGGAATCTCGCATCGATAAAGTCAGGGGTTAATTTATTTTATTAAGTATTTTTTTCATAAATTTCAGGAGCTTTGTCAATTCAAATCGAATAACGTCGAAGGCGGAGAAGAGTAAATGGGTTGTTTACGATTGAATTGAATTTTTATCATCATGTGAATGAGTAAATACTCGTAAGTTACGGAGTTAACGGCCGTTTTTGTGAGCCTGTATATTGGAAAAGTTTGTTGAATTTTGAATTCTGGGCGAAGTATTTAATTTATTTTCATTACTATACGCTTCAGTAGTTGGTAAAATGTTCTTGAAGAGAAGAATGGGCAGGATGAATTGTAACGTATTCCTATTTTAGGTGCCTGTATAAAATATTCATGAAGGCATGACGTGCTTCACCAAAACTATAACCCGCGGCACCGAAACCATGACACTTACTCCAAGACATGACGCGCAACACCGAAGCCATGAGCCGAGTCACCACAGCTATGACAAGGGTGACCAGGTAGCTCATTTTGAAGTTGTTTTGGCCTGTATGTTGCTGAAGAAGACATGAAATGATCTGTCGCTAAGCATCTTATTCAGGGTGATAGCTGTTATGAGTCATGGTATAACTTCAATGGATTTGAGAACTATACCATCTATCCAGACAGTATCGCATGGAGCTATTGGCCCAATACCGTTTAAAGGTCGACCTGGTAGCCTGCTTCGATATGTCCCTGAAGTCTGCTTGTTCCATAGATGTAATAGTGTCTGTAGTTGGTTCAATTCTGTTGTAGATTGGCCCTTGAAACATCTTAAGTACTGTAGCTTTATTGCTTGTCATTCGATTTTAGGAAGACCATGGTTATGGATCTCTTGAGACCTTAAAGTTCTTGGAAAAATTTGTATTTTCGACAGTGTGTTGCTATTTTTCATTGCAAACTTTGTCAAGAGGCTTGCGCAGCTCGTCTGCAGTGTCGGGATGGCAGCTCGTTTCGAATGCTTCGCAAATGCTATCATTTTCTTCTATTCATCCTCTCATGTATAATTTGACGCAGCTCCTTGACTCCGTCTTAAGTAGCATCAGAATTTTGATGCCGGTTTAAAGTACTATTGGTCTGAGTTGGCTGTGTGTCAAGTTCAAGCACTGGTCGCTATTTGCACTTACGAGTATGAATGAAAGATCGGGATTATAGTCCCTTTGTTACCATCTGCACCTACGTTTAGGTGGTTGGCTTCAGCCCAGTTAGATAATCTAAGAATTGTTAAAAAGTGGTAATAGTTTCAGTGTGGGCATAGTTTCATTGATGTTTTGTATATACTAGTTATATGTATGCCAGCTACGTTGGCAATAATAGAAACAATTTTGTCAGAGTTTTGCTGCCCATAGAATCCATAGACGTCGTTCCGTTGAAGGTTGACGTTGACGTTCACGTATTGCCGGAAAGAACAGTCCCATAAGAACCGTCGTATACCTTCGTTGACGGATGACAGCCGATGAAATTTTGTTGTTGCTATTATTATTGTCCGATTGTCAACGGCGATGACAGTTTTGCTACACTCTCCAATGCTTCCACCAATGAATGTGCTTAC
This sequence comes from Pocota personata, assembly GCA_963082735.1. Classification (NCBI taxonomy): domain Eukaryota; kingdom Metazoa; phylum Arthropoda; class Insecta; order Diptera; family Syrphidae; genus Pocota; species Pocota personata. The sequence continues at coordinate 271,111,251 of OY720429.1, forward strand.
TCTCAATTCGTGAATGTGTGTAAAATGTGATGAATGTGTGTAAATATTTGACGCAAACAAAACACATAGAGCCGCAGCTCGAAGGCCTAGGTTCTCGCAGCCATTCGTTTTGAGCAACACACGAATACCTTCCTATACCTATGTGCCTATAACGGTCCAGTCATTCTCGTTACCTAGGTATCCGTAACGACAAAATTGCGATTAAGTGTAACAATTTTGTATCTGTTTTACCACACCTCAATGCACGTCGATAAGGGTTAATTGCCATTTGCCATTGTGTTAGTGATGCGATTATTTGGAAAATGTAATGAAAATAAAAGATTGTGAAAAGATTAGAAAAAAATATATATTTCGAGGCCTAAATTAACAATGTTAGTTTATTTTATGGAAAAAAATCACGACATCGCCAACAACTACAAAAATTGTTGGAAGAAACTGGGCAATTATTTAATTTTTTTTTTTTTTTTGATAAATATCTATGAAAGCGAAGTTAGTTGCGCTTCTAAAAAGAATAATCTTTTTCTTTTCAGCTGGCATCAAATTTTGCCATCTTTTTCGTTACACACAATCATTGCAAATCGTGGATGTCTTTATCTGAAAATCGTTTGTCATACCTCTCATTTCAGAATATTTAATAAGGCCCCGGTATTATGGCGCAGCCGAAGGAAGTAGCTTCGCAAGACAATTTTATTCCACTTATTTTTAGAGTTAGCTTCAGATGACATGATTCAGAATTTTATTTCGTGTCTCCCAAAGATCAAGGTAACAAGTATAAATTTCTATTCTCATAGTCGACTCAATTGACACATTCAATCCAATTTTGGTTGTCATTTTTCGATGATTGTCATTTTATTCATCATGCATCATCATTTATGTACATAAATACTAGAATGCTATTGCATTTGATCAGTAGTATCAAATAAGTTAGAGAAGTCGCACATGGAAGAAAACGACAACGGAGTCGGAATGCGAAATAAGTATGATACATACTTCAAAAGAATCATTCTTGTATTGAAAGTACGTGTAATTCCATTTTACGTGTACGAACATACCTAAAATAATATCAGGTGACAACCTCCTGTCACAATGTCTATTACGTAGTAATTGATCCGGATTCCCGTTGTCGTTTGTCGTTTACCAATGATTTTCGTTTAATTCGTCACGCGGTTTATAAATCATTATTAAAAAGCTACCAATTTCGTTAACATAGTTTTTTGTGTAAAAGCCATATTTTAAAAATACACAAATTTAACGAAAAGCACATTGGTAATTGAGAAGTAAATTATTTCTTGCAACACGCTGTATTTCAAAATTTGAAACACCAGTTGCACTAAATTCTGCATCATGGACTATCCTATAAGTGTGTAAAGTTTCGAGTGTATAGGTTATATGGAAGCTTCTAGAGGTAGTGAAAGAAAGTTTTAGAAACATGTTCATGTAGATTATCTTCTAAGTCTACAAGGGTTGCAAAATGAAAATAGTACCACCCACTAGATTAAAAAAATGTTGGATTGTACTCCGAGATCTTTTTTTATCGTTATCTCATAAACGGATGGATTTTCGAAAACAAATTATAAATACGAGTACACAAGATAATTACTTTTGTTCTACACAATGGTTGTCTCGAAAGTTCATATTTATACATAAAAAATTGGTCAAGTGCGTTATGGATAATTAATAACTATCGGCCAATTAGCATCATTTCCATCATATACAAAGTATGCGCCAAACGTTTTCGAAGAAGACGGAAGACCATAACCAACCGAAAGAGCAGGCAGGCTTTCGGTCACCTACAATCGATAAACCAACTCATCGAAAAAACTTTAGAATATAACAAGAAATTGTATATAGCCTTTGTAGATTTTTACAAGGGCATTTTATTTTGTAGAGCATGTTAAAATATGGTAAGCTGCTAGAAAAACAGGGAATCCCACACAAATTCATAAGAATCCTAAGAAAACTATACAAGAACAGCGTACCGAAGATTACGGCTGAAAGAAAATGTCCAACTTTTAGAATTGACAAAGGAGTGAGATAAAGAGACCCTCTATCAACAGATCTATTCTGCGATATATTATAACTATTCTGGGTATAAAGATAGACGGAGAAAAATTATTAAAATTTTGCAGAAAATTTTAATGAAATGGAGGACATACTAAAAAGAAAAAGTCGCAAAGATGCAAGAAAGTCGGTTTAGAAATGATTCAGTTGAAAACAAAACTCATGACCAACAGCTCATGATCGACATCGAACTAAAAAAACAGCCCTCATACTATCTCAAACGACTTAGAAGTGTGGTACAATAAAAACCATTCTCGTTATCATAACGATATGGGCATTTACGATAGCTAGGTAACGATTTTCAATGATAGTGAAAATACTTTTAACAATATTAGGTATAATCTCGTCTGCAAAGGATTTATTTAAAAGGGTTACACACGATCAATTTTTTAAAGTAAGTGAAATCAGTTTTCAAGTTCTTCAAAATGAAAGGTTAAGGTCTTCATAAAATGGGTAAATTCGAAAGGAACTTAATATTTCGAAATCTAGAGTCCATTACATCATCAAGCGGCGAAACCGGATGTAATGATCCCAGGCCGGACAGTGGACGTCCAAGAAAAATCATTAAGCAGGAACATAACTTGATTGTGATTACTAGCAAGCGTAATCGAAGGCTTATGGTACCAGAAATCTGCGGAGAGATCAACAGGTATAGAGAAGTCCAAGTCTCCGTTACAACTATCAAAGGCGTCTTTGGGAGAAAAATTTATTTGGGCGTGTTGCAAAAAAAAAACCGTTACTTCGGCGCCAAAATTGTAACATTGCGGACTGAAGAAAGGTTCTTTGGACTGTTAAGCGGCCATTACACGATCAATCGATTGACATCAAGCATGGTGTATGTGTGGATTCACGCTACCACTGTCACTTTATGAAAAATGCAAGAGCAATATGTGCAATACAATCCTCCGTTTTACTCATCGTACATCCGTATACCACGAAAACTCACAAAAACTAAAAATTTCACGTCAATCGATTGACCGTGTAAGGGTCGCTTTAGAAAAAAAGGGTTTTTCGTTCGACATTCCGTAGAACAAACAGCCTTGAGGCAATGTATTGTGCCCACCGTAAAGGATGGAGGTGGATCTATTTTGGTATAGGAAGCCTTTTCCTTCAGCGGAGCCAGTGATTTCGTTTGTATCGACGGCATTTTGAACAGAGGGCTACAGAACCATCCTAATTGAGAACGCTATTCCAAATGGTCTTCGGTTGATTGGAAAAGGGTTCATCGTTCAACAAGATGACGACTCCAAGTGTCAATTAACATGGTTTGGGCACCGTGTCGCTAGATTTGAATCTAATTGAACTTTTATGGGATCACTTAGACTGAAAGCTTCGCCAAATGTTTTTTTCTTCACCAAAAATCTTTTTGGCCGCAACTGAACGACACATGGAATAATGTTCCCACCTAAACAGTATCAAATTTGATAGAGAGGATATATGAATACTCGAGGAGGATACTCCGACGAAGTTAAAGTTTTTTTTTTAGAAATAAAGTGAAGTCTCAGTTATATGAACTGATACTCTAATAAATGTACTTCGCGCACTTACGATGGTCATATATGTAAGTGAATTTCTGTTGACAATTTTTAGAAGTAAAAACAGTTATTTTGTCTAGACAGAATTTTTTTAAAGTTTGTTGATGCACGCTCGAAAATTTCGTAAATGGAATGAATATGGAGCAAAAGGGAGAGATTATTATGGCATTAGAAAAGGGGTAGTCTGTTAAATCTCTTTCAAATAAATTCAACATTGCAAAGTCCACCATTGTGGGCTGCATACATTAAATCTTTGACAGCTAAAATGGTTTCTGGAATCGAAAAACAAAAAAATTTCACCAAGGATATTTCCCAGATATGGAAACACATTTGTACAAGTAGTTTATTAGGCAGAGAGAAACCAAGCTATAACTTCTTTTAAGCTCAAATATGGAGAAGAAAAAACCTTTTCTGCCAGTAACTGCTGGATGACGAAATTTAAAAGGAGGTTTGGCATACGATTGTTGGCTATTTGCGGAGAGAAGCTATCGGCTCAGCCGGAACTTATTCCTGCATTTAAGCTTGAACTTGATCGAAAATGAAACAACTTGAACTAGAAAAAGAGCAAATCTATAATGCATATGAGTCCGGTCTGTACTTCAAAATGCAATGGTGAAACATTTGTGTCTGCCAGTGAAAAAACTGCCCCTGGGAGGAAGATAGCAAAAGAGCGCATAACATTCTTAGCATATACTAATGCTACTGACAGTTAAGGCCTTTAGTTATTGGAAAGGCCAAGAGTATTTAAAAATTTTGAATTTCCAGTTGATTATGATCATTCGAAATCAGGGGTCAAATTACCGCACCAGTTATCGAGCAACACGTGACTGATAAATGTTGATTTGACATGACCGCTTAAGAGATCTAATATCGAGTATCGAATTCTGCCATCAGTGATCGTGTATTTATTTATTCGATATGGTTTCTGCTGACGAGCTGAGGTGCATTTTGGAGAAAATATGTGAGAATATCTTTGTTTATTCTTATTTTTGCGTTTGTTTAAATTTATTGTTTGAAATTTAGTTCAGGTTGAGTCTAACTAAAATTAACCCTCTGCAAAAGGAGATTTTGGTAAATTTTATGAGCTGGGACAGCGGTTTAGATGCATCCTCTAAAATTTATATTCTCTATTATAAATAAGAATGCACTCTTATTTGCCTGACTGTTTTGATAGAACTGCAATCAAAAGTGTATGTTGTAAAAGATATTTTCAGAAAATTATAGTTTTGTATACGTACGCAGAGTCTTCTAAAGAGAAGGGATCGCTTTTATCTCTTAAACGTCTTCGTTCAATACACTCATAGCGACCATCCTCTGAATCAGAAGATGAAAAATAAATTAAATATTCAATTTTTAATTGAAGACGATAAATACAAAACTTTTCCTCACACAAAAATTAATGGTTTTGATATTTGTCAGCCATCTCAGTTCAATGTAGTAGAATTGTACTAGTACAATTTTCAAAATGTACTCGACACGTGACCATTCTTATGTGATCATCCCAATGTAGTTACTCGATCACTCGAAAGCGTATGGATTTCACTCACTCGTTAACTGATGTCGTAATTCAAACCCAAAGCAGATACAATTTCAAAATGCTGGCATCCGATACTTCACAGAAGAAGATGAAGATGATGTGCCTTTGTCTCGATACTTGCAAGGAATTCATCCCGAACTAGCTGATGCTGCTCAAATGAGCTTAGCGATGATGAGAGAAGCTGTCCCTGATTTTACCAGAGGATCCCATGCCTATCATAGAAGAATCCATGGTACTCCAGAAGATCAACCACCGAAAATAATTCAGCTGTCAGAGGCAAATACAGCTCTAAATACACTTATAGGTAGGTTGGGCTTCAGAAAATGAACTTCCTTACGAAGAACTACTGATGCTGAGAAAAATGCGTGAAAGAGCTATCGAACTTGGATTTAAGAAAACTGTCCAAACAAAAATATCCCAACTTTTTCAACCGATTTTAACTCAGAAAATTTCAAATTTTGTACATTAACTGGAGAAAATAAATAAAAAAAAAATATTTGGCGCAACAGCTCTTTAAGTGCCAGGGCCTAGCTTCTCGCAACCACTCGTGTTGTGTGCGTTATATTTTTCACACGAATGGAAGGGAACTACAGTTTTAGTGCCGTATCCGAACGGCAATTTGTTTTGAGAAGCTTTCTGGTGACAACAATGACAAAGGTGGGATCGTGAAAAAACTTGTTGGTGTTTTCTGGGATTCGAACTTGGAACCTCTTGCGTAGTGATCCGACACACTAACCACTACGTCACGACGTACTTTAATTTAATTTTTTAACCATTTCAAAAAAAATCATTTCATACTTCTCGGTTATATGAACTGGCCCAACAATGATTTGTTTATACAAGTGAGACTTCACTTTAATTAATTTTGTTCATTTGTATTTCCTTATTTCATGCAAACTGTACTCAAATAAATACAAATAAGGGAAAGATGATAGATTACCGCTTCATTGTAATAACGCCTTCTTTTCATAGAACTTATTGGTGGTCTTAAACTAATGAACGGTAATGCATCCAGATATCATTCTCAGAAAAGCACGAAACACACGAAGCATACAAGCTTATGAAGATGCCCTCTAATCATTCCACCGGTTCTGGGGCCATATGAATTTACTCACTCTCCTTTAAAATAAATTACGATTCAACTTGTGTTCTATCTTTCGTAGGCGTTTCAAAATAACAAAATTCACGGCCAGCACTTTGGGTGGAATTTATATTACCAAAAAGTTGAATCGAAAGCTTCTACAGAAATCCTCATAAAATATTTAGCACACGGCCGGGCACCTTCGCCTAAATGGATTCATTTTAAAAAGCAATGAATGCTATTTAAAAGAACTATACCATTCGGAAAGAAAATCAACAAAATAAATCAAATTTCCGACCTATACCAATGTGATGTCATACATAAGAAAATACAATTCCACTCGAAATAAAACAAAAAGATTTATTAAAGAAAAAAATTATTTTTATTTCCCCTTAAAAACATAATTTTTTTCTTCTTCACTTTTATACTATATACTTTCACTAAAGTTTCTTTTGTTTTGTTTTTTTTTTTACGAATTCTCAATTTATGTAATAAATTAATATTTATAGTAGTGTCTTATTCCTTTTCATGTTGTTATTGTTGGTTTTATTTGTTTTTCTTTTTCTTTTATTTTACCTTTCATTTTTCGCCGTTTTTTTTTTTGCCGTTTCAACACAAAGAGAAGAACAATTACGTAATAATTATTAAATTAAGAATTTTCCTCATCTCACTTAATATGTTTCATTCGTTTTCTTCTTCTTTTTTTTTGTTTTTTTGTAAATAAAAAAATATATTTATATTACGAGAATATTTGCAAAAAAAAAAAAAAAAAAATACTAAAATAATAATTAAACTTAAAAAAAAAGAAAATAATATTTATATATAGAATATGGAAAAAAAAAAAATTAGAACATATAATAATGAAACATTTAGAAAAGCGCGCGCAAGTTTTACACGAAGAAATTTATTCTAAACAAACAATGCGACGTAGATTGCAACGTAGGGTGACAAATAATTGTTTTTTTGTTAAAAAGTATAGCTAGGACGTCTTACTTGATGTTGTGTTTCCAATTTTTCTTTTGTTTAAATATATATTTTGTATATAGGTATTAGATTAAGTGAACATATTTTTTTATTATTACATTAGTCCGACTTTAAACTAATTTTAAAGTGGATTAAATGATACGCTATAAATATATTTATTTTTTTTTTTTTTCTTTAAATTATTATTTCTTCCTTGCTCGTGTTGCCATATTGTTGTTTGTTATCAAAATATTGTGCAATACAGAGGAGAGAATGCACTTTTGGGGGGGCGGGGCGGGGCTGACGCATTACCTGTCGTTGGCGTCGTTGGAGCGTTTGCAATATAGATCAACGTTAAATGTTTTTGTATGGTTGTATTTTTTTGCGTTTTTTTAATAATTTTCTTTTTTATTATTTTTATTATTATGTGTGTGTGTGTGTGTAGTTCTGTTTTTTTCTGTTTTTTTCTTTTTTTTTCTTTTTATTTTATTTTAAAGTATTCAGCAGCAACCAGACTTGGTGGTTTCCACTGGACGCCCTTGATCGATTTTAACTTTACTGGCCGGTTCGGTGGCACTTGACGGCGGTCCAACGCGATTTTTGATCTCAGCTGCCATTGTCATGAAAGCTTGTTCCACGTTAGTTGCACTCTTAGCTGATGTCTCAAGGAATGGAATGCCTAATTGGTTTGCATACTCCTATTTAAAAAAAAAAAAAAAAACATGTATAAAAGACTCGTCATATTGCATGCACATGGGTTTTAACTTACCGCAGCAGTGGTATGCTCAACCACTTTTTTGGTGGTCAAATCACTTTTATTTCCTACAAGCAATTTATTTACATTCTCACATGCGTAACGCTCGATTTCTTCCAGCCATTGTTTGACATTATTGAATGACTCTTGATCCGTGCAATCGTACACAACAATAATACCATGAGCGCCACGATAGTATGACGAAGTAATTGTACGAAACCTCTCCTGACCAGCAGTATCCCACTAAAAGAAGTAACAACACACATACATTACCACCAATGTCCCGAGAATGATGTATAAATACTTACGATTTGCAATTTAATAGTCTTTCCGTCCAACTCAATTGTTCTAATTTTCTGTAAGGGAAAGGGTGTGCGTTAGCAATGGTAAATTGCATAAATATTCAGTAAATACTTACAAAATCCACTCCGATTGTGCTAATGTAGCTCTCTGTGTAGGTATCATCCTATTGGTACGAATAAAAGATTAATTTTACAAGAAAATAAATAAAACAATCAATGGTGTGTTACTTACGGCAAAACGAAGCAAAAGGCATGATTTTCCGACTCCAGAATCACCAATTAAAAGCAATTTGAAAAGGTAGTCGCTGTAAGAAATAATAAATAGCAGTTTAGATACGTGACTAATGTTATGAGAAGTGGAAATTGATGAGATATTTCTTTAACGTTGAATAAAGTATGCTTGAGTGAAACATAGGAGTGAGAGTTGGGAGTATTATTGCGCTGTAGGATAATTTTCTACTATCCCACTGTACGATGTACCAAAGGGGATAAAATAACTCCGCCACACCTGTGTATGTTGTGCCCCCTTTATAAAGTCAAATGTGAATGGATTTCCTACAAACTGTCCAGGCGTGGCACATAAGCTTCACGTGAAGGGAATTACCCATATAAGGGAAAGGATACACTTGGTACGCAAGATTCACTCGATGTCTTGTATCTATTTTATTTTCATTGATTTAATTAGCTTCTTCATTCCCTAGGTTCACGCTGATAAGAATACAAGGGCAGAAAATCGATAATGTGACCAAATACATTGGAGTTCGCAAGAATTGAAAATATTCAAACGTGATTGACGTGAGAGACGAACTGAATGCCTTGTAATAAATTGCAAATATGTACATAAAAAATTGTTTGTTATAAAATAATTCGTGAAACACACCCAGCGCAGACACAGTGCTGCTGGGCGCATATTTTTACGCAGCGCTCTTAAGACATTAATGTAGTAGTTGTGACTTATTGACATCATCATAATAATCCACTTTTATCCATGAACAAGAAACAAAATAAAACAAAACAACTCTGACTGGGACTTGTCCAACGACTGCCTGATTCGACCAGCAGACCATTAACCCGATTAAGTCAAACCCATTCTCTGAACAGAGAATTAGGATTATCGTCGTCAACCATCTAAACACATCGTGGTAGATTACCAAAATGGGCTCATCTCATCATCTTAAATGTTGGGACAGGGATCGAGGGTGACAATATAAAATGTAAACCCATTGGGAACTATTGTAGTACATTCAAAGAAAGAAAAACAAAATAACTAGCGTATAGATCGAACGCTAAGGCAAGGTCACAAAGAATGTGACTGTTGAATGAACGAGAACAATGTTGAACCAAGATTGAATAAGGATAAAAGACTGTTAGGTAGCTTGTACTGACCTGATAGTAAGTTTGTTAAACTTTCATTTAGAAAAATAGGCAACTTAGGACAGAGCAACTTAAAAGAAAACGCTTATAACCAAACAAGCTTTGGCTCTATAGCTGAGTTTAAACGAGACGAAGAACCTGCAGATCGTGGACCTACATTTCAACACAATACAAATTGCCATATAAAAAGCAGTTAGAACTCGAACTTGATGCCACATTTTCAAGGAGCGGCAAATGTGTCATCATTATCAAAAAACAAGATTTACGCACGATATTGTTACGAATCAGGAAATCAACACCTTGGAGATCAATATACGAGTAAAGTAATAACGAGTGGGCCATCTGCTGGTTTCTTTTTAAATTACATTTAAAATGTTATTTTGACACTTGACAGCTCTTTCCCGCTAAAGAAATTGACAGAAACACAGTATCATATCTCCGCGGTACGAAATAAATCGATTTGCGCTTGAAAAACGTTGGGAAACCAATATTACCAAACGTGAATATTGCAGTTGTTGCCGAAAGTGTGCACCTAAACTTGAAAACATCAACTTGCCATAGGTCTCAGCAATTTTTCCCTTACAAGGTCCAACTGATTCAGGAATTAAAGCAGAATGCCCATCCGCTTCGTTATCGCTTCTCTATTTGGGCTTGAGAGTTGCTCGAAATTCACGTCGATTTTGCTATAAAAAAATATATTTTTTTCGGATGACGTGCATTTTCATCTCGGCGACTATGCAAACAAACAAAATTACCGCATTTGGGTCTAGGAAAACCCACACATGGTCGTAGAGAAGCGAATGCATCACTAGCGTGTGGCTCTTTGCTGTGGTTTGTGGAATGGCGGCATTATTAGCCCATTATTCTTCGAAGATGAAAATGGCAACAATGTTGCTATGAAGAGCGCTCACTACAGAGGCATGATAACTGATTTTTTTTTTCAAAAACTGAGAAAAACTTGGACGATCTCTGGATCCAGCAAGATGGCGCTACGTGCCGTACAACAATCGATCTTTTGCGCACTAAAGGCGCCGACCCATAGAATCCGTCGATCTGTTGCTGCGACGTTTTTCACTGAGCGCTAGAATACACGTATTCTTATTGAAGATGGCCCATAACCGACGTATGTATGCACTTCGACGGATAAAGTAGGTTTACTTTCTACTTCTTTAGTCCATTGACCCGATGGCAGTCAGCAAATTGAGAGTAAGTACTTTCATTGGTGAAAGGAAGCATTGAGAGAGAAGAGAAACTGTCATCGCCGTTGACAATCGGTTGACATATCAATCTATCAACGAAGGTATGCGACGGATTGTATGGGACTGTTCTTTCCGGCAATACGTGAACGTCACCGTCAACCTTCAACGGATTCTATGGGTCGAGACCTAATGTTCACTAAGCGTGTAATCAGCCGTTTTGATGATGTTGCTTTGCCTCCGCAGAGCTGCGATTTGACACCGTTGAATTTTTTTTTTTTTGTGGAGTGCCACTTTTTTTTTCTTTTTATAATTTGCGCGCGCCAAAGGGAATATGAATAGAGAGAGAGAAAGAATGAAAGATTAGTGTAGTAGTTTGAAACTGTGGTATCAAGTTTGAGTAAACTCCAAGGGTGGCCGTCCAGATAACTGGGAGCATTTTTGTTTTGCTGTTATTGTCATTGCTTATGATTCACAGTAATTTTTTCCATCCTCCTGATATCACGATCAAGTTGCATTTTCAGCCGTATGCCCACCCTACTGCCAGTTTTATGCCGCCTTCGCAGTAGAGTTGATTTAGCTTTCGCAATTCATTGACTTTTTTTTGTTTTATTTCATACGAAATAAATAGATGATACTTGCCATCAGGATTTGAACAGTGAACCTACAGCGTGACGAAAGATGATGTTAGCACTACACCACGGCCACCTTTTAAAGATTGTTGTAATGCTGACAATCCAGAAACGATTCAGACACAGTGAAATAGAACCACGAACCATCGAAAATATATTGCAAAATTGGGCTAACAGAATGGACTGCCAAGCCAGCCGCGACATCCATTTAAATGAAATTATTTTCCATAAATAATCGGAAAGTGTACTATTTTCAATAAACTTTGAAAAATATTAAATAGATTTTTTTATAGCAATTTTAAAAAGAAACCAACAGATGACCCACCGTTTATATCGAGTCCGCAACAGCTGCCATACAGGTAAGAACCTTTTCTCTTTCTACCTTGCCCAGGAGAGGTACATATTCCCGAAAGCCATTAACATGACTACCTCCAAGAGACCTGATTCATACGTATGGCACAACTATGTCCGAGGACAATGATGTCAAAGGTGGAACAATGCTATACTGACAATGACAGTTAAATTGCAAAACTTCAATGACGTGACTTGCCACTTGAAACTAATGCAATCTAATCCACTAAACACAATGGCTCTTAATAATAAACGAATTTAAATGAAATTTTCATATTTAGAAACGTCTCTAATTCCAAATCGATAGTAATAACCTCGAATGTCACCTCCTAGAACATGAAACACGTAACGAGTGACTCACCCGACATTTTAAGTGAAAATGGGCGAAGAACAAATTGTACGTGATTTTGACAGAAAGAACGATTAAATGCGTTAAACTCTAAAGTAATGCAGAATTTTTAGTCTGAAATATGAATTAATCTGGCAAAAGTTATCTGTGCAAGTTCATAGTGGCGAAAATGAGTCACAATACCTATGTATTCTGAATTTACCCTAGCAAACAATGGGAACGCGTTGAAAAGAACTGAAACCAAGTTGTGGAACGAAATGGCGCCTCAACGTTTGCCCTACCCACTTGTGATACGATACTATCGAAAGTGCCAGCGAGTGTTCGCTTTTCTTAAAACTTGCTCTAATAAAGTGCAATTATTATTTTCAATCTTGGTATTACGTAGAAGTTTTCACAGCGCCGCATTTAATACTACATTAGCTGGATGGGCTTATGCGTTGTATTAATCTCGGTGTATTCATATTTTTTTTATATTTTTTAACTCATTTTCAATTAACAATTGAATCAACAGGAGTCTTAATGTCACAGTGATATCAAAATTTATATTTAAACAACATATGTATGTATGTAGACATGCGCACGATAAGTCACTTAGCAAATATGCGCGACTGTATGACAGTTTTAAGAATCATCAAAGAGCTGATAGTCACAGCTTAAACTAACATCCGATTACTTTGAATGAGAGCCAATTGAAGCGAATGAAGAAGCATTTTGATATTAATACAGTGAAATGTGACCCCATGTCAGATTGAAATCTCCTGGGGACCAATTTCCTGCATAATATCACGAGATGTCTACCGCGATCACCATTCAAAGGAAACAATAATGGCATTCATGCCAAGAATATTAGATCAAGAGGCCGATAACGTTTCCGACACTTTATCAACAGTTAGCGGGAGAGTTCGTTTGACTTTGACGTCCTTTCTCAGGCGCATAGAATGAAGTCTACCTAGTCCGTCACGGGATTATGTATGTACGTCGTCCAAATGACTGGAGAGGCAGGTGAACTTTGATCTGCAGCAAAAAGATTCAGCATCGGAAATAACTCATCCGTTCAGGTAAAAATTACAGGATGTTTAAAGAAGAGGAACAGAGGAGGAGCCTATGCACGTTGGCTTTGAATGTTTGAAGGTTGTAGTGATGGGGAAATACAGAGCCTGGTAGATCATTCCACATTCGTGTTGTTCGGTTTATAAATTGACAGTATGACTGAAGTCTAACTTTAGGGTAAACTGATGTGCATTCGAAGCATGTCGCGTATTGCGGATGAAATTTTGAAGGGGAGGAATGCAACTGACTATTTCGCTGGAGCATTTTTTATAAAAAAAAAACGATAAAACAGGGAGAGCCAGGAGACATTTCTCCGATGTTCTAGTGAATGAAGGGAATTCACAATGCCTCTATCGCCTGTAAGTTTTAACGCGCGATTCTGTAACTTATCAAGAATGTGCAGAACGGTCTTGGGTGCACCAGACCGCATATGGGCGTTATATTCCAGCTTAGGGCGGATGAATGCCTTATAAATTGAGGCCAGATCAGACGAGGTAAAATATTTCTTGCACCGTTTAAGGAATCCTACTTACACAACTAAAGTCTGCTGACCATAGAATGCGCAGAACAGTACCGGACCAGCTCTATTGCAAGAAAAGTTCCCCGACTGTTTAATTTCCAGATTTGCCACAATCAATTGGCCACCAAGATCGTGTGATCTGACCCCGTTGGATTTATTTTTATGGGTCTATGCTTAAGATCGTGTCTATTGTGACGATTCCCAAACTTTGGAGCTGTTAAAAGCAAATATCCGTGAAGTTATGACGGACCCCAAAGTGCATCAGTTATTTTTTGCTGAAGATGGAGCTATCATAAGTGAAGATCAAGCGTTCGTGCAACGAGCACTTGATGTATGGGTGGATGTTTTGGAGGGAAATGGGTACCGTATTAGTTCAAAAAAGACAGAGTATCTGTGCTGCCACACCGGCCTATTCCAGACATTTACTTGAATGGAAAAGTGCCTCCCAAGTGCGAAAAGTTCAAATATCTGGGATCTATGATCAATAGCGAAACAACTTGTGATGATGATGCCAATCATCGCGTAAGCGTAGGGTAGGTGAAGTGTGCTAAGCTGAAAGGAAAGCTGTACACCGCAGTTGTCCGGCGCTCACATACGGTTCATAATGCTGGACATTGTATGAGAGCAAATTAACGGAAGCTGAGATGAAGATGCTTCGCATGACAGCAGGAGTAACAAAGCTTGATAGAATAAGAAGTTCGAAGATTCGAGGAAGCCTTCATGTAAAAGAACTCATCATGTTCAAAGGAGATATCCTTGGAACCCCGTCAAAAAGGCAATAACAATCAACGTTCCTACACAATCGCGCAAAAAAGGCAAACCAAAAAACAACTAGATCACACAAATGCAAAAACACCAGCATTGGATTGGCCTCAGCGACGAAGTGATTCCAAACCGTGAAGCCTGCCGTTACATCTTGAGGTCAAACCGGCAAACCCCACAGGCGGACCAGTAGGGATGCAGTAAAGTGAGAAGTTGTGATCCTTCTACTCCGGATCATAACCTTGCCGTAAAGAAAAGAAGATTCTGTGTGACTTGTGTGAAAACCATTCATAAAGCTTTAATAGTTTAGAAGCCTGAAAGTGGTGACAAGCGGATGGATGGACGGATAGACACCCTAGCGAGAGAAAGAATGTTTTCTTTTATATAACTATATACAGGCACTTTCATATGCATTCATGTTTCTACGCTCACCAGGTTCAGACTTTAAGTCTTTAAATTTGGGAAGATTTGCTGGCCAGATTTTAAATTTAAATGCATTTCTTCTGATACTTTATACCCGACATGACGCTACTTGGTTTCTTGAATAGTCATAGCCATCAATTGCCAAAAAATTGATACGTATGCCTTGAGGGAAAATTAGTGTGAAGAGTCAACTACCCAGTACTCAGCCTTTTATTAGTTTACATCGTAATAAAGTGTTTAATACTAGAAACACTCACTCAGTAAATGCCAAATTATTTTATAGACTTTCATTCGCCGTAATTCTTTGTGAAAATTATTCCCAATTCAGAAAAACTTCGCATGTGGTTGAAATTGGGTCTGCAAGCTAAATAATGTAACTCTTAATTAAGATATATTTACGGTCTTTATACCAGTAGTCGGCCACCTTTAAACATTGGTTGGTAAGCGTGGCTGAGTTTTGATAAGCAGTGGTCAGCCCTGCGATTCATTTGGCTGTTAAGATTAATATTTCTAGAAAATTTTGGAAAAATAAACTAATTTTGTTAATAAGGATTCCCTCAAAGGATAAGACATTATTTGGACACATAATTATCGCACTTTGCTTGTGTGCCATCGGCTCCATTAGATATTATCATCAACAAGCCAACTTATTCCCTTTGGAATTTGTAAATCAATCCACTTTTTTCACTTGAGGGTCGAATTAGGAGATTGATGTAGGGAACTGCCGCAATATAAGCCTTTCAAGGGTTGGCTCCCAAACCTCGACCACTGAAACATTTATTAATAGACAGAAAGAAATGCGTACTGAAAGAAATTTGTCCGATATGGAAGCTATGGTCGTCACGTTGAAGACATCTCTTGTTCTCCTGAAGTAGAGGACCTGCTGATCAAAGCGACCTAAGCAAGTCCGATGTTGAGCTGAACCCTGCGCATATTACTACAGGAAGCTTCAGCGCTTAAGTTACTAAAAGTCCCGTTAATAACGTTAGAGGTTAGTTAGGCGGTTTCCACATGCTGCAGCCACCTTTCTACTGTAGAGTATGATATACCTTTTATGTGCCTATGATGCAGATTTTTCCAATAATATATCTAACAAATATGTAGACCCGTCAACAGAAAAACAGACAGACTAATCGGTTCCGTCTGCAGATTTTAAAGGAAACGAATACCTTTCCGGGCTTTCAGAGTGAAAAGACATCCACCTCCTGCAAATCTATAGGAACGTACATCAACTTAAGACAGCATGAGCCACCGGACAACAACTTCCTACAGAATCACCGGGTGTATGCCAACCACTACAAGTGGCTTACAAAATCTCGATGTCGACGATTATTTTGTAGATTTTGCCCATATCTACCCCACCATAAGATTTACGATACGTGTTTCCAGCAAAGGAAACGAGTGAATGCCTTGTACATTCTCATGCAACTCCTGCAGATTTCGTTAGATTTAATGCTTTGACGAGGATTTTCCTTAGCCAAAACACTTCTATTGTGAATACGATGAACCTGCAGATATTTCTCCATGAGTTCTTCTATGCGAATATGATATGTTTCTTCAGAGACCACTAAACGCTGCAAATTCTGAAGGAAAATACTGTTTTTTCAACAGTTAAAAGGATCAAAGGTGCCAATTTTGATGATGAACTAATAACCGATACAGAGAGCAACGTTTTAAAAAGTATCGGTTGCGGCAAAACCTCTTAAGAAGTTCGAAATCTTCCTCTTAAACTGAGGGTGAGCCATCTGTTGGTTTCTTTTTAAAATTGCTATAAAAAAAAAAATCCCTTTAATATTTTTCAAGGATTACCACTTTCCAATTATTTATGGAAAATAATTTCACTTAAATGGTTCCAGCGGCTGGCTTGGCAGTAGCCCATCCTGTCAATCCAATTTTGCAGTATATTTTCGATGGTTCGGGACTCTATTTCACGAATAGCTCGATCAGTATTGTGCTTGATGCACAATGCCTGATTCGTTTCTGAATTGTCAGCATAATATCGATCCTTAACGGAACCCCACAAACAAAAGTCCAGCAGCGTCAAATCGCAGCTCCGCGGAGGCGAAGCAACATCACCGAAACGGCTAATTGCATGATTATTGAACTTAATGCGTAAAAGAAAGATCGATTGTTGTACGGCTTGATTGTTTGCTGGATCATCCAATCCAAGTTAATTTCCTCAGTTTTTGGCCAATAATAAATCGGTTATCACGCCTCTGTAGCGCTCTCCATTGATCGAAACGTTGCTGCCATCTTCATTTTAGAAGAAAAGTGACCCAATAATGCAGCCATTTTAGGCAAATACGAGGAT
This sequence comes from Pocota personata, assembly GCA_963082735.1. Taxonomy (NCBI): domain Eukaryota; kingdom Metazoa; phylum Arthropoda; class Insecta; order Diptera; family Syrphidae; genus Pocota; species Pocota personata. Next base: position 271,128,452 of record OY720429.1, read on the forward strand.
TACTTGTGTTATCAATATAGCATGCCAGTCTCACAAACTTTCTTCGCAAACTTGTGGCAGGCACAGTTGGTGCATTATTTCGACCGAAAATTTCTTTTCAAAATTCGAACTGTTTCGGCAACACAGCACTTACTTTGGAAATAAGTTTTCAATATTCCCCAATGTTGTTCAAGTGTAAATCGATTCATTTCGTACCGCGGAGATACGAGTCAAAAGCGAATATTTTATTTCAAGTAAAACTACTTGATAAGGAAACTTAGTCGTAGTAAACCAGTAGAAGGGATTTAGTGAGTAAAAATCTCACAATACTATGAGCACTGGGCTCATAGTGTCTATGAAGATTTTTCACCTACCCACGAAAAAAAAAAAATCCGAGACTCGAACCTTTTCCCGCTCACTGATCGCGCACTTAACCCCTTAGCCACGGCACTCACAACTTATGTACTGTTTCCGATTCCACGGATTATGAACAAATCTTTAGAATAACCCTTACCCATTAGCATTTTTCGACATCAAACTATAGTGAAGGGTGATTCAATTCGAGGTTATAATTTAAATCTGGCACCACTGTGGTTCTGTCAAAGATAAGGAGCTGATATTTGACATCTGTCAATACTAAACTAATTATGGAGCGGTATACACGAGAGTATACATGAGAGCGGTATTTACGAGTATGATACTGTGTTTCTGTGAATTTTTTGAGCACGAAAGAGTTGTCAGTGTCAAATTGACATGTAATTTGAAAAGAAACTGCACTGCAGGTTCCTATACGGCCGACTACGAACAAAAGTGTATTTTTATTGGTTATTGTTCGAAAGTTTAAACAATTTTGTTTATTTTAAAATGAATTTTATTCGTTTTATACTTTTATTTCCTAAAAATACGCTTCCTACAAGTTTAGATTTTTGTTAAAATTCTGACTACATGATAGTTTAATATTTTCTCCGCTTCAAGTAGAATATCTTGTCTATTTTCTGCTTCGACACAGACTATGTGCTATTGCAAAGGTTAAACAGCTGCCAAAATATTTATTATTATGAAAAAGTAATTATTTACCACGCATGACTAATCTCTTTCGACACAAAATACTAGTCTAAAGCATAAACTAGCGATTTTTCAAATGATAACGAGCGGTGTATGTTGATTCAATAGTGCATCACATTTCTTTCGCACCCTGTGCAGACTATTAATTCAACAATGCAGTTTTAGAACGCATTTTACGTCATCAAAACGAATATACTTTCATGTTGTGTCTGAAGAGTCAAATTCCTTGTTCCGATCAACAAGCCAATGACCATAACAATAAAATTACGTGTATGTTTAATCGTTTCACACTGATAACGATGATCAACATGAGTAATCACTCAATAAATTAAAAAAATATATACATACATATATTTTATGTACTGCGCCACGTATTTAAATCATATCTCTAATTATCTGCACTCATATCCATGCTTGAGATAGAGTGTGATCTCTGGACTTAAAACGAATTTGCATTAAGACATCGGAACAGCGAGCATTGAATTAAATTCTACTTTAAGTTAAAAACTTAAATTTAATTGCCAACACTTAAAGTAAAACAAAAAAGCAACAACAAAAACAAAAACATTTTACCATCGAAACAGGTGGATGCTGTAAAGAATGATGTCAAGCCTGCAATTACTACACAAGAAGGTGGGGAGGTGCAAAAGCCCGATAAATTTACATCATTAATCGCCGCCAAGTAGCACACTCGGACTAATCATTTTAATGAGCTCATTGTGAATGCGAGCCAACTCTAGAAGATTTTCAATTATTGATCAAGTGGCACCTAATCAAATCCACCACCAAAATCGAACGACAGCAGCGAACATTGTGCACGAATTTAATTCATCTTCGCCACAATACACACTTTTTTTTTTCTCTTGCCCGTCGTCGTCGTCGTCTACTCTATTTGTGTTGTCATTTCTGCTGTTAGCATTTGGCATACACTAAATGACGACGACGTCGATGACAACGTATCATTTTAGGTTAGGTGTACAAATATCTGGAATGGGTGATTACGATTACTGATTTATCACGCCCATTTTATCAAAACTATTTATCAGCGGTGATGCACATTGACCTCCCACATTTAGTTGGAGATACGTTTAGGGTGCTCTTCCAGGAGAAGCACAAATAAATCAGGGACTCCCAACTACATCGGAGTGTCCATTGTTTGAGCTTTGTTGGCAACGCAACTCGAGCGCAGTCACTCGACTCTTTTTTTTTCCATTTTGTGGGCGATTTGTGATTATTCCTCCATGACACCAAGATAAAACAAAGAAACTAACATCTTTTTACAAAATTCGTTGTCGCTTTCGTTTCTTTTCTTTTTTTTCTATTTTTTCTATGCGTGGTGAGATTTGTGATGACGTGAGTCATCATCATGACGAAAAGTTTGCAAAAATATAAAAATGATTTCCTTGAAACAGAATTTGTGCTTTGTGTGTGAATTAAATTTTCAACTCATTAATGCGCAGTAGGGAGTGAAAAAAATTCCAAAAGAAAACCATAAACTCGGGGACAAAGAAGGGGCAAACTTTCTAATGATTTCGAGGAAAACTACAAAGATCCTCCGTCTCGGGAGTAAAGCAAACAATAGTTAAGGAAGGGAAAATAACTTACTATTCCGGATTCATCGCCGACATTTCCTGGGTTTTTTGGTTTCACGGTTTTTTATTTCGCTTTTCTGCTACTTTTCCCCGATTCGCTGACACTCTCTTGTTTTTCACAAGCCCGTAAACAATTGCACTGTTTTTTTTTTTTTTCTCTTTTTAAGTTTAATTTACGCTGTGTGGAGATGATCGGGAGCACTGCGTTTGTTTGTCGAGAATTTAGGTGTTTTCTGGAGGTTCTCTAGCAAGTATTTGGAAAATTGTGTTTTTTTCTTTTTCGATTCGGAAAGAACAATGGCGACTTCTGACGAGTGATTTAGAAGAAAACGATGTTGCGTTCTCTTTTTAGGCTTTCGTGTGATCTCTTTCGCTTTCTGACACTAATGAGTGTGACAAGCGCAAGATGCCAACAAATCGATATTTTATTTGGGTGGGTACACAATGATTACTGAAATTGGCTATCGAAGTTAATTACCCTCTAAATGCATGCTCACACGAGTGAAAAATTAGTAATTTTCTGTAATTTTTAACGATGCGAAGGGAAAAATGTGTAAGGAAAAATACATCAATATTTATATTTATTCGTTAGGATTTTTTGACATTTTCCTTTATATTCCATTTATTTCGGATTAGTCAAATTATTTGCATATGTGCAAAAACTTGAAATGACCTGGCTCTGAAAACCCGTAAAAATAAATGACAGCTTTCTCTAGTATATTTGAAAACTGTAATGTACTGTAAACAAATTTGTCAAAAAAGTGATAAAAAGATTAGTTTTAAGGAAAAGCCAATATACAATAGAAAAAACATGTTTTAATAACGTGATTTTTACAGACAGTTGTATTTTGGCCGAAAACTACAATACCTTTTGCTTAGAGAGTTTAAAAGAAATAATTAACTCTATTCCATATATCCCTTATTCCAATCGTGTTATATATATATAGAAATCATTTTTAGTGATTTTAAAAGTGTGTTAAAAGTCCTTTCAAAGAAGAGAGATTCAATTTTCTAAGCCCACAAATATTTTAACATATAAATTTAACTAACAATAATAATAAACAACTCACTTATATGACTAAATTTCCTGATACATGGAAAGTGTCACAAATAACGCATATTCAAAAAGTTAAAAAATGTGTGAAGATTTTAAGTTAACGCATTACCACTTTATGGAAAAGTTTTCGAAAAACTGGTTCATACATTTTTGATCAACATGGCTTATTCATTGAATACAAATCATGTTTAAGATAGAGTACAGCAGCTTCATGAAAGGAACAGAGTAATATGTTTACTTCTCGACTTAAAAGCAGCGTTTGAAACAGTGGATAAATCGATTTTATTAAACAAATTAGAACAGTATGGTACATATAACAGTTAGGTCCTAAAAAATAAGAGTGAATGCGAAATTATTGAAACCTACTAAAATTGATATTGGTGTACCACACGATTCGGTGATAGGAACCCTACTTTTAATATTTATCCAAACGATATGGAAGAATTGTAGGATATATAGATTGTCTTTGTTCGCGGACAATGCACAGTTGTTTACCATTTACAAAAATCTGTGTAGCAAAAATTCAAGAAGACCTACACTAAGTGAGCGGCTTAAAGGAAATAGGCTGCAAGTATATCTAACTAAAACAAAATGGTAATTGATAATGGAATTTGAACAAAATAAAATATATAGGCGTAGAAATTGACTATAATTTAAAATTTGAAGAGCATATGGATTTTGTAGAAAAAACAAAATAGGAAAGAAGATTTGTTTTTTTAACGAGAATTCGGAAAAATATGTCTATAATTTGTGTAATAAATATATATAACACATAATTAAGCCCCATTGTGAGTATTGTTCATCTATATTATTTCAAGGAACAGTAAATATGTTTAACCGGCTTCAACTCTCGCAGAATAACGCAATGCGATGTGTATTGAACTGTAGGATGTACACTTCAATTATTTGCATGCTGTTTGCATCGATTTGGTTGTAAAATAAAGATGACTATATTCGTAGACTTAGAAATTCACAAGGGAGAGGCAGCCACGAAAGGGGTTACTTTATAGAAGGTTTTTAACTCTTGGCCTGTGGCTGTAAAAAATGAAACAAATATTTACTTGTTTAAAAGGAGTGTAATCAATTTTGTAATTTCACATTATTAATTAATTTTAAATGCTCATAGATTTTTTTAATGGAATTTGTAGAACTTGTTTCCTTATTTATTTTAGCTTATTTTTGTTAAGTCCTTTTACTTATTAACTAAAAAGATCTATAGTTGTAAATACTAGTTAATACTAATTAATAATATGTGGGGTCGCCTTAAATGCTACTGTTAATCGATAACGCCTGTTTACGTAGCTTACATATATTTGAACATGTAATTACCATAAAGGCTCCCATATACTACTGAGAGTTCGTTAACTGTTTCTACATGTGCATTTTGTGGGGCCACCTTAAATAGTGCTGTTATCGATCGGAAAAATCTGTTTCCGTAGCTTTCAGATTTTTGGACATGTAATTACCATAAAGGCTCACATATACGACTGAGAGTTCGTTAGCTGTTCTTATATGTTTTGGCCTGTTTTTAACAGCCTGATGCGTAAACCGTCGTGTGCGTAGCGTCGAGATTTTAATTTTAATGAAAAATTGTGCACACAACTAGATTTGCCAACAGAGTATGATCATTATGGACCCCTTACAAACCAATGTCACAATGCACGCAAAAGTTCAGTACATCCTAAATTTAGCGCCAGACTATGCGTTCGTTACGTCGTATTACGTATGTCAATAATAAAGTACTATTGTGATGGCTACACATTATTGTGATTTTGGCAAATTACAGGTTAACCTCGTTTCACAAACTTTAAGAGAAAGAATCATTTCCAGCAAGATGTGCGTTATGTGGGATCACCTTAAATAATGCTGTTGTCGATTGAAAAAAAAAACCTATTTATGTAGTTTTTGAACATCTAATCACCATAAAGGCTCCCATATACGACTGAGAGTAACTTAATTGTATTAACAAGAGATATCTCTTGAAGTTTGAGTGCGTGTTCCAATACTCCGAAATTAGTCACCCAAAAATTAAGGTGACAAAAAATAAAGTGATTCTCATAGTCGATTCACGTGATACATTGAGCAATTGTGGGAATACACAATCACAAAAGTAAGACCAATATGTCTGTCCCTATATTATATTCTTTTATGATTTTGCACTAATTTTCACGTACGGGAGCAGAAATAAGAAATGAGGTGACAATCCGTCACATCGACTACGGGAATAAATGTGGATTCCAGAAAGAACGAAGAAATGAAAATGTGTAACAGAGATTATAGTTTCAACAGTAGAGTTATTTATGAATAAAATAAATTCGGTTTACCACAAGTCTGCAATGCTGGTTTTAAAAATTAGTCTTAATGAAGTACTTATGGCTCGTTTAAAATATTTTACATCACTTGAGACTGTTTTCAATTTGATTAATCCAATGGTGGAGAGAGAGAAATACTATAGAAGATATTAAAAATGCGTGTTGGCGAGTTCTTAGTTTCAGCCGCTCTTAACTTGAAAAAACAGATGCTGTCCGAAATTGACGCTGCCGGGGGCATCATGACTTGATGTTTATTTTAATGCTACATCTGCTCTTCTTGTTGATATTGGATCCATATTGCATGTGGTTTTTCTTAGGAAATCGCACTTGTCCAATATCCGCTGCCTTTTCGAGATTGGTGATTCACAATAGTGATTCTAATTTAATCTATGTATGTTTCTTTAGAGCTCTAGACTCTAATCTTCCTAATGGTCACCCCACGTTTATTTGTTGAGTGGTCGAAGTGCCTTTATCTCATCCGTTTGATGTGACCGCCTTGTTTATCGCCAATCCTGTATGCATAATTGACCTGACACTTTACTTGGCTACTAAATTCGGTAGCGCGTCTAATATTTTTGAGTTCATAAGCCGCCTGTAATAAGCAAAAGAAAATTTTGTTCAAAATTCCTTTCTGTACTTTGGAATGCAATTAATTTATTTTATTTATGATCGTTTGAAGTGTGTCTCGTGGCGATTTACACTCTCAATACTTTGTTCAATGGCATTTTTGTTTTCTTTTACATCACAAGCAAAAACTTATTTAATAATATCTTCTTCTTCTTTTCTATAAATGCAATGAAACACGCTTTTAAATTATTTATACTTAACTCCTGTGTATATTATATTAATCTAAGTTGTTTCACTTGTTGAGATAAGGTATAGGAATACATAATAACAAAGAATGTACAATAGATTACAATAAATTTCTTATGTTTTTCTTTTTATAATGACTGACAATGCCTTTTTGCGCAAAATTTTAAAACACAATTTTAAAACTTCTGCAAGAAACTTTTATCTCACAAAAACTAAAATAAGGTATTCAACTGACCCGAACCAGTGAATGGGTTTAATGGTCCTTTCACGGCAAAAAGTATAATATCAAAATTTAAAGGTTTTATAACAGGTTTATAATATTTAGGGGAAAATATTTTTTATTTTAAACTGGTGTTGGTTGCGGCTTGCGCGTTATTCTAACGAGTTCAGTGTGAGTAGCTGTTTGAGCACTTTCGTTTGCGACGTCTCTCTTATTTCACCGGCCAAAAACATTTCGTCTACCACTGTGTACACTTTGTAGAAGTTGAAAACTAAATCTAGTTCGCATACGTTGTGAAAGTATTCATTTAGAACTTCAACGAAGTTATGTATTGCTTCCAAGTAGCACAGGTTATTATCGTTGACATCGACACATATGCAAAAATAGAGGCCGGCATATCTTCGGTACACGATTTTGAAATTACGGAACTGAAACGATAAGGTAACATCAAAATTTAGTTTGTAAATGGCTTCCCTCTAATATTTGATATAATGGCTAATGCCTAAATTAAAACATATAATAGCTAATGCGCTAGATTCGTCGAGTTTAAATCAAAGTTTCCTTTTACTTTATCTACATACAAAACTAATTCGTGATATCTCTTATCTACTCTCATAAAATTAAGGTTCGTCCAGTATGTCTGTCCGTTTGTGGGTATGCTGAAGTTTTCACTATTTTAAATTAAAAAATACATTTGGTCTTTAGGGAAATAAGCAACAACGAGCAGTTCAGGTGAACGTATATGGACCTACTATTGGTCTGAGTGTACTTCATCAAGGGCCCACTCCAAACCAACCCACTCCTCTCCTCAACATTGCGTAGTATAATATCTTTTCTGTCGTATTATGTGAACGCCTTAAACCTTTTATCAACAACCTGATTGGACGTATCAATGTTGCTTTAGGCCACGAAAGTTATAGACTAAATATTCACATTGCGGGAATTACAAACTGCAAAAGTGCATTTATTTATTAAATGGGGTTGTTTTTGTCCATAGCATATCGTTGAAAGGAATGAATATTCTGATATGGCCTCGAATTGTAAACCGTCCGGTCGATTAGGCTGCAGTCGGTCATACAAACAGACAGACAGGCAGAATTGAGAGACCCACTTTCATGAGTATCTCTAATGTAAAGTTTGATCAAAACCTCGATATTGACACTTTCCAGGAAGCCAATACTTGTCCTTATAAGAAAAAATGAACTGGTTCCATGCATAAATAAAGACCTCTGTGCTGCTGTGGCTGGGCAAAAATTTGATTGAGTAGACTGTTGCAATACTCCAGCGATCGGCATGGTCAGTCTCTAGTAATTTATCATAAACGCGAAGCAAACCAGTAAACAAAAAGTAGCGGAGATCTGGACTTGTGTTTTTAGCCCATTCGGGTAAATCTAGCCCGGGAAAATTAAGAAATCTCATTTCTACCCCTCTAGCCCAGGCTACTACCAAGTTTTAACCAAAATCTGAACTTTTCGTCTGTTTCCTCTTCAAAAAAAAGTGGGTCGAATGTACTTGCACCTATATTTTGCTTATTTGCAAATCACTCAATTCGGAATTTAATCCAAATCGTTAGTTTTTAATTTCCAATACTTTGTATGCCCTTGTGTATGTCAAATATTGTTTAGATATTGAGAATGAACCAATCCGTCTGTCCGAGAAGTACAATACCGTTATACGTATTTTTTGGCAAAAGACACCCCAGTTCATCAAATCAACAAAACAAACATATGCCTTCGCAGATAATTTTCGCCATCGAAGTGACAGTTCACAGCTGATTTCGAATTTTCGAAAATTTGGAGATATATCTCTTAACTTTTCGTTTGTTTCACACTAACGTGTTCGATGTGCTGCTCTAAATTTGCACTGACTTTTGCAGCACTGGGGGCGCACTGAACTCACCCCAGTTATTTTCTCGGAGAAAGAAAAAAGTGCTACCAAAAAAATAAATTGTTGGCTGTCATTCGGTTGTGATGTTGTGCTTAAGAATAACTACTGAACCGGAAATCCGATTTTTTTACATTACAGTTTTGAAATCAGTACAATAAAACGCGTGGCATCAATTAAAATTAAAAAAATCGCTTGGGGACTAAACTGCATTCGTGACAGAAAATTTTATGAATTTTATTTTTTTATCGGTATTTTTATGTACAAAGTATAATAGACAGTAAATAGTTTTGTAGAGCAAAAGTCAATTGCCCTCAGTAATAAACGAATTTAAACGCTCGTTGCCTCAGTCACCTCTAACTCCAAATCGATAGTAATAAACACTAATGTCACTTCTAAAGTAGGCAGCAGTTTAGAAGCGGCTCACGTGGCTCTAAGTCCCTTTTAAGGTCCATTCACAGCTCAGAGACCGGCGAATGGTCGAACTGCGAACAAACCATTTTTAGTACATTTAAAGGCACACAATTGACAACTTAACCTCACAATTATTTTGTTTTGTTCGTGGTGGTCGGTCAGAGCTCAAAGTATTTCAAACAATTGTAATTATGTTTGAATTTGTTGACAAGAAGGTAAGAATAAAAACAAACATTAAAGTTAAACATGTATTTATGAATTTTTGACGTTTAGGCATTTGAAATACAAAATTGTTATGTCCTTATTGAAAAACTCTGTATATATGATTATAGCAAAATGTGTTGCCTGACTCCCATTGTACGCTTATATTTTTTAGAAGCACAACGAATGACAAGTGAAATTCGCAAATTGCCGCGACTAGAAAAAAAAAGTTGCTGTGAATGAAATGTCAAAATTTGTGAATATTTGCTCGTTCATAATCGCAGATCGCTGAGCTGTGAATGGACCTTTAGAGTGACAATCAGTGTCTCTTAGCAAACAAAAAAGGAAATAGAGGTAATTTTAGTGCCGTGGCCGTCGATTTGTAAATTTGCATTAATTGTTTCGACCTGTCAAAAAACAGCTGTGAAATTTCATAGTGGCGAAAATATGAAACTGAATCACAACTATTCTGAATTTGACATCTACTACATCAGTTTTATTACAACGAAATTTTAAAAGCAACTTACGATCACCTAACTAACAGCCTACTATTACTATTACTAAGGGACAATGAATTTTATTTGACTTATATGACAATCGAAACGAACGAAATTTGTAGCGATTTGTATGTAAGTAAAATTTAGCTAAGCTAACCTATTTGTATACAAATGGTCGGTGGGAACTGTTGAAATTTAAGTAAAACTTATTCCGAAGTGTAACATAGCTAAGTAAGAGTTTTATGTAGAAGTAGCACAAATGAACCTAAGGACCTTTCTTGAATACAGGGTGTACCTAATTTTTTATTATTTTTGAAATCACCACAAACAAATTGGCATCAAACAAAATAAACATACAGAAAAGATACAATCCATCTGGGGAGGATATGATACTCATCTTCTAACTAAATGCAATTAAATCTTTTTACGATGTTCAAGAGATTTTACCACATAATTTGTGGCTATGACTTTTTCTTAGAAGAAAATGGGTGAAGGTCAAAACTTCTGGTTGAAATATTCACAATAAGATTTAATCATCACCGTAAATAAATTTGAGAAAGCAAAATGTGTAGGTGAGCGTATTCTAAAAATTTTTACACCTGTACTGCTTCGGGTCCTAAGAAGGTTATATACCAAATTTCATCTTCCTAGTTCAAAATCGAAGGCCCAACAAGTAGTGTCATACGGACGGATGGACGGACATGGCTATATCGACATAACTTCTGATGCATATCACAAATACACTACTGTTCATAAGTTTAAGACCACCAACAAGTTCTATTAAAATGTGTTGTTATAAAGAAGCGGTAAACTATTTTTCCTCCCTTAGTTTTATTTATTGGAGTACACTATATAGATACATTTTAAATAGTATTTCAATGAAATTAGGAAATACAAATGAACAAAGTAAATTAAACTTTAACTTCGTCGAAGTGTTCTCTCTAACAATTTTGATATTGTTTCGGTTGGAATGCTATGATTCCTGGCGAAGAAGAAGAAATTTGGCGAACCATTCTGTCCAAGTGATCCCATAAAAGTTCAGTTTGGTTAAAATCTGGTGACCTTGTTTATTGACACCCCTTCTTCTTCCTTCTGTTGCAGAAAAGATGAACACAACTTTGAAATGAGTTTATGGTCGTCATATTGTAGAACGACGAACCCTTCTCCAATCAACTGAAGACCACTTGGAATAGCATTCTCATCTAAAAAGGTAGCTCTCTTTGTTCAAAATGCCTTCGATACGAACTAAATCTCTAATTCCGCTGAAGGAAAAAAGTGAGTTCTAGCAACACGTCCAAACAAATTTGACTCCCAAAGACGGCTTTTGATTTTTGTAATGGAGACTGGGATTTCTCTATTCATGTTGATTCCTCCTGGTTCCGTAAGCCTTCTATTATAAAGGGTGTCCCAAAATTCACGCAAAATTTGAATTTTGCGCCATTTGTAGTAAGATGTTGCCAACGTAAAAAAAGACAGTGTCACAGTTGACAGTTCAGGGTTATTAAAAATGGAGTGCTACACTAAAGAATAACGCGTTTTCATTGTTAAGCAGTATTTTAAAAATAATGAAGGTTTGGCAGCAATTTTCGGAATAATGATTTAACTTGATCAACTGTGAAGAGATTAATTCAAAAATTTAGAGAGACTGGATCAATTACTGATTTTAAACACTCTGGCCGTCTTTTAACAAGCCGTTTAACACTAAACATCGAAGCAGTTCGTGAGAGAGTCCAGGAACATCAATTCGGCACCGTGGTCAAGAATTGAATATTTTGAGAAGCTCTCTACAGCGTATTCATAATTGAATCAAGAACTGAAGTCTGACCACGCACAGCGAAGAGAGTTCGTTGAGTGGGTTATAGAACAACAAACGAAATCGTCTTTCACTTTGGAAGGTGATAGTTAACTAAAAAGTTGATCGTGTGTAACCCTTTTAAATAAATCGTTTGTATGTGACATTATAACTTATATTGTCGAAAATATTTTTACTATCATTAAAAATCGGAAATATTTCACAATTTTCTATTGCCTCAATTTAAACAAATTTTTTATAATGTTTGACGATTCTCGTTACCTAGCTATCGTAAATGTCTATATCGTTATGATAACGACTACCCGTTTGAGATACCATGAAGGTTGTTTTTTTATGACACATTTTCACAAAAAAAAAAAGACAACAAAATATAATTTTATTTCTGGTAGAGTTGCCACAAGAAATTCAACATAGTACAATGTTTCACATAATTTTATCAAAGAATATCGACTATTTCCAAACATTTTCCTGGATTATTCATACAATATTCTTTTCTTTTTGACATAATACCAATAGAAGTGAAGATAGGTGCGCTTTAAATAGACATGTTTCCATCAAAATTGTTGGTTACCACTGGCATCCCACATAATCATTTCAAGTCGTGCGTATCGTTATCTGAAAATCGTTTGTCATGTCTCTCGTTTCATTTCACGTAATAAGACCCTCGGAAAATCGAATACCTAGAAGGCTTATATGCAAGTAAAAGATGCAGGTATGATGTAATTGGGGCTAAGGTTATTGCCACAATGACCTGAATAATCAAAAATAATCTCCTAACTGCAAATGGTTTGACAAAAAAAAAAAAAAAAAATGTGTACAATCAAGGTGGTGGTCTTAAACTTAAACTTCTCTATGTTACAAACTATGTATCAAAATTAATATAACCTATGGGATAGAATATATTAAATTTGTTTGGGAGCTAAACTGCATTCGTGTCAAAAGTGTAAAGGGACCTCAACCAACTTTTATGAAAAACTAGAGATGGGTGGAGAATTCCCGGTTGAGGCCAAGGTCCACCCCCGACTATAGCGCCATCTAAAGTAAGAAACCTTCCGTCTAAATGGGTTTTAATATTCTAATTCTCGCATTCCCATCGCCAACAAGTACACAAATATTAACTAATAGAGAAAGTTAGGAATGTGATCCATAAAATTGAAAGCAGTGGTGGCATCCATCAAAGTGTAAAGTGATCTCTCTTTAGCTGGACAACGGAACCATAAGCCTACATCTAGGAAAATTTACCATAATTTTGTTGGAAAAACGTGTAAACCCTACGAAGATAAACTTCAAATATCACTCCGAATGGAATCTACATTGAATACAGCAGGATTTCACTTTACACTTTGCACCAGCATATACTCTAAGTGCAGTGCATCAAAACCCACGATTACGAGACGACCCTTCAGCGAATTATCGACCCAGAAGATAATTTTCTTCTCGAATACGCCCCAACTTCTGTCAACATTCGAATAAAAGAGCAAGTGATACGGACAAAAGAACAATTTACTGATAAGTACCTCAACGAAATTCGTGTGCTTTGCATCCCGCACTGTGACCACTGCATGGACTTCCTCAATTAATTTTTGTTTTTCGTCGTCATCGAAATTCATGTACCACTTGGCGAGACGGGTTTTTCCAGCACGGTTTTGGATGAGTATAAAACGAATCTATGTCGACAGCAATGAATTAGAAAGATCGTTTTTATGTGAATTATAGTTTTTACCATTTTCCTTAGATCGTTTGGTATGTTAGTTTGGGGTTTTTCGCCTTTAAATGTGTGTAATCGACCCCGTCCTTTGGTTTCTCAAAGGAATTAAATTACAAAATAAATGTATGTATAAACTTTTCAGATCTGTCAATTGTCATCATCAAATTTTTCGTTACGGGTGATATGCATGGGCGTTCATAAAAGAATACGTTCAGGCAGTAAGTTTCCGCGGTAAATTTAAGTGGAAGTGATCAATGCGATTCAATAGTTATGGTTTTTCCGCTCTTCGAAAAATGTGTGTGTTAATCTGGGATAATTTCACAGCTTACGACCCAGCTGTTATAGAAAATAATGTTTCTTCCACATGGTATCGTTAACTGGTAAGTTTTGTGATGGTATTCTTTAGCGAGGATGTGTTCCTATATGATAAGTATTGTTTTCGTGAAAACTTGATCTTGAGATTTTGAAGAGCTATGGTATTACCACAGATATTTATTACCAGAAGTTTATTATCTGTGGTATTACTATCAAGGTTGTGTGTCAATTGGGTTCACTTTTAGCTTAAAGCTAACTTTTGACATTATTATGGTGAATGAAATTAAAATATTAGGTCGAAATGTAACCTACCTAAATACTTGACAGGACAATATTTGACATCCCCTTTCATAGTAATAATATGTGTGTTTTGTTTGTGTCCTATATTAGCTAACCAAACAAAAAAAAAAAAAATCCGAAAAATCGCACATCCCCGCTAAAGAATACCATAATTAAAACTTGGCAGCACATGCATTACAATGTTGGAAAAATAATAATAAGGTGGGAAACTCAAAGCAATCACTAATCATACAATTTCAATGAAAGCAAACATGTGCTGCTGGAAGTATTGAGTGTTTTTTATGTTCATCCATTATATTTTGTCCCCTTCTTGAGTTGTAATGCCGTCATTAAAAACGGCGGATAAAGTAACTTTGACATCTTCTTGCAAGCTATCGATAACCCGTGGAAAAACAGTATGTGAGCACTTTTTCTAACGCAACTAGGTCAGAGCTGCGATATTATTCCAGATATTTGGGTTATCATTGTTTTTTTTTTTTCACACATTTTTTGGCAAGCTTATGTAAGATAGGAATGAAAACACCACTAATTATTATTTCTGTGCCATAACATAATTGTAAGTGTGAAAGTATCGCAAGTTTCATTTTATAATACACATGGCTGAATCGTTATTTAAAATGGTGTGATGTTGCAAAATATTGTACTTACTTTATTCCTCATAGTTTAGTATTTATTTCACCCTCACTGAAACGTCACAAATTAGTGAAATGATACAGTTTAGCCAAGAATTGACACCCGGCCTAAAGAGGGACTCGAAAAAGTGGGTCTCGCAGTTACGTCCGTCTATCTGTTCAACTACTTGTAGCTCGAACTGCAACCTAAACGGGGGGACAGTTTCTTTAAACTTCATATCTGGAGTCTGTGTACCTCGATACTGTGGACTCAGGTAGGTGATAAAGCAACGAGGTGTATTAGTAAGGTTGAGTTGATGTGGAATTGGTTATGACGCGTTTAGCTACGCAACTTTTAATTTGGTGAGGTGGAGAAATGGGGATGGTAACACTCTCTGGAGATTTCAATCAACCCGCATTATTTTTTTATTTTATTTGTCTATGAGGAGTCCCTCATACGTTTTTTTGCAAGGGGCCCACGAATCGATATGTACGCCACTGCCTATCCAACTACTTCTAGCGCTCCACTGCGTATGAACTTACACCACGAATACAGTGCTTGTATCCCACCTACTCATGATTTTAACGATTTTAACTTTATATAAGCAAAATGGTCACTACGCGCAATTCATTTGCTGTCACTACAATCATTTTACATATAAATAGCGCTGCGTTGTGCATCAGCCTCTTCCATGTCAAAATAGAGAAATGTAGAATCCCAGTCATACGTATACCCATCAATCGCATGTTACTCGTCGTATGACGACGGTTGAACTAACATCATCACTGGACTGACTCGCGAAATCAATGAAGAGATTAACTTGAACGAGATTTTTAACCATCGCATGATTGCGTCGCACGTACGTACCCGCATACATGTGCTGTTCATTTGTAAATTACTCAAATTTGAAATTTAAGCGAAGTGGGGCGCGTTCAGATTCCAAGAAACTAATAATAATTAAGTTTATTATTATGATTGTGGTTCCTTGAACGTAAACAGATAAAGAAATAGCCATCCTCAATATACATTAAAGCATTCCCAATTTCCAACACTAAATAAATTCGAAACGCGTCAACAAAAATAAATCAACACTTCCCTACAAATCAGGTAAAATTGATTTCTTAACTCAAATTTAAATTATTTGGGGGTCACGTGTGCAAGTTGACCAATCAGAGGAAAATACCTATCTATGCCTATGTGTGAGGTTTCTCTTCCAGCCTTAACGCGTTGGTTTGGGGGAACATTAATTCAATTTTTAGCAATATGAAAGCACATATGATACCTTTTTAACCCGAATATTCAAGATCCACTTGAATGGATTCACTTTGATTAAACCGTCAAAAAGCTTTAAAGCCTCTTGATAGAGCTGTCATGTGGCCGCTAAGAAACAAGTCTAAGGGAATTAAATCGCACAATCTTGCCCCAGATACTTGATCTAGAGTCACATTTCAACCTTAAAAATTTTCTGGAATGGCAACATTTACTCTTGGCTTTTTTTTACTGTGTAATTAGCTGAGCATTATTTAGTATGGAGTTACATATTTCGAATTACATATTCTGAAAATGTATATGTTTCATCCACCATCAGTTACCCTATTAGCTGCTGCTCTGTTCCTGAACACCGAACGTAGTATTATTATGAGAATATGCCCTATAAACAACGGGACCTAGAGAGATAGTCTTAAAATATCTCAGCAGGTGTCTCGGCCTCATGCTTCTAATATCCGCAGGGCTTATTATAGCCTCCAACAAGTCAAGAAATTCAATTCTGGCTGCCGCATGACAGGCACAGAAAATATGTTCCACTGTTTCCTTTTGCTCTCTACAAAATCAACAGGCATCCCATCTTTTCAAATTTTATCTAAGCGGACAATGTCCTGTAAAATAGACGATTAATATCCTTATATATTTTTTTAAGCTATAGTAGCTTTTTGGCCTTAATATGGTTGTAATGGATGAACTTTTTCGGCGCAGTGTTCAGAAAAGGTGTACATTACACATTATTTTATTATGGGGTATAAAGAAGTACATTTCAGGACCGATGAGTGTTCGTCTGGCTACTCTTCTCGCTAGACAATCTGATCTTTCATTCCAATCGTAACCTTCATGTTCTGGTATCTAAGTAAAGGTGAAGAGTTGAGATAATCCAAAACAAGCTTTGACCCTACCGTGTAAGATTTAAAGACCTTAAATACTGCCTGGCTGTCTGAAAGCGTGGACTTCGGCTTGAAACTGAACTCAAAGACACCTGCACCTGTTCTACCATTGTCCATTCTCGAACAGTCTATGTACCAAACTTGGGAATTTAGTAGTACCATAAGGCTCTCATTTTCTTTAGACTGCTTTAAAATTTGGAAATGCACTATAACAGAGCTGAAGGTTCAAGGTTAAATCCAAGAAGACATAAAACAAAAAAATAATAAAAAAAAGATTTGTCACGGTCCCATCTCTCGTGGAGGTGTCACAAACATCCGAGATTGAAATTGTCATTAGAAGCTTCTCTTAATCGAAATTGCCTTCGGAAACGGCATAAAACTGCAGGTCCCAACCTGCCCGAGAAGCTAGGCCAGCCTTTGTATTGGGCTGTTAGCGCCAAAATATATTTTTTTTTATTTATAAGTGTTTTACCAGCTTTAGGTCTAGTATCCTCGGCAGTCGTAAAACCCCACGACTGTCTAGGATACCAAATATAGTAATTTTGAAACCACAGAAAAGAACACTCTACTGGCCGCCTTAATGGCTGATTTAAAAAATGTTTACATTCTTGTACAGCTTCAGAATTTGTCCACTTATAAGAGGTGGCCGTTAGAAGAAAGTACATTCTATATAAAATTCCATCTTCTTAGTGCAAAATTTAACAACCAAAAACTGGTGACATGCAAACAGACGAATGGGCGTGGATAGATGGAGATAGCTTTCTATACTGATGACAAATGTATACACCATACATTTGAAGAAGATGTCCCACTTATAAATCTTATTATCGTTTCTTCAATATACTACTAATATACAACCCATAGTAAATTTAAATGAAAACAATCGCCATTCAATTGAGTTTGTTATTTTTCTTACTCTTCGATAACAAGTAAACAGCCTTCCACCGGCAGTTCGTCCCAATATACATTGACCTTTTTACCCTTATCATCATCGAATTTCCTAGATAGTATTTATTTTGTTTTGACCACCCGCCTTCTTATCTTTGGAATTCTTCCAGAAATACTACGACGTTCCCAAGTCAGTGTTCCAATTCTATTTCATTCTCGGAAAACGCAAAGTCCGATGTAACTTTCCACTAAACTGGCCACAAACCAACCTTGAACGCGCTATTTCGAAACACAACTCCCCACACTCGACTTGGTTGGCTGTCATCTGCCAAATTGATTTGACTTTATTTGTATTTCCATCGTCGGTGGGCGAACATCCAAGTTAGATTTTCTAAAGTGCCTCGCTTTTGTTACGTTAGGTTCGTTCTTCCTCCCTGCGTATGCACCACTTCCTCAATTAACGTCACGCGATTACCCATTCATTGGTATTCCTCAATTGAATTGTGAATTTCTTTTGTAGATAGAGAGCGCTTCCAATACTGTGTGCTCGTGGTTATGGTTTCCTACTTTGTTCCGCGCGGAAGATTCCTCATCAAAGGTGGCAATCTTCGTCAGAACCAGAAGCAGGGAAAATGGCCCATGAGATGGGCGTTCCGTCGATCGTTATCGACTAAACCGCAAGATGCCAAGGTAGACTCACCGATTGGCAGTTCGAGCATTCATAAGTCGGCACCAGGCTGCCTGCTGAACAAAGAGCAACCATTAAATTCGTACAAGAAGCAGAGGAATCCATGGTTCACCTGGACCGGACTGTTGCTGCGATGGGCACCCATGGGATTCTGTGTGTTTGGCGCCTTCGAATGGCAGCTGCACAGGAATAGAGTAGAAAAGGAGAAACTGCCGAGGATTGCGTCAGATTTCCAAGCAAAGGTGTACTGCTCGCTTCCGCTTCGTATTATCAGTCGCTGCTGGGGTTGGTTAGCTGGTTGTTATATTCCCACGAACTTCCGCCCGTACCTTTATGGTTGGTACTCGAGTGCATTCAATGTGAACATTGAAGAGGCGTTGCATCCGGACCTGACCCACTACCCGAGCCTAGCTGATTTCTTTACGAGGCCGCTTAAGGATGGAGTGCGTACCATTGATCCTCAATGCTCTTTGGTGTCTCCAGCCGATGGAAAGGTTTTGCATTTCAGTACGGCCTCTGAGTCTGTAGTGGAACAAGTTAAGGGCATTAACTACCGCATTGACTCTTTCCTTGGGCCACATAGTTGGGTAAAGAACCAAAGTAATGCTGTAGCCGATTACGCGGATGTCATCCGACAGAACAAGGATGAACCAACAGCCATCTATCAGTGTGTCATCTATCTGGCCCCCGGAGACTATCACCGCTTCCATTCTCCGGCTGATTGGGAGCCTCAAATTCGTCGTCATTTCACCGGAGAGTTGCTATCGGTGAATCCAAGGATCGCCACCTGGCTACCAGGTTTGTTCTGTGTTAATGAACGCGCACTGTACATCGGTAAATGGAAGCATGGATTCTTTAGCTTCACTGCAGTTGGAGCAACGAACGTGGGTTCGGTTAAAATTTACGTCGACGATAAATTGAAAACGAACCGTTGGGTTGGCCTAAAGGTTGGTGCCTATAAGACATGCTCAGAGTATGAGGAGCTGGAGCTACCAGCTGGAACCAAACTTGGCAAAGGCGATCTTCTCGGCCAATTCAACATGGGCAGTACCGTAGTGCTGCTATTTGAAGCTCCAAGGGGATTTAAGTTCAACATCAAGGAAGGACAAACGATTCGTATGGGTGAACCATTGGGATACGTGGAAAAGGACGAGAAGAAACAGTGAGTTTCATGTCTCACTTGTGTATTGTAAAAACGTATTTTTCTAGAGACCTTAGGCTATGGTATTGTAAAGTGTTATATATCACGGGTGCTCTGCTCTGAGAGTGGACGCCCGCGTCAGCAACTGTTACCTATTTTTTATTTATCGCGCGTAGGTACAAAGAATATTTATATTTAGTGATACTAGATAGACTTCGAATTTTTAATTAGTTTCTTTTTTTTCCAACTCGAAGCGCCAGTCGATTTATTTTTTGTTGAATGAATTATTTTGTATTTTTCGTTTTTTATTTAATAAATTATAATTGTTTTTATTGAAATTTATTGATAGTTGTCTTTACTTAACGAGCAAACCACTAATTTGGGAGCATTTCGCAATTCTTGGGAGGGGCTTCACCACAGTGTTTGTGTTGTTCAATGCCATTTCGTGTGATGAAATTGTGAATGAAACAGAGAAGTTCTCAGTAATTCTTTTGCAGATTAGACTTGAATTCCTTAAGCCGATAAAATATTTTAAACTGAATGGTCCTCTATTAAGTTTATGGCATCAAGCTATTTTCAGGAACGACGTCTCTGTGGCAAGATAATCGGTCTTGCAGCGAAACAGGTATGTTACCTTGAACGATTGAAGACCAGTACAGACATTTGAGTCCCAGGGCTAAACAGGATACAACGTCAAACTTTGAAAAGAGAAAAACGCCTTAGCTGCATGTTAGATCGTAGATTGACCAGAGACCAGTCACTCCACCATCCACTAACACATGCGTGCTGGATTGTCGGCAAGCTGCAGAAAAAAGTCATAAGCCTGAATAACAGGCTATTAGAATGCATTAGCATGCGGCGACCTTATACGACAATGCCTGATAAGAAAAGATGACAATAAAACTGGTATACCCTTCAACGATTTCTGCAGAAGCTGTAGAGACGAGGAGGTGTACATGATTTGCCCTATCAACATTGGGAAGGAAAACCGTAGGCGAGTAATACTATATTAATAATGAATCTACCTGGCTAGTCTCGGTATTCACAAACCTAAGACTTTCATATTCGAAATATTTGGAGCTCAGAGCAATACAGATTTACTAGTTTTGGAAAAGAATTGGTGGCGGATGAACACTTTGGGGGTCAACGGCAGTGGTCAAATCCCCGTAATGGAATATTGGCATCGGTTTACTCGTCTCCCTGGTCCTAGGCTGGTAGGGATCGAAACGCGTGGTGAGATACCACCACATCTTGATATAGGCACCATGAGGTAGTAGTGGCTACGTTTCATAGTCTAAACAATGAGTCGGTACAACAAGGGTAGGACCAACAAAGTCAGGATGTCACTTCCTGGGATAAAATATCCCAGCATGCAAATGTCAACCTACATTAAAGACAGATCAAGCAGACATCTACGCCCTCGTGATTGACATTTGTAATATTAGAGGCCTGAGATTCAATAATGTGAACGTGAACGGCGTCCTAACCGATACTTAAGTCAGTACACATACTTTCGTTGTTCCGGTTACGAACTACATACCTGTTTTCGTTTCAGAAAAGGCTTCTGTAGAAGTCAATGGGGCCTGATGCAGTCAATATTATATGTATTGCTGGAACTCGTGCCTCATGGTTCCATTAAGCCTTTACTGCTCTCTTAATGAAGATCAACCGGACAGACTATTTCAACTTCTATCTGACAAGTTCGACTAGATTGAAGTTTTGTCCTCGGCTACTTAAACGCTCCCAACAGCAACTGGATTCGATGCTTCAACAGAATTGATGGGGCAGGAAGGCAAGCTGAAGTCTACAGCACAAACGATTTTCAGACAACTTAAACAATTTCGGAAACATTCTAGCTAGGCAGTTAAAATTCAGACCATGTCCTTATTTCAACAATACACCCAATGATGACAACAATGATATATTTATTCCGGCGTTAACAGCCCAATGCAGGGCCTGGCATAGCTTCTCACTCACTACCCACTACCCACCGGGTAAACATCTCGTAGTGCGGTCGTTTGGGGGAGAGGTTAAGCTTTCTTCTTTTATTTTTATTTTGACACCACCTCTTTAGATAGTGCAAACTGCAGGACCGCATCATTAATAGCTTGCATTTGGTTTTCATTTAGCATTTGCAAAGCTAACTGAACATTCGTAATGTCAATGAACTTTTTTCAACCAATTAGTGTGCCTTCTATCTAGCTCAAGTCCCAGAGAGCTAGTGCTATTTGAGACACACACTGGGTGAATGATACTTGGAACTTCGTTTGTCTTTGTGATAAGGACCAGCTCTGCTTCTTTGAGCATTGCGAACATGATGCTGAGATTACATTCATTGGGCATATTTTACAGATGATTGGTGTATAATAATAATGATAATATTTTGGCTGTGCGCCTCACGAATGGTTGTGAAGGGCAATTTCTTTTTCGATTGAGAGAAGCTATTCATGACAATTTTAATCTCAGACGTTCGCGAGAGGTGGGACCGTGGGAAAACTTTAATTTTTTTATTTTTGTGTTTTCTTGGATTCGAACATTGAACCTCTCGCTCAGTGATCGCGCACTTAACCACTGAGCCACGGTTCCCACAATAACAATGATAGAACAACAAAATTGTAAGTTGTCTATCTCGGATTGTAAATAATCAAATATCTAAAGGGACACGAGCTAATAAGTATGTTTTTTGCAGCTGCCATTCAACTGGATAGCCGAGTTATGTAACCCATTTATGGACCTCAAAAGCGTTTAATCAAGTCATAGAGTCCTACTAGATAAACTACCGAAATAGCTCTGCGTTTGGATATCTTATCCAACATATTTGCTGTACACGTTGGAATGCCACAGGGAACTATACATTCACCAACTCTGTTTCTACTCTATATCAATGACCTACAAGAGTCGAGACAAACAACAAGATCTTTAGTTTTGCCGATGACAGCACCCTAATATCATTTTGCTTCAACAATACGCCCGTGAATTCAAATATCTCACATCGGCATAGATGCGACCAAAGCCACTCATTAAACGAAAATCTGCAGAAAATTTTAGAGTGGGGAAAGGCAAACTTAGTTGACTTCAAAGTGGAAAAAACTTGCTCACTGTACTACAGCTTGTATAATATGGCATCTGTGTAGAGCAAAGAAATACTTTATATCGAAACACAAAGCACAAGTATTGTTCTCATCTATGGTGCTCGGCCCTTAAATATTCTCTTCAACTACTTGACAACATACGAACAGTTCGCTTAATTGATGATTCTGTAAAATCGAATCGCAATCATGTGTCACTTCGAAGGCTGGTAGTTCCTGTACTTGTCCGAACTGCAAATTTCTACAAAATTTGACGAAAATTGATTAAATTCACAGAGATCATGACGTACGGGAACAGGATTTGATGAATTTTCATCATATTTCTTAGAAAATACGAGAACAGACCTACATATTAACTTTCTAATGTGGTTTCAGATAATTAATCAGAACGGTGCTGGGCGCGATCAGACCATCATCAAAAGTGAAACAAATTTAACAAAAAATGCAGTTTTGGTGTTATTTTGAATGCCGGTTTGCGAGAAATCCGTTTGTGCTCAGAACAATTTGAGTAATAATTTGAAATGAGAAAAGTAAGAGATATTAGAAAAGTAAAAGTAAATGCATCTAAATTCCGTTCTCGAAAGAGGTCCAATATTTAGAACTAGCTGCATATTTCGACAAAAGACTCGCTTGAAGTACACATCTTGAAAGATATAATCGTAGGGGCTGTATGACAGTTTCTCTCAATTTCCTGATGAAAATGAGATAAATAAAGCCCCATCCGTGTGTTCAAGTGAATAGTTTCCACTCCACACCTGGGCTTTGCCTTAGTGGTGGTATCGTCATCTGAGAAACTGTCTACAATGGTCTCGAATGGTCTATAATCTTTTTTGACTGGTTACTTAAGAATTAAAAAATTCTCAAAATTTGTGCAGGAAGGGAATAGGGTTTATGTGATAAAGCTGGAAATGACAAATTTCTTATCTTGCTTAACAAAATTTATTAATTTCTTTTATTTCTTTTAATTATTATTATATAAAATCAGTCCGCCTTTACCTTTGATATATTATAAGAGAATTTGTAAGTCACTATTGTAACCGATATCTACATTCAAAAAACGATTTCCCTATGACCCAAAAATCAACATATGCATACGTAAAACCGATAGTGAGCTCAAGGTTTTTTTTCTTTTACAGAAAAAAACTGAAAACACAATCTCGACTTTGACTTCATAAAGTTTATAATCATGCAGTGAAGGTTGCAGTACTCGTAGATTACTCGTACTGTAGGTATGTACATTTATTGCTCCTTAAATTACGTAGTAGTTACGAATAGGTATGTATATACGGAGGGGAATTTCTAGATTCGTCGAATAGGGGTGAAAGTAGAAAGGGGTGAGGTTAGAATTATCATTTCATCCTATTTAGGTATAAATGTGAACTTTCATGTTGTTTTACCAATTAGTTTGCCTGCAGTTGCCAAAAGAATAAGTTAAAGTCTGTGGTAATTTTAAAAATATAAAGTATTGAGCTTCGCGCAGTTATTAAATTTCTCACAAAACAAGCAAAAAGTGGGGGAAATATACTAAGTGAAATGTAAACAGTTTACGGAACTACGAGCCCTGGTAAATCTATGGTTTACAAGTAATCGGGCTTATCTAAATAAAGTAGAGAGTCTTTAGATGGTGATGACCTACCTGGAAGACCAAGTGGCGTCTCGACACATAAAATGGTTCTAAAAGCTGGGTAAGCAATCATGGAAGGTAGTCGACTCAAACTAAATTAAATTACAAAAAGCTTCAAAATTCTGCACGATCATCTTAGGACGTCAAAAATGAGTTCAAGGTGGGTGCCCAGAATGCTTACGCGGGCACCCACCACTCAAAAAAAAAAAAAAAAAATACCATGTGGAGCAGTTTCAGAGTTGTATGGCGAATCCAACAGAAGCTATCAACTGGAGATGAAACTTGAGTTCTTTATTATGACTCTGAGTCAAAGTAGGAGCCCAGGCAGTGGCGTAAAAGGGGTGATCCAGCCCCCAAGAAGTTTAATGTCGTACCATCAGCTGGAAAGATCATATCAACACTGTTTCGAGACTCAGAAGGAATCCTATTAATCTATTTAAAAGTGAAACTCTGTGTGTATGTTCCCTATGGACTGTTAAGCCCTTCAATCGATCATCGTGAAATTTTAACCACATACTATTTATGTTACAAGAGTTGTTTTGACAAAAGAAGGCGTAACATCGCGTGTCGGGTATTCGCTAGTAGATTATAAACCAAAAGGCTCCAGCATCACAGGAGAATACTACGAGTATTTTTTAAATCGCTTAAGAGAATCTATTAAAGTAAAAAAGAAAGGAGAGATTGACTAAATGAGTGCTCTTACATCATGACAACGCAACGGTTCACGAGACTCATGTGGGTTCCAGGAATTAGTCATGACCTTATACCTTGTGATTATTACGTGTTCCTAAATTTGAAGAAAGACTTACGGGGAAAGCATTTTATTATTTTGACGAAGGCTTAGAAAAATTAATCTTTAGATCTAAAAAGTGTTCAAGGAGATTATATTGAAAAATGAAATTATAAAAATTAAATATATCCGTCTGTTTATATCCCATTCCGCGAACTTAACAAATTGTCCTCGTATGTACAATGTAGAGATTAAATTCACTAAATGACTTGAAGAATTAAAAATCACAGTACCAATTGCATGAATGAAGACGGGGTAGACACAAAACATAGTAACATTCCATCGGGACACTTTTGTTGACTGCTCGAAAAGTGGATTGCTTCAAGCGCTTGTTTTATTTTCCTTTACTAATTTCAAGTATAGACCCTTATAAACTACGAGGAAACGGTATGTGGGTGCTGCTAATAAATTGGAAAATGTATTTACCAGTATGAGAAGACTTTACAGCGGTTCAGCAGATAAGATCGATAGGATCAGGAATACTCAGGAATACTATAGATAAAGAAAAGAAGAAAGGGGTTTGCAAAGACTGACCATTAAGGAGTATTCACAGCACAGCGAACGGCGAATTTGCGAACTAATGCTTTTACGAACAATCAATTTTTATTCACAATACACAAATGTAGAACGCATTTCACATTCTCGCGAATAAAACATTCGCTCGAGTTTAACCTCAGAATTAATTTGTTTTGACCGGTCAGACCTCACAAAATATTTTCAATATCAATTATGCAAGTAGCAATCGATTTTGTACATTTTACACTTTTCTTGTTTATAAACACAAAACAAATGACAACTGAAAGTCCCAGATTGCTGCGATCATGAGCAAAAATGGTTGTGAAAGATATGTCAAAATTGGCGACTATTTGTTCGCAGTTCGCCAGCTGTGACCACTCAACTATAAGTTCGAATATTCAAGAATAAGAAGCTGTCATACGAAGAAATTTCCTATTTGACGTTTGCAATAGCCTGAGATAGCTTGAGACTACAGAGAGTGCTTGAGCGAAAGGATCTCCAGAATGCCCCAACAAGGCAAAAAGCCAAAAACCATACTTTTTTCATCAAAACAAGAGTAACGAGGAAAGAGTATCGAGCCAGAAAATTGAACGAAAAGAAAATCCTGCGTAGATTGTGCCCAGAGATTTTTTAAGAAAACCTAGCATATGCTCCTCTATGCCTAACGAGTACGTTGTCATCATAGTTTTCTTCTGGTTTTACGATAGAACCAAGTATTTGAAACTTGAGCACTTACGAAGGACAATTCCGTCCAAAAAATATTTGGCACAGGCCTTTAAACAACTGATTCTGAATCTGCTTTCTTCCAGGCCAGCATTTTGTAAATCTACTGCGTCTTCGCTTACGGTAACTACATCTTCCGGAAGTAATATCGAGGTCACTTTTGGTTTGTTAACAAAAATGTAAGGTAATTTCTACTGCGAAAGCATAACACTGGCAATAGGGTGGTCATATGGCTTGATCGTGATGATGATATCCTTGGCGCACGTAAATCAAAAAAAAAATCTAAAATCAAGTTAAAGAAAAAAGGTCTGGTGCAAGCCAACATTAACCAGAAATTCATTGGTTATTCCTGCCGTGCACCTCACTGTTGTTCTCCCGTTCTCAAACATGTTTTTGATTTATCTGAGATAAGTTTCTGGAACCTTTCGTGTCCTCAACGCCGTCTATATCAGATTCCTAGAAACCTTATCAAGTGCTTTCTTGAGATCGATTAAAACCATGTGCAGATCCCATGAGGAATCCCAGTTTTTCTCCATCCTTTGGATTGCGTCGATGGTCGATTTGCCTCCAACAAACCAGCATTGCTTGTCATCCAGCCCAATTATTTGACGAAGTTGGGTGTTTAATACTCTCTCGGCGATTTTCATTGTATGCGGCATTAGTTTGATCGAGTTGTAGTTATTGACTTATGTATATATATACGAGGTAGATAGTAGATGTAGGTATGTAATTAGATAACATTTAAAGCAGCTGAACCTGCTGCAGTCAGAGAGACCGGGCAACAGTCAGAGAGAGTGATGGCTGATTAGGTTCGAGCGGCTGGATGCACATAGATCCCAGACACACTTATAGACTAAAAATATGCCCATTATGATACAAAAATTATCTTAGAGATCCCCCGACCTACGCACAGAACTAACTAACTAATATATAAAGTGTCTGAGGTTTATGAAATCCGTGTTAGCCAGGTTACCAAGGTTGTCGAAGAAGAATGCAAATAATATGAAAAATTGACCACAAAAAAAGAAAATCCAATCAATGAATTGTTAATTGAAGTTAAGGCGAAAAAAGTCAACCTAGAAGAAAACGAGGATCAAATCATATACTCTGCAGGCCAAAAGTTTGAGGCTTACCTAGACAACTAATTTCATTCACGCATGGAGATTGAATTTTATGAATCACGTTGGGTTTTTTTTACCAACATTTTCTAATTGAACAATACACAACATATTCAGATAATAAAAGCCTGATTTTACACCCAGGTTTTTGAACAATGGGCGTTTTGTATACAAATGTGAGAAAAACCGCTTTTCTGGTTTATTGAGAAGTGTTTAGGTTTTTCATAGTTATTAAATTTTATGACTTTTAGTTGTTGATTCAGCACTTGTTTATTAGCGGAGCACTAAGAACGACACCTTCTGCTGCACTCTATTTCATTTAACACCCCTCGACATTTTTGGTAGGCTAGCTCAGCTATTCGCTGCCTCCATTTTAAGCAATTTCAATATCTTCCCTGAAATTTAACTTGGGTATTGATTGCACCATACCCAATTGTATGTAGTCAATACACCATACCCAAGTTAAATTTTGACAAAAACTTCCACGTTACCATCCCTTCCAGAGCATTCTGGGAAGTAGGTGGTTTTACGGAAGATAAGTCGTTACATTTTTACACCGACGGTTCAAAAACCAACGACGGGGTGGGTGGTGGTGTCTTCTCTGATAGCCTTAATTTTCGTCTCTCAAACCACTGTAGCATGTTCCAGGCGGACATAATGGCAATAAGGGAAGTCTTGTCTTGGCTAAAGAAAAACGTGATTGCAACCGCTGATATCCGCATCTTCTCAGATAGCCAAGCATCAATCGAATCCTTGGAATCATCCTCCATAAATTCTCTAATAACTCTAGACTGCCGATCGTCTCTTATAGAGATGACGGAGCAGTTCAATATTCACCTAATTAGGGTGCCGGGCACAGGGACATTCAAATTGTAATTCTTACTAACATGCCAGGCATGGAACAACAATACCTATCCTTACAGACAAAAGTTTACTGAATATGCCGATCGCTACATATAAACTTAAATTAAAGCTGGATGCTATTGAGAGGAGAAATTCTAGGTAGACAAGTGGTATAACGTGTTTATCGAGAAAACAGATTTGGCCTAAGCTGGATCTGAAACGCTCTAAGAATTTGATTTCTCTCAATATTAATATCAGCCCTGTAATTGGTGTCATTACTGGGCACTGTCTAATAGGCAAGCACGAACAAGGCTTGACGTATTTTCAAATGATTTCTGCAGAAGCTGCATGGACGACGAGGAGTAGGAGACAGCTTTCTCCTAAAGAAGGAAACTCTACTTAGGAGCCTTCTGTTTCAACGACCTAAATGATCTGGAAAAAAAAGACGTTAGGGACCAATGAGTAGGCTAAGACAGCTTACCAAGTCCACGTGGTATCACAATTTACCTATTATTGGCCTAAGTGTGTTGACTTTTAGCTGACAGCCACCTCAACCTAACCTGACCTTATGACTCCTTACATCAATAGGGTTTGTCGACCTGGATTGCAAGGGTCTTATATAAAAGTCACACTTTAAAGTCGTACGAATTTATTTCAGATTCTCCACGTGTTGAGTAAACAACTCGTTAAAAAACATCAACGACAACGACCCTACACACGTCAAGATTTTGTCAAGACTACCTGAAACAGAGGGAAGATGAAGAAATCTTACAAATCATGATATGGCCGCCGCAATCACTAGATTTAAACCCTATAGAGCTATTGTGGGAGGAACTGGATAGAAGGGTGCGGTATATTTGCTGGAGCAATCTACCACAGCACTGAGGGCAACCTCAAACTTTTGGTAGTGTACATATGTACATACGAGAACATGGTGTCGACAAACAAAGAACCATCTGTTCACCGTCGGACAAAGCGTCACTGTTGATGGCTAGAACTTCGAAGTAGTTATGGAGTTCATTTGAATCGAAGTATGTACGTCAACACAAATACCACCCCTGAAAACCGCTGCTACTTCTGGTTGAAAAAGTAACTGGGTTCAAAACTTGAAAGACGAAATTTATGGTCTACGGATCGATGAGTCTTCCAGTTCTGTTATATATTGCCGAGTGGTAGACGATAGGCTTTTTTTAAGAAAAAGATTCTTCGTCGAATATTCAGTCGGTTACACTAGGAGCTATACCAAAATATGAATGCGGTTCAAAAAGACTAAAAGACTCGTCGGCTACATAGATTGGTCATATCGACCGAATAAGTACCAACGTTCTAATCAAGAAGGATTTTGAATCAAAGTCTCTAGTCTTTAGATGAAAATGAAGGCCAATTAAACGTGGGTTCTGAAGGCTTGACTTAAATAAGGATGGGAGGATAGTAGGCAGAAACTCCTCATTCGTTGGGGATCTGATAAGCTGGCAGAAACATCACTAAATAAAATGTTTAAAAATAATAATTCTGATGGCGGTCGTTGAAGATGCCATGAAAGGTTAATTAAGCATTTCAATAATAGAACTTATCAGGGCGATTATGTCAATCAATTCGAGCTATAAACTGGGGTCTGAGCAAGTTGTACATGTACATACTTAAATAATTATTGTGCAATTGGTGATAAGTTGCTTGTTTATACGAATTCTGTTCTATCTATTAATACACCCCAATAGAGGGCGGTTCCTATTTCTCAATATTTAAACGACATAAGTTAGTGAATGAAAAGTACTGAATTATTTGCTCCCAAAGTAATGTCAGTTTTGTTAACTTAAGTATTTCCCAATGCATACATTATTGCTTCAGCGACAGTTTATATAAATAAATAAATATAAATAAATTAGATGGCCGTTGATTAATATTAATACTCTGAACTTTGTAATGATCATTCGGTCATCGTGACGACACAACTTTTGATCCGGTTTCGAAAAACTCGTTGATCCGGGAGTAAGCGCTTATCACCTCCAAGTGGCACAATGGCATAAACAATATAAATTCGTTGATAAAAACGAAACCATCCGATTTTCTAATCATATCAACCGAGTCATACGGTGCTCTCCCACACAGTTACAAGCAAGATTAGTATATACCGCCACCCAATGCCAGCCAACGGTGATGAGCAATTCTAATGCATGCGGGAGGGGCAGATAAAAATACGTGAACAGAGTTTAATAAACTTTTGAATCGGATGGAATGCTGTGAGAACTGGAACTGATAAGCCGTCAGTTGGTGGTCATAACCACCTTCGGAGATGTTTATAAACATTTTCAATTTTTTTTTTCCTTTTCTCTGTCGAGCGAGAAGATAGTTTCAAAACCTGTTTAGCTAATTTGAAGGAGATAATCTCACCTAATCTACTCGTATTGTATTAGGATTATTTCATCAGAAGCAAGACACGAGCCATCATTCACTCTTTGTGTGTGTATACTTCAAGTATTTGTGCAGTAGGTATTTATACAAAATTTTGGATACGAACAACATGTGTAAATATTTATATAAATAATTCTTAACATAGTCCAACTGCGACCCAGAGTAAACGTGAATATTCTATATCTTGACCGAGTTGCGAAGAAAATTTGTCAAATCCACAGGAATTCCTGCGTACGGGAACAGGATTTGACTGATTTTCGCCAAATTTCGTAGTAATTCGCAATTCTGGTCAAGTAAGGAAACAGACCTAATGATGATGATTTATTGGCGTTCGGCTTGCGACATACTCGCACATATTTCGATTGAAATGCGTGTTCTCTGGTTCAACATTGTTTGTACAGGGTTATTCGTTTTGTACTTTAGGATTTTATTTTAATTTAAAATCCTATGCCATGAAATGCGCTTTCTTCTTGTCTGCGAATATTCCTGAGTGAAACACCAATTTGCCCCGATCTGTTGCCCTATAACTGTAGATAATAACGAAAGTTACTGAAAGTGTATGTACTAGTTTGTCAGGTGAATTTTTTTTGAACTGGGGATAATTTTCATAAAGAACACGGCTAATGTTAAGGCAATTGACGGTATTCGCAAGTTTTCCAAGAAAATACCCGAATACGCTTTATACGCTACGAAAGCAAAACTTTGACGTAGTGGCTTTTTATCAACTCACGCATAATAAATCATTTACTATTTAATATGAGTGCTTTGTATGCGAAATTTTTAAACAGATGTAATGATATCTTTCTATACAGAGGATATTTTCGCAATTATTAAGAAATTTTATCTCAAAACTGTTGTTACAACTTTTTCTTAACAGAAAATGGGCGTGGCTCCCAAAATTTATAACCAGAGTTCACGGATTCTGATGAAATATTCACAATAAGACTTAGTTTTTACGTTAAGTTTTTAATTTCATTACAAAAAAAGGATTCATTACTCTGTATAAGTACAAAGTTAGATTAGTTTGGCCTAAGACCGTCTACCGGATTGACAGTAATATTTATATTTATACAAGTAATATTTACGATGGTAGGCATTGAATTCAATAGAAAATATCGGGTATTTATATATATACATATGTATATGTGAGTAGTTTAAAAATCTCGTTCTATAACACGCTTTTTGTAATGAAGTACGTTAGCTGCATATTTATAAACTACATCCCAAACTTGGTCACCGTTCAGGATGCAGATTGTTTCATTTTCTTCTAATACGCAGGAACCAACAAATCTCTTGTGGAATTCTTTGAGCATTGGACAAATCGTCATAAAGTGCGCCCTGTCTTCTCTTTCCTTGAGGTTACAAAGATCGCATAAAATTAGAAGGTCTGGTCGATGTGGTATCAAATTTAGGTTGGCTAATTCTGTGCTAATACCTATTATTCGTCGAATATTGATTTAAAAAGTAAGTTCTCTCTACAATATTGTGATTCATTCTGCTATAATGCATTCTATATTGTGACTCTGCGCTTCACTCCTTAATTTCTTAAACATGGTACTGCTTGTTTCCTCCAATATCATGCTGAACTTCATTCTTAATAATGCAGGCTCCTCATCGGATGTAAACGATAGTTGTAAGCAAATTGTCCTATTGACGATAGATCATGCAAAAGTACTAGTTTCGACAGTTCACTATATAGTTAAAGTGTAGCTCTAGATGCAGCATATAGTTCGGGGAACTACTTGGTACTTGAAAGATCCTTTTCAGAAAGTAACGAAGGCATCTTTCGACAATTTCAAAGTAACAATAACCCCAAGCTTGAGCTCCATAGAAAAGTGTGGTGGGTAAATTAAAGCACTAAACAGTTTACCCGATGTTTAAAAAGGACATGCCCCTGTAGTTTGATGGGAAAATGATCGCTCGTTTGAAACATTCCGGGACATCTGTGTTATAGAAGATTCGATTGAATTCTGATGTGAGTAGACTCCACCGTACAGTTTTTATAATCAAACGGTCGGTATCAAACGGTAACTGAAACGGTTCAAACGGAATGCGGTCATCGCAGGGGCTTTACTAGTTTTTGCATTTTTGATAACATTTTGCACATCTTGTGGGGTCAACGAGGAATCCAGGTACTCATCGAAAAATAGCGGGGCTGCGTACTGCAATGAGGGTGAGATTTGCGTTTGGTTCTGAAGTTTGCTAAAGTGCTCCTTAAGTAGTGGTGCTTCTAGAGTAAAGGTTATCGTATTTCTCTGCCCGATTATAAATCATACAGCCTTCCAAAACTCTGCTGAGGACCTTGAAACGTTCTCTACAGTAACATACTTAATCGTCACAGTAAATAGCTTTTGAAAAATAAATGTCTTTTTAAGAAAACGCCCCAAAAAAGTGGGCGGGGCCATGTATAATGCATAGAAAAATGTAGAAAAAGTCAACGTCTACATATTTTACCTAGACAATCAATTTTTTTTTTTAACAAGTACTCTACCTCTATAGCTGGCAGTTTAACAACCTAAACAGCCCAACTGAGCTGCGGTCCATGTTCGGTTTCTGGTAACGATGGTGAGAAATAAGGGAATTGGTTCTCTTAGAAATTCTTGCGCTTGCGGCTTTGATGGCATTTCCAATGTAGTTCTAAAGCATATTGAAGGCTTTGTAGTTGATATACTAGCAGTTAGCTTTAACTGTAGCATGTATTTCCTGATGATCTCAAATGTGCAGACGTAATTCCACTGTTTTTAAAAAGGCTCGAGCAACTACAGACCTATTTCCCTTCCTATTTCCCTAGTAAAATCTTTGAAAAAATTGTAAAGGAGAGGACATTATCTTTTCTAAATAAGAATACGTTTTTTAGCTCTGTGCAATTTAGTTTTCTGAATTTTTGTTGCAGTGTTTTTTCTAATCATGTTGCGAAAAAGTTCACGTTGTAGATATTACGAAAGCCTTTGACATGGTCAACCACTCTATCTTGTTGAGAAAACTTGCAAAGCTGGTTTTCGAGGCTTTATGCTGGATTGGTTTAGGTCTTACATTTCTGATCGATCTCAAAGAGTAAAGATCAGTGGAATCAGGAGCGGAATCCAGGTTTTCAATTTGGGAGTTCCTCAAGGTTCTGTGTTGGGACCCACTTTGTTTCTCATCTATATCAACTCTGTGTTTGAACTGAATTTTAAAGCAACAATCACTGCTTTCGCAGATGTTGTAGGCTGTTCTTATGGCTCTGACAATGCTTTGAATTTGGTATCTGATATCAACTGGGATCTTAGTTTATTAAGGATCTGGTTTGCCTAGCATAGATTAAACATTAGCTGTAAGTCTAAAATTATGTTCTTTAATCTCTCTTTCGAAACCGGTACCGATGCAGAAGTATTCTTTTACGAACCTGAGTGTCAAAGATTCCAACTGGTTGATTGCACTTGTATCTGCGCCCTACCTTGTTCAACATTTTGTAACACTCAGTTGCAGTGATAGGTGTTTTCTAATCCAAAAAGTTGACGAGTTTAAGTACTTGGGGCTCACTATTGACTCTCGGATGAGCTTTGTAAATCTTACGGAATCTTTAAGATAATATACTCTTCGACTGTTTTATTATCTGAAAAATGATTGCTCCTCTAAACTTCTTAGAATTATTTATTATCTCATTCTTCATTCGAAACTCCAATATGGTATTGCGTGTTGGGCAGTTTTGTCTATCAAAACAAATGTTTAAAAATAATGAATTTATTTGTATTTATATGAAATAAAATTTGTTATCTGTCTATTTATCTAAACGATTTAATGAAACTGGATGTAGTTTCTCCAGAATAAGGAGTGGCCATCCGAGAAAGCATAGAGGTGACTCCATTTTGGTGTAGGATGCTTTTTCTCTCATAGGAACAAGTGATCTCATTCGTATTGAGAGCAATTTAAGAAAGAAGGCTACAAAATAATTATCGAAGAGAGTGCTGTTCCAAGTGCCTTCGATTAATTCGAGAAGGGTTTCTCTTTTAACAGGATTTCCAGGTTGTGTTTAACTTTTCTGCTCGACGGAAGGGAACAGAAGGGACGTTAATAAACATGGTTTGGTTGTCACAGTCATCGGATTTGAACTCCATAGAACTTTTTTGGGATCACTTGGAGAAAAATGTTCACCAAATGCCTATTTCTTCATCAGGTGGCAGGAATTAAATGATCCCCGGGGTAGTATCACAACCAAAGAAATGGCAAAATTAGTTGAACGAATGCGCAGACTTGTGAATGCTGTGATCAAAGCTCGAGTGGTCTTTTATGAAACTAATTTATTACAATTGAAATTCTATTTGAAATCTATCTGTAGTGTACTTGAATAAATAAAAATAGCCCCCTTTTTTTTGTTATTTTCACAGAACACGCCCAGGGAAATCCATTCATATACGATGGTTCTGAATATAAGGGGTGAATTGGTAACTATCGGGTGAATATAGCTGATATTAGGTCATACCAATTGCCGAAGTTTCTGAAAGCAGCTAAGAATGTGTATAAATATAATGAGCCGATTCATGGACACATTTGGAAACTTGGAAGCGACAGTAGAAGTCGATTTGTGAAGCGACAATTAAAGCCGACCTTTGAAAGTAATGAGCTGAATAAGTTTTCGGGTTCATTACTGAAAATAAAGCGATTTTGATTATTGAGAGTAGTAAATAAATGATTTTCATTAAAAATGAACCACCCTATCGGTGATAATCTTCCACTGTCGGTTGGATCAATAGTACCTTTTTGAAGTCGCAGTCAACAAAAATAAAGTTCGTATTAGATGGAATGCCATGGGAACTGGAACGCATAGACCGTGGTTGATAGCGCAGCCGGCAGCTTACAAAAAACGTTCGAAGATGTGTAGAAACAATTTACCTAAACTCTACTCCACTCCATCCACGAAGAAAGAGAAAGAGAATGAGATAATTAGCTTAAAAACCTGTTTCGGTGGTCATAAAGATAGTTAATAGTCTGTCCAAACAAAGCCTCGTTAACCGTCATTGTTCGCAGTATTTCACCATAAACCACTTATAAATCTACAAAGCAAACAATTAATATACAGTCTCTATTATGCATATTTTAAGGCATTTTTTTTATTAAAGAATAGTTAAATGCATGGATACAGCAATTACGAACTAATTTGAAGGTTTTGAAGAACATTCACGATCCGCCCAGTCCAACCATGAGCCAGCGTAGTTATGGACATTCTTATAGCCAAGACCTGCTGCGATTTCAGCTCCTTCTTGAGATCTCTTGCCGCTGCGACATTGCACGATGATGTAGCTGTTGATGTCGGGCTTTGGACGCCCATACTTATTCATGAACTCCTTGGGATCCGCATCGAGTGCCAACTCTTGACTCACAGACCCCAGTGGTATGTTGATAGATGTGGGAATTGATCCAGTCTCTATTAGTTCATGAGGTTCACGTACATCGATGAGCAACTTCTCCGGATGGTTGGGTAGATCTTTGATTTCTTCGTACTCCACCACCGGAATATTATTCCCCGTAGAATAGCTCATTGCGGCAGGTATAGCGTCACTGATAAATGGTTTCAGGTTGGAGAGTTGGTGGCCCGCAGCAATCTGGGAACGTGCAACCGAACTCAACCCAAGTATGAAGAGGCTTCTTACCAAATGAAGATCTCTGAACGCTTTCTGGCGCAGAATAGTGGATCCACCACAAGTAACAGCTCTGGAAATCATGCTTGTTGTTTGCTAAACTTATTTATCTTTCCGCAGGGGATTAACTAAGAGAAACTTATGATATTTACTGAGGCTGGTGCGAATGGATTTCGCTTTTTTATTATGACGTGGGTTATGTCACTTCGTACTAATCAACCGGCCAGCTGGGACCGAATTTGAAATGTCAACAGAGAGTAAAAGTGGGGTGACATCGTGGGACAGCACCGAAAAATATGCAATGCGAAATGGCTGTACAGAAGAGTCCATAAAAACGTACCATACGACAGAACAATGTACGGAAGTTTTACCAAAAGGTAAAGAGAACGTAGAGATGAACAAAGCCCTTAGAGATGAAGAAGGAAACTTTGTAGTAGAGTCACTAGTCAACCTAGATGATGATAGTCAAAACATCCGTCCACCTGATCAAACTGAAGTGAGAATAGCAATATCCAAGCATAAACCCAACATGGCTGATGGACCTGACGGATTACAGGAGTAGTTATTTAAAGCAACTGAGGATGAGTTGGTAGAGAGCATACACCAACTCCTTTCTACTATTTGATCAGACGAGTTTATGCCTGATGAATGGAATCCCACCATCGTTTACCCGATTCACAAGGAAGGGGACCCCTTAAACTGCGCCAACTTCAGAGGCATCAGTCTCTTCAGCATCGCATACAAGATCTTATCTGTCATATTGTGGGAACGCCTTAAACCTTTCTTCAACAACTTGATTGGCCCCTTTTAGTGCGGTCTTAGGCTAGGAAAGTCCACAATTTTCACACTTTCTCTTTATTTATTTTAAGGCCGCCTACGAGAGCATTTATAGAAAAAAGTTATACCGACGGAGATGTATAATTTTGACATCCCTGCCAAACTCGTCCGTCTGTGCAGGATGGCGATGGAGAATGCTCGCTGCTACATCAATGTAGGTAACGTTCTTTGATGTCAAAAAAAAAGATTTAGGTAAGGTGACGCGCTGTCATGTGACTTCTTTAATATCATACTTGAAGGGATTGTGCGAAACTCACAAGCCAACACCAGAGGCACAATCATACAATACGACAATATCGATATAATTTTTAGGAATCAGCGGGCTATCACCGGTGTGTTCGTGAGTATTGAGACAGGAGCAACTAAATTGGGTGTAGTAGTCAGTGAGGGTAAAACAAAGTATATGCTGACAACAAGAAGGGACACCTAATATCGATTTCGTTTTTCGGCATTTCATTGCTGGCAATATCCAAATGCCAAATGTAATTATGTCATTCAACAACAAACGTGTGCGTGCCATTTTTTTTCCGCCAGAATTTTTTTCTAATAAATTTTTTTTTTTTGCCACACGTTCTTCTTCACTTTCCGCCATTTTGAAAACTTCGAAACGTCAAATTCATTGCCTTTGCGATGGAAAGCAATCATTGCCTTCCATCTGGCGGGCAATATTGCCATTGCTATTGCTTGAGCGTCTACACTAGGAAATTTTAAGGAATGGCAATGGCAATATATTGCTTCGAATATTGCCTGTGGAGACGCAGTGTTACGAGATCGAACATTTGATATGTAATGGTCTGATACAATATAACACATACATTAAATACTGATTAAGAGTTAAAACAATTGTGCTGGTATTGTACAGGGTTATTCATTTTGTTCTTTAGGATTTTTAATTTAAATGAAATAAAAAATATTAAAGACTTCAATGAAATTTGTTTACTGTTTTAAATGTTGGACTATGGCATAATGTATGTAATACAATATCGGTTAAATGGCTGCTACAGGAGATTTTGCAAACTTCGACTCTTGTGAGGTAATTTTCGATGACTTTTCGAGACATTTCTGGCTGTATTGCGATATATCTTCACGGATGTTGGTTTTTAAGTTCTCCAATGTTTGGGGACCTTGGCAGCTAATTGATGTCGTCAAATCTCGAAATTAAACGGGCGGGGAACTTTTCGTGTTATAAAACCAAATTTGCCTGTGTTGTGTGGCACGTAGCCCCGTTCTGTTGGAACCACATGTCGCTCACAACAATGTCTTTAATCGTAATGGATATTCAATCTTTGAATTTGGTGATTGTGTTTCGAATTGTTTGCACAGTTGGGTGATTATGACGACCATAATCTGTCCTTAAATGGCGATAAACAGATATTGCAGAACTGTTATATTTGTATTGTTTTGATCCATATTGTAGAATGGCAAGGCAAGCATTAACTACCGGTCACTATGGATGACAGATGGATTTGACAGAAATTTGGCCCTTTATTTTATAGGATGGCCAGATAATAACGATAGGAAAAGAAATTTAAATAAAACAACAACTGTGTGAGATATCAAATCGATTCTTGCCTTGACTTCGCTGGCAATGCTTCAAGCGGTCGGTCCAATATGTGCGGAGGTATTCCGGCAATAGCGTCTCGAATGTTGGCCTCGAGCTCGTCCAAAGTGGTTGGCTTGTTAGCGTAGACTAATGACTGGACGTAGTCTCAGATATTATCTAATCGAGGGGTGTCAAGTCGCATGATCGCGGCGGACAATTGATGTACGCTCACCGTGAGATGACCTAGTCGCCAAATTTCTCCTTCACCACTTCGAGCATTGCGTCGGTTGTATGGCATGTAGTGCCATCTTGTTGGAACCACAGCTCGGATATATCGGTGATGTCCAGCTCTGGCCAGAGAAATTCGGTTAATATCGCTCTATACCGAGGACCATTGACGGTAACGGTGTCTCCTTCCTCATTTCGAAAGAAATAAGGTCCGATGATGCTGCTGTGCCATAAACCGCACCAAACAGTCAATCTTTGTGGATGCATTGATGCTTTGCGAACACTTGTGGATTGTGGTCGCCCCAATAATGGCAATTTTGCCTGTTGACATAGCCGCTGCGCCAAAAATGGGCCTCCCCTGAGAAGATGATTTTTTGGGCAAAATCTTGCGTCAGCATAATCTTATACGGATGTAGACCCAATTTCAACCGCAAAATAAGCCTGGTTAACTCTCTAGCGATGCCCAGTTCAGCTGATAGGCGCCGATCTTCTTCGATGGCTATGTTTTCTTCACTTCGTACCAATCTCTGTCTGGTTGGTGGTTTAAAGTCCAAAAGAGTGTACTTACGCTCAAACTTTTCCGCGGTGCGACGAATTGCCTACGCCCTGAAGCCATGATGACGACCGACCTCACGACGAAATTCACGTTGCGTATTTACAACTGAGCCGGAATTTCGATAATATTTTTTAATAATTTCCACAAGTTCGAGAAGCGTCAAACGATGCATGATGAAATAGCAAACCTTACTGAATATTTTGACAGCTGGATGTCATTGGTAGCTTTGACAGCTGCTGAAACATAACAATTGGACAAACTATCATTGCTGATGCAGAGTCACTAATAGTGTCATGTTTCGCTTACATAATCCTCTTAGATTTTGAGATTCTACTTACCTTCTGTGAGTCACAGTCAGTACACATTTCGAAATCGATAATTTCTACAACTGCGACCTAAAAACCTCATTGTAACGCTTAATTGCATTTAAAAATTCTAAAGAGTTCAAAGTCTCCTCTAATAACAGTTATCTTCACAACAAATAGTTACAAGAACTATCGTTAGAACTTCACAATTAAACTATCCGAATGCCTTAAATAAATCACAAGGACTTGTGGGTGGTGGGCTAGTGAGACAGCAATTGCTTATCGATCCATATTCGCAGTAAATTATTACCGATTTGAATTAATTTTTGTTTGTACTGCATTTATTTCTTTAAAATGTCTATTTATTGTTTTAACATTTTTCATTTTCATTTTTTTTTTCCTTTATTCTTTCATATAGTATATAATTTGTTTTGTTTTATTTATTTTTTTTTCTGTTTTGTAATAATAATAACAATTTCTTATATAAGTCTGCATTTGTGCCAGCCATATATATTTATTTATTTATTTATTAATTTATTACCTACATAGTTTATAAATATTGCGTTTGTATTCGCATTGGAATATGTATGTGTGTGCTCTTTCGACTTAAAAACCTTTCTTAAAAAAATTTTTACGAAATGTTTAAGTTTTTTCTTATTCTTAAGTCTGTACCCTCGACACCGTGTCATTTGTCTTTTTTTGAGAACTGGTTGCTATTTTGTTTTTAGTGCAATTTTGTTTTGGTTTTTGTTAATATATATTTTATTATAAAATACATAGATTTAGTTACAGCACAGTTGAAACTTTATTATGATCCTTACGCGTATTACAATACATAATTTATTACTTAAACGAATATTTTGTATGTACCTATATGTGGGGTAGATCTGTGCTTGCTTTGATATTTTGTTTGTTTGTTGCTTTTTGATATTAAAAAATAAAACAATAATATTGTTAATATAAAGATGATTTGGGTATAATTCGATGTGTGGTGTCATTTTTGTGTAATAATCCTTTGCGAATGTGTTGTATATACGATAGGATGTTGTGAATGAGTTAATAGAGAGTTTTACTTAATCTACGAGGAATTGTAATACAAAAAGTGTGTGTGTAGTATTGGCTAGTAGGTAGGTTTGTTAGTAAGGTAGGTAGGTCGTTACTTGTTGAATAAAATTTTCATTCCGAAAAACGAATATCCTTTGAGAATAATTTTGTGTTGGCCATGAAGTAGAAAAGAAGAAAAGGATATAATTTGTTGTATAAGTAACGTATATAAAATGCCTACTGTTTCACAGTGTTTTGTTTTGTATAATGTATGATATCTAATTTTAATGTGTCATTAACGCAACACTTTGTTAAATTTTATTATAATTGCAGTGATTAGCAAAAAATGTGGTTCACTTTTTATACTAATTTTTCAGTATATTCATAGCAAATAATTTATTCAAACCTTCTCTAAAGGCTCATCTGTATAGAAATAAAAAGACGTTTATTACATCCAATAGTATCTAAATAAAGCCTATGCAGCCATTTATTCACTTAATCTAACTTAACCTAAAGTAAGCATATTTGAAGTATCTACGATTGTTAGAGATAAAATCCATACAAGTCTACGACAGATATTCCTACCTATTGGACAGACGATATGTAATAATACTCTTATAAAGGTCACAATCAAGCTTTTAGAATGCCAAATTCAAGCTTGAAGATCATCTTACTGAGAGAGATTGTAGAGGGTAGATGTGGAAGATAAATCAATAAGCCAAAGTCACAATTATTTGAACATACTTAACCTTCCAGGAGGAATTTGGCCGCTGGTCATGTCGGTATTATATTCTCCCCGACCCTTTAGAACAAATTAGAAAGAAAAGTTCCTCTGTTAAGAAATAAGAATCTTACAAAAGGTAGAGTTGTGCTTTGTGTCATGTAAATTGCTTAAACAGTATCGCCTTTCTCTCTTTTACTTCCCCTGTGGATGCTTCCTCCAGGGTGCACATCCAAAATAAGTTCGCCTCTTCATTTGATATTCACTATAAATCTAAAACAGAAAAATATCCATGATTCCAAGGAACATGAACAATCTGTACTACGAGTATTAATCTTCAAGGGAAGATACCTAGGATACA
Organism: Pocota personata; assembly: GCA_963082735.1. Classification (NCBI taxonomy): domain Eukaryota; kingdom Metazoa; phylum Arthropoda; class Insecta; order Diptera; family Syrphidae; genus Pocota; species Pocota personata. The sequence goes on from OY720429.1 coordinate 271,170,435, forward strand.
GCGAACCATTTGATAGTGCCTGACTGTTCTCCGATACATGATTATATCTTTTTAGTGAACCTCGTACACTTGTTAAAAGTTTTCGAGTTAAAAGGGCTTCTAAACACGAAAAATATGAGTGGTAAAACTTTATTAAGTATAATTTGAACGATTGTGGGAGATAATTTTATTCCACAAACTTTTGATACGATTCAGTTGACATGATCAGACCAACTTAAAGTTTTATTGAAAGTGACACCTAGATTTTTAACTTTATTGTTATATGCTGTTATAGACTTCTCAAGGACAATTGGTAGAAAATTCGTTGTATCGATGCTATGTTTGTAGATGACAATGGCTTGAGATTTAAGTGGGTTAAGGATACGCCTGATTTCCTTTGCCCATTGAGCAATCCAGTTTAAATCTTAGATTACGAGTAGATTAAACATTGCGTTGTCGAGCAGACCAAAGCAGAAATGTAGATCCTCAGAGTATATGTGAAAATATGAGTGGGACATTTTGTCAGTGACATTTTGCAAAAAAAAAAAAAAAAAACAGATTACCCAGAATTGAGCCTTGTGGCACACCACGAGTAACACGTAGAAATACGTTATCTTATTCTTTTGTGGGACTTCTGGGGAGCGATTTAGGAGGTAGGAAACAGAAAACTTAAAGGACAGCTGTGTCTTGACGTGAAGCCTGATTGGAGAGGTGAATGCATTTCACCAGAATCAATGTAGCTTTCTCTCAAATAAGGAACAATTGCCATCGGTCTTTACCCCGCATTGACTGACGTACTTTTCGTGGTAACTGGAATTATTTTTGATTTCTTCTAAGCTTAAGGTAAAGTTGAGGTGTTGAGTAGAATAGGAAATACAAGTTGGGTTGTCATCGCTTCAATATGTTAGCATTACGGAAGGAAAAATTATTTTCATTTGAAACAAACATATTTTTTTTTTGTTTAATTATCTTTTCTCAGGAGAGACAATGTTGATTTTGCTCTTTTTGGAGATTAAAGGCTTTTGGAACTATGTCTCCTGGGAGTGAATTCCAAAGCCCATTAACAGGAGTTTTGATGAAGGAATATCCGCAGTTGAAGGTGATGGGCCCTGGTGGATTTCCTAGTCGAATTCTCAAATGTCGCATTTCTAGGAATCAATCCATTGAGGTCTTTGGAACACATACCATGATAGTATCTACAGTATAGGCATAGGTCTGCTACTAACCTTCGATAAGTTAACGGTTGAAGATTGGAAATTAGTGCAGGATCTTCTATTAAACGAACTGCTCGTCTCTGTATGCTGTCGAGCAATAGTCTAAGTGATTTAAAATTGAATAGATAAACGAAGAAGCAGATACATGGGCGGCAAGACAAAATTGGTTCAAATGTGATTGGAATGTTGGGTTTCAAAATCTATAAATGATATTTGTTATTGACTTGTAAGCTTATACTCAATCAAAAGGGATGGGGGTAAGATATGGGTAGGAGTTTAAAACATATTCGAATCATAATTCTGATATGGCTAACTCAAGAACCATTTAACCGATTTTTATGAAATTTGTGTTCTAAATTAAGTCGGATGAGTCTATCTGAAAATCATCAAAATCGGATGGAGACTGGGTATGAAGTGGCGATTTTCTCGAGAACTGCTAAACTGATTTTGTTTAAATTTTACATTTGGATTGAATTACACATATCTCACAAGATGGCGTACCAAATTTTTGGAACATAAGTAGTAGAATTCTTGAAAATTGGTTATTTCTTCGATATGACTTGAACGATTTTGATGAAAATCGACATGTAGGCAACATTTGATATATTGAAAAAAGAAAATTTCGTTTTGAACACATTTTCTAGCATATATAGCCTGACGTATGTACGTGCGACCCAGAAAATTTATTTTAATTTTCTCTTTACCATGACTTTATATACACTAAACAATTTTCAGATCTTTCGCATTACTAGTTTCGGAATTCGAATATGGTGGACAAATATTTTTTGTAGGTTTTCTTTTTTTAACAGAAAAAGCAAGTACTTTTTTGTGTCACTTAAATAAGGCCAGTTGATAATTTAAGATCAAAATGTATCATCTGCTGGATAAATGTAGTTAAAAATGGGTTAAAACAAAAATAGTTGAGCACCAGGAAATGTCGAAAATTGATGTCGGAGAAGAAGAAAGTTACGTGAGCCGTATTATTTCCGAACAAATTGGAAGCAGAAGATGGTCAACAGTCATTTGAATGTTTTAAATACGTATGAAACGCTTGGAACACCGCGTGTTGTTGGCAATGGGCAGCACAATGGATCTACATTGATCTAAGTGTGGCGTAGTAGGTCTTTCAACCTCTACGTCAACACATCAAAACCTAACCTAACCTAAATACGTATGAATAAACATGATAGGTTGTACCAGCGATACAACTTCACCATAGAAGACGTTAATTCTTCCAACAGAACTTATGTAATTGCGCTTTAACTGAATCCAAAATTCGATCCAGTACAGCGAGGAAGCTATATTTCAAGAAAACTAATTCAATTCAATTTTATGATCGACGTTTATAGAAAAATACCCCAACACCACAATCAATTCAATGAAATGCGTACCTCAAGCATTTTCGAAGGAGGTGGTTGTGGTTAACCGTAAAAAACCGATTTAAACGGCGCCAATTTAGAGGTTGCAGACACTGCTTTTACTACACTATACTTATGCTGTGCGTGCCGTCGATGTATCTTAGAGGCTTGTGTTTTTTTTTTTTTGTACTTATGAGAAGACCAACGAAGAAATTACTATCTCGCTATCATAAAAGTGAATTTTACGAACCACAAGTAATCCGTGAAGTTACAAAATACCGAAAACACTTTATCAACATAATATTGAGTGGCAATTCGCCAATGTATCCATAGAACATGTCGACAACACTACCATGCCGAAAAATATGTACATCCCCTGAAAACATCTCACCCAACCATCTGTTGTTTGGGGCAATTTTATTTATTGTAAATCAAATCTTCTGATATAAAGTTTGGATATTGGATATTTTCGAAAGTAGGAGAGTGCACTTTATCCAATTTTTCGGTTTATACCTACACATAAGCTACATGGGTATTAGACCTCTTCAATTTGCATATGTATATGTACCTACGAATGATATGGGTTATAGAGTACTTTTAATGTAGAATAATAACTTTTTAAGTGGCAAGTCCTGTGATATATGACATTTTAAAATTTGACTTCACAAAAGTGGCAAAAGTGAGTGCTAAATATATGTGAGAAGTTTTTTTTGAATGAGTTTTTGATATAGAATCAAATTTCAATTATGAAGTTGTTTATTTTTGATTTATTCAGATATTATTTTGACCCTAAAAAATAACACACACTGCAAATTTAATCCAGATAGACGATAGTGTATCGATTTCACGTAATATACAGACGGTTGTATACCTACTTGGCGACATAATAAACATTTGCCATTCAAAATAATGTTTAAAAAAATGGTGTCAATAGTATCTCTGCAAGATAATCAGTATTTTTATTGTACCTAGAGCGGAATAGTGACGATGAGGGTAGAAAATTTCTTTATTATTTGGAGTTCTCCTTATTTGCTGGAATATGAATGATGGTGAATGAGAATCAGAGTAGATTAGAAGTCAATTCCAACATTGAATTGCTAATATTGGAGACATAATCGACAAATTCATGCAGTACCGGCTCTAATTCTTTACCGAAACTATAGAAACAGAAGGGTTGAAGGTTATAGCAATGCATACGTGAAAGACATTGTGATAACAATTATCGGAAAACTGGTAAACGCGTCTAAAACGGAGCTAGTGCTCCTCACAAAAAGTATAGAATTTCACAGTGCGTACTTACCACCAAAACAAAAGATTATACAGCTCAGTTTCTCAGACCACACAAATAGGTCTGGTATTGGGCTGCACATACGGTGCCACTGGAAACCATGCTATAAACATGGAGAAGTAATAATCTGAAATAGCACTCAAATAAAAGGCAGAGACTTACTTAACACTGCTCCTAGACTTTAAAATAAAATACAGCATTAGCATTCCCTCTAATCTAAGGTAGTTTACAGCTTGACTGCTAGGATCGTATCGATTTCCCTCTTCCCTGTTTTTGGGACTACCGGATGATTTCAGTCTTTTCTGATTTCAAATATTCGGAACAAATTCTTTCATCCATATAAACGGAAAATAGAGTTCAGCACGAAGACCTGAGAATCTAATATTTCGGCTGTGTTCCAGCTAAGGGATTTGGCTGCATATAGACTGATCACCGATCAATCTACAAGCTTGTATCTGAACACGATCGGGAGATCCCGCTCAATCATATGAGTTATATTCAAGTTTCGAACGAAAATTATCTTTATAGATTGTTTTAAGAAACTCGCGGACCAGTTCACGACGTCATGAGCTTCAATTGAAAGCCTTGGAGATATCAAGGGTTCCATTTTTAGGACAGGTATGTTTTTAAGTCCCTGTGGAATGCTGTTGCCAGAAACCATTCTGACAATCATGGTTTATTTCAAGTAACTCATAAGATGGTGGTTAACAATGATCTTTGATTGCACTGACGTCAATGCTATCGGTCGGTAGTAAGAAGGAGAGGTTTTATCGCCCTTTTTGGAACGTATGCAAGGTTCCATCAATTCGGAAAAATGCCTGTAGAATATGATAAGTGGACGAGCTTGCGAAGAGGTTTGGCCAGGGTAAAAGAAGACCACTTTAAGAAAATGGTACGAAGTACCTTTTATTTTCGACATAGATTTAGTTCGATCTTAGCCGAGATTTTCATGACTTTTAACTGTCTAAAATAGAAAAATATTGCAATAATTTATTCGATTTGACAGAACTTGGCTGAAATTTCCTTTATTTTTTACAAAAGTAGAACTAAGCTTAGCCAGCTGAAGGTAATACTTTCGAAAGTAATACTTTGAACTCAGACTATCAATCTCGTCCTAAGTCCCCTGCTCAGTGATTACGTACTTAACCATTGAGCCACGGTGACTACTTTCCGTCTAATTGCAACTCTCCTCAATTGCTCACCTCATCATCGTGCAAATTTTGTTGTCTTATTGCTAATTTCACTTCTTACAGCATTCGATTTTAAGAATGACAAAATCCATCGATATGTATTGAATTTCAAAAAAAGAAATACAACATGTTAAGTGAAGTGTTAAGTGGTAGGGGATAAGTTTTATAGGCTAGCCAGAAGTCGTACGTAAGGATCTCTTGCGGATATTTTCTTTCGAATAATTTCGAGATTACCGAGGATACAATTACTTTGTTTTCTACTTAAGAGCTCTTCAAAATCGATAATGCCTGAAAGATTCTCTGACCTAAGCCTTTGAGCAGAAGACAAGGCTTTAATAAGAAGTTCATCTAAGGCGGGATAGACCTGTCCACGGACAATTTTTGGCCTCCGATAAGTTAATGCTATTCGACTGTTTCAAAAGGAAAGAGTGCTACCACACGACAATGCGCCTGCACATTGTACGCGCGAGCCTTTTATCTCTCATAAATGTTGCGGAATATCTACTGTAGGTCGTCAGAAGAACTCAATGCCTTCCATTAAAATCAGAGGCCTTCAAAAATAATTTAAAAATTTCTACACTACCTACTTTCAATGAATTTTACTTGGGTGTACCACATTTTTTGCACTTCACTGTATACCTAATTCCATTACCGTTGTTGGCATGGCTCCTTTTTTTTCGATTTAAATATATACTTTGTTTTGAACAAAACTAATAAACTTTGATTATTTGTTTCAAATATTTTATACGTAATATAATAATATATAATATGTATATAAGCATTTTGTTTTTTTTTTTTTGTTTTTTTTTTTGTAGGTAGATTTTATGCGATAATAAAATGCATGCAAATACACTTGTTCACATGAACTACATTTTTAACATGTCTGTGTGTTATTGCATTTACTCCAGGGTATTGTTTCAATTTATTTTTAATTTATTTTCTTTACTATTTGTTTAACAAACTGGGAAAAAGCTCAAAGGTTGCTCCAATTATTATTTACTTATTTTATTTGTATTTTTTTTTTTCTTTTCTGTTATTTTTAAAAATATATATAATATATGTATTGTATATAATGTATTTGCTTAAAACATTTTTTATTCTTTGTTTCGAAGACGGTTTATTTATTTATTTAACGGGTACTCGTTATAAAGCCCCCCAAAAATTTGTTTTGGACAAATAACAAATTTATTTATTTGTTGAATTCATTGTTGGCAGTGTTTATAGTCGACAGAGCAAAAACGTATATTACTATTTTTTTTTTTGTAGTTCCAAAAATATTAGGTACAATAAATAAATACATCTAAACGATACTATGTAGTTTGTGCAAATGCTTAAAAGATAGTCGAACAGATACATACTATGATTCAGCTTAGAAAAGGTATTAGAAAAAGTGTTTGTGTGTATGCTAAACAACTAAAAATAAATAAGAAAGTCATAAATATAGTTTTAAGCTAAAGGAAATAAGTGGAACCGCCTTCTTATAATAATCCACACCATACTGGATGCTCTTTTCTGTTCCTCTACTGTCTCTACAAATGCTTGCTGCCCTCCAATGTCGTTGCAAAGTTTTTTGTTTTTTTTTTTTCTAGATTTTTTCTTCTACAAACATTCTACAAAATTACAATTAGGTACATTTCTCTAGACCTCGCAAGTTATCTTGGACAAAATCACAATTTGTTTTCTGTTTGTTTTGTTGTTTCTTAGTTTTAAAATAACCAAACGCTTCCTTACCGAACGTTTTCCCTGAGCCGACTATAGTAGTTGTAAACGGTAGCAGCAAATATTGGATTGTATCAAATTCTCCATCGACATGGATTTAATTAATTTGTGGGACCTGTGGGCGAGTGACGACGATGGTCTGGGTGGTTTCACTCGGAAAATTCAATATTTCTACGGGGTGAGTTGCCATTGCTTGACTGTGAATCGGTTTTCTTTAGAATCGATACATGATGACCAGCGGCTGCTCCTTCACTTCGACTGGGACATCCTATGATGGAGTCCTGTTTTTGTAGAAATCCTCGACGTTGGTCGGCAAATGATATAACTGAATCTTGCTTAACTAATTGATGTCTTCTTGGTTCTGAAAAGGGAAATTAAAATGGTATTTTTCTTTTATTTTCCATTAAAGGATTGCTATTTGGGGTGGAAAGAGGTACTCGTAAAAATATACCAAAGATGGGATGTGATTGTTTTTGTCGTGAAATGCGGGAATCATTAATGGATTTTGGAGATGAAGGGCTTCCTATCGGAGAGATTTCAGCAAAAGTTGGAAGTATTGTGGACACGAACGAAAAATTTAATCTGTAAATTGCTGGTGTTATAGGGATGTAAGTAATTGCATATTTTTCTTTTGTTTTAATTGAGTTCTTATAGCGATAGCATGAGAAAAAAGTTCGTACTTATCATCAAATCACATTACTTTTGAATTGGTCTTGAGCTGACAGGCGGTAACAGAAGACCTTGGTAGTACGATTACGAGACCTGACAACTTTAAAATAAGGAGCGTGTCGTTGGTCGAACTTTGCCAGACAATAAAAAATCTTAAAAATAACAAGGCCCCTGGATATGATTTAATAACCGAACAGATCCTGAAGGAACTGCCAAAGAAAGCCCAGATCAAGCTTCTGCATATTATAAAAGCCGCACAAAGATTATTATATGTTCCAAGCCAATGGAAAGTCTCCGAGGTTATAATGGTTCCGAAACCGGGAAAGCGGCCAAACGAACCGTAGGGGAGAAAGATATGTTCTAGTGATTTTCTGGATATCTCTCAAGCCTCCGACAAGGTATGGCATGAAGGCTTGAAGTTTAAATTAAGATAGGTTCTTTCGGATTAATTATATGACATCTTAGAATCCTACCTTGCGAACAGACTATTCCGTGTTAAACACGAATAGGAATACTCGCAATTTAAGGAAATCATTGCCGGAGTACCGCAAGGAAGTGTCTTGTTCTTACTGTACACTCGAGATATATCGCAAGAAGAAAACACTGTCGTAGCTACGTTCGTGGAAGATACGGCTATATTAACAACAGATAAATCAGTCGAGTCAAGAACTGCAAATCTGCAACGAGCTTTGGATACAATTTGCGAGTGGACAACGATTTGGCGCATTGCTCTCAACGAGACCAAATCAACTCATGTTAAATTTACTTACAAACAAATTAACAACCATTAACTTGGTACAAATACCGTATGCAAAACGAGGCAAAGTATACATATCTGAGAATGACACTAGACGCGGAACTCAAATGGAAGTCGCACGTTGAAAAGAAACGCCACGAGCTTGAAAACAGATTCAGGCAAATGTATTGGCTACTTGGAAAACAAACAGCTTTTTATACAAGCAAGTGCTTAAACCCGTTTTGACGTATGGTATACAACTTTGGGGTTGTACCAAACGAAGCAATAGAGATATCCTACAATCTTTTCAAAACAAAGGTAGGTTTTAAATTCACTTAAATGATTTTAATACAATTTATTATTTATGCGGGCCAGGTAAATATACAGGGTGAGTTTTTTTTTTTTAGAAGTTCACCTCTTCTCAAAAAAAAAAAAAAACGATCAGACAAACACGAAAAACATTTATGAACCAGGTTGTAGAGGACAGAAGAGGACGTGGTTTGGTGGCCTTGACTGGCCTTGATTTTGAATACGTAAACCAAACATACATTTTCAGGGTTCGGGTACTTACTTAGATAATAAAAAGTAAAAGGAACCCTTATAGTGAATGTCAATTATCTATCCGTCCATCTGTCTGTCACAGCTTCATACCTTTTAAAACCGTTATATGTAGAAATTTGGAGTTTAAATTTTTAAATTTAAAATGGTGCTATATTTAATTTTTGCTTGCCATTTTTAGACTAATCGATGTCAGTTATTGCAGTTTTTTTTTTTTGAAACCAAAATTTAGAATTTTTAAGTTCTGACTCCGGGTATGAATTTAACGGCCTTTGTAACCCCTTTGGACATATTTATCTTTGATTTACTTCATTATATTACGCAGAAATTGAATTTGTTTATTATATACGAGGCTAGACGAGTTGGTCTTGAGATCAATGAGAGTAAAACGAAGTACATGCTGTCGACCAGAAACAACTTCGTGGTACACCGCATTGGACAGAATGTCACCATCGACAGCCACAATTTTGAGGTAGTAAAGGAGTTTACCTACCTCGGGGCAAATGTAAACTCCACAAATGACACTCTGGTGGAGATTCGGCGTAGGATAACCCTAGGCAACCGTTGCTACTTCGTCCTGTCTAAACAGCCAGGGTCCAAACTTCTAACCCGAAGCACCAAAATCGTGCTCTACAGAACATTGATCTTGCCTGTCGTGCTTTACGGAGCCGAAAACTGAACGATAAGCAGGATGGCAGAGAAGATCTTCGCTCCTTCGAAAGAAAAATCCTACGCCGGATATTCGATCCCGCGAGGAGGACGAATGGAGGAGAAGACATAACCGCGAACTCTATGAGCTGTACAAAGATGTGGATTTAGTTCGGAAGGCAAAAATATGTCGACCACACTGGAACAGTCACATCGAGTTAATGGACGACAACGCTCCAGCTAAGAGAGTTTTCGAATCCCAGCCCACTGGTTCGAGTCGACAAGGGAGACCAAACCTCCGGTTTAAGGACCAAGTGATTGCGGACCTAAATAATTTTGGTCTTGCCAACTGGAAGCAGCGAGCTCGGGACAGTGAAGGATAGAAGGCAGCAGTTCAGGCTCTGACCCTATTAAGTAAGAAGTATACGTAGGTCTTTACGTTCCATTTTGAATCCACCTTTTTAAATTTCGAAATTCCGAATTAGATTCGGTTTCAATGACTTAGAACACACTTTTGCTTTCTTAAAATCCCTTGATTTACTTCAATAATTTACGAGGCAATCGAATTTGTTTATATTTAATTGCTTAATTGGTGTGCGACACGAATTTCTGTAAAATGTTTGGTTGCTGAGCTATGCTTCTTTTGTTCATAATTTTACTGGACTAATAGTTCGCTGAATGGCATTTTTTTTTTTAAATTTTGGAAAAGTTTAGATACTCAACTTCCAATATGCCTAAGAGGATAAAGGGTTATTCATTTCGAAGTTGGGTTTTCATATCCCTTCCATACGAGTATATAGGTAAATAAATAAAATAAATAAATATTTTGGCGCTAACAGCCCAGTCATGCAGGGCTTGACCTCACGAATGGTTGGGACCTACAGTTTTATGTCGTTTCCGAAGGGCAATATTTTTTCGATTGAGTGAAGCTTTTCATGACAATTTTGCTCTCGGATGTTTGTCAGATGTTCGCGAGAGGTGGGACCGTGAGAAAACTTTTTTTCCCTTGCCATATAGCATCTGCTAAATCCAGCTGTCATCCATAGTGACAGGTAGTTAATTCTTGTCTTGCTATTTTACAATATGGATCGTTTAACCGCTGCTCAACGCATTCAAATTGTTGCATCTTACTACAAAAATAACAGTTCTGTAATATCTGTATATCGGTAAGTTGACGCCGATTTTTCGAACAAAATCTTCTTCAGCGATGAGGCATATTTCACGCTCAGCAGCTACGTAAATAAACAAAATTGCAAAATTTGGGGTTCTGAGAATACAAATGTGATCGTTGAGACGCTATTGCATTCACCATGGGTGACAATTTGCTGCATGTTGTGGACTGGCGGCAGACAATCCCCAAAATTTAGAGCCCTTAAAAACCAACATCCGTTAAGTTACGGCCGCAATACAGCCAGAAATGTATCGAAAGGTCATCGAAAATTACCTCACAAGAATCGAAATTTGCAAGAACTACCGTGATGGTCATTTAACCGATGTTCTTTTCCATATGTACATAATGGCATAGTCGAAGATTTGAAACAATAACAAAAATGGTTGAAATCTTTAATACATTTTATTTAAATTAAACTTAAAATCCCGAAGCACAAAGTGAATAACTCTATAGTTCGCTGAATGACCTATTCCGACAACGGTTTTAAGTTCTGAAATTCTGAAATACTCTACTGAATTTTTTTAACATCCGAAAATTGCTGGTATGCAACCTTCCAAAATATCCGACTTTACCGGAAAGTTAATCAAAACCATTTTTGAGTGCGCATATTTGTATCTTGAAAAATTCTGACGATTGAAGTTTTAGGTTTCGAAATTGACGCCGAATTTTTCAAAATTGTATACACGCTAAATACTCGATTTTTTTGTTTTTTGGCAATGTGAACTCCGGACCCGGAATTGCCAAAGAAATAAATTTTGATTATGTGAATGTCCCATAGCCATTCATTCCAATGTTATAGAAGATTCAAGAGTCTTAATGAGGTTGGTCAAATCTTTAAGAAAATATGTTTAAGACTTTGAACAACTAGCACAAACCATGCCATGCACATAAGAGACAAATTTGCGCTACTGCACCACAATACATACACACTTTCAATCACTTTAATGCTACTAAGGGGTTTAGTCGGAGTTAGACAACAAAAATTTAAAAAAAAAACTTCTAATTTCTACTCACCTGGCCTTTGATCGGCGAATGATATGACGGAATCTTGTTTTTGCAGTTTCTGCCTCTTAATTTCTAATGATGTATTATTGCTATCCTGATTTTGCAGACAGTTCTTGCGGTGCTCAATATACGAATACTGAGTGTCCTGCTTGCATAGAGTACCACGACGGGAATCAATCGAAATTGTATCCTGCGTGGAGAATGAATCGTTGCGTTCATGTTGTGAAATCAAACCCCTCTTTGTTTCAATGTATGAGATTACCGAATCCTGCTTCGTCAAGGACATCTTTGATCCATTACTGTCCTGTTTACAAAGCAATCGCCTAGATCCATCACTGGACGCACTCTCCTGCTTTATAAGCATTTGACGCGATCCGTGTGAGTCCTGTTTCAAAAGCATCTGCTGCGATAAATTGCTATCCTGTTTGATGATTAAGTTGTGCTTACGCAGTGCATTCTGTTCATAGATGTATGAGACTACATTCGGCTTTCGGATGGGACTTCCTGGGCTCTTCTTCGAATTGTGTTGGTACTGGGAGGATTTCCTCGTGCTGGTCGATGAGGAAACAAGCGTAACATTGTCATAATACCTGGGGGTTAGAAAGTGGACAACAAATTACATATAAGAACACCCACTTAATCTTGTGATTACTTACCGCAGTCTTCCACAGCAGGAACGAGACTTGATAATTGCAGCAAAACCACGTCGATACTTTTTATTAAAAAACGCGTATAAAATCGGATTGATGCAGGAGTTCGATGATCCTAACCATTGTGCTATCGGAGTTATTGTGTTTAATATTTCACCCTCTTCCTGTGTTATCTCGCCTCCTAATGGGTTAAAAGATGGGTTAAAAGCAATTTCGTAATGGACTCAACTGTCCAGCCTTACCGAATTTAATTCGCGCAAATATCACATACAGAGGTAACCATGAGAGAACAAACAATATGACAACTGCTACCAGCATCTTGATAACTTTAACCTTGGATTTCTGTTGCATTTGTTCCATTTGGGCATCCTTAGAGTCGCCCGGAATGGAGCGTGTCGACACTTTTATCCAAATCAAAACATAGCACAAAGTTATCAGTGACATTGGTAACAGATAACATGCCACAAGATGTGCCAAGAGAAAGTACAAATTGCCATCGGTACCCGGTGGCCAAACTTCTTGGCACAAGAACATGTCGGGCGCCAATGGAAACGCATCTGAAGCTGGCACTAAATCAAAGAACAACACCCATGGTATTGTTGATCCCAATGCAATGACCCAGATGCAAAATATCATAAAACGTGCACGACTCTTGGTCATTTGTTTCAGTGGCCACCAAATTGCAATGAACCTGAAAATAGAGAAAATAAAGTTTTGAAAAAAATCGTTAAAAATTGATCTTGATTTTGATAGAGAACTTATTTATATTCAGGTTTAATTCGATTTTAAATGATTTTATTGACAGTTACATTACAGTTCAAAACCTTTTATAGTATAAACTTTAAAAAGGACCGATGGTATCTAGTAATCACGATGAATTAGCAGAGAAAGCTATTTGTTTATGCATGACTAGGTATAGACCCAAACAAAAAAAAGGATTCCTCTCTACTCTGGCCAAAATAATATACTCGTATGTACTAGTCTCTGTTTGCTCCCGTGACTGCTCTGTATAATTTAATTGAAAATATAAGTGGAAGACCAACAACGCTCTTATAGAAGTTGTTTTTTTACATTTAAATCAGTTTTCAATTTTATTGGTGTGGACGTACATAAAAGCTGGAACTCTGTTCACTTAGATTAAAATCTTGTTCTACCATGGAGACGCCACGAAAGTTGTTGGCTATGAAGTATTTTGAATGATGATCTCTGCGTCCACAACCATTTGGCAGGTATATGAATGCAGTCTGTATATATATATTTTTTTTCTTTTTTATTCTAGAAATTGCACTCTTAAAATAAACAAGTTTAAGAAGAAAACCACCTGGGGGATTAGATAAAGTGTAGGGAAACTTTTGGGCAAAGCAGTACACACTAGTGGCTGGCAATCCTACCTTACTGCTAGCAATAACTACAACAACACGAAATGACGAATCCGTAAAGTAATTTTAGAAATACGAGTAACTGCCTGCTGTCGGATAAATGAAGTTTTTTCCCTTGCAAAACCTTCACCTTTTGTATCCTTAGGTTAGGCGTCCTTCTCAATGCTAGAAAATGTACCATATTCTTCCTTAAGGCTTATTAACAGTATTAAGGATGTAGTATTGAAGAACATCACATCACCCATTCTATCTAAACTATTCAGCTTTAGTCTGTCATATGGGCATTTACTCGAAGCCTGCCCAACGATGACACTTAAGTAAAGGGTTTTACAATTTTGTACTTGAATACAAACGCACCCTTAAAGTTTTTTATGATCTGTCAATGTCAAAACGTCAGTCGATGTTTACGTTTTTATCGAGGTGAAGTTCACGAACAGGCAACGTTTAGAAATTATTAAAAATTACTACCGAAATTCTGAGGCAGTGGTCGCAACTTTAAGAGTGCATCGAAAATTAATTTCATCGATAAATCATCTTCAGCGATGAAGCTCTATTTTGGCTTAATGGCTTTGTCAATAAGCAAAATATGCATTATTGGACAGCAACAAACCTACATGTGCTTCAAAAGACTCCATTGCATCCACAAAAAGTGACCGTGTAGTGTGGATCTCATGCCGGAGGTGTACTTGGACCTTATTTTTTTGTCGATGAAAATCATCGCCATGTTACGGTCAATGGAGTTACCTATCGTGCCATGTTGGAAGACTATTTTTGGCCCGAATTGGATGGACTTGACATCAGTGATATGTGGTTCCAACAAGATGGTGCCACATGCAAGACAGTTGCTCAAACAATTGATCTATTGAAGGGGAAGTTCGGCAATCGTGTAATCTCGAATGGCCAGCTCACTCATGCGATTTAACACCGATGGATTTATTTTTATGAGGTTACGTTAAGTCGTTGGTTTATGTCAACAAGCCAACAACGTTAGAGGAGCTCAGGAACAATATCAAACGCGAAATTGCCAACGTTCTAGCTGATATGTGTGGAAGAGTGGTGGAAAATGGGCTCCAAAGAATCGGTCGCTGCAAACATGCTCGCGGTAGTCATATGAACGAGATCGAACTCCATACTTAAATTTAATATGTGTATGAGTACTATACCTGGAATAAATTTCAGCCCGATATATCAATTATTCTGTGTTTTATTTAAATACAAAATTGTTATGTCCTTATTGAAAAACCCTTTATATATATGTTTCCCAAAGGCGGATAGGAATTTGAATAAAACCCTCAAATCCGTCCGTTCAAATAGCCCTCATGTTAAGCAGCAGCTTAGCTGTCTGTCTTTGCAATGCCTTGCATGCGATAGCTTCTGTGCGTGGGTTTAAGGTAGCAAACCTTTTTATTAATTAAAGCTTTAATTTCTGCTTGAAAAATGCTGGAAAATGTGCCTATTGATTGCGAGTGTTTGGTTTTTGGCTCAAATCCTCGATTCACCGTAGATTCGTGCTCCATTCTTTAAAGGAGCTCTGTTTCTGGATTATATCGCTCCTGGGGGTAGGGACTTACAGAAGTGGTGTTACTTTGGAGAGTGAGTTCTGGTCTTTTAGTCCGATGCATTTCCCCTTTTAAGATCTTCATGACTGCTTCTTTGCTGCTTTCTCAATCACGAATTGTAGAAGTGAAAGATCGAAGATCATCTTCATAGCCGCTATCGGGAATGGCCCACATGCATATGCAAGCAAGTCCATGTACTGTTTCGAGGTTTTTCTTTGTCACCCAAGCCAGAGCGCCATAGGTGATGAATGACCTTTGTAATTACGCTCGTGAAGGATGGCCCTTACTCCGCACCATTTGGTTTAATAAGTGGACTGGTTTTTCACCAGTTAATACGAACTTCTACATAGATGAGTCTCTAATCGACAAGTGTCCTGGAGCTGGAATTCACACAGAGGTAAGTCGTACATATTTAAAGGTATAAAGGGTCTTCCAATAAGGGCGCTCGATTTAGTAATTAGAGTTGTGATTTAGTAATCAATTGTTGCTCGTTTATTGACATAGGCCAGAAACTTAACGTAGCTTCAAAGAAAAATGTCAAAGGGCATCTGCCTTTTTGAAATAAAGTGACCAAGAAACTTTTCCCTCAATAAAATCTTTTTTTCGTTCGTTGTGTAGCACGTAGCACCGCCTTTGTTAGAACCATATGTTATCTATGTGCATACCATCGAATTCAGGTAAAACAAAAATCGGTTATCATTTCTCGATAAATTTCGCCGTTGACATCTACCGCATCGCCTCTCATTTTGTAAGACATATGGCCCGATAACGCCGCCTAACAAAAAAAAATCCACACCAAACAGTAAGCTTTTTCTAGATCCAAAGGAACGGCTCCTGGAACGGTTATGAATTGGCATTGTCAAAAATGCGTTTCGTCGCTGAACTTCGTTTGACGAACAGAGCACGATATTTTATAATAAACGAGGCAATCGTCACAGAATGACAGCTTTGTCATTTCAAACATAACTACAATCGGCTGTCAAAGTTCAGGCGCTGCTATTGAAAGAACCTGTACATGAAAACAAAAAAACTGACCCTCTACCCAGTGTGGTATCATAAACTTCGTTTTAAAAACTTGGTTGACCCGTGCGATAAAAAATTCTCTCTGGAAACACTCAAGGAAATTTCCAAATTCCTAAGCACTCAGCCTAGATTTTCGGTCTTTTGTACTACAAGGCAGTAACCCCCTTTTTGGTGTAGTGGTTGGAGAAACTTAGATCTCATCAAAAACATTACCGTAAAAAGGGCCAAATTCTTTAGTATAAAAATCCTGTAAAAATTCAGCCACGAAAAGGAATGAGTTATAAAAGTGTGCCACATTCATTGCCCTCCCATTTTAATTTTATTTGCGCACATAAATAGACGTTTGCCAAGGGTTATATTTTATTGGGGAACAAGTTGAACTTGAAATAAAACCTTTATACCTCACTCCGTTTCGTGGCTGAATTGTTACAGGATTCTTGTATGTATTATGTTTTGGGTCATCAATATCATCATACCATTACTTTTTTTCAAAGATTAGGCATAGGAACATACCTCTATGTAATTTAATAATTTAGTGGCAACAACAATCATAAGGTAAGGCTTTTGGTTTTTACGGCATTGTTATTGCAAGTCTATCTGCATCTGGATTACAAGAAGGGGTCTAATGTCTAGGTGTCTAATTGAAATTAAATAAACGGTTCTGGAATCTACTTATCAACGCCTTAATGATTAATATATGGCACCGCCCTCTGCCCATTTTTAAGAAATAAAATTTTTAACCTGTGTCCCAAGTGCTACCTCTGTACCAATTTTTAGCATTCTACGTAGACTGGATATACCCCCCCCGATAATTTTTGGAAACGGCATTTACAAGTTGAATTTAATCATTTATACCAAGCACTATCTGTGTACTAATTTTCAAATTATTTAGGTTCTATCTTGACTAGAAGTACCCTAAAGTCTTCGATGATCAGTGAGTCAGTAAGTCAGTCAGTACCAAATTTGTTATTTTTTTCATAATTTATGCTCACCAAAGGGGATATGAATATCCTTAAATTATTTCAGGACAACATCATTGAACGCCATTTTTGATATCAACTGATATCTAGAAACTCGCTAGATTTACTAGAGGTGGTCATTACTTTCGATAATTCTCGATACTATTCGATTGTTTTAATTGAACCTTTTAATACAATTTAGTTAAATTAACAAAAAACAGTCTTAGGCCGTATAAAATGTTAGTCAAATTTTAATTAGATACTAACATTTTGTCAAGACCTAATCTACTGAACTCCAAATTGACTAAGAATCGTTTGTAATGTGTAAAAAAAAAAAAATTAAAAACTTGTTTTAGAATACAATTCCGAAGCGAAATAACGATTTCTTCCTAACTAACTGTTTTCGACATTTTGTACAAATCACTAAAATTTCAGGCAGAATTTGTTGGTTAAAATACAGTCAACTAATGGAAAAAATTAACTAATTTTGCAGTCGATTCGAGGTTTCTGTATGAATCAGCGATGACTAAATAGTTAGTATCTAGAATAATGTATGTGTACAATGTCATTGACATTCGTTACTAACAATTTAGGACATCTACTTGGTTTAATTATGGAATGATTCTATCGATAATACTTTCCGACCATCGATTATCGATTTTTCATTACATCGAATACATTGAAATATCAAAGAGCAATCAAAAATGAAATTTAATAAAACTTCATTGATCTGCAATAGAAAGATTAGTAATTGGTAGACTAATCCTAAAAGATTTTAATTGAGACACAAATAATTTCGATTGGATGTATTCATAATTATCGATAGTAAACAATAGTTTTTTTTTTTTTTTTAAAATATCGACTGTTTTCGGCTTTCATTCGAACAGATGACGTTTTTCTCTTGTTCTTATATAGCTAAGAGTTGTAGCGAGAATTTCTTTGATATATCCCCCCATATTTCCCTGCTAGCGCAAGTAGAGGAAAGTTTTGACGGCACAAAAAGTTGTATTGCTACATTCTAGCAGAGTACTTGGAATGCGCCGAGTGAGAGAGAAAGAAAGATTGGTATAGTGGTTTGAAACTCAGGTGGTATTATGATTCAGTAAACTCCAAGGGTGACGTCCAGATAATTGCGGAGCATTTTTGTTTTTTATTATCGTTGCTTACGATTCTGATGTCATTATCATATGACCAGACCACTGTCAGTAGTAGAGTTGACATAAGCCTTAGATGATTCTTGATATCAGGATTTGAACCGTGAACCTGCAGTGTGACAAGCGATGATGTTACCATTACACCACGGCCACTCTAAAATAAAGCGTTTTTTGAAGTTTTGTGGGGTTATTAATATGGCTCATTTTAACACGTTGTACCATTTTTGTGTTCCTATCATTATTGAGAGCCGAGTAAGAGAGGCGTAAAACTGTAAATAAGGTGGTAGTGTACGAGTTGCTGGAGAACTTGGCTGTGCACTACTGTGCATCTTAATTTTATTAAATTCTCTTTTGTTCTCGGCTGTTGTTTTGCTATTCATCGCTCTGGATCGAACATGCACAGTTTATTTCACAAGCAAACACACTACCCACTACATCATGGCTACCTCATGATGCTCTCATATCTATTGAAATACTGCTTAATCATTCCAAGTCATGGAGGTTTTGCTGAAAGCGATAGATCGGGTTCACTACACATTGCCCCACATCTGCACAGAACACTTCTGCCGTGTCAGAAAATTAGCTTCAAACATTTATCCTTACCCAAATCCGACGAAAAACGCAAAACACACCAGGGCAAGTAGTAATGTTTTGGGTCTTCTTTATGAAAGAAACATTTAGGTGCACCATATGAATTTTTCATCAGATTCAATCTGTTAAGAATGCCCTAAGAATAATGAAACCTTTCCTTGACCTTAGAAAGTCGTCCTCTTGGAAAGCCTCACTGCCATTTACCCATAAAAGATCCTTGACTTCTTGACAAACGCCTTTAAATAAATAAATAGACTTCTTGAAGAACTTTAGAGGCAGAGTTTACCAAATAATAAGCCACATCCACTGTACATGCACGAGTACAATCCAAAGATTCATAAATTGTCTAATTCACATACACAGACATTTTCATGACTGCTATATTTTTTACTAATTCACAGTAATTGAAAAAAAGTTTCTTTTAAAAGTAATTTTAATTTATACCTTGTGCTCAAAATATTAAGTTAAGCTTTTATTTCTTATAACAAAAGGTTAATTGTACAACACGTAGAGCTTAATTCTTTTTTTCAAGGGCAACGAACTTATCTTTAACACTTTATTGTGTTCAAATCTTCAGAGTACACCAAGTGTTATCTTTCTCAGCAATAATTTCTCCATACAAGAACAAAAAGTTCCTCCAGCCCACTGACGCCAATCGTATTTAAGATAAATCATTTTACGTGTTTAATTACACAGCTTTTCGTAATCTCTCAAGATATGTCCGTTTTAATTCCATATAATCGTTGAACGTACAATAACCTTTGACCAAGTCGTTAATATCGAAACACATAGAATAAGGATGTCGATGGGGATGCTGACGAATTGAGGTTTTATTTACGGTTTCATTTGATTGCCCACCCACACCTTTCTTTGGCTATAAAGATATATTTTATTTCCTCAAACAGTTGTCTACTTTGTGTTTGGTATCTCCTACAATGTTATTGTTAATAAAAGCAATTCGTCTCAAGTGACCTAATAAACAGCGGTAACCAGCTACAGCACCAACATAAGGATGGTTAATTGCTAAGCAATGGAACTTTATGACAAATCTTATTAATTAAATAAAATTAATCTTAAGATTTTCCTCCTAATGACAGCGCATTGGCCCAAATCCAAAATCCCATTGTTACTTGTGCGTAAATGGATAAATCCAGAATAATTGCTTCAACAGGATTTCAACGCCAACCGACGGCAGCGGCGAAGGATAAAGTAATCACTTACAAAAGTTATCCAACTTGGCAAATTTCTTCGCCGAATTAGTGCGAAATAAAGTGGGCATTATATGATTGTCTAATATGGATTGTCCTTATTAAGAACAAACAAATCTGAAACTTCATCAACGGGGAAGGACACTCACCCTTGCTCTGTGCCAAGCGATCTCAAAAGTTGTATACCACTTGGCGAAGATGTTTGATTGGTTTCCATTTAAATAGGAATTTCATTCAATTGATTTGAAGTTTTTTTTCTTCTCTGTTTTCAATCTGATAGTATTGGAAATTTATTTCCACCACGTTTTCGCCATAACACTTCCAATATTGTATATAGAGACAAAGTGGTGGTGTGTGAGGATTCTACGAGAGATAAAAACCTTTGTTTCCTGGATGTTTTTGTGACACGTGTAAGGAGCTGCCTGGGTTGATTACAAGTTAAATGTTTTTATAAATTGTTTTTCAATTGAAGTTGTTAATCCATAGACTTTTACAAATATTAAAATAACCAACAAATTTAAAACGCGTGTGGCATCCTATAGTATAATATCCTTCCTATCCTTTCTCTGTTTAACGAGCCCCATTACGGAATAAGCTTGTTAAAAGAAGAATAATGATGATAATATCTTATGTTAACATTAGCAGGGTTTTTTGTAGCTCTATACATATTACATGAGAATAGAACAAAAAGAACTATACTGGCCAAGATGCCAACACGAGCATCAGGATATTGATGATGGCTAAGGATATTTCAAGCATTTTTTCTGATTTACATTGGAATTGCTAACATGTTACAAGAAAACGCACTGTAATTCATTTCTTATTTTCATTCTCACATTAAATTAGCACCATTAGTATCCCCTTCGAACTACGTATCCTAACACGTCCTTACCAGTCCTTCACCGTGGATATAATCAGTGGTGAATTAGTGTGCATACATTTCGCAAAAACAGAAAGTCCTGATGTTATATGTCCTTGACAGATTAAAATACTCTTTTTTTCCCTCACATTTCATCAAAATACATAAATGGAAAGCCTTAGTCCCCTGAGGATATTTGAAAGAAAAAAAAGTCCTCTAACGTCTGCAAGTAATTGTCTCTGTCATGAAAGTATGCAAGATAATAATATGCATGACACAACGAATAGAAAAACTCATTCGTTAGGGAATTTTTAATGCTCCATTAAATTTGTTTTACAAGGGTAATAGGGGGTTTCAAAATATATTTGGCAATTTTTTATATGATTTTTGGTAGAGACTGAGAATTTTTGCGAGTTCAGGAAGGAAATAATTGGCATGAATGTGTGCTTGAAATGCGTTACGATTTGTTATAGGTGAGTCAGTACTCGTCAGCGGTGTCACTGTGGGAAGGCAAAAGCGTAGTAGATTTGGAAAAAAGCGTAGTAGATTCTCAGTTTAACGGAGTAGATTTAATAACACAAAAATCCTACTCCTTCGCATCATAAAATCATTTTTCTAAATATTGATTACTACGAAACACTTCGGTAGAATCAGGAAGAAAGCGATTGTGGTTAAATTTTATACCTACATAAGTACAAAACATGTGCAAAATTGGGATGCATATATTTTTAAAACAATTCTTTCAATTAGCATGTTTTGGAAAATGTTTGCAAAAAGAAAAAAGGAAAGGGAACAACATGGAAGTAAAATTTAACAAAATTGCAGATTTTTTCAAAAATTATGATCGGATTAATGATATGCAAAAGGAATCATTGAAATCGGTTTGGTCTTGCGCAAATTATCATGAACAGAAGTACATTGAGCAAAATCGCACAGAAATATACGTGTTTTCTTTTCTAGCGATCAAAGTTCACTTTTTTTTTATAATAAGCATATAAACCATAGTTCAAAGCAAAAACTATTCAGATCAACTGCAGCCTCGATACTGTGATATTGCGCTCAAGTGGGGGGTATTGTTCTTTTATGGCTGTTGAGAATTTCCTTCGATACTTTCTCAAGCGGATATTTAGATTGCCTAGTAGTTCACCCAACTATATGCTGCACTTAAAAACGGAGACGCCACCTATGTTTTCGAACAAACTAAAGATGCATTTTAATTACATAGTGAAAGTGATTACGTTGAAGGAAGAAAGATTACCAAAAAAATACTTACGCACATCATAAGAACAGGAGGAAACCTAGTGCAAGAATGGGAGCGTTTTGCTTCTAACTGTGGAGTAACCTTTGACATTACACCGCACGTGCAACCTGCTTCTCTAAGAATACAGTTTGATATATTATTAGAAAAAAACTGTTAGCACATTATACGAGAAATATGCTAATGAAGCTCAATCTTCCCAATACAGGCTGTACTATAGCAAAATAAATTACCAACGAAAAGACATACAGGCGCACTCCCGGAAAACCACTTTTCTTAATGTTTTGATTGCAGTGTAGTTAACGTCTGAATCATCTCCGACACGCTTCTTCCTTTTCTTTAGAACATTTAAGTAAAAAGTAATAAAAGCTTTACAAAAATAATTTTTCAAAATTAAAGGAAACGCATTATTTTACTACCAAATTAAGTTTACAAATAGCTAGTGTTAGGTTCCTGAAAGCCTTTCCTATTATCAACGCTTTTTGTTTTTGCCTGTTATATTCTGCAACACTAATGCCTAGTAGTAGTTATCAATAGTTTTATCTAGATATACGTCTAAAATGACGAAACAGGAAGTGTAAAAGCTTTAATTGCATTTTGTAATGTAAAATCATAAAAGCGAAGCAGATTTGTATTTTATAAAAAAGCGAAATAGATCTACTTCAATCGTAGTAAAGTGGCAACGCTGGTACTCGTACTCGTATGTTCTCATGCATAGCAATAAAGCATTGAATATTCATGCTACTCATTTTGGTGTGTGATATACATATGTAGGTATAATTCATATTTTCGAAAAGAAGCAGAGAATCCGCTAAAAGTCTGTCAAATAATCAGATATCATCCAATTTGGATCTGATTGTTTCTCGCATTACTTAAGGTGAACCATATACCGCTGAGTAATTTGAGAAAGCCGCCCTGTGGCAAAAAAAAGTTCCTTCAACTTTTATCCAACTGTCTGGTTGGATTTACGTTTGATCGCCCGCTATGGACGAATAAAGGGTGGACATCCTTCAATGAGACAATTCATACTCCTCTCGCTCTAGTCCGTCTGTTTGTCCTTCTGTTGATAAGTTACAGGTTTTTAGACCTCCGATTATAAGATGAAACTTCGTATACTCGTATTAGCTATAGAACTACTCCCAATTTTTGGAGGCATTGTAAAACAAGATTTTTCTTCAATATTTCGGTTTCTGGGTTGACCATGGGCGGAGGGTGGGATAAAAAGAAAGGAAAGGTTTGAAGAGAGCCGGAGTGGTGCCAATCGACTTGAATTAGCAAAACGTAATTTTTTAGTCAGCTCACATGCTCGTACATATGTATATATATTCTTAATTTGAAAAAGGGTCCAAAATAAGCAATTTTGAATATACTATAGCCCGCGGTCCTGGTTCACAAAAGAGCCGTCCAAATAGCGATCAGAGTCGCCCAAAGGTGACCCTGGTTGTATGTGATTATAAAGTGTTGACGTCCTGGCACTTTTTTTTTTTTTTTTTATAATTTGCACGTGTTAAAGGGGATATGAATACCCTTATACTAATTTTTAGAACACGTGCGTTTTGCGGAAAGGGGAAGAGACAGAGAGAAAGACAGAGTGGCGTAGTTTGAAACTCAGGTGGTATTAAGTTTCTGTAAACTCCAAGGGTGGCTGTCCAGATAACTGGGGAGTATTTTGTTTGTTTTTTCCCTATTGTTGTCATTGCTAATGATTCACAGTATTTTTTTACGTCCTCCTGATGTCATCATCACGATCAAGTTGCATTTTAGCCATATGACCACCCTACTGCCAGTGTTATGCTTTCACAGTAGAGTTGACTTAGCTTTAGCAAGTGATCGACTTTTTTATTAATTTCATTCGAAATAAATAGATGAATCTTGACATCAGGATTCGAACCGTGAATCAACAGTGTGACAAGCGATGATGTTACCACTACACCACGGCCACCACTTCTATCATCTTGGGGTTTATGGAATTGATTCCAAGTTTTACGTAAAGAGGTAGATTTGTTAGTTCGAGGACATACTTCCCGCGCAATTTTTCGAAATACCTAAGTCTCGCCGTGATATTCGTTATGTTATTCTTAATGATGGTCTTAACTAGTTGTTCTCATAGTCAATATACCCTTTTTATCGAAAGCTATATATTTCTGCATTACCTAAGATCTGTGTATTGACGAGTTTGTAATTACCCGCTTCTAACCTGGAGAAAACGACGCTGTTCGCAACCGCCAATGTTGGGTTTTTCAGTTTTTTTCTTTTTTGTCCAAATTTAGACAAATTCTAAATTCTAAAGAAAAAATTTTGAATGTTAAGGTTAAGTTGACTTAGATATCAATTTTGAAAAACATCGCCCAAATTTTCGCTAAAAAATCACAAAACACTATTTCATAAAAAGTTTATAATTTTATTTTAATTTATTTATAATTTAGAAGAGTGTTTTACTCGTTTTCCAGCTGACGTTTTAATCGGGAACACCCTGTACGAGTATATACAATTCGTATGGGAATCCTTTAATTTTATTCCTTGCAAAAAGTAATGAGACTTAACTCCTTTCCTCCTTTCCTCTTCATTACAGATAAAAACATTCCAAAGAACTTTAGTGACGATATTGTTTGGGATTTGAAACTGCATCATCAAAAACAAAAACTATGCATACGAGTACCTTCTTCAGATAATGTATTAAAAAAAAAAAAAAAAAAAGACTACTAAAATATATAGCTTTTTGAATTTGTAGGACTGTAGCTTGATAACAGTTTTCAAACTGCAAAAATTGTCCATAATTATTATTGTTGGTATCAAATTATTTTTCACTTGTACCTATAAGGGCAAGCTAAGAAACTTCTGGGACACTACAACCGGAAGAGATTAGAAGCATACATCTGCCTTGACAAGAATGACCTATGTACGTATCCTAACAGGCTTCCTAACGGGACACTGTAAACTCGGGGAGCATCTAAGAAAACTAGGTATAACAAACGAAGGCCTTTGCAGATTCTGCAATGAGTCCAGTGAGTCTCCAGAACATCTTCTGGATTCTTGTGAGGTACTGACCTACAAAATATTGAAATACTTGGACAAGTGCCAACTATCAGATGAGGATATGCCAACCATGAACCCACTTCTCATCCTCAGATTCCTAAGAGAAACCGGATTAGAGAAGTTGCTCTAGGTAGAATTATCCTTGCCAAGATAACAATTGTCAAGGAATTATTTTCTAAGGGAAACTCTAGTGGGGATAAACCTCTCCTAGTTATTACCAGGGGGTACAATATACCATTAGGTCGCAGTGCATGATAAACCTACAGAAATAATAATATTAACAAGGGTAAGGACTAGTTTTCTGAAAATTTTCGATTTCGATCTTGATTTTCTTGAAAACGGTTCCAACAATTTTGATCAAATTCGATATTTGAGTTATGGTTGACATATGCTATTAGATGAGGTACCACGTATTCGCTAAAATATATGTATAACGGTACTTTACTTATTAACTGGTTCTTAAAAACTTACTATTTCTCGGCTATGGCTTTATCGATTTTGTCGGAAATTAATATCTAGTTAATATTTGATATATGCAAGGTCATGGCATACCAAGTTTTGCAAAATTGTCAAAAATTATTAATTGCGCAACTAAGTTCTTTTTTTTTATGAAAATGCTACAACTTTTTCCCATCTTTCTGGCAGAACTCGAATACGTATCGATACCATTTCCCTGCGATGGTTTCGTTGGGTTTCAACAGTTCATAATAAATGACACCGATCTGGCCGAGCCGACGACGTAGAAACATGACCGGGCAGTCCCCATGACTTTCTTTTCTTTGGTTTGCTGTAATGAATCCATTTTTCATCATCCCTCACGATGCGATGAAGAAAACCCTTCCTTTTTTGCCGCTGGAGCAGTTGTTCACAGGCGAAAAAACGACGCTCAACTTCCCTTGGCTTCAAATCATAAAAAACCCAAGTTCCTTGTTTTTGAATCATTCCAAACGCATGCAATCGCTTGGAAATGGCTTGACGGGTAACTCCTAATGCTGATGCAAGCTGTTCTTGCGTTAGGCACGGATCCTCACCGAGCAAAGCCTTCAATTCAGGGTCTTCATCTTTGAAGCGACGGAACCAATCACAGCACGTTGTTTCATTTAGAGCAGCATCTCCGTAAACTGGAGCTCTCGATGCGCTTTAGCCGCCGTTTTCTTCGACTGAAAGAAGAAAATCAACTCTTCCCGTAAATTACGATTATTTGGAACAAAATCAGACATTTTCACACAACCAAAAGTATATGACGCCAAAACAAAATCACTAATGTGTCAAAACAGTTTGTTTACCATATGTCCAAGCTCAGTTCATGACGTTTTGGATATGTCAAAATCGACCAGCACTTACTGCTGGAGCCATCTATTGACAGAACTAATATCCTAATATCTTTGAATTTTAACGGATTTAAGGAAAAAATATTTCAAATCTGAGTTTTTGTAGATAAACAACATGCACGTGCACTGGGTCGCACTTTATTTGAATTATCAAACAAAATAAATGATGGTACCTCCAATCCAAAATTACAATTATTACAAAGAATAAAAGGACCCTAGCTCCTCAATTGGGGGCAAAATAATTCTAGACTGCATGGGAGTTATGTAACGAGATCCAATCATTTACGAGATTTACTTATATTCGAGTTCCAGAAACACCAAAACTTTGTTCACTGTTCGAAGCTTACTAAACGTCTATTATCCGAGAGTAAAAATGCCTTGAAAAAGCTTCTTAAATATGCCTTTGGGAAACGGCAATAAACTATAGGTCCCTTCCATTCGTGTGAAAATAAAATATAACACCCACAGTGCGAATGAATGCGAGCAGGCTCTGTATGCTCTGTTAGAGTCAAAACATTTATTTATTTTCAGACTTCCACCACTTACAAGTCAATTGTCTGTCTGTCCATTTGTCACAGCCTCATGACTTTTGAGCCGTTAGACATAGAAGGTTAAAATTTGGACTAGATTTCAGATTAACTAACCCGCGGACAGATCAAGCATAACATTTTGAAAAATTTCCCTTTATCTCTGAAACTACTGAACTGAGAAATTTTAAAAAATTACAGGAACACTATATTCGTTTTGATACATATGTATGTACACTGCAGGCCAAAAGTTTGAGGCCTGCCTAGACAACTGACTTCATTCAAGCATGGAGGTTGAATTTCATGAATATTTGATTTTTTTACCTAAATTTTCTACCTGAACAATACACAACACATACAGGTAATAAATGTCGGATTTTATACCCACATTTTTGAACAGTGGGCGTTTTGTTTACAAATGTACGAAAAACCGCTTTTCTAGTTTATTGAGAAGTTTTTCATAATTATTCAATTTTATGAATTTTGGTTGTTGTGTGCTGAATCACTTGTTTATGACTCCTTACATTAAAAAGGTTCTCAAATACCAAAATTTGTCGACCTGGATTGCAAGGGTCTTACATAAAAGCCACACTTTGAAGTCATAAGAATTTATTTGAGATTCTTCACGTCTTGAGTAAATAACTCGTTAAAAATGGGAGAAGTCACGGAAACCAAAATCGAGAATCGATCTGCAATCATCACCCTTCTTAAAGAAGGCAAATCACATATGGAAACTGCTTCGCAGTTGAAGGTATCGGGGTGCTGCGTTTAACGTATGGAAGTCTTGAGGATAAACCACGGTCAGGATGGCCTATAGCTACAATTAAACACGAGGGTGATCGTGGTGTACTGGTAACATCATCGCTTATCACGCTGTCGGTTCACGGTTCAAATCCTGATGTCATCATCTATTTTTTTCGCATGAAATAAATAAAAAAGTCGATCAATTGCCAAAGCTAAGTCAACTGTACTGCGTAGGCATAACACTGGCAGTAGGGTGGTTATAAGGCTAAAATGCAACTTTATCGCGAGGATGACATCAGGTGGATGGAAAAAAATACTTTGAATCATGACCAACGACAAAAGAAACAAACAAACAAGCTCCCCAGTTATCTGGACGCTACCCTTGGAGTTTACAGAAACTTAATACTATCTGAGTTTCGAACCACTATATTCTTTTTCTCTCTCTCTCTCTTCTTCATAACGCCCGTGTCCTGTAATAGTATAAGAGTATTCATATCCTCTTTGGCGAGCGCAAATTTAAAAAAAAAAAAATGGTCACAACAAGCAAACGAAGTAGACGAAAAACAGCACCCGAAATACGCACCGATATATATAGTATGTAACTTGAAATAAACCGCTGTCCTTGACAATGGTCAAACGAAGTTTAAGACATGCTGAACTATTTGGGTGAGTTGCTGTTCGAAAACCCCTGCTGCGATCACAAAACAAGCAGAAAAGGTTAGAATGGGCCAAAAAGCATAAAGACGTTCGACGCAGCGCTGAACAAAAGATGCTACCAGGCTGTGTGGTTCCTACCGTCAAGCATGGAGGTGGTTCTGTTATGATCTGGGGATGTTTCTCTTACAAGTGGAGTCTCTGGCTCGAGTGAAGAAACCGCTGTGACCTCTGGACTAAGATTAATTGGGGAAGGATTCGTATTTCAACAGAAGAACGACCCTAAACACAAGTCAAGACTTTGTCAAGGCTACCTCAAATAGAGGGAAGATGAAGAAAACTTACAAATCATGATATGGCCGCCGCAATCACCATATTTAAACACTATAGAGCTGTTGTGGGAAGAACTGGATAGAACGGTGCGGGATCAATGCCCATTATCAGAATCTGCATTGTGGAATATACTATTGGATTGCTGGAGCAATATACCACAGGCAACAATTCAAAAACTGATAGCTAGAATGCCAAGAATCGACGAAAAATCGGTTTAAGTAATTTTTTCAAATTCCTTTGTGTTAAGAACAAATTGAAAATATTTTTCTTCTTATTTTGGTTCAATATATGTTCCCCATTTATTTTATATGATTATTATTCTACTAAAGAGATGATAGATTTTCTCAAACTTTTGGCCTGCAGTGTACCTATTTCAATTCTTTTTTTTTTACAAATGTGAGTGGCATCTTCCGGCCGCCATCTTGTTTCTTCCGAATAGCCGCATATTTATTCTCACTCGTGACGACTACGAATCGTTTGAAACCCCTTCCTATAAAAATCGGTGTCGTTAAGTCACTTGGAAGTAAAATATGGAAACGATACATATGTAACAAAGAGAAGTATAACACTACTTGTTTGATACCTAGTTATAACATATACTTTGGGAGTCCTTGGCACATGAAGGACTTTCATGATTGACCGTCTTTCTTTTGAATATCAGTAGTAGCAAGACTGCTAAAGTTTTTTGGTTCTATCTTTTTCTTGTCCAATTTATGCAGACTTAATCTTGGTTCCCTCTGGCCTTGAACTTGGTTTCGTAACAAATACAAGACCAGTACCAATTTCAATTATCCCTTCGAGTATATATTTTGAACACATGCGAGGTAAAGGTGAAGTTCCAAAATAACTAAAATCACTTAAAAGGCAGACCATGTACATATTATGTAAATCCATATTTGCTTTAAAATGTCAAACAATAGTCACAAGATCAACTATCTAACAAAGAACTTATTTGTGGAACTACTCTCGTATGTGGTAATAAAAACAATAACTACGCATACTTTAAGAACAAAGGACCAGATTAGAAACAATAATGTCATAAAATCCCATTAGAAACCACAGCCATAAACTCTTAATCGTAAAATACAATTTTAATTGCAAATTGATAGTTCATAATACGACTTTCGTGATATTTATGAGTTGCCATAAACTTGTGGTGACAGTGGCATAATGTGATTTGAAAACTACATGGTAAGAGTTCTCTTTAGCGGTAAACAGTATAATTTGTTACGAATTCTGAGTTATCCTGCCTACTAAGTGAATACTCCCAGTAAAAATTGCAATCGTATAAGATTACCATTTTGCTTAGGGAATCAGAAAATCTTCTCATCCTTCTTAACCCCCATAATCCATCAGATACATCATTTGAATACAATTTGTCACATCGGGATCATGCGCTGCTATTCTTTGCCCGCAAACATTTTACTTACTTACTATCAAATTTATTGCCAAACCCATGGAATACCAAATGGAATTTCTAAATCTCCTCCTCCTCTGCTCGAAGGACATACTTCACATAGTCAAATGAAGTAATCAGAGAAAGGGAGATCGGGAAAAAAAAAACGAAGGATCCAAAAACTTACAATGCTAATGTACTTCAACTCACCCATCAACTGTGTGTATCTTTCAGCTAAGCCATGTCATAAAGAAAAATCAAACAAAAATCTCTGGCATTAACTACCTCCGCCTCCCACCATCGACCTTGAAAGAAACAATGTGTCCTGGAGGAAAAGTCGACAAAAAAAAAAAAAAATGCGAACCAACCCAACCCCATGCGAGTATGTAAAGAAGGGGAGTTTTGCAACTTTACAAAATTTCTGAGATTTTTTTCCCCCGTTTTAGCATTAAAAATGATTTTCTGTAATGGTATTCTCCCATGTGCTCTGCGTTGCTTTTCATTACTATTGTGTGTATCACATGTCCTGAACGAACAAAAACTTTTACTTTTGTTTGACATGTCACCATGTGGATTGGTGGTGGGAACATAAAAGCCCACATCATCTCATTTTAGCCGCCACACAAGCGTATCTAGGAAGTACTCGTTCAGCGGTGGTCAATTAATTCAAAGCAAATACCACACTAATGGCATCGTACTATATAGAGTAGTCGTAGATCGTAGCCGAATATTTCCGTAGCTTAGCCATCCTTGAGTGGGTGCATAATTCCGAGAATAATGGACTCAAGAGCATACGTAAAGTACATGACCTCTAATGTTTACGGGCCATCCCATGAGGATGATGAAAAAATCCACTTCAGCGCAGGAAGGAAGCGTATAAATCCTCGTCTTATGCATACGACATGAATGCTCTGCTCTTCAAATGGGCGGATTAGATAAATGAAAACCGCCACGCGAACTTGACAATTTTCATCTTCTACCGCGCATCCTTGCCGCATGCAAATAGAGGAAGCCAAGATGGAATATACGAGTATGTACTCTTTGCCTCATACTTGTACTATCCTTTGAGTAAGTGGAAAATGTTATCCAAGGCGAAACAAAAGGACCAAAATATGTACAGATACCCATATACATGTACACCGTACAGACCGCGTCGGAGTGTCTTCTTTGGATACGGTGTTCTTGAAAATTTATGATCTCACTTAGAGGCCACCGCTAGGGAGATAACTGAATTGACACTGCTTGAATATTTTTTTTACTATCTCAGATACATAATTGAATAACACGCACTGTGGGGTTTTGAAATAATCACACCAATTTATTTGTCAGACGGGTCGGAAATGGGAATGTTTCTTTCTCCCCCCATTTTCTATTCCATTGATTCTATCGGTTTTTTTTTATAGCATGTACCTTCATCTATCACGTTGCTATTGGTTATTTATTAAAGGATTTGGAATATTTTCAGCATGACACAGTGAACGGGATCAATAAAGCGAATTTATGCTGAAAGCAGGGCTTAAGGAATGATATATGTAAGCGATATTTGGGGGTTAGGCCGGAATTCATGTTGAAATGATCCAATAAGTCAGCAGAGATGAGAGTTTAAGGTGCAATGAACTTGCGTACGAGTATGGCAGATGAGGTCAGATTAACCTAGTTCGAGCATGAGTGATTCATTTGGATAGCATTTTCGCTATACACCTGGTCTTAAAGCAATATGCTCCCCTTTTGTTTTGAAATATATTGTCTCGATGTCAATGTCCTATGTTCGACTTCTCGTATGTGATGGTCAGCATAGAATAAGCAAAGAATGTGCAGTGTACATGTTAGCACGTTCGTAAAACAATTTCGTGACTTTCTTTAAATATATCTCAGTTTTGTATTGAAGAAAAATTATTTTGAACGTTGATCATTAAGAAAAAAAAAATCATCTACCAAGTGATGGTACAGACAAAGTGTCTTGCAAAATTTTGCAATTAAAGGCGGTTTTTAAGGGTTTTGAACTCTATATTCAAAACTGGAACCATCAACATGTCAGAGCAAACAACAATAAAATTCGTTCAGCGTCCTTGTGTGCATTTAATAAATATTTTTGAAACCCGATCATATTATATCTTACTTTCCGTACGGAACTGTCTATGTATCCATATACTTCATATCATTCAACCCAAACAATACATCTTCTCGGCATTACAGTCAACTCTGGTATAACATGACACCACCACAAGTTGGCCTATCTGTTTAGAGCAAAGAGATGCTTTACAGTGAAATAGCTCCTTCTTCTGTACAAAGCACAAGTTAAACCGCGGCCGGCAAAAACCTCAATGGAATGATACCTAGAAATGCTACATTTGAGCATTCTACTAGGCAAGCCGCCAGTGCCCCATCACCTACAGTCCACCTTAAAATAGCTCGAATATCTTTATATCAAAATTGCTTTTGCTGCAGGATAAGGATTGGAATTCACTCTCAGGACACATATTTCCAGAAGCTTTTAATCTTCAGCTATTCAAGAGCAAAACCAATAGACAACTACACCTGGCATCTCGGGAGCTATCCCAGCGTTACACGTTCGCCCGTATTCAACGAATTTCGAAAAAAAGTACTTACCTATTAATTAAGCTATTCTCCTACGGGCTACTGCAACAGCTCTGCAGTAGGGTGGCACATTTACTTCAGGTCAGATTAATTCAAGTTGTGGTTGATGGTGTGTCTTTTGATATTTTCGCTATAAAAATTGGAGTGCCTCAGGGATCTCTACTTTCGCCAACTCTATTTCTACCCTTTATCAATGAACTACAACAGGATTTTTAGATCTGCCTACGGCATACTAATGAGCACATATACAGTGGCCAAATGTACCCAAAAAAGGAACATTTTTTGCACCCCAACATGCTACATACTGAATGAAAGGCAGAGTTTTAGGAAATTCCATTAAGTAAATTATTTTTTGGGGAAAGTTAAGTGAACAAAAAACGTAAAGAACCAAGGCAAAGGTGAAACGGAACGGTTGGAGAAAGAAGGAAAATTGTTTGGAGAGTTGTTTGTATGGACAATTTTAGACAGCAAAGAAATGTTTAATTCGAGGTTACTAGGTATTTTCATACAAAAATTATTTTGGCGCTAACAGCTCATACAGGGCCAAGCCTAGCTTTTTGCAGTCATTCATGCTGAGCGAGACAAGAATGGGAGGGACCTACAGTTTTAAGCCGTGTCTGAAAGACAATTTTTTCGATTGAGAGAAGCTTCTCATGACAATTTTACTTCGAATTTTTGTCAGACGTTCGCGAGAGGTGTTACCGTGAAAAAACTCGAGTCTCCTGCTCAGTTATTACGCACTTCACTAGTGAGCCATGGCGCCAAAAATGTCCAAAAAGTCTATTTGTCTGTACCTGCATGTGACATTCCCATTTGCCTATTTCGTTAACAATAACTTCTGCAAAAATGCACCGATTTGAATGATTCATTTTGTGGAATGCTTATCCAAAATAAGACTCAATTTATAGATCTTGGTATTAATGTTATTAACGGTTCTTAAAATACAGTTAACTTGATGCCATATTTGAGTGCATTTTTTCATTCACGATAACTTGAGCGAAAACTCACCGATTTCGACGATTCTTCTTGTTAAGGAAATGAGCTTTATTAATTTTGCAGTCAATCGCTGTCAAACGGCCTTGCAATTTGACATGTGTCTTTCGTTCACTATGACATTTACAAGAATACATCGATTTTATTTTAAAATACAGTTTACTTTGTTCCATTTCGGTAATTATCAGGATTCCGATACTCACAAGGTAACACAAAGTAAGAACGGAACCCGTATAGTGGCAGTCACTTGTCTGTTCATTAGACGTAGAAAGTCTGAAATTTGAATTTTCGACAAGAGTTGTGAAGTCGTCCAGATCAAGAATGAAATTTTGGAAAAGTTCAAAAACCGAAAAGTTTTGTAGGTTAGAGTAAAAGTCAAACAAATGTTTTGTTTGTATAAATACAATATTCGTATCAAATGAAATTTGACGGTGCGCTCATCTCACAAATATATATTTCTGTTATTTGTACAATATCAGGTTTCGAGAAAGTCCAAAATAAAAAGACTGTCAAACAAGGTTATCTCTGAAACTACCGAACCGGAAAATTTTGAAAAACTCGAAAGAATGTGGCACTTTCCAAAAATTACAGGGAAACTATTTTGATTTTGATCTACATATACATATATGTGTCGGTTTTCTAAAAATGTTTACAAATGTGAGAGATAGGCAAAATGGCACAATGGCACCGTCCGCCATCTTGTTTTTTTTTTTTGTTTTTTTTTTCAAAAACAGACGGTGGTTAAAATCAAGTCTATCGTAGGTTCGGTCTCTGCATGTGTACCCATGTTTTATTCTTTGTGCAGTCCTTCAACAAATATTTAATTTTTTAGTTCGAACAAAAACTCAATTGAAAGAGCTTTTACTGCTTTGTCAATCACAGATACTTGTTCTACGCGTACGTATGCAATAATTCATCACATAATATTGATATGCAGGTACACAAGAATTTTGATTGTTTAAATAGGTTATATAGGTATATGAAAAAAGGAACCAAAATGTTCAGTATTGTTTCTCACTTGAAATAATAAAAACTTCAGTTATGTATTAATGCCATTCAAAATTATTGGTTATTATGTCTTTAACCGTGATATAATCCTTCAACCATCGGAGTATCTTTAATTCATCTTTATGACCTCTAAAAGGTCATTACTACATTGAATATCTTGTTTATGACAATGCCATTTCAAAACAGCATTATACTTTCAACACAACAATATTCTTCTCGCGTTTGCCCTTAATTAAAACATTCTTCAACCATTAACAAACAAAATATCGATTCCAACTTCCAACTCTTACCTTCACATACATATGTACATATCCGTACAAAATGCCTAGTAGAAACATTTTAGAAATGTCCACACACACTCATGATATTTTCAAAACAATTTCTCAACCTTAAAATGGGAAAAAGGTTTCTTTTTTATATCAAAATTCCATTACACCACATGTCCATCCGTTGGATTGTCACCTTGACACAGATAGTGTACTCGTAAATCGTGTTCATATATCAAACCAGAATACGGTCACAAATCGAAAAACAATTTGCATACGAATTTTCGATAAGCGAACCAATAAAGGAATACTATCTGACCAACTATAATCAATTATCCCCACAAAAATATCCTTCAATGTCAAATAAACTGACCCCGCTGATTGAGTAATTTTTTTCCCTGTTCGCTTGTCTATACTAAAAAAAGATACAGAGACATAAAACTTTTTATCGCAATAAACTGCAAGATATACTACATATGACATTTAGCATTGCCTTAACCTTCGTGAAGTTTACGTTGGCGGGCTCGCTCTGCTGGCAGACAATCGAGTCGTTGCAGCAAAAATATATTTTATTTTTACTCATGTTATGCAACAGACAAGTGCACAGCATGCTGCAAGTGGAAAAACCAGTTTCCTTTTCTCCATCTGTGTGTGCGGAGGATGTGGACCAAATTGAATGACAATGTGAGTCAAAGAACAAATTTAAAGAGCACAACCGCCATGTCAACCCGGAAACGGATGTATATGTCTGTGACATGTCCTTCTTCTGTCAAACAGTGTAAAGTCTTTACTTTAAAGTTTATATTATCTTTTTATTAACCAAAAAAAAGCGATTCATAATTCGCTACGAATATCCTATATTGAATGGGACAACTAAGTGTATCTTTTGCATGCTTAATGATGCACAACAACTGGATGATGAACTGGTACGATGGTCTTTACAACAGGTAGTGGATGCACAGCAACGACTGGCTTAACAACTGGAACAATTGTCTTGACAGGAACAACAGTCCTGACCACTGGAACTGGATGAACCACACTAAATGGAAAAATACAACAAAAAAGGATAAAGATAAAGTATCTCAAATGACTACATATACTTACGAATGGCTAACACCAGCCACTGGGACTAGTGGAGCATGATGGACCACTGGTGCGACTACTACACCTGGGGCGGCATAGACGATGGCGAAGATTGAGAGAATGGCCAACTGGAAAAGGAATATTTGCGATTGCTGATTGGAGAAACCTTAAGTTGAGCGCCTATACTCACCAACTTGAACATATTGTAACGTGATTTGGTTTTTTTTTTTTTTGAAGTTAAGTTAATAGTTTTATCGATGCAACGACGATGTGTGACTGTTTGATGATCAAGTAATGCGAGCGCCTTTTATATGCCAATCGCCAGTGTCATTCAAGGAGATTATTATTGGAGCGACTGCATTGAGATGCATTGTTTATGCTAAACGATATGGTGCTGGTCATATGTACTCGTATCTGTATGGTAAAGTATCGATATGAGTTATGTTTTCGATTTGCTACCCTTGATCGGAACTTTTTCTAAATGATTTTCCATCGATTGCCTTTTAGATTGAATATAATTTATATTTTTTTCTTTTTTTTAACAAAAATAAAGTAGAACAGTTCTTGATATACTTGAAAGGTTGACACAAATTTTAATTAAAATTTTACATTGGCTAATCGTGCATATAATCGACGATGTAATCGATTCCGTTGACAAGATAAAATTTAATTCCAACTAATGGGAGATGAACGGTTGGATGAAGATTTGGATATATTTTTCATTAGGCACCCAGTAGAGGAACGAAGTAACGGGGGAGACTTCAAATAGTGTATTCTGAAACACATGAGTAACATGTCATAGCATTGGACTTTCATTTTCTAGCTTCCGTCATTTGTCGATATACAAGAATGTAAAATTGATTTTAAGTGCCTGAATGGTTTTCCGCTTTTTAAGATATCACGACTCCAGATAATAATAAATTAACATAACAAATGTCGGAAGCGATATTTTCTAAAAAAAGGACTAAAATAATCCAAAGTGCTTATATTATGTAACCCTAGTAGGTCTGCTTGAGTGCTGACTCTAGAAGCAATTCTAAGATAAGAAATGTGATAATGATGATTTCTATCTAGGTATAAGCTTCAGCGATACATATGTATGTCCCGTAGAATACAACTAGGTTTTGAGGTAATCAATAGGTTTTGAGTAATAGATACAAAAAAAAAAACAGGCCTAAGAGGCGTCCGCCGTGGCTTTGTGATTAAGTTCTCGGCAACTGAGCGGAAGACACAAGGTTCGGTCCTGAAAAATACCAACGGGTTTTTTTTCCTACGTCTAGTAAATATCTGAGAACAAAATTGTCGGGAGAAACTTCTCTCAATCGAAAAAATTGTCCTTCGGAAACCATAGGTCACCATAGGTAGCCAGAAGATAAGCAAGGCCCTATATGTTTTTATATTTTTAAGAGGGTGTATACAGTTCACCATCATAGCATTTATTCTTGTGGCGATATTTGGCCTCCAAATCTACCTTTTTAAACTAGTTTACCTCATACTTTTTTGGAGATTTGGTACACTTTACGACATATGTTACATTTTCTATACATTTTCGATGGACCCAATCGATTGACCTTAGAACTGTGTACTGATTATATATGACATAGAATGCGAACATAGTCTATCCAAGATTTATTAATTTGAATGGAATAAAATGTAGGATGACAGAATTACATAGTTTATTGTGAGTATGTTGAAAATGTTGGGTCTGTTATGTGTAGTTATGTTCCTCTCATTAAAACAAACAAAAAAGTCTTAGTAGACTTTTGTCTCTTGCGTTATGGTGTTATAACGATTTCTATGTTTTCAGGGTTGCGATGCTTAAGAAATAAAGACGGAACCCTTATAGTGAGACTTAGTTGTCTGTCACATCCTCATAACTTTTGAGCTGTTATACGTAGGAGATTCAAATTTGGACCTGACTTGAAGAAAAGTGCGTAAAAATAAAAAAAAAGTGAAAGTAAAAGTATCAAATGAAAGGTGACGATGCGCTGATTAAAAAAATAATAGATTTCGAAAAAAAATCCAAAAAACTGCCAAAAAATGCTTATATCTAAATACGTGTTAAAGAAATTAATAACTGTAAAAAATCGAAACAAATGTTGACTAGACTTTTTCGTTTGGCTTGATGTAATGAAAGTCAAAATACATAGTCAACCCAATATTTTTGGGACACCCTGTTCTCGATTATGTTGATTTTAAATCAAACGAAAGCAAACTAATATGTGGCGCCCACCTTTCATCTTTAAAAGTCGTTGAGAAGTGAGAAGTAAAATATTAGCACAACTTCTGCATCATAGTCTAATAATAACATATCACACGCATAAGACTAAAATCTGAAATCTGCCTGCTTCTGCTTCAGTAATCGTTCTGATTTGATGTAAAAAAAAATCATATAAATAAAATAAAAACTTTTAGGAGCAAGTAGGGATATGCAATACTGAAAAAATAGGTATACTTGAGGTTTGAAAGTATCGAATGGAAAGAATCGATACCAGTATCGTATCAAAAGAAAAGTATCGATACTTTCGAATATTTATAGAAAAGTAAAGGTATTAGGAGAAAAAGTGAACACGAATGTAGGTACATACATACGAGTATTTTATATTATAAAATATTTTTATAAATAATAAATCAAAATGTAAAGTATATTTCTGTTCCAACATACTGTGACTCTTGCTCTAAATTAACCAATTTTGTTGCCATAGTCAAGCATTTCTGAAACATGGTGCGGATTGCATGTAGTGCCAAACTTGGAGCGGATTTGATTTTAATGGTGCAACTGCGTTTTCCAAATATTCCTAGCCCTTATCCAGCTTGTTTTGAAGAACCATTTAAATTTCTCCTTCCCATGCACAATATCGGTGTGGTGCCTCCGGAATTAGAAAGAGCAATCTGGTTTATTCACTAGAGCAATGAGTATTTTTTACTTTCCAACAGCCACATCATATAATGCCGCATTTTAGATCTTAAGGACGAGCACAGTTCGATATGTTCAAACCTCTTTGAGAGCAGTAAATTGTCAACTAAATGACCTGAAGAACGAACTAGTTTCGGAACCCAGGTGAAAAGAACTAATAGTTGTGGTGCTTATGATGTGATGAAAAAACGGCTTAATACTTTGTACCCATTTTTTCACCGAAAAACTAACTCAGTTTTTTGAGTATTCGAGAGATAGAGAACGAGAAAGCCTACCATCATTTGCATTATTTTCTCTTTTATTGCACAAACTTATTTGAGAGTTGCACGGTAGTGCGTGCACCGCCAAGTTTTTCAGCAACTTGTGGACTACCACCTTATTTACTCGAAACAGCGTAGGCCATTTTTATGCTAATAACTATAGTAAAATAGAATTTCTAGCTTAAGCGGTTGCTGAGATACAGACCTTCAAAAAAACGCTTATTTTCCGACACACTCACTTACTTACTGATCATCAAAATGTATAGGGTACTTCCCTTGGGCATGGAACCTTGAAAATTTGACATAGAGGTGATCGTCAAAATACGGGCTTTAGTACAAAAATTCTCAAAGTATTTAAGATCTGAAATAACACACTTTCTAATCTAAATAATTATTTATTACTTTATTACATTATAATTTATCACTTTGCTTAGGTCTATGTATTGTGACAAATTATTTGGAAAAGCACTTTAACAAGTTGAACTTGAGCCATTTTTTA
Organism: Pocota personata; assembly: GCA_963082735.1. Lineage (NCBI taxonomy): Eukaryota > Metazoa > Arthropoda > Insecta > Diptera > Syrphidae > Pocota > Pocota personata. The sequence continues at coordinate 271,210,255 of OY720429.1, forward strand.
CGTTCATGTTTTTGGTGAGATACGAGTACAGTATATCAAAATGGTATAATTTTATTTCAAATTATTCGTTCAAATTAAGAAAAGTTTTCACATTGCTGTTTCGATACGATACTGATTTATTAACACTGACATTATTGCAGTATCGAATGAATAGTATCGACAAAAGTAGTGGTATCGAAAGAAAAGTATCGATACTAACATGGTATCAGTAGTATCGTAACATCCCGAGGAGCAAGGAAGTTAGCAATTTGTTATTTGCTCATTTTTTTTAATAACAATAATACGTTGTTTTTTGGTATCCTAAAAACGAAAAAAATGCACATCCTACTAAAGAATATGATCATAAAAACTTCACAACCCATGCGTCACAATGGAACTTTAGCAATCAGCTGTTTATGCAAATTAGAAAAATAAAATCGTTGGAAAAATAATACCTACATGTATGAAAAACCTAAAGCAAGCATAAATCATACAATTTCAATGAAAGAATACATTTATTGCTGGAAGTATTGAGTGGTTTTTTATGTTCATCCATTATTTGTTGTCCCCTTTTTGATTTTTAATGTCATCTTTAAAAATGGCGGATGAAGTCATTCGTGACATCTCTTTGCAAGTTATCGATGACACGTGGAAAAAAGCGTAAGTATGGGCGCATTTTTTTCTATCGCAGCTAAAGGGTGGTTAAATTTTAAGGGCCGATGTTGAATGTGAACCACACCTAAACGTCAAGTTTTTTTCTGCATTTCATTTGACATTTCTCAATTTCAGACTAACTCAATTTGAACCATAGAAAGATACACAATCGAGCAACGCGTTAAAGTTATTCAGGCTTATTATGAAAATGGGCGTTCAAATCAAAATGCATATCGTGCATTTCGTGATTCTTTCGGTCAATTTAATCGTCCAAATGTGCGTACAATCGGAAAAATCGTGCAAAAATATTTGTATTTTTTCCAAAATGAGGCCGGTCAGGCAGTTACTGTGAATGGTGTTCGCTATGGTGAGATGATAACGAACTTTTTATGGCCCGAATTGGAAGATATGGATGTGGACGATATGTGGTTTCAACAGGATGGTGCCACTTGCCACACAGCTAACGAAACAATGGCTCTTTTGCGCGACATGGCCGTGTTATCTCACGTGGTGGCGATGTCAATTGGCCGCCAAGATCATGTGATTTGACACCGTTGGACTTCTTTCTTTGGGGTTATTTGAAAGAAAAGGTGTACGTCGATAAGCCAGCAACAATTCAAGAGCTAAAGGATGAGTTAATTCGGCACATTAACGGCATAGAACCTCAATTATGCCTCAGCGTCATCGAAAATTTGGACCATTATGGCCGATATTTTGTTCCATACATAATTGAACCATACCAATATTATCATAATAAAAAGAAATGACAGTAATTTCCTAAATAATTTGTGTTTTATTCAAAATCAACATCGGCCCTTAAAACTTAACCACCCTTTATATGCATGGATTAGATAGGGGTAGGTTCACATCTAAATTGGTTTCCCTATTAAACTTTCTCTGATCTATGCTCAAACGTATAAAAGGAAAATCATAATTTGTTTGTTTTTACCTAATACTTGTAAATGTTACACTATGAGCTCTTTAGCTCTATATAAATATTACTCGTAATTATTTAGAATGTATCGGGTGCGTAGGGTCAGATAAAAGAGCTTCTTCAGCTGTACACTGTTTCTGTCGGGTTCAGACCATAAGCACAATGAATTTCTACTTCAAGGTTAAACATTATTTCGCCAAGCACATCTGCGCTACCCTGTCTACTGAACTATCAGTTCATCATTCGGCAATCAAGGCACGACGTGTGCTTCTGTAGTTTTAAGAAAACGACACACACGACACATATGCTTAAATTACTCTGCGAACGTGAACCTCCCAGACATTCAGATATGCTGTAATGTATTGAGGGTGCTTAGTCCTAAGCAATTTTTAAAGCCTATTTATGACTGGCACTTTGAAATAAGTAGCAGATACGTTAAACAGTCACTTTACGACTGCTAAAGAATCCAAAGTCCTTTATGTTATTTGTCAACTGAAGATTGATTTAACACACATTCGCTGCTTTTCATTTTTTACCCTTCTCAGAGGAATCCTGTCGCTGTCAAAGTAAATCAATGATCTGTAGATACTCGTATATATGATACATTCGTTTTCGCATCACGATTAGTTTTCTTTTTGGCGGCATTTTACGATAAAATCCTTCGTCTGATATTCATCCCCACGCATATACTATAAATAGGGCAGCAAGAAATTTGTGTATAGATAGCTCACCGTCAATCTTATCACAACTAATATGATGTTCACGCCAGATAGTCGCAGCCTAACAACATTTTATTGCTCCCTGGAGAATTTGATTCGAACCTCATTCGACCCATTTACATATTTTACGCCATTTTTATAGGCCTATATCCGTCACCACTTAGGTGAGTAACCTTTTAAGCCCTTTACTCTTATCTTACCATATTTTCAATGATGCGCCCAAAAAATTAACTTTTATATTCCATATCTCATCCTTTCAACGTAAAACGTGAAGTCTGCGTTGAAGTCCCGCGGGACATCTACTCGTTCATCATTTGTGTAAATAAATATGGTATACCAGCGGAAGGGGCATGTTCACAAACATCCATCGATGAAAGGCGGACAAAAATTGAAGCGGAAAAACAAAATTTATTTATTTTTGCTTTTTTTTCCCCCTGTGATTTATTACAGACTCATTATTCATTCCTCCGATGTACTGTATAGACTTCAAAGGATGGGATGTTATATAAATAGTGTGGAGGAGTAGAGTACCACATTTGATTAAATACTATTGGTGTTGGAAAATTTATTTGATTCCTCCCTACCAGACGGGAGGAAATCAACCAATTTGTAAAACAGTTTTATGGTAGAACATATTTCAGAACAGAGAAAGGCGGATAAGGTTAATATTGACAATATAGGCTTCATGACCAGGGTCATATATGATGTCATCAACCGACGGAAGTTCAAATTTTTCTTACCCACTACCATTAAGAAAACTATAGGGTGTGTTCAACAACCTTGTACAGGAAACACATTGAAATAACGACGAGAATCTTCCTCGTAAATTACAATTTCAAATTGCTTGACGCTTGATAAACCTGTCTCTCAAGAGGTGAACATCTTTATCGGAAGAGAGGTTTTCTAAAATGAATATAAATTAACAAGAGGATGAGTATGAAACTATCTTTGGAATACAAAATTATACCGACGATGAAGTGTAAATTTGTGCCTCTGCAGACTGTGTGCATGCCAAGCAGAGAGTATGCAATTTAAATTATGCACAATTTGAAGGGCGAACGAAGGAGGGCTTATGATGCAACTCTTCGAATTAATTTACTGAACCATCAGCATGCCAAAATGAAAAATTTTACAATCAAAGAGGGTTTTGTTAAAATTAAATTCCACATAAATTCCAATTTGTTGGTGGTTTTGTGGTGATTTCGCAAAATATGATGTAATGTAGAAGTTTAATAAAAAATTATACCGAAAATTCCAAAAAAAAAAACACACAAAAACAAAAGATGCCACAGTCCACTGTAGGTGCGTTGTACTGCAAACCTATTGCACATAGTTTCACAAGATATTGTATATATGTATGTATGCATGTAGCTTTGCATAAATTAAGAGATAAAATACACGTTTTTTCGCTGTAACTGTTTTCATTTAAGTGGTGTAATATGCAATATTATAAGATTTTGGTAGGTATAACAACCCATTCAGGGACACTAGGTGCGTAACCATTGTGATCAATGCAAATTAACTGACATTCAGGTTGTGGCCTTAGTGGTTAAGTACGCGACCACTGAGCGGTAGATTCGAAGTTCGAATCCTAGACAAAAAAAGTTTTATCGCGGACTTACCTCTCGTGAACGTCTGAAAAACATCCAAGAGTAAAATTATCAAGAGAAGCTTCACTCAATCGAAAATTACCATTCGGAAACGGCATAAAATTGTAGATGGCAACCATTCGTGCGGCACACAACACAAATAACGCTTCTCGTTAACTGCCCATACAGAGATGTGAGAAGTTAGCGCTAAAATATTTATTTATTAATTTTTGACTTTTTACCTGAAACTAGTGAAGCCATTGCCTTTTATGTATGTATATAGAAAAGATGTTTAGCAAACGGTGTTCAAATTCACTCTGACTCGAACAGTTATTGATAGGGATAACCCAGTACTGTGTTGTAGATAAATATATTATATACAATCTTTAGATCTTCGTTACACCTTTTTCTTCAATGCAAACTTCAAAGAACTCAGTTACGGAAAACTTGCAAGGAATGAGTCATATGATACCCTATCCTCCACCTTCTATCCTACCTTAATAAATTGAGCGTGGCATTGCGAAATTTGTAAAACAAATGCAATGATATTTAGAGGATATTTCCACGATTTTAAGACTTTTTTTTTATCAAAAAACTATTACTTTTTTTTTTAGCAAAAAGTGTGCGAGCCTGCCAAAACTTGTAACCAAAGTTCACGGTTTCTGATGAGATATTTTCAATATTACATATAACCATTACCGTATATTTTTAAGAAAACGCCTCCAACAAGTGGGCGTGGTTAAGTATAAAGTTTAGGCGAAATGTAGAGAAAGTTAGAATCTACATTTTTTATCTAAACAATATTTTTCAATTTCTAGCAAAAATATTGAGAAAAACGCTTTTCGAAAAGTGGTCGCGTCTGTGGGCGACTGCTTTGGATACTGCTTCGGATACTCAAAAGCTGGTATATGAAATTAGCTAAAAATTTAAGACCCAAAAGCATAACTTTTGATGCTGATAGCAAATGTATGTACTTTTAGGGGTATATCTTCGCAAACTATGTATTAAAATTTATACACCCTGGTACCTAACAAAAAGAAAAGGTAATGGAAATCGATTTTGAGTGCAAATATTTCTAAAACGGTGCATAATAACACAAGATTGGTTTTCCAAATCTTATCTGCACTTCATGTGCCTCATCTACATCCCAGAGTTAACTTAGAAAGCAAATTTCATCAAAAACCGTTCAGTATTTCTAAAGATAGGCACTTAATAGAGATTTGTAAAACCCCGCCCCTCACATCTTATCTCTCCACCATTCCAAACTAGAAAAAAACAACATTTTTCAGATTCCACCACCCACATCCAACCAACATTTTGTTAAATGCTGATGACTTTCAGACAGAGCAAAAGGTCACAAACGTCAACAGCCAAATATCGAGTTAAAGAGCATATCAGTAGACTTCAAACAATTTTCTATCTCTCTGTTAAGTCAAAGTGTAAAATAATCATTCATAGTCATACGACTTCTGCAGTACCCCATAGAAGAATGGAAAAGTACAAAAAGTTAAACGCAAATTCCCCGAAACCAAAATAGAGAGCACTGAACACCCTATATCTTACCCTTGAAGTTGCACAAGATGGATGCGGAATTCTTAAAAAATCTGAAATTTGTATGAAATTTTTCAAAATATCAAACTTCACCCAAAGTTAATGCAAATAATTTTGAAATATGAAAATTAATAAATTTGAAATTTTAGGTTTTAAAATTTTCTACAAAGTAAATGCGAAATTTTTCGAAACTGTTCGAAATCATTAAACATTTTCCACTTTATCCCAAAGTTAACCATTTTCAAGGCAATGACAATATACATACGTATTTGCCAACTAACACAAGAATGGTTTTAGCTCTAAACATTTCACCGTTTAACAAATCGGTTCTGTAAAGAAGGCCCCAAAAATTTGGTCCACCTTATAAAGAGTTAATGAAAATCGAAGTTAGTTGTAATTGTTGGTTTTAAAACTCTAAGAAATCGTCTACGTATTGAGGCTTTCGATAAAGAAATAAAGTGAATGCCTGCGTCGCACGTATGTGGTTTATTTGTAATTATTCAGATTTGAAATTTGAAAAAAAAAAATTTAAAACTTGGTATGCCTAGATATTCATTTCGAACAAAATCGATAAATTTTTTATCACCAAAAACGTAGTACGCCATCTATTCGCATATGCATATGTACGAGTATTATACCATAGCTCTCAAATATATTATAGATTTTTAAAAAAAATCGTAATTGTTGTTTTCGGGAAAATCGATTTTTCCTCAAAATCGGTTATTTCTAAGGAACCTTTATTTTGGGGCTAAAATTAAAATTCCTAATTTCGCCTCGAATCGTGAACCCAGATTTGAAGTTTGAAAAAAATCTGTCGTTCTACATAATTAGTAATTTCACGTGTTGGCACAAGTATTTTGACAAGTATGTAATACAGAAAACAAAGTTTAAACTTAACAAAAGTAAAGAAATGAAGAAGAATTTAGTAAAATGTATAACCTCCTTTGGCTTCAATAACTTTTTGAAGGCGTCTCGGTACTGAATCTTTTCGTTTCAAAAGAGACCAGACGTTTTCTGTAATATTTAAATCTGGATTTTGAGGTGGCCAGTCCAAAGTAACATGCTTTGTGGCATGGGGCATTATCCTGTTGCAGGATAAATGATTCCCCAATAAGCCTATTTAGGGTACTAACATATTGACATTGGTTCATCGAGCCGGTGATAGGAATCAAGTCACCCAGCCCATTATACGCAACACATCCCCTGAATATGACAGAGCCTCCACCATGGCTCACCTTTTAACAAACTGGACTTACTACCTTTGGCAATTTTACAAAAAATTAGTTTTTTGATGAGTTATACTCAAAGGAGCTTTCATCTGTCCATAGAACGCTTCTCAAGAACTCCTTTGGCTTGTGCAGATGTTCCTTTTGCGAAGGCCAGTCTTTTAAGCTTGTTTGCCTTTGATATGTACTGCGCGTCCTTAACTTTTATTGTCTTAAAATCTCCTTCCTTTAAACGTCGTCGGACAGTGCGCTCACTGATTGGATCCTTGGCCGTCAAATTTCATTCATCTGCAGCAGATTGAGGCTTCAGAAAAATATTTTTTTTTTAAATTCCCGTAGAAGGACTCGGTCTTCAGAGGGCGTTGTTTTGCGCTGCACCTGATCTCGTTAAGTTTCTTATGTCATTATGCTTTCTAAACTTATTAATTTGATAGTGCACAGTTTGACGCGACACATTAAACTCATTTGCAATGTCTTTTACTGCCGTTTCAGCATTAAATTTTGCTACCATTGAAGATCTGATAACCAAACTCAACTCAGCCGTTTTACCTATGGTTTTTAAGAACTTTTAATAAATTTTTATTTTTTTATCAACGTTTAATATCAATTAAAGTTAAATACAAAAGTTGCTTGGTTTTCACGTGCTCAAAAGTGTAAAAACATTTACACAAAGATTCCGTCAAAATGCTTATGCCACGCAAAAATTCGTTGCCAAAATTTTTTTTTTTTTTTCACAATTTGCGCGCGCCAAATGGAATATGAATACCATTAAATTATTTCAGGACGTTTGTAGAAAATTGAGAGAGAAACAAAGATTGGTGTAGTGGCTTTGAAACTTAGGTGGTATTAAGTTTCAGTAAACTCCAAGGGTGGCGTCCAGATAACTGGGGAGCTTATTTTGCTTTTTGTCGTTGCTCATGATTCACAGTATTTTTTTTCCCTCTACCTGATGTCATCATCACGATCAAGTTGCATTTAAGCCATATGACCACCCTACTGCCAGTGTTATGCCTTCGCAGTAGAGTTGACTAAGCTTTCGAAATTAATCTACTTTTTTATTTATTTCAGACGAAATAAATAGATGATTGTTGAGATCAGGATTTGAACCGTGAACCAAGAGCGTGACAAACGTTGATGTTACCACTGCATTTTTATCAGCAGAAAGAGAATGCAAAAGGTAGACAATATAAAATTTGGCATGCATAGAGCTAAAAATAGATTCTTTGTTTTGCGCATCATTTTCGCACCATTATTTAACAATACTAAGCAAAGCTGTAGGTTCAATAGTCACAAAAAGGTTTCGTCAAAATACTTATGCCGACTAGTGTAATAGAGAACTCGAAAAAGTATCTGCCCGTTTGAATATCGAACTGCAGCCTTCAAATTTCATTTTATTTATTTATTTATTGGAGCTTAGTACAAGGCATAACTTAGAAGCTAAATTAGTCTAACTTAACCTATTTTTTTATTTTATGATTTTTAATTTTTTTTTTTTTATTAACCGGTCCCTAGAGCCCACACAATTATTATAATCTAAAGAGCTGAAACTAAAACTTAAAACTTACATTTAAGGGAAGAGGTCATGAGGAGGAAGATTAAGGGGAGAGGTCAAGAGAAGGTATAGAGAGAATTTCTAAGGGAGGATATACTGAAATGAAAGTCAAGCGTGTTCTGTGCATTGTTGGCCAGGCGCAACATTCTGGAGATTGGTTCGAAATAACTGTAGTTGGTACGGACCTAAGGTTACGTGGGTTAGTGTGAAGGGAAATCATTTCCAGTAGTGCGGGGGAATCGATAGTATCAGTTAATAATTGGTGCACAAAGAGTATGTCAGCTACTTCGCGAAGTTTTACAAGGGTTTACAAGTTAATTAATTTTAGCCAATTTTCGTAGAGGGGTAAGATATACGAGTAGTTGTCGGCCCATGGGAGACCACGTAAGGCAGAACGGATAAACCTGCTCTGCACAGCTTCGATTCTAAGGAAGTGGGCGTCTTAAAATGGTGACCAAACTTGGCTGGCGTATTCAAGAACGGGTCTGACAAAGGTAATGTAAAGGGATTTTGTAACGTAAGGGTTCAAGAATTCTTTAGACCAACGTTTTATGAAACCGAGGGAAGAATTGGCCTTGTGTATAATTTGATCAATGTAGGAACGGATGTAATAAGTAATAGGTTCTGAGGGGTTGGGGAATTCGTTTACGGGAGAAGGTTATGGATTGACATTTGCCGACGTTAAGTTCTAAGAAGTTTTTGTTGCACCATGTGTAGAATGAATTTAGGTCATTTTGAAGTAAGAGAGAATCGGTGGGGGTAGATCTCGTATTATCTTAATGATTTTCATGTCATCCTCGTAAATAGACAGATCTGAGTCTTTTATGATGTAACCACCATTATTGTTAAGACAAAAATTAGTGGACCAAGATGACTGCCTTGAGGAACACCTGAAGTGGCGTTAATGGGGTCAGAGACTGAAAATCTAAAGAGAACACTGTACTGGCGTTTCTCTAGGTACGATCTCAGCCATTAGATGAAAAAGGGGGGGAAACCGAAGGCTTTAAGTTTAAGGTAAATAGTTAGGTGACATATTTTATCAAACGCTTGCTATAGTCAGTCGTAATGACAGTCACTTCCTTTCCTTTCTCTAATACTTGCAGTGTTTTAGAAACGAATTCGGTTAGATTAGTCTTTGTTAACCTACCCTTTAAGAAACCGTGCTGTTGTGAGGAAAAGATGGATTTGTAGTGAAAATAAAGTGAGTCATAGAGAATGCTTTCGAAGAGCTTAGTAATAGAAGCTATGAGTCGGTAGTTTGATATGTCGTTTTTACTGCATTTTTTGTGGATAAGTTGTAAGGGGCTGACCTAAAACATTTACACATGTTTTTTTTTAGAAATACTCGTATTGAGCCGATTAATCTTTTCGCATACCATATCAGTCCTTATGTCAACTGAGACAATGGAGGTTTGTGGGCAGTTGTTTAGGTAGCTGAAATAGTCAAGATCCGGTTCGTGAATGTGGTCACTACACGATTAGCTGAAGAAGCATAACTGGTGTCTGTGGGCTAACACGAGAAACAAAATTTAAATTTTCATTTCCCATGTTGTCCGAAATCTTGGAAATGTTCAAATTTATCGCGAAGTTTATGAAGTCGTAATGTTAGCCCCCAACCCCAACATGCCACGGTCAACTATTGCATGACAACTGTCTCGTTGGAAGGTACGAGAATGGGTTTGACCATCAGCCAATCATTAACATCTCTTTCGTAAGTGTCTTCCTCTCTATCTTATAAAATAAAGCTTTATTTGGGAGCTTTTCTCTTCTTTGACTTGGATAGGATGTGGGTAGGACTGGGGGAATCGCTAGAAGGGAATAAATGTGTCTGCATTTATAGTTCATGTAGCCAAACCAATAAAATCTAACTGCTTTGCAACTAAAAACGGACATTATTAGTTAAAATTATTCCACAACTGGTTGACAATTCTAATTAATTTGCAGGAAGCTATAAGGTGTGAAGGGGAAGTTGATCTTATAAGTGCAAAAGAGGAAAGAGTGTGTGAATTAAATCTTTGTCGCTTATAAAGTGTACTAACTCGTTACCGATTGAAAGAGTTACCTAGTAACGAATTGAATTGAATGTAAGACAGAAAAAGAAAGTTTCTATTAAGAAGAAGTAAGAATGGAATGAAGCAATAAGTAATTTCGAAATAAACTCAAGTGCGCTAAGAGTTCTCTTAACCAAATAAGTTTGCTTGACTCGTTCCTTCAAGGAACTTTTATGCAAACCACCAAAATTGTGGTCTACCCCAATTACTACTCTCTGTTACAAACTTTCAATTAAAATCAAAATACCCCACAATGGCATACGAGTATTGCATTTGGCATATAAATCACAGATATAAATATTACCCTTGTTAGCAAGAAAATACCTTGGATTGCATGCAGCAGTATTTCAGTTTCACATGCCAACCTTACACAATGCAGATGGCATTTCGGTGTGCAGTCATTAGTACAACGTACTTACCTGTCTAACGATACCGCTATTAAACTGTAAACCGATGCCGCAACAGAAACTCCTTGTACATACGGGACCGTCTTACACATTAGCCAGCCAAGGACCCAAGCTGCAATGAAAATAATAACAAATGTTAAAAACAAAAAAAAACATCAAAATCAGTTTTCTTCTTATCGCCAATAAATATTATTATTAAGCGCACGATTCGCACGATTCCTAGCGATTTAATCCAATTTCGTATGCGAACACACGCACCTTGTTACACAGAGAAATGAAAAACGTGGCCCATACGACGATGGTATGGCACAGCAATACAGCAGCTGTTGATGGCAAAACAAATAAACAAAATTAAAGGAACCCAGGATAACACTTACGGATACATATAACAAGGACGATGACGATGGGGGGTGGTTCAATTCGATTTCCTCGATTACCGCTAAAATCTCAAATTAGAATGAAACAAATCACGTAATCGCAATGAGCATTTCGGATTAGAAAACGTGATATTGTGACAGGAGATGACTACAAGATAGTGCAACTTCCCTTCCTTCCTGCATTTTCCATACAATTAAACGGGGGAAAAATAAAATGTAAAAAGGAAACATTGTACAAAGAAAGGAGAGGAAAAGTCCCATCATGTTCCACCCTATTGTGGGGAAAGTGAGGTCATTCAACTCTCCACATGAGGTTGAGTAGGTAGGTATCCTTTACTCGGATTTTATTTTTTTTTTGTCTCACATGCACCACCTCATCGAAGGACTTCCTTCGGAAGCCCGTGAATTTTTCATTCTAATGCGATAGGATTAGACAAATTATCTATGCGGTTGTGACAGACGATCTTCCTTCTATTTTAGGAAGGATTTCTAAAATTGAGTTGAGTTTTTTGTGCACCATAAGGCCAACTTCTGTGATGCCAAAGATGTTTTTGCCATCATCGCCTACGTAGAGAACGATAGAGGCAGCAGGCATGACGCCCACGATGGAAATACTTGGTCAAAGTACACTACACTCTACAGAGGTAGGGAGAGAGAATTTCGCATTTAAGGAACTTAAGTTCCCACGAGTGAATGGAAGTAGCCAAGGTGTTGAAAAATAGTTCAAATGACTTTGTGGAAGTGTTTGGTGGTGGTGATGGGGGGCATGGGTTGGCAGGACGAGTCCTGCTTCCTTCTGCCATTTTACGTGCAAATCGTTCTCGTGTTAGATTGTTTTCAGGGGTTTTTTTTTTCGTTCTTTTTTTTCACTGGAAAACATTTTTGTGTGAACGGAATTTAATGAATGGGTTTGTTGGTGTATTACCCTTTATTGTGGTCGGGTATACCGTCATGTTCGTGGTGTGCCCCGCACTACACATATGCCCAATACTCTTTGGGAAATTAAATTTATACAGAGAAACTAATTGTAACTTGTCGTAAGGGATTAGCCTCCGACATTGTTGTTCGCTGGAATATTGCTTTGGCTGTGAAAGTGGAAGTCATTAGGGGATAATTGTTATGAGTTTGTAGGTACTTTTCGTGCAACTTTTTGGTTCTTTGGGATGGAAAGCTTTCGTTATGTACACAAAAAAAGGATAAAATAATTTGTGTGCTACAAAACTTCAAGAGGAGAATAAATTTTTAAGAGTTTGTGGATGCTGTAGGAAGCAGAATGGAATGTTAACAATATTAATGGTTGGTAAGTTGACTTGTGCACAATTCAGAAGTGTGAAATTAAGTTGGTGCTATTCAGCTAAATAGGTTTGTTGTGAAAACACTTTTTAAAATAAAAGTAAGGTAACGCTTAGCAATCTGTTTGAAAATCTCTGTAGAAGTTGTAGTTACCTTCTTGTCGTTGGGGAGGTTTAAGAACCGTCGGAGAATCTAAGATGAAAAGACCGTCATAAATGATGTATTGTGGATACTACGGAACTATCCTTCCCTAGTTAGAAGGTGACATACTCGTATCTAAGTATATTTAGTTATTATAAAATAAATAAATATTTTATCGTATGCATGGCCTGGCCCAGCTTCTTGCAGTTATTCCCACTCAGTGATCGCGCCCGTAATAACTGCGCCACGCCATTTAGTTGTTATTGGCGGTAGGAAAAAGACTGTAAGGCTGCGATAAGACCGGATCTTGGCTCATTTCGAAAAGCGCAAAAAGACCCCTGCCAAAATGTTCTGATTTGCTCAGAGCATTTATATTTGCAGCCTTTTTAGAAAAAGTTTTACCTAACTTTATGATTTGCTTAGTGGTAGATGTTGAAAATGTCTTGATTTGGTGAAGCCCTTGTGCTGATCTTTGATAGTCCAAAGCTATGCAAAATACAAACTAATAAGGTGTGAGAAATAATTGAGTGACAATCACAATCACTGAAGCCCTTATATCTTATCCCCACTTAGCCCGATTTACATGGTTTTTAGGTAGGACCAATAGAGATCACACCGGACCTAGAAACCAAATTTCATTGAAATCTGTTAGGTGGTTCTTGAATTAGGAGTGTGAGCATGTCAGAAAAGTGTTTGTTTTTGTCTAAAATACAAAGATAAATTGAAAATTTTGAGATTGGAGAACAAAAATTGATTGGCTTTCAAAAATGATCGTATAGTTCCCCAGACAACTACTAACTACTACAGCCTTATACTTGGACATTCGATTTCGTTATTTGAAATTCAATTACACATTAACGCAATTTTTCTCCCATTAAAGAAAAAAGGAAAAATATCTGTCTCATAGGACTCTCTTTCATTCTAGTCTTATGTATTTTTTGCCGAATCACAACCATTTCGAAGATAGATACATAAAGGGTTATTCATTCCGTGGTTGAGATTTCACATCTTTGACGAATGTCATCTGTCAAATCCGTCTGTCATCCATTGTGACAGGTAGTTAGTTCTTGCCTTGCAATTTTACAATATGGATCGATTAACCACCGCTTAACGCATTCAAATTATTGTATCTTACTACAAAAAGAACAGTTCTGTAATATCTGTGTATTTTTAAGTTGATGCCGATAGGCCCATTTCTTGCTCGGCGACTACGTAAATAAACTAAATTGAAGAATTTGATGGTTTGAGAATCCAAATGTGGTCGTTGAGAGGCTATTGCATCCACTACGGATGACAGTTTGGTGACCGCTGTGGACCGGGAGCGTGATCGGCCCGAATTTTTTCGAAAACGAGTGAACGAGTGTTACGGTCAATTCTCTTCGCTATGGTCAAATGATAACCAATTTGTTTTCGCCTGACATTGAAGACATTGATTGGCTACGTGCCACACAAGACATTCAAATTTGGCACTATTGGACGAAAAGTACCTCGGCCGTTTAATTTCGAAATTTGGCGACATCAATTGGCCACCAAGGTCGTATGGTCTGACCCCGTTGGATTTATTTTTGTGGGGCTGTGCTGAAGATCGTGTCTATGCAGATAATCCCCAAACTTGGTAGCACTTAAAAACCAACATCCGTGAAGTTATGGCCGAAATACAGCCAGTAATGTGTCAAAAAATCATCGAAAATAACCTCACAAGGAAATCTTTAATATTTTTTATTTTATTTTGAAAAAATCCGATGAATGATAACTAAAAACCATACAAATCGGAGAGCGTGGAGATAACGTTTGCAAGATCTACCACTAGGAACTGGTGTTCTGTCAGTTGTCAGACGATTTTTTCCATGATTTAAGTACTAGATTTATTGCATTTAAGATTTTCGCACCCGTAACTACATTCGTTTGAAGAGCGTAAATACAAAAATCCTAGGCTTCACATCCCTACCAAGGATTTAAAAGCTACTAATGTCCTGTCACCCCTCGTGGGGCATAGGGCGTCAACAAAGCAAGTGTGATTTTGACTTTAGGATTTTGCAACGCTTTTCAACTCTTTCCAACTCTCTTTCTTCTCAACTCTTCTATGCCATTTTTTCTGATGGCAACCCACTTTTCTGAGTCGCGAATTCCACTGCATGGCATATTTTGCAACGAAATTTTGTCCATGTTTTAAGGTGTAACCGATCCATTAGGACTTCTAACTTCATTATACGATATAATTTGGCCAGAAAGTACTTAAGATTATACGAAGGCTTCTGTTTATAAAGAACTGCAACTTACAAGTGACAGTACACAAGTACTACACCGATATATTCGTACATGACTATAGATACTGACTCTACATTCTAGCGAAACGGTCGCAGATTAGATTTAAGATTTTTGAATGCGTTCCAAACGCTATTTTTGCTCTTCCGATCACCACGAACCACCAACTGCAATTGAAAATAAACTACAGGAACCAATTGACATTTTTCTTTTAAACTCTGTCAACTTCTAGAACAAACTAATAACAACCAAGAAGTCAAGAAATCAAAAAGACACTCATGTATATAAAATGTCAACATAGTACCTTTCTAAGGGTAGACTCTAACCCATTATATAAGATTAACTAAGACCACAATCTATTGAATTGGTTAGACCCAAATGAACTCACAAAACACTTCAACAAAGGCCAACATACCCAAATTCAAAAAAAAAGGTGCACAATATGGTTACTAGACCAAACATGTTCACTAAATGACAGAGAGAGATTGACCCATTAGATAAACGTTCGAAAATTATACAAAAGTGAATATTCCATCGAGAACTACTTTGGGAATCAACCCAAAACTTATTATGTAGAAAAGGGTGTCGATTCAAACACAAATTTGCGAAACAACCTTCAGACAAATGATGACGTTTTAAGGGGATTAAGAGAAGGTAAACCTCATCCCAGATGTAATCTATTTGCCAAATACTACATCTAATTAGGGTGGGGCCAGATGTTAGGGGAATGTCAATAGTTAGGTTTAATATATGATATCTCCTTGACTCATAGGACGTTTAAACACAAATAAGTGTCAATAAAAATATTCCCACATCAATGTCAACATGACTTAAAAGCAATTTTAAAAGACAAGCAAAATATTAGCTAACCTTCAAACTTTTGAAAATGTAAAATGTGGAATTTTTTAAATTGAACTGAAAGTTCCTTCAAATTTCGCAACTCAGTGGCATTGAAAGTGATTTGCACAACCAACTTTCTTCATGGCCTAATAAATTGTGTGGCTAGGAATTGTTTTGACAGTTGACACATTTTAACGATGTAGCAGAATGTACATTTTTATTACATAGTGATTTATTGTGGATAATTTATTTTTATTTAACACGTTAAATCATATTATCAGTTAATCGATAATAATTTTTCCAAGGTTAAATTCTTTTCCTAAAAATTCAATTCTCAGTTAACTGGTTAAAATTGGTCCCAAAAAGTCTGGTCTATATTTTATGAGATAACAAAACTTTATTGGCAGGTAGCTACCTACATTAAATACAACAGTACCTACTAAATGAAAGAACCCCTAGAGAATGCTCAAATTGAATTGTGTTTGTAGAGATAAATTTTCGTAAATGGTCATAGCAATTTTTGTTCCCTGTCTTATCATGTTGACCTTGTACATTTAGGAGAAGAATTTATCAAATGGAGTAAAGGCCGAGATGAATTTTTAGGTCTAATGGGCCATTGACATAGCTGATTGCTAATTCCGTTGTAAAAAAAAATGTTAAATGCTTTAAATGTTGATAAGTTATATTTTCTGCTGCTTTAACAGACATAAATTAAAAATTAAGGACCGAAACTGCTATAAAGCAGATAAGTATGTATCACCGTAGTCCAGAATGGGCCAGGGAGACTAAGAATAAAATACTGGATATATGGGTGATTCAATTGGTGGCGAGATTCGTTATTTATAAACTACCGCAGGATTTATGCCGATTAATGCAATATCTCAACATTTATGACATAAAAATATGAGCAGTTTATTAAAAACGAATGTGTTTTATTTAAAATTTAAATTGTAACATTCAATTGAACCACCCTATGTCACCAATATTTTCTCAGATTTTGTCAATACCAACTCCATTAATAATTTCAAGCTTGAATGCTTCAGAAACAGGTGACAGGCTGGGTTTTAAATGCAATTCTGGATAACCTAAGGTGATGTTACAACTGCTTGGCGTCATAGGCGACCTCTTCCGGCAATAGCATAAAGACCCCGACCCATAGAATCCATCGACGTCGATCCGTTGAAGGTTGACGCTGGCTTTCACGTATTGCCGGAAAGAACAGTCCCATAAAATCTGTCGCATACCTTCGTTGACAGATGATAGCCGATGACATTTTGTTATTGCTGAAAGTGTTTTCTCTTCAAGCTGATGACAGTTTCTCTACATTCTCTCAATAATTCCATAAGACTCCGTGTACTCTATCCAGCTGTCAGTGAAAAACGACGCAGCAACGTATCGACGGATTCTATGGATCGGGGCCTTAAAGCGTAATATTAAACCTGTAACTGTTCCTATCAGTGGCGGTTTTAGCCCTGAAGAACATCTTCAAACCCGTTTGTCAAAATTTAAGCTGTTTATTTTTAACTAGACAATGGCTCTTAGTAATAGAAATATCAAAAGCAACTTTCTAAAGTCGCTGTTAGTTAGGCGGTTAGACGTCGTTCCGTTGAAGGTTGACGGTGACGTTCATGTATTGCCGGAAAGAACAGTCCCATACAATCCGCCGCATACCCTCGTTGACAGATTGAAATGTCAACCAATTTCAATGGAGGTTACAGTTTCTCTTCTCTCTCAATGCTTCCACCAATGAAAGTGCTTGCTCTCAATTTGCCGACTGCCAATGGATCAACGGACTAAAAAAGTAGAAAGTAAACCTACTTTATTCTTCGAAGTTCATACATGCGTCGTTTATGGGTCATCTTCCACAAGAATACGTACATTCTATCTAAATATCAATTAAAAACGACGCAGCAACGGATCAACGGATTCTATGGCTTGGGACCTTAATAACACAGATTTAGCAACCAAGTACATACATAGGTGTAATTAAATGTAACCCAGTCGTGCACTATATTCTTTTTAGTGGGTAAGGCAAGGAGGAATTCTTCGAGGTCCCTCCAAACTTTCATCGGTGTAGTGTGCATAGACTGATAAGATGTAGAGGCATGTGTAGCCCCTTACTACAATGTTTCGGTCAACAATGTTCGTATACCATCCCCACCCATATAAAAGGCTGCGAGAGTGATATTTCCAAAAGAAGGCAAATTGCTGAGCTCTCTTGAATACCTCAACTCTTCAAAAGCATTGTATACGATATGCTGTACCTTACTGTAAATATTTTTTTTTTCTATTAAGTAGTATGGGTTTCTAAAGGTTAGATCTACAACTACTAATCCAAATGAATTTGTTTCAAGTATATTACGTGCTTTGGAAAATGGAAAGCAAATTGATGTTGTGGCTTCAGCTGGATTTTATATTGCGAATTTAGTCCTATTTGGCAGCTGGTCAGTACATAGTTTTTTCAGATCATCCGTATCAAACCCAATTAGTGCGACATCAGGAGTACCACACGGCTGCCACCGAGAACCCATGATGTTTATTTTGGCTATAAATAATGTTGCATCAATCATTAAGGATTCGGACCTTTGGCCCTATGCAGATTACATGAGAATATCTAGACACATGTGAATAAATCTCAAGCTATTATTTACTGTCGTAAGCGTCTTCTCCAACCATCGAGATACGCCTTTTTTTAGGAATGAGCGTGTTGCCACTGTAACCATAGTGAACTTAATTTCCGTTCTTATATGGATTCTTTATAAAAGTGAAGCTATCTCTTCACTTGGCTTTATTGAACGTTGGTCAAAGTAATACTCAAACCCATACGTTACCAAAAGCCTTTATATGACCTGCGTTAGACCACTCCTTGAGTATGTAAGTTTGATCGCCAATAATATCAAGTCCACATTCAGAGAATCATAGCTATTCAACGCAGGTTTGGCCTACGGGGCTTGGGCTGGGATGATACTAACCACTTACCTCCCTATGAACGACTGAATGAAATAAAAACTAACTATAGCCATTACGAACCTCTTGCGAAAATGCTGCGGACGACAAATAATAGATCCAGCGTTTTTAATTTTAACAGTAGCAATCTCAGACTGAGAAACTTTAAATTTATCACTCATACCCTCACTTAACTACTTATTTAGTGTAGTTTTCTTGACATAACAATATTATGATGTCAAATCTAGTTTTAAGTTAGTCATTTCTAATACAATGACTGAACAATTGTTTGTTTATTACTCTACAAAAGGAATGTGAAGGTGGGCCCCAAATAAAATTTGTCTAAGGCCCCCGAAGACCATAATACGCCTCTGTGTATAGTTTATTTCCTTCTGGATGCTAAAGGACACAATTTACGTTCAAATCACAATTTACGCAGAATCCCAGTCCTATAAAGTTGCAAACTTCAATTACGAGAATCTATGAATTTAATTTAATGTAGGTTGGTCTGTAGATATGCTATACCCCTTGCCACAGTCCTCTCTCCGTAATATTTTATCCCAGGAAGTGACATCATCATCAAGGTCTGGAATGCTATCACGCCTATTTCATGAAGCCTACAGCATGATATGGTTGTATCTCACTGGCCCATCGGGCGGTGCGCCCTATTTATTTTATTTGAGGAAAACGAAATTAAAAAAATTGTTTTCTTCAAGCCTTCTTAACTATAAATACTTTAAAATGTTGTACACCAGTGAAAGCACAAAAATCGTCATGTTCATGTAATTTGCAACCATTTAAACGCTCGTGTAGACATTGTGGGGCTAATTTAAAATTACTGCGAAAAGAAAACAGTCATATTAATTTTACGTGTGACTTAACATTACATTTTATAAGCCACTTTATTAGCCCATTCTAGTACAAAGTTCAACGAACGTCACATTATTTGCACGTGTCCATTCAATAAGCTCAGCAAAAGCACTGCCACAGTAAAGACGTTAACTTCCAATTAAGCAATTTCTGGACCGAGTTCGATTTCGCAGTAAGTAAACACTACAGCAAAGAACAAAAGAAAATCCGGTACTAGAGTGGACGGTGCTTAAATAATTAACGAAATCAAACAATTGACTTTTACTATTATAGCACTCGTGACTTAAAATAATTGAAAAGAAAAAAACTCAAATAAAAAATACCTTCAAAGAGTGTTCAATTGAGTTCATACAGAATCCAAGTGTCAGACAATCGATCTCCATACAACAAAGAATATATATTTGACCTGCTTCTATTGTAAGATACAAAGTAGGAGTATGTGCCACCGAATAACCATAAAAATTATAGCAACCATTTCAGCAATTAGTCATGTCGTTGACTGCGGAGCACAAAAAGGCTTGCTAGTCAATCTGACTTAGTTCAGCTAACTCATTGTTTTCTTTTTGTTTTATATACGCCATCATTCCATGGTACAGCACGTTCGCATTTTTTCATATCTCACTTACATTTTATAAATCCCGTCAAGCAGTAACAACGAATAAAGTGCTAAATTTATGCTCCTCTCAAATATAGACCAAACCCAGTTAAATTAAGCCATACGAAATGCAGAGACCGGAGAGTTTTCTTTATGATTGGGTTTATTGATTTTTATACTTTATGGTGACATTCCTATTTGGAAACCATCATGGTTATGAAATTCTGTGATTGGATTTTTTCCGAACCACATGATTTCGAACTGAAAATTCCTTCATTGGTTTTTATGTCTTTCACAATCTCTCGGTGTTTATCTTGGAAACAGGAACGGAACTACTTCTGGTTCCCATCGGAAATTGACAGAGAAAAACACGTTGGTAGCCTTGGCCTTGTAATCGTATTGACCGTTCATATTATAGGACCAATAGATTGGAAGAAGATACTTATCGCATGATTGAGAATTGCTATCGGAAAAGCCCCCCAAAAAAATATGAAAAAAAAAAAAAAAAAAAAACATTTCCTTCCCTTGGTTAATATTGTGCACTTGAGCGAGGACGATTTCCTTTTGGGAAAAGAACTGCTCCTCTTATTTGGTTATGTTAGAAATAATAAAAGACAACGATCGAGAATAAATGATAGAGAAAAGCAAAATAGGGTCCCGGTGGTCCTGGAAATGAGAAACTTTGCATTGCCGCATCCTTAGGGGGCAGTAATTGTCGAGGACTGTTGATAGGAGACTTTTACATGGAAAAAACTTTATGGAGTGCGAAATAAAGTAGAAAATATTTCATTACCGATAATGGTGGGCATGGGCACGTTTTCCCCGGCCTAATAAATTCCAAGTATAATACCGGCGCGTAGTCGCGCAAATTACAATCTGTAGTTACAGCCAATTTTTATTATCACGTCGTTAATATGTCAGAGGACTGTGACCACTAGACGATGTGATGTTAATTAGTGCCAAAGGTCAACAGTTGAAGATTGTTTTATTAATTGTGTTAGCTCCAACAAGTTATAAGTTTTTTTTTTTTTATAAATGTACATACGTTACTATGACAATATCGGATCCTTCTCTAGATTATATAATAATTTCCATCACAAAACGTGAAAATAAATTGTTTCCACATTAAGATACGACGACGAGATAATGTATTCAATTCGAAGCTTTTTTAAATTCATGAGTTCATGGAACTGTAAAGCCGCACATTTCAAATGAACATTTCATTTCCACAATTTTTATTTTATATCTTATTCAAGGATTCCTTCCCTAGTGGGAGTTTTTCAATGTTTCAAAAAAAAAAAAAAAAAAAGGAAGAGGAAAACCACTATACTCGTATATCGAGAACATCCAGGGTCAATGGACAATAATCTCCCATACTTCTGATCCTGACCAACTTTTATAATAGTTTACTATCCACAAAATTGTTTTCAAGACGATAGGTCGGGAATGTTCATTTTATTTTCTAACCATTACCCCTATTTCAATAACGAAAAAAAAATCTATGAAGTAGAGGGTTAAAATAAATTTGCAATTGATTAGGGAAAACTTTTGATACCCTTTCTCAGTGATTTTAAAGTATACAACGTTCAGAATCCATGAGATAAAGAGACAATGGTAAATTGCTGGGCTGTAGATTAATCGAGGTACAGATTAACCTTGGGATTGAAGCACATTAAACTGCCATTTCACATACAGATATATATTGTAGTGAATTAATTTCATTACAAGAAGATACATGAAGATACATGAAACAATGAAAACTTTGGTATACCCATAGACCAGCGACCTTGAGAGACGGATGATTATGTGGTGTAATCAACATATAGGACTTTGGGGATTGCCAATAATGAGATGGAATTAGGAGGCTAAAGACTTAGGTTAGCATTATGCAAATTGTTCTCTAATACATGGAATTACTCGTAGGTTCGGTAGAAACAGAATGAATTGGGAGTCTTATTCATTGGAATATAATAAAGCGATTTTCATTTTGTTTTCCTTCAGGCAAGTATTTTTTTTTTGTTAATGAAATTATGTACAAGGACATTGTAATTTGGTTTGTTAATGATAGCCCATTGTGATTATCTTGATGATTCGAGGAGACATCTGTTTTACCAAAGTGAAAACGACACGATTATCGAATTGTTTTTTTTAAGTTTCTTTTTGTTTGTGGGCGCTGTGGGTGAGTGGTTAATTGAGTAAAACACTGAGAGGGAGACAAAGGTTTGAGTCGCAGAAACATCGGCAAGTTTTTTTTTTCACGGCCCCACCTTTCGCGAAAGTCTGACAAACATCTGAGAATAAAACCGTCATTCTCAATAATGCGCTTCGGAAACGGCGATAAATAGTAAATCCCTTTTCTTCCAGTTCATGTAACAAAACATCCCATGATTTCTCCACAAGGTAATGTTTGGAAAACCAGCTACTAATTTGAACTTGTTTATTATCAATATCTCTAAAAGCTGCTAAGAGGGACCAGTGTTGCCGAAATGGTACTTTTATATCAAAGAGATACTTTTTTTTCTCAACTTCGGTCTGCAATGAATGTCTTGAAACCAGGTCCAAGGCATTCGTTTTATTTCAAGTAAACTTCATATTGTACTTACAGCTTGAAGAGTAAAATGAATGAATCAACTGATATGTGAAGTGATACTATATGAGTTTTTCACCCAAATTAAACCAAACACAGTGCAGTGTACTCGTAAAAAACGGGTATTCATAAAAAGAAGTGTACACTACACTGAGTACACCAATTATTTTTTGCACTGGTATATGCTAGAAAGCAAATAGACTTTGCAATCGTTTTATTCGGTGCACAGTGTATTCTTTACAGTTAACATACTATTTGCACATCAAGCCAGTTCAAGCACCCAAAGTGTGGGAGAGAAAGAAAAAATCTTGCTATCAGGTGACCCAGTATTGTACAGTAACTGTCTCTTGTGGTGTGGCGCTTTTATTGCTGTACACTTGTTCGAATTATAGCAATGAATAGAGTCCACTGAAGTACATGTTTAGAGAGAGCAAATGAATGCATTCATGCTTCATTTTTTAAATATAACAATTTTGATAGTTTTTACTTTTTGCAAAAACTTCTGAATTTGAATGAATGTTTACCTGAAGTAGTATTCAAGTATTTTGTTGTAAAACAGATCAGCATTACGCGGCTAATTTAACAAAATACAGTTCGTTTTGTAAGATTTCTCTATGTTTTTCGTTCACAATAACTGTAACTGATGAACAATTTCGAGAACAGAATGACGACTTCCAGCAAGGACGAAGCGGACATTTAACGGATATTCACTACTAAGTGTAAGAATAGCTATACTACATATTTTATCTGTTGTAAAAGTGTACAATTTTACACCACATTGTACAATTTTTGTATAGATTTCCTCTACTAGGCAATATTCCATTTTAAATTCAATGATGTAGTCTGTTGCACTAGTTTGATTTGGAATAATCAACAATATTATCACAAAATTAATGACATGTTCTAAGAATTTGTCCCTAAATGTCATAAACATTTGGACGAAAAAGAAATTTTGACATAGTACACGCCGCTGTCAAACTATCAAAACTCTGGAATCAAAACTACAATGCACGATTTTCATGTGGATCTATAATTTCATACAATGATCCACAATATTTGTTCAATTGCTGTATAAAGATTATATTGCTTTATATGAACAAAATGGCGCCTATTATTGAAACCTGATTTATAACTATATTATCTAGCAGTGATTTTATTAAAGTCATGTATGGTTCCTCCTACCGATTTTTCTTAAAACTTAAGATGCTATATTTTAAAAAAATAAATTGCTGACTACAATGAAAGTTTTACTTAAAATTTCGATTTTTAATATCGTTACTTTCGTTTTCTACGTTGTACTTTTTCGCAGACTCTTACGGCAACACTTTTGATGGCGTTAATACCTTTGATTCTAGACATTCGGAACTAGATTGAATGAATTTGAAAAAGCTAATCGAAATAACATAGAAAAACTAATAACATTTTAAAGACAAACAAATTTTCCCAAAACTTTACAGTTTCTGAAAGATCTAAGAAAGAGGTGTGAGATTTTTAACCTCATTTCTCGGAAAGTATTAGATATAGAATAAAAAACAGTTGAAGACCGCAG
This sequence comes from Pocota personata, assembly GCA_963082735.1. NCBI lineage: Eukaryota > Metazoa > Arthropoda > Insecta > Diptera > Syrphidae > Pocota > Pocota personata. Next base: position 271,234,380 of record OY720429.1, read on the forward strand.
GGGAAAAACACGAAAAGTCATATTAAACATTTTTCAGGATGATAGTTTGAAATTTGTACATGTCATATTTTTAAAGGTTCACATCTTTGGATGTAGCTGGTTTTAGCCCATTTAAATTGTTTTCTGTACTCTATTGGTTAACGTGATAGCATCAAAATCACAAAATTTACAAAAGTGGACTTTTCATGTGATCTTTATTTATGGAGGGATCAGTTGTTCAGTGCACTTCAATGTCCTTGATTTGATTCACATCCTTAAAACAAAACAAATATTTAAGGAATTTAAAGATCACCACACAACTTATCCCTCCATTTCCTACAACTCTGTTTATAAATGTTTTCTGGAAATACATGGTAATCTTTTTAGGAATCTTTAGTTATGACCGAAATTAATTAGTTTTGGACTCCAAATTCGCTACTCGGAACACACAAGTTAAGACGAAAATATGTCAAAGATTTGTTTGATTTAAGAAATGTAGATGATCCTGATTTGTGATAACAAAATAAATATTGTAGAACTTATGTAATGTAATCCATTGTATACAGTGCTTTTTTTTAATTAAAGAAATTCCCACAATATTGTTCTAGAGAATAATTTCTTTCCTTTTTTCCAACAAAATGGTTTTTGAACACGGAAATTCGCACGAAATGAGAGGTGCCGAAATATTATTTTTGTTTTCAAAAGGTTATTCATTTCGAGTTTGGGATTTGACATCCCTGTCAAATGGCATCTGTCAAACCTATCTGTCATCCATAGTGACTGGTAGTTAGTTCTTGCCTTACAATTTTATAATATGGATCGTTTAACCACCGCTCAACACATTCAAATTGCTGCATCTTACTGCAAGAATAATGGTTCTGTAATATCTGTGTATCGCAATTTAAGGACAGATTATGACCGTCATAAGCCCAGCAATCACCAAATTCGAACAAATTTGTAGTGTTTGTGATGTCGTAAGGCCTGTGCGTCATCGTAATGCTCGATCAAATGAAAACATAGCCGCTGTGAGTGCCTAAGTAGCCGAAAACTCGGAGTTGTCAATTCCACGTCGCGCTCCGTTTGGCGTATTTTGCGCTTAGATTTGCGTCTTCATCTCTATAAGGTCCAACTTATACAATAATTAAAGCCTGCTGACCATAGAATGTGCAGAACAGAACAGGACGGGGCTACGTGTCACACAACACAGGCAAATTCGGCTCTATTGCACGAAAAGTTCACCGGTCATTTCCGTTGGATTTCTTTTTGTTGGCCTATGCTGAAGATCGTGTCTATGCAGACAATCCCCAAACTTTAGAGCACTTAAAAACCAACATCTACTCTTCTTTCTATTACAAAATGATTAATTTGTGCGGCAGTGGAACCTTGACCGCTGCAAAGTCGACCAGCATGAGCAAGTTTTCGGAAGTAATTGTGTTACCAAGAATGTCTTCCCTTCTGATTTTAATGTTAAGATCTCAAAGAAAGTCGTATGTCGGGCACTCCATGTGAATTTTATCAATTATAACTGCTTTATAACAGTTGAAGGGTACACATTGCTCAGTGGTTAGTGCTCTGCGGTACTGAGCGGGAGATTCAAGGTTTAAATTCCACAAAAAATTCAAAAGTAAAACAATGTCGAATGTCTGGCAAACCTCTAGGAGTAAAGTTGTCATCAGAAGCTACTCAATTACCCCTACCCGATACGACATACACATATAAGTCCCTTCCATTCGCATACTCGTATATCGCACAGCACAAATAGCTACGTGAAGTTAGACTCTAGGCCCTATATGGACCGTTTGCATTGAATATTTATTTTGAATTATTATTATTTTCTCGTTTTTAGTTGAGGACAGTAATTGAGGATCTCTGCTAATTGATGAGTTGCACGAGCATGTACAGAGTATGAACTTTCCACGAGCAGATCTATAAATAATTGTCCTTAGTAGGAACATTTGCTGGGGTCGTCGACATTGAGGCCAGTCTTTAATAAAAGAAAATTTACAAATCCCATAGCACTCAGACAAAATTTTTGGTCCATTTGTAGTTTAGACTTATTGCTACTTTGTTACCTCAATTTTTTCCACTCACGTTTGGCAAGTTGTTAGTTAACAATAGCTATTCAGTAGGCACCTCAAACTTACTTGCTATAAAACATTCTTTTCCGCCCTGATAATTTTATCCATTTTTCAACAATCAAATCTTTTTGAAAATGCCACTTGAATACCAAATGGATTTGCTATTACCACGTTTTTAGGAGAGGTTCTGGCAGTGCATTTGCCGATTGATTTCACTGCTATCATAATCCTTCAACATGTGTTCTAAATTACGTACGTTTAGGAACGTTCTGGCGAATTATAAAATTTAGAATTAAATACTGGCTACAACTTGTCCCACATGCATACAATTTATTGCATCGATTTATTTTTTAATCAATGAATAGAGAAACATTTAAAAGGATTTTGTCGATATTTTTTGCACTCATTTGTGAAATGGATATACCCTTTGATTTTGTCCTTTCACCATCATACTCGCTTTGTCCGTCTGGAAAATTTTCCAAGCAAATGTTATCGGTGGTGCATTAAATTTTACGATCAAATATGTACAACAACTGTGTGTGTCCCCCACAGAGATGTTGGTCAGTGTGAACTTTCGGTTCATCCATCCATTAAATGTCATTAGGAAAAAGTATACGAGTTGAAGTGTTATGCCAAATAATGTAATACCATGGACTACAATGTGTCTCACAAATACTCGTATGTATTGTAGAATACAAATATATTCTCAAGTTCAGTTTAAATATCCTTGCAGGGATGTGAAATAAAGTTGGTCAACGACGTCGAACGGTTTGATAGTAAACAATTAAAGAGGTAGTACATATCGATTGTAAGCCATTATGATGGTGTCTAACTACATATGTGTACTACTTAGTAGATATGTCTCTTTGTTACCATCATCGATTTGAAAGTAGTTGTGCAGGATGAATGCTTTGCCCAAGACCACGAACATTGTTTGCAAAACCCTGTTTTGTTCTTAGAACTTTTTATAGTTTAAATCTCTCTGACAAGTTTGATTTGTGACTCGTACATGCCTTGGAAAGTTTGCATAGTTTTGAATTAATTCATTCTACAGCGTCCAAGCGGAAATGAGTTTAGAAAATATTAGATGGTACCGCACATATTTGTGAGTTGAATATGAGAATTCACCATTAACTTTCTGAGAATAGATAGAGCTTTTCCAAAAGTTAAATATGATTTAATTTGGCTTTCTGCTTAACTCTTATTTTAGCATCTAAGATTTATGGTGAAGAAAAGTTTCAAATGGTCTGTATTCGTCATGACTTTTATTTGAAATAAAGCCTTTATCAAGTATTGTGGGCTAGTTGTCTTCAGGGGATGATGAAGTGTATGTGTACCTCTTCCTACGTAAATCATTTTGCGTGCCTCTGTTTTGAGTAAATCAGATGAGGAATAAAATGCATGATAGGCGTCGGACAGCGAAGGTTAAAAAGGGGCGACAATATTTTATATGTTTAGCATTTTAAAAGCTAATTAATAAGAATCAACATAGCATTCCAACTCAAGTTCAAAATCTCCTTCGATGAAATAAAAGAAAGAGATTAGACGTTTGATCTATTTCTTTAGTTTTAAAAAAAAGAAACATCCAAATTTACGTTCAAACGAAGGAATTCGACTGTAAATAGACTGAACACAGATTACCTACAAGTTAATAGCCAAACACGTTCGAATAAATTCAAACAGGGAGCTACCATACATATTTACATTCCAAACATTGCCTCCTCATAAATTTCAGTTGGTTTTTGCTAGTATGCGGTTTCAGAGACAGGAGATAACTTGAACCTTGAACTCAGTTCGGTTTTTCGTACGCCAACTAACGATTGTCAATATTTAAGCTGGGTTCGATAGAAATTCATTGCCGCTTGAATTCTACAGTTTATGACCCTCACTGTAGATTTAAAGTCAGAAGTGTTGTCGTCTACGAAGGAATGGATAGGAATAAGAGAAAGGTCAACGATTTAAATCACAAAAGTGGGAGCAGAGTCTTGAAAAACTTAATCAGATTTGCAGACTTATATGAGTGTGTAAACAAAGTTGCAATGCGTAAAGAAATTCAGTTTAGTAAATTATTTCAAAAAGGGTAATACTCGTAAGTCGCAAAGAATTAAGAAGAAGGGCTAAATTTGGCCGATTTTAGAAAAGTGATCTCATAGTGGCGGAATAGTGAAAAAAGTGTAAAATTGCAAGTTTATGATATCCGTAACATAACCCATATGATAGCGCATGACCCATACAGTGGTTAAGGGAAGGGACGTACAACATTGTATCTAAAAATGTCCCAAGTATTATGATCACAACGTTGTCTGCGTAAGCTGTGACATTTATTCCCAATGAACCCAAAGTATTGGCGAGGAGTGTCTCTGGTAATGTTTTTTTTTTTATTGAACTATATCCGAGTGCTAAATTCATATTCCGTGTAATTCTACATAGCCAACTGATTGTTATGTTTAACGTTCATACTTTCTAGAGCTAGTTTGATGACGCTTATCTCCACGTTGCCAAATGCTCCCTCTACGACTACATCCAAGAAAGCCGCCAAAGCAAATTCCTTATAATTCATTTTCTGCCCATATTTTCTTTACTACGCCATGTAGAGCCTTTTAAATGATTCCCCATTTAAATATGGATACCGTGATAAAAATGTTTATGATGTGACAATCGATACGTTTTTCAAATGCGTCAAGGTGTGAACTTGCTTACTATGTATGCTTAGGACATTGCTTATGTAAAACATTTTTAGATTTAAATAAAACGCGCGGATTTTGAACACACTATTTTTATTTGCCACTTCCTTCTATCAACGCCAACCGGAAAAGAGACTTTCTTTTTTTTTCTTTTTTGACAGCTTACAAAATGGTTTTTCTTTATCTACTTAACTAACAGAGGGCGCTAGTATACATCTACTCCGCGTTCACATCTTGTTCTGTTACAATGCGTTCACATTTAATTTAGACATTACACTTACGACCGCCCGCCGTTGAGATTAGGCCAATCATTGAGATGTTGCCTGACTATTTGTGTGTACCTACTCCAATCTGAGTTGTCATAGTTGCCAAATCCTATCGAAACCGTTTAATATTAGGAATGTTTCAAGGCAGAGCGAGGCACTATTCTGCGGCTTCTTAAGTATCTTAATTGGAAGGATTACACGACACATACGAGTAACAGAGCATAAGCCGACAATGTTGACATTAGAGGGACGCAGCGGGCTGGCAGTGAGATGCTTATAGAAGCAACAAAAATGTATTTAACTGTGGACGAATAAAAAAAGAAGACACACAACTTGGCAGCCTATGGTAGTGATGTTATTATCCTGGTATCGTTAGATTCCTTTCAGTACTGTACAAAAGACTCAATTTCGTGGTTCAGTAGCTAACATTTGGTGGTTAATCTTTCAAAGACAGATCACAAAAAAAAAAAAAAAAAAATCAATCCCTGAATTCATATCACCAACAATCGGAAGGATTAACCTAAGACTTTCAAGGTCAGTATGATGTTTGTGTGTAAATAAAAGATTACAAACTAAGTTGGAAGGAGAACGGCGATGACCGCGTTAAAAAAACATGAGAAACCTTCTACTTATTTAAAAGGGCATTCAGTAATACCTAATGCTTCAAACTAGTTGTGGTATATTGGTTACCCATCCTAACATATGACTCGAGGGTCTGGTGGAAGGGCTTTGAAGTAAATATTATCTTTCAAACCTCATCAAGATTCAGATGACAGACTGCACTCGTTTTGCTACTCAATTTACTTTAGATGGGTGTACGAGCAATTCGTTGTTATATCTTCTCAGGGCTAGCGATGGGGAATTTTAAGAAGTCGCCCGGACCGAAAAAAGGTCCCCATACAATTTGTATAAATAGAAAATCCTTTACAATGAAAAAAAGGAAAATATAACATTTTTTAAAGTGAACATTTTTTAAAGTGGAAATAAGAGTTTATTCAAAAATAAGAAAAAAGAAAGACATTAAGTTTCGGTCCACCTCGTATTACATTGGAAGCACATAACCTGCTACTGCAGTCCTTTTTATCTTTACACTAGGTGTGTACTTTTGTGAAATAAAAATTAAAAACGTCAAATATCAGAAATCGAGAGAGTATTTCTCAAATTCAAAAAAAGTATCCGTCCGCTTTTCGTATGAAATCTTGAGAAACAAATAAATGCCAACGGAAAACATTCTACAAATCATATCAAAGCCTTTTTTTTTTATTAAAAATTTATTTCACAAATTCGTTTCTTTTCATTTTAAATCTTTTTTACTGTCAAATCTATCAGCTGTAATTCATTTGACAGTTTTCATTTTTACTTGCACCTCGGTCTCGAGGTTTTGATCAAACTTGACATTACTATGATATTGAAACTAAAAAAGTGGGTCTCTCATTTCGTTCTGTCTGTCTGTCTGTATGTATGGCAGACTGTAGCCTAAACGACTCGGACTTTCTTCAAACTTTATATATTCGACTTTTCATTCTCTCTCGACTCAAAAAATAACAATACTTTACTAATGGCCGATTCCGAAAGAATAATTTTTTTCGAAAACAACTAACTTCGTTCAAGTAAAGCGATCAAGGAATTGTATTATGCACTACGAGTAACTGACCCGCCAGATTTTGTACGTGGCAAACAAACTTAGGCAGATGCTGAAGTAAATGTTCCCAAAGAAGAGAAGGGAAGAGCACCAGCTTATAAAAAAGAAGAAAGAATATGAAAAGCGAAAGATTCAGTTAATGGAAAGGTGTAATAGCAGGAATAATGTTCGAAGGTTACCTCAGTATAATTTACCAGATCCTCAAGAAAGGATACCCTCTGAACTGCGCCAACTACAAAGGTATCAGTCTCCTCAACATCGCTTATAAACTTTTTGTCAACGAACTGATTAGTCCATATCAGTGTGATTTTAGACCAGAAAAGTGCCACCATAGATCAGATATTCATATTGCGGCAGATCTTGGAAAAAATCCAGGAACTCAACATCGATAATGAACACCTATTCATCGATTTTAAAGTCGCCTACAATAGCGTCTATAGAAAAGCTAGAAGAGCTATACACAGCCAAGTCAAATTTTGGTATCCCTGTCAAACTCGTTCGTCTGTGCAAGATGACGATGGAGAATCCACGATGCTCCACCAAGATCGGTAATAACATCACCGAAGTCTTTGACATCAGAAATTGGTTTCGACAAGATGACGCAATGCCATTTGATTTCGGTAACTTCATACTTGGAAGGATTGTACAGGATTCTCAATCTTTTAAAAGTATGCACAACTACTTGCGTACGCTGTCAGTGGTGCATTTGTGAGTATTGAAGCAGAAGCGATACAAATGGGCTTAGTGATTATCGAGGTAAAGGAAGACCTCACACAAGCGAGAGGCGACTAGCACAAGATTGAGCTAGATGGAGACGTTTGCTGGTTGAAGGCCAGGTCCATTCTGGACGGTAGCGCCATCTAAAGTAAAGTAAAGTAAATAAGTTCCCAAAGAATGTATGTAGGTATCCCTTCAACAATGTTCTTGTAGCTTAAGAAATAAAGATAATAAGTACTCGTATGTGTGCACCAACAACCAATTTTATCAAAAATATCAGAGCTCTTCGCTAACATTATTCGTTGCTGCTTAATTCGCTGAAAATGTAACGCAATGATTTACTGTGTACATCTTATAGCCACCTAAAAGAATCATATTACAAAACCTTGAAAACCACATTGAAATCGATTCCAGTAGTAAATAGACATATAAAACGATACATCACTTCATACCATAGAAAAGAAGATACATGTATACTACATGTCTTGTGCAAACTTTTCGCCAAGATGGTAGTTGAAATATTGTACATAAATACTACTTTCTACGACTCGGTTTCCAAAATCCGCTCGATAAAATCCAATCCAAACAACTAGTCACTCTTATCAGTACCAAATCTTTATTGCAAATTATTTCAATATCTACAAGTGCTTCTGCTGAACAAATAATTTGTTAATACTCTCTAGACAACTGAAAGAATGTCCTGCATACCAATTATCCTCCACCCGTCGGAAGCCCGCCCAATTTAGCCTTAACACTTTAGGGGCCGTCGCAAAATGTTAATCCAACTCACAATTCTCTCTATCTCTCTCTTTCTAGAGAAATATTAATCCTTGTCTCGGCTAAATAGCGTCTTACAAGGACATCAAAACTAAGTATCCCTTAATCCTACCCAACTCGCATAATTCCGCACTCCAACCCAATCCACCTATCTAATCCATTTTAATGTTTCTCTTTTCTAACTATCCCTCTGTGTTCTTTTGCTTCTTTCTCTCTCTCTCTCTCTTCGCATTATTAAATATACAAAAACCATTAAAAGATATGTTGTGTTATTCTTAAATTATCTTACAGGATATAATTTTCCTTCTGCCAAGCACACAAAGTTATCTCTACATTTTGGCGTTTTTCTTTCAAGGACTCCAATCCAACCAACAACCCACCCTCCGCGTCAAGGGTGAAGGGTGAAATTTCTTATTTCATCAAGTGGATAATTTAGATTCGAGACTATCGTACGAGTATATAAAAGATATAGTCTTCCGAAATTCAAGGCAAAAAAGAAAAATGAAGGAAAAAAAACCGAGTAAAATCCTTGTTTACAATCAGTCTCTCTTTCTCTCTCTGTGTGTAGTAACCAGTCTAAGGTCAGCCTTAAATTTTTGTTTTTTCCCAGCCCCAAAAGGAAAGGACACCTCAACGTGGTATTCCTACCAAAACCCTGTGTTAAATTCAATTTATACTAGTTTTCCAGTTTTTCAGGTAAAACATAGCAACAACAACAATACCCATAGGCACCTGATCAATACAAGTTTTATATACCTACAGAGACTCTAGAGTGTCAAATATATAGAAATAACCCTGACGGTTAGGTCGTTGAGCGAAATATTTAGGTCAATTTATCCAGCCACAAATAACCTTGAATGCAAAACAGCCTTCCTTCCCCATTAAAAGGTAGAAGGAACACACACATACACCACCCTCACTCTACTCTCTCACTCTCTTTAGTATAGCTACACTCATGGAGAGTGGGCCTTGGTGGTGATGGGGGCTCAGCTCTCTGCTATCTTCTATCTGCTATTTATGGTGGAAGAGCCTAAATAACCATGAACCATTGATAGGGGAGGCTACACTTGTACAAAAGGATATGTTGTTGCGCCTTTTTTTCTTTTGAAAGCACCTGTCTCAAAAAAATTGTTAGGTAGGTATGTTACGCCTCGTTATCTTTTCCACTGGTAGTAATAGATAGTAATAGTACCTTGTACACGCACGGTTGACTATCACGGTTGGGGGGGCTTTGAAAACAACCTTCAGTAGCGCACTCACACCTCTGTACAACGAAGGAAAAAAGAGGAAGAGAAAAATGTGTTCTCCATATACACACACCTCCTACTCATGCTCAGACCAGCCTTATTATTTGTATATACCTAGCATCAGTCCACGAGGACGACTACGACAACAACAACAACAACAATAAATACAACCAACACCACGAACCGAAGAGGACGAGTACAACGACGACTACCAGAACGAGATACATTTCGGTGCACAAACTTATGCCTAAGCTTAATAAAATTAGGTCAGTACTGTGTCGATGATCCTTTTTCACCCTCTGTGCCGTGCCCTCTCTTGTTGTGGTACGAGTAGAGGTTGCACCTTACGTGCTGCAATCGAATGAATCCAAATTAAAATGTTTTGTGTGAAAGAAAAAAAGTTGCCACTGCCACTTTTGCATACAGATGGATGGGTTGTGGAGCATAATTCAATAGTGTATATCTACAACTCCTAACACACATACATACAGGGAGCAAAACCTAATACGAGATACAATAACAAGCATTTTTCCAGCTCCTTGCAGCCATCCCCTTCATCATCATCTCAGAACACTTGAGGCGAGAAGTGCAAAGAAGCAGAAAATAAAAAAAAATAAAAAAATAAAAAAGCAATCCCAACCCCAACCCTAGAGCCAAAGACATGTTTGCATGCAAAAACTGATATGCCACATGACAGAAATTATATAATCATTGCATCGCGTGCAGCGCTTAATTTTTTTTTAGGACCCACCACAATCTACTGATAGATACTTACGGACGAATATGTTGCTCATCAATGTAGCTGGCAGGCAGAAGACAATCACCAGGATATCAGCAATGGCTAGATTCACAATGAAGTAGTTGGTCACTGTTCGCATGCGGGGCGCTCGGAGCACCACAGCTATCACAAAACTATTCCCGACTAGTCCGACAATGAACACGATTATGTAAGCGATGCAATAGACCAGGGTCATAACGGAGGAGTGTCGATAGAGAAAGTCCGTGTCGCTGAGACGCGTCTCGTAGACATCTGCCGAAGCGGACAGATTACTCATGGCCAATTTGGAACTACCACTACTGCTTGCATTCGATGAATTTCGAATGACTGCTCCCGGAGCAAATTGTAACACACTGTAGCTAAAGTTGTCCACCGCCAGCGCCACAGCCGAGTAATCTAGGCCATTGAAATCGTTTATGTCAATCAATGGTTCCGAGCTGTAGCTGGACGAAGAGGAGGAGGAGGACGATGAGGACGAGGCAGTAGTAGTGGTTGTGCGATGAATGCACTCCACCAAGGTGCTGCTACTTAGATTACACATAGTGTCTAGTAAACTGTGAGTGCCACTACCGATTGTATCCATTTGAAGGATGTTTTGGTTTCCCTTTTTTTTTCACTATTTAACTACCACAAAGTTATACAGCACACTCTTGTTGTTACTTAGTCAAGACCATTTAGTGCCATTGAGATTAATCGCGACGACGAGACTGAGTCCATCTTTTTTTACCAACGGACAACCCTTTACCACATAAAATGCACTCAACAATACAAAACACAACACACAGGACCAAGCACACGCAATAAAACACTCTTGTGGTGTCTGCGGATTGATTGATTTGTCTAGTTATACAATTTCACACCAAATGCCACCCCCATTGGATACACTATTAGTGGTGGTGCTGTTGCTGTTGATGCATCTTTTTGCCAACTACACACCATCTGATTGCTGCCACACACAACTACTGTTGGACGAATGACAAATTTATGTCCCGAGATTAGGTGCAAACGGTTTCGTGTTCAGCGCGACACTGGCCAAAACGTTGAGGCGACAGTTGAGTCTTGTTGCGGAGCTTTTTACTATACCATATCCTACCATCCAGGATCATACATACATATGTCCATACATACAAAAAAAAAAAAAAAAACAGATGGATAGACCTTCAACGAAATTCTTCCGTAGATGGCGCTGCTATCCTTCTTCTGAGAGCATTTTTCAATAGTTAATCAAAATAATTCTCCGAAACTGTTTCAGTTTGTATACAGGCTGGGTTTGGAGGGAGGGTGGTTTTCCTGCAGAGGTGAATTATGCATTAAACGAAATTGGTTCAAATCTCTTATACACCCCCTTGTGGCATAGAAAGCACAGTTCCATTCCATCATCGTGTCGTGCCATTCAAGAGTAACTGCCAAAGCTCTCTCGATTTGTGTGGCCTATATAATAGTTGCCGTTAGTACACTGTTATATACATATATGTATAGACACTCTTGGGGTGGTATGGCAAAAAGCTAGGGGTGAAGAAATGCATGCAAAAGGTCTCTTGTATGTAGCCAACGAGAAAGCGGCCAAAAGTTCAAGAACCTCTGTTTGGTATACATTCGAGGATAGCGAGGATATTTATGTTATGTGTGTGGTGGGGGAGAGTGCACTCGATACTGATGGCCGGGGGGGGATGGATTGTGGATGGAGAGAAAGTTTTTTTTTTTTTTTAGCGCGCATGGGGTTTGGGTTTCGGGATGGGATGTGGTAAAGTTTGTGACGTTGACAATACGTTACAATGTTGAGTTTTGAAAAGTTGTTGCAGGATGACGGAAAATATGAAGTCTCGAGACGTTTGGAGTAGGTACTTCTAGTGAGACTCTGAGAATTTTTTTTTAATAAAATGGTGAGTAGTAAAACAAAAGTTTAATTTAAAGTTTCTTATGAATATGTGAAGAGTATTGTCATTGTAACGTGCAATGGTATTGCTTCTTCAAATCGATTCCATGGAAGTAGCCACGGTGAAATTTAATTTAAAATAAATGCCATTGTAGGTCCAGATCAATGCAGTTTTACTTCCAGGCTTCTGATTAGCACATGACACTTATTAGGGATACAATACAATAAAATTCATAGTGGATCCTTCTTAGATCAAAAAGAGAGCACTGGCAGCATTGCAAGAAAGTTATAAGAAATGCCACACGTTTGAATCCATCTCCAATTCGAAAACCGAGGTTTTGATGTCTATTGTGAGCAATAAAACTCAGAGAGTGGTAGCATCAGCAAATGATTAATGATTTTAGACTGAAAATGAAATTGATATGTAGCTCTCTTACAAGATCTTTTAAGATCTTTTCAGAGGAGTGCTAGGGAACATGGCCACTTTGATAAATTTAGTTCTTGTATTGTGGTCAGTCGCGGTGTGCAGACTATTATGTTGACGCATCTGAGTACACCAGATTACCACCTTTGTGGCAAACTCTGCATACTTTCCGTACGTACGACTTGCCGGAATCTCCTCCTACAAAGGAGGTATAGAGGTTCTCGAGAATGACTGCAGGGCAAGACAAAGCATCCAATAATTGGCTGCATTGCTAACGCTCATAACAACTGTGGGGTAGCACCAAATGCTTTAGTCGAAATTGTACTGTGTGATGATGAAGATAATTTAAATAGAGGGATAATATAAGGCAAACTGATTTTACTGATGTGCTTGAAAGGGTGCTTAATTGAAAAGTAATGGATCGGGCAACAATGTCAGATCGAAAAGCCATTTGCCTTGACAGTCTTTGTGGATCTAACACAAAACAAGAACGAAAGTCAGCATATAACCGAAAACTTGTAAAGGTTGAGATTTGTAATAAAAGTGGAACAGTTTTTAGGTCAACTGGTGTTGAGACTACCTTCGCTGAAACTATTTTGGTTAGCTGCAGCTGCTACTTTTTTAGTACTGCTTGTCGGAGAAATCATTTAATATTTTTATTTGCATATTCTAAGGAAATGGAAGTATGGCGATAATGTCAAAAAATAGTATTCCAGATAAGGTCAGATTATAGCGCTACTAAGCTCAAAAAAATGGTTTTCCGCATGCGAGTGCATGCATGTTGTATGTCCATCTGCGTGTCTGTGACATTGCCCTTCGCCTCTTTCATTCACGTTAACTTCAGCGAAATAGAACCGATTTGAATTATACTTTTTACAGACTGTTGGCCTAAAGTGGTACTAGAGGTCCATTGATCTAGTTGCCAATCGGATTAACGGTTTAGAAAATACTGTTAATTTTATGTCGGATTAACGGTTTAGAAAATACTGTTAATTTTATGTCGGTTTTGCACGCATTTGTTTTTGAGCAAAAATGCACCGATTTCGATTTTTCTTTCATTTACAGCATGTTCCAGAGAAAAATGTCTCTAATTACTTCTTCTGCTTTACTCGCAATACATATTTATTGTGAAATCATTATCATTAAAAAAAAACCTTTTGAAAGTGTTTTCTTGTTAGCTCTTTCAAAAGGACTTAAAATGAATGAAATGGTATAAAAAATTGAATAAAGAATGTGGTGAAATCGGTACATCAAAGCCACGTCGGCAAAGGACAATAAAGTAGTTTGTAAAGAGTGTATATCAAGACAATAAGACGCCACATGGCAGAATCTGGGATCAAGAACAGAGGTACCAACCCTAAACCGCTACTGGAAAAAGGCTAAGTTGGAAAATGAACCGTCATCGGAGTAACATTATATTTACGGATGAATCATCTTTTTTCGTCAATAATTATTGGAAGAAGGTCTGGACAAAAAAAAAAAGGTGAAAATATGCTACAACGCACATTGAAACATCTACTAAAGGATAATATTCATGGGTGCCTCTCGGCCAAAGGATTGGGCAAACTATAGTGTTCACAAGGAACCTCGTTGCTCAATTCGTGGTCAGATTATAGCAAAAGGGTTTGCTAAAGTTCATGATTTTGGTCCGATTTTGGAGAGGACTAAGTAAAGAATATACCCAAAAATTGAGTAAAAGTTGCACTAAAAGATGCTAGGCCATAACAGATAATATAATTGCGCAATTAGTTCAAATGTGTATTTGTATAAAAAAAATATAAGTTAATCAAATTTTATCATTTTTCATTTTTGTTTAAGACACGTTTCTCTGGAACAGACTGTATTTGCCTTAGCGATTTCTCGGTGTCAATCGGATTAACGGCAATTAATTAACTTCTGCAAAACCGATTCTTCCGTTGATTTTGGTGTCAATGGAGCTTGCGGTTTTGAAAGTACAGTTATCTTTGTTAAATTTCTCCATTTCTTCCGTTCGTGAAAACTTTTGCAAAAATGCATCGATTTAAATGATCATTTTAGCTATCATTTGAGGCGTATTGATGTTGGTGTCAATTAAATGGAATGTTTTAAAAGTACGTTCACAATAATTTGTGCAAAAATGCAGCAATCTGAGTTGTGCTTTGTGGAGAACGCTTACCTGATTTAGTGCTTACTATCTGTTGATTTCCGTGTCAATCGTATTAGCGGTTTTGAAATTGATGTCAATTTTGGGTAATCTTAAAGAATTTCAACAATAATAAGTTCTTGCAGAATATTAAGCTAAACTTGATGTATTGATTCTGATGTTGGTCCAATCAGCGGTTTTGAAAAAATGAGCGGTTTAGTATTACACTTGTACATATTCAATCATACCTCACGTTCGTTCACGACCGATATGTAACTGTTAAAGTTAGGCTATTAAACTGAATAAATACATTCTAGTTTTATACGTATCTGTATAATTCATTTATAGATTAGTTACATTGAAATACAGACAAAATAAGAACATCAGAAACATTTAAGTGTTTCCTTTACAGCAGTTGGTAGCCTCAGATGTTCTTCATGTAGCAAGATATAGGAAGAGGCGTTCGACGATTTATCAGAAGTTGCTACGCATGTTTCCGATGTCTGAATGGGCCCTAAAAAAAGAGGTACTGTACTACTGTAATCCCCTTCTAAAATATTTAAACAATTATTTTTGTTAGGCAATGCAAACTATTTAATTTAAATTCAAAAAGCTGAGTTGGTGCATAAGGAATTCCACACCCACCGAACTCTACTCTACTGTAAGTCCAAATGCCGATAATGCAGTTCCATCTTGACAGTTGTTTGTTGTGCAAATCTTGAATCAGCCGGCTCTACGAAATCACGAAAGTTTTTGTTTATTTCTTGCTCCATACGAAATATTTTGGTTAATGTAACAAGTACAGCATTTAAGAATTACTTTTGTGCAGTAATTTAATGCATTCACCCTCGCTATGGCCAACAAATGCCCGGAGAAAATCTGGGGTCTTCTCTACAACATGATGAAATCAGGAAACAATGATATCCCAACAATTCTAAGGACCCTGGACCAGGTGCTCTTTCAAAAACAAACCTTTGATATGCGTTTTGACCATGACGGTGTCATTCCACGATCATTCGTCATCTGGCTGCTGAATCAGCTTCTCATCTTCAGTGGTAAACCTCTCAGCAACAGGTTAGTGTAGCATTCTCCCGCGATTTCCATTCCTAATCTCCCACCACTTTAGAGTTCGCAAACAGAATGTCCAATTGCAAAGGAAACTTATGACCTTCTGCTGCGTACACATGCCGAAGCTCTTCGAAGCGCTTCTCAAGGAATACACCCAGAGTTTAAGGGAGTTCATGGACGTTTGCTACAGCGATAGCCTTAAGCCCGAGGACGACTCACGGACAGTGAATACATTCACATGTGCAGATGCACAGTTCTTCCAAGCTATCGATGGGAATTTCGTATTTGACAAGATTACCATTCCGTTAGATATGACTGACTTGACCATGCAGTGCATCGTCGAAGTTCTCACTCACTCACTGGACATCTCGTTCATTTCACATCCGGATTCATATGAAGACGTCCTTAAACTTGTCCTTGAACTCTTTCTTAACTCAGATAGCTATACGAAAGTTGAGTGTCTTGAGTTTGGCATCAAATTCTTCAACAATTTGTTCGAATTGAACCAGGCATTGACCACAGACTACGTGCTTCTCTTCGAATATTGTAAGCTGTTGTGGGATAATCTGCCTCATTGGATGAGCATGGGGTACTTAGAGGAATATGGCCTCACACATGTGATAAGCACGTCATCGGAACTGTTCAATTGCAGCTATAAATCTTTTTTGAGTGACGAAGTTGATTCCGGCTTCTTGGAGAGGTTGGCTACATCCTGTGAAGCAATTCTACGTTCAGTCATAAGAAATCGGGAGAAATTGGGTGACAAGGTCGATCTAAAGACGAAGATCATTAATTACATACTTGAATTGTATGAGAAAACAGGTATCTTTCTGCCTGAACAGGACCTCCTGAAGCTCGTGCGGTCAGAGTATCAAATTGTGAAGCTATTTGGAACGGCCCTCATGAATGGTAGAGCAACGCAGCTTCGAAATTGTGTCGGAGAGATACTCACAAAAGCGCTGACGGGGCCTGATCCTGAGTTTCAAGTCGTAAAATACGTCCTGACCACGATAGCAGATTTGGAACATAAATCGATCAATGCCCAGCAGACTGCCATCTACTCCAGGACGAAAAATGCAAAAGAATTGATGCAGCAAACCTACCGCAGTGAGGAGTTCTTCACATGCAACGATATAGAGGAATATGTGGCGGGATTCCTCGCCAAAATGGGAACGGTCAGCCTCAATTTGGACAAACTCTGTGACTATATCGAGATCAGTGGTCTGTTCCTCCAAACAGACAATCTTGTAAGAAGTTTCCCACTCGATCTCAAGTTGAAGCTAATCGATACGACACTCTTCTACCTGAGACACCACTTGAAAGTCAAACAGAAACTCCAACTGAACGTGACTGACTTGGCCCGCGTTGATGACAAGCTGATCAAAATTTCTTTAGAAGCTCTCGCCCATGCGGCACACCACCACTTCGATGCAAAAACCATGAACTACTTCCAGAAGTCTGTTAAGGAGATCATTTGTATGATGTATCCGGTATGCCACAGTAAATCGATTAAAGCGAAGCTTAACGACCTTCTCTTGGATTTCATAGCGAATTCTGCGATCTCGATGAGACTGGTTGTCTGCCACATGCTCCCAGTCATTGTTAAAGGCCAGATTACCGAGGAAACCTTGGGCAAAATAAAATTCATCTGTTGCTCCGCCCTAGGCAATGTATTCATCTTCAAACACCGTCGTTCGGACAATCACATTGACTACACATTCCTTTGTGAAGATTGTGAAAAGCCAACCGTTGATGTCTTCACACACTACTTCCAGACCAAGTTAGCTGTTCTCATACAACCTCAGCCCACGGCCAAGCCCTTTGAGGAATCCGCATTTCTATTTGCTTTAGACGGAATTGGCAGTAGAGCTCTGTTCAGTAATAAAAATGGAGTTTTCGCGATAAATCACTTCGCACCGGCTAAGGTTGAAAATCAGATTATGTTGAATTCATCACTGGAACCTGAATTGGTAAAGGCGCTTTTACTAAGAACATCAAAGAACGGGGAGTTTCCATTGTTGCCAAAAGTAGGAGGTGTTGTTTTGCAGAAGGTACACGAGTCGCTGAAGTGTGGAGAACATGATCAGATGAAGGTGCTGCGATTAATTTCAGTTCTAGCACAAATCGAGGGAATCCCAGAACTCTGGCTGTTTCACTTTTTCAAGATGACATTTTTCTATTTGATTTGCGGCGAAACGGCTATTGGTAATGAGGCTGCGAAGTGTGCCACGGAGATGTGTGCAAAGCACGGTGTGGAACCTATTCAATTGTGGTACTGGTACAAGAGGGAGTGTCTTAATTTGGTGGTTGATTTGGCGACACACGTTTATTTGACCAAGGGCCAGGGGCTGCTGAAAGCATTGAATCCGGTAAGTTAAATAGGTTTTTATCACCTTTACTAATACATTGGGTTTCATGAAAACTATCCCTTAGCCAGATATCTACGATTTTTCATCCTCTTTATAGGCATATTCGTATGAGCGCACTATAGTTTTTTTTTTCATAATTCTTAAACAAAAACGTTTTAATTAATTTTAAAAAAGAGAAATCGTGTTTTTATTTTTAAATTATAGTTTAAATTCATTTGGAACAGAAATTTTTTCATTTTGCATTAAAAAATTAAAGAAAAGTTGTTTATAGCGTTAGACATTCGTATGAACGCACTTGTATTTATCAAGGAAAAAAGTTAATAAAATTTGTATTTTAGAAATTGTTTCTAGATTCAATATTTTGTGTGGCCTCCTTTACTTCGAATTATAGTAAAAATTCGATTTGGCATTGAATTCGCTAAATTGTTGAGGCAATTAATGTCAATTTCGGACCAACACTTCCGGAAGGCTGCTTTTAAGTCATTTTCGCTGGTGTATTGTCGTCTATTTGCGTATACCTTGCCAGCAAGAATCCCCCAAAGATTCTCTATTGGATTGTAGTCCGGACTGCAAGCTGGCCAGTCAAGCAAGCATATGTTTTTGTCTGCAAACCAATCCTTCGCTTGCCTAGAAACATGGATAGACGCATTATCCTGTTGAAAAATAGTATCCTCTTCGGCGCAATTATCAAGATGAGTGATCAGAACGTCATCCAAAAAATCTGTGTTCATCTGTGAGTTCATTCTTGTCCTTATGAAGCAGATGGAAAGCTTTCCGTTATGTGAGAATGCACCCCATACCATAACGCTTCCGCCACCGAAATTGCGTTTTGATCTGACCATGTCGTGCTTTGTCAAATCATGCCAATAGCAACTGTAACAATCTGGACCATCTAAATTAAATTTTTTCTCATCAGAAAAAATTACTTTTTGCCATTGGGTTGTCCAAGACATGTATTTTCTCGCAAAGACTAGCCTCTTTTCTTTGTGGGTGGCAGTTAGACGTGGTTTTCCCTTTAGTTTCGTCCATTTTACGTTTGGCACAGCGTTTAAAATGTGTGAAATGTGACGAGTTGTTATAGGAAGGTCCAATTTATCTTTAATTTGTTTGGAAGATAATCGATTTTGGGTTGCCTCATGGCGAATTTGGACTTTCTGACATAAAGACAATTTTTTGTTGCCCTTTGTTGGAGTTTTTAAACCATATGCCCTGCCTTTTTTGAAAAAATTTCGGATGACACATTCAGACCGACCAATTCTAATTGCAATTTTTCTATTGGAGTAGCCTTCTTCCTTTAATAATTTTACAGATTGCTGCTCTGCATCGGTTAATCGTTTTCCGGAAGGCATTGCTGCAAAAACAATACTTAGAATGATATTTTGACAAAAGATTTGTTCACAAACCTTTGAAAAAAAAAACTGTTTAATTTTGTCAAATATCAAAATTACACAGAAACTGTAAATTTCTCGTCCACAGCCGAGCTTTTGTACGATGCGTTCATACGAATGTCGCAGCTAATAATGAGTTCTTTTGTCATATTTTTTTATTTCTCCTAATTTGGTACCGTTAGGTCCATCATTTTTCCCTTCGTGCATTACTCACACATAGCAATTGCAGCCATAAGAAAAAAAAAAGTTTAAATTTAAAAATTGCGCAGTGCCAATACAATTTAAGATGAAACTTAAGGTGCGCGCATATGAATGTCTACCACGCTTTTATTGCCATCTAGATGTTAGTAAAAATGGTTAAAAGTCGTCATTTAAAACTTAACTGCCCGCATTTCATACCTGTATTCAATTTATTGTGTTTGTTATGGTTAATGGTCATGAATAAATGTTGCTAAGACTACGCAGCGATACGGCAAAACGGATGAGCGATGTAGGGAAGTTTTTTTCCTTGATATGTACAATCACGAAAGATGCATGAGTCCAAGTTGTAGACTTAGAGTTAATCCAGGGAGGACTGAATTGTTTCACCACCAAATAATAAAAAACCTGTCTTCATGTATAGCCAGCTATAGCTGTAATAAACCCTTCGGCAAGAACTTTTCTTTATGGATGTACACGGTCGAAGTACATCCGAAGTACGGGGCACTATTATGGTGGTCCGCGTGGAGTAAGGGTTACACTACCACGGGCGCTACAGTGACTTTCGAGAGATGCTATAAGTGTAGTCTTGTACCTTTTACCTATCAAAGTGCACCAAAGTCAGACTTAACACTAAGTGCTGGACTGGTAAGCCTTAGGGTCTCATGCCTCTTTGGCAACGAAAAAAACTATCTTTATTAATGGTTAAACCACTATTGAAGCTATAGATACGACTACCACGTACTTCCAAACTAGTAGAATCTTGCTCGAAGTTGACCAACTTAATGCTCGGAGTTCTAGGTCATAGTGACATAGACTGAAACAAAACTGATCACAACGAATAGGCGGCGATCAACCCTTCGCTCCAGTTAAGTTAGGAATTCACATTCCGCTGAGAGCTGTTAAGAGGACTATATATTAAGGCCCAACCTCAGGTGCAGCAAGTTAACAAATTCCATCACATCTACCAAAATATTTCTCACTTACATATTGTTGGTGTTGCTGGTTGAGGTTTGGGCAGGTGAGGAGGTGTTGTTGGTCCGCATTGGTGCCCTTACAGAGTGGGCAGTTGGCATTCGGTTCTATCCCGATTCTGCATAGCTGGTGGGGTAGACAATTATGTTTAAGTCATTCTCAACTGCGCCACTGCTTCTCTTCTTGGGGCGTCAGAGTTTGCCCTGCCTAGCTCTTTAATGTTCTTCCAGCATTTGGTGTCAGCTATTTATTTGTGTTCTTCTATGTCTATTGTGTTTAATGTTTTTGTTATGTTGGTTTTTATTCTGGCTTACATTTACGAGTATCAGGGCTAAAATAAACGAAATCCTAAACGAACACCTGGCACACAAACAGTTTTGCTAGCTATCCGCTACAATCCACCTTCACAGAATGAATCTAAAGGATCTCTGTACAAACATTTATAGGCGGGAAATGTGATGTGAGATATTCAAAACAGAGCACCATTAGCGCTGATTGGGTTTTGAGCGACACTACCTGAAACAACACTTCGAGCTACTTACCTATCTGTCCTGGGTAATGAGTTTATTAACTTGAACGGTAGACAATCCTCAGATTCATATATCTAGTACGAGTACATGTGATCCATTATTGCAATGATAACACCTCCGTGCTCGTCATGGCTAGTGGACTGCGCCAACAACACGAACACTTTTTTTTTATCGGCTGATCTGTTATCGATTCCCGTCGGAGAAAAGAAATATGTTGAATATATTGAGAAATTAGCCGTACAAGCTCTTTCAATTGAGTTTTTGACGAAAGCATGGGTAAACATGCAGGGACAAAACCTGCGAATGGCTTTGGGAGAGCATTGGTTCTTCTTCTCTGTGCAATTCTTCAACAAATATGCATGGCTATGACTGCAAGTGAGAGGAACCCTGAGGTCGATGTTTTACGACACAGAACCTTCCTGGATTTGGGTTAAGGTGTTGGTTGCTACTCACCAGATTCACCTTA
This sequence comes from Pocota personata, assembly GCA_963082735.1. Taxonomy (NCBI): domain Eukaryota; kingdom Metazoa; phylum Arthropoda; class Insecta; order Diptera; family Syrphidae; genus Pocota; species Pocota personata. The sequence goes on from OY720429.1 coordinate 271,255,964, forward strand.
GACAAACAACAAATACAGCTCACGTTCATTTATACAAATAACTATTTTTCTCTATGTATGCTTGGGGGGTAGCTAAAATTATCATTAGGCTGGCTAGATAGATCGCAAGGGGCAGTGTGACTGCCTGTGATGAAAATTTGTCTCGAAGGTAGCTTGGCGACTCACTACTCACTCCCCACCGGGTAAACAGCTCGTATTGCGGTCGTTTGAGGAGAGGTTAAGCTTTCCTCTTTTTGTAAGAAATATAATGCTTGTCCTTTTCGATTTAGAGAAGGCTTTTATTTTGACACCACCTCTTTAGATGGAGCAAACTGCAGGACCCCATCATTAATAGCTTGCATTTTGTTTTTCACTTAGCATTTGCAAAGCCCACGAAGCATTCGTAATATCAATGAACTTTGTTCAACCAATTAGTGTGTCTTTTAACCTGTTGGTGTACTAGTCTTCGTCCTGCATTTCATTAACATTGCAAAGCGGAGGCTAGGACGACTACAATCCAATAACTGTCTAAAGTCGAATAGCACATCTATGAACGCTCATCAACATTCTGCCTGCATGCTAGCCAGAGAGCTAGTGCTATTTGAGACACACAATGGGTGGAATGATACTTGGAACTTCGTTTGCCTTTGTGATAAGGACCACCTCTTCTTGTTTGAGCATCGCAAACATGATGCTGAGATTCCATTCATTGGGCATACTTCACAGATGAGTGGTGTATGATTTGCACCAAATCATCACCGGCAATCTGGTTGATGTTGAAGGTGTGTAATCGTGTCAGCTATGATGATATTTCGCCCGCAGCGAACCCGTAGGAGAACTCAGAGAGACAACGTTTGGTGACGCCTCTTTGTTTTATCGACACCATGTATTTAGTTTTGTTCTCGTTGCACACATAAATAAATAATTGTTCATGTTTTATTTTCAGTTAGTTACAATGCTTGGCTTCTTGTGCAGTCAGGAGTTCATCTGCAAGTACTACAAAATACTCACTGCCATGATATTACCCTATTGCGTGAAAGAAGACCGATGTAAAGGACTCATAGTTCAGCTATCACAATCTACAGATAATTCCATATCACACATTCTAACGGCTTCATTTCTGAACATCTACTCACACATTTATCTCAATGAAAGCGTAGAAATTGGCAACAAATGCATCGATCTGCTGGTCAAATGCACAGGATCCTCTCTGTCAAGCCTCATGCACACCGATGTCAGGGTAAATAGAACCATTTACTTGCTTCATTCCTCCAAGCATAGTTGCACTTTATTTATTTACAGCAAACCGTATCAGAGTTCCTTATATTTTATAATCGTAAACCCGAATTCGTCATGCAAGCCTTTAGTTGCCTTCTTTTGAATAAATCGTCCCGGGAAGCCCACTGCAGCAAACGAACTCAAAGTGCCACAACAGAGGATTTTGCAATATTTATAGCTGAGCGATTTCTTGGTGTTATAACGTACTTTGAATCCTGTCTTAGTGATCCGAATTTCGAGAAATCCCTAAAGGAAGATGTTTTGTACAGTTTGGGTCAGATCATTCGTCTTGTTGGAGCAGAGCATGTAACCCAATCAAGGTACAAGATCATTGCAATGTTAACGATGGTTATTTCTTTGGATGATAAGAATTTGAAAGCGATTGGATTGAAAATTTGGAATATATTCCTTCATATCGTGGACACTCAAGCGCTTGGTCCTTCGTTGAGTAGGATTGTTGTATCGCTGCAGCCACTACTGCAGACCAACGAACAAGAAGTCGATGTAATTTATAAATATTTAATCCTGGAGAATGGAAACTTGTTGGGTTCTTATATGCCAGATCTGTATTTTGTTGAAGATATGGCTGTGTCGCCTGATGTTAAGAACTGCGTAAGGAGACAAACTGAGGCGCTTTTTAAAAGTGGAAAGTTCGAGGATTTGTTAAAGTTCTATCTCAAGCAGATTAGCAATGAAAATTTACAAGTCAAGATTAGAGCACTGAAGTACTTGAAGGACTTCTTCGTGAAGAATAGAAGGGATTTGAACAATTTCATTGTGGGTAAGTGTTTCTTATTTTTTTGATAATCTTTCTTAGCAAATGAAGAAAGCAATCAATACAAGCATTAACAGTTGCTTTTTATATAATTTGAATGAAGGAGGACCTTTGTGGAGATTGTTACATTGGTTCCAACAACTCAGAAAGCGATTCTTCATCAAGAAACGTTTTCTGCATCATGACGAGCGATACATTCATTTAAATTTCTGTTCATCTGCAGTAGACTCCTTTTTTTAATTTTAAAGCCTTAATTTCAATCTCCAAAAAGAGGTTGTGCCAATATAAAGACAAATATATAGAGATTTTGTGAAATTATGATGAAAGGACAACGATTTACATAAGCGATAGCAGTTAATGGGTTGATCACACGGCTCGTTAAAAATTGAGTACTTTGCTTTAATGCTGTGCTTGATGTCGATGCCTCTCGGAGCCTAGAATTTTTTAAGCAGACGAATAACTATTTAAAAATCGTAAAAAAAATTTACGAACCACTAATGATCCGCGAAGACACAAAATTCGGAGTGACAACTCGCCAGTAAAAACTACTATAGACACCATAATAAGAAAAATCATCCGTACACCATGCCCATCTGTTGTTGGTAACCAAATCGCCTGACATAAAGAATAGATTGGATGGTTTCTAAAGAAAGGGTGCGTAATGATTTAAATTTTTAAATACCAATAAGTCGTATGGTGTCAATGGCCTAAATTGTTTGTACTTTTTTAAGTGATGAAGCTTATGTGCTTATGGTAGTATCAAAAGTGAATGAAATGTTGTTTAGAGCGGTGCTTTTATAAGATTTTGAAATTGCACAGCAAGGAACACATAAGGCAGTGAATAGTAATGTTGGAGAATTTACTAAAGTCCCCTTTGTGTTGCAAGTCGGGGTGATGAACACCCTACCGAAGTGTTTTGATCTGCTCCAAGCAATCGCAGGTCATTCACATAAAATGTGCTCTGCGGTTTGTCATGTGTCCGAAAAACGTTTGCCCAGCTTCTTCAGGTGGTAGTTGAGAGAGAGAGCAATGGTCGATGAGAATGTCCGCTAAGAGTTTTGAATCATCTCCTCTTGTAGGATAGAGTCTATTGGCTTGGATATGTGCTTGATTGGAGTTAAACTTTTGTAGTTCAGAAGTAACTACTCTCTCAGGAGATGATTTCAAGTTTCAACTGGATAGACCACAGAAGGGTTCAGGACAAATGAAAGACAGTTGTGAACCTTGTCTTGCGAGTTAATCTGCTATTTCATTGCGTTAAATGCCAGACCATGTACCCAAGAGAGTGAGTGAGAAGGCTGCCTCAGAGTATTGAAGACGATTGTTTGTTTTCAAAATAGTACAGTTTGGAGAATATGTGTATGTGCAAGGTAGAAGTTGAGCTTCCGAAAGGGTCTGCTAGTTTCAAGTTGGGATCGTAAATGCCAGCGTCAACTCTACACTCCAATTTTGATCCATCTGTATACCACATAGATTCTGCGTGTCTGGAGCGAATTTGGAAAGAATGATTGAAGCTGGTGGCTCTGGACATGAAGTCAGTGATGCCTGTCGCTGGATTATAGATGCATCCATAGGTGCCTAGTTAGGTCGCCTAGTTTTAAATTGCTTATTTAATGATGCTTGAATAGTTGGAGAGTGTTAGACAACTCGGCTGCATTAGTAAGACTGAGAATTTAGGTTTTGGCAGAGTTGCAAGTCAACCATCCGTGCGATAAAAGGTAATCATCGTCGCCGTATTCGAGGTATTTGAGATAGGTTGATTCCACCGCTTACCATCGACAGAGCACTGCCGAGATGCCTTCGGAAAGCACGTATGTGAACTCTCTGTTGACACTATCGAATGAATTTAGTGAAGAAGGTTTTTTTGACATCGCTCAACCTACGCTGAATTTGTTTGATCTTCATACACGTAGTCTCTGTGTGGGTGATTACAATGCGATCTCCCGACAATACTTTCTACTCTGGATACGAGGGTGGGTCAATAAGTCCCTGAAATATGATATAAGGAACACTCTTTTCGGTAAAAAAAACATTTTATTTTTCAAAATAGTCTCCTTTTAGCTCTATACACTTCATCCAACATTTCTCCAATTTTTTGATGAACTCCAAATAATACGATTTCGCCAGCCCCTCAAAATAAGAGTTTGTTTCAGCGATGACCTCTTCATTCGACCCAAATCTCTTACCTCCGAGCCATTTATTCATGTTTGGAAACAAGAAATAGTCGCAGGGGGCTAAATTTGGGGAATATGCTGGATGAGGGAGGAGTTCGTAGCCTAACTCATGCAATTTTGCCATGGCGACTGCGGACTTGTGCGCCGGTGCGTTGTCCTGGTGAAAAAGAACTTTTTTCTTCGCCAAATGCGGCCGTTTTTGCTTCAAATCGGCTTGGAATCGATCCAGCAGCTCTGCGTAATATGCGCCGGTGATCGTTTTACTCTTTTCAAGGTAATCGATGTGAATAACACCGCGCGCATCCCAAAAAACTGTCGCCATAACCTTATTTGCTGACAAACCCGCCTTGGCCTTCTTCGGCTTCGATTCACCAGGAGAAGTCCATTGTTTTAACTGTTCCTTGATTCTGGTTACGAAACGGCGCAAAAACTCAGCCGAATTTTTCTGGAACATCGCCAAACACACCTTTGAAGTTGTCAAACGAATGCGTTTGTTGTCGATTGTGAGGAAACGCGGCAGCCATCTTGCGGAAAGCTTTTTCATGTCTAAATATTTATGTAAAATCGAAATCACTGAGCCATGTGATAAGCCTGTGGCCTCTTCAAGCTCGCGCACTTTCACTCGCCGATCGTCCATTATCAAACCATGGATTTTGTCGACCATTTCTGGTGTGGTGACCTCAATTGGGCGACTTGAACGACCGCGCCGAAATTGAGTAAACCAGTGGTGAATGGTTCCAATCTATGGTGAAGAGTCTCCATAATATTTGTCAAGCTTTTGTTCGGTTTGCGTGATAGTTTTTTCTCGCAAAAAATAGTGTTTAATGAGCACTCGAAATTCACTTTTTTCCATTTTAACGAAAATGCTAGTAGGCGTCTATATAAAATGGCTGCCACAACAAAACTATTTGACAGACCCACCCTCGTATAAGTGTCTACATTTCTTATAACAGTTAACTGCTCTTCTGTATTCAGTATAGTTAGAGTACTTTGAAATTCATTAGTCTGTCGGCCTTGTACCGGTTCATCGAAGTGTTCCATTTTCGTTGTTTCGGGCGCCTGATGACGTTTTGATGTCGACTCCTCACCTGCAACGGATATACACAGAATTCCAATCGCCATATGCTCAATTTTATTTGAGCTTAATAGTAATCCAACTAACTGTAGTTCCAACTTTAAAGAGCTGTAGAAATTCTTTTGAGGAAGTTTCAGAGGCGATAGAGCTTCAAGTAGACCGAGTCTCTCAGAAGACTTGTGTGAACATTCTGGGCCTCAAAAGTTTTATTGGTCCCACAAAACCATTTCCACGCCCTAGTTAGTTGTGTAATCTGATATTGTGACATCTCTTTGATGTGCTACAGAATTGTTATAGATATTAAAAGTGCGGACCATGTCTTGTAGTCACCCCAAGAAAGCGAACTCTTTATAAAGTGTTTATAGGTATAAACAGCACACAATGAGTGCTGTATTGATTGCAGTATTTGGCCTGTGATAAGCTTTTAGAAGTCGAGTCTGCATTTCGAATTTTAATCAAACAGAGGTTCCTTTTATTTTCGTATCCTTATTATCTAAATAAATAAATATTTGTCGCAAACAGACCATATAAGGCTTGGCCTCTAGCTTCTCAAAGCTATTCGTTATGTGCTTGGCGTTTTCTGATACTCCGAAGCTAAATCTCCCTATCAGTGGTTCACGCACTTAACCACGGCGTGCACTTTATCTTCCGGGAGGTGATGATCGATTCTTGTTCTATAAATTTAATTTAATTAATTTCAGGTCAAACGGAATTGAATCCTCTTGTAGAATCGGTTGTGGAGATCCTCATGAACGGCTGCAAACATGTAGATCGTACATTGCAACTGATTTCTGGAAAATGTTTAGGCGAATTGGGTGCAATTGATCCAAGCTACATGTCGCCAAATTATGCGAAAGAACAAAAGAGATTCTCTCTTAGCATCCACACCGATGCTTTCGCTATAACAGCCCTCACTGAGCTCTGCCGTGCTTATCAGAAGAATATTAAATACGTGGATAACATATCGGTGGCAATTCAAGAGATTCTAGCGATACAGGGTGTTAACCCGAAGGATAACAAGAAAATGAATATCTGGGAGGCGATTCCCGTCCGTATGCGTCACATAATGGAACCGTTGTTAAGTTCCTGTTACTCAGTTGCACAGAAGGGATACAAGATCAAAGCGCATCCTGTATTTGGAAGTAGTTTCTGTCGTACCTACGAGGATTGGGCATTCTGGTGGGCATGGAAGTTAGTCGAATTAGTACGTGATGCTGATACCAAGAAGCTGTTGTGTTCGTTCACGCCTAGCATTCGAAAGGATAACAACATGTTGGCGTTGTTTTTACCTTACATCCTTGTACATGCGCTGCAGGAGTGCACTGAAGATGAAATGGAGTTAGTGTATGATGAATTTCAAGCTGTCTTTCAGCATGCGGTCAACGGTGGATCGAGTGTGTCTAGCAAGGCTGTGGTTGAGACTTCAATTTCGAAGGAAATCTATCCATCACAGTCGCATAGAGTATCGGGACAGTCTGGGAGAAATGATACACATAATGTGGGCGACGCTTGTGCTAAAATTTGCTTCGAGCAAATTGATTTTCTCTATCGTTGGATGAGAGAATGGTCAAGAGTTATTCCTCCTCCAGAGAATATTTCTGGCAGCGAGAAGGACTACGGTCGAATTCAACGATTGCTAGCGAAGATTGATAAATGCCAGTTGGCTAAGGCGAATTTCAACTGTGGGGAGTATGCAAGAGCTCTGATGTTCCTCGAGTCTCACATAGAAGATAATAAGGCTATTCTGTTGCCGGAGAATCTTTCATTTTTGATTGAAATCTACGCGGAACTTCTCGATCCAGATTCCGTGGAAGGTGCTGTGCACATGAAAAAGACCAGTTTAACGTTGCCAGAGCAGATCCTAGTCAATAATATCGTGGACAGACCGCAGGAGAATATCGCCTGCTATGAGCAGATCATGATTCGTCCAGAACTCTTGCAGCAGGAGCATGTTCTTGGGATTATCAACAGTTACCTGCGATTGGATTTGCCGGAAACTGTGTTAAATATCACAAGCGGCTTGTGGGAAAAGCTTTCTGAGCGGTACACAGATGATTTCTTTAAAGAATGCCAAGCTGAACCATTGTTGCGGTTGGGATGCTATGATGACATAGAGTCACTGTTGGACGATCCAGTGGTCAGTAAGAATCCAACAAACTGGAATGTCCAGTGCGCTAAAGCGGTGAGGATATTCCGCAATCAAACCATCACACTTGGAGACTTTCAAGCAGAAATGGACGAAATCCGTTTGAATATACTAAGCACCATGAAGACCCTAGGCGCTGAGCACAATTCCTATCACAAGGCATACACTGAGATCCTCAAACTGCAGCTGCTGACTGACGTGGAGAAGAACAAGTCGCTGGTTCAGTTGCTTGTGAATGAAATAGATGAGCAGAGATGCATCGATGCTGTGAATGAGTTCTTTGCGGACTGGAACGCCCGTTTGTGTTTCCTTCAGCCAACGGTGAGAATCCTCGAACCATTGCTCTGTCTGAGGCGGAATTTGCTGAGTGAAACAAAGACACTTTTGTCATCAGCGAGAGAGGACATCTGTGAGTCGATAAACAAGCATATTGACGACGAAATAGGAAAATTGTGGATACGCAGCATTCAGATGAACCGAGAAGCTGGCGGTCTTCAGCAGGCTAATCTATCCATAATGAAGGCGGAAGAGTACGCACCAGAAACGTTGTTTATTGAAAAGGCAAAACTCCTATGGCAAAGTGGTGATCAAACCAAATCGCTGAAGCTTATTTCGGAGAAGATTAATGAAATCGAAGCCAAAGGGACTGTGCGTTCTCAGGAGAAATCAAACCGCCTGCTTTACTCAGAAGCAAAGTTCTTGCAGGCAACCTACAGTGCTGAATCGATGAAGATCTGTGCAGAACAGAACCTCATCTACTTCAGGCAGGCCATTGAGGGCAACAAATATTCAGAGAAATGCTTGGTCAACATGGCGCAGTACCTGGAAAAGATGTATGCCGCTCTGTCCGACACGGAACAGAACTCGGACAGTGGACGTCTTGTACTGTATGACATTATGGTACACTACGCGAAAGCTATGAAAGCGGGCAACGAGAGTATGTATCAATCTATGCCTCGTCTTTTGAGTATTTGGTTCGATTTTACATCGCCTGAGGGTGATAATGATACCACCAACTTGGGTGTCCAACAGTTGAGCTCGAAGATGACTGAATTAGTTGCCAAATGCTGTGGAGCGCTGCCCACGTACATTTTCTACTCAGCTTTCTCGCAGATTTTAAGTCGCATTTGTCATCCATCGCAACAGGTATTTGAAGTGCTCAAGACCATTGTAATCCTTTTGTTGGAGAAGTACCCCCACCAGTCTTTGTGGATGCTGTTACCTGTATTGAAGTCATCTTATGCTATGCGCGCTAAGCGCTGTCGTCTGATTTTGAGCGATAAACGCTTGTCAAAGCGCGACATCGTAAAGTTTGTCGATGACTTCAACTCGTTAGCGGAGAAACTCATTCAGCTAACTACTAAAGAAGTTGTCGGGATGGGAGCAAGCGAGTTGAATGTAAGCTCTCTGGTTCCAAAGCTTCCGAGGCTTTTTGAGGATCCGAGTTTCTCACAGATCCTTCTGCCTTTTGAGAAATTTATGCAGGTGACTTTGTTGAATGGCAATGTAACTGGACAGAGTGAAGTTGCCGATCAGGCAGCGGTTAATCCTTTTCCAAATAAGCAGATCTATATTTGTGGGATTAGGGAGGAAGTTGTGGTATTGAGGTCACAGGCGTGCCCGAAGAAAATCTGTTTCTTGTGCAGTGATGGCAAAGAGTATGCCGTCATGATGAAACCGAAGGATGATCTGAGGCATGATTTTAGGTTGATGGAGTTCAACGCACTGCTCAAGCGGTATTTACATTTGGTAAGTGAATTGGAACTATTGTATATAATGTGTGGAGCAAGAGAGAAGAGTATTTTTGTTTATATTTCGTAGGATCCCCAAGCTCGTCAGCGTCGTCTCCATATTCGAACTTACGCAGCTATACCCTTTAACGAGGACTGCGGCTTGATTGAATGGCTGCCAAATTTGAACGCATTCCGAACGATCATTATGTCCATTTACAAATCCCGTCAAATGGGTATTGCCGATCGGGAACTGAGAACGTACATGCTACCAAAGGAGGAGAAGCTCGAGAAGAAGAAACACGTTTTCTTGAACATCCTAGTGGCACGCCATCCACCCGTGTTCCATGAATGGTTCACATATCAATTTGCTACACCACACAACTGGTATCAGGCACGAAGTTCGTACATCAAAACTACCGCAGTTATGTCAATGGTGGGTTACATTTTGGGTCTGGGTGATCGTCATGGAGAGAATGTACTCTTCGATGAGACGAATGGCGATACAGTTCATGTGGACTTCAATTGTTTGTTCAACAAGGGCGAAAACTTTGCACTGCCAGAGAAGGTGCCATTTAGGCTGACACAGAATATGGTGTATGCCATGGGTCCACTAGGGATTGAAGGTCTCTATCGGAAGTGTTGTGAGATTACCATTCGTGTTCTACAGAAGGAGAAGAAGACTCTAATGTCTGTGCTGAGGCCTTTTGTATACGATTTGAATAGACTGGGGAGGAAGACGGGGAATAATATCGAGAGGACGGATCCTCAAGCATTGGAGAATGTCAGTCGCATCGAGGAGAGACTTCAGGGATATGTAAGGGAAAGAGGTTTTCTATATGCAAAGTGGATTGTTTAACTTTTTTATAATTTCAGGTAAAAAGGAGAGGCGCCAACCGAATGCCACTGTCTACAGAGGGTCAAGTAGATTTTCTTATCAACGAAGCTACAGATATCAATAATCTAGCCGTGATGTACACCGGTTGGGGGCCCTATTTGTAAGTCGCTGTCAGATTAAAGTGTATATACTTTGTAAATGTTCAACTTGAGTTAGAAGAACCTAAAGCTGCCTCTAAGTCGAAACTAAAATGAATCGCTTTTGTATTTGTGAATATAATTTATTTGTTACTTATTCCAAATGTAAAAGTTGTCGTTAAACGGCTTTTATCACAAATATTTTTTGTAGTAATAAAATAATATAAGTTTTCTAAATTTGTGGTTTCTTGCATTGTTTCAGGCTTAGACAGACATTTTTCTTACTGTTTCCTTGTGGGATCTGACTTCACAATGCCTACGCGTCAACGAATTCGACTTCTAGCTGTGTATTGTTCAATGCTTTGCTTGATTAGCTATGGAAATGTCGTTCTTCGCAAAATGTTGAAGGGTAGTGTGTATTGATTTCCGATCAGTTCTCTGATAAGAGTGTTCAATAGAAACACGGTTACTACCCGTCCAGGAACGGGTCTCAGTTATTCTTTGCTGACGATGGAGCTATCATAAGCGAAGATCAAATGGCCTTGCAATGAGCATTTGATGTATGGGTGGATGTTTTGGAGAGAAATGGGTACCGTATTAGTTCGAAAAAGACAGAGTATCTGTGCTGCCCGTTCTCTGATCCACACCGGCCTATTCCAGACATTTACTTGAATGGAAAAGTGCTTCCCAAGTGTGAAAAGGCGCTCACATACGGTTCACAATGCTGGACAATGTACAAAAAGTATGAGGGCAAATTAACGGCAGCTGAGATAAAGATGCTTCGCATGACAGCAGGAGTAACGAAGATTGATAGAATAAGAAGTTCAAAGATTCGAGGAAGCCTTCATGTAAAAGAACCCATCACAAGCAAGATAGAGCACGACCGGCTCAGTTGGTATTGTCATGTTCAAAGGAGAGATCCTTCGAACCCCGTCAAAAAGGCAATATCAATCAACGTTCCTACGCAATCGCGCAAAAAAGGCAGACCAAAAAACAACTGGATCACACAAATGCAAAAACACCAGCATTTGATTGGCCTCAGTGACGAAGTGATCCGAAACCGGGAAGCCTGTCGGTATTTTTTGAGGTCAAACCGGCAAACCCCACAAGCGGACCAGTAGGGATGCAGTAAAGTGGGAAGGTTGTGATCCTTCTACTCCGGATCATAACTTCGCCGTAAGAAGAAGAAGAAGAAGAATAGAAACACGGTTAGGTCAGAGGACCCTTAAAATATCTCGTAGAGACCGGTTCAAATGTAGCTTGGACGTTGATGAAACTGCGCTTTTCACCCCGCACGCTACGATTTTGAACGATCTTAAATGGACGCAGTATGTCATGCCTTATTTTGTCGAGTTTTATACCATATAGAAGAGAAGTGAAGATATTTCCAGTAACATTTTTTGTTACCACTATCGTCACACATAATCATTACAAGTCGTGGGTATCGTTATCTGAATATCGTTAGTCATGCCTCTCGTCTCGTAACCCGTAATAAGGCCTCAGAAATGCCCTATTACCAAACGAATTCTCTCCTTTAATGCGAACATCTTCCAAATAGACGAAATGCACAAGCTGTGGAATGTCACGAAAGTACTGCGAGGAGGTTTTTGAAATAAATTTAGCCCGACAGGCTGTAAGGTGAGTCAACCTGGGAGCGGAAGGCTAATAAATAGCGGACTTTGTTATTGCATGTCTGTAGAACTGACAAGTATGACCAGACCGGTACATACATTTTATGTTGATATTTTGTATTAATTTATAATTAACAATTTTATATCAACAAATCAGTTTGTAAATGTGTGAATCTCATGTAAAGTTACATTTCAGCCATATGACCACCGTACTGCCAGTGTTATGCCTTCGCAGTAGAGTTGACATAAGGTTTAGCAATTGATTGACTTTTTTATTTACTTAATGCGAAATAAATAGATGATTCTTGACATGATCAGGATTTGATCCGTAAACCTGCAGCGTGACAAGCGATGAAGCTACCACTACACCATGGCCACCCTCAATAAATATATATATACACAGGCCGACAAAATTCTTCGTACGATAGATAAATTTCCAATATATTCCACATATATTTATGAACCTATTGTTTTATTATTTTTTTATTTCCTATCACTAAATATGTTTTTATTACCCATATCCTGTCCCTCATTCCATCTCTTTTGTTCAAGTCATTCATAAAAGCAATAAAATGCGCTGCAGTGCAAACGACACAATTCATCGTACGGCGAATGATTCCGTTAGTTTTTCTGTTTGTAATTACAGTTTTAGCAAAATGAATATCATTCTGTATTCAGCCCTTAGTGAGTTAACATCTTTTGCTAAAAAAGTGATCATGTCAGTTCAACAAAGGAGAAAAGAAACGACCCAAGATTTCCGCTAAGTGGTAGTAGATTTGTTTTCGAAAGAAGGCAAATCGGTAGCAGAAATTACACGCACAGTGGGAAAAAGCAAATCAACTGTGCAGTACATCGTAGAAACGTTCAAAAAAACAGGAAGTGTTGAGTACGCGCGAAGAACAGGCCGTCCACGCAAATTAAATGAAAGGGACGAAAGGGTCATTCTGAACACAGTGAGAAAAAACCCAAGAACTAATTGCCCTACCATAAAACAAATAGTCGCGGATACATGCAGGACAGACGTCAGCACGCGTACAATAGAAAGGACCCTCAACAGACATGGGTATTTTTCAAGAAAACCAAGGAAGAAGCCATCCATAAGTGAAGCGAATAAGAAAAAACGTAAAGACTGCCACTTTACACAAGGACGCTGATCTTTCTTTTTGGAAGAAAGTTGTCTTCACCGACGAGAGCAAATACAACATTTTTGGTCATGACGGTCCAGTGAAGCACGGTGGAGGTAGTTTTATGGTGTGGGGGAGCATGGCTTGGTCTGGCGTGGGAAAGCTGGTGTTTATTGAAGGTAACATGGACCAACACATGTACCTCGACATATTAAAAGCAAATCTACGCCCATCAGTAGAGAAATTAAGTTTGGATCCCGGCTGGATATTTCAGCAAGACAACGATCCTAAACACACCGCTCGAAAAGTGAAGGATTGGTTGTTATACTATGCTCCAAGACTGCTTAATTCTCCCCCTCAGAGCCCGGACTTAAACCCAATAGAGCAGTTGTGGGACTATTTGGAAAAACAACTCCATAAACACCGGATTTCGTCAAAAGCGACTCTTAAGGAAGCCCTCCAACTAGAATGGGATCGTGCACCCGAAGATTTTACGAAAAACCTGGTCTCTTCTATACCACGTCGACTACAAGCAGTCCTTAAATCTTGTGGAGGCCCAACAAATTACTGACAGCCCGATTTCTTCAAAAAATTAAAGTCGAAACTAGTCGTACGAAGAACTTTGTCGTTTGAGCCAAATGTGTTTTTCCTTTTTGTTTAAATTTTAAGAAAATAAAAAGAATTTTAATTTAATCTAATATCTAGACAATCTTTGTTTTTTGTTCTGATTCTTAAATCCTAGTCCCTTTTTGATTGAACTGTGTGGGTACCGAACAACAGCGTTTATATGTGTCGTACGATGAATTATGTCGACCTGTGTATATGTATCTTCGCTGCGCTTAAAAAATCGGACAAACAAAAAAACTAAATTTTGAATTAGGTCAAAGAAAACTATAAGTACAATTAATCCTTAATCCACCCCACCATGCGACAACCTATATTAAAGCTGAACTTCGGAGGAATTAAACGTGTAACGTTTACAAATACGATCCTAGATACCTACTTCTTTTCTTTGGATTAACAAAGATAGTTAAAATAGCTGGACAGGAAACTATTCACTAATGGAGTTACGCACTTTGTGAATTACACGGTTGTAAAGATCCAGCAGTCACGGATGACGAGGATGAGATGTTGCAGTATCTTCCACACTGTTTGTACCATGATCTTTCACATTGCTGCTGTGTTAAGGTATGCTTACAATAATACATGAATCCAAATTAATTAATTACAATTGACACGTTTAGGAATCGACATTGAAATTTAAAAAAAGCAGATGACATGCACTCGAAATTAATATTGCTTTGGATTTCCTTGTAAAAAACGAAATAAAAATAAACTAGTATACACCCGCAATATCAGCAAAAGTCATACTCCGTTTAGCTATTTGTAATAAATTAAAAGAGAATTAGGTACTCGTGTAGCATTTCCAGCTATCGATTGTTTCCACCTGAGCATTACTGCAGAATCAGCATTCCAAACAGCATGTGATGTAAGAACGATGATATTTAATATGTACTCGTACGTCTGTGTAATATGACGCTGTTTCTTGCCCGATATTATTTCGCCACAAAACAAAATTATTTAAACCAAATGCCTAACTAGAGAAAAAAAGTTTTTTTTTCGAGTTTTCGAAAGCGAAAAATGTACAATAATTTATTTTTATATAATTCCAATGGGATGACTGCACCTTCTCATATCCACTAATAACAAATAAAATTCAGTATAACATTCATCTCTCGTTCAATTACTTCTTGCTGCCACGAACTTTGATCACTGCTTCAACAACGTCTTTGACTTGTGGAATTGCATTTGTTTCTAGGGTTTTCGCGTAGGGCATGGGCACATCGACACCTAAAATGAAAACATTTAGTAGCAAATGACTTGTAAATATCGACTAATACAATACATACCACAAACTCGCCACACAGGGGCGTCTAAATGGAAAAATGTCTCATCCTCCATTATACGTGCACAGATTTCTGCACCAACGCCTGTAGAAAAATATTTACTAAGCACACTTCATCATTGCTCATTTAAGACTTTCGGACATACCAGACTGCGGCCATCCATTTTCCACTGAAATTAAATGGTGTGTCTTTTTCACAGACGCGAAAATGGTGTCTGTATCTAATGGACGTAGCGATCGTAAATTAATTACCTCCGCTTCGATACCTGTGAATGGGTGAGTGTTCTCATTATGAAGCACTAAAAAAAAAAACTCTCATCTCATTGGCCTACCCTTCTTTTTTAGTTCTTCATGAGCCAATACGCATGTCTCTACTGCCTTCGAGTGAGCAACTAACGTAACATGCTTTCCTGGCTTCATGATTTTCGCCTTGCCAATGGGCAACACAAATTCCTTGTCCAAAATTTTATCATCGACAGGGAAGGGTACACCGTACAAGAGTTCATTTTCTAAAAATACAACTGGATCGGGATCACGTATAGCTGCTTTCAGCAAACCACGGCAATCCTCTGCGTCATAGGGGGAGATCACTTTTAAGCCAGGGCAGTGAGAATACCATGCTGCATAGCATTGAGAGTGCTGAGCGGCCACACCAGCAGCGGCTCCATTTGTTCCGCGGAATACAATGGGTACATTTACAATGCCCGCCGACATGTAGAATGTTTTTCCAGCCGAATTGATTATCTAAGTTTATTCAGAATAATATGTTTAAGCGAACATTTTAAGGATCTAGTCGTCTTTTCTTTGGCTTACCTGATCAATTGCCTGCATAGCGAAGTTAAAAGTCATAAATTCACAAATTGGCCTCAAACCGGCCATGGCAGCGCCGACAGCAATACCTGTAAAACCCATTTCGGTGATGGGCGTATCGATTACCCTCTTATCACCGTATTTCTTCCAAAGGCCTCTTGATATCTGGAAATATTAAATTTAAAAGTATTCGAATTAAATTCTCAGTAACGGTAACATAATAGTTTCATTAAAATGTATTAGCAGTGTAACTCTACACTTTAGAAATGTCAAATGTCAACAAGTAATGTATTCAATACTCGTAGAGTGTAAGCTTAATTAGAAAATAATAGAATGTAGGCTTCACCTTCACCTCCATTTCCTGTGATCCCCGATAACAACACCGGGCTTTGCTCATATTTTATGCGAGCTCATATATCGCACACCCTCACCCCTCCCAGGAGAACGAGTGCGCGCACTACTGCATTAATTTTCCTTAAGCTATGGATGGCAAATGAATAATGCAGAAGTAACATCTCCCGATAATACATTTAGTAACTCTGTTTGCCAGTCCCACTTCTATCCATACGTGCAAATTGCGATGGGATAGAATGAACGGCGAAGTCTCCGACCTCTGGCTTTCGAATAAGAACTACAAAAGGTCCGCAAAGAGCAAGATTTTTCCAATTTCAATGTAAATCCTTTGATTTAAAATTTACATCTTGGAACTAAATCTTTAACGATGGAGAGTAGCATTCGCCGACAATAAGCACAATTTTCCATTCATAATTTTATTGTTTTTCGTCTTTTTTGAATAATGGCCAAAACGTCCAATGTCTGATCGGATCGCAAGCATTCTGTTCAGCGCTTTAGCGATCATCTAGCAGAAGGAACTGCATCGCACCACATAATCAACTTGCAGATCATCATACAGTAAGGCTTGGAATAAATATGAATTAGGCCTCCGGCAGAGTGAATTACAACTGTATATAATGTGCCTCTCCCAGGAGAGCTATCCTTACAAGCGGGGTACGACAAGATTGCATATTGAGCACCCTTCATTAAGACGTAAGTTAGGGATCTTGGCATGTTGTTCGCTGCAATTTGAAAAGTTCCAGCCTTACATTACTCATTCTGGTTGATAGATAATACAACTTGTAATATAGGGTTTTTCAATAAGGACATAACAATTTTGTATTTAAATAAAACACAGAATAATTGAGATATCGGGCTGAAATTTATTCCAGGTGTAGTATACATGTCAAATTTAAGTATCTAATTCGATCTCGTTCATATTACCACCGCGAGCACGTTTGCAGCGATCGATTCTTTGGAGCCAATTTTCCACCACTCTTGCACACATATCGGCCGGATCATTGACAATTTCGCGTTCGATATTATTCCTGAGCTCCTCTAACGTTGTTGGCTTGTTGGCATGAACCAACGGCTTAACGTAACCCCATAAAAATAAATCCGTCGGCATTAAATCGCATGAGCGAGCTGGCCATTCGACCGGACCATTTCTTGAGCTTTCACGATTACCGAACTTCCCCTTCAATACGAGGGTGGATCAATAAGTCCCTGAAAATTAGCACAAATTGTGTCGTCACCTTAAATTTAATTATTTCTTTGTCAAGAATCATCTTTCAAAAGAACGCACCCAAATTTTCAGACAGATCTGTCAAATAGTTTTGTTGTGGCAGCCATTTTATATAGACGCCTACTAGCATTTTCGTTAAAATGGAAAAAAGTGAATTTCGAGTGCTCATTAAACACTATATTTTGCGAGAAAAAACTATCACGCAAACCGAACGTTCTGGTCGCCCAATTGAGGTCATCACACTAGAAATAGTCGACAAAATCCATGGTTTGATAATGGACGATCGGCGAGTGAAAGTGCGCGAGCTTGAAGAGGCCACAGGCTTATCACATGACTCAGTGATTTCGATTTTACATAAATATTTGAACATGAAAAAGCTTTGCGCAAGATGGGTGCCGCGTTTGCTCACAATCGACAACAAACGCATTCGTTTGACAACTTCAAAGGTGTGTTTGGCGATGTTCCAGAAAAATTCGGCTGAGTTTTTGCGCCGTTTCGTAACCGTGGATGAAACCTGGATTCACCACAACACACCAGAAACCAAGGAACAGTCAAAACAATGGACTTCTCCTGGTGAATCGAAGCCGAAGAAGGCCAAGGCGGGTTTGTCAGCAAACAAGGTCATGGCGACAGTTTTTTGGGATGCGCGCGGTGTTATTCACATCGATTACCTTGAAAAGGGTAAAACGATCACCGGCGCATATTACGCAGAGCTGCTGGATCGATTCCAATCCGATTTGAAGCAAAAACGGCCGCATTTGGCGAAGAAAAAAGTTCTTTTTCACCAGGACAACGCACTGGCGCACAAGTCCGCAGTCGCAATGGCAGAATTGCATAATTTAGGCTACGAACTCATCCAGCATAGTCCCCAGATTTAGCCCCCTGCGACTATTTCTTGTTTTCAAGCATGAAGAAATGGCTCGAAGGTAAGATATTTGGGTCGAATGAAGAGGTCATCGCTGAAACAAACGCTTATTTTGAGGGGCTCGAGAAATCGTATTACTGGTATTTGGAGGGCATCAGAAAAATTGGAGAAACGTTGGATGAAGTGTGAGTGAAGTGATGTAGAGCTAAAAGGAGACTATGTTGAAAAATAAAATGTATTTATACCGTAAAGAGTGTTCCTTATTTCATTTTTCAGGGACTTATTGACCCACCCTCGTATGACACAGTCGCTTCTGGCGGACCATGCGTAGTTCATCAGTTCTCTTGTTTTTTTTTAGGTCTATTTTCCTTTTTAGTTCACCTATTGGAGCTTCTACTGATATCCGAGTACGTTGATCCCTTTTTAGGTAGTTCATCTGCTGTCTCGTTACGTTCTATATTACTATGTCCAAGAACCCAGCAGAGAGTTACGTCATGGGTGTTGCATATTTTCTTCAACGTATTACGGCATTTGGAAACTGTTTTCGATCTGACTCCCTCGCTGTCTAGTGCTTTGATTGTCGCTTGACTATCCACGAAAATTGTAATCTTTGAAGGATTTAGTGATTTGCTATGTATAGTCTGTACTGCTCTATAAATAGCGAATACCTCAGCTTGAAAGATTCTACAGTCATTCGAGAGTTTGTATGAGTGGTTGATTTTAAGCGACTCACAAAAACACTTCAGAGCCAGATCCGATATCCATTTTAGACCCGTCAGTCTAGAGCTGAATGTCATGTAAATTAATTAATTCAAGGGCTAGGTAGACCTTTTAATACAACACATTGAAGCAACTGCGCATTTTTATCGCGTAAAATACTTAAAAACGGGAAATTTTACAATGATCCCAAGCACTCTTTAAAGTTTGGACAAGTTATCGACTGAAAGAACACTCGACATTATGGTTTGGACACCACAGTCTTTTGATCTCAATTGAATTGATCTCTTGTTGGATGAGCCAGACAGAAGCGTAAGAGAAGTTTGCCCCACTTCCGTAGAAAACAGAAATTACGATTATTAAAAAGAATGCCAGAACTTTGTGAAGCAATAATGAAACAAATTTTTGTAATAAAACTATTATTTTGAAACCTTTTTGTGTTTTTCTTATTTACATGAATATTATTTAATTACTTATTACCAGAAGTCCGTTTTCATTTTCCTTACCTAAGAATTGCTGATTGCATAGGGTGGACAAATATTAGTACTTCAGAGCTGTAGTATTTGTTATACATTCTCCAAAAAGTTACACAATTTAGAAATTGAGACGGGCGAGTTTCGATATAAGTTAAACTCTTAACTGGATCGCTTTCATTCGAAGACTTTGTAGGAAAAAGTAGGGAGGCATAACATAACCTACACTACTCGCTACTCCATCGACCATCTATATTCTTTACTTATTTGCAGGAAACACAGGTGTCAGGCTCTGCAGACAGCCTTCTATTACTGGTCGACATTTTGCAATTGGAAAAAAACCAAAGGTTTGGATCTTCTGCATGTTTGAACTCGTTGAGGAGCCGCCTTCCTCGAAACACACGCTGTTTCCTCGGACTTAAAATGGCATAAGACTTATATCGGAGGTTTTCATGCATCACACCGCGAATTAGTCGCTCAGGCAGTTAAAGGTCCCTTACAATACCTCACCTACGTCCCAGGATCTTGGTGAATACGAAGCACAAGTTCCGGACTTTTCTTGCTGTTCGAACGTGTTGAATGCTTTTAACAGAAGTCTCCAACCCGACGCGAACCTTGTGGACCATCGACCGGGCGACTTTCAAAATGAGCGATATCACTCTCCTCTAGTTATACAGATATGGCAACAATCATGGCGTGTCTTTTCATTTCTTGTGTTTGGTATTTTACTGCTCCTGGGAAAAATTTAAACTTCTGCTATCAACGCGGTTAATACTACGACTGAACAAAGACATGTCCTCAAACAGCCTTCGCACCCTGTACAGTTACATACGGTTAAGATTAACATTTTACATATTCAACTTCGTGCTAACCCGGAGTAAGTATCAACATTAAAGACGTCATCCATTACATTGCCTACGCGTGGAATGCTATATCATTGCGTTGGGTGATACTTTTTCACAGACAAGGAGCGCTTCATTTTCAGGTGCAATATTAAACCACATTTTTATTTTGAATTAAACTTTTTGCAATTGGATTAAACCCCTTTTGCAAACGGATTAGACTTTTTTGCAACTAGATTAAACCGGGATGCGAATTGAAATTGAAGGGGTGCGTTCAAGGTTCCCACAATTTTAACAACAATTGCTTGATTGTTATGCGCGGAGTTTCGTTTTAGTTTTTCTAATGAAACATTTAGCACTTTAATTACTTTTAATGGCGATTATAGTATTCCCATTTTGTGCCTTATTCTATTGCAATTGTGACTTCGGGCCCAAATGTTGAAAATGGGCGTAAATAGCCCTAACGGCAACCGTTCAAGAGTCATAGTTCTCTTTAGCAAGGAACTTATGTAAGGGTGGATGTCTACGCTAGAGCAGACACATTTAGACCAAAGAAAATCCATTGTGATATCACTGGATCTACCTGTATTCAACCAACATTCCGGGCTAATTAAAACAATCAATTAAAGGAGTTTCCAGGTGGAGTAATCTTCTTTTGGATAGTGCTGGACAGGTACAAAGAAAGTGGAGGACTGATTCCTTCTCCTCTTCGTCTGTGCAGCTCTTGCAAAAATCATTCGAAAAGAGGCCTACCTTTTTAGCACGTGAATCTATAGGACAGAGTGCCCGTGAAGACATCTATGACGGAGCTGATTTGTAATTGATCTAGCTTAGGCCAAATCTGTTTTGAAAACCATCTGTGGTTGGCTTTACTGATAGCATCCAGCTTGAGTAAGTAACGGATGGGCCATCTGCTGGTTTCTTTTTAAATGACATGTTATTTTGACACTGACAGCTCTTTCGCGCTCAAAAAATTATAGCAACACAGTTCATATCTTCGCGATACAAAATGAATCGATTTTCGCTTAAACAACGTTGAGAAATATGTAAAACGTATTTCCAAAGTGAGTGCTGTGTTGCCACATGTAACAACTGTGCCTGCTGTATGCAAGTTTGTGAAACAAGTTCGTGAGATCGGCATGCTAATTGATAACACAAGAGTTATCTTTGTGTTCGTGCTGTGCGCTCAGCCGAGAATATTGTTGCTGTTGCCGAAAGTGTGCGCCTAAACCCGAAATAAGAGACATTATTGGCCCATTTTTCTTCGAAAATTAACTTGGTAAAAACATTACGGTCAACGGAGAGCACTACAGAGGCATGATAACCGATTTTGTTTGGCCAAAAACTGAGGAAATGAACTTGGACGATTCCTGGTTCCAAAAAGACGACGCTACATGCCATACAAGTTGAGAAACAATCTAACTTTTCCGCACTAAGTTGGACTCTTTTTTCTTTGAGGGGTGCCGTTAAAGATAGATGTTATGCTGACAACCCAGAAACAATTCAGGCACTTAAGCACAATATTGATCGAACTATTCGTGAAATAGAGCCCCGAACCATTGAAAATATACTGCAAAATTGGGTTGACAGGATGGGCTACTGTAAAGCCAGCCACAGCAGCCATTTAAATCAAATTATTTTCCATAAATAATCGAAAAGTCTACTCTCTTTGAAATTTTGAAAACTATTAAATGAATTTTTTTTTATAGCAATTTTAAAAAGAAACAAGCAGAAACCTAAGTATTGCGTCCCTCGCAAAATACTAAGGGTAGTGCCTTTTCTGGCAAGCTCGTCAGCGTTACAATTTCCTGGTATGTCTCTGTGGCTAGGCACTCAGCACACGTGAATGTTGAATTGCTCAACCATCTACACGAGAGACTAGCGGCAATTTAGAGCGACCTTAAATGAGTACGATACCAGGACCTTTATTGCCGTTTGGTTGTCCGTGAAAATACAAATATCAAGGACAGGGCTTCCATAATCCATTATTTCCGCCTGAAATACGCTACAATGATCTGGAAAGCGGAAAGCAGCAAGGAACTTGGTCGAACAAAATTTTGAAGTCAATGTAGTTTGGATCAGCCGATCAAATAAATAATTTGCTAAAAACTGAAGAGGGGAGGGAGAGGAATTTATTTATTTTAGCTAATATAAGCTGGAGAACCTTAAAAACTAAAAACTA
This sequence comes from Pocota personata, assembly GCA_963082735.1. Taxonomy (NCBI): domain Eukaryota; kingdom Metazoa; phylum Arthropoda; class Insecta; order Diptera; family Syrphidae; genus Pocota; species Pocota personata. The sequence continues at coordinate 271,278,225 of OY720429.1, forward strand.
AGCCAACTTAATTCGAGATGGAAGGGGGAGAGAAATAGAGGTCAGATCAGGAGGAGGGAGTGTTATGAAGTAGGTTAGGGTATTCCGTAGTGAGATTTTGCTACTATTAAAATCAAAAATGGTTAGCGAATTATTTGCAATGAGCAACATTCTAGTAGGTTAGTGGTAACCATAATTGCTGCGATGAGTAACAAGATGAAAGAGAGGTACAGCGTATTGAAAGAAATCATTTGCAATAGAGCAGTGTAATCAATGTTTCCTGCTACCAACTGATGCAGAAAGAGTATATAATTCTATATACTCTTTCTGCATCAATATGAGAACGAAAATCACGTGTTGAAGTGACTGAGGGTACGAATTCATCACGAGAGGGAGAACCTATCCAAATCTTCCTGTAATAGGCAGGAATTAGCAGTAGATGGTAGACGGTTAGATCAGAGTCCCTGATGATACGTTCAACATCGTCTATAGCTAGGATAAAGATCAATGGTCCAAGATGGCTAACTTGAGGGACCCCTGAAGTTGATATAATAGCATCAGATACTGAAGATTTAAAACGGACTTTATATTGGCTTTGATCCACGAAATAAACCTCAATTGAAAACTGGCGAGGAAAAGCCTTCAACTTCATTGCCATTCTCCAATGCGCAGTGTATTGTGACACAAATTCAGTTAAATTTGAATTGAACATACGAGTTCATTATGAAGGCAGTGACATTCAATGTCCAAACAGTCAAAATTGTCCCTTCAGCATGGGAGTCATCCAATTATTAAAAATATCAAATCATTCACGCCGCGTGCACACTGTGTGTACTGCGAGTGATTAATTTTCATTCTTTTGGTCAAAATCTTATCGTTCAAGGTCACTAAAATTGTTTCGTTTCGAGTTCTAAAAATACGAAAAGATTAAAAATACACCCCAATGAATTAAAAGACCCCCTAACGGGTGATACGATGCGATACGATTAGTGCAATTTATCAAACAATACGTTTCATTGTTTTTCGAATCGCTATACAGCTTTCTGATAACAATCAACGATAAATGATAAAGCGTGTGTTAAAGGTCATTCACCCACTAATTGTGCTGAGTTAAGAGCAAGGATTTTCCAATTTTGCTATTATTGCTTAGCCTGCACCGATAAGCTGACAAATGTTTATTAATTTTTGGTTCCCAAATCATGCTGTGGAAATGTTTTGACAAGTTTTCTTCTACTAAATTGGATAGATAAAGCGGTTAAGTGCTCTGTTTATCTTAAACCCACATGTGATAGGTATTCCCAACAGATATTTACCAAAAAAATATAACCCAACTGAACATTATTGAAATCGAAACAACTTATTGTAACCACAAAAATTATTTTCTGCTAACATTTTGGCTAATTAGCCACCTATGTATGTATGTGGCAGCTAATTCATGCGCACGCCTCACACTGTCAACAGATTTTAAGGCCCAATTAAGTGGGTAAACAAAAGTGCACAACCTATTCCACTGCAAAACCGTTTCAATACATAAAATTTATGCTCAATTTCCGGTTTTTCATTGTCTAGCACACTCGTTTTCCATAGTAGGTACCGGTTAAGACGGCGACAACGACGACAGCGACGAGTAGTGCAACTGCAATGGATTGTCACCCCATTTCGCTCTAGCGCAGCATTACATTAGATAACCTTACACTTGCAATGCATCAGATTCAGCCGTCATTGTAAAGCGTTTACGTAACCACGGGAGTTGAGGATTTTTTGCAAACGTTTTTCCTTACCTTGTAGGCTCCGTCGTATTGGGCAACCTCCTCGCCGAGAAGGAAGACTCTTTCGTCGCGAGTCATCTCCTCGTCCATCGCACTATTCAGGGCATCACGGTTGGTCAGTTGTTTGGCAGCTAGGGCTCGGGACGTTGTCGAGAATGCACGACGAGCTGAAGAGGCAACGATTGGCAACATCATAATTTAGCAGTTACGATCGAAAATGGTTGAGGTGAATTAAAAATTTTCGTAGGAAAAAGGTCCTTTGAAATTAGAAAAATATAAATTGTTTTGAAACGGTCGTTTTTTTTTATTCGATCTCTCTTCAACACGAAGGGTGAATGGAGGTCGGCGATTATTGACGACGATTTATTTCACACTGAAATATCTTCAAGCACTAACGATAAACGTCAAAATATCCCCAGTTGACAGTTGTGGGTGGGATAAAATAAAAGAATTTGCAAAAGTGCTCAGTGGGATTGCAATATCATGGTGATGTGCAATGAATGAAAAAAAATCTAGTACAATTGAGTAAAAGAATTTTACGTTGGTAGGTACCTAGGGGGCGTTCTAAGTTGAAGCAATAACCCAACTAATTGTTAAGCTGGGTATAAACCTTCGTGGTACGATGTACGTGGTCGATGTTCGATGATATAATTTCAAATTCATTATTTCAAGATGTACATACATCGTTATATTGTTTGCAGTGGTAACGTAGTAAGTAAGAGTTCTTCGAACGCCAGATTACTTTCATCGTGGTTGGAATACTGCTCGTTTTTTTAACTATCGATTCAAAGTGAAGACTTTTATGTAATTAGACGTACCCCAATACGAATTCCCTTGGAAGAATTCCAGTCCTTTTAATAAAAAAAAATCGAGTTAAATTAACAAAACATAAGACTGTTGTTTTGTAAACAGAGCTGTAAAATACAAGTACAAGTACAATTACCTCGTATTTTTTTTTTTTTAAAGTACAAGTACAATTCCTTGGTACTTTTACTTAAAAATTGCAAGTACCAGTACCGGAAATTGTACTTACACTTGCAATTCCTTTGAAGCACTTGAAAAGCTGGTTATTTATGATACATAAAGAGTTTCTCCAACATATTTCTTAATGATATTCTTATTAGTTAGCAAAACAGTATTATTAGCTTTTACATCAACATTTTTTGAATAGAGCACTTCTCAATAAACATTTATTTTTCATACATTCGTCACTATTTGTGTCAATGTCCAAGTACGTAACCAGTTTTTCAAGTGCTTCGAAGGAATTACAAGTACAAGTACAATTCCCGCTAAGTACCAAGGAATTGTACTTGTACTTGAAAATAAATAAGTACGAGGTAATGTACTTAAGTTGTACTTCAGTACCAAAATACTTAATTACGTTACAGGTCTGCTTGTAAAATGTTAGTAATATATTAACTAGGCACTAAAATGTGTCAAGACACAACCTACTGAACCTAAAATTGGCTAAGAATGCAGGCAACTTCATAATTGTCAAATGCTGCAATTTTTGTTCATTCCAATTCAACCTGATCTTCATTTTGCGTTAAAATCGTTTCCGTTAATGTGTAAAAACCATTGAAATTATACAGTAGTTTCAGAATAAAATTCCTAACTAACTGATTTCGACGTTTTGTACAAGTCATCCAAATTTAAGGCATGTATTTTAATCAAAAAATTCTTCTGGTTAAAATACAGTCAACTAATGGAAAAAATTAACTACTTTTGCAATAAATTCAAAGTCCCAGTAGAAATCAGCGATGACTAATTAGTTAGTGTCTAGAATAATGTACGTGCACAATGTCATTCAATTTTAGTTACCAACAATTCTGAACATCTACTTGTTTTAATTAATTCAATTATGGAATGATTCTATGAATTTTTTCTCTTGTTCTTATGTAGCTAAGTGTTCTAGCGAGAAATTCTTTTGCTATATCCTTTTCATATTTCCGCGTTGGCGCTAGTAGTGGAAAGTTTCGACGGCCCTGTCATCGTGGTACGAAAAGTCGTTTTGCTACATTCTAGCAGAGCGCTTGGAACACGCCGATCCTTGATTTTCGCGATAACTAGTATATACTTCCTAGGTCTGATCTAGAATGGAAACCTGAAAATGCCCAATAATAAAATGTAAAAATCAAAGCAAGCACACATCATATAATTTTAATAAAAAAATTAATATTAAGTTATAAGAACAATATGGAGATACTTTTTCCTATCGCAGCAAGGTCATAAGATGCGATATCCCGGATATCTTTAGCCGATATAGGTTATCGTTGTTGTTGTATTTAACAGACACATTTCTCGCTAAGCTTACTACATATAAGATACAAAAAAACATACCTGATAAGCGTGTTGCACTTACGGTTCCCTCAGAGATTTTACTCCCATTAATTAGTGGACAACATTTGTGGAACACGAGCTGTTAAAAACATACATACACTCTCGCTCTCTAATTCTCTTTTATTTTTTTCTAAAAAAAAAGAGAGGCATATTCTGTAGTGTTCTTTAAATTTGTTGTAGCTATTTTATATTAAAGTAGAAAGTACAACTGTTTCTGAATTGTGTGTAATTGCAAGAATTTATTCAAAACAACTTATCCATCATAGGTCTCCCAGGGATTCGTAAGAGAAAAACGCTTAATATGTGTCTGAGGTCGTGGTGTTAGATTCATGTTAAGTTCTTGCAGCCCCGCAAATTTGACGTTTGATTGTGACACAGTCACAGACACATATGCTGATCAGCCCTTAACTTGACCTCATTTAACTCATTGGTATTTTCTATATTTATTGCTAGAGTCCACTGAGCAAATACTAGTCTCAAGAGCACTTAGCAAAAATACTTCTATTCCACTGTAGAGAGACCACTATCAACAGACAGTACTGACATAATAATATTCTGTTATTTCTTTTCAATAGACATGTTCCACAGTTGTCTAAATACGGCTCGGTTGTCAAATCTATGCCATTCGTTGAAGCGTTACCATCCGGCAAACATAATTGCTTTGTCACTTTGCAGTCAGTTTTGCTGCCAAAAGAACAACAATTTTCGTCGGCAAAGGTTGCACTCTTGTCCCCAATTTTCTCACGAAATGGATAATATAGCAAAAGTTTGGCTAGGGCCATTGCCTCCAGATTCGCCGTACGTTAAGCCCTTCCGTTTGTATTTTATACAAAATGGTGTCGAGAAGAATTGGGATCTCCTGAAGGTGCACGACAGCGTTGCCATAATTATTTTCAACAAAACACGGAATGCCTTGGTTTTTGTTAAACAATTTCGGCCAGGTTCGCCTTTTAATAGTTTATTGATTAATAAAGGTTATTTTATACTTTTTTGTTTTCGCCCTATCAGCGGTTTATCATAGCGTTGTCACTTCCGCTGGCGCAGATATTGGTGATGTAGATTTGAACAAATTTCCGCCGAAATTGGGAATTACACTTGAGTTGTGCGCTGGGATTGTGGACAAGGACAAGAGTTGGGTTGAAATTGCCAGAGAGGAAATAGTGGAGGAGTGTGGCTATGATGTCCCATTGAAGAGGATCGAGGAGGTGCTGACTTTTAGGTGAGTTTTCTAACGGAAGCTGATTTTCCATACCTTTACATACGAATTGACTCGTGTCTTTAGGTCTGGTGTTGGCTCATCGGGGTCACAGCAGAAAATGTACTACTGTGAGGTAACTGATGACGATAAGGTTACCAGCGGTGGTGGGGTCGACGAAGAGCTCATCGAAGTCGTAGAGTACAGCTTGGAGAGTACTAGGAAACTGGTTGCACAGGGCTCTGTGGTTAATAGTCCACCAGGTTTTCTCTTCGGGATTCTTTGGTTCTTAGCCAATAAAGCCCCCAAAGCGTAGAGATGCTATATGTGTGAATCAGCCGTGCAGCGTACGGTTGCATCTCAGTTCTCTTGAATCACCAAACAAATCAATAAAAATACAAACAAACATTCTTTAACAAATGCGACGTGATTGTATTATAATTTTAATAAAAAAAAAAAAAGTTAGTTTATAATAAAACCAGACGCGAATTGGAAGTGAGCAGAGTTTTATTGGATTGCTAGAGGTAAAGTTGCGTTCATGCCTGATTGAAGCGGAAGTAGAGCAGTGTTTATTATGTGCTACGAGACGAGAGGCATGACAGACGATTTTCAGATAACTATACCCGCGACTTGTAATGATTATACGTGACGAATTCACAAATTTTTAAGAAAAAGAAGTGTGCGTCACATTTGCTAAATCTGATTGAATCATTATGTAACAGGATGTATTTAGACCACACTACCATCAAATAATTTCTGTAGGGGTGTCTTATCAGAGTGTATCTTCACGCTGTCATAAGGAAAAGAAAATTGAAGTAATAGTGAATATTCATCGACATAAATAATAAATACTTTATGATACATTGTATTATGTTGAATTTCATGCGGCAACCCTACCAGGAGCGTCTCTCAATTGTGTCTGTCTGTACGCACGATTTCAGCCTAAACGGCTGGTTGGATTGTCACCCGGGGTCACAAATCGAGGCGAAATCGAAATTTTCATTCTAACCCCAAAAATATCGGTCCTTTTTTCATGGCCGATTGTGTGATAAGAATTGATTTTCTCGAAAACGGCCCTAACGATTTTGATCAAGTTCGATATTTGAATTATGGTGGCGTACCACGTTTCCGCTAAAAATACGTGCAGGTAACGTTACTTTGCTTATTGACTGGTTTTTAAAAATTTACTATTTCTCGGCTATGTTCGGGGTTAATATCTAAACACATATTTTTCATTGGCACATTCATGTGGCAGAATTTCTTTAAGAAAATTGCCTGCAGGTACAACCTGTTGAGTGGTCTACCACAGGGGCGACATCTAGGTCCTTTACTTTTCGTTTTATTTTCAAATGACTATCAGAATTAGCATATTTCTTTTCGTTATGTTATCAATTCGCGTTTTTTTAAGTTTTAGCGTTTACAAAAATAGTGCTGTCACTAAGTTTTTTGAAAAAAGTAAATGCGTTAAGTTAGGTTACGTCAAAAGACATACTATAAGCATTAAGTTTAGCTTAGATTGTCATGCATGAGGCCAGTAAGTTAAGTAACATAGTCAAGTTACTTAAACTAGTTTTAAGCGTTTATCTGTCTAGCAAATAAGAGATGTTGAATTGTAGAGAGTATTGAACCCTGGGAGAAACACCGGCATTAGTCGTGTGGATGATGCAATTTGTCTCTAGCTTTTGCCCTAATTTTTAAATTCTTTACTAAGTACCTGTGATTAGTACAGCAGTGAAGTGCTTCCATCGGCTTATTTTGTGTACTAAAATTTTAGTTTGCTTTAATATTTTGTAAATGAAGAAAACGTCTATCCATCACTTAATAGATTTCACTTCAAACACTTCCTGAAAGAGCTGTAATATATATTTGTTTGATTGGAATTGAAAATGTATTTATTTGATTGTCCAAACAAAAACGCACTACTCGTGACATTTCGTTGAATTTCATAATTAACTCAGCGATCATTCTCATCTGGATAACGGTAAAAAGTCATGGCCACAACCAGTTGTCAAAGTGTACACAGCACAGCGGCTAAATACACTCATCGCCATAAAAAGTGAACCTAATTTCGGTTTTTTTCGTAATATTTTAGTTTATTTGCAAGTAAAATTTATAAAAAAAAAAAAACAGAAATAATATTAACAATAAGGGAAATATCGGAAGAAAAGGCAACATTTTGATCCATCGTCGGGTTGTCGGAAAAGACTCAAAATCGGGAAAAATCAAACATATATCGGGAGATATATGTAACAACGTTGGCTCCACGTCTATTTCGCATATTGCACAGACAATTTGGTTGGAACTTTGCCGCAGATTAGCCGACACCATGCACATTTTATTATAGGAGTTGTGCTTATTCTTCACAAAATTTTCCGTTTACTTAGTTACGCCAATATCTAAATGTGTACCAAGTTTAACTTGTTCCAATGCTTTTCGTGGCAACTAATAATGGCGCTGGCGGCTAGAAACTGACAAAACATCAGATACACCTGCGCGATTTGGCGCTTGGCTGACCTCATAACTAAAAAAAAACATCTGTCTACCCTTTATTAAGACAGATTAAACCATCTTCATGTGACACCTGAATATCTATTTGCTTTTCTTATCTCCAAGCAAGATTTGCTTTTTGTTATGTCTTGGAGCATGGGGGAATTTTCTGTGGTCAGTCGGCGGTAGACGTGGATAGATGGTATGAGTACTCATATTTTCAGGAAGTAAGCAATTAATTGTTTATTGTCATAATTCATTAGAATCACAACAATAATCCAAATCCATCCAATCCAAAACTAAACTACATACTAATTTATTTGTTTCCGCAGAAGCATGCAACAAGCAATAAAGATTAAATATCAACAAGGTTGATTAAAGTGGACGCCGCAAATTAAAAAATGTGCAATGTTTAATGATTTTAACGGAAATTCAATCTAAATAGATAGTATATTATCAAAAATTATAACAAAATGAAAACAAACGAATTAATCAGACGCACGATATCTTATGCCAGATATCCACATTTCACTAATTGGACCTCATTCATTAAAGTCTTACCCAAAATAATATCAAGAATAGATTGTACATAGCAAACTAGTAATCTATAGTTCAACCAATAAATCAAATAACGTTATTTCGGCGTCACGAAAAAATCGCTTCACTTTTATTCATAAAGGGTTACCCCAAAGGACTTAGACTAAAGTTTAGTGCTGGTCCGGACCTAATTCAAAAGGATATGAACAACTTTATACTTATTCAGGACACGAGCGTTTTGTGAAGAAGGGGGCAGAGACAGAGAGAAAAACAGATTCGTGTAGGTGGTTTGAAACTCAGGTGGTATTAAGTTCCAGTAAACTCCAAGAGTGGCGTCCAGATAACTGGAGAGTATTTTTGTTTTGCTGTTATTGCCGTTGCATATGATTCACAGTATTTTGTTCCATCGTCCTGATGTCATCATCACGATCAATTTGCATTTCAGTTGTAAACTAGGCCAATGACTGCGTATCTAATACAACTGAAATAATATTTTGAGAAGCAAGCTAAAATGCCATGTTTTCGACTTAGTGCTGATATGTATGTACGTACTATTTATGTACTATGTACTATGTACTCATAAGTATCATACTTATTTCGTCACCCCTGTATTTAAGTGTTGCATCTTCATTATCAAATCGGTACAGATGTTTAATTTAAACACTGGGGTGATGATTTCTAGTTCACAGAGAAGCCCCGGCATACGTCTTTATTGTTATCTAGCAGACCCTCTCGTGATCTTTCGTTTAAAGATTGTAGATCAATATTTCTTACGGTTAAGTTAGAAAATGATGCGCATTATATTACAATACATTGAAGAAAACCCCATCAAAATTAGTCGAGTGGATCTTGAGCTATAAACTGTCACGCAGCCACATAGAGAGGGAAACATTTTCAATTTTATTTAGAGAAGAAGAAGAGATAGAGACTAGAATCTCCGTAAATAAAGAGTTATTCATTTTGAGGTTGGAATTTCTAATCCCTACCATATGGCATCTGTCAAATCCTTCTGTCATCCAAAGTTGCAAGTAGTTATTCTTGCTTGGTATTTTACAATATGGATCGCTTAACTACCGCTCAACGCTTTTAAATTGTTGCCTGCTGACCATAGAATGCGCAGAATATTCGCCGATTGGATGCTGGAAAATCAGCAAATTGACTCTTATTTTTTGAATAAAATCTTTTCCAACGATGAGGTCCATTTCTCGCTCGGCACCTACGTAAGCAAACAAAATTAAATCTAAATGTGATCGTTGAGAGGCTATTGTATTCACCACGATTGAAAGTTTGGTGCCAGCTGTGGACAGGCGCATTGACATTACATGACAGCGACGCATGCGTGAGTATTGGAAACAGAACGGCGAAAATGGGTTAAGTGGTTAATGAGGGCAAAACGAAATGAATGCTGTCATTAACAAAGAATACTAAACATCGGCAACTTGGACAGAACGTCACAATGGGCAGCTACAACTTTGTGATAGTTTAGGACTCTGTCTCCGCAAAGATTCAAGCAAAGAATCACTCTTGCCAACCTTTGTGATGGTGAAGGTGACTTTTTATAAATCCCTCATCATCCCAGTCCTACTACACGGCGCAGAAGCATGAACGTTATCAAAGGCAGATGAAGCACCATCGGTTGTTTTGAAAGAACAATTTTTTGAGTGAATCTTGGTCTCGTTTCTATCGACGGGGTGTGAAGAAGATACAAAATGAATGAAGTCACCAGGATTCGAATTCAGCGCCTCAGATGTCTAGGACATGTAGAGCGAATGAACATTAAGGCTCCGGTCTGGAATGTTTTCGAATCCATCCCAGAGGGACGACGCGGTAAAGAAAGAGTTCACTTAAGGTGGTGCATTAAATTGAAGAGGGATCTCAGCCGGACTGTAGTTCCATCTATAGTTGTTCCAACACAAACGTGAGGATAGTTTGAAGTCTCAGGGGCACAAATGTACATATGTATGGACCCATATGAGCTCTGTTTTACTAAACTCCACAAGCCATTTATTGTACAGGTCTTGAGGATGTCTAAGGGCTGGGTTAGTGTAGATGCCATGGCCCCAGCACATGTGAAGCACTTACATGTGTGCGCGAGTCATAAAGGCAATCTGACTGATCGTTATTAATAGACCTCGGCTTACGTTTAAATAGATAATGTTTAGTGACATTTTTAGAAATTCGTCTCAAAACTTACTTTCTTCTTGATTTTGGATCCGGATGCTTATCATATTCGCTGGATTTCCTACTAATCCACCTATCGCACCTGATAAGTTGACCCAACAAGTTGTTGGTTTCGATGCTGTTTGCCAACTTCATAGATGACAAAGCGTATCAGGGAGGAAGTCATTTAACTTAATACTGAGACAGGCCGCTGTAGAGTGCGGTTATGCCTAAATGCATTTGCAGATGGACTTTGATAAGCTCTTATGGATGTGTATAACAAGCAGTGTGACCAGCAGCTAGCTTCAAATTATCCAATTTGCTGGGAAAAGTGTAATATTTATATTTATAAAAATTTTACTTGGACATTTTTATTCATATTTCACTTTACAATATGCTTGTTGTTTATCTAGAAAATAAAGAAATGCAGCATTTCCAAAAACTTAATTCTTAAGGGCATACACCATTCGCGGCGTTCGTTCGTAAGTAATTATGTAAGCTAATTTCTGGCTGCTGGCTGGGCACATACTAACTGGAGCTACTTATAGAGTGCACTATCAGCTTAAGCCTTAATGTAAGAATATATGTAAATGGGTGTAAGGCGATAGCCGTCATATTTTTCGATAATGTACGATAGAATTATTTGGCAATTTTCAGTTTCCTGAAAACACCTTAAAATACACGTGTGACCCGTCATCTTTGTGGTGTGTAGGCTGACCTCGGTCGCGGTAAGGATTTTAATCTGCTAAATTTGTCATTTCGGGCAGTTTATTAAAATTTAAAAAAAAAAAAAATATTGAAACCAGAAATCTAGCAGCTTTCAAAAATGATTATACCTATGAAGCTAGCAAAAATAAGATTTTCGGTGCTGGTAGAGTAGAAAGAAACTACGCAATAATGTCCTATGTTGGGTAAGCTTTGATGAGGAAGCCAATGACGATACTCCCGATTCTGTTTGTTACTGCCCAAGCGTTTGATACCTAAGAAACAAAGCTTTAGGAATCTTATATTTGCATGACATTGAAGAGCTATCTGATGTATCACGCTCAGATCTGTACAGATTCGCAACGACTAAAGGCCGGCTAAAAGCATCTAGAAAGGATTCACGAGTGTAAAAAAGATAATAATTTTTACTCTAATTGCCATCACAATGGGTGCACAACAAAAACTGGCTTTTTCTTATTTTCTGGATTAACAAGGAAAGAAAAGCGAATGTGAGGGTACGGAACAGTAACTGCAGATCTTTTTTATTTTGAACTTTGATCAATCAACTTAAACTTAATATACTTCTACCAATTGTTAATATTTACAAGCTTCAACATAGACATTGCAACTACTTACCGCCTTTTGACAATGTTCTGTGATCCTCATCGATAGAAACTTCCGCAATTCATAACATTATAAATTTAGCTATTAACATATATTTTTCTCTAAATATTCCACTTTTATATGCGATTATTTTTTCCAAAATATTTATTTTCAACGACTTAAAAATATCTCACTAGTGGAATATTATATTCCACTCTGGTCACACTGGTAGCAAGCAGCGCCAGCTCTTGCCGTTGCCAAACAACCGAGATACCAACGGCAAGAGTAACTGCATTTTTGCCAGACATGTTATTTGTTAAGTTCAGTTATTTTTAAGAGAGGGAACAAAGGCTTCATTAAAGAATCATTTCGCCGGCAAAAAACTGGTGTGTTTGAAAGGGAACAATGTCCGGTTTTTCGGCGGCCTATTTGTTGGTGGCTCGACGGAAACTAGACGGCAAATTCCTCATAGTGGAACATGCAATCAAATGGGAGCTTTCACACGACCCGGTCCCAGCCCGATCGCCGTGTATCTGCCGGTCGCCTTCATTTTTTTTAAATTTCGTGGTCCAATAGAACTGACATGTGGCTCGAAAGTAAAATAAATGTTAACATGAGTCCTTGGATGCTAGACTCAGAAAGAAACTTATAAAAACTCGAGATTACCATTGTTTTCTAGATCTTCCTGATTTCATTTACTCCGTATGCTCAAATCAGGCCCCCACAAAATTACATCTTTATTAGAGAGGACGACAACTCCATTCAAGTTAAACAACAACCAACTGATCGCCATAAATGGATTATTTTTTTTGAAATGAAAAAGGAAAACAATGCCAGTCAACGGTAATGTTCAGCGATTTCTATTGTTCCACGGCATAGTTTTGGTTTTGTTAAAAGCACTAAAGCCAGATCTTCTAGAGATCCACAGCGACGGCGGCGGCGGTGCGACACATGCATCGCCGAGAACATCATTAAATGTTCCACTCTGCTATTGCTGGTTATCCCCGGACAAACACACATACGGCCAGCATGTACCGACCCATGGCGCAAAATGATCCAACCAATTTAAGGTAATATCAATTCGAGGCTAATTGGTTTCGGATTTATAGACCTGTGTGAAATATTTATGTTTGTGTCAAGAATGCAGCGCTGGTAATTGTCTGAATTGCAGCACCATCATAGTAGCAGCAGCAGTCCAGCCCGATTGCAGCCGAGGAAAATTAATCCAAATTGAACGGCGAACGTCGAACGTCGTAGTCGTAGTCGTCGGTCTTTGTCGAACGTATGGGCATAGATATAGTCTGGCGCACGAAACGCTCGTAGATCCAGTAAACACATGCCTTCTATGGACAACCCGATATCGGTCTTCTTCTTCTGCACCACTCCCGTCTGGGACTTTCTCTGTACGTTTGGGAATTCCTCCACATGGAAGCTGAAATCCTTCGGAATGATAATAATATTGCGATAAACAAATTTATTACCACGACCGTGTGAGATCTGATACAGCTCGCTATTAAGACGGGGCTCTTAATTTTCACTGCGGCTTGACCCAAGTTATACGTCAAGGCGGGGAAATATGTGTCTCATTCCCGATCGAATCGAATCGGTGGCATTCGATCGTGCAACGTTCACGGTACACCACCACCGCCCGACACCGTTGTCGTCGTCACCACCGCCACCTGATTTCTAATTATTAAGTACTATGTTCGCTTTGATTGGTACAAGGATACCGTCCGGCTGCCGCCGGCTCCATCTGTTCACACGTTCGCGAGCGGAGTGCATAATTTGAATATGGGAACAAATTATGATAGTAAAGTTGATTGGTCATTTACCCGCTTAAAATGCACAACAACGCTAACGTATACTCGTATGTGCTGTGCAGAGCCGGAGAAAATGAAGCAATAACAAGTGCATCATGGATGGAGAGCCAGAACCCCACACATATGAGGATTTCGCGTGATGACGCTATCTATCGAGGTTCGATGGATGCAGCAAGAGCAGCAGCAACGGCCAACAACGTTCTGTGAACTGTGGGAAACCAGTTTACCGAAGAGGATCCTCGTCGGATATTGGCAGCGCTCTGTGGAATCGATCCGAGTTAGCAAACGGCCGACAACAGTTCGTTTTTTAAGTGATTTACATGCATTTCTGCTTATTTACATCCCCGGCCGTATGTGAGTACTTACGCTTACGTGTTCGAACAGCGATCGAATCCGCGCTCATCCGTTCATTCTTTGGCTGCTTATTTATTTTCTTGCCTTCACACTGTGGATTTGTGAAGGAATTCTTTTATTTTATTTTTTTCTGTTTTTAGGGAAATTGTATCCCCATTATGCTTCTTAGCTATAGTGTGGAAGTTATAGGGTGTGATAGAGCAGTTTGGCGTGCGGTTGTGTGGTATTTGGTTCGCCACTATTGGTTATTGTATCAAATTGGGGTTTTGGGTTTTATTTATTTAGCGTATGGATTTACATATTACAATACTGCATATGCAACAAATATAATCATTTTGAACTAACATTAAATATTCAAAGTTGACATTAAGTATAAAGCAGGTAAGCTAACGGGTAGGCCATCTGCTGGTTTCTTTTTAAATTACATGTTATTTTGACACTGACAGCTCTTTCGTGTTTAAAAATATTGAAACTTGTTTCCAAAGTGAGTGCTACGTTGCCGAAAAAGTGCGAATTTTGAAAATAAATTTCAGTAGAAATAATGCACCAACCGTGCCTGATGTACGCAAGTTTGTAAAGAAAGTTCATGAGATTGTCATGCTAATTGATAACACAAGTTATCCTCGTGTTCAACCTGTGCGGTCAGTCGAGAATATTGCTGCTGTTGCAGAAAGTGTGCTTCTAAATCCTCAGGGTGTGGCTGTTTGGTGTGATTTGTGGAATGCCGAAGATGAAGATGGCAAGATATTACGGTCAACGGAGAGCGCTACATAATCATGATAACCGATTTTATCAGAAACTGAGGAAATGCACTTGGACGACTTCTGGTTCCAGCAAGACCGCGCTACATGCTATACAAGCTGTCCAACAATTGATCAATTGCGCACTAAGCTGCGATTAGACGCCGGCCGCTTGACTTTTTTTGTGGGATGCCGTTAAAGATCGATGTTATGCTGATAATTCAGAAACGATTCAGGCACTTAAGCACAACATTGATCGAGCTATTCTAAATAGATACTTCAAAATTTTGTTGACAGGATGGCGTACTACCAAGCCTGTATTTATTTTCCATAAATAATCTTCAATAAAGCAAACAAA
This sequence comes from Pocota personata, assembly GCA_963082735.1. Lineage (NCBI taxonomy): Eukaryota > Metazoa > Arthropoda > Insecta > Diptera > Syrphidae > Pocota > Pocota personata. The sequence continues at coordinate 271,293,272 of OY720429.1, forward strand.
TTTTATTTAAAAATATTAAATGGATTTTTTTTAAGTAATTTTCAACAGATGACCCACCCTTTATATTACAACATTTAAGTTTCGTAACGAGTCTATCACGAAGAACAGGGAATCTGCATACCTTTCATGATTTGTCAGGATCCTGTTGGGAGTCAGTCATAGACTGCGAGGTAGGTCAGATTCAAAGAGTCGGCATGATGGGTTCAAGACGGTGATGCTATCTGCTTGCACAGATGCTACCCATTCTGCTTACCAAGCAGAATTCAGATTAAACGCATCATGTGCTAGTTCTTCAGCAAGCTTTATGCTTGGGTGTCAAGACTTTAATCTCTGCTTATGTGACAAGAGAGTTGCAGCATTTTTGCGAAGCGTTGATGCAGCGAGTTTTTGAATGTTATTCCGAGTTTTGAATTTTTTCAGCCACGTTTGTAAGTGTTTGTGAAGGATCTGTCTAAGGTTACGCGAGAAACGTCTATGATGTGGCTAGCTATTTTGTTCGGATTTATGCAGGAACATATGGTGTTAGATCCGTTTCTTACTCCGTGCTTTTCTGCTAGAGTGGGTGATGTTAAGACGGTTGACAATTGATACCCTTTTACTTTTCCGGGCCTCAAGCGATCTTAGCAGTTCGTTGCAATTTCGGGGTTGTTGTCACAGAGTCGTTCGTGTTTCTTCGGTCCACCCAGGAAACTCCTTTCGAAAACCACTGGCAATACTCGTATGTTTTTGGCGGTTGCTATAACAATTCCAGCAAATCTGTCATAGTTCTGTGTCAACGGTGGAATGAGCCTTAAGGATGAGTCGAGCTCATTAGCGAAGCTATTCCAATTGGCCTTAGTGAAATTCCATAGCGGCTTTTGTACAAAAGATTCCGATGTCGATTAAGACTGAACGCTGTTGGACATCTACGAGAGTGAAAGTTCGCTTTATCTTATCTCCGTTGTCGTTGTTTTTTATATGTCCACAAGTTATGGTGGATATTGAAATCACTAATGAAGACGGTGGGTTGGTCTAGGATTTCGAGCGCATTAGGCGGCAAAGGTGTTGTGGGAGGTTTGTATATATTTACAATGTGGAGGCTTCCAATTTGGATCGTTATTGTAAAAATATTGTTTCTGGAGTCAGCGCCAGTCAGTTTTACGTCCTCTATACCGTTTTTTACATAGATTGTTGATCCATATGGTTGATGGTAGTTGGATCCGATCGGAGAGTAACCGGGACAGTGCCTTATGACAGGCATTAGGGTATATGTGATACAAGAGAAGGAGTATGTTTTGTTGAAAAAGAGGTAAAACACCACCTGAAAGTTCTAGACCAATAAGCCTTCTGACTTTTATGTTAAAAACAATAATTAAAAGAGTCTATCATGTACATGTTTGATCGAAGCTCGGTCCAAAAAACTATCTTCCAAGCTTCCAATGTTGAAGGTACAGGTATTAGACATAGCATAGGTGCAAAACTTACAGACTGGGTTAATGGAATGCTCCAGACCGCGATAGTAGAAATGTCTGTAGGTTGCAGATCGTTTCAGAGCATGGTATGACGTTTATCGAATGACAATGAAAATACAGTGCAGTCTCCTTAATCCGAAATATTAAAACCAAGGTCCTATTTGGCCTATCGAATTTTCGGATTCTGAGTGAGCAAACATTTTCTTTTCATTCTCATCCTTACAACTACGACAATTTGTATTGCAGCTTAGCCGTACTTATCGCTACAATCTAGGCATCCTTACCAATCTTTTTAGGAGTTGGATTGTGATGACCTTATTATAGGTAGATCATATCGCATCTTGTTAATTTACTCCTTCTGGCCTCTGATAGGTAGAGCGAAAATAACTGCTGCCCAACCTTTGAAGGATTGATCTTTTACTGGCTAACTCGTCAGCTAGCTCTTTTCCTTCTACGTTACTATGAACTGGGACCCGGAGCAACAAATTGATCAAGTGGAAGTCGGGCCTTCCGTGATTATTTTCGCTTTCTCGTTTATCCTTGAAAAAAGAGAAAGCTGTGGTCGAACTTGAAATGGTCAGATCAAACAAACACTTTTTGTTCCATGTCTGCCCATATGATTATTTTAACATGGCTCACTAGAGAACTAGTGAAGACATTTTGATGAAATTAAGATTGTATGTATGTCCTGATACGTAGGTTATTTCATTTAAAAACTGTCAAAATCGAATCTAGTGTGAGTGGGATTTGGGGGCGCGGTTTCAAAAATCGTTAAATTTTCTTTATATCTAACTTTTTCCAAAAAAAAAATATTTTTTACATTATTGGACTCCTTGGAGGTACGGCTTTAATAAGATATATCGCATGACGGGGTTTAAAAATATTTTTTTTTCTCGGCCCCCAAAAGCTCCAGTTATAATTTGTGTTCCTAATTATTTTTGGTCCACCACATACTATTTCTGTCTCTAGCTCAAACGGTTCCAAAGTTATAAGCGTGTGATGGGCAAACGGACTGACGGACAAGCAGACAGTAGGTAATGGGACTTTTATATACATATGTACATATCCCGTCTTTTAACTATCGTTAACGATATTTCTGTGTCTACATTTTTCATCAACCCACCGTTTTTCCACTCCGCTCCTGGTGGCAAAATTCACAGCGAAAACCTTCCTGAAGTTCCATCTGGGAATGATGAAGTCAGTAAGAAACGTTCTTGTGCAATTAGTCCAGGTAGTATTTGTAGAAACCTATACGTAGTTGAAAATATAACCTTCCTCTAGTTTTCAGGTGAAATGTTACCGTGTTACCGTTATTACCTGCAGTCCAACAGGATTTCGGTAAAATATTTGGTTTGGATATTTGGTTTCATTCATCATCATCTCTGGTGTTTTTACGTAGAACCCCTGCTGGATGAGACGCACGGATATTGCGATCTTAAGATCTTAATTTGAATCCAACCTTACGCTTCTAAGAGATTCATCTGCTCGAATACTTGCATAGCGACCCGAAAACTTAATGACCGTGCGGAGGCCCCTGTTGTGAGCTTGAATTAGAACGACGCTTAAAGTTTCCGGTTTGAACATTAGGTGAGGTTTCCTTTCCTTTCTAAGGGACGCTATCTTTGACATTGTTTGGATCAAGTTTGGAGGCTAACATCTTTGCCGCCAGCAAAGATTCAAACGGGACCGCATGCATTGCACCCTCCCCTTTAATGAAACTAAGGAGAACCTACAAGTCCGATTTTTCACCGTTGGATAAAGGAGTATGCTATAGTTTTGTTCGTGGCTTATTTTCGTGATACAGTTTTGTTGCATGAAAATCTCAGCGTTCTTAATTTCAATTCCTTAAATAGAAAAATCCAGAAGTCCTTCCCATTACATATTCCTGCAATTCCATGAACTACATGCCCAAACTAGGTCATCTTACATTTACAACTAATCAATTTCTTCCATCACTTTGGAAAAAAATAAGTAAGCCCACTGCAGTTGCGGAGTTACATACCACTGACACATCGTACAGTCTTCCCGTATGTTACATCCTACCTTAAACTCTGCACCAAATTTGTACCATGACTGCCTGCAGGAGCGGTAGAGATGCACCGGCGGTGACGGCAAACAGGCAAAAACCAAGCGAAGCGAATAAAACATTTTTCGCATCTTAACTCTTAAATGCTGGAACTTTCTTTAAATGCATGCAATTAGAATGGTAGGACTTATCTCAACCCGCTCCGGCACCGCCGTGCTCATATTTTTTGCAGATTTTATGGATGCCCAAGTGTCCATCTAGCCATCTCGCCAGCGCTGTACGTACCAGCCCCACGTGATGTCATAAATCCATATCGATATGACATTTACATGTACTTTAGCGGCAGCCACTACACGTTGTTGTTCGTACCTAAGCACCCGGCCACTATGTGTGGAAAACAAGCAGAATGCTGATAATAAAAAAAAAACAACCAAGCACAACTCATGCAAGTATCTTTGGCTATAAATATCGCGATGACTTAGGAGGAGATTCCCTGCGCTGATAGAGCGCGCGCTTTAAGAGATGCTCAACTCATAGCATCCGTGTGTGCATCTATGAGCTGCTGTTGCTGCAATATTGACGTGATTTACGTGAAGTGAAATGCACGTTTACAATTTAGTGCAAGCCAACCGACAACAAAGTGAAGAAGAAATAAAACATATTCTACACTTCATGGGTAACACCTTTCGTGCTCTCTTTATTAGGCTTAGCCCCACCACTCATCCCCTGGATCCTCGAAGCGTCGACACCGTCTCCATGCTGTATATCTCTAACTGCGCTCATATATACGATTCAATTAACTAATGTGGACGGTTACACTGTTGGTCGGTGGACCTGGTGGCTGCACATATAACGAAGTTTTGCATTTTTACTGACAAGGAGGAGGATCTCATTCCGGTCCTGATTTCGTGCGAACGAGCATATTGCTGCAACGAAATGTTCGACACGTATCGTAGAGGTTAGGATTTATATTACTCGTATCCATAAGGCATGCACTTAAACTATGGGATGTACCTACTCTTAGTCGTAGCAGTTGCAAATGGAACAATGTATTATACGGTTAAGATGATTTATGTGCCTCTGGAGCTTGATATACTTCCATTTCCTAAGGCTATCGACAGCGTTAATCGTGCCTCTTTACGGTGTAATTGAATGTCGTTGAAAGGAAGAAGATGTTCTCTGTGAATCCTCATTTCTTTGCAAAACTGTTGTACGTTTCAGAATCACACCGGCTAAATAATGAGGGTCATGTTACTTTAAGAAAAAAAAAAAAAAAATAAAAACATTATTTCGCAAACTGGTTGTTAATAGTTTCCCCTGGTGTTAATCTAAATGGATACCTGAACGCTAATTGACTTTACTTTTAACTCATAAAAATGATGCGGAAGAACACCTAACACCTTCTTCTTTCATTTTACAGGTAACATTTAGCAACTTTGTAAGTTCTGGAAAGATGTTAATCACCCTTATTCCCGTAGTCGAAGTGACGGATTGTCACCTAACATTAAGTGAAAATTCGTGCGGAATTACCTATACATATGTACTTACAACGAGGGAACAGATATTTTTGTACCCCCAAGCTTATTTGTATTCCCATAGCCGCTCAAGATGTCACTTGAATTGAATAACAAGAATACAAATTTATAGCAGTCACTTTATTTTCGTGTGACACGGCTATGAGAATGAGGTTGAATAATTTATAGCATACCTGCAACGATTGTATTCAATCAATTTGCACTTTGTGATATTCCCATGGCAATTGGAGTTAAGGGTATTACACAAGTCATTTTAACTTTTGTAAGTCTATCAGTTGCCTGCACAGAACGCTTTATTGCTTGCATTTTGATAGCAAAACTATATCGCTTTCGGTTAATTTCTTAAGTAATTTGTAACAAACATTTTTATCTACCACCATTCTTGTGAAAAACTCATTTCTTTAAGGATTAGGGCAGTCTTAGGCGAAGAAGTCTCGGGTTTCAGGCATGCGAGCGAAAGCTTAGTGGCATTCCGCATCAAGGCTAAATTCAAAACATCGGCCTAATATACGCTAGATGGTGACCAAAGATTGTTTCTACGAGTTTGCGACAGGACTTACGAACAATATCCACGATATAATCGTACTTGAGGATTTTAACATAAAAATTGAAAATACAAACGGAAAACACAGTCTACGCAAGATCGCCTTCAGATTTCTAAACCATACCAAGCTAATCGATTTTGCGGCGGGTCAGAACATCACCGTAGCTAATTGAAAAATATAGGATTCTTCTGGTCTTCTGATCAACAACAAATCAACTTAATCATATTACGATTGCGGCAAGGCAATCCAGTATTTTAAATGTTCCCACTTTCGGAACTGCTAACTACCTATTTGCTGCCAAGCTACCTTTGCGAACATCTCGAACGTCACAACATCAAAGAAGTATTGTTGAATATAGAAAGGATACAATCGCAAAAGACTGCCAGAAACTTTGACGATCGAGTGTCCCTAGTTGATCTCCCAGCCGTAAAGCCTCCTGGCCACCACAACGAAATGAAGAGTTTCACATAAAGCGGCGCTGTATTGAGGCATAGCTTCAGAGACCTACAAGCAAAGGAAAAGGGAAATAACACCAATTGTTCTGTTAGAGACAATAGAGAGCAGTTATAATAGAAACGATGTTTAAAGGCCTTACTGGAAGCCGCGATAAATAAGACTTCGGCAGACTGTTAAAAGGCGGCTGACGGAGTCTTTTTACAAACTTCAGCAGACTGTAAAAAGACTCCGCTGTCCAACAGAATGCTCCGCCTAAAAGAATAGTGACAGCCAACATTTCTGTCCACTCGACTAAAGTCAGTTGATGATATCAATGTTCAAGCTGAAATTCAAAAAGGCTACTAGAACTGAAGCTCTAACTACGGTCATATTTTTGGAGGCTTCCCAGTGATTCAAAAATAGGTGTGTTTTTTTTAAACCCCTCTAGCCTGTGGTTCGTCAAAACTATTCTTGGCCAGCTGGATTTGTATATGTATATTTCTATTTTTGAAGATTGTGCTTCATAATTACATTGAGCTGTCAAATGTCAAACTATACGCCACAAGAAGCGACTATGTTCGTTATATATAGGCCGTAAAATTGTTACTCGGTATTTAAATTATAAACAAATTAAATAATAATAATTTATAAAATGAATTTTAGATAAACAAATGTCATTCCTCAATCGAAAAAGGATGCATTCGTTTTTAATTTTATGTGGGAATTTTAGTTTCGCGTGAATAGTTTTGTTGTTTTATTTTTATCTTTATTATAAATGGATATTTAGAAATTCCGGAGCACTCGAACTCGATTTCGGTCCATTGTACAATAGTATCAAACAGAAAACTCTTTTTGGTGTAGTGGTTGAGAAACTTAGATTTCATTTATTCTCTTACCCAACTGGCTATTGTTTGTTGTTACCTATTCAGGCTCGAAACAGCCTATTTCGTGTAGAACTTTTTCGGTCAATAAAAACGTTTGCACGAGAATTATGGAAAATTTCTTCACTTTGCGAACAGGTCCCTCCACAACCAATTATTGTATTTGATTTACATGCAGAATTTGACACGCCTGTCTAAATTTGTTGGAATTTATACCGAAGTGACTAGTTGTTCTCGGTTGTATCTCTTATATCAGAGAGAGAAGTAGTGTAGCATCAATTTTGTTTACTAGGACTTTTATACCAAATTGGTTGATAAACAGTTTTTCAAGATCAGTCTTCGTTCGACCTCATTAGTTCTTCTAGATTGGTATTCTTATATCCATAACTTGTTTTCCGTTGGAGCGCTAGTTTCTATGTCACATGTTTTTATCACTATTTACCTTCGCGCTTACTCTTCATCATACCGTAGGTTCTTTGACGGCAATAGTTGGTATGCTGATATCGTCACGTCACGGCTACTAGGATGAGGTGCTGTAAATATTAAATAGATGGCTGTCGCGGCTGACTTGGCAGTATATTTTCGATGGTTCGGGGCTCTATTTCGCGAACACCTCTAATTGTGCTTAAGTACCTAAGTCGTTTCTGGATTGTTAGCATAATATCGATCTTTAACGGCAACCCACAAAAAAGTTCAACGGCGTCAAATAGCAGCTCCGCGGAGGCCAAGCAACATAACCAAACCGGCTGATAGCACTATTTCTAAACTATAAAGATCCATTGTTGGACGGTTTGCATAGCACATAGCGTCATCTTCCTGGAACCAGAGATCGTCCAAGTGAATTTCCTCGGTTTCTGGCCAAAAAATCGGTTATCATGCCTCTGTAGTGCTCTCCGTTGATCATAACGGTATCAGGAGCGCACAGCATGTCAATTTGACGAACTTTCTTCACAAACCTGAGTACAGCAGGCACGGTTGGGGCATTATTTCGACCGGACATTCTTTTCAAAATTCGCTCATTTTCGGCAACGCAGTACTCACTTTGGAAATAAGTTTTCAGCGTAAATCGATTCATTTCGTACCACGAAGATATGATACTGTGTTTCTATCAATTTTTTGACGGCGAAAGAGATGTCAGTGTCAAAATAACATGTCATTTAAAAAGAAACCAGCAGATGGCCTACCCTTACATTATGGGATGAGCACAATTGTTTTTTTTAAGCATGATTTTAGAATGGGAGTGGAAAATTGGTACTAAGTATTTCGACAAGACTGCAACTGTGTACGCCATCATTGACTTCATTCTCCATGAAAAAGTATAGAGGAAGTATATTTTAAAGAATCTCGGTATCAGCAGTAGAAGATTGTCCCATTGGGCTAATAACATTTACTAATTCACGTAAAGTACCGCATTCTATGCCACCACATTTAATTACTAATAGCAGGTACATACATACATATGCGTATATATGATACATAATTATTACTTTCAATTTATCTCATAACTTACTTAATCAGTGGACCGTACGGTTGGGTTCATTCTCATCAATGTGTGAAAGCATAAATAACTTTTTAATTCATATACATCATACCACCTGGTGAGTAGTAAAACATTGCAATTAAACTTACATGAGTGCGCAGTACTTTCTGTTAGATAAATCTTTTTCTTTATACTATAAGGCACGTAAATGAAAATTAATGATGTTTCTGACAAGACTGTAGTGTATGATGTGATACTTTCGCTGGTATGTTCATTGTCCATGCAATTATAAACATCGTTGCAATAATGCAAATTCATTAATAACTTAACAATAACAATTCCCTACTCCATAAGTAATCTCAAAAACTAATATACCCCCAACTGGTATCTACAATTTGTAGCATTTTTTTTTATTCAAATAAATATCAAATTGATTGACACATTCAATGTCGATTTATGCTCACCACAGAGGATTACGTAATAGGATTTCCTGAATATCAATGTAAAATGAAAATCAACAAAATAAATATTTGCAAAAGGCCCACACACCCACCGACTAGCTTTATCCACTTGAAAATCATTTCAAGTGGCATCTGCTATTTAAAAGGGCATTTGGCCTTCCGCACTGTTTGCTCAAAACAGATTATTCGCGTGACATTTGTACAAGTGTCAGTTTCGGGGGAAAGTCTACCGAAATCAGTGTAACATCTCATGAAGTGGTGCAATGATGAGCATCTGCCCACGACCATACAATTAGGGATGAAGTTAATTTTAGGGGAGGATTGCTATAATGGCAATTATATGGTACTGTAAGAGTGTAGAAGATTTCGATGATGGAGGATAATACTGATTATTGGAAAATTAAAGCCGATAAAAAGAATTTAATTTAATTGAGTTATCGATGAATTAGCTTCACGATTTTACGGAGTTTAAATTCGATTTACAGATGCTTTAAGGATGTGATTAATATGAAAGTGGATGAGTTTCATGACAAAATCGATAAATTTTGAAACAATTCTAACTTTAAACAACGTACAGGTTTATTCATTTTGTGCTGTAGGATTATAATTTAAATAAAATAAAAAGTACTAACGATTTCAATGACATTTTTGTACTGTTTTAAATTTTGGACTATGCCATTACATATGAAATACAACATCGGTTAAAAGGCCGCCTCGGCAGTTTTTGCAAACTTCGATTCTTTTGAGGTAATTTTCGATAACTTTTCGACACATTTCTGGTTGTATTGCGGCCATAACTTCACGGATGTTGGTTTTCAAGTGCTCTAAAGTTTGGGGATTGTCTGCATAGATATGATCTTTAGTATAGCCCCACAAAAATAAATCCAACGAAACTTTTAGTGCAATAGAACCAAATTTACCTGTGTTGTGTGGCACATATCCCTTTTCTGTTGGAACCACATGTCGCTCACATCAATGTCTTCAATCGCAGGCCAAAAAAAGTTGGTTGTCATTTGACCATAGCGCAGAAAATGCTCCGTAACAGTGGCGCCTTCATCATTTTCATAAAAATACGGCCGATAACGCCGCCATTTCACAGCGCGCACCAAACTGTCACCCATAGTGGATGCAATGGCTTCTCAACGATCACATTTGGATTCTCAGAATCCCAAATTTACGTAGTCGCCAGTCGAAAAATTTAAAATCGGCGTGAACTTGCTGATTTTCCAGCACCCAATAGGCATACATAAGTGCATTCTATGGTCAGCAGGCTTTAGTTGTTGTGTAAGCTGGACCTTACAGAGATGAAGATGCAAATCCAAGCGCGAAATACGCCAAACACAGCAGTAGTAAATGCCAAATGGCTGAGCGCGTATAACTGCACCAAACAGTCAATCTTTGAGAATGCATTGATGCTTGGTTGAACACTTGTGGATCGTGGTCGCTCCAATAACGGCTTGTTGACATAGCCGCTGAGCCAAAAATGGGCCTCGTCTGAGAAGATGATTTTTTGGCCAAAATCCGAATCTCCGGCCAACATTTCCAGCACCCAATTAGCGAACTCACGGCGTTGTCTATGGTCGTCCGGCTAAAATTCTTGCGTCAGCACAATCTTATGCGGATGTAGGCCCAAATCCAACCGCATAATAAGCCTGGTTGACACTCTAGCGATGCCCAATTCAGCTGATCGGCGCCGACTCGACATTTCTTCGATACTGGGCTCTACGGCGGCTGTGTTTTTTTCACTTCGCATCGATCTCTGTCCGGTTGGTGGCTTAAGGTCCAAAAGAGGGTACGCTCAAACTTTTCCACGGTGCGACGAATTGCCTGCGCACTGAAGCTATGATGACGACCGATCTCACGAGAAAATTAATGTTTTTTTAATAATTTCCACACCTTTGGGAAGCGTCAAACAATGCATGATGAAATGACAAACCTTACTGAATATTTTGACAGCTGGATATCATTGTTAACTTTGACAGCTGCTGAGACATAACAATTGGAAAAACTACCGCTATCTGGTAACCCTTTAGATATTTTCAGGTCATATGCTACTGTGATGCTTTACTTCAAACCCAACCATTTTTAGCAACACAGATATACTTCCCATGTATCTTTCCGTGATTACTTCTCCAAAATCAATTCAATTGCATTAGAGAAACCTTCCCTAACTGCTATGTCACTTTATTCAAATGCCATCACTTTTATCTCTGTCCCTTGTCCGCATTAATAATAACATTCGCGAAGCTGACTTTTAAAAATGTCCTCGATCAACTCGTTGTCGAGCTGGTTATTCACGACCTACTGCAACAATCCAAATCGAATTCAATCCAATAACAACAAGACAAAGAGGCTGCCCATTCCACATACCTACTAAAATGTTGAGTTCATTAAATGAATATGTACCAAATATGTATGACATGGTCATAATCCTCCAAAAGGTATCTGCCAACTTTATTATGTGCTGCTGTTGCTGAATGTAATGCCTTAAGGAAGCAAATCACCTACGCGCAGATACCATACCTATAACCGTTTGCAAGTAAATTACCAATAACTGCAACCATCCTTATTTCGCAATAACTTGTCCGACAGAACAATGCCGACAGCCGCAGTCTACCGGTCTGTTGCGCCGCCACCAGAGTAAACTACCTCCAATCGACCATTTCATTGTTTCATCGTTCACATAGTCAATGTGATTTGCATTGTACTCATGTATTCCATTTTATTTGCTTTGCGTTCTCCGCAGATCGGTCAGCGGATGAGTTTCCGATAGCTTCACTTGTGGTGGCTTCGCCAGTAATGATCTTCCATGCTTCATTGCATGGAACCACATTGTGGTTTGGTTTTCATCTCTGCGTCAATTCGAACGCAAATAGTGGTGAGTCGCTGATAATTGATTAAGTAGTTTCACCTAGGGGTAGTTGGGATGAAGCACCCCCACCCTCCTCATGGTCTAATTGACATTCATGCGGTGAATTTGAAAATGTGTAGATGAGTGGATTGTAATTAATGCCATTGTTAAAAAAATGCGAACCTCGGGCAAGGGGTTGTTTTGTTTGAAATAGATACAGATACTTTAGAAGGGGAAAAGTTAATGGTGCGTTCCGGTTTTGTGGTTGGCAGCAGTAAAAAAGTCGAACATATGAGCGGTTCACATGAAACTATATCAGTTGCACAAGTGTCATCGACAAGAGCGTCCTTGACACACTTGAATGGTGGAATACACACGCGGAACAAGTTCTTCACCCCTTTGATACGAGTATAGAATATAAGCGGGAGTTTAATGAGCCGATGGAACTATTAAAAAACATCACAGAACCTGCAGAGTGCATGTAAAGTGTAGTTGAGGCGTTGCGGTGGCGTTGGAAGTTTATTTTTATGAGGGTGCCAGATTGTGGTGTAATTCAATTTCAATGAAAAGTGTGATGTGACAAATTTTCATGTTTGTCCTTCCAGTCACCACCACACATCACCCCTGCTGATGTTTGTTCTTTAATCGAAACAGTGTTCTAGGTCAGGCAAACACTTCCTGCTACGTGAAGGGAGTCCTAATTATTTGGGTTGAATGAACAGATGCAATCGGATGGTTTCTTCGGGAGTTTTTCTGCACTTGTCCAGATGCAAAGACACACAAAGCGGAGGAAGAGAAATCTGTGAAATTGAAAATCTGTGGTTTGTTTACTGCATCCGGTCTACATTAGGAAAGACTATTTAAGGGTTCGTTGTTTGTCCGACTTTGTAAAAAGTGGAATTCTATTAGATAAATCTATAAACTACATTTAGTCCTTTTCATGATAAATTTGGAGTGAACTATATGGGGTTAGTTTAGATTCGAGAGCATGAGATCGTCTGAGCAACTCTGTCATTATTATCCTATTGCCCCAAGGTAGTTGAGCTACATACCTACTTATCTGAGCGCATTTGGACAAACGATCAATCAGCTTTACTGGGTCTAACCAATTCGCACAGTGCAATGTAAATCAGCCGTCATGCTCTGGTTTAAGCCTCACCTAAGTAGCATCTATTTTGAATAATTGAATTTAGATTTGTGTATTAAAAAACAATCAAGTAATATCAGGAGTTCAAGATTCTAGAAAAGCCTATTCGAATAGTTCTAGAGGGATCAAAAAGTATCTCATATAGCAAAACTCAAAACCATGAACTTGACAAGAGAACTGTAAACTTAAACTTAACTTTGACGGAGCAGTCAGAAGAGGTTCACAAGTGCAACACTGAACATTTGTTCCAAATATTTACTCAATAGAGGAGCCCGGGACTACACACATCCCAAAATTCAAAAAACAGCCATTAAAAATGTACCAAGTGGTTTATACGGAACACTGACATCAATCATAGTCTAGCAAACTGAAAAGCATGCCTGTTATACCTGTCAGCGAAACGTCATTTCCGTGTCTGTTTGTTTTTGCAATCGTTATGCTTGAAACAGATGTGCAGCAAAATGCGTGCAGTAAAATTAGAGAACATGGCTTTATATGTACCTAAGAGGATACATGTGCTTACTGCACGGCCATGCATTGCTGCACATACTGCACGGCCATGCATTGCTACATTGCTCTATTTCTATTTAGAATAAGAATAGTTAAGTTAGTTAAGCTAGTTTTAAGCGTTTTTTGTCTAGCTATAAGTTTAATTGAATTTATATAATTAAAATGCATTAAAAATGAAAAATGCTCTATTTCTAATTTTGATGCAAACCTCCAGTAGTAGAACAGCAAAATAGTACAATTTAGTACAATTTTTGTTATTTGACGTTTCATTGTTTTTGGAATTCAATTATCAGTTTTCAAATGACAGCAAACCAATGCGATGAAATGTCAACAATTTACTGCACGTCTACTCAATGCAAGTTGCTTTGCTGCACATCTGTTTCAAGCATTAGTCTCGTCTTTAAAAAAGCTTTAAACGTGAAATATTTTTAAAATTTCCATTTCCGTGTGCTTATATTTTGTAGCTTTTTCTAAATTAATTTCTAATTGTGAAATGAACTCGCGGGGTAAGTTGACTTCTGCATAATACTATACAATAAACATAGCGAATAGATACAATCCATCTGGAGCGGATTGTATGCTACCCATTCATAATAATGTCGTCATTGTGAACTTAATTCAAAAGCATTGAATTAAATCCCGCGAATTTTAAGAGATTTTATTACAAAATCTTATTACTAGAAAGTGGGCGTTGCTGTCATCATTGCAACCGAAGTTCACGGACTCTAATGAGATATTCATAATAAAACTTAGCCATCACACTTTGAGAAATCTATTTAAATGTGGTTTTTAAAGAAAATGCTCCTAAAAAGTAGGCGATCCTGTGTAATGTATGTATGAATTGTAGAGAAAGTCAATGGCCCATATTCATAGTCATAATTAAACCCGAGTGTAACTGATCTGGAGTCTAAAGTTAACACACAGATTAGACACGGCCGGTATTCATAGAGAATATGGCAGCTCTGTTTAATTAAATACAAGTATAACGTCTAATCTACTACAACTCTACTACAAATTATATTCAATCTATTACGAAAACACTTTCTAAACGCGAAATTTCAGAAATATTTAAACTTTTTTGATGTTGCAATCCAAAATAAGGTTGGAATTGTAATTATACATATGTTTTCAAATAAACAAAAAATTATAAATTTACAGATGAGTGGCATGGAGCATATTAAAGTAAGGGAGACATGAAAGAAACGACGTTAAGATGATTTCACAAAAAGGCAGCTTGGAAAGACATCGAAATAAATATGCAAATATCCACCAAGATACCAAAATCTTGATCAATTGTAATCGACTGATATTTTTCTTTATTTTATTTAGTTCGTTACCTACGTGGTACACTATTTTTATTACTGGAAAACTAAAAGCAAATCATAAATGACTCGCCCATCGCAAAATTCTTAATATATGTATTTTTTTCGTTCACAAATTTCTGACGTTTAACAGAGCTGAATACAACTTAAACATACGTTCTGTCGTGATTAATGTTAGACTAGAGTTTGTCGTTTAGGCATGGGTTTAAATTGTCTATGAATTACATAAACACCGGATTAGTTTAACAATAACATAATAAGTACTTATCAAACATCTATGAATATGCGCCAATGTGTACATAATTTATATTTTGATCACACAATATTTTTCAGTTTCCAGTAAAAATATTGAAAAATGAAACGAAAGTTTCAAAAATGTCTCAAAATTCATGCAAGAAGTAATTTTGATAGAAAACACAGGTTTTTAATTAAAAATTGTAAATGTTTTATTGATTAATAAAGTATACAGTATAGGGTTATGTATGAAATAGCATATCGGATAAATGGCCTCCACGGCTTTGCTGCCACATACGCACTCTTTTGTCGAAATTTTCCATGACCGTTTTGCATAATTGTGGTTGAATTTCGTTGATACAGTTCTCAATTTACTCCTTCAATGCGTGGGTGGTCATGGGCTTGTTGGCATAAACCTTAGACTCCAAAAAAATCCTAAAGAAAAAAGTCCAACGGCGTTAAATCGCATGATCTGGGCGGTCAATTCTAATCACAAAAACGGGAAATTACACGACCAGGAAATAACTCATGCAGTATTTGAAGTGTTTCTCGGGTTGTATGGTATGTGGCACTGTCTTGTTGAAACCACAGGTGGTCCATATCCATACCTTGCAATTCGGGTACAAAAAACTTAATTATCATGTCGTGATAGCGACCACCATTAACTGTTATTGCCTGACCAGCCGCGTTTTCAAAAAAGAATGGTCCGTTGATACCTTCAGCCCAAAATCTGCACCAAACAGTGACACTTTGAGTCAGTTGAGACAATCAGTTAGTAGGATTTCCTTGTCGGAGATGACTCTGAGAATATAGTGGGATTCATCATCAGAGTTTTATCGTGAAATACATTAAAATACTTCCAACAAAACAGCTATTTTCCAATTATAGTCTCCAGATTTAATGTTAGAAATCTGATCTTCAAACAAGTACGAAACCGCCTCAATAAAAATACAAGAAACATAACTTTAGCTAGATAAATATGCTTGATTAAGCCCTAAATTAACCCCAAATTTGGCTCAATTATCTTCGCATCTACTTATTTGTTCGGATGGTTGTAAAACTC
Source organism: Pocota personata (assembly GCA_963082735.1). Lineage (NCBI taxonomy): Eukaryota > Metazoa > Arthropoda > Insecta > Diptera > Syrphidae > Pocota > Pocota personata. The sequence goes on from OY720429.1 coordinate 271,309,213, forward strand.
CCGCAAGTAAATATGAGCTGTAAATCTCGACTGACAGTTTGCAAGGGCAATTAAAAGTCTATCCTCGAACGCATAAATAACGACTTGTACAGGATACAACATCAAGCAACTTAATTCCTTTAATTATGTAACCAGTATGGGAACAAATTCTCTCCACAATCCGGTACCTAACCTTTGCTTAGCTCAGTTACATTTCATAAATATACAACAAATAATAATAATTTCGCAACATTTAATTAAATAGAAAACATCAATTCACTAGATGTCCAATCACTCGTCCGCATCCAGAAGAGACCGCAACCGTAGCGTACTAGGCAGCAGCAGCAGCAGCAACCGCCTCAATTTCAACTTTGCAACCTGGCGCGGTTTAGTTTTTCTCGTTAACTTCAAGAAGCGAATGAATTATGGTAAATTAAGAACCGCGATTATAGATTAGTGGGTCTGCATTTCGATATTTTGTTTCAGAGCCAGGCCAACAAACAGCGGCAGCAACATCATCAGGCAACACGGCCTCAGCCAGTCAGTCAGTCAGGGAGCAGGAAGTGAGGAAACGGAATGCGTTTTCATTTGAAATCTTGTCCAGGGCATCTCCTGGTTTTATGTTGGATGTTGGATATACACTGGCACTGTGAATAGGGATAGACTGTAGTTGGAAATGCATGCACGCCACCTCGCTATGGCAAAGCTCTCTTCATTGATTTCGTGATTCACTTTAATGAAACGAAATCTGATATGGAGCCAGTTCGAATTATCTGCATTTATCCAAAGCAATATTAAATTTCTCATCACGCCTCTTAAGCGGCAGCGGCCCAGTCCAACTGTAAAACGCTACACAACACCACAGAGATCCATTGGGTAGCATCCCTCCTCATGTCCCGCTCTGAGAATCAGTCTGAGATCATAAATTGAAGTCGAAAGGATTTTCATTTTCTTCATCTTCTTTTAGATACTTTTATGCTTCTTCTTCTTTTTATTCTTCTTCTGTTATTAACTATTTATACAGAGGGAAGGTGATTTCAGTAAAGAACTACTCGCTATCAGATAATTAGTGTGCAACACTCTGAAAATGGCCAATTTCTTGGTGGATTTAGATATCGCAATTGCAGCTACGAGTAGTTCATGCCCAATGTTGTGGCCAAAACAAAGAGAAACCTCAGGGAGCAGCAGTGAAACCTAATTTTGTTTTCCGGTGGCATAATGAAATCAAAAGGTCGACTTTGTTGACTTTTTTTTGTTTTTTTTTTTTCTTTCCATGTTTCGTTGCGATTTGTAGAGTGCCTCCCATCTATCTGAAGGGTTACACTGAGTTGAGTAGGTACTGTGTGTGTGCCTCTAGTTTTCGAAGTAGGTACATCTAATTGCAATTACATGCGAATAAGTGCTGTAGCTGCTGCTGCTCTTGCTGTTACTTTGAACCATCAAAGCAACAACTGATGGATACTGGATCGAGATGCTGCGGCCTGGGTTGGGATTTAATTGCACATCAGGCTGGGTCGAATGGGTGTAGGTACTTGCAAGGCATGGCTATTTGTTGGTTGTGTTCAATTGCTTTGCTAGGACTTTTTTTTTCTATTTTCTGTGCCATGGCTGGTCTTTTTAATTTTCTACGGCCATTACCTCTCGATCATCGATTTATGGAAAAAGCTATTTCCCTCCCATTGGCTTCGAACGAATCCATGAGATGGCAATAGACAGATGCTGCACCGAGATCCATTGGCTGGCTTAGTGGTGGTACACTGGTGCTGGTTTGCCGTCCGTCGATGGCGGCGGCGGCGAGTAATTTTCCTGTAGATCGTGAGAATCGATCTGCCAACCTATTAAATGTGGGTCAAATTTTATAAGCAACTCTGGCTGTGCAGTAGTGAACAATTTAGTGCAATTTTTGGATTGTTTTGGTCTTGTGGGCCACACCCATAAAATTTAATTGCTAGCTTTGCAAAGCAGAATGCATAAAATGTTATTTCGGAACGGTCGAGGGTCTCTGCTGGAGTTAGAGAAGTCGTGAGGTCCAATTGGTCATTTGGAAGATACACACAGTTGTAATCATCTTTGTCTGGTATAAAAAGAGAGCTACAACAGTTTTCTTAAACTTAAAATGGTTCGTTATAGCGAGGAGGAAGAAGAGCAGGAGTAGGTTGGATGTAGTCATCAATTTGAATTGATCACAAAAAATGATTTTGTTGTGCACCTACCTATGCAAAATTTGGCTAGAAAGGCCACTGTTAAGGGGAAAGCAAAGGAAGACGACATCATCGTGTTCGCAGTTCACATGCTTGCTTAGAGCGACCCACTCTTCCCTTCTACTGGTTCGTAGAGGGTTTGGTGCCCAGAATCTTCTTGTCACTTACTTCTCTGACTCCCTAAATAAAGAGTCTCTGCCTGATCCCAATTCTCTGGTATTCACAATAGTTTGCTCTTCTATCTTCCTAGTGGTCTCGAACCTAGATGATCATCTTGGCTGGAGCATTTTGTCCATTTACTCGATGTGTCCTACACAATGTATTTTTCGAGCCTTGGCTTCCTGGATTACGACACATATCTTGGTATAACTCATAGAGTTCGCTGTTTTTCATTTTTTTTGCATCACATGGTCTTAGTCTTTTAAAGTTTATTAACCCAATGATGGGGAGAGAGAGGAAAGGGTATAGAGGACAATTAAGGATTTGCCAGGAAAATATAGATTGTGCCAGAATAAAAATGCGGTGGTAGCCCTGCGTGTTTATAATTTCAGCTGCTTCTAACCATTGAGAAACCGACGCTGTTCGCAGCCGTCCATTTGGAATCAAACGCTGCGGAGGGGATCATTAGTGTGTATCGATATTGGACCCAGGTATATGTGTGCAAAATGCTCAACACCGTCCACAACCAGCGCACCTTCATCCCCATGTAATAAAAAAAAAAAAAATATTTGGCGCAACAGCTCTTTAAGTGCCAGGGCCTAGCTTCTCGCAACCACTCGTGTTGTGTGCGTTATATTTTTCACACGAATGGAAGGGACCTACAGTTTAGTGCCGTATCCGAACGGCCATTTGTTTTGAGAAGCTTTCTCGTGACAACAATACTCTCGGATGTTTGTCAGACGTTCGCGAGAGGTTGAATCGTGAAAAAACTTTTTGGTGTTTTTTGGGATTCGAACTTGGGACCTCTTACGTAGTGATCAGACACACTAACCACTACGCCACGACGCCCACGTCCCCATGTACATGACTAAAACTGACGATGCATAATAAAGTTAGGAGTTTCGAACCAATCGTCTGATTTTCATGAACGTTTTTTTTTTTTTTTTCAAATTAGATGTAACTACGTCAAAGTTCAAGCTATCGACATGTGACAGTGGATATATACAGGTGTTTTGAAAGTGTGATTTGCGACCCCCCAGGGCTATTCCAAGGGCTTGCGAGCTATAGGGCAACACAACAGATGGAGTTGAACCATTTGGTGAGAAGAAATTCTATAAGGATTTCTTTTATCTCTGAGATATGATCAGCCACGTCTTCTCGCATTTGTAGAACGGTATGTATTTCCGGATAGACTGGACTTGTATCTTATCTACCATCGTGATAAATATGCTTTCATACAACTCTGTACAGCCCCTATGCTTGTCGTAGAAGTATAATGAAAAACACTTATTGAGTCTTAAGTGGCAAAAATGTTGTGGTGAGGGAGTCCGATTTTCACATTACTGAGTTACTGAAATGGAAATTGCATCGCGAAAATCGAGAGACTTTCAACACTCGGTGAAAAATGCTGCATAATATCGGCGTTTCCTTCAACGCTTCCATAAGCTTGAGTATGACGCCCTGTTCCTAAAACCACACTGCAAAGGACGGAAATATATATAAGAAATTCTATAGGCTCCTTCAAACAATTCTGTCAGTCTTCTCGCTTAAAAGCTCACCGACGGGATTTGGCCATAAAAATGGTAGGTACTTGAGAAAATGGTAGGTAATTAGGATGACGCATGCTGGATTCGAACCACGGACCGTGAGGTGCTCATTCGCATGCATTGAGTTACGCAAATTCTAATTTAAGAGCTGAACTTTAAAGTTTTACAGACCCCCAACCATATTAAGGACGTGAAGACCAACACACAACTTCGATAAGATTTTTTTTTTATAAATTTTAAAGGAAAAACAATTTTGCTTTAAAAGTTTGAGAAACGCTGGTCTATAGCATTAAATGTACAAATTTAGTTCTATTCTTGTGCACTTGAAGATTTCGATTTTTTTTTCGTCTGTTCTTTAAAAAAAACCTATGAGCCTGGGAACTGCGATGATGTCGGTATAGTCTGCTTAACTCAACAACTTGACAGATGTGAATTTTTTTTGTCCATATCTTCGTTGAAATAAAGCATGACAGTGTGCTCCATCTCTCACCAAGAAACTTTTGGAAGTTCGAAGCTATGCTGGATTTTCGGAGCTATCTGGGAGTGAATATTTGACGATTGTATAGTCCAGTTCCGAACAACTTCTACTTAATTCGTCGGCCTTCTTGTTTTCGAAGATACTTCTGTGCCCCAACCGGGACCCAATACATTGCAACGTTGTAATTTGAGCTGAGAGCTCGTTGCGAGTTTTCATTTGATCACTGTGAATGGGATGTCTTTGATTGCTTCGTATTTGTATTTAGATGTTTATATCTATTTGCGAAGGTGTTAGCGAGTATATTTCTCAATAAGCCTCTGCGATAGCTAAGACTTCCACTTGGAACACGCTGCCGTGGTTTGGAAGCTTCATTAACCGGGCAATGTCGGGTTATTGCTAATAAATTCCGAAGCCTACATTCTCTTCTACTTTTAAACCGTATGTGAAGATATATTGGTCGTATTTATGACACTTTCTTCCACCCAACCCTCTCTTGATGGGAGTTTTATTTGGAGGTTCTTGAGGAATTGAATAAATAGGGCGTTTGTAGCTGCTGTTCATTTTGTATATGGAGCAACCCGTGTTAGCGAGTGCTTCTTGAGGTCGTGTGCTTGACAACCTCCCAGCTCCGAACTGATACGAGACGTGCTAGGCATACATTGGAGCTAATGTGACTGTCCACTAATCTTTCCAGTGTTTTCAATGCGAGAAGTACATAAGTACAGTTGAGGCAAGTTCTGGACGATTGACGTGTTAACGAAAGACCAGATAAATTTTTAAGAAAATTAATAGAAAATTTGGGGGAGACCCTACTAGGTAAAAAAACTCACACTAGTTTATGTAAAGGGTTTTTCAATAGGGACATAACAATTTTGTATTTCAAACGCACCCTTAAACTTTTTTATGATCTGTCAATGTCAAAACGTCAGTCAAGGTTTACATTTTTATCGTGGTGAAGTTCACGAACGAACAACGTGCGGAAATTATTAAATATTACTACCGAAATTCTGAGTCGGTGGTCGCAACTTTAAGAGCGCTTACTTAGGTAGAGAACGGAGTCTCCTCAGCCCGCTTCTATTTGCATTATTCCTGGATTACATATCTGAGGCACTTCCAGAAGGTATACAGGTCGAGCAAACAAGAGTTAAGGCACTGTTTTATGCGGACGAGATTGTTATTCTAGCAGAGACACCTAATGCATTGCAACTAATGATAAACAAAGTTGAAGAATACTGTCATATAAACTGCCTCCAAATAAACACCACGAAATCTAAAGTGTTGGTTTTTCGAGAAAGAACAGTATCAAACAGTGGAAGTTCGGTAGAGAATCGCTAGTAGTAGTAAGAACCTATAAGTATCTTGGTGTAACCCTAACCCATAACCTCTCCATGAAACGACATCTCGAACTTAAACTTGGAAAAGCAAAAAAAGCCACAAGTCGACGTTCATGCAAAGGTGAAAGTGTTCGAGACTGGTATGCGTTCAGTAATGTGTTACGGAATTCAAGTATGGGGAAGCAAACCGTATGACGAAGTCGAAAAATTGCTTAGGTTTCTTCCTGAAGAAACTGTTCTGCCTTCCAGCAAACACACCTAACTACATGTTGCATATCGAGAGTGGAATATCACCATTATTCTCATTTATTTAAAGTTAAACATGCAGTATGTGGTTAAAGTTATGAGTGGAGAAGACGAGATGAGGCTCACCAAAATTCTGACAAAAAAAGCGCTGAGAAATTTTACGCAATTTCTACAGAAACTGTGGAGACTTAGCTTCTAAGCATGGTATAAGCTTTAGAATGATAGAATCAAATCTCCAGACTGGAGAATATCTGCACAGGAGTTTATATATAATGTCGGCTAGGCAACAAAAAGGGACCACATAATAGCAACACAAAACTCAAGTGCACAATTGATTTATAAAAGACTTATACATGATGACATTAACTATCTGAACGCCAGCCTCAGCATCTCCCAAATTTCACTGATCTGGCGAGCGAGAGGAGAACTGCTTAAGCTGAATTACATGCCACATCGCACTGACTTTTCGTCAATTTGTGGCCCATGCAACGCAGCGGAACCAGAAGATACCGCCGATTACATCTGGGAGTTGAACGTCTTGAAAACAATGACGGTGAGAATCTGCTAAATAATAGTGACTGGACAGGTAGCATATAATTATAGAAACAGAATTATGGAAGAAAACTTTAAATTTTAATCAAAATAATAAATTGACTTATTAATAATGTTTTGTAAATATGTAGTCAAATTTTACAATTGCCAATCTACGGCAGACAGCGAAGCCATTGCCCGAATTGTACTATTTTTATTGTAATTTGAAAAAATTAATTTGGGAAATAAAGTACGAGTACCTTAACTAAGAGCGCTTACTCCAATTTCCGGTTGTAATAATCGTCCCACCAGACAGGCTATGTGTGCTATAGTGGATAAATTCGAGTCAATATATTCACTACTGAATATTCCTGTGCCAGTGAAACAACGCTCCGGTGGAAGTACCGAAAATATCGCATATTATTCAGTTCAAAATTCTGCGTAAAGATCTTGGCCTACACCCTTACAAGATCAAATTATTTCAAGAACTGAAGCCTCTTGATCATTTGAAGCACCGATTGGGCTCTGCAAAAGTTTGAAAATAATCCTGAATTTCATCCAAACATTATCTTAAGCGATGATGCTCATTTTTGGCTTAATAGACAGCAACAAACCCACATGTGTTTCAAGAGACTCCATTGCACCCACAAAAAGTGACCGTGTGGATTTCATGCCGTGTGGATTTTTTCGTCGATGAAAATGATCGCTTTGTTACGGTCAATGGAGTTCGCTATCTTGCCATGTTCGAAGACTATTTTTGGGCAGAATTGGATGGACTTTGCCAATGTTCCGGCAGACATATGTGGAAGAGTGGTGGAAAATTGGCTCCAAAAAATCGATCGCTGCAAACGTACTCGCAGTGGTCATATGAACGGCATCGAATTTCATACTTAAATTTTACATGTGTACTATACCTGGAATAAATTTCAGCCCGATATCTCATTTATTTTGTGTTCTATTTAAATACAAAATTGTTATGTCCTTATTGAAAACCCTGTATATACCAATTAGCACTTTAAATCCCATTCAACGCAAATCCGGCATCGGATATCCGGCGTCTAACATCCGGCTCGAAGTATAGACAAACGGCGTATATCCGGCTGAAGGTTCTTAAGTGCCATCGGTTTTTCTTTTGTATTTTCTAGTCGTCTGCCAATGAAATTTAGGAAAATGCTATAAACTATGCCATTTACAATAAAATATGCAACTCGTATAATCAAATTTTAGCCCGTCAAATCTGCAGCTTTCCAAATTCTTCCAATATTTCGTCACAGTCAATTTAAAACAAATTTCACAAAACCGATCGGAAATCTCTGTACAATCCTCATACCGCAACCGCATAGCTGTACTACCAACCATTGTTACGGAACATCCCGTCCTGACAATAAACCAACTAACTTCCACCTACCACCAACCAAAAGGATCAGAGCCAATTATAACATATTCTGTTGAATATAAATCAAAATAGAAACTATGCTATGCGATATATCGTTCGGGTTGTCGTCCGCCACAGAGAATCTGTTGTGTTGACAATAGACAATACAAATTGACTTCGTGTTTGGTCCAAAGAATCCACAACGGCATACAAGCCAGCCAACAAGCCATTATACATATTCCTCACATAAAATCATAAATTATTCGAATAATTGACGCTTTCAGTAACAAATGCGGAATTCTTCCCGATGGCATCGCTGGTGCTGTTATTGCTAGTGCTATTGCCGCCTGGCCGCCACCTCCTTTCTTTCTTATTTATATCTTGTATCTCATCGTGTGCACGCTGTGTACCTACATCTGTTATTGTACTACCAACCAACAAACTGGCCGTATGTTGGAAAGGAAATAACTACACAGCACAGGTGACACATTTAGGTGTTAAAGACCGACTTTTATTGTATCTTGTGGCGGTCGTCGGCGTAGAGATAAGGCAAGCTTTAACAAAAAGATACATACGCGCTGACTGCCTACTGTTTCGCGGTCTCGAACTAAGTGTGGTTTCCGGGTAATGGCCAGCAGCAATACCAGTCGGTGCAAGAGTTCACTTACGATTGGCAGAATATGGATAATTATCATTGAGATACATTTATCAATTCGCAATCGCCTCGCATCGTGAGAGACGCATGATATATTCGTGCGATCGCTACGATATTTTGCCGATCGCTGGACCACATATCGATGTATAACCCAATAGTTGTGCGACAAATGTCAGTGAAAATCACTTTCATAATTGAATATCAATATTATAATTTATTTTTGTAATTAAAGTGCGTAGATACATATTCGTCATAGTCCTCGAGGGAAACGAGGAGAAAGAACTGATTCACTCTATAAGTGACCGACTGAAAGTGGCCGCGGCCAGTTGGTTGGTTCATTACCGTTGTTTGCCATTAAATTGAGTGTTTCTTCAGCCCATTTAGCCTTTTGTGAGCGCGCACCAATTGGGGATTCTGATTGATACACAGGTGTTAATTGCAATACAAACGTGACACATGGACAAGTTATTTACAATTCCGAAACTGTTTTTATATGGTCGTAAATTCTCCAGATACTTGTTAAACAGATATGGGTGTCGGGTTTCTATTTTATATTTCCTGGCCAAGGCTGTGGCCAACAATAGACACGGATCGTAAAAACATTAGACCGATAACACTAATTAGTTCGAGATACAATCGTTTCAGAGATTCTCTCCTCCATAAAGAGGTGGCGGGCTTGTTCACTGGTTGAACAATAGAAAAAGAGTTCTAAGCCGCTGCGCTGCTGGCGCAGATTATCGCATTTTCCAATGGAGAACCGAATGTAAGAACCGCAAAATGGTGGCAAGAATTGGTAATAAAAAGCCACACAAACAATAGGGGAAATTTTTTTTTTTTTTTTTTTTTAAAACATAGCTGCTAACATAAAATAACAAATAAATTAGTGAATTTCTTTAGCAGAAGCCGATGTTCTGATGATGAGTAGAGATATGGTTGGGCTACCATTGCGGGAAAGCTGTGTGACTAATCCGAACATGAGTGATTCTCTGCAATTGCTATTAATTTCCAATAATATTTTAAGTTTATGCTGAGAGTTTGCTTACTCGTATATTTGAAAGTTATTTCCTCGGAAAATCTGCGCTTGCGGCTCTTCGGTATGTTACCCACTTAAGGTCATGGAATGGTGATAATGATAAAAGAATTTTAATTGAAGATAATTGGATGTGACCTACTACAGGGGAAACGTTTGATGTTCCTACACACATCCCTTCTGATTCATGAGGCGGAAACATTCATTCACATAATCGTGAATTGCGGAAGCGTTGTCTAAGACGTTGTTGAATATAAAATGGAAGCTTGCTTAACAGAGGAAGAAGGTGAATATCTACTGAGATATAAACTATTTTACTATCAAAAATTAATTTAATTTTATTGTGAGACAAAAACAAGATTCATTCCTTAGGCTAAGACCTATAAGTTAGACCTAGGCCGGATCTAGGAATGGTTTACAGATTGGGATCTAAATTTTATTTATCTCGGAGTGGAAGTACTAAAATCTTTCCTAACTCGAGAAATATTAAGCGGATTTTGATAAAGGGAGAGTGGGGGGCATCTTAGAATCCTTAAAAGGAATGGGCTTTAAAATCTATCGAGGAGGTTTCGAGTTATTGGCAACTACAAGGTGGAGCAAAAATAATGTCATAATGTGAATTGGCTGCCATTTTGTTAGAAATGAAAGAAATTGGTTTCTGTTTTCACGAAAAGTTTATTTGAAGGTGTAAAATTGATGACATTAAGTTGAAGAAATGATATCTGTCAAATGACCACCTCTTGAGGAGATCCACATTTGTGGCATTTTGAATTGTTGCTCGCAAAATATCTGGGTCCAAATTGGTGATTTCTTCTTCAATGTTGGCTTTCATGACTTGCAAGGTTTGTGATTTGTTATGGTAAACTCGAGATTTCAAAAAGCCCCAAAGGAAGAAGTCTGGTGCCGTCTGATCTGGTGATCTGGCCGGTCAGTTCAAATCGCCAAAACGGAAGATCACACGGCCCGGAAATTGGTGATTCAAAATCTCCATCGTTGCCCGAGCTGTGTGAGCGGTTGCTCCGACCTGCTGGAACCAACAATGCTCGAGACCCAATTCAGCAACTTGCGGCAAAAAAAAAAAAAAATTCTTTTAACATTTGTCTGTAGCGCTCACCAGTTACGGTTAGGGTGGTGCCGTCGGTGTCCTCAAAAAAAATAAGGGCCAATCACTTTTTCACTGCAAATGCGGCACCAAACAGTCACTTTGAGGGGATGCAATGGCTCTTCGTGCATTTCATGTGGATTCTCGGTGCCCCAGAAACGCAAATTGTTTGTTTATTCACATAACTACTTAAGTGGAAATGGGATACGAAACCATCCTCCTCTTACACCAGGTTTAACAGAGCATGGGAGTAAGTTAACCTCACTTGACGGTCAGCAGGCAGTAATTGGTGAACGGTTTGCACTTTATAAGGGAACATCTTCAGGTAATTTACTAAAATTCGACGCAACTAACGTCTGCTGATGCCAAATTGTGTGCATCGTTGTCTCGTCGACGTTTGTGGACTCTCTCGGACGTCCTTGACCACAGTATTGATATTCTCGACCGAACGAGCAATGCGGGGCCGGCCACTTCTTGCAACATCTCTAGTGGACCCAGTTTGCACGAGGCGCTCAGCTAAACGCTTAATTGTTTGCGCACATAGTGCAGACCGAAAATTGGTCAAATAAGCAGTTACAATAATTTCGCGTTCTTCAGGTGTGTATCACTCCATTGCTTGTTGTCAACTAATTCTCTATTTGTCCACAACATAAATGTCAAAGCACAATGACATTTGACGCCATTTGCAAAAATTATGGCATATGTATACCCACGTACATGGCGAGTTTTTTTTTTGCTTAAATGTTACCTCGTTTTGTTTGAAAACGCTGGGTCGAAAATGCTCACGCCATTCGACAAGCAACGACGACTCGAGTGCTGCAAAGATTTTTTGGAGCTTGCCGGGGACAATCTCGACGAAATTTGCAACCGAATCGTAGATGAAACGTGTGTTCGCCAATACGATTCGGAGTCCAAATAAGAGTCTATGCAGTGGATTGAGAAAGAGGACAGGCTGCCGATGAAATTTAAAGTGGAAAAGTCGGCTTCGAAGCTTATGGCGCCTGTTATTTCGGACAGCGAAGGTATTTTGCTGATTGATTGCCTACGGTGAATGGTTAATATTACACAAATTTATTGACTCAGGCAAGTGAAGCGATCGTACGGAAGCAACGTGGGAAACTCAGGCACGGACTGTTGTTTTTGCAGGATAACGCGACTGTTCACAAGGCGCGGATTTCGAAATAGGCCTTAAAAAACACAGGTTTTTCAACAATAGACCACCTACCCTACATCCTAGATTTGGCCCCGGGGACTTTTTCCTTTTTTTCAATTTGAGAAATGAGTTACGAGGCCGGAGATTTGCAGATGAGGCGGCCGTAGAAAGTCATTTTGAAGGCAAAGAAAAATAATATTTTTTCAGTGGTATTAAGGCTCTGTATGCCCGATGTAAGAAATGCTTTTAACTCGAGGGAGATTATATTGGGAAATACCATTTTTTATCAGATCTCTTCTTTCACTTAATGCCTTAGGCCGCGAACTTATCAGCCGCCCCTCGTACATGAGGTACTTGATACTAAATTGGGGGTCTTAAGTTGTTTGCATCCCCAAAATAGTACAATTTCGATAGCTGTTTTCAAGGAAAATATGATCACCTTTTTATTGCCCATTTAACTTAAAACTAAAAAAACATTTGAAGATATAAAACGACTTCCTTCTTAACCTCTACAACAGCCCAATTTTTTTCATACAAAATTTGGATATCTTTTCCAAGAAGAAGAGGCCGAAATTTCGAAGATTTTTTTCAACATTTTTGGCATTTTTCCCTAAAATTTTCAGGGTTTTTTTTTTCCATTTTTAAAAATTTTAAAATGAAAATACGCCAGGAGTTATGTCTGACAGGTGCCTATATCTTAACCGTACTTGGGTGGCCCGCTTCGCCGATTGAAAGGATTTCACACTATGGACATCTCTTCGACTTATACACCGGACGGCCTTCGACCTCACATGCAGATGTTTAGAGCTTTGCTAGGCGGCGTGTTTTAAAATATGTATATGGAGATGTAATTTCCTGTTTTTTTTTTCCAAAACACAAATTGGAAATTTAGGTTATCGATGGTCTACTATCTTTGAACTTATTTCAAATAAACAATATTCGGAATAGTTTAAATAGAATTTTAGATTTAGTATTTTTAAATAACGAAATTGATTTTAATATTTTAGAAGCTTTGCATTACAAAGCTTTATTCTTAGAATTTAGATTTCTTAGTTACTCTAACGAAAGAAATAATAATTCTTACTTACAACTTTTCTAAGACCAAATTAGCTACTCTGATTAATTATCTTAACAGTTTTGATTGGGATGCATTGCTGAACACTTCCTGTTTAAAAGATAATTACGATGTATTTATGGAGAAAAATAGTTCTGGTTTCGAGTTATTTGTACCTAAAACGCGTCGTAATAATCGGTTTAGAATTCCTTGGTCAAATAAAAGATTGGTAAATTTACGAAACGTAAAAAGAAAAGCGTATTCAAATTATATTTTAAATACAACGAGCTCTAATCGTGAAATTTGTTTGAGATTCAGAAAAGAATATGAGTTCTTGAATAGATTTTTATGTAAACAATACGTTTTGTCCATAGAGTCTGCGATAAAGGGCAATGGTAGATCATTTTAGAATTACATTAATTCAAGGCTTGTCACGCTGCAGGTTCACGGTTAGAATCCTGATGTCAAGAATCATCTATTTATTTCGCATAAAATAAATAAAAAAAGTCGATCAATTGCGAAAGCTTAGTCAACTCTATTGGGAAGGCATAATACTGGCTAAAATGCAACATGATCGTGATGATGATATCAGGAGGACGGAAAAAAATAATGTGAATCATAAGCAGCGACATTAAAAAAATACTCCCCAGTTATCTGGACGCTAGCCTTGGAGTTCACTGAAACTTAGTACTACCTGTGTTTCAAACCAACTACACCAATCTGTCTTCTCTCTGTCTCTTTCCCTTTCCACAAAAACGCAGGTGTTCTAAAATTAGTATAAGGGTATTCATATCCCCTTTCACACGTGCTTTGTTCGAGGTATGTCATGTACTACTAATTTAACGTTATTAACTAATTATATATTTGATAGTTTTCAAAGACATTTACAAGTTGATGTACTCTACACCGATTTTACAAAAGTTTTTGAAAGGGTACATCACACTTTACTTCCAACTAAGCTTAAATCATAGGGTTTTCACTCTTCAATGCTAAAGTGGTTTTCCAATTATTTAAGTGATAGAAGGCAATTGGTAAAAGTTGATAGTTTTACATCTCGGGTAATAAAAGTAACTTCTGGCGTCCCACAAGGTAGTCATCTGGGCCCATTGCTATTCATTTTGTTTTTAAATGATGTTCACGAAATATTCAATTTCTGTGGGGTTTTAACTTTCGCGGGCGATTTAAAATTATTTGCACGAATAAATAATAGAGTTGACTGCATTCGATTTTAGTCGGATATCAACAGGTTGTCGGTATGGTGTAAACACAATGCATTAGAGCTTAATACTTCTAAATGTAAGATTTTTATAGCGCACCGAAATATAACGCCGCTGTTTCATGATTATTTTATTAATGATCTTAAACTTCTTCGCCTTGATGAAGTCAAAGATCTCGGGGTCGTATTTATAGTAACACAAAATTGAACCGTTGAACCTTAAGTTTTACACGTAAGGCAACTGCTGTCGTTTTCATCCGCGATTTAATTAATTATTATTTCAATTCACCGGAATTGGTTTTTGTTATAAATATATATGCTCCCCATAGATCTTTGCGGGTGAGGAATTTGCTTTTTGATAGAATGCATAGAACCAATTATGGTAGCAATGAACCAATAACTAGGTCCATACGAGTACGCACGTTTAATGATCTTTGCAGCGAAATTGATTTTAACTTACGAGTATCTCGATTTGAATTTAAGAATTGCGTTTATTCATTGATATTAGATTAATAACATTATTTTTTATTTGAAGTAGGCTATGAGATTTAAAATCGGTAGATGATCCTTAGTCGCGCAACAAAAAACAGTTGTGTAAAGTGATGCTGAGAGTATGCATTGAGAGAACGTAGTGTACTGTATGCTCTGTGCTGAAAAAAAAAAAAAAAAAAAAAACAAACCTTAATCTGGCGCAATTTTCAAGCATTTTAGCGTAAATTCCAAAAAATCTGTCGTATTTGCCAAAAATATTTTCAAGAAAATTACATATTGATCGTTTTTTCTATTAAATATTAACATTGGGTGTATTTTACTGGAGCCATTGAATATATATATTTTTTTTTTTTTTATGAATCTTAATCTGTTAGACTGCTATTATACGGTGACTCTTGAGTCATGACTCTTTCCTCTATTCTCTTTTGAACTGTTATTCTGTGAGTGTCATGCGATTACACGTTGACTCTTTTCCATATATCTAATTTGACAGCTCTCTTTTATTCTTCCTTTCGGTTGTGAAGTGTTTAGAGCTCTCTAAAACTCTAAAGTCAATTTCCTTCGACCAATAAATTTCTTCCGCCATTGTTTGTCGACTGGCCTCCATGGGGAATGAAAAGATATAAAGCGAAATAGAAAAATCACGAACAAGGAGAAGGAGAAACGTCAAAAATCGAGATTCTACCCACGATTCACCGGGTTTCTCATTTGCTATCTCATTTGTTTTCTCTTTTGCACTTGTGTAATTTCAAAAGAATCATGACTCAAGAGTCACCGTGTAATAGCAGTCTTACAGAGGAAAGCTGGGTGACATTTTTATAAAACTCATTGTGCATAGAATTTTGAAAATGCGTTTCTCTTTCTACTCCCTTTAAAAGTATCTACATGACCTACACACTTCAAACTCTGCACACTTATAAACTGTATAAACTGTGGTGCAAAACTCAGTGCAACTGATATTTCGAATTTTTGAAATACAATAACTTCTTGAAACCCTCGAGTGATCTGGGAAGTTACAACTTTTCCACATTATTTTCCTTTTTTACCTGGACTTACAAACGGTTTCGTAAAAAATGTCGATGTTGATCAAACTTGACATTACTGTAATTACTTGGAAGGATTTAGTTTTTTGCTATGTATAGTCTGTGCAGCCATATCAATGGCGAAGACCTCAGCTTGAAAGATGTTAATAGCGATGGTAATAGTAGTTATGCGTAGCACCGTGTGCGAAACATGAGCCAATAATCAGTTACGAGTCCATCTTCAATGTGCGAACGGCCTTAATAGGAGCACTCCCCAGACACACATAACATGTTACGGTACGTACTACACGAAATGAATGAAACTAAAAGAAAATTATTTATGTAGGGGGCTGTGAAGACGTGGAAGTCCATCAAGGTACACCACACTACCTGTGTCACTGCCCAGGAGACTCTTACACCCACAATTCCAAATTTGAGAAAGGCATATTTCCAGGACATTAGAGAACTCTCCGTTAAGCTGGTTAATGAGGTTTATAGCTCTCTTAAAGTTTCGAGTTAGTTTAAGAAACTATAAGTTGTAGATATAATTAAGTAAGCATATCCTGTACTGAAGGCTTAGAATTAAATGAACCAAAATGACCAATTCCGTTCTATTTGTGATCCAGCACACGAAAGACAGCAACAAGTAGGTTGGGTCTACCCCATGAAACCTCCTAAAGATTTCCATAAAGTGTAAGTTTATTACTGTTCGGATAAAAGTCTTTATCGATGGTATTCCTAGAAGGTACAATGAACCTCCAAATATGTCTACAAATCCATCTTATTCACACGAGATCTCGTGACTTCCTTAAATGTAAACATTCTGAATACATTCATTTGTGCATATCTCACGCCACATGCTTCTTTCTATCTCATCAAGCGCAACTCATCGTCTATTGCGAAAAAAAAAAACATCTAAACTAGATGTTTGAATGGCATTTGTTTGACTAATTTCGCAGCAATAAATAATAAATCTAAGCAGTGGCGACGACAGTAACACATGTGGGTACGAGTATGTCATCGAAAAATCGAGCCTTCTTCTATTTTGCCACTGCCAGTCTGGCACATTCACCAGAGGCAACAAATATTTCGAAATGTTTCTTCCGATTTCATCGTCCGCCTCCAGCATACAGTAGCTATTCATCTTCTTGCAATCGGCATTCGTCGGTCTCTGTAGCACTTCTGTTTACTTGTGAGTCATTCTATCGAGATACTCGTACTTTAGCCCAATTCGATCCGTGAGAAAATCCATCCGCACAACAGCATCCAAGGGAAACGGCTTCTTTCTGATTCATTAGTCGAAGCGGCAGAATTTGAATTTGGTGCAAACATTTTGTTGAATGCCCTCGCAGTCGCAACCGGCAATGCCCTCTTTTGGGGACTCTACTACCTAGCGACCTTTACCGGCGCGCAATGATGATTGCCCCGGTACGGCCTGACTGACAACAAAATCAAACTCTGTTTTAAGACTTCTTTTTTTTTACGACCGATTAAAACCGAACCAACAAAACAAACCGAAGAACAAATCAAATCGAATCCTCTGCTGTTCTCGGATACAAATTCGTCGATCTTACACCTTTGCAGGGTGCCTATGGTTGTGCCGTGCGCGTCAGATGAAACTACTACTTCGGCTCCCATGGACCACAAATGATTGCGCCTGCCAATGCCATTTTCCCGAATCTCATCGAAGAGG
This sequence comes from Pocota personata, assembly GCA_963082735.1. Lineage (NCBI taxonomy): Eukaryota > Metazoa > Arthropoda > Insecta > Diptera > Syrphidae > Pocota > Pocota personata. The sequence continues at coordinate 271,326,480 of OY720429.1, forward strand.
GGCATGCATGGAACAAGAACAATTTTAATTAGCGCAACCTCTGTTTTCGGTTTCATTCGTTTTCCGTCTTTGCGGTGTGCTATTGGATTGGACCAGGGCCACAGCAACACGCTTTGTGTTCGCTGGTATTTTCATTGCCAGTGAACATCCGTCCGTCTGTCTGTCCAGAGTCCAGCCGACAGAGGAGGAGGATCCTGCAGGGTTGCATTTGATATGTTCCTGCTGCCTGTCCGTTTCGGTTCATTCGGAATTTTTGGTATTTTTTCCACCGAAGAAGCAGTCAGGGAACGGACCAGGTATTCGGTTGCTCATTTATTTAATACACAAATGCGGGCCTGGAATCCACCTAACATTCAAATAAAATATTTTCTGCTTCTTAATTAGTAATAAAAGGTTGCTGTGTGTTGTTGATTCTTTTTTATATTTTATTTTTTTGCGGAATGGATTATAAGCTGGGATTCGCTTCTTCGGCTGTTAATTGGCTTTTTTTGCCCACTGGAGGTGCGTCAGCAGCGGCACACGGAAATAGGTTGTGAGCGCGGTGTGCGGTGACCAGATCGGCTTAATGGTGGTCTTTGTTTAGATACTTTTCTTGAGATAATATGCGTAAGGTACATGACATGGAGTCTTTCCACGCTGTGACATGTTCTTAAAAGTTAGATTTTTTTGTTTTCGTTTATTCGTTTAATAATGGCAACTTTTTGCTAATCATCATGGCTGAGGCATTTGCATATAAAAACGTTTAACACCGGTTTGGACTCAAGTGGTGATGATGGGAATCTGTCCGAAATGAAATTAATATGTAAGCAGTTTTTATTTCCCTTAACCATAATGTGAAGTATAATTGAGATACTTTTACTAATTTACACCGCAGAAAAGGCAGACACACACTATTACAAGGTATTATGTAATTTAAATGGTAGGGAGTTAGAGGAACAAAGGTGGTAGGCGACATTTTTGAGTGATCCGTATCAGAATGCTATAAAAAGGAACACGGTGTCTGTCACACGCTTGTAGGTTAGTTTAGGTTTGGATAGGTTTGGGGGAAAGTGGACTTAGGGAGCGCTTGCACTTTCATTTGTGGTACCAGTTCGAACTACGTTAGTTATCCTTGGGCTGGTCTTTTATCAAACTAGGCTTCACTCTTAATGAAACTGTAAGATGTAGTCGGATGAAAGAATGCCTGACAAATGGAACCTCAGCATCGTTTGCCAATACACAAGAAAGGAGAGGTATTAGTCTCCTCAACATCGCGTATATGATCCTGTCTGCCATATAATGTGAACGCCTTAAATTTGTTGTCAACAATCTGATAGTCCAGTGTAGTTTTGGGTCAGAAAAGTCCACAATTGATCAGATATTCACATTGCGGCAGATCTTGGAAAAGCCCAGAAACTCCAAATCGATACTCACTACCTTTTCATAGATTTTGAAGTCACCTATGCTAGTCTCTTAGAGACGAGCTATACAGAGCCATGCGTAGTTTTAGCATCCCTGCCAAACTCGTCCATCTGTGCAGGATGGTGATGGAGGATACATACACACTGCTTCATCAATGCCAGTACCATCGATGTTCTACCGAGGCTCCGCTGTAAATTCAAAAATTGACACCTGCGGAGCGATCAAGCGAAGAATCGCTCATACCAAATTCTGTTTCTTTATTCTTTTTTTTATGGTTGCGCCAAGGGATGTGTAATCTTCTAAAGATACCACCAGTAGCCCGGCATGCACGATTCCACACCCTTCACACTTTAACCACTCTACCCGCGGGACTACAGCTAGGTATTACTTCACACGGCTGGTTAGCAATTAGGGCTCTTCTCTTCCAGTTTGCTGCTTCAAAAATGGATTCAGCGGTTGCCGTTCTTTGCTCTATGAGAGATGTCGACTGGGCTTCATTTTCACTGTTCCTGACTCTTCCCAATCACCGAAGTTCCTTCATGATTACTGTTGTAACCTGTTTCACCGCATCCCATACTGTGTTTACAATATTCTCTGGAGTTGGTGTTTTTCCAATTCTTTTCCAATTCTTTCCTGTAGTTCTCTGCGCTTTACAACAAAACGTGGGCACTGAAAAAATACGTGCCGCGCATCTTCTCTGGCCTCTCTGAGATTCATTGAGCTCGGGCCGTTTCAAATACGCTCGAAAGCAGTCATGTCCGGTTAGGAGCTGGCTGAGGAAAGAAATCTACTTGTCCATGCTACCGGTCCATCAACTTTTGGATATTCGGTATAAGTGTATAGGTCCATCTTCCCTTCGAAGACTGGTTCCATCGCTCCTGCCATGCTCCCATTCTCCGCTGTCTTTCTTACAGCTTGATATCGTTGACTGAATTTTGACATCGTAGGTCCTTTGTAGTTCGCTAGCCAGGATATCCCTCGATGACACATATAGCTTCATTTGACACCGTCCGAAGTGCACAGCACACCCTCAGTTGGTTGACGGAGTTAATTCTTCTGGCGTAAGACTTAATTGTCACTGCTTTGGCCAATATTTGTGCTGTAAAATGTTTGTTATTATTCTGGATAAGGCTGCATTCACCCGCGCAGCTTTGTCGCACGTTTTTTCAAGGTGTTCCTTGTAAGCGAGCCTAGCGTCGATCATCACACCTTGGTATCTGATAACCGGTTTTGACGTTATAGTTTCTTTGGTCTGAAAAGGGAATTGAGTAGCAAAGCCCTATCACGGACAACTAAGGTTAGTTTACATAAGACGCTTATCACCCCAGTTCTGCTATACGGCGCAGAGGATGGACGTTGTCAAGGCGGTTGAAAACACTCTTGGTTGTTTTGAAATAAAAATTCTTCGAGTGATTTTTGGTCCCGTTTTTATCAACGTGAAATGAAGAAAAAGATACAACAAAGAACTACACCAGTTGTACAGCGACATAGACCTAGTCCGAAAGGTTTGAATTCATCGCCTGAGATAGCTAGGACATGTAGAGCGAATGGACATCAACACTCCGTAAAGAAAGACCTGCATACAAACAACTTCGTGTGCAAATCTGGAGGCGGATAGCACACGATCGAGCTGGTTGGAGACGCTTGTCAGTTGAGGCGAAGGTCCACCCCGAACTGTAGCACCATCTGAAATAAGCGCCAGCTTGGTCTTCAGCGTATGGATGAATACCGGAGTGAGACTCGTTTTTAGCATTAGCATATGATTGACTTTTGTATTATGTAACTTAAAAATCCTCTTCAACTGCTTATGACCCCAATTTTAGCTGCAAAGCACATGATATCTTTTGATGTTGAGTGAAAAATTGTGTACTTTGAAGCCGAGTCTATGTCATTGCGACCTATTAAAATTTTTCGAAGTTTCGAAAGACTCAAGTTTCTTAAAATAAGGATATGCTGGTCCGTGAAGTGCCACTTCTCATTGCTACAATTTCTACCCCCTCCTTTTCGAAAGTACTCCAAATAATTAAATTTTCGATTTTGACACGTTCACCTGTGTGAACGCAGTATTCCACCAGCCTTGTTATCATAAGCTAAAGACCGTGTGGTGTTTCAGCTAATATAACAATGTCGCCAACGTACGTTAATAGTTCGATTTTTAGCATATCTGAAACATTTGCTCGTCCTGGTAAAACATCTCCACATCGGTAATAAAGAGTGAAAAGAGCAGTGAGCTTAAATTGCACACTTGTCAAAGTGGTAACCAATTTCTACATCAAATTGCTCCGATAACTCGTTCCCGTAATAAACAGCCGAAGTGTATTGTTGTACAGCTTTTCAATCATTATTCCAAATTTTGAAGACATTCGCTTAGTGTATAGCTTCAGCATTTCTGTCAATGGTGTCAAAAGGGGCTTTGAAATCAATAAAGAAAGCTTTTATATAAATTTTTGCAACATTATGAAGGATAAATTTGGTCAACGTTGAGTAGTTTGTTCGGAAACCTACCTGATATTCACTTAAAAGGTTATTATTTTGAACCCAATTATAGTCTCTTATATAAAAGCTTAGTGAGCAGCTTCATGAAGTATTTAATAAAGAGATACCTCTGTAGTTAGCTGGATTTGGCTTATCTCCTATTTTTTTATATTGAGCTAACTATGGCTTCATTAACGTAAGCTAGAACATTTCCATGATGATAAACGTCATTTAGGGCTACAGTAAAGATCCATTCACAGCTCAGCGACCGGCGAATGGGCGAACTGCGAACAAACCATTTTTAGTACATTTAAAAACACACAATTGACAACTTTACTACTCCGAAAGAACAGAGCTTAATTTATCTATCGATTAATAGGAAAAAAGTAAAATTTTGATTAGTTTCTGCAAAGAAATTAACAATCCGCGGATTTTTACTTCTTGTGAACTGTCAAATTTTATTCAGATTCCACAGTTGTGGAACGTAATCCAGATTCGCGCGATTCTCACAATTCTTTTGTTTTGTTCTTGGTGGTCGGTCATAGCTCAAAGTGTTCGCAGATTGCTGCGACTAACAAAGTTGCTGTGATGAAATACCAAAATTTGGGAATATTCGCTCGTTCTTATTCGTAGGTCGTTGAGCTGTGAATGGACCTTAAGGCGTGTTTTCTAACCGATTGGCCATCTGCTGGTTCCTTTTTTAATTACATGTTATTTTGACAGTGACAGCTCTTTCGCGCTCAAAAATTAACAGCAACACAGTATCATATCTCCGCGGTACGAAATGAATCGATTTACGCTTGAACAACTTTGAGAAATGTTGAAAACTTATTTCCAAAGTGAGTGCTGTGTTACCGAAGCAGTGAGCATTTTGAAAAGAAATTTCGGTAGAAATAATGTACCAATCGTGCCTGCTGTACGCAAGTGTGTGAAGAAAGTTCGTCAGATTGGCATGCTAATTGATAACACAAGTTATTCCTCATGATCCTTCTGTGCGCTCAACCGAGAACCATAATTATTGAATTATTGGCCCATTTTTCTTCGAAGATGAAGATGGCAACAACGTTACGGTCAACGAAGAGCGCATGATAACCGACTTCTTTTGGGTAAAAAACTGAGGAAATGCACGTGCCATGCAAGCCGTAGAACAGTTGATCTTTTGCCTACTGAGTTCAATAATCATGTAATCAGCCGTTTTGCTGATGTTACTTGGCCTCTGCGGAGCTGCGATTTGACGTCGTTGGGCTTCTTTTTTTTTGTGAGGTGCTGTTAAAAGTCGATTTTATGCTGACAACCCAGAAATGATTCAGGCACTTAAGCATATTATTAATCGAGCTATTCGTGAAATATGGCCCCGAACCATCAAAAATATACTACAAAATTGAGTTGACAGGATCGGCTACTTTGAAGCCAGCCACGGGAGCTATTTAAATGAAATTATTTTCCATGAATAATCGGAAAGTGTACTCTCTTCAATAAAGTAAAAAACCTTATGAAATCTTTATTGTTTTTGGAGTCGTCTATCGTCATTTTAACCTCTGCACTGGGAAGTGGTTTATTCAGCATTCTGGCCCACCAGATCTTGAAGTTCAACTGTCATTGCCCTATTACCGCTGTCTTTGTTGTTTAATTCCAATGCAGATCTTTAAAATTCAGCATTGTTTCTACAAACTGACGTTTTTAGCATACTTTTTGCATTTCATTTTCCACAAGGCTTTAAATTGTTGGATCGCTGGAGGTGTTGTTGCCTAAAGAGGTCACTACGTGGTTTTATTAAAATAATATGCAACCAGAAAAATATTTGTGTATATATGTACGACGTCCCTTCTAATGACACCATATCTTCTCTAGATCCTGCTTTCACATCTGTGTATGTGCGTTACTAGGTCAATGTCTCTCTAGTTTCGTAATAAAATAGACATTAAAATCCACTGTCAAAAAAACTGCAGACACCTTCAGTTCTACTGGACATTAAAAGACTCTACTCTCATCACCGTAGATCGTTTCGATCACATTCAACTCACTCGTACACTTGGCAGCAAAAAAGATCCTCAACTTCAGAGTACCACCGCATTGGATGCGCACTATACTTAACCACATCAGCGTGCCTGTCATGTTTCCCAGGCAAATCATTAACCGCCTTGAGCAAAAATAAAACCTCCAAGACACAACAATTTAATTACAGCAATTGACTTGAGTTCATTTGGACCCGATCTTGCACTTGATTCCCAAAGCTGTCAGACTGACTGGCCTACGTAGAAATTAATTTGCTCGCCGTTACATTTCATTTAATAATTGTCCAGAAGTAGCTAATTGCCACTTTGCATCCTCCCACACTATACATTCGATTTACGTCATCTTTTTTCGTAAGGGTGACATCTTTACGTGGTATTGTGGGAAAGTGCTCCAAATGAACGCATCTATGTATCTATATAGTGACCATTTCACCTGCATTAAGTGTCCATCGATCAAAATGCAAACGCCCGGCCCCCTGTGTTGGTTTTTACCACAAATCCCCATGTAAAAGTGATTATTAGTCCTCTCTATTCATTCGCTTTTATTGGGTTTTATTGTTGCATATTTTATTCTATTGTGGTTTTTCTAGTTTACATTTTAATTTAACAGTTTCTTATACCATAAAAGATGATTGAGACCGGGAATCAATGAATGCCATATAAATCAACATTAATGGAAGCCCATAAATGGTTGGTGGTCTTATAAATACTTTCGACAATGGAACAGCGTCTTCTCGTGTTTTCTGACAACTTCCGGAATTGCGGAATATGCAGATGTGGAGGATGTTTTATTTACTTAGTTTATTTTTTCTGTTGTAGGCATTATCAATTAAGTTAAGCCATTAAGTGAGTGTTTTTTTTTTTTTTTTTGTGAAATAATTAAGTGAAAGGGTGTGAGAGACAAAGTTTATTTTGGCAATTTGTGAATGAATGTGGCGTAAATTTCTGCTATAATGGTTATTTGACCTTCTAATTAATTCAGAAAATAAAAATGTTGCTGGGGGCTATTTTTGTTGTTGTTCATGCGTGCCTAGAATCAATTTGAATTCCATATGGAGACCTTATTCAACTTATCACTGCAAACTGAAAAAAAAAAATCGCTACTAATCGTATAATAAAGAACGTAGCTACTTATCAACTGTTTCTGTTGTTTAATGTGTCATTTCTAGTACTAGGAATAATTATACTACGTTTGACAGTTGACATAATAAGATGGGGTTTCAGGTGCATGCCCGAAAACATATTAGGTGTGGAGCTATACTTAACTATTTGTATGTGCATTCGAAGCTGACATTTCTAGGATTTATGTTGTGTACATGAGGTAAAAATCAGACAATGCATAAGTATTGTTTAATTATTACGTCACAGACGTCAGACATGACACTTCAAACAAGGCTATGTATTGTTCCCTTACTGGAACATGGAGCGATACCCAAATGTCATAATTTCTTCTTTTTTTTGCAGTTTGTTATTCAATTCAATTCAAATAAAGGTATGTTTGCCTTGTTGTTTTTTTATAATATGCGCTCGCCGAAGGTGATATGAATACCCTTAAACTATTTCAGGGCGCTGGCGTTTAGGAAAAGGGAAAAGAGGAACAGAGGAAGAGCCTGTGCACCTTGCCTTTAAATGTTTGAAGGTTGTAGTGATGGGGAAATGCAGAGCCTAGTAGATCATAATCATTCCGCATTCATGTCGTTTGGCTTATAAACGAATTCCTATGTTTTACAGAAGGAAAGCTAGAAAACGTTGGCAACAGACAAGGGCGCCAAGCGACAAAACCACACTGAACAATTTAAATAAAAAGGTCAGAAAATCTATAAAAAAGTTTAATAATGATGCTTTAAAAACATACCTTGCAAGTCTTACAACAAAGGTAACAAAGAAAATGAACAGGCCAATAACTCCCCCAATAAAAACCAGAGAAGGTAACTGGGCAGCCAAGAGAAAGCAAACAATTTGGAGGGTATCTTGAAGATGTCTTCAAACCTTATGAAGATAAAGGTTATCAAGTAATCGAAGTAAGGAGCGAAGAAGGCCAGAGCCTTGGGGAACTCCAGCATTTATTTGGTGAATTGCAGAATTGAAGCCGTCCAAGTGTATTCATTTCTCATCTCATTTGCTGGTAATGAAATGATTTGGCCAATTAGGAAGTGCATGGGAAATGAGGTAATTTATCACGTCATTTCCAATTTTTTGGATTAATCATCTAGTTTAGCTCTGGTGAAAATGTAGTGCTACACACAAAATAGCTGAAACTCACTCAAAAATTCTGGTATTGGGCAATTTTTTATAGGAAAAGCAGCATAAGAAAATAAGAATTAAGACCTACAAATACTGTTGAAAATAAACGACAAACAAATTTATTTTAAACTGGGAGACAAAAAATATGCAAGCAAAGCAAAAGAAATCTAGGAAGTGTTCGCTAGAAAAGTTAAAAGGATAAAAAAGAAATCAAACACGGGTGTGTTCGTAAATTGAGTGTAAAGATGTGTTCAACGATGGCTTCAGTTCAACAAATACCGACGTTTGCCCCATTGAATAATTTTATATGTATATAAAGCAGGATATCATCAAAATAATATTCGCATCAGGACGGCAAATTTAATGTTGTTAGACCAACTCCTGCACAGGCGACTGCGATGTTTTGGATCGTTAGCCTTATGCAAGACCCAGTCGCAACTGTCAGGCTCATACAAAGATTCGTCAGACTTTGGCAAACCCTTCTTATATAGTTTGACCGTGTATTGAGCATCGATGTTCCTTGTGAACACTATTAGCTTTCCGAATATTTTGGCCGAGATGCACCCATAAACATGAACCCTTGCAGAATATTTCACTGTGAGGTGTACCAACTTTTCTCCTTTTTTGTCCAGGCTTCCTTCTTGGGTTGGCAGATTTTGTCAAGCGGCTTCTTATTATGTTGATAGACATTCTAAATCTTCTTTTAGATAATTTTTCCTTTGCCTTTTCAGTCTTATTGTTGGGTTTTTCCAGAACAATTCATTATTGTCCTTTACCCACGTCGCTTTAATGTACCACCTCATCTATTTTTTCATAAACGCCTCTGATGTTTTCATATATTTTGCCGCCGATTTGACACTCATTTTCGATACTTTTGGATGAGTTATCAAGAAAATACTTTCAAAACGATTTTTATGAATGACACTTATTTTGTAATGATTTCCCGCCAAAGAATGAACATTTTTGGAGACATGAATACAGTGCACTACTGGAAACGATTTGACTATAAGCACGTGTGTATGAGTAAAGCAAAAGAAGTAATTACAGACACGATTTTCTGTACCTGTACCTACTCATTCTCTATCTGACATTTGAATATCTACAACTTGAACTTAGGTAAGCAAATATTCAATAATTTTTCCGCATTGGCGCTTATTAATGAGTGATTTACTTTTGACTTTTCGCACTTAAAATTTTAAAATATTACACGCGATGAAATGTATCTGGTGGTGAATCCCCAACAATAAATCAAATTAAAAATCCCCCCGCTCTGTGCTCTACAAATCTCACTTTTGTTCCGAGAATATCAATACAGAAAAAAAAAAAAAAAACACTAGAATTAACAAAGCTCTTATCAATAGCACGTCTTGGGTGCAATGCCTATAAAAGTGTATCTCGCATCTGAATTTCCATCACAACTCAATCGCTGTCTTAAGAATATATACTGTTTACCAAATCAAAGTGCTTTCAAAAATGAACGTAAAAGTGTTTCTCGTATTGATTTTCGGTTTGATTGCCATATCAACGAATGCTGTTCAAGCTTTCCGCGATACTGGTAGAGGTCGAGGAGGCAGATTTAACGTCGGCGGGTATCCATTTCCAGGAACACCACCATTTAATCCTAAGAATCTTGGCAGCACTGGACCTCACAATCCTAATCCAAGACAAGGATATTTTTAATTTTAATAGATTGCTTTGAATTTTGTTATTAAATATAAATAATGTAAATAAATTTATTTGCCTAAAAAAAAGTGATTGTATGATTTGGATTCTATTCATTTTATTGTGATAACTGATGACGAATACTGTTAATAGTGAGTTGGATTTATTTAGGTCTTTTTGAAGCTTCATACAATACAAATCATCACAAGTGCTGAGTGTGAAGAAGCACAATCAATCCATTCAGTATACATATGTGTGTAGATCGGCAAGCAATATTTCTACAATTGTCCTCGAAACATTTTCCGACCCCAAATACGGCAAATTTTGCTTGTTTACATAGCGCCGAGATGAAAATGCGTCTCATCCGAAAACAATTTTTTTTTAACAAATTCAACGTCAATTTCGAGCTGTTCTACAGCCCAAACAGAGAAACGATAACGAAGCGGGTGGTTATTTTGCTTCAATTCCTGAGTCAGTTGGACCTTGTAAGGGAATAATCCGAGTGCTTTATGCATAATTCTCCTCAGGCTAGTGCGACTAATGTTCAGTTACTGTTCTGTTTAGGTTTAAGCGCACACTTTTTGCAACAGCAGCAATATTCTCGGCTGAGTCCACAGGACGAACACGAGGATAGCTTGTGTTATCAATTAGCATTCCAATTTCACGAATTTTCTTGACAAACTCACGTACAGCAGGCACGATTGGTGTATTATTTCGACCGAATTTTTTTTTTCAAAATTCTCACGGTTTCGGTAACTTTGGAAATAAGTTTTCAAAATTTCCCAACGTTGTTCAAGCGTAAATTGATTAGTTTCATACGAAGGATTCTAATCTTTTTTGGTAGGAACTATTAATTAAAGCATAAATGGTTGTCCCATGTTGGTACTTGAACCGATAACTTCCAGATAAACATGGAAACAGTCCCTCCAAGTAGTATAATCAAGGGACAAACTGTTTTTCTGGCCTTGTTCTCAAATGACAGGATGTCGGAAAAGTTACTCGTATCTCTGTAATCAGACCCAATCCTTTCATTCCATCTGTAATACTAATTCACTAACATCGTTTGACCAGGTTGCTGTAAATTCAATGCACAAGTTTAGGACTCAGCTCGAAGGATCTAATAAAAATTCTACACAAGTACCAGGGAATGTCAATGTATTTTATGAAAAGGACTATTATATAGGGTTACATAATAAAGCGTCGGTTAAATTGCCGGCACGGTTTTTGCAAACTTCGATTATTGTGAGGTAATTTTCGATGACTTTTCGGCACATTTCTGGCTGTATTGCGGCCATAACTTCACCAATTTGGGTTTTTAAAGGCTTCAAAGTTTGGGGATTATCTGCATAGACACGATCTTTAGCATAGTCCCACAAAAAGAAATCTAATGGTCAATGGCCAATTGATGTCTCCAAATCTCTAAACTAAACGGCCTTGGAACTTTTAGTGCAATAGTGCCAAATTTGCCTGTGTTGTGTGGCACCTTATCCCCGTCGTATTGGAACCACATATCGCCCACATTAATGTCTTCAATCTCATGTCAAAAAAAGTTGGCTGCCATTTGATGATAGCGCAAAGAATGCACCCTAACAGTGACGCCTTCGTGGTTTTTTTTTTTTTTTTTTTTTAATATGGTTCCGTCACGCCGCCGGTCCACAACGCGCACCAAACTGTCACCCTTGGTAGATGCAATGGCTTCTCGACGATCACATTTGGATTCCAAGAACCCCAAATTCTAAAATTATGTTTGTTTACGTAGCCGCCGAGCTAGAAATGAGCCTCATCGCTGAAGAAGATTTTGTTCGAAAATCGGTGTCAACTTGTTGATTTACCATATTCTATGGTCTATGCCGGTTGTTAAACGGTCCATATTGTAAAATGGCAAGAACTAACTACCTGTCACTATGGATGACAGATGGATTTGACAGATGCCATATAGCAGGATGAGACAAAATGTCAAATGTTTGACACTTTTCGATGACAAATGATGTCAACCGCTGGCAGTTCTGTCTGAACAAACCGCGACAATAAATAAAATAAACGATGAAAAGGTGGTGAGTATCGATTTGGAGTTCCAGGGCTTTTTTCAAGATCTGCCGCAATGTGAATATGTGATCTATGCTGGACTTTCCTGAACAAAAACCACACTGATACGGACTAATCAGATTGTTGACAAAAGGTTTAAAGTGTTCACATAGTATGGCAAATAGGATCTGAGGAGACTAATACCCCTGTAGTTCTGAGGTTCCATTCATCGAGCATACTTTCATCCGTCTATATCTTACAGATGAGATGATGTGCGCAGTTAGACCGTCGGCTTCAGAAGCCTTGGATCTAAGCTTAGATACTCTTATCTTTACTTCACTTTGGTCGTTTTACAGTCTGCAAAAGAGATCTTTTCGAATAAATTCTCAGCGACATGATAACCGACTACTACTAGATTTGCTTCTTGACCGGGATTTTTAGTCTCGGTATGCTCTTTTTACCTTCTGATAACTCTTTCGAACAACGTTCCTGCTATGACAACGCTCCATTGACCCGAGCTCGCGTTTTCATATTCTTTCTTCTTCTTTCATAGAAGTTGTTGTTCTTCCTTTCTCTTCTGATTGTACGTAAATGTCGTAAGCTCCTCTCGTCACTTATCTCGTTCTATTAATACAAAACAATATTTAGTTATTTTGAAGTAAATATAATTATTTTCAGTTCAGGCAGTTTTCTGTGCCAATACAGATAATATTGTGGTATGTGACGTTAAGCGTCGTTGTGACAGTTGCAACAATTCTGACTGTGGCTCGAATATTCAGTTCCCTTTCCTGTCTTGTCTCTGCAGGCTCGGATAGGATCCTTGAATCATCGCCACGTCATTTTTAATTTCTAATAAAGCCTTTAAATATCATTCCTGCGAAAACATCTCTACTATATCACATTTCCTTCATCTGAAAATGTACCGTAAAAGGTTCCCAACTTAAGATATACTCGCTGCCGATCGCAGCACGTGCCTCGTTAATTGGAAAATTGTCCACCGCACGGATAATTGCGTTCTTTGGGTGTTAAGCAGAACAAGCCATCGCCTAGAATAGACCACAACTTATAGTCAACAGAATTGACACATTATTTAGAGCCACCCTTGTGTTGTTTTTGCCTTATGACCTGACACGTTCGACTCGAGGAATGAGTTCGAATGCTTCTTTCGATGACCATACTTGTATGTAGATTCTGTCATTTTGCTTATTGAACGATTAATCAAAAGTAATCCTGTGTCCATTTTGGGCGTACCAATCGATCTTTAATTTTTTTTTTATTTGGGCTGTGCTTTAATTGGGCTGTGAGTAAGTGGCCAGTGTATCTTTTATGTACCGAATCTTGTTTGACAATGCAAGACAAGGATTTCTGCGATAGCTTCTTTTCTCGTGACAACATTTTCTGCTTTCGCAGCGGTTTCCGATTAATTCTGTCTTTAACAGCTGTGATCGCCTGCCGAGTTTTGACAGTGCGAGGGAGTCCGGATCTTTGACTGTCATTTACTCCACCAGTGTCCTCAAATAATGTAGGCCAATTACCACCACACGGTTTTCAACATCGTCCCACTCCATATTTACAAACGACTTTTGTTAAAATATTTTTGGGCGTCAACTTGATACAAATGTCACTCATTGAATACTTGTGAATATAGAATGGATGCGTTCAATACTAGTTTCACGATGAATGCGTTTGAACGTGTACCAGTATTTATGGCATGACTAAGTAAATTTAAATTTACAATCATTGTGATATAAATTTATTCAAGAAAAGAAGAAGAAGGATTCGCATAATTTCGAAAAAGTGTTTCACTAGTCGAAATGAATAATTATTTAAGTAAAGGGTGTCCTAAAATTCACGCAAGAAGTAATATTGATAGAAAACACAGGTTTTATTTAAAAATTGTAAATGTTTTATTGATTCATAAAGTATACACTATAGGGTTATGTACGGAATAGCATATCAAGTAAATGGCATCACGGCTTTGCTGGCACATACGCACTGCATGATCGTTTTGCATAAATGTGACTGAATTTCGTTGATACAGCGCTCAATTTTTTCCTTCAATACGTTAAACTCCAAAAAACCCAAAGAAAAAAGTCCAACGGCGTTAAATCGCATGATTTGAGCGTCCAATTCTGGTCCAAAATGGGAAATTACACAACCAGGAAATGACTCATGCAGTAATTGACATAGATTTCTCGGGCTATATGGCATGTGTTACCGTCTTGTAAAAACCACATGTCGTCCATATCCATATCTTGCAACTTAGGTACAAAACTGGATTATCATGTCGTTCTTGCCTGACCAACCGCATTTTGAAAGAAAAATGGTCCGATGATGCCTCAAAATGCGCAACAAACAGTGACACGTTGTGATTGCATTTGTTTCTCAACAATCACTCGTAGATTTTCTGAACCCAAAATTCAACAATTTTGACAATTAACAAAGCCATCAAGATGAAAATGAGTCTCATCGCTGAAAATGATTTTGTTTTAAAAATCAGCATCCACTTGTCGTTGTTCCATAATCCATTCAACGAACTCTCTTCGATGTGCGTGGTCAGTAGGCTTCAATTCTTGAGTCAATTGCACTTTGTATGAATGAAGAAGCAAATCTTTCGCCAATTTTTGACCACGGTGCCGAATTTATGTTCCTGAACTTTCAACAACACTCTCACGAACTACTTCGATGTTTTGTGTTGAACGACTTGTTGCAGGAAGGTCAGAGTGTCTAAGATCACTAATTGATCCAGTCTTCCTGAATTTTTGAACTAATCTCTTCACAGTTGATGAAGTTAAATCACTATTCCGAGCATATTATGTACGAAAATTGCGAACTGTAGCTGCCAAACCTTCATTATTCTTAGAATATTACTCAACAATGAAAACGCGTTGCTCTTTCGTCCATTTTTAATAATCCTGAACTGTCAGTTGTCACGCTGTCTTTTTTTTCGTTGGCAACACTTTACCGCACATATGGTGCAAAATTCAAATCTTGCGAGTGAATTTCGGGACACCCTTTAGTTTATTTAAAATGTTTCTAAAATGTAAATGTATAAACATTCAAAAGGCTGACAATTTTGTATTTAATTAACTTGTTGCTACGTACGCATTCACGTCTCTTCTGAAGCCTATATTTAACTAATTGATGCAACACCTGGCAAATAATCCTTGTTTTAATCTGTTTCAAGCTACACCATAACTTTATTACTTTCCATTGGCCCCTTCTCTTATTGTAAATGCTTACTTCCAAATGCATCTTCAGGTGCACCATTTATTTTTATCGTTTTTTTTCAAAAAAAGGAAAAAAACCTGTTGATGCTTCAAAACTCTTTTCCATCCAAGAGGACCTTCAACTCTTCCTCATCCAATCATGACTACATCATAATTTATCCATAAAAACGTTTAGTTGCTCATATTTATTCACTCTCATTTGGGCAGATATATTAAAAAAAAAAATAAAAAAAAAACAAAGCGTATCTGCATCCTTAACAGTCGACTTCCGTTCTTTGTCTTTCCCCGAGGCTATTGACGCTGCCGTTGGCCATTTTGACGCTGCGTGCGATGCGATTTCCATTTCACACCGCTAATCCAAACCACCACCACAACCATACAAACAACATCAGTATTCACCTGGATTCACATGATTCCCATCATGTTCCCCCCTCTTCGAGCCCCTCCCCATTAGCGCAGCGTGGATAAACTACTTAATCGCAGCGATCATCGATCGCGCGCACTTAATTCGATTTTGGCGGTGCCAACAGCAACCGTGGTGGCGGCATTCATGTATCTCAAACCGCAAATCCGTGTGGTAAACCTCACTTGTCGCGATTATCCCCCAGCGAACAAAAAGACTTTAACCAGATGCACTGCAGAGTGGCACCGCACAGATACTCGTTGTACGAATCTAAAACCACCACCATCAGCATCTTACCATCCACACACAATCCACTGGAGAGAGTAATTTTACTCTCTAATTGGTTTTGTGCAACCATCAGCCAATCAACGGATTGCATCTTCCCCTTCGAAGAGAGTTACCAGAGAGCAACCATCAAATCACTCTCGTATGACCTCAGGCGATGCTGGCCAAAGTAAATGACGCTCCGCCCCAGAGCCCGGAGGTAATTGCCGCGGGTCCGAATGCCGCAGTTCAGCGTCGCCCTTTGTGAAGTTGTGGTCGTCGTCGCGGAGTGAAATATAATTATTACTGTTCCTCTCTGGTCTGCGGTGTTTGTTTTTATGTTTTTCTTGCTTTTCCTCCTTCCACTTGTGTGTTGGTTTATGTCCACACTTTTGTACTATTTTTCGTGTTTTGTTGTGTCGTGTGTAAATTGGCCGTACACTATCAGGGCCCGATCGCTGTTCGGTCGCTTCTGCAGTGCTTCTACCGACTCGACGACGGTAATTGATGTCCTGAAGGGATAATAAATTCTGGAATTGCTCCTCTGGGAGACAAGCAAGGATAAAGTACAGTGGTGGTCGTAGTTGGTGTTCCGAAGAAGAAGAAAAGAATTAGTGCCGCGACGTACCGTACTATCTCGTGTGTATCATCGTTTTGGATCGGTTTTTTTTGTTTTAGTATTGTGGTCGACTTCCGTATCCGGTTATCGTTTATCTCATGATTTACAGAAAAAAAAAAGAATATGTATCTTCTCTGCCGCAATAAGTGAGAGTGCGCGCAAATTGGTGTTAATTGAATTGCATATGTGCACGCACATACACAGATAGATAACGAGTGTGAGATAGAGAGCCAAGCAGAATAAAAAGGGCGCCTCCAACGCCTAATTGTTAATTAATTAGTGTCATCTCAGTTTAACGCTTCGGCGAATAACAAATAGAAAAAAAAAGTAGAAAATTAATTCCTAACAAGCATCCTCTTCCTCCTCCATGTGGTGATAGTAGTAGCCTCACATCTAAGTGTTACAAAGTGGGTGACTAATTACAGCTATACAGCATAATTTGCTGCTGAGACGTCGCGCGGACTTTATCGTTTAATTTGTATGAGTGACACCCATGTACATTGTTCTGCATGGGCAATGATAAGCGCCCCCGGAGCAGTAACAGCAGCAACAGTGGCACTTGGCAGTAGCAATAGCAATAGCAGCAACAATTTCTTTGCTTTTACTCCTCCGTCGCCATTGCCGCCGTCGCCGCCTCTGCGAGCGTATCTCATCAACAAATTGGATTAAAGATAGCTGCTCTCCCAGCAGTAGCTGATTGCCGTAGTGGTGGTGTACTACACTATACACTCGTCGTATGGTGCTAGTACTAGAGTATCTAGAACAACATAGCTAATATCTAATTTAAATGTTAAAAATGTTTACAAAACATTTTAGGAGAAAATTATCGCACAGCGATATACACACACTTATCGCGTACATTGTAGTGTTTTTAATTAATAAGGTTTGTATTTAATTTTTTTATTTTTTTTATGCATATTATGTAGTATTAGTGTGATTATGAATTGGAATTGCACTGAGTAGGGTGTGGTGGGATCTTGTGATCTTGAGATTCAAATAAAGTAAGAACCTTGAATTAGTTGCATTCTAAAATGTAACATTGTATCTTTCAGGCTCTTATAGTATCTATTGTATGAATGGCAAAACTCAAAACTTATGTAACAATTTGAATGGTTAATAACTTTAATCTGTCACTGATATAATCGACTCTTTAGGTCACTGAACTGGTATGCAATCCGAAACAACATCTTCAACAACGAAATATGGAAGAGAATTTGATCAGGTTTTGAGTTCCCACGATAGCACCGATCGTGTCTGAGTCTGTTTATTAATGTGCATTTAAAAAAAAAAAAAAAAAAAAGAAAAGATTTATGAGTTTCGATTGGCGAAAGATAGTTTTATGAGTTGCAATTAATTACAAGTTATCTACCTAGATGATGTCTTTCTGTTCAACCTAGAATTTCTGGCATGTGTTCTGCATTGATGCATTGGAGCTCATTAAAATTGTCTAACTCGCTTTTGAACGCTTTACTCAATTCGCATATGTTTGTGTTGGTATAGAACTGTGGGTCAAAACAAGATAGAATGTAATTCTGCCTCACATCTCTTCCATATGACATCTGTCAAATCCATCTGTCATCCATAGTGACAGGCAGTTAGTTCTTGGCTTGCCGTTTTTACAATATGGATCGTTTAATAACCACCCTAGACCAGAGAATGCGTAAAACATACGCCGATTGGGTGATGGAAAATCAACAAGTTGAAGCCGATTTTTCGAATAAAATCTTCTTCAGTAATAAGGCCAATTTCTCACTCGGCGGCTACGTAAACAAACACAATTACAGAATTTGGGGTTCTGAGAATGCGACATGTAGTTCCAAGAGGACGGAGCTAAGGTGCCACACAACACAGGCAAATTTGGCTTTATTGCACGAAAAGTTCCCCGGACATAACAATTTTGTATTTTAATACAGACGCACCCTTAAACTTTTTTACGATCTGCCAATGTTAAAACGTCCGTCAATGTTTGCATTTTTATCATGGTGAAGTTCACGAAGAAGCAATGTCTGGAAATTATTAAAAATTACGACCGAAATTCAGAGTCGGTGGTCGCAACTTTTAGAGCGCTTACTCCAATTTTCGTTCGTAATAATTGTCCCACCAGACAGGCTGTGCATGCTATAGTGGATAAATTCCAGTCAACATATTCACTATTGAATGTTCCTGTGCCAGTGAGATAACGCACCGGTCGAAGTACCGAAAATATCGCAGCCGTAAGTGCTTCAGTTCAAAATGAGCCAAATCAGTCGATTCCGCGCGTAAAGATCTTGGCCTACACTCTTACAAGATCAAATTAACTCAAGAACTGAAGCCTCTTGATCATTTGAAGCCGAAACTTCTCAATGATCAAAATGATCTCCATGTTACGGTCAATAGAGTTCGCTATCGTGCCATGTTGGAAGACTATTTTTGACCAGAATTGGATGGACTTGACATCAGCGATATGTGGTTTCAGCAAGATGGTGCCACATGCCACACAGCTGGTCAAACAATTGATTTATTGAAGGGGAAACCGATACGGTGTCGATCGATAATTGTGAAAGCTCAAGAAATGGTCCGGTCGAATGGCCAGCTCGCTCATGCGATTTAACGCTGATGGATTTATTTTTATGGGATTACGTTAAGTCGTTGGTTTATGCCAACAAGCCAACAATGTTAGAGGAGCTCAGGAACAATATAGAACCCGAAATTGCCAATGTTCCGGCCGATATGAGTGTGAAAGAGTGGTGGAAAATTGGCTCCAAAGAATCGATCGCTGTAAACGTGCTCGCTGTAGTTATATGAACGAGATCGAATTCCATACTTAAATTTAATATGTGTACTACACCTGGAATAAATTTCAGCCCGATATCTCAATTATTCTGTATTTTATTTATATACAAAATTGTTATGTCCTTATTGAAAAACCCTGTATATTGAAAAAGTATCAATATTTGAGTTTGGAAAGTATCGATAGCAGTATCGTACCGATACTTTTGAATATCGATAGAAAAATAAAGGCATTAGGTAGGAGAAGAATAAGTGAAAACGAATGTAGGTACTTTATACACAAATATTTTATGAACAAAAAATCAAATCGTGAATATCGATAGAAAAGTAAAGGCATTAGGTAGGAGAAGAATTAGTGAAAACGAAAGTAGGTACTTTATACACAAATATTTTATGAACAATAAATCAAAACGTGATGGTCTATTCTTTTTCACTGTAAGCGCCGATTAATACCTATTTACTCAGTTTCTTACTCAGACGTTTATTTCCGTTCCGTTTTAGGCAAAGCTCTAAAGTAACTCATATTGCTACCATGATCAAGAATTTCTGGGAAGAAAAGGTTCACATTTGTGCTCCAATACGGTACTGATGTGTTAATACTGATATTAGTACAGTATCGAAGGGATAGTATCGATACAATATTAGTGATATCATATCAGTAGTATCGACACATCCCTATATATAATGCTCGTTGGCTCCTACTGTGCAGGTACGAGCCCGAGCGGGGAAAGGCAAGCGTTATGAATAAAATCTAAGTTTCTCCAACTATTACATCAAAAGGGGGTTTCTGTCTGGTAGTACAATGGACTAAAAATCGAGTCTGAATACTCCGGGATATCGAAATTTCCTTTCTTTAAAATAAAAAAGAAAAAGTACCGTTGGATAAGAAATTCAATTAACTTCACAACCATGCTGCATTTACCGATTTTAATTCTACCATTGAATAGTTTAAAAGTACTTCACCTAACTTTTTTTTTCCTTAATAAGGTCTATCATACCTCAAAGTTTGGCTGCTTTAAGCGGGAACACCTGTATAAGAAGATGCATTTTTAAGAAAATCATTAATTTCTCGCGGTTCTACCTCAGAAACGATCCATTTTACTAACTTCATCCCCCTGATTTTGGGTTGTGTTGCTGGTAATAGGTTAGGCGATACCATGAAAATCGATGAAAAACTGAACAAAGACGGATACCATCTGGAAGCAGGATCATTGGTGACGTACGAGTATTCGCTTTCCAGCAAATCAAGTTATGCCAAAGTTATTTAAATCAAATAGCAATGGATTGAAAGCTAGAAATTGGTCTCCTTAGTTACCTCATCGAGTTGTGGAATGAACTGGACAGAAACATGTGCAGAATTTGTCCGACGTCACAATTAACATGAATGGACAATAGAATGTCCAGGCTATGCAAGGAATTCATTAAAATCAATGTGGTCATGTTGATTAAATTTAAATTTTAGAATTCAAATAAATGCTAAACAAATCAATAAAATATTCAGATTTTTACCAAAGTTAAAGAAGATAGAATAATTATGAGCGGTAATTTAGGTGTCTATCGGATGTCTGTGTTAGGAAATTGTTCTTCAATACATATGTATTTCCTTATTGTATATCCACATTACCTTAACAGCTCAGATTAGCAAAAGGGAGGTCAACAAACAGGGGCAAGTTTACCAATTTTTAACAACTTTACAAGCCATGTAGAACTGACTACCAGGTGGGCGTCATTTATGAACCACTTGATATTAATTCAACTCTTAATAAGTGCATTTCGTTGTACCTCATTGGCAGAAGTCGAATGGATAGAATGGGAAATGTTCTTTCAATGCATGTCTCTGTATAGCTATTTATAATTTTATTTGCTTATCTTTTGATGTAACAGAGCCTAAGACTGTTTAATAGTACAAATAAATTATTAATTAGGCCATTACCTAATGTTTTACAATTAAAAATATATTAAGCATTCAGTTCAAGAGTCTAAAATGCCAAAGAAGCTTGAGTGCAAGTTTTAACAGCTTATTATGTGCTATGTGTAATTTGTTAAACCTTTCCCCATACCGAAACCCATAAAACATGTAAACTAGAAAATCGCTTTAAAGATAATATAATAAGTTTATTCTCTTCTTTTAGTAACGACTTGCTATTGATAATATGAAGAGTAGATTATTCTTATTGTTTTATTTATTTTATCTTAACTAAAGCTCCTTTTTTTTATTTTGAGGGGTGCCTTAATTACTCTTTCATGTGTGAGTCAGAGAAAACTGGTCCAAAACGTAATTTGCTTTATGAAGTATATCACACTTTCAAGATGCACTTAGGAACTATTTTAATTTTGATCTGTAAGGACGCAATTCGAGGCGAAATCGAAATTTTCATTCTAACTCCAAAGGCAAAAAAAAACTCTATTTTTTCGAAAACGGCTCCAAAGATTTTGTTAAAATTTCACATTTGAGTTATGCTGTGACAGGTACGTACCAGGATTTTTCGCAAATTCTCATAACGGTACTTTATTAATTGGCTGATACTTGGAAATTGGCTATTTCTCGATTGTGACTGAATCGATTTAATATAATGCAAGCACATGACATACAAAGTTTTGAAAAATTGTCAAAATCTTTTTTTTTTGATTAAAAAAAAAAAACAAAACTTTTTAAAGAATTTGTTTCAATTTCTAATTGCTTCAAATTCAAATGTCAAATTGAAATTTAAGAAAAAACCGCCAACGAATTAAATTAAAAGAGGATAGGTTCCATATCCTAAAAAGTCTTTTTTTTTAACACTTCAGCACCTAGTTAAGTGAAATGCTCTTTTATTAAATTAATTTTCAAAATAAAATCGAAAATTAACGGTTAAGTTTGACAGATAATGTTGAAAATGTCAAATAATCATTGTCTAAATAGCTGACACTCAACCAACACTTTTCGATTAAGGAAAAAGCGTTACTTCTTTTAAGACTAATCAGTGATCCCCTAACCGATGAGTTGACCTAAGCTAAACGAACCGGACATAAATGTTCATTAATATCATACATTTAGCAATTTGTTTTGTAAAGGGTGTTTTTTTTTTGAGTGATAGAAGTTTCAGTGGGGATAGCTGTTAAACCAGCTGTCAAATTTGGCAGATGTACAGTATTGTGCAAAATATAAGCAATTTTTCTTTTCACCCAAGAAAAAGATTACCTAACGGGACTTTTCCAGTTCTTCCGTTTGTTTCGGTATAAACGCGTATATTAATTCCTTTGCCGATGATGATTTCAATAGCGAAATGTCGCAAATTTGCTTATCGAAAAAGAATAATATTAATAAATCTATCATTTGACGTCAAATAAAGAAGTACAGAGAAACAGTATAGTACGAGTAGATAGTCGACATTTATCCGGGCGACGTCAAAAAACATCATGTCGCACTGATAGAAAAATAGGTGCTCTAATAAAAAAAGAACTATTTATTAGTTCAACAGAGATTGTAAAATCTCTAAATCTAAATATTGATTCGAGTACCGTTTGTAAGCGGGCAATAGAAAACGCCTTAAAAGTTATAGGCCAAGCAAGAAACCAGTGTCTACAAAAACATACATTCGGAAAAGTTTACGCTCTTGACATTAACTAAATTTCTTTATTTTTACGCAACGTATAATTCACAGCTTAAATTTCGCGAAGAAATATTTAAGTTGATCCGCCGAGAAGTGGAAAACTGTACTTTTCAGCGATGAATCGAAATTTAATATTTTGAATTCAGATGGGATGTCCAACGAGGTAACAGCAAAGCATGGTGGTGGCAACACAATGGTGTGGACTTACTTTTTCGCACATGGCCTCGGTCCTTTAATTGATATTGAAGGCATAATGGACCGCTTCAAGTATAGGGACATCCTTCAAAGCCATATGCTTCTCTACGCGGAGTTGTAATTGCCGCTTCGATGGGTGTTTCAACATGATAACGACTCGATACACACATCGAAGACGGTAAAAGAGTGGCTTATGGAAATCAGGATTCAAGTTCTTGATTGGCCACTACAATCCCCGGACTTGAAATCAAAATCGAAATACAAAATTAATACTTCAAGTAAAAGTCTTCAATAGTTATTTTATTTCTTTTATAAGCCAATAAAAAAAAATTGATTTGAAGTGTAAAAATGAAACAGTTCCATGACAGTTTTGTTTAGTATGCTTTGGCAAATCATCATGGAAAGACTCACGCCTCAACAACGCTTATGTGTCGTGAAAAAATCCCAAATTCGTGTTTTATTCGGCAAACTTATAGAGCGCTTCGTCCACTTTGTGGTGCGCATAATCGTATGTTTGAACAAGCGATTAGGCTCATTTCTGACTTAGAAGAGGTTCATGAAACTCCATTACATTCAGAAAAATGCACAGCTTGGAGCGGTTTACAGGCTGGTAGCATTCCTCCAGTTTTTTTTTTTTTTAAATGAGGCTGGAGCTCGCGTTACGGTTAATGGAGATCGTTACTGGACCATACTCAACAATTTTTGAGTTGTGGTTTCAACAGGATGGCGTTTCGTGCCATACAGTAACTCAAACTATCAATTTATTGATATCATAATTTGGCGAGAAAGTAATTTCGCGAAATGGACCTGTTAATTGGCCTCTGAATCATGCGTTTTGACACCTCTCGACTATTTTCTTTGGGGCCACTTGAAGGCATTGGTTTATGCGGATAAACCAGCAACTATTAACCACTTGGAACCAATATTGTGATTGCTATTCACGATGTACAGGCCGGTTAACTCGAAAAAGTGGTCAAAAATTGGACTGACAGAATGACATTTGTAAAACGTAGTCGAGGTTGTCGAAATTGTATTCAAACATTAAATGCAAACAATTTTTCTATCAAATAAAATAAAAACATGTGTGTTTCATTTCAATATAAATTTATACATATATTGGGGATAGTTATATATTGTATTAAAGATACATACATATAACATTTTTTGGAATCACAGAAAAAATACACCATTGGAACAAATCCCGCCGGAAAGACTTTAAATTCCCAAAAAAATGTAATCGAAAGAAATATGGATAAATTGCCCGAAAAATTAGATACTGGGATTTTACACTCCTTGCCGCGAGCTAACCGCCTCAACTGATGAATATTTCGAAAAACAACGCTATAATGTGTTGGGATTTTGGGATTTTTTTTTCGTGAATTTTGAGACTTTCGGAGTTCTAAATAAAATCGATTTAAAAAAAAAACGAAGGAATTACGTCTGTAACTTGTAGATGCGTCTAGATTAATAGATATAAAATGTGATAAATGTAGTTAATGGGTGAGCCATCTGCTGGTTTCTTTTTAAATTGCATGTTATTTTGACACTGACGTCGTGCTCAAAAAATGTACAGAAACACAATGTCATGTCTCCGCGGTACGAAATAAATGGGTTTATGCTTAAACAACGTTGGCTGGATGTTGCTTGGCCTCCGCGAAGTTGCTATTTAACGCTGTTGGACTGTTTTTTTGTTGGTTGCCGTTAAAGATCGATGTTATGCTGACAATCCATAAACGACTCAGGTACTTAAGCACAATATTAATCGAGCTATTCGTGCAATAGAGCTCCGAACCATCGAAAATATGATGCAAATTTGGGTTGACAGGATGGACTACGGCAGCCATTTAAATGAATATATTTTCCATAAATAATGGGAGAGTGTGCTCTTTTTAATTAAGCAAAAAACATCGAAAAATATTAAATGGATTTTTTTTTTATAGCAATTTTAAAAAGAAATCAGCAGATTGACCACCCTTTACATACTGCACCTTCTATAAGTAGGACCCCGGGAAAAGGAGTCACTTTTTTCATTCTTCATGATATCAAAGTTTCTGCCTCGAACTGGGACCTAAATATCAATTGGTTTCAAGAGATATAATCAACATTTATAATAGAGAACGGAAATTACACTATGGGACGAATAAAAAAAAATATAAAATTTTATAGAAAAATCTTTCCAGCCGGTGGAAAGATTTTGATTGAAAAATGATCGCACATTACTCTATTTATCAGCGAAGTCAGGAAAAAAAAAACGTATTTTCGCAAGTCGGCTTATAAGAAAAAATACCGCTCTAATCTGCAATTTATTTAGGCTTGGAAATTGGCATTCTATTTTTACTTAAGCGTAAGTTGAATCAATGAAAAATGCTACAACTTGGTGTGTGAGTATCATAGTGTTAAAATGAGATAAGCAACGATTCATGTTCTCGTATCCATATGCAATAAATAGTATTCTTATTACACAGCGGTCTCATTGTAAAATATGAACATACAAAAATCCCGCGTAGACGCCATTCAGCGCCAGATGCTACGCATAAAATTCCACATGGTTCGAGTCGGATTAATTATGTAACATTAATATGACCCCGATTTATTCTGAACTTATTGTTAAGAATGTTGCTTTTTACATAACACTAAGTCATTCTTGTGACTAATTCAACCATAAAAATAGTACGAGTTCGCAGAAAGTACGTAACATTATCAACAGAAATGTTAATGATTGCACGCAATTTTTGTGTTCACATGTATTCACTGCACATTTTACTTTCTCTTACTCTTTCGATCGAAATTATCCACATATGCACATCATCACTAAAAGTGTTTAGTATAGGATATTTGGCTGATTCTCAATTCCAATGTAAATGTGTGTAGAATATGCATTATTCAAAGTCTGTTTTCACTTTCTTGCTACAGTTTACTTAACAATAAACTGACCTGACCCGGTCGGTTTTGTCCGTGCAAAAAGGTTGTATGCCCGATTAAAATGTGTACTTAAGTATGCACATATGTATTCGTGCAGTCTTTTGATTTAGGTGGACGCCATCGCTCAATGGAAGTGCCGGGGAGGCTCAGGTTCAAGTACTAGAAAGAACAAGACGTTTTTCCACGGTCGCACCTACCGCGAACGTCTGACAAACATCCGAGAGCAAAACTGTCAAAACATCATGACATGTCATAGACCAGGTACTAGTCTCAAAAAAATTTTTCAAATCTATAATGCATCTAGCACCCAAACCCGATAGTTCGAGTGTATCTAAGAAAATTTGTTTGGCTGATCAAACATAAGGACATCTTGTTGGTATACCCGCAGTTGCAACCCCATTCTCACATAAATGGAGTGATATGACACTTGGAATGTTCTAGCATCAATTTTGTAATTTTGAAAACCCTTTCAACAGTACAAATTTCCTGGTGCGTAAAAAAGAATGTTTTCATGGACGTTGTTTGCGTGCCACTCAAAAAGCTACTTGCATCTTTCGAGTCTAATTTAACGAATTTAAAATTAGTCTCGAAATTTCGTTGAAATTGTCAGTTTCCTCAACATAATTTTCTGTTTCCGAAGGTGATTTTTACAAATTCGTTCTCCCATGGCTCGAACGGAAGACACGCGGACAACCTTTTCTTCATCAACAACGCACTATACGAAGATTCTTGCTATTCCGAACGGTTAAAACAATTGGAAAATTTGTCTAGCACCCTTTCCGCATCTCTATTACCGCGATTCAGTTTTCTATCACACTCCACTCCATGATAGTGGGTTAGAAACTCCAATTAAACCAACTTGTATTTGTTACTTTTCAATGCATGTGTTCTGAAACGAAAGCTAACGGTACTATTCCAAATTTCACCAAAACCTGTTCAGTATTTCTCTAATTAATTTTTTTTTATGTAACAATTATCAAAATTTCTTAAAAAATCGTGCAATGGTCTTAAGTTAGGGGTGCAACGGAGACAATTTTCGAAAATGTTTGCAACCTGACTTCACATAATCTTACCATAACTTTATCCGATTTTTATGATTAAAATAAATGTGACCGTCTACGCACCAGATCAAACTAACGAACGAGTTAGTCGAGTTACAAGGACCATTTTTTCTAGGATTTCCCAGACTCAACCTCCAAATGTAGGCCATCAAGGAACCTAGAAACAAAATTTCATTGGAATCTGTTTCGTGGTTCTTGAATTAGGAGTGTGAACATGACAGAGGGGAGAGATTTTCCGAGAGACGGGTAGACTTTTAATCGGAGACCAAAAATTTGCTGACTTTCAGAAATGATCACATAATTTTCAATATTTCTCCGAATTGAGACAGTTATAATGTTTAACACAAGTAATGCACATTAATTTTATAATTTTAGGTATATATGCCGTAACTCTAATATGTATGAATATCACAACCGCGATCGTGCTCACACTTTTTGCATGCTTTACTGCTGAATCGGACGTGTAGTTGTAAGTGCACTCGAAGCGCCAATTCGCAAAGCTGACATTTTAGCAATGTAGAGACGTCAGAAATGACACTGCAAATAAAGCCAGTGCTTGAATATGGAACGACCTCCAAATGTCAAAATTTATTTTTTTACGGGTTTTCACTCAATCCAATTCAATAAAAGGTGGGTTTGCCTTGTTGAACCTTGTTTTGTACTCATTTGCCATCTCATTCCTTGATAGTCAGATTATTTATGAGAAAATTAATATAATTTAGCACTTCATTTGCGATTTTTTGCTGTAATCCTCTCATTTGGCTTTTTGATGAAAACGTAGTATAAGGTTGCACGGTTTCTAGATACTTTGCATAAAAAAATCTTATGATTCTGTTGAAAGTGCTCCGTTTAAAAAACACGCTTACATAGAAAATTAAATTAACTTTTCTCTTCAACTTCTACACTCTGTACTGCCAATTTTACCAGATAATTTCCCAACTTATGTGCACCTTCAAGCCATAACGTTTCCTTTTCAAAATTTCGATTACATAACTCATCGTTAGCCCGAGAATCTCTCACGGCTTCACAAGTCACATAAATCAAACAAAACGATTCTCCTCGATACATAATTAATGACTTCAACGGAAATGACTACAAGAAATCAAATCGATAGAAGAAAAAATCCTGACAATCACCGTCAATCAGTCAACATTCATAAAATATTCGAACATCGATCCTTCCGGATACTGATGAAGACTGAAAACCCAATTGGGATTAGACCTCGTTCGTGGTCCCCAATGATTCAATTTCCTTCGTATTTATCTCTCACCATACGTCTTCTTTTTTTTCATTGACTCTCCCTCATTTATTTATATCAAACCAATACCAACCAGAGCAAAGCGATAAAAATAATTTGGACACATTTGTCGACAGGTTATGATGGCATTTGTCAACGCACATTGCAACTACGACCCAAAATCGCTGTCAAAATAAATCCGATTAAGTACACACACAAATAAATTTTGATTGTCGTTTTGAACAATTAAGAAGAAATGTAGAAGAAGCCAAAATACAATAGAAAGAGGTGACAAGACCAAACGAAACCACTTTATTTGAAACGTCATCTCTCACCATCCATTGACAGCGCGACAAAGCACAACATCATCCAGTAGTCGCTGATTTCAATTCTAAAAAGCCAATTCGTGGAGGCAATTAAGCTTCTTTATTATTTGCAATTAAGTTTTATTTTTGCAGGTGAGTGACACATATTTCTGGAAATTTATCGCGGCACCATGTTTTCTCGGTTGTCACTCTCATTAGCATTCGAATTAAAATGTATGCATTTTTCGAAATGTCAAAAAAATACAATTTCGATAAGTCAACGTGCGAAATAGCAAACATAAATTTCGAACTTTTTGGTGGTTTTGTTTTTTTTTCGAACTTTAAATCAATTAACAAAAAACCGGGGGCAGGGTGGAGAAAAAAAATTAATTTAAATAAAACAAGCCATGCGGGGGATATAAATTTGAAAATAATGTGAAACAGCGAAACACTGAAACACTCAAAATGTCATCACTTGTTACTGTCGGTCGGATTGGTTTTTTGAATTTTTGAGCCACGCTCGTAAATTTCATTTCGAAAATAAATTAAAAATTCGATTTTTGAGTGGGGGTTGTGTCGTGTCGGTCTTCCTTCTTCTGTTGACCTTGTGCGAAGAGTCTATGGAGTCTGGGAACTATAGGCATAAACCGTTTCTCGGTCTTGTACGATTTTACGATTAAAAAACAATTAAGCGGCATTAAGAGCGGGTTTCCTGTGAAAAAAAAAAACACTTTATTGTCAATAAAACACTGACAATGCGAGATAAACGACTTCTTAACCTGGCCGTGTGGTGGACCAGGGACTACCGAACCGATGCGTCAACGTCGTCGTCGCAAACCCAAAAAGGGATGATTTGATGATTAACATATAAATCACACGATCGGCTTGAAAAAAAAAAGATCACCAGAAAGAAGTAGGTACCTATACTCCATGTGGCTGGCTTGATGTTGTTGATGTTGATGTTCATCTTTGTGTCTTCTTCGTCGTTAATTTCCCGCCGGCAAGTTGATTGAAAATAAAAAAAAGCATCATTGTGCCTCTTAATGGGCCAATTACACTAGTAGTGTGCATGACACTCCGTATCATGTGTTCGCAAAGTGAGACTTGCGCATGCTTTACACGGGATGACTACGACATTTTGACTTCATTCATAGCCAAGTTCAGACAAAAAAAAAAAAAAAAAAACACATTCGCACAGGAAGACAGGTTGGCCATTGCTGCCAGGAAGATGGGGGCTGTTCGGGGCCACTTATCGTCGTCGCTTTTCATTGAGATCTGCAGCCGCAGATTAAGAATGAGTAGTGTACTGGTGGTGGCGCGGTTATCAGTACATAAATGGAATGGAAATGAAATGAAAAGCGAACGACGACGATGAAAAGAAAAAAATGAAATAATTTACTACTTTATATGGAAATTTATTTAGTTTTCCTTTTTGGTTCGGTTTCCGAGCAACATTATGACAGTTTGTTGTTGAGCCACTATTTGACGGTCATTAGGGAGGAAGTTCTTCTCTCTCTCATACAGCCAGACGAAGAGAATGCGCTCTTAATTAATGTGCAGGCGATCTGAATGCATTTTTTGGTCAAGCCTCTGTGTGTGTGTGTGTGTGTAATAAAACGTACGGTATACTATACCTATATAAATATTTGTTTGATTAACTAATTACGTTCTGTTGATATTAATGCGATGCAGTTGGATGCATTATTAAATTATTGTTATTACTTTGGGTTTTGATTTCAGTGTTCTTTTTTCGTCATCATCAGTTCTTGTTCTTGTTCCTTTGAATGGGTGTTGAATTTCACCTGAGAGCGTTACGGTTGTTTTGTACAAATATTAGATTAAAATGAGGTGGGAAAGGTTTCCTAAAGAATTTAAATTAGTTTTATTGGGCTTAAGTTCTAAGCTTGAGCATGGTGCATTC
The DNA here is from genome assembly GCA_963082735.1 of Pocota personata. NCBI lineage: Eukaryota > Metazoa > Arthropoda > Insecta > Diptera > Syrphidae > Pocota > Pocota personata. The sequence goes on from OY720429.1 coordinate 271,356,821, forward strand.
GGGGCTATTGTTTGAAAGTGGGAACATTTTACGGGAAGAAAATGTATTTGATACCCTCTCGGAAAAGATGGACTAATAAATGCAAAGCTATTTTGAAATTTCGAGAGGTTCTGGTTGGTCTTTTGGATGCTAATGGTTTTTGTTCAAGAACTGGAATATCTATAATATTATACGGTTGAGTGATGGCAATGGGGAATAAGGTCAGAATAATAATTACCGGGTTAGGGGATTTCAGTTTTTATTGGCATAGGGGTATGGCAAATTGATTTCGTTCTACTTTAGTTGGGTGAAAGGCGCCATTTCCGTCAGAAAGTAGGGGAAAATATGACACAATTTTTTATTGCTCAAATGACTTTTTCTGTAGACAACAGCGCCCACAACATGAATTGATTATAAATTTAAGGATGGCCTTAATTTTAGAAGTATTTTTACAATCGATTTGTTTTTATATGCATTGATTTGAAGTACATATGAACATAATAAGACAGTTCAAAACGAGTGGCGCCCAACAAGAGGACTCTGCATTTTTTTAATTCTATTATTTTTGTTGTTTGTTTTTGTTTCTGTTTTTTATATGTATGTATGTACAAACATATTTATTTATTTATCTTAGTAAGCGTGTTGCGCCAATCTTGAGTGTTTCTGCATTTTTTTTAAATAATCCGTGCCAAAATGGTAAAATAAAACACCAGTTTATTACCATAAACCGAAATCATTGCTTTACAAATACGATATACGAGTATGTGCATAACTTTGCTTATACTTAATAAATCTTTTCCTACCGTTAACCTTTTCGGGGAAATCACGGTGGAGTTATTAAAAACTCGTCACATTTGTAGTTTTATTTAGCGTATGACAAGATACATTATTACAATGAACATTAAATATTTGTACTAATATCAGTAAACACACATTATTGATTCTTCCAAAAATCCCATCACTCACGACATTGGATAGGTAGCCATTTTTGCTCCCTAAATCACCCTAAAGGTTGACGCAATTTTTGTAGATATGCACAAAAAAAGTTCCACTTAACTTGAATTGAAAACTGTCCTTCTTGGTTGAAAAGAAAATCATTCAAGCTTATCGTGGACTACAGTATGTCAGTCTAAGCCAAATCAAATTCCTTTGATATGTTCTTAAGTTAGGAAGCCTACAAATATGATTTAAAAATTGTTAAAACTCGGAACCAGGCATTTTGAAAAATTTTAGACGAAGCAGAAGAAGTCCAAAAGTAATTTTCATCAAAATCTGTTCAGTGGCTCTTCTGCGTGTGAGGACAGTTGGGCAAACATGGAATAGAAAATGATTGTATCGACCTTTACTTTTCTTTGCATGGCCCTACAGTCTGAGATGGATCTGTGCTTCAAACAACAAGCGTCTTAAGCAAGTTCGATCTTGTGTTAGCCACTTCCAGTTTTGCACACGAAGTTGTTTGCGGTCCCTTTCCACTTGTGTGCGCCACTTCGGCGGTCTTCTTTTACCGCATCGTCCCTATGGGATGGGTTCAAAGACTTTCCTTGCCGCAGCGTTTATGTCTATTCGCTTTTCATGTTCTAGCCATATTAGGCGATTAATCCGAACCCTTCTGGTTAGGTCGATGACGCTGTAAGACCTGCTCCTAAACTAAAAAAAAGCTGCACAAGTTATGCAGAACAATAATCCAAACTCAATGACGGTGCAATTTTTTTTATAAAATTTAATATATTGAAGGTCGTTCCAGTACAAGCAAAAGTCACAATTAAAAACGTCATTTCATTTCATTAATCAATAATTCATTAAACTTATTGCTAGACAAAAAACGCTTAAAACTAGCTTAACTACCTTCCTGGATCAGACCCTTCTCATCAAGATGGAGGAACGCCTCTGGGGGAACCAAGCCGTTAAGGCGACTCGTAATTGGGGTTATAAGCCGCAGAGATCAGGTTGTTCATCTAGCTCATTGCTCTTGCAATGTGCCTTCGAGTCAGCTTGATAACGAAATTACCCACTCTTATTAGGTTAGCTCTGTTGTACAGGACCTCATTGGGATAGAATTTTATGTTCTGGGAATCTGGTGTTCTGTGTAAATGAAGGCAAGCCCTCTCAAAAACCTGAATCTTTTCCAACAAGCTTGCTCCCACGTTGAACCACACGGGACATCCAAATACGAGCATGGGCCGAATGAGGGCAATTAAAAACATATATAGGTACGCATGTGATATATCTCTGTAAAAAGCTTTCTGGATAAAATCCAAAAATATATTTTTTTGAATTAAAAACGGGTGGTAAAAGGCGGGTGCCATTTGTAACCGAATGTCAAGGATTCTGGTGAAAAATATTCAAAATAAGACTTAATCCTGACCGTAAATAGTTTTGAGAAAGCAAAGAAAGACCCCTAAAAGTGGGCGTGGCACTAAATAATGTACGGACAAATTGTAGAAAGTATGAACGTTTATATATGCATTTCGTTAAGGCGATATATTTCAGTTTCCAGTAAAAATAGTTACCAAATTTTTTTTTAAAAGTGGACGGATTTAAAAAAAAATACTTACACTTGTGCTGCTTCGGGTCCCAGAAAAGCTTATACTCGTACACCATATTTCATCTTTCTAGCTCAAGATTTAAGGCTCACAAAGTGGTGACATATACACAGATACATGAGGTCGACATAGCTTTTGATGCAGGTCACAAACAAATATACGAGTTTTGGCGGTATACCGTTATTTCTGTTATTGTAATGTAACAAAATGAATATACCCTATGGGATAGGGTATAAACAGCTGATGTCCCGAAAATATTTTAGAAAGTATTGAAATTTTTTTTTTTTTTGAAAAAACACAAATTTTGATACTTTGACGTGTACTATCAAAGTTAAAGACTGTGCTTACATGAAGTAGTGTTACCGCTTCCCCGTGATCTATTTTATTTATGAAAATCCAATGATGGTCCACCTCTCCTCGTCGGTTCCTTTTACCCCACTTTCCGCTAACTAAAGAAAGTTTGCTTTTACATTCTCTTCAAATGTAACGGTATTGCATGTATTCCATATAAAAAGGGCAAATTAAACAGGCAGTAATATTTTTAAATCTATCCCCAAACATCAGGAACAGTTATGGACAATTTTGACGGAAAAAAAAGGGTGCAGCACCTCTCAGTATAAAGTTTAAAATATGCATTAGGTAAATTTTTAGGTCGTAAACTTGTGCTGCACATTAACCTATAACTTCGTCACTAGGTGATTGTAACCTGACCTCACCTTAAATCATTAATATACTTTTTATATTTTATTTGTTTAAAACTCATGAATTAATTTCCTTAAAAATAGAATAAAAAAGCCACGTTAATGGTTACAGCCATATTTACATTATCAGTTAGGTTGCTCTGAATTATAAAATCGTTAAAACAAAAGTGTGTGTAGCTCCATTGATCATAATAAAAACAAACATATTCACATGGACGTATAGTAGTAAATTATACATTATGAGTAACCTACTTGAAGTTCTTATTGGAATGTGTATCTTCTTCAGTTCAAGAGAAGTCCGGTTTATTTGGCGTATGTTAGTTTGTCTTGAAATGTACTTCAACGCAAATTCGTTGGAATTTGAAATCTGTGTATCAGGTTTCTTTAAAGTCTATGCCGCGTTACGATGTTCCAAATGCAAATAAAATTTCTTCGCTCTCCGATGATTAAAATGCAGCTAAACCACAAAAATAACCATCCTCACGAGAATCGCATTTTAAAATAATCATTACCATGTTTTTTTTAAATTTTTATTGATATAACGGGGTGAAAACGACAACATCGGGAGCTTAATTATCTCTTATTAAATTGAAAACATGTTCCTTAATTAGCTCTAAAAAAAAAGTCGACCGATTTTTATAACACAAAAGAATCCACTTAAATTTGTCTTAAGTGATCCCGAATCAATTGGTTGATTTTTCAAGCATTGAAGATACAAGAACGGGTATACAGATACCTTGGGTGTACTAAATTTTACTATTTATGTGGTGGAACTCTAGTTCTTATAGTGATGTAAAGAATGATTAAGAAAATTGGGATTACCAATTGTTTTTTTTTTTTTTTCCACTAAATAGTAGGATGTCTCTTAAAAGCCGAAAATAATTTTTAATTTATCCACAAAAATAGAAATAAAGTCCTTCGTTTTATATTCCTCGGATTGACAATAAAACAAATTATATGAGCTCTAAAAGTTTTAATTCGTTTTTGGTTTTTAGAAAATCTCCTAAAAACTTTTTCATTATTTTGTCTCTAGAGAATGTTAGAATGCGTTTTTAATATTTTTAGAGTAGACTTTGAAAATGTATCTTTTACAAGAGAACAAGTGTATGTGTGGCCAACAGAGAAAAGTAGCTTAACTCTTGTAATGAAGAAGAAAAAAAATCTGTAAGTATGTTTTTGCATATAAAATGATTTTATTAGACATAAGCTATGAGCTATCGAAAAGAGCAGACAAAACAACAACGAACATGAAGAGAACACTAGTGAGAAATAACAATAACCTCATTTGCGGCTTATGTCGGCTTAACATACCTTCCCATACTCGTATATACGTAAGCGTGGAAGTGTACGTACATAATTCTTTGTATTATGAGCTATCTTCTGATTTCTTATTAGTTTGTTTTATCGTCCAAAATTAATCCCGTCAAATCGAATTCGGTTACTATGTAACTTTTCACTCATAATTTACGAAGATTTGTGATATTTTGAAGACAGAATATTTGTATAATTATTTATTTACATATGAAACTATCTTTGACGAAGTATTCATCAGCCATGAGTTCAGTCTTGATAAACATGATGAGATGAAAGTTTTTATCTAAGGGTATGCGTTTTAGTTCTCCTTTTGTTCTTAGTGAAGAAAAGAATCCTCCAAATGGCATGTAACTTTGTGCGAACTAATAATACTTGCAGAACTAATGACATCAATGCAGAGCTGCATAGATTCCTTCTAAAAATACTAGAAATATTGATTGATATCAAAGGTAAATCAGTGAAAATAGAATTACATACGTTGTAAGCAAAATCGAGTATTCCCTGCATCTTAAGAAGTACGAGTACACAAGTAGCAGACCTAGGCATAGAAGGCTCTTTTAACAACGAATCAATCAGTTTACTGCTTATTAATCGTATTATCAACTCAAAGCTGGGTGGAACATCTGCTAGAAGATTTGTCAGAAGAGGCACCCCACAAGGCGGTGTCCTGTCCCCACTTCTTTTGAATTTAGTGGTTAACGAACTATTGATATGGTTTTGGATGGATTGATAATCCTGGACGTTATTATATTAGTTTTTGGAAAGCACCTTATTACATTAAAAAAAAACTCTTACAAAATGCTTTAAATAAGCTATCTAGATGGGCAGCTCGGTGTGGTTTTGGTGTGAATTCCCACAAAACTGAACCAGTCCTCATTGCCAGGAAATATAAAATCCCATGCCTTAAGCTTAACTTTTTCCATAAAAGTTGGAAACCTAACATGCAAGAAATAATAAAGAAAGTCATGGTAGCTCTTTTCTCTTGCAAAAAGTGGGGTTTGCAACCCCAGTCATTAGAGAACGATCAATGATCAGCTTGTTTGTGCATAAGGTAAGCACTCCGCATGACATCCTCTGCAGTACTGGACTCTACGTTTTACCTGACACCCCTCGACATCTTTGGTAGGCAAATAGCAGCTGGTGCAGCTAGTCTCCTTACGCCTTGATTTTGAATAACTTCAAAATCTTTCGTGAAACATTGACTACACCATAGTCAGGTTAAATTTTAACAAAAACTTCCAAGTCATCATCCCCTTAAGGTTATTCTGGGAGAAAGATGTATTTCTAGAAAATAAATAGATACATTTCTACACCTACGGCTCAAAAACTAGCGACGAGGTAGGTAGGAAATAATTGCAAAAAAAGGAGGTCTTATTCTGTCTAAAGAAATTCGTGACATCTGTAGTAGATGTCTGTATCTTTTTAGATAGCCAAGCAGCAATCAAGTCCTTGGAATCATTTTCTCTAAACTCAATAGCAGCTCTAGATTGTCGATCGTCTCTTATAGGGATGGCGGACCAGTCCAAAATTCACATTTGTTGGGTGCCGGGACACAGGGACATTCCAGGGAATTGTAAGGCTGATGAACTTCGTAGACAGGGACCAACAATACCCATGCTACCAGATAAAGGCAGGGTGTACCGATCGCTACATTTAAACGTAATATAGCTGGATGCTATCGAGAGAACAACTGGTACAGAGTGTCTAGCGACAAAACAGTTTTGGCCTAAGCTGGATCTGAAACGCTTTAAGAATTTGATTAGCGCTGTAATTGGTGACATCACTGGGCAATGTCTTCTAGGCATATATTCAAACGATTTCTGTAGAATCTGTATGGACGAAGAAGAGGAGGAAAATATTCTGCATCTTCTTTGCACCTTATTTGCAAAACTTTGTATGCCATAATCTTGCATATGTCAAATATTATTCAAATATTGATTTCGAAAAAAAATCTATTGAGTCATAGCCGGGAAATAGCAAATCTTCAAAACAAAAATAAGTAAAGTACCGTTATACTCATCTTTTGGCAAAAATCTGGTGCGCCATCTGTTGGTATATGACACCTGTAACGCAAATTCTAAACTTCGTACCGTTAATATTTGGGTTAGAGTGAAAATTTCTATTCCGCCACGAATTGTGAGTTCACGAAGCCCAGATATGATGTTTGAAGAAAATCCGTTCAGTCGTTACGGCTGCAGTCGACCATGCATACAGGCAGTCAGAATTGCAGGACCCACTTTTTCGAGAATTTTCGTTATTGTAATACCTACCAAGATTGATCAAAATCTCTTTCACAATTATTTTCACAAATTATTTCAATCAATCAATAACTTCAGTCCATTAATTTCTGTTATACCATGTTTTTCGTTTGAAATAGGATCACCCTGTTCATTGGTAATCAGTAAGTTCCTATATATGTACTCATAATCCAATTACATTCCACAATTAAAATAGCATTATGGGTAACAAAAGCTAAGACTTAATTTAAGAGTACCCTACCTACTCGTATTAGATTTATTTTCATTTCCTTGTAGAACTTTTATTTCAACATTTAAAATAAAAGTTATGAAAATAAAAGTTTCAATAGAATTTTTGTTATAAAATTCCATGTTTTTTAAATGTTTCTGAGAGAATAGATATATAGCATTTTTATTTAAATAAATAAAAGTCCGAGTGGAATTGATATTTTTAATTAAAAAAATAAATAAATATTGTTTCACATGAATTTAAAAAAAAAAGTTAACTATTTTGTTGCGACCCCTACTTTTCAGTGTTTAAGTTTGCAAAGTAAATGAGACCAGAAATCAAAAAAATCGCCACAACTCCCCTTTTGGAAATTTATAAATTTTAAACGTTGTTCCTTTGTTTTCTATAAATTGCAATTTTTAAAAACTGCAAAGAGTAATGCAACAAAAGCGACTTATTCTTCTTTGAGCCAAGTGTGAGGTTAGCCCTTATTTTGTTGAAAGTCTTAATTTTAGAAGGTGTTTTATGTTTTGCTTCCTCGATATCGGTAGAATACGGGAATGTATGTATGTATGTGTGATCAGTTCTGAAAACCAAACAATTTTTGGTCTTCGATTCTGTCGCTCTCAAACTCCTAAATCGAAAACCACCTAACAGATTCCGATGAAATTTAGTTTGCAGCTCCATTGTAGTATGTAGAGATGGTGCTACCTTAAATCGGACTGAGAGGGGATAAGATATAGGGAGTTGAGTGCTAGAAGTAAACAATTAATTCTTTCTCGTATGCCTATCTCAAGAACCACTCCATATATTTTAATAATATTTTTTTTTGTTATGGTTTGATCTTACGTGCAAATAGTCGTATCTGAAAATCATCAACATTTTACAAAGTTCAATAATTGTCTCAATTGGCGGTTTTCGTCGTACCGCTAACTTAAGAATCATTGCACGAATTTTGATCGATAGTTCCATCTATAATTGGGGTAAAATATAAGGGAAGGGGCTTCAAAAATCGGTTTTTATTGAAATTTATTTTTTTAGATTTGGAGATGAGATGAGGTGCTTAAAAAGATTACGAGGAAGTGTTGTGCCATCAGTTGATAGATGGAAGTTTACAATTTTGAGGCCTATAGTTCGCAAGATATAGCCAAATATTTAAAAATTAATTGCAATACTTTTTTCGACATTAAAAATTTCGATTTTGAAAATCAAAGGCTCTGTGAAGTAGTCGTGACGTGATTACGTTGCAAAACTTTGTAAATGGGCCGCTACTTGAGCTTCTCGGGGCCCTCTCACAGCGTTCAGCGGTATACTCGTAGGTTCGCCTCTCCTGAGAGAAGTTTATAAAGAGTGTCCCAAAATGTCACGCAAGAAGTAATTTTGATAGAAAACACAGATTTTTAATTAAAAATTGAAAATATTTTCTATATGTATGGAATAGCATATTGGGTAAATGGCCCCACGGCTTTGCTGGCACATACGCACTCTTTTGTCGAAATTTTCCATGACCCTTTTTGCATGAATGTAACTGAATTTCGTTGATACAGTGCTCAATTTGCTGTTTCAAGGCGTGGGTGGTCGTGAGTTTGTTGGCATAGATCTAAGACTTCAAAAAACCCAAAAGAAAAAAATTCCAATGGCGTTAAATCGGATGATCGGGACTGCCAATTCTGATCACCAAAACGGAAAATTACACGACCAGTAACTGAAACATCTCGTTCTGTATGGCATATTGCACCGTCTTGTTGAAACCACTTGTCGTCCACATCCATATCTTGCAATTTAAGCAATGATAACTGGATTATCATGTCGCGATAGCGAGCACCATTAACTGTTATTACGCATTTTCAAAGAAGAATGGTCCGATAATGTCTCTAGCCCAAAATCTGCACCAAACAGTGAAACGTTGTGGATGCATTTATTTCTCAACAATCACTCGTGGATTTTCTGAACCCCAAATTCGACAATTTTGACGATTAACAAAGCCATCAAGATGAAAATGAGCCTCATCGCTGAAGATGATTTTATTTGAAAAATCAGCATCCACCTGTTGTTGTTTCATAATCTGTTCAACAAACTCTCTTCGCTGTGCGTGGTCAGTAGGCTTCAGTTCTTGAGTCAACTGAACTTTGTATGCATGAAGATACAAATCATTCACGAGAATACGCTGTAGAAAGCTTCTCGAAATGTCCAATTCTTGACCACGGTGCCGAATTGATGTTCCTGAATTCTCAACAACACTCTCACGAACTGCTTCGATGTTTTGTGTTGAAGGACGGCCAAATTGCCTAAGATCATTAATTGATCGAGTTTGACAAAATTTTTGAATTAATCTCTTGACAGTTGAGTGTAGTTAAATTACTATTCCGACCATATTTTGTACGAAAATTGCGAACTGCAGCTGCTAAACCTTCATTATTTTTAAAATATTGCTTAACATTGAAAACGCGTTGTTCTTTCGTGTAGCACTTCATTTTTAATAGCCCTAAACTGTCAGCTGTCACGCTGTCTTTTTTTTTTTTTTCGTTGGCAACACTTTACCACACAAATGGCGCAAAATTCAAATCTTGTGTGAATTTTGGGACATCCTTTATATAAAAAAGAGTAATGTTTGACTGTTTCAAATTATTATTGCGAAATATGAAAAACTACAGGGAAGTATTGTAAATAAAACATATTTTTTCAACACTCGGGAACAATTTTTTTAATTTTGATTTTCCTAAAGAAGGGGTTAGCTCAAAAAGTTGTTTTTGATTTGCGTTTGTAGCTTGTACAATAAAAATTTCAAACAATTTAGAACGACCTGGTACCAGTTGTCTAGATTCATCGTACCGATGCATAATATTTTTGCTTCACGTAGCTCTGTTAATTTCTTGTTTTTTAAATAATGTACGAGTAAAGCAGTCAAAATTCAAACTTCAAAGTCCTTATGTAAGTTTCTAATTAAACAATTGTATAATACTGACAAAAAATATTTCTATTGATTCATTCATAATCCCAAAATCGTGTAAGAACTTATATTATTAGTTTTATTGTTATGCTTAATAAATCGCATTGGAATTAGCACCACAGTATTTGATTGACAAGACAAAATATTTCTACATGACATCATTAACAAAAGAATACATCAAGGAAGTTGTAGAATGAGTAAGCATTATGTCAATATGCCACGAATAAATTATTTTGCTTTGTTAAAGAGTTCCAATAAGTTATATTATTGAAGGAGGAATGGTTAGATTGAACTGCAAGGAAGAGTTAAATTTATGAAAATTGCATTAAAGTCAAGTGTGAAGGTGAAGTATGCAGTAGAAATCGACGAAGCTGATTGATTTTCTGTTTATTTTTTGTTAGTGTCTAATGGGGGTGTTCGAAGTGTCAACATGTAAAATTAGTGCTAATGAATTCACCGAGATTGCTTTGTAATGTTTTTCTAATAGTTCACAGAAAAGGTGCTAACAAGGATAAACAACTACGTGGCACGGCTACTCATATGGCCTTTTAACGTGTGTATCTGCAGATACTATTTGATTTAATCAATCTTCTGGTGTAGCAAGCGCGTTGCTCAACTAAGCATAAGTGCCCTATTGGAGGAGGCACGATCAAATTGTAAACATTACAACAGTAAAAGTTATTTTTTCGTCTTTATTAAGATAGTGGAATTCATTGAACAGATACGAGTTTTGTTCAGAGAGGTATTGAATCAGACTACCTTGTTGGGTCATCCTACCTTGTTGAGTTCTCCCGAGTTCCTCCCCGAACACGAATGCTTGTATTAATGATTGAATTCGCTCGAAGGTCTTCTCGGTTTCGAAGCAGCATTAGCCTGTCATATCCTTTTTTCTCCAAGGATATTGATATAATATGCGCGTCGCCGTCTCTTTAGATAACACCTAAAGTTACTGTGTCTTGTGTTGGTGGCCACGGTGTAGTTAATCTGTTTGCATGTGACTGGATTAAGCCTCAGCTGGGTACAGCAACCAACAGCCGCCCGACCAGAAAAGTGAACCTCTCATAAAGGAGTTTCTGGTTGATAGTACAATGGGCCAACCTGGATCGGAGTGTTCCGGGATTTGTTTTATTTTTTTCCAGTTCTATCAGGATATTTTTCAGATCACCTGACCCTCCCTTTAAGAACTGCCATCTCGGCTTGATATACTGAGATATTTGTTCCCATAGTAAGATGATAAGTTACGAGTACATTAAGTTCCTCGGAGGAGAAACTCGCTCCGACTTTCTCACCCATCATGGACCCATCCTTAAAGATTACTATTTCCCTCGTGTTTCTATCCGGACGTGATCTCCAGTGTCTATCAAAGTTTCGTAGTACTCCTCGGTATCCCATACACTATTCACCCCTTCCATAGGTATAATCAGCTTTTTTATTAAATTGTTCTCGAGTTCTAGGATCTTCCCATGTCCATAAATGTATGGTATGCTGAGCTCGGTGGTATTCTCCACGCTCATTTAGCCCTTTTCGATCTTCTCTTCAACGTGATAGTCCCAAGTTAGTCCGGTATCCTGGTATACTCCTAGGACTTTGATTTCCTTTCCAAAAAGTGTCAATGTTTTATACTGAAGGATTTGTCCCTTCCTGGTAACGATGATCAAGTCCGTCCTTTCCACATTAATGGAGAGACACTGACTTCTACCTTCTAGAAAAGTCTGCTTCCATCAGGTTCTCCGTTGTATGTCCTAAAGTCTCCGCAATATTTTCCTGCCATGTCATGAACGAGCTCAACTTTAGAAACTGTGTCTCTGGAGATTATCTTTTGAAGTCTGGTACCCTCAGACATACTCGAGCAGATCTTTTCATTTCTTGCTTCGGGTTCTTCCTTAACAGCCGTTAGTAAATATATGACTTGTGATTATATATGCCAGGTGATTTGCGGTATCTTGAGTAATAACCATCCCATACAGGTTTTCCCGACCCCGGATGAACTTTCGATCTTCCTTAGCTTTAGATTCATACAAGCTAGCTCTGTGATCTGACATTGTTTCCTGATCTATTACCTTCCAATTTAACACTCTCTCAAGCAATCTGCTACTGTACAGAGGCTAGATCCTTAAACATTACAAACTCGAATAAAGTCTCACCTCTGTAGTTATAAAGGGTCATTTGCATTGCAACTAATATTAGATCTTCATTTTTCTCCTTGCTAGAGGTTTCGGTGACAGAGACTGTCATAAAGATTTTTTTTTTGGTTACGCCAAAGGGTGTGTAATCTTTACAGATACCAATAGCCCGGGTTACTGGCATGCACGATTCGCATACCTAAATGATTGAGTCCAGGAATACGCATACGTACTAAACAACACCCTGCACTTCGAACCACTCTCCCCGCGGTACTGCCTTTAGGTATTACTTCACGGGGCTGGTTAGCCTTTTAGGCTACGTTCTCTTCTACGCCTTTTGTGTTCTTAGGATTATTCACTGTTCGGATTATTCGCGTTAGGTTGGTGCTCTATGCACCTAAGGTCGATGAGTATGTGTACCGCCACATTACTTACGATGGACCAGTTTTCGTCATTCTGAAGCATGTAATTTACGACTGTGGGGCTCATTATCCAGAAATTAAAAACTTTGGTGTCTTCCTTCTGGTACGAGTCTTTATTCCAGAATGTTCTCTTGTCACGAGGGAGAATCGATGTGTCACGTTTGCACCAAAATAATGGCGGACTCTTTAACGAAACTTATTTGTGTCGGTGATGGCAACACTAAATGTGTGCTTTGATGATGCCAACATATTGAATGTTTAGACTGGTTGTGAAAACGTACACCACAACGACATTCTCGGAAATGGGCCGCTTCCCAAAGTGGTCCCGAAGGACGATCCTCTCGGTTTCATACTGTGGGCAATGAAAAAATACGTGTTCCGCGTTTTCCGTAACATTTTCACAATGTGAACAGTTTGGGATAGTTTCATGTCCGCGTTTGAAGAGGTATTCTTTGAAACAGCCATATCCCGTCAGTAATTGAGTCAAATAAAAATTCGTCTCGCCGTGTTTTCATTCGATAAATACATCAATCGCTGGTATAAGGCAATGCGTCCATCTCCCCTTCACGGATACGTTCCACTGTTGTTGTCAGGTTGCAATACTGCGGGTTCTTTCGTATTCTCTTCTTTCGTTGTCTACCCCGCCATTTCGAACTCGTGCGACCATTTCGAGTCGATGGGTAGTTCGACACACACAGGCTACCCTTAGTGCGCTAAGACGGTGGACGGATTTAACTCCACGCACGTACGACTTAACTTTCGCGGCACTTGACAATATTTCTGCTGCGTTGTACATACATATATATAGAACTGGCACCTCCTGCAAGTAGAAGTCTTTTATTCTATTTCGGGCCTCATTAGCCTTGAAAGTGCACTAATAGCTTCTGAAGATTTGTTGTATGCATACTCGAGGTGGTGTTTGAAACTTAAACGAGCATCAATAATCACTCCAAGGTACATAATAAACGGTTGAGAAACCACTTCGTCCCATCCGATTCTAAAAGATATCTTTTCGCGAACTTTTCTACTTGTAACCATTGTGATTATCTCGTTGCATTGCAGTTCAAATTCTTTAAGAGTCATAAAGGTGAAAGCACCTATCTGTATAGGTGTAGCATAATAACTTGCACAAGAATACAAGACCTAACTCTATACCAGATCGAACTTGCAGCACAGTGGTCATGCTCTCGGTAGTTCTCTGATTATTCCTCCGACGATCCAATCGTTCATAAAAAATGTTGACATCATTGCTGATCCCTTCTGTGGCAAAGATTCAGTTGGCAGTGTGACTTCCGTAATGCCGACTAACTCCTTGGTACATTCCTGTCGATTGGATAGCTGATTCCATCGGTATCTCTCTGATTTCAGTTAATCTCTCGACCTTCGTCGCCGTCGTTTCGGTGCAGTTTTTTAGGAACTAGCACCCAATCTCTTCAGAAACAGCCACAGTTAGATCGTTCCGGGATACCATTGAATATCAATGTCAAATAACTCTGGAATGCAATTTTGTACTTTTTTCAAACTTTACATATTTTATTAACATACAGAGAAATACCAAACACAAAAATCTCAAAAAAAAACTCCTCCTCCTTCTCATATCATCTTACCTAATGTAAATGCAACTTCATATGAAAATTCAAATCTATGCCGACTGTTATGTTAATAAAAACAACCAAACACCGATCGTTTTTCATTTTATTTCTCTGGTTCACACATTTATTTATATCTTTCGAAGAAGGAAAAAAAAAATGATTGACAGCCACACTATTCCTCCAATAAAAACTGAGAAAAACAAACAAATATGTATCTCTTATCACATTCGAATAAAATAAAATTTATCGACTCTCATTAAGTATTCGTATAGCGCAAGCAAGCAAAAAAACGACAAGCAAACCATCATACCACCAGTCAAGTTAATAGATCACGAATATAAACTTTTTAATCATATTCTTAAATTAGTTGCTTAAATACTAAAAAAAATAAGAAAAAAAATTAAATAAAAATAAAGAAGGCACGAAAAATGAACCACCTCAATAAATTACATTAATGAATTCATTTTCCCTTCCGATCGTTGTGTGATCGCGTTTGCTGTTCTTAATTTCAAGGTTCCCAACCTCAATCAAATCCATTCCAATGAAATCCACACAACCACTGCGTTCCAGGGTGGGGGGAAAGCCTTTAAACACCATTCAGTTGGATAAATGCTGCCATGAACGAACACCATACATCTTCGAAAATGACTTTGGCTGTGATTTCGTTCATTAATAAAACGCAAAGGGTCTGCGATACGAAGCGCACCATCAAGAAGGGTGATCGGTGATCGGTGATCACCACCAAGAGATGATGGCAAAGAAAAAGGAGAAATCACTGAAGAAAACGAAAAAGAAGAGGAAGAAGTTCGTCTCCTTTTTCAGAAGGAGAGCAAATCACACAGAGATACAAGTAGAGAGAAGAAAAAAAAAGATACGAGTACAGATACTGTAAAATATTCATCAGAACCTGTTTCAACAATACCAATCAACATACCAACACAATACACTGGCTGCATCAGAGGCGCACAGGTGGGAACATTTTCCCGCATCGTGTCCATCGATGGAGGAGGCAGGAGGAGACAGATGAGGACACCGAACATGTACGGGGATAATAAAAATAATGAAAATGCCGATCGTCGTCGTCCAAGAAGAAGCGTTTTGTATTTTGGCTACTTTTTGATTTAAAAACTCACAGGAGTTGCTGTTCGCAACTTGCTTGTCATTGCGCTCTGTGACGATGATAGTGATGGTGGTGGTGCCGACGATACAACAGGATGTGCGTATTCTCTTGCAATGCGAGTTTTAATCCTTTTTTTTATTCACAATGCCGCCACTGTATCTAAACACAGATGGATGGATGGTTACCTTGCCGCAGGAATGCGCTTCGCTTACCAACTGACGAATGGATGTGGACACAGAACGAGATACAAAACGAAACCCGATGGTCAAGATTCTACTAATGAAGATAATTTATTATGAGATTCCGTTTAATTAAAGTCAGATAAGCAACAAGCAGCCAACAGCGCGGCAAACCAAAATATTCACAGAGTTCCTCTGGTCGTCTTCTTTTTGGTCTTCTTGCACTCTCTGTTGGAGTGCTGCTATGGTATTTTGGGTGGATTTCTGGGAAACGCATGTGAAAAGAGACTCAAACGATATCGGGACAAGTTTTATTGGGTTCCCTGCGCCCTTGTGTGTTGTTCAGGTGCATGTTCAGGCATGCATATGTTAATTAATTTTAATTGATTCCATCTTCTAAGGTCGAGACCACGAGAAAGTATACGAGTATCTGTATCCTTTCGATACACAAACTTCGGCAAATTAATTTCCTTAATTTTTTGTTGACTCATCGTATGTCTGTTTAGGACTCTTCACTAAATAGTCCACGATGTGATAATTGTGAAAGATGGTTGCGCATCCATTTTTTTTTTCTTCTCGATTTTTATGCAAATTTTTCGGCGTCTTTTGGATACCACATGGAGTCGTGTCTCTTCTTTTTTTTTAATTTTTGTGGTTGTGAACAAAGACAAGTAAATAATTATTAATCGATTCATTTGTGGATTTCAAGGCAAGTGACCGAGGGTATGTTGTTCTTCGCAGCAGGATACCACAAGTAGTTAAGAGTAAAAAACGAAACAGAGACATGAAGATTTTAACCTACAACGGCCGGGCGAGGGCAACAATTAAAAGAAGAATATCACCACAAAGTCATTCAAGTTTTATGCGAGCATATTCTTTCTTTTTATAGTCTTGTAGTAGAATCGTTTAATTGCTCTGCTGCTCATGAATTTTTTGAAAAATGTAGAGCGGCTTGTCATTCAGTGGCAGCATACGAGTAGTCGTATGTATTATTGAAAAAGTGATAGTAAGCTGTTGTTCGTTTACAATATAACGTTTTGTTGGGTTTCTTTTAAATTATTGAAATCAATTTGGGAAGTTGATTGGATTTGAATTATTTTTAAACAAATAGCATGAAGAATATGTAAATGGGGAAGTGTCTACTGTCTAGTGTGGATAAATTAGGCGACAGTCGAGTCATGATTAGGTGAACACAAGCAAAAGAGAATTATTCTTTGGAAATAGATCACACAGTTGTCTGCTAGGTATGCTGCGGATTAGGTCAAGTTAGGCTGAGAAGAGTGTGTGATGGATGCGACACATTAATTGGAGTCGAAGACCGTAATGTCCATTCTGAATCTCTTCTGTGGCTTTGGAAGAAAACAAGTTTGTGTACTCGGCATAGCTGATATATTGCATCCTCTCGTGACTTCAACTCGCCTGGTACTTAAGGAATATACCCAATCATGTTGTTCACCACTGGCTTGGCAAACATACCAACACGCTGGTGAGCCATTGAAGCGGTTTTCATAGTAACGAATTAATAAAGATGACTATATTCACTCGCTAAGAGCTTCAGACGAATCAGTCTTGCTGACGAGCTTGGGAAGACCGATCAAGCTTCACGCGCGCAAGTAACTGTATGGGCTGTGATTTTTACAAACTTCTCTCAGAAACAACGCTCCTCGAGATGCCTGTCTGAGATGAAGCATGCATTTTAGTGTTGGGCACTATCGAATTCGACTGTCATATCGATAGTTAGTAAGCTACTGAATAATTTCGATTATCGAATGATATCGTTCATCCATTCATTAATGCGATGGAAAAGATATAAATTAAATAAAAAATATATTTGCATATACATAAGTATAATTGGTTAATAACTGGTCGTGAATTTTGAATCATTACCTACACAAAAATTCAAAAATAAAAAATCGGTATCCATTTTGTAGAAAATTTCAAAATTTACAATTTCGCAATAATCGCACTCAATCACCGATTTCCATTAACTTATGGGTAAAGTCGGACATTAAGGAAGATTGTTCGCTGAACGAAAGAAAAATTGAATGAATGGAAATAGTAACGAACGAAAATGGTAAGGAACGCATTTTAATAATTATCGAATTACTATCGATTAAGTCGATAGTTTTTATTCGATAGTTTTCATCACTTATGCCTACCAATGGCCGCGTTCCAAGCACACACATTCCGCTAGCCACTAGGCAGCAAACTCATTGAACTGCCTTTTGGACTTACACCAGCTGATAGCTAGAACTCACTAGATTTCCTAGAGGTGGGTAACAATCGGTAGTCAGCACTTTCTATAATTCTCGATAGCATTCGATTGTTTTAATGTAATTTTAGTAAAATTTTAACTAAGCACTAAACTGTTTGTGAAGCCCTAACCTACTGAACTCAAAATTGACTTAAAATGCAGTCAGCTTCATAAATGTCAAAATGCGGCAATTCTTGTTCTGTCAAATTTATCCTGACATACCTTTTGCGCTGAAATTATTCACGTTAATGTGTAAACGCAATTAAAAACTAGTTTTAGGATAAAATTCTGGCAGAATTTGTTGATTAAAATACAATGAACAAATGGTCTCTACGAATCAGCGACGATAAAATACGAGTAGACAGTTGAATGTATAAATAAATATGCTGGTGCTATCAGACCATACAAAGCCTGGCTTAGCTTCTCGCAGCCACTCATGCTGTGCGACACGCGAATGGTTGGGACCTACAGCTTTATTCTGGTCTCCACATTATCCAAGTCAAATTCAGGCAACATTATTTCGTAGCTATTTTTACGAGACTCGTTAGGAGACTTTTTATCAGATATCCTTTTCGCATTTTCAACAATTTTAGGCTCTTTCGTCTAAATGATTGTAAACATCAAAAATGTTGATTCAAGTTGATGGTCCATGGCAATAAAATGCAAAATATTTCTGGAGACTTTGGCTTTCACACAAATTTCTGCCTTCGATTTTGGCAAACAGAATCGCAGTTAATCCTTTTGCCAGGGCATATTTCACATGAAAAATTTTCCTTTGCTCGAACAACGTACGAGGCCTGAGAATGAAAAATATATTTCTTGAAAATCCCGGGATTAGTAGATTACAATCCCGAGGTTGTATTGCCAAATGTTAAGTCATGACTTTTTGAGAAAGACAAATATATATGTGTACTCGTACATATATAAAGGGTGATTCAATGAAAGGTTAGAATTTAGATCTGGCACTACTGAGGTCCTGTCAAATATAAACAGCTGATATTTGACATCTGTAAGTAATTAAGGAACGGTATACATACGAGAGAGCAACACATTTCAATTGTTAAAACCCATCTCCGAAATGGGAAAAGTTTAATCAACACGATTCGTCGGTATACGATACATAACCATACATCTCGTCCCGCGGTTAAGAAATTAATGAAAAAATTCGAATGAACCGAGTCAGTGTTGGATGTGCAAAGACCAATGCGTCCTCGTAGTGGCCGGTCACGAGAAAATACCGCCGCAATGAGTGACGGTGTTCGTGTTAATCCGTCAAAATCCTATCGCCGTCGTTCCCAGCAATTGAACCTTTCCTGCAGCTTCAAGCAGCGCATTTTAAGGAAGATCTGCATCTGCATGCCTACAAGATGCAATTGACTCCAGAATTGAAGTCACCAGACCATGAACAGTGTCGTGACTTCGTTAATTGGGTGTTAGAGAACCACCCAGTTAATGGCGATTTTTCGAACAAAATCATTTTTGTTCAAAAAATCGAACTTGCTTTCAACTGAATGCGATGAGGCTCACTTTCAACTGAATGCGATGAGGCTCACTTTCTATTGAATGGTTACGTTAACAAACAAAATTGTCACATTTGGTGTCATGAAAATTCACGCACCATTCACCGATCTACAAAAAGTCTGTTTGGTGCGGATTTTGGGACAGTGGCGTGATTGGGCCGTACTTCTTCGAAAATTCTCGTGGTGCTGCTGCAAATTATTTGTAGCACCAATTGAATGGTATTTATGTGGAATGCATGTGGTTTCAAAAACACGGCGCCACCTGTCACATAGCGCGAGAAACAACGCAGTTATTGCACACAAAGTTTAGGGGGCGCGTCATCTCTTGTTTCGGTGACCACCAATATCGTGGGTATCACGCCGTTAAATTTGTTTTCTTTGGAGTTATGTGAAGCAGAAGGTGTATGCCAATGACCTTCAAATGATTTCAGAGATAAAGGACGCAATTTGATGCGTTATTTATGAACTGCCGCAGGATTTATGCCGAAAAGTAATGGAATATTTCATCAAAAGGGGGAAGTCCGCGATGCTAGCCATGGCGCCCATTTGGCCAATATCATTTTTCATGTTTAATATTATATTGACATAAAAATATCAGCAGTTTATCAAAAAATATCAGCAGTTTTATTTCAAATTTAATTTGAATCAATATAGGTATCCCAACTCCATCCGATTTTGATGGGTTTTCCATTATTTAACTGGAATTCCAAATATCTTCAAAATCCTTGTTTGTTTCTGTTTAGTTAGATGTGTGAGAAATTTGGTTCAAAGATTTTTTGAAACGCCCCTTGTATTTCACTCCAAACACAGACAGGTACAATATTTTTTTTTTTTTACAAAGTATGCCTCTCCAACTCCAATTTATAGCTCTTTTTGTATCTTTTAGATTTTCCTCCAGGTGCTTTTTTAAAGTCAGTTGTGGTGTTTTAATGACCCCGAGATACTTGTAGTCTGCTGGATTTTCTCATGGCGTTGAATTGATAGACAATACTCTGGTGTCCATACTTTCTAAATGTCCTACATATCCTAGGCGCTGAGTTCCTCGTCTTTGAGGAAATGGAGGACCGTTTTCTCCTTGTTTACCCTCTCTAATTCTTCTCTTCGCTAAGTCTATCTTTCATCCCTTTGCGTATCGCTCAAAACCATCAATTTGGACTTATTGGTGTTCACTTGTAAGTTCCACAAACTGGTCAGCGTTTCTGGTAAGATAACTATGTCATCAGCGTACACAAGTTTTATTTGTATCCCATCGAACTCAATTCCCCCAGGCAGAAAAGTTGGTAGGTCATCCAGAAACAAGGAAAATAGTAATGGACTCATGAGGCAACCCTGTTTAACTCCCGTTCGCGAATCAAACCAATTTGACACGTTGTGACCATCCTATAGTGCAGTTCTATTCTGATCGTAAAGACTTTGTATAACCTTAAGTACTTTCGTTGACACTCCCAAATTACTAAGTTTATATAGGGTGACCAAATAAGAATGATAGCAAAAGAAATTTAAATAAAACAACAACAGTGTGAGATATAAAATTGATTCTGGCTTTATTTTGAAGCTACATTCCTGCTATTATGTATGGAATACTCGTAGCACATCATTTAAATGGCAGCCTCGGCTTCGCTGGCAGTGCTTCAAGCTGTCGGTCCAATTTTTGATGACTCGGTCCAATATGTGCGGCCTTATTCCGGCAATACCGTCTCAAATGCTGGCCTCTAGCTCGTCCAAAGTGGTTGGCTTGTTAGCGTAGACTAAGGACTTGACGTAGCCCCAGAGAAATTAATCGAGGGGTGTCAAGTCGCATGATCGCGGAGGCCAATTAATGAACGCCACAGCTCGGAACCACAGCTCGGATATATCGATGTTGTCGAGCTCTGGCCACAGAAAGTCGGTTAACATCGCTCTACTAATACAGTGTCTCCTTCCTCATTTCGAAAGAAATAAGATCCGATGATGCCGCCATGCCATAAACCTCACCAAACAGTCAATCTTTGTGGATGCATTGATGCTTGGTCGTACACTTGTAGATTGTGGTCGCTCCAATAATGTCAATTTTGCTTGTTGACATAGCCGCTGAACCAAAAATGGGCCTCGTCCGAGAAGATGATTTTTTGGCCAAAATCCGGATCTCCGGCCAACATTTCCAGCGCCCAATTAGCGAACTCACGGCGGTGTCTATGGTCGTCCGGCTTCAATTCTTGCATCAGCACAATCTTATAGGGATGTAAGCCCAACTCCAACCGCAAAATGAGCCTGGTTAACTCTCTGGTGATGCCCAATTCTGATCGGCGCCAAATCGACATTTCTGGGTCTTCTTCGATACTTGCCACAACGGCGGCTATGTTTCCTTCCCTTCGCACCGATCTCTGTCTGGTTGGTGGCTTAAGGTCCAAAAGAGTGTACCCTCAAACCTTTTGCACGGTGGGACGAATTGTCTGCGCACTGAAGCCATGTTGACGACCGACCTCACAACGAAATTCACATTGCGTATTTACAACTGAGCCGAAATTTCGATAACATTTTTTAATAATTTCCACATGTTCGGGAAGTGTCAAGCGATGCATAATGAAATCGCAAACCTTACTGTATATTTCGACAGCTGGATGTTATTGGTAACTTTGACAGCTGCTGAAACATAACAATTGGAAAAAGTATCATTGCTATCTGGTCACCCTTTAGAATAGTGAGTTTCTGTCAATGAAGTCATAAGCCGCTTTGAAGTCTACAAAGAACGCGTATAGTTTTTTGCCCTTCTCGAGATAGGTCCTAGCAATACTGGTCAATGTGAAAATATTATCCAATGTGGAGTAGTTATTTCTGAACCTAGCTTGAAACTCACTAAGTAGATCATTTGACTGCACCCAGGCGGTCAGCCGTTCTAAGTTGATTCCGGTGAAAATTTTCATTATTGAGTTCAGGAAAGGAGTTGCTAGGATCACAGCGATCTTCTTTTTTGAAGAGTGGGAAGATTACGTTTCTCCTGAAGCTGTGGGGAAGTTGTATACAACGGTAAGTTTTTCTATAAATTCATTTGTAGCGTATTTGAAGAATTCATAAGGTATGTGATCCTCTCCTGGGGCTTTATTTGTATTACAACGATGCGTAACTTTGTAGACTTCTTGTAATAGATTTTTCCGATCCACTCTCTGGTAAGGTAGAGCGTAATGTAATTAGTTTCTCGTGTAAGGCGGATTAAGCTGCTGTTCGAAATGCACAGCTAGTATCGATGCTTCTACCTGTATGCCTCTCGCGAAAGTTTGGCCATTGAGGGTTCTTGCTAAATTAGGAAATAAAACTTCGAATATTATTTTATTTTATTCCAATGTAAGTGGTAAGCGGAATCCAAAACAGATTATTAAGCAGGTACATATGAACGTCGGTCATTGCTTGAACTCTCATTCAAACAAAAAAGGCATTACCTACTAATTTTTAGTGTCCAATCCCTGGAAATTAACAAGTCAAATTCTTTGTTCCCATGTCATCCAGCACACTTAACTTTTGCTATACATTTACCGTTAGCTAGGCACTCCCTTGTTTATTCCATCAATCGATGGCCACATGCTGTCACAATATTCATACGACTTGATATGATTTTATTCAATCTTCTGCTTCTCATATTACTGCCATTTCAAAGCACCTCGGCCATCCACTTTCATCATCTTCTCTTTAACAGGTATTGTTATCTTAACTTCTTCATTAGTTAATTTATTTAGCATTTATTTGTATATTTAACTTTTAATTTATTACTTAATTTTGTTATTTTCTTTGCCACTTTTCACGTCCAGTTTTTTTTTTTGTATTGTGTACTTAGTGACAATTTATTAGCTTCTAAATTAAATGATATAAATGGAATGCAAAATAAATTAATATTTTCGACTAAAAATATGCACATTGAATATGTATATTCCTACATAAAAATTGCAAAAAAAAAAAAATCCTCAAACGTGCTCTGTAACTTTAAGCTTTTATTGTCTATCTATAAAATACTCGAACGGATTTACGGAATTTATCTTTTTATCGGAAAAGGTGGGTGGATGCTCTAAAATTTAATTGTTAGGGAAGAATTCATTAGTCACAAACTACCACACGTAAATTTTTAAATAGATTCCTTTCCAGAATAAGTTCATCAAGTTGGCTCGAGAAAGTATTGAAATTCTATTTACTATTTATGGACATACTCGTACACCTCTCACCATAAATTATAAAACCTCAAATACTTTACGAATAATTTGCAGACTACTAAATATCTTTTGACACGCCACAGGCAAGATACAATTTAGTATGCTCTTGGATATTGAATTTCAACCTGTTTTTTTCTTAAAAGCATCCGGTATTGATGCGCCACATGACGATAAAGATTAGAAACATAAATTCAATAAATGTCAACAATAAATGAATAAAGTCGAAGATGTAGATCGATTTGTTTTCTTCGTGTGGTTTTTAAGGAAAGTGGATAAGAGGTGGATAATAAATTCAAGTGGGTTACGAGTATGTTCACATCCGTCTTCAAAAAAGAAAATTCGCATATTCAGCACCCGCATCAAGCTGACTTTATTACATGGCTACCAACAGTGAAGATGACTATTGTCAGTTCCAGGTTTTATTATCAAAAGCCCAACATGCATGCATTACGAACAAATAAAATATTCGAATAGAGCCGGAAAGACAAATGTGGATGAAGGGAAAATACTGGTATCGATCGTGTCTTCTTTTTGTTAACTAAATAATATAAAGCATGGATTAATGAGGTGCAAAACTCAATTTATGTAGAGTCCATTGAACTTGTGTCTTTTGTCATTGTTTTTCCAAGACGATCATCATAGGATGAACAAAATAAAAAAGTACCAAAAGTGGAGAATTCTGGTTAAACACAGAGCCATCTCCTATTGGCCACCAATCAATACAAAAGAGATCGTCCCCATCATCTGTTATCCTTCAATCTAACCGAAAACGTGTTGCGGTAATAAAAAATGTTTTCTTAAATAAAATGGACCGCATTATTAATTACCAAACCCGAATTCAAAAAGCAATAAAACTTCCTCTTCAAAAATGTCAAAAGGTATCGTTAAAAGCTGATTTAAGGATTGATTCCAGGTTTTGCTACTAATGATACTAATGATCCTTAAATAAAGGTGTTTTCTCATTAAAAAAGGCGGTGATGGGTCATAAAAGACATTTTTATGCTTGTTTTAGAGGTTACTCGTCGACTAAAGGGTATTATGAAGTCTACGTCATCGTTATGTTGGTATGTCAATCATCTCAATCGTCGGTCTAAGATGCAAGTTTCCTAAGTACTCGTACATTTTTTTTTATCTAATAGGGTCGATAGGTACTTGTACGAATATCTGCAACTTAGACAATATCTAACACATGCTCGCCACAAATTTCTTATACCAAATTCGGTAATATCCACCGATTCTCTGTCCGAGGAGGATAAAAATGTTAGCTGTCATCGATCGGGTTCAGAGGACTTTTAGTCATCGTTGCTGTTAAACGGTTTGAGGAAATGCTATTTACAGATTATCAGTACCGACTATAACTTAGAGGATTCCCTCTGTACCTATTTACCTACCGGAATGCATGTTCTTTCCGTCACTGTTCTTCCACAGTGGCCAATGGCTACATGTAACATTTCTTGCATTTGATTGTTGGCCACTTCGCGGGAGTTTAAGGAACACTCGATCGATAAAGGCTCTGACAACGTCCTGCGATTGAAGCCTTAAACTATTTTTCAGTACCAATTTATTTGTTTTCGTAGTGCTCTTTATGCGTATACGAATCTTCGTTGCAACTATGTAAATAGTGGTCATAGTTTACATACATTTGGATAAAATCAGGTAGGATGTAGTTTGTAGTTCTTACAAATCATAGGGTATAGGCTTATAGAGGTATTCCACTGCCTTCATTGTACAACTTGCTGATAATTTATTCCCCAAATTATCAGCAAGCACCTTCAGCTTTGTTATTTTCATTTAGCTGTGCTGACGTCTTCTATCCTAGTTGGTAACACTGTTCCTTCACTATTTGGACTTGGGATTTCTTCTCGTCCTACTACAATAGTCCTACACTCTACCTAATTCCCACTTAGCTGCATCATCATCTTGGAAATACATTAGATCGTCAGTGACGCAACCAGATCAACTCATTAAAACAATACCTGCAGAAAATCTTTTCCAGGAAGAGCACGTTCTACTATACCACAGCTTCAAATAGATCACCAAGTTAATCAATGTCTTGACGTTACAGTCAACTCTTGTGTAACATAGCACTACCACATATCCAACATCGCAAAGTTAGAGTCCATGAAGTTGAGAGCAAAGAGATACTTTACAGCAGACCGGCTCGAGTGTATTGTTCTTACATTTGCCGTTCAACCCCAAAACATTCCCTTTGTCTGCCCGACAACATACACAGACTAATAGTTCGGTTAATAGCAGATCCTGCTCTAGGATCGAATCTCTAACCATTAGATCATCAAAGGCTGATATTAGGCTTATGCCTACGATATAGATACGAATAGTACCATAAGGCAGGTGTTCCAAAGACCTCATTGGAATGATCCCTAGAAGTGAGTCATTTGAGCGTTCTACTAGACAAGCCGCTACAATCTGGATGATATTCGTATGAAGCTTGTTAATAATTGTACTGTCCCATACCTTTATAGCCACGACATAACTTGTCAATTTACTCTACCTCAGGTAACCTGAACTGTGAAGGGGTCTAATACATCACCTAGATCGTTTCCCTCTATGTTATTACGAACCGGGATTGAGCAATATTACCTTAAGGATATTTGAACAATAAGGTAGCGGTATCGATGGCTTTGAATGCGGCCTGACTAACAATGGATATATCTTGGTCATTAGAACGTTCTTGTTCATCAGCCAACTCTGAAAGTGTACCAACTAAATAAAAATTAACCAGCTAAAGTAAAGTGAACCAACTCAAAAAAGTGAGTTGAGCAGTGAATTGAGCTCTGCTCTTGACCAATCTTTCGCTTATAAAATAATTTCAGCTTAGATAAACTAGACTTAAGACTCATGCCTAAACTTAGTTACGCGCTATGCTTCCTATATCTTTACTTACTTACTTTACTTTAGATGGCGCTACAGACCAGGGTGGACATGGGGCTCAGCCAGCAAACGTCGCTAGCCAGCTCGATCTTGTGCTAACCGCCTCGAGTTTTGCACACAAAATTGGTTGGGGACCATTTCCACTTAATTTCGCCACCTTAGGTGAGACCTCCCTTAACCGAGTCGCACCTCCGGAATGGATTCGAAGAATTTCCGGGTCGGAGCGTTGATGTTCGACTTTTGGAAGACCGTACCACTGATTTTAAAAAACCACATGACCTAGATCCTAGATCTGCCGCAATATGAATATCTGATATACATAGGGACTAACAAAAGTTCGTTTAGTTGGTGTCAATTTAGTAGTTTTTGAAAAAAAAGATGCATTTCTTCTGACGAAGATGCCAGGAGATGATAGCGGATGAACTGGGCTTGAATGCCATGGCTGTGTCACGAATTTTAAATTATCACCTGAAATATTCGAAGAAGTCAGCTCGATGGGTCCCAAAAATTTTGAATGGAGAGCAAAAAGAGGCTAGTGTTCGTTTTGCTCAATATTTCTTGGATAAGTTTGAAAATGGAGAGGCAAGCTGCTTCAATAAGATCGTTACAGGTGACAAATCTTGGTTTTACAAGTACGATCCGGAAACCAAACAGCAGTCCATGGTATGGAGCCCAGAAGGTGCAAATCCTCCAGTAAAGGCCAAACAACAAGTTATGATGTCGATGTACTTCATCCCGCTTAAAACTGGTCAGACAGTGACTGCTAATACTGAAACTTGCTTACCACAAGTTTTCCAAAATTTACTAGGACACTGACAAAAAGAGGAGCTGCGCCGCTACTTTTTGCATCACGACAATGCGCCTGCGCACACTACTAAAAAAACCAACAACTTTCTTGCGCTCTCGGGCATCAATGAATTTCGCCCAGCACCTTATTCTCCGGATCTAGCGCCGTGTGGCTTTTGGCTGTTTCCGAAAATAAAAAAAAAGATTTGAGGGGAAGAATCTTTACAGTCAATGTCCAAATCGAAAAGCTCCATAAAGAGAATTTTGGGATTATGTAAAGAGATTAAAAAAAGATAAAGATTAAATACCTAAAGTTAAAATTATTTTTGTGTTTTATTATTCAATCAACTTTTGTTAGCCCCTACGTATGGTGGACTTTCGTGGCTTAAAACCACACTAGTAAGGACCAATCAGGTTGTTGACAAAAGGTGCGATGTTTAGGGTGCTGATACCCCTGTATTTGGTGCAGCTCAGATCGTCATCTTTCTTGAGGATCAGGCAAACAA
This sequence comes from Pocota personata, assembly GCA_963082735.1. NCBI lineage: Eukaryota > Metazoa > Arthropoda > Insecta > Diptera > Syrphidae > Pocota > Pocota personata. The sequence continues at coordinate 271,384,346 of OY720429.1, forward strand.
TGCTGGGACTCCATTTTCATGTGACCGTATCTTATAGATGAGTTGATGTGTGCGCTTTACAAAATCATTCCCAGTTGTTTTAAATTGCTTGGCAGTTGTATCGTCGGTTCCAGCAGCCTTGTGGGATTTTAGCTATCTTTACCTCACTTTGGTCGGCTGGACGGAATTTTTGATCGTCATCGTTCGGATTGAACGGAGCATTCTGCCTGATAGCGAAGTTTTGGTCGTCACCGCGCACCGTTTAACAGTCTACTCGTACAGAAGTGATGTTTCCAAATTTCCAGCACCGACTGTGACTCCGTATAAAGAAACCTCTGCCACCTGAAGCAAGAAGAATCTGTACAATTCCAGTAAAATTTTTGCATCGATTTTGCCTAAGAATTGGCATCGATTTTGCCAGAATTTGGCATATTCTATTCTCCGGGACCTCAAAGTACATAGGAAAGCGTACTTTTGAATGAAGGAAATTATTCTTAAACTATGAAGAAAATTATAAATCCTTTTTGACTTCGGAAATCAATAACTATGAGGGCATTCGAGCAGTGATTTCCAGCTACAATGTTCACTAATTTAGGCCTAATTGCTTATTAATATTTTCGCGTGATACTACTAAATTTATTAATAATGAGGCATTAAATTTAAAAGAGACTTAAGCAATGCTTAGTTGGGAAAAGAGTAGCCGTTGCTTGACAGTCAATACTGTCAAGCAACCAACCTATGACATGGAATTTTGTCATCGTGGCTTCGTCTTTAACTATGAAACTCATCGGATTTATTTATCTATCCGTAGTATTCCAGTTTGTAATGGGGACAACTAACTTACATCTTGTGACAGCTTACCTTTAGTGCTACAACCATTTCAAATCGTTTTCTATTCGGCAACATACATACAGTTGCTGACAAATTGCACCTTCGAGTACTATTTTTCAGTTCCTCTCCAAGTTCAATAAACCCATTAAACTCCCAACTCCCGGCTTTAAGGTAACTTTGCCTTGAAATCTTTGTCCAAATGGCCTCATTTTACGGCACCGCAGAGCCATGGCAACAATGAAATCTCTTTACAACTTGTTGCCCATAAAAATAACCATAACCCCAGTGAATTCTAAAAGCTTTGATAACACTCTCAAGTGAGAAGGGGAAAAAAAACCCCAAATTAACTGAATCATTTCGCAACTCTGCACAGTTATATAATCCGAATGAAGTACAAACCGCGCGGAAACAAAAATGTATCCGCGGGATACATTTCTATCACAACATACGAGTACTCGTACGAACCAGGAGGTGCATGCACTCTCCCGTTCGCAGATTACATAATCCGCATGTGCGTCCGTCCACTGCTCCATACGACCATACGACGAACCACGAGAAATGTGAATTCCAGTTCTGGTCCGGTCAATCTAATTAGAGACTCGCTATTAAAGGCGACATTATATTTTAATTTGTTTAATTATTTGTCATGTTACGTACTACATAACATTTTTATTTTGTTGTCTTCTTGTTGCAGGTATCAACGGCCGGCAACTTTGAGCTGGAACTACTAGAAATCTCAAACACAAATAGCCACCTGTTGAGTGGCTATTGCTGTGGCGTTCCTCTAGAAATAAGAAGTACGAGAACAACAGGTGGGTACTGACTTGACTCGATTTGGCGGAGCATAATTAACGAGATGGCTTACATTTTACAGGTTGTCCGCCATGTTCGACGGCGTTCCGGCTGTGTCTGAAGGAGTACCAGAGTTCGGTGCCAGGAGGCTTCTCGACCGGCTGCTCATTTGGAAACTCGAGCACCGGCATCCTAGGCGGATCTAGTTTCGTGCTGAGTGATCCCGGAATCGGTGCTATTGTTCTGCCATTTACATTTCGCTGGACGGTTCGTAAACACATAAATTAAGCGATAGAAATATTTTTTGCAACTTTTTTGCAATTTTGTTGATTTTTTTTTTTTTTCTGTGGCTATGTGGCACAAGCCATTCCTGATAAAATTGCTGAAAGAGTCTTTATCGCAAAAACACGCTTCAAAACCGCATACAAACACGAGCTCTATCGGTCACCATTGCGGCGAGGAGGAGGAGGAGGATATCGTTTACTGAGGGAAAATTATCTGTTGTTCAAAAAATAAACAGCTTCCGATCGTGTTTGTGTGTACAAGGTCGGCGTCTTGGATTGGAATGAGGCTCTGGCGATAAGAGACGTTTATTTTGGGGGGCTGTTAGTCTTCGGCCGAGGAATGCAGGTCAAATGTGAGTGGGAGTGTAAAATTCACGTAATCGTTTAGCGACTGGGGCTGTGAAGGTGTTGATAGCTGCGGATAGGTGTGGTCGATACGCACATTAGGGTGTTTTTCAATGTCACAGGGGTGAGACATGCTAATTTGGATGTGAAATATTTATTTGAATTGTGCGTTGGAGGTGTGGCAAGCCACAAAGTACGAAGTTTCTTTAATTTGGAATATTTTTATTGCGAGTAACTGAACTTGAGCAAATAGGGGAGGAAAAGATTGGATTGGATCCAATTGAACTTATAATGAAAGGAATAACATAGAATAGGTATTGTCATTTCAAAGAATTGTGAAGCATGTTAGAAGTGTTTACTCTTGTTATACGCACTAACTCTATGACGTTTATTTGTATGCAAAATAACGAGCATACACATAATACATTGGAGCATTGACATGTACGGATAAATTCAAATCAGCAAAAAGAAGTACATCAAAATCGGTTCAGAGTAGATATGGACACACAAATTGTCGTCTCTCATTCCCACCGCAGGTATGCATACCATCCAACTCAGCCACACAATACGCGCTGTTCATGACTATCGACTGTTAGTAACTGAACGGAGTCCACTACCGAAGGATATTCGCAATCTAGGACAGTTTCCATTAACGTCGGAGTACACTGGGACATTTTGAGGGATTGCCTACCTACACTTTTCGAACACTTTGAAAAATCCGACGCCCATCTTGAAGATAAGTTGGACATCAGCTGTAAGACAATCTCTGCATTTTTCAGACGAAAAACACTTTGACTAATGACTGACAGAATCTATAAAGAACGTAGCATCATGGGTCTGAGAATTAACATTTTTCGCTGCGCTCTTCCAAGTTTCGCACTTTAATTACACAAAAACAGTTTCTAATAGAAAAAGGAATTTTAAATAATTGTGTGTCCTACGATTATATCGCAGGTAGATAGATTTCAAGAAATAAAAGCTAAAAACTCGCACAGGCAAGGAGAAGGCGTATTTGTCTTGGCGCGCTTAAAACCTAATAATACCTAATAACATCACATCACATCCCTGCTATATGGCATCTGTCAAATCCATCTGTCATCCATAGTGACAGGTAGTTAGGTCTTGCCTTGCCATTTTACAATATGGATCGTTTAACCACCGCTCAATGCAATAAAATTGTTGCATCTTACTATAAAAATAACAGTTCTTTAATATCTGTGTATCTGTAAGTTGACGTGAATTTTTCAAACAAAATCTTCTTCAGCGATGAGGCCCATTTTTTGCTTGGCAACTACGTAAACAAACGAAATTGTAGAATTTGAGGTTCTGAGAATCCAAATGTGATCGTTGAGAGGCCATTGCATCCACCACGGGTGACAGTTTGGGGTGGCGTGATCGAGCCGTGCCGAAAAGTCATCGAAAACTACCTCAGAAGTAGGTATCGAAGTTTGTTATATTCAGTAAATCTTTAATACTTTTTTATTTTATTTATAAATTAAAATCCTAAAGCACACAATGAATAACCCTGTACGTATAGATGACGACACTTATTCAAGTTTATATGTAAATATTTTAATAATGTCAGCGACATCTATCAAAAGACTGAGCAGACCCTCATGGTTTTGATATTGGGTGGCTGAATGCGGGGATATTGGAAACTAACTCGCAGCGGCTGCTATGCAGTTGATATAGTTGAAGTCAGTTGATTGTGATGGTAATGACGGTAATGTCAGTACTCCCCGCATAATAGAACATTGAAATGGTTTTGTTGCTTATAACCGGGTTTTTGCACGAGTTTCTTATATCCTGGACCCCAGTTAAAAGCAAATAAATGTGCTTATACGAGGGTAGTGATTATTTCTAGTTAATTTGTAAAATACATTGGTAAACTGGATAACAATAAAAATTAGCTAAACTATAACAATTTGAAATAACAAAAACTGAAAAAAGATTAAAAATATGCCAAATTATGGCACACCACTTCCTTGTTCTCGTTTTAAGAGCTCCATATCCAAATCTTGTAAGCACTCAAAATGATATGCACACGCCAGAAAAAACTTAGAAGCCAAATTTCAATAAAAGTCGTTCAGTACTTCTAAGGTTTGGCATTTAACAACTGCATCCATTTGTTATGATTTTTTCCAAATATGAACAACCAGACCAACAAAATTTCATAAAAATCTATATTCTATAGATTTTTGAAGCCCCACCCCAAATACGTTTACCTTAAATGTTGAAGATTTCCAGACAAAGACAAAGCCAAGCTAACAACCAAATTCTATTAATATTCACCAATTGGTTCTTGAACAAGGTGTGTGTCAGAGAATTAATTTACATTCATAATCTTTGATGACATTTAGCGCTCCATATCTTCTCCACTAATTCCGATTTGAATGGCTTTTAGACGGTACAATCTAAATATTAGACCGACGTCAGAAACCAAATTTTATTGAAATCTGTTTGGTCGTTTTTGAATTAAGAGTGTGAGAAGGACGAAATGGACAGACCTACATGCAGATAGACACAGAATGGAAAGTTTTTCCTTTGACCTGAAATCTTAAGGTTTTTTGAAGCAAAATAATATCATTTAAGACACAACCAAAGAATAACATTTTCTTTAGAAATATGGTCTTATATATAAGTAAATCTTTTACACTTGTTTTGTTTTTATAACGATTTTGCCAAAAGCCTGCTACGCCATCTGTTATCATAAGATCTGGACATAACGTCCGCCTTAACTCAGACGTCAAATTTATATTTATGGATACGACCTAATCACAGGAGAGCTTCTTAAATCGTTACCTAGAAAAGCGTTAGTTAAGTTCCTTTACATTATAAACGCAGCGATAAGATTAGAATATGTTCCGAGTCAATGGAAAGTCGCGGAAGTAATAATGATTCTGAAGCCAGGAAAACCACCGAATGATAAAAAATCGTATAAACCTATTTCGCTGCTGCCGATTATGTCTAAAGTTTTCGAAAGAATAGTACTTAAGCGATTACAGCCGGTTATAGAAGAAGGATCTCTTATTCCCAATCACCAGTTTGGGTTTAGAACCAAGCACTCAACAATAGACCAAGTGCATAGAATAACTGATTTAATTGAAAAAGCTTACGAAGAAAAATAGATTTGCTCGAGCATATTCCTTGATGTTTCTCAAGCTTTTGACAAGGTCTGGCATGAAGGCTTGAAATATAAATTACGACAAGTTCTGCCGGAACACTTATATAATATTCTAGAAAAATACTTGACGAATCGACTTTTCCGAGTCAAACACGGAAACGAATATTCGGAATTTAAAGAAATAAGGGCTGGGGTGCCGCAGGGAAGTGTCCTTGGACCGCTTTTGTACCTATTATATACTCGCGATATACCGCAAGAAGAAGGCACCGTATTAGCTACATTTGCCGACGACACTGCCATCCTGGCAACGGGTAAAACGATCGAAGAATCGACTGAAAAATTGCAAGAAGCATTGAATAAAGTTAATGAATGGACAAAGATTTGGCGACTAGCTTTAAACGAAAACAAATCTGTTCATGTCAATTTTACTTATAAGAAAATAAATAATTTGCCCATCTTTTCAAACTCGGTTCAAATTCCGTTTGCAAACGAGGCTAAGTATCTTGGAATGACACTTGATGCTAAGCTGAAGTGGAAATCGCACGTGAAGAAAAAACGTAAAGAACTCGAAACCAAATACAGAGAAATGTACTGGTTACTTGGAAAACATTCCAAGCTTAATATAGAGAACAAACTGCTTTTATACAAGCAAGTGCTAAAGCCGATATGGACATATGGAATACAACTTTGGGGTTGTACCAAAATAAGTAATGTCAATATTTTACAAACTTTTGAAAATAAAGTGCTAAGATCAATAGTTAATGCACCGTGGTTTATTAGAAATAGCGATATCCATAGAGATTTAGGAATTGCGACAGTCGAATATGAAATCAAAAACGTTAACAATGAAGTCCTTCGAATTCTAGATGAGAGGAATCTACTGCGTCGTCTACAAAGGACTAAACCTTTCGACTTAACGCGATAGCAAGAAACCGCGCCTAATTTGCGGAACAAGCAGGAACTTTCAATGGAAAGGGACCTGCCAAACGATCTCAATACGTGAAAGAAAAACTGCTGGATAAGTCAAAACTTAGTTGTAGTATGTAATCAAAGAAATTTATCACGAAGGGAGGTTTTTTTAGTGAGTAAAAATCTCACACTACTATGAGCACGCGCTATCGATCCTCATAGTGTCTTCATGAATATTTTTTACCTACCCTCGGAAAAAAAAAAAAAAAAAAAATTTTTTTTTTCGAAATCAGCGTTCAGTAAAGTTCGGGACGTCCAATTTTTTAAATGGGAAACATAAATTCTTTAGATGTGCTATTAGGAGGGTCAAATAAAAAGAAGGGGAATATTTTGGTGTGGTTTTCGATTGGCAATAAGCGGGTTTCTCTTAAACGCGAGTGTAAGTGTAATTAGATGGATTTTTCACTTGGCAAGCAAATGACTGACGGAATAAGAGAGTTGTTTTGAACCGGAGAGTACTGCACTTCTATATTTTAAATATTTTAAAAATCTTCAGCGTAGTTTCTACATAACCTCAACATTTTAAAATGTATATTGGACACTATCATCGTTCCCGGTATTAGATTGAAGCATACATGATGGTTTATTAGACTCTTCTGTGACTTGAAACAGTCTTTAGGATGCCTATAAGGGGAAAGTTAGAATCCATTACTTGCTAAAATGATGGTTTGAATGGAAGGAACCATCATTCCACCATTCTTGAAGATTTATACCAGCATTGGTATAGGGACACTTAGACGCAAAAGCGGTACTTAGACCCCTGAAGAAATACATTGTCAAATTTCTTTATATTCTCAACGAAAAGTAGAATTACGACCAGCGATAGAGACTAGATTGAACATATTCCAATGAAGTCGAAGCCCAAAGTGCGCAATCTCATTTTCGCGAAGGTAGGACACTAAGACGGCAGTCGTTTTGCTGGTCACGGAAGAGTATTTCGTTTCATTTCATATCCTAATATGAACCAGATCCCGTTCCGCTTGCTGTTAAACCTCTCGGGGAAGAACATTTCATATATCTTGCCTACCAGGACTCATATTATTGAAAGTCATGCATGTTCCATGCCGAAAGTCATGTGCATCGCGCCTGATTCCGTTCTTTCTTGGTCGATACATCGATTTTATTATCTTATTCTGAACGTGGAGATGCCTGTGAATTCTGCTAAAATTAATAAATAAATAAAATAAATTAATAAATATTTTGGCGCTAACAACCAGTACAGCTACCTACCTAGTACCTACTGTTATATGCCGTTTCCGAAGGGTCATTTTTTTCGACGGAGAGAAGCTTTTCAAGACAATATTACTCTCCGATGTTTGTCAGACATTCACGAGAGGTGGGACTGTGAAAAAAAAGTGTTGGTGTTTTCTGGGACTCGAACCTTGAGTATCCCGCTCAGTGATCGCGCGCATTAACCACTGAGTCACAACAGCTGCGAATTTAAAGCATCTCAAAATATTTCTCATGGGAATGAATTTCAAAGTCTATTCTTCTATAACAAAAGATACAAGTTTTGATAAAGAGCTATGCCCGCCAAGCAACCACGTGGTAACCTTGCCTAGTATTTCGAACACTGAAATGACGCATATCTAAGGAGGTCTTCGAAACATCAATTTAATTTGAAATACAATTAAAAAATATGTTTGAAGAGAATCTTGTCGCAGCTAGTACTTTATTTATCGAGAAGTAGGTACAGAACATTGATAATAATGCTGTGCACCAATATATACGACCTCTTAAGATCCCACAACAGAGACTCGGCTTGCTTACCTTCTGTGCCCAGAGGACCATCATTGGCCAAAACGGTGAAGGTAATCATTTATCTACAGAGGTCGTAAACATGCAGTTAGCCAGCTTCCAAACCGATAAGTCTATCATCCACTTGAACTTAACCAAAGAGTTCCCCAATTTGATGGCCAGAATCAAGTTGGCGATTGTCAACAGAAAGGCAACCGAGGGTGTGTACGTTAGTGGTGCGATCTTGAAAGGCATGGGGGGTATTGAAAGCAATCAAATCTCGGCCACAGCGTAATTACCCCCTGATGGCAGGCCCACCACATTCATTAAATGCGTCCACACAGATGTGGACCCTTTTTCAATGATGGAGTTTGTTGGAATTTGGAATGCCATCCACGTAACTCAACCCACAAAAAAGGTTGCTAAAGTTTATTCAGTACTTTGGCATTTTAGCATTCTCAGATAGTTTTTTGTTATTTTTCTTCCTGTAGGTCACTGTTACACTCTTTTAACGAAGTTGGAATTGAAGAGAAAGCATGTCATCTGCAAGATCTGTTTAGAACTAATTTTACCCCAGTCTTGCAATTTTTTCAAAATATGTTCCATAGTAATTCGCCCTCCTGTTCAATGTGTATTTCATACAACAACTTATCAACCCTAATCAAGGCGAAAGCTTCAATCTCCATTAATTTCCTTTTTTTTTGCAAAAAAAGAAAAAAAAAATCATCTCCCTTATCTTCGCACATCTTCCATTGGTGGTGTTTTTGCGCCCCGCACTCTTGTTTGAAAGTCTCTGCTGATTAATGATTTTTAATCGACCATGAAGCCCAACCAATGTCCCCATTCTCATAGTTCCCTCCAGAGCTCCATTAGACGTTCGCCGTAACAAATTAGCACTATGTAGGCCATTCCACCATTCCACATCGAGCTCGAGATGGTAAATTAGTGAAAATCAAATATTATTGAGTCGAGCTCTTCAAGAGAGGTCATCAAGACCATCTCTTGTGGTTATCCCCCCCTTGTTGTTGTTGCTGTTGCTGTTGCTGTTGATGGGGATTATGATGGTGCCGTATGTTTTCTTCTTATTATTTTTCGCCAGAGCTTTCTACATCTACGGTGTAACGTGAAACTCCCAAATGACCGACCGACAGACAACATCATGTCCAAGTGTAGCAACACTTTCGGTGATTTCTGTTTACACAAAATGCGATTAAGGATTAGTTGCGCACCAACAACACCAAACCGAACCGCATTACCGCAACCACCACGAACCAACAACTACAGCTGGATGGAGCCCTCTTCACCGAGCGCGCTCAATTAAACAACTTGTGAGCCAGACCGTAGTATGTTGTATCTTGTAGATACACGGCAGCTTCGTTGTATCATGGCTCAAAATCTCTCATATACGAGAGCACACACAGTGAGTTCCGAAAACAACAACAAAACAAAATTAATAAAAAAAAATTCAGGAAAATAAAAATAAACTTGTGTAAGTCGAATTAATTACGTTACCATTTAAACCCATTTTGTGGCGTGAGTTCGCGTATCCGTAGCGGCTTAGAAGCCGGGCCGGGCCTGCTGGACGTGATTCAGTTTCCACTCTTCAACTTGATTTGAAAAGGTGCGCGAGCGAGCCCAACTTGTAGCTGCTGGCCGGCCAGAAAGAAACCAGCAGCAGCTCACCAAACCACCGAAGATCGAGGCAGTGCTCTGGTCTAAAACAGTTTGTTACTAGATTGCCTTATGAGGAAATTAGAGTGCGCTGTATTGACGGTGGTCGGTTGGTGGAGTTTGTTTTTTTTTTTTTTTTTCATTTTTTCTTGGTGCTGGACGACGACTCCAACTCCGACAGTGGTGGTGGTGGTGGTGATGATGTTGATGATGATGGCTGGGCAAGCAACCTGTAAGCCACCACGACGGACAACCTGTTTCGTGGGAACATTGCCTTCATAATGGAACCTGTTAAATGAATGAAATGCTATTTCGTGTCGGAATAATCTTTAGGAAATGAAGTGAACCGAATGATAGAACTGTTGTACAGTGTGGCAAAAAAAAAAACAAAAAAAAAAGCAAAGGGAAAGCTCTTGAACGAACAGTACGACGACGAATGGTGAGGTTGGGGATTTGCTCGAATTCGTTGAAATCCAGAACTCATGCGAAACGATGTGCTCCCTTTCTAAGAAATCGCAGCAGTTACTTCAATCCACCGAGCGGTGGAGGAATGGAGGTGAAAATATGAAATTAATGGTTAGTTGGGTGGAGAGACAGCGAAAGACAGAGAAAAGTTATGTTCGGTTGCATCGGAGTTTTAAGTGTTGTCCACCGGACAGATTGAGGCCATTTTTGCAGACATTTAGTGCATTAGGTGCGAACTTGATTTTTAAGTAAAGTGTGGGAATATTATAATAAATCATCAACCTCTGGTCTTCTCATTTGGAACAATGTACAGTTGTGTGAAGAATTTTTGAGCGAAAATCGTTGAAAGTATCATACATAGATCGAGTGGGTCAGTGGGTTTTGTGGGCAGTCCACCATAAGATTTTTTTTATGAGTTTTAGGGTACTAATCCAGAAGGTACTCGTATTACACTTTTGTTATGGTCTAGTTGTTCAGAAAGAGTATTGTAAAAATTTGAGCTATTTGAAGTACCCCCTGTGATGGACAACAACGCGATTCAAGCGCAGTTTTATATATATGATGTGGTCTGTGGAACAAATAAGGGCTGCATTCATTTGAGTGCACCATTATGAAGCTATGAGGGTTTTTTGTTTTCAACTCTATCTGTTTCTATTGGTGGCTCACAAGATGACCTTTCAGCTTTTAGGCAAGAGCCTCTGAAGACGGTGATACGAGTTGGTCTTTCATAAAACATTTTCTTTTCCGTAGCCATGTATCTGTATCTCAATACTTCATGAAATCCACTTTGATGGTACACTCATCGCGTATATCGGCCACCATAAATGCTTGGGAGAAAGCTAATTCAACTAGATGTAAAGTTAGACGAACTTTTTCAACTAATTCACCGTTTACAGTCTTCAGAGAGTAACTCCTGATGTTGTAGAGCTGTAGAGTTGCTGTCATCCGTTTCTTGTCAATGCTGCATATTTCCACTGTTAACCTCTTGTTATTCCGTTTGGTTTGAGACACTTGAATTGTAGTCCCGCGGGCGTCGATTCCAGCAATTCTCATACACTTCCCTTCTGTAGGTTCTGAGAAGTGTCATCCTCACATGGATGGACTTCTGGATTGCCTCACCAGTCTTACTGGCATTCGAGTAACGAATTTGTGGTCATTGAGCACCGTTTTGGTCTGTGATATCCAATCTCTGCATCTATGCGTCTTTGAAAGTTGACGAATTGAAAATAGGCCGTTGGTGGCCGTGGTTGTAGTGGTAACATCATCGCTTGTCACGCTGTTGATTCACGGTTCGAATCCTGATGTCAAGAATCATCTATTTATTTCGCATGAAATAAATAAAAAAGTCGATCACTTGCGAAAGCTCAGTCAACTCTACTGTGAAGAATAAAACTGGCAGTAGGGTGGTCATGTGGCTAAAATGCAACTTGATCGTGATGACATCAGGAAGACAGAAAAAAATACTGTGAATCATAAGCAACGACAATAATAACGAAAACGAACAAAATACTCCCCAGTTATCTGGACAGCCACCCTTGGAGTTTACAGAAACTTAATACCACCTGAGTTTCAAACTACACCACTCTGTCTCTACCCCTTTCCACAAAAACGCACGTGGTCTAAAAATTAGTATAAGGGTATTCATATCCCCTTTAACACGTGCAAATTATAAAAAAAAATCAAAAAATCTATACTTTTTTGAGCTACCAGGTTTGAAGCCACATTGTCAGGATTCGTCACATATGACAAATTGTTGGGCCCGTGCTGTCGGGTACGGAACTGACACCAGTAAAAGACGTGAAATATCTAGGATTACACCTAGATAGTAAACTCATGTGGAAAAAGCACACAGAAGAGATATCCAAAAATGCCACCCGTACTCTCATGATATGTATGAGCCTAGCGGGTCTTGGGGACTTAACCCGAGCATTCTGAGATGAATGTATATCAAATTCAAATAAATTCGCAGAACACAACAAACACTGACTTGTTTACAAAGCTATCACGCACAAACTCCCGACAAATGGCACTCAAACAGATATTTGAGTGCCAGATGACAGATGTACTCGTACCAACCTTAAAAAAAAAAGCTTTTGACAATATCTCAAGCGCGGTTTGTTTGAATGGGAAATTCCGGGTACTTTTTGATCAGAAGAATTTATGGTAAATTACGATATGACAAGATGTTTCTTTTAGCCTACTTGCGAGTTTATTTTGATATATTTTACCTCTTAGTCCAAAGTTTAAACTTAATTTGTCCTTGCTTAATACTATGAATCAAATGGAATGGAGATACAATATAAACTGAAAAAGTGGTGATGAAAATAAAACACTTAAAAAATAAACAAAAGTATAAACTACACCTGCAAGGTGCCAGGCGGTGGTTGCTGACAGTAGAGTTATAAATTAACCTAATTGCTTCTGTCAAACAATACCATGTTCAGACCATGCATTAGGTCATTTAATTGGCACAACATTGTAAGCCTGTAGGTCATATTCCACCCGATCTGCGTCTAATTACAGTAAATGATGTGATATTGAGGAATATGTAATCAAATTTATCAACCAGAGCATATGCACACAGATAGCCATTCAGTAGCATTTTCCCACGATGGCGGCGAGTCCTACACGGTATGTGCGATTTTATTACTATGTGCTACGCAACAGATTAAAGTGAAAGGTAGTAATTCCCAGCCACACCCACTACCAGATCTTGCAAAACCCCTGCGCGCGATGATTTCAAATGTACGCGACAAACTTCTGTCCACCTCTGGCCGAAGGTTGTGCGAGGCAACTTTACATTTTCTGTGATCAAATTTAAATTTCTTTCTCGCTGATCGACGATGCCCGATGGGGTTCATTCACTGTTTGTGCTGGCTCAATCAATCGATCGAACGGGAACAACAAACAAAGAGCTAATCACAAAAGCCACAGCAACAACAACAACGACAACAAACACTCTATCGATGGGAATTTGTATCCATGAGATACAAATTAAACATGAATTCCGATCATCATCATCATCATCATCATCATCAGCATTGGCGGAGACTGCTGCTTGTCAGCAGCAGCAAAAGGCCTCAAAGGCAGATTTGAACCGATGACCGTTCACAATGTTATTGAATACACACTTGAAGAGGCAGCGCAGCCTCAGCAGCCAACTCTCCGCGGCCGCACCATCGCTAGTCCACTCCACTCCACTGTGCTGCGCGCAGCAATTGTAGTTGTTTTCTCAAAAGCTCTAGAGAAGAGGCTGTGTGATGCTCTGTATGCTGTGGAGGATGACTTGATGAAATCTCCTCCAAAACTCCATCGGGAAGATGTGTACCTACATATACGTGTACGAACCAATCGTAACAGCAACCTCGCAACAACAACAAATGAATCCACTCGACGGTGCTCCTTTAAAACATTGTTAAGTGGTACTCGGGGATGTTTGTAGAAATCTGTCTTCTCAGAGGAGATACACCAATAATTTTTTTTTTTTTTTCCCCGACAACAACAACAATAACTACAAACCTGGCTTTCAACTCTTGTTATCTAAATTTTTTGTATCCAAATCGATAGATAGTTCGTCGGGTTATTATCACATCAACATCTCAGTTAAAGTAGCAAAAATTCAGCTCGGGGTACTCCTTGAGTAATCTTCATGAAGAGGGCCCATGGTGGTGGCCCATGTAAGTTTTGTTCGAAACCCTCGAATTTAGAGCAGCCAGCGAGTTACTCTGGCTGGAACTGCCTTTGTTATGCATGACGGCGGCGGTGCGACGTGTATGTAAATTGGAATTTGTTTTTTTTATTGGAAATTCGTGTGTCATAATTAAAAGACCGCGCGAGATGAAGTGCTCGACTACGGGAAGTACTACTCCAATCTTTGTGGACCGCTCGAGTGTTTAATAGTTTTAATGGCTCGTTTTACGCATTGTGATGTTGGTGTGTCATGTTGATCACTGATGATCCACCTTTCACTATTGTGTTTTGGTGGTTTAATTTTATTGTTAAAAAGTTTTTTAATTAAAAATTATGTCGGCGACAGGAAGATGCACACGCATACACACTCAGTTGGACTTTATTAGGTCAAATAGGTTAATACGCTCGGAGATTGTGTCTTCATTTTCGGCTTGTTGTAGCCTTGTTCCCAACATGTGCCTAAGAGGCGAATAGGTAATCGAATTGTGTTACCCCCAGCTGAGATAGTAATTCCAAATTCGGCAATTTCAGATGGGAAATACATATATTTTCGTCGGATGAAGAGAGAAAGAGAACTTTTCGTCGACCTTTCACTTTTAGAGAGGTTGGTGATGTTAAGTTTTTTAAATGAATTTTTTCGGCAAGTAGCATTGGGCTTGAGGTGCTTTTCAAAGCGACTACTTCAGTTGGGATGTTGTAAATATGACAAATGATTTTGAGAGGGCCTGTCGCTACCCACCGTCGTTACCCCGGGCGGTATGTCGATGTTTTTTATGCACGAAGAGGAAATCTTAAAGCCTTGTTTGGAATAGAAATCGTTTTTAAGTTATGCAACCAGAGATTTGGAAAATCCAAAGAGAGTACAAGTTGCAAAGGATCACTTTCGATCAATATTCACACGGAGATGACAGAGTGTCGCAGATCTGATGGGAAAAAGTGCTGACCTCGTTCATGTTTCAGATTGGTGCAAAACTATAAACGTGATTGAGGTCACTTGAATATTCGTGCATCAAATTTGTCACAATTTTAAGACTTTTATTTTTATCTAAACCGTGAGAATGTGACACGAGTGAAAGGAGAAAAATGTGTAAAGTGAAAGATGCTGATGGTATGCTAATCTACTAACTAAGGCGATACGATTTGATGAAGTTGAAAGCTTCTTTCTTTTCCTTCTCCTATTTTAAAGGAATAATTGGTTTGGGTATAGGTTTCGATCACTAGTGTCTGCTGAGAACTTGATTGTCATTCCTTAGTAATAAGATATATTCAAACCTGGAACTCAACAAGCCTGTCTTATTAAAACTCTTTGCTTCTAGTAACTTACATCAACTTAAGTTTAGATCCCCTATCACTTGCGCTCGTTGTCGCTGCTCCTTTTGCGCCACCCATTTTCGAGCAGAGAGATCAGGACATACATATGCAAAAGTGCAGGTTACGAAGGGAGTAAATGGCATGATTTCCAAGTGGATTTTCCAGATGTTGGGCCCAATCGAAACTCTAGTGGAATATAAGATCATCAGGTTTAGTGCAACATGTTGTCCACAAGAATATGGTTCTTAGACTTAATACTGGTCCAGGTAACAACCCCTTTTTAATAAATGTACGAAGCGCTTGCTTGATCAGCTCTCACCATATAAGAGCAAAGGCATGACCCAGGAAAGATTAAGATTCAATGCAGATTCCTGGGAAATCCTTCTCTGAACCTTGACTAGCAAGTTCATCCGAGATACATTTTTTCGCAGCGAAGCCAACCTTGAACTGCAATCTGTATACCTTAATTCCGAGATCATGATGGGACTAGGGAGTCCCAATGATCCACTAGAAACTTAAAACTATGGAGATGTGTTGGTTGTCATTTGATAAATGTTGTTCCATTAAGTATTGAAAATGATATCGTTCAAATGTTGACCTCCATCGTTTATGCAAATTTGAACCCTTTTTTAAGGCATTTTCCATCATCTTTCTTATTGTGTCCGCCGGTATGCTCTCTACTTCTTGTTTAATGTTGTCTTTCAGGGCTGTGACAATCTGTGGTTTGTTCACATAGACCAGTGACTTCAAATAACCCCAAAGCAAGAAGTCTGGAATGGTGAGATTAGTTGATATTGCAGGAGAGATAACACGGCCTGGAAAAGCGTCCTTCAATAAGCCTATTGTGCCCATAGTGGCACCGTCTTGTTGAAACCACAATCCCAATTCATCCAATTCGGGTGTGATAAGTCACGTTCTGTAGCGTTCGCCAGTGATAGTTATCGCATTGCCAGCTGCGTCTTCTAAAAAGTTGGGCACAATCACCGCAGCACATAGCAACTTTTAGGGGATGTAAAAGCGATGTCCGGAGAGATGAAAATGTGCTTCGCTAGTCATGATTAATTTTGAAGGAAATTTGTCCACTTCATGGTTGACGCGCTGGCTGTATTCCAGAAGGGCTTGGTGGTCTGTGGGCAGCAGTTGAGTTTTATACGGAAGCGTCTTTAAGTCTTTCACGAAAATACGCTGCAGAGACCGCCTGGAAATGCCCAATTGCGTGCCTCGTCGTCTCGTTGATGTTTCTAGACACTCCTCCACATCCTCGCGCACAGCATCAATATTCTCATCCAAACAGCCTGTTCTTGGTCTGCCAGCCCTTGCCCTAACTCGTGTTGAGCTAGTTTCTTCAAGGCGTACGGATTGGCATCCCTTTTTGCGACCAGTCGGTGCCGAATGGTGAACGAAATTCACGTTGTTTTCTTATCACAGATGAATTATTTCGCAAAAAAAAATTGACACAATTATTCCACGTTTTTGAGGAGTTCATCTGTCACTACACAAGTGTCAGTATCATGATGACAAGAGACGCCACCTTGTACGAGGTCATGGCGTACCAAGTTTTTAATAAATGACGGATTGTATATAAATTTTAATCTGACAGTTTATAGACATATGTGTAGGTGCAAGTGAGGGCCACCCAGTGGTGCAATTTATTTTCTATGTGGGGGCGCAAATGCAAATGAGGCTGATATGCGGATTGTCATCACTCATTCTCTAACATGGCCAAAGCTCAAGAATTTTTATCTTCAATCACTGGTCGTCCTTCCCGAAATCAATAGAAAAGATACTCGAATAGACTTGACATTCCACGATGAATTGATGCTTTTCCTTGGAAGTAGCTGGAATCACCAAATAATAGATCTTTTTGCCCAGTCTTTAATATCCGGTTGATTTCATCGTGCGTGGGATCTATACCCGAGATATGTATTTGTCCAATTTGTCTTCGACTTTCCCACTAAGCGCCATAAGCACAGCGTCCACAGAAACAGACTTGTTATCCCTAATAAAAATTATTCTCACGTAGTTTCACTGTAATAACAGTGCGAGTTGATATTTCAACAAATGAAGCCACCTAAACGGTTTCAATTTGCATAATTCCTTCACCGACCACACGCTTATCTTTTCAGTTTAAAAAGCCATCAACCAATTTCTTTTCGAAAAGGACGTCGTCGTCTCTGTCTCCGATATGGATCACACTCGCTTATTTGCATATAAAGCGTTTTGAAATACTTTCAATTTTCCCCTGACCTAGCTCAGACTTGTTAAGACAATGGATCCTCCTCCTATCAAGCCATCATCATCATTTCAATCATCCTACGCAACGAAATTGTTTCACCAAAAGATGGTGAATTCCATCATCCAGCAGCAGCTAGAGTGATCTTCAAGATCCGTCTTAAAACGACGACAACGACGATGATAGAGATCAAGACAAGAAGACACGTTTCACCCCGAAAGGGTTTGTGGAGAAGTACCTACGGATACCTAGTACACATAAATTGAGTGAGTAGTACGATTTTTGTATTTCGAATGGAATCGTTGACTTCTTTGATTCATCGTAATTCTCCGATGACACTCAACCAAGCAGGTACTTCACTTGCTGCTACGCGCTCCCAGGGCAGACATACAAAACGAAAAAGATGATTGGCATCCGGTGGACACATTTTTTTCTTCGCTCCAACTCTTGTTTTGTTTTTATTCTCGCTGCTGTGTCATTGTTTCAAGAAGTCTCCTCTAAGTGAAACTACTATGAAGCGGTGGAGGTGGCGCGGCGAGGCTTGGTTGTGTCCACGATTTTGTAGTTGTAGCGTAGTCTACTTCTTTCCGAGAACAAAAAACATTGCAAATTTTAAAAACTCTTATTAATATTCATGACCAAGCTTATAGCAAATAAAAAGTATAGAGTGCAGAGCACGACGACGTAGGGTAGGTAATAGAAGAGGTCTACTCTAGAGAAGAAGTGCAGCCACAGCCAGGGCTTCTTGGCATTGGCGGGCTTTTAATATTTTTTTTTTTGTTCCCTCATATGCTGGAGCAGTTCTAGTGATGTAAAATATCCAAAAATAGTATGCAGTGTTACATCAGTGTGTCCATTGTACATGCTTTTGTTTTCATTCCGATTCCGAGGAGCAACAACAGCAGCAGTTGGCCGCGTTTAGAGAATAAGTCACGATTAGCCGTTTTCAATGAAACATAAAAGTATCTATGGCAATAAATAATACATTTTTTCCTCTCAGCCAATCTATAGAGATACAACATGTGTCCGCGCAGTGTGTATATGTGGATCGGGCGCGCATGCAAATTGAATTGGAAATGCAAGTAATTCCTGCAAATCGGAATTGCGCAGGTGAATACGAGTACGAGTTCTGTGCAATCGTGTTTCTTCAGAGACATCGTCTTCGGTCGTGGTTGTGGCTTCCTAGTGCAATCCTTGGGGAATACTTTGTGCGGTATGTGTCTTTATCGAAATGGGTTCATCGTCTGTATGCTTGTAGATACTTTCACACGTCCAACCGCCGCCGCAAACAGTCCCACAAGAACGCGAACGTCTTCAATGTTGAAAACCTTTGACACTTATCGTTTTTGATTTGTTCTGCTTCGAGTTCTGGTTATGATTTCGAACACGTTTCGGTATGGGAGCATTAAGCCCCATCCGCATCTCCCGAGTGAGTGAGAATATTTATTTATTACCATCATTTGATGGTGCTTTGTGCGCGTTCGCTCATATAGGAAGAGAACGACAGACATTCGTTCCGAACATTCGATTTTATTGTCACTGAATTTGATACCGAGGTAGATGGGTAGGGATAGTGTATTCTTTTGTCGAGAACCGTTGATAGGAATCATAATAAAATGAGTGTTAATTGTATTCATCGAGCAAATGAAACCGTATACCTTGAGAAATATGAATGGGACACGTTTCTTGAGGTCAACTCATCGGATGCCTACCGATTTTCGCTGATTCGATTGTTCGAATGGATTGCTTATGCTAATTCGGTAATGGATACATTTCCTAATGTATTAATCGTTGATGGGAATAAGTGATGTTCCGGCGCCGTTAACATGCTATTAGGGCTGGAAATTAATGAGATGGACAAAGTTTTTAAATTCGATTTTCACATTGTATATAACGGTACACCAACAGCGCACTGAAACAAATGTTGGCGATATCTGGCGTTTTTAAGTCTATAAGTTTTGCCAATGAATCAAAAATAAAGAGTGCGCGTCCCTCTCAGTTTACTCAATTCATGCATGCGTGGAATTGAACTGAGTGTCCTAGAGAACGTATTAGACGTACCTCTGCAGCGTTATAATGGTTAAAGGCTCCGAACTAATTTTCTTTTGGTGTAAGTTTATCTGGAAATGTTTGATCATATTCATGCAGCTTGCTGCTCGCAATAAAATCACATTCATTTGGATTTTCATACTCGAAAGAGCATTGAAGGAAATGATATTACAAATGAACTTGCAAGACAGGATTCACATACTTCCCTCATCGGCCCTGAACTCTTCTGTGGCTTGCCCGTCAGCCACTAAGGCTAGAGCTTAATTCTTTGGAACATGAAGTAAAGCTATCAGAACTTATGTTAAGAGCTACAGCAAGCCATTAAACTCATCGGGAGTCGGACAGAATCCCAGAAAACATAATCCCGAAAGCCCAAAATCCCGAAAGTGAAACTGAAAATTTAATTGTAGAAAAAATTTAAAAGTTTGGTGGTTGGTTACACGGCGTCCTGAGCACCTGCATGTGAGGGCGAAGATCGTCCGGAGTTTGAGGCGAAGAGATGTCCCATAGTGTGAAACACTTTTATCCCGCGAAGAGGGCCACCCAAGTACTGTTAAGATACAGGCGCCTGCCAGACAACAAGCTTTTACAATTCTTCACTACAATGCAGAACAAGTTTAAGTCCATTTTTGCTATTTCTCAGGAGGGTCATTTAAAGTTTTACTCGAATCGTTTTAATCATGCAAAATGATGTAAGGTATGTGCGGAAAAATGGCATTGCGCGGTAGTTACGTGAGATAGAGACTTAATTTGTATATCCAAGCACGCTAAATATAAAAGGCTACCATTTTGGAAAAACACGTAATTTGGCTTAGGATTGTTCTGCATTGTAGTGACGAATTGTACCCAAACAAATTTTTCGGGATTTCGTTTTCGGGATTTCGTTTGCGGGATTTCGGATTTTGGGGATTTTGACCCCAACTCAAACTCATACAACCTTCAGACAAAAGTAGAAGCGTGGAGTTTTTCACATTGAGTTACGTAAAACTCTTAATATGGTTTCTCACCATTACTGCACACATAACTACCATCTATAGAAGCCAGGCAAAAGTCTCTCAGTCACATGCTGCCTTTGGCTTCAACAACAATAAACTGTCGAGCACATTTTGAACAAGAAAAGCGAAGACATACAACGTGTTTTCGTTTAAAGCAATTAGTGAATAAAATCTAAGTTTCTTCAACCAACAAAAATCAAGTCTGAGGGCACCGGGATTTCGAAATTTTTTAAAAAAAACAGTACATATATATATATATATATACATGAATAAGTAGGTAGGTAGCTACACTAAAGTATTATAGTATTCTAGTTTCATTTCATTTCAAAGATCTCTCAGTATCCGATATCCACAAGAGATTTCATAAATAGATTCCTGATCGTCCTGATAGTCAATTTGTTTGAAACTTTGCTGGCTTCTAAATGTGCTCGTATATGTTACAACCTATTACAAGGCTATTGCCATTGCAGAAATATACTAATTTCCCACTGTTGTGTCCTTGCGGTGTCCAGATCCACCCCGGACTGTAGCGCCATCTATAGCGGTCGCCGAGGATATGCTTATCCTATATATACACTGCGACAAAAATGCACTTTTTTTCACACAGACGAAAAAATTTATATATTCGTCGAAGTGCCCTTCGTTCCGTGAGATTAAATCACTTGCATTTTCTACGCTTCTTTGAAGTATAAAGGAGGCGCGATGATTTTCAAGATCCTATACTAGGATTGACCTGATAACCGAAAATGTTCATGACATCAATAGTAGCCCTTTAACTGCAAAGTATATAAAGGGTTATTCATTTCTAGATAGGGATTTCACATTCCTGTCATATGACATCTGTCAAATTCATCTGTCATCCATAGTGACAGGTAGTTAGTTTTTGCCTTGCTATTTTACAGTATGGATCGTTTAACCACTGCTCAGCGCATTAAAATCGTTATATTTTACTATAGGTACAAAAATAACAATTATGTACTGTCTGCGTATCGCCATTTAAGTACAGACTTTTCGAACTAAGTCTTCTTCAGCGATGAGGTCCATTCCTCGCTCGGAGACTACATAAACAAGCAAAATTGCAGAATTTGGGGTTCTGAGAATCCAAATGTGATCTTTGAGATGTCATTGTATCCACCACTGGTGACAGTTTGGTGGGCGCTGTAGACCGGCGGCGTGATTGGGCCGTATTTGTATTAAAACGACGAAGGCGCCACTGTTACGGTGAATTCTCTGCACTATGGTCAAATGACAACCAAATGTTTTTGAACTGCGATTGAAGACATTGATGTGAGTGACATGTGGTTCCAACAGGATGAGGCAACGTGCCACACAGCACAGACAATTTGGCTCCATTGAACGAAAAGTTCCCCGGCCGTTTAACTTGGAGATTTTATTGGATTTCTTTTTGTGGGGCTATGCTAAAGATCGTATTTAAGCAGACAATCTCACAATGGGATTATTACTCGGTTTCATCAAGTCTTCGTTAACTTCAGTGGACTTGAGGAAAGTGTGACACATTGCCTACAGAAATTTGACAGCGTTTTACAGAAATTGAGTGGGCTTTCAATTCGGTTTTGACATATGTAAGGTTAACCCAACTAAAGTGCATTACGGATACATTCTAAGACCTTTTAATAGTCACCCCCGCATTGTTGCTTTTTTTATACGTTCTCGTATTTCTGTATACAAAAAGTATTCACTCTAACTATTGCGCTGAACTTTAATAACACCAAATCGGTTGAATGGTTTAGTCCGTAGGGTAAGAGAACAGATACTCGTACATATTTCCAGCCCTGTCAATCATTTTTATGTTTTTCGCAAGATTGCATAATGTTTTAAGCATTATCTCTCCATGTATTCCTTTCATTATGCTACAATATTACACTAGCTAGTTGTCAGGAGTCCAATACTTTAAGCTGTTTTACACATTTTTGGATTCATTTCTTCATCACTTTTATGACCATATGCATATGCTTGTGGGCATGTCCCGCATTATAACATCACAATGTCTATGATTATAGCTTTACGCGGAACATATTAACAAAATGACTCATCAAAACATTCTTTCCATATACGTAGTAACCCATAGCCAACATCTTTCGAAATTGACTTCGAATCTGTATAGATATTCCCTCCACCAAACAAATCTTTAAATTAAGCGATTTGTTATCGAATCTTAATGCCTACCATGATTCAAAATCAAAGCAAACTAGATTTTCAGATTCCTGTGGTGTTACTGATGATGCCCAAGTGTTTCTTCTTCACTTCCCTTGTTCCACGTAAACATAAAAGAACAAAACCCATCCATTGTTCAGAGAAAGCTAGTTTTTTTTGGGATGAAATCGAAAAAAAACCGATACACACTCAATCATCAACAGTCGATCGCGCCGGGCCTAGCGGAATAGCCTTCAAAAAAGATACACCGCACATACACACAGAAAAAGAAAAAAAAAAAAAAACTGAACCCGAAAGATTCCCAAGCCCGTGTTGAATACTCCATACCATAGCCCCTCGCGCCCATCCATCGATCGATAACACAACAAAATCGATCAGAAAATGAGGTGTTTACATCTTGGTGGCGAAATTCAAAGCAAATTGACGATACAAATCGACAATTAAATTGTAATTTCACAGGGCCCGCACCACATGTAAAGATACTTGCATTCGATGCATACGAAATGCGCTCGGGATATTTCCATATCAATTGTGTGATGCATCGTCGCGTTCCCTTATTCGGATGCGGCAGCAGTTCGATGACAGAGGAGATTTGATTTTTTGCTCGGTCCGCTTTTTCCATCCTTCACCTCCCTGTTTTCAGGAGCTTCGATGGTGGACTTCAGTTGCTGCTGCTTTGCTTCTGCTCCTGGTCCACCACGAATCACCATCATCATCATCCAACATCGTGGGCATTGACTCTCCATCGTCGTTGAGTACATTAAAGCGTATAAAAATGTGAAGACATTGAAGCCGACCGTACGTATGTCCCGCCGATCTTACATGTGCGGATTATGAATTCAAGTTATGGGAATAATGGAAAATCATAGCCGACGTTGGAACGTTTATTTCATATATTACCCCCATGAATGTGATGTGTGGCTCAGCCTCTTTCGGATGGGTAGCACTTGAAACTAATTCCGCAAATGTGTATGGCTATAGATACGAGTACGAGTAAGCTCCCCATGTGTATGATGGAGTATTTGCAGCAGAAAAAAACCATCCACGACGACGACTTGAGAACGTTTTGTGATGTTCTTACGTGAAAATTGTTTAGGAACTTCTTGCGAGCTGCAAAAAAAAAAACACCACAAATCGAAAGATAACTGCACGGATACGCTTGAATCTCAGAGCTGAGGAGGAGCGCTGACCTACGGTAAGAGACGTCTGTGTCTGTCGGTGGCGAGCGCACAGGTGGATCTTCTGCGTTGCTTCATTTTCTCCTGAACTTGCGCGCGATTATCTTATATTATGCGGATGGCTGGGGATGGGGATGGCCAACACTGGATGCGGATGGATGGATGGATGGATAAAAGCCTCTCACAGATGGAGTATGTTTGCTGCAGGTAATGAACTGCAAGATACAGTTGGCCGATGGCCGCGATGCTGAAGAATATGAAGATGACGACGATGAGGTCGGTGATGGTCTTCAAACTCTCTCGCGTACTCACAGCTGTAAATAACTCGATGGCATAGTAATTTATTTTCAAGAACACACCACCCCACCGCCACCGCACCGATTCGATCCGATCTTCTTTTTGTTGCAAGCAGTTTGTGGCATTGTTTTTGGTGTTGTTGTTTTAGTGTTGATTTGCCCCTGTAATGCACTTTAATTTGGTGTTTTGTACCATGGGGGAACATCGATCGATATATGAGGTATCTGGGTACAGAGGCTTATGGAAGGGAAAATCAATGGATACGCTTGTCGGCAGTGTGTTATGAGATGAGGCATGTTGTAGCCAGCCTGCAAGTCGTGATAATTTCAACTAATTACAGCAAATCAAGAGAAATTTGTATACAAATACCAATATTGTTTATCTAGGAAATAAGTGGAGGTCCTTCATCGCTTGGCAGGATGGTAGGGTTATTCACCTGCTTCAGATGACAATGCTTGTTGAAGATACATTGTATGAGGCAAAAGTTTTAAACTTTATAAAAAGTCGATTTCCATTGATTATCCCAAGCCATTGGAGTGCAAAGATGCCATTTATAATTGACTAGCTGACACGATCGAATACAATCTTGATATGGGCTTTAAAACAATGGCGATACAAATATTCGTCTGATTACTCACCTTAAGATAATTATTTCTAGCCTATAACCACCCTGAAGAAACACGCTATAAAAATGTGGAAACCGCACCGAAATCGGTTCAGAAATTTTCGAGTTTATCGCGTACATGCATACAGACAGCCTACCCTTGAAATTATAATACATAGTAGAGTTTATAGAGGCATTCGAAATGGAAAAGTTTTTACCCTAGAATCGAAAGTATAGGCATAAATCTGACGGTAGGTTCGTTTTTATTATACTTGTGTCCACTATGTTTAGTTTTAGTCAAGCACGTATCCAAGCATGTCATTCATAATTTTTTGATTTACAAATCCCGCAACAGTCAGCCACAATGTGGTCTATTGACAGAATCGCCTTTTTGGGTGTAAAGGCTGGAGAAACTCTGATTTTATTTGTTTCTCTTTATATGCTCGGGTGGCTGCTTGTTGCTAGGGCTCGAATGTGCACCGTATCACCCTTTGTCATTAATTTTGGATTAGTCCTGTTTGCAGTGCTTAAAAAAAATCATCTTGTCTAAAGTGTTGCTATCCAATCTGCCGAATAATTGTAGTCTTCGGGTCTCTGTTAGCTAAATTGCATCCAAATCTTGATATAGCTTATAGAAAGCAGAACATTAAAATCACTCTTATGTACTTCTATAAAGTAACATTTATAGCATTTATAGCATATTTATAGCAAACAAAAAACAATCTCAATATGCGCCTTAAATTAATGATGACATACTGATCATCCACTTATCTTGATTCAATTAAATCAGCGCAAGTAATTATCTCAACCAGCTCTTAATGAAGACGTTTTTTCCCCAAAAAGCACTTCAAATACTTCAAATAAATTGAAAGCTGAACAATATCTGATTTTGATATTCTGTCTAAAAGCCACTCCTTGCACAACAAGTTTTCTTACTTTTTTGTCTTTCATGCGATCCTAATCTACTTCTAATCCCAAAGTGATTATTTAAATTTACGTAAAAACAGAGCAACGTTTTCAATAGCTTGTCCTTCACTAAAAAGTGCAAACAGAATATTAAATTTTAGAGCCTTAGATCTTAGATAAAATGTGCCGACTGGTGTATTGCAAGACCTTAAACTTTAAATCTATCAATACGAGCAGATTCACGTTGTAAAACTCGTGTTGAACGAAGATGTCTCTGGATTTATGAGCTGTTAAGTAGATCGGATTATGTTTTTAGGTGTATCGCTTATATTTGTACAGTGTCAGTTGGTGACAGAGCTATGCTCCAATAGATCAACAGGCCTTGAAATTTAAGTGTAGATATTTTCAAGTTAGACCTGTTGAATTCCACTGATTTGATTAATCGTATTAAGGCATGAACTCTATGGTTTTTAGAATAAAAAAGTTAATTAAATTTGAGTCTGTGTAATCAAGTTCTGATGACATTGTGGCTGGAATTGTCATGATGTGGACATTAGGTATGAAAGTTTAGGTCCTTCAAAATATCCAAATAACTCAGATTGCATTACCTTTTAGATCAGACAATTGAATCGATTCGATTAAATTTAATTTTCACATAAATTTCCTCACACATCTTCTGCATTCTTAGTGTTCAAAACCTTGGAAAATGATCCTTTCATGCTAATTGCTAAGGCCCCGACCCATAGAATCCATCGACGTCATTCCGTTGAAGGTTGACCGTGACGTTCACGTATTGCCGGAAAGAACAGTCCCATACAATCCGTCGCATACATGCGTTGACAGATTGAAATGTCAACAGATTGTCAACGGCGATGACAGTTTCTCTTCTCTCTCAATACTTACACCAATGAAAATGCTTACTCTCAATTTGCCAATTGCCAACGGATCAACAGACTAAAAAAGCAGAAAATAAACCTACTTTATCCGTCGAAGTTCATACATGCGTCAGTTATGGGCCACCTTCCATAAGAATACGTGTATTCTATGTGTCAGTTAAAAACGACACAGCAAAGGATCAACGGATCTATGGGTCTATGGGTCGGGGCCTTTACTCATGCTTACTTCTGCGCTCTAACATGATGTTAATGGGAAAAACACAATGTGGCGCTGGCGCGGTCGCGCGTTTGACAGGCATTCGACCGACTTACGATAATAACGTGCGACCTCAAAATTTGCAACACCAAATGTGGCTTCAAGACGGTCGGCCGTTGAGAGGTTAGGAATGTGACAGAATTATATCCTGTTCCCTCAAATTTCCCACAAACGACTTCGCAGCGGAAAGTACTCTTTTTTTATGGTTTGATTAGGAAACACAAATATAAGAAATAACTTCGCAAACAAATGTGTATAAATAAGAAAATAAAAAAATAAAAACCTCTGCATACTTACATATTAAATGCTAACAATTCGGAGTACATACACGATACAATGGCTTACCTTGTTCCTAAAATCGATCAAGTCAAAAAATAATGTCAATCCAAAACAGCTATGAGCTGTCAAAACGCTCTACTCCGACGATGAAGTGGGGCTTACGATATTTACGATCAAAAACCGACCAAACGCCTGAGGTCGCATTTGGTGTTACCCCATAAGATCTCACTCATTCTGTCAACGCGCGAGCGCCACATTGTGTTTGTACTTTAAAATAAGAACAGATCGCTGAGCTAGGCTGTTTTGTTCTTACTTAAGGCGTTAGCACGAACTTTGAAGACGAGATTGCTCAGATTGTCTTCGATGTCTCAGATTATACGACAATTATTTGACATATCACTAAAGAAGAGAATGAAGAGAAATGCTAAAACAACGAGCGATTATTATCTTTTAACCTCTCGTTACATAGCCTGTAGGTCACTGACGACTTCATGGGCTTTCTCGGAACACTGAAAGCTTCATTTTGCGAAATCGGTCTTTTAGAGGCGATTATTTTCAGTGTTCTATATACGAGTACATGCCACAGAAACTGATTACTGTCTCTAGCGTGTCTGTCTGTTTGTCCAACCGTTTGTCATTACCTTCTATTTTCGAACAAAAACTAGCTTGTACTGGAACCACCACCGATATGCTAGTGAGAGCAATAGCGTTCCGTGTCACTGTTATCATCGTGACATAATTATTTCAGTGGTGAATTTAAAAATCATATTATGCTGAAATAACAAGTGACATATTTTAGCATTCTCAGAATAAGTGACATAATTTTAATCCACAATGTGACAAAGAAATTGATTGACAAGTTTTTTTTTTAAACTAGACTAAATCTCTACTGGCAACACTTGAGTTTATCTGGGATAAGATAATAAATATATTTTGTATACAAAATATTGTGGGTTTTTTTTTTTTGTCTTTTAGACTAAAGTGACTTCTGTCAAAGTGACATATTTTTGGATATTGTTTTCATTAGATAAACTGAAAGAAGATATAAGACGGGAGCAAAGTAAAATTTTTTTTTTTGCTTTTCCAATTTTGTGAAAGATTATGTCATGTGACATAATTCTGCTAACAAGGTGACATAATTTTGGTCAAGTCGATGACAAGATTGTTCCGTGGTCTGTATACGAAACCCTAAAAAAAGAACAAAAAGATGGCGCTCATCGCTGATGTTGCGTAGTTGGATACTAAGGTTTAGCTAGGGATCTAGGCGACGGGATACTGCGGTATTGAAAATATTGTGCACTTGTTTTTTTTTTTTTAAGGTGACGTATTTTTGATGTTGTCCTCTTCCATTAGGGATCTAGACGGCAGATACTGTGGGATAAACACTGTTGGGATAAGATAAGAAATATGTGCAGTTCGTGTCGAAAATATTGTGCATTTGTTTTTTGATTTTTTTTTTTTTTTTTTGTCAGTTGGGTAACTTGTGTCAAGGTGACATATTTTTTAATATTTTCTCATTAGATGAAGGAAGGAAGAAAGTTATAAGACAGAGGCAAAGCCTGGCTTTTTGACATAATTCTGCTAACAAGGCGACATAATTTTTTTTAAGTCAATGACAACCTACATACGAGTATACACTGTAAAGGCTTAATCTGCCTTTAGAACGTGATATCTTTCCCTAACTTTTTTTTTTGTATTATCTCTCAGGAGAGATGGCTCTGGGACAGCGCCTCGAGATGTCTGCTGATTCTCACTTTGTTATTTCGATCTTTGTCTAGAAGGAAGGAAGAAAGGTATAAGACAGAGGCAGATCTTAGCGTTTTCACTTGGTCTTCGAGTATTGTGGAGGAATATGTCATGCGACATAATTCTGCCAACAAGGTGACATATTTTTTTTTTTTGTATATATTTATAGATTTGTCTGTCTGTTGATTCTCACTTAGGTATTCCTACTTTTGTCTAGAAATCACCAACCAACTCGTTGTTAGCACTCACAAATGTCTTCCTGACTATTCAGCCGTCACAAGGTATTAATATAAAGATGTCATTATTTACAAGAAAAGTTGGCAAAACTTACGAGTACTTCTGCAATAAATTCTTCTGACTGATGATCAATACCAGAAACAAATTTCTGAAGTCTCTCCCAAAAATTTTCAATCCGATGGGCTACTTGAATGGATTAATATAAAGCATTCTTAGTCTGAGAACATCTTTCATCTCGGATGGCAATGTCAAAAGCATTTCCACCGTCAATTAAACACACTATCGACTAAAATTTATTAACAATCTACTTGTTCATCATTTCTTATACAGAAACGTGTATTAATTTTGACGTATTGCTGCAATTGGATAGCCGCCCGATAAATATCTTCGGAATGTGTTTCTGTCAAACTTTAAGCACGCACAAATCACCAATCTGTAACACAAAAACCCATCAGCTCGTGAATCATTTTAATAAAAAATTAATTCAAATGTCCAATAAACATCCATTCTCATAATTTATACATTCGTCCCGCGCGATCTACGTATACAGAGAACAACATCTGCCTAATTAAGTTAATGTCGATCAGAGAACTAAAATGGAAGAAGATGGACAAAAAATCTGCCATTAGACTTCCTTTTTAAATATTCATGTGAAATTTGAATTTATTTGCTTGTCTCTAGCTCAGTCTTGTAGATTTTTTGTACATGAAATGCCCTCGCTAAATTTAAATAAACATCGCCAGGTGAATGAATGAATATAGGCACATACTCGTACCTACCTATACGTATCTCTACTGATCAAGGTGTGAAAATAAACCAGCATTTTGTTATTTACGTTAAATTTATACAAAATCGACACTAATCCTCGGCTGCGAGCCTAATTCTTGGATAAGATAAAGAAAAAGCTTCTCTTAATTAAGCAGACAAAATCTATCTGTGTTTGTGTTTGGCAAACGTTTATCATGATTTAAAAGATACTTTCGCAATCGAAGCCAAACCACACACGCATTCATTTGATCGGTGTCAGTCCCGGCACTACTACTCGTATATGGTGAGAGAGGGAAAAGCGACGCCAACGTGATTGATATCCATAAATTAGAGTCAATAAATTTGTTCCCTTCGCGTGATGGATGACTAGACCATATAACACCAGTTCAGACGGTCCGAGCATGTACCTTGTCCTAAACGTGGGGCTATTCTATACGAATTATGATTAAATGCGCAGCGCCGTGTATCTGTACAGTATTGTATTCGTATTAAACTATTTTTTCCTACATTTTGTATCTCTGTATTCAAGTGAAATGATGGAGCTCAGAGTCTCGCATCTCGATCTCGACTCGTAGATGTAATTAAATGCGAACGACGTTTCTCAGCTGGAAGCCAGGAAATTCTCATTAAAGTGTCTTCTATTCGTATCCTCCACTTGTATTGAGTACTCGACGGGAAGATAGTTTCAATGATCATACACGCATTGTACGAGTATGTATCTCAATCGATGTTTAGCAATTAAAATAGATTTCTATTAAAAAGTGCAATAAATCAACTTTAGAGTGTAGGTACAGTACCTACAAGTATCTACTCTCTGCAATTATGACCGAGTTTCCTTCAAATTGTGTACCTCGAAATAAATTCAAATTCAAATTCTCAGGAATTGGCTGAGAGACAGGTCAAAAGGCGAACTACGACGACGACGTGACAAAATGATCTGCTCCATGCCACAGAAAAATAAATAACAACGAAACTTATAGCCTTTATAACGAAGCCAGCAGTACACATTTAATTCGTTTTTTTTTCTATGTTTGTTTGCAATTTCAGAAGTCATTTACGTTGATCCTACAAGCGCTGGATATGTACAACACCTCCTATCCAGGTAATTATTGTTGCCAATATGCCATACCCACTTTAAGAGTCATGTGTATCTGTAGCTGCTGTTTGTTGTGTTGCTTCCTTCTTCTTTTGTTGGCACTTTTATTTCTTTCCCGAGAAATAGGTAAACGTGCATGCAACCAACAGAATTGCAAGTGTTATCTCTATGGCTATGGAGCTGTTGTGCCTATTTTGCATATTGCACCACATCACCAACGAGTCGAGCTTGGAGTTGGCATTTGAATGTGCACATGGGTAAAACATACGATTAATTAGCCAATGTCCTTATTTAAGATTCGAAATTTATTTCTCGTGGAGGAGAAGATACTCGTACACAGCAACAGGCAGCAGCAACATCGAGAGAGTATCTATCTTTTCTAATGTAAACAATTGTCTTTTCTTTTTTTTTCTATTTTGTGAATGTTTCTGGTTCGGATGTCGTCGCCGTTGTCGTGGTTTACGTTGCCGTTTCACTTTGGTGGTCCATGCTGTACTGTCGTAACCAGACGCGGAGAGGTTAATTGAAGAAACATCTTTTTCGGGCGTCATCCTACCATCGCCCGAATGGAAGACACTCGATCACATCGGGAAGAATGCCCGCATAACATACCGGGTGAGAGTTCAGTGTGCAGTTACATACTACAATACGACATGCACAACATTCTGTCGGCCCAGGAATGACCAATTTGGCCATTATACATGCGGATCGGAGGGTCAGAAGGTGTGCCTAAACGGCTGGCAAGGAGTTAATTGCGAAAAGGCGATATGTAAGCCGGGCTGTGATCCAACGCATGGGAAATGCGATCAACCTGGAGCATGCGAGTAAGTACATTTACATATTTTTAGTATTTTTTAAAGAAACACAATTAGAAAGTTATTCATGTTTCAAATGGAGTTACGAGTATAGAGGGGGAAATGAGAAGCTTATTTATTTTCCTTTGCAAATATCATTTCATTAAAGATTACTAAACTTAAACTGATCAATGGAGGTCTTGACAGTTTCTTGTGATCACAAGGTTTCGACGTAGAACTTTCTATTTGAAGGAGCATAACCGACGCTTTGATGTTTTGACTTAGATCTTATGGCCGGTCTTACCAGATCAATGGGCCCATATTATTCAGCATAGTCGTGTAGTTTGACAAGAATAGCAATCTGAATAGTCCCAGGTCTCGGACTTTTAGCCCTTTCGGTCAAATCTAGTCCAGAGAAAGTATAAAAGCTCATTCCTAGCCCTGGCAAACTTCAATCTAGCACCAAAATCTGAGCTTTCCTCAGTGTTCCTCGTCAAATCTTCAAAATACAAATTTCACATTGTGTGCATTCATCAGTAGGAAGTTCTGATTAGTCATGGAAACTTGTGGCTTCATGTTCATCATTTCCAATTTAACCTTCTTTTTTCACTGATTCTAGCCCGACATGTAGTCCGAGCCCTGAATAGTCCTCTTGATAAGTATAAAAAATGAGATACAAAAGTCCCAGCATTTTCCACACCCAATCTGCTTAGCAAAATGGAGTGTCCAACTATTTCTGAACCTAAAACGAGGTATTCAAATCGAAAAATATAGATGTTTCTGACTCCCTCGGCTTCGCCCAAGTATTTGATTTAATCAACTTCTTCCCATAGAAATGAACATAATATATGTATTCCCAGTCTGAGGATTGCAGATACACATTATTATATCTTGTATATCCGTTCCCCAAGTGCGCAGAAATGTCATCAAACCAATTAAAAAAAATTCACCATATTTGGTTCTCTGCATAAAGAAAAACAAAAGTCGTTTGCAACTGTATTCCAAACACACAACCACATATACTCATCCACTGCTGCACCGCTGATGGATGCACACCGAAAATTGATGATTTAATGAAGAAGTCAATCTTATTTTGCTGTCGGTGTTATGTCACATCAAGTTAAGTGAAATCATTCCTTTGTTGTGTAACTAATTTCTCTCTCAGGCAAGCAGCATCTGCATTTGTGGCTATGTCTACAACTCTGTTATTTTCAAGGGCTTTCTCTAAAGGTGTCAATGTCGGCAACTGCTCGTCTCAAACTCAGTACTTAGGGCTCAAAACTTGTCAACAAAGTGCTGAACTTGTTTTTGTTTTGACAACTGGCATAACTTTTGATGACGATATTTGTGAAGTTCGACTTTTTCTCTCATCTAAATATTATCCATAAGCCTCTTTGATAACAGCGGTAGAAAAGCTATTTCGGTATGCGTCGATCACTACTCCTATTGTTGCTCGTCGGGGCTATACAAAAGCAAAGCGAAGATACTCAGCTTCAGTGGCTATTGAATGGGTTTGAGATATTAACTTTGACGTTGTGGTGGAATCAACAATTTCTAGAAACAGTTTTCTCATTGACACAGAGTCGATTAAAACTGATAACCGAGAAATCAACTTAAAGTTGTGATAACTCAGCAATTAACTAGCTTTGTTGTTGATATACCAAACAATTCGCATAAAATGTTGCTGGGAATTGACCTGGATTGGAACCACCTAATCTCAGATCTCCAACCTGATATCAATGACAACATGGTCAGAATACCGACTGACGCATCCAGTTAGCTGCCGCCGTCTTCCAATGCAAAACTTCGTAGATAAGGAAAGTTGTTTCGGTCTGCCCAGCAGGCTGAGTGCTTTTATCTTAGGCATATTAATCTTCAGCCCCACCATGCTAGCTTTAGCTTCAACTTCTAAACTGCGAACCATTTTGTGCAACTCCATTATTCTCTCTGGACATGTTAAGATATCATTGATCATGTATTCACTTGCACGCGGAACATCACTGCAAAAACATCACTGCATACAGTGGCGTCAGTATGCAATTTTGTCGAATCCCTTTTTGGACTTCAAAGTCCTCCGACACCCTACCGTTGTGCAATAGATGATGTAATAGATGATGTAACGCTTCGACGATAAAATCACGTTTCACGTTGTCGAAGACCTTCTCGAAGCATATAAATAGGGACCTACAACATTCGACGCATTCCTGACTTATTGGACACCGCGACTTGGATCAAAGTGTTTTTTGATCGAATACAGAATTCTTCCAGCTTTCTCCGCAGAAAGAACACAAATCCAGTTTCTGCA
The DNA here is from genome assembly GCA_963082735.1 of Pocota personata. NCBI lineage: Eukaryota > Metazoa > Arthropoda > Insecta > Diptera > Syrphidae > Pocota > Pocota personata. The sequence continues at coordinate 271,418,358 of OY720429.1, forward strand.
GTCCATGAAGCTACCCTTATTTGAGAAAGCTTGAAAAATATACCATCAAGCCCCACAGCTTTATTCCTCTTCAGTATTCTAATCACGGCTAAAATCTTCGTGTTACTTGGTTGCCCGGTGCGAATTCACCTTGTAGGATGTAACTATCTGCACTCTTCATCACTTATTAGAGGCGGCATTCCTGATGGCTTACCTGTCGTATTCGATACTATTGGTGGCATTGGACTTTTCGAAAGATAAAGAGATTCTTAATCAGTAAAAGCTTTGAGCTTGGATGCTTATGGAAAGAGGCCACCCTCCGATATATACATGGTCCGGTCCGTGCTCTTTGAGTACGACAGGCAGAACATGCTCACCACTGATGAGGTTAGTTGAATCCATATACCATTGGATGTGCAAGCTGAACCCCTCTCACGAACTCCTGTTTGATTCGAAGCTGTGTGTGCCACTTTTAGGCCCAACGGACGTAGTAGCTGCTGAGCAGTGACATGGTATCTCAAATTGGTACCAATTTAAACTTATGAGTCCAATGCACATTGAAGTGGCGCGAAAGGGCATATTTTTACATTGGATAGTGCGGTTGTATCATGCCCTTCCCAGGTCGGTGTGCATTCGGCCTTTGATGACCGAGTATTTACGCTGCCAATTCGTTTCTACCGAGGTAAAGATTTTTGCGTCTGTGCATTTTGTTGGTACTTTCCGTCGACTAAGTCAGCTATAATTCAGTGTCTTATATGTCCTTTGTACGTTTCTTACTCCGAATCTTGTTTTATAATGTAAAACAGGGACAATCTTGATATCTGTACTGTCGTAGATTTTGACAATTTTACTTCAGTCCAGTGGGCGGACTTGCATTTAGAATGATTTTCCTGGCACCCAGAACTCCAATCATATTTCTGACTCAACTCATTTAGCTGTAAAACGTCCTAACCGCTAACAACTCCTCCATATCTCCCAAAAACCAATTGTAATCTCAGTGTGTAACTACTCTGTGTGAACAATACCGTTTGTCTAAGGTCGGCTTTGGTTTAAAGTATAACAGCGCTCATCTCCAGTCCCGTCGAGCGAGAGATACGAGTAAGTAACGAAACCACAGCCTTTCATTTCATTTCAACTTTTTATAAGCCATCCTCGAGATGAGGATGAGCACAAAAAAAAAAAAAAAATGTTTAACATAGAATACGTGATTGGTTTTGTTGGTTCGCTAGTTCAGTCTGACATGAGCCGACGACGGAAGAGTGGCCAGGAGGGCCTCCTAACACAGCACATCGCCTACAATAGTTGGCCCATAGAGCGTTAGTGTACTCAACTAACCATAACATCACCACTCGGTCAGCAACAACCATTATTCAATTCATGAAAATTGCAGCTTTGATGCATCTCTCTACGACATCTGCGCGCAGCCTCAACAACAGCGGAAAAGTGGAAGTATCTTTCTCTGTCTACAGCGCTTGTGTGAAATCCGAACTCCTCACAACATCATCGCAATCAAAAAGAGAACACCGTACTCACGATTGTGCTATTTAACAAGCATCGGAGTTGCTGTAGATACTTTTTTTTTTTTTTTTCTAGCTCCGGTCCTGGATGCTGTTGTTGTCAGTCCGTCGTTGTTATCGGCTCCAAAAAATTACTTCTTTTTGCACGTTGTTCAGATCTATGGATCTCTCTTTAGCTAGTTGAGGAGTCCCGAGACTATAATACATGACATGCCATAGATTCGTCCGCAGATAAACCCTGTTTAATGAAATCATAAATTATACGTCTCTCCTATCCGAGAGCAGAGAGATTCCGTTGTTGACTTGACTGTTTGCGGTATGCAGTTGTTGCACCAAAAAAAAAAAAAAAAAAGTATCTTTTTAAGCAGCCAGAGGTAAACCAATCGTTCGGTTCGGTTTTGGCGTCGTCGCCCCGTTTGTTGGCGAAATTGAAATTGCCTTCGATATCGATAACGTAGTGATGTATGTTGCGATGCCATCCGGGACCTCAGTGCTGCTCCTCCACCATGCGCACCATCTATCTCGGGGAGATAATTTGTGAAATCTTCTTTATTGTTCTGAGAAATTGTTATTAATTGAGTTGTTAGCGTGGCAGGGACTCAGCCGGGAAAGGGTACTCTGACTCTGACTTTGACTCTGATATACAATCGCAAACTGCAGCACTAATGAAGTGTATCAGTTGACGTTACCCGTAGCCGGGCTGTGTGTGACAAAACCAAGTTAATTGGTGGGCTGATACCGAGCCTGATAGCAACAAGTCGGGGCTTAACGACGTTATAATTAGGTGCAAAGATTCGGTGTTGAGGTAATTAAGCACCGCATCAGCAACAGGAGGAGGCTTTCATAAATCTCTACCCGCCAGTTGACTGATGGACTGCCCCGGTCGCATTTGCAATTTAAATGAAGATACCAATCAAACAGGTGTGCACCAGGACATTACGTGGAACATATTTTTTTTTTCCCTCTGTTCTTCTTCTGTTTTTGCTTTTTGTTGTTCTTTGCGATTTTCCGTTGTCGAAGACTCGAAACTGGTAAGCAAGTCTGTGGCTGTTAAATAAAAAAAAAGATACTCGTACATACGAGCGAAGACAGCGTTTACCAGAGGCAATTAAGACAATTGATCCGACCACAAAAACTAGGAAACATCACCCATCATTAGCGTATACCCCGTTTCGAATCGATTCGGGCCTTCCTCGTTGGATAGGCAGCGGCAGCGGCAGCAACAACCACAGCCAGATACTCGCTGACGGACGGACATTGCTTCTTGCTCCACGACCGACTACTAGAAGATACTTTTGTTTTGCTTAGTTTTTTTTTTTTTTTTGTATGTCCTCTTCACTTGAAGAGGATGTAGCCAGCGCGGCGATAGTCGCTGCTGATACGTTTGTTCAATTAAGTTTTTCAACACGGAGGCATTTAAAAGTGATGTGGTTGTTATGCAAATAACGTTCAACTGAGAGCGTTACTTTTTTGCTGCTCAACAGCTTCGAAACGCCTTGACTTTGTTATTTTTTGTTTTTTTTGTCTCGCAGCAAGTCAGTCACTTGGATTTATTCTGAAATCAAATTTCACCTCAGAACAATGATCACAGGACGACCAGAGGACTAGAGAGTACACCTCGATCGGGAATGGTAATTAAAATCAAACACAATGCTGCCTTGGATCGGAAATAGAGAATCGAGAATCTTGTTGCATCGTAGGAAATGTGTCACTTGGAGGGCGACTACAAGAGACTTTTAGTTTGACTTGGAACATAGCACAAGCAAAGTCTGGAATGCGACTCTGTAAACCAATAACAGTGTAACCCGGTGACGGTTTTCGGGACGACAACGTTGTCGCTATTACACAAGTATCGTGCAATGTTGCTGGGAGTTCTGTTTGTTGTGCAGAGATATGTTTAGTTAACAAATTTTTGCAACCACAATAACAAGGGTTGGTATCTACTTGGTATTGGTACCAACCGACTGTGTAACATGACAGTCGTGAAGGGTTCGATTGTTCGATTATAACATATTTAGAAAAAACTGAGTTTGTTTTTGAATTAATTAAATAAAATAACAACTTGGGGAGAGTTTTTTTTCTCTGTGGTTTACTGTGGTTTACTATGGCATACTGTGAAGGACAGACACAGGCAACTTATGTGGTCCACAGTTAATATTACCCAACTGCGGCTCATGATCGAAACCAGTTTTCGATAACCCATTGTTTAGTCATTTCAATTTAGTAGTCGTTGAGGTTCTTTCCTGAAGCTAATTTTTATTTCGATTTACTTCATTAAGGGTGGTCTTGGTGTAGTGGTAACATCATCGCTTGTCACGCTGTATGTTCACGGTTCAAATCCTGATGTCAAGAATCATCTATTTATTTCGCATGAAATAAATAAAAAAGTTGATCAATTGCGAAAGCTTATGTCAACTCTACTGCGAAGGCATAACACTGGCAGTAGCGTGGTCATATGGCTGAAATGCAACTTGATCGTGATGATGATATCAGGAGGACGGAAAAAAATACTGTGAATCATAAGCAACGACAATAACAGCAAAACAAAAATACTCCCCAGTTATCTGGACGCCACTCTTAGAGTTTACTGAAACTTAATACCACCTGAGTTTCAAACCACCTACACCAATCTGTCTTTTGCTCTATCTCTTCCCCCTTTCCACAAAACTCCCGTGTCCTGAATTAGTGTAAGGGTATTCATATCCTCTTTGACATGCATAAATTATATCTGAAGTCATAGAAAAATGTCTAGCTCTTTCTGACTTGAGTTGAGGACATTGCAGGTTTTGGTCGGTACTCCAGGACGTTAAGACGATCTTTTTGAGTGACAGTGAGGTCTTAATTTATTCAGGAAATAAATGTTGAATTGCCCTATTGGCTACAAAGAATGTCCTGAAACTAACAGCGCAACATACCGTTGTTGCTTTTGCAGGAATTAACTTAGGTTCTTTAGTTTTCTAAACGTTTTAATAATAGATCGACTTTTTTAATATTCTGCACCACTTAAGGCGTTAAGTCACTTAAAGTTTATTAACCCAGTGAAGTAGAGAGAGGAAAGGAAAGCGTAGAAAGGAGAATTAAAGATAGAGAGCAAATGATAAATTTTGACATACTAAAAACGCGGTGCACTAATTGTTCGTAATTTCAGTTGCTCTTTGCAGCCGCTCCATCATGACTTGATGCTTATTTGAAGGCGGCATATACTCTGAATTTCACTAATGTCTTCCGTTTCTACACAGACGGATCTAGCATATGAAATGGGCCTGAAATTGGTTGGCAATAAAACCAAGTATTCTTTTACTCTGGGTAAAGTGGCTTCTGTCATCTAATTTGGTTTCGTATGTGGCGTTCAACATGAAAGAACGTCAGTCAGGGTCGATAGGTAGTTGACTGTGTTTTGCTTGACCAGGCAATTGTCTTAGCAAAGCGAAGTATGCTGCCATCGCCATTTTTCGTTCATTCTATACAGTTCTGCCCGGGCGGGTAGCCGTGCTGAAAAGAACGTAGAAGTTGGCTGCATTAAGAAATTCATTGGAAGGTGAAAGCTTTCCCAAGGAGTGAAAGAAGGGGATGATCATAAAAGTCTCAAAGAAATGTGACCTGAAGTGCAAGTGCGGTGGTCCAAAAATACTTTGTGGATCACAATAAAGTAATCTGGCAATTATAGCAACATCAAAAACCTTCGACAATGTAGAAGGTGTAGAAGGCGTCTTGTACAATAGCAAGGTACTCTCGTCAAGCGCTATTAATTACTTCACCTGTCATTCTTTTAGTTGCTGCTGGAAGTCAGAGATTTGCCCCTGTAAATCCACAATACGACTATTCCTTTGATCACTAAACTTTGCATTATACAGCCTGTTCCAGTGAAACGTGTCGTAAAAAATACTAGAAAATACCAGAATTTGATGAAATAATTTTTTTTTTTTTCATTAAAATACACATTTGTATTGCCTGGCATCTTTTAGTGCTATTTTCAATCAATTAGTGCGCATATTCTGTGCCTAGTTCTCTTCAAATCTCCACTTGAAATAAATCGTTAATTTAATCTTTGGTTTGTTGTTACAAGCGTATTAGCCTATTATCGAGCACCACGTCGTTGAAATCTCTCTATTTTTCTCAAAACACTTGTAAGTTGTCCTATTGCGGTCATTTTGTTTCCTTTAAGCTTCTGCTTTATAAGTGACCACACATTTTCTATTGGATTCGCATCAAGACTCTGCGACGGCCAATCTAACGTTGTTATACAATTTTCCTGATTCCAACTCCTGCACAGGTGACTGCGATGTTTTGAATCGCTAGCCTTATGCAAGTACCAGTCGCAACTGTTAGGCCCGTACAAAGATTCGGCAGACTTTGACAAACTCTTCTGGTATAGTTTGACCATGTATTGAGCGTCGAGGTTTCTTGTGAACACTATTAGCTTTCCGAATATTTTGGCAGAGAGGCACTCATAAACATGAACTCTTGCTATATATTTCACTGCGGTGTACCAACTTTTCTCCTTTTTTTCGTAAATATAATGTTCTTCAAGTTCTGTGTTGCCCAACTACGCCTTTTATTTTACCGCTGATTTAACACTCATTTTCGTTCCTTTTATCAAGAAACACTTTCAAAATGCTTTTTAAAAACGGCACTCAATTTGTAATGATGTTTTCATACCAAAGTATGGAACTATACTGGAGATATGAATACAACGCACGATCGGCAGTAGATTGCAGATAATAATTTGACTATAAACACGTGAACCAGGCTGTACATAGGACTTCAACAAATTTCAATAATTTGTCCGTATTGGCACGTATTAATGAGTGATTTACATTTGACTTTTCGCACTTAAGATTTTAAAATATTACTCGCGATGAAATGTATCTGGTGGTGAATCCCCAACAATAAATCAAATTAAAAACCCCCCCGCTCTGTGCTCTACAAATCTCGCTTTTGTTCCGAGAATATCAATACAAAAAAAAAAACACTAGAATTAACAAAGCTCTTATCAATAGCACGTCTTGGGTGCAATGCCTATAAAAGTGTATCTCGCATCTGAATTTCCATCACAACTCAATCGCTGTCTTAAGAATACATACTGTTTAATAGATCAAAGTGCTTTCAAAAATGAACGTAAAAGTGTTTCTCGTATTAATTTTCGGTTTGATTGCCATATCAACGAATGCTGTACAAGCTTTCCGCGATACTGGTAGAGGTCGAGGAGGCAGATTTAACGTCGGCGGGCATCCATTTCCAGGAACACCACCATTTAATCCTAAGAATCTTGGCAGCACTGGACCTTACAATCCTAATCCAAGACAAGGACATTTTTAATTTTAAAAGATTGCTTTGAATTTGATTGTTAAATATAAATAATGTAAATAAATTTATTTGTCTAAAAAAAAGTGTTTGTGTGAGTCTATATCTGCTCTTCTTAGACTTTGGATTCTATTAATGTTATTGTGATAACTGATGACGACTTTTATTGAGAAAAAACAAAGATACTATTATGAATTAGACTTTTTGAAACTTCATACAATACAAATCATCACAAACGCTGAGTGTGAAGAAGCACAATTCAACAATCCATTCATCGGCAAGCAATATTTCTATGACTGTCCTCAAAACATGGACATGCCATGCCACAGGTGGTAGACAGGGAGCTATCCCTTGGACCATATTTTGCTATAGGCCCCGCGAAGAACGTAAATGGCCCAATAATGCCGCCATTCCACAAACTACACCAAACAGCCACACGCTGAGGATGCATCAGCTTCTATAGGACTACGTGTGGGTTTTCCAAGTCTCAAATATGGCAGTTTAGCTTGTTTACATTGCTGCTGAGATGAAAAGGCGCCTCATCCGAAACAATTTTTAGACGTCGAATTTGCTAAAAATTTCGAACTGCTCTAATGCTCAAACAGAGTAACTAAGCGGGTGGACATTTTGCTTCAATTTCTGAGTCAGTTGGACCTTGTAGGAGAATAATCCGAGGTCTTTCCGCACAATTCTCCTCAAGCTAGTGCGGTTAATGCTCAGTTGCTAAGATTTGTGGCGAGTTGAGGTTCTCGGGTTTAGGTGCACACTTTCGGCAACAGCAGCAATATTCTCGACTGAACCCACAGGATGATCACGAGGATAACCTGTGTTATCAATAAGCATGCCAATCTCACGAACTTTCTTCACAAACTTACGTACAGCAAGTACGGTTGATGAATTATTTCTTTTCAAAATTCGCACTATTTCGCCAACACGACACTCACTTTGGAAAAAAGTTTTCAATATTTCCCAACGTTGTTCAAGCGTAAATCGATTAGTTTCGCGCGATGGATTCTAATCTTTTTTGGTCGGAACTTGGCAGCTTTTATTTAAAGGTTGTCCAATGTTGGTACTTGAACCGATAACTTGCGGATAAACATGAGTGTAATCAAGTAGTGTAATTAAGCGACGTACTGTTTTTCTGGCCTCGCTTTCAAGTGACGTAATGTCGAAAAAGTTACTCGTATGGAAGAAAAATCAGTCAGCAAATGTTCCTTTCATTGCACCACTGACATCCTTTAACCATTTTTAGGTCAATTTTAGGACCGACAACGTCGGTTAAATGGCCGCCATGGGAGTTTTTGCAAATTTCGATTCTTGTGAGGTTATTTTCGATGACTGTATTACCCCAAAATTTGGGAATTGTCTGCATAGACACAATCTTTAGCATAGCCTCAGAAAAATAAATCCAACGGGATCAGATCATACGATTTTGCTGGCCAATTAATGTCGCCAAATTTCGTAATTAAACGGCCGGGGAACTTTTCGTGCAATAGAGCCAAATTTTCATCTGTTGTGTAGAACGTAGCCCTCTCCTATTGGAACTACATGACGTTCATATCAACGTCTTCAATCTAAAACCAAAAAAAAGTTGATTATCATTTGACCATATCAAAGGCATTTGACAGAGTTTGGCATCAGGCTCTTTTGTCGAAAATGCGTGCATATGGCGTCGATGAGCCTCTTCTTCAATGGATTAGAAATTACCTTTCGGGGCTTTCAATATAAGTTGTTTTGAACGGCTTCAAGTCTGCAATTCACCAAATAAATGCTGGTGTTCCCCAATGCTCCGTTTTGTCTCCGACTCTCTTTCTTATTTTTATAAATGATCTCTTGTCTGCAACTTCTAATCCAATCCATTCCTTCGCTGATGACAGTACCCTCAGTTTTTTATATTCGTTCCCTAACTTACGTCCTTGCTCTTCCGCCGTAGAAGGGGAATGGCAACGTATGTTAAACACATTAAATTCCGATCTGGATAGCATAATTAAATGGGGTTCAACCAACAGAGTGGAATTTAATGCTTCCAAAACACAATGCTGTCTTCTGTCTCTCAAGCGAAACCAAAACCCTCAACCATTGTCCATGGATGGTACTTGCATAATTGAAACCGAAAAACTTGCCATTCTCGGTATGTGTATTAATAACCATCTTCGATGGAACGATCACATATTCGAGGTCGCCAAAAATGCTGCAAAATGTACAGGATTCTTTAAACGGTACAAGAAATATTTTACAACGTCTGATCTGGCCTCAATTTATAAGGCATTCATCTGCCCTAAGCTGGAATATAACGCCCATATCTGGTCTGGTGCACCCAAGACCGTTCTGCACATTCTTGATAGGGTACAGAATCGCGCGTTAAAACTTATAGGCGATAGAGACATTGTGAATTCCATTCATTCACTAAAACATCGGAGAAATGTCTCCTGTCTCTCCCTGCTTTATCGTTTTTTTTATAAAAAATGCTCCAGCGAAATAGTCAGTTGCATTCCTCCCCTTCAAAATTTTACCCGCAATACGCGTCATGCTTCGAATGAACATCAATTAACCCTAGAGCCAAACTTCGGTCGTACTGTCAAATATAGGGATTCATTTATAAGCCGAACAACACGAATGTGGAATGATCTACCAGGCTCTATATTTCCCCATCACTACAACCTTCAAACATTTAAAGCCAACGTGCATACGCTCCTCCTCTGTTCCTCTTCCCCATTTTCCCTGACGCCCGTGCCCTGAAACAGTTTAAGGGTATTAATATCCCCTTCGGCGCGCGCAGATTATAAAAAAAAAAAATATCGCATAAAATTAGCCGTAACAGTGGCGTCTTGACCGTTTTCAAAAAATTCGATCCGATCACGCCCCCGTTTCACAGCGCCCACCAAACTATCATCCATAGTGGATGTAATGGCCTCTCAACGATCACACTTGGATTCTCAGAACCCCAAAATCCACAATTTTGTTTGTTTACGTAGCCGCCGAGCGAGAAATGAGCCTCATCGCTGAAGAAGATTTTGTTGGAAAATCGGCGTCAACTTGTTGATTTTCGAGCACCCAATCGGCGTATATTCTGCGCATTCTATGGTCATTCTATGTTAAGATGCAACAATTTCAATGCTTGACAGAACGATGCATATTGTAAAATGATTACCTGTCAGTATGAGTGACAGATGGGTTTGACAGATGCCATATGTCAGGGATGTCAAATCCCAACATCGAAATGAATAACCCTTTATCATGAAAATAGCTTTTACACAATTCAACAAGTTGTGCAAAAGTTAATTTTGGGTTCAGAAGGATAACCAAGTATCTATTTTTACTAGATTCTTGATGTGGCGGATATGTACTGCATTATCGTAGTCTTAGAAAAAATTACAGCAACTCTGGTTCAGTTCCTGGCGATGTATCTCAGCTACGACCACGTTCCTTTCCTAATTGCCGATACTCCTTTTCAATTGTTCCTCTCTCGCCTATTGCGTAAGTGTAACTTTGTTTATAATGTTAACAATTTAATTGTGTTGCATCGTTTTCTTCATTAATAAAAACTGTGTTTTTAACCTTCAACATCAACATCCAACCAAAACTATGCTCAAATTTTACCCGGTCTGACAAGTTTATAAAACTTCACTACAAACAATGTGAATTTTATTAATTTTTTGTTTCCTTTGAAATTGCGAAAATTATCTTTTCATTCATGGCTTGTGTTCTTTCAACTATGTTTTGTAGCTAAATTATGGCCAGATAAATTAATATGTCACACGTTTGACATATGACATGTCTTAAATAATTCCGTAGCTATCATCGGAATATTTTATTCAAATGTAGATGGGACAAATTTTGTCGGCTAAGTTAGCCATTTATGCAAATATCTTTTCTGATTAAGTAAAATATTAGAGAATACATAAGAAATGGAACAAGTTTATTGCGGATAATTTGCAAAAAATTAAAAACTTTTTAATTAATTCGCTAGACGCAGGTCATATTGGTTCTTGCGAAAATTTTGTTAAATGACCAATCAGCAATGCCAATGACTCGATTCGGCGAAGGTATGTTGGTTACATAAACTGTCATTGACCTTTTGTAAGGTAGGGGAAAACATATATGCTAGGCTTTTTAAATCAGCTTACAATTGCATAATCAATATACTGCAATTCTAGACCGTGTATCGTACATATACCTGTGGCATGCAATAATCTCTGTGTGTGAACCAGAACCCTATAGAACAACGGGAACGGTCTGTAGTTATTCAACAGTTGATCCTTTAACAGCCACTGTGAACTTGTAAAACTTCTTCTCATCGTGCCAAGTGTTAGAGTCGTTGAGGTTGTTTGCAACTTCCTCTTATAAATAGGCTGTACTGTTTGGCCATCCTTCTCCGATAATCTGTGGAATATTCTCGAGCTTTCTAGCCGGTTTGGTACCCTGTTCAAACTATTTTCTTGTTCGTCTAAAAGAATACTCTTCTGCTCGTTGAACACTTTTAAAAGAAGACACCTTCAGGTCAAAAGTAGATTCGTTGTGATACCTCATAATCTTGAGATTATCCAGTTGAAACTACTAATGAAGCTTGCAGGTAGATGACATCCGAATTTGTTACGGTCACTGAAATTATAAAAGAGAAATGCCCTCAAATAAAGACAACAGAGCTAGATACGTATAAGCAAGATGAATACGTATCGCCTTCGCCTGCTCGTTTCTACAGCTATAACAAGCCTGTTTATATGCCTGCCAATGAGAGAGTGTCCCATGAATTGGAATAAAAATGTGGTAATGTGGTAAAAATTGGGGTCTTAGACTTGAGATGACTCGTATATTTACATTAGCTGACGTGGACTGATGTCTGAAAACTAACAAAGTTACTACCATAGTAAGCTCGAACGAACTTTCAGCGCACTGCTGCAATTTGTACGAGTATGACTGGCTGCTCACTAACAACTGCCCTAAATATCATTTTAGGCCTTCCAACCGTCCAGGTACACATACGAGTATAAAGGGTATTTTTTAAGAGCTATAGGATTTGAAATTGAAATATATAATTTTGTGGCATTAATGATGAAAAATGATTTCGGGCATATGGCCACCACTGGAGCGTCTCAGCTAACTGCATTCTGGAGCTCCAATTTCCAACCACTTTTTCGAGCATTTGGTGCCGTATCTCACGAATGGTGCGCTCGATGTTGGTTTCCAAGGCTGGAATCGTTGTTGGTTTGTCCGCATAGACCAACGACTTCAAATACTCCCACAGAAAATGATCCAGCGGCGTCAAATCACACGATCCTGGAGGACAGGCCACGGGTTCATTTCTGGAGATAATGTTGTCATCGAACACTTTCTTCAATAACTTGATGGTTTTGCCAGCAGTAAGGCATGTGACACCATCCTGCTGAAATCAAATGTCCTTCAGACTATTTTCACGCACTTCTGAAAACATAAAATCGTTGATCATAGCTCTGTACCGAGCGACATTGACGTTTACATTGCGATTTTCTTAATTTTTTAAGAAGTAGGGCCCGATGATGTCGCCAGCCCATAAACCGCACCAAACAGCGCATTTTTGGGGTTCATTTGCTGATGTATCACCTTTGGATTTATAAATCCGACAACTTGGCTTATTAACAAAACCACTGAGGTAGAAGTAAGCCTCGTCACTGAAAACAATTTGACGGTAAAAATGTGGATCGACTTGCAACTGTTCAAGCACCCAATCACTGAACTCACGACGCAAACGAAAACCAAGATCCTTGTGCAAAATCTTTCACAAAGTCGATATACACAGGCCAAGTTATTGCGCACGATGACGAATAGATGAATTAGGATCTTCGTCAACACTGGTCTCAACGGCGGCGTCGATATTTTCATCTGTGCGCACTCTGTGCATTCTTGTCGGTGACTTGGAGTCCAAAAGTACAAGAACACTGATTTCTGAAATAAATTTCCACAATTTGTAAACACTGCCCAGACGTAAGTCTTTGCACGATAATTTGCCAAATAATACTGATAAAATGATGGTGTCAACTGTCAGATTAACTATCAGCTGTCTGAGTGTTGCCACATTAAAAAAAAACCTCCTAAAAAACAACCGTTTAGAAGCAAGACAGAGCACACACATTGCCCAGAAATATAGTATAAGCCCTTTTTGAGAAAATTGAATTTTTTAAAAATTGGCTTTAAGTATGATAAAACTAATTTTGTAGGCTAGAATGAAAATTCGCATCCTACAAGTACAGGCAGATGGACAGACAAACGAACAGGCACACAGTAAAGCAAGTAAAAAAATGTAACCTTCTGTTGAATCTTAATCTAAAAATCTTGACCGGAAAATTTAGTGGCCACTGAGCCCTAAAAAAATATATACACAGACTAAAACATTCTACAAACCCAAGGTGCTTTGCCTTTAGGACAACTAAACATATCACCATATCCTTACAAATTGTCCAGCCCTCGTCCGCCTCAGAAATTCTCGGCGAGGAGATCGTTTCAACAGCGGACCACTCTGCTCTCCACTCTAACTTTCTGGTTGAAGAGCTCCTCTAAGAAATTAAGCGTTTTACAGAGCTCCAGTATATTACCCCATTAAACATGCTGAAGTATTTTTTTCACTCCAGAGGACGTCAGAAAGTCAGTAATGTTCTCAGGGTGGAAGGCAGAAATATTCGCTGCTGAAACGGTCTCCTCTCCGAGAATTTCACAACATCCGGACTTACTTGCAGGGACTATCTTCAACTGATTAAACGCCTACTGCTAGATGAGTTTGATGTCTGCAATAGCCTCAAGTAAAGAAGAGTTGATAGGATATACGTAACTTTCCGCCGAAGCTAGGGTTGTCCTCAGTAGCAAATATGCAGGACGGAGCGCAAGCAAAGCTCCAAGTCTCATTCAGGTTCATCTGTCTTGCCAATCATTTTTCAAACTATATCTCTATTGCAAGTCGAAATTTGTCGAACGTGTCATCAACCATTCTCTTGCAGTTCGCTAAATCTTTTCAAGTATCTGAACCTTAAGTTCAAACCTCAGCTTCTCGTTATTTATCCTCCCCATCAGTGCACAGCCCATACAATGTACCAAAGACTTATCTGTCGATTTTTATAATGGCTATCCACTTCATCCATAAACCTATTAGAAACTATCAGTTTGTTGCAAATTGCCATTAAACACTAGGGGTCATCCCGGTTAAGCCCGAAATTATTTCGTTATATTTTAAGTGAGTTGCCCGTAATGCAGCGCATTACTCTCTATAGACTGATAGTACATCATCGCATGCGCTGTACATCGTGCCGCCTGTGTGGATTATTAAAAATCCCATTCGCAACATAACGCGAACGGTGCATCCATTAAGCGCGCGCAAAACACCGAGAATAATGCCCATTAATTCGCAACTCCTAGCCGGTAACTCATTTGGGAAGAGTTCAAAGTTTAATTTGTTACCAACAACGGGCAATAATAATGGCTATGGCCGTCTCCCTCTCTACAGATGCCGACCTGGATGGCGCGGACCCCTCTGCAATGAGTGCATGGTATATCCCGGCTGCAAGCATGGATCGTGTAATGGTAGCGCCTGGCAGTGTCTATGCGATACAAATTGGGGTGGCATCCTCTGTGACCAAGGTGAGTGTGTGTTGGAGTGGCGAATTAAGAAAAATGCCGCGAAAATCGAAAACGATAAGATTTAGCGAGGCGAATTTGACAACTAACATTAATTATTTCATTTAGATTTAAATTATTGTGGCACCCATGAGCCGTGCATGCATGGCGGGACATGCGAGAATACGGCACCTGATCAGTATCGCTGCACATGCGCAGAAGGCCTCTCCGGCGAACGGTGCGAGATTGTGGAGCATCCGTGCGCGACGCAGCCGTGCAAGAATGGAGGCACATGCACGCTCAAGGTATGTATGCTTGTTGGACCGTCTTTAGATACTTCTTTTTCTGTGTTTTTTTTTTGTACGATCGGTTGCACATTATTTAAGTTGTTGCAAGTTTTTTTTTTCTGAATATTTCTGATTTTTCTGTTTCTGTAATGAATTTTTGCATTTTGCAGGAATCGCAAAAAATGACTGATTCGATGGGAATGGTGACGGGACTAAGCGTGCGCGGCATGAGGGGCATGAGTTCCATGGGCAAACCAGTTGGGCGCAATCGTAATCCCATGAACGGAGGCACCAGCAGCGCACTGGCAAGAATGAGTCCAACCACTCCACCTGTGGCTGAATTCACTTGTACCTGTGCGCCCGGTTGGACGGGTCCCACATGCGAAATAAGTGAGTATATCGTGTTGTTGTTGTGTTTTCCTCTTGTTTTTTTTTTTTTTTTGTGGCTTTTGATTTTTGAATACTAGTGGCGTTAGCGTGCTCGAGGCATGAGCACAATTTTTCGTTTTGATTTAAACTCAAGGAGAAACGCACTTTAATGAGAAAGTTGTCAAAGCGAACGTATTGCGGGGAACAGATCAAGGAGTCGTTGTCGTCGTCGTCGTCGTCGTAGTCGTGGTAGCTGTCATTGGGTATCTGGAGTTTGGAATGTATCGCAATTTGTTTTGACGTTTTCCATAGAAAAAAAAAAAAAAAAAAAAACATCAGTATGCGATGTTAGTTGAGGATTAGATAAACGGAGTTTGTTCATGCAGCGAGAGAGACAATTGTGTCTGCACTGGTTATATAGATGAAGAAGATGTTGACAAGAGGCATTCTATGTATATCTAATAGATCGTTGGTTTAGGAATTGCCTGGGTTTCTTCATATTGTGAAGAAGTAGTAGACTAAAGTATATTATTTTTATTGAATACTGCTTAATAATAGACTAGATCACGACCACTGGCATTTTATTTCATAGCATAGGTCACACTGGTGGACAACATTGACATTGTATTTATAACAACGCAACCCAATAGCAGGGTATCCTTTTTAATTGAGCCTGCTCACCAATGAGTCGTGTCATCCCTGTAAAATCTTGGTGCAGCTAACAGATAGCGGTGCTTTTAAAATTGGCAAAAATCCATTGCTTTAGTGTGGGTTGAACACGCTTAGATATTAAAGAAGATTCAATCTTGGCAAAGATAAGACTATCAAAGATACCCTTAGAATCCAAGAAGATAGCAACGCCGTATTCTTTACGCCGATTGCCATCTTACATCCGGTAATTTCGACCTTGTAAAAGTTCCTTCCGCCTTTTGTAGATACACTCTATGTGTATCTTCATCAGAGTTTCCTTACTCTTCTCCTGATCAGACATTGAATTCATCTGATAGGATCCCTAAAGCAGAATCCCCAAACCAAAATCCACGAAAATTAAAATCCCCAGAATCAAAATCCCCAAACACAAAATATTTAAACAGGAAATCCCCCAGAGTTCTAGTGTAGATATTACAAATAATGTCAAATTATGGCCAACCATAATTTTTTAGATATTTATGCTCTATAATTATAGAGTTTAGACGTGAATGAATTATAAAATTCCCCTGTGTCTCTGAGCGAGAAACAGTCATACTTAGTGAGACTGACGAGAACGTTTAGACAATCACTTTTTTACATTTTTTCAAATTACCTACAAATGTATGTACATACATATGTTTTTTCTTTTCTTTTTATTTATCTAATTTGTTTCTTTAATTTGTTAACCAATTCAATTTGACAAATCCCCAAAGAAGCAATATTTTTTTTATCAAGCATATCATTTGTATTGAAGTGATAACAAAAAGTGGCATAAATAGGGTTAAGTGCACGATCACTAAGCGGGTCACTCAAGATTCGAGTCCCAAAAATACTACAAAATTGTTTGTCACGGTCCAACCTCTTGCGAATGTCTGACAAACATTCAAGAGTACAAATTTCGAACAAATTTCCCTTCGAAATCGACATAAAACTGTAGGTTCCTCCCATTCGTGTGTCGCACAGCTAAAGATCCAGTTTACGTCGACTTAAGTCAAAATTGAGTTGAAGTTACTGCAATGCTTCCAATTGTATAAAGTTTCTTCTGTCAATTTCAATTTCAATACAATTATCCATAAATTTTGCTGACTTACGGATACAGGAAGAACACCTTAAGTTTAATATTTCATACGATTTCCACATGAATGGTAACTTTAAACGTCTCTCCTGAAAAATGTTAAAAATTGGCATAAGCTACTCTGTCGTACTGTCACAAATACACAGGTACAGTGGTAGATATTCGTATGAGTGCACTATATTTTTTTTTCATAATTCTTAAACAAAAACGTTTTAATTAATTTTAAAAAAGAGAAATCGTGTTTTTATTTTTAAATTATAGTTTAAATTCATTTGTAACAGAAATTTTTTCATTTTGCATTAAAAATTAAAGAAAAGTGGTTTATAGCGTTAGACATTCGTATGAACGCACTTGTATTTATCAAGGAAAAAAGTTAATAAAATTGTATTTTAGAAATTGTTTCTAGATTCAATATTTTGTGTGGCCTCCTTTAATTCGAATTACAGTAAAAATTCGATTTGCAAGCAAACATATGTTTTTGTCTGCAAACCAATCCTTCGCTTGCCTAGAAACATGGATAGACGCATTATCCTGTTGAAAAGTAGTATCCTCTTCGGCGCAATTATCGAGATGAGTGATCAGAACGTCATCCAAAAGATCTGTGTGAGTTCATTCTTGTCGTTATGAAGCAGATGAGAAGCTTTCCGTTATGTGAGAATGCACCCCATACCACAACGCTTCCGTCACCGAAATTGCGTTTTGATCTGACCATGTCGTGCTTTGTCAAATCATGCCAATAGCAACTGTAACAATCTGGACCATCTAAATTAAATTTTTTCTCATCAGAAAAAATTACTTTTTGCCATTGGGTTGTCCAAGACATGTATTTTCTCGCAAAGACTAGCCTCTTTTCTTTGTGGGTGGCAGTTAGACGTGGTTTTCCCTTTAGTTTCGTCCATTTTACGTTTGGCACAGCGTTTAAAATGTGTGAAATGTGACGAGGTGTTATAGGAAGGTCCAATTTATCTTTAATTTGTTTGGAAGATAATCGATTTTGGGTTGCCTCATGGCGAATTTGGACTTTCTGACGTAAAGACAATTTTTTGTTGCCCTTTGTTGGAGTTTTTAAACCATATGCCCTGCCTTTTTTGAAAAAATTTCGGATGACACATTCAGACCGACCAATTCTAATTGCAATTTTTCTATTGGAGTAGCCTTCTTCCTTTAATAATTTTACAGATTGCTGCTCTGCATCGGTTAATCGTTTTCCGGAAGGCATTGCTGCAAAAACAATACTTAGAATGATATTTTGACAAAAGATTTGTTCACAAACCTTTGAAAAAAAAAAACTGTTTAATTTTGTCAAATATCAAAATTACACAGAAACTGTAAATTTCTCGTCCACAACCGAGCTTTTGTACGATGCGTTCATACGAATGTCGCAGCTAATAATGAGTTCTCTTTTCATATTTTTTATTTCTCCTAATTTGGTACAGTTAGGTCCATTATTTTTCCCTTCGTGCATTACGTACACATAGCAATTGCAGCCATAAGAAAAAAAAAAGTTTAAATTTTACAATTGCGCAGTGCCAATACAATTTAAGATGAAACTTAAGGTGCGCGCATACGAATATCTACCACTGCAGAAATGAAAAACTTGGTGGAACGGAAAAGTCCACGATCTGTCATTCCATGACACCAGAGCACGGTTCTAAAAAGTGTCAAAATCAGCTACTTTTTGAATTTTGGGGACAGATATTACTCATTGGCTTTGAAACTAGTTTTCATTGCAAGTATAGTTTTCGTTGAATTTAGTTAACATATCAGGGTTATATGTTGCAATTGCTCTCAGTATTTGAATAAAACTTTGAAATAGTATTCTGGCCTTTAAAACAGAAGGCTGTATTTGTCTGTGCTATCCTTTTCTGAAAGTCTTCGTGAAGTGGATCTTCGGAATTCACACTACATAAGTATTTTAATAAAATGTTCTTACTATTTTCAAAGACACACAATTCATTGCAATTGTATAATAAGTGCTAGTGGATCCGTACGGCTTGTACATATCTTCCACACATCGTTTCGGTACATCTCCTATAGTTTCGGCAGCACATTAAAATAAAGTTTTTCATGCTTCAATAGTAATAATTTCCCGACTTCCTGTGCATTTATATTCACTAATTGCTATAAGTGGTTGAAAACTACACCAAAATTCGTTCCGTGATTCCTGATTTTAGTGTATTTATACAGAACAGACAGATTTATAGCGGAACTTCATTTTATACTGTGTAGTGATGATGTACTTTAACTTTAGATGAAAGTGGTAAATTTTTGCAAAAAGTGGTTATTTTTAGTCCAGACACTTGGCATTTACGACAGGCAACACAAGAGCAAAACAGATTTGCCTTAGAATCGTCTTTAGAGCGAGGACTATGATCTTATAAAAGAGTGCGCATACTGAGAGCAACACTTTCGTACGACATTTTGGACCGTCTAGAGCAAAACTGTTTTCTTGTAGATGGACAAAATTGTCTTAACATAGTTTTTCCCTAGACAGACTAAAATGTCGATAATTTCGCCCTCGGTGTGCGCAACGCCATACTCATATATACATAGGTACATATTTGTATAGGAAGACGACCACAGTTTCGTTGATCCTTTGTAGTACCCTCAATGTGCGGATTTTCATAAACCGTAGTACGACAGTTTTATCATCGGCTTTGAGCTCGATTATCTACTGAGGCAGTTATACTTCGAGTTTTGAGTGAAGCTTTTCGATATTTTCTTCTAAGCCCTTGGAGCATAAGGAAACTTCGTTAGGTTGTCGATGTTGTAGCAATGGATGCAGAAAATAGTGATCACGTCCAACATTTGTTTGGAACATATAAGTGGTAACTTTTTAAACCAAGTGTGATGGCGAAGTTTTAAATTCCTGGTTATGAATTCAGACCCAGCTAATCCGGTAGCTGGTCTTATGATCAAACAGGTGACCATGCCAATGCGATCGACATTGCAGACGACATTCCGGTTTCTGTCAGGGCGTAGCATTGTACGATGTAAATATTGGTTATTTTGCAACCCAGTCGTGCCCTTTATTTTCTGAAAAATTCGCTCTATACTAATTCACCAGCATTGATAGCATATGGTGTCTAGCTCTGAATTCTGCACTTGTGTGAGCATTGAACCTACGGCAAAGTACCATAGTGAAGTTAGCGGCATTTGGGAAAAAAAACAAGAAAAAGACCGAAAATGTCATCGTTCCATTTGTCCCATTTCTTCTGTCAGAATTACTTACATAAGGAATCAAAGGTAGCCTTATCAGAAAACATGTACACTGACCATAAAGACCGTTTTCGACCTTAAACACAACTCACAGCCTTTAAAGATACAAATTCGTATTCTACTCATATTCTTTTGGTGAATTATATCTAATCACCAAACTTTTAGTCTTTAAATACTCTCAAGTGACTTCTACAGAAACCTAACCCCTTCATAATAAATAATCTATCAAGTGACCCGATGATCTGACATTTCAACCTAAATTTTAATTCAGAAAAGAAAGTTAACAATCTAGGAGTGGCAAAGAAAAACTTCAGTCTTTCCCCAAATCAGTTTCTAGACAAATTGTGATTGCATTCTAGATCGATGCAAACAAATGATACGCAGCCTTCGCCCACCAGCAATATCTCCCATGATAAGTTAAACATTGGTCTGCTTCCCAAGAAAAACGTTTTTCCTCCTCATCTGCCTCTAAAACAAAGGGTGCATCCGAGGGTCATCCGAGCAATCACTCACTATCTGATGGATTACACACATGAGCTCTCCTATGTGTTTTTGTCTCTCCACTGTTGGCAACGGTGTTTACCTCCACCATTTACGAGTACCCACAGGTATAGCAAACGCGTTAATTAACAGGCAAACAAAACGATTGTCGTGGGTGTTGCATCCACACACACGCACGCAATTCGAGTATCGAGTATTTATCCCATCATCCCATTAACAAGTGCGCTCGAAAAGGGTGCTGAACGCAATTATGGAAAATTACACGAAAGACGGGAGAAAAGTGCCTAAAACACTTGAAAAACAAACTCATTCCGTGGAAGTGCAAACAAGATGTAAAAAAGAGTAGAGGTACAGATACCTCTACCTCATATGTGTCATCATCGAAAGGTTACATTCTCTCCCTTTGGATGCGCAGCATCCAGCATGCCCACTTTCTCACTGTCTGTATGTGGTGTATCCATGAGGAGGAACATTGTCCACTTGGGAGATAATTATGCAGAGATGCTTGCTCTACAAACCACAATTTGTGCCGTGTGTTCTCAGATACGCGTATCTGAATAAAAAAAACGAACAACATTTAGGTTATGATGGGACCACAGAGCCACCGAGTAGTGAGCTCTGCTCGCACACAATTTATGTCCCGTGATTGGGTCTCCAAGATAAAGTTGTTGTTCGGATTGTAGATTGTAGATTTGTGAACGGGACAAGATTGAATAAAAAAAAAAAAAAAACTAAAACATACATCCAATCCACTTACAGACATTGACGAGTGCGCTGGAGGTCCCTGCGAGCACGG
Source organism: Pocota personata (assembly GCA_963082735.1). NCBI lineage: Eukaryota > Metazoa > Arthropoda > Insecta > Diptera > Syrphidae > Pocota > Pocota personata. The sequence goes on from OY720429.1 coordinate 271,439,676, forward strand.
TGGCACATGCATAGACCTCATCGGGGGCTTCAGATGCGAATGCCCTCCCGAGTGGACAGGCGATGTATGCCAGATGGATGTCAATGAATGTGAATCGAATTTTGCCACAAATCTGGGGCCCTGCATCAATGCGGAAAAGTGTCATAATTTGCCGGGGTCCTTCTCGTGCGAATGCCTTGATGGTTGGGGCGGTCCAACCTGCGCCAAAGACCTGGACGACTGTGTGGGCCAGTGCAAGAATGGAGCAACCTGCATCGACTTGGTCAACGATTATCATTGTGCGTGTTCAACGGGTTACACAGGTGCGTTGTACTGTTGCTGCCATGCAACACGTATAGTAATGTGATACAATAACCTGATTGCTTGTTTTTTTTTTTTTCTTTTCTTTCGTTTTTCTTTCTTTGACAGGACGGGACTGTGAGACGGACATCAATGAGTGCGCGAATTCGCCTTGTCGCAACGGTGGCGAATGTGTGGACATGATTGGGAAATTTAAGTGCATATGTCCACTTGGCTACTCGGGGTCGTTATGTGAGGTAAGTGCAAACGTTTTTCTTTTTGTTTTATGTAATTAAGAGATTAGAGAGAGAGAAACTATGGGAAAAAATCGCATACGGTGTGTGTACGCGCTGCTTAATTGGAGTTGTACGAAGGCAATTAAATTGTAGCCTTAATTAGATACACGCACGCCCTTTAAGGCTTTAATATTTGTTTGGATTTTTGGGCAAAATTGACGCTTTATTGATTGGGCTACATATTTTGTAAAGCATCTTGTGTGATTGAAAAATAAGCTAACTCCCAAGAGTGCAATTTACTGTGAAATTGGTTTGTTGGTGGCACGTAGGCTTTTAGCAAACGATTTAGTTCTGGATCTATTGTTAAAACCGCAGGGCTGCGTGTCGAGATTTTTTTTAAGTAGGTATCATTACCATTTGAGAAACCTGTGGTGTCAGTTTCTTTTGCACACATAGCTTCAATTGGGTTATGCTGCCTGAGATTCGCCGTCCTCTGTCGAGCTTATTACAGTTAATGGATTACCAATGGGAGCAGACATAATTTTGTTTAAGTTGAATGTTTGTATCTGTACGGGACTACTCGGTTTACAGTATGTACAAACGTACCCCATTTGTAGGGGTCCCTATTCGGGCGCCAATTTGTGACGTAGGCCATTTTCAATTAACGAGTTCGTTAAGCAAGAGAATTACGAAAAATTGAGATCCGCTTCTTGAAAGATATAATCGATAGCGGGTATGTTAACTTTTTGAGACTATTGGCCAAAACGCAATGTTGAGTTAGAACGTTCTCCTGGATGATTGTAGCATCTTTCAGGCTGAGGTCTTCGCCATAGATAGCAAAAAACTAAATCCCTCAAAGATTACAATTTTTGTGGATAGTCAAGCGGTAATCAAAGCACTAGACTACGTGGAAGTCAGATCGAAAACAGTTTCCAGATGCCGTAATACGTTGAACAGAATATGCAACACCCATGACGTAACTCTCTGCTGGGTTCCTGGACATAGGAATATAAAAGGAAACGAGACAGCAGATAAACTAGACCTAACAGCAAAAGAACTGATTAACTCCGCATGGTCTGCCAGAAGCGACTGTGTAATATCTCGCTTACAGTGGATGAAAACAGAACAAAAAGCCTACTGGCGATGAATAAAAAAGAAATTCGAATCTTGATAGGCGTGCTGACAGGACACTGCGCGATAGTGGAAATGGCTGCCAAACTAGACATCAACACACCCGACCACTGCAGGAGCTGTCAAGATATAGAGGAGACAGACACTATCAAATCTTCAAAACCGCCGCCTTCGTCATATGGGAAACAGGCTTTCTGACGAACCAGGGGATCCCGTGCAAGTTCCACTTAGGAACATGATAGGTTTCATAAAGAACGCAGGCTGGTTACCTACAGAACCCACCGTAAGACAAAGGTTTTAAATATAGGTTCCACACAACAAAACGGGAAACACGATGGACCGTATGGCCCCCGTGATAAGCACTTAGGTGCACTTCCCTCCAACCTAACCTAACCTAACCTAGAACGTTCTCGCTCTGACAGGCTTTAAGCAACTCTATTGCAACTTTTTTTTTTTAATTTTTTAAAACTTTTTTTCATGTCGCGCGTTTTTATTTCACCAGTAGTAAAATAAGCGTAATAGTTGACTTAAATTGTCGGCGTTTAAAATTAAATATGCTAAAAACTGTCGTAAAAAGTTTAACAATTAATTAGTGAGCTTGGCAAAGTAGATTTTTAAAAAAAGTCAAACATTTTGTCCATTCAAAGATCCAAGGAATATATGTAGGTACCAAGTTGGATTCATCTAGCACAAAATTTAAGGCCTCAGAACCTGTTAAGGTGTAACAATACAAAAGCTTATTCTACCTCAAGATCGCGCATAGTCCAGTCCTCTGATCTTTCCTCAAAAGATACAAGACATCGGTAAAAGGTCTATGCTCTATTGTGTTAATCACATATCCCACAAAGCATCTAGATATAATTGCTGATGCTTACTTGTTGTAGTGAAGATTCAATTGGCATGTCCTAAAACCTTACTGGTACCAAAACAGAGCGCTGCATGGCTGGAATAAAACCGTAGGTTACATTTACTTCTAGGTATTTGCGCACCATCAGCTTGATAGCAAAAGCCTGAGCTGCTTTACCTTACGCAAACAATAATATTTTGTCTCAATAGACAATGACTTGACAGCAGCGGGCTGTACTGAATTGAGCCATCACTGCGAAGAAATGCACACTAAGCAAAGAACTCCTGGGTGGCACAAGTACAGAGGCAGTCGCAGCTTCTTTCAACTTCCAGTAAATTTTGACTGATTTCAAATGAGGATCAACTAAGTAGGTTTCCTTTCTAGCCTACCCTGCCTTACCAACGTCAATACTTTTCTGAACAGATCATCATTGTATAGTGCGTCAATAAGATTTTATGAGCTATTATTGCTCAAATTAAATGTATAATGCCTGATCAGTTCGCTCTGGTAGACTAATTGAATTCTTTCTTTCTATATTGCTGCTGTCAGCAGCATTACTTGACTTCTTTAACCTTCTCTCCTACTAAATACAGAGGTATTTTTCTCATAATAAATCTGCTTCGTTTGATCATCTCCTGTTTTGCAAGGAACTTGACCGAGCTTTTTTTTATCCTTTTTAGGGCTCTCAGCCTTCCCTTTAATAGGTCTCCTTCAATTTTTCATACTAGCTTACATATCCTTGCTGTAATAATGCAATACTAGGAAGTATTGTATTGTACTATTCATGTGATTAACAAGTTGGCAACAGCTCTAACAAATCTGTCAGTCACCATTCAGTGAAATAAAGTGTCAACACCTCAAACCGATATCCACCACCAATGACATTATTTCCGAAGTAGGTCAGTAATAATAATAATGGTGTCACTATCGGCAACCGCCAGCGTCTACGGTTGTATTATTCGTTCCAACACTACAAGGACATCAATCACTAGTGAATCAGATCAAAATTAAACATTTTTGCCCGCGACAAATTGAACACTCAAAGTACCTCACCTCACCACCTTATTCCAAGAATAAATCCTTAATCCTGACTGCATTCAAAATCATGTCTCACTAAATTAACACCAGACTACCGTACCATTGATTTCTGCATAAAACACCATCACTTCCTTGTCTTCCTAGAATAGCAAAAGCCTTAATCTGCGCTTGCGCGCGTGCATTAGAAAAAAAAAACCCTCCTCCAAAGTCGATCCGTTCTCTTATAAAAAGAAACCAAAACCGAAAAAAAACACCTCAAGGCGACAAGCGCGAGAACGTGAGAAATTCAGTTCGTTTGAATTATTTTCTCATCACAGTTGATTGCCCGTAATACGATTAGTGCTATAGGTATTAAAGCATTAAATTCATGTGACAGATACATACCAACCGACACAGGGACCCCGAAGACAGAACATAATGACTTAACCCACACGAAGCCCGCGCCGTAACCGCAGTCGCAGCCGCCGACAGCGTTAAAGTATCGAATGACACATACGCCAAGAACGATGAGAGAAGAAAAAAATCTTAAACGAAGCAAATATAATAAACACACTTGAAAAAAATAAAAGAGGCAACCATGGAGGACGCAAACGACGAAGACGATGAAGCCAGCGATGACAGAAACAACGATGACTATGTTCATAGAACTGTTGTCACCTTCCCATTTTGACAACGTATTGTCAATTAATTTTACGGTTCTTGCATAAGATGCCGCCAATTAGGGAGTCCTTTTTGACGTTGGAGGTGGAATTCTGATTTTTTTTTTTCTCTCTTTTTAGTCTTTAGCTTAATTAGGGATAAATTAGTGATAAATAATTTTTAAATTGGCGCCAGATTGTGATGACTGAAGGAATGTGTACACTGATTTTTAAAACAAACATTCCTAAATGAATGAGAAGACGGGTTATGGGAACAGTGAGCTCTGCAAAAATTAACCCATTAAAATGCAAATATGTATCCGTACATATGCATATGTATTTTGTTACTTACACTTAACTTCAAGGAAAATTTATTGAATGTGAGGATGTTTAGTTTATGGTCAATTGGGCTGTCAGAAACCAGATTGAGGACAAAGAATTCTTGTCGTACCGATTTGTACGAAATCTGAATTATTATCCGAGTATCCATGACCTCTGATACTCGTAGAGCGAGCTGTTCTTGAACATGCAGTGCTGAGTATTTTGGCATGCAGTGCTTCTGAGTCTTGAGCTAGAAATCCTGAAATCTTTATATTTCGCAAGCCGTCAGACAAATGTTAAACACAAAGTGGGATCTTGCAAAATATATTTAGGACTTGCTAATATAATCATATCTCTTATGAAAATCTTCATCAGAAAATATGTCATGAACTAATTGTGCAAAGGATTGGTTAAACTTCCTTGTAATAGAACAACAGTTCTATAGTTAGCTTGTCTATGCAATGGAACAATTGCTCGCTCCAAACATACAGAACGGAAATTGTATAGAAGTTATAAGAAGCGGGAAATCTGCAAGACTTTTTTTCTCAGATTAAATCACCCTCCCCAGTATAGTTTAGTATAAGGAGTGAGTCTATGGGGGGGGGGGGGGGGGGGGGGGGGGCTATCGCCTATCCGATAGTCTTCCAGGCAGCTGCTTCTTTTATAAATTAGTGTCAGCAGTCTTTTTCGCAATTACTGTCTCTAAGGCTTATCTTCCTAAAGTGTATATTTCTTTTTCACAATACTCGTACACTACAAAAATGCCCGGTGATATTGGTAGCTTGCCGCGCAGCTGCCACTTCGTTACACTCCATACAGATGTGAGGTAGCACCCAGTGTACTTGTATGATTACATTGTTGCCTAAACAGAGGGGAGGAATTTGTTAAGGCATTTAAAGGGCAAAAGCTCCCCGTATCATAATTGCCGGTGGGCTAATAATATTAATTAATCTACTGTGTTGGGAAATTCATCACCTGTTGCCGAGATCAAAAGGGGAGCGCCATAGTAATTCATATTTACAATGTGACGCGAAAATAATGACACTATATGAATTGTCTATGAATTTTGCAAATGGCGTCTCCTGTCATCGTGATACTGACAGTTGTGTAGTAAACAGATGCGAAAAATACGACAATGAACAATGGAACGTTATACTCCTCAAGAAAGATTTTTCTACAATTCAGCCGATAATATTGATGTTGTACGCGAGGATGTGGAAAAGTGTCTAGAAACATCAATGATTTTCCTTCAAAATTGACGAAGAACATTTCCATCTCTCCGAACATGTCAACAAGTAGAATACTCACTTTTGGGGCACTGAAAACCCACGTATTATTCAAAAATCGCCTTTACATCTACTGAAATATACTGTGTGGTGCGGCGTCTGTATTAAAAGGGTGATTGGGCCCTACTTTTTCGAATACATTGCTAGCAATGCGATAACTATCACTGGCCAGTGCTACAGAACCATGTTACGTGACTTTTTGATACCCGAATTCGATGAATTGCGTTTGGGACGCATTTTGTTTCAGCAAGAAAGAAACCACTGCGGGCGACACAATGGACTTAGTGAAGGACGCTTTTACAGGTCATGTTATCTCCCGATTTGCATTGGCTCGCAAGATCAACCGATCTGACCATTGCAGACTTTTTTCTTTGGGGTTACTAGAAGTCATTGGTATATGTAAACAAGCCACAGACTCTCGCAGCCCTGAAAGACAGCATTAGACAAAAAATAGAGAACATTCCGCCCTTAATGGAACAAATAAAATCATAGATTTTTGATTAAGACAAAAAGTTATAGATAAATAAAATTGGGTCATTACTTTTGCGCCACCTTGTATGTACATATTTCCCTACCTTTTCTGTCAACTACTACCAACGACCTTTCAAAAGGATTTAATGCTAGTCAGTTCAAGCTTTTACAGCCTCGTATGCGGTCAAGGTGGGCCTCTGATACCAACTCACTAAATCTTATTTGGTACGGATATATACGTTAATAAATTTGTTCTTCAGTTTCCGTCATTTTGAATAATTTCAAATCCCCGAATCAGTCAGGAAATAGTTTTTGTTCAGTTTTTAGCTTAAAACAATAACATTTCCACTGAGTCTTGGGAAGTAGTAACCTACTTCTGGGCACTACAGACTCGCCTCGGTGAGATAAGGGTTCAAAAGGTGATAAAAGGAGGTTGATACGACTCTGGATGATTCGCAAGATATCTTGTCTAAACAGTTATACTTAGGCTATACTCTTTCCATTATCTATCTCTCCGCCATCGCCTACCGACCTTGATCTCCAAAATCTTACGGGTATATCTATAATAAGTATTGCTTTTGACACCATCCATAGCTAAGTTCGTAGATCATAGATAGCTCAAACCAAGTCTACCGCAGGTTTAGTCCCTGTCCCTGTCCCATGTTTTCTTCGTTGTGCAATCCTTCAATAAATAATTCATTCTATCGTTCGTTTGAAAATTAAATAATTTGTCTATTAAGTCAGCAACAAGTGTTTATCTCTATTTTTATTTTTTTCATTTCCAGGAGGCTAAGGATCACTGTACACCATCGCCCTGCATCCAGGGCAGATGCCTTAATACCCCCGGTGGTTACTACTGTCACTGTCCGCCCGATCATGCCGGCAAACACTGTGAGAAGATGCGCACACTATGCTCTTCACCGCCCTGTAATGGTAAGTCTACAAAAAGCAAATCCAAAGATGCTATCTATTCATACACCAACAGTATCTATACGTATCTATATTGCCAGTAATCCCCAAACAAATGTGAACATTTCGAAGGCTTTAAGGCCAAAAGAAGATCTATTTGTTTAGTTAAGAGAGATTTATTTACTCTGACACTTTGTGTTGTAAAATAGTTTCGAGCTGTCATTGTACTACTCGTACGTTAGTGCTGTGAGGCGAGGCTAAGTAATATTTTTTTTTTTTTTTACTTTTTATACCAAACAAAACGTTAAATTGTGTACGCATGTCACGTGAGCCATTCTTCAGATGTTGTTGGACAAATATGGCAAAATCTTCATATTCCACGGATCGGATTTTAGTGATGAATAGGAATGCACGAATGCGTGAAAATGCGTTCATGGAGAATTTTTTTTTTTTCTTTTAACATTTTTGCTTGTAAATTTAGTTTTATTGTTTGTAAACAATATAAACGGGTGACAAGTGGGTGTTTTTAGGTATTTGTAGAAATTTTGAAAGAGTTTCACTTAACATGTCAGTGGGAGGCTGTGTATAATGCACAAGTCTGGTAATTTGTCATAAACTCAATTCGAAGGAAAATAATTCATCAGGCAACGAATGGTTGTTGGTCGGCTTATGATGGTAATTGGCTATTTGCAGAAGGTGGCACAGAATATCAATGAAATCTAGTTCTTTGAAGTTTTAATTGTTAACAATTGAAAGGAATGAAATGAGGTCTGAGTGGGAGATTTAGTCAAGCTGCTAATGATTTACGAATCTTTGAGATTAGTCGTAGACCTTTCTTGTTCAAGAGTCGCTTAGGTGACTTTTAAAACACTGATTTTACTCATTTTACTGAATTTGAATAGTGTTACCAACACATATAAGCTTCTCCATTCAGCAACAAAGTGCCCTTCCATTTGAGTACATCGAAAGTGAGCAAAAGGGCAGCTACATCAAGTTTTACTACCATTGTGACGTTTTAGCCATGGCATTACTGATTGGAATCAATATTTTTGTTGATAACTGGCGATTTCTAGGTCAAACCATTTTTCCCTGAATTACGATGGTAAAAAGAGCCCAATTCGGTAATAATTCTCATTGTCTCAATCGCTTTACTATAAGTCCGTGAACATATAAATTTTTCGCCCTAAAGAAGGGTGTGTGTTGGGCGCCATCTTGGAAAAATTGCGCCAAAATTATCTTTTTCCCGAAAATCTTGCTAAATGGCAATTTTACGAACGTCATTGTTAAGACCTTTATTACTTCAAATATCTTCACCATATTCATCTGCAAATGGATCGTTTTCATGTTAGAGCCGGAATAATTCATTGATTTTTTGAGAAGTGCACGAAATAAAAAGTTGTCTTCAAGTTGTTCCACTTCAGGCAATCGAACTTTGGGAGATGATAGTCGTTTTCGGGAAGGAGGTGTCTACCTCCCCGGGTTCCATGTTTTCGAGCAAACAGTGTTTTTTTTTAAGTGTTTAACTTTTTAATTGTCCAACTGATATCTGCAACACCAACTGCCTTTTCATGGGTTGCAAAACCTGCCCTAAAATCAGTTGGGTGGCGACTTACCAGCATCGGAGTTCCAACCAAATCTAACAACCAAACTACAAATATCACAGTTCCACTGATCATACAAATGAAAGAGAACTGGAGAACTTGTAACCGGAGCAAAAAGCAGGTGTTGTCAAGAGATCATGAAAAGACGATAGCATGCTAAGGAAGCAGATTGCAGCCGACCATGTAAAGCAAGCTTGAGCCCCAGGACAGTATAAAGCCGAGAAAAGTTTAGCGTAGAATGAGCCGTGACAAAATGAGCCATGGCTGAGCAAAACAAGCCGGAAAAGCAGAAAGTAGATTAAACAGCAGAATCGACAAATGGAAGTGGCTAGCCCTGCAGTAATTAATTGTTACAACTGTACCGAGGTTGATAAAAGATCTTTCGAAATGGTTGCTCAGCTTTAAAGGGCATTCCACGTAAAGGCATAGACTCTGTGTTGAATGGGATATAAAAGGCTACGTGATTTTAAAATACACATACTTAGACTGTAAAGGCTGCTCACTTTCTTGTCTTCATGGAGGAGATCGCTTCTCTTAAAATCCTCAGGCGGTCAGCTCTAACTTCAGATGGTTACTGGGTAGGCAATAGACGCTTTCAGGTAAATGTAGATTGGAAACCTTGCCTGATAAGTCAATTCGCGATTTCGCTACTTCCGACACCCTGATGTCCGGGAATCTAAAAGTTTTTAGACAAGTTTATATTCAAAGTAGTAGGACTTTAGAACCTTCGCGGTGCCTGGCTCTTTGGAAACATATTTACGTATGTATCATCTACGGAGGTTGAATCTACATATATACATGCCTCTGCTTGGATGATGGAAGCTGAACAGCCGAGAAGGACTGCTATTTTGAAGTTGCGACCATAAATTCCAACGCCAACACTTCTCTCCACTTTTGAACCATTTGTAGACCACGTTTTTCTTTCTTCCTGGCTCTACAGCTTCTACAGAAAATGGTTTAGGAGACATCTATTCTAATAGCATGCCTACCTATCCAACGGTGCCCTGTAAGAACTCCTATTATAGAGCTTAGGCATTTCCTAAGACAGAAGTACATATTTCCATTCTCTTCAAATCCCGATTAGAACAGATCTGCCTCAGCAAAAGTCTCAGCTGTTTGTCATTCTTTTTATTTCAGTATCAAGGCAGATCGATTCTATGGGAGCAGAGGGCTCCTTCTTATTTTCTATTTGTCCTGGAACCCAACACAGGGAAACGTCGCATCTGACAGCGATCTTATTCAGAGACCTGCGGCATTGTTTTTCCCACTTGGATCGTATTGCCGGTTATTCCAAGGCGTTTATCACTACCTGACTATCTACGTATAGTACAATAGCGCTACCCTCTACCGCGTTAATTGAAAGTCAAGCCGATACTTCTCGGACTGCCGTAATCTCTACCTAAAATATACTACAGTGGTCCGGCAGTCGTCTGGTAATATATACATTAGGTGCATCAAGAGGAAACTCCTGCCAGCGTATGGTACTGCTTCAAATCCATTTGAAACTCGCTCAGATTCTACTAGGATTTCTGGTTTTATATTTCACATTAAAGTCAATGAGAGGGACGATATAATTCGTTACTTACTTACTTTTACTTTAAATGGCACTACAGTCCAGGGTGGGCTTCGACTCAACCAACAAGCGTCTCCAGTCGGTTCGATCTTGTGCTAGCTGCAACCAGTTTTGCACAGGAAGTTGGTTGACGTCCCTTTAGACTTTTGTACGCCATCTTAGGTCAAGCCTTCCTTTACCGCGTTGTCACTCCGGGATGTATTCAAAGACTTTTCGATATCCATTCACTCTACGTGTTGTAGCCATCTCAGGCGATGAATTCGAAGCCTTCTCACTAGGTCGATGTCGCTGTACAACCGGTTTAGTTCATTGTTGTATCTTCTTCTCCATTCCCCGCCGATACAAACTGGACCAAATATCACTCGAAGAATTTGTCATTCAAACCGACTAAGGGTGTTATCATCCGCCTTTAATAACGTCCACCCTTCTGCACCATATAGCAGGACTGGGATTATAAGGGTCTTAAGGCTACCTTAGTTAGTCCGTCTTACTAGCCTGTATCAGGATTCCCTGTGTGAGGATTACCTAAGCGTTAATGTTGCTTTAGCCGTCATTTCCGTTCCATAGATATAAATAGAAAGCAAGTGGACCATTGTCTGCACCGCAGTGGGGGGAGTTATTTTTAAAGCATCTGTTTTACTCCGTACATCATGATGGATCTCTCTATTGCCGTATAAATACAGTGGACTACTTTAAGCTGAAGGCTCCATTCAGGTCCAAAGCCCTTTGACAGGAATAAAAGACAAGCGAGGACCGAACCAGGACCTATATATTCAGCTTCCAACTGAGATTCATATCGAGAATGACCCTCAATTATCTAGCATAGTCTGCGAATTGAAGTTTCGTAGCTAATACCAGTCATTATTCCTATGACTCAACATTACCCTCGGCGTGACCCTTCAAATCATTCAAAAATGAATGCCAGTTTTTAATTAAAACAATTAGTTTTCAATAAACCTACCCAAAAAAAAGTGATGACCCCTTGTTAAACATTTTTCTATTAAATTTCCAGTGAACATCATCACCAAATCAAACTATTTCATTTACTCGTACAATCGAAAGCATTAAATTTAAATTTACTTCAATTTACTACAATCCACATTCATTATATGATTGTCCCCTCTTTCTTCGCCTTCTGTAGATAGTTGCACACCGCCCATAACTAACTCAACACAGTACCCATCTCCCTGCAGTGGCCATGGAAAATGCGAAATCGGAGACGTTGGCACCTACTGCAAGTGTCATCCAGGACGTACGGGAACCTACTGTGAGCACAGTAAGTATTATCCTCTCTCGCCAACTTGTTTAAATTTATCGGTTATCCAAAAAAAAAAAAAAGTCAAGGCACTAAACCAAACAGACAAAAAACTCCTCCTCACTAGTGCGTGCTGTCCTGTACGAGTATACCAATACCTTCTCTCAGATACGTTAAATTATTTATTATTGATTAATCCGCTAATAAACTAATCTCAGAGATGCCACATACATACACTGGTATACGAGATGACAGCACGCATTATCCCTATATCCCCCCTGCCCGCCTGTTCCATTTAAGAAAAGATTATAGATATTAAATTAACTCCAAGAAGAAGAAGGAGAACAAACGAGAATCAGAATAAGATACTCCATGGGATGCATCTGCATGTTGTTGTTGAGTCTCCTTCTTCCTTGGAATACCAAGAGAGAGCCTCGCGCGCAAAAAAAAAAAAGCTAATTAAAAATACCACACAATTTTATTTCTCCCGCAGATTTAAATGAGTGCTCCCCGAATCCCTGCCGCAATGGAGGAATCTGCCTCGACGGTGAAGGTGATTTCACATGCGAGTGCATATCAGGTTGGACAGGTAAGCGGAACCCAATAAACATCCGTCTTCGTAGAGTGGTGGTGGTGGCTGGACGGCTAACCCCCGCCTCACTTGTTCACATGCTTAAATGTTTCATCTCGGATTTATCGATGACTCCGCCGCGTGGTCCCTTCTGCCGCATCCTCATTAGTTCCTTGCCCATCTTTTGGGCGAATTTTTTCCCTCGTCGTCACACACGAAGATCCAACTTTTCTCCTCTGAGTCTGACTGTGTGCGGATGTAGAGAGAGAACGAGAGTTATTTTGTGCTGCATTCCTGCGCAGAGGGATATCTCTTGGTTCGGTTGTTCCGACAACGACCGAATCGACGTTGATCCGCGCCGCCAGCCGAAGGAGGAGGAGGATGATCGAAGGAAGAAGCAGTATCGGAGCAATAGGCTCATACTCATGTTCACATGTCGTCGCCATCGCCGTTGATGGTGTTTCTGCCAAGACGTTGGCTATCGGTTTCTTTTTTTTTTTTTTTTCTGAACGCGCTGGGCTATTCCTCCCAGTTCGAGGAGCAAAATAAAAATACAAAATATTTTAATTAAAAATTCCTAATCGTGTGTGAAGTATTCGTTATCTGATTGTGGCAGGCAGACTACTTGTAGAACGTAAAAGGGAATTAATACCGTGTCCGTGTGGAACACGCAGTGTCCGTGCAGAGATAATAATTTCCTTTGGCTCTTCCTTCGGTTGGTGGATTTCCATTTGCGGGCGTGAAATAGAAGCAACAACTAGTTTCTCGTACTCGTAGTCACTTGTCGCTGGAAAATTGAACATAACGCTGTACAAATTATTTGCAGGTAAACGTTGCTCGGAGCGTGCGACTCAGTGCTACGCCGGACAATGCCAAAACGGCGGAACATGTGTAACTGCCGACGGCGGGACGGCGCAGTGTCGATGTGCGCCTGGCTGGAATGGGCAATTCTGTAGCGAAGCAATCGACCAGTGCCAGGGTCAGCCTTGTCATAACGGGGGCACCTGTGAGTCCGGATCGGGGTGGTTTCGTTGCTTGTGTGCGCAGGGATTTTCTGGACCCGATTGTAGGATAAATGTTAACGAGTGTTCACCGCAACCGTGTCTGGGAGGTGCTACCTGCATCGATGGAATCGGAGGATACACCTGTATTTGTCCAGCCGGAAGGCAGGGAACTAGATGTGAGATTTGTAAGTGTACTTCAGTGAAATTTATGGGCTCATTAGAGTAACATAATTGTTTGTGTCTTTCTAGCTCTGTTGGACCCCCAATCGGCGTGTTTGAATATGACAACCCTCTCTCCATACAATTCGCTAACAAACAATTCCAATTTAACAATCAATCAATTGGAAGAGTCCTGCAACGCGTGTACCTGTGTTAATGGCAAGAGAAAGTGTACGAATCTTTGGTGTGGTCTGGCGAATTGTTTCGGTCAGGAATCGAGAACATCAAATCTTTCGGGAGTTTGTGAGAGTCATGAAGTTTGTGTGCCTTCGTTGAGGGAATCCTGCCTGGCGCCACCGTGTTTGACTAGAGGAGACTGCAGAGCATTGGAGCCTTCGCGAAGGGTAGCTCCACCAAAACTGCCCGCGAAGAGTGAATGTTGGCCAAATCAAGCTGTGCTTAATGAGAACTGTGCTCGCCTAACAATTCTTGTGGAATTGGAACGACTCGCTGTAGGCACATCGGTCGAGAGTTTGTGTGCAACGATGCGATCACTGCTGGCTTGGAGAATGGTAAAGGAGCCGGCAAGCGAAGGAATGATTATCCTGATATGTGACATTAAGACGTCGACGAATGATACCATCGAAGTGACTGTGGTAAGTATTTAAGTAGAAGTTGACATTAGTTATAAATATGGCGAAAGTTTAAAGTGTTTTCTGTTAAGCAAGTAACTGCTGACTTGATCAAGGTACCAAAGAAAAAGTATAGAAAAAGTATCATATTCGATGCACCTATTTCTTTTGTTTCATCCACGACATAATTATAAGACTGTGCGGGTACTTTTTAGAAAGAAAAATGAATAACGTCAAATTCAGCAAAAGTACTTGTGCGAAACGTCAATGGAAAACGTTTGTTTTTTTCCAAACAAATGCAAATCGACATAAGCCTCTTTTAATTAAAAATTAGTTCCATAAATTTGTTTCTTTTGATTTTAAATCATCTTTGCTGTCAAACCCATCAGCTGTAACTCATCTGACAGTTTCCTTTATTTCGTGAGCCGAGACTCCCCTGAAAAATACAGAACAACACACAGAAGTGTTACAATCCATCTGGAACGAATCGTATAATACCCTATCCCAATAAATTGGGCATATAAGTGATAGCTATGCCCACTTCCTTTTAAAAATTGCGGAATTAACCTCCGAGTAGAAAAATGTCACTGCATTTGATTTCAAAATTTCACAACGTCACGCCCCCATTAATAGTGGGTTAGAGGATGAAGGATGGAATACCATACGATCGATGTTCCAGACGGATTGTAACTTTCCTTGATGCTTTTTCCCCATAGGATATGTTAATTTTGTTAAATAGTTTAAAGTATATATATTTGTCTCCGTCCATCCTTATGTCACCACTTTTTAGGCTTTAAGTTTTGATGGAAAAAAAAAACTGCCCTTCGGAGACGGCATAAAACTATATGTCCCAACAATTCATGCGGCGCACAGGGCGAATGACTGCGAGAACCTAGGACAGGCCCTGTAATGAGCTGTTAACGCTCGTTAGTTAGTTAGTTAACCTTCTTAGGACCCGCAGCAGTACAAGTGTAAAAATTTGTTAAATCGCCCAACAAACACTCTTTTTTTTAATGCACTTTTACTCAAATTTTTACTATAAACTGAAAAATATTTTCTTAACGTAATATATAGACGTTCATATCCATACATTATATAATGCCACGTCCATTTTTCAGGTCGTTTTCGTATTCCGTATTTTGCTTTTTTATAGCTACGAGGGTGGGTCAATAAGTCCCTGAAAAATGGAATAAGGAACACTCTTTTCGGTATAAAAACATTTTATTTTTCAACATAGTCTCCTTTTAGCTCTATACACTTCATCCAACGTTTCTCCAATTTGTTGATGCCCTCCAAATAATACGATTTCGCCAACCCCTCAAAATAAAAGTTTGTCTCAGCGATGACCTCTTCATTCGACCCAAATCTCTTACCTCCGAGCCATTTCTTCATGTTTGGAAACAATAAATAGTCGCAGGGGGCTAAATCTGGGGAATATGCTGGATGAGGGAGGAGTTCGTAGCCTAACTCATGCAATTTTGATATTGCGACTGCGGACTTGTGCGCCGGTGTGTTGGCCTGGTGAAAAAGAACTTTTTTCTTCGCCAAATGCGGCCGTTTTTGCTTCAAATCGGCTTGGAATCGATCCAGCAGCTCTGCGTAATATGCGCCGGTGATCGTTTTACCTTATTCAAGGTAATAATAAAAACTGTCGCCATGACCTTGTTTGCTGACAAACCCGCCTTGGCCTTCTTCGGCTTCGATTCACCAGAAGAAGTCCATTGTTTTGACTGATCCTTGGTTTCTGGTGTGTTGTCGTGAATCCAGGTTTTATCCACGTTTACTAAACGGCGCACCGAAATTGAGTAAACCAGTGGTGAATGGTTCCAATCGATGGTAAAGAGTCCCCATAATATTTGTCAAGCTTTTGTTTGGTTTGCGTGATAGATTTTTCTCGCAAAAAATAGTGTTTAATGAGTTCTCGAAATTCACTTTTTTCCATTTTAACGAAAATGCTAGCAGGCGTCTATATAAAATGGCTGCCACAACAAAAACTATTTGACAGATCTGTCTGAAAATTTGGGTGTGTTCTTTTGAAAGATGTTTCTTGACAAAAATAAATAAATTTAAGGTGACGACACAATTTGTGTTAATTTTCAGCGACTTATTGACCCACCCTCGTATTTAGGGTGATGATTAAATCTTATTGTGAATATTTCACCAGAATGCTTAACCTTCGGTTACAAATTCCAACTGCCACGCCCACTTTCTTCTCAAAATCGGGAAAATATCCTCTCTTAAAGATTTCACTGCATTTGAACAAACAATTTCACAACATGTTCTTTAATGTCCCAGTGGTGACAAATAAGGAAATGGTAAAAGGAAGAGTTGAAATTGGATAGTAAAATAGAAACAAGAGTGAGGTGATGTTAGCGGGGCGATCAACTGATGCATATGAAGAACAATGGGAGTAATCATCTTCATCGCGCCGGTGTGCACACTTCCTTTGTAAGGTCACAAAACTATGTGAATAGTTGGGAGAAGTTGTGCCCTTCATAATGGGCTTCTTACGTCAAATATTTTTGTTTATTTATTTTATAATATTTTCCACATTAGGGAAATATTATAAAACTTTTAGAAGATAGGCCAGGATCGTCCGCTGAATATCGTCAGCTCTTTTGAAAGATCTTGTTTAGAAGATCTGTGGGTACCCGTATGTGCTTAGATTATTGTAGTGATATCAGTTGAGCTTCTTTATCTTAATTATGGTGACAGGAATGTTGGGCGAATGATTGTAGCTGAACTTTGAAACATCTTTCTATCCGTAAGCCATCTTGTTCAGAAATGCTTCCTGGATTTTTCCGGGATTTTTACCGACATCGATTCCTCACATCAACGTTAATCCTCTACATTTCCAACGCAATATCTTTTGGTATAGCCTACATTTGACACCATATTTTTGTATAACCTTTGTTCAGAATAGGCAAAGCTATAACGCTGTGACAGCGCCCCGAGATGTCTGTGGTACTGGATATCGCACCTGTCTATCTATTTTTGGGGTTTTGGTTTGAGAAATTTTCCAGACTAGACTAATGAAACGATTCTGACTTCTAAATACTCGCACTCCTAACATTAAAAATTACAATACTTGCACTTACACTTCGCATTACTTAATTAAAAACAAATTTTCCTTTTAATTTTTTTACAGTCCTCAACAAAAGTTGGTGATCCGCAACTTTTACTGGCAATAAAACTTTTCGGCGAACTGCTCTCTCGGCAGAGTGGAATTTCTCACACTCACCACCAAGTGGGGAAACCGAACCTGGCTCCCCTGATCTCCATCCTTGAAGTGAAAGTTGAAACAGCTTTGGTTACGAAAAATCCTAACAGTTCAGGTCTCCTGGTTGGAATTCTCTGTGGCGTTGGAATAGTTCTTTTCGGTTTCGCCATCTTCGTAGGAATGATGTGGAAACAAAAGACGGCAATAAGAACGACGTCCGGCATTAATTTAGCACCATCGCTGGATGCCCTGCGACACGAGGAGGAAAAATCAAATAACCTGCAAAATGAGGAAAACCTAAAGCGATATACGAATCCGCTGAAGGGAAGTACTAGTTCACTCCGGGCCAATGGCATGGAGCTTAGCCTAAATCCAGCGCCAGAGCTATCCAGTATAGCCCCACTCGCGGCTGGACCAAGCTCTCTGCACTGTTCGCAACCACTGTATCCGCCCTGTGAGTCAAATTTTGATCGGGAGCTGGATACATCTTCAAAAGTGATGCAGCAAAAACGAAGTTCACAGATCCTGCTGCACAAAACACAAAACTCCGACATGAAGAAAAATACAGTCGGATCGTTGGACAGTCCGCGGAAGGACTTTGGAAAACGCTCAATCAACTGTAAATCTGCACCACCCTGTACTGATGACCCCGATGTGCTAACGGTACATGTGTAGTGAATGGCTGAAGGTGCAGATTATAGGTTAACCATAGGTTGTCATTGGTTGTAAATGTTAGATATTTATTATAATCTAATTTTCCGGTTGTCTTCCGCTAGAGGGGGTTGTTAAAAGAAAAAATACAGAGATCTCGTACGTTATGCACGAAAGTTGTTTAGTTTATTCTATGACGTATTTAATTGAAGATGCACATGAGTTCCTCGCAAAATGCATTTAACAAGACACAAATAGACGATCGTTTAAATTGTTTTGTTTAAGTCCAGAGAAGCGCCATCTATGTATACTTCAAAACCTACTTAAAAAAAATATATTAAATCAAATCTCACGCAGTATTCAAGTAAAAAAAATAAAAATAAATAAACAGCAATATTAATTGTTTTCAAATCCTAATGAGTGTGATATTAAAAAAGTAAACGTAATATAAATTAAGTGTAAATTAAGAATAAGAAAAATAAACGAAAAACCCTTAATTAATTGTAAATAAAAACAGATTACGTTATATTTGTGTAAATACGAATAAAGTGTAAATATATATTATATTTTATTTTGTAATTTAAATATTTAAGGCGACAACAAAGTTTGATGCAATCCCAATATTTTTTTTTTTTTTTTTTTTTGTTTTGCAATTCACCCCTCGTTAGTTATAATTTTGTTTGCAATTAACTTAATTTCTCTTAAAATAAATTATTATTTATTTAGTTTAATAAATTTTGTGTTTTGTTTATAAGAAAATAGTTTAAAAGTTTAGTAGAGGATCAGAACGACAATTTGTTTAACTCTTGTAAATTCAAAGGCTGATGATGATTATTTTTTTTTTATTGGTAATTTCATTGTGTAATGCGAAATGTATTTTTTTTTATATATATATTTAATATTTTTTTTAATAGATTTTATTTAAATTGTATAACTCATAAGTAGGTATTTTAGAATTGTAAGCAATTGTAAATTGACTATCGAAAGTAGTTTATAAGAAATCCAATAGAGGAAGTTGTGAATTTATGCAATAAATGTCAATAACTGTTTAGTAGAGAATGTAAGCAAATGATTATTGTACGATTTTTAACTGAAAATACAGATGAAAGTTTTATATTAAAATAAATCAATTATTTTTGTTTCATTGGAGATCTAAGAATGAAACGAAACTTATATGCAGCAAAACATTAGCCTCTAAGTGCAGAAGAGAGGGGGAGAACACTAACTTGGCCAAAAGAAGGAAGGCTCAACTGTAATAGTCGAAAGCAATCAGAAGCTAATGTCAAAATCCTATGTTAAGTTTTCTCCAGTACTGTCAATTGCTCAAGTTACCCATTAAAGGCATATGTGAACGGAAACGATTGTCAGAGTTAAAGTCAAATTTTCGTACGAAAGAGCGAATTAGTTCGCTCTTTTCGTAAGTGAGCAAAAGTGAACGAAAACTTGACGAACCTAAGCAAGAAGCTATTATGTTCATACAATACAAGTTTCTTGTATTCGCACAGTTGAATAAAAAGAACGTCCTACGAGTCCCCAAAAGGAGTCTGCAACAACGAATACAGCAATCGGGTTGTAATTATAAAGTGACATACGGCGCTGAGAATCCGGTAAGATTACTTCTGGACACTGTTAAGGTCCCGTCAAACAAAGAATGGTCTGGTGCCGCGTTGTATTGCATGGGGATCGCGTTGTATTGTATGGGGATCCATAAAGGCTTCGTCAAATAGAGAGCATTCTAGCGCCGCGTTTTAACATCGCATTCCTAAGTCGCATTGTTTCACGATCGGAAGCGTCACTCAGCGCGATAAGAATTGTCAGTCTGACAATGTTTTAAAGAAATAGATCTATTCCCGTACTTGACCAGACCTGCAAATTTCTACGAAATTTGACAAATATTGGTCAAATCCTGTTCCCTTACGAGGGGATCCCTGTGAATTTAACCAATTTTCTTCAAATTTTGTAGAAATTCACCACTCAGTCAAGTACGGGAGCAGACCTACTCGTATAATGTTTCCGAATAAATTCAATGACGGGAGAATTAATTGAATCTGTTCGGAAATATTACTTTTTATATTCAACTATCCACTCCAATAATAATAACTTGAAGGCCTGATATATGGAAAAGATTTTAGGACTGACATTTTTTATCTCGTTCAGCGCCTAAACGCGACGTTAAAAAGCAGAGTCAAAAAGCTATCTGTTCGATGAGGTCTTTAAATTACAAAACTCCTGAGACTTACAACCGAACAGTAGAAAAGAAAATAATAAGAACATGACTATTTAATTTTTTGATATGGAACACCAAGTCGTATCAAAGAAATATGTAACTTATAGAATCCTCTTTAGAAGAACGCTTTGCTGAACAGAAGAAGATGTGCAGAAGAAAACACATATTTCTGAAGGTTCCGCACCAATCTCAGTTAAACGATTTGCTCAGTGTATCTGTTCTGAACAGTACTTAAAAGAGAATTACACTATTTTAAATTCAATAGCTTTGTTCAGTAACACTGTTCTGTACAGTCTAGAACAGACAGCCAAGTACACGAATTTCTAAACCTACTAAAAAATGATTAGGTCCATTCACGTACTTTTCGAACAAAAAAATTATAAACTGTCAAATACACAAGATTGAGAGAGAAAACTCTCACAGAGTAGTATCATAAATTAAAGCAAATGTACAATGCTCAAATGCTCAATCAACTGCAAGTCTGCACTACCAACGAATCTTTTCATTATAATATTCCAATAAAAAAAAGTAGTCCTTCGGAAATATTGTAGTATAATACTGTGTGTGTGTGTCCAAAATATGTATGAAATATTTATATTTTATATATTTACAAGGAGCGGTGACATTTTTGGATAGCGCTTGTTTTGCACTAAAAAAATAGTCTTATGTCAAGGTACGCCACGTCCAGGTTATTTACACAAAACAGCTCGAAAATTTAGCTCCGTTCTATTCTGGTTTATGCTAGAAGTCTGTAAGGTTTCATCGTTTTATAGGAATTTCTGGTAAACGTCGGGAAACTCGAAAAGCCGTCTATGTTAGGTTACATTCCGTAGATTGTGCTATAAGTGTGCAATATTATGTCTTTCAATGATAGATAGTCAGGAGCTTCTGAAAGGAATGGAAATATGCAAAAACACATTTAGGAGTTTCGAAAAATATTCTTTGAAACACCCTGTTTTTCGAAATCACAAAATCGCCTATGTTACGTTATGTACCGTGGCCTGCTCTCTTATGTGCAAAGTTGTCGCTTTGTAGGAAATCCGCTGGTTTCCGAAGAATTCACAAAGGACACATGCAAAAGTTTATGAAACTTTTCATGGGAGATAAAAGTCCGATGTAATTTTGTGCTTCCATGAGCATCAAACAGTTCCTGCTAGAACATTGTTTCGTGAACGTTTCTAACGAACATTATTAACGGTTTTCAGGAAGATGAACACAACTTTCTTTTGGAGAAAGTAACAAATTTCAAATTTCAGAACGTGTGTACAAATTTCCTTGCTTTTATGAATTGAAATGTCTAAAATCAATTTACAACACTAGCCAAATCTTAAACAATTAACTTCATCAACCTATTCACAAAGCAATAATAGTGCAGATTTGTGAGCGCATTTAAGACTTATGAGTCGTCCTAACCACTCTCAAACTTAAGAGAGATAGCAGCACCATTATTATTTTTTTATTTTTTGGGTTCATCAGCAATATTTTCTACATCAACCTTTCCACTAGCTACTCCTTTATAAATTCTTTAACAGCTCTAGACTGCCGATCGTCCCTTATAGATGGCGGAGCAGTTTAATATTCATCTAATTTGGGTGCCGGGGCATAGGGATATTCCAGGCTGACGAACTTGCCAGACATAGAACAACAATACCCATCCTTCCAGGCAAAAATTCACTGGGTATGCCTATCGCTACATGCAAACATAAATTAAATTAATCTTGGGTGATATCGAAAAGACAAATTCTAGGTGGACAAGGGGTACAACTTGTCTAGCGGCAAAACAGATTTGGACTAAGCTGAATCTGAAACGCTCTAAGAATTTGATTTCTCTCAATAGAAAGCATATCAACGCTCTTATAGGTGTCATATTACTGGTCTAAGTGTGTTGGCTTTTTTTTTTTTTTGCTGACAGCCACCTCAACCTAATCCAACTAAACCTTTCCACTTTTGGACTCCTTCGAAGTTCAGCTTTACTTTAATATGTGTACATTCTCTTTTCATGCTGAGGTACGTTATTCCCCCTAAAGCCCCGAACAAAAAGTATTTTTTTTACAATTGCTTTCCCAGATTATTTTTGGTCAAATGATTAACAAGTTAAAAGCTTCTGACAGACACTCAGACAGACTCTGTGTTGAATCCCTTTAAACCATTCTGATACGAAACACTAGAATAAATGAGATATTTGTTGAAAGAATCTCAAACTTTTAGTGGACTCAAGTGTTTCCACAATTTCTTCCTAAATTAATTAAGCACATGAAATATAGCTGGGTTTTTTTTTACTGAACTGAACTGTATCACCGAAAGTTAAAAACAAATGCTTCCAATGGAATTTGGCAGCATCGTTTCGAGAAATCATACAAGAACACATGTCTTTAACCGAATAAAATAGATATTTTAATTTGTTTTTACATGCACTCTACTTTTTTTTAGATTTGCAAATCAAAATTTGAATTAAATCTTTCAATTACTGAATGCCACCAAATTTGACTATGCATACTCCATCTATTAGTCAGATTTAGAATTCATCTATCGGGTTCACATTATTTGAACTAGCTCATGTTCTGGTTCTTATGTTTTTATTGTTTGTATATTGAAAATTGATCTGAACCGGATCAGTTAAATAACAAAACACAGCTGATCTGTAGAGGATTTTATTTTTCATACGCAAAATTATTCTATTTTGGTATTGTATGCATAATTTTATTCAAGAAAATGCAGGTCATTGCATTAAGATTCTGTAACAATGTACAGAAGTTCTTGTTATATGTTCAAATCTACATAAGCCGTGACATATACGTATCGTGTCATGTTGTTGAATGCAACAATCAGTTTGTGCTCAGAACAAGAATCCGTTCGAGGGTACGCAACTTTAAAATATTGTAACATAATGTAGCATAATAACTACGCCCTCGAACAGGCAACAAATTTCGAAGTGTCTTTTCATTGCTTTCTTTTGAGGTTCGTGTCTGAAATTAGTCACCACAGCTCGGATAATATCGCGGATAAAAGAGAACAAGAGAGAATTATAACTGCACGAAATGATTGTCATAATTTTTAGGGATTTTGTTTTTAGGTATTTTTGTTTTTGGTCGAAGAATTTGCTAGAAGTTTCTGGCTATCAGAAACTTCTGCTATATAAGGACAGATGGCGATCAAAAAAAAGCACAGTTGGTTTAGAACCGTGGCGAAGAGATTGGAAAAGTGATAATGGGCGAAGTTGTAATTTGGTGATAAATTGAAAGTTGAGAGTGAACAAGAAAAAGTAATTAGTTTGGATTTGTGAATTAAGTAATTGAAAGGAGATAAAGTGATTTGAGAGGAAAGAGACCTTGTAAGAAAAGAATTTGCGAAGAATAGTATAGTGTGAACTTGAATTGTTCTATAGAGTAGAAAATAAAGAAATAATTTCACAGAATAATTGTTTTATCTACTCGAGCCGTAGCTCGCATATTACATTGGTGTCAGAAGTGGGATAAAACTTATTCTGTGAATAACTATTTCCGTGGTGTGAAATTGCACAAGAAAAAAAAAAAAAAAAAAAAAAAAACGATTTCTGCGTTGAGTTAATTAGTTGCGCAAAAATGGGTCGCAAGTTGGGAAAACTAACTATAATTCAACTAAAGGCAGAACTCAGTAAGCGGAATCTCGACACAACTGGGGGAAAAGATGCCCTACTGATTCGTCTGGAAGAAGCAGTAACGCAGGAAGGTGAAAATCCGCATGACATAGAGTTTGACGTGGAAGAGGAACCAGCAAGTACAGTAGCCGACCCGGGTATAACAAGTCTGCTCCTGCAACTTAAGTTAGTCATGGACGAACAAAAGAAAGCAATAGAAGATCAAAGTCATAAGCTCGATGACCAAAGGAATTCTCTAGAACTTAAGTTGGATGAACAAAAGAAAGCAATGGACGAACAAAAGAATTCTCTAGAACTTAAGTTGGATGAACAAAAGAAGGCAATGGACGAACAAAAGAATTCTCTAGAACTTAAGATGGACGAACAAAAGAATTCTCTAGATGCTCTGGAAAGTAAACTTGATGAGCAAAACAAGAACTTGGAATCCAAATTCGAAGTGATCGAAGAGAAAATCGAGAAGGTAGAGACGCAACTCGAAAAAGTCGAAACTAGATTCGATGAAAACTTTGAGAAGCATGAAACTCAGTTCGGGAAAATAGAGACTCAGTTCGAAAAAGTAGAAAAACAAGTCGAAAATCTTACTAAGGAACTCAGCAACGTGAAGAGACAGAAAGCACGGGAATATTCCACCGACGGTCTGAGAAGAAAGGAGATGCAGCCTCCTATCTTCGATGGTCAAACATCATGGCCAATTTATAAAAGGCAATTCGAAGCGGCCGCAATGACCAATAGCTGGGACGATGAAGAGAAGTCCATTGCACTCACACTTGCACTGAGGGGTCCAGCTGCGGAGCTCTTGCAGACCATCCCGGAAGATAAACAGCAGAACTACGACTCTCTGGTTCAGGCTATCGAAATGCGGTTTGGGGATGAACACATGCAGCAGGTGTACAGGGTTCAGCTGCGTAGTCGAGTCCAAAAAAGGGGGGAAACGCTCCAACAGTTGCAAGCGGATATAGAGCGACTAGCCCATCTTTCATACCCTAAAGCCGGTGAGGAGCTTATCAACGAAATGGCGGTGGAAGCTTTTATTCAGGCCATAGAGGACAGACAACTGCAAATGGCTGTAAGGATGGCTGAAAAGCGAACACTCCCCGAGGCATTGGCATTCGCTTTGTCAATGAAGGCTGCGGACCAAGCATACCAGGGAATACACCGTGTCAGGGAAATGTCCGTCGTGGAATGCTCATGCCAGAGAACAGCCATCATGGATGAAGACAGAGCTCGCGGAAGTCAAATCCGTTGCTGGAATTGCAACCAAACCGGACACCTACAACGGCAGTGCAGAAGTGCACCTAGACGAGGAAATTGTTCACATTGCGGAAGTAGGAGAAGCAGAGAGGAAGCATCTGGCGGTGATAACATCCATCCTGTCAGTCAGACTTCCCAAAACCAGCAGTTTTGCGTAAGGACCAACTTCGCGGGGCAGAAGTTGGTTACTGGAATCGAGGCCCCCAGGACCACCATTCAAGTTTCGCAAACCAAACGGGGTAACAAGAGCCTGACAGTGGAGGCACTAATCAACGAGAAGAAGTGCGTAGCCACCATCGACACAGGTGCCACTGCCTCCATTGTAAGAAGAGATATCGTCAAAAGCTCCTGGCTGCACAACACCAACAGCTACTGCCTGAAGACTGCAACAGGGGAAATGGCGAAGGTATTTGGAGAAGTTCGTCTTACGATTACTCTGGCAGGACTGACGTTCTCCCATGCGTTTCTGGTGGCAGATATATGCGACGAGTGCATCATCGGAGTAGACTTCATGAAAGCAAATGAAGTAATCTTGGACATCGGGATGCAAGTACTGAGGTATCGAAATGTGGAGATTCCGATGGTGTACGGAAATGAGAATGCCGTAACTCTCAGGACAGTCATCAGCAAAGACGAAGTTTTGCCGCCGTCTTCAGAGACAATCATTTGGACGAAACTGGAAGGTGATCTTGGGAGCCACCGATTCTACATAGTAGAACCAGACCCAGAGAAGAATTCTCAAGACTACATCGTGGGAAAGACGTTAGTCGAACCAAAGAACACCATGGTTCCAGTAAGAGTTTTGAACGCAAGACCACACACTGTCAAACTAAGGCGAGGGGAGGTGACTGGAAAATGCACGCCGATTACCGCCGTCGCAACAATATCTGAACGTGATGCTCCAAAACCTCTCACATCACCTTGGACAGCGGAAACGAGAGAAACGATTCTCCAGTCCAGTGAGCTGAATCAGGAGCAGCGAACTATGGCAGAGAATCTTATCAATGAGTACGCTGATGTATTTGCCTCACAGGACGGAGAATACGGCCGAACACACCTGGTACAACATCGAATAGACACTGGTGATACTAGACCAATTCGTCAGCCTGCTAGGCGCCTTCCATTGGCAAAGCAGACAGAAGTTGCAGAGATGGTGTCGGCAATGGAGAAAGAAGGTGTGATTGA
Organism: Pocota personata; assembly: GCA_963082735.1. NCBI lineage: Eukaryota > Metazoa > Arthropoda > Insecta > Diptera > Syrphidae > Pocota > Pocota personata. The sequence continues at coordinate 271,465,798 of OY720429.1, forward strand.
AAGTTCCAAAAGTCCGTGGGCATCACCGGTTGTACTGGTTAAGAAGAAAGATGGCAGCACGCGGTTCTGCGTGGACTATCGGCAGCTCAATTACGTCACCAAGAAAGACAGCTACCCTCTGCCACGGATTGACGACACGCTAGACACACTATCAGGAGCCCGATGGTTTTCCACTCTCGATTTGAAGAGTGGCTACTGGCAGGTACAGATCCATCCAGAAGACCGGGAGAAAACTGCCTTCACCGCAGGAAATGGGCTATGGCAATTCACGGTAATGCCATTCGGGCTGTGCAATGCTCCGGCGACTTTCGAGCGATTGATGGAATGTGTCCTGCAAGGGTTAACATGGAAAACCTGTTTGGTATACTTGGATGATGTCATCGTCGTAGGAAAAACGTTTGCGCAACACCGAGACAATCTAAGGGATGTGTTTCAAAGGCTTCGAAGTGCCCACCTGAAGCTCAACCCCAAGAAGTGCGCCCTGTTTAGAGCGGAAGTCAAGTACCTGGGACACATAATTTCAGCGAAAGGAGTGAGAACCGATCCGGAGAAGGTCGAAGCGGTGAAAAACTGGCCAGTCCCCAAAGACAAACACCAACTAAGGAGCTTCCTGGGCCTAGCCACCTACTACAGACGGTTCGTGAAGGATTTTGCCGGGATCGCAAAGAACCTGCACCAGTTGACGGAAAAGGGAAAACAATTCAAATGGTCAATTGAGTGCGAGAAGAGCTTCAAGGCACTTAAACAACGGCTATGCGATGCCCCGATACTGGCTTACCCCACTCCCGGGGAAACGTTCGTTGTGGATGCAGATGCTAGTAATGTCGGGGTAGGAGCCGTACTCTCCCAGGTGCATGACGGCCAAGAGAAGGTGGTTGCGTACTTCAGCAAGGTGCTCTCTAAGCCGGAAAGGAACTACTGCGTGACAAGGCGGGAACTTCTAGCTTTGATCTTGGCTACGAAGCATTTTCACAAATACCTCTACGGGAGGAAGTTCGTTCTTCGCACAGACCATGCAGCCTTAAAATGGCTATTACAGTTCAAGAGTCCTGAGGGTCAGGTCGCAAGATGGATCGAAAGGCTGCAAATCTACGACTACGAAATACAGCATCGTAAAGGAAAACTCCACTCTAATGCGGATGCACTGTCCCGGAGACCATGCAGAACGGATTGTAAACATTGTGCGCGTCAGGAAGAACGGGAGCTGGTTTCCATCCAAAGAATGAGAGCCGAACCTATCGCCGGCTGGAGCGTAGATGAGATCCGGAACGCTCAGAAGGAAGACCCGGATATCGAGCCGATTCTGGCCTGGAAGGAGAACATGGAGAAACCGGATCATCAGGACATCTCTCACAGAAGCCCGACCTTAAAGGCATATTTTGCGCAGTGGGACTCCCTCCATGTCCAAGAAGGTGTTCTGAGAAGAAAATGGGAATCCTCCGACGGAAAGTCGTTTGTAATGCAGCTTGTCGTACCACGGACGAGGGTCAAGGAGGTGTTACAGGAAATGCATGGCGGGGCGACCGGAGGCCACTTGGGAGTGAATAAGACGTTAGAAAAGGTACGAGAACGTTTTTATTGGTTAAAAGCGAAGGAAGATATCGAAGACTGGTGCAGAAAATGCGACGTGTGTGCAGCTAGCAAGGGTCCGAGAATCAAAACTCGAGGTAAGATGCACCAATACAACGTGGGAGCACCTTTCGAACGAATCGCCATTGACATCGCAGGGCCCTTTCCGGAAACCGACAATGGTAATCGGTATATCCTCGTAGTGATGGACTACTTCAGTAAGTGGCCGGAAGCGTTTCCGATCCCTAACCAGGAAGCCAGAACCGTGGCGGAGCAGATCGTCTACAATTGGGTTAGCAGATTCGGTGTGCCCTTGGAATTGCATTCTGACCAAGGGCGGAACTTCGAGTCAAGAATCTTCCAAGAGATGTGTCAACTACTCGGAATCAAAAAGACAAGGACAACCCCGCTTCATCCACAGTCGGACGGTATGGTGGAGCGTTTCAATAGGACTTTGGACGAACATCTCTCGAAGGTCGTAGGTGACTACCAACGGGATTGGGACCGGCAGATTCCCTTGTTTTTGATGGCCTATAGAAGTGCCGTGCATAGCACTACTCGACATACGCCGTTCGAAATCTTATTTGGTGGAATAGCTCGTTTACCCAGTGAGGTGAAATTTGGATCTCCTACCAATGAGCCCAGAAATGAAGAAGAGTACGTGGCGGACCTGAGGGAAAGGCTTAGGGACATACACCAAAGGACCAGAAGCCAGATTAAGATGACGAGCGACCGCATGAAGACCAGGTATGATGCCAAGGCAACAACGTCAGGATTCCAGGAAGGAGATCTAGTGTGGCTGTATAATCCCCATCGCCAAAAGGGGAAATCACCTAAGTTGCAGCAGAACTGGGAGGGTCCCTACAGAATAATAGCCCGCATCAACGATGTTGTCTACCGCATCCAGCGAGGACCAAGGGCCAAAATGAAAGTGGTTCATGTGGACCGACTGAGTCGATACAATGGCCGAAGTGAGGACACACTTGTTCGGGACGAACAAGTCTAAGAGGAGGGCAGTGTAACATAATGTAGCATAATAACTACGCCCTCGAACAGGCAACAAATTTCGAAGTGTCTTTTCATTGCTTTCTTTTGAGGTTCGTGTCTGAAATTAGTCACCACAGCTCGGATAATATCGCGGATAAAAGAGAACAAGAGAGAATTATAACTGCACGAAATGATTGTCATAATTTTTAGGGATTTTGTTTTTAGGTATTTTTGTTTTTGGTCGAAGAATTTGCTAGAAGTTTCTGGCTATCAGAAACTTCTGCTATATAAGGACAGATGGCGATCAAAAAAAAGCACAGTTGGTTTAGAACCGTGGCGAAGAGATTGGAAAAGTGATAATGGGCGAAGTTGTAATTTGGTGATAAATTGAAAGTTGAGAGTGAACAAGAAAAAGTAATTAGTTTGGATTTGTGAATTAAGTAATTGAAAGGAGATAAAGTGATTTGAGAGGAAAGAGACCTTGTAAGAAAAGAATTTGCGAAGAATAGTATAGTGTGAACTTGAATTGTTCTATAGAGTAGAAAATAAAGAAATAATTTCACAGAATAATTGTTTTATCTACTCGAGCCGTAGCTCGCATATTACAATATGTAATACTAATAGTACTAAATTCAAAATAGGAGACAAATTTTCTGCATAATACCCTGAAATTGGCTCTGTCAAAAGAATTAGTGAAGTCAATAAATCCTAAGACTGTTAAGTTAATCCATCAAACTGAAATCGGTTGGACAGCTATGATTCGCTCTGAAACCTGACTTATATTACGATAATAGATAGATGCCGAACAATCTGTCTTGCTATGATCTTCTCCAGATCTTTGACAGACAAAGCAGAATGCTAATCTGACGGTAGTCACAAGGTTTAGATTTGTTTACATATTCTGGTCGCATTCAATATAAGAGGAAAAGTCGTTGTTGACGTAACTGCATCTATAGCGATCAATTTACAAATCTAACTGCTTGCTACTTCACTGGACGCCAAATTGGTTGACGTCAAAGCATTTCCATCCACAATCCACATAACACTTTGTGTAAACACACACACAAAAAGCTCACCACAAGAACTGTCAAAGCAAACAAAAGCTTTCCAGCACAACAAAACAACAAAAGTGCCAGTGCGTAGCCGTGTTTTCGTTTGTTTTTCTTACCTTTTGGTCGTGAAAGATTGGACTCTGTTCGTATTAGACATAAAAAGTGTTCTTTGAAATGTTTCAGCTAATTAAAAAGTATATATTGAATTTATATTTGCAATACGAAATGGTGACGTGCATCTACATGTTCGAGCCATGGGAGAAGAAACTCATTAGTAAGTTGAGCAAGAGCCACTCCAACGTCCAAAGTGTACGACCCCCTTAAACTTATTGGATTTATTTATTTTCAGATGGATTTGTACTTCTCATCTTGGCTCTGTTCACTTTCTCCAGTATTGTGTATTTACCCAAATATATCGAGACGTTCCTGCAGTTTGTTTCGCCGGTGCCGCGCAGTACTGGTGGGTACACCCCCATTTACCAAACCGAAAAGATGTCCATTAGTAGTTAGGTGATGCCTGGAGCTGAGTCATTCGTGCAAATGCCGATATGCGTAGTTACATAGATATTTATTAGGAAGGTTACAGCTCAACATGCATAAATTAAAAAGAAAAAAACTATTTAACGTAGGAACTGCATACTCTAGAGTTGGTTCCCTAGAAATTGCCTAACATTTGCTTTACACGGAACGGATGTTTGTATATTCTGCTAACATTGCCAATTGTTTTTTTGTTGATACGGGTTAAAAATAAAATGATTATTCGATAAGGACGATTATTTTTTAGCTAGCAGATAGCAATCACGAAATGTGACTGGTGTAAGCCAACGCAGCAAATGAGAGATGATGGTCTGGCGATGAATCTCCTTGTTGGCAGTTTCTGTCTGTGCGAAAGTGTCCTTCTTTTGGATCTTCTTCGGTACAGATTTGGGCCGGTTCGCTACGATAAATTGCATCGCTAAAGCACTAAGATGGGGCTCAGTCCGTAGTGGGTCTGGGTCGCAGCCAACAAACGTCTCGAGTCAGCTCGATCTTAAACTAGCCGCCTCCAGTTTTGCACACGAAGTTGGTTGAGGTTCCTTTCCTTGCGTCGACCATCCGGGATGGATTCGAAGACATTCCGTGTCGGAGCGTTCTTTTTGCATGTCGTAGCCTCCTTAGGCGATGAATTCGAACCCTTCTGACTAGATCGATGTCGCTGTACAACCGGTATAGTTCATTGTTGTATCTCTCCATTCCCCGTCAATACAAACGTGACCAAAAATCACTCGAAGAATTTTTCTTTCAAAACAACCAAGGGTGTTTCCATCTGCCTTTGATAACGCCCATGCTTCTGTGCCGTGTAGCAGGACTGGGACTATGAGGGTCTTATACAGTCACCTTAGTTATCCATGAGATGCCTTTGCTACTTGCCTTCTTAACCCAAAGAAACAGCAGTTGGCAAGATTGATTCTTAGATTGACCTCTGCGCTAGTGCCATTTGTTTGTATTTACAGCACGGCCTAGGTAGACAAAGTCCTTAACTACCGTCAAATCGTAGCTGTCAGGTGTGACGTTCTGTCGCCGATATTGACTATCATTTTTGATGACAGCATATATTTTGTTTTGCCCTCGTTAACCGCTAAACCCATATCCGCCGCTTCTGTTTCAATACTCCCGAAAGCACCACTAATAGCCAGCTGAATTTTTCTTATTATGTTAATGTTGATGGCTTTTGAAAGATCATACCCCTGATGTTAGCTTGAAAATTTTGTACAACGCGTCACCTTGTCATAGTTCTTTTCTGACATCAAAAGACTCGGTGATGATTCTCCATCGTCAAAACTAAATATGGTTCTGCATAGCTCGGCTCTATATACGCTATCATAGGTGACTTTAAAATCGATGAAAAGATGGTAAGTATCCATATAAAGTTCCTGGGTTTTTTCCAAGATCTGCCGCAATGTGAATATCTGCTCTATGGTGATCTTTCCTGGCCTAAAACCACACTAACACGGACCAATCAGATCGTTGTCAAAATGTTTAAGGCGTTCACATAATATGGCAGATAGGATCTTATAAATAATCAGCTGGAGCCTTATTATGTTCAACCATTTTTGATACCCAAGTAACGTAACGATGAAATTGCGATTAAGTTCTACAATTTCGGGCACAGGTATGGTTATGGCTACGAGAATAGTATCTGTCACACCCCACAGCACTTCGTTAAATGTTAATTTTCATTAGCCATTGTGTTTGTAATGTGGCAAATGATATATGTGAATTTCGGATAGAGAATATTGTAAATAGCCATAGTTTTGTAAGCCTGGCACGGTTGGTTGCGCCATGCAAACGAAGAAGTCTTACACAACTTCTCGTTGGTAACTTCCTTTAGCTAGAAACAGTCGAGTTGCGTGTTGACTCAGAATTTGGCAGCTACGGTATCTGTTATCTCATCCAAAACATGTTCAAATGCTTCTTTATTCAGCCGACAAAATTGTTTAAAACTTTAAATGACAACATTCAATCGGGAAACATAAAATGGGATAGACGCATGCAACCCTGATATCTTCTTGAAAGTGGTAGTTTCATCTTCATCAATGCTCCTGGAGAAATATTCGGTACTTAAAAACATGTTTAACACTAACTGCCGATAAATTTTCTTCTTTCTTTTTTGGCACATGTGAATAAAAAGAAGGTTAGTTGCGCTTCTAAAAAGCATGGATTTTTGCTGTGTTTTGGTGTTCAGTGAGCAATCGATTAAATCGCTTCAGAAATATTAAAGCGCTTTAACCAACTGAACCGGCCCATTGCCAAAGTTTGTCGTTAGTGCTATGTCCTTTTAACACCTGTGCAGATCAAAACTGAAAGGTTTTTCCCTAGTTGATTTCTAAAGTAACGCACTTCAGCCGGGAATCAACAGAATTTACGGTAATTGAAGTAAGAGAAGCGGTAAAAAGAATGTTTTAGGTTAAATGGCTCTGGATTTTATTTAATAAAATGATAAGAGGAGGTCGGATGCCAAGTCAGTGGAGGAAGAGCTTTCTTGTTCACTGTGTAAAAGCAAAGACGACACGAGACGTTACAACGATCGGTGAAGCTACTTACGACGCGATTCAAAGCTTACGGTTAATAATGGAAAAACATCGTGACGCCTCAGAGAGCTGCATTTCATCTTTACCGATGTAGAGGAAGCCCTCGACAGAGTTCCGAGAGATCTCATATAGACGCGCTAAAATCTCGAAATGAATCGGAAACGTACACATATACGTTAGAATGGTACAAGATATGTACGATACCGTAAAAACGAAAATAACCGGGGAATTCGAAGTTAAAGTAGAATACAACCAAGGCAGCTGCCAAAATCCCTTGCTTTTCAATGCCGTGCAGGATTTTTGAGGGGACATGATGATACTGGAACAACTCCTCCTATTTATGCCGACGACAGTGCTATCGTAATTAGCGACACGACGGCCCTTCAAAATGCATTTAATAATTGGATTAAGGTGTTGAAAGCCAACGGTTTTAGAATTAGCTGCAGGAAAACAACATTTGCCGATAGAAATACTTATTTACAAAAGGGATAATAGTCACTTTTTATTATCACCGATGATCCATATAGATCATCTTTTAACATGTCATATAACAACAATACAAGGTCTAGCGTTTTATTAATCACGGAGTTAGTTTTTACTATTTTCGATTAAGTTATTGCTTTCTATTTGTGAGAGTTCTTGCTGCTATTGCAATGCATGTTAAAGTATGATCTATATGTACCATCGGGGATAATAAAGGACGACTAATAAATGAATCAGCTGCAATCAGGCTCTATTCGTTTGTGACAAATACGATGTAAAAGCAGATATGAGTAGAGACTGCAGTCCCGGGACAACAGACCCCAAAAATCGATCCCGAAGTAGGCACACCAGAAGGCAAATCGTCTTGTTCTTGAACGTATAACTCGTCACGTGTAGGTGAGGTACATATACCAACAACATAATACCAAACACACGCTTTCGATCCCAAGGTTTTTAGCTGTTGCGCACTAAGGTACGATGATCATTGACAGCAATTTTGGTGTAAGCAAGAAAAAAAGTTGGACTGCGTGCTTGATCCTAATGAATTGAATGAAGTATTCCTTATCAATACCTCAACTCAAGCGAACTTTGTTCCATGCAATGAACCACTAGACGATTCCGATGATAACTTTGATTTGCAAGCTGTTGCTGAAGACGAAGTATGTGTCACTATTGAAGCACTGAGATCGAGTACTATTGGAGAAGATCGCATATCTCTTTGGCTTGTCGAATTAATAATTCCGTGCTTACTGAGCTCAATCACTCATAATAAACTGCAGCGTAACATCTGCATAACGAATTATTCGTTCACTGATACGACCCTGGCAGGATAGAAACGAAGCCGCAGGGAGGGGTTAAGAATAACCTTGAGGTAAGATATGACTGTAGTATGAGGCGTCTAAAACTCATCCTGAGGAAGTAACCTTAATAATATAATGTTATGAGCAATTCTATCCACGACCTAACGAAGCAATAAAATCACAGTTGAAAGGTAGTTGAGATGCGTCAGTAACGCAATGTGGTAGGCAGGGACCCTCCCCTTGGAGGCTCCATGAAGTAGTCGTTTTACGTTTCGAAGCTTGGCAGATGGGCTGGTACTACAGGCATCGTTGGACGCTGTCAAACCGTTACAATTTTGGCGTTCATGAGAAATTTATGTATGATATATATGTATAAAAAGTAATTTCGGTGCCAAATTTTAGTCTCTGAAAAATTAAATTTATGAAATGGGAGAAGATTATTGGTAAATAAAAAGTCTCACAGCATCGTACCAGACATAGACCAATCTTCTTTTTTTTATATAATCTGCGCGCGCCTTAAACTGTTTCAGGGCACGGGCATTAGGAAAAGGGGGAAGAGGAACAGAGGATGAGCCTGTGCATGTTGGCTTTGAATTTTTGAAGGTTGTAGTGATGAGAAAATACAGAATCTCTAATCTATATGGAATATGAGATCCTCATGGGACCAATTGCGACCTAAAAAAATTTGTCTGTTACCCCTTGATGTCCCAAAAACTGGAGGTTAAATATAATTTTGCGTAAGATTCATATTTTGCATACGACTGCCTGATTTAGAGAAGGGAATTGGTTTCCTGAAAATGTTCGATTTTGAGATTTTAATTAGACTCGACATTCCGATGATTCAATCAATTCTGTCAGTCTGCCTGCCTGTACGCACGACTGCATCTTAACCGCTGCACAGATTTCCTTCAAAGTTTATATCTGCAGTCTGTGGTGTCACAATTCGAGGCGAAATTAGAATTTCTAACCCCAAAATTAACTTTTCTCGAAAACGGTTCCAACGATTTCAATATCTGAGTTATGGTGGACATATGCTATCAGATGGCATACCAGATTTTCGCAAACAATACGTACAACGGTATGTTGGCTATTTCTCGGTTATGGCCGGTTGATATTCTTTGAAATTAATATCTAAACAATATTTTATATATGCTAGGTCATGACATACCATGACTTTTTCAACTTTAACGGATTGTATAGCGTCATCCAACAAGAGGTGTCATTTTAAATTTCGCGCCATTGTTGAACTGTCAACATTCAACTATCATTGCGGTGACTTTTGATAAGTAAAAACTAGGAGGTTATTAAATATGGATCGATACACACCCGCACAACGTGTTGAAATAGTGAAAATTCACTACAAAAACGGCGAAAATATCACGGAAAAGTTTCGTAAAGTTCGCACTGCTTTTGGTCATCATCAATTAATTGATAAATTTGAAAGTCTCGGGCAGGTCAGTGATGTGAAGATTCCAACTCGTGTTCGTCCGGCAAGGTCTGCTGAAAATATTGCCGCCGTAGCTGAGAGTGTGACTGAAAACCCAGGTGTGTCCATTTCGAGACAATCACAGGAATTGGACCTATCCGCAACCACTTTGCACCGCATTTTGCATAAAGATCTTAGCCGCCTACGTGCTTGTAAGGTCCAGTGCTGGAAATGAATGAACAAGATCATGATTTTTTACACAAAATTATTCTGAGTGATGAGGCTTATTTCCATTTGTCTGGGTACGTAAACAAACAAAACTGTCGCATCTGGGGCTCCGAAATAGTGGAACAACCTCTCCATCCACAACGAATGGCAGTTTGGTGCGGTTTTTGGGCTGGCGGTGTCATTGGGTCATATTTTTTTCGAAAATGATGCCCCAGCATGGAGTGAATGGACTGTGTTACTGAACAATGTTGACTGATTTTTTTTTACTTGAAATTGATGCTATGGACGTGGACGACGTTTATTTTCAGCTGGACGGCGCCACATGTCTCATAGGAGGTGAAGCAATGGCTCAATGGAGACTTCAATTGGCCGCCGAGATAGTGCAATTTAACACCATCAGACTTTTTCCTTTGGAGTTATGTTAAAGATAAAGTCTACGCCAATGCTCCACCAAAGATTCTTGCACTAAAAGAAAATATCAGAGCTGTTATTCGCGAAACATAGCCGCAATTATGTGAAAACGTGATGAAAAATTTCATCAAAAGAATGAACAGAGCCGAGATACCCCACCCTACCTTAACAGACGTGCACGATAGCTCTAATCCATTCATAAGCAAAATGTTTGTGGTATTTACGATTTGATAACTTTTCAGCATGCGCACAAAACCTAGGTCATGTCATAAGGCATGTTATTGTTTATTATCCTTCTATTGTGTTATAATCCCACTTGCTAAATTCAAGTTGACAAGGAATTCACCTGCACCCGCATTCTTCTCAACCCTTGAGCAGTCATGAATGAAAGACTCCCATTAACCTCAATAGTCATAATTGAAGTACCCACCCTCTGGGTCATATATATAATATTTTAGCAATAGGGCAACCTACATTCATTGTTTTATTACAAGTCGAACCACCCCACCTGTTGCTGCTAGAAAATCAATTTATCCACCATTCATCCTTCCACTAAACCTTGAGACAAGAATGCAAACGAATGTGGCTTAATTTAAAGTTTTTTTTTTTTTCTTTTATTTCGACAAACAATTTTCTATTTTAAGGTGCATGTATGTATGTTGACTTTTATATCTTATGGTTCCTGTGTGTGACCGGACACTTACAATTGCAAAGTTCTTCAACTCTGCACTTCATTTACAAATAAACAGAGAATTAGTTTAATAATCGGAAAACAATACATATTCGCTGGCAAGTCCATTATTAATTAACAAAAAAGAATAATTTTTCAAACAAATTAATCTAAGGAGACGTACATCACTAGGTGATTTGTAACATGATGAACTGTTTAACGCCGCTAGACGGCTCTGAAGTAGTAGTAGTGGTCAACGGGCTCTGCTAAATGTTTTATATGACTCGATGAATGAATACTGTAACCCCCCTCTCTTTCTCTCTTCGAATCGCTCACACTGTACTTAATTAACGCACCATTGGTATAGTAACATTAGCTTATGGCTACTTTACACTAAATAATTAAATAAAAATAAATTAAAATGACAGAGTGCAAGTTGGCCTCGCTAGCTGTTTTATTGTCGGTGCCAGGTAAACATACTTATTTCTCTTTAAACAGCTGAGTGGGTTCCAAATTCCGACATTTAATATTTTCTGTCGGTTTAGGCCAACTCCATGTTACTGGCATTGAACTCATGTAGTTGTAGTTATATAATTTGGTTTGCAGCCACTTTCGTTTGTCGGTTGGTTCGGGGTAGGTTGAGGCGAGCCCTAAAAATTAAGGTAAGTACTAAATGGCTGTTAAATAGTTTTTGTGTTGCTTACCTTTGTCGTAAGCGCATTCGGTAACGCCAATAGCGATTCGCATAGAGACCTCTTGAATTTTAGACAATGGTGGATACAATGAACCCTTCTCCAAATCACTTTGTTCAACAGACTTTGACAATTCGTGGGCGGCGATTAGGAACATATCATCAGATATATGATGTGTACCAGTTGCAATGACCCCCAATGCAACACCGGGGAAGATGTACGCATTGTTACCCTGGCCAGGGTAGAATGTCTTATTATTAAATTTCACTGGTGGGAAGGGTGATCCGGATGAGAAGATAACACGGCCCTATAAAATTAGATTTGGAACAAAGTGCTAGAGCTATGATTTACAATTTTACCTCGGTAGCGTGGAAAGCATCGTTGGCAGTGCATTCAGCCTTGCTTGTCGGATTCGATAGAGCAAATATAATTGGTCGCTCGTTGTTCTGGGCCATAACCTGAAGAATTTCCTTTGAGAAAAGTCCAGCCGCGGCTGATGCTCCGATCAAGATCTAAAATAAATGCAATTTTTTTATTTAATTTTATATGTACGAGTACACTCATTTGGTCTCTCTTGCACTTACGGTTGGCTTTCTTTCTTTGACGATATTAAGTAAATTCTTTTCTGGTTGAACGTCTTTGGCATAGAAAGCTTTATGACCTACTAGATCTCCCTCTTTTCTGGATTTTGTTAGTAGTCCATCAATATCACACATCCATATTTTGCTGCGTGCTTCCTACAAAGATACAAAGTTGATGCTATAGCTTATTTTTAATTGTGTGTCAGGTTGTATCTTGGTGATAAGATTTGGAATATTGCATTTGAGCCAGTGCTATAAATGGAGATAACAGCTGTTTAAAAGACCAAGAAGAATAAAAAAAATGTTTCGTTACTGCCCACTGACGACGTGCAGAGTCGGAGACATGTTGCATGCTAAACTTTGGGATTTCAGTATGACTTGACATTACAAGTTACCTTACGAATTATGTAAACAATCAACGAGCTGATCTGTAGATTCCATAGATTAATACGAATCCTACAAACATCCTTAATTTGATTGCTGGGCCAGATTTTGGGCAACACTTTGAATGAAGACGAGCAAATTGAGAGACTAGTTCATTGCAGCCATAGATCACATTGCATAGGTACTGCACATGTTCTTATCGATTAAACAGAAATCACAGGCATCGTGATCCATATGGCTTTCTAGAGAATTTATGCATACGGCGTCAAAATTGTTCTCGGTAGCTGAAACATCAAAATTAGTTAGGAAAACATCTTCACGAAACAACAAAAGATCGTAACGAGGCATTACTCGTAAATATGTAGCACAAGTGAATCCCACGACGATAACGGAATCGTAAAATGTCGACTGAAACAACCAGCAGTGATCGATTTGTAATGCATGCATCGAGGGGCAACTGATCCTACAGCAAATCACTCCGACAGACTTGATCACGAGTTACAAAGCTAATATTGGGACAGAAACTTGAATGTAACTCGGATATTTGGGCGGGAGCTTCCGTCACATGCTGGAGTTTATTTGATCGTGTCCAGCGGCAAGCTTGCAAATTGATCGGTGATCAGTCTATGCAGCTTCTACTTCGTTCAAACAATACCTGAATGCGCTCCTGTATCGGTATTTTTACCACAAAAGCTCGGAACAAATATATATAAATATATATCACGCCTGCACATGCATATACCTATACTTTAAAACCTGCTTTCGCAAGCTCTAATCGGCGTAGGAGATCGTTTGTAGCCATTAAACATGAATGTGGAATAACTTCGCACCCCTGTCCAAGTGCAATCTTTTGCATATTCAGTTTTACAAACTTCAAATAACATAAAATCGTTTTTGTACGTTTAATTGGAAATCTCACTTCTACAGTTCCTATGGGTTTTTTCTAGAAAGTTATCGAGTGCGGGCTATTACAGTTTGAGCCAATGCCTCGGTTCATCCAGACTCTCGCAAGATCCTCCATAATGTGGAGCATTACCAAAGATTTAGCTCTTAGAAATATTTCAGGAAAGGTCCATTGTATCTTTATCGCAATGTGGTAGAATTGCTAGCTGCATACTAGGACTGGAGTTTGTTGGGGGTTGATGTACTTAGCTATTCGTTTCACTAAGTGCATTCCATATCCAAACGGTCCTGGTAAAGGTGCGTTCTTATGAAATCGAGGTGGGCTGAAATAATACGTTTTTTTTTATAATCTCTCAGAATTGGCCAACCTATAACGCTGGGATAGCGCCCTAAGATGCATCTAGCTGATGCCTGTTTATTCTGCTCTTGCATTGTTTCAGATTAAAAGCTTCTGGAAATATGTCTCCTGGGAGTGAATTTCAAGACGTACTCGTCCTGTAGCAGAAATGTTCGCGCGGTTCCCAGGTGGAAAAAAGGGTAATGGGCCCTAGAGACTTACATAGCAGATCGCTCAAATTTCGCATTTCTAGGGATATTCCATTGATGTCTTTGGATCATCTGCCATTATAGTATCTTGCAGAGTAAGCATCTCCAACGATTAAAGATTTGGCGTTTACTATTCTATTACTGTGATCATCTGTGAACTGTTCTTCTGTGAATGTTTTGGTTCGAGTCGTAGTCTAACTTGTGCTTTGTACAGAAGATGAAGCTGAACTTCATGAACGCCGAATTTCCAAATTTATGGTCGTGCTATTTTACCCCTGAGTTGACGGTGATGCGAAGAAGGTGCATGGTTTCCTAGGGTTGATCGCATATCCGACGATTTGAGCTATTTGAATTCATGGGCATGTTGTTCAAACAAAACGATATTATGGTGCTGTCAGCGACAAAACTAAAGTCCTTGCTCTATAGGTCGTTGATATGGAGTAGAAACAGAGTTGGTTAAAATAGAAATCCCTGAAGCACTACAGCATTTACACCAAAAGTGTCGGAACACACCATTGACCATCTTGAATTGATCTATCCTCGAGAAAAATTATGCACCCAGCCACAGAACACAGATAGGGATGAAGAATTTTACATCCTAAGTCCTAAATCTGCAAAGGAAGAGCCTCTTTACAGGTCAAAAGAATTTAAAAATGTGTTTTATGTCAATTGTGTTTGGTTGATCCCTACAACAAAGTAAAGGGTGGATGAGCTGGAAGACGTCGATAAATAGAAAAAAAAAAATCACCCCCATCATATAATCAGCTCCAAAATTTTGTAGTTACCATTAAGGAAGCAATTTCACACTTGGCTTAACATTTAATCAAGTATAGAGAGCACAAGCCTCAAGGGCACTATAAAAGTATTATAGAAAACATGTCAACGCAATAATTTTCCAAATGAAATCACTTTCTCTGGCACTATATCATAAAAATTGTTCAAATATTTTTCAATTCTATTACTCACATCTTGCGAAATTCCATCTGCTACCATGGCCTTCACACAAAGATCCGCAATACCGATGGCTGCTTCACCGGCTCCAGCAAACAGAATCGTATTATCGGAAATATTTTTGCCGGTAATTCGTTTCGATGCATATAACCCACCGACAGCCACAGCAGCCGTACCTTGAATGTCGTCATTAAACGTACAATAGCTATGCTTGTATTTATCTAATAACTCGAATGCATTCTTGTTGCCAAAGTCTTCGAACTGTATGAGCGTATTTTGGCCATACCGTTGTACTACGGCTTCCATGAATTCATCGATAAGAGCCTCATACGCCGCTCCCCTTACACGCCTCTGTCGCAAGCCAATGTATAATGGATCCTGCAGGAGATTCTCGTTATTTGTACCTGCATCTATTTGTATGGGTAAACACTGATGCGGCATAATGCCGGCTAATGCAGTATACAGCGAAAGTTTACCAACAGGAATACCCATGCCACAAGCACCTAAATCACCCAAACCCAAAATACGTTCACCGTCTGTTACACAAATCGCGCGAACGTCTGGTTCGGGCCTGTTCAGGAGATAGAATAATTACGTATAATCATTTTTGAGATCAGTTCCCGAGCTCTCTATTTCAGTTAAGTTTACCAGTTTTTGAGGACATCTAACACATGACCCTTGTCGTTGATTGTAATAAATAAACCACGGGGACGTCTGTAAATGAGACCGAACTTTTGACACGCTAAGCCCACGGTGGGTGTATATACAATCGGCATTAGAGTCTCGATATTTTCCGACAACAATCGGAAGAACAAACGTTCATTACGGTCGTGCAAATCAGTGAGATACAGGTATTTGTTCAGATCCATGTTATATCGGTTGATGGATATTTTACACAGTTCCAGTTGTTCTTCTTGTGTCTTGAAACGGGCAGGCTGTAACCCGTGGATACCCAGTACTTGTCTCTCCTCCAGTGTAAATCCCAGACCCTGTAATAAAAATTTTATCGAATTATTGCTTGAAATTAGATATTTATGAGTAAAATACGAGTATGATTATAACCGGGGAACATTTTTCGTATCACCTTTAGTGGTAGAATGTTTATGAGTACTCACCAGCCCGGTGAGGAGGTCTAAAATGATTGTCAACAGAGTTGACTTGTGTTCTTGAATAAACTAATATGCATATGGTTCTCTAAAGGGTTTTATAACGACCCTTCTGAAAATTTTACGGTCTCAGAGATTTTGTGCTTTCCCAAGTAATTTTAAACGTATTCTGAATTTAGAGACAAAAAAACAGGTGTTCCACAAGGGAGCGTTCTAGGACCAACACTGTATTTATACCACTGATATACCACATGCGAATGATACAATACAATGATAGCCACATTCGCAGACGACACTGCAATTCTAGCAGTTGAAAAGTTACAAAATGCAGTTAATAAGATATGAGTTTCGACCCAACGATGGTATATAATTCAGAAATGTCCAATGAGAATAAGATTTTATTATAAAGGGTGACCAGATAGGAAGGATAGTTTTTCCAATTGTTATGTTTCAGCAGCTGTCAAAGTTACAAATGACATCCAGCTGTCAAAATATTCAGTAAGGTTTGCTATTTCATCACCCATCCTTTGACGCTTCCCGAACGTGTGGAAATTATTAAAAACTATTATCGAAATTCCGGGTCAGTTGTGTATACGCAACGTTAATTTCGTCGTGAGGTCGGTCGTCATCATGGCTCCAGTGCGTAGGCAATTCGTCGCAACGTTGAAAAGTTTGTTCGTGAGTCCACTCTTTAGGACCTTAAGCCACCAACAAGACAGAGATCGGTGGGAAGTGAAGAAAACATAGCCGCCGTAGCGGCCAGTATCGAAGAAGACCCAGAAATGTCGATTCGGCGCCGATCAGTTGAATTAGGCATCGCCAGAGAGTCAACCAACGAGCGACCACAATCCACAAGTGTTCGACCAAGCATCAATGCATCCACAAAGATTGACTGTTTGGTGCGGTTTATGGCACGGTGGCATCATCGGACCTTATTTCTTTCGAAATAAGGAAGGAGACACCGTTATCGTCAATGGTCCTCGGTATAGAGCGATGTTAACCGACTTTCTGTGGCCAGAGTTCGACAACATCGATATATCCGAGCTGTGGTTCCAACAAGACAGCGCTACATGCCATACAAGCGTGAAGGAGATATTTGGCGACTTGGTCATCTCACAGCGAGCGTTCATCAATTGGCCGCCGCGATCATGCTACTTGACACCCCTCGATTATTTGCTCTGGGGCTACGTCAAGTCCTTAGTCTACACTAACAACCCAACCACTTTAGACGAGTTCGAGGCCAACATTCGAGACGCTATTGCCGGAATAACGCCGCACATATTAGACCGAGTCATCAAAAATTGGACCGACCGCTTGAAGCACTGCTAGCGAAGCCAAGGCGGCCATTTAAATGATGTGCTATTCCAAACATAATGGCATGAATGTAGCTTCAAAATATAGCCAGAACCAATTTGATATCTCACAGCTTTGTTGTTTTATTTAAATTTCTTTTCCTATCGTTCTTATCTGGTCACCCTATATAATCAGATATTAAAAAATGACTGGACTTATTATGGTATCCAGCTATAGGCTTGTACAAATAAAATAATGCACAGTTAATCCAAACATTTAAAAACAAAGACCTTCGTGAAATAGTTAAAGCACCATAGTTTGGCCTGATAGCAGAGGTGATAACAAATAACTCTATTCGTCACAACCAGCGTCTGCAGTTTTCAAATTTTCATTATAATATTCGTAGATTGAGAAGAGCCCATTTTTAAAAATAAATAAATAAGAATCACTTGTCGATCTTTCTTTGATTGGTCATGATTCAGGAGGTGTTTTTAGTGCGGTTAGAGTCCCACACTACTCTGGGTATTCTACTCACTCAGTGTCTTTCGAGATGTTCACCTTCATTAAAACGTTTACTCAAAACCTTAATGCTGCATTCATGCTGAAATTATACAAAATGGGATTGTTGAAGTTTGCAGTAGTAATATATGGAGCGGAAAATCTACAGGAGGATAACGATCCCAAACACCGAAGATAAGTCTGGTTGCACATAGCATTATAAAGGGTGTCCCAAAATTCGCCATTTGTGCGATAAAGTGTCGCCAATGAAAAAAAAGAAAAAAAAAAAAAAAAACAGCGTGACAGAGTGCTACACAAAAGAACAACGCGTTTTTATTGTTGAGCAATATTATAAAAATAATGAAGGTTTGGCAGTTACATTTCGCAATTTTCGTACAAAATATGGTAGGAAAAGTGATTTAACTTCATCAACTGTGAAGAGATTAATTCAAAAATTCAGGGAGACGGGATCTTAGACACTCTGGTTGTCCTTCAACAAGTCGTGCAACACAAAACATCGAAGTAATTCGTGAGAGTGTTGTTGAGAGTCCAGGAACATCAATTCGGTGGTCAAGAATTTGACATTTCGAGAAGCCCTCTACAACGTAATCTCGCGAATGATTTGCATCTTCATGCATACAAAGTGCAATTGACTCAAGAACTGAAGCCTACTGACCATGCAGCGAATAGAGTTCGTTCAATGGATTATGGAACAACAACAAGTGGATACTGATTTTTCAAACATTTTCAGCGATGAGAATCATTTTCATCTTGATGGTTTTGTTAATCGATTGTTGATTTTGGGCTGGATGAATCATCGGACCATTCTTCTTTGAAAATGCGGCTGGTCAGGCAATAACAGCACCATCAACTGTGCTCACTATCGCTACATGATAATCCAGTTTTTTGTACCTAAAATGCAAGATATGGATGTGGACGACATGTGGTTTTAACAAGACGGTGCCACAGGCCATACAGTCCGAGAAACAATTCAATAACTGCATGAGTCATTTCCTGGTCGTGTAATTTCTCGTTTTGGTGATCAGGATTGGACGCCCAGATCATGCGATTTAACGCCGTTGGACTTTTTTTCTTTTGGGGATTTTTTGAAGTCTAAAGTTTATGCCTACAAGTCCACCCACGGTCATGGAAAATTTCGACAAAACACTCCTATACCCTATACTGTATACTTTATGAATCAAAAGAACATTTACAATTTTTAATTAAAAACTTGTGTTTTCTATCAAAATTACTTTTTAGGTGGGTACTAACATTTTTATGAGTTATATTACTATCAATGCAATCCATTTCCCATTTCATACCTTGTGATGCCATAAATTTGAGAACCACAATAAAATAAAACAAAACTCATAATGGCAGTAGCTGGATAATTAAAAAAAAAAACAACTACGAGTACATCCTCTATAAACCAAAAATCGATAAACTTAATAGTCATAGGAGCGTGCCTCTCCAAATAAGATCACCCGTTTTAGACCGCAAAGAAAATTGTTTTGATATATTACCAAGTTATAAACATCGTCAGGTGTCTCATCTAATTATCTAAAACGTGCAATTTATTTTGTCTATGCAATTGCGCTAAGAACCCGTCTCCCTTTCAATTTATTTCGACGAGACAATTTGGTCTTGTTTTCGTTCGAGTACACAGTTTATGTAATGCGCTACTACTTTGTTTTGCTTTCCTTTTTGTTTAAACAAAATTGAAAGCTTTTCGACTTTTGACAAAACTTTTAGTTTCTTCTTTGGCTCTTTGCCTAGAATTTATTGACATTGTTGTATTTTTCGAAAAGAAAAGATATTTTTAAAAACAGTCGTTCTTGACCTCGCATTCGAATTGCAATATGAATTCAACTGAATGATGGAGAAATATATGTATTCGTTTTTAATTAGCCGATCAACAAAGAAAAAAAAAACGATAAAACGTATTTGTTTATCTTTTACTTTGAATAAGGCTGATAGAGCTTTCTATCGAATAGGCTGCCAACATTTGTTATTTTTTTTTTTTTTTTTTTTTCATTCTATGAATTTCTATGAATTTTTTCACACTCAAGGCTGATTGATTGGCAGACTATAGTATGTTTACCATTTACTATACTATATCGAACTGGTAAAGACGAGATAAGGTGTTAATTGTTTGACAACACTGGTTTCGTCGAATTAGACGTGTACTCTAGAAATTGTCATGTTGCTCGATAACAGCATGATCGACATCTTCTTAATGGATTAAACAAGATCCAGTTGTTAATTTATAAACAGGAAAGTATTGTTTATAATTAATATGGAATATGACACATTAGATTCGATTACGTTTGTTGGGTAAAGGTTAAAACGTTAGTCATCGTATGTCGGGTGATTTATTATGAAAGTGTTGTGATTTTTCAGAACATTTCCTAATTCTATTAGGGTGCTTATTCAAATACTCGTTAGGTCACAAACCCATATATATACTCCGGGACAAAATTATAAGACACCCCAACAAAATCTTAAGGAAAAAAAAAAGTGTGATTGAATCACTGTCATAAAATAATTTCTGGAAAAACCCTTAATTTTATTGTTTTGGAGGAAGAACCGAAAACTGGGTGGGACAAAAAGATAGGACAGGTGTATTTTAAAATTAAATAACAGCATGACAATTTCAATATATTATTTCATTAGTAATATGTGCTAGATCCTTTCTACAACTTCTAACATTCGCTTAGGCATACTTAACAATTTTTTAACATATTTTTGATCCATCTTGTCCCATTCTGTACTATGGAACCCATTTCTGTTCAGCTTTCCACCTGCATAAATTGCTCGGATAAGCTCTTCCCAAATATTCAGGTGATCCTGCTAAACAGTTGAAGGGATATGTTTTTTGAATTAAAGTACTCATTGACTTGGCGAAAATGTTGCAAAATGAAGTTTTTTTTCCTTGGCAATATTTGAAGCAAACCTCTCAATTTGTTGGTTAATA
The DNA here is from genome assembly GCA_963082735.1 of Pocota personata. Taxonomy (NCBI): domain Eukaryota; kingdom Metazoa; phylum Arthropoda; class Insecta; order Diptera; family Syrphidae; genus Pocota; species Pocota personata. Next base: position 271,486,423 of record OY720429.1, read on the forward strand.
AGTTCAATATATCTGATGCTGTTAATTCTGCCACTGACCAACTTTATTTCGATCTTCTCGTTACAAAACCTCCTCCCATTTGACGGCGACTTTAAATTCGTTGCTCTTTACACAGATCGTGAAATAGTAATCCCAGCCATCAGGTCCATATAAATTAAAATTTTTTTCATCTGTGAATATGATTTGTTTCCACTGATAATGGCTGCGAGCAAACTCTAAACGGTACGTTTTGTGAGCTTCGGTTAAAAATGGCTTCCGCAGCAGTTTTCGCCTTTGGAAATGTTCGCATTGTTGTAAAACTCCCGGTTTAGTTGTGATTTGACGAGCCGTTAAAGAGGAATTTAACAATTTTTCGCGTCCCGTATTGTCCCTTTTTGAAAAAAATAATAGGGAGTTCATATTTCACTTGTTTTTACCGGAAACAACACCCTGTCCATGTAATTCTGATAGTGGCTTAATGGTGGCATAATGAGCTTAAGGCCTGTCAACTCACAATTCTTCTTCAAATGAGTACTGTTGATTACAGAACATTGACAGTGAATAGTAACAGAGTAGATATCAGTTAATTACTCGTAAAAATAAGAAAAACGAAAAACCGATTACGCAAAGCACTCATTGAGATTGTGCTTTGTATGACTTTTAAATGTTACACTCGTTCAACCACGGATATTCACTTGCTTTTAATACCTCACGCAGTCTGGGTTTACGATTATTTTTAATTGACTGCTTCATCAACTGAAAAAATTTACTATTTTATCAAACCCGGTTCAGTGGTTTTTGTTCTAGGTGCCAAAAACTATTTCTTCATAAAATACCAAATATACACAACCTTTGAACCATTCTTAGCTCTCTAAGAACAATCGTGAGACTCTGCGTGGTTCATTACAATCGGTTAATAAACTATATACGAGTAATAAAAAAAAACTCCAGGCTACTAATTTATTACTTCCCAAATTTTGAAATAAACAGAATAAATATTCAACGATAGATGAAGTGCATCGTATGACTAATATAGTAGAGAAAGTACTAGAAGAAAAACAAGATTTTTAACAAAAGCAGACGTTTGCGCCAAAACCATCATTGGGCTATTTTTCTTCAGAGACGGCGAAACAGTCGATGGGAATCGATATCGGTGGATGTTGGCTCATTATGTCTGCCCACAAATGTGTGAAAAAGGTCTGGGCGGTTACTGGTTTCAACAAAACGGTGCGCCAAGCCACACGGCAAATCAAACAATGCAGTTTCTGCAAGGAAAATTCCCTGGACGTGTGCTGTCAAAAAATGGAGACATTGACTGGCCACCCAGATCTCAAGATTTGATCCCTCCGGACTACTTTTTGTGGGGTTATTTGAAAAGCAGTGTTCGCCAGCAAGCCTCAGACCATTGACCAGCTCAAGGCAAACATTCCTGCGAGATGCTCGAAAAAGTGATGGAAAACGCAGCAAAAAGGGCACATTTTGCTTTAGTCAATAGAGGCGGCCACTTGATTGTTGTTACTCGTATATTCAAAAACTAGTCCAAATATGGAAATCGTTTTTTTTTTTTAAGTTATTCAATATTCACATACCGACATAAAAGATGGCGCACCCTGATATTATCCCGGCGCATTCAGACTGAATTGTCGGTCCGTTGTACTACCAGGCAGAACTCCTTTTGGTGTAGTATTGGAGAAACTTGGATTTCTCTTTTATGATCGGATGGCTGTGGTGGTTGTTCCTCGTCCGGGCTTGAACCTTCACAGTTTTCAATGAGTGGTTGATTATTGGTAGAAAATATTATATACTTCAATTTGAGACGTCACATAATAACGAAACAAAAATGTTTCTTTTTTTTTGCTTGGTGTAAGTACTCGTACACATGAGTATCTTCGTAGTAGCCAAAAAAGAATGGCTCTCTATAAATAGGTAGTTTTAAAAGTATCCTTAAAACCAACAAACAACTTTCTTTCCTCTGCCCTGCAACTTTGATTTATTAATATTGTTCTTCTATTTTTAACCGAGCCAAAATAGGTGAAAATAACTCATTGCAATAACAAACACGAACTACAATGCTGTTGACTTCTCTGCCATTGACTTTGAAGTCGACCAATAGAATTCTTAAGATTGTTTCTTGGGTATAGAAGAGACGGTGGGCATGCAATTTATCCGACTTGTGCCAAATTTTTTCTGTCGTCGGTCGACCGAGTATATATTCAACTCTGTCATTGACCTCAGGCTGGATACAGCTTCAGGGTCATACACATAAAACAAGAGCAAACGTTGTCAAATGGAAACACCATACTTTTCTGAATGTAATTGCGATATTGTAATATTTATCTACAGGAACAGAGAACATAATATGAATACAGAGCGCAAACTTTGTCAAATTATTACGCTAAATATGTTATGCTTCGTATCACCTATAATTACGAATCAGTTGAACAACAACACTAATGGCTGTTATTTTAAAATATTTTTAGAAATATATTGCGAAAAGTATTCTTTTAAAATGAGTACGCCAAGGCTAATAAAATAAGAAAAAAAAAAAAAAAAACACTGAAATGTCTACTCATGAATCTTCTAGCAATAACAATAAAATTAAATTATAAAATTTGAATGACTGCATAACCAAAAAGGTGGACTTTGCATTCAGCACCCTAATCAAATTATCGATCACTTGGATACAAAACAGCAATGCGTTAATTTTCACAAATTACGGGTCAGTGACTGGTTTCAAAAATAGCACGCCCTACATAAACTAAACATATGAATGTATGTTCATTTGAAAAATTTCTGTTTTGATAAACAAAATATACTAGATTAGATATAAAATGTTTTTTCGTGACGCTTTTGCCAGTATTACTCACACCACAAAGCATGCGAATGGCTTGCCATTGAAAATTTTATATCATATGTTCCATAAAATTCACTTCGACGAAAAGTAGGTATCTAGTATCAAGTATGGTTCTCTGAAAGTATTTATACAATTTTAAGATTTTTTTTCTTTTTTTTGTCGGTGGAATTGGCGGCGACTGCCTTGTGTACGAGAGGAAGAGCGTATAGTTGATTATTATTAGCAATTTAATAATTTATAGCTTCCAATATTATTCACGTGAAACGACTGATATCGCGTTTAGGAAAATCGACATGAAATAACTATTCAACGGCAGGTGTTACCCGTATTTTTTAAAATTAATAGCTCAACGTTATGATTTCATCCACGACAATTAAATTAACAAAAAAAAAAAAAAAACTCTTGGAAAGTTCCATAATTATAGAAAAAATATATTTGCGAACTAGCTACACAACAAATATGGATAGCTTTTAAGGGATGACAACTGATAACAATTTATTATTCATAGAACAATGGCTGGTTCCCTACAATGGAACTCAGGCAACAAGTCTGCTTACCCCAGATGGTCGAACTCCCAAAGGTATCAAACACGTGCTAACCGATACAAGGCACGCATGCAATATATTGGTAGTCTGTGCGTTTAGACTGTCTACAACCCTTTACCCCAGTAAATTTATATCAGTCACCGATAAGCAGAGAAGGGGATAGTAGATTTAGATACCATTTTCGACAGCTATGAACAGCTTTTGACCTCTCCAGCGACAATACCTCAGTGGCCGAGATGGCTAGTGGGTTGCGCCAACGACCCGAATACAGTTTTTGACCGATTCATCTACGATTCGAGTCCCGGAAAGAGAAATATCTTGTCAATTTTTTTCATTAATTTTTTCAACTAAGTTCTTCCTGTTTTTTTTTTTTTTTATGAAAATGCAACTTTATTGCGAAAAAATGGTTACAAATGAATCATACAAAGTATTGCTCATCGCTAGCTACAACTTTTTCCCATCTTTCTGGCAGAGCTCGAATACCGGCAAAAGTGTTCATCTTTGACCTGATCAGCCAGACCATGTGCCATCGAAAGGAACAAGTAATAATCGGATGACGCAATATCTGGAGAATATGGCGGGTGGTGTAGGACTTCCCATTTGAGCGTTTCCAGGTAGGTTTAAACGGGCTTGCTAACGTGAGGCCGAGCGTTGTCATGCTGTAGAATCACTTTTTCGTGCCTCTGCTCGTATTGTGGCCGTTTTTCGCGCAGTGCTCGGTTCAATTGCATCAATTGAAGTCGATACCGTTCCCCAGTGATGGTTTCGTTGGGTTTCAACAGTTCATAATAAACGACATCGACCTGGTCCCACCAAATACACAGCATAATCTTCGCAGCGTGAATATTCGGCCGAGCCGATGACGTAGAAGCATGACCGGGCAGTCCCCATCACTTTCTTTTCTTTGGGTTGCTATAATGAATCCATTTTTCGTCACCCGTCACAATGCGATGAAGAAAACCCTTCTTTTTTTGCCGATGAAACAGTTGCTCACAGGCGAAAAAACGACGCTCAACGTCCCTTGGCTTCAAATCATAAGGAACCCAAGTTCCTTCTTTTTGAATCATTCCAAACGCATGCAATCGCTTGGAAATGGCTTGACGGATAACTCCTTGGCACGGATCCTCATCGAGCAATGCCTCCAATTCAGAGTCTTCAAAGGATTTTGGCCTTCCTTCACGCGGACGGTCGTCAACATCGAAATCACCTGCTTTAAAGCGACGGAACTAATCACGGCACGATGTTTCACTTAGAGCAGCAACTTCGTAAACTTTTTGGAGCTCTCTATGCGCTTCAGCCACCGTTTTCTTCGAATGAAAGAAGAAAGTCAACACTTCCCGCAAATGACGATTATTTGGCACAAAATCAAACATTTCCACACAACCAAAAGTATATGACGCCAAAACAAAATCACTAATGTGTCAAAGCAGTTGGTTTATCATATGCCTAAGCTCGGTTCATGACGTTTTGGATATGTCAAAATCGACCAGCACTTACTGCTGGAGCCATCTATTGACAAACAGCGAGAACTTAGTTGCGCACCTTGTAACAATTACTATTTTGACAAATTAGGCGTACAAGCTCTTTGAATTGAGTTTTTGCTCTAATGATAGGAAGAAATATTTGTTAAAGAATTGCACAAAAAAGAAAACAGACAGGGACCGAACCTGCGATAGATTTGGTTTCAGCAACTTAAGCAGTGTGAACAGACGTTTTGTCGTGGAGAAGCAGAATACCCTTACTCAATCTATGACTAGGCTTTTCTCTTTGACTACTTCCTTGAGCCGTTGTAAAACACAAGCATTGTATTGTAGATTGTAGATTGAAGAACGAGGCGGGAGCTAGTCCCTTATCACTGCGGCCACAGGGAGGTCTATTATGATGTCCTCTAATTAAAGTTCGTCCATGATGCCGGATTTAATGATGAATCCGGCTATGTCTTTGGATGCTCTAGCAGATATTTCTTCTGCTTTGAGGTAGAAGTTAACTAGGAAGCGATGACGTCCCAGTGGCAATGTAAGTGTTTTGCTGATTCTTCGTCTTCGTTGCACATTCTGCATACGTCGACTTGTGCTATTCCCATGGCCATGAAGTGTTTTTTAACTTCACAGTGTCCCGTTAAGAAACCTGTGACCAAACGAATCTGACTCTTACTTAGTTGTAAGAAATGTTTCGTTCGTAGGTGGGAAGCATTTGGCAAGGATTTGTTTGGCCTGTTTGTTACCTTCAGTTTCCATCCAGTAATGATACACTTTTTCTTTGAGCCAGTTTTTAATACTACTTTTTGCAGTGCTATTAGGTATTCCGCAGAATGGTCGTGGCATCATGAAGTTTGATGCGGATCCTTTTCTAGCTAGTTCATCAGCTTTTTTATTACCTTCATAACCGCTGTGGCCATGTACCCAAATGAGATGCACTCTGTTTGTGCTGGTCAATGTTATAAGCAGTTGAAGGCAATCAAAAGGTTTTGAGGTAATTCCATATGCCTTAATTGCAAGCAACACGGCTTGGCTATCTGAGAAAATATAAATGTTCTTATTGGTTATAGATCTGATTATCTTCTCCCGGATACAAAGCTCTGTTGCATGTATTTCAGCTTGAAACACTGAGCTACTTTCATCCATATCCGGCCATACATGGGAGTCTCTAGTACATGTAGGTTTATTCTGTTCCCACTTACTTCTATCTGAAAATGTAACCTTGAAGTTGTGGCTGAAGTTGAATTTCGGAAGACATTTGTCTGTTATACTTATTCATTCTTTTTTATGTCTTGAACAAGGTCAGAATGAATAGATCCTATATTCTTTTCATCCTCTGTAATGAGCATATAGGCATTAACCATAGCTTCTTTCATGATATAAAGATGAAGTGGTGGTAGATTTAGGATGACTTCTAGCGCTGCCGTGGGAGTAGTTCTCATAGCTCCTGTAGCACACACACAAGCTAGTCTTTGTAATTTATTGAGCCTGTCTTGTGTGTGGAACTTTGTTTGGTTTTTTGCCACCATACGGTTGCTGCGTATGTCTCGCTATGGCTGTATATATCCATAGAGTCATTTTGGAATTTAGTCCCCAGTTCTTGCCAAACGCAAGCATAGTATTCTCCTGTAATATTGACGCCATTCTCACTCAACAGACGTTGAACACCACGGCGAATCAAGAGCTGTTGCCCCGGACATCTCAAAAGAGTTCAGTCGATTTTGGAGCAGAGCCCTATTAGGTAAACTGGCTTCTTACGGACTACCAAAACAGCTCTATGGCTTGATGGTGTGTCATCCGACATCTTTGCTGTAAATGCTGTGAACACATCGTCAGAGATGAGACCAGATGAACTCATTAAATGAAGACCTTCAGAAAATCTTGCAGTGGGGAAAGGCAATCTTAATCGACTTCAATGCGAAGAAGATCAAATTTATCGCCTTTTACAGAAAGAATTTCGCTATGTGAATACCCTTATACCATTACAGGGTACGGGCGTTGTGTAGATAGACAGAGAGAGAGAGAAAAAGTAAGAAAGATTTGGTGTAGTGGTTTGAAACTCAGGTGGTATAAGTTTCTGTAAACTCCAAGGGTAGCTAGGGAGTATTTTTGGTTTTGCTTTTATTGTCGTTGCTCATGATTCACAGTATTTTTTCCGCCCACCTGATATCATCACGATCAAGTTGCATTTTCAGCCATATGACCCACCCTACTGCCAGTGTTATGCTTTCGCAGTAGAGTTGACTTAGCTTTCGCAATTGAAGGACTTTTTTTATTTATTTCATGCGAAATAAATAGATGATTCTTGACATCAGGATTTGAACCGCGAACCAACAGCGTGACAAGCGATAATGTTACCACTACACCATGACCACCCTAAATCAGTGCATGAAGTTAAGGTGCCTATGTAGAGGAAAGATATACTTTACAGCATAACAGTTCCTTATCCTTTAAAAAGCACAAGTTACACCAAGACTTGAGTGTTGTCTTCACGAGTCCGGCCCCAAAACATTCTCTTCATCTATTCGACAACAAACAGAGGCAAATAGTTCGCTTAATTGATGAACTCGTACAAATGTGCAATCTCATCGAAGACTGGTAGCAAACCTATGCCTGTTTTATAGATATGTTCTACTACGGCAAATATTCTGAAGACCTCAATGGAATGATACTGAGAAATGGGAAATTTGAGCATCCTCCTTGTCAGGCCGTCCGTGTCCTCCTGGCAATGATGCGAACATCTTTATATTAACATTCCTTCTGCTGCAGGACAACTAAACTTTGGAATTCACTCCCGGGAGACATATTTTTAGAAGCTTTTAGTCTCTAGCTATTCAAGAGCAGAACCAACTGGCATCTCGGGGCGCTGTCATAGCGTTATAAGTTCGCATTTCCTGCGAGATTAAAAAAGCCACCGCCGTAGCCGAGGTGGCTAAGGCAAGATGGCGAGATGGCTTCTTTGTGCAATTCTCCAAAAATAATCATTCTTTGCATAAAGACTTTGGTTCATCCTGCGTATTTAGTTAAGTTTAGTAGGCTCATTAAAAAAAAACTCTTCTTTATGTTGCGTATACGCAGTGGAGATATTTTCAATAATCCTATAAAATAAGAGTAAGAGTGGGTGCCGTGACTCAGTCGTTAAGTCAGCGATTACTGAGCGGGAGATTCAAGGTTCGAATCTAAGCAAAAACAATTTGTTTACTCACGGTCCCACCTCTCGAGAACGTCTGACAAACATTCGAGAATAAAATTGTCATGAGAAACTTCTCTCAATCGAAAAAATTGCTTTTCGGAAACGACATAAAAATCACAAGCATTCGTGCGGCGCACAGCACGAGTACCTGCGTGAAGCTAGGCCATGTATTGGGCTGATAGCGCCAAAATATTCATTTATTTAAGAGTAACGCGATTGAATCGCCACTTGCAATATAGTAGTACGAGTAAACATATAAATTAGAAGATTTTAACCTGCTGTGTTTCCGCTGTATTCAAAGATAAAAAAGTAGATTGACATTGCAATTCTGAAAATTATTCATAGGGGTAGTTCTCGGCTGATAAGATTAGTAATCTAAAGATAAGTCATATCAAGATAAGATCTATCAATCAATCTTATGCAGAACTCTTGATAACCGTGCGCTGCAAGTGTACCTATACAAGAAAAGTTTTCTACGTCGAGTAAATTTATAGAGGAACAAAAAAAGAAGCCAAGTAGGCCAGTTAATAAACAGAAATTATTACTTCCTCACAAGCTGTACTTAATATTAATTTGTTTGATTAGATGTCAGGAAATACATTGTAATCTTGCACCCTCTGAGAAACACAGATTTTGAAATAGGTAAAAAAAAATGGGGGGCGTTATTCCCACTAGCAGTTATTTCAAATAACCTGTAGACTGTTTTAGAGGAATACAAGGTGAGTTTGTTAAAAATCGTTTTTTTCGGAAACGATAATGATATTCCAAAGAATATGTCTGTTTTTGTTTCATCAAAATCGGCCGTTCCTCTATGTGGTAACAAACAAATATACCTGCATAGTGCTAAAAACAATGCCCTTCCGTAACCGGGTGAACAAAACAAGATTTTTTTCCTTAAGTTCAATTGCATTCAAAAGCACTGCACTGCACTGATACGAATTACTTAAGCTTGCTACCCTTGTTCTTCTTCAATTAGATGTGATGAAATAACAAAATTAATTTTTTAATCGGATTTTCTCTTGCGGTCAGCTCTTCAAAGGTAAAAATTGCTTTTGCAAAGAAATTTGTGACCTTATAGTACTTTTCCAATTCGTGCACACCTACATAATCAATTTCGTTTGATTTTGAATACGGTATGCGTGTTCCAACTCAAACGAAGGTCAGCACAGGGGTGGATATCAAAAATCGATAATGAACGTCTCGATATGCATACACATGTACACACATAATTTCGCTATAGTATGACGTATAACAGTGATATTTCTAACTTCTAGTCATGTCATAAATACTGGTACACATTTAAACGCACTCATCGTGAAACTAGTATTGAACACGTCCATTCTATATTGACAGGTATTCAATGTGACATCTATAAAACATTTACCCAAAACACTAAAAAAACATTTACTCAAAAGTCGTTCGTAAATATGGAGTGGGCGATATTGCAAACCGTGGTGCGTTAATTGGCCTTCACAAGTGTAATATGGAAAGAGGCGATATTTTCCGGACCTTGCGACCGCTTGGAATCACTCAGAATTTTGTGTATTGAATATTTGAGGACACTGGTGTAGTAACTGACCGTTAAACATCCGGACGCTCTCGCACTGTCAGAACTCCACAGGCGATCAAAGCTGTTTAAAGCCAGGATTAATCGAAAACCGCTACGAAAACAGAAATCCATGTCTCGTATTATTAAACAAGATTTGTGACTCAAGCACATATAAAAGACACACTGGCCACTTACTTACAGCTCAATTAAAGCAAAAACGGAATCAAATCTCTACGCCGCCAGTACGCGCAAAATGGTCACTGGAAAATTTTTTTCACGGATGAAAAAATGTTTAGTATTGAGGAATCGTTCAATAAGCAAAATGACAGAGTCTATGCCCGGTCAGCCAAAGAAGCATCAGAACTCATTCCTCGAGTTGAACACGTCAACACATATGCCAAAAACAACACAAGGGTGGCTCCAAAACATATTAGAATCCTTTGGATTAAAAGCTCTATTTTAGAGGCGATGGCTTGGTCTACAATTTCCAATGAACGTGCAGCGATCGATGAGTGGCCAGAGCGACTCAAGGCCTGCATAAATAAATTGTCACTGCCATTTCGTTCGTTTTTATTTCATCAACAAAATTGCGTGTACCAGTATTTATGACTTTACTAGGTAGACACTACGAGTATTATGTGGCTATATGAAATGAAAGAAGTAAAGCTGATTGGTAAGGGTGAGGGTGAGATACGAGTATTCACCATTATTATTTATTTATTCTTTTGTAAATAACGTGGGTTAATAGCGTTGGTGGAAAGATGGAAGAATATTGTGGGTTGTGTTTCCTGTGAGACATATTTGTGACTTGTTGCTTTTGACACCGCCATGGGTGGAACTACCGCAAACTACAATATTCTAGCTTACACAAAGAAGAAAGCAATTACATAAACCAACCGTCCGAGTTATATACCAGTTTAGGGCAATGTAGGCTTTAAAGATAAAGACTAAATGATTGGTCTGACTTTGCTTGTGATAAAGTTGTGTTACGTAATAATAATGAATATTTTTGGTTGCGTTCGGTTTCAAGACATAAAAGTCAGCTTTCAACCCGAAACTATTAAGGGACCTTAACCTCTTAAGAAAGTACACACACCGTCAGAGAGTAGTGAATCCTCTTTTCACATTTTAGTGGAATGCCCAACTTTCTTTCGTCTTCGAAAGTGAATATTCGTTACTAAAGTTGTTCCCTTGAAAAACTTCGCTGTCATCCTTGGCGAGAAGATTCACTTCGCAACGACCTCTGGAGTGAAAAATACTTTACATTTTATCAACAGACGTCCGACACAATAGAAGAAAAAAAAAGTACCAGAACTGCTCAAAATCTCTCTTATATGTGTGTATACCAATCTACTCGAAACTATGCGTGGCAATTTCTCAATTCTAAAGTAAAAAGCTAATTAAACAGCAACCAATATTTTACGTGAAATAGTAGCGTGTAGTAGGGAGTTGGGGAGTTGGGGAGTTAGCAGTTAGATGTGCAATCTAAATTTGCCAACTAATTGTAGTGTGTGTAAGGCACGTACATATGAATATACCAAAATGGTATAAAAAGGAACACTATGGCTTCAACACGGTGTCTATCTGTCTGTCTATCCGTCGGTATACCACACGCTTGTAACTCTTGAACTGTTCAAGTGGCTAATAAATATGATTTAGATATTTATACCCCGCCTCTTACATCTTACCCGCACTCCATCCAATTTTGACAATTTTTTGACAAACATGCTAATTAAATTTCATCAATATTTTTTCAGTGGTTCTCGAATGAGCCGTGTGAAAATAAACAAACAGGTAGACATGGAGCAAAAAGTGTTTGTTTTGGTCTGACTCTTACAAATACGATCGTGTATACTACTGATCTCCCGATTAACGAGGAGGCCAAACTATGATGCAGTTAAAATAATAAAACACTAATCACGGGAGGCCCGACTCGCACTTGATTTTTTTAATTTTATTTTTCTTGTATCGTACAGACGAATGTTACCGCTACACAGAAAGCGCAACACTGCCATACCGTTAGTTAATAAACCGATGATAAGGCATCTTACAGAATAGTGTGAGTAAACAGGGAGCTGTTAAAATAGTTTTCAACGTGTTATAGCGCAACAACTGCGCGATCTGACGATTGTCAGAACTGGGATACCGACCCGGATAAACCAATTATTAGATGCGAGTGCTACCATTGGTCCATTAAGAGTTCTTTATGCCCCGAAGTTGTCGATCCATATGGCTCATTCCACGGACGATTGCGCAACGTTTTCCTTAGCTTCAAAAAAACATAAGTTTGGGTTTAACTTTTGTTAAATTAAGAAATAGTCAAGTTCTGGGTTTTATTTTTGTCTATAAAATGTTACTGAAATAAGTTTCCACTTGTGTTTCCACATATACGCTGATGATCTGCAGCTGTAAATTAATTTTCGCCTTAGTCTGCTAGACAACGCAATCTACTACCTAAGCCAAGATTTAAGCTCGATTACCCTCAATTCACTTAAATCTCAAGCCAAAATCAAATCTAACTTCTTCTAAGCATCGATACAACGTGTTCTCCAGCAGTATAGCATATAGCCATAAAGTTGAAACCTAGGTGTCACTTTCAACTTGATCTGATCATGTCAATTGCATCGTATTCAAAATTGTGAATCGCTATCTATTCATTTCGAGGTTAGGATTTCACATGCCTGCCATATGGCATCTGTCAAATCATCTGTCATCCAGAGTAACAGGTTGCTAGATCTTGCCTTGCCACCTTTTACAATATGAAGCGTTTAACCACCGTTCAACGTAATAAAATTGTTGCATCTTACTACAAAAATAACAGTTCTATAATATCTGCGTCTGTAAGTCGACGTCGATTTTTCGAACAAAATCTTCATCAGCGATGAGGCTCATTTCTCACTCAACGACTACATAAACAAACAAAATTGAAGAATTCGGAGTTCTGAGAATCCGCCGGAATTGACGTGATCGGGCCGCATTCTTTTGAAAACGACGAAGGCACCACTGTTACGATGAATTCTCTGAGCTATGGTTCTTTTTGTGGGGCAAACCCCAAACTTTGGAGCACTTAAAAACCAACTTTCATGAAGTTATGGCAGTAAAAAAAATGTAATTAAAACTTTTAACTTTTTATTTTATTTTAAATTGAAATCCTAAAGCACAAAATGAATAACCCTGTTATTAATAAGATTATTAATTTTGCTGATTGTAAATATTTCCAAGTTGCGAGTTATTTTCATGTTAAGGTGCCTCCTCAAATCGAAAACTTAATGTAGCTCTTAAATATTATGCTAAGTTAATTTTTTCACTAAGAAGATCATTTGTCGGAGTACAGTCAAAGGATACTGCAAGGAGCACTGAATGAACATCTTCAATAAAAAAATATTACGACATTCCTAAAACAAATTATCGCTTCGGTACCTACGAGTATATGAAAAAATAGTTCCCTCAATCGTTGACAATAGTCACACCACGCCATACTTATCTTACATCTAAACGACAATTGTTTTTCTATACTGCAAGCATGCGGAACTCACTGCCTTTAGAGATAAGACATTTAGAGGGAATGGAAAGGTTCAAACGTGATGTTGCAAATTATTCAAATAGTTAGTAGACCCTCATCTTTTGTGTCTGTTTTTAATGTATTATTTTTAACTTTTTTTTTTTTAATTTTTTATATAACAACAGAAAAAAGAATAAGAAAAATAAAAATATAATTTTTAATGACGAGGGAATAGATAGACTTAACACTGCGACCAAACCTTTTGTGTGATTACCCAATGCCTTATGGCAAAGTAACGTTAGACTTGATCTTGCAAAAGGTTTATGTCTCGAAGGAACCTGAGAATGCTCATTGCAGATGCAGGTACATACTCGTATGTTGTTTGCGTAAGATTATGCAAATTTAAAAAAAAAATGCTGTCAGCGGACTATTGTCGTACTTGATAGGGTCAGGTCAAACAGATACTTTTTATTCCATGCCCATTTGTTTGTATTCGCTCGAAAAGCGCTAAAGACATTTTGAGAAATTTAGTTTTGTAAAGTACCTAACACTGCCATCTACGGTTATCATTTATAAGCTACCAGTTTCTAGTTTTTAAACTAGCCCAATTTCAATTGTAACCAACTTCACACTCTAAAGAAAAGAAAACTGAATAAAAGAAAAAGGAGATGGAGACACTTCCGTCTGAACGTTCACGTGAAAGATCACAAAAAGGGAAAAATTTGTTTTCTTTTTATCCAATTATAGTTTATATGTATGTATAGGTATGTCCTGATATGTAGATCATTTCGTTTAAAACTCATCAAAATCGGATCAAGTCTGATTGAAATGTGGGGGCGGTATTTCAAAAATCTTTAAACCATGTTTATTAGCCGCCTAACTCTGTAACCCCAGAACGCATTTCAATGAAATTTGGGTTTTGGACTTATACCGACACGTTTGTAGTGTCAGTTGAAAATAATTGAAATCCTTTCTCATACGCCTAACTTGAGAACCACATAACGGAGCATTGTGATGAAATACGTTTTTATGAAAATCTATTTTGTTCCATACATAATTGAACCATACCAATATTATCATAATAAAAAGAAATGACAGTAATTTCCTAAATAATTTGTGTTTTATTCAAAATCAACATCGGCCCTTAAAACTTAACCACCTTTAATATACCTATTTAAGTACTTAATTAAAAACGTTAGTCCTTGAATATCCGTCGTCGTTGAATATTATATTTTTATTTTAAAGCTTAACTATTTCTTAATTTAACAGTTAAAACTAAACTAAGTAAAAATTTTCAAATTTAGATTGTCTTCGTAACTTTGACATCTATTTTCACGCTAGGGTGTCGTTCAGAACCCCCTATATAAATTGGGAGATTAAATTCTCATGAGATATACTCTTGAGAGTTCGACTTGAGTGAAACTGTAGATGCAGTTAAGAATTACATCTTTCGAGCTCTTTCGCTGACGCCTACATTTTGAAACTTAAGATCTACCCAGGGTAGCAGTGACACAGTGTTTTCTAGAGTGCAAGTATTAGTAGGTGCACATAGGGCTTGTTCAGATTATCAACTTTACGGGCATGTAGCTACACATAGCTTACCAACATATTACCCTGACCTAGAGTTCATTTCAGACTCGTGATCGAAAAAATTAAAATAAATACCCCCGTCGAACAATGTGTCAATTATCTAGCTTTGACACAACGAGCTGCCACTAAACATGTGAAGAGTTATCCCTTCCCATGCTGCCGGTAATCGGTCTCTGCTCGTGTGACGTCTTGAGGATTTTTCATTCTCTCATCCATTTCTTTCTTTCATATTCCAAAAGAACATGTGCCCAATCGGCGTCTATTCACGTACGCCGTCTGAAAAAAAAAATACAATTTTCTTCTCATTTCTATGAAGAATTCCTTCCACAAAATGTGCGAAAAAAGTACACTTATTCAGATGCCAAAACCAGTTTGTCAGACTCTACGTGGATGGACAAAAAAAAAAAAAAACGACTCCTGACCTTGAAACAATGTTCTCCCGGTTGTTGCTACAGGCATACAAAAAAGAAAAAAACATTCTAATTACCTTATTCAGCCGGGGATCCCTGAGATGATCAATGCCCAGCACCTGTGATGGACAAATTACATCACCGACCACTTCATGATACTGCCGCGTTACATCGAGGCCACATGCCGCGCTCTTTTGACTTGCTGATGTAATTGCACCATGCCGCGCTACAGAGCAGATTTTTGCTACATTATTATTTAAGCTGAAACGAGAGAACAAAAACAGATGTAAAGATGAATCGGCAGAGAGATAAAATATACGCAGGCCACAGACTGTATGGAACATCCGATGCTGTAAAAATCTGTTGTTACCCGCCTACACCCCCCTGCGACCCATATAAACTCTATAGCCATAGATAGCGTCAAAAACATAATCGCCTCAGCAATTACCCTCGCACTATACTTTTCGTCATCTGGTAGTGGTGGATCTGGTTTTCATCACATCCGTTGTAGAGCAGCACTCAAATGCTGTTTCGAACAAAACAGCTGATTTGCACTATGAGCGGGCATTCTTCGCTGCCAAATTTTAAATATACACGGCGCGGTCATTTTCTAAGAATTTTTCTGTACAAGAACTCGAGTGAGTCGAGGATCCATAAGCCTTTCGAAATATAGTAGACGCTAAATTTAGAAGAGTCTGCTCGCCAAAGGTAGTGATGCCTTGTGTCGGCCGATTTCGATTTCATAAATTTTATTCATTTTTCTTGTTTTGCTAGAATTTCGTGATTATGCAATTTTGTAGGGAAACTTTAGGACGGGACAAGACGACGACAGGTTTACCCCGATGCCCCAATGTCTGGCAGCGCTTCTAATGCGTGTAGCTGCATGTGCGCCCCAAACTGCCACTACTCTCTGCACAACCTACGCTATTACAACAAACCACCAACCAAACCAACCACCCCTCGCGCAGGGGTGGAAATCGAATCGACTGAAATTCTGTATCTACTTGAAATTGGATGAGAAATTCTACCTCTCGGGGAGGAGTTACATAAAATTTTCTACATTTTTTCGATAAAATGAAAAACCCGTTAAACAAAAAACCAGCAAGTGCAATCAATCAATAAATATTTGCCAGAGTCTGGAATTGGATGTATTAAAGCAGGTTCCAATGGGAACCGAGGAACGACACTTACATTGGACGAGTAAACATGATTTTATTTTAATTTCACTGTTATGAGATCGTTTCATTCAATTTTTAATTGATTACTTTTTTGTTTTTGATTTTACTTGGGCTTCGTTTTTTTTATATTCTATAGCACTTAAATCCACGGCCTGACGGCTAAACGAGCAGCACAACGACAAATTAACCAAACGAACACGACGAATCCAGATTTTCAACTGAAAAACCTCCGTACGAAACAAAAAAGAGTGAACAGAGAAATAAAATTGTGCGCGAACTGGCATTATAAAAGGGAGAAACGATGACGTTTTACCGATTGTTCGATTCCGTACAGTGGAGGGTAAAATAATAAAACGGGGGTGGATATTTATGTATGCTGAAGCATAGATCTTTTCGACAGCTTGTCAAAAGTCATGACGTTTAAGTTATATGGTGCCTTAGTTTCTCATATACAGTAGTGTTTAGCTAGACTAATCCTATTATCGATAGTCAACGATAGTTCTTTTTTAAATATCGATTATTTTCGGCTTACGAAGACCCCATCGCTAATGGATTGTATTGACAGGTGACGTTTTTCTCTTGTTCTTATCTATCTAAGTGTTGTAGCGAGAAATTTATTTGCTACGTCCACCCCCACATTTACACGTTAGCGCTAGTAACGGAAACTTTTCGTAGCCCTGTCATCCTGATACAAAAAGTTGTTCTGCTACTTTCTAGCTGAGTGCTTGGAACGCGCCTATTATTTACTTCTGATAAATAACTAAAAATGGTTAATTAAGCGATAAAAATTCATAGATTTTTTCGCATAATGCGGTGTAGTTTTTGATTTGTGAACGTGTAAAAATAATAGTGCTTTTCCCATAAAATGAAAGTGAGATGTTGTCTTGTCTTGCAGGAATCCAGGGAATAGGGCTGAAATTGACATAATGTGGGGTTCCATATGTCCAGAATTGCCACGGATCGCCAAGAGAATGATTCGAGTTCATTTGAAAGTGTAATTAAATGCAGAGCTATTCATTTGGTGCTTTAGGATTTTAATTGAAAATAAAATAATAAGTATTAAAGATTTCAATAAAATGTGTTCAATGTTTCATATTTTGGACTATGCCATAAATACAACATCGGTTAAATGTCCTTCAGGGTCTTTTTGAGGTAATTTACGATGACTGTTCGGCATATTTCGGGCTGCCCCACAAAAAGAAGTCCAACACAGTCAGATGACACGATCTTGGTCACCAATTGATGTCGCCAAATTTCAAAATTAAATAGCCGGGAAACTTTTCGTTGCAATAGAGCCTCGTCTGTTGGAACCACATATCGCTCACATCAATGTCTTCAATCTCAGGCCAAACAAAATTTGGTTATCATATAACCATAGCGCAGACAATTCACAGTAATAACGGCGCCTTTGTCGCTAAAAAAAAAAACATACGGCATCGCGCCGCCAGTCCACTTCCCGCACCAAACTGTCACACGTGGTCGACGTAATGACCTCTTAATGTTCACGTTTCAATTTTCCGAACCGCAAATTCTACAATTTTGTTTCTCTAAGTCGCCGATGAGCGAGAAATGGGCCTCATTGCTGAAGAAGATTTTGTTCGAAAATTCGGCGTCAACTTATAGATGCAGAAATATTACAGAATTTTTATAATAAGATGCAACAATTATAATGCATTAAGCGGTGGTTAAACGATCCATGTTGTAAATTGTCAAGGCAAGAACCAAATTCCTGTCACTACGGATGACAGATGTCGTATGGCAGGGTTATGAAATCCCAACCTCGGAATTAATAACCTCTTAGTTTAATATTATGTTGAAGTGTGATTGGGAGCGAATGAACGGGAAAGTCATTTCTGAATAATGTGTCTGGTGAGAGCAGTTTATTTGAGGTTTATCTGTTGAAATGGAGAAATTATTCATTTCGTCATCATTTATCTATTTGTGGAATATGCCGAACATCCAGCGAAAGCATAAACATAACTTTACAACATTTTGTTTGTCAAACTTCAAATAAATTGCTCTGACCAGGCGCATATCTTCTTCAGAAATGACTTTCGAATTCATTCGCTTAAACTTTATAATTCTTTTTAGTGAGCTGGAATCATTTTCTAGGTAGGTATTTCGGTGGGTATTTCGACGAATCGAAGCCCACATTTTGCCCATTTCAACCCTATTCCCTGGATTCCTGCCTCTCACAATACAACACTTCATTTTCATTTTACGGGCAGAGTGCTATTATTTTTACACGTGCACAAAGCAAAAACTGCACTATGCATATATATTTGTGCAATGCATTATGAGAAAAAATCAATATACTCGTATTTTAATCACTTTAATAACTAATTAATTACTTTTAGTTATTTTTTGGAAGTAAACAATATACAAAATGGCGGCACCTGGTAATCGAAACTACGAAATAGCTTAAACGTCAAATCGCGAAAAGGTCTATAGACTTCTGCTAATAAAAGGTGTTCCAAATGACAGCTATGCAAATATAAAAATAAATATTTTGTTGGCGTGAAATGCAACTGTTTCAGTATGTTGTAGGGCAACCGAACTTGACTACTCCACAACCACCATGCTTAACAGTTGAAAGTAAATTATCTTTGTTAAGTGCTGTACCAGGTTTTCTCCACACAATTTTCCTACCTTTAATACTATAAATGCAGAATTTACTTTCATCGGTGAATATCCCTTTTTGCCAGAAGTCGACAGGCTTATTTATGTGTTCCTTAGCATATTTAGGTCTCTTTTGCCGATAGACTCTTGATAAAAATGGTTTCCTGCATGCAACACAACATTTCTAACAATTTGTGGCGCCGGAATTTACAAATTTTTTTTCACGAAACCAATTAAACTGCGTCTTCTATAATGGATAACTTTGAAGAGCGACCAGTACGAGGTTTTGAAAGTAAAATTCCGGTTGATATAAAATTGTTTATCACTCTTTGAATAAACGAATGTGTTCTATTAAATGTTTCCAATTTCTCTAAAACTTTTGCCTACTCTCCACAATTTAATAATAATTTCACGTTCGCTTAAACTTACTTTCCGACCACAAAGCACAACAAGGAATGGTTTATTGCAATTTAAAACTTGCTGACGAACCTTCAGGAAGTTTATCAACTGATTTTGACATATAGTTCTCCAATAGAAGATTTAAGATATTGAGCCGTAGGCAACTGACTTTTCTATGTAGTTTTCCTCACATTTTTCCTTTCCATGTGTTGTTTTGGTGTACTTTTATTTGGATTTCTTTGGTTGACGTTACGGAATTCCCTATTAGTTCATGAATTCGAGACATTATGATTTTATTTGAATGTGTAAGTAAATATTTTTTCCTGGAATGTACACAGACTTTTTCTAATGAGAAGGTAAATTGCTGTATTGTCTTCTTTTATACTAAATAATATTAGTAATGTGAAAATACATTAAACATATGGAAAAGTTTTAAGTAATTTGTCGAGCACAACTCCGTTCTCACATACAGGATTCAATTAGAACGAAGATGCTTTAAAACTTATTTCAGACGAAAAGCAGACAGAATGTTCTAATTTTTTTTTTTTTTTTGTTAGATGATTTCATTGGGGAGCCTTGAGGGAGAATATTATTTTTCAAACACACTTTTTCAGGATTAGTGGGGAAGCGATATGAGACAAACTACTTGTTACTTAGAGAAGAAATATAATATCTCGTAAATTAATGAGAATATCGAAATCAGATTGTCGCTCTAGATCCGGAAATGGTCTATTACCATGATTTTTGTCAAGACTTTGCTTTGGGTTTATTACTTTAGAAAGGCGAAGATGGTGACATTCACTTTTCGCAGACAATCCTGCACTAATAGCACAAATTTTAAATCTTTAAATCGAAAATAATATTTCTACTATTCTCTTTTCAGCGATATATCCCATGAGTGTTTTTCAATCAAATCTTACTGTCAAGTCAATTTCATTGTTATATTTAACTGTTTTTTCTGCGTTTGACGAAGTGAACTGCTCACTCTTCCCCTCTTCGGTTAAGTCAAATATTTCCTTAAAGTTCAACAGTTTGGTACTCATGTCATGGCCCTCAATCTATAAATTCTAACCTTTTGGCATAGATTTATGTTCTTTGTCGGTTATTCACCAAGAACTAGACTGTGAATTATTGATTTGACGCAAGAGTCTGGCATTCCTGTCAACAGCTTGCGCTAAATCCTTCCAGTATGTAATGAAAAAGTGTACCTTATACGAAAAGAGTTGAAGAATGACTTAACGAAATATTTTGTTACTGTGCTGATTGCATTTGAAGTGCGATATATTATTTTTAGTACAAATAAAATATGTTTATCTGTCTGTCCACCGCTGAAGAATTTTTGATGAAATTTAATTTGTTAAAAATTGTCAAAATAGGATGAAGTCCATGTGATGTGCTGGGGATGAGGTTTAAAAGTTAAAATCATATTTAATGGCTGCCTAACTTAAAAATGTCTAGATTTTGATTAAATTTGGCTGACTTGCGCCGTAGCCTCACCGAAAAATGATCTAAATTGGGTGAAATCTTTAAATCATTTTTTTCTCACATCCAACTTCTAAACGTATTTTGATGAAATTTGCACCTCAAGCTAAATGGGATATCTAGATATATTTGCCCCAAAATCATCAAAACAGAAGAAAACAGGGGTGACTCTTAACTCCTTGCCTTACAACATTAATATTGACAAAACTGATCTTTCCGATACTTTTTGATCGGAATGCCAGGCCTTAATTTAGTTGATAGACCGGTAGGATGTATGGCTACATCTGACATCTCCCTCAATTCATACAATGGTTTGTATACATTACTGGTAGAGTTCGGATTCTAAGGTCCTAGCCATTCAATTTTCTTAAGATTGGTCTATTGACACACGTGACCATCGAACTCCCCTTCGATTTAGCGTAGTCTTACCTGGCGTTTCTACTTACATACCTATACATATATCTAATTTCAAAATTTCTGTTTCTGACCGGATCTCAGCTTCCTTTTCTTCTGATTCTTTGTGCATTTGAGAAGCTTACTGCCAACCCCAGAACCCATAGATGTTACATGTCGTACTGGTAAACATCCAATCTCCTCAAATTAACCTTTACCCCCCAACATCCAGCTTACACACTACCCTCTTCCAATGCGCCCATGAAGTAAGACTATTGTTGTACAAATTGACAAAAAAAAAAAAAAACACTGTCCTAAATTTTATAAACAAAACATTTTATTGCCGCATTTGTATTTACATAATTCTAAAAGTGATTAACTACATTTTATCAGTAGTGGGATTTCACAACACTGATGCCTAAAAGATTGAAACCTTAATCTGTTCTTTACTCTGCCAATACGTGTCAAAGTAGTCTCAAACATTTATTGCAGTGTGATAGCAACAGGGTTGTGATAAGATGTATGGCACCTGTAAAAGATACATAGCTGATAAATACTTTATTATTATTATCAGGAATCTCTCCATACTTGTTGAGGTAAGTGAACACCCTCTACCTATCGCACTTTTAAGTGAAGTATTCTCTGTGGTGACCATCTTTGTTTCAAACTCATAGGATGCTTTGAATCCCGTTTTATCAAATCGATCGTTAGAATAGAAAGATATTCTAAAAAAGCGCCCATCAGATCGGACATGTATGTCATTCCTTTTACCACATGTTTTTGCAAATTTCCTGTCTGTGCTCATGAAATTCGAAAATTCTACATAGTCGCTTGCAGTTGAATCTTCACACCTGGTAAATGATAGAAGTTAATCGAAATTCAAATAAATGATTTCAGCTTTACGGATAGATTCCTTCGACATCGAAAAATGTAAATTTAATGTTAACTCTCTCGTCAGCTTGACCGAAAAAGTAATAGTTGCATTTCAAATTTTTCGGATAAGATCCTGGAAAGTTTGGCGAAGTAAACCAACCCGCCTTATCCACTGAACTGTTGTAGGCGAAGATGCAGTGACTTGACATTTGTCCTCCTGTTGTGATACCGAAATCTAAATGTGGAGGTAAGAATAGTGTTTGAGAGTAAACCTTAATGTGTCCAAAATACTTCTGACTTACTTTTGACAAATCTGTACTCAGCCTTGAAACCGCGAGTACCTTTTCCGATTCTTCTGCTCATGTATTTAAGTAACATCATTGACCCATCAGACATTATTGGTTTGGGAATTACTGAACCACAAAAAGTGTCTTCCAGTTCATATCTGCCACGCTGAGGCAGGAATAGTTGCAGTACATCTGCATTCTCGCAATCGCTTCGGTTGGTGTGCTTAGGCAAACTGAACTCATAGAATTTGATCTAAAAAGAAAAAGGGTTAATTATAGTCATATACGTATATTTTTCTACTCTACCTGAACTCTTTCAAGTTCCTCGCCTTTAAATTCGTAACGACATGTCAGGAATCCCGACTCTGAGTATAGAGGAGAGTTTATCGTGCCATTCTTGCTGTTTTTTGAGTCGAAAATTTTATCGCACTCGAATTCTGAAAGTAAATAATCAGACATATTTTTTTTAAGTTATAACGGTGGCGAAAATTTAAAAATTTTTTTTAAAAGATTTGGAATTAAGTAGTGCCCATTTCACTGCGGCCACTTATGTTTTATGAATTCGGCTAGATCTTTGAGTAGGCTTGAAGCTATGTATATCATCTGTTTCAGAATAGTAGTTACCTAAATAATGGAGACGTACGAGTATTCTGATAAAACAGTGGCAAAGTATAGCAGATGCTCTACTGTTTCTTCATCTTCATTGCACAATCTGCATATGTACGCTGTGCTATTCTCAAGGCCATTAGAACTCGACTCCACTTAGTTTCCATCCAGTATGGGTGAGATTAAGACTCGCCCTTCGACCAGATCTATCGAAAGTGATTTGTTCAGGTTGAGATAGAGTAGCTGCAAGTCTTTCTATCTGGGAGGAAAAAAGATGACGCAAGTGCAAGAATTCATATTTTCTGTTAAACACATTTTAAAAGTTTCTTTTCCAGTTAGAGACATTTTTGTGTTTTCACAAGTTCCTAATATTGTTTTACCAAAGTGTCTGGAAATACTAAGTTTTCTCTAGAGCCAAATAAAATTATTTCAAATAATTCATTTCGAGGTGTTTTCACTACATTTAGGTTATATTCGTTTGAAGAAAAGAATGATAGGAAGATTGAAGGTCTGCATCGGAACTTTTTCAATCATTTCGGGAAATTTGTTTCGTTAAACTATTTGACTAATTGTGAGAGTAATCTCGACCCTTACGACCAACGGACGCGACGCAGACGCAGATAGATTGAAATGTCATTGACGTGGAGCATGCAATAAATGAGGTAATCTCGACAGAAAGAACGCACTCAACAGAAACAAACAACAGAAAGCACAAAACTACCATTTGGATACTTAAAAAGTTGAAATTGAATCAACATTACAAAGTCGTGAGCGTCGCTTCCGTCTCGAAGTTGTCGAGTTTAACCGTTCTTATGTGTTTCCAGAGTACCACATTTAAAGTGAGAACATACCAAAAAGGTTGCTGCCAGTAAGGAATAGCATTAAAAGTTCCAACGAATTTAAACGTCGTTCCTTATTCAGGAATCACAATTTTGTATGAGAGAACATAGTGATCTCACTCTAGCTCTAGAATTAGCTGATGGTCATCGAGATTCCTTTTCTATTTTTCTGCGTAGCGTAATCACGTAAATCCACCATAAATCTCACAAGCACTGTATAAATTACTGGGCGTGCTCCACTTACGGATCCATCGGAAACCTCTGAGGGATCCTCTGTTCCACTTAATACCTCAACTGAGGAATCGGAAATTTTGTCGAATTTTCTGAAACTGCAATTTTTTGGATTCGTCTTCTCAGTTTAGATTAAGAATGACAAATAAAAGCCATAGGGTTCATTTGTGGAAGAGATTCTTGCAATATTCACAAATAGTTCTACTTTCTATGTATTTTATTGTATAATTATCTGAATATGATGTTGCTACAACAGAATAACCCTTTTATTTTTTCTTGAAAAATTTAAAATAGAGCCAGGAGAATTCGGATTCCACTTATCAAATATTCTTCGTTGAGAAATCGCAGGAAAATCTCTGTGTTACACGTAAGTGGAATACGCCTATTGATTTCTCAACCGTACAAACTGTTATACAGTTGCTAAACGAAATCACAGAATAAACAGTCCAAAGTATGACAATCAGGAATGACAGCTGCTATTGTAAATAAACTTCGCTACCGCAAAGTTGTGAAATCAACGTTTTCTTGTTCATATTTGTTAAATTATTTTGTATATTTGTTGTATATTTGTTTCGAAAATTTTACTTGTTAAAATGTCCATGAACAAGGATAATCTATTAGAAACATTCATAACTGTCTGTGATAGGGTAGCCGATGTCTCAAGCTACATTAGTAAATCGAACATTCTGCAGAATTTCTTTCAAAAGGTAAACGTGTTAATAAATTTTAATTTACCTCAATAAAATACCAATTTTTCTAGGGTATAAGTGGTAAGGGCTTTAAAGGAGATATCCATTTATGGGTAAATATGCTTCTACCATCGGACAGCCACAGGGTTTATAATTTACAGAACAAACAAATTATTAAATTATTCTCGAGAATATTTCGTACGTCTCCTGAGGACATGCTAATCGATTTGGAACAGGGTAGCTCCATAAAACCTCCGTCATATGTAATTTAAGCTCTACCTCCTTTTAGGTGATGTGTCGGAAACAATTCGAAAATATTTTGAAACATCGAACGAGGTAACACCGAGTGCAAAGAGTACCTTAACCCTGCAAGTTGTGGAGGAAGCTCTTATCAGTCTTACCAGCTCAGGAAAAGAAGATTATCAGGTTGACATATTCAGTAAACTATGTAAAAAGGCTACCGCTGAGGATTTGAAGATGGTAAGCTGCAGCATTTATTTTAGATGAGCTTCCCGTAATAGAGCTTTTCAACCTCCAGGTAATCCGTCTTATCAAGCAAGATTTGAAAATAAATGCCAAGGCTCGTCATGTATTGGACGCATTTGGACCAGAGGCGTATCCCGCATACCAGTCTTCAAGGGATCTCGATGCGGTTGTGGATCAATTTGCATCCAAAACTGCTGCCAAGAGCCCAGTAAAAGGCAAAAAGGTAAAGTACTCTCTTGGTTCACAGATTGTAGTCAGTTTTACTTTTAAATTGTATCTCTATTTACGAGGGCAATTTTTTAAATTCGTGGAATGAGATAGAAAGACACGGATATAAAGGGTGGGCCATCTGCTGGTATCTTTTTAAATTATATGCTATTTTGACTCTGACAGCTCTTTTGCGCTCCAAAAATTGACAGAAACACAGCATCAATATCTCTACGGTACGAAATGAATCGATATAATATTGAAAACTTATTTCCAAAGTGACTGCTGTGTTGACGAAACAGTGCGAATTTTGAAAAGAAATTTTGGTCAAAATAATGAACCAATCGTGCCTGCTGTACGCAAGTTTGTGAAGAAAGTTCTTGAGATTAGTATGCTAATTGAAAATACAAGTTATCCTCATGTTAGTCATGTGCGCCAAGCCGAGAAAATTGCTGCTGTTGCCGAAAGTGTGTGCATATACCTAAACAGTTCTCAGCAGCTGAGCACCAGCCTGAGGAGAATTATGCATAAAGACCTCGGATTACCCCTTTACAAGATCCAACTGACTCAGGAATTGAAGTAAAATGACCAGATGTTTCGTTATAGCTCCTCTGTTTGAGCTGTAGAGCAGCTCGAAATTGATGTCGATTTTGCTAAAAAAAATAATTTTTCCGGAAGAGGCGCATTTTCAAAACTGCCGCATTTGAGGCTCGGAAAACCCACACGTAGTCGAAGAGAAATGAATGCATCATCCGTTAAAGATCGATATTAGGTTAAAAATACAGAAAAGATTCAGGCAGTCAAGCACAATATTGATCGAGCTATTCGTGAAATAAAACCCCGAACCATCGAAAATGTACCGCAAAATTGTGTTGACAGAATGGGCAACTGCCAAGCCAGCGGCAGCCATTTAAATGAAATTATTTTCCATAAATCGCATATTCTAATGAGGTTGTGAATTATCCTACAAAGTTTCTCAAATTTTTAGACCAGGTGCCTCCGCATAATATAAGACTTAAAGTTGGGTGACCAATAATGTTGCTACAATATCTAGGACCGCCAAAACTATGTAATGGAAGAAGACAGCATTTAAAAGCTCCTGCTAAATGTTATCGAAGCGACAATACTGACTGGCAAGGCGAAAGGAGAAAATGTGTTCATCCAGATAATATGCCGTTCGACCTTAAAAGGCTTCAATTCCCAGTCGGACTGGCTTTCGCCATGACAATCAACAAGCCACATGGACAGTTACATATATGTTCCATGTTCCAGATTGGGCTCTCCAAAACTTTTCTTCATTTTCGCTCCCAGAAGCATTAACTTAAGATTTAATTTTCATAATTGTAAAGACTCGAGTCAAAAATGTACATTTTAGCAACACACAGGCTTTGATACTACACATTTAAATATTTTCTTCAACTTTGAAAAGAACAATGATGACGATTTATCACGACATAAAGCTTCACCTCGAGGAGTGAAGAGGGCTATTCATGCTTTTCACAACATTGAGTGAACACGGGCAAGTTTTAGGTTCCAAGTCTATTGTGGTTTGACCTATGGCCGCCTACCAGATTGACAATTGTACGAGTATGTAAAGGTATCCACAGTCATCTCCGGTTATAACGAACCTCAAGCCGATGTTCGTAATAGTCGATGGTTTCGAAACTATTGTGGTCAAGGGACCAACAGAATCAGTTCGCAGCACATTCTATCTTGAAGATGGTGTCTCATTTTGCTAAAGTTCTGCCTACACTGAGAAAGCTGAGCTTCATTAGGATGAAGTGACCTTTTTTCTCCAGTAAAATGTTTCTTCGAGAAGTAGACTGCTCATTAGGTGTACATAGGTTTAGACCACAGTCCCATTCTTGAACTAGGTTTGCTCTTGTACTTATAATATGCGTAAGTATTATTTTTGGTAACCTTTTTTCATCCAGAGCTATCACTTTGTCTATGTATTCAAAATACATCTTCAAAGTGTCCAGACAAATTCATAGGTGGCGTCCCAGTTTCTATGCAGACGAAATATACTCTTAATAAAGTAAGCTACAAAAGAATAATATCTCCACACTTGAGCTCCATATAAAAGTATTAAAACACTTCAACGCCTGGCGAAGTGTTCGGTGCATGTAATCTGCATTTACGTTTTTCTGGTACATGTTACGTATTCTATCGATCCAAACTAATTTTGGTAGTCATTTCACGAAAAAGATGGTATATAACTCTCTCTTCCTCTAGGCTACTGCTGCTTCTGTAGCTATTCAACTAATGACCCCAATCAGTCCAATGCTTGCGAGCGCCTGTCACTCGGTTGATGCAGCATTTAAGAAAAGCCCTGAGGGTCTCTACAGTGAAATCAAATACGACGGGGAACGTGTTCAAATCCATAAGCAGGGTAATGATTTTCGATTTTTCTCACGAAACTTAAAACCCGTTATGAATCATAAAATACGACGATTCGAGGAAATCATTCCAAAGGTGAGCTATAGCCTTCTATCTTCTGTAAAGAACTTTGTTTCATTTGTTATCCTTGAAGGCATTCCCTACTGCATCCGATTTAATTATAGATTCAGAGATAATTATGGTAAATACGGACACTGGAGAAATGCTGCCCTTTGGAACCTTGGGATCCCATAAAAAGCAAGAGCATAAGAATGCAGAAGTGTGCCTTTTCATCTTCGATTGTATCTACTTCAACGGGAGGGATTTGCGGAATGTGTAAGTAAAATAATTATAGTGTGTACCTTGTTATTATATGTAGTTTTCCTTTAGCACTTTTCGAGAGCGAAGAAAAATTCTAGAAGCAAATCTACAACCCATAAAATCGTATGCCCAATTGTCAGAGAGCCACTTCCTCGAGACAAAGAGTCAATTGGCTTTGATGACGGCAAAGGTGAGGAAGACTTGGCTGTCTGTGAATTTTATTTGTAGAAATAATGAATTATTTCAGGTTCTTAAGGCTGGCATGGAGGGTATTGTATTGAAAAGTGCCAACGGGCTGTATCAACCAGGTAAAAGAGGCTGGTTGAAGGTGAAGAAGGATTATCTATTCGAAGGTAAGACTACATCGAATCTGTGACATTATCCATGTACGTTCTTGTATACCTGTAACATCAGGACGGTGTGCTTTAGAGATTAATATTAAAGCCATGTCGTCTCGAACTTGGCCCTGCGGTTCGGAAGTCTTCTTCTCGGTTAGAACGTGGCTATCCAATATATATTCTCCATTCGCCCGCCTCACACATGGGGCCAACTATCCTATTTTACAGAATTTTCCAATGAGCTTAAGATCCGTTCTTGTTTCTTGCATTTCGTTATGCACTCGGCTAATAACTATTGACTTGTTGAGCATTAGTTTTGTTCTTCGAGTTAAGAATTTCGAACCCAGTAGCAGTGGCATACCCAGAGTAAATTACTTCTCCTCGAGGGTGCAAGTTCCAAGTTCTTGACATTGTATTCGGTGGATAGACGGTTTGATTGATTGATTTACGGTTCTTGTTTATCTCAACAACTAAGTTACGAAAAATGGTCTATTGTACTTTGACCTCTGAAGCGACATCTAGTTAAATTTTCTTACAGTCTTAATGTCGATCAGGGATAGAAGTTAAACTGAGTCCATTCCATCGTTCCATCGATCTTGTTCAGTGCGGTTTGCATTTTATTGAAAATTTCAAAAATGTTGCCGATAGAAGCTCATAAATCGTCGCAAGCACTTCTGCTAGCTTTGAATCAACTTACTTCGTCGCTTCTTTGAGACATCATGAAATGGATTTATCTGACAATGCTATCGGCGCAATCAAAGTTAGCATTACCTCAGGCTCGCTGAATGTTGACACCAAGATATATTCCTTTTTGCAACCGTTTTCGATGTTAATAATAAGAATCGCAGGAACTGTCATATTCTGACCGCTGGAGTTACAGATTTCAAAGGATGAAAAGGAGCATCTTCGGGCATTATCAATTAAAAAGGCTGGAAGTGACCCGATAGACATTCTCATAATTTTCAGTCAGAGTTTGGCTCAATTATCTCATAATGCCTTCCATAACTTATTCCACAGCTGTGGACTACAGAATTGTATAAGCATCGATGATGTGATTGTGTTTGATGCGATCATTAGGCTCGTGGTAGTTCAGTTCTCCTAGAATGAAAGAGCTGGCTCCAAGAAATCAGGTACTGCAAATATGTTTAGTCCTCTGACTTTCGGGATTAGTCGTTCTCATTACCTGATCTGGGATCAACTTTAAATTATTGAGTGGACTTGATCGTTTGCTTGATTTTCAACTGACACACCGCACAGACACTCCTCCTTTACCCTGTGATAGGTGAATTCTTTAACTCATGGTAATAGCTGTTGATTGTGATAGTTCTGGCCCATGAACAGATGATGCTTTGTTTGTGGATTTGTCCCTTTGTGGGTCGTGAGACATCTACCATTTGTCAGCGTAAGGCATGGTATAGGAGTTTTTCGAGTTTGTGTCGAGTTCATTGTCGAGCGTTATTCATATAGAGAATGAGTTAATTTAGCCATTATTTTAGGTAATGCAGAAGGGGACGTGATGTGAATTAAAATGGTGGACAAATGCTCACTTAGTCTTAATAGATTTTCGTCAGCAACTAAAAAATCTCTTCACAGCGTGTTGACGGAAACTTCAACTTCCAATACGCTCTAGATCACTCTGTTATTCGATGGCCACAATTTATCAACTTGTTATCGTTCCTTATCGAGTTGATAGTATACGACAGTGATAGTTTTGTAACATTAGCAGGTCGTCCACCATTTGTCCTCTTCCATTCTTCGTCGAATGTAACGAGTTGTTCTCTTAATTTCTAGGTAAAATGGCTGACACCGCTGATTTGGTTGTGCTCGGTGGATGGTTTGGCTCTGGAAAGAAAGGTGGCATGCTAAGTATATTTCTAATGGGTTGTCTTGATACGAAAAGCGGCCTGTGGAAAACAGTCACAAAAGTGCATTCTGGTCTTGATGATGCAACTATGGAGGAGATCCACGACAAACTTATGGACCAAATGGAACGTAGCAATGCCAAACAGCTACCTCCATGGCTGACTTGCAACAAACCTCTGTTGCCCGATTACATTGCAAAGTCGCCGGATAACATGCCCGTATGGGAGATAACTGGAGCTGAATTCACCAATTCCAATGCACACACAGCGAATGGAATTTCGATACGATTTCCACGCATAACCAAGCTGAGAGATGATAAGTCACCCAAAGAAGCAACAAACATGCAACAATTGCAAAAATTGTTTACTGCCTCGAAGAATAATGTAAACGTCGACTTACTCCTCGGAAGCTGTGATGACAGTAAGGATGTGAAAATCGAAACTAGGATTGCAGCGAGTCCTTTAAAGAAAATCAAAGTTGAAAAAGTTGAAAAAGAGGAAAAACCCCAAACATCTTCTCCCAAAGGAGCGAAACGAACTCCTATCAAAAGAGAGAAAGTGACCGTAAAAAGAGAAAATTCGGATGACTGTGAAGAGGAATTGTTTTCAGTTCAACAGAAAGGGAATAAAAGAGGGGATGTATTTATTGGATACATGGCATACTTTCGAATCGAACAAGGCTCGACGTTGCATGGGTATTTAAGAAAATTTGAAGATAACGGAGGAGAGATAACGCTCAATAGAAAGAAAGCAAATCTTGTTCTTTATGAGGATGAAGAGTTAGTGGCATCAATAACTCAAAGCAGGTGAGGATGAACATTAAATTATTAAAATGTAAGTCATCGGTTTGTAAATTTTCTTTTATTCTTTCAGACTGTATTACAATAAAGATTGTAGACACCTAACTGTTAAGTGGATGTTAGATTCAATCAGCGATGGTAAAGCGAAGCCATTTGCAGAGTATGCTGTTCAATTGAAAAATTAAATTAGACATTGCATTCTAAGCCTCAGGGATTACCTATAAGCTAATGCATTGTAAGTTAAGAGAATAAAGTGTCTACTGTCATGCTTGTAAGAATTACACAGTAATTGTTTGCTATCTGATCACTCGACTTTAAAGAAGTTTTCTTTTGTCATCCGTAAACAGCGACAAGGATAGTAGGTACATCTAATTTGACGCTGCATGTGTTTGCAGCACCACGTTAGTATGTATAACGCCTTCAGAATAAATGAATTTCATTGCGCCATCTTGCTAAAAAAAAAAAATTTAAGCCGTAGGTAGGACGGTCCTAATATCTCGTAACAACCTGACAAAGCAGCAACATTTGCATGCAGGTGTGATGTGATCTCAGGATTGCATACATAATCCCTAAAGTTTTGATAAATGCCCACAGCTGGAAATAAGATCATACGTCAGGCTTAATACACGAGTTGCCTTAGGAATCTTGTTTTTAATCTTTAATTGGATTTTAATTTTGGTGGGGGCGAAAGCCCCAATATATTTGGCTTATTACAACCTATAACTAACTTAAGGCTAAAACTTAAAACAATAACTTAAAACTAAAACTTAAAACTAAAACTTGAAACTAAAACTTAAAACTAAGACTTAAAGCTAAGGACACTGGTGAAGGAGTTCGGTTTTGAGGCAGGGAGTGCTGAGGTTAAAATCAAATTGGGTGAGGTTTGAGTTCACTTTTCGCAGCATACGGGAAATTGGTTCATTAGATCCATATGAAGTGCGGTGGGACGGTAGATAGAAAATTTCGTGGGTTGGTATTGAAGAAAATTGAATTATAAAGAGATGCGCAATCGACAGAGCCTGAAAGAAGTCGATGAATGAAAAGAATGTCTGCAACATCTCTGCGTTTCTCTAGAGTGGTCAGATTGATGAGGTTGAGGCGATCTTGATAGGGAGGCAAGATAAATGGATCGTTCCAAGGAAGACCTCGAAGGGCAAATCGACGAAATCGACGTTGAACATTCTCGATTCTGGTCACATGAACTTGCTGGAAGGGTGATCATGCTTGACTGGCGTATTCAAGGAGGGGGCGCACAAAGGTAATGTAGAGGGATCTGGTCACGTAAGGGTCGGAGAATTCTTTGGACCATCGTTTGACAAAGTGGGCGTCGTGGCGTAGTGGTTAGTGTGTCGGATCACTACGCAAGAGGTTCCAAGTTCGAATCCCAGAAAACACCAAAAAGTTTTTTCACGATCCCACCTCTCGCGAACGTCTGATAAACATCCGAGAGTATTGTTGTCACGAGAAAGCTTCTCAAAACAAATTGCCGTTCGGATACGGCACTAAACTGTATGTCCCTTCCATTCGTGTGAAAAAATATAACGCACACAACACGAGTGGTTGCGAGAAGCTAGGCCCTGGCACTTAAAGAACTGTTGCGCCAAATATTTATTTATTTATCGTTTGACAAAGCCAAGTGATGATTTAGCTTTACGAATTATCTCATCTATATGTGAACGGAAATTTAGTTCCCTATCGTACAATATTCCAAGATCGCGGAGAGATTGTACGATGGATATAGATTGACCATGGAGAAGGTAAAGGCGGGCGGAGGACACGTGGTGCTTACTTGATAAGGTAATGGATTGGAACTATGTACTATGTACAGAGTCACGAAATAAGTGCTTTGTGGTTACAGCCAGCATTATTGAAAGTATGAATGTTGCTCTGCTTATTTCGGATGATAATCAGCTAAGAAGGTGGGTGGAATGTTTTTTCTATCTTTTTGAACTACATTTTGGATTGGTGCCGATGCGTCCTGTGCCGTACTTTAGATTTAAGATAAAACAGAATGCTTGTCATCAATCTTAAACACCACGCGTTTAGGTCTGGTGGTAATAGTAGTATATATGTACTAACTGCTAAGATTAAGAGGAAGACATGGAACTCTCTCTCTGTTATATCGAGGTCGCACGGAGCAGATACGAGTATTACTAGGCAATGATACCAGACATAACACTTCTTAAACACATAGGAGTCTTCTCTGGTCACTTTACATGCCTAATAGTCAAATCTTTACCTCCAACTACTTCATTTCTCTCTAGGATCAACTACGTATATTCTACACAAAATACCTCAATACTGGGGGTCGAGGTTTGTTGGCTTTGTAAGCGGAAGGTTGTAGGGTCAAGTACCAGTCACGGACAGATATTTGTTTTTCAAATAAAAAGGCCTTGGTTACGACAAGAATAAAACTAATTAAATATAAAGGACGAAACGCGAGTTTTCTCTTTCTTTCTTTAACAAATACCCAATCCTTATGAATTTATCGTCAGAAACCTGTTACGCCATTACGTGCAGTCAGTCGATCTGAAATTAAATTTGAAGGAAATCGTTGAAGCCATTCTGAAGAAATTTTTTTTTTTTAATCGATCCTTTGCGAATTGCGTGCCCAGATAATCACCTTCATTCTGAGAGTCGTGTCACTCTTCATATTAGTGAGGCTTTAGAAGGTATGTTCCAGAATTGAAAGTTCGTATAATTTCGTATAGAATAGAGTAAGGAGTAGATCCAAACGAACAGAACGCGGAGAGACAGACACAATTCAAAGACACATTTACGAGTATTTGATTCCCCTGTATAAGTAATACCAACATTTTCTTGTCACTGGACGCCATCAATATCAATTGCATGTGACACATTAAATCACCACCGAGTTTGCAACCAGTTAGTAATTTGTCACATGTGACACAGCATTCTTGTCTGAAGTCAGTTGCAGTTGTGATTACGTAAATGATTTTCAAGCCCACAGAACAGTTGTTCAATGTTAAGCTAGTTAGTGCTATATTCTATATAAAATCTGCAATTCTTGGTATTTTCAAAATCTTCTGTTCTGACGTCTCCTTTTGTCAACTGTTGTAATAGAGAATAAAGTCTTTGAATAGTGTGAACAGGGTACTCATAAAGGATACCGTCTGTATGAGTTGCTTACCCAATCAATTGGTGACAATTATCAGGACAAGGTGTATGTAGTACGTTTATGTGTTTTTGGTAGCGGCCCATCCTGGTTGATAACAGGCATAGACTTCTATTGTTTCACATCACTTTACTTCGCTTTTCTTCAGTCTATTTTGTCTTGTTAGTTCTATTGCTTCTATGTGAATGTTTCTAACTTGCCGATACAGGGGGTATTTCATAAGTACTTGCAGACAAACATCAGCATTTGATTAGTGTTTTTGTTTTAGGTTTTAGTCTTGCTACCCATTAAGATTGATAATTCCCATTTGCGTAAGGGTTTTCGACCATTCAAACCGATAATAGCAACTTAACATGAGTCCAACATAATCTTGTTTTCTACAGAGTGCTGATAAGATATAGACCACACATCGAAAAAGCGGTTCTTATTGGTAATGCAGGCATGGTAGCGTAAGACGGAAATTTATATTTTTTTACTTTTTAAGCGAAGAACCATTTCACAATTTTAATCTTTGATTTAAGTTAAAAAATACAAGTCTAGTGACACTTGATAAGAGTCAAATTCTAAGAAATTCGATAAAGACCAATTTCACCATATATGGTGAATTATTTTTTTTGTGTAATTGCCTACCAAAATATCCAGCAAATGTGTGCCATCGAAGAGCTTACATTCGAACGCTCCATTAATGGTGCTAAGCAATGTTAATGAAATTTTAATTATACATTAGGTAAATATGCTTAAGCTGTTTACGATTTAGCGGCTAATAGCATCGATGTCAATTTAGTTTCATTTTAATAATAAATTGATGAATCAATTCAGTTTGATAGGGTTTTTGTTGGTGGAAGTTGGATCTATCGTTTTGAGAAATGTTTGAATCCAAAATGTCCTAATGCAACAACAACTTTATTGGCATTTTGTTAAAAAAGAGAGAATAGGGTGTAATATGGTGTGTTCCAGGTGGATTTCTCGTATATTTAATCAATGGTTTGGCAGTACAAGTGGTTTGTAAAAACCCCACTCGGTGTTATCTTAGATTGGACTTCCTTTTTACCTTCCTGTGTTTATAGTTTTTATTTATTTTGAATTTTTTATACATACATGCCGTTGTAAATAACACTTTTGTGAGATAACCGTTATTTCCTATGTTATCTGTTATTATTTTGATCAAGTGTAGGTACTATTTGATTTATGTTGATGTAAGTCAGTTATATTATGTAGGTCAGGTATGTTTTATTGGAAAACAATAGGGATGGGCACCTGGTCTCTAACGAATTTGTTCAAATAACTAGACGCATCATATGGTTCATGGAGATGAGGAGGAAAGTCATGGTGCTTTCATTTGGGGTTGCTAAGTGTAATGTAGGTATTGCACAACGATTAAGTGCCTATTTTTTAGGAAGTTATTCGTAAGCTGTACTCCTTCACTAACAGATCTCTCCGTATCATCATAATGATTTCCTGACCGAACCGTATTGGGAACGGACGGGTCAAGAACCTATAGGCACTGCAACTCTAAGAAGAAAGTGACAATGGATCGATCACACCTTACAACATAAAGAAAAATACGCCATTGAGAGGAATCCATTTACCCAATCCAGCAGAAAAGTGAATCGCCCAAAGTAATTAGAGCAGTTGAAGAGGAATCGATATCACTGGGAGTGAGTTGAAGATAAGTCCGTTGTAGAAGTTTTAACATAACGACGCTGGCGTGGAGGTGTTGTTAATGATCCGTACCCCATGAGAGGTGACAGGATATGGTTCTAATGGTTCTACCTGTTCTGCAAACCTTCAACTTTCTAGGTCATTCGAGGACTTCTAGAGAGGCCTAAAAAGACCCCCACACATTGGTAATTGTGTCATATAAAGGAGAAACCAAAAGTTTCTTGCAGCAGTCTATATTTGAAAATCAAAAGTGCGGATGTGATGCTTTCGTCTCAGTGGTTTCTATCCGGTGGCTTTTGGCCCCTAGGGTAGCACTTCAATGTATCCTGAATTAAAATATCCCATTAACCACTTAATTTTATTACTTATTTCTAAATTAATTAATTATATTTAGGGCAAATAACTTTTTATTTATTTCTTATTGTATAGATTACAATAACAAATCTCCATGGCCAGATGAGTTTTTTTCTCTTGTCATTATTCTACCCTGGCCAAACCTCTGCGGCCGGATAAATTAAAACTTGGACACGTACAGCCGATTTCGAAGAAGAGGAGATCAAATTCCCCTTTTGACTATCGATCAATAGCTCTAACGTCAGTGCTACTCAAAGTCATAGAGAGCATTGTTAACAATCACCTTATAAAGTTATCTTGAAAAAACCATCCGTTTCCGGCAACAGCGTCAGAGGACTTATTGCAGTACTCGAAAAAATGCAACCAGTGAACTGATGATTATGGCGACTGCACAGTTGTTGTCCACGGTATCTTGAAAGCGTACAATAGAGTGTGACATAGTGCTTTCATTAACAAACTTGAAGCTTATGAAACCGGTGAAACTTTGATGAACAGGTGGAACATCTGCTGGTTTCTTTTTAAATTACATGTTATTTTGACACTGGCAGTTCTTTCGCGTTCAAAAAAATTGACAGAAACACAGCAACAATCCATATAAGGTGTAGCACATAAAGAGTGTGCCATCTGCTGGTTTCTTTTTAAAATACATGTTATTTTGACTCTGACAGATTTTTTGCGCTCAACAAATTGACAGAAACACAGTATCATATCTCCGCGGTACGAAATGAATCAATTGATTCAACTTGAACAACATTGGGAAATATTGAAAATATATTTCCAAAGTATTGTGTTTCCCAGTGCTAATTTTGAAAATAAATTTTGGTCAAAATAATGTACCAACCGTGCCTGCTGTACGCAAGTTTGTGAAGAAAGTTCTTGAGATTGGCATGCTATTTGATAACATAAGTTATCCGCATGTTCGTTCTGTGCGCTCAGCCGAGAATAGTGTTCCTGTTTCCGAAAGAGTGAACCGAGAACCTCAACTCGCCACAGACCGCAGTAACTGAGCAGTAGCAACACTAGCCTGAGGAGAATTATGCATAAAAACCTCCCTTGTAAGGGAAGGTCCAGCTGAGTCAGGAAATGAAGCAAAATGACTACCTGCTTCGTTATCGCTTTTCTTTTGGGTTTTGGAGCAGCTCGAAATTGGCGTCAATTGAATATTTTTTCGGATGAGGCGCATTTTCATCTCGGCGGCTATATATACTAGCAAAACTGCCGTATTTGGAGCTCGGAAAACCCGCATCCTAAGCGTGTAACTGTTTGGTGTGGTTTGTGGATGTGTTCTTCGAAGATGAAGATGGCAACAGAGTTACGGTCAACGGAGAGCGCTACAGAAGCATGATGAGCGATTTATTTTGGTTAGAAACTGAAGATCTCTGGTTTCAGCAAGACGCCGTTACGTCCAACAATCGATCTTTTACGCGCTAAGTTCAATAATCGTGTAATCAGCTGTTTTGGTGATGTTGCTTTGCCTCCGCGGAGTTGTGATTTGACGCTCTTTAGATCGATGTTATGCTGATAATCTAGAAACGATTCAGGCACTTAATCACAATACTGATCGAACTATTCGTGATATAGAGCGCCGAACCATCGAAAATATACTACACAATTGGGTTGACACGATGGGCTAATGCCAGATATGAACAAACTTCACGAGCGTCTAACTAATCAAGGTTCACGGTCAAGTTCTCCAGCATCTTTTGCACTACCATCTTATTTATACGAAATAACTTAGAACATTTTTACCTCCCTCTAACACGGCTCAAAATAATGATAGGATCACAAAATGTGTACACCATGTTGAGATGAGCCATATTAGCCACCCAAACTTAAGCGATAATTAAGCCGGTACTTAAAAAATCACTTATTTTGGGATTAACTGACTTGAGTCTTGTAATTCGGTACAGGGTATTTGGTATGTAGACATTGCGAAAGTTGAACTTTTCAACATGGTTTCCAAAAAGTGGGCGAGGCAAGTATGTGTTAGTATAATAGAAGGTATGAAACCTGATCAAGGTACTTCTGATCAACCTGGAACTTTGAAAATTGGTTCAAAGAAATTGCGTATTCCAAAAATTGGCGGGGGAGGGTGTATCCAGTCGATGTAGAATCATGAAAATTGGTGCAGACGTAGTATTCGGGGTGTAGGCAAAGGATAAAGGCCGAAAACTTGACCTCTCCTAAAAATTAGCGGGGCATATCATCATGCGGTATATCATTTTTAAGGCGCTGATGAGTAGATTTCAGAACCGTTTATTTCCTTCAATTGGACACATAGTTCAACAGTTTTTAAAAATGTCTTTTGTGATGTAGATATATATATACAGGGTGGCCGACATGAACTGTTACTAATTCAAATAGCTTTATTTTTTTTTAATTGTGAATATTTTTTTTATTGAATCCAAAGACAAAAATGTCGGAAATTTATTCAAATTCAAGGATTTAATTAATATTTTCGATATGGCCACCTTTGGCAGATGCGACTTTCACTCGACTGGTAAACCAACATATTGGCCGACTGATAACAACAAAATACCCGATCTGATCGATTTCTTTGTTGTAAAAGGAATACCAGACAAATGTATTAAAATTGATGAAAGTTTTGATCTCTCTTCCGATCATTCCCCTATCATTCTAACGATGAGCGAACGCCTAATTAAAAAAGATGTACCTGCTAGACTAACTAGCAGAAAAACTGATTGGGAAGGCTTTAAAAAAGACGTTGAAGAACATACCGAGCTGAGAGTATCACTTAGGACGTTTTCCGAACTCGAAATCGAAATTGATCGTTTTGTTGAAGTTCTGCAGCGCGCCGCGTGGAAAAATACTCCCTATCAAAGGAAAACGCCAATCAATCATGCCCAAAAATATCCACCGGAAATAAAAGAAATGGTAAGGGAGAAGAGAAAAGCGCGTAAAAAATGGCAACAAACTCGTGCTCCGCAACATAAATCGCATTTGAATCGCTTGTGTAACTTGCTAAAAAAGGCCATTATTGATTTTAAAAACCGGACAATACAAACCAGCATTGAAAGCTTAACAGCGGACAAAGATTCCAATTATTCGCTCTGGAAAGCTATAAAAGGCATTAAAAAACCGAAAATACAAGCGGCCCCAATCAAGAAAAATGACAACGAATGGGCCAAGAATGATAAATACAAAGCAGAAGTCTTTGCCGCCCATTTAGAAGAAACATTTAAACCATTTGATGGGCAAGCGCTTGCTGAAAATGATAATGCGTCGGATATAGCATTTCACAATTACACAGTAAGAAATGCAAGGCTGACCGAACTTCAACAAGAAATAAAGAAACTGAAACCGAATAAAGCTCCTGGATACGACCTAATCACAGGAGAGCTTCTTAAATCGTTACCTAGAAAAGCGTTAGTTAAGTTTCTTTACATTATAAACGCAGCGATAAGATTAGAATATGTTCCGTGTCAATGGAAAGTCGCGGAAGTAATAATGATTCTGAAGCCAGGAAAACCACCGAATGATAAAAAATCGTATAGACCAATTTCGCTGCTGCCGATTATGTCTAAAGTTTTCGAAAGAATAGTACTTAAGCGATTACAGCCGGTTATAGAAGAAGGATCTCTTATTCCCAATCACCAGTTTGGGTTTAGAACCAAGCACTCAACAATAGACCAAGTGCATAGAATAACTGATTTAATTGAAAAAGCTTACGAAGAAAAAAAGATTTGCTCGAGCATATTCCTTGATGTTTCTCAAGCTTTTGACAAGGTCTGGCATGAAGGCTTGAAATATAAATTACGACAAGTTCTGCCGGAACACTTATATAATATTCTAGAAAAATACTTGACGAATCGACTTTTCCGAGTCAAACACGGAAACGAATATTCGGAATTTAAAGAAATAAGGGCTGGGGTGCCGCAGGGAAGTGTCCTTGGACCGCTTTTGTACCTATTATATACTCGCGATATACCGCAAGAAGAAGGCACCGTATTAGCTACATTTGCCGACGACACTGCCATCCTGGCAACGGGTAAAACGATCGAAGAATCGACTGAAAAATTGCAAGAAGCATTGAATAAAGTAAATGAATGGACAAAGATTTGGCGACTAGCTTTAAACGAAAACAAATCTGTTCATGTCAATTTTACTTATAAGAAAATAAATAATATGCCCATCTTTTCAAACTCGGTTCAAATTCCGTTTGCAAACGAGGCTAAGTATCTTGGAATGACACTTGATGCTAAGCTGAAGTGGAAATCGCACGTGAAGAAAAAACGTAAAGAACTCGAAACCAAATACAGAGAAATGTACTGGTTACTTGGAAAACATTCCAAGCTTAATATAGAGAACAAACTGCTTTTATACAAGCAAGTGCTAAAGCCGATATGGACATATGGAATACAACTTTGGGGTTGTACCAAAATAAGTAATGTCAATATTTTACAAACTTTTGAAAATAAAGTGCTAAGATCAATAGTTAATGCACCGTGGTTTATTAGAAATAGCGATATCCATAGAGATTTAGGAATTGCGACAGTCGAATATGAAATCAAAAACTTCGCGCGTAAGCATAAAGACAGATTACAAGGACACGTTAACAATGAAGTCCTTCGAATTCTAGATGAGAGGAATCTACTGCGTCGTCTACAAAGGACTAAACCTTTCGACTTAACGCGATAGCAAGAAACCGCGCCTAATTTGCGGAACAAGCAGGAACTTTCAATGGAAAGGGACCTGCCAAACGATCTCAATACGTGAAAGAAAAACTGCTGGATAAGTCAAAACTTAGTTGTAGTATGTAATCAAAGAAATTTATCACGAAGGGAGGTTTTTTTAGTGAGTAAAAATCTCACACTACTATGAGCACGCGCTACCGATCCTCATAGTGTCTTCATGAAGATTTTTTACCTACCCTCGGGAAAAAAAAAAAAAAAAAAAAAAAAAAACCTTTGGCAAGAACAATGAAGTGCGGAACGTTTGTCACAGCCATTCTTGATTTGCTCGGGCTTTGTGGGAAGGTGCAGAGTCCTGTTGCAATGTCCAGGATCATTGGCCGAAATGTTTGCGTGCCCATGGCTTCAACACAGCTTCCAAGACAGTTTCACGACAAACCATCGCGTTTATCTTAACGCCAGGGGTTCAAAAATATGAACGGACACCGACCATCGGCAATTACTGCGGCCCAAACTATCAAAAACGGTGGCGCTTGCTTCCTGGTGGCCGAAATTATCATATGACCTCTCTGTCAGGTAAACTCGATCATTTTGCTTGTTGACAAGTTGTTCAATTGGAAATGGTGCTTCAACAGAGTAGACGATATTTGGCAATTAGCTACTTGCGTGCAAGCGGATTCCTTTGCTCTTTCAACTCTAACTTTTTTTTGGTCAGGTCGTTGATCGTGCACTTTTTGGAACTTTAAGGCCTTGAGTCCGAACTCATTTTTCAAAATGTGTTGCATCCGTTCTGGATATGTTTAGCTCAGAAGCAATTTTTCTTCCGCTACGCCGAGGATTTCGTTCGATTCTGGCTTTCACACTCCAAATCACTGCTAAGTGATTGCGTTTTGCAATGTTGCCGGTTTCGTTGTAACACGATATAGTGCGATATACACAAACATTTTGTTCACTTTCAAATGTTTCAGCTCACGAACAATAGGTGGTTGTAATTTTCCAGCCAAAAAAAGGGCAATAGCACTATTACGTTTGAATTCCACTGTCGATAGAACAAAAACTAAACACGCGATAAAAAAAAACCTTAACAACTGTCAAATTTAATTCAAAATTCAGCGTGCTGTCATTCGTATTTTGGCAGACACAGCGACGTGAAGTTGGTAACAGTCCATGTCAGACACCCTGTAGGTTTGCAGTAAAAATGGCTCAAGAACTTAACGATTGCTTATCGATGGTTGGTTTTTGTCACTAAATATTTTCAAAATGTATTCACAACTCACCAAAAACATTTCTGTAAAAGGGCCAAGTTTTCTAGTGCAAAAATCCTATAACAATTCAGCCAATGCCTTCCCAATTAAAATTTTACCATTGGCAGAGTAGACATTTTATTTGGAAAGGCATTTCACTCCTTTTTGTTATTAGAACTTGGCCCTTTTTACGGCAGTGCCCCTTGGTACATATTACTAATGTCCTTGAAGAAGAATACCATGAATTATTCTTATCATACAACACTGAGACCAAGAAATTTATTGTGCAATTTATTATTATGTTCCTATTTGCAT
Source organism: Pocota personata (assembly GCA_963082735.1). Lineage (NCBI taxonomy): Eukaryota > Metazoa > Arthropoda > Insecta > Diptera > Syrphidae > Pocota > Pocota personata. Next base: position 271,528,875 of record OY720429.1, read on the forward strand.
CGCTTATCTTTTCGGATTTAAAATGCTTATTCATGCTGTTAAGTGACCAATTCACATGACCAATATAAAGATAAAAGTATCTTCACCCCTGGATTGATGTACATATGTACATATATATGCATGTATGTCAAAATATCTAATGCAAATGTGAATCATTTTCTCCTTTTATGAATAAGAGGTAATAATCCATAAAAACAACGAAATACTTTGAATTTCAAGGCCACAGCGAATGAAAGCTTCGCTGTTATAGATTGCGTTGATTGTACCGTATCCCATAGGGTATATTCTGTTTTAAAACATAGTTTTAACATCTAGTGATATTAAGAATGATTGACCAAAAATATGCACAGCACGGTCATATATTTCCTTTCCTCATTCAATGTTTTTACCAGAAACCGAAAACAAATTAGTTTGTTGGACTAATAGTCCATAGATTCGTCAACAGATGGTGTTAGTTAAGTGCTAATAATCTTAAAATATTTTCCTTGGAAAAGTTTATAAATCTGAAATAGTTCCGAATAATCAAAGCTCCAACTTTATTAGGACTCTATTCAAAAGAACAGAAGTAGGGTATCATACGATGCATTCCAGTTGGATCGCAACTTTTCTGTATGTGTCCCCTTTGAGTTGCAATTATTGTTCTATGGCGACTTTCTGTTCTGTGTACTTACTTGCGACGAGAATCAATTTAAACACTGACACCCGATAAGCTTTACATACTCGCCTGCCCCAAAAGCTTCGCATCGCCCACTTACTAAAACGTCTTCTATTTCATAAACAACCAGTATAAATTTACAATAAGTCTGCGTTGGTTATAGAGTTAAAAAGTTCTGTTTAAAATTCAGTTTGCTATTTTTCGTAAACACAAAGATGATCGCGGAATTCATCATTCTGCTGGCATTGGCCTCATTCATATTCTACAAATGGTCCATATCGACATTCGACTTCTTCGAAAAACGCGGTATACCCTATGATCGGCCTTTTCCAATGTTGGGCAGCCAAGTGAACATTGTTCTACGTAAGGTGTCTATGTACGATCATATAGTTAAACTGTATAACCAGTTCAATACTAAGTAAGTACATTTAAATACGTTACCTGATCTTATTTAGATAATTACTGTACGGTCAATAAATGTACGTTCTAGCCTAGAACCAATTACCGTACAAATTAATTACTAAGTGAAATTGTTTAATCATTTGTTTGATCTTTGAAACCCCATACATCATGGATATTATTGTGATCTTAGTATAGCTTTGCAATTCTTAATTTGCCTTGGCTTTTGGTGACCTTCATCTGGCCGGACAAGACACGTTTTGTTTTTGTTTATATTAATTCTGATTGCGATATAAAATTATAAGAAAGTGACATTTTGACTAGACTCTATTAGTCACAGGCACAGTTCAACGAATCTTTTACCTAACAATAGAATATAAATACTCGTATGTATGCTAGAAGATAGTTATTTCCGAATATGAATTGTAATAAGTTTTATTTATAAATTTGAATTTAATCAGATACGAGCGACTTGCACTAGAAAATTTCGGTTGACTTAGAACCTGTTTGCTAAGTTTAGCTTCTGAAAACAACAGAATAAATTTCAATTTGGGTTAGGGGCTGGAAGTAAGGCCAAGGGTAACAATTAGTCGTAAATATGATAATATGATGTTTTTCCCGTTGCAGTTAATTGATTTTGTTGCATATTCATCTCTTTGTAAATAAATTATTTCAAACAACGTGATAGTAGGAATGAATAAGCTGTGTTTTTTGTAGACACGCCTTAAATTAATGCAATTCGCCCAACTCTGTACCTCAAATCATTGGTTCGTCAAGGGTATAATAACTTGAGTTTATTTTTGCTTAGTCATTCATACAACTATTGAAAGGCATTCATCTAGTGGCCCTTTAAAAGTATACATACATAGGTAGGTATATGTAAATACACAATTCTCTTACTTTGTAGGATCAGAGGCGTGTTATGGAAGCCTTAGGAATGCTCAATTTTGGTGGCCTTCAAAAACACCAAATACGTAGTTAGATAGGGGTGTGTAGTGATAAAACTAAGCAATTACAATGTAGAGTAAAATCAAAACTGTCAAAATTATATAACACATTAGGTGTGTTTTTTTCGTATCTTATATAAGCTTAGCGAAGAATGTTTGCTTTAAATACAGCAACAATTATAACCTCTGTCGGATAAAGATAGATATACAGCCCAATACAGGGTCTAACCCAACTTCCCGCAGCCACTTGTGCTGTGCGCCCTACGATACGGTTGGGACCTACAGTTGTATGCTGCAATTTCTTCGATTAATAGAAGCTTCTAATTACAATTTTACTTTCGGATGTTTGACAGACATTCGCGGGAAGTGGGGCTGTGAGAAATTTTTTTTTTTTTTTGTTTCCTTAGAAGCCACGGCTTCTACTAAAGGCTAAAGGCCGAACTATAATAGAAGACCACTTCCGAAACAGTGCGAATACAAAGGGTTTGTATTGTGTGACCATAATAGCTTTTTACTTCGATTCGTTAAGTTTTCGATCACTTTTGCTACTATAATTTACGAAAATTTGACAAGCGGTCCCCCATCTAAGTATTAACCGCGTCCGATGATGCTTGATTTCGGTGATCGGACGAGAACCTTTGCTTCCGAACACATACGCTTATTATGGGCTACTTGAGCAATTGACACTGGTACTGAAGGAAACTTAACGTAGAATTATGACATTAGCTGCCGATTGCTTCCGACTATTATAGTTCAGCCTTAAAGATATCCGGAATAATATCTTAACTTACTACCTAGCTGTGATAGAAAAAAGAGCGTCCAAACTGTTTTTTTCACTTGTTATCGATAACTTGCAAGGAGATGCTACAAATGACTTCGTTCGCCATTTTTAAGGACGCCATTAGACAAGACACCAAGAAAGGGACATCGAATAATGGATGAACAAGAAAAACCACTCCATATTTCCAGCAACACATGTTTTCTTTCAATAAAATTCTATGATTTGTGTTGAGATGCCAGATTTTCATGATGATATTCTTTAGCGGGGATGTGTTTTTGTTTATTTAGGATACCAGAAAAAACACCCACATATTATTTATGTTACGTAGTCAGAGTTGTATAATGGTGGGCAAAGCAGAACATTGGCACCGACCTTAGATGGTGACAACTACAATAGTGTTGAATGAAATTTGTTGTAGTAGCATTGGTGTATAAAGAGTATGTCGGCGACATCAAGACTCTGTTTCAGAGTCTGTTACTCGTAGTTTAACAATTTCAGTACGTCGTTATAGGGGAAGTAAGTTGAAAGTATCATCTCAGCTGAAACGCCATAGGGTAAGCTGATAAATCTCTGTTGAACAGCCTCGATACTCTAAATGCGGACTTGATAATATAGTCAACAAACTTGACAAACATTCTCCAGTAGTAGTCCAATAAAGTCTCTATATAACCTTACCCATACCTATTTGGTAACGTATGGGTTTGAGAATTCATTTTATCAACGTGTGAGATTGCCAAATGCAGAGTTTGCCGTACTTTCATATGGAATCAGTATGAGAACGGGCACTAAGTTTACTATCGCAGATGACACTCAAGTCACTAATTTTGGTTACAGTGGCAATAGGCTCATTACTGATAAAATAGTATATTGGTGGTTGGGGAAGACGCTTATGAGAGTAGGTAATAGTTTGACATTTATTCACATAAAGCTCTAAAAGATTTTGTTCACACCAAATGGAGGACTTATTTAAGTCATTTTGCATAAGATCCATAGGTCTGATTCCTTAATGAATGATTTGACATAATTTATAGTCAAAATAAAGATCATCAGTCCTAGATGGTTGCCCTGTGGTACTCCCGAGGTCGAACTAATTGAGTTTGATGCGGATGATCTGAAAAAAACTCTGTACTAACGAGCTTCTATATAGTCTGAAAATGAAATGCCTTTAGTTTGAGGAGAGATTTTATCAAAAGCTTTGCTGAAATCCTTGACCACAACATAAACTTCCTTTTGGAACAATTGGTTTAGTTATTCCTACTCAAAGCGGAGAGAAGTATCGTAAATACAGCTTTTGATATTTCAAAATATTGACTTTTTTAAAATTGTGACAGACGGGCGGATGCGCTAGAGTATGCAATAGTATCCCATGGACTGTATATGGAACTCTGAAGAGAAGACCATATCGTCCTTTTTTATTTCAACTTTTAACTTTGAAATAATTTCCCAGTCGATTATACTCAATTATACATTATTATCGACCAAAATTTAACTGGAAACCAAATATGTATGGAACAACTGTTTAAGAAAGCATGCATAGGCTGCCTTTGAAATGAAATGTGGGGTTCAATAAAAGAGTGACTCTATAAATGTACACAGCCGTGGAAAAAAATCGGCGCAAATTACAGATGTCACAGAACTGTTATTTTTGTAGTAACATGCAACAATTTTAATGTTTTGAGCGACTATTAAACGATCCATATTGTAAAATGGCGTCACTATGGATGACAGATGAATTTGACAGATGACATATGGCAGGAATGTGTAATCCCAACCTCGAAATGAATGTAGATACTTTCGGGGTCTATCTCCGTACCTCCATCTGCTTGAAATATTACAATATAGTCGATTCTTAGTTAAAAATTGGATACCTATGCCTTTTATAGTATATAGTATGTATGTACATCGACAGAACAAGTAACAATTTTGAACAATATCAAACTGTTATGGAATGAAAGTTTCACATATGTACATATGTACTCGTACTTTATATAGGTAGCATCTAGATACATATATAAATTGAAAGAAATCTGTTCAACTGCTTAGGCTAGAGTTAAATGCATAGATGGATAGTCAGTGATCTAAACAGTTAGACAGACACACGGAATAGCAAGACCATGATGTTTTTTTTTGGCCACAACTTCTATATTTAAAAGGCATTTGACAGAGTTCCTCATCATATTCTTTTGTAGAATATATTATGGATTTCTTGTATCGGTGAATATTTTCATGAATGGATTAAAAACTAACTTTCTGGGCATTCAACTGGCAAGTTTGCAAATCAAGAAATCAAGTTTTAAATCCGTATAACATCTCCATTTTGCCTCATCGCATTAACGCTAAACCTATCTTCCTACGTATCCTCCGGAACAATAGATATTCTGCAAAGCTCAAAAGTCAAAGACAAAGTAACGCCGCAAAATATGAATTAATATTAATTAACTTTGCGTGCAGAATGATATTATGATTGTAATCTAATAGGAGAATGAATGTATTAATTGTACGAGTATGCTTGTACATTGACTATATATGTATGAGTTGATTATTTACATTTCCGGCCTTAAAGTAGCTCTGTTGTGATGACATTTTTACTGAGATAAGGACACAAGTACTTTAACACTGCAATTGGAAAATGCTATCCATTCTAGTGCAAAAAGTACAAAACTCAAGTAGGTATTTTGAATTTAAAAATGAACATTATAAAGAATAAAAGCTACCAAAATCTGTGGTACATAGTTCTTTTTGTAAAATTTTGAAAATTTTTAGATTTCAAATTTAGTAATATCCAGATATTGAGAGACAGTATTAATTTATCGTTATGCATATACGTACATTCAGATGCGCGTTAAATTTCAATGATAAGATTCTTATTCTACGGTGACGTTCTATACTTTGTTTTTTGTCTACAAAGTTAGTATCAAATTAAATACTAGCACGCGATAAGCTTTTCATAGTAGCCTATCATAAAAAAAAGCTTCACATCGCCTACTTATCTAAATGTCTACTACTTCACAAAGAATCAGTATCAATTTATTTGAAGCTTGAGTTGGTTATCAATTATTAAGTTCTCGCATTTTGTATTTATATTTTCTTGTGAACGCAACAATGATCGTGGAATTTGTTATCCTAGTAGCCTTGGCATTGGCGTTGTTCTACAAGTGGTCAATATCAACTTTTGATTTCTTCAAAGACAAGAATGTGCCTTTTGACAAGCCCTTTCCGCTGTTTGGCAGTCAAAAGGATTTTGTTTTTCGAAAGATTTCCATGTATGACTTCATAAATAGATTGTACAAGAAGTTCGACACAAAGTAAGTTTTTTGTTTATTTTAATACGTAAATAGTTTTATTTGAATATTGTGATAGTTGATTGATTTGCGTACTAGCATCATTGAATATCAATTGCATTGGTTAATTATATCATTGTTAAGTAACCGGTTTGAAGTTGTCATAAATTAAAACAATAAATAATATTTGTTTTGCATTAATTAAAACTCGAAAGGAAGTCGCAAATAATTTCTATTGACGGCAGTGCAAGTCCCTCCCAATACAATATAATTCATTTGTGTGTTGTTTTCAATAACACAACGACTCGAGACATCTAATTATTAATCTCGATTTTATAATTCAAGTGTTTAGCGCCTTCATAGTATTGTGTCTACATTGAGTAGACACAATAATGTCGCAGGGAGATATTGGATTGAATGACCATAGCTTCTGCGGCGAAAACCACTGGAGAACTCGGATTCCATACTTGTCCATTGTACTATCAGGGAATAACTCCCTGTAAATTAAATCTCACCAAAAACATTACCATGAAAAGGTAAGTTCTTTAGTTCTTTAGTACAAAAATCCTGCAACAATTCAGCCACTAAAAGAAGTGAAATATAAAAGTGTGCCAAGTTGAATTTGTTTCAATGCCTTTCCAAATAAAATGTGTCACATGTCTAAGTGGTATATAAATAGACTTTTGTCAACTGTCAAAATTTATTTAAGAGGCCTTAGCTGAATTTTAATGGGATTTTTGAACTAGAGAACTCGGCTCCTTTTTATGGAAATTTTTTCGGTGAGATGTCAATACGAGTACATTTTTGCAAAAATTTAGTGGCAACAACAAATCGATAAACGATAGCCAATTTACGAGTAGACTACATATTTGTTGCAAACCTATATATGATATGTATCTGCATCACAAAAGCTTTTTTAATAATAACTATTGAACTATGTGTTCCATTGAAATAAAATAAACGGTTCTGGAATCTACTCGTCAATGCCTTAAAAATGATACACCGCATGATGATATGTCGTAATGATTATCATATGGCCCCGCCCCCCGTCCATTTTTAGAAAAGGTACAATTTTCGGCCTTTGTCCGCTGTCTACACCTCAATACTGCCTCTGCATCAATTATCAGGATTCTACGTCGACTGGGTATACCCCAAACGTTTTGGTGACCTTAGATTGTACCAAAAGCCACCTCTTTTTAGAAGGAAGATAGTTTTGATAGCGGATCCCAAGGGACCCGTGAAACCGATATAAATTGTTCGGCGACTGTCAGAAAATTGAGAGTGACTTCACCGTCTTCTACTCAACATGTTTTCACCAACAAAGTTTACTATCTAGGATGACTTCTAAATATTTATCTTCTTTTGAGATTCGGATAGGTTATGAGCACTGGCTGAGTCAGACCAAACAACTTTCATGAGACTTCACACTCTCATGAAAGTTGTTTGGTCTGACTCAGCCAGTGCTCATAGCCTATCCGAATCTTAAAAGAAGAAGAATACGTAAAAGTATTTGCCTCAAATTTGAAAAAGTTGTAATGTAAATATAAATCGACTTTGCGAATTCCTTAAGGGCTAATTTGTTATCTCTGACAGAAAGTCGAAGTATCATAGTGTCTGTCTTCCTCGGTGATCAAATTAGAAATTTAATGCACACTGGGGTTATTTTAAAGTCGCACCCTTAAGTGTGGTGACATGTAATAATAATCAAACTTGTCAGTATCTTTAGGTTCTTGCATACTGTCTACCCTACCTCTTCAATGAAAACATCCAGTTGGTTTTTCTGGGTGCACTACATGACTACTGAATCTGATAACAATTGTACGTACTATTGGATATACCAAAACCGGGTTTTAAAGAACATTGCTGATCGAACTATCGACGTCCACAATATATTATTCTTTCCAGTTAACAGACAACAAACTATTTGTATACATGTGTACATCGCTTTATATTGGAGTCGTACAATTAACCTACGAACCTCTGATTGATTTCGATTTTGAGTTCATCTCTAAGTATATTCTAATTACGTGTTTGCATATTATGAGTTTGTCCTATGAGCTAGTATCCACCTATTATATTACCACTTACGTGTAATGACCGCTTGCTCATTTCTGTCTGCTTTTAGAGGGGTTAGCGAAATAGGACAAGCACTTAACTTTGTTTACAATTTCGACTTTTATATTTTTATAATTTTTTTTTTATATTTTGCATCTGTGTAATTTTGTTTTTCGATTTTTTTTGTTATTTAAAGTTTAATTACTGGTTGACTGATTGGCATATTTCTTTGGGCGTAGTATATTACTGAAATCATTGACGATGTCTACATGGCTAGTAAAACTCCAGAAACTATCCATTTTCATCTAGAGTTGTAACGATACAAGTAAAATATCGATACTTTTGTTTCGATACTTACTTTTTGCATCAATATTTTTCACCGATATTTACTCGGTATCGAATCAAAGGTATCAAAAAAAAAAAATGTCTTACGAAAGAACCAATGCGCGAGCGGAAAACGGTATAAGAGAAAATTTTCTCATTGATGAACAAAGTGTGCGTGTTGACTGGACAAATTGGTCAGCTATTCAGTCACGCTATGTTGGTCTTCCGATGCAATTCAGATCCTTTTTCCATCCACTTGTGGGAGACAGTGCTGCCAAAGTGCTAACAAAGAAGCATTTTGTTACTCTTGCATAGCTGGTGCTACTATAGTACCCAAACTTAAATCCAACATTGAAAATATACCCAAATTTTCGCTCGAATGGGCTAAATTTCTGCAGTTTGTCAAAACAAGAGGAGAATTCCCAAAACCAGCTGTTCAATTCGAATCACAACGCCAAATCAATTCAAGGTAGTCGGGGATAAAATTTGCTCCTAAATAGTTGTTTAGTATCCGAGCCTACTCTAATACACTTTTTTCCAGAGATCCGACTAAATTATTCCTATAACATTCTTGGCACCAGGCACCTGTATACTAATATCTCAAGAGACTAGACCAAACCTTTCCATGCAAGTATTGATCTAACAATCGCTGTAGTTTTGAGACAGTTTTGGTTTGATAGGAATCAAATTGGACATACAAATTTCCTCAGAGAATTCAGTAAGCATTGTAGGGTAAAGTTTCTTAATAACATGTAAAACGAAATTAGTTTTTGCGATTTGAGTGGTTCTCACATGGCGTTGAATGCTTTACGGTTTGCGTCATTTCTCACATTTGGCCACGATATCGAGTACGCGTACTTTATTATGAGCCTTGTGATGTGTACATCCTTCTTAAGGTATAAAAATAATATTAAAGAAAAAATAATCGATAGTAGAAGCTAACGAATACTTTTGATCGGTTTTGTAAGTAGTATCGATACTTTGATTCGATACTACTCAAAAGAGTAGGTATCGATACTTTGAGGGTATCGTTACAACATTATCTTCATTCAATCAGCTTCGATTATCTTAATGAAAAAATAAATAAATCGAATGAATATTGAATTGTGTATTTATCGTTTACTAGGAATAACGTTGGTTATTATTTATAAATAACGCTGTATATCCTTTAAAGTTTATTAACCCAATAATGTAGAGAGAAAGACAAAGAAGAGTATAGAGGAAAATTAATGACTAGAGAGGAAAGGATCGAATTTATCAGACTAAAAATGCGCTTCGGCGAGTTCGTAATTTCAGTCCAATTTGAGTCAGACTCTGCGGGAGGGGATCATGGGCTGCTTCCCTTGTCGATATTGGACCCAAGAAAACATACACTCAACCAATATCCCCTGCTTGTTCGGAACTGTTTATTTACAACCGTCGGTTAGCCTGCAGCTCTGCTTTCACAGAATTCCTCAATAATTGGACCAATCGATTTTCTTTTCCTAGTTTGCTCCCACGATGTCTATATGCATTTGATGATTCAACAACGATAGATAAAAATAGTATTTTATTGCTTAGTAAGCGCTTTATGCTAAAACAATTTCTATTTTAGGGTTGTTACCCTTTTATCTACCGATAACATACCGATATCATTTAATCATCAATCATGTCATCTATGCGAACATTAGCGGATAATTTAATATCTTATCCGATACGAGTATTTAACAACTGATTAGGCACTCATCATTTGATACAAACAAAGGCTAAATTGCGAATGCCACCCATGGTTCAACTAAACTTGAATAGAGTACCGTGTGTGGTTGTATTAAATTTTGATAAACAAAACAAAAACAAATTTAATCTTATCTTGTCAAGTTATTAAGTATTTTTTTTCGTTTTATCATCAATAAACGAACTTCTACTTCAAAGCTAATCTTCGGAAGGTCTTCCTTTCAACGCGTGGATACACCGAAAATGGAAACAAATCTTTTTTGTTATTATTGTGGGTGTTTTCCGATAACGTATATTACACGGAGAGTCCAAACTTAAACTTGAACTTTAATTGTTGTGTTTTGCAATTTCCTACACATATGGTTGAGTGTGAAACCGATAGTTACGAGTAACCTTGTAATTTGTAAAAAGTATCCCACAAACACAGAGATTCAAATGGTTACATCGATTTCCTTAATTAACAAAATGAAATTGCTGTAATTATATACACGCCCGCCTATTGGAGATAGCTCTTAAGAATGATGATATTTCTCTTTTAATCATTTTCGAATGTCAACAATATAATTAGTCATTCATCCATCTGTTCTGAGTGTTCCAATGTCACTGATTAAGTTTTATTAAAATAAAAAAGTACTTATGCACGTACATGTAGCATGTATGTATCTTTTTAATGAGAGTAACTTGCGGCGGACTCACTATTCAAACATAGTTTATTATTATTTCTTTTATTTACGATTGCAATCTTAGCAATAAGAACTAAAGAAGCTTGAAGCAGAAGATATTTCAATGACAGACGCAGGTCAAACCCGTTTATGGGGTTGTTGGATGAAATGATAGGATTGATTTATCTACCTATAGTAATGTGTTTGGAAGTTCACTTGAATTCTCTGGCAAAAAATAATTTGAAATCAAAAGCATGAAGGTCATCCCTGATACAAAAAAAACGTATGCTCCATACCAGTGCCTTTGTGATTGATGATTCATCTTGGTTAAATTATTCATTTTTTTTTCCAGTTCATCGTATGTACCGGGATAGCTCCATGTGATACTGACATCTCTGTATCTTTTGTCGGTACGTGTAGTAGATTTCATAGACGGGTATCTGCGTTATTTGAAGTAAAGAAATGGATCGATGGGAATGCATTGTGTGTGCCATTTTATTTGTTGAACGGGAAAAAAGCATTCCTAATGCATCGAGATTTAAGAGCATCCTTATCATAAGGAAAACACGTTTACTTTATTCGACGAGCACAAGCATCCGCATGTATGTTTAAATCATGAAATACGAGTATAGTGCTGTAAGCAATCTTTCCATGTCCCTAATCTGGAGCGAATTTAGGATTGTCTCGAAGGGAATACCTACTATTTAATAATCGGAAGAGATTCGTTACATTTCTTTGACTCTTGGAAAACCACTTTTAAACTGCACAGTCTTAAAGCGATTTAATTTTAAACACAAAACATATATACAAAACAGATATTGACTGTGGGTACATTGTTACTCACATTTGGCCCGTCTTTTGCACATACTCGTATGTAGGAGTTTTGTAAAAGTGCAAGTTTCATCCTCAGAGTTATCGCAGGGTTAATCAGAGAATGGATTAATGGCTCATCATTTACAATAGAATACGTAATGCAACAGGGAAGACCCAACGTTTGTCTAGAAAATGAAGAAACTATGGAGCACTTTCCCTGTTAGTTTTCTGATTTTACAAGAATCATATTCCAGGCATCAACTTCATGCGTAGTTCAAATTCTACAACAAAATTTGACTTTAAAATTATTTAATAAAATGTGCTTCATCGTATAACCTTATAAGTGTTATAAAGTCTAAAATCGACTAATACTACTGTTCAATAGTGCAATCAAAAATAAAAGATAAAATCTAATGCGCTAGAGGCACTTATAGGTCTCTAGTTCTAGTGACAACGTCGCTAAAACAGCAACATTGGTAAAGACTGATCTATATCTGCTGCGGGTTCTTGAATTAAACAAAAGGCTCTATTGCGTGTGTGTATCTTCCCGATGAATAAGCAAAACAGGCTAACCGCCAAAATAAAGTATCAAGTCAATTAGAGTTCCAATTAGAGCAATCACCTTTAGTTCCATAAATATACTTTTCTGAAAGACAAATTAATAACTTTCAATTTCAGAAATCAAGAGAGAATTTTCTCGAATTCACATCGTATGAAATCTTGAGAAAAGTAAATTTCAAATAAATGTCAATGGAAAGAAAACGCGTACGGTTTTCTGATGCATTCAGTCGTAGTATCCGAACGAGCCTATAAATAAGTTATTTGACACTGTGCTTTTGTCCGGCAGTACATATTTCAAAAAATATAAAAGAAAAGCAGCAATTACCCCATCCACCACGGCGTTCGCTAACACACAACCAAATAGCGTACCAAATAATGTATCTTGCATTTCATAATTCATTCTAAATACCCCAACGAACCATCAAATGTTCTATCCACGGTCATCTATCTTTAAATTAAGCAACAAACTGCTAAATACCTCATCTGCCACCACATGCTCTAATATATCCCACAAAACACCGCGCCCACTAATAAAACCCAAATAACTTAACAAACCACTGTGATTCTTATTCACCACCAGACACTCTAGCAATATGTATTCTATCTGCCACTAACAATAAATAACCATGCTAACAAGCACACATTCTAACACAACTCAAAAAATCACTACTCACCATGACATAACACGAAAAATATTTATAACCAACTCCGTTAAAAGCTACCTCAAGTCATTATTTACTTTACGTTATTATTTGATAATAATGCATAAGAAACCCCTTGTGTATAACACCGCTGCCCCCTATAAAATAGCATATTTCCATACATCCTAATATACTTTATGCTATCACATACCTTTAAAAAAAATCTCTACATACCCTACTTACCACCAAATATCCTTATATAATCTAACACACCAACAAATATCCTACTAACCACGAAATATGTGCTTTTGATATATTTTCCATCAAAATCGGCTCAGCCGTTTAGGCTACATAATGTAAAAAGTCTGCACATGCATAAAAATTTACAAGAATTAAACCACCCACAAATAGAAAAGAAATGAAAATTATACAAATATGTACGAAGAAATATCAGTTTTACGTTATATCTTTGATGTTCATTGTTTTTCTTTTCGTGTACTAAATATCATTTACACCTTAAAACTCTGCCTCGGTAACCCTTTTCAACACTGGTACCAAGAGGTATGCAATGCAATTTCAATTCAACGCATCTGTTATATACTATCAGGTGCTAGATATTGGTACAATTTACGTTTGCAGGGTCATGAAACCGATTATCACGAGATATTAAGTTAAAATCTTATCTCATTAAATAGGGTAACATATCCTACATAGATGTGACAAATGTTAAACTGTGATATAATTTCAAATCGAAAAGCTATGTATGGCACCAAATGGTATGCAATGAAAATACAGTAGCGTTTTATTAATAAGTATATCAGACAAAGTATATATAAATCTTTCCAAGATTTAAAGTTTATACGCTTCTTACAGCGATGTAGTTTTCAGTTATTGCAGATAGATGACAACTACAATACAATTTTAAGTATTATGCTCTAAAATTGAAAAAGAACGTTCTTACACTTTGTCTTTGATTGTAGGGGGAAAAAAAATAGAAGTTCATCGCAAAGTTAATGTTAATCGCGGTGATACGAGTAAAGTTTGCATTCCTCTTTATCTGATCGACTTTAACAAACACTTTTTCCAACATACGAGTTCATACTTCAAATCGATTGCAATTTACTACTTCACCTCTGTAGGAAGTAAGTACTCACAGGAATCGTTAAAAGAATTAAAAAAAAAAAACTTATTTACTTCAACTTTAATTCCACTAAAACTTTACAACTTTCCTCGTTCGTTTTCCTCAGTTGAAATACTTAGCATTTTTTTTTTTTTAAATATGTATAGGTATTTTTAATTTTCACTAAGACAAAGTTTCGCATGATTGTTTTCAAGTATGGCAGGTGAGATGAAAAATCAGAAAAGAATCCACAGCACCTTTGAACACCAGCGATGTAGGTACTTCCCCGGTCATGGCGAATACTTTACCAAGCAATGTTTAGTGTGAATGAAGCTGCCCATTGCTCTACGCTGTGTAACTTAGCAAAAGATAACGAGAGACAAATTGTCGTGGTTTTCAAGGACTTTTCGCCGAAAAAGAATACTCGTCGTATGTACTTCAAAAGATACTCGTACTTTGTTATGGTTTTGGGTTTCCTCTGAGCCATTGTAATGTGTCAATGCTCTAAGTTCGAACTCGTTTACGCCATACCCGGCACCCAGCCAGCGTACGCAGCAGATTGAAGGTGTAACGATTTAAGTTAAGCTACGAGTACACTTTACTGATGAACGATGATTAATCTTCTCGCTCTCTGTAGACAGACTTCAGTTAATTTTGTTTTTTGGAAAAACAACCCATCGTTCTCTTTGTTACGACTTACTCAAAACAAAAACACACTTCATTTGGGTATTCACTCAAGGGGCACTTAAAAACCGGCAAGTACTGGGAATACAGATCACTCAATTTGTCTAACGTCTAATCCGGTTGTTTATCTAATTGAGACGAGAGCACTGATGCCACGGGGCTTACGTTTTAATGCTTCCGGTAATGGGTATTTAATTAAAAATTTATAGAACCTTTTTCAGTCAAAAAACTACAGACAAATTCTTTTGATGACAAATTCTGTAAATTGTTGTCAGTTAACCACATTACGATAACTTTAGCATCATAAAATATTTGAATTCAGATGAAAGCGAAAATTTGGCGGGATAACATGTTGTTGTCATTTGCATAAGAAAGCGATATGACTGTTGGTGCAATTAAAGAACAATTAAATCCGGAGTGTATACTCGTAAACAATTTAATTCGTTTCAATTTTGTTTACACTCAAGGTAATTCGGTCAGCAGACGGTTGGATAGATGTTTCGTCATTCATTGAGGCTGTTGTTACTAGTAGAAGAGTCTCGATAATGAAAACGTAACGAAAGGGAAAACGGAATGAACTTGAAAACAAGAATACTATAAATCGGTAATTATTTGATTTATGTTTGTTCGAAAATAATTGCTCCGCTTTGTTGAAAAATCCAAGGTTCTCGGGTTATGATAATGTCTGGATGTTAGGATGCCTAGAACGGACTTGTACTGGTTTGTGTATTATGCTGAACGTTTTTAACTCGGGCTACATAGGTGTGTGGAATACGGTTTTGCGAAGAGGACTTCAAATATCTTTTCAGATAGTCAGGCAGCGTTAAAAGCTCTGAACTCCTTTTGTTTTTGACTCTAAACTTGCCTGGAACTGTCTGAGCATTTGGGTTTCCGAAGGTGAGGGGATCGAGATAAATGAGATTGCGTATGAACTTGCAAGGTGAAGTTCACGATTCTACCCTGAACCCTTCTAATTTAGTTTTCTCGTTAATCCGGAGAAAAGCAGTATCTATGCTAACTATTTTTACTGGCTTCTATAGGGCAAGTATTGTTTTCGTAAAAAATGTCGATCTCGAGATTTTGATAAATTTTGATATTATTTTACAGAGAAAGTCGAAACTAAATTCTGTCCGTCTTCGTGTATCTCGGACTGCAGCCTAAACTGCGGGACGGATATTTTTCAAACAGAATCATATACAGCGCATATGAAGCAAGTACGTGTGATCCAGTCGTGCAGTTCTGTCTCACTTTTTTTTTTTTTTATAATTTGCGCGTGTTGAAAGGGATATGAATACCCTTACACTAATTTTTTTAGAACACGTGCGTTCTTTTTTTTGAGGAAAGGGGAAGAGACAGAGAGAAATACAGAGTAGTGTAGTTGGTTTGAAACTCAGGTGGTATTAAGTTTCTGTAAACTCCAAGGGTGGCTGTCCAGATAACTGGGGAGAATTTGTTTGTTTTCGCTGTTGTCGTTGCTTAAGATTCACAGTATTTTTTCCATCCTCCTGATGTCATCATCACGATCAAGTTGAATTTTAGCAATGTGACCACTCTACTGCCAGTGTTATGACTTCACAGTAGCGTTGACTTAGCTTAAATAATATTGATGATGAATAAATTGATGATTCTTGACATCAGGATTCGAATCGTGAATCAACAGCGCGACAAGCGATGATGTTACCACTACACCACGGCCACACTTCACATGGCTCACTCGAGAACCACTGAAGAAATGTTGATGAAATTTAGTTATTAGTATGTTTGTTCTGATATGCAAATATGTGCTAGTTTCGTCAACAAAGATGTTGACATCTGATGGAGTTAGGGTAAGATGTGGGGGGCAGGGTATAAATATTTGAATCATAATTATTGGCCGCCTTCAAGGACTGACACGATCTTACCGACAAATTATCTAAGTTCTATAAAGTGGTTGTAAGATATGGGAACGAGTTTTAAAAAAACTTTGAATCATCTTTCTCACAAATCTAACTCAAGAACTAAAAAAAAATGATTTTATTGTTATTTGTATCTCAAAATAAGTCGGACATGTAGATATGTTGTTCTAAAATCATCAGAATAGTCTTCCACATCTCCAACTTTTTCAAGAATGGCTTGTGCCAGGTGACCTTTCATATTTTTTGGGTAACCTACTCATGAGTCTATAAACTTCTATTTGTATTGTTTTTAGATTTTTCGCGCTAATACTTTCAGAGATAGAGGACTTTGCCTTTGTCCTGCTTTTTGAGGTTTTTTGTTCAACAAACTTTTTCATATTCGAGTTTTTCTTGGGGTACAGTATGCCCCCAAAGGTTTTCCCCAAACAAATATTTTTTAATGATTTGTCTTTCTAATTATTATCGGTTCACCGAAAATATTTTTCTGCAAAAATTTCAGTTCTATAGGTCTAAAGGTTCTAGTTACGGGTGTGTGACATACTGACGGACAGACTATCCTCAGTCAACTTCAAGTGCAAAACTGGAGGCGTCTGGGACAAGATCGAGCAGGCTGGAGACGTTTGTTGGTTCAGACCCAGGTCCATCCCGGACTGTAGCTCCATCTAAAGTAAAGTGAATAACTGAATATCCCTGTTGTGTTTAATACCTTTACCAGCCCGCAGATATACAATTCTAAAGTGGAACAACAAAAAATTCTTGGAGTATGTATCTACAGTATGGATATCAAATGAAAGGTGACGATGCGCTGTATATTTACATTATTTTTACCTTTATAAGGTTTTGAGAAAAATCAAATAATTTCCAAAATTTCCTCCATTATCTCTGAAATTTCTTGAAGTTAATTGAAAAAAAATTGTGAATATGTGTCGTCCATCGTCCGCCATTTTGTTACTGAATAGCAGAATACTTATGAGCAAAACACAATGTGGCGATCGGGCGGTCGCGCGTTTGACAGATATTCTGCCGACTTACGATAATATTTGTCAACAAAATGTGCAACGCCAAATGTGGCTTCAAACGGTCAGGCGTTGATAGATTAGGAGTATGGCAGAATTATGTTCTGATTCCTCAAATTTCCCACACACGATTTCGCGGCAGAAAGAAGAGTAGAAATGTACTCTATTTATTTTTATGGTTTAATTATGAAACGCATATATAAGAAATAACTTCGCAAACATATGTGTATGAATAAGAAAATAAAAAAATAAAAACCTCTGCATATGCTAACATAATTAATTTGTGTTGAAAAACATCAATTAGCATTTAAAAATGTTTACATATTAAATGCTAACAATTCGGAGTACATACACGACACAATGACTTACCTTGTTGCTAAAATCGAATAAGTCAAACAATAATGTCAACTCAAAACAGCTGTGATGTGTCATAACGCGTAACAAAAGTAGAGAGTAGCTCTACTCCGACGTTGAGGTGGCGCTTACGAGGCCGTAATTTGTTGAAACAATAAAACTAAAAAAACATTATAACTGTAACAAATAGCTGTATAACACTACGTGTTAGATATTAAGTGTCAAACTCTTTATACAATATCCTCTAGAATTTCTCGATACATTGTATAATGCCACGCCCACTTTATGGGGGCGTTTTCTTAAAAAAAAACTGATCTTTTTTAAAGCAACCTACGGTGATCGGAAAGCCTCATTTTCGATAACTCATCAGAATCCATGGACTTCTGTAACGAATAGCGACAGCTACCCCCACTTTCTTATAAGCAGCAGATATGAAAGCAGTTTTTCTAGTAATAAAATCTCTTAAAAGTCACTGAAGTATACTCTGAATAGGAAGATACGCACCTATTACATTTGATTTAAAAAATTCCTCAACGCCACGCCTACTTTATTAGGGATTGGTTAGAAGATGAGGGATATGGTATGATACTATCCGCTCTAGGCGGATTGTACCTTTCCTGTGTGTTTCTACTTAAGAACAACTATTTGCGAAATAGTTCCGAAAAGCTATAGATCTAGATTTGACAGCACTATTTATATGTTGTTTAGGACGACAATAACAACAATCCTATGAACTAATAAATTAGTTATTAAAAGTATAAAAAATATCGGATGCGTCTGCAATAAAAGGTGAAAGTTACTTCCGGTGCAGTCGTGATCTGTAGCTTTAACTCACTTAACATTTTCGATTATAATATGCTCAAAAATAATCTTCCCTTAAAGAAAATTCTCACTTAAAGTATCTAATTTTCATTTCAGAGTTTTTGGTCTTTTCGATCAACGCACTCCAATGTATGGTATCCGTGATCCGGCTCTCTTAAAACTAATCACCGTCAAAGATTTCGATCACTTCGTCAATCACCGTACGATCTTTACCGATCAAGATGGTGGTCTTTTCGCTAACTCTTTGTTCTCCATGCGAAATGACAAATGGAAGGATATGCGTTCCACCCTTAGCCCAGTATTTACCGGCAGTAAAATGCGTCTCATGTTTGCCCTCATCAATGAAGTGGCTCGTGAATCTATGGAATTCCTAAAAAAAGATCCCAACACAGAAATAGACTTTAACATAAAAGATTATTTTACTCGTTTTACAAATGATGTGATTGCGTCCGCAGTCTTTGGCCTGAAAGTTAATTCCTTCAAGGACGACAAGAATGAGTTCTATCTGATGGGCAAAAAAGTGACTAAATTCACAGCTTGGCAGAATCTGAAGTTCTTTATGTATTCCAACTTTAAATACGTGATGAGGGTGAGTGGCAGTAACAATAAGTCGACAAGGACATCAAATCTGATTTCCTGTTTTTTTAGCTGTTTAAAATTCAACTGTTCGATCAGAAGGATACCGACTACTTCCTACACCTTGTTCTCGATTCAATGAGGTATCGTCAGAAGAATAAAATCATCCGCCCTGACATGATCAACATGTTGATGGAAGCCAAGGGCATGTACATCAATGAAGAAGACAGGAAACCAACAGCAAACAACCGAGAATGGACTGATGATGAAATTGTAGCTCAGTTTTTTCTGTTTTTCTTTGCTGGCTTTGAAACCACTGCTGTACTAATGTCGTTCGCCGCACATGAACTCATGGATAATCCAGATGTCCAAGAGAGATTACGTCAGGAAATCCTTGAAGTTAAGGAGTCGCTCGATGGAAAACCACTTACCTATGATGCCCTTCAAGGCATGAAATACATGGATATGGTTATCTCCGAGACGCTCCGCAAGTGGCCGCCGGCCGTTGTGGTCGATCGTCAGTGCAACAAAGATTTCTCCTACAAAGATGGTGACAAAGAGTTCAACATTAAGGCTGGCGAGTGTATTTGGATTCCTATTGTTGGTTACCATTTGGACGAGGAGTACTACCCGAATCCACTAAAATTCGACCCGGAAAGATTTAGCGATGAGAATAAAGGCAGTATTCAACCTTTCACGTATTTACCATTCGGTCTAGGACCAAGGAACTGCATTGGTAGAGTCTTACGTCTAAAAGAATCAAAAACTGTTTTTTAATGTGCCTTCAATTAACTAGGTTCTAGATTCGCTTTACTGGAGTCCAAGGCCATTTTGTTCTACCTGCTGAGTGAGTTCCAAATCGAGGTATCTCCCAAGACCACTGTACCAATGAAACTCGATGCGAGCGGTTTCAATTTGGCACCAAAGAGCGGATTCTGGCTAAAACTCGTTCAGCTTCAGTCTTAGTGGTTTTGTAAAATATTATTTGATAAATAAAAACAATTTTTAATACAGGAAATTATTTGTAAACCCAGTTTTGATCTTGACGCACTTGCAGAGAAGAGGAAAACACATTAAAAAGTAATTTAACTCAATGGAATTGTTTTACTAAAAGTATCTGTATCTCTGGTTAGTATCTCGTTTCGCAATAACACCACACAACCACACAAATATAGATACGAGTACACTATATGATCTTGTATGGATAAATAGCTGCAACTTAGCATCATGGCTATGGGTCAGCGATAATGACACAGTTCTTAGGAACGAGTTTTAAGGCAACGACCACAACTATGATTGCGACGGCAAACGACGTTGATCAAGGTCAGGTTTAAAGAGTTGACATTTACTGTGTATCCACGATTCTACTTCTTTGGTTTGCATCACACATGCATGTGTGTTTAATAGGATGCTTGGACGTGGTCCAAAAATGCTGAAATGAATCTCGCAAAGAAGACGAAAGTGTTACAGTGTTTTTGGATATGGAAAAAAAAAAAACTCGTTTTAGCCGGAATGCAGAATTTGTTTCTTCTTGGGAGTTACAAATGGCCAAACAAGATTCTCGACGAGTGTGCAACTTGTTCTATGAAAAATTCAAGTATACTCCTATGATAGTATGATCGTATAATTGTCGATCGACAGAGCTCGTGTACAATTTTTTGCAATAATTTATTGGGGGCTTGAGTGTTGCTTTTATTTATTCTTATTTTTTTTTTGCAATAAATAAAAAAAAAAAGGTATTCGTAGTATGAAAAAAGCCTTAGGATATTTTAATTTTAGCACGCTTTGAATTTTTATTTCCGGATTGTGTTCTAAATGTTTAGATCATCTCCTAATTGGGCTGAGAATTACCTACCTATCACATACTTGAGCGTTGTTGACATAGGAACGGATGACAACGATGCATAGTTACACGTAATTATGCAAATTTTAATGGCTTATCACCGATAGACTTTGTTGTTCAGATCAAAATCAAGCAGATACAAAGTACGCTTCTAAGAAAATAATGAAAATACGGTAGACATAGAAAAACAACAAATTTAAGTTAATTCTTTCAAATGGGTGGTCTTCTGTACGAATTTGGTTTCTGAGTCACCATTTACACATAATAACCAAAGGTAGTAGTTGCACTGCTCTTCGTCAAGATGGGCGAAGCAGCTGGCTTTGATCTTGGAAACATACTGGACCCAATACTTAAAGATTGTTATTTTCCCATAGCTTCCATAAGCTTCTGAACTCCACCTGAAAAGCAGGGGTCGAATTATGACTTCAGTCAACGAATGAGTGAAATCCATACGCTATCGAGTGATCGAGTAACTACATTGGGATGATTACATAAGAATGGTCACGTATCGAGTGCACTTTGAAAATTGTAGTAGTACATTCTACTACATTGAATTGAGATGGCTGACAAATGTCAAAAGTATTTATTTTTGTGTGAGGAAAAGTTTTGTATTTATCGTCTTCAATTAAAAATGGAATGTTTACTTTAATTTTCATCTTCTGATTCAGAGGATGATCGCTATGAGTGTATTGAGCGAAGTCGTTTAAGAGATAAAAGAGATCCGTTCTCTCTACAAGACTCTGCGTACGTATATAAAACTATAATTTTCTGAAAATATCTTTCACAACATATACTTTTGATTGTAGTTTTATTAAAAGATTTTGGGTAAATAAGAGTGCATTCTTATTTATAATAGAGAAGATAAATTTTAGAGGATGCACCTCAACCGCTGTCCCAGCTCATAAAATTTGCCAAAAACCCACTTTTGCATAGGGTTAATTTTATTTAGACTCGACGTGAAATAAATTTTAAACAATAAATTTAAATAAAAGCAAAAATAACAGTAAACAAAGATATTCTTACATACTTCCCCCAAATGCATTTCAGCTCTTCAGCAGGAACCACATCGAATAAATAAATACACGATCACTGATGACAGAATGCCAAGGGCGGTCATGCCAAATCAATATTTATCAGTCACGTGTTGCTCGATAACTGATGCCGTAATTCGACCTCAGGCGAACCCAAGAGCTACGAGTCACTCGAAAAAACTTATTAATACAAAAGATGGTTGTTTTTTTTATTGTGCTTTCTTTTTTGGAAATCTCCGAATCTCTTAAGCTATCGGAAAAATATTTACAGTAAAAGCAATTATTTGTTCATATTTTTTCGACTGGCTTTGGAAAGCTAAGTTTGGTAAGTAACCAGAGAGCGTCCCCCTCCATTCGCTATAATTTTGACAATTGAGTATTTTTCTGATATTTCTAACCGCTTTAGAGATATTGAGAAATTAAAATTTTTAAATTTGATGTTACAGTAGAGGATTACCTGCAAATATCCCGGTTCACCTCTCAATTTTCTAGTGACACACAAGCATGCAAGATAAATATTCTTTGCAACTCCCTGTGGATGCTCTAGAAAGCTGAAACCTTGAAAACTTTTAGTATTAGTGAACACAGGGTGTACCAAAGAACGTAATGTATAGTTTCCTAATTTGTTTCCTTTTACTTTTTCAGTAGCCCGTAGATCATTGAGAAAGCTAAAACCATGTAAGTATGATAAATGGGAAATAATGTTGTGCTGCTGAATTTTCAATTTTCGAGATACAGGTGCTTATATACTTATAGTACTGCATACGAGACAGAGTCTCGCGAAGCCAGATTTTTCAGTAGAAGGGGAAAATGCAAGTGGCCTGGTGTAACATATATATCTAGAAGAGACCGAGCGTCGGAGTGACAATATTTGCTGTATGATATGATATGTTTAAAGTAATCGAAGTTTTTGACACCTCAACCATGCCACTCCAACACTTTTTTCCCAAGTTATCCATAAAAAAAAGGTCTAGTGTGAGTCAGGCCTCTCTTGTTCAGTATGTTCAGGTCCATTGTGATACCACGTGGATTTGGAAAGCAGTATCTAGCCTACTAATTGAACCTTCTGATAAAGTGTAGGAGGTCCCTAACGTCTATTTTTTTCAGATCTTTTAGGTCGTTGAAACAGAAGAGTCCTAAGTGGAGTTTCCTTCTATGGGAGAGGGCTGGACATTTGCAAAGAAGGTGAGAAATAGTCTCCTCCTCCTCCTCGTCCATGTAGTTTCTGTAGAAATCATTTGACAATACGCCAAGCCGTGTTGCATACTTGCATATTAGACAGTGACCAGTAATGACAACAATTACAGCGCTTATATGCAATCTATTGAGAGAAATCAAATTGTTAGAGCATTTCAGATCCAGCTTAGGCAAAATCTGTTTTGTCGCTAGACACGTTGCACCACTTGTCCACCTAGAATTTGTCCTTTCAATAGCATCCAGCTTTAATTTAAGTTTGCATGTAGCGATCGGCATACCCATCTGGATGGATGCGATAGAGGCTTTTTTTACTTTTTCTTGTTTGTTAGGTTTCCAGCTTAGTTTTCTATCCAAAATAAGACCCAAATATTTTGCTTCGTTGGAGAAGGTTTAGCTTATACCATTAAGGGATGAAGGGTCAATAGGTGAGAGTTTATATTTCCTTGAAAAGAGGACTAGTTCGGTTTTGTGGGAATTCACTCCTAGATACACCAAGCTGTCCACCTAGATAGTTTATTTAACGCGTTTTGGAAGAGTTCTTTGAAGGTAATGAGGTGTTTACAAGAGACTGCTATACCAACGTCGTCCGCATAGGCGATAACTTCGCATCCCTCAGCCTCCAGGATTATCAATAGTTCATTAACCACCAAATTCTAAAGAAGTGGGGATAGGACACAATATGTCTCCCTTTTGCGAAAAATTGCATTCAAAACGTATGAAGAGTGCAGTGTATACGTTAGCATAGGCAAAGGTTCACGTTATGGGCAAAAATTTGAACTGGAAAATCTTCAATAAGGCGGCAGTAATTTACAAAATGGTGGCAAACTCGGTAGATTTTGATTTTTTTTTTTTATCCCTATCCCTAATCATTTCCAAAGGCCCCACTGTATTTAGACTATTATTTGAAGCAATTTTGTTCGAGGCATGTGTTTTGTGACCTGTGAGTAACAGGCCTTAGTTTCAGCTGACTGATATTAAATAATCTTTTTTTTAGAGTCACCAAAGTAGATATAGTAGTTTTTTTTAGATACTTAAGTAGGAATGACGGCAAATTGTATGAGAAACATTAAAGAACAATAATCCTAGGTCAGAGATGAACTATAATGAGACTGCAGGCGTTCTCTCTGAATTTAACTGCAAAGTAACAAAACGCATAGAATTTGTATCGATGTATAGTTTCCATAAAGCATTGCGACGATTTTTCGACAAGCATGCATTCTCATTTCTTATCGTTCTTATCGAACATTACCCATTTATCATTGTCAAGAAAGTGACAACTGTTGGGAGTTGTGTTGTGTTCTGTTCAGAGTTTCAATCACTCCCTTTAATTAATTATTAGGTACATACAATTTACATTAAAAGTTTTAAAGGCATTCATACTCGTACATACATATTTCATGTAGTAAAGGCGGGTTTACACATGCATAGATTTGCTGGGACAGTATAGCGTCAGTTGAAGTTTCGCAGAAACAGAGTGTAGCTCACCTTCTTTGAACACACGGTCTGTGTTCTAACTTTTTGCATTAAAATTGGTAAAATCATAAATTTTAGTGAGCGGGGGAAAAAATTTCAGTAGCACTGAGCGATGAGCTACTGAGCGATTGAGCGACGCAAAGAAATTGAAACAAATGAAATCGTATAGTTGTGGCCACGTAGTTTTTGAGCGACGAGCGATTTTTGTAAGCGATAGAGCGACATCGGTCTGTATTCAATTTTGCTTTAGTTTTTTAGTTCGTCGCTGAGCGACGAAACATTTTTCGTTGCCTCAATTGTCAATCGGCTGAAAAAAATGGATAAAAAAAGCAGAAAATTCACCTAATCAAGCGAATATTCTATCCAGCTATCGACGAATTCTATAGGATGGTCGCTGAAGTAAAAAATATGGAAAAAATAAGCTCTGAAGGCTGTCCAAAGTCGCCCGGTTTTATGGCAGGACAGTCATAAAGAGAGAAAAAAAAAAAATACAAATTTTACAGATACAGAAGGTACGGTACAGACATACGAAGGTATTGCGAAAATCGGTCCGTATATTTGCGAAAATGTTGATGTAAATTATAAATTTCCCCCTAATCTGACCTTTCTCGATTTAAAGGATGTACACCAAATCTTCGTTTTTTCGATCGTAGAATAAATTTATAAATCTGGAGACGGCTGCGACGGACACTCGTTACTGAGAGTCGTCGCTCAATCTCTCGTCGCTCAATTGCTCAGTCGCTCGTCGCTCAGTCTCTCGTCGCTCAATCGCTCAGTCGCTCGTCGCTCAGTGCGTGGCCTTAGTCAAAGTAAAAATTATAAAAAGTTAAGGAACGTGTTGAACAAAAAGAGCTGTGTACTCGAATAAGGGAAACTTTAAAATATGTACTCTGGAATGTCTTGTGATAGTATTTTACGCCCAATGATATCAATTTTTCGATTTATTAGCTCTTGCCACTTATTATTTGATTTGTTTCAATCAATTTAACATCAAATAAACAAAAAAAGCATTTAATTTTGGAATTTATATTTACATATATGTGCGGTTTGACAGCACTTTGACAGCTCTCTCTTAAGCTCTCTCTTCTAACAAAAACTACTAAATTTTCGCGTACGGGAACACGATTTGACCAATTTTCGTAAAATTTTGTAGAAATTCGCCATTTTGGTCAGGTACGGATACAGATCTAAAGAAGTCGACATGATTTTACTACGAAGAATATCAAAATTATTTTTTTACTGACGCGTCAATTTGCTGGCGCCTTAAAAAGTTGGAATAAATTCGACTTTTACAATCTATTCGTGCAAAGATCGAATTGGAACGCGTGCATGCATTTTATTCGGGGTGGTACGACAATAAGCACTGGCGGCAAGAAATTATTGCATGTGTAAACCCGCCTTAAGCTCATATGCTAGGATTGCGATGCGATGAAATCGGGGGTTACATTGAATTCGCGTTTACATAATGTAAATACGAATATATGTATGTGTTTCAAGAAAACATATTTTCATGTCAAATACTCAAGTAGTCATACTTCATCATACATCAGATGATGAGAAATTTGTTAATCAAACTTGGGAAAACTTTTTAATGTTTGACTGTCGTAGGTACATACATAATAATCCTTCTTGCTTGTCATGTAAGAACAACTTTAAGAATAGTCGATCAAAACGATAATCCTGTAGGCGTCAAACATTTGTATGAAATAGAATAAATTGATTTGATGACAATTACGGATTATGTAGTATCTAACATTTAATTTTATAGGTTATGAATTATTTTCCTTATTCTGGGGATAAATCGAGGTATTGCTTAAGAGGGTAACAAATAATTCTTATACCTTTTTAAGATTATCGTGGGGAAGACGTTGATGCTTCTAGAAAATAAGGTTTGTCAAAAATCAATCTTAACCATAAAAGTGGAAACAGGGCAGGATGGAGTACTTACACACACGGCTGACTGATTCTCTGCAGGGCTCCTACTTTGACACAATTGCATCACCTTGATACATTTTCTTTTGACTTATTACAAAGTGATACAATGATACAATGGTCGTTTAAAAGTTTAACAATCGAATCTGAGAAAGTCTTCACTTGGCTACTCATGCATTTTACTGCAAAAAAAGAATGTCTATTATAAGCCTTTGCCTGCTATCATTTATCGGTGACGTGAACAATTGTTTATGCATTGAGGTAAGTTGTGGTATGTATCGAGTATTATGAGTCAGGTAGAGGAGTGAGTATAATCTTTTTTTTTGTACATGCTTCTCTCAGGAAGGCAAACCTATGTATATCGTTGTGACAGTGCCCCATTATGCATGCAGTATCGGCCCATTTGCCAAGCTCTCAAACGAAAATCACAAATACTTCAAGGAGCCTATAACAAGATGTGGTGCATCTCACAAGGCGAATAAAGGGTGAGTCCCTATACCACATTTGTGTGAAGCAGATCAGACGCTGACCTTCTGTGACCTTCAGTTTCGCCTTTGAACTGAATATCCTGAAAACTGGAGTAAAAGAGAGGTTGTCCGATATTCAACCCGATTGTGGGTGTGGGCGTTTTTCAAAAAAGCAAACACTATGAAATCTGAGATCGAAGGCACGTATGTGCTAAGTTTGATTCGTCTAACACAAAATGTAAGGCTTCAAAAACTGTTACATACGAACGGGCTTACATGGCTTAAACAATTTCACTATTTGCATATAATACATATGTACAATACATACATATATATGTATATATATACTTGCAGATAATTAAACGTAGGTGCCGGGGATTAGTATTTAAGTGTGCGGACCACTGAGCGGAAGGCCCCAGTTTGACTAGTAGAAAATATCAACACGCGAATTTTCAACAAAGGCTTCTCAATTGAAAAATGTTCCTTTTTGCAGTTTTATCCTATTTCTTTGCCCTTCGGAAACAGAATAAAATTGTAGGTCGCTTTACGATTGCAACGATACCCCCAAAGTATCGATGCCTACTTGAATAGCATCGAATCAAAGTATCGGTATTGCTCATAAAATAGCTCAAAGTATTCGATAACTACGGGTATCGAGGACTTTTTTTTTAATTTTATTACAGATGGACAAAAAGGAAATAATGCCGACTAACATCATATCCCTACTTCGGCCTGAACTTTCAAATAAAATTCCCTTCACGAGGAGTCTGAAAGTTTTTTTTTTTTTTTTAATGAACTAGCCACCCGCCAAGCTGTCAGATAAAGAAGCACACAACAACAACCTCACCTTTCACTCTGTTGGGTTCCGGGAAAATTGTTTAATCTGCATGTTTTGGCTTCCAGTTAATTGGATTTTTTGCTCTGAGTTGACTGGATAACCTGGCCAGATATTCCAGTCGACTCAAAGCAAAAGATCCAGTTCACTGGAAATAAGAAAAAATTCACGTGTATTCTCGCTCGCGCAGTCGCAGAATTTTACCACAAGTAGTATTTTCCTTCCGATTCTATGTAAACATCGGTAAAAAGTATCGGTGCCAATATTACATGCTTGGTACTGAAACAAAAGTATCGATAATTTACTTGTATTTATTTGTACAACAAGTACAACTCTAGGTCCCTTTCATTTGCGTTCTGCACAGCACGAATGCCTACGAGAAGCTAAAGGTTCGGCCATCAGTTGGTTTCTATTTAAATTTGCTAAAACAAAAATGTATTTAATATTTTTCAAAGTTTTTTGCTTTATTGAAGAGAGTACTTTCCGATTATTTACGGAAAATAATTTCATTTAAATGGCTGCCACGGCTGGCTTGGCAGTAGGCCTTCTTGTCAACTCAATTTCGATGTATATTTTCGATGGTTCGGGGCTTCGATCAATATGCTTGAGTGCCAGAATCGTTTCTGGTTTGTTAGAATAATATCGATCTTTAAGGGCATCCCACACAAAAAAAAGTCCAACGACGTCAAATTGCAGCAGATTATTTGGTTTTTGTTTATTTTGCACATTTTATCCAAAAAATAAAAATTATACATAAAATAAAATAAAATCAAAAAATAATATCTGTCATTTAAATAAATTCTCACGACTTTGTGCTCTTAACACGATTAACTGCAATTAATTTCGTAAAATTATTATAAGCCCCAATTTGCTGTCAAAAACCAGACAGCGAATGTCTGCTAATGGCGGGTGGTGAATAAACCGTAGAGTGTTATATTAAACAGGTAGATGAATTCAAGATTTGATTATTGTTTACATTATGAGAATTCAATAACAATTTTGACATTAATAGTATCACAGAACTTGAAAAGTTTGAAATCTGTTTGTTCATATGAACCTCCGACTGCAACCAAAACGTGTCCACAATGAATTCCATATTGACGTGTTAACACTTTGCCAGTCATCCTTAATTAAATATCGCATATCGATGGTCACTTTACGAATTGTTCGTTGATTTGTAAATCAAATTAATGTTCAATGATATTAAGAAAATTTCTTGACATTTAATCTTTAAAATGGATGCATCTTTTGGTTGGTCAAAATGACCTAGGTATATTGAAATAATAGAAATCGAATATTCAAAGTATCGCCTCTTAAATCGTATATGGATGTCCATGGTTTTTAGTCCAAATACTAACTGGTGACAACAGTCGTTTACTATAGTTGTGTTTCTATAATTTTACTCCACAATACACCTCTGATATTGCGCTGACCTAATTGATGTATCTTTTCTCATCCAGCTTAGGCTAGTCTAAGTCGAAAAAGCTGTACAAAATCAAGGTGCAGACGTCAATAAGTAAAGATATATCAAACTTTCGTCACTCTTTCCTCCTAACGACCATTCGTTTACATTAGGCATATTTTTTGCTTTATAAACCTATCTAGCGAGTGGTTGATAAAAACGATTCCTAGCCAACCTGATTTATAATTTCTTTCTTTCAAGTGTCAAAGTATGTGTCACTATAATAGAAAAACTCAAAATAGTCGATCTCTGAATTCTGCCTGTCTGTCTGACTGTTTGTGCACTGGACTGCAGCCTGTTTAGGCTCGACAGATTTTCTTAAAACTTCATATCTGTGTCAAAAAAATGTGAAGAAATCGATTTTTTTGAAACGTCTCTAACGAATTTGTATGAATTTTATATTTGAGCTGTGAGAGGTACCATGTTATTGGTTAGTTTTTCAAAGTTGACTCTTTCTCGGTTATGACTCTTCCGATTTTATTCGAAATCAATATGTAACCACTAAGGTATTTAACATACATATATACAAGGTTATGGCGTACAAAGTTTTTAAAAAGGGTCAAAATATTTTTTTTTTTTTTCAATTTTAAGGTTTTTTATGGAAAGGGGAAGAGACAGAGAGAAAGAACTCCAAGGGTGGCATCCAGATAACTGGGGAGTATTTTTGTTTTGCTGTTATTGTCGTTGCTTATGATTCACAGTATTTTTTTTCCGTCGTCCTGATGTCATCATCACGATCAAGTTGCATTTTAGCCATATGATCACCCTACTGCCAGTGTTATGCCTTCGCAGTAGAGTAAGCTTTCGCAATTGATCTACTTTTTTATTTATTTCATGCGGAATAAATAGATGATTCTTGACATCAGGATTCGAACTGTGAACCTGCAGCGCGACTAGCGATAATGTTACCACTATACCATGGCCACCCTTTATAGAGTATTTCGAAGATGAAGATGATTTGATAAAAAAGTACGAGTACCATTGTGGTAATACTACTTATGAACCACTTGCGTGGGCACATGCGTGGACATCGTCTGTTATAACTCACTAATTCTCACACGAGTTATATGATATAAACGAATGGACTTACGAATCTATTAGTCGGGTTATAAGTCCACAATCAAATCGTGACGTTATTGCCCGTGCAGATGTGTCTAAGCTCATGACGGACTTATGGCCTGTGGACTTATGACCCTGTGGGCCGTTAAAATGTCAAGTATCTATTGCAGTTAATGGACATAGATGAGATTTTGTATGCAAAATAATAAAACCAGATTATCAAATAGAACTATGACAATTAAAAGCGAGCAATTTCATTTATTTACATTTATCTTACTGCAAAAAGTTAAAAAAAAAACGCTAAAGTTTTTAATTATTTGTTTTTTTTGCTTAATAATTGCGCAACGTTTAGGAAGCACATTGAGAATAGCTTTCACCTTGAATTCCGGGTGACCTGTCAGCTGTAACTTCGCATTGTGTGCGTGCTAAGGGGAGCACTTGTATTTTAACTTTGACAGTGCTGCGTACTGCAGCTTCAGCTTCATCATTGTGTTCGGGCAGTCACTCCTACTTCGGCCAAAAGTTCACGAGATGGCTGGATTAAAGGGAACGTCATAAATATGAAACACATACATATGTATCTGTCTTCACAGGCGATTCAACAGACAGACAGACGGAATTGAAAGACCCCTTTTGAGGCTCTTTATTATAAAGGGTGATTCAATTGGAGGTTACAATTTAAATTTGAAATAAAACACATTCGTTTTTGATAAACTGCTGATATTTTTATGTCAATATAATGGTGAGACATTGACATTAGATATGAACAATTTGACTGCCAAATGGGCGCCGTGCAGACATTCGCCCTTTTAATGAAATTTTCCATTAGTTTTTTTTAAATAACTCGTCGAATCTCGTTCTTAACGTCTAGAATCTTTTGGGGTCATTGGCGTACACTTTCTACTTCACATATCCCCGATGAAAAAAATCCAAATCTTTGTGTGCAATAACTGCATTGTTTCTCGCGCTGTGTGGCAGGCGGCACCATCTTGTTGAAAGCAGATATCTTTCACATTAACGTCGTCCAATTGGTGTCAAAAACAATTTGTTATCAAGTCCCGATATTGATTTTTATAGCTGCACCACGAGAATTGTCGAAGAAGTATGGCCCAATCACGCTGTCGGCCCAAAATTTGCACCAAACAGTGACTTTTTGTAGATGCATTGACAATCTTGTTTGTTACGTACCCATTCAGTTGAATTCGAGCCTCTTCGCTGAAGATGATTTTGTTCGAAAAAACGCCATCAACTTGGTGGTTCTCTAACACACAATCAACGAAGTCACGCCGCTGTCTGTCGGCTTTAATTCTGTAATTAATTGTATCTTGTAGGCGTGCAGATGGAGAGCTTTTATTAAAATCTCTGCGTGGAGCTGTAGGAAAAATTAAATTGCTGAGAACGGTGGCGAATGGATTTTGACGAATTGTCACGAACACTGTTACTTACATTATTTCTTATTTATGATATTTTCGCATTACCGTTCACTACGAGGACGCACTGGTCCTTGCATACCCAACACTAACCCGGTTCGATCGAATTTTTCTTAACCGCGGCACGGAGATAGGTTTTATCAATTAAAATGCGTTATTCTCTCGTGTACCGCTCCATAATTGCAAATGTCAATGCTTGATCCATAGATGTCAAATATCAGCTGTTTATCTTTGAGTGAATCTCAGTAGTGCCACACATAAATTGTAACCACTAATTGAATCACCGGTTAGTAATACGAGCACCAAGATTGATCACAGTCTCGAGCTCGAAATTTTTCATTCAGAACATTGGTTCGTTACAACCACAATTGGTGTGGTGAAAATTAAGACGGGTTCGAGAATTCTTTAGACCACCGATGCGAGCTGTAAGGAGCCTGCTAGCTTGATACACCACACATAATATCAATACCACCTTTGGAAAGTAGTATGCCATGTTGTGAGGCTGTGCTGTGTATCATAAGCATTAGTTAGCATTTTAATAATTCTCATCGAGGGTGGCCGTGGTGTAGTGGTAACATCATCGCTTGTCACGCTGTTGATTCACGGTTCGAATCCTGATGTGAAGAATCATCTATTTATTTCGCATAAAATAAATGAAAAAGTCGATCACTGCGAAAGCTCAGTCAACTCTACTGTGAAGGCATAACACTGGCAGTAGGGTGGTCATATGGCTAAAATGTAACTTGATCGTGATGATGACATCAGGAGGACGGAAAAAAATACTGTGAATCATAAGCAACGACAACAGCGAAAACAAACAAATTCTCCCCAGTTATCTGGACAGCCACCCTTGGAGTTTACAGAAACTTAATACCACCTGAGTTTCAAACTACACCACTCTGTCTTTCTCTCTGTCTCTTCCCCTTTCCACAAAACGCACTTGTTCTAATAATTAGTAATAGGGGTATTAATATCCCCTTTAGCACGTGCAAATTATAAAAAAAAAATTGAATTTATAGCCAATTTAAAATTAATGGATTATTGTAAAATTTGCAATTTGACTCTGCTGTCATTTCGTTTTAATTATCAACTTGAAGTCAGGAAAGAACATTAAATTTAATATCAACTATCTGACATTAAAGGCCAAATCTCAATGACGACTGATGACGTTCGTTGGCAGTAATAGTTGCAAGTGATAGAAAAAAATTGACCAAGTGTGAGTCGGGCCTCGTGCAATTTTTTTTTACTGTATCCTATTTAGCTTCCTCGTTAATCCGGATAAAAGAAGTATTTGACTTATGTTTGTCCTAATAGAGTGTGGGTTAGGAGTTGAGGGGCGGACCTCAACAATATTTAAATCATTTCTATTGGTCGCTTTGCTCAAGAGCGTCTAAAGAGATTTTGATGGAATGCAGCTCGTGTGTTAAGACTGTTACTGTAGTTGTTTCACCTGAAAGTAATGAAGTGGAGGTAAGATATAGGGAGGAGTTTGTACACCGCTTGGCCGAAAACCATCAAAATCGATAGACATGGTCGGGGGACTTTTAACCTAACGTCTTCCAAATTTTTTGAAAAAAAAACGCTTTGCGAAACCTTCTCATGATGACATGTCTTTTTTTTCAGATTTTTCGCTTTAATACTTTCGGAAAAGGAAATTTCCAAATCCCGGAGCACTCAGACTCACACGAAATCCATTGTATTATACTACCAAGCAAAACTCCTTTTTGGTGTAGTGGTTGGAGAGACTTGCATTTTATTCGTTTCTCTTTTACCCTAGGGTGGCTGTGGTTGCTGTTCCCCGTCCGGGCTTGAACCTGCACAGTTCGGATCACAAGCGAACGCACTATCTACTACACCATGGCCATCCCTTGGGGGTAGATAGGGAAATACTTGGTTTTTGAGGTTTTTTGTCCAACAAAATTTATCTAAACAAAATGTTTGTTCACATATTCGAACTTCTCAGACCTCAGGCTTTCATTTGATATGTTGCATGTTGGGGAGGAAAAATATTTGTTTTCTTGGGGCAAATTATGCCCCCAATAGCCCCAAACAAATTTAAAATTTTTAACTCTAATATATTTTAAATTTTTAGTTCTCTAGGTCTAACGAGGTTACAGGCATGTGACATACTGACGGGCAGACAGACATCATCGCCGTTCCGTTTTACACCACTCTGATAGGGAACACCAAAAAGTCAAAACAAATCATTATAATCGGTTTAAATGTTCCGAAAATGTTGGGGAGTGCCAATTGAATATGGCAAAAAATTGGCTGCTTCATTCTGGAGTACAAATTTAAAGTTAAAAAAACGCTGATAAACTTGAGTGCCGTGACACAGCATTGGGATTTAGCTTTAAATCTGCGGCCACATTGCGAGTTGTTTATCTGGAGGGTAGTGGGTAGCGATTTGCTAAACAAACCTCAAGCAATGTTTCCATCACAGGCAGTCACACAACGCCCGTCGCATAGATCCTTCAGATGAATCTAGCCAGCTTAGCGAGTTACCAGCACTACTCGTGTAGCAAGTCAATAAAATTTACATACATATTCGTATTTGATCATTTCAGCTATCCTCCACTCCTCCACCCATACATGAATAGAGAGATATATTCATGACACCGGTTTGTTGAATGAGAGGAGATTTTTTTCTACATTTAAAGCTAGGTTATTTCACCTTGCAATGCGGTCTGAGTACATCCACCCACAATAATACCCACCTGCAGTGTGACCTTTTGATATATTACCAAGTGGTGATGCTGAAGCTGAAGGGCGGACGAAAACTCCCGCCCACGTAAACAAAATTTTTGGAAAACGGATTGGCGGAGCAAATGGGGAGAGTAAATACAACGACAACGCATCCAATTCCTCTCTTGTCACTGCAGTAGATTTACTAAGAACCAGCATACAAATAGGAGATCAAAAAGCGCCTGGTGTTGATGGCATCCTCAACATTTACCGGACCGGTAGAAAAAAAAGAGACTAGTCTTACTATCAAAAATTGAAAAGCCCCCGCAGGATCTCCCGTCGTATGTTGAACACCGTGGGAAAAATACTGAAGCTCATCACGAGCGACGGATTAGAGACTGACATCGATGATGCAGGAGGCCTCGTACTCGTAGATTGTGAATATGACTTCCGATATCACGCTCCACGATCTGTACAATTGATGAAGTTGTCAGCAGTGCTTCCCAAGCCGGAGTTATATAATATCGTGAGAATCTTCTGGCATATCGATGACATAACTCTCTGCTTCACAAATTATGTTTTGATCTTCAATGATACGAGGGTGGGTCAATAAGTCCCTGTAAATTAACACAAATTGTGTCGTCACCTTAAATTTAATTTTTTGTTTGTCAAGAATCATACGCACCTAAATTTTCAGACAGATCTGTCAAATAGTATTGTTGTGGCAGCCATTTTATATAGACGCCTACTAGCATTTTCGTTAAAATGGAAAAAATTGAATTTCGAGTGCTCATTAAACACTATTTTTTACGAGAAAAAACTATCACGCAAACCAAACAAAAGCTTGACAAATATTATGGTGCCTCTTCACCATCGATTGGAACTATTCACCACTGGTTTACTCAATTTCTGTGTGCTCGTTCAAGCTCAAGTGACGCCGAACGTTCTGGTCGCCCAATTGAGATCACCACACCAGAAATAGTCGACAAAATCCATGGTTTGATAATGGACGATCGGCGAGTGAAAATGCGCGAGCTTAAAGAGGGCTCAGGCTTATCACATGGCTCAGTAATTTCGATTTTACATAAATATTTGGACATGGAAAAACTTTCCGCAAGATGGATGCCCCGTTTGCTCACAATCGACAACAAACGCATTCGTTTGACAACTTCAAAGGTGTGTTTGGCGATGTTCCAGAAAAATTCGGCTGATTTTTTGCGCCGTTTCGTAACCGTGGATGAAACCTGGATTCACCATAACACACCAGAAACCAAGGAACAGTCAAAACAATGGACTGCTCCTGGTGAATCGAGGCCGAAGAGGGCCAAGACTGGTTTGTCAGCAAACAAGGTCATGACGACAGTTTTTTGGGATGCGCGCGGTGTTATTCACATCGATTACCTTGAAAAGGGTAAAACGATCATCGGCGCATATTACGCAGAGCTGCTGGATCGATTCCAAGCCGATTTGAAGCAAAAACGGCCGCATTTGGCGAAGAAAAAAGTTCCTTTTCACCAGGACAACGCACCGGCGCACAAGTCCGCAGTCGAAATGGCAAAATTGCATGAGTTAGGCTACGAACTCCTCCCTCATCCAGCATATTCCCCAGATTTAGCCCTCTGCGACTATTTCTTGTTTCCAAACATGAAGAAATGGCTCGGAGGGAAGAGATTTGGGTCGAATGAAGAGGTCATCGTTGAAATAAACGTTTATTTTGAGGGGCTTGAGAAATCGTATTATTTGGAGGGCATCAAAAAATTGAAGAAACGATGGATGAAGTGTATAGAGCTAAAAGGAGACTATGTTGAAAAATAAAATGTTTTTATACCGAAAAGAGGGTTCCTTATTTAATTTTTCAGGGACTTATTGACCCACCCTCGTATTATTTGGAAGTTCTTCTGATAATATAATTGGTTTTTGTAAGGCTAGCTTAAGCATTTTCAATCCACGTGACATGATTATTCTTTACAAAAAAGTTGAAAGAAAGTAGGGAATTTAAAATAATAAAGAAACATCATACTACGAGAATATAGGTATCTAAAAGCAATGAATTTCATGAATTTATTATTTATATTTTTAAAAGAAGCGAATACAAAAATCGAAGTAAAAGATCCACTAATGATGATATAAATTAACATCCTCAAATAGTACAATAATTTAAGATTTTAAATTTCTTTATTATGAACTCGTTTCCGGTTCCTCTAGTCTAGCCTGTCACTATCTGAGTTGGTGATAAACATTATGAACCGTAACGAAATATACATTTTCTTCTCATCTCTTGTTGATTATCGCCAAATTTACGTCGATGTGATAGTTACAGAATAAAAACACGCGACTGAAGACATTAAAAAAATCACAACAAATCAAAAATATCTATATTAGAGAAAATAAGAAAAGCTCGTAAATCCATTTTTGATATATATTGCTTAAGAAAGAAAACCAACTATAGCTGTGGCCAACTAATTAGAAACACGGCAACGCGTTACATTCCAATCAGTGTAAAACATAACGGTATTTGTTTTGGTTTATGGAGGAAGGTTCACATTGTATGTCAAGGAATAATGCATTTGTAGTTCATTTTCTCTGCTGTGCACATCGTAGTACCAGTAAGTTTTAAAGAAGTGCTCAGTTTCACGTGACATTTAATTAGAAACAGTAGTTCAAAGTTAAAGTTCGATTTGATTAATTAAAAAATAAAACGTCAATACTAAATTTTACTGGTAAGGCAATAATTTAACGGGTGTTGAGATTATTTAGGGTTTAAAGCCGAAAGTTTGTGATCCGGCTACTCGGAAGACAATTTTCGAAATGAGGAAGCTGAAAATGCCGTACCGATTGATCGCAACCCAATTGAATTGCTCGGTTGAAAAAGTTTATCGTGCTATTAAGCATTTCAAAAGTTTTAAAACCACCGAGAATATGCCTGGAAGAAAACGAGCACGCAAAACATCTGTGAGGATCGATAGAAAAATTGCACGACTGGCCAAATCCAGCGGAAATTCAACGACATATTTTTGATGAAAATGACCCTCCCATTTTCACTCGCGCACTATAAGGCCATTTTCGAAAACGTCATTTGATCGTCATTTTGATCGTCAATTTGATCGTCATTGCAGCACTTAAAGGTTGCAAATGTCAAACTGCAAAAGTTTGTTGCTACCATTGATCTGTGTCGCCTGCATGACTTTTTTTTGCAATCGCATTTGACGTTTTCAAACAAAGCAAAATGGAGCCCTTAACAAAATTTATTGAGAAAATTGTGTTGGAAAATCTTATTGAGAGTACAAGTCATAAGAATAATTATAATTTACGTGGACGAAAAGTTCTTACTGTTCACGAGATTGAAATTCCTCCGAGTATTCCGATTCAGTCATTTTTCTTATTGCGCAGCGCAGATATCTGGCTGCTTTTTTGCAGCGCAAATGATGTTTATGAACATCTGCTCTGCAAACAATGCATTATCGAACATGCTGCAAATGCTTGCGTTTAAGAACATTATGCAAAAGCAATTTGATGCAGATGACGTTTACGAAAACGGCCTAAGACGACGATTGGTCGAATCAGGATTGAATGGACAAGTCGCACGCAAGAAACCGCTTTTAACACCAAAGCAAAAAAAAAATAGAATTGCTTTTGCGAAGTCCCACCTAAATTGGACAACAAACTAGTGGAAGTACGTGGTGTGGAGCGATGAAACGGAAGTTAATCGGATGGGTCAGGATGGCGCTCGGTACATACGACGACCAACAGGTGCAGCTTTGCATCCAAAGTATGTGCTGCCGGTCGTTAAGCATGGTGGGGGATCACTCAATGTCTGGGGTTGTTTCTCGTGGAATGGCGTAGGCCCGATACATCGAATAAATGGAATTTTAACAGCTGAAAAATACATCGATATATTGAAAAATAAGCTGATACTTTGGGTTGACGAAAATATGCCAGTTATCTGGAAATTCGAACAAGACAATGACCCCAAACATACGGCTAAGGTAACCAACAAGTTTTTTCAAGACAACTCAATTAGTGTTCTTGAGTGGGCGGCGTCGAGTGCAGACCTTAACCCGATTGAGCACCTGTGGGGCGATCTTAAGAAGGCAGTTGTTCTAAAAAATTCCACAAACCTGGATATTTTGTATAGCAATATCGAAGCTGCGTGAAAAGCCATACCGGTAGAGCGCTGCAGGCAGTTAATTGGATCTATTGCTACGTTTATATGAATACTTGAATCCAGCTTCAATCCGGGTTGAAATTCATATAAACGCAGATCGAGTTGAAATAGGATTGACTCAACTCGACTCAGCTAACAGAGCTGGATCGAGTTAGAAAAATGCATGTATACCTGGGTTGAGGGGTTGAACTGACATGTTGTCTCTGTGTGTGTGTGATTTCAAATAACGAATCTGCTATACTTATCTGTCAGTTTAACCACGTTTGAATTTTTCAATCTTTCGACTCGGTGTGTAGAAATACTCAGATCGAAATCTCAACTCGATCCCAACTCTATCCCTCGATTCTGCATATAAACGTGGTATATGCAGTGAAGATGCACAGAAGTCATCAAACAAAAAGGCTTTGCCACCAAATATTAATAATAGAGGCATCCTTGCTGCCAAATTTTAGTTTTGAGGCACTTTTCCCTTGTGTTTTTAATTAGTTGTCCAGCTGAAATTTTATACTTCCTTCTTTCAACTAATTTTTTAAATTACTTGTTTGAATTCTGTAAATATTTGTTTTCTTTTATTATTTTAGATTCAATTAATCATATAAAAACAATTCTTGTTTCAATAAACAAAGCAAACGAAATAAATAAACGCGTTGAGAAAAACGTCAAGAATAGTTTCTAATTAGTTGGCCACAGCTGTATATGCACTTGCTCATAAAAAAACCTCTTTTACTCTAAGAATATTATCTTTACTTTGATACATTTAAAAGATTTCAATTAATTTCACTTACCTTCTTCGAATTAAACACAACAATTTCAATAAAAACAATTTTTTACCGATAAATCAGGCTTTTTAATTTCATTGTTCGTGCACAAATCACTATTTCTACTAAAGCTGTGGATTTACGTGGTTTTTCCGTTTCAGAATAGCATACTTGGATTTAAGAATCCACTTTTTGAATCCACACATACATTTCAATGCCTACTTGATATACTCGTATTTTCAGAAATCTAATTTTTGGCAAAAAGTGGATTTACGAGGTTTACATCTTTAGCCGACGAATTATGTACGAGTAGGTAGTACCTTGGCATATAAGCCGCAAAGGCGACCACTGCCCTGGCAAGGATCATGTCAAACATCGGCGGGCCAAAATTTGGAAGAAGACTGCTCTTAAAAAAAGTTTCGGTATCAATAATGCTCTATGGGTGGCAAATATGGGCCGCTACCATAAAGACGAAATCTTACAATACGCGAGTATGTAGCGCATTTCTTACGACACGGTTTGTGTAGTGCCTGACATGGGCCACACGATCTTCTGGCGAAAGTAGCTCAAGAGAAATACTCGTACCTCGCCAGCAGAACAACACCATCGACATAGCAATACCCAGTTATCACCAAGGGTAATAGTGAGCAAGAATGGCAGCTAAATGGGATCACTCTGACAACAGCAGGTGGACGCACAGAGTGATCCACAACATAGATGCTTGGATCAACAGGAAGCGCGGTAAGCTGTATTTTTATTTGACTCGAATGCTTACAGGCCACGGAAGTTTTAGGGTTTATCTCCACAGATTTGGGCATGATGACAACCCACAAAAGTACAAAGGGCAGGAAGCGGCAGAGATCTCGGAATTCCTACAGTTGAAAATGGAACCAAAATCTTCGCGCGAAAGCACGGAATTCGATTAAACGGACATGTTAATAATATAACCCTACAAATTTTTAACGAAAGAAATTTATTGTGATGTCTACAACAAACAAAACCTTTTGACTTGAGTGAGTAAGAATCTCACACCACTATGAGCATGGAACTCCCATGTGAAGCAAAAAATTGCCAAGGCGACCACTGCTATGTGGGCCTGTCGCCGTATGTATGGCAAAACCTGGGGTCTGTCCCCAAAGGTCATATTCTGGTTGTATACCACG
Organism: Pocota personata; assembly: GCA_963082735.1. Classification (NCBI taxonomy): domain Eukaryota; kingdom Metazoa; phylum Arthropoda; class Insecta; order Diptera; family Syrphidae; genus Pocota; species Pocota personata. The sequence goes on from OY720429.1 coordinate 271,569,674, forward strand.
TTTGTTTGAGATTGAGATTCCAACCCGTGATATATGGAATAATGGCGGAAAATTGCTTGATCCAAGAGGAATCGTTTGGTACACCAATGGATCGAAAATCGATTCAGGAGTTGGCGCCGGTGTGTATGGACCAAATTATAAGATTTCGAAATCACTTGGAAAGAGTTCTAGTATTTCCCACGCCAAGCTCTGCGCTATCCAGACCTGTGCTAATATAAACTTGCACTCAGGCATCAAAGGTGCTCATCGACAGTTAAGCGGCGCTTAAAGCACTGATCTCTCACCTAATCAGTTCAAAATTAGTTCTAAGCTATTCCGACAGTTTACAAAACTTGGCCCGATACAATAAAGTAAAATTGTGGTGGGTACCGGGTCATGTAGGCATTGACGGCAACAAATCTGCAGATCTGCTAGCCAGAAAAGGTTTATCTGAGTTGTTCATTGGACCTGAACCCTTTTGTGGAATATCTGACTCTGCCTTTAAACTGACCCTAAACAGTTGGGAACGCATTTCCCACTGGAATTATTCCCAAGATCTCAGAGAAGCTAAAAGAGCTGTCCAACACTTCCAAAAAAGGCAGTTGATATCCTAAAATATAGCAGAAACGACTTAAGAAGGCTTGTGAGCTTCCTTACTGGTCACTGTCTATTACTCTACCACCTATAATACAATGAGAATTTCTTCGGAGGATATCACCTGCCGCCTCTGCCTAGAAAAGGACGAAACTGCAGAACACTTACTATGAGAGTGTGTAGCTCTGTATAGAAGTAGGAAAAGCTTCTTCATTAAGTAGATAATATCTCCATTAGACTTAAGGAACTCCTCCGCACCCGTAATTATAGCTTTCATAAGGAAAGTAAAAATACTGATACCCTAAACAGTGGCCTCTGGCACAATAGATCTTTCTGGTATCAGTGCCTATACGCCATTTGGTTGGCGAAATTTGTATTTTATTCGTCGGGTGGCTGTGACTGCTGTTCCCCGTCCTGGCTTGAATCTGCACAGTTCGCGTCACAATGGTGTCCATGGTGTAGTGGTACCATCATCGCTTGTCACGCTGCAAGTTCACGGTTCGAATCCTGATGTCAAGAATCATCTTTTTATTTCGCATGAAATAAATAAAAAAGTCGATCAATTGCGAAAGCTTATATCAAGGCATAACACTGGCAGTAGGGTGGTCATATGGCTAAAATGCAACTTAATAGTGATGAGGTCGGAAAAAAATACTGTGAATCATAAGCAACGGGAATAACAGCAAAACAAAAATACTCCCCAGTTATCTGGATGCGCCACCCTTGGAGTTCACTGAAACTTATTACCACCTGAGTTTCAAACCAACTACACCAATCTGTCTTTCTCTCTGTCTCTTCCCCATTCCACAAAACGCCCGTGTCCTAAAATTAGTATAAGGGTATTCATATCCCCTTTGACACGTGCAAATTATAAAAAAAAGCAGACACACTCATAGTGTCTATGGAAGATTTCCACCTACCCTTGGGGAAAAAAAAATGAATACCACATGCAATAGCATAATTCATTTCTCACTATGTATAGTAGATACTATTAAATACACTTAAATAAACAAAATATGGGTTCCACGTTCCACCACTTTTAATCAGCTGATTTTGGCGCAATTACTTTGCCTAAAAAAAAAATTCAGTGTTCGAATACGTACGAGTACATAACATGACCTTCCACGTACACTTGATCTGTTTCTACTCGAACACGAACTTAAATCAATCTTAACCCCATCAACATTAATCCATGCTTTATATTATTTTAAACATTTGTATCCGTATATTAGAATTTATTTCAACTTCAATCAAATCACGGCAAATTCAATTGTGTTAGCAGACACTGGCACTGGAAAATACCCACATAGACAATATGTTACTAATATTCCATATTAGCTTATATGATAAAACCATGAAATTGATTGAAATTCGTTGAAATTCGCATGTGAATACAATTCCGATCGTGAGTTGTGGTTGCAAGTGGCCAGAATCCAATACGTAGCCAGTCACGTTCCATTTAATGTTACTTTCTTTGGGCTTCCTGACCCACTGTTCGCTTATGTACATGGTGGCTAAATATCCACAAGACGCGTCTTGAAACCTAATGAATCTGTATTACCATTTTCTTAAAATTATGCTAACTGTACTTGCCCAACATTTCCTATTAGAAAAAACAAACAAAGAAGCTATCAATTACGTCTGATCACTTATGCGTCATTTATAAGAATAAAATATTGCTTCTAACGATTGGGAATCTCAGTTTTAATTGTGCGTATCGAACGAAGATTTTTTCTGTACAGTTTTCAAATGAATAACTAAAAATAATTCTAGAAGAACTTTAATGATTTCTATGATTCATGGTTACACTATTAAGATTTAATGGAAGGTGTTCAGAGACTGTTTGAAGGAACGTGTAAAGCATCTTTCTTATGACGAAGGTCATAAGAATTTAAATGTTGTGTTACAAGTATGTACTTTAAGCTTTTGATTTGTTTTGCTTATGTGATATCGCATCGAGTAGACAAATCTTACGTCAAAGAAAAATCGGAACAAATAGGAAGCACAATAAACAGCAGAACTATACCAAAGTATCTAAAAGTTACGCAGTGTACCTGCTTACCTTAGAGACGTGAAAAGTTCTGAGAAAGTTAGTTTATAACAAAGCAGAAACGAGAAGAAAAATACTTGAACCATAGAATGTATGCTTCTTAATGAGGCACTGTTAGTACGAATATGCACTACGCTTAACTTGAATAAGGACGAACTTTTTCGCATCTTTTAGCCTTTGGTATGTTGAATGAGTATAAATAGTTACTTTTACTTTTAGAATTTCTGCAGATTTGTTGTTCTTTTTATACGAAAAAACAAGTATTTTTGTGCGTCACTTGAATAAGACCAGCATCAATTTTTACCATTTCAAAGGATGATTCCTGAATAAGTTTGATAGCAGGCTCCATATGGGGCTTACAGCCAAATATAATGCACTGGTTGTATACCTCACATATAGTATACTAATATGGTGGACCGTCCTGGAGAGGAATTGATTGATATTACCTTTTTGACTGAGTTCAAATGATCTCTCGTTTGTACATGACAATACCAACTGAGCCGGTCATGCTCTATCTCGCTTGTCATGGGTTCTTTTCAAGCTCGTAGCTGCGACCACTCATACTTCCAAGGTTCCAGCGCGTGACTCACAGCGACAACACCGGTGATCTCCAGTCGTGTGAACCCACGCATGCAGACTTGCGGGACAGTTTTAAGATGGTATATGTGTCGCTAGGCTCACCTGGATATTATAAAAATTGCGTAGATGTGATTTTCCCCTCAGTCGCCTTCGACGAGAAGCGCTATGTATTTGCGAGAGGCGCTGTAGTGATATTCTTAACCCGTCCCTTCCCCGTAAAGGAATTCTAATCTAAAGTTATTGGAAAAAACTCAACGAGAAGCATGCCTCAATATAACCGCATTGGTATGCATGCTCAAAGGTTGAGCATCCCTACAATGACTAATGCTGGGGCTACAGAGATGAGGAAGAAGAAGGAACAGTAGAACACTTCTTGTGTACATGCCTTGCACTTGCCAACATTAGAGGGACTACACTAGGTGAATAACTTTTCAATTACCTTAACGATCTTAACAAACGCGTGCGCGGCTAAAATGACAAATTTTATTATGAAAAGTAATTGGTTCTAAGGGTAGACGGTGTGATCCACCCGTCTCAGTGGCAACACAATGGACCTGCTTTTGGTCTAAGTTGAAAAAAAAACGGTGAGAGTACTTCAACACAGAACAAGCTGTTAATCCTTCAGACAGCACCCGATTCCGCTCTGTAAATTTGGCGTCTTTTGACGTTAAGATTTTTGGTGAGATATCAATACATTTTGGAAAGGGTAGGCATGGGCACATACGTATTATCTTTGTCAGGTAAGACTTCAGACAGTTTTACTGCAAACTTAAAAATGCTCTGCTCTACCGTGCACTTTGATATTCTTCTTGTTTGCTTCTACAGGGCGAGTATTGTTTTCGTGAAAATTTTCGAATTCGAGATTTTGATCAATCTTGTTATTACTATTAAAAAGGAACTCGAAACTCTTGAAACTCTCTCTGTATCTCTAGCTGCAGATTCTTTGCTCCAAACACTGCAGATTTACACGGGTTTATCAGAACATATTCAATCTTGCTAGTTATCCATCTGCTGGTTTCTTTTTAAATTGCATGTTATTTTGACACTGACAGCCCTTTTGTGCTCAAAAAACACGGTACTCCGCGGTATAAAATGAATCGATTTACGCTTGAACAACGTTGAGAAATATTGAAAACTTATTTTCAAAGTAAATGTGTGTTGCGGAAACAATGCGAATTTTGAAAATAAATTTAGATCGAAATAATGCACCAACTGCCCACGCTGTACGCAACTTTGTGAAAGTTCGTGAGATTTGCATGCTAATTGATAATACCTGGTCTTCATCCTATGTGCTCAGTCGCTGTTATTGCCAAAAGTGTACGCCAAAACCCGAGAACCTCTACTCGCCACAGATCTCAGCAACTGAACAGATGAGACAAAGGCATGATAACGGTTTTTTTTTTTTACCTGAAACTGACGAAATGAACTTGGATGATCTCTGGTTTCAGCAAGATGGCGTTATGTGTCATACAAACAGTCTAACAAACGATCTTTTGCGCACTAAGTTCAATAATCGTGTAATCAGCGGTTTTGATAATTTTGCTTGGCCTCCGCCGTCGGACTTGTTTTTTTGTGGGATGCCACAATCCAGAAATGATTCAAGCACTTAAACATAATATTGATCGAGTTATTCGTGAAATAGAACCCCGAATCATCGAACATATACTCTAAAATTGGGTTGACAGGATCGGTTACTGTCAGGCCAGCCGCGGCAACCATTTAAATGGAATTATTTTCCATAAATAATCCTAAAGTGTACTCTCTTCAATAAATCAAAAACTTTGAAAAATATTAAATGGATTTTTTTAAAACAATTTTAAAAAGAAACCGAGAGATGGCTTTAAATTTTGTTGATTTATGTTAAATTATTCTTTTACACATTTAAATTTGAATTTAAAGTGCAGGTATTCCAAACAAGCCTCAGAGCATACATAGCTTTCACAATTTAGTAGAATAAATGAGAATTTTTATGTTTTTAACCCTCTAACCACTCTAAGCTGAAGCCACTGGTATACATTTTGCAGTCATGAATGTGAGGTCGACAGGGGAACCGTGTGTGAAACATGAGCAAATGCAAATCACTGGCTAGTCAGTAACTTAAATTACCTTTATGTAGCTTCATGTGCGAACGGTCTAACTGTACCTAGAGTTATAGAGCACAGCCGGATGGGTGGATGTACTTGTTAATGAAGACCAAGGTTTGTTCACCACTATAGAGCCATTAAAAATGTTCGCTCTGAAGATTTTGATCAATCTGTCCGCTTGTACAACGGATCTACTCAAACAAAGGTAAAGATAAGGCTTTAGTCTGTGTTTACAGGGATACCCAAACTCTATGTGGTGCAATATAGACAGATCAATGCTATTCGCACAATCACCAGTGAATTTGAAATTAATAAACAGGTGGCGGCTATGAATTTACTATTCTTGAATCTTTCCAGGATTTTGCGCAATGTGAATATTTGGGTGATTTATGGTTTTCAATATTAAACCTGTACTCATAGGGGCCACACATATACTCGTATTTCACCATGCAAAATTTTGTGTGCGATATTCGGGAAGTGTTCTGTCACACGGTCTGAAAAGTATGAGATATACAAAATTTGCTCAGTTGCGTCGCGAAATTTATTTATAAAAATCTGAAATCAATCAGACTTGCGTAACCATGCATTTCTGAAAACACCCCATTTTTGGCTAAAGCATAATTGCCATGTTTTTGTTTGTTCCGCTATTTCCTCGGTTTTGGTTTATGAATTGACATTTAAAGTACAAATATGTACATATCATTGAATTGCATTAAATGGAAATCGGATTCGACTGAGAAATCTATGCGTTCTACGAAAATCATTATTACGGTTGAAATTCTAAGTTTTGGATATTTTTTTTTTTTAAATTTTCGTAAATCAGATTGTGTCCCATTTTGAAAACTTAGGCAGGTACGATTGAAATTTTAGGTTTTTAAATCCTGCAGAAGATGCAAGCCCAGTTTTTTTCTCAATTTTTTGAAAATTGTACGAACGCTAAAATGTCAAAAATATCCGACTTCACCCCGAAATTAATGGAAGTCGTTTTTTGGTAATGCGAACCCTTGACCACATTCGGCACGAGCCACCACTGTGCCAATTCCATTTACCGGATCTTGTTGTTGATCTTTTGTCTGTCAAAGGTTTTTTGTTCAAATAATAGAACAAGTGTTGAACAATTTTGTCTTTAGATAAAATAATGAGGTGGTACTAAAAATCGGAATGACTACATAATACCAGATCAGACGCATCGGTTTTATTGAATTAACCGACTACATAATGATGATACATGGATATTTTATTACTATCTGGATCCCAGTGATATTGTAATGGAAATAACCACTAACCGCGAAGTAAAAGAAAACATACGAGTCATTAAAACTTTAAGGCCGCATTCGTCATTAAAATTTTGAAGCTTAGCAGTGAGTGTGTCAGTGACTTCAACGATTCAACAATATTACACAGAAGTGGGAATGTTTATTGTTTTTTGGGAATCGATAGATCATTGGGTTTTGCTCTCTTTTTCTGAAGTGCAAATATTTTGTACAGCTCATATTGTTGTGCTCTGCACAATCCGCCTCACACGTATAGACGGTCTCTTCTGAGAAACATCAAATTTGGATGGAGTGTGAGTAAGATGTGGGTGGTTGAATTGCTAAAAAACAGTGATATAGTCAGAAACTTGAAACTCCCCTTGAATCAGTTTGTCGTGAAGTGATCTGATGAATTCTAGATTCGGGGCTTAAAGAAATCATGAAATCGTTTATCGGTCGTCTGCGTTGCGCCTGAAAATGTGTGAACGTTCTTATCAAGTTTTGTGCACTTCGAAGCGGAATTCCGACATTGGATACATATGAAAACTATGATACTACTCGTATAAATGGGGTATCTGATATTGGATTTACTATGGTAACGGATATTAGGGAATGGAGTCTGATAGACGACTGAACTGGGTAGTCAACATGTCAAGCATTCTATACATCTAATTTGAAACCATACAGATTAACGCCCTTTTTTGGTTCTTGATGGGTTCATATGCTGAATTGTAAGAGGCATTGGTTTGACCTTTAATGCTCTTTTAGAGTATGGGGAAGTATGCGTATCATTGGACAATATGATGACAAAAAGAAATATTATGCAGAAAGGAAATTCAAGTCTTAGGAGCAGAGTTTGTACGGAGTGCCCACAGGGTGTTTTATCTCCTATTCTATGCTGCATCACTGTATGGGAAATTCACTTCAAGTAAAAGAGCAGTGATGTTAAGAACATTGACTTTTCATTAAGTGTCTAGGAGTATATTTGGATGCCGGACTAACTTGTGAACGAATATGTGGGTAAAGGTGGGGAATATAGCGAAGGTCAGCATACTGTATGTACACAAAAATTCGTAGTAAAAGACGCTTAGATAACCACTACTCCAGGATGTGTTCGATGCCACTAGATTTACTCATAAAGAAATCATGGTACTTCATATGTACCGTAAATGGTACTACCGGATAAAAAACTAATTAACGAAATGCCTTTGGATGGGATGCAGGGAGAGCGAGGGGTATCGCAAGGCTCTTATTGAGAGCGGATCACTTCCGGGTAAGAAGAGAATAGAAACAACTATCTGCATGGATGGATCCATGATGCCAGAATCGGGGCAGGTATCTTCTTGAATGAAAATAAAGAATGTCATTGTAGTATGGGGACCGAGATGGTTTCTCTGCTGTATACGCGGATCAACTACGAAAAGATCAGGTAGTGGGACAAATATTCTAATATCACAGGACAATCTAGCAGTGATCAGATGCAAAGAGCATCACATTAAGAACCTAGAAGGGAATTCTAGATCCAGTGGCAATATCTTGGATAAAGGGACACGTAAAAGACATGAAAAGATAGGCCTAGTGTACCAAAGGTCAGTTTGAGAATTTCTGTGCTCAAGAAATTATTTGCTGTTGTACGCAGAGGAACGGTGAGAGACATGATCGAGAAATGTGCTACTAATGAACGTGCAGACAAGCCAAGAGCTACCAAGAGTTTTAAGAATGCAACGAGGATCGATATTGACAGAACATAGTAACCTTATTGTAATCTAAATAAGATGAGACTTCTGGAAGATGATACTACCAACTAATACATGTTCAGGAAGGAACTCTCGTGCATTAGATCTGGCTTGGAAGGGAGACTTCATAAAGAAATATATATGTATCCACATTTATGTACATGGAAATCAGTTCATGTTGTTCGGTTACTTTATACAACAATAATACCTATGTACATATAGTTAAACTATATTTGCGTATGGATTGCAGGTACTTTACACACAGCGATTTTGTCTTGCTTTGCGCAAAGTCTATTCCCTTGTATTCAAGTTACGGCTAATGAACTTCGCATAGGCTCATCTTTATTTCCGTAAACACCTCATATTTCCACATAATCCCCATTCATCCCATTCATCTTACACTACCACGACTGGGAACTATTCGGCCGTGCAGTTCTCTGCGTTTTACGTGACAAAACAAATATTTACCACCATATTTATATTGAGCCGACTGACAGTTGCATATTCAAATCACTGTTTATGTGACGTAAAAATCGAAAGCGAACGCACAGAGCACATACTATAGATCGCCAACATTGGAATGCTTAGCAATTTTTTTTTTTTTTTTTTACAGTCTTTTAAGTCTTCAAGACAACCAGTACTGTTTGAAAATTTGTGTTGCGTGGTAATCGGATACCTTCGTCGGGTTCATATATACAAGAGTAACTACCGATAATATAATTACTATTGTCATCGTTCAAGTGTTGTTCGCTTTACGTTGTTTTTTTTTTTGTTTTTTTTTTTTACCTACCAACATAATAAAGCCTATTTATTATACAGTCAATCTGTCTGAAGTACTAAATACCAACAAAGAACCCGAAAGTTTCCGCAAAAACAAATCTTAACTCTATGACCTACACGCACACTTGCTGTATGACTTCGCAGTACATCATTTAAAATTGGTTAATTTTGTTTAAATAAACGAAAAACCAAAAACCAACAACAACAATGAAACTAGTTTTCCAGCCAAAAACCGATTTGAGCAACAAGTGAAGTTGTGTATTTTTTGTTCAGAGCCTCCCCCTCGCAAGCATTCTTTAAGAGATCACCGAATGACAAAGAAAAATAATATTTATATATTTTGTGCAGAAAAAATAGTTGTATCTTAAACAAGTTCGCAAAATGACTAGCAAAAGATAATACAGATTTACGTTCGAAGATAAAGTTGACATCTCTCTCAGATCAGATTAGGGTTTACTTCGCGAGTTCAAAAGTATCTAAGAGAACAGCGTACGTTTCTTTGAAAGTAATTAAGATGTGTGATGTGTGATTAGTGACAAAAAACAAAAATCAGCATCTAATTGCTGTGATTAGTTGACCATTTGTCGATTCCATCCCCTGTCCCTTGTCGGTCCATTGTTTGCTGAGATTCGGTAAAAAATTGTTATTTGAATAAATTGGCCGTTAATCGTGCAGTAATGCAATTAAGCGTGGTTGTAAATCCCAATTCATTGTTGTGGGATAGTTAAACCATATTCTAGAGGTCATTGTAGTACTCGTATCTACTGGAATTATATTGTATCTAATTATTTTCAGGAAGAGCGGTTTCATTGTGGATTACTATAAAAACCGTCCTTTGATATTGAGTACGACCAACAAATACTCATTGTATGTAAATTCCACTTACTTAGGAGAATTTCAATTCCATCTGTACAGTGCTCTGAGTCGTTTCTGTACTGGTTTCTGTGTTTTTCTCTTTTTTGCAAAGCACATCGATCGAGTCGAGTGTAATTTTGAGTTTTAATCGCAAGGCAGTTACACAGAGCATTGCAACTCATTTTGTTGTTTTGTTCAACAGATAGTTCAATCAGTGCAAAATGCGTAATCGATAGAAATTCTGGTGGTTTTTGCTTAAATTGTTTCTTTTATTATAGATAATTATTTTTTTGTTTGGTTCTTAGTATTGATATCCAAAGTTCAAAGTCATTCGAAGTCGAGATAACATTAATAATGCATTTTTCTTCAGGTTGCATACATTTGATAACTACTATAGCTTGTGGAAAAAAGTAACATCACACTACTAGTGAAATCGTAATTTTGAATTTCTTCATTGGAAATGCACAAAACATAAATAGATGTGGACAAGCACTTCAATTTTTAATCAAATTTCAACTTTGTTTGTGAATTTTTATTAATACATTCAATGTTGGCCTTTTACTTTGAACACCCTGTATTAGTGTTGTCAGATTGTTACCTTTGATTGACTGAAATTCAACAGGGAAAATCCCAAATTTACCCATATACTAATCAAAAAACCCCAATATGTAAATTAACTCCATTAAATAATATTTTTAGTGTTCCGCACCAGAATGGCATAAAATGGAACAGTGATGGATTAAGCACGGTGTCTGTCTGTCCGTCAGTCTGTCCTCGCTTTAGACCTAGAGAGCTGAAATTTTGCACAAAAATAGTGGTGGACCGAAAATAATTAGGAAGCCAAATTATAATAAAAATTTTTTTGTGAACTTTTTCCAAAAAAAAAAAAAAAATTAAATTTTTTTGAAATACACGTATGTAACAAAAATTTTTTTTGGATAGTTTGTTGAACAAACAAACTTAAAACCAATGAAAGGCGATTTCGGCACATTTCTGGCTGCCACTTAACGGATGTTGGGTTTCAAGGGCTCCAAAATTTGGGGGTTGTCTGCATAGACACGATCTTAAGCATAGTCTTACAAAAAGAAATCCAACGGGGTCAGATCACATGATATTGGTCGCCAAATCTCGAAATTAAACGTTCGGGGAAGTTTTCATGCAATAAAGGCAAATTTGGACGAACGTATCCTTCTTCAAACTTAGGTCAAAAAATGTTGGTTATCATTTGACCATAGCGCAGAGAATTAACCGGAACAGTGGCGCCTTCGTCGTTTAAAAATACGGTCCGATCGCGCCGGTCCACAGCACGCACTCAAATCTCAACCACTACCGATTTGTTCGAATTTGGTGACTGTGTTTCGAATTATTTGCTCAGTTGGGCAATTATGAGGATCGTAATCTGTCCTTGATTCAAGATTCACAGATATTACAGAACTGTAATTTTTGTAGTAAGATGCAATAATTTTAATGCGATGAGCGGGGGTTAAACTATTCACATTGTAAAATGGCGAGGCAAAGACTAACTATGATACATGTTATTATGGATGACAGATGGATTTGACAGATGCCATATGGCAGGGATGTGATATCCCAACCTCGAAATGAATAACCCTTTATATGACACTTGGTACCATTGCAGGTAGCCTTATATACGTATACTAGATAAAATCCTGATGGATTGGTTTGGAAATACTTGGAAGGAATACTATAAAGCCCAACTGCCTTATTCCTCGCTCGGTTGCTTGAAGGCCCATACAAATAATTCATTTCAGTTTGAGGCCATGACACACTCACTTAAGCAGTTTAGTACTGCGGGGATTTGTTTCTTTCTTGATGTTTGCACTTTAATTAACTATGTACGAAAGTTAAGAACAGATAAATTATATCAATTAAAATGAGTGCCCGATTAAATAACAGCAACATAATGGGTACACTTAGTTGTGGTCATTAGTTCACCATTTGTCTATTCCATTCAGTCCGTCTTCGGTTAGCTGCTTGATAATATTAACAATTATTATTTGAGTAATGTCCGCTAATTGACCGTTATCGTGCAGTGATGCAAATAACCCTTAAGTCTATAAATAGATACAAAAGTACCTTCGATGAGAAAAAAATTGCAATAAAAATTGCTCATAGAAATAAAATGTCGCAGCAAGTTTCATAATTCAAAATGGTGAGTGTACTTTGAAAAAATGAGCAGACCTATGGGAAGTGGCGTATTTGATTGCAGAACATTGACACTGCTTTGTTCAGGGTGCCCACAGGTTCGATGGGTGTCCAAGCTATGACATGGGTATTTAGACCAAATGGTAGGTCGATTGTGAACCCATTTATAAAATAGTTTCCTCCGGCACTGGTTAGCATTTTCTCATATATTTCTCTTTTAAAGAGATTGGACTAGGTGACTTGTAATCCTTGTATTCTATTCTGAAATAAAAAGCAGACTAGCCTTTAGTCTTTTAGTATGTTCTATTGTTTCCTTATAAGTGAAGCCAGACAAATCTTGGTAATCTTGCAGACGTCAAGACCTAACAGGTTGTTTAGGTTATTGCTTTTCTTTAAACTCAATAGGGTAGGATATATGCAGAGAAGGTGGATTACGGCCTCCTCTTCTTTTTACATATCCTTCTAATACCTCCAATTGTAGAGCCTATACATTTCCTAATCATTATCTTTCTTAGGTTTAAGCTTGAACAGATTTGTTTAAAAGACACATCAGGTATTGACATTACTCTGTCTACCATTGTAAATTTATATCGCTACAAAGTTCAGGTGGAATTCAATTGATAATATTAGATAAATTCCAACTGGTACACTATTTTGCTCATCCGCTTTGTAGTTGTCTTAATGTCCTGGTGATCATTCCTACTAAGTCACATAAAAAGTACTTCATTTGTTCTGTTTTTGTTTTAGAGTGGCCACAAGCACTCCAACTTTGCTGTTTTGAGCTTTTAGTTCGTCTACCCTGGAAGTCTGATTGATTTCAACAATTATCGCGCTTTGCGCAAGATTCTGTGACTTACCCCTATATCCATCATAGGCCCATCAGTGTTGATGGAGATGGTGGTTGGTTCTTCACTCCTCTCTACTTGAAAAAGACCTGGATAAGGGTATATGAAAGCTTAAGTAGGGCAATAATCATGTAGTTTGCCCTAACAACTAAACCCTCTTATTTGTTTACAATCTAAGTAAAAGTTTTCAAGCTTCAAATTAGCTAAGTCTTAACGCGGATTCTTTACCAAATAAATATAGACTAACTTTAGTACATATCTTGAGGTTGGTGGCTTTGATAGAACACTGTCACCGAACAAGATTACTATACGTAAGTCTAAGGTCTTACGGTGAATTTGTAAGAGTCAGGTCAAAGCAACCACTTTTGTTCCTTTTTTACATGTCTGTTTGTTCCTACATGGCTCGCTCGCAGACATTTTGATAATATCTGATAAATAAACGGTTATTTATTTTGAGGTTGGGATTTCACATCCCTGCCATATGGCATCTGTCAAATCCATCTGTCATCCAAGTGACAGGTAGTTAATTCTTATCTTGCTATTTTACAATATTGATCTTTTAACCACCGCTTACTACAAAAATTACAGTTCTGTAATATCTGTGCATCGTGCTTTGGTCGTCATAATCGCCCAACTGAGCAAATAATTCGAAACATAATCACCACGGTACTGTTTGTGATGTCGTAAGGCTCGATCAACTAAAAATATGCAATTTCGCCAAAAAAAAAGTCTAAAATAGGGGCGGGCTATAAGTATTTATTGACCTCCTAACTCAAGAATGTCTGAACAGATTTCGATGAAATTCGGCTGACTAACACGGTAAATTTCCCTGAAAATTATCCAAATCAGATGAAGTGTTTGCAAAGATATGGAGGGGAGTCTTAAAAATATTCGAATCATTCTTCTCACATATCTAACTCAAGAACTACTCAACGGATTTTCATGATATTTGTTCCTTAAGCTAATTCAGATGTAGATGAATTAAAATGATCAAAATTGGATGAACAGGGGAAAGATGTGGTGACTTAATTTTTTTTTTAAATTGCTTGTGTCCGCCAGTAGACATTTTTTATTTCGCATTAATACTTTCTGAGATAGTGGAGGGACATCACTTTTCCCTTGATTTTGAGGTCTTTCGTTCAACTAACTATTTCAAAGAAATTAAATATTTACGTATTCGAATTCCTTAGAAATTTAGCTTAAGTTTGATGTGAAATAAAAATATCCACCTCCAAAAAAATATCTTTCTCTTTCTGCGTGATTCTGATGGCCAGAGTGTATGCCTCACTCTGGCAGACATACACTGTGTTGAATCCATTATAACTCTAAAAATCGTATTTTTTTCGAAAGTTTTGACAAATTTGGCACTCACCCTATAGAAAAGTTCGAAACCTAAGACTTCGATCGGTATAATTTGTTTCCCAGAGTTTAGTGTTTTCAAGATATACTCATAGTAGTCGCATTCAAAAACGGTTTACACGAATATCTTGCAAAAGTCGGACATTATTCAAAAATTCTGAGAAATTTGGCAACTATTTCAAAAATATTCGCAGTCGTAAACAATTTGCACATTTCTGAAAATATGGATGGGTTTGTACATAAATAAGTAGGTATCTACCGTTCCATTTTCCAAGATATTGTAAACATGGTTTTCGGAGACGTCAAATACTTTAGCATTATATAAGTATGTCACAAAATCGAGAATGGTAAATTGTCTACAAACCATACGTAATGTACGAAAGCCAAAATATGCACCTTTTAATTTTACCTATTTTTTTCCCCTTCCAAAACACACTTTTTCAATACATTTTGTTCCAAAATAATATTTGTACATATCCGTACACTATGTATTTGGTTAAGCGTGGCCGTAAATCCCAATTTATTGTTGTGGGGTAGTTAAACTATATTTTAGAGGTCATCGCAGTATCTATTGGAATAATTTTGTATCTAATTACTCCAGGAAGAGCGGTTTCATTGTGGATTACTATAAACACCGTCCTTTAACATTGAGTGCGGCCAACAAACTGTAACAGATACTCATTGTATCATACATTCCACTTGCTTAGGAGAATTTCAATTAAATCTTTGCAGTGCTCTGAGTTGTTTCTGTACTGGTTTTTATGTATTTATCTTCTTTTTTTTTTTTGCATAGCACATCGATCGAGTCGAGTGTAACTTTGAGTCTTAATCTCAAATTGAAATTTACTGCGGTGGGTAGGTAGACAGTCAGGTTGATATTAGCCAAAGTCACATTGGGTATATATAAGAGCACTGCATCTCATTTTGTTGTTTTGTTCAACAGATGGTTCAATCAGTGTCCAATGCGTGAACCTTAGATCAATAAAAGTTCTTTTTTTTTTTAAAAAAAATCTATTGTTGGTGACTTTTTTTTAAATTTATATTTTTTAGCGAACATTTTTTTTTTCTTGTGGTTCTCCATCAATCATGGCAAGCGAACAGGAGTTATCGTTTGAAAGTAAATTAAAAAAATTGATTAACCCTCGTGAAAGTGTTAAAAAAAAATTGTTTTTTTGTTTTTAGATGAACAATGTGAATCGAGTATTCGTGAGTTTTTCAA
Source organism: Pocota personata (assembly GCA_963082735.1). Classification (NCBI taxonomy): domain Eukaryota; kingdom Metazoa; phylum Arthropoda; class Insecta; order Diptera; family Syrphidae; genus Pocota; species Pocota personata. The sequence goes on from OY720429.1 coordinate 271,585,173, forward strand.
AAATCAAAATGTGTTCCTAACTGGCGCCACAGGATTCCTTGGCAAAGGTAGGAAAATCCCACCCCCTATGTCGAAATAAAAAAAAAAAAAAAATAAAATAAAAATTTAATTGAATCTCTTGTGTGATAATATGGTTTTCTGTTCCCCCATAGTGGTAGTGGAGAAATTGCTGCGCACAACGGATGTAAAGATGGTGTACGTATTAATTCGAAAGAAACGTGATAAGGACATTATGGAGAGAGTTGCTGATTTATTTGAAGATCCAGTAAGACAGTGCTTGTGCGTTTTTGTGTTTTTTTTGTGTATTAATTTTGATGTCAACTGTTGTAGCTGTTCCAAGTTCTGCACAGAGAGAAACGTGATTTTCTTACCAAGGTCCATCCAATCACTGGAGATTGTTCCTTGCCACACTTGGGGCTAACCAAGTGCGATCAGCAGTTACTTAAGGAGAATGTCAGTGTCGTGATACATAGTGCTGCAACGGTGAGGTTCATTGAGCCGCTAAAGAACGCACTGGAGATTAATGTACGCGCAACTTTGGCACTGATACAGCTGGCCAAGGAAATGAATAATTTAAAGGTGAGTTGCATGTTCAGTTAAAGTGTTTTTAATTGGCAGGAGTGAAAGGGATTCAGTGTCAGCGAGAACCAGTGATTGATTGGTTGCCGGCTGGTCTTCTTTTTTTTTTGAATGGAAATTTCCCGAGATTTTCTTTGTTCGAAGGTTCTTACCTTTAGGGGGATATTTTCAGATTTGAAGTCAAACTAGGCACAAAAGTATAGATACTTAATGCGGGTATAGTCTTTTGCGGGATGTGGTTATAGATACTTAAATTCATAGTGATTGCGTACTTGTCTTGTTTTGCAATCCATCCACTTGTTGTCACGCTCAATTTCTTATTGACTATTAATTAAAGTTTGCTTTGTCATGGTGCAAATGATTTTTGGAATTCTTTGTCGCCAGCATTATTCTAATTACTATCATTCATCTAGCGTCTTGGTCCATCTGTTAAATCTTTTTGTATAATAGTCATCAGTGTATTGCAAGGACATTCAATTAGTGAAATCCAAAGTCATGAGTTTTTTCTTATAAATCTTTGCCGTATTTTAAAATAAGATACTTTGAGGTTTATATTTGTTTTAAGGAGGAAACACTTTAAATAAACTTCTGACTAATAGAGATCACTCTTTGCAGATTTTTCTCTTATTTACATACATTTACATATTAATTTTGGACACAACAATCTCAGAAACTGTATTATTCCATCTGATCTCTTCACAAATCAGATCGCTTCGTAGGAAGATGATACAATGGGTATTAGTGGTTACGAAATTTAGAAAAAAAAAAAACAGTTAGTCACGGTTCAACAGTTCTTATTCATGTTTGGTGAAATTCATTTGTAAATTATTTTATCAATTGTCTGTATTTTGTTTCATGATAAAATTTCTTGGGAAAATCAAATTTAGTTGTTAAACTTGAATTATTTTTTAATGGGTTTTTATTGCGTAGCATTATTGTTGAAGGAGATGCTGATTAATTTGAAATCTTTCCAGAGATTTGAAAATTTCAGAGTAACATTAAATGCAATTTCTCAAAGCCGTTTTGAGTGCGAATGTCTCCTTAACGGTGCGTCGAATGAGAAAAATTGTTTAGATTGAAATTTTAGCTTTTTTGTTTTTGGAAGGAGAACTCCCGACCCCATGCGTCACGAGTCGTCACTAATCTGCGTTTGGAGTTTTTTTTTATTATTATTATTTGTTGCCGCATTCTGAATGAATGAGTAAATGAACGTAATCAGTCGATAGTCGAATTCATGTGTCTGAATTTAAGTGGTTTTCCTTATCCAGTTGTGGGTTCCGGTTTAATTTAATTTTCTTGGTCGATTTGTCTACTTTAGTTCTAAGTTATACTTCGTCATTGTGTATGCAATGCTTTAACGATATTCATATTCAAACATAGCTCGGGCGATGGCAAATGTTTTTTTTTTTTAAATTTCTGTCTTTGACCAGTGTTGTCATCGACTTGGAAAAAACTATGTCACGTCACAAAATCCTGCACAAAACTGGAAGACCAAAAAAAAAAAAAGCCTTAATCTAACGAAAAATGTCACCTTTTGATAGAAAATATTTCTTATCTTATCCCAACCAAACCCTGTACAGATTTCGTCCAGGTTTTGATCAAAATTATGACACTTATTTTGAGAATGGTAAAATATGTCACTTAATAAATTATGTCACAACGATAAAACTGTCTGTGGCCATGTTTTACACTGAGAGGTGCTTCAATTAGGACAGCTGATTTCCACTTTATTTTTGACCTACCAACGACGTTAACCCTGAGGGTTCCATTTGAATAAGCGTTTTGTGATGTCGTCGTTTGGTCTCCTTAATTTGTGGCCAATCCAGCTCCATGTTCGCTGCCTTATTTCGACATGGATCAGCTTTTAGCCTCTTCTCTCAGTTGTTTGTTTGATATCGCTTGAGTCAATCAGATAATTAGGATGTATCTATGAAAGACAGCTATTTACGTATACTTGGAATCGAAGAGTTTTAGCCTAGTGCTTAAGGAAGTCAGGCTAGAGTTCCATGACAATAAAATTGCTCAGATAGTTAAACTGCTCGACTTCCTCTATGGGCGCCTGCTGATGAGTGGAGCAACCAGTGTGATTTTTTTTGAACGTATTGCAATTGATCTTCAGGATAGTTAATTGCATTAACTTGAGGTGATTGATACATCTCGTTCAACCTGCTGTTTATATCTAAGGAAACAAATATAGACAGCCGATTGAACGGTTTGTATTAGTGGAAGTAAGAGGATGGGTGACAGTATACAACCTTGCTTTACTCCACGTCGCACCTTGAATAAGCTCGAAATCTCGAAATCTCCCTATTAAGCTATCCACACGAAATATCTTCAGTTTGTGACACTATTTCTGTATAATCGTAATGGCGAAGACTCCTGTATGTCGAGATTTCCAGATGCAATAGCGGTCACTTGTATCGAAGACCTATTTTTAAAACTATGAACATGAGAAATAGCAGTGAAGTGAACCCGGCTGATTTTATTGGTCGCATTGATTGGTGAATTTAGTCAGACTCCATCAGATTTTGCATTAGCTTTTGCTTACACCACAGAATGGTATTTTCATCTAGAATAGGTCGTCCAATTAGAAGGCTCAATTTATTGCTTAGTAAATAGATAGCGCAAACTATAGTAGAGGCGTTTTCAAAATTGTTGGTGACAATGATTCCATAGTTTGAAGTGGTAGTATCTTATTATTTGAAGAGAAAAGATGTGTTGAGAGGTCACTCCCTTGTGGACATGATTTGGAAGCATTGAGAATTCCTCATCATCACTAATGGTCGTTGGAGATGAGTTCATTTTGTTAAGTGCCCAGCTAGTGGGACTCATAGGAAAGTAACAAGAAAACATAGATATGTAGGTTCATAAATACGAGTAGATTCTCCATGAAACAATCTTGTTTTTTTTAGTCAGAAAGCTGATTTGAGAATATTTGTTTATCTTTCAGTGATATTTAGTATAAACTGATTCAAGGTATTTAATTTACACTTGATTGAAATAATATATTGACAAATACAGTACTTTCCAATGCCAAACAAATGTAACGAACGGCTTGCGCGTAGGAACAGAATATATTCATTTAAATATACACTGCCAGGTGCATAAGTGTAGTAGGTGTAGTTTTTAAAGGGTCAAATTGCATAAATTGTGATTCAGCGAGGTCGGAACTCGTCTGGCGATAACATTATGTCAATATCCAAATTGAACAGTCGGCGTTATGAAATTCGTACCTTCGGGGTGCCGATTAAGCTTTGTAAGCGAATATTTCTGATAAAAAAAATATTCATGAGAAGTTTTCTCACAAATTTAGCCATTAACACACCAAAGTATATGTAGGTATTTTCCCTAAGCTGCTTATGATATTATTTTTCGCAATGAATGGAATTTTGCATTGCATCTCTTAAGCGTTTAGTTAAATTTGAAGTCTTAAGTGACTGTTGCACTGTTGCCAGATTAAGGTAAATTTACCTAAAAGTGATAATTTCTGAAGATTTTTTGATAAAGAGGAAAAAAACCGTATTTTTTGTTGTTAAGAAGTAAGTTTTGGATGGACATTAAAAAATTAGAAATTATACTAAATTTACTAAATATTTAAAACACCTCTCTTCGTTTTGTTTTACATTTAAAGAGACAAAATGATGTCTCTTATCAAATAGTATTTGACTCTGCTCCAAACTGTTTGAAACAGAAAAGTACACGACTTGTCGTTTGATTACTTTAAAGCATGGTTCTAGATGACTCTGTTCCGAACATCCCGAGCGGCGTCGCTTTATTCCATAGACCGATAAGGTTTAGTACCTTGATTTGTCTTCCACGATATTTCGCTTGCAAAATATCTAAATTATAGAGCTGCATTTATCATATAAATTGTGTAGTAAATCCTTATAATTCCATCAACAACGCACGTCAACGCTGTCAAAAGCTGGTCAACATTTGCATTGCAGATCTTATTCCAGTTAATTTCTATTCAATTTGAGCTATATTAAAGCTAGTTCGTACAAGTAGTTAAGACACAGATCATTGAACCAGACAATCTGGTATCCTGTTGTTAACTGGTCAATATGACTAATGATTGTAGTTGAGGGTCCGACGCAAAGACGACTTGCAAGTGACCTGCGTCTTAGCAATTTATGAGAGAGTATATGCCAATTTTTACTATAAGGTACAGTTTGCACCTAGGGCAAAACTGCCTATACGCTCCAAAGCAAAACTGCCTATAGGCTCACCTTCTTTGTGTGCAGCGCCATTTATTTATATAGTAGCCCCCGTGCACATACTCGTATGTACGCCCCTGGATATATGTTGTTAAAAATTGTAACAGAAAGTTAGGGAATCTTAGTCCAAATAATTTCTCTGGAAATAAAAGACCCTAGGTTCTCCGCAATTCTTAAAACACAAATTTTAATGTAAAACTCGTTTGTGAAAAATGTCAGAAAACTTCTTTTCGGACGAAAGTGGTAGAGATCTGCAAAAAGTGGTAATTTGTTCCCAAATTAAAGGTAAGTTTTAATCCTGCCGTCTGGCAACAGTGTTGGCAATTATTTGCTGGAAATTATATGCTTGTAAACTGCAGACCACACTCTTGCTGACTGTTTTTCTATCTTCTTTCTTCAATCAATAATCACATGCAGCCCAAGATTCTTGACCATTTGGTTGATTCCTGACTCCTTCTGGTTGGCATAGTGGAATTATTATTTTCTCTGGGATTCGAACCTGCAATTTCCGCTCAGTAGTACAATGTGCTAACTATGGCATGTCGTTAACTTATTTTGCGATAAAATCGATAAGCTAGGTGACTGACCTAGTAGGTCGTTCAAAAGCAGACTCGCAATAGTTGGACAGAGCGCATCCCGTCAGTAAACCTCTTAAACTGAAAGCAATGGCTCGCAAACTGAGTCCTGTGTTATAGCTTATTATATCCCATTGATTCTTAACAATCTCAATTGCAAGTTGTTCGGTAATATTGGTAAATACGGTTGCACAACATTATGGGAAACCAACATGTTGGCCTCGCATATTGGATCCGTCATCAAGCAATTACCTGTGACTCTGAATATCTCTAGGCAACCTTTTGTAGTAAGCAAATATGTACATATGTAGCTAAAATGTATCTTGGATTTTTTATTGTGTTAGACTGAAACTTGACTTGGGCTAAAAGTATTTCGATTTTGTCCTAAGTTATGAATGGATCTCGAAAAGTTTGGATCACCATGTCGTATCCGCCACATTTGATGCTCTTATATTTGTAAATTGTGAAGTAAGAGTGATTTTATTGTGAACAAAAAGGTAAAAGTTTTGAACGTTAATATCGTTAATAATCGGCTAACACGTTTGCATCGGTTGATTAAATGTTTTTCGTAAGATTTCAAAACAGATGCATAGAATTAGAATAACTATCTGATGGAAAATAACCAAAAGTGAATCATGATATGCACCCAAGTTCCCAAGATTCGTGTGAGGGCTAATAAATTCATATTAACAGGTTTCTTCGGAAATGTTATGTTAATTTCTGTAGGTACTTTTATTTCGAATAATTTTAGTCATACCACAGTGCACGATATGGATATCGGTTCTTATTTCTTCACACGGTCGCCCCGTAGTTTCTTTGACGCAATTGTTTACATGCAGTGATCATGTCACCTGCGCAGAAGATTCACGACCGCATTCTAAGGGAAATTCCCCTATTTGCTCTTCAATTACATTGGTAAGCATATTCTGCGCACGAAATTCTGCGTCAGTGAAAAACAAAAACTACCAAAAGAACCTCAGCGTTGTTCGAGGAATATGTAATTTTTGAAGAATGTTGTGATATCTTATTTTAGATAACAATTCCGTTGCATGTATTCTTTTGATAGATCTGATATAAAAAAAAGAGTCTTTCCTAGCTGTTTCAATGTGCTTGCGCGAACGCTTTACATAAACCTCTGTCTATATTGGCTGACTAATAATTATTCACTGTCAATGGTTGCCTTGCCTAAATTATATTTGTAAAATTTCTCCATTAAACGTGCCGAAAAGAAAATTGTAAAATATTATGCAAGATACCTACAAAATTATATGAATTATGTTATTTAATTGAAATCCGAACTTGAATTTTAAATTCGATAAATAATTAGCACATAGTTTCGACACTTCAGAATAAAAATGGTGCTGCTTTTATTTATAGTTAAAAATATCAGTTTTTATGACTTTTAAAAGGAATTGATGGAAAATGATTTTAAGATCTATGATCACCTGATCAAATTGTATGTATCATGCGAATTATACCTTTCACTTTAAGTTAGTAGTTCACATCAGTGTTGTCAGATTGTTGCTTTGAAAAAAACCAAGATTCAACAGGTTAAACCCCAAAAAAGGAATTAAAAAACCCACAAAAAAAATGACGAAGAAGAATCTTGAAAATGAAAATCAATAATAACATTTTTTTTTTGTCATTAAACTCAAAAAAGTGCATTGTCATACTTGACGGGAACAAACCAGATCTTGAACTCCGAAACAATTTTTTTTTTTTGTTGTTGTTCGAATCTTGTTATTTTACTGAACGGTTAATACATGAAGATTAACGATATAAGGCCACAAAATATAATTTGCTAAGAAATTGCTTACTTAGTTGTCTTTGTTGAAAGTTGAAATTGTGTGTACTTTTAGTCTGCGCGGAGACGGCTTTTGTTCTTTCAAAATGTTGTGTGTTGCAAAGCATCCACAATACATAAATCACTAAGAAACTGCTTTCTATAGAAGTGCTTGGATGATCTGGAAAGCTAAAATTTCCGAATGTTAAATTCTACGCATCTACCGCAAGCCCCTATAGTGTAGAACTATGATAGTAGCTAGGTGGTACAAATAACTTTTTTTTTGTATCTTCTATACAACAAGCTTAGCATGTATATCTTCGGCAGGGTTATATACATATTTTGTACATTTTCTTACCGATCCATCAGCAGGTATTATTTTTGCAAACATTAGCATTTTCGTTGACACCATGGTTCAATGGTTAAGCGACCGGAAGACTCAAGGTCCGACTTCCGAAAGATACCAAAACTCGCGAACTTCTGACAGACATCCGAGAGTAAAATTGTCGTGAGAAGCTTCTCTCAATCGAAAAAACTGCGAAATACCGCAATCTGACAACACTGGTTCGAATTTGTCTCAATGGATCCCTAAGTGCTGGTGACCTTGAACTTATGAAACAACTACGGCTATTTTCGAAAACGTCATTTGATCATCAATTTGATCGTCATTGCAGCACTTAAGGGTTTCAAACGTCAAACTTCAAAAGTTTCTTGCTACCATCTGTGTTGCCTGCATGATTTTTTTTTGCAATCGCATTTGACGTTTTCAAACAAAGCAAAATGGAGCCCTTAACAAAATTTATTGAGAAAATTGTGTTGGAAAATCTTAGTGAGAGTACAAGTCATAACAATAATTATAATTTACGTGGAGGAAACGTTCTTACTGTTCACGAGATCGAAATTCCTCCGAGTAGTCCGATTCAGTAAATTTTTTTATTGAGCAGCGCAGATGTCTGGCTGCTTTTTTGCAGCGCAGATGACGTTTATGAACATCTGCCCTGCAAACAATGCATTATCCAACATGCTGCAAATGCAGTGTGATTTATAATGTTGTTTTCGAACAAACGACTGTTGCAGCTTGCGTTTAAGAACATTATGCAAAAGCAATTTGATGCAGATGACGTTTACGAAAACTTCCTACTTCAACAGGCAGTCAAATAAATGAAGTACTGAGTCGCACGTACTCGTACTTGCATCTACTTATGTGCTTTTTATTTAAAAATCATTCAGATTTGAAATTTAGCAGAGTTGTTGAAATTCATTTTGTTTGTTGAAAAACGCGCTAAAAAGTAAGAAACTTATTTTGACAATTTTCCAAAACATTGTGTGCACTAACAATTTTTGAAAAATTGTATGATAAGCAGAGTAGACTTTTTTTTTCCAAAAACCAGTTACTGATATACATATGTCTAACAAAACGCAAATATTAAATTTTAGAAAAATCATTTGAGCCGTTTTCAAGGAAGTCGATTTTTTTTACATCGGCCATTAGCAAAGTACCGTTAATTGTGCTTAGAATTAAAATTCCGATTTCGCTTCGAATATGACGATACACACCCCAGATATGAGGTTTGAAGTAGATCTATTCAGCTGTTTAGGCTACAGGCGGCCGCACATACTAGTAATATCAGGATTAATCAAAATAGATTGACATTTTTCACGACATTTTTCACGAAACTAGTACTTGCCTAATAAGTGCAATTAAAAAAGTGTTGTGAATAATTTGATACAATTTGAGAATATCAAGCGACTGGCCGAAAATGAAATATTTGGAGTTTACTCGTAAAATATCTTTCGCAAGCGAAGCGCTTCATTCGCCTCGAAATTCATTTAGAGGCAACAGATTAAAGTCGATTTCGTAACTTAGTGGGCTTTCGAAAGCGTTTCTGTTCATTTTTGAAACGCTATGACAATCAGCGGAGGGGATTTTGTTCAAAAACTTTGAGAGCAGGTTATGCCTCTGCAGTGCGTGACCAACACTACGATTATTTTTTCTACTTTCTGAGGTCTGTGGGCTCATACTTCGAGAAGAAATCGGGATTTTTCTTTATGTTAGTCACAAATAGCTCATAGAGCGTGTAGTGCATGTTAGATCGCTCCCTACATTAAATCGGGTACATAATGTCGGTATATTACTCGAATTTGCATTCCCCACTTCTTTCCAATGACATTTTCTTTGCAGGATTAGAGAGCTATAGTAGCTTTCTTTAAATCTAAAATTTTCGGTTTCTGTTCAGAGAAGGTTTCAAGTATTTTACTTTATCTGATAAAACAAAGCTAGTACTATACTCAAAGCTATATACAGGAATTTTCTTCAGGACAGGAGAAGAGGCATCGCCAGAAGTCGTTTGCACAGGGATGTCAGTTCCTTCTAATGGTTAATTCATCAAACTCTATGTAAGGACAGATAGCATAGGATCATTTTAAACAATCGCCTTAAGAGGTTGAGGCTCCTTACCAATCAGGATTTTACAGTCGAAGCTTTCAGCTAGGGTTGTTCCTGAAATATCAATACGATACCAGTATCGATAATTTTCTTTTGATCTAGCCGGTACTGTGCAGCATTTACAATAATGTATCGCATCGGAACACGAATGTGAACGTTTCTTCAGAGCGCTTTTTTTCAACGCTGAAGCCATTGTATATTGAGACAGAAATTGACTTCCGGGTAAGAACTTGAGTAACTCAACAAAGTTGCAATAGCTCTGACTCTTCTTTAGCTCGTGGTTGAGGAAGTCGCAAGTAAAATAATCCTAAATATGGCAAAAGAAGGCATTGGAAGGAATAGGTGCATTGGACCGAAAAAATTCGATGTACTTCTAAACAAAAAAACTCCCCCTTCCATCAATCCGTAGGGATGACAATATTAGGAAATTTAACTTTGACAAGAATTTCTTTATGAAATTCAGCAATAAGAAAAACTGGAGCGATGAATCCACAATGAAGTGGTATACAGATGGGTTGAGAACTGAGGAAGGGTCTGGTGCATGGGCAAGTGTATCAACATCTTTCAGGTCACTTCGTTAGGTCTAAACTTGGGACACAAATTGCAGAATAGGGTATTACACTCTAAAGGAAGAATTCAGAAGAAAAGGGGGAAAAAAAACAGGACTTCAAGCTAAGAAACTCTTTAGGAACTACAACTGAAAATATTCAAAGCATGCAGATGTCTAAATAAGAATAACCTACGTATCCTACCAGCCTTCCTAACAGGGTACTGCAAACTTAAGGAACACTTAAGGAAACTGTGTATAGTAGAGAACGGGCTTTTGCAGATCTTGCAATAAGTTCGAAACACATTCTGGAATTTTGTGGAGCACTAATCCATAAAAGAGTGAAATATTTGGTCAAGTGTCATATATCACGTAAAGAAATGACGACCATGGACTCAGATGACTAAGAGAAACTAGACTTGAGAGGGTATTCTAGGGTAAACTATTCTTGCCAAGTCTGAACAAGACTTTTAAATATAAGAGAGGAACTCTAATTGAAGGAACAAATTTGTCCAAGGTAATAGTGGTACGATATCAGTAACAACACTTTCAGTATTGCCTATCCCTACTTACAGTGTCTTTATAACAAGCGCCGTCGGTTAAGCTGCTTAATAGTAAGTAAGATTGGAAATATATCTGCCTTTCAGTCTGCCACATATAAATCGTTAGCATACACTTATTATCCAATACAGTTGGGTCAACAAACTAGAAAACTACAACAAATCGTATACTCGTATTTCGGTGATGAGAAACTAAGTATTATTAATTCAGTAAGGTTAGCATAATGTCAACATTTCCGTAAATTCTAAAAATGTTAAAAATGCAGTCATATCCTATTAAGCAAATGCAAATCACCTACGACTCACACTTTTCAAATGGAACACGTTATTCGCCAAATAAAGCATTAATGCAATATGCATATAGACCAAAAGTAATTTCTATTTTTTTTCCTGCCTGAAATCGATAAAATTTTTTATGGATATAACTTACTTTTATGTGGTGATTAAGTCTTTAAGCAATGTATTTACATTACGCTATACATTTTAAAGAACTTTTACTTTCTACTTAAAAATCTACTCACATTCGTTAGAATGATAAAATATTCGGGCATGGTACGAGTATCCGTAACTGGACCAACTTGATTCCGAAATAATTTACATACGAACAAAATAAGTTTTGTGCTCTCTTGTAAGGTAGGATACAAATTAAATTATCTAATATTATATAATATCTTTTAACTGTACATAAAAATTTTATATCTGACAAATCGGCCGTATCTATACGTATCTTGGTAAGAAATATTTTTAGCATGTTGGCAGAAGTCAAATCCGGATAAAAATATACTGAGGATTCTTCCAAATTAGTTCCTGCTAAAAATTCTGTCAGCAATTTTATAGGTCAATGCATACATGCAATGTATAAAAAAGAAAACAAGTAAAACAAACAGTTATACATATTTGCATACATTATTGTAACAAATATACAAGAACATGAGTAAATTAACATTTCAGTCAGTTATAGGAAAGTAAATAAATGAATATAAAGGCATCATGCTATATGGCATCTGTCAAATTCATCTGTCATCCATAGTGACAAGTAGTTAGCTTACAATATGGACCGTTTAACATATCAGTTCTGCAAAATCACGATTTAAGGACAAATTATGGTCGTCATAACCGCCCTACTGAGCAAACAATTCGAAACGTAATCTCTAAATTCAAACAAATCGGTAGTGTTTGTGATATCGTAAGGCCTATGCATTATCGTGAAGTTCGATCAACTGAAAACATAGCCGCTGTGAGTGTCTCAGTGGCCGAAAACTCGGAATTGTTAATTCCACGCCGCACTCAGCAATTGAGCATTTCTTACAGCACCGTTTGGTGTCTTCATCCCTAAATGCCCAAAACGCATGTGCAGAACTCTGTATGCAGTGAAATTAGAATGCACATGTTTTAATTCGCGAAGCTACATATGTTAAATGCTGCATGCAGTGCTGTTCTGCAAGACATCTCTATTTAAATTCGCTGCAATCGACAGTGTTGGAACGACAATAAAGACCGTAGATACACGCGGAAAATATATTATGTCATATCAGGAATGACATCTGACATAAAGTATGACATCTGACGTCAACTATGACATCTGACATCAAGTATGACATCTGACATCAAATATAACATCTGCCATAGCCAAGTGCAACGCCACCGCAGCCATGATGGTTAAGGCGTGTTGCATCAGAACCTCAATGGTTGTAAGTCTGACACCTAGCGAGGTAATGAATCTTTTTTTCTTTGGTATATATTAATTTACTCTAAAAAATAGCTAAAACTGCTATTTAAGAATAGCAATAATGGCAATTTTTCACAGTGATTTTGTTGGTGACTTATAAATATTACTGCTGTCACTCACTGCCAGTAAAAATATAAATTTATAGTATAAATTATTGCACATACTCGTAGCACATATTCCACTATCCCTATTCCGGTTACTGGTATTTTTATAACACATACTTAGAGGACAAAATAGCTGGTGATGCTACTAATTTGTTCAGTGCATTAAATCGAACATTTCCCTCCACAAATACGCATAAAAATTACCTAATATACTTGCTCTAGATTTGCAAAATAATATGCCAATGGTTGTTACACGGTTGAAACTCTTCTGGTTGAATGCCATCAATCCGTGCTATTATTTATTGTACTGCCAATATTCACCACTGTGCCCAAGTCGTTTTCTTTCAGTCATAGATACATTCTTTTGTGTTCTGATTTGTGGGCCATTTCCCAGCCCTTAAGTGCCGCTTATTATTTAGGTTATGGTATCGTTTTCAATCTCAAAACTTTTTAGATCTGGTTCACTCCCCAGGGACATATGTATCAATTTCACTGCCTACGCATCGCACGAATTTGTGTGTGTATTATTATCCTCAATTATTCTTCGTATGTAATTCTAGAACGTGCATCTGTAGTTTTCAGTGTCATCTATAGTCATGCTACTACCCTTTGTTACATACAGCTGAGTTTATTTCCACTATTTTTCCTTTCCTCGGGGATGATAATCCATCATAATATCCTGCGGCATCCTTTTCATATTATTTTCAGCGCACATTTTGTTTAAGGAAGTTCAACGATTTGGAGCAGGTCCCTAGATGCATTTGAACGTTCTTGCTGAGAAATAAGAGTATTAACCCTATTTCCTGTTACAGTCAAAGTTTACCCTCAGCTTTTCAATTACTCATACCATTCTAATTAAAAAGCAGATACTTTAGGAAAAAAATAAATTTAGGCACGAGGACACCCACGAAAGACTAACAGAATTTATGATCTCATCCAACAAATATTTTATATTCATTACAAGTAAGCAAACAAATGTACATTTTATGGCGGATATACTTACACCCTTTTGTGGATACACTCGAGGGTTTTTTTTACGAAAGAACACTACATTTCAAAGTTCAAGAGTATCTAACGCTATCGTCTTGAAATGCATTTACCTATGCAAATGTTTTCGCAATACGTGCAACTAAACGAGCAAACACCTTTCTTTACTTTCCTCTCCAGATACTCGTAGTCCCAGAAGAAGGAAATCTCTTCGGCTTTGAGTTAAGTAAGTACATACATATGTTGCTGATATCAGACGGCCAGATAAACAGCATCTAAATAAAATTACGTAAATCTCATACCGACTAATGCCGACGACGACGTAATAAGTTTTCACAGGAAAAACTGCACTCACACACCCGCCAGTGCATTCATTTTATGTTCTTCATTTCATCAAATCAACTGATTTAGTGGTAGCAGCAAAACTACGCACTACCAACTGGGTAGTGAGCAAATCCTAACACGGAAATCGAAAGCGATTCAAGTCATCGTTCGAAAACCTGCATTGACTCTTCGGTCATGCAGTGCACGGAAATTTATCTATCTTTTGGCTGAAAATAACTAACTTCCTGGTTACTTCCAATATAAAATATCAACTACCAACTGCGAACATGAACAAGTTTTGCGTCTTGGCCAGGCCACTTTGGCAATCTGCAAATAGTAAACAAAATCCCCCACCCGTATACATATTGCGTGAAGACGGATGCGATGCTATTTGTTGTTAAGTGCAACTGCATCTGTGGATGAGATAAAAGTCAGGTGACTGATTTATTGGGATGAGAATTAGATACATACTGGTATGTATGTGCATATTTAGTTTTAGGTTTAAGTACATACAATTTCATGGTTACACGTAGTTCTTGTGACTTGTTAACAGGTCTATAATAGTTAGCGACAGTGACGGCAGAATACGAGTACTGTCTACCTAATCAATTTGTAACTAAAGTTATTGTTAAAGAAATTTTCCACCCTCATTAAAAAAAATGATAGCTTGTGGTCAATAATTGAATGCAAACTTGTTTTATTTAGAAAATATTCTTAATGATCTAATGTGTAGGGTGTAGATAGAGCTCAATGATTTCGTCAGAGAACTTCATTATTTGTGGTTTGTAATATATGTATCTTTCACTATATAATCTGCGATTACATTTAGGTAGCTAAAGATATCTGGGATATATTAAAATCGAATTGTGGCAATTGGGGCATAGGCTATTATTAAATTGATACATTATTACATCGAGGGACTAAGTAGTTTTAATGATTAAAACATGAGGCTTACTAGAGCAAGTTAGCAGCAAAATGTGTAGTCGGAAAAATAATTGCTACTGACACGCCCACTTATTGGTCCTAAGATCAAATATGAAATTAGTTATATTTATGTATATACAGAACTCCAAAGCTTCGTAGAGCTAAAGTCGACCTTCCTCACACTCAGAACTGCATTTTTATTTAATCTGAGCCAGGAAGTCGAATTTTTACGGATAGCTCAAAAACCAATCAAGGATCTGGTGCTGGAATATTCGTGGAGAATGACAACTTCTCGAGACTTATGCAATCCTAATGGCTATAAACTATAGTTTAAGGAATAGGTGGAGGGGAGGGAATATCTGTATCTGTAGCGACAGCCTGGCTGCCTTGGTCAGCCCTGTAATCACTTCCAAAAAAGTTCGAGAATGCAAGACTTCTCTGAATTCGGACTCAGTGAGTCTTGTTTCGATCTCAGGTCACCATGGGATTACTGGAAATGAGATCTTCGAAGAACTTGCTAGACAAGGTTCGGAGGAGGACTTCTTAGGACCTGAACTATTGCTTCCATTATGACTCTTCGGGATCTAGACAGACTAAACAAATGCTCCCGAATGTATATAAAAAATCCGAAGCACTCTTGCTGTCCCTCAATAGAAAAGATTACAGACAACTTACTGGCGTTGTTAAAAGTCATTTCACTTTTGCCAAGCATCGTAATGTTCAAGGCTTAAGCGGCACCACCATCTGCGACGCCTGTGGAGAGGGCGGCGATTTGGCTGCCTTTGCTCATGTCAGGTGGAATAAACTCCTCACCACAGAAGCTCTAGCCACCTAGCCACCTTTCTACGAAAGACGTAGAAATTTCATTAACAGTGGGTTGCTTCCCGGTAGTACAATAGACCCGTGTCGAGTCTGAGTGCTCAAATGAAGATGCATTTGTGATCAATCCATATTTATCCATAATATATATATAATTTGCTTATAAATTTCCTTCTAAATTGTGTCTTTTCGAGGGTTACGGAGGGCGGTCCTCGGATGACCTAGATAAGTTACATTTTGCAGCCGATTTTTGATTTTCGTATCACAGTGTCAAGTTGCTAAGTAATTTCCTTCCAAATTGTGTCTTTTCGAGCGTTACGGAGGCCGCCCTCGAAATGACTTAGAGAACTTAGATTTTTCGTATTTAGAGTCTGACCCAAAGCCTGTTTTTTGATTTTCGAATCGTAGTGTGTTGCACAGCAATTGTAGATTGCCTCACAAATTGTGTTTTTTCGAGGGCTACTGAGGTTCTAGGGGTGTGTTACAGGAGTGCGTATATCAGCTTATCGACAAATGCCGGTGCTTCGGAATTATTGAAGCTTTGATCGCCTGCTATCGACAATCTTATCAACTAGTTAGCCTTGAAGGACTAGGTAGGTCAAAAATTAATTCGCGAGCAAACTATTTAGCTAATTTGAGTATTTAAAGAAAAAAATTTGGCAGGGATGGTACAGTGCCCATCTTTAAATCTTATTTTACCTTCATCCATGTAACCAAGGACACAAAAAAAAAAAAAAAATCTGCCTACGAGGGATTCTGCTCTTTGATTTATTATAAAAGTTTACAAAGCTTCTGCTTTCTAGCTTCTGCTTATAGCTTCAAGCTATAAGTGTGTAAAGTTCTAAAGCAGTGCTAAAAAACACACTCATACAGTACGAAAATTGTATATAAATAGAAACAAAAATTAGCAGTGCAACACCCTATATTATACGAGTATGTATACACATATGTATATGTAACTATATTCTTCGCCTTATCCGCTCTAGTCTGCTAAGTTTCAGTTTTTTAGGTAATCCGAGAACTTCTGGAGAGGATGAGAAGACGTACGGAAATAGGAAAATCAGAAGGAAAATGTTCTGTGCGACACCCTGTATTTTAAAAATCAATGAATATGTTTTTTCGCATTATCAGATTTTCAGGTCGGCACTATCCAGAACATCTGTGTATCTGTTCTGTCTAACACACTATACTCGGAAAATCTGGAATTCAGCTCCATTTAATTCTTCTTCGTGATTCGTTCTATAAGTCTGCATGGATTCATATCTTTGTGGCATCGTTATGAAATTACATACGAGCATCCAGCTCCACCAGCTCCTCGCTTGAGGTCCTTACTATGACTACGCAAAGTTATAACTTTTTAGGCAATCCAGTAATGTATGTTTTGGGAGGGTGAAACACTAATGGATTCAACACTGTTCGTCTGCCTGACTGTCCATGTGTATGTCACATGCTTGTAAATTTTAAACCGTTTGAACTAGACTGCTGAAATTTTGAACAAAAATAATATGCGGCGTTCCAAAAATTGTTAAAAATATTTTTGTGAGCGGGCATTTCCCCAATAAAAAAAAAGTTTAAACCCCATAATGCGACATAACAAATTAGCTGAGCTTCAAAGGAGTCCAAAAATATAAAAAAAATAAAATTTCTTGAACAAAAAAAAAAACTCAAAAACCAGGACATTGGCGATGATTTTTGAAACCCCGCCACCCACATTTAACTCACACTTGGGCCGATTTTGACAGTTTTTAAACGAAATGTCCTACGTATCAGGATATACTCGTACATGAATAAGAAATAAATTTCATTAAAATGTCTGTAGTGGTTCTCAAGAGCCGGATGAGCACAGTCATGGAACAGTCATGGAACAAAAAGAGTTTGCTTGACCTGACTCTTTCAAGTAGATGACCATAGCTTTCTCTTTGTCCACTAATTAACGAGAAAGAAAAATAAAGATACCATTAAAATAACAGTACGAAAGACTACCCACGCAAATATCAACTTGTGCCTTGGCAAGAATCCTTTGATTCCTCGGAATCTTTAATCGAAAAAAGCTAAGACTTGCATCGGGCAGTATTATTATTGCGGTGCACAGATTAGCAATATGTAAATTATCTTGGGAGCTACCTACCTATTTAATATACTTTTAGGTGTCTGGAAGAGATGCTTATGTTATCGCAGTGCATTTCCTATTCTTTTATTCATTTGCTCATGCTTCAGCAAGAATTTATAAACAAGTCGCAAAAACTATCTGGATGAGAACATCAATGCAAATTCTTTCCTAATCGATAATCAAATCCGCTATTAACCACTTATCATGTGATTTTTCTTAATCCTCACATAAAAGAGACGTTTAATTGGATTTAGATACGAGTAAATGGAAAATCTGCTTACTCACTGCGCGGCAATGGAAAAGTTTACGAATCTCTACAGTTCGACCTCGCCACCACCATCACATGGGTCACAAAATTCGCATACGATTTCCAATTGCTAATTGTTGTGATTGTGACAAACGCGTTTCTCTTTAATTTTTTTTTTTTTATTTCTCTCCTTGCATTTAATTGCATTGCAATTTGTTTGATACGATATTTATCTCATTATACCGCTGTACACCACCACTCAATCGATAGAGTACAATTCATGTGATGTGAATTTTCTCCCCAATGAATCTGTGCATATGTGGGGGGGTCTTATGTAATCCAATGATAAATTAATCTCACTCTACGTTGCCTACAAAAAAAATTCCTAACTCAACTCAATTCAACTCAATGTGTTTGATTATTATGCAAGTATGTATCTATCACCATCTCGCGCACCTAGAATCCACAAATGAAGGTTACCATCATTGGAGTTTTTAGGTTAAACATCAAGTTCTTATGATCAATTAAAAATCTCACGAGTATCTGTGTATCTATGTTTTTGTTCTTTGCAGAGTTTTCTTCACGTATCTTCGGCGTTTGCCAATTGCAATCGGCCGCACATAGACGAAATATACTACAGTGCTGGCATCAGTGGCGAGAATGCATGTCTTTTGGCCGAATTACTCAGTCCCGAGGTTCTTGACAAGATTAGTTCAAAGCTGATTGGGAATTTTCCCAATACGTATACATACACAAAGGCGCTGGCTGAAGAGATTATTCTAATGAATGGCAAGGAACTGCCACTTTGTGTTTTTCGACCCGGAATCGGTAAGTTTCGTATATGTACACCAAAAATTGACAGATGCTACCCGATGCTCCACCGCTTGATGATGATGTAATTATTTGATTATTGCAGTTATACCAACATATCAGGATCCAATACCCGGATGGATTGACAATTTGTACGGGCCAACGAGTATTCTAATTGGCGCTGCCACTGGAGTGCTCCGGGTACTCTATGCGAGGATGAGTCAGAATGCGGCCGTTGTTCCAGTGGATTATTGTGCAAATGCAATATTGGCTTGCAGTTGGCATACCGCTAAGAACCAGTGAGTACACACTAGAGATGTTTATAGTAGGTTCTGTCTGTTAAATAATTTATAGAAATGCAGCAGGGTGTGCGAAAAGTTTTGTTTGCACGAGAGACACGAGTCAAATTAATGGCATGTCAGTGTTTATAGATACAAATTGACGATTCTACGTGATTTCAGTTAATAAAACGTACTTTATGGGGCTTAATAGAGTATTTGCGCGCTATGTGGGGACAGTAAATAGAATCGAAGCGGATGTTTCGAGTAGTTTATTGAAGTTTTTGAACTTTAGCGTGAATCCACGCAAATAAGCTACTCAATGCAAGTACATTCTACTCGAAGTTTTGAAGGCTGTTTACGTACGAGTACATCTCAATCGTAAAATAAAAAAAATTCCTTTATTGACATTCCACGCTTCACTAAGCCAAACATTTTCATTGATGTGAATGGAATCCACGAAGTCTCCTTACTTCACCGCAGGTATCATCAAAACAAAATCAAAATTAATCCTCACCTATGCCATCGAATGTACTCCATGCAATAAGTCATTCCATTTGACTCTAGCATCATACACAACACACACATATCGAAGGTAATTCAAAACAGAAATTGTCACGGAAATCGATTCCTGAAGATACGCTCTTTGAAGTCAATAATACAAAGCACAGCACAGCATATCAGACAATAGCTTTGAAACGAACAGCCAGTAAACTTAATAGAACATTCATAATCAGTGCTGCCGTTGCAATGAATTTAAAAGTAGTAAATACAATTGAGTAAAACAAAAGAAAAGAATAGTGTAATGAACTGAACTGAGAGAACGTATTGATGTGGGAAGGATACATGTTAGTTTATCCCGAGTACTAAGAAACAAAAGCAGTCCTAAGTAGGCTATATTAAGTGAAACAAATGTCCTTTCTGATTTATTCCAAGTAACCAGATCTTTGGAGCTCCACAAAGCAATTTAGCTGTTAATGCTCAGCTGCTTAGAATCTTTTAAAGCCCAAGAGATAGGCAAAATCAGACTTTTATAACTTCTAAAGGCGTGGTCTCTATGCCGTATTTATGCCATAAAGAAAAATATTGGCAAATAGGTCTGTGGTCAGAGTGATTTCTATACCCATGTCGGGAACAATCTCATAATTTATCCACATAAAAGAGGTCCATTGTATATAACACGCCTGAAGAGAACATCTAGTCAAATTTCTTCGTGCCCTTAATGATGAACAGAATATCGACCACAATGGACTGAGTCCATTCCCAGTACATCGAGGCTCAAGATGAGCAACCTCATTCTCGCAAAAACATGACACTGGCAAAGGAAGTGCTCAGCCATACTTTTTGCTTTCGTATCTACATGTGGAATCTTCAAGGATTCTCATGTTGATCATGTAATGACTATATGTATTGTGTCCTGTGATTAGCCCAACCACAGTTCGGCAGTCCTTCTAACCCAAATTGAGAAGGAAGTTTGTAGTGCTCTTATCAAGACCTTTCACAAAAACTTGGTGGTTTTGTAGGAAACTAAACTAGACCGTCGAATTTTTGCTAAACTGACGCCAATTTTTGGTTCCGGACTTAGAGCTCTGAGCCGTCTTTCGTTAGTGCATCAAAAACTTCATTGTCTATAATTCCTCTACGATCCGGTACCCGAATAATACAATCCCGCTTCCATTTGGAAAGCTGGTTTAGTCTACTCTTACATTTTAGAATAATCCTTACGTGTTTTTTTGGAGTCTCGAGAGCCTTGAGTGCAGCCTGTCACTGCAAATGCTCATACTTCTACCACGAGATCTCTCTTTAGTTATTCAGTTTGCTACTCCGAGTATGGCAAAAACTTTGTTCGAACGCAAGAGAATTTGGTTTCATTGTCCAAATACCAACCAACCCCAGTTCGATAGAAGACATTAGTGAAACCCTAAAGAAGATCATTTTTGTTTTCCTATTTGAACCTCTCGGGGAAATATACTTCACACATATATCCTACCGAACATGGTGACAGAGCTCATATTATCCATGGGCATCATGACCAAGGATAATTGCTCCGAAATACTATGAAATAGTACTTCATTTACAAAGTCGTGTTCGTCATGTCAGCCTTCGCTTTTCCTAAGCCGATACATCGCATTCATTGCCTCCTTCTGAACGATAAAGTTCACTGTTGGCAAGTTTAACAAAGCATTTAGAGCACCACTAGGAGTGATGTGAGTGGTGAGGTGAAACTGACAGATTTAACTGCCATTCTTGTTCTGTTCGGATTAGTCTGACAATCGCTATGTACTCGTTCATATATTCACTATACTACAGCAGGCCTCAGACTCCACGTCTTGCTGAAAGCTCTGCGGCACTGATATTTAACTTAAGTGGCTAGTTGAAGAGTTACAACCTTCAACGTAGGAAGCACAAGCCACAAGGTTGTTTTCTTTAGATTGATGGACATCCCATGTCTCGTGCACCAATCATGATTAACCAAGGCGGCTTGCATTTGCTTGTAGACTACTGTTAAGGGCTTTTCTAATACTAAGAGCTCCAAATTTATCGAATCAACAACAAAGCACGAATAGTTGAGGTGAAAAAACTCCACCTTGCGGACAGCTTCTCTCAACTTTAACCATTACTCTATCACCCCATTTACTCTCGCAGTTAGCAGCCTTTGGGACAACATGAAATAGATCCATCTGGCGATGGTTTCATATACTCTGTGCCTTCTGGCATAGTTGCATTTGGAATAAAAGGTCGTGAAGGGCCGACTCACAGAATTTACCACTCTGATAGGCGTGCTAATATCTACGTAGAGGCTTAATAATCTGGTCTCATGAAGTAACATTTTTTTGTTTCCTGACTGTTAGCCGGACCAAGACAGTCCTCGTTCTCGTGAGTCTAGAAAATATTTTTCAGTTTCTAGTTGACGTATTGAGAAACACGGAATTTTTTTGAAGACTTAAGGCCCAAGGTGGACGGACGAACGGGCTAGGCTAGATCGATATAACTTTTGATGCTGATTACAAATATACTCGTACTTTTGGGGGTCCATCATTGTTATGTATCTATTTTACAAACTGTATCAAAATTCATATACCCTGGACAGGGTATGAAAAGTAGCACCTGTAGTAAAAGATGATAAAACGTAGTTCGAAACTCCTAAATTGGCACAAATGAACACTCTGGTCAGAATCAGACGATGTTAAAGATATGCAGAGTATGATGAGAAACGAATGCAGATTGGAGAGGGAGTGGTAAATTATTAGTTCGTTTCAAATGGTGTTATGGTCACTAAACATATTACTTTTGGCATTTATCAACCTGAATGCAGTGAAATCCCGTATGTGATTCACCATAAAAGAATTCAGATCATCACTTGTTGTGACTTTTATGTATTCAATTAGATTGATTTTCGAATTCGATGCAACGCAATAGTGCGAATAAAACTATGAGAAACTTGTTCTATAGACTAAATTTTGAATTTGCATACCACACTAGTGAACAGTCTAGTCATTTATTTGGAAAGCATTTTTCCAAATATGCCGGTAGATTCAAAGCAGGTAAGTATTGAATCCAATTAATCCAATTAGGAAATTTGTATAAGAGCTCGTTCGAAAATATTTCCGACTTCACCTGCACGTGGCGATCCCACGCTTTTAATAACGAACAATGCTTTAACCATTCAATTGGTCCGCTGTCCATTAGATGGCTGTATCCCTTCTGCCTACTAACAAGCAACTATCCCTTTTATGTGGTGAAGCCTGTGCGTCTAGTACTGGAGTTTATGTAGCACCCACTTAGGGAGGTACTTGGTGGCAGTAAACTATTTGCTATTCTTTTGATCCATGTGGTAGAGGACTGACATCCGCAGTTAGGTTGAACTATTTAGTAAACATCACAAAGCAGATACCTCGAAATATTTCCAACTTCACCTGAATAAGGAATGTTCAAAACTATACCATGGTCATGACAAATAAAAATGGGAAGGTGGTTAAATCCTTAATCTAATTTTACGGGTGTCAATTTTGTTTGAACAGTTTTAATTAATTTTTTTTTTTTGAATGCGTTCCGCATGTTAGATTTTGCTGTGCATCCGTGCCAATAGCAAAGATTATATCCTCTAATCAACAAAAGCCGCTAAAAGACGTAAAAACTTTGTTAGGCTACACTTGTTAGAATACGGATTCGTCGTGGGGGATCGACTAAAGTGGAGAATCCAAACGTGATTCTCTGGTCTTTATTTATTCAAGTCACGTTCTGTAGATACAAAGTAGATGACTTCCAAGCACCGATTTTAACGGGAAACTAGATCTAAAGCACGTTGTCAGATTTCCTAAAATCTGAATATTTAACATAGTTGGAAGTGAAATCTAGAAATCTGACGTGAGGAGGAAGGAACTTCAACAAACTTATGAACAGATAGTTATAGCTAGGTATAGTTCTCTCAGTTTTCAAATATACATACAACTTAAGGAACGTGTCATGAGTTCTAGTGGAATAACAAAAAAGCAATTTAAATTAATATCCGGATTGTACACTGGACACATAAACCTACGCGTTGACAGATATTTAGCAAACTTGTAGCATCTCCTCTCCGACAGCTCTGCAACAGAAGCACAACACATTTCTTGTCGTTCCTGTCCAACGATGATGGAACAAGAAACTTTTATAGGTCCAATCTATGTAGTGTTTTCATCTACATACTTGAAAAGAATTATGTCACCGTGTTGGCAAAATTATGTCACATGATATAATTTTCCACGAAACTTGAAGACAAAAAAAAAAAAAATTAAAAATAATCCAAACCCTGCCTCTATCTTATAACTTTCTTCCTTCATCTAATCAAAAACTAACAAACGGTATGTCATCTTGATATCATTTAGACAAAACGACAAAAAAAAAAAACAAGTGCACAATATTTTCGATACGAAAAACAAACCCAAATGTTGCCAGTACAGATTTCGTCTAGATTTTCCAAAAAAAAATTATGACCTGTCGATTAATTTCTTTGTTTTACATTTTTGATTAAAATTATGTCACTTATTCTAAGAATGCTAAAATATGTCACTTTTATGTCAGCATAATTTGATTTGAAATTATGTCACTACCGAAATAATTATGTCACGATGACAGCACTAATCCGATCTGCAGGCCAGCTGAGAAGGAATTTTGTCCTCCTTGTCAAAACAACAAATTTACCTTGACCTAACGATCTTAGTTTAGGTGCTATGTCTTCTATGCGTGCACTGTGGCATCAATAATCGGTTCATATAGACCAATAAAAAATACGCTGGGAAACTGGTATATACGTATAGTCCGTCAAGTTAGAACCACCGTCCTCACAGATAAAGCTATGAATCTCAGGAAAAAGCTAATCCCATGGCTTATCAAAGAAGTGGTACCAAAGACTCTTGGGCATTTTTTTTTTTTTTTTATATAATTTGCGCGCACCAAATGGGATATGAATACCATTAAATTATTTCAGGGCACGGACGTTTTTTTTGAAGAAATTGAGAGAGAGAGAGAAAGAAAGATTGGTGTAGTGGGTTTGAAACTTAGGTGGTATTAAGTTTCAATAAACTCCAAGGGTGGCGTCCAGATAACTGGGGAGCTTGTTTGTTTTGCTTTTTTGTCGTTGCTCATGATTCACAGTATATTTTTTCAGTCCACCTGATGTCATCATCACGATCAAGTTGCATTTAAGCCATATGACCACCCTACTGCCACTGTTATGCCTTCGCAGTAGAGTTGACTAAGCTTTCGCAATTGATCGACTTTTTTATTTATTTCAGACGAAATAAATAGATGATTGTTGAGATCAGGATTTGAACCGTGAACCAAGAGCGTGACAAGCGTTGATGTTACCACTACGCCGCGGCCACCCTCAATGACAAAGAGATTCAATTTATTCTTCGTCCAAAGTTATAACCAATTTTTCCAAAAATCAAATGTATCAAAATTCTTTTTTGTCAAAAGGATAAGAATGCATTAACAAAATTGATGACAAATCAAACATACTTAGGTTTATTGAGACAAAAAATAAAAGAATCTAATACGGTGTTCCTCAAATTTTACCAAAAACTCATTCACTGTTCCTTGAGATAGACGTTTGATTCAGATTAAACAAACATGAAACAAATGTCAAACATTATTGCCCGCATTTTCGAAAAGCCTTTGATTATTTTAGGTTCAAGATATGAACTTCATAAATTATGAGTTTTTTTTTTTACCTAAAATGGAAAAATTATGTTGACATTTTAGTACTTAAGGCTCTTACACCTTAAATCATATGAGGTACGAGTGATAATTCAGGATATAACATAAATTTTACCGGATTTGGTCCCCCATTCACCCACAAACGAAGTGTCAGTCTGTAGTCGTGAAAAGAATTTCATCCTTCATCAATTATGGACCAAGCTCATTTTAACTACCACATTTTAAAATATCTAGCTATGAAATCGACCCTTCGCACTTCGGATTTTTATTCGTCGATTTTTTAGCCATTTTTTTTATGCAAAAAATCGTTAGGTATTAAAAATATTACCTACACCAACAATAAAATCGGCGAAATGCAGACGCATATTTCCGATTTTCATGTAAATTTGCATTCGTTAAGGACAACGTCACATTTTCTCTCACTTTCTGATCAAATGTGACTATGGGAATGATGAAACGTCACTCACAGACTCAGATATGAATGCAAGTAGGTCACTGTCACCCAATTTTAATCGTGGGAATGAGGATCTTTGTGAGAAATATTAGAAAACGTAACTACATATCTTTCATACCCAAATAATGTCACATTCCTCAAAAACTGGAAACAAAAAATGTTACAACCCCCACAAATATCGTCGATAGTGAAAGTGGTGAAATAATTCGTCATACTCGTATCTTCTAAATTTTCATAGTCTTGCCAAGGTCAGTTCTTGAGAGTTATACGATTTTGTAATTTGGGTGATGACATACTCGTACCTGAAAGCGGTTGAAGGTTTATTTTTAAATTCTGGATCGATTTCCAATATAAAGTCACACAACACTTAAAAACATTATTCGTAGCAATATATCCTGTATAACAGTGAAGTGCATATTTTATTAGGAAATTGAATTACCGAAGCGTAATTTCAAATCAATAGAAGGGATACAAAATGCAGACCATAGCTACTCTGAAATAAAGTGATTAAATTAAGCTATAAAATAACCGTGGTTTACGATCCTTGGCTAAAGTACCATCGATATAGTCTCATTCGCTTAGTAATGCCAGACCTGCGAACCATATAAACCGCAGTAATTGTTGCAGAGCACCTACCCAATATCCTAGATGTGCATGTATTCAGGAGGGAAGAGTCACGTCTGCAGCCCTATTAAAAACAGGACTGCAAAAAAAATACGAACTGGCTAGCAGAAAATTTGAAATACTTTTGTTCAGCTGAATTCTACAACTGAACCAATGACTCCAACAAAGAAAAATACCTAAACCAAGTGCTCGTATAACGCAAAGTGTTTAAAGACTGTACACACTTATCAAGAAGAGAATAAACAACAAGAAGATTTCGAATAGAAACACATTTAATTGCGTCTAGGTCGCAATATCAAATGGGGTTCAACCAACAGAGTGGAATTTAATGCTTCCAAAACACAATGCTGTCTTCTGTCTCTTAAACCAAAACCCCCAATCCATGGATGGTACTTGCATCATTAAAACCGAAAGACATGCCATTCTCGGTATGTGTATTAATAATCATCTTCGATGGAACGATCACATATTCGAGGTCGCCAAAAATGCTGCAAAATGTCTAGGATTCCTTAAACGGTGCAAGAAATATTTTACCCCGTCTGATCTGACCGCATTCATCCGAACAAAGATAGAATATAACGCCCATATCTGGTCTGATGCACCCAAGACGGTTTTGCATATTCTAGACAGGGTAGAGAATGGCGCGTTAAAACTTTTAGGTGGTAGAGACATTGTGAACTTCATTCATTTACTTGAACATTGGAGAAATGTCTCGTGTCTCTCCCTATTTTATCGCTATTTTCATAAAAAATGGTCCAGCGAAATAGCCAGTTGCATTCCTCCCCTTCAAAATTTCACCCGCTATACACGAAATGCTGCGAATGCACAGCAGTTCACCCTAAAGTCAAACTTCGGTTGTACTGTCAAATATAGGGATTCGTTTATAAGCCGAACGACATGAATATGGAATGATCTCCCAGGCTCTGTATTTCCCCATCGCTACAACCATCAAACATTTAAAGCCAACGTGCACAGACTTCTCCTCTGTTCCTCTTCCACATTTTCCTAAACGCCTGTGCCCTGAAAAATAAAAGGGTATTCATAATCCTTTTGGCGCGCGCAGATTATAAAAACATTACATACTTTGTATCTAGTACGGCAGAGAGGATCTTATACGCAATGTTGAAGAGACTGATGTTTCAGTAGTTGATGCAGTTTAAAGGATCTCCTGTCTTTAGAATCGGGCAAACAATCCTGAGGTTCTTTGGAGGGCATACTTCCATACGTAACAAAACACTTGTAGGTGCTTTAAATAGTTGAGCAGTTAGACCTTCGTCGTGGCTCAGTGGTTAAGTGCGCAATCACTGAGCGAGAAGTTCAAAAAAAAGAAGAGTTTTCTCACGGTCCCAACGTTTGACAAATATCCGAGAGTAAAACTGTCACAAGAAGCTTCTCTCAATCGAAAAAATGTCCCTTCGGAAACGGCATGGGTCCTAACCATTCGTGAAACGCACAGCACGAGTGGCTGCGAGAAGCTAATCCAGGCCCTGCATTGGGCGCCAAAATAATAATTTTTATTTAAGACCTTCGGATCCAGCAGTCTTAAGTTATTTATGCTTAATATTGTTATCTTCATGACTTTGGTTGGGTGGATGGACAGGATGGTTGTCATCGTCCAGGTTAATTGCAGCATTCTGTCTGGCAGTGAAGTTTCCATCGTCATTTAACAGTCACCTGAAGTGACTTCTTCATCTCTACAGACTTCGTCCGTGCTTTGTAGTTTTCGTATGTTCCCTTTCTTTCAACATCATTCTTGCTGTAGCACCCCTCGATCAGGCAAGATCAACATATACTAAATAGATCGCTAGGATGGTCGATTTAAGGGTTTTGCAGGTATTTTTTTTTATAAAATCAGTGACATTTTTATAGGACCCGCAAGGTGCGCAAGTTAGCCCACAGTGTGCTGTAGTTTACTTATTTTACGTTTTGAAACTTCCAAACAATGATATCATAAACTAAATAATGCTTCGATCACTTTGTCTCAAGGATTTGATGACCATTCTATGAGTTTCGTAGCAAATGCTACAAAAATAACCTCCAAACAAATTTTAATAAAAATGTCATGCGAAACTAAATTTTGAGTCCAGTACGATACGCAAGTATTTACCTTGAACTCCATGAACTCCATTATCTGTGTCTTGAAACAATTTGCAGACAACGATTGCTCATGATTCAGATCAGATTACATCCGCTCGTTGAGTATTGGTACTTACAACAAAATGCCTACACAATTTCGAAATTCGAACATATTTCTGTGATCTGAGCACTTTCTCTTATTTTGTTATGACATTCTGAATGATCAAAACGTGGAAATGGAAGAGTGAATTTAATTTATCAAAAGGGGGTGTGAACTTATGACACGGTCACACGAGTGAGACTTTTAGTATATGTTCCTTGCCACTCAGTTTCACAAATTGTTCTCGTAAAAAAATTAATTTTATTGGGCTATTTATTTTAGGTGCTTATTCTTTATGGTGGAGGTTGGATTCGTAAACTTTTCTGCTGCACCAGCTATAGCTACGTCACTACATAAAATGTATCTTTTTTAGTAGAGACAAAACATGCTGGTTAAAAGTTGGAAAAATGTGTCCAAATGAACCCTTTTGATTATGGCTTTGGACCAAAGCTAAAAAAATGGACCAATTGGCTACTTTAGCACAACGCTACAACTTAAACAGATATAAACTCTAATATTTTGGGTCTGGACTAATAAAAGTTCTTGAACGCCGTTGTGAATGACAAGTACCAAGTTTGAGCGGAGATGATTGACAGTACACACACGCATTTGAAACGTTCTTCATTTTCTATGCAAACGTACACAATTATGTACATTTTATGATTCAATCTCAAAGCTGTGATGTAGCCTGCCTCTGGGTAAGACTATTCTTATTGACTTTATTACCATGTGTTAGAGAGAGTGGACAAAGCATTCTGGGAAATAGTAGCCTTAGGGTCTTCTTGAAGTTGCTCCGTATAACATGGTCAGTTTTCTTCTCACGAATGAACAAATTCGAATTTTGCCACTTTTGCGAAGCCCCTTAGAGTTACCCAGTTTATAATTACACCACTGTAGGAATAATTCTGCCCATCTAAAGGTTGCGAGGACTTTTGATAACATGTCTCATTTTTCTGTTGAAATAGTCACCATTTCGTATGAAATAGTAGTAGACCAACAATTTAGCTCGATGCTGATTAGCAGGCCTATTTCTGTTTATCACAGTTGTTAAATCGATCTTGCACCCTTCTGAGACTACAGACTACCCGTCTAAGGCTAGGGCTGAACTTATAGTACTTTCAAAAAAACTGCCAGAATGGGACTCAAGGCGATGTCAAGCCATGAAATGATTTTTTCAGTTAGATCTAAAGGCGAATAACTTCTCACATTGTGGGTGCACCATCGACAACTGCTCACTTAACAACTATATCAAATAGTTAAGCAAACTTAGTTGAAATACATAAATGATATTTTGCCCATATGGTATGGGCACTTCCCGCTCGAAATCAAACACTCATCTGCAAAAAGTTCTGCAGATTGCTTCATATCCTAAATTTTCCCAAAGTCACACTCATCGTCAAGGTGAAACAATTAACTAAGGTCACACGGTTAGATGGACATCTACAGATCTCAACTTAACTTAAAAATTCCTTTAAGGCTACTTTAAGCATTTCTTTCTTTATAAAACCAATGTCGATACTAAATATAAAGACTGACTCTTTTTAGTTTGTATTTTTGATAGTCACACTCAAACCCTAACCACAAGAGTCATAAATAAATGTCCAGATTTTAAAACCGCTTTTCCTGTCTAAGCTGCTCCTATAGCTCAATTTTTGCAGAAAACAATATCATTTTGAGAGTTAGCTTACCAAAAGTCGACTTTAAATTCAAGTTTTCGTTGTTTCTAAAGGGTGTCCCAAAATTCACGCAAGATTTCAATTTTACGCCATTTGTGCGGTAAAGTGTTGCCAACAAAAAAAAAAAAAAACCGAGTGACAGCTGACAGTTCAGGGTTATTATTGTCGAATTTGGGGTTTAGAAAATCCACGAGTGATTATTGAGAAACAAATGCATCCACAACGTGTCACTGTTTATTGCAGATTTTGTGCTGAATGCATCATCGGACCATTCTTCTATGAAAATGGTGCTCTCTATCGCGACATGATAATCCAGTTTTTTGTGTCTAAATTGCAAGATATGGATGTGGACGACATGTGGTTTCAACATGGTGCCAGATGCAATACAGAACGAGAAACAATTCAATCACTGCATGAGTCATCTCTTGGTCGTGTAAATTCCTATTTTGGTGATCAGAATTGGCCGCCCAGATCATGCAAGTCTAAGGCTTATGCCAACAAGCCCACGACCACCCATGTCTTGAATTTATATAAAACGATCATAGAAAATTTCAACAAAAGAGTGCGTATGTCCCAGCAAAACCGTGGCACATTTACAATTTTTAATTAAAAACCTGTATTTTCTATCAAAATTACTTCTTGCGTGAATTTTGGGACACCCTTTATTAACTTCTAGATCTAAACAATTTATTTTAATGCAGTATAATTCAATCTTGACATATTTGCCTTCCAGAGATATGTACGTACTTTTATAATGCGGAACAATTTTTATTTATTTCCCTGTAATTAATGTTTTACTAGCAATACTCGTATGTTCAACAACGCTCGTGTTGAATACGCTTTATGACAACTAAAAAACTTAATAAACACTAAAGTTCACCATAGTTTTCTGTATTATTAAAAGTATCTCTGTAAAAACCAAGCAGATACTGCAGTGCAATTAAAAGAACAATAAAAACCAAACATCTGCATAGAAATATAAAACCAAAAATCCAGTGCAGTGGGGTATTTTCTTTTACTTGCTTCACCGGACTCACTAAGCAATTCATTACAACGACATGACGTATTCATATAAACTTTTATCACCTTCCTCAAGATATGTATATGTGTGCATGTTTGCGGGTTAACACTTAACTTATTGAACCATTCAAATCGAAAGAGAGTTATGAGCGCCTAAGACACATTTTTATGTCACAGCCACTTTCATAAAAAATGTCATTACACGAACGTACCTTAACATAACCGATGTAACACGTACAAATTGTTTCATTGACCGTTAAATGAACCTAAGTTACGATAGATACACCTTGTGACTCGAATCTACCTCCTGCTCGCATTTTAAAGACTTTTTTTTTTGGAAAATTCAAGCTCCCCTTCTATTCAGCATGCTTGACATGTAACACAAATAAAAATACGAGAATAATATCCATTCGGCGTGACGATAGACACTAGAGTCAATGCGGTATCCTGTGAGCACACAAAACAACCCCCACATTGGCTTTGTTACCTCCACAACAATACCGAAATTGTTTACTGCACATCTCTGTACACTGTATTAGTAGACTATTTGTCAGGAGATATGTCTTATAATCCATTACACACAAAAGGATACACTCTGTCAGGTCCTTCCAAAATTAAATACACACACTACTCCGTAGAGAAACTAAATCATTCTAATCATTCCCCCTTTGCAGTGTTACAATTCCGCCCGTTTATAACTTCATTCCGGATCCAGAGAATCTTGTCCAGTGGGAGGCCTACAGGACATCCGCCCTTACAGATGGCGTCAAAATGCCATTCTCTCGTATGCTATGGTACCCGTGTCTCACAGTGACTCAATCAAAGACTTGGTTCACCATTCTCTGCTTTTTCTATCACATAATCCCGGCAGTGATCTTTGACTTTTGCCTTCTCCTAATGGGACGCAAACGAAGGTAAGTGACAGTGTATATGTATACCGCACGAACAAAGGATTTCCAAGTTTTATTTCGCATCCCCCATAGAATGCTCAAGATGTACAAGAAAATTCACAAATCCTGTTCGCTGTTGAATTACTTTGCTGAAAATGACTGGACCTTCACGTGCGACAACATCAAGAAGATTTGGGCCAAACTACCGGAAAAGGATCACGAAATGTATCCGTTCGACATGAAGCAAATCGAATGGAGCCGACAATTCTACCATAGCATGTGCGGTGTACGGCGCTACTTGGCCAAGGAGGAACCTAAGACGATACCCAAAGGAATCAAACTGCTAAGAAGGTAAGGAATCGACTCTTTATACTTTAGAATGCATAACGATACGCTAATCGGTATTTTTTTTTACTTCCTCCATAGATTGAGGATATTGCACTCGGCCATGCTGCTGACTGTCTACGGGTCTGGTATTTGCCTTCTACTGATGTTCGTGTTCAAAGCATTCTTCGAGAAATAATCGGGATGAATGGAATTTTCACAGGAGGAATTTAGTGCCAAGCAGCCTAGAGTAGTCTATAAAATTTAAAATGTCATCAACCCCCAGCACATAATCATCCCAATGACATTAGGGCCCCCATCCCCCACTGACGCTTGCACGTCTATCATCACACATCGAGTGGATATTTATGAATTAAGCTTAAGCTGTAGGATCTTTGATTGTATTGTTGTTATAAAAAAAAATATAATACGTATATACATGCAATAAAAACAACCGATTAAGGGAGTAAGGAAGATAATTGAAGGACGTTTACCAGAACTGCGAATCAGGAGGATATTAGTTTCCGTCACCACATGTGCCATTGTTATGGTTTCCGGTGCGCGGCGACCTTGACGCGGCACGCAAATATTGCAAACGAATAGCACTAGGAATAGGGACAGTGCTGTATGAAAGTGCCCCCTTGGGGGTCGGTACACCATACCGATGCCGTTCCAGTTTAAAAGTACGAAACTCATTTGAAACTTCGCGGATTTGCACTACACGGAGATAACGAGGACGAAAACATTACGCCTGAACGGTCGGGGTTTCGACAATACCACCGGGAATGTACGAATCCACAAGACAACGATGCGCGGCAGTAAAAAGTTATGCTCCGCTCTGGGGAGCTGCTCGGCGAAGACTACCAGCGAAAGGATGCGAATGTGAATCCTTTATAACTTCATTTTTCTTCTCGTTTCATCGGGGGATGATACTGTGCGCTACTGGTGTTACTGCTGCTTCTGCTACTGCTGATGCTGATGCTAGTGATGATGATGATGATGATGATGGTGATGGTGATGGTGATAGGGATGTATGTTCTCTTCGTTACGGCAGTGGTTTTGTGGAGCTGCGTTTCGTCGTTCTTCTCATAGTCGTCGGTGTCGGTAGCATGCAGCGCGATGGAGTCAACGTAAGCCTCATGTGAGAGAGTGGATATGTGTGTCACGAGGACGACAGTGTACTGAGCGTGTGTTTGTAGTTTTGTGTGAAAGTGCTGGCTGGAATAACAGCATGACTGAGTACCAGAGCAGAAGAAAAAAACACACATAAATTAAATTCCGTTAGAAAGCTTCGGATTCGCAGAAAAGCTTAGGAGAGTGTTGCCAATGGGTTGTGAATGAATGGTATGCACTCGCACGAGGTAAGTACTATCTTCCGTCCGTGAGCCGATCCTTTTGAATTCTTTGATTAAATTTCGGAGAGGTTAGGTTGAAAGATCGATTGTGCTTCTTCCTGGTGACAGACAAGGCTATCTATGAGCTAAAGCATCTAAATCAACTTGATATTCCTTAGGAAGCTAAGAGTCCAATTAGATCTGCGGAATCGAGATCTCTGTACTCTACGGCGTAGACTCTTAGACAACTTACTGCTGCGAGTCAATGCCCCGTAATTTCTAACGATGTCACTTGGATTTACTTGACTTCGTCGGAAAGTCTCCACATTCCATTGCTTTACAGACCTAACTTCCTTAGGGGTTCACGGATCTCCGTAAGAATACGAAACTTTTTACTATTTAAGCTTCGATAGTAGTTTCCTATAAGTCTTGCTCTTTTGATGTCTCCTTTTTCTGTAGCTTTTAGGGCTGATGTGTCCACCCATCTTGCAGAAGAGTTTTGTTTCTACGAAAGAGCTTGTTGTTTCCTTTTTCGCTAGCCTTTCGGCTTCATCCGAGTAAAGAAAGGGTGTAAAGAAGTTGAGAAAGTCTCCTCTATGCCACATTCAGGTCAATATAGACCCATTGTGATGCCCAAAAAGAAACCCCCATAGCCGTTGTGATTCAAACCGCCCGAAAGCACTGATGAATCTGGACAGTGAGATAGAAAATAAAATCTATCCTCGTGTACTTCATCATAACCACACATCCACCACAGATCGTTTTCACTCAGCCTTAACTTGTTCATGCGGTGCCACAGGGTACTCATATTATACGCGGTTGTTATTCCCAAACTGACAGGCAAATATTTCCTATCTTTCAGCATGAGTAAGTCGGTTCTGTCTTTATTGCAGAGTGGTCACAATTCTTTGTTGTACCGAACTCCATCTGATGTTTGCCTTTGTAATAGAGGAGCCTTATTTTCGATTTTGTCTTTAAGCTTTCACAATGGAATTTTCACTGAGTGGTGAGCTTGCCTTCTGATTCCCCGGTATGCCCTTATGGAAACCCATCCAGCAGAGCTTTACCTTGCTCTCTATTTCAAAGATGATACTTCGCAAGCTTGATTGATTTGGATAGACCCAGCTTGTCGAAAAATGTAAATAGCTATGGGCGGTGTACAAAACTTGATAGAATAAGAAGTTCAAAGATTCGAGGAAGTCTTCATGTAAAAGAACCCATCACAAGCAATATAGAGTACGACCGGCTCAGTTGGTATTGTCATGTTCAAAGGAGAGATCCTTCGAACCCCGTCAAAAAGGCAAAATCAATCAACCTACACAATCGCGAAAAAATGGCAGGCCAAAAAACAACTGGATCACACAAATGCAAAAATACCAGCACTTGATTGGCCTCAGTTACGAAGTGATCCGAAACTGGGATGCCTGCCGGTACTTCCTGATGTCAAATCGGCAAGCCCCACAGGCGGACCAGTAGTAATGCAGTAAAGTGGGAAGGTTGTGATCCTTCTACTCCGGATCATAACCTCGCCGTAAGGAAAAGAAGAAGCTATGGGCGGTGTCCCATTTTTCCATCCTTCTCTGGTCGGATACAAAATTGAG
The DNA here is from genome assembly GCA_963082735.1 of Pocota personata. NCBI lineage: Eukaryota > Metazoa > Arthropoda > Insecta > Diptera > Syrphidae > Pocota > Pocota personata. The sequence continues at coordinate 271,620,512 of OY720429.1, forward strand.
AAGGGTCGTGTGAAATCTAGGCATAGTCAGTGGTTGCTACATATATTTCGTGAGTATTTATTTTGGATCTGAGAATGGTTTGTCATGCATTCAAACGTGGCCTGGCACCTAGTAAAGAAAACTTTGTTATTCTTGTCCAGATTGTTGAACTTATCCAGGCAATCCGTTACCATCTTAGAGATCTTTTTCTTTTTATGAACTCAAGACTTTGATGGCAGCTTGACTCTCTGACAATGTCTCTCTTGTGATAATTCCTGTCGAGATCAAGTTGGGCACACCTTCCCATCGCAACTACCATACAGCATAAGTATTCAGTACTGATTTTTGAATATCTAAATGACGTAGCTAAACTTGATTCAGAAATATTTAGTGCACACAGAGCTGATATCCAAGATGACCGAAAATATTTTATAAGCTCCTCAAATTATGCAACATTTGTGTGGGGCAATACTAATCGCCTATGACTATGCATTTTATTTCACAAATTGTTGGGGAAAATATTGATTTGCGCCGGTATATATGCAATAGTTTATGGTATATTCGATGCTTGGAAATTTTATACCATTTTATTTAGTGGTATAAACATAAAGTAATAATGTATACGCGTGTGGGTGATCGCAATCGAGTAATAATGAGGAAAAACCTGTGTGGCACTTAAGTAATTTATTATACGTTTTTATGATGCCCTTAGGTGGAATCTGTTGTCCTAGCGCATAAAGTTTTGACCTCTGAGAACTGAAATGTGTGTACAAAGTGAAGCAAAAGTCACCACCATATCGGGAGATGTTCTCATTTTTCTAAATGGCGTCTTATGTCATCCCGATTTTGTCGTTTGTGAAGTAATCAGAAGTCAATTTTTTAACGCATAATTGGTCGGTGGTTTTAGCTCAATGTTAATTTCGCCGTCGATTCCCTGGTCATGTGGCGCCAACTGGTCAAACACCGCGGCAAGGTGTTTAGTTGCTCGCCTTGCAGAAACTGGTTCAACATGGGACAGAATTAGACATGGCGGCCTCGAACCTAGCGTTCGATTGAGAGTATCGCTGCTGTAGCTGCAGATGTCCAAGATTACCCTCAAACATCAACCACTCGACGGGCCACGCAATTGGACGCTATAGAACCATAACCAACGACTTCTTGTTGTCGCAAATTGACGAATTGGGTTTGGAGAACATTTGACTCCAGCAGAACGATGTAATCGCACATACAGTACGAGCGACAGTGGACAAGCGTTTCTCGGCCGCGAAATATCTCGTTCTGGCGATTTGCACTGTCCCTCAAGATCCCCCGATTTGACCATTCCAGACTTCTTTCTTTGGTTTTTTTTTTAAAGTCACAGGTCTATACGAACAAACCACAAACCTTGGCGGCCCTAAAGGAGAACATTCACAAGAAGTGTAGAATTTACGCCAGAAGTTCTGAGAAAAGACATGGAAAATGCTGTGGAAAAAGCTTGAGTGTGCGTCAACTCTGGCGGGGCCACTTGACCGATATTATCTTCGCGACTTAATGGAAAGAAATCTAAATAACTGAATAAACATAATCAACAAACAGAACTAATTCTTTTTATTTACAAACAAAGTTAGTGCCTTAGGAAATCAAGTGAAAACTTTTATGTCACCTTGTACTTTGTGATTAGGGCTGATCTGGTATATTCCAAAATCTATGATCATCGTAGGTATTTCATTAAAATTAAGTGCATGATTTTTAAAAAACAATTTTTTTTTACATTTTTCCAAAACTTGGTACGCCATGGACTTGTATATGTCAAATATTGTCTAGATTAAATTTGATATTGTTTTGGACTTAGTTGTAACCGAGAAATAGCTGATCTTCAAAAACCGGTCAATAAATAAAGTACTCCTGAACGAAGGATACCATCAGCTTATGCATAACAGCCACACTTCAAAAATAGTTCGGGAATGCAAAAACTCTCTGAAACCTTGTAAGAACAAGGCTCACTATCTATTCCTCGCCATATGAAGGAGCAGTTAAGCACAACTAGACATCTCATATCCAAGCTGCAAAGAGCATGTGTAATCAGTGCATCGGAATATATTTTATGTCACTGGTGACATAATTATTTCGGTTATGACATAAGTTATAATGTTGTTTTTTTTTTCGTAAAACATGGACGAAATCTCTATTGGCATCACTTTTGTTGGGATAATATAGAAAATATATTTTGTGTCGAAAATATTTTGCATTTGTTTTCTTTTTTTCATTTGTGCTAAATTATGTCAAGGTGACATATTTTTTGATGTTTTTTTGTCAGATGAAGGAAGAGAGGTATTTAGCATTTTCTTTCGAATTTTGTTTAAGATTATGTCACATGTCATAAATCTGCCAACAGAGTGACTGCTTGTACCAGGATTGTAAAGCATGAGTAGTTGGTACTATCAAAAATGGTAATCCCATCAACAATTACTCAAATCACATCCTGATTTTGATCTCATTGAGATTCCGATCCCATCTTGACAGGAATCAGAGATTTAATCCGAATCACCAAAACTTTTTTTTATCAACTTATGTCATTTATGGAAAATACAAAGTTTTCACCTTGATTCGTCTTTAATATTTGACTTATTTTTGAACTTTGTTTCTTGTAGCGAAATCAGTTCTAAGATTATTGACGAAATTCTAGGTCTTGCCAACAAAATCTTTCAACAGTCACGCCTGGACTTTCACACCCGATTGTGCTTATGTTTGAAATGACAGCGCTGTCATTTTTTCGAATGCGTTCTTTCATAGCTGCCATTTAAAATATAATATAAAAATCGCGCTCCGTTCGCTAAATGAAGCGCTAGCTACGTGAACAAATTATCTTTAGCGACTAAGCGCATTTTTGACTAAATGGATTCGTAAACAATCGAAATTGCTGTTTTGTGTTGGTTATAGTCAGACGGCGTCATCGGTCCATACGTGTTCCGAAATGAGAGCGGTGAGGAGGTGACTGTCATCGGCGAAAGGTATCGAGAGATGATAACCGATTTATTTTGGCCCGAATTGAATGATATGGATATAGACAAAATGTGGTTCCAATAAGAAGGTGTTACGTACCACACAGCGAATGAAACAATGACGCTATTAAGGGAAGCATTCCCAGGTCGCGTTATTTCGAGAAGTGGCCATTAGAAATTTTTTGAGCTTCGTTAAACCTCTGGCATATGCCAATAAATCGGCAACAATTCATTATCTGGAGAACAATATCATTCAAGGTATGGCTGAAATCCAGTCTGATTTATGTGGAAGAGTCATCCAAATTTGGGTCTCTCGTATCGCCTCCTGCAAACGAAGCCATTTGAATGATATTATTTTTAAAACAAGATGGCACTGAATGTACTTAAATCAGCAATAAAGATTTCGACATACCCCACATAGCTTTTTATACCCTATGCAGGGTATATTAATTGTAATAAATAGTTTGTAACAAAGAGAAATATTAACAATAGACCCCCAAAAGTATATTTGTATATTTTTGATCGGCATCAAAAGCTATGTCGATCTAGCTATGTCCACTGTCCATATCTTACGACTTTTTAGGCCTTAAATTTGAAGCTAGGAACATGAAAATTGGTATATAAGTTTTCTAAAATCCAAAGCAGTTCAAGTGTACACATTTTTGGAAACCGTTCACAGACTTTTCAAAATATATCGCTTTTGTCAACGTTTTTTCTAGAAACTGGAAAATATTGCCGAGGTAGACAATAATTTTCACTACAGTTTGTCCATACAGTATATGTATATGGCCACGCCTACTTTTTGGGGGCGTTTTCTTAAAAAAAAGACATTCCTTTTTCAAAGCTATTTATGGTGATGGTTCAGTCTTATTGTGAATCTATCATAAGAATTCGTGAACTTTGGTTATAAATTTTGGGAGTCTTTAGTAAGAAAGAGTTGTGACAACAGTTTTGTGATAAAATTTCTTAAAAATTCAGGAAATATCATCTGTATAGAAATATATCATTCCATCTGTCTTAATAATTTCGCAACGACTCGCTCACTTTATTGGGGTCGCACAACCCATTCTGGACAGATTTTAGCTTTCCTGTATGTTTTTTTTCTTAATTTTAAAAATTTATCGCCCTTATTGAAAAACCCTTTAAACTAAGTAGGGGCATTATGATGATGTTAATTATTAATTAAGCCAAAAGAAAGATAAAATACATTTTATACACTCGTATGTGCGGCTTAAATGTACATAGAAAATATAATATGTCGAAATATGTTACTTACATATGTTTACAACCAACCCGAGCCATCCAACCAAACGTAGCTACCCTGACGTGCGTTTCGGTAAATTTGTAGTACAACAATCTTATTACTTAGTAAATAAATGTATGTACTAATTTGCTACGCGCCATACCAAAGCTTAAAGTTTTGTCAAACAAAAATATTTACAAAGTCGTTTGCAAAACTTTTTTTACAGTCAACAGAAAAATGTGTCCCCAAACTCATTATGTGGACACTCGCCGGTCATGACACTGCTATACAACAGGGGAAAGAAATACTGCATTTGTTCTATTCACAACGATGATGATGATGAAATTTTTAAATCCATTACATAGTTCATAATTTCCTTTCAGCGGAAGCTTTTTACTGTGCTTCCTCCGACAGGGCTGCTCGTATCCACACCACCGATGAGGACGCTGTCATAATTGAATAAAGACACCCTTTAGTTTCAATCGGTTCAATCTCCAATGATTTTTCTCCGTTCTTTCTTTCCACCGTCAGGATGCTGAGATATTTTATTGAATTTTTTTTTTTTGTTTCATAATTCAATTTTAAACTTATGCAATTCGCTAGAGATAAAAACCGTTATGTAGGGGAAAATCCTGACATGGACGAATCAGTTGATTCCTATTGGATATCTATTCGATTACGCTCGCAGTTTTCGTTTCTATTTGTGAAATATTAACTTACCCACAGGACTGTCTAAAGGTGAACTTGAATCACTTCCGGTAGCTCTGTTGAGCATAGCATGTGACTCATGAAAGTGAACTTCGTTTAGTTTTGGATTTGGAATCACTGCTGAAATATGAAAAGGGTTTTTTTTTACTGTGCGGTCACTCACAGTTACACAGGTGGAATGAGTACACTTACTTTTGTCCTTTTTTAACTTGATCGCATCGACAAATTTAAATTTACCACGAAATCCTTTGGCGGTTTGATTGGAGCTTGCATTGAATTCGATGAGAAGATCTGGACCAAAGCTGAATATTCTTTTGTTGTGTACCGTTTCGCAGATTACATCGATGATGGAGGATACGTTGGGTGATTCCGCATCGTAGATGGTTACTTTGTCCAAATTGCAACTGAAGCAGAAATCAAAGGGATTTTCCAAGACATTGCAAAGAAATAAGATTGTAGGTCGGGAGAAGGAGCAGGATGCTACTGGTAATGGTTGAACATGCATGTAATTTCTTATGGACCATACGTGCTTGTCAGAGTCTTTTATGCAAAAAAGAAAAACAAGAGTGGCTATTCAGAAAAGTTTGAAGGCATGGTTAATAAAATGTTGGGTTCTAGTTTTATTTTTTTTAAGTTGGTTTTCATGATGTTTCCTTGTAAGCATCTTTTTCTGGGTGGCATGAACTTTACGCTACATTTCATCTATTCAAAAGACTCCTTAGGGACTCGTGTTGGTATTATTTTTTCAATGATGCTTTTAAAGTCGTGAAAATAAGTAAAAGCGAAGTGTATTCATTTAAATTTTTTCTCGTCCTTAAAGAAAATATGCAAAGTCCAAGGTATAGGAATCCAAAAAGTTTGGGAGTGTATAGCGATGACGCTTTGACACATTCTCAGAATTGAATATACGTCTGATATACGACATACACGTTTGGCATATCATATCGGATATCCGTCATTCGATGCAAGACACGTTGAAGTGTAGTGAAATCAATAAGAGCGTTCACACGATTCATCCAATAGTTGAATACAATATGTCGTGTAAATAATTTCTGATACCGTTCATACGTACAGACATATGTACACATTTAGACGTAAGACCACCGACCATATATTGATTATCAAGAAATAAGAAAAGCGAGTCGAACGTCTGTCGTCGTATATTCGAGGTCAGCTAAGTGTGAAACTGTTTACCGAGTTTCATACATATCCGGCAATGAATATATGCTCGCGGGTATCCGGCATGAAGTTCATGAAACCCAATGAGAACGTTCAGACATATTAAGCCGTATATCCGATGACGGATGTGAGTGAAACGGGGTTTAAAAATCATGCATCCCGAGTCGCTAAGAGATGCTAGGTTCAATTTGGAACATCGCTTTGCGTCTGAACTGTCGGATATCAATGTCACTCAAATTTTATTGCAACAAGCATCGTCAGATTTTAATTCTTAAAAAAATGGTGCAATAGCTTTTTTGGGAGTAGAAAATAAAACTTGCAGAATCAAATGGAAAATGTTTTGTAGAGGCAATTACAAGGCATGCAATGAAAGCTTGAAGAGTGATGAATAGCAAGAAAATAGAAAAGAGAGGTTTTCTTACTTTTCTTGATTTTTTGGCATAATAAGTTCGTCGAATAAAACTTCAACTCTGGTCTCAGGTCTGCAAAAAAGGAAACATATTTGAAAGTAGTTGTTAAATCATAAATAAATTGTTTTAATTAATATAAAAGGAAAAAAACCCACTGGCTGCCTGACTGTATCTCCGATATCTTAGGGCCGAGAAATTTAGCTTGGTGATACCGATTAAACAGTAGATGGTGGTATCTTTCACCACAGATTCATTGTATGTGGCTAACAAGAAAACTGCTGACTCGATCTTAATAAATTCTAAATCATTTTACGTACGTAGATTAATCTGCTATCGTAAATTTGAAACTGAATAACCAGCACAATAAAATCTCCAACAGTTTTTAGTCAGCGGACACCATTGACAATTGCGGTGCAGCAGTGGATCGGTTGGTTCGGTTGTGTATGTTCAGCGCAGCACAAGGGCAGAATATCTTTATTTATTTATTTTTGGCATGATAGGTATTTTTTACTTTGATTTTCTGGCAGAAGATAAGCTTTAATTGCAGTTAGTCATCGAATGTCAACTAATATCGAAAGTGGAAGTCACAAGCCATGTGAATAAATTTAACAAAATCCGCGGAGCACAAAACAAAAGTTTACCGCAGCTTGTGTATTTATTTGTTTTCACATATGGAGTTCAACCCAAAACATTCTCTTAATTTATTTGACAGCAAACAAAGACGTGCTGATCCTGGTAGCAAACCTTTACTACGACAGATCTTCCGAAGACCGCAATTAAATTGTCCCTAGAAATATGGTATTTAATTATTTTACTAAGCAAGGCGCCATTGCCCATCACTTTGTGTTCACCTGGCAACGGCAGGAATATTTCTACATCAAAACTCCTTTTGCTACAGGACAAATAAACTTTGGAATTCACTCCTAGGAGACATATTTCTAAAAGCTTTTAATTTTCAGAAATTCAAGACCAGAATCAACAGGCGTACCGGGGAACTGTTTCAGCTTAATGGGTTCGCCGGTTTGTAATCAAATAACATGTCCTTATCTGGATGCTGTTTGGTCAAAGTAAATACGAGTAGGCCGCATTCAACATGTCCTCTACCCATGAAACAGTAAATAAAATTCGTCGGTGAAATATGTTATACCAGATTTAACATAAACGGTTTTTTTTTATAGCCTTTCCTACTTAAAGTTATCTTGTTTAATTAATTTTTAGTGTTCCATAACTACATTCTCAGCACATTTGGGCAGGGAGCGGAATTGTTGCCAAGGACAATTGTTAAGTACGCAATAAAATCGCCAAGTCTTTGATATAAAAAAAATCCTTAATTATGGGTATAATTTGGAATTGGACTGAAGTGCGCGGAGTAGTTGGAAGAGTATGCCTTACGACTCCTAAAAATACATAGAGGAAATGGGTGCGTTAACCCGTAGGGGGATATAATAGGGGTTACAATTCAACCTAGGCTACTTCACAGACTCGAATAAAGTATGATTCATATCATAAGGCGAGAGTTATTAGCATTAAATTTTATGCCACATAGGCAAAACTTGCTGTCACAAAGGGAAGGGGAAACAAAGTGCAAGAATTCGTCTAAAATTGTTGAGAGGATATTACTCAAGCCGGTTATTGAGAAAAAAAAAATGTATCCCTGATGCATTCAACTTTTGACCAGGTACCTAGAATAACTAACGTAATTAAGAATGCTCTTGAAGAAAAGAAGATTCGCTCAAGCGTATCTCTTGATGTTTCGCAAGCCTTTGATAAAGTGTGGCATGAAGGCTTGAAGTTCAAATTAAGACAGGTTTTGCCTGTACGCCTTTATGACATCTGACAACATATATCGGTAATAGACTCTTCCATGGAAACGAATACTCACAATTAAATAAAATTTCACCTGGTGTACCGCAAGGAAGAGTTTTTGGCCCCCTTCTATATGTACCCGTGATATGCAGCAAGGAGAAGGCATCGTCATAGCTACGTTTTCCAATGCCACCGCTACCCTAGGTAATAGGTAAAACGATCAAGGAAACAACTATAAAACTTCTAAGAGCTCTAAATAATGTAAATGAATACACAAAGGCTTGGCGAATCGCCTTCAATGAAACTAAATCTGTTCATGTAAATTTCACTTATAAGAAAACGAAGAGCTTGTATATCCAACTTTATATCTGGGATCTGTGCGGTCACAATTTACGACAATTTTCCATAACTTCGTAAATATTGTTTAGGTATCGATTTTGAACAAAATTGCCGAAGTCATATTGGAAAATGATCCAATTTTAAAAACGTAAATAAAGTACTGTTGTACGTATTTTTTTGAAAAACCTGGTACGCCATTATATAGCGTATGTTCACAACCCAAATATTCATATTTAATATTTAATTTCGATCTTAGAATGTTTTTCAAAATTGACAATTAGTAAAGTACCGTTAGTTTTGTGGGGTTAGAATGAAAACTTCTATTTCACCTCGAACTGTGACCCTATAGATCCCACATACGAAGTTTGAAGAAAATCAGTCCGACCGTTCAGGCTACAAGTGTTCATACATACAGACAGACAGACAGCCATATAGACAGATTTGAGAGACCCACATTTTTGAGAGAGTAATACTAGGATTGATAAAAACTTCGAAATCTAAAATTTTCTGGAAATCAATACCAATATCAAGGTGCAAGTAAAAATATATGTATATTCTTTTAGAGCGCCGTGGGTAAGTGGTTAAGTGCGCTATTACTGAGCGAGAGGTTCAAGGTTCGAATCTAAGACAAACAAAAAAGTTTTCCCACGGTCCCACCTCTCGCGAACGCCTGACAAACATTCGTAAAACTGTTATAAAAAGCTTCTCTCAATCGAAAAAATTATCATCGGAAACGGCATAAAACTCCCAACCATTCTTGAGGCGCACAGCACGAGTCGCTGCGAGGATCTAGGTCAGGCCCTACATTGAGCTGTTAGCGCCAAAATATTTATTTATTTTATATTCTTTTAGGTGCTCTGCCTCATCAGACTTTACCACTGTCCACCAGAATTTTTAAGTAAAACTACTTGCACATCAGTTTAAACTCTCAAATCAAATTTCATCAAAATCTGTTCGGTGGTTCTTGAGCAAAGGAGTATGAAAACAAACAAACGAGAAACAATAAGTGATTTCGCGAAACATCGCGGAAGTGCAATTTGACAAAAAAAAAAAAAAAAGTGGAAGGTGCGAAACACTAACGGTGAAGATCCGATTTGTCTTTAACAAATTTTGTATGTCTTGACATCATCTATTAGTATACAATTATATCAAGACATAATTTATTTAAACTTAATTGTGTCACAACATTAAATAGTACCTACATTAATATTATTACGTGAAGACATAGGTTAAGTTCGACGGTTGCTGAAACATTCGTCGCTGTCAGTTCGCATACGCCTATGAGGGCCCTCAGCGCTATGTAAAGACGTCTTAAACATGTCAGTAACTAATGATGTCAAGACATAATGATATCAAAACATATTGGTTTCAAGAAATAATTATGTAACACTTAATGATGTCAAGACATATTATTTTAGTGATTTCAGAATTTCAGGATTCTCACGAAGGCATGATGAAGCTACTAACAAATAGTCAAGCAAATCATTTCGGCAATAAACAAAATTCAAGAATTTTACAATCAACGTTGACATCTTATATCAAGTTTTATCAACTAATTTCGAAATCAGTCACAGCAGTGGTTCCAAAATGGGAAATACTGTGAGTTTGCTCAGTCGTTATTTCATCAAATGAAAATGGGGCTGGCAGCTATTCGTGCTGTGCGACACAGAAATAGTAGAAGACCTACAGTTTTATGCCATCTCATGACGATATTTATCAGAACTTTTAGAAAAATGGGATCAAGAAAAATTTTAAAGGTGTTTTTGAAAGTCTCCCGCTCAGTGATCACTCGCACTTAACCACTGAGCCACAGCTAAAAATCTCTTACTTACTCTCTAAAATATAAATGAATTTGCAAATGCAAAAATCTCTGTATAACTTCGGTAGATTTATAGCTTATTACCATTTCAAACCAACCACTTTTCACCCATCACTCACCACGCCATTCGCATTAATTTAATGTTTTCATAGCTCCCATTCGAGCTATCCTAATTAATTAATTAAGCTAATCCCTTCACGGTCTGTGCACAACACCCATTGCATACATATTACATGAACACAAACAAAGCCCTCGCGCAACATTTTTGGCCAAAATGGTTTTGCCTCTGAAAACCACATTCACTCGGAAACCAACAATGAATGTGTAAACAATTAACAATCATAAATTATACACATACCTCCCGATGAATTTATACGTGCACTGTATATGGGCTGCATAGTTCGCAGGATACCTGGGTGAATGAAAATATTTCCAAACCTCATTTGTCTCATTAATGGGACGTTCCTCGGCGAAAAAGTAATAATCACAATAGGTTCCCGGTATAAGGCGACCATCGTTCTCGAAAGTAGCTTCAAGTAGAAAAGAAAAACCCTAACTGTCAGCGAAAATTAAATTGTCTACTATGCCACGTCATACCCCTATCCAGGAAGGCGTACTCTCCACGAATGTAAAAAGCGACGACGGCGTCAGAGTCATCCCTCAACGAGGTTGGCTTAAATATCACCCGCAATCCATAAATCCTGCCACCGCTGAAAAGCTGCTGTTGTTGTTGTTGTCCGCCAATGCCAACGCCACTCACATCCACCACCAGCTCCCCCTCATCCGCATCCAACTGCGAAACAATTTCATTCAGTTCCTCTGGCGCATAATTAAGTGAAACGTTTCGTTTAAAGTGACTGTGACACATGGTGTATTCGGGTATGGTGGTGTTCTCAATGACGGGCTCCTTCAGATACGGAAATAGTTCCACGTACTCGACGCAACTGCAAAAGAAAATCATAAATTAAATTAATTTGATTAAATTTGTTAAGAAAAATTTGAATTTTGTCAATTGGAGCTTGTCATGGTGACGCTCCTCTACAGATCAAATCGACCAAAGAGCCGTGTCGTCAATTCCAATAAAAGAAAAAACTTATTTTTTATATTTTTAATTCCTTTTTTTTTTTATTTAAACTTTTTTCTTCCTTAAGCCAGACAACATTCTGCAAAATGCTGGATAATCGATCATCGGTGGTTCTTCCAGAGTTTTCGGTTTGGCCAGCGGAGCCTTGGACAGTGCCTCTTTTGCCTCAGTTTTGGACAGTTTATCTCCGTAGTTAGTTAACTCCTCGTACATCCTGCGGAATGAGTATAAAATTTACTACTTTGCCCCAATTACGTGCGTGCAATGCAATGTTTTCCTTTTACTTTTTCTCCTCAATTAACCCAGTTCCGTGATCGTCCCACTTGCTCCATGCTTCCAGTAGCACATCCTCGGGATCCAGTTCAACCGTCCGGAATCCCATGAGTTCCACAAATGCATCATAGTCCAATGGTTCCTTGGCCTGCAGCCAAGAATATGAACTCATTTGTGTGAATAAATCTCAAAGCGTGTCAAACAAGTAAGTTTACCTCTTTTATCATCTCGTCGAGCAGTTCCTCTGGTGCGGCATTCCCCAGTGCCATGAATGTTATCCTTAGATCCTCTCTGGAAATAAGTCCATCCGAATCCGTATCGAAGAGAAGGAAGACCTGGATGGAGTTTTTTGTTTTTTTTTTTTTTGTTTGATTGTTATACGTTAGGGTGTTTTGATTCGTTGCGTACCTCTTTTAATTCGACCAATTTCTTTTCGTCCAGATCCTTGAGAGCCACCACATCACAAGCGTGAACTTCATCTGGTACTGTATACTGACCGATAGTTTCCGGAATTTTTAGTTTGGGATTGAAAATCTCATTGATCACTGCCATGGCTGATGATTCATCGACTTCCTCGTCGAGAGCTTTGCGCTCATTTTCCTTCACTCGCTTGGCATTCGATTTTCTTCGTTTCTTTTTTTTTTAAACAGGAAGATACAGGATAACAAGTCAATATTGAGGGAGTAGTAAAATATGATAATATTCACCCTATCGAGTTCGTCGTACGAAATAACGTTCTCCAAAGACATTTTGATAAAAATGAACACTTAACACGATGACTTTCGCGAGTCTGCTCGACACGTTAACTGGGAGCAAGTTATATGAAAGTCGAGCATTTTATTGGAAAACTCAATCGATCTCAAGTTTTCAATGTTTTTCAATCTGTTACGAGTACACTGATGTAAATTTGAAAATTTGTCGTATTTTGATTATTTTTAGAAAATATTATTTTATTTTTATACTTCTTTTAAGGTTTCTTATGTATTTCCTGATTTCCGTTTTTAGTTTTTGATTACGTTGTGCACATGGGTGGCGAAAGGAATAAATTATGAAGGGTCCTTGAATCAGTATCATCGTCTTTTTACATTCAACGACCCCCGTGCTATTTGGTTTCAAATTGACAAGAACCTGTTGATGGTATTACATTCAGAGCAAAATATTTTTACCGAATTCTGCATGGGTTCCGAGAAAAAGGCTTTCAAAGTTACGAAGAAAAGCTAAATTAAGTGCAGTCCAGGATTTATGCATAAAATTCGAACAATTTTCATTTGAAAATGTATTCATTTTGACATACTCGTAAGTCGACCTATACTGTTTTTCCTTGTGGCCACAGAAGTTGTTTCTAAGAGGGAATTTTTGGGGTACATTGTACCCCGAGAAAAACTGGAATTGGAAGTGGAACGATATAAGGAATACAAATGTGTAAACAAAATTTCACCTAAAACATTACTGCAAAAAGGGACCAAGTTCTCTAGTGCAGAAATCCTGTAACAATTCAGTTCAAGTGTTCCAATGCCTTCCCAAATAAAACTTGCCACATGTCTAAGTCTACTTATGCACACAAATACTCGTAGACTTTTATTTGGGAAGGCATTGTTACATTTTACGGTAATGTTTTTGGTTAGATATCAATACTTTTTTTTAAGGATTTGGCATGAGCACATATACAGTAACGGACATAGAAATCCGTAGTGAAAAAACTTTTTCTTTTTATAATTTGCACGTGTTAAAGGGGATATGAATACCCTTATACTAATATTTAGAACACGTGCGTTTTGTGGAAAGGGGAAGAGGCAGAGAGAAAGACAGAGTGGTGTAGTTTGAAACTCAGGTGGTATTAAGTGTGGCTGTCCAGATAACTGGGGAGTATTTTGTTTGTTTTCGCCATTATTGTCGTTGCTTGTGATTCACAGTATTTTTTTCCGTCCTGGTGTCATCATGCATTTTAGCCATATGACCACACTACTGCCAGTGTTATGCCTTCACAGTAGAGTTGACTTAGCTTTCGCAAGTGATTTCCTCATACCACACATTTTCAATGAATCGGTTATTGTCCGTGGCCACTTCAATGTTGCAATACTATTCTCGCTTAGAAAATGTTTGACCTGGAATGAAAAAATACATTTACAATAATAAACTTTACGAACGTTTTGCTAATATTTTGGGAAAGGTAAACAAAATGGCACTTACCAATTTCGCGCGGTGATAAGGTGCAGAATCGTCTTGGAAAATCAGCTTATCTGAGTATGATAAGTGTTCTTTTAAAGATGGTAGCAGATTGTCTTACAATATTTTTTTATATTTTTCTACGTTCAGCGTTCCATTTATTAGAGCCAGCCGTCCAACGCCGAGATAGGAAAAGCATCTCCAAATCATTGTGAGCCTCCATGTTTCATGGTTGTTGTCACGCACTCATCATTGAGTCTTTTCCAGTTCTTCGCCTCACGTACTGTATTCCATCAGAGGCGAATATATTGAATTTAGACTCATCTGAGAAGATCACATATTTCCAAACCATTATGGTCCAGTTTTCATGATCTCTGGCCCACTTTAGGTGCATTCGTTTATTTAGAAATGGTTTCTTGGCAGGTTTTCTTGCGTTCAAGCCAGCTTTTTGAAGCCTTCGTCTTAAGTCCGTGAGCTTGTCTCTGATCCTCCAGCCTCGCAAAGTCTGACCTTAAATCTTCAGCAGTTTTAAATCGATCACGCAGACTTATTCGTTTTAAAAGCCGATCTTCAGCGCTGGTGATCTTTCTTCTGCGATTCGTCCCTTTTTTTAATCGCAGTGAGCCCGTTGCCTCCAATTTTTTGATGAATTCAGCCACTGACGACTTGCTGAATCCCACTTTTCGCACTACGAGTATATCACTAACACTTACTTTTTCATTTTTTAAAGTCATTATTTCGACTTTTGCTTTTTCACTAATTTTCTTTTCTGCACTTCTTTGTGGTAGTGCACAAGTTGCTGGAGAACTCGGAGGTTCACGAAAGTGCTTATTTAAATGAAGATAAATACTCAAAAAACTATGTCGCAGTCCAACTGTTCGAATTTTCAGCTTCTGTGCACTTATAGACTCTGGTTCGAATTCAAATAGAAGACGCGTATTAATTATTGTTCCAGAGTTTATCGTTATATAAATTAGTGGCAATAAATTGCTCCTGCAATTTGATACAACTGGATGGCAATTCGGTTATGGCTTGGAATCATAATTCTTTACTTTAAAATACTGTATTATAAATATGTTCTTTTAATTGTAAGCTCGAAACATAATCATTTAATTTGTTTTTGCTTTATTTTGCTTTCAAAAACTTTATATGAATATTTCAAGTACGAGTACCGTTCAGATACAGATTCTGAACAAAGTCGACTGTCATTTTTGGCAAAAACCTCATGCTTGTTTTTCAACTTGTCGGGAAGGAACGTTCTCAATTCGATTTGGTAGTAAATGTATGAAAGAAAATTTAGAACGTTCCTTCTCGATAATTCGGAAAAGCCGTACAAAATCCGTCTCATAGCATGCCTTCAACATATCTCAAAATCGTTTTGGGCCGTTTTCGAGAGAAGAAACCTCGTAGTGAACTACCGTTAATTTTAGGGTTAGAATACAAATTCAGGCTTAAACTCGAATTGTAAACCCACAGCTTCTAGATAGAAGCCTAGAAAAAATTCCGTTTAGCCGCTTTATCTGCTGTAAGTACCTACAAACGGAAAGATGAGAGACCTACTACTTCGAGTCTCTAAATTTTAGTCGAAAATTTACGACTATAACCAATATGTGCGTAAGTAAAGTAATACGCAAATAAAGTGCACGACTGGTCGCACGTACTTGCACCTATGTGCTGTTCATTTGAAAACCACTCAGATTTTAAATTTAAGCAACATTTTTATCATATATTGTTTAGATGTCGATTTTCAACAAAATCGTTTCGAGTCTTATCTAAAAAAGAATCAATTTTCAAAAATTAGGTAATAAGTAAAGTACTGTTATATAACTTTTTTTAAAAAAAAACTTGGTATGCCATCTACTGACATTCGTCTAATAGTGGAGACAGACTGCTGGTATTGATACCATGGTACGAATACCATGGTATAGTGAATACTACGACCCCTGACAGACTGCATTTCGTAGTATTCGATGACTTTGGCGTTAAGTAGTATACTTTGACGTTTGTGTTGTCTGGCATAACAAATAATAATAGAAAATTCAAGACAGGATGAATAAAAATGATTCACTTTTGTGCCAAATGATGAATATAAAGAAAATTCAAATACTTAAAAGCGAAAGTGCATACCTAAGAATTGTCAAAGAAGCTACGAAGACTACCCAATAGAGAGAAATTGGCGCTGCAATCAGTAAGATGGTGGTATACCAGCAAAAATTTGCGAATCTCAATACCAAGTATGTTTCATGGTATACTAGCTTTTTACGTAGTATTGCAGTGACAGACATGTGGTATAGAACGTAGTATTGCTATACCATGGTATCAATACCAGCAGTCTGTCTCCCACATAACCCAACCACAATATAAAGTTTAAACAAAATTGTTGCAGCCGTTTTCGAGATCGAGAAATTAGATTTTTTCAAAATCGACCATTCGAATGAAAATTCTGAATTCGCCGGTACAGACAGACAGAATTGAGAGGTCAACTTTTTTGGGTTACTTTATTCCAGTAATACCAAGATTTATCAAAATCTCGAGTTTGAACATTTTCACGAAACCAATACGTGCCCGTATATGTAGGTGCAAGTAAAAAGAGTTTTAGTCACACTTTTTACTTATCTCAAGGTCGAATGAGAACAATGCAGAATTACAGAATTTTCAGAAGTTGAAAGTACAATTTTGAGACGCAGAATTTTGGATTTACAGAATTTTAAAATACAAAACATTGATCATACAGATTTTTTTCGGAATATACAGAATGTTACAAACTGCTAAAAATTTATCAAATATTGTTGCTCGTGTGCATTCAGGTTTAGATCATACTCGTAGCTAAGTGATCTTTATTTGGGTGTAAGTCACACGGTGGAAAATGTTTAACGTGGTTCAACAACCTATTTTTCTCAAACTTAACTTGTTTTAGTGTACGGTTTCTGTCTCTATTTACCAAACTTCATCCGCCTAACAAATGTAAATTAAGAAATTCTAGGTTCATGCATGCATCTACAACGAGTCGCAGAGACATGTGGTTTTCACACATTTGTAATGCAAGCTAGAAAAAGTCTGAAATCAATTATCAAGACTAATTAAAACTCACACTGACTAATGATTTTTCCTACTTATAGAGCTAGTTGAAAATGTTCCGGAAAAATTGAGTCGAAAAAAAATGTTGGCATATTGTGACGGCCAAAACTTTTCGAAACAAGCAGTTTCTACCTGTTTGTAGTGCAGATTAAGGGCTTAACAGGAAATATTTGGAGATATGAAAAATCCAAAATGGCGGGGATGAGACATACTTTTTTTTGTTTAAGATGAACTATAAGCCTTAGCGACTAGCAGGCTTCACCTGTTGTAGAACAGGTTGTGGGCGTTATAAGAAAACGTTTAATTATGAATACTCGTATCAAATACCCAAGTTGACGAGTGCGAAATACCGGTCGAATCGTTTCACGAAAGGTTGCAGACGTTACAGGTAAATTCGAAAACCATTCATGGATTATTCAAAATGGTGACTAAAATATAGTGGCCCAAAGTTTTCAAGAAAATTATTTGTTAATTATTAAAACGTTTGAGATAAACTACGTAAAATTATATATTGCAAATAGAATATAGAGCCTGAAAGGTTTAGAGAAAATTACTTATTAACTCATTCAAATGTTTGAAACAAACTACAAGTGGTAGGGACAGCATTACAACAATTGTAGACAGAGTAGCAGACTTTTCAATTAAAATCAGGAACTATTAAAAGCCAAAGTGGCAAATACCACATGTCGGTTTAATGGTTTTGAGAAACATTATTTACTGCGTCGTCGATAAAAACTTTCTAAATCCAAAAGGACAGATTCAATATGAGGCGGTGATCCGGTATTTTTTCATCCTGCTTCTCATATTTCAAAACAGCGTATTCAATATGACGAACCAACATTTTCCGTCCACAGATACATAGGCAATTATTTTAAACTTTTTATTCGGGAATGCTAAGTAATAAATGAATCAATATGGGTGAAATTAAGGGATATAATACACTTTGATACCTTTGATTAGTTTTAGTTTTATTTGTTTGCTTATAACTATCTGTCAACATTGGGCCATTTTCTGGTCACATATGCTAATAGATTTCAAAATACTAAACCCAAAATATCTTTTAATTTCCTTTTTTTTAAAACTGAATTGGGTTTGGCTTAAGCTTTTTAAGTATCTTCATTAAAAGGTTGTATTTTAAAGATCAGAATAAACAAAGTTAGAACAGCAGTTTCTTTCGGTTTCGCTTGTTAGCATTTAACCGTAGTGTGGAAGGTTCCTTATTTAAGTCCCAACCATAAGCATAATATACTGTAATATGCGAGCTACGGCTCGAGTAGATAAAACAATATTCTGTGAAATTATTTCTTTATTTTCTAGTCTATAGAACAATTCAGGTTCACACTATACTATTCTTCGCAATTCTTTTCTTACAAGGTCTCTGTCCTCTCAAATCACTTTAACTCCTTTCAATTACTTAATTCACAAATCCAAACTAATTACTTCTTCTTCATTTCTCTCAACTTTCAATTTATCACAAAATTACAACTTCGCCCATTATCACTTTTCTAATCTCTTCGCCACGGTTTTAAAACTACTGCCTCCTCTCGATCGCCATCTGTCCTTATATAGCAGAAGTTTCTGATAGCCAGAAACTTCTAGCAAATTCTTCGACCACTGGAACAAGAAAAATACTGATGTAATAATACTATCATGGAGTACAGACAAAGTATAAGCGAATTCAAAAATGTGCAACAATTTTCCGCGATTAGTTCGGACAACCAACCACAGGGAAGCAACTGAGCAACAACAACTGAGTTTCAAACCACTGTACGAAAAGAAAAAATCCTCAAATCTACGACACAAACATTTTTAGTGCTAAAATTTGTCTTTTTTTGGAACCGTGCAGTTGATCAAAGCAGGAACTATGAAGAAATGTGAGTCACACAAACTAGAACGATTATTATACTCTTCGTACCAGCACTACAGTGCTTTCATAGAAAAGAAAGTTGTCGTTCAGCACTTGCAGATTGACTACTCGTATTTTATTTTCATTTTAACGATTTTATACCAGTGCTGTTACTAAGTACAAATTTTTGGCAGCAAATTTAGCGTAAAAGTTAGGCTAGCTATATGCAGTTATCAGTGATTTGCGGAAATGCCCAATTGGACCATTTCGCCCATTTGTTTGGCCAATGCTTCGGATCAAAGGGAAATGGAAATGGAAAGAGGCAACCCTGTTTTAGATCTCAATGACGATGATAATTCGTACGTCCACTTTTAAATTTTTTGACAATTTTTATACAAATAAAAATAAATAAAAAAATATTTTGCTGCTCACAGTCCAATACGTGGCCCGAATGGTTCTGCCTTACAGTTTTATTCTTTGCAATTTGCTCGATTGAGAGAAGCTTCTCATGGCAATTTTACTCTCGGATGTTTGTCAGATGTTCGCGAGAACATTTGTGTTTTTTTCTTGGATTCGAACCTTGAACCTCCGCTCAGTGATCCCGCACTTAACCACTGGTTTTTATACAAATTGAAAGAATCATGTGAAATTTTTACTTTTTTACTTTTCGTATTTACTTTCAAATTCAATTCCAACGAACAGACAAATAATATTGATACTACCATCCACTTGACCATCTATCTATCAGGGAAAGAGCTTACAATGGTGACATTTCTAAATATGCTTAAGGGTGCCATTAAAACAGAGTCGATTATGAGAAGTCTAAGAAAACTAAGAAAGTGCAGAGCAAAGCAACCAAAGCCCATAAAAAGTATACAAAGTAAAATACAATACAACCCATACTCGTAAATAGCAGATACGAGTGTACCCTTATAGCACGCCACTGCTTAATTCAGGTGTATTCATAAGTATGTCAAAGTCTAATTGCTCGATTGCTGCTTACGTTCACTAATTCCAAGATTGATATCTACGAGTACATATAAATTAAGTGGGGTGGAATCCGTTGGACCGATGCATTGGTTGCTGTCCGTCTCGTGACATCTATTTTAAATCAATTTACAAATTAGAATTTATTTTCTCAAATATTCCAAATGATTTTCTTCCATAAATATTGTGTGCACCATCATAAATAAATTAATTGACAGAAACGTTGCTACCGAGCCGTATAAATTCAGGAGGATACGGCGTTGCTCGCGTGTTCTTCGGAAACACTTGCATACATTCAATCACAACATTGAGATACATTTTGTTGGGCTACACGAAACTCACTCGGGCTGTAGTTGAACGTCCTTCAACTCTAGTTGGACAATGTTGCTCGCAGTTCCCATTACGAAAATTAAAACACAATCACTTCGGCTGAAACGCGGGTTGCTCGAATTAACCGAAAACACCCCACGGTTATTTTCGTTCACTTCAGTTGCATAGATGCAAGGACAATCTGCAAAAAGAGAGAATTCACTCGCGTTATTATCTGACTTTTGTGCGGGCAACGTGCGTCGACCACATTTAAATTCAAACAAATTGCGTGCTGCAAAAATTTACCGAGCCATAAACTTCTCGCCGCTGTTAACACAGATGGCACGCAGTTCCCACAAAGGACACAAATTAAATTCAAAATTAAAAACACACTTGTTCCAGCCATGGTGTAAGTTAAACTATGAGTAGTCGTGCTCCTGCAACAGCATCCTTCTCACTTACTGACAGGACGACGACGCGGTACTAATGAGAAGTGAGAACACTTAATTTAAAATTATCCACCGCCACATCGTGTTTAGGATATTTTTATAAGGATAACAAAAATCGACCTGGTGGATGAGCCCAACGTTAACTTGCCTCAAAGGAAGTGGACTCCATGCATAGTAAAAATAGCTCGACCCAATTTGTGTGCGGATGTGCAGGTCTACGAGTATCTATGTATGATGCTGACACATTAGCATACATCGCGGCTCGTCATGGAAATGAATTAATTCCTCTCAAGGCAAAAGCATATGTGTGGGAGCTTTTGGGTCACAGGATTGATTGTTTTAGAAACTGAGGACGGAAGGAAGGAAGGAAGGATGTAGCGGTTATTCGGGAGCCGCAGTATACCATATCGAGAGATAGTTTTGCAAATTTTGATAAATTTTTAGCAGTGTCGTGTCGATGGTGGTTGGGTTTTTGGATGTGCAAATACATGTGACTTTATATTTAGATTAGGTAGCATGTGTGGGGATAGTGTGTGAGAATTTAATTTCCATTGAATATGCGTGAATAATGAAAACGATTTACACTTTGAAGCTGTTTACCAGTGAATATATTTTTTGTCTCTATTTAATCAAACCTTTTAGGCAAAGCAGGTAACCAAGATAAGCACACACAATTGCGAAATGAGGTAACTACAGCATATAGCTACATTTGTAAGCTGATATAGGATAGGTTTTTGACCATTCAACGTAGTCCTCTTTGGCAGGTAATCAATCAGCAAAGCACCTTCGCTGTCCCAAAAAACAGTCGGCATAAGCTTCGACAAAAATTCAAATTACTCGCTCTGGAAAGCCATGAGAAGTGTCAAAAAAAAATTCCAAATGCAATCGCCACCAAAGGGTGACAAAGAAAAGGCGGATCTTTTTGCCGAATACCTAGAAGAAACGTTTAAGCCATTTGATGGACAAACATTGATAGACGATCTTAGAGGTATGGCAACAAATTAAACTTCTATATCTAATAAACGTTTTAATTGGACTGTTATACATTCCAGATCCGTGAAAAGTGGCAGAATTGATAATGATTCCGAAACCGGGAAAACCTCCAAATGACAAAAAATTGTACAGACCGATATCGCTATCAAAGATATTTGAAAGACTCCTATTGAAACGCATTCAACCGGTCATTGAAAAGACGCCTTATACCTGACCACCAATTCGGGTTCAGAATCAAGCATTCCACAATTGACCAGGTTTATTGAATAACCGAAGAAATTGAAAAAGCCCTAGAGGGAAAAAAAATTTGCTCTAGCGTTTTTCTTGACGTCTGTCAAGCCTTCGACAAGGTTTGGCACGATGGCTTGAAGTGTAAGCTAAGACGGATTCTTCCGGAACACTTATTTAAGATCTTAGAATTCTACCTTGAAAATAGATTATTTCGTGTTAAACACGGAACTGAATATTTCGAGTTCAAGGAAATCGCCGCTGGAGTTCCACAAGGAAGTGCCCATGTAATGTTTTATTTTTGCTGTACACTCGGGATCCTCGAAGCCTAAACTACTTGACTTGAAAAAAAAGCTTCGAAGCCGACTTTTCCACCTTCAATTTCTTCGGTGGCCTCTCCCCTTTTTCAATCCACTGCATAGACTCTTGCTTGGATTCCGGATCGTACCCAAGTCTCATCTACAGTTACGATTCGGTTGAAAATTTCGTCGAGATTGTTTCCGGCTAACTTTGCAGCACTCGAGTCGTCGTTGCTTGTCGAACGGCGGAGCATTTTTGGTACCCAGCGTGCACAAATTTTTTTCATGTTTAAATGCTCGTGCAAAATTTCTCCAATCCATTCTTTGCTGATGTGCAACTCGTCCGCTACTCGTATCTGCTATATTTTTTTTTTCGGTCGGCCAGTACTAATTTTTCAACTTTTCCGACTTTTTCTTCAGTGACCACTGACACAGGACGCCCTAGGCGGGGGTCGTCTTCATAGCTCTCTCGCCCTTGTTGAAATAAGCGATCCCATTTTTTAACCATGGTATCCGAAGGCCCAGAATCCTGAAGAGTCGATAACATGGCTTCGAAAATTTCGTTACGAGTGCCGCGGTTAGTGCTATCACTAATGAGAAGACGACTCATTGTTGAGTATCTCAGGCAGCGAACTTATCAACCGCCCCTCGTAGCTTACGATAAAAACCTTCGTAGACATTTACACGTACACATAGCTCTTCAGTGAGATAATCATTATTTGGAAGATCCACCGCTTGACTTGTCAATGATGCTATCCAGTATCGGTAGAGCGATCAAAACAATAAACGTTGTAAAGAGTGACCAGATAGCAATGATAGTTTTTCCAATTATTACGTTTCAGCAGCTGTCAAAGCTACCAATGACATCCAGCTGTCGTAATATTCAGTAAGGTTTGCCATTTCACCATGCATCGTTTGACGCTTCTCGAACTTGTGGAAATTATTAAAAAATATTATCGAAATTCCGTCTCAGTTGTAAATACGCAACGTGCAGGCAATTCGTCGCACCAGGAAAAGTTTGAGCGTGAGTATACTCTTTTGGACCTTAAGCCACCAACCAGACAGAGATCGGTGCGAAATGAAGTGCGGTCAGTATCGAAGAAGACCCAGAAATATCGATTCGGTGCCGATCAGCTGATTTGGGCATCGCCAGAGAGTCAACCAGGCTTACTCGTATTTTGCGATTGGATTTGGGCCTACATCCGTATAAGATTGTTCTGACGCAAAAACCATAGACAACGCCGTGAGTTCACTAATTGGACGCTGGAAATGTTAGCTGGAGATTTGAATTTTGGCCAAAAAATTATCTTCTCGGACGAGGCCTATTTTTGGCTCAGCGGCTATGTCAACAAGCAAAATTGCTATTATTGGAGCGACCACAATCCACAAGTGTTCGACCAAGCATCAACCACAAAGATTGACTGTTTGATGCGGTTCATCATCGGACCTTATTTCTTTCGAAATGAGGAAGCGGACACCGTTACCGTCAATGGTGCTCGGTTTAGAGCGATGTTAACCGACTTTCTGTAGCCAGAGCTCGACAACATCGATATATCCGAGCTGTGCTTCCAACAAGACGGCGCTTGCATGCCATACAAGCGACGTAACGCTCGAAGTGGTGAAAGAGAAATTTGGCGACTGGGGCATCTCACGGCGAGCGTTCATCAATTGGTCGCCGGGATCATTGACACCCCTCGATTGTTTTCCCTATGGCTACATCAAGTCCTTAGTCTAAGCTAACAAGCCAAACACTTTGGACGGGCTCGAGGGCAAAATTCGAGACGCTATTGCCGGAACAACGCCGCACATCCGACCGAGTCATCAAAAAGTGAACCGATCGCTTGAAGCACTGCCAGCGAAGCCGAGGCGGCCATGTAAATGATGTACTATTCCATACATAATGGCATGGTTGTAGCTTCAAAATAAAGCTAGAATCAATTTGATATTTCATACCGTTGTTGTTTTATTTAAATTTATTTTCCTATCGTTCTTATCCGGTCACCCTATACAATTTTATACATTTTACATCTCAGATGGAACAGCAAGGCGAAAATTTATATATTTCATCTTGGACAAATCTGCATCCATTTTGCATAATGGAAAGCATGAAAGCTGATTAACTGGAACACTTAGCTTATGGGAAACATCCGACTTGGTGTTAGAAGAAAAAGGATAGATGTAATCACTTCCTGGAGGTAACCACCTCAATCGCTATTGTCGAGTCGCTACCACTAACAAGAGGGCTTTGGTTTTCTTCTTTTTATGAGAAGTGCCGATGCCGAAAGTTAATTACCACAAGAGCAAGGTTTAGGACTTCTGCAGACTCAACATTGAGTTCGATAACAGAATTTGTGGAATTCTTGTTACCATCACTACTTTGTTGTGAAATTTACTGTCTTATTGTCATTATGTGTACCGCTTTTTATTTCAAGGATATCACTTTTCAATTGCATGACTAAATTATTCAGTTCAGTTATTTTAGACACAAATGCTAGAGCCGAATTGCTCTTCACTAGGTTGTATGCACTATCAGACAATAAGGTTCATTTGCCATGGAATATCTGACTGCACATTCCATCACAAACAATGAAATCATTATTTACGATTTCATCACATTTAGCACATTTCTCCCATTATAAAAGTATTGTATAATATTTAAATTTACCGCAATTTGTAGAGCACAAAAAAACACTGTACGACTATTACGGCTACATAAGCAAAAGCTTAAATTTAGCTCTTCTTAGTTGGAAGTGTCACACTACTTGGCAACTTCTTGTAAGCTGGCAAATATATGTTTAACATCGATGTAGTCTAGGAATTCCAAACGATCAGGATTAGAACTCATAGAGCGGCATAGGGAGGTCGATTTTCCATAAAATAGCAAGGAATTACCATTCCTCTTGCAAGGACCTAACAAAAAAAAAAAAAAATAATACAATAAATAGAAAACCGCCTGTGATGCCAGCTTAAAAAATTATTTATATTATTAAACTTTTCTTAACACAAATTTTAGTTATAAATAATTTTTAATAAAATATTTGTTTAAATAATAATATCTCTTATGTTGTGACATTGGATGCCACTTTAAGTCTGTGTATCTGAATCCTCATTTAGCACTTTTTGCAACTCACTGTACTTCCTAATCGCTGTTCGCACAAAATCTGCTGTTCTTCGGACACGTTCTGGAGTAATTTCACTGCCAAGCATCTTGCCAACATTCTTTGCAGTATCGTTCCAATTGAAAAATGACAGAGATTTAAAGGATATCGCACAGAAGGGAGTCAGTGAGCAAACAGCCGTAGTGATAGCTCCGCCCATGAATACAACAGTCATGGTCCCCATAACAAGTGCCATAGCTCGCGCAACCCAACTGATCATGGACCTTGGCAACAGGCCGCCTAAAAATGAAAATGGATCTGAAACTGCAACTGCAGCTGGAGCAGGAGGTGCTGGAATCAGATATCCTTCATAGCCCGTTTGAACGACGTATGGTGTTGGATATCCTGGAGCAGGGGCATAGGGTGATGGGTATGGTGAAGGATATCCTGCTGGGTATGGATCAGGATACGGTGGTATGCCGCCTGGCAAGAGGCCAGCGTATATGCTTGGATCATAGACCGAGGCCTCTGCAGAGATCTGTCAAAAGAGCCCATTTAAAATGTGGTCAACAAAAGACGATTGGGTACTTACAGAACTTCCAGACACACGATTATCCTCCACAGGCAGAGGAGGAGGTTTTAAATCAGCTGAACCGTCATCCTTGTTAACGGGTTGGGGCGGCAAAGGTGGCACTTGATCTACATCCTCCGACACTGGTACAGCTATAACACTACTGGCTGTCAGCAAAACCACACTAATCGTATAATACACACTTTTCATGTTTCAAAGAGATGGACCTATCGTTACAGCGTCCTTTCGAATAATGTCTTAGACTTGTAATTGGCCTGCTTTATTTATATATCACTTTCCCCTCCAATGGGAAAAGGTGAACGATTTATTCGTACCCCTCCACTAGAAGCACTTAACCATTGTCCGACATTGAAGAAGGTCCTGAAACACTATTCCAGGAATTTTCGTACACAAATCCACTTGTTGAGAAATTAGTCTGTCGTCGAGGAAGGTATCCGAGTAGCACTCAATTTAGTGACGCGACGCATTATTGGAAGAATGGAAATTTTTAGCACTTGCAGAAGTAGGTAGCTAGGGAACGTGCACCGATAACAATGCAACTGAGACTGTTGTCAGGTATACCACCGGCTGATGAGACATCGATGCGTAGATCGAAAGGTTAACAATGGAATTACTTTTACCATCCGTGGCGGGTCGGGACAGTTCCATTGTGGTATCAGTGTCTGTAATTTGCATTTATCTATTTCCTGTTAATTACTATCCAATATCTGTGAAGGCCGTAAGCAAAAACTAAATAATTAAACTCTTAATGGGCAGGTTCGGGGTATCTATGGCAAGGGCAAGTGGTGTGTAGTTTTCCCATTTGCCACACAGAGAATAGAGTACGTGTTTTTTTTTTTACCACCGATGCACATAGAGTCAGTGCGATGCGAAAGTATCGATTACCCTGAATTCGGTTGTCGTTGTCGTACCGCACTGCGAAGGGTGCGGTGCACGTTTTGGTAATATTTGTTTTAATCCTCTGGACATATGCTAATGAGATTTAAAAGTACGTGGCCTGGTATTCCGGAAATAATTCTTCTCCTTACTTTCGGTGATTTTCGATATTAGCACTGGAAAAAAATTGGCACAGTTTTAATGAACTTTAATGATGTCAGGAGAAGATTTAAGGCTTTCATTTCAAATTGGCAGCCTGGAGCAATTGATTCTCAATTGACATGGCAACTCAATTAGGCGGGTGCTATAAAGGGAATTCGAATTAATTTCTAATCAATTCTAGAGCAGTTGCCATTCAGAAACTCGTAAGGGAATTTCAGGTAGGGATAATGGAAACAAATAAATACAGGTGTGTGTAATATGTGCTAGATGAAAACTCGTTTAGAAATGCTACCTGTCATCACTGAAAAATAGTTGACCTTGTTATTTTCAGAAACCCCCAGGCAATTATCCTTGAAAACTCGAACTGGATTTTCACGTTTGATTTATTGAACATTTAAGAATTTGAAAAGGATGGGGTTATGATTTGAAAATCCCTTTTTTTATCATGCTTTAGCGCTCCAGGGGTTTTGACTGCTTTTCCCTTAAGATGTTGAAGTTGAAGAAACATTAAAACAAAGAAGGGAGAGGTACTGGTGGTGACCTTATTATTCATTTTACTCAAAACTACGAGTACATTAGGTTTGAGAATTTTTGTATTTTTTTTAAAAGTCTCGAAAATAAAAACATCAAACTGCAGCAGGTAGCTTGGTAGAGTTGTTGGGGTAATTCAACTTTACGGATTGTTTTACATAATATATGGACGGTCCTTACAGTATGCCCTCTACGATATCGACCTGAAGATTGAATAAATTCTGACAATGACTCCTTAACAGAAATCAAACTAAGAATAACTCTTGTTAATCGCTGTTGCTTTGGGCTGAGAATGCAATGGAGTAGTAAGGCCCTATCCCGAAAAACTTAGGAGATTCTATACAAGACCCTTATCATCCCAGTCCTACTTTCTTGCGCTGAAGCATGGATTCTGTCGAAAAGGGATAAATATATCTTCGGTCTTTTCGAGAGAAACGGTCCGAGAGATCCGCTTGTAGGAAAAGATTCAATGACGAACCTTACGAGCAGTACAGCGACATCGACCTAGTGAAAAAACTGCTCATCAGTTGCCTTAAATGGCTAGGACTTGTAGAGCAAAAGGATACTAATGCCTGCAGGAGTCTTCGAATTTATCCCAGAGGGGCAACGGAGTAGAGGACGACCTCGTCTAAGGAGGCGCGCACAAGTAGAAGGGGGCCCCAACCAACTTCGGGGGCGCAACTGCAGGCAGTTAGCTAAGGACCGGGCTAACTGGAGAGACTTGCCGAAGTAAGCAAGTAAGAAGATTGAATCAGTCGAGGAACTGAACACAAATATCAAAACCTTTGAAAAAGCTATTGATGCTGCCTTCCATGTCACGTCCTATTAAATATTGGAAGAAACACTTCCCTCGTGATGAAAATGAGGCTCTATCTAACTTCAAGGAGGTAACTAGGCCAGTTCTCAAGATTGGCTATAGGCATAATTTCTAGAAAACCTTATAAGGACTGCTTAAGAATTTACAAGAAAACGGAGTGGTCAAGATGCAGACTTGGATGGAATACTGTCGAAACTTTAAGGATCCTGCAAGGCTGGACAAAATTCTGATCAAGAAACAGTTTTGAACATAACTGTCGGATGGAACTTGGACGGAGTCTGAAGGAACTTTTAATAAACACTCATTTCGCATTATTCAAAGACGACTGATCCAGCTATTAGTGCGCTCTAGGTGAGTCTACGGAATGCTATTCAATCAATATCTGGGCTTCGCTCTAAATCACCCTACTTTGATGGCATGTACATCTTTTTAACGTCATAGTGAAATCTGGTATACTACTCCAACATCGTAAAATAGGCGTCCATGGAGTTGAGCTATGTTTAGAAGAAGAGACATTTTACAGCGCACATTTTACTGTCGTTCTCCTGAACAAATTTCAGCCCCAAAGCGTTCTCTTCATCCGGAAGATCCTGCACTCACATCCAATATCCAACCGTTAGCTCTTCGAGGGCTGGTAGCGGCCTTATGCCTATACTACAGACTGTACCATCTTAGCTTTTTTGAAGACTTCAATGGATTGATCTCTTGAGGTGAGTCAATGGAGAGTCCTACTAGACACGCCACTAGGGCCCATTACCTTTATGTAAACTTGGTTATCGCGCGAACATCTCTCTATCAAAATTCCTTTTGCTAAAAAACTAGTAAACTTTGGAAGAAGCTATCAATATCCAGCTACTCAGGAGCAGAATCAAGAGACATTTATCCTCCAGAGCTGGAGACGTGTATGAGTAGTATCCGGTAAATCCGCGAAGGATTTTAGAGACATTCAGATGCGAAATTTTCTCTGAGGACCTTTACCCAAATCTCATCTCACAACAAGAGAAGATATGGCAGTATACTCTGCCTAATTTTTCAGACATTGATACTGAATCTATTCAGGCATCTTACATCGAGTTAGGTGCAGACGGGGTTTATTGATCATTGGACAATCCCCATGCTAAGAACTAAAATTATCCAGTCAAATCTTGGCAATAGTCTTTTAACCAAAATAAAACTGTTTTTAACAGTAAACACAAAATACCATCCTTTTAGCTTCCAGGGGTAATACTCGATCCAAAGGTCAGCTAGAAACTAAACATAGAGCAGCTTATCAAGAAGGGATTTTGTATACACCAAAAATGTTTCTATTTCCGTATTATTTTGGTAATTGTTTGGCCTTGTGCGAAATTTCGACTCTCTAGGTCAAACGGTTCAAAAGTTGCAGGCGTGTGACAGACATACGGACAGACAGATACTGTGTTGAATTCATTAGTGTTCCATTGTCAACACCATTATGCGGCAAATCAAGTTAAAGCGGAAGTTCAGAATTATTATCAAAAAATCTTTCAGACCAACGCATCTACGAGTACACGTCCGACCAACTAAAGTTTCATCAAAATCCGTTGGCCGATTCTTGAGTTATACCACATTTCATTCGATTTAGATAATTTTCAAGTGAGCTACGAAGATGTCAGTGTATTTACTTATTTAGGCTTAACACAAGCACAAGCAACTCAAAGCTGAACATACTTGTAGTAACAATGGATGAACAAAGAAGTAAACTAAAGCAAAAGAGGGAGAGGAGAGGCAAGAGTGGCGACTGGGTCGAGATGAAGTGTTGTGAAGGGCAATAGTATTTTGAATACCGTTAGCCGTAGCATTCTGGACATTGGTTAGTTGAAACCATAATCGGTGTGGTCAAAATTAAGATGGAAAAGATGTACACACCTAAGGTTGCGTGAATTGGTGTTTAGTATCAGAAACGGTGCGGGGTATTATTTATTTTCAAATATTTGCAGCCAATAGCTAATGAATAAAGAGTATATCGGCATCTTCACGACGTTTTCCAAGAGATGGTATGTTTCAAGCGATACACATGGGGTGGTATGTTATAGCTGTCAGCCCAAGTAAGGCAACGCAGGGCAAAGCATATAAACCCGCATTGGGCATAAGGTAACCAAACTTAGCTAGTATACTCAAGGATGTGCATAGCAAAGTTAATGCAAATCGATTTCGTGACATATGGGCTCGAGAATTCCTTAGGCCACCGTTTGATGAAGCCGATGGTAGAATTGATTCTGGTTAAAATGTCATCAATGTGGGAGTGAAAATTGATTTCCCAGTCCCAGATAACACCCAAATCACGCAATAAAGTGACAGGTGGAGTAGGCTAGTCGCAAATGAAAAAGGGTCTCGGGAGTGGTGGAAGACGCTTTCGGGAATATGATAGCTTGACATTTGTTGACATTGAACTGAAGAGAATTTTTTTGGCAACCTATTCAAGTCATCTAGCGGTGGGCAAGAGTCAGCGGGAGATGATATATGCCAGAAAACGTTCATGTCATCGGCGTAGATATATAGTTAAGGAATCTATTAATTGTCAAGATGAATATCAAAGGACCAATGTGGCTGAATTGTAGGACTGCGGAGGTGGCTGTAAGGGGGTCAGACACGGAAGATCTAAAAAGGACTTCGTACTGCCCGTACCCCAATTGAAGATCGAGAGTTTTAAAGGCTGATTCCGCGCCAAATTATGTCGAAAATATTCAACCCAAATTTCATCAAAATCCGTTCGAACATTCCTGAGTTAGGCGGCTAACAAAGATGATTGGTCAACCACATCAATATACGTTTAGTGGTTCTCGAGATTAGCGCGTCCTTCCAAACAGAAAGACAACGCGACACTTCCTTTATAAAGGGTGTCCCAAAATTCATGCAAGATTTGAATTTTGCGCCATTTGTGCGGTAAAGTTTTGCCAACGAAAAAAAAGACAGCATGACAGCTGATAGTTCAGAGTTATTAAAAATGGAGTGCTACACAAAAGAACAACGCGTTTTCATTGTTGAGCAATATTTTAAAAATAATGAAGGTTTGGCAGCTACAGTTCGCAATTTTCGTACAAAATATGGTCGGAATAGTAAAGAGGTTAATTCAAAAATTCAGGGAGACTGGATCAGCTAGTAATTTTAGACACTCTGGCCGTCCTTTAAAAAAAGTCGTTCAATACAAACATCGTGAGAGTATTGTTGAGAGTCCAGGAACCGGGGTCAAGAATTTGACATTTCGAGAAGCTTTCTACAGCGTATTCTCACGAAAGATTTGCTGGTCAGGCAATAACAGTTAATGGTGCTCTCTATCGCGATATGATAATCCAGTTTTATCAAAATTACTTCTTGCGTCAATTTTGGGACACCCTTTATAATGTAGTGATGATGATACCGTAGGAGCGGCAGTGACTAGTATAATTGTAAACCGATTTTCGTGAAAGTTGTTTTTTTTTTTTTTTGTTTACATATGTATTTTTACTTTCACTTATAGGGGGAGTATTGCAATTTTTATACAAGGTGTCTCAAAAAATAGTTTATATTTAGTGGATTGATTAAAAAAAAAAATTAAGCCATTTATTGAAAAAATGTTTATTAATTATTATAGTACACAATTTGAGAATTTATTTTTTAAAAATAATATCGTCCAAATGTAAACCCTCGCGTTCGTGGCACTCATTTAGTCGAACAGTAAAATTTCTTATGATAGCTCGGCAGGTAGACTCTGTGATGGCTGCCATTTCGAGATGAATATTTTTTTTTCAAATGCGCCAGGGAAGACGCTTTATTGGCGTAAACTTTAGATTTGAGATAATCTCACAGGAAAAAGTCTGTAGGGTTAAATCAGGACTGCGTGGAGGCCAACTTATGTCACCTCTCCTCGATTGATTGGTTTACGAAGTCAAGCCTCTGACTGGCATCCTGAGGCTTTAATTCTTGCACCAATTGAATTTTATAGGTCTTTGTGCAAAATACGGTGTAACGATGATCTATGCACATTTAAAGCACTTGCGCGCTTACGAATTGAAAATTTCGGATCGTCACGAACAGACTGATTAACACTCTCTTGATGATCTTGGTCGTCCGGATTTTGGTTTTTCCAGTGTTATACCGGTCTCTTCAAACTTTTTGACTCATTTCCGAATGAGAGGTATGCTTGGCGCATCATTTTAGTGGCGAAAACCTCGAATATTGCAGAATCTTCTACGCGCTTCAGTCGTCGAATCACCGTTTTTGTAAAACTCTCGCACGCACAACGCGCGGTCCGCTCCCGAGAAACGCTCCATAGCGACTGAATTCCCTAGAACCAGGCTTCTGAATGACATCCCCCCTAAAGCTAAACAAACATAGACTTTCTTTTGAGACACTTTGTATTACTAGTATAGAGGAACTCGAAAACAGATTTTCTTCAAATTTCACATCTGGAATCTATATAGGGTCACAATTTGAGGCAAAAATGATTAAATTTTAACCACAAAAAGTAACGGTACTTAGGTTGGTGGCCACAA
Organism: Pocota personata; assembly: GCA_963082735.1. NCBI lineage: Eukaryota > Metazoa > Arthropoda > Insecta > Diptera > Syrphidae > Pocota > Pocota personata. Next base: position 271,653,257 of record OY720429.1, read on the forward strand.
TGTAGTGGGTAGTGTGTTCTCTTGTGACCCGAACTGTGCAGGTTCGATCCCGGACGGGGAACAGCAACCACAGCCTCCACAGCATTAAATGAGAAACGAATAAAAGCCAAGTTTCTCCAACCATTACACCAAAAGGAGTTCTGCCTGGTAGTTTAATAGACTTCGGTTGAGTCTGAGTACTTCGGGATTTTAAAATTTCCTTTTTATAAAAAAAAAAACGTTACGATACCGTAAAAGATCGAACGGCTGCACCGACTGTGAACTTTAAAATATTTTCAGAGAGATTGGCCTTTTAATAAGCATAGCCTGCGAAAAAATTGTGGTAGACCAATGAATGTATAAATAAATGAGATGCATTTATCGTGCGCGGGGGACTCAGGTTCGAGGCCCAGAAACGCCATAAAAGTCACGCCTCTCGCGACTGTCTGACTAACACCTGAGACTGTCATGAAATAGCTTCTCTCGCCATTAAAGCATCATCTTAGACAACAGCAATTGATTACGTCACTAAGACTGAAGAAAACTCATCCGCATCCGTTGTTGCTATTACTAGGCACTAGTTGTCTCAACTCAGTTAAGTGGGCTTACTCAATTCAGCATATCCTGCCGTAAACTGTTGGTCTGTGTGTGTGTGTATAGCCGTATTAGGTGGTCGTATTTCTTCATATCTATGTTGTCACATTTGAAGTCGGTGTCGGAAGTAAATGTTTGTGATAAGTAGATACTTAACTTTATTCAGTTCCTAACAATTCCGTCACATGCAAATTTATTCCAATAAAATAAGAACTTCGGTCATTAAAGCATCTTAAAAGGTCGCATAAAGTCCCTTTCGCCTAATTACTTTTCATTACCCTTATTTTTTTTTATTTTTTTTAGTACTTCATGTGAATTGAAGCTCTCCTTTGACTAGCTTCACGTCCCAGCTGTACGAGTATCGTCGCGCATATTTAATCAATCTATTGACGTCCTTCCAATTACTGGTTGACTATTAAAAAGGGATACCACTCTTGCCAATTCACGGAATTCCATTCCTTATATAAAAAAAAAAATAAAAGATTGTTAGTCAAACGTTAGTACACAGTAATTAGGCTCGCCTATGTATGTTTTCCACTTGCAATTTCACGTTTTCTCTTCCGTTTTCTTTAAGTAAAAACCATTCACATTAAACATTGAATAAGGAGAACGATGATGGCCTCACACCATTAACCATTGCTGACCACAGATCGAAAGTTTTCCTTTTTTTTGATTTTTTTATTAAATATTAATCTACGTCACACAAGTTTATAAGTTCACGCGGCCCCCACCCTTCCATAAGGTGACAAACACTTTCACACAGCACAGCTCTTACCAATCCCAAGTTCTAGAAACTGTCATGTTGCCATATTGTTGTGTTGTGTCCCTGTGGTTGTCTCCTAGCAACTCCAGGAGGCCTATTTAAAGCACCCAAACACATGTAGTGTTCAATGCCACATGCAAGCCAGTTTCAGGCAAAATAAAAATAAAAATAAAAATCATTTATTTACGAGAAAGGAAAGCAATCCCTTGTGCACTTGGCCGAGATTCTATTCGAGAGTGAAATTGTACGTTAGTCTGTAGAAAAATACGGTCTTCGGTCATCAATCAATAGACTAGATACGGTCAGACGGGGCGCATCCCAATCAAACTGGGTAACTGCATAGATACAATCGCTGTGGTGCAGCATAAATTAATCGTCCGAGCCAAGTGAGTAGCAAGTGAGTCGTCCTCGGCGAGAGTGTGACACGGTTTCTTCGACTACACTGTCCTGTGGTTCTCTGCACAAGTGTACTCGTAATTATTGGCCACCCGTGGGTGGTAATCAGTAAAATATTCGTCAAAATTTGATAGCAACTTGACCAGGAAAATGGTTGCCTTCAGTGTAGATAAATAAATTATTTTCTTCCTCCGAAAATTGATTGATTGATTTGTTGCTAGTGGTGCGAGAGGGTTCAAGGCCTTCATTGTGACGGGTCATTACTGGGAAATTGTCCAAAGTAATTGGCTCTTTGTCGCTTTCTTACGGTGTTGGATCTAATCATATTTCAGTTTGAAGCGTTTGTTGGTTGTGAGCCGATGAGTTCACTTTTGCTTAGAGCCTATGGTCAACGAGACACGTGAGATTGTTAAAGAATTCGTTTATTGCCTTTTTAGAGGAGGAAAGATGCCACCGGTGCTGTATTATCTGCCTCTGAGTCCACCATGTCGGTCGATTCTGATGATAGCAAGGATGTTGGATATAGAATTCGATTTGAAGGTGGTGAACACCATGGAGGGTGAGCAAATGAAACCAGAGTTTGTGCAGTTGAACCCGCAGCATTGCTTGCCAACCGTTGATGATGATGGGCTGGTACTATGGGAGAGGTAAGACTTGAGATGATTCGATTATTTATATTCGAAAATAATTAGTTTTGTAACACAATAGTCGAGCTATACTGGCTTATTTGGTGGCAGCGTATGGCAAGGATGACACGTTGTATCCCAAGGATGTGCGTGTAAGAGCTCTGGTGGATCAGCGCCTGCAATTTGATCTGGGAACGTTGTATGCTCGAGTGAACGACTATTTTGTAAGTATTTTTTAAAGCTATATATACTCTGCCACGGATGATAGTTATCCAGTTGTGATTACTTTTATATAATTTACAAAAGAGTAGAAACTCTTGCTGAAAAGAATAAGTTTAATTTTTTTTTTTTTGTGCTGGTAAGGAGCATGCACCAGCTTATCTGTAAAATCTTGTCGGCCGAAAGTATGCCCGATGAATGGAACCTCAGCATCTTCTGCTCTATCCTGAAAAAAGGATACTCTCTGAACTGTGCCAACTACAGAGGTATAAGACTTCTCAACATCGCATATAAGATTCTGTCTGCCATATTGTGTGAACGCCTAAAACCGATAGTCAACAACCTGACAGGTCCTTATCAGTGTGGTTTCAGGCCGGGAAAGTCCACCATTGACCAAAAAACCCATGAATATAAAATCGATATGCATCATCCTATGATAGCGTGTATAGAGATGAGTTATACAGAGTCATGTCTAGTAGAGGCATCCCTTCCAAGCTTGTCCGTTTGTGCAGGATGACCATAGACAATTCTTGCTGCTTTATCAAAGTCGGAAAGATCTTAGACAAGGTGGCGCGCTATCATGCGATCTCTTTAACATAATACTTGAAAGAATTGTACGAAACCAACAAGCCAAAACCGGAGGTACAATCTTTTACAAGTCTGTACATCTATTCACTTACGCCGATGACATTGACATAGTCGGAAGTGTCTATCTAGGCTTTATGGTGAGCTCCGCGAATGACACCAGTGGGGAGATGAAACGAAGAATTACTCTTGCCAATCGGTGTTTTTATGGACTAAGAAGGCAATTGAGTAACAAAGCCCTATCTCGAACTACTAAGGTAACTCTTTATAAGACACTAATCATCCCAGTCCTGCTGTATGACGCAGAGGCATGGGCATTGTCAAAATTGGATGTGGATGCCCTTGGTTACTTTAAGAAAATAGTTCTTAGAGTGATCTTTGGTTCCGTCTGCATAGACGGCGAGTGGAGGAGAAGGTACAATGCCGAACTATACGGCCTATAAATGATATCGACTTGGCCAGAATAGTTCACATATAGCGACTAATATGGCTGAGTCAAGTAGGGAGGATGGAGCCCAACGTTCCAGTCTTCGAATCGACCTCGCGGTTGATGGTGCAAACAAGTGGTGGGGGACCTCAACCAATTTGGCGTGCGCAACTGGAGGCAGCTGGGTCGTAACGGGGTGGCTGGAGATTTTTGTTGGGTGGGGCCCAGGTCCACCCTGGACTGTAGCGTCATCTAAGTAAGTTAGTAAGAATGTTTCTTTATCATTTTTGCTTGAAATAGAAACCAAAAATATTAATAAGAAAGTAGGCATTAAACTTACTCTATAATTTTTCAGTGTAGGTCTACAACTACTTTGCTAATGAAAATCGTCAAACGCAGCTTAAAACACTGTTACTTCTTATATTTTCAAGCAAAATTGTTACGTCAACATATCTTGAACAACGATTTTGATAAACTAAAGTAGTCGTGGCTGACGGCATATAAGTGCCAAATTCATAGACCAAAATTAAATTTATTAAGAATGTTCGGCAACCCATTTACCAACCCTGTTCTTAGCTGTTTAGAAGCAAAAAAAGATTTACTTTTGATTGAGGTCCCTTTCACCTTGTGTGAGCTATCGTAGGAGATATTTTGTTTTACAGCATCGTTCCTTGGTGATGGATTCGAAGACTTTTCGTCCCGGAGCGTTGATCTCCATTCGCTCTACATGTCCTAATCATCTCAAATGATGAAGTTGATGTCACTGCACAACAGGTATAGTTCATTGTTGTATCTTTCCCGTCGATACAAAGGGGACCAAAATTCACTCGAAGAATTTTTCCTTTTACAAAAACCGAGGATGTTTCCGTCCACCTTTCATGCTTCTGCACCATAACAGGGCTGGGATGATGAGGGTCTTATATGAACTCACATTAGTTGCCCATTTGAGAGGGCTTTGCTACTTAATTGCCTTCTTAGCCCAAAGAAACAGCGGTTGACAAGAGTAATTTTTTGCTTGATCTCTGCGCTGGTGTCATTATCATGAATTTACAGTAGAGCCTAGGTAGACAAAGTCCTTAGCCACCTCAAAATTGTAGCTGTCTTTTCAACTCGCCGAAGTTGATTGTCGTTCGCCTCTCTTAAAACCCATTTCCGCCACTTCTGTTTCTATACTGCCAAAAGCACCAATGATAGTCCGCTGCGTTCTTCCATTTATGTCAATGTCATCGGCATACGCGAATAGTTGTACAGACTTTTGGAAGATCGCACCCCTAATGTTACCTTGAGAATTTTGTTCAATCCTTTGAGGTATGATATTAAAGAAATCACATGACAGCGCGTCACCTTGTCGTAGTCCTTTTCTGACATCAAAAGGTGACCTTAATGGAGCACCGTGCATTCTCCCATTGTCATCCCGCACAGACGGAAGAGTTTCGCAGGGATGCCAAAACTAAACATAGCTCTGTAAAGCTTTTATAGGGGACTTTAAAATCGATGAAGTATCGATTTGTAGTTGCTGCAGTATGAATAGGACTTTCCTGGACTAGGACCAGACTGATACGGACTAATCAGATTGTTGACAAAAGGTTTAAGGCGTTCACATAATATGGCAGATAGGTTTTTGTGCGCGATATCAAGTAGTAGTTGGTGCAATTCAAAGGGTCTCCTTTCTTGAGGTTCAAGCCAACGATGCCAGGTTGAATGGAGTAAACCAGAGGTTTCTCTGTGGTGGATGCGAGAAACCTAGCACATCAGAGACGGCGTTCTTGAAGGCTTACTGACAAAGATATCATCAGATTCACCCTGGCAGTATCTTGCGATTGTAGCCGTTGGATAGTAAATTTTCTCACAGCACTTCTGTACTGTACTACATGTTAGAGCAACGTAATAAAATTGGATGCACATAAAGAAGTTGTTAGGTTAGGCAAAACTTTGTTTAAAAAAATACATATCAGCTCTCTTTTTTATGGGTAATTTATGTTAAATTACGCAAACAAATCAAATGAGCCAACATAAATTATTTCCAAAGAGCAACTTCCTCCCCCTTTACGAAGCGATTACGCCCTCACATGTGACATGTATAAGTTTTAGTTTACTAAGCACTACGTACTCGTACCTAACCTCCTCTCGAATATACTTTAGCTTCCCTTTTCCTCATTCTACTCCATGTATGCAATTGAACTCAGCTATCGCCCTTAAATTTACTTTATCTTAAGTACTCCATTAAGTATGTATTTCTTTCTCCTACCACCTATAAAAAGTATGTCATTCAAAAATCAATAAATCGAACGAGGCTCTAAAATGCCTTAGTCCTTAGAACGAAAAAATATGCACATCCCACTGGTGCTGTTAGTTGTACATACTCATTGGAGTGAAATAAGTGAGCGAATTATTTGAAAACATTTGAAAAGGGGAACAGTACAGGGTGATACGGCGATGGTATTTAGAAAGTATACAAATAAAATTCGATGAACTTTACATACACAGATCAATTGCAATTGAAAGTTTTTTTGACAATCTTCTCTTAAGGGAGGCGAATCTGTAACGCTATGATAGTGCCCGATATAACCATGAAGTGCAGCAAGAAATGGATTACCCGACGACTTCACTAGTACGAAAAAAGTACTTTAGTGTATGGGAATGAATTATTTACGAACTTACTTTAGATGGCTCTGCAGTTCGGGGTGCACTTGGGCCTCAGTCAATAAATCTATCTGACCAATTCGATCATTAGCTAATCGCCTCCAGTTTTGCACACCAAATTGATTGAGATCCCTTTCTACTAGTGTGCGTCACCTTCAATGAGGTCTTCCTTAATCGCGTCGTTCCTCCGAGATAAATTCGATGATACCTAAAATGATTCCTCTCTTGTCCTCGCGCTGGTATCGTAAACACCTTAAAATTGTTGCCTCCCTTTTAAGTAAGGAGTTCACATGATAGTGCTGCTATTCTGACACCAAAGTCTGAGACGAGCTTGATGAAACAGTGTGGATTCTTCTTTGTCCTTCTGCAAGATGGATGAGTTTGACAGGGATGCCTAGACACAGCTCTGTATAGCTCGACTGTGTAAATGCTATCATAGACGACTTTAAAATCGATTTGAAGATCCTGGGTTTTTCCAAGATATTTGCCGCAATATGAACATCTGCTCTATTGTGCCGGTAGGTCTAGTTCAACTCGTTCTAAGATATGAAAATCATATGCTAGCTACAATGGTGTTTCGCCCTGCGCTACTACACAGTGTGGCAAATGATATCCTGGATACGAACCATATCTCAGCAACCAAGAGTGCCATCTATTTGTTCGAACATGTTAAAGCTTGAATCTTTCTCTACTATCTGTCAAAATTTCATGACATGTGCTTGACATTTAACAATTACAAAAATTAATTTTCCAGAATACCTTTTTCATTTGACAGACAATGCTCATTTTCATTTGAAGACAATGCTCATCACATTCTTCGATAGCAAAGGCATTATCCACAAAGAATTCGTTCCAACTGGTCAGACAGTTACTGCCGCATATTATCTTGAACTTTAGAAGCGTTTGATGGCCAGAATCTATCGTATTCGACCAGAATATCGCGATCCAGAAAGTTGGTCTCTGTTGCACGATAATGCACCCAGTCACACAGCACTCATTGTTTGTCAATTTTTGGCTCAAAATCAAGTGTGTGTGTGTTAAATCATCCGCCGTATTCACATGATTTGGCACCGTGTGACCTCTCTTTATTCCCGAAATTGAAATTGAAGTTGAAAGTATGGTTTTTTTATGACATTCCGACCATTCACGGGCACTGAAGGCAATTGCAAAATGAGCTAGAGCAGGCATTTGAATCACTAGAGAGGAGAATATTTTGAATACAAACACCGAAAAATAAACAAAAATCGTGTTTTAATTATGTTTTCTAGAGCCAGCCGGGGATATTATTTGCCACACTGTCTACGAGTATATCGATTACCCTGAGTACGTTTTCGGATTTGCCACTGAAGATGCCCTCCTTTCCTATTGTTTGCGTTGCAATTGTCAATTACACGATCTTAATTTAGGCCAATGACTATTAACAATCTATGGTCACATCATCTTTGTCCTCTGTGTGGGCGTGAATTATCATTAGGCATTCCTTTATATGCAAAACTTCTTGCCTAAGACCCTGCTTCTTTTGACTGGCGTATTATATTGCGTATTGGTATCCGATGCACAAACCCAAACTTGAAGGTTCAGATTCCTACTTGAAATCTTTTAGATAATGGGCCGGGTAAATCGGTGCCAGTAACCCAATTAGGAAATGAGAGCACTGTTTCTGGCCCATTCGTCCGCTACCACTTCTACCTTCAAAAATCCTGACCCAGTCTTGGAAAATACATACTGACCTGAATTTTAAATACTTCAAAGTCGGCCCTAGCCCGGCTGGATCAAAGTAAATAAGAGCGCCTTATTGTGAACGCTCTTCTCTTCATCTTCTCTCATTTGCTGCCACCAAAGATGTTCCAAATGGAATGAAAACCAATCTTCAGTCGAGGTTGAGTAGGAGTTGGTACCCTTCTACTTCAAATTAGAATTAATTTTACCTTTATTCTAATACTTTTTTCTTTTATTGCCTTAGTTCCCTACAATGGTCATGGGAGCCCCATTGGATGAGACGAAAAAAGCAAGATTAGTAGAAGCCTTAGGATGGTTTGAGGCAATTCTGAAAGGACGGGACTTCATTGCCGCCGATCACTTTACCATAGCAGACTTATCGATAACCGTAACTGTATCACAGGTCGAAGCTTTTGGATTCGAGCTTGGACATTATCACCGAATCCAAGCATGGTTGAAGAAATGCAAAGAGGAATTGGAGCCCTTTGGTTATCAGGCAATACATATGTTCTAACACTTTTTTTACATTTTGTTATTTTGTTTGCATACTTTTAGGAAATTAACCAATCTGCAGCTGACACCTTGTCGGCAATTTTTCGTTCAAAGTTGCAGAACAACTAATAATTAAACTTGTTTAATAAATTTACATTATTTAGTCGAATTTTCTTAACTTTGTTACCTGTTCGAGTACACACAAAATTAAAATAAAAATCTAAATCTATTTTAAACGATGACACTTTTCGATAAGATTGCACTTGTTGTTGCAATAAGTTTTTGGTTTTATTTTGTCAATAAGAAGTAAATACTGATAACAACTTTACCCCCACATAAGAATTGATTGCACTTGAGGAGACAATTAGTTCTTGAGATTAAAAATAAATGAAGAAATAATGAACTTTTTAGATAATTTTGTAATTTTATTAATTTGTTGTTCTTTGCGTTGCTACGAGTAAGTGCATATAGGTTGATTGGGATTAATTATTGTATCTTCTCCTTCAATGAATGTAAATTTCCCTTAGTTGTCAGTGGGAGAGAGCTTTACTATTCAGCAGCCTTTTGAGCCCAAAATGATACCTCGCTTGACCTCTGCGCTGGTATCTTTTTGTGAATTTACAGCAATGCCTAGGTACACAAAGTCCTTAAACACCTCAAAACAGACCTTGTACAAGTTCGTACCCCTGATATTGGCTTGAGAATTTTGTAAAGGGTGTACAGCGGAAAATTTTCAATTGTAAATTGTAATTGCTCGTAAACTAAAAGGGTTAGGTTCGACGCGCGTGATTTATGAATTTTCCTGTCAAAATGAGTCACTAGTCGGGGGTGCACCGTGCGTTCGCGATTGAGCAATAATTAAAGCGATGATTCGTTGGTTTGTGCGCTTCGCGCGTTTTGTGCTTACTTCAATATTCGACCAGTACTCGTAAGTGATGTGTCGAGCACGATCTGGTCGTGGATTCAAAAGTTTAGACAAGAAGGGACTACGGTTAACCAAAATCCTCCGGGGCCATCAACGTCAGCAGCGACGCCAGAAAATGTGGCTCGAGTTTGATGCGAACTTATGCGCAATCACCGTAAATCGATAAGGAAGATTGCGGCGTGTATTGCGGAATGATCGAGGAATTTTTGGTACCGCAACTGCAGCTGTTTTCCGGGTTCAACAACAGGACACAATTCTAACTCCACAGATAGCTTTTTTTATAATTTGCACGCCAAAGGGGATATGAATACCCTTATGCTATTACAAGGCACGGGCGTTTTTGAAAGAAAGAAAAATTGGTGTAGTGGTTTGACACTCAGGTGGTATTAAGTTTCTGTAAACTCGAAGCATTTTTGTTTTGCTGTTGTTGTCGTTGCTTATGGTTCACAGTATTTTTTTCCGTCCTCCTGATGTAATAATCACGATGTTGCTGCCATTGAACCAAGGCTTTGCTCTCGCGTGTTTACAAATTTAGGAGTCCGATTGCAAGAGTGTGTGGAGAGGAATGGACGGCATTTAGACGATATTGTTTTTAAAACATTTGGCATTGCCAAATTCCATTTTGTATAAATAAAATATGAGAATAACGTTGTATTTTTGTTTTTATTTAATATTTAACTTGAAAATTTTCCACTGGACACTCTTTACAATCCATTCAGTGCTGCTGTTCTAACATCAAAGTCTGCGACGAGCTTGGTGGAATAGTGTGGATTCCCCTTCGTCATTCTGCAAGACGGATGAGTCTGACAGGGATACATAGACTGGCTCTGTATAGCTCGACTGTGTAAAAGCTGTCAAAGGCGATTGAAATCGATTTCAATCGATTTATCGTTTTTCTAAAATTTTTGACGCAATATGAACATCTGGTGTCAAATAAAAATCTAAATCTAAATCTATTTTAAACTCCCATAGAACGATGACACTTCTCGATAAGATTACACTTGTTGTTGAAAATATTTGTTGGTTTTATTTTCGTAATAAGAAGTAAATACTGATAATAACTTTGCCCCCACGCAAGAAATGATTGCACTCGAGGAGAAATTAGTTCTTGAAATTAAAAATAAATGAAGAAACAACGAACTTTTTAGATAACTTTGTGAAGGCGATAATAAAATTTCCACTGCTTTGGTAGGTTGTACTATCTTATTCACAACTTGTTGTTTTTTGGATTGCTAAGTGCATATACATTAATTGTGATAAGAAAATTTGTGGGTGGTGTATCAATTTTGTTATACAATTTCCCCTAATATACACAAGTATCTGGTTTCACTGTTTGAAGTGAAAGTTCATGCAGATGTATGTGTTTCATTGCATCGTTGAGGGCAATTAAGTATAAATTATATTTTTAACTCTTTGTATACCAACTGAAGCGTAAAGCAATAACTTGTAAAAGTTTTAAAGTTTCACTAATTTTAGCTAATTAGGTTGTGGAAGTAATCCTTGAGTCATCAGTTGTTAATTGTGGCTTTCCTACACTCATTTTCGTGTCAGAAACTTTTCGACAATGCTTAGCAATCTCTCACAGTCAACTAAATGCAAAGTGTAAAATATGCCAGTCATGTTAGACTTACACAACATGCTAGATAACGAAAAAGATTCACAGCAGTGTACAGCTGCTTTTGTATCAGTTTCGCTATAAGAATACAAATGAGTTTAAGAATATAACTTATTTAATAGAACACTAAAATATGTCTATAATGCACGTACGTGCTAGTGAAGCTAAACAAAAAAACAAAAGTTTTAACCTTCTGTTTCATACACATGTCATTTAATTGCAGCAATGTTCACTAATTATACTTAAAAGTTGTGACCTAGCGTGTGTTTAAATTACCAGACTTTATAGAGTTGGCGGTCTTTAAGATCGTTAAACTTAGCAAGACTGCGTGATTTGCAACGTTCCTTCCTGTCCCTCAAATTAAAAGTTTACACAACTCTAGACAATTATTTTGGAATTACAGGAGCGCTAAGCATTCAACATCCCGAGGGTGTTCAAGTAGCAGAACTTCCCTGTGTACATACATATGTACAGGTTCGAACCCGAGGGGGGAACAGAAATCAACAACCAGATTAGCATAAAAGAGAAACGATTAAAATCTAGGTTTCTCCAACTACTATACCGAAAATAGCCCAGGAATTTTTAGCTTTCACCTCGAAAAAATAGGGTATGGTAAGAAATGTCGAAATATGCTTTGTTAAGTGAACTGAGCAACATGTTAAAAGTCCCCTAACTTCTAATTTGCGAAAAACCGCGAAACTTGCTAAAAAAGCCGAGGAAACTTTCTATATAACGGGTGGGCTATCTGCTGGTTTCTTTTTTATTTTCATGTTATTTTGACACTGACAGCTCTTTCGCCCTCAAAAATTGACAGAAACACGACTCCGTGGTACGAAATGAATCGATTTGCGCTTGAACAACGTTGGGAAATATTGAAAACTTTCTTCCAAAGTGAGTGGTGTGTTGCCGAAACAGTGGACATTTTTAAAATAAATTTCGATCTAAATAATGCACCAATCGTGCCTACTGTATACAAGTTTGTGAAGAAAGTTTGTGGGAAGTTTGACTACTGCGCAGCAATCCGAGGCAGCCATTTAAATAAAATTATTTTTCACAAATAATAAGAAAGTATACTCTCTTCAATAAAGCAACAAACTTTTTTTTAGCAATTTTAAAAAGAAACCAACAGATGGCCCACCCTTTATAAACGAGAAGAAAAAAGGATACTGCAACACCCTGCAACACAGAAATCTATTAAAATCGAAAATCTTGTTACATACGATTGTCCTCTGTTATCCAAAATTCCAGTAGTAATACTTCGATATTAAAAAATGTGAATTTTAAGATCTAAGCTGTGATGCGAAATTCCCAGCTTCGTTAGTTATCTAGGAGCTTCTGGAAGGGTGCTGAAAAACACACTCACATTGGAAAATTATGTATAAGTCAGAAGAAAACTATTCACTGTAACGAAAATTTTAAATTTGATTGCACTATTTTCATCTACATACGTGATCCGTACTTTAAGTCAACAAAACTACAAAACTTCTAGAGACGTATGAGAAGACGCATACAACAAGGAAAATTGTATACAACCCAAAGATAAATGATCTAACACACGCCACTAAAAAAATCTTTTTTTTATCTTCTCTGTGTTTCCTTCTATAAGGCTGCAAGTTTCGGTTCTTCTGGAAGTGTACTGAAAGACGCGCACATATAACGAAATTGTATATAAGTCACACGCCCTGTATAACCATAATCAAATTTCGGCTACATCCATTTTTCTTTTTGTGATCCTTACTATGTAAGTTTTCACAAAGATGTGTGCGGTGGTCCAAAAATATCTAAGAGAAAAAATGGAAAAAAATATTTTGTAAGGGGGTTTTGAGGGCACAATGTACCCCAAGAAAAAAAAATGTACACCCCGCCATGCATGCGACATATCAAATTGACTTTCAATGCTGAGTTTAAAAATATAAAAAAAAAAATGTTTGGATAAAGTCATCAGGAGCACGGAAAAAAATACTGTGAATCATAAGCAACGACAACAGCGAAAACAAACAAAATAACTCCCCAGTTATCTGGACAGCCACCCTTGGAGTTTACAGAAACTTAATACCACCTGAGTTTCAAACTACACCACTCTGTCTTTCTCTCTGTCACTTCCCCTTTCCACAAAACACACATGTTCTAAAAATTAGTATAAGGGTACACATATCCTCTTTAACACGTGCAAATTATAAAAAAAAAACAAAAAAAAGTATGACCATAGCCTTCTGTTTTTTTGAAAACGGTACGGAACACTAACCGCGCGAGGCCCGACTAGCATTGGATTAATTTTTAGTTCATGTCTTACTCCACTTTATCCGATTTTGATGATTTTTAGATTTGACCACCAACACGTCAAATCCGACTTACAATTCAAATTTCATCAAAATCCATCCAGTGGTTCTTATGGACGGTTTAAAGAATTAAAAAACACCTCTCTATTTGAATTTAATGATTTCGAAATGCGCACTCTTACATTTCTGACCAAACGTCATCAAAATCCGTTCAGTGGTTCTTAAGCTAGATGTATATAAGAAAAGTTGCAATTCGTATGAAATGGATCGTATGATACCTTACCCCTCACCTTACAACCCATCACAAACGTCTGTATATTTTGTTACGACGATATTTTTCAGTTCCTAATTTAAAAAAAAGATATTTGTATTGCTTTAAGTTCTAAAAAGCTTATATACCAATATTCATCTTTCTAATTCAATATTTAAGGAACCCCCAAAAGTGGTGACATACGGACGGACTGACATGGCCTAGATCGACTTAACTAGCTGATCACAAGTACCTATATACATAGTCATGTTATAAATACTGATACACATAACGCACTCATCGTGAAATTAGTACTGAACACATCCATTCTATATTAACAAGTATTTAATGAGTGACATTTATACTAAGTTAATGCGCAATAATATTTACACAAAAGTCGTTAGTAGATATGGAGTGGGTCGATATTGAAAAGAGTGTTGTGATAATTGGCCTTTACAAATGTAATATGGAAAGAGGCGATATTTCCGGACATTGCGTCCGCTTGATATCAACCAGATTTTGATGTATCAAACTGTTAAATTGTCTGAGGAAATTGGTGGAGCAACTGACTGTCAAAGATCCGGAAGCCCTCGCAGTGTCAGAACTTCACTTCACAGGTGATCAAAACTGTTAAAGCATGCAAATTTTGTAACGAGAAATGAAGATATCGCGGATATCCATTTCTCCTATTATCGAACAATATTTTGTTGTTATTAGACGCACTGGCCACTTACCCACAGCCCAATTAAAGCTAAAATGGAGTGAAAGGTCGAAAGCTCTACGCCGCCGGTACGCATAAAATTGTCACAGGAAAATGTTTAACAAAAATGTCGGCAAAAATCTACAAAACGTTTGGAAGGCGTTTTTTTTCAACCAACTAATGGAATTTCCAACAAGGCTCCGCGTCAGCTCATAAGGCAAAAACAACACAAGGGTGGCTTCAAAACAAAGTACCGGACTACATAGGAGCAGATGATTGGCCGACAGGCAAAGCAGATGATTGGCTTGTTCTACTCGACACCCAAATATTGAGACTTTAAAGAGGGCGTGCTGCGATCTATGAGTGGCCAGAGCGACTCAAGGCCTGCATAAATGTAAATGGCGTTCATTTAGAATAAATTGTTTAAATATTGTTTCCTAAATAATCAGTTAAAGCTTTACAGAAAAAAAAAAATCTAATAATACTTGTTCGTTTTTACTTTGTCACCAAAAATGCGTCTACCAGTATTTATGACTTGACTAGGTATATAAAGGGTTTTTCAATAGGGACATAACAATTTTGTATTTTAATACAAAATTCAACTTTTTTTATGATCTGTCAATGTCAAAACGTCAGTCAAGGTTTACGTTTTTATCATGGTGAAGTTCACGAACGAGCAACGTTTGGAAATTATTAAAAATTACTACCGAAATTCTGAGTCGTAATAATCGTCCCACCAGATAGGCTGTGCGAGGTATGGTAGATTTATTCGAGTCAGCATATTCACTATTGAATGTTCATGTGCTAGGTTACCAAGGTTCCAAGTTACAAGGTTAAATTAACTCAAGAACTGAAGCTTGAAGTGCCGAAACTTCTCCGATTGTGCAAAAGCTGCAAAAGTTTGAAGAAATTGCTGAATTTCATCGAAAAATCATTTTCAGCGGTGAAGCTCAGTTTTGGCTTAATGGCTTTGTCAAGCAAAATATGCATTATTGGACAGCAACAAACCCACATGTGCTTCAAGAGACACCATGGCATCCACAAAAAATGACCGTGTGGTGTGAATTTCATGCCGGACGTGTGATTGGACCGTATTTTTTCGGCGATGAAAATGATCGCCATGTTACGGTCAAAGGAGTTCGCTATCGTGCCATGTTGGAAGACTATTTTTGGCCAGAACTGGATGGACTTGGCATCAGTGATATGTGGTTCCAACAAGATGGTGCCACATGCCACACAGCTGGTCAAACAATTGATCTATTGAAGGGGAAGTTCGGCAATCGTGTAATCTCGAGAAATGGTCCGTTCGAATAGAAAGCTCACTCATGTGATTTAACGCCGGCCGATGGATCTCTTTTTATGGGATTACGTTAAGTCCTTGGTTTATGCCAACAAGCTAACAATATTAGAGGAGCTCAGGAACAATATCGAACGCGAAATTGACATCGTTCTGGCCGATATGTTTGGCAGAGTGGTGGAAAATTGGCTCCAAAGAATCGATCGCTGCAAACGTGCTCGCAGTGTTCATATAAACGAGATCGAATTCCATACTTAAATTTTACTGTGTACTACACATGTTTTATTTAAATACAAAGTTGTTATGTCCTTATTAAAAAATCCTGTACTTTTGGGGGTCTATCGTTATTGTATATTTCTGTGCGATAGGGTAGAAGGAGTCTATTATGGAACATTTTGATTTTCTTCTAATATTCTGCTTCACTGAAGACTATGCCCCTATTTATTAAGTCGGTGATGGAGAGAAGAAATGAAATAGAGGAGAATTGAAGATTAGAAAGGAAAGGATAGATTTAAAACAGACGCTTTTTGGATGTCTCCCCTTTTATGTCAGACGCTCCGGAAACGATCATAGCTTAATGTTTTTTTGGAAGGAAACATTTTCTTGCCTTGTCGATATTAGACCCAGGTATATATATTTGGTTTTCATTGAAAATCGCAGAGCCAAACTTCAAAGTCCTCCACACCTATCCGATACCCGCTGCTTTTTTGGGAATGTTTATTTGTAAGTACATACAGTTGTGTTCACGAAAATAGCAGTGCTTACATAGCTTTAATAAATAAAAAAATATTTTTTATGTGCTGCTTTTTTTAGAACTTTAAACCGGTTTTTTGCATCTAACGGGACTGCAGTTTTCATATTAGAGGTGATACGCTTTTCATAAAAGCATAGCTTGCACTTTTATTACGCATTCGTTGAAAGGCTGTAGTTGAAGGCTGTTCATGAAAATAGCAGTGCCTATATTGTGATCGATAAAATCTTTAAAAAAAATTTGTTTATTTTTTCTTGTAAGTAAATGTTTATTTTATTTGTGTTTCCTCATATTTACTTAGTTTAGCATTATTTTAATTAGCAAAATGGGGCGATCAAAACATTGCACAGAAGAAATGCGAAATTTAATAAAAAAATTACGAAACGAGGGGAAAACTTACCAATGCAACCAAGATATTATAGGATGTTCCGCTAAAATGGTGAGTAATGCTCTGAAATGGGAAAATAAGCCCGAAACTCGAGGTCCCAAAAGAATGATCACTAAGCGAACTGACCGAAAAATTATACAGTTGGCAAAGCAGAATCCGTCAGTAAGCTCCAGCAAAATAAAAGACGAACTCCAACTCTCTGTGAGCACTGTCACGATAAGAAGACGCCTGCTGGAAGCTAAACTGCCAGCCCGGAGTCCTCGCAAAGTGCCACTTTTAACGTAAAAACATTTGGCATCGGTATTGGCCAAAGGAGAAATGGAGGAATATTCTCTGGAGCGTTGAGAGCAAAATCGTTCTTTTTGGGTCCAAGGGTCGTCGGGAGTATATAAGAAGACCCCAAAATGCAGCAAACGATCCCCGGTATACAGTTAAGACTGTTAAGCATGGAGGTGCAAAGCTCATGATATGGGCCTGCTTCTCATACTACGGGGTTGGGCCTATTTATCCTATCAAGGGCATGGAGCAGAATATGTAAAAATTCTCGACGAGGTTATGCTGCCGTATGCTGAAGAAGAAATGCCGTTAGTTTGGGTATACCAACAAGATAATGACCCAAAACACACGGCAAAACGAGCAAATTCATGGTTCGAAGAGAAAAGAATATCTGTTATGGAGTGGCCCGCACAATCGCCTGACCTTAACCCCATCGAAAACTTGTGGGGCGATGTTAAAAATGCCGTCCATGAGCGAAAACCGAAAAATGCCAAAGAATTGTGGGAAGTAATGCGAGACTCATGGCAAGCTATACCAGAAGAAAGGTATCACAATTTGGTGGACTCCATGCAACGGAGATGTATCGCGATCATAAAAAACAAAGGCTATGCCACAAAGTACTAATCGTAAGCTATACAAATTTATGAATTTCTATCGATTTCTTAATTTAGTTTTCTACTAATGTTTTCTAGATACAATAAAGTACTACACACTGCTATTTTTATGATCAACCTCGAAATATCATTTTCGTTTTTATGTATATTTAAAAAAACAATACATAATCATTTGGTATTTTTTTAAGAATATAAGTATGAAATACTTTAATTTGTTATACATTGCTAATATAGAATTACTGACGTAATCGAGAAAGCACTTGAAGAGAAAAAGATTTGCTCAAGCGTATTTCTTGACGTCTCGCAAGCCTTTGTAAGGTGTGGCATGATAGCTTGAATTGTAAATTACGATAAGTTCTCCCTGTATGCCTATACGACATTCTAGAATCATATCTCGGGAATAGACTCTTCCGTGTTAGACATGGAAATGAATACTCGGAGCTAAAAGAAATTTCGGCCGGTGTACAGCAAGGAAGCGTTCTTGGGCCACTTCTCTATCTGTTATATACTCGAGATATACCGAAAGAAGATGGTACTATCCTGGCTACGTTTGCTGATGACACCGCTATCCTAGCCGTAGGTAAAACAATCGAAGAAACGACTGCAAAACTGCAAAACGCACTGAATAAAGTAAATGAATGGACGAGGGACTGGCGGATCGCTCTCAACGAATCTAAATCTGTTCACGTGAATTTCACTTATAAGAAAACTAATGTCTTGCCAATTTTTCTAAACTTGGCCCGAATACCTTTTGCAAACGAGGCCAAGTACCTTGGAATGATAACGGACGCAAAACTGAAATGGAATTCTCACGTGAAAATGAAACGTAAAGAACTCGAAATAAAATATAGAGAAATGAACTGGTTGCTCGGAAAACACTCCCAGCTCAGTACTGAGAACAAACTGCTTTTATACAACCAAGTGCTAAAGCTGGTGTGGACTTACGGTATACAACTTTGGGGCTGTACCAAGAAAACAAACACCAATATTTTACAAACTTTTCAAAACAAAGTGCTAAGAGAAATTGTCCACGCACCGTGGTATACTAGAAACGATGATATCCACAGGGATCTCGGAATTCCGACAATCGAAGCTGAAATTAGAAGCTTCGCGAGAAAGGATAGAAACCGACTAATCGGACATGTCAACAATACAATCCTACAAATTCTGGATGAAAACAATTTATTGCGCCGACTACAAAGGACGAAACCTTTCGACTTGGCGAGGTAGGAATCAACCGCGCCTAGATTGCGGAACATGCAGGATCTTTCAGTGGAAGGTAACCTGCCAAACGTGTTATTTTTTCATGATAGAAAAATTGCTTGATAAGGTCATTCTTAGTTGCAATATATAACAAATTAAATCGCAGGGTGGTTTTTTTTTAGTCAGTAAGAATCTGACACTACTATGAGCACGCGCTTGCTATCCTCATAGTGTCTATGGAAGATTTTTTCACCAACCCTCGGGAAAAAAAAAAAAAAAAAAATTGCTAATTAAAAATAATAATAATTTGAATAATATAAACACTTTTGGGACTACTGCTATTTTCGTGAACACAACTGTACATACTTATTCACAGCTAACCTGTATATTTAAGGACCGTTCCACCATCCACAACTCCTGGCCTCATCCAGTAGCAGACCTCGACAATTTGTACGAAGCAAAGTAAGTCTTCTACATATCAGTGTACTACTATTTTTTATCTAAAAACAATAGTTCCCGCATTAAAACCATTAACATTCCATTTGGCTTGCCAGTAATTTAATTTATAAATTTGTCACATCACTTGCTAATGCATTCATAAATATGTATATGTACGACATTATTGCATAACATGCCATCCTAATGGGGCTTCTAATTACATTTTAAATAAAAATGTTGCTTCCATCACTCGCAATTTGATACCACAATGCTCGATGGCGATAGAGAACATCAATCACTATCCACTTACAGTCAGAGTATTCTATCAGTGCCAACAAAAGGTGAACATTTGCTACAAATTCCCAATTTCTGTAACCATCGCCACCATTACCACCAGGCGCATTGGTTCAGCACGATTAATTTTGCAACGTAGATACATTAAAATTTCAAACCGGTATCCAGATTTCAACAAATAAAACCGAATATTCTAACACAGCGAATACAATTCATGACTGTCGATAAAAAAAAATTTCGAGTGGAAGCCATTAACCAGGAAAGTAATTTAATTTGAAATTCTAAACTCGCATTCGTTAGTGCAAAACCTGTTTCAGTTGCAGTTTGTTTTACAGTAGATGTATCTCTAACACAATCCACCTACATTTCCATTGAATATCTGTCCATGTTTAATGGTTGGTAAAATTAACTATATAACTTTCTAGCGAATGTACGATTAAAGTGGAGCAATGGAATAAACATTCACAACTCGTATGGGGAATAGATAATTGTATCTATTCTTTTATTCATGCTAATTTCGTAGATGCATGGCATGCGAAGAGTGTCTTCTAGAAGCTTCCGTAAGAATAAACAAATGACAAACCATAAACCATTTAGAATGGCAAATGATAAGAAATGTGATTAAGCAATAATCATGAATATTTATTTTTCGCTTTGAATTTCGCCGATCATTGGTGATTTCATTGAATTATGAAATAGGCAGCACTTCGCATCAATCAGAGTCGGTTTCGCTTTTATAACAGGAGTAAATGAAAGGTAGTGATTCTTGACTGATTGTAGTAAACAATTTTTTTTTTATTGTTGATCATTAAAATACTGCAGTGTCACAATCAACTGATAGAAAAATTCACGCTGTTTAACCTCAGCCAGATTAAACCGTCAGCTGTGACCGGCAAAAGCTTTTAACGCGCCAACCTGGAGAGAATGAGAGCGCCTTTTGCTAGATTCTTAAATATGTAGTTTTGTTCAGCACCATCAGTTTGTATCTATAAATAGATGAGATACAATGATCTTCATTAGAAAAAAAATAAAAAATCCCCAAGCATTTGTTGATGTGTTATTGTTGGAATAAACAAGTTTCTTTTGTTTATTTGCATTGTATCTGTATGTGTTACGAGCTTTTTTCAAATTAGCATATACAGAAAATTTACTGAGACACACCCCCTTTAACTTGAAAAAAATCACCGATGAGACATTTTATTATCTTCTTTTTTTTTTGTGAAACAAGTTATCAATTTATGACTACGTTTGGCGTTAGCAAATTTTATATCTAACACATACCTAATATGATTAAAAATAGAATACATACGAGTAGCATTGGTATCTGGTTTTGGAAAAGTTATTTACAATAAGCTGTCACATTTTCTTAAGCACTGCCTTAGTGAAACTGAAATCAAGGTGATTTCTCCAAACAAAAAGTAGACAAATCCTTGAAATAAAGAAATTATAGCTCTGCCAGTCACGACATCAGCTTAAATGGATTGACCTTGAATACTCTTGACTCTACTTAAGAGTGATTTGAACTTTTTTTTTGATACTAAGTAGCTTTCTTTAAATAACTTTAAATTATATTAAATAAACAAATCAATTGGTACATTCATATATACTTTGTACTGCAATACAAATGCTTTAAGCATCGTGACTTTTAGTCACTTAATTCTGAATCTGAATCTAGAACTCTTATTTTTCACTTCCATTCAGATATTTTGACTTGAGTGACTAAATGACTAATGAATGAAATAGTGGAAAACACAGAAAAAGTGTTTTAATTAAAAAAGAGACATATTTAATGCATAAACAGAAGCACAGGGTGTAACAGTAGACTCAATTTTTATTTCACTTAGGTCACAACATGGACCAGTTGTGCTTTCCTAGAAAAGAAAAATATGGTGAACGGAACTATGTAGAATCAATGATTTGCTTGTGACACATGGTATTGGACTTCACATTTCACAAAAAACTAAAGTGCGTTGGATAGTACGTACTTGCTCCTATCCACTGTTTATCTGCAAATCACTCCGATTTGAAATTTAAGCGAAATAGTCAAAATATATTTGTATACCCTATCCCATATGGCATATTCATTTTGATGCATAGTCTCTATATTAAAGAACCAATGTGGTTAGACTGCCAAAAGAAATGTCATAATGTAAATGTGCCATAATTTTTACAAATGGCGTCAAAAGTCATTGTGCTTTGACATTTATGTTGTCGACAGATAGAGAATTAGTTG
This sequence comes from Pocota personata, assembly GCA_963082735.1. Classification (NCBI taxonomy): domain Eukaryota; kingdom Metazoa; phylum Arthropoda; class Insecta; order Diptera; family Syrphidae; genus Pocota; species Pocota personata. Next base: position 271,674,963 of record OY720429.1, read on the forward strand.
ACAACAAGCAATTGAGCGGGGCACACGTCAAGAACGCAGAATTATTGTAACTGCTTATTTGACCAATTTCCGGTCTGCTGTTTTAACGCAGCGTGTTCGTCGTTTTTCTCGTCGACCTGCACCATGTACGGGAACAATTAAGCGTTTGGCTGAGCATCTCGTGCATACTGGGTCCACTAGCGATGTCGCAAGAAGTGGCCAGCCCCGTATTGCTCGTTCGGCCGAGTATATCACTGCTGTGCCGAGAACATCCGAGAGAGTGCACAAACATCGACGAGATGACGATGCACACAATTTGGCATCAGCAGACGTTCGTTGCGTCGAATTTTGGTGAAAGACCTGAAGATGTTCCCTTATAAAGTGCAAACCATTCACTAATTTCTCTGTTAAACCTGGTGCAAGAAGAGGATGATTTCGTATCCAAAATTATAATGAGTGACGAACCCCATTTTCACTTAAGTGGTTATGTGAACAAACAAAATTTGCATTTCTGGGGTACGGCGAATCCACATGAAATCCACGAAGAGCCATTGCATTTTATCAAAGTAACTGTTTGGTGCGGCATTTGCAGTGAAAAAGTGATTGGCCCTTATTTTCTTGAGGAATGGTGAGCGCTACAGACAGATGTTAAACGAGTTTTATTTTTGGCTCAAGTTGCTGAATTGGGTCTGAAGCATTGTTGGTTCCAGTAGAACGGAGCAACCGCTCATACAGCTCGGGCAACGATGGAGATTTTGAATCACCAATTTCCGGGCCGTGTGATCTCCCCTTTCGACGATTTGAACTGGCCGGCCAGATCGCCAGATCTGACAGCGCCAGACTTTTTCCTTTGGGGCTTTTTGAAATCTCGCATTTACCACAATAAACCACAATCCTTACAACTCTTGAAAGCCAACATTGAAGAAGAAATCACAAATTTGGAGCCAGATGTTTTGCGAGCAACAATTCAAAATGCCGTAAAATGATCTCCTCAAGAGATGGTCATTTGACCGATATCATTTTTTCAACTTAATGTCATCAATTGAACACCTTCAAGTAAACTTTTCGTGAAAACAGAGCCCAATTTTGTTCATTTCTAACAAACACATTATGACATTACTTTTGCCCCACCTTGTATATATATTTCTGATCGACATCGAAGTTTATGTCGATCTAGCCATCTGTCTGTGTGTCACCAATTTTCATTAAGAAATTATGTTGACATTGCCATTATCTAATCGTATAATTCATTCATACGTTGTACAGGGCCACGCTACATTTTTGGAGTATTTTCTTCTAATAGAAACGTATTTTGCTTTCTCAAAGCTGTTTACGGTGATGGTTGCGTCCTATTATGAATGTTGCACCATAATCCGTGACCTTTGGTAGCAAATGGCGATAGCCACGCCCACTTTATTTTATGAAAAAGTCTTAGCAATGAATTATCTGGTCATATTTCTTAAAAATCGCGAGAATATCCTTTGAGGTGAAAGGTGTAATGCATTTGAATCAAAAAGTTCACAATGTCACGTCCACTTTATTAGGGATGGGTTAGAAGATGAGGGATAGGATATCATAGCTGAACGGATTGCAACTTTGTTGCTTTGTTGTTTTTAGTGTTCCGTACCAGAATGGTATAAACGGAACACTAATGGATCCAATACGGTGTCTGTCTGTCTGTCACACGCTTGTAACTTTTGAACCGTTTGAGTTATAGAACTGAAATTTTGTTTAAAAATATTACTTTAGTAATCTCAAAAAAAAGAAATAATAAAAAATATTTTTGTGTGGGGGCCTAATTCACCCTCGGAAAAAAATGTATACTCCATCATGTGCCATATTGAATTGAAGCTCAACTCTCAAGTTGTCCAAAAATAATATAAAGTTTCTTGAACAAAAAAACTCAAAAAAAAAAAGGAAAAATGCATGCGCACCATACCAACTCTTATTTTACTTTAGTGACACATTTTTTGTGCACAATTCCGTTCCGTAGAAATGCAAGGCAGCTGCAGATAATTTTAGTACAACGCGTTGTTGTCATTATAATGTAAATCAAAACAAATGCATTTTGAAAGAATGTTTTAGAAATGTCTGATTTTTTGAAACGAGTTTTGAAATGCTAATGTGCTTCTATGGACTATCCGCCACAGATGCTGATGTAAATAAGTTATAAGGGGATGGGAGTTCTTTTGAATCTTATTCAGTCCCTCGTTACAAAAAGATTACTTCAAGCTCTAAAAAAACAGCAGCATGAAGACATTGGCTACGCCGACAACGTGGCAATTATCGTCAGCGGTAAATATGAAAGTTCTGTTTTGGAAACTACAATATGCAGTGCTTGAGGTACAGAGATGGTGTATCAACGAAGGTCTCTCTGTGAACCGAAAAAAAGACAACTATACTTTTACTGGAAAATTCAATTTAAACCTTTTCCAAACTATCCAATAATTTCGATAAGCAAAGTACTGTTGACAGTAAATTGTCATGGAATTTTCACATTCACCGAACCATCTAAGGGGCACTATGTATCTATCGCCGCATCTCTGGGAGGAAATGGAGACTAACTCCCAAAATGCTATTTCAAATATACACCTTGGTCGTCAGAACTACCTTAGCATACGCGGCAGTAGTCTGGTGGACAAAATTTAATGGAGTCACTACAGTTCGAAAGCTGGAACTAGTCCAATACCTAGCTGACATTTTTATGACGTGCTGTCCACGCTCCACCCCCCACTGTATCTCTCAACACTATTCTGGGCTTATCTCCAGTACAAGTTTACATAAAAATTGAAGCCGGACTTAGCCTGCATAGGCTCTTCTACCCAAAAAAAACGTCGGTTCGTCAGTCTGCTAAACTCTTTGCTACAAATCGACGAATTAAGGTTGCCATTGGAAACCCTGCCCAATTACTGGGGGAACGGTTGGGAAAATTTCAAACCCTGTCCATCGAAACACTACCTAGTATGGTATACGGATGACTCCAAAATAGACGGTGGATCGGGATTTGAAACATTAAGCGAGTCATCCAGCGCTAATCTCTCATTTAGCCTAGCTACATACTCAACCTTTTGCCATCAAAAGCTTAAATTTGCAAACTAACACCCGTCGCGAAACCATCTTCATCTTCTTTGATAGCCTAGCAGCTCTAAATGCTCTGGACTCAGCCTCAAATAAATCGAAGCTAGTTCTGGAGATAATTAAACTCATTGTCATACAACACTGGATCCCTGCGCACAAAGTTCATGTAAGTACTAAGTTGACCGACTCAAGATCGGTGCTTCGATTTCATTCACTGGTCCCAAACCACTCCATGGAGAAGGCGTTTTATTTGACATTCTACATTCAAACAAAAGGAGTAATAATGGTTGTAGCATCATTCCAAACGTTAGTAGCACACCTAAGAGAGGAATAACAATTGGTTGTTCCAGGTTTCACATGCTAATCCTAACAATCAAACGATTGAAGCGTATTGCTCATTTGCTTGAACATAGAACGCAAACCTTTTAATTTGTTTCTTATAAGTGCATGAAAATGACGTGACCATTCGGTACGGAACATTAAATATTAAACCAAACTAATTCAAATTGTAAAATTTTTTTCATTAACTTTCCTTCACCCTATAAAATTTTACTCTTGCATAAGACGAGTATATGAGTATATACGTGTGTACATAAAATGAAAAGCATCTGAATTTTTTTTTTAACTAGTTTTGGATGTAAAAAAATGCATTCAGTGCACCTTAATGATGCCATTAAAAAATAAAGAGAACAGATTAAAGAAATGCAGTGGAAATGAGTACAACCAAAATACTCGTAATATAAACGTACCTACTGCAAATGAGTATCTCATTCTTTTGAGGTATAAAGAAAACGGCGTCAGCGAATTTATGAATAAAGAAATTTATATTTTTTTTTTTTCTCATGACCCAAACGATACTGCTGAGAATAAATGTGGAAAAAATATTTGAAACAAATACGGTGAATGAAGTTTGTGAAAGAACTGGTCAGGCACTAAGCACCCAACTCATGTCCTATATGGATGGATTGAAAATTGACACGGGAGTGGTCGCTAGCATCTTATTTGAGGCGTTGAAACTAACCAAGACCGAACCATACCTGTGTTTTTTTAAACTTAGGTTATGGCAGGAACAACCCAGCAGCAATGAATATCACCTTTTTATCGGTCATAATCGTACATATAAAGTCGAAACTTGTAAAGTACAGTCCTGAAGAGCTCAAGGTTATTGGTACGTAGCATAGTCATGTGGATTTACCAGGGATGAATTGACAAAAAGTGGCTTAACGCTAGAACAAACTCATAGTGAGTCCTACTTCACAGGCTTCTCTAAACACTTGCATAACAAGGAAACTATTGTCGGAACTGAAAGACTCCATCAAAGAAACAGAAGCTCTTCCCGGACATAATATGCAAACATATCACATGAATAAAATTAAACTCAGTGATGAGAATGTTCTCCAGGATATACCCCACTTCCTCTGTCTCTGCCTAGTCCTCTGCACAAAAGACTAAAGTGAGAAACATAATCAACATTCGCCTGCAAATGCACGCATACTCACAATCTTATCATCCAACACATAATAAGCCCAGCGTCGATTCGTTAAATGTTCGTTCACTTTTGCAAACATGAGCGAACATAGGAGAGAGCGGTCTCAGTCGCTCATTGCTTACAGGCTGTCTCCACACTCAATATTTAATAGAATACTATCTGTCATTTTCATAGAAAGAGAGAAAAATTAGAATGCAATAAAATTTGTAGTGGGCTTTTAATAGCATTCTATTTCATTTGTGAAAATGTTGCCGAGCAGAGCAATTCGCTGTGTCCTTGCTATAGAAGCATTGCGAGAGTTCCAGCGTGGAGAAGGAAACGTCAAAAGTACACGAGCTGTCAACAATGACAGCCAAATAGTATTCTATCCATAGAAAACAATGAGCTGATCAATACGTAGAATAACAAATTTTATAGAATGCTATTTGCCGTCTCCGTTAGCAATTTTCATAGAATACTATCTCGCTTTCTATGAAATATTTCTAGTGGAGACCGCAAGTTATGTAAATCTGACAGTTATCATATTTGTTATGAAAAAATTCCAAAAAAATGTTAGACTACGAATTTGTACATATATTAATAGAAAGTGTTTGCAAAAATAGGTGCCTTTTCGATAAAAGAGATGCCTTTAATTTTAATAAAATGAAAAAGGAAAGGGCATGGGATGATGTTTCAAAAAAAACGGGCAAATTGATTTGACAGATAGGTATGCAGGCAAAAGTATTATGGTCATCAGTTGGAATTGACAGAACATAGGGAAGTATTTCATTCAGTTAGCTTATGTTTCCCATTGTTGATTATGGTTAAGCCTTTAGATTCCCTGGACGACTATTCTTTCAATATACAGAAGATCTCTCTTGGAAATACGGTAAACTGCAGGATGGTTAGTTAGAACCTAAACGAAAAAGAAGATTAAGTAGGTCTGTACTGACCTTCGGGGGACATTAAAGAAAAATATCTCCTTTTCCTCAACCAAATTGCCTAACCTAATGCAGTCGTTTGAAAGTAAGCTCCGTTTAAGGCGGAGTTATTTTTCCAAGGTTTGATGGGCCTAAAAAGTCCATTACGATGCCTCTAGAAACGGTGAGAGCGATTTCATTCGCCTACTCCAAGCACTGTTTATTTTTGCTTCCTAATAAGACTTCTGGGCTAAGTGTATTGGATAAATTTTCCTTGATTGGGCATGTAAGGCGCTTTTCGTAATGTAATAGCTCCAAGCTAGATGCAAGACTTCAGAATATATATAATCGAGTAGCAAATCTTTGCAAAGTCGCAAAGATGAAGGTTTCTATCGCAGAAGCTGTGCCAAGAGCTATAATATGGGCATGCGTACCTCTTTTTCTGAAGAGTTTTGTTGGCTTCTAATCTGGTTTCTATTATCTTTCAGTTTCCGACTTATTGAAATCTTTCCTGATTTTGTAGGGAAGGATGTTAAGTTATTCTCAATATCCTCAATCAATGTTTTCAGTTATTTTGCTTCTGATTATAGAATAGGTTTTTCAAACGTTATATTCACAAACACTGTTGATTGTGATTAGTTGGAATGACTGTTGCGGTGGGAGGATTCTTGGGATATTATTTATTAACGAGTCATCAGAATTAAAATTGAATTCTATGAAGTAGTGATAGCAGTGATGTTAAGAGGGTTTAATACTCCAGTCTGTGTACATTATTCTAGGAGAAAGTCGTAGTAACAGGGTATTTAGTTACAAACTGCAAGTTTAATTTTACTAAACTGAAAAATTTCTCTTCCACTGATTTTGTGAGTGTTAACAAAGGACGTATGCAGTTGTTTATATAGGGTTTCTATTGTTTAATATGGAATTTCATATTCGTATTGCAAATTTTCGGATGTTGCGCCAGAAAATAAAAATTAAGAATTGCAAATACTACAATTTTACGTCATAAAAAAAATATGAATGCTGGTTATTTTCATCGCTAATTCTCCTATTTACATTACTCCCCAGCTGAAGTTCACAATAAGCCATTCAAGCACAGTACTCGTACTTCAATTATGTTTGTTGCAATTCCAATAAAAAAAGCTATTTAGGAATAACAATAATGGCTATTTTTAATAGCTAATTCTGCTACTTACATACATCACGGTCGCTGTTTTAAAAAAAATTACAGGAGATATCATTTAAAGAATAGCCAAAAAAGCTATTTGAGAATAGCAATAACAGCGAGTTTTTAGAGCTAAATCACCAATTTGTTGCGCCGTGGCGGGATGGTTAAATGCGCGATCACTGATCAAGAGACTCAGGTTCAAGTCTTAGAAAAAAAAAGGTTTTTACACGATCTCACCTCTCGCTAGCGTCTGACAAACATCCGAGAGTAAAAATTGTCATGAGAAGCTTCTTTCAATCGAAAAAATTGCGCTTCGAAAATGCCAAAATATTTATTTATTTTTTAATTCATACATTTGCATTACACAGCAATATTGGCGACAGCTAACCTAGTCATTTGTTTGGTGAATACATTGCTGCTATTACTATAAAAATAGAAATCTATAGTATTGCAGTTCTTACCAAATGATTTTAATATATTAAATAGCATAAACGGCTATAATATTACACTATCCCTATTTTGGCTATTTGTATAGCACATACTTGGATGAAAAAATAGCTTGTTGCTGCTATAATTTTTTTGTTTTGTTTGCAGTGTGGATACTCAATGATTGTTTAAGTTAGATAGTGTTTGTACTAACAAATCGTGATTTTACTTTTCGGAACACATACATGTGTACTTTTCTTTAAATTATTAAAATTTCATTATTATATTTTGTTTCTATCTAATCTTTTCTTAAATTTACTAAATCAATATCTGTATGTACAACAGTATATGTAAATCAGTTCGTAGCTCCTTTTTTATCAGATTTCACAATGATAATTAAGTTATTCTAATAAATGCTAAACAGAGAATAATTTGTAAAGTTTGAGAATAGTATTAGCATCCGCTTAAAAAAATATGTCGTCAGAGATTACCCTATTGAATGTGATACTAAACGTTAAATCAATATTTTTTCCTTCGAATTGCAAAGAACAATTAGCACATTATATGAGTAAATTTCAAAAAAACAGAGGAAAATCCAAAACAATTTTGGAATCCTCGTATTATACACGAAATGGGTTATATTGCGCTTAAACTGAATAGGTATGGAGCAATTAGGGCTGACATCTTATAATTTTATGAGTTTTTTTTTTTCAGAGAGTAGTTTGTACTTCTTGAGAGAGTGGTTTTGTATCTACCAACTTAATATCGAAGGCAGAAGTAAAGCCAATAGTGACTATTATTGACCAACAACATCGATGAAGCCGTCATCCAAGAAACACACACTGCATCGGACTCTGCGCAAAAGGCTAGAGACACTGTCGCCGGTTACACTCGGATCGGATTCAACGTACCATCAATCATATAGAGGACGTAAACCTGATCAGCGCAGACTAAAGAGACAACATTTATACAATTACAATCCAAATTGAAGGCCGCCACATTGTAAATGCATACAAATTTCCCGCAACACCGTGGCCGCCAATTGTGCTCGAGATCCCAGATCAACCCACAGTCTTCATTGGTGATTTTAGTAGTTACCATAACTTTTGGAGATATGAAAATAACGACAACACTAGAGATAAGCTAATGGAACGGCGGACTCAAACCACATGCAGTTAATCTTCGATGCAAAAGAAAATCAACCCTTCACTCTCGTAGATGGCGAAGAGGGTACAACATGGATCTGTGCTTCGTAACCTGCTTCCAGAACAGTCCTGTCGGATTTCAAGAATAGTCAACACCGCCCAGTCTCAATCCCACTAACTACTTCAGTACAAAAGCCGCGATTTAATTTTACCAAGGCCAATTGGAATAGGTTCGCTAATGAGCTCGACTCATACCTTAGGTCAAGTTTATCAACTCCTGGTACTGCGGCGTTTGCACTTGTGTACTCTACAGCGGAATACTGCGCTTCAACTGAATAGGTAGGGTTTTTTTTTCAGAGCAATTAAATTATTAATTTTTATTTTTATTCGAAAGAACTTATTTGAGAGAACTTATTTCTTATGAAACTTTTATTTTATTATTGTTTGGTAGTGAGTACTGCCACCTTTATTCAAAATCATTTCGTAAATGCTGCTAGGAATGATGTTGTAAAGTCTTTGCAGATTATTAAGGAAAACTTTTCTCCATGCAGCTTTAATTGCAGCAATTAATAACTCTCTGTCTTCGAATTGTTGGCCATACTCGTAAACTTTGCGAGCTAACCATCTCCACACATTTTCCATTATCTTCAGATCCGGCGAGTACGACAGCCATTGGTTCAATCTCACATTCTGCTCACCTATTCAATTTCATCATCCATTGTATGGCTCCAAAAATATTTGAAAATTTTGCAAATGCTGCTTCCAATATTGTCCTATAAGATGTTGCGGTCATTTTGGACATTTGAAACTCAAGCTTAATGGTTCTGTAATAAGATATAGCTCCCCAAACCATTAAACCACCCTCTCTGCCATAGTGATGAGCCAAAAAGTATTTGTCTTTCCTCAGGTCATGAAAGTAATAATTGTAACCATCACGTCCGTCGAGATACAACTTTTTTGCGTCGGAAAAAAACAAGTTCTTCCACTCTTTCTGCCAACCCTTATGACCTTTGGCGAACTTAATTTTTTCACCAAGGGGTTGCAGGATTTTGATGTCCAAAGTGGAGTACGTCAGGGTTGCATACTGTAACCGCTGTTGTGTTTGGTGGTCATCAGCGATATACTTTATCCATCATTGACGGAAGGTAACTATGGAATTCAATGGACTATGATATCTTACCTTAAAGAGCTCGACTACGCTGACAATGTTTGTCTACTTTCTCATCGGATAATGGACCTTCATTTGGTAGCCCAAAATCTAGAATCTAAAATAGACACAGCCTAAACAAAAGCCCTGAGCATTTCTAACATCCGTGCTCAACTCAACATTGCCGGATAGGAAGTTGAGAAAGTAGACAACTTTATGTATCTAAGAAGTGCGGTCTTGGCTAACCGCGGTGGCACCAAACTGGATATATACAGCAGAATGGGGAAGGCAAAAGCTGCGTTCACAATTCTATCCGAAGCCTGGAGAAGGAATACCCACAGCAGAAGAATTAAGCTGCGACTATTCTGCTCCAACTTGGAATCAGTACTGCTACATATATGGATGCAGTACTTGGAAGGTGGCTACCACTAATACACGCAAGCTGCAGACCTTCGTAAATAGATGTCTAAGAATAATCTTCAGGATTTGTTGGCCCAATTGTGTCTCCAACGAACAACTTTATCAGAGACCGTGCCAAGAACTGTAGAGATTACTATACGAAGGAGAAAGTGGCTTTGGATTGGACACACCCTACGGCGCGAAGAGAACTCCATTGCGATATATGCAATGCAGTGGAATCTACTGACCCAGGCAGGCAGAACTGCGGGATGCCTTAGGCAAACGTGGCGCAGAACACTTGAGGAGGAATCAAGCTCTTTGGGAATGAGTTGGAGGCAGCGTAAATGCGTTGCAGAACTTCGAATAAGATAAGTAGGCGTTGTAGACGCCCTATGCCCCTCGAGCTTTAACTTGAATCGGAATAAACTAAATAAGTTATTTAAGACACCAATCTTCTTCCAACTCGCATGAACAATTAAGTGATGAACGGTGTACCTATTCAGCTGAAATGCACCCCCTGAATTTCATTGCCTGTTTTCTACGATAACAGATAAGGAACTCGTCCTCATGCTGAGATTTTAAACAGATTTAAAGCATATGTACGACAAGCTGAGTGCATCCCAGTTTAAGTATTTAAGTAAATTTAACTATGTCCCAAACTCTTAACATGTCCTTCGATGTTATGTAGGTTCTTGTTAAACTCCTTGGCTTAAGATAATATGTGTAGTGCCCTGTAATTCTGCACTTAATCCAATATAACATTTTCGTGTATGGCGGTCAACCACCTAACTTCATGCATACATTACGTATGTATCTATCTGCCTTGTTTCACTTTCATTAGTTAATTTGTTACTATGCTGCCACGCAAAGAGGCAGTCCAAAAGAACCACCTAGATGTAAGCGTTGCTTTGGTAAAAATATCTTTGTGTATGGTTTTTTTTTATTTTTCCTCTTTAGTTTTTGGATTTTTCTAGTTTCAGTTCCGGTCGTAGATAAGCTGTATGTATGGCAGCGGCAAATGGGATTTTAGCGGGGAATTTTTGTGCATAAATTATGAATGCTAAATGCTAATCAAGACATCTAGTCATGAGTCGGCGAACTTGCAAACATATAACCTTCGTTCGTTAACCCACTCTACAGAGCTTTAGTGTTGTGTCACATGTTTGGAAGTTATTGATCGTCAAAAACCAATGACGTCTTTAATAATCTGGAGGTGTTATCAACTTACTAAAGATAATCAGGAAACTGAAGGAATGAAAGTCAACCATATGTGTGATTCAGATGTTAACTACCGACAGTTTTACTGATACATATTTCTTAGTAAAACTTTAGATACTCGTGAAATGAATCAATAAGTTTTAATTTGTCAACATATCGATGACTAGGTACCTACTCATTGTTCGGTGAAATACAAATATAACCGCAATTGAAGTACCGAAGGCAGAAAACTTCAAGGAATTTATATACTCAACAAATAAAACGAATAATCCACTTAAACTTTGCTGTAGTTTGGTAGAAACTGAAATGTAATAAAAAGTAAGATAAAGAGCACCAATGATGACCATCCCAATGGACTTCCAAAAAGGGCTAACATCACTGAAAACTTTATGAAATAAACACTATCGTTACATTATCGACTGGGAATACCATCATATCTTTCATCAGAAATATTAAATATACTTATGAGAGATTTCGGGAAGAGTGTGCTGAGCTCGGTGACACGAGGCCAAAAACTTATTCGGGTTTCGAAATACTGTTTGCAATATTTTATGAATAATATTTCAGACTTCCTGCAGCACGTTCTGATCAAAAAGTACCCGGAATTTCCCATTTAAACAAACCGCGCTTGAGATATTGTCAAAAGCTTTTTTTTATTTTGGTACATCTGTCATCTGACGCTCAAATATCTGTTTGAGCGAAATTTGTCGGGAGTTTGTGCGTGATAGCTTTGTAATCAAGTCAGTGTTTGTTGTGTTCTGCGAATTTCTTCGAATTTGTTGCAGAAACAGCATCGCATTGATGCCGCTAAAGAAATATTTTCTTTAGGCCAAAATATTATCGATGGTATCATTACCAGTGACGAGACAATCATCGGAATGGCGCTCTCACACGAGCCAAAATCCAAAAAATTAAAAAGACAGAGTCGATCCAAAATCAAGGCTTTGTTGACCGTTTGCTTTGATTACCGTGGTGTGGTCCACTCTGAATGTACACAACAAATTTGTGCGAGCTACAATTTGACGGAGATGGTCAAGATAAATATAAAAAAAAACTAAATTAGGCCGCTAGCACTTTTACAAGGTGGGGCAAAAGTAATGTTATAATGTGAATTGGCTGCCTTTTTGTTAGAAATGAAAAAAATTGGGCTCTGTGGCCACGAAAAGTTGATGACATTAAGTTGAAAAAATGATATCGGTCAAATGACCACCTCTTGAGGAGATCAGTTTACGGCATTTTAAATTGTTGCTCGCAAAACATCTGGCTCCAAATTTGTGATTTCTTTTTCAATGTTGGCTTTCAAGAGTTGCGTTTGTGGTTTATTGTGGTAAATGCGAGATTTCAAAAAGCCTCAAAGGAAGAAGTCTGACGCCGTCAGATCTGGCGATCGCCAAAACGGGAGGATCACACGGCCCGGAAATTGGTGATTTAAAATCTCCATTGTTGCCCGAGCTGTGTGAGCGGTTGCTCTGTCCTGCTGAAACCAACAATGCTCGAGACTCAATTCAACAACTTGCGGCAAAAAAAAACTCATATAATATCTGTCTGTAGCACTCACAAGTTACGGTTACGGTGGTGCCGTCGGCGTCCTCAACAAAATAAGGACCAATCACTTTTTCAGTGGCTCTTCGTGGATTTTATGTGGATTCTCTGTGCCCCAGAAACGCAAAATTTTGTTTGTTCCATAACCACTTAAGTGGAAATGGGGTTCGTCGCTCATTTTGATATAGGATACAAGTTATCCTCTTCTTGCACCAGGTTTAGCAGAAAATGGAAGTAAGTTAACCTCACTTGACGGTCAGCAGGTAGCAATTGGTGAATGGTTTGCACTTTATAAGGGAACATCTTCAGGTCTTTCACCAAATTTCGACGCAACGAACGTCTGCTGGTACCAAATTGTGTGCATAGCTGTTTTGTCGATGTTTGTGCACTCTCTCGGACGTCCTCGGCCACAGCAGTGATATTCTCGGCCGAAGGAACAATACGGGGGCGGCCACTTCTTGCAACATCTCTAGTGGACCCAGTTTGCACGAAACGTCCAGCCAAACGCTTAATTATTCCCGCATATGGTGCAGGTCGACGAGGAAAACGATGACGAAATTCACGCTGCGTTAAAACAACAGACCGGAAATTGATCAAATAAGCAGTAACAATAATTCCGCGTTCTTCAGGTGTGTAGCGCTCCATTACTTGTTGTCAACTAATTCTCTACTTGTCTACAACATAAATGTCAAAGCACAATGACTTTTGATGCCATTTGTAAAAATTATAGCACATTCACATTATGACATTACTATTGCCCCACCTTGTAGTTGCTTTTTAAATGGATAAAAACCAACGCAGTTCAAATCAAATAATGTGGTATTTCAATACGCGGAATTTCAGTAGACTTTTCTAGTATTCATTCCGGGGCAAATTTTGATTTAAATTATTATTCGGAATATTAGTACTTAGGAGTGAAAAATTTGGGAACTATTAAGGTTCTATAACTTGTATATTATAAACATATCTACGTATGTAGATTCGTAATGATTCTAGACGGGGGAGTCTCATACTTTACACCCATAACTATTTTGAAGTCGGCATCGAAATGCATAGTAAGAATATGACAGCTCTCATGTTTCACCTTAGTGTCACATACATAGTTCGCTCACAATTTACCAAATGAATTGAAATAATGAAACGCTCAGTGCAATGAAGCATATGTATGTACATAAATAAGAAGAGCTGTGAAAACCACCTGTTGGGTCCGATTTTCTTTGCCATTTTTGATTACCCAGGGAAATTTTACGTAAGTCTGGTGAATATTCGCACAACAGATTAAATTTCTTCTTCGTCCCTGCAGTTTACTCGGAGCCCAGTAACGAAAATTGTATCTCTGCTACTAAGAGTAAGGTATATTTCGTATCCAAGATCTCTTGTTTACAGTGCTGATTGGAATCCTTGCAAAGAGGAGAGCTTGCCCAATAGAGAGAACGAATCCATTGCTTCCAGAATCTGCTTTGAATGACCTGAAGAAATTTTCGTTTCTTTTCCACTGTTCGAGGGATCCGCAAGCAATTGCTCCTCTCTCACTTTTAAGATCACCTCGTACGGTCTGCTGGCAGTTAGTGCCGACTTTGCCTCTTCTTAATTAGATGTAAGCATAGGTCTCGCTGAGGTGCCTGGTGAAGCTTATTATTAGCTGGTTTAATTCCTGTTTATCTATTTGTCAACCACCACTGGAATATGGTTGACTGTCCCTTAGTTTTCTTGTTAGCAGTGTGGGACTACTTCCGCACCAACCGTGCCTGCTGTAGGCAAGTTTGTAAAGAAACTTCGTGAGATTGGCATGCTAATTGAAGTTAGCCTCGTGTGCGTTCACTGTTTGGTATGGTTTGTGGAATGGCGTCATTATTGGCCCACATTCCTTCGAAGATGAAGATGGTAACAATGTTACGGTCAGAAATTAAGGAAATGAACATGGACGATCTCTGGTTCCAGCAAGACGGCGCTACGTAGCATGCAAGGCGTCCAACAATTGATATTTTTCACACTAAGTTCAATAATCGTATAATCATTCATTTTGTTGATGTCTCTTGGCGTCTGCGTAGCTGCGATTTATCGCCGTTTAGCTTTCTTATGTGGGGTGCCGTTACAGATCAATACAATACAATCCAGAAACGATTCAGGCACTTAAGCATAATTTTGATCAAGCTATTCGTGAAACATAGTCCCTAAACATAGAAAATGTACCTCAAAATTGAGATGACAGGATCGGCTAGTGCCAGTCGCGGCAACCATTTAAATAAAATTATTCTTCATAAATAATCGGAAAGTGTACTCTCTTCAATAAAGTAAAAGGCTTTGAAAAATATTAAATGGATTCTTTTTTATAGTAACTTTAAAAAGAAACCAACAGATGGCCTACACTTTAGTTTTGGCATTTCATGTGACCTACATACCAACATACCGATGTCGTTTCCTTTGATAATAATTTCGTATATTTGACGTTCATCAGCATACATAGCTACAATAAGTTTCCGACTTATTCAATTTTTACAAACCTTTCATTCAATGTCATCAGCCGATAAAATTGGAGATGCCTCACACTGGATAGACAATTAAAGAATAGGTCTGTCTGGTTTACTTCGATGAAAAACAATAATTCAAGGGATTTATAGGTCACACTGAAAACTTGTTATCCACCTGTTTGCCTGTAGAGAGTTCAGAAAGAATTCAATCTCAATACAAAAAGCTTACAGCCTGCTGTCTCTCTTAGACAAATTGAATATTCAATGAGATACACGTCTAATTTGGGTTATACCTGTTCTCGAAATTAGTGGTTACACATTTTCAACAAGTTATTCGAAAAAAAACGGCTGCAATTTAGATTCAGATATAAGACCACTCATTCCAAATTGGTCGGAATGTTTTCATCCTCTGACAAAAAATCGATGGAATATTACAAACCACAGTACAAATACTCTCCGACACTCACAAGTCTTTCGTGACACAGAAACCTTGGCCATTGCTCGTTTTAATTGCAATTAATTTCCCCCACTCACTGCCACTAAACAATGTGCTTATTGTGTATGAATGAATAGGTACCATTGATTTGTATCTTTATATCTAACTGCCAAATGGCATGTAACGTGCATTAGCATTACCAACCATCATGACCATTCTAAGTTCCGTTGATAGTGCCATATGACTGAAACGCCTTCCTTAATGATTTCTATAGTTTGGGTCGAACTTACTAAAAAAAAAAAAAAAGAAAAAATGAAATGCCTTCATGATTCATAAAAACCCAAAGGCCTATGACGATGGCTTGGTATGGTGGGAAAAAACGCAAATGGAATGAGTGGGCCTGTATACTCTACGAAACCCTACCTAAAAAAGAACTCCGACAAAAGATACAGAGGCGAGGAGAAAAAAAAAATAAAACAAGTTTTGTTTTCTCTTTCCAAATGTTTCTCGAACTAATATCCAAAATGAACAGAAAAAAAAGAAAGAAAAAGAAAAAACCGACACTTGCTGGAATTTGTTTACCAACAGAATGAATTTCAAGGTCAAGCGTGTCAAATAATTGCTAAGGAAAAACTCTTATGTTGGTGTATATTTAGATTTTAATCGTGTATCCAATTATTTCTCATAATTTGACAAACTGTGGTGTTATTCAATGCAATTTCCTGTCAACTACTTCACTTGATTCTTTCACTTGGACCGCCGAATGACTTAGCAACGTGCCCATGTAAAGAAATAACTGATTGGGCTATCAAGCCGGGAAAGAAAAACTGCAAGTCAGAGACACAGATACGAGTAAATTTAGATTGAGTACATTCTTGAAGGGACAACGCTAATAACAGTCAAGAGAGAGAGATATTTCTAGAATGATTGCTGTTTTTTATGTAAATACATTCAGTTATTGCTGTGTAATGCTGATTGTAGAAGTATAAATAAATCATTAACTGACAGTCGAACTTTATAGGAAACAACTGATTGGGTGAAATTGATTTTAGATAGGCGTAACTTTTTACAAACTTAGTCAAAGGCCTAGTTTACACCGCTGATATGGTATAGGACCAAGGCCAGGTATTGTATAGGTTATTCATTTTGAGCTTGGGATTTCACACCCTGCCATATAGCACCTGTCAAATTCATCTGTCACCCATAGTAACAGGTAGTTAGTTCTAGCATTTTACAACATGAATCGTTTGACCACCGATCAACGCATTAAAACTGTTGCATCTTACTACAAAAATAACAGATACGCCGATTGGGTGCTGGAAAATCAACAAGTTGACAATGTTTCGATGTTTGTGGCTTTGTAAACAAACAAAATTGCAGAATTTGGTGTTCTGAGAATCCGAATGTGATCGTTGAGAAACTACTGCGTCCGTGGTGACAATTTTGTGCGCTCTGTGGACCAACGGTGAATTCTCTGCGCTATGGTAAAATGACAACCAAATTTTTTAACCTGACGTTGAAAACGTTAATGTCAACAACATTTGGTTTTAACAGGAAAGGACTAAAAAAAAAAAGTTCCCCGACCATTTTCGAGATTTAGTGACATCAATTGGCCACCCAGATCGCGTGATTTGAATCCGTTAGATTCTTTTTTGTGGGATTATGCTAAAGATAGTTTCTATGCAAATAATCCCCAAACTTTGGAGCTCTTAAATACCAATATCCGTGAAGTTATGGCCTCAATACAGCCAAAAGTGTATCGAAAAGTCAACGAAAACTACCTCAAAAGAATCTCAGTTTGTAAAAACTCTTGCAGCGCCCATTTAACCAATGTATTCCATATATAATGGCGTAGTCGAAAATTTAAAACAGTGCAGGTTGGGTCGGTCCACAAATTTAGGTAACCTAGACCAGATTTTGGTATAGTCTGCAGCGTCACTCCGAAGTATTAGGTTTTCTAGCATGCGCTAGATGCCGCTTTTTCTTCAATAAATGTCAGAATATAATTTTAAAGTGCCACATTTCGTTGTCCCATCAAAATTTCCACTTGCGAAGTCCGCGTCTATTTTGCAGTGATAAAATATAGCTGAGATGAATAAAAATAAGTACAAAGGTTTCAATTGGACGGACTCTGAGATCTTCAGATGGCGGTTTTGAAGGCAACAATGAGATCTATGAAAGAATAGATGGTAATCAATGTATGGACTAAAGCCTGATATTGTATTGTTTGGTGTAAGCTCACACGACTTAGGCAAAATTTTAGTGCTGGTCCGGACCAAAATCGGCGGGAAATTGATTGGGATCATTTCGAAAATTAGGATTCTTACTTGTTATTTATTGTTGTAGAGTCTTTGGCTATGTACCTTAACAATTGCAAGTATTCCAAAAAAAGTTAGAAAATCTTACAAATAGGTTAATAGTGGCCAACGAAGGGCATGCTGTAGAATATAAATTCGTCTCAATATCGACATATGCTACATTAGCTATGCTCAACTATAAGCCGACTGAACATTCTTTACAGCATGTTCTAATTGATCTACACCAAGGGAGGATAAGCCGACTTGTGACATCACCGGATCAACTTCGCTCACTGGCCAAATAAGGACTTATTTGGTGTTTTACGCTAGCGTACTTTTCATATAAAAAATAAATGCGCTCAGTGAGTACTTTTATTCTATTTTTAGAGAATGTTTTTCGAGAGAGTATTCGAGTATTTGAAAGTCAAAATTTCTAAAATGGAAAAAAAAAATGTGAAAAGTTAAAAATAATTGAAATCTACAACGGTTTTCGTAATTTAAATTTGAAATTTCGAAAAATTAATTAAAAGGCCGAAGGCCAGAATGTAAATTCTGATTTCGCTTCAAATTGTGACCCCACAAATTCTAAATATGAAGTAAATCCATCCAGCAGTTTAGGCTATTGTCAGTGGTACAAACGAACTGACAGGCAGATGGACAGAAGAGACACACTTATTTTAGTTTCTCTATTATAAAGGGTGGGCGCTGTGGCTAAGTGATTAAATGCGCGATCACTGAACGGAAGATTCGAGGTTCGAATCCCAAAAAAAAACAAAAATAATTTTTTCTTACGGTCCCACCTTTCGCCAATGTCTAACAAACATCCGCGAGTAAAACTGTCAGGAAAAGCTTCTCTCAATCGAAAAAAAAACGTCCTTCAGAAACGGGATATAACTGCAGGTTCCTACTATTCATCTGCCATCATGAATGGATACGAGAAGCTAGGCCAGGTCATGTATGGGCTGTCAATATAATGTTGAGACATTGACATTAAACATGAAAAACGACCAAATGGACGCCATGGCTGGCCTTGCAGACTTTCTCCATTTTAATAAAATTGTTCATTACTTTTCGGCATAAATCCTGCGGTAGTTCGTAAATAATGCGTCAAATCCTTTAGTTCTGGAATCATTCACGTACACCTTCTGCTTCTCATATCATGGCGTGATATCGTCCGATCTTGTTGGCCAATTTTGGTTACCAAAACGAGAGATGGTGAACTTTAGTAATAAAGTTCACCATCTCTCGTTTTAGAAGGGCACGAAGCTTTTGGGCCCTTAGTAATTAACGAATTTAAGTTCTTGTTTTTCTTAAAGTCACTTCTAACACCAGATCTATAGTAATAAACACGAATGTCACTTGTAAAATGGAAAATAGTTTAGTTGCTTACCGTCTTCTAAGTCGGTTTTAAAGTGACAGTCAATAGTATTTTAATAAAAAATACAATTTGTCAAGTGCGAGTCGGGCCTCGCGTGGTTACTGTTCCGTACCGTTATTTTAAATGTATTTAATTAAAGTTTAGCTTTAATTTGATATGTCGCATGATGGGGTGTAAACTTTTTTTCTTTGTGTACAAGAATTTATCTGAGGGATGAATTTACATAGTTTCTGCTACTTTTTACTACTATTTGTACGAAATAAACTTTCTTAGTGGCTATCCCTCACACAATATTGTAGCATAATAATAACTACGCTCCTATGTCTATGCAGCAAATTCCGAAGTGACTTTCCATTCTGGCAGAATTTTGGTTCGAACTGTCCTTTCATTCGAGGTTCGTGTCTGGGACGAAGTCTCCACAGCTCATGTCAACGAAAGAGACGAATAATATCAGGGATAAAAGGGAATTATAACTGCAAGAATTATTTCTCTTGTTCCAGTGGTCGAAGAATTTGCTAGAAGTTTCTGGCTATCAGAAACTTCTGCTATATAAGGACAGATGGCGATCAAAAAAGACACAGTTGGTTTAGAAGCGTGGCGAAGAGATTGGAAAAGTGATAATGGGCGAAGTTGTAATTTGGTGATGTAACAGTGTGGCTCTGTTATGAAATTCGTGGTGCAATATGAGGATTGCGTGTTAAAAGAAAATCAAAGGCGTGCGTCTTTACCAAAAACTAAAATTGAATTCTTTATTACGTAGTAATATGACATAGTAAAATACACAGAAACCAATGGTGCCTAATGGCAAGAAAAAAAGGAGAAAAATAATCGACAGGTAGATGTCGTTGCGCTCACACGACCCCTTCTTGTAAAATTGACTCCTGGCAATTTACCTCTCATAGTCTTGGAGCCATCTTGGTGGTTTTCGGGAGCGAACCGGTGCTGTATCCTTCCGGTCGACGATTTCCTCAATGTCTTCTTCTTTGTCACTATCTTCCATTTGATATACTGATGACCCATCACTCGTAGAATATTGTTCAGTTGGCAACTCTTCCTCATCGCCGGTATTTGTCTCAATGATGTTTCGTTTATGAACTGGCGGTCGCTCCATGAATAGCGGTAGGGCTTTCTGCGAACTGGTATATCATCTATTGTACGTAAGGAATGTTGATCTATGGTGCAGTATCCTAAAATCTCGTTGTCTGTCGAGAAGGCTTGTAAATTGTTGCTGACTATTTCTCGAAATTTTTGAATTTGTGTTGGAGATATAGATTTCGGAAATGTTGAGATTTGATGTTCGACTTCTTTTAGAATACATGGTGGTATAGACTGGCTTTGTTTTAATATGCAGGAATTTATATTTGTGTGTGTGGTGTAGCCTGAGTTCGTATTTTGTTTTAATTGGACATCTCCGTTCGTTTCGACAGTTATGGTGATGTTATTGGCCTTTCTCCAATCGCTGCCGAGTATCAGTGGTATTGGTGCATTCTTTACCACCGCTACAGGACCAAATGTGCAACATATGTCGCCTACTGCAACGAATAGGTCAATTTGTCCTACAGGTCTACACTCATTGTCAATGGAAGTTATTGCTGAGCCTTCGTATTTTTGAACTGCATAATCAGGTGGTATAGAACGACGATCGATTACTGACTGTTCAGCACCGCTATCGATAAGAGTGGAAATAGGTTTTCCATCGAATGCATAGGCATCTACGATGGGTAAGCCTCGATCACCACCTTTTGACTTCAATGCGCAGTTTGCTTGTTTTGGAGATGGTTTATTTGGGCAGTTGCTCAGTGAATGACCAGTTCTATTGCATGTGTAACAGGGTATTGGACATTGCGAAACGGGGTGTTGACCTTTTTTACAGCGTGGGCATACATAAGTATTTATTTTTGTATTTTCTGTGTATGCTGGTTTCTTGAAATTATTGTCTGTAAAGGACTGTGGCGTTCTAGTGTTGCGATACATTGTTGTTGTGTTGTGGAACTGTTTGCTGGTGTGTTTTGTGTCATCGTCAAGTTTTTGCCCCAGTTCGAATAGTTCGGTTATGGTCGAAGGTGTGCCAATGCGTAGAATACGGCGGTCTGTATTGTCAGCAACACCCTCGAGTAAATACGCAATTTGATCTTCCGTAGGAATATTTACATTCTTTGGGGGCTTAGAAATAATATCTAACTTACTGCTGAAGTACTGGATTATAGATTCGTTCGGCCGTTGGATACGTGCATTTACTCTGTCATTCCATTCGCGTAATGTTGGTGTCTTTATGAATCGTTTCCTGAATGAATTGAGCCATATATTCCAGTCGTCCCTTGAATCGCCTTCGAAGTTCTGCCAGTTTCTTGCAATGCCCGTTAATTTGCTGGTGCAGAATACTAATTTAACCTCGTCACTCCATCCGTTTATTTTTGCGGCTTTTTCGATGGATTTTATGAATTGCTCGGTGGAGTTGCTATCTTCCCCGTTGCATTCCAAAATCGTTTGCGTCATGTCTGGGTTGATGACGACAGTCTGAATAACTGCTGGACAAGTCCCTACCGAACTAGAAGTACCTGCTGATGGTTCGATTTTCCTTGCTTTAAGGGTAGATAGGATTTTATTGTGTTTGATTATGATTTGAATTAACTCATCTTTTGTTGTTGCTGTTGTTTCCAGTCCTCTTGATTTGACTTCTGTTTGGAGTGCATCCTTCGTGAACTGGTTCAGAATTTCTGCGTCGATGGTCGTTTCTAAGAGTTGCTGGACGAGAGACATTTTGTTGTCGGGTGTTGGTTGTTTCTTTATTGTATGTAGGTTGAGATACCGGCTGCGCCATGTAACAGTGTGGCTCTGTTATGAAATTCGTGGTGCAATATGAGGATTGCGTGTTAAAAGAAAATCAAAGGCGTGCGTCTTTACCAAAAACTAAAATTGAATTCTTTATTACGTAGTAATATGACATAGTAAAATACACAGAAACCAATGGTGCCTAATGGCAAGAAAAAAAGGAGAAAAATAATCGACAGGTAGATGTCGTTGCGCTCACAGGTGATAAATTGAAAGTGGAGAGTAAACAAGAAAAAGTAATTAGAGATAAACTGATAAAAGATAAACTGATTTGAGAGGAAAGAGACCTTGTAAGAAAAGAATTTGCGAAGAATAGTATAGTGTGAACTTGAATTGTTCTATAGACTAGAAAATAAAGAAATAAATTTCACAGAATATCGTTTTATCTACTCGAGCCGTAGCTGGCATGTTACAATATTAAAAACAATTTCATTTTGGACTAAACAATAACAATATTGGACTCCGTAGAATCACAAAACATGCTTATTTTCAATAGCATCCGAACAAATCACTCATCTGTAAAGTTTACAAGTGAAATTACCAAATCAAAACTTCATCCCACTCGAACACATTCACAAGACCCCACTGGCTAACAAAAAAAAATCCGTACGCTGACGTGTACATTGAGCCCCTATTGCCATACAAGAGTAAGCGAGTACACTAAACACCAAGAAGGGGGCACATCTGGCAATTCATATCTCTCTAAACCACTAGAGAAAACAGCTCCAATACAAATATCTAATCTATGCACGCCAAGCACATTCCTGCATCGCCCCCCCTTGAATCCACCATCAACAGATGCCAAATCCACCGGCCGGTTATCGTCATCGTCCACTCCTCTGACCCCCTGGATCCACTGTCATCTCTTGGCATTCACCGTGAATCATGACGGCGAACGCCAAGCGAAAGCTTTTTCGTTTATAAGGCAACACCACACTGCATCGGCGTTTAGTTGAAGTTGATTCTTCGTAGCTGAATATTTAGTTCCAATCTAGACGGTAAGTGACGTCACTCAGACAAAAATTTGTGTTTAACTGTGCTCCAACTACCCAGCATAACAGTGAAATAAAAGTGAAAAAATGAATGTAAAAAATTACGCAATAAAGAAAAAAACAGAAAGTAAATCTACCCAAACGCGAAAGACCCATTAAAAGTTTTTTAGATACAAAAAAAAAAAAACGAAAAAGATACTTTTATTCATGCTGTGGGCTAGTTAGGGAACTTTCCATTAAGTTCAGTTATGACATGAGTGCATCTATTTGTGGACCAAAAATACTCATATTTCCCTATACAGTGCAAACTAATCAAATCCGTTTCTCTCTGATTCTAGAACCAAAAGACAAATAACAAAAAAAAAAACATGGATTTCTACTACTTGCCCGGATCTGCTCCTTGCCGCTCGGTCTTGATGACCGCTAAGGCTGTTGGCGTTGAACTTAACAAAAAAGTGTTGGACTTGATGGCTGGTGAACATCTGAAACCAGAATTCTTGAAGGTAAACTATACAGTTGCGATCCTCATCCGACGCTGAGTGTTAACTGAATATTTTTTTTTTTGTGCATAGATCAACCCACAACACACCATTCCAACCCTGGTGGATAATGGCTTCGCTCTCTGGGAATCCCGCGCCATCATGATCTACCTGGTCGAGAAGTACGGCAAGACCGATTCGTTGTACCCCAAGTGCCCCAAGAAGCGTGCCGTTATCAACCAGCGTCTGTTCTTCGACATGGGAACACTGTACCAGCGTTTCGCCGACTACTACTACCCACAGATCTTTGCCAAGGCACCCGCTAATCCAGATAACTTTAAGAAGATGGAAGATGCTTTCGGTTTCTTGAATACTTTCCTCGACGGTCAACAATACGCTGCCGGTGACACCCTCACCTTGGCCGATATCGCTTTGGTTGCCACCGTTTCCACCTACGATGTTGCCAGTTTCGACATCAGCAAGTATCCCAATGTCGCCAAGTGGTACAAACTTGTCCAGGGAGTCACACCCGGCTATGACATCAACCAGAAGGGACTCGAAGAGTTCAAAAAATATTTTAATTAGATTTAAGTTCATAATTTATTTAGCGACTTGATGTTGTTTTCGAAGAAAAAGACCAGGTGCTCCACTGAATGTCAATGTATTTATTTTAAAATGCATTTAACAGTTTGTATAAAAAAATAAAAAAAAAAAAGATACACTTAACTACAGATGCATTCTTAATGTCTACAGCAGCTACACTTAGTAATACCATGGATTGCTTAAAAGTATGCTCCGCGCCCCCCTCACTAATAGATAGAGTCACTTTTTCGAAAAGATAGTTCCAAATTGTGCAGCCGCTGTTCAAGGTCTGTCATGGAATTTCTCAGATTATGACCCCTAGGTCTTAGCGAGACTCTTGGAGAGTTCTGCATTAGGTCGTCTTTCACACCGGAGAATGAGTGCCGTATCCGTCCGTGATGGAATTTTGTATTCTGATAGCTGTGCCTATGAAGCTCACATAGTTTTGGTATAGGTGGCGCTGAGTGCAAACTGCAAGCTGGAGTCGATGTAACTTCTTCGTTTTTCAGGGAATCCTCGTAGCTGTCGCTGTAAATGAGAGAGATTTCAAAGGAAGAGGTAGTTTCAGCTCATTAGGCACTGGAATTTAACAACAAATATACGAGCATCTTTATCAAACCGGTTAACCGATAAATATCTGACGTATTTTCAGTGCGTAATGAGCTTTGACATTGATTTTGTGTGACGCTAACTAACCTGCTGTCGTTGGCGGCGGCATAGCATACACCGGATTCGGTGTGTGGAAATTTTCGAATGTCGGAGACACTCTGTCGCCTTTGTAGGACCTTGAGAATATCTGAGGGGGTTTCACTGCGTTCACGATGACTCAGAAAATCGACGCCAGAGTCTTGACCACTCGAGTGATGTGAATGCCTTGTTGTGTCGTATTGTTGGGTGCTGAAAAGTGGAAAGTTAGTACAAGGCTTTTCGTTAACAACCATGCGTGACGAGTTTTTAGGTGCACTGGAAAGTTTAGAGATAATAACTATGTGTATGTGGTATGTGGCATGTGGTCAATTGTATTGTATGTAGGTATAATTGGATCACAGAACATGGTCGTTTTGACATCCATTTGGTTCAAAAGTTCGTCCCTTCGGTATTGTAAAAATCCTCGACTTTAGTCTTCTCCATGGAGACCCACTGCAAATGACTGATCACGGTCTCATTGAATATAGCGTCAGCTTAGATTGCCAAGATTGAACGCAACCCTGCGCAATAGTCATTAAGCTCAGAGACAAAACACATCAGTTAATGGTGGTGTGAACTATTGGATCGCGTTAATGGGTAGAAGTCCAGTTCTAACGACCCTCTGTGGGTGCCCTAAAAAGCCTGCAATGAGTAGTGCCTTATCCCGTGTGAACAAAATTGCATGTCGTCATCAACAGGAAAGCTACAATACGTGTCAAATGGATAGTCCGATGCCCTTTCTCCTTAAAAAAGTGGGGGTAACGTTGGGAATTTTTAAAACATTCAATTAAATCTTTTTATTCAGAATATTTCTGCCATTTTTGAGAGTAAAACTGTCGTTATGACTTTTTTCTTAGCAGAAAGTGGGCGTGACTGACAAAATTTGTAAATGAAATTCAAGGATACTGATGAGATAACCTCAAAAAGATTTAACCTTCACCCTAAATAGCTTTGAAATACAATATATTTGTTTTTTTTTTTTAATGAAACAAAAAATGGGTGTGGCTATGTACAATGTATGGACAAAATGTAGAGAACAGAAGCATCTACTTATTTTTTAAGAGCAATATTTTTCAGAAATTTTTTTGAAAATTGAACTATCTGTGGGCGGATTTTAAGAAAATTTACACTTGAACTCCTTCGGATCAAAATTTAAGGCCGCAACTGGTGACATATGGACGGACGCAAGGGCGGATGCAGGATTTATTTCTGGGAGGGGCACAAAAACTTGATAGGTAAAGAGTGTACCCCATAGTATTCTAATTGCAAGTGTTTTTCGACTCTTGTTTTAACTGAATCGTGTCTGGGGGGGGCGTGCCCCTGTGCCCACCCCCTGGATCCGCCCTTGGACGGACGGACGTACGGGCGGACACTCAAGGCTACTTTTGGGGGTTTATCGATATTATTTCTCTATGTTATAATCTATATGTTAAGATTAATATACCCAGTGGGATAGGCGATAAAAACAAAGTAAGATTAGACCAGCCCTTGAGGGTGTAGTTAACGAACAATTGATCAGATGGTGTCTTGAAAGTGAATCTACTGGCTTTGTAAGAGCTGATGAGTGATAGTGAATAGTCAGATGGGACCCTCAATGTTAAATACGGCCCAAAATGAATAAAACAAGCACATATGGATTGTCCGCTACCGCTTACATGTTCTCCCTTATGGTTCTACGAAAATATGCCAAATGCATTGGCTGCCATCAGACTAAGCATTTCAAGGAGCAACGCACAGAAGTACAATGGAATGGGTGCAATATGATAAGACAAGGCCATCTTGGCACATGCAGGGTTAATCATATGGCCGTGAGCTATGGCGACTTTTTGTTTTATACCATTCTTTGTAACACAATTTGTAACATAATGATTGAAAGATAGTAGTATATACTCGTATGTATATAAATAGTTAGTACCACCAGCAGAATGAATTGAACTATGACTGTCCGTCCGTCCATCCCTCGGTCTGAATATCGTGACTTGTTGTGCCTTAAATTCTGTGCTAGGATGATGAAATTTCAAAAAAATTAAGCAATACAATTTGAAATCGACTCACAGACACGCCCCCTTTTTCGGAAAATATCGTTTTTTTCATTATTTTAACTAGAAACTGGAAAATATTTGCTTCTTCAAATATATAGATATTGACTTTCTCTACAATTCGTCCATACATTGTAAAAGGCCACGCCCACTTTTAGACACTTCTTTTTTAACAGAATACCTTATTTTGCTTTTTGAAAACTATTTACGATGACGGAAGTGTTATTGTGAATTTCTTACTCTGAATTTTAACTATAAATGATAAAAGCCACGCCCACTTCCTTGTAAGAGAGTGCTAACATAAGATTTTGTGATAAAATCTACTAAAAATCGCGGATATGTTCTCTGATGAAAAAGATATCCTTGCATTTGAACAAAGCTACGGATACGAACAAAGCTCGTACGATACGTTTCAGGGGGATTGTAATTTTTCTGTCTGTTTTTTTTTTTTTTTTTTTTTTAAATGCATTGCAACAAGCTGAACTGTTTTGGATCTCACTCCTTTTCATGACTGAATAGTTAAAGATTTTTACCTACGGGCTATTAGATTGGTGGTCGGCGTTGAGTAAAAACTGTAGATAAGAGCTCTACAATCTCGTCCGACAGACTATCTAACCATGCTTCTGCATCTCTTACTTCTAGACCTAAATACATATTGAAAATTTCATACTATGGATCGCAATTAGACTCAAAGAATATTTGTATAATATATATCATCTTGAACCTGAAACCAATTGAATTAGTTGCCTTTCCAATAGTATTTTGTATCCAAACTGAATTTAAAGAAAGCTTATGCTCAACTAAAGCCGTCTTGAAAAACGGTAGGCTGGTGAAAGATTACGACGAAGTAATTTACACCGACCAAAAAATGTTCAAAAATGGACTGCGAGGTCGGTGCGTTTGTTTTTCCAAGAACTCTGCATATTTCAAAGTCTTATACAGGTCACAGTGATATTGATGGAAACGAGCGGTTTGACGAATTTGTCAGTCTAGGCTCAACTCTTAAAAGTTCACTCGGAGAAATAGTCAACATTTCATTGGGAGCTGTTAAGGGGAATATACATATGTACTTTCATACTTTCTTTGGATGGCCAACATCAAGTGAAGCAGGCTAACTATTTCCTGCTTGGAACGATATGGCTAACTAACATACATGCCAAGAAAAAATAAATTTGAAGTTGTAGACTGCAGGAACCGCTTAAAATAAAAACTTAAACTTTGGTAACGTATCTAAGAATGTTAAATATGTACACAGCCACAGTTACTTGGAGCCGAATTAAAGATGGAATAAAAATCACCCAATATCTTTTGTGTAGAAAAAGGTGCAGGTGCAGGTGCAGATGTTGCTTAAACATTTTAACCGAGATTCGTAGAATTAAGACAGCTTTTGCTCTATTCTAAAACAATCTGGTTTTACATAAACTCCATGCCATTCTAAGAGTCTATTCAATCTAAAATCTGATTTCGTTGAAGGTTTTATAAATTTTGATGAAATCCCCCGAAACTCTTCAAATTGTTGCACTCTTCAGTGTTTTACAGTCAACAGGTGTTACAATTCAATATACGGAGATACGAGTACTATGTTGAGTATGGCCTTGGCCCCAAGGCATACTAATGGTATAAAAATGATCAGTTTTTTCTGCAAGAAAACTAATTTGCGTACAGACAAATTCTTTATAAATAAATGGACAAAAGCTTTTAAGTTCAAAAAAAAAATACATCTACGGATACTTAACAAGTCATAAAATTTAGATTGATTAGATTTATATGCCACATGCGATGGAAAACTAAATACAATACAGCGATATGTAATACCTATACGTACGTACTTATTTAGTTTCTATTTCGTGTTCGTTTTCATTACTCGTATAGGTAATGTTTTCCAATTCGCATGACCATTTTGACAATCAGAAACAATTCCTAATAATTTGAAAATGAAACAGTCTGCGATAAATATTGCTAGAAATATGTTTTCCTTTCTAAGGTTTCTTCACAGAAAATGTATAATTATCAATTTCTACGGATGGAATGGTATTCTACGAAATGCCTACTAATGGATTCAAAACAAATTTCAGTGACTTAGAGAATTTACTCTTATATGGAAATAGGTAGACATTGCTGACTCATAGATTAATAACTGCTTCCTAGTATAAGAGGAATATACCTATCATTTTATCTGAAAATCTAACAAATTGTTTGTCTTCAATTTAAAAATTTACAAAGATCTTTCCGTCAGGTTAGGTCAAAACAAACGTTTTTAGTTTCATGTCTGTCTGTGTCCTTCGTCTCTTAATTCAAGAACAAATACATTTCAACAGAATTTGGTTTCAAGGTCCGCTATGTACCTATAGATGGCTCCACCTGACCTAAGATCAGGAGGTCTAGCCGAACACCAGTATGGCTTTCGTCCACTATAGATGCATTTAAGGTGGTAGTTGACACTGCACAGAAAGCCATAGAGGGCCGAAGATGGAAAAGAGGCTCAAAAAAGTACTGCTCCGTCATAACATTAGACATCAAAAATGCATTCAATTCCGCAAACTGGGAACATATTTTGGCTGCTCTAAGGAACAAGAGAGTTCCACAATAAGAAATATAATAATGGATTATTTTAGGCAGCGGATCCCATTGTATAATGCAGATAAAGGTGTGAAGAAACACATAGTCATGGGTGGGGTGCCACAGGGTTCGGTCTTAGGGCCGCCATTGTGGAATATTATGTATGATGACATTCTTCGATTATCAATACCAGAAGAAGCAAAAATCGTAGGAGAGAAAGTTGATTTGAAGATTTTTAAGAACACCTCCTCATTTTTAGATGGAACTACTACCGTTAAATCTACCGTTTTAATTTACGAGCCAAATTTCATCAAAATCTGTTCAGACATTCGTAAGTTTAAAGGCCAATAAATGTATTTACAATCAAAATATTCGTACACCACCCAACAGCATACCCGCACTTCATCCAATTTCGAAATCGAAATTTGTATCATAAAGGGTGGTTAAATTTTAAGGGCCGATGTTGAATGTGACCCACACCTAAACGTCAAGTTTTTTTCTGCATTTCATTTGACATTTCTCAATTTCAGACTAACTCAATTTGAACCATGGAAAGATACACAATCGAGCAACGCGTTAAAGTTATTCAGGATTATTATGAAAATGGGCGTTCAAATCAAAATGCGTATCGTGCATTTCGTGATTCTTTCGGTCAATTTAATCGTCCAAATGTGCGTACAATCGGAAAAATCGTGCAAAAATTTGTGCAAACCGGGTCTGTAGGAGATGTGAAAACACCAGTGCATGCTCGTACAGCTCATACTGCAGAAAATATTGCTGCTGTTCGCGATAGTGTGGCTGA
Organism: Pocota personata; assembly: GCA_963082735.1. Lineage (NCBI taxonomy): Eukaryota > Metazoa > Arthropoda > Insecta > Diptera > Syrphidae > Pocota > Pocota personata. Next base: position 271,705,007 of record OY720429.1, read on the forward strand.
AGAGCCGTCCACCTCAACTCGTCGTCGTGCCCAACAATTGCACCTCTCACGCTCGTCGTTGATGAACATTATGCATAAAGACTTGCATTTACGCGCTTACAAGGTACAATTGACTCAAGAACTAAAGCCTCTTGACCATTTCAAGCGTCGTCAATGGTCACAATGGTGGCAAGAAATGGCAACAGTGGATGATCAATTTTCGAAGAAAATCATCTTCAGTGATGAGGCACATTTTCACCTCAGTGGATTCGTCAATAAGCAGAATTGCCACATTTGGGCGAATGATAATCCAAGAGTGATTGTCGAAAAACCAATGCACCCACAAAGAGTGACTGTTTGGTGCGGTTTATGGGCTGGCGGCATCATCGGGCTGTATTTTTTCCAAAATGAGGCCAGTCAGGCAGTTACTGTGAATGGTGTTCGCTATCGTGAGATGATAACGAACTTTTTATGGCCCGAATTGGAAGATATGGATGTGGACGATATGTGGTTTCAACAGGATGGTGCCACTTGTCACACAGCTAACGAAACAATGGCTCTTTTGCGCGACAAATTCAATGGCCGTGTTATCTCACGTGGTGGCGATGTCAATTGGCCGCCAAGATCATGTGATTTGACACCGTTGGACTTCTTTCTTTGGGGTTATTTGAAAGAAAAGGTGTACGTCGATAAGCCAGCAACAATTCAAGAGCTAAAGGATGAGATAATTCGGCACATTAACGGCATAGAACCTCAATTATGCCTCAGCGTCATCGAAAATTTGGACCATCGGGTGGAGGTGTGCCGCCGAGGTCTCGGCGGCCATTTGGCCGATATTTTGTTCAATACATAATTGAACCATACCAATATTATCATAATAAAAAGAAATGACAGTAATTTCCTAAATAATTTGTGTTTTATTCAAAATCAACATCGGCCCTTAAAACTTAACCACCCTTTATATATACCGATGTATGTACATACGAATGTACTGAACATATCAAGGGGTACACACAACTCAAGTTTCACTAAAATTTCTTCAGAGAGCAAGCCGCGTTATAACAAATATGCAGGTATGCATGGAACAAAAAGTGTTATTTTGATTTGACCCTTACAAATACCATAATACAGTTAAATTACGCCATCCGTCTGTCTGTCCGTCAGTTTGTCTACATATCACCAGTTTCTGGGCCTTACATTTTCAGCTAGGGACATGAAATTTTTTATACAAACTTTTTAGAATCCGAAGCAACACGAATGTACCCTTTTTTGAAACCCGGCCACAGACACGTGCAATTTTCAAAAAATGTCATTTTTATCAATATTTTTGCTAGAAACAGAAAAATATTTTCTGGATAGTATGTAGACGTTGGCTGTCTCTATATATTTCGTCCATACATTGTCCATTTCGAAGGTATTTATTGTGATTGTTAAGTCTTATTCTGAATCCGTGAACATCGGTAACAAATTTTGGCAACCACGCCCACTTCCTGCTAAGAGGAAGTCGTAACGGGTAGCTCAGTTGGTGGAGCATCGGTTTCTAAAACCAAGTCTATCGCAGGTTCAGTCCCTACCTATGTTTTCCTTGTGCAATTTTTCAACAAATCATTCTATCATTCGAGAAAGTCGCAACAACAATGAATTGAAAGAACTCCATTGCAATTGTTTTAAAATTTTCTCAACGCCACGCCCACTTTATTACGGGTGGATTAGAAGGGATACGATCTGTTCCAAACGGATTGTAACTTCCCTGTATGTATTTGCTACAATCTTCTCTCAAAAGAGACGAACCTACTCGTATACGCCCCGAGGTGCTAATCTGGAGATTAAAAGTCGACATATGACTCCGAGAGCTAAGTCCAAAGTTTACTAATTCTGCAGGAAAATGAACTTTGATAGAGAGAAACGTTAGTGCGGTTACCAAGTATGCGCATAAAGGTGACGTGCACTAGGGGCTTATCTAGTAGAACGCCCAAATGACTCATTTCTAGGAATCATCAATTGATACCTTCGGAACATCTGCTAAGGTAGTAGATATCTGTAATATCGACATATATTTTGGAGATTGGATGTTAGTGCAGGATCTTCCAATAAGCGAACTGCTCGTCTATGTATGCTGTCGAGCAAATGGTGAAAAATGGTTGACGCTGAACTTCAAACCTGCGAACAAGCCCCAGTCTAACTTGTACTGAAAAAGGATGTAAAGTAAAAGTTGAAATTTGTTTCTTCAGATTTAATAGAAACGCAATTTCTATCGAAATTCAATTCAATCTTTAAATCCTTCATGTACCTATAATAGATACTCATTCATACCTCAAAATTTTTTTTTTTTATTCACAAAGTTTGTCTGATCCGGTGGTAGTACAAGTGCATACCATGTTTTATGTCAAGAGCCGAAGTAAAAGTACACTTATTTGCTAAGTACATCATCCATTGTGCGCAAGTTGTCCGTATATAATGAAAGGTTAAAACATAAGTCAACGGAAGTTGGTCGCTAAAGTGTTAAGTATAAAATATGCTAAAGGTAAATTAAAATACCTACTACACCTTGTACAAATGCAATAAAAGTTGATGAAGATAAAAGAAAACACAGAACAATAATTATAAGATCAGATTGCACATAAAAAAAAAAAAAAAACTCACTTATCACCACATCCGGATCGAGAAAGTGAAACCCTACCAACTTTTACGGCTAATTCTGTCTTCCCTCAAGCTCATTATTTCGTCTTGCACAATCAATAATTTCCCTGTAATTAACCCCCAACCATTAAAACGTGTTTCTTTTCCCTGACATCTACTGAAACTTTAATTACCCAAATGACCTAAAACTGTCAGGTGCAACGGTTGAGTCTGAGTATGTTATTCATAGTTCGACATTACCATGTCAACCTCCATGTCACACCTAAAGAAGACCCCAACAGAGGCTATCCGTCCCCATACTCACATGCTATTACCCGCCTGGAAGGTGCTGTACTTCATCACATATGGCAAAGACTCGTGCTCCGCTGCTGACCGGTTGGCTTTGATGATCGACTTGGGCAACGGGACATCAATGTACTCCCTGGGACGCATACTGCTCAATGGAGCGGGAAAGAACAAGAAAAAGATACTTTAGAGAAAAAGAATTTACCTAATTCCAGCTACGGTTAGACCAGATGAAAGAATACAAACTCGTTGGTCAGAATGGTTGCCTTCTTGTGAAAGATATCCGGTTTCTGCAGCGTGTTGGATGAATGCGTCGAGCACATCGACTCTGGGCTGCTTATGGTCTTCCGTATTGTCTTGCCGCCATTGCCACCGCTTCCACCGCCACCATTAGCATCGTTCAGCCGTGTTATCGTATACGTTAGACCTGTTTCCGACGATGGAAACTCTTGTTCCGTCCATCTGACATGAGAATAAAAATGAGCATAGAGGAATATCAAGGGGAACACTATATAGGGCTAGAGTTGGGCGGGGTATACACAAGTTGTTAGTCAACTGGATCGTTATTGTTACTAGTAGTACTGTGTTCCAAGAATCAAGTTTAATTATAGTTTACAGTTATTTTAAAATGTCCATCATGGTTATGTATGAGTGCAAATATAAGAATGAGAATAGGTAGGGTAAGATACCATCAAAGAGGTGGGCTCAGCGGGGAGCAAATTGAAACTACATGTTTGTGTGTTTTTTTACTGTGCACCGTGCAATTTATTGTATCTCAAAGTATACCTGGTGACCAAACTCTAACACTATCAGTCTTAATGGGTAGATATGTATTTTTTTTTTTTTTATATTTTTTGTTTAAGAATAAATGATGGCGATTACCGTTTTTGTCGAATGCACACAAGGCATAGGGCAGTGGTGCAAGCTCCGGCCAAAATAAGAATCGCCAAAATCAGAGAAACTATTTCAGTGCCGCCCATAATGGACACCGATTTGCCTGACGATCGTATCGCTCCAAACTCAGATACTTCGATGATGCGAGGTGCAGCGATGGAAGAGAAATTCTCGGCATGCAGTAAACTTAGTGATCTATAAAAATAAAATAAATTAGAATGAGTTTTAGGAAAATTCTTGGTGTGGATACCTGTGTAGAGTCTCCATGTCAACGACGGCATTAGTTCGCAGGTCAACAGCATAAATGTATGCATCCGTCCTAAGAAAGATAGTTTATATAGTAAGATGACTTAAGACATAATAATGGGTTGATTAAAATAACAAAGCCTCAGTAGCCTTAGGCATCGACATGGCATGAAAAGATTGTTGAAAAAAGAGACAGTAGTCTGGGTGGAGGTTGGTTGGGATTACAAAACACATCGTATCGGATTGGGAGCTGCTGAAAGTATTTCATAATTATTCAGATTCTCTTTGATATGAAATGAAAATTAATAACTTGCTTAAGGATGATTTGTGACGACGTCGAGGCTGTGATGAAGGGTGTTGCCTCAAATATGGAGTGTTGCTCTGAATTCCAAATTTGAAGATGTTAATCAGCGTTTGAATATTTAAGGGGAATGAGAACCTGGGGAGATGTTGATTTATCGGAGCAAAAGGTTGACATAGTGCAGAGGTGCAAAGAACAGTTATATGAAGACTAGAAGAGCATTAGAATGGAATTCACAGTTGAATCCGGTGGGAAAATATTTGCTTGACAAGTGCAGAAGACGAATGCAGGAGGTTCGATGAACTCCAAACTGATACCGGTGGGAAATGTTTTGTGAATTTAGAGAACGAAACGAGAGTGTGAAATTAGCTTTTTTTCCGGTCAGAGATGAATCCCTTCTAGTGTGAATCTCATTCACTAATCTGATGATTTTAGTCCATTCCTATGTGCATTTGAGAATGCAAAAGCTTTTGGTTTCACACCATTATCTATAGACATTCAAGAAGACGAGAAACACGCTGATCAAGAGGAAAGAAAGAATCCGCAACCAGCTGTCCTTGAACGAGTACCTCAGGCTATGTGATATACAAGTGACCAAGGAACAACATAACAGGTTTAAAGATATTTAACAACTTTATCTTAGTAAAAACAAAAAAAAGTACTTACGCTGGTTCCTCTCCACCCTCGTGCGGTTCCAACAGCCTGATCTTCACATCCATTTGTGTTGCTTCGCTTAAGCCCATTGTCAGCATCTCGAGTTGTCGCTCAACCTCTACCGGCTTCCCAGAGATCACCAACCGCACTTGTTTACTCTCATCCAGGACATAAACAAACACATTCGCTATACTACTTCGTCCGTCATCAGCTCCCTGTCGATCAGTTGCCTTCACATCAAATCCATATACCCTTTGATCCATTCCAACTGAATTCAGCACACGTATCTTTCCCGTTACTTCATCGATACCAAATATCCTTGATGGTTCATTCAATAGCCGATAACGAACCTCTGCATTTACCCCCGTGTCCCTGTCCAACGCCTCCACTTTCGTCACTGGATATCCAAAGTTGGCATTGTTAGGTAAAACAGCCACAATTGGTCGACCACTTCCCCTGAACTTTGGCGTATTGTCATTGTCATCCAAGATGCAGATCACCACCCTCACTTCGTTGAAGTTTAAATCCTCCACACGCTCGTCTACAACTGGATACGTTAACTTGGCATAGTTGCGGCCTTCTCGAGATATCTTCTCAGCACGAATCTTTAACCGATATCTGTCTTGGATTTCGCGGTCAAACGATTTACTAGCGTACACTGTCCCAGTTTTTCCATCGATTTCGAAGAAGTGGTGGTCAGACGAGTCTAGATCTGGTGCCAGGATCCATCGGTATGAGTCAGGCCGGTGACTGGTGGTTAGATTTATCGTGATGATCTCGAGGGGAGCTGCATTATTTTCGAGGAGTTCAACTTCGTAGTACTTGTGTGGAAAGAGATTTTCGGTTGACTCCTCTTCTGGCTCCTCCTCGGGCTCTATAATGTGTCCCTGAAGGTTGACTAGCAGCAAAGCGATAGCTGACTGTGAAGGACTTCCCAAATCCGATGCAATCACAGTCATATTCAGATGTTCATAGTCATTGTACCGATTAAAGTCGCCAACAGTAGTTACCACACCATCTCTGGAGTCAATTTGGAACAACGAAGGCATCACTTTGTGGAGGAGAGAGAATAGGACTAAGCCATTGCCATTATCAGTGTTATCCTTGTCCACGGCATTGATTTGCTTCACAAAGGTGCCTGGCAGAGTGTTTCGATCGAGAAAAGCTCTGTAAAGAGGTATTTGAGCCTCACCCTCCAAGTGATAGAGTTCAGGGGCTACCAAGTCGTCATAACCAATGAATTCTGGGGCGTTGTCATTCACATCGAGTATATTAACTTCCACTTCCACTGAGCTCGACATGCGAGAGGAATCCTCAGCATTATCCGTCGCAATAACATAGAAGTCGTACTTGGCCACTTGTTCCCGGTCTAGGTGGCCATCAATCTTGAGAACCCCGGAGATTGGTGAAATTGTGAATGGGATGTCATCATCGCCCTCGATGGTGTAAGTTATGTTCGCGTTTTGTCCATAGTCCATGTCATTGGCATCAATTCTATCGACGGAATGATGGACATACTCCCCTTCCGGTATGTCAAAGGAATACCAAGACTTTTTGAACACCGGAGCGTGGTTATTCACATCGACGATGGTGAATCGAATGCAAGTGTTATCGAACAGATTCCCAATATCCTTCGCCTTCAGCTTGAGAGTAACCTCAGACATTGCTTCTGGAGGGGCATTCACCTTCAGTTCCCCAGAAAGTTTGTCAATGGCAAAGTTCTTGAACACCCTCCTCGCCGACTTGCCAATGAAGTCAATCGACTCCGATTCGATTTCATAATACACACGAGCGTTCTTCCCAAAGTCCTCATCTGTGGCAGTCACCTGCAGTACAACAGTTCCCACCATGGTATCCTCCCTCATGGCAAACAGCGGGCACTTTTGCATCTTTCCCGATCGCCTTTCTCTACTCAACATGGCATACTGCCTCTCCAAAGCTAACCTCGGCGATCCAGGAAGATTGTAGCTTGGAATCACTGAAAGCGGCATCTGAGTTTGCTTCTCAATAAAGAATATCTCCATATCGGTGGTATACTCCCGAATCTCCAGTCTAGACTCCTTGAAGACTGAAATTTTGTCAAAAATCGGAGGATTGTCATTCACATCTGCCACAAGGAGATTCAAATGAGCGACTGATGACAACCCTCCGGAATCCACCGCTATGAGCTTTAGTTTGTAAAATTGTGCCCGCTCCCTGTCCAGCCCCCTTCGTCCTGTAAACCTCACTCTAAAATGCGGTCCGCTACTATAAGTCAAATTCGGACTCAGGATAAACGACTGCATATCGACAAACTCCTGTTCATCATTCCACTGCTCGGTGAGGTTAAACAAGTTGAAAACGGAACTCTCCGAACTATTAGCCAATTCAACAGCAAACATCTCACTGCCATCACCCTGGAGTATCACCTTGAATTCGGCATTCTTTCCGGCATCTGCATCCGCTACCTTAATGTATCGATTTAGAAAGACCTCGGATCTCAGTTCGCAGTTCTCATTAATCATTCCCACATAGACCGGTGCATCAAAGACCGGCGGATTGTCATTAACATCGTCGACCACCACGTTCACCTGGTAGATTGCAGCTCCACTGATTTGTCCCTTGGAATATTCGACAATGATGGTGAGCTCATAATGATCTCGATCCTCACGATCGAGACCAGTTAGAGTCATCAAGGTTCCATCGTCGGTGATTGTGATTTTATTCTGGACCTCTTGCCGATTGGCGATGATGTAACGAAGGGCGACGAAGCCGCCGTTTTCAAGGCGTCGTTCCGATCGGGATTTAGTGGTATTTTTGGCGAAGGTGCTAAAGTTCCTATAACTAGACGGTTGGAGCCTTTTGAAGGCATTCATTTGAGCGAAGATTTTGTTAGCTTCCAGGGTTTCCAGCTCTTTTTCGTTTTTGTAGATCAGTTGGCCTATAGTGGCACCAACAATGTTTTCTTCGACATGGAAGCCAATAGCGCGGACATTTATTTCCCTAAAATTAACAGGAGATTAGCACCAACAGATTAAGGACTTAAGGTGTTACTTACTCGATTACAGGATGTTTGTTAAGTTCTTCCACGCCCACGACATGAATAGTTACGTTGGTGATGAGCACACCTTCCTTATCTTCATCGGAAGAGTGAAAGCCATCAATCGGTTTGCGAAAAGGTGACTTTCGAAAGTGCAGCTGTCGGCCTTGAGTAAGGTTTGTAAATTGCTGAAATTAAGGAAATATGTTTATTAATCTATTTGTTAAGAGTTTCCTTCCTAAGGGAGGATTGTGATAATTTAAATTTAAGTCAGTTACAAGGAAATATTGTTAGATTGTTGGCGGTCCCCCATCACTACAACTTACCTAGTACCAATAAGCAGAGTCGATTGCTCTCCTGCCTATCCTGTCTCCCGTATTTCGTATATAAGCCTCTTACAATCCAAATTACTAAAATTCTATAGTACCCGGACTGAGCTTAGGTTTTGAAATGTGAAGACCAGAGAAAGTCTCTAAAATGCCAAATTTCTCCAATTAGAGAAAGAGTTCATGCTATATAAACTGGACTTCTTGAGACTAAGTCAAACAAGGTGACTGGAGGTGGGGTGAGTTTGAATCTCCAACGCAAATTCCAAACACACGCAAAGGCCAGATTTAGGACAAGGGTACTAAGCGGTACCATCATTCAGTGGTGCGATCCGACAGAACTAGCGTCTACAAAAAGAAAGAACGATTTCTTTAACTAATCAAGTGCTGTGTAACCTCAAAGTCTAGGTTAGAATACATAACCTCGCATGAACGTTTTGTGGATTTCGGTAACACCAGCCACCTTGTCATAGGTATGAGAACAGGGATCACCTTACTCAAGGATAAGAAACAATAGCACCATGCCCCCGAATACAGAGCATCACTCTGCAAGCAAAAAATGTGTTGTCAGGAGCTTACATTGGTTAACCGCAGATACCTGGAGATTGATAAGGATCGAAGAGCGGAAGCAAATTAAAGTTTTCATTGCAGCTTATTTTGCGGTTGGATTTAGGCCTACATCCGTATAAGATTGTGCTGACGCAAGAATTGAAGCGCTCGAAAGGTTGGCCGGAGATCCGGAAAAGCCAAAAAATCATCTTCTCGGACGAGGCCCATTTTTGGCTCAGCGGCTATGTCAACAAGGAAAATTGCCATTATTGGAGCGACCACAATCCACAAGTGTTCGACCAAGCATCAATGCATTCACAAAGATTGACTGTTTGGTGCTGTTTATGGCACAGTGACATCATCGGACCTTATTTCTTTCGATAAAGGAGACACCGTTACCGTTAATGGTCCTCGGTATAGAGCGATGTTAACCGACTTTCTGTGGCCAGAGCTCGACAACATCGATATATACAAGCTGTGGTTCCAACAAGACGGCGACACATGACATACAAGCGAAGCAATGCTCGAAGAGGTGAAGGAGAAATTTGGCGACTGAGTCATCTCACGGCGAACGTTCATCAATTGGCCGCCGCGATCATGCGACTTGACACCCCTCGATTATTTTCTCTGGGGCTACGTCAAGTCCTTAGTCTACGCTAACCAGCCAACCATTTTGGACGAGCTCGACTCCAATAATCGAGATGTTATTGCCGGAATAACGCCGCACATATTGGATTGAGTCATGGCTTAAATGCAACTTGATCGTGATGATGACATCAGGTGGAGGGAAAAAAATACTGTGAATCAAGAGCAACGCAAACAAGCTCCCCAGTTATCTGGACGCCACCCTTGGAGTTTACTGAAACTTAATACCACCTAAGTTTCAAACCCACTACACCAATCTATCTTTCTCTCTCTCTCAATTTATACAAACGCCCGTGCCCTGAAATAATTTAATGGTATTCATATCCCATTTGGCGCGCGCAAATTATATAAAAAAAAAAAAAAAAAACAAGAGAAAAGCTATTGTGATGGTGGAAATGCTAATTTTCTTAGCAAAATAGGATATCGTTTTTTTGTGAAAATTAACTAGGTTAGGTTGTGGGCTAAAAGCCAACACACTTAGACCAATAATAGGTCCATTGTAATACCACGTGGATTTAGAAAGCGGTCTCTACCCTACTCATTGAACCATTTGGAGCTTCTGAAGCGTAGGAGTTCCCTAACGTCTATTTTATTTTATTTTTTTTCAGATCATTAAGGTCGTTGAAACAAAAGGTTCCAAAGTGGAGTTTCCTTCTTTGGGAGAGAGCTGGACAGGTGAAAAAAAAGGTGAAGAATAGTCTCCTCCTCCTCCTCGTCCATGCAGATTCTGCAGAAATCATTTGAGAAAACGCCAAGCCTTGTTGCATGCTTGCCTATTAGACAGTGTCCAGTGGTGACACCAATTACAGCACTGATATGCAATCTATTGAGAGAAATCAAATTCTTAGAGCGTTGCAGATCCAGCTTAGGCCAAATCTGTCCACCTAGAATTTGTTCTTTCATACCATCCAGCTTTAATTTAAGTTTGCATGTAGCGATCGGCATACCTCCAGTGAACTTTTGTCTGGAAGGATGGGTATTGTTGTTCTATGTCTAGAAAGTTCGTTAGCCTTACAATGTCCCTATGGACCGGCATCCGAATTAGGTAAATATTGAACTGCCCCGCCATCTCTATAAGAGACGATCGGAAGTCTAGAGCTGTTATAAAATTCATTGAGGATGATTCCAAGGATTTGATTTGCTGCTTGGCTGTTTGAAAAGATGCGGATATCAGCGGTTGATATCAATTTTTTCTTTAGCCAAGGCAAGATTTCCCTTATTGCTCCGCCTGGAACACGCTACAGTGGTTTGGGAGACGCAAAGAGAGGTTCAAATTAAGCATATCAGAGAAGACACCACCACCCACCCGTCGACTTATCTTCCGTAAAGCCAACTTTTTCTCAGAATGTTCTGGAAGGGATGGTAACTTTGAAGTTTTTGCCAAAATTTAACTTGGGTTAATGCCTTCAGGGAAGATATTAAACTTGTTTAAGATGGAAGCGTGCCCATATACTTTCTTGGACCACTGTAAAGTAGCTTTGAGCTAGTTGCCATTTGCCTACCAAAAATGTCGAGGGGTGTTAAATGAAATAGAGTGCCCATACCTGCGGAAGGTGTCGTTCTTAGGTGCTTCGCTAATACACAGACAAGCTGAACGTTGAACTTTGCTTAATATCTTCTGGTTTATCGCCTTATCCAAGGCAATCCACCAGACAACTACCCCGTACATAAGGATCAGTCTAATGACCGAGGTATAGAGCCAGTGAGTTAATCTGGGTTGTAAGCCCCATTTGTGACAGTGACTTTCTTTACTCTTTCCTGTATGTTAGGTTTCCAGTTTTCTATCCAAAATATGACCCAGATATTTTGATTCGTTGGAGAAAGTTAAGCTTATACCATTAAGGGATGGAGAGTCAATAGGTGGGATTTATTATTTCCTTGAGAAGAGGACTAGTTCGGTTTTGTGGGAATTCACCCCTAGACCACACCGAGCTGTCCATCTAGATAGTTTATTTAAAACGTTTTGTAAGAGTTCTTTGAAGGTAATGAGGTATAGCAACGTCCTCCGCAAAGGCGATAACTTCACAAGTCTCCAGGATTATCAGAAGTTCATTAACCACAAAATTCCAAAGAAGTGAGGTTAAGACGCCCCCTTGAAACTTAACTAAACTTTATATATTTCTAAAGTTGCAACGAAGCCCGGATATTGTCAACTAAATATGTAGACTCACTCATTGTTTTTATTGGTGATTAGCGATGTGCTGAATGCGGCCTTATCAACAGGAAATGGAGGAATTCGATGGACTCTCACATCTGAACTCAAACACCTCGACTACGCCGACGATGTATGCCTACTGTCTCACAGAATAATGGACCTTCACCAAATGACAGAAAATGTGGAGAGGGAAGCAGACGTCGTTGGGCTGAAAATTAACTCGGCAAAAACAAAAATGATCAGCCTAGGACCAAACTCATCAACTCATATATGCATTGCTGGTCAAACGGTTGAGAGAGTAGAGAGTTTCCAATACCTTGGGAGTATTGTCTCAACCGATGACGGAACCGAACTGGATATAGCCAGCCGAATAGGTAAAGCGAAATCTGCGTTTGGGATGCTATCCATAGTTTGGCGAAGTAATGCAATTAGCTTAAACACCAAGCTACGACTGTTCCGTTTCAACGTTGAATCCGTGTTGCTATATATGGATGTGGTACCTGGAGAGAGACCGTCACTATCACGAGGAAGCTGCAAACGTTTGTCAATAGGTGTCTACGTAACATCTTAAGGATATTCTGGTCAAACCGTATCTCTAACGAACAGCTTTATCAGAGAATGGGCCATGAACCTATAGGCACAACCATACGACAACGAAAGTGGCAGTGGTTCGGTCATACTCTCCGAAGAGGTGACAGGTCCATAGCTAACCAAACGATGCAATGGAACCCGCTTACCCAGGATGGCAGGATACGCGGCGGTCCTAGGAGTACGTGGCGCAGAACAGTTGAGAAGGAAGCACGGCAACTGGGAAAGAGTTGGGGAGAGCTGAGGCACATTTCCAGAAATCGCACACGATGGCGCGTAGGCATTGTAGAGGCCCTAGGACCCAGAAGGGGATACAGGACATAAGTATGTAGGCCCACTATTAGTTTTTTGGGCACAATTCAACGGCAATAATGGTGTAATATCAGAAGTCAAAGAATTCAGAGTTGATTTTGATTTTTCTTAAATCTCGGATTGATTTATGGCTCTAATCAGGGCAGTGACTCCATTAACATTAATCGGAATATTGTCAGCTTTTTATGCAAATGTCGTAAATTTTCAAGATTTCTTTTTTTTTACATCGCCTGACATATCTATTGTTTTCATTGTCTTTTCTCTTGCGCTACACCATGTTTCGGTAATATTTACTTACAAGATATCAATAGAAAGCACAAATGTAAAACATTTTGGTCAAAAATTTGCACCAAAGTAGATTAATCACAAACATTTTCAAAAACTTTCTCCTGTGTATGCTAAACAAAGTGTTAAAGTGAATTGTTGCTTCTTTAGAATTCATAAACAATGTTGATCTTCATTACGTATGTAAGTTGGTTGTGTATTGTGTAATTAAATTCTTAAGAAATATACGCTCTTAGATAATCGACTTTGATTGAGGAGGAAAGTATGAATAATGAACTTGAACTTCTTTTATAATCTCTAGTTTAAAATAATTAACTTACATAATTTGCGACAGCTTCAAAATTATACACCAGTCTTTGGAAGTCCTTAAGCTCTCGAATGACAGTAATTATTCCAGATCGTTCTTCAATTGCAAACGGTACTCCGTCCGAGTATGAATGCAGTAAATCGTACAAAATATCATCATCACTTTCGTACATTAGAGTTGTTCGTACTTGTCCCACTGAAGTTCCAAGCGGAACATCCGAACCCACCCAGAACTCATATGGTGCTCCCAAGAAATCTACTTCTTCGTCGCCCAAAGTTGCATATACCTCAATCGTGACAACTGCCAATGAAAATCTCCTTTCCGAAGGATTGATAGGCTGTGACAAGTTAAAAGCTATTATTGCGTTCCTATTTATAAAAGGATAACCTTACCTGATCACTCGCTTCAATAAACACTGCAATTCTACCCGGCCTTAGTGGTCCTGCAACATGCAATGATCCGCTTTGAGGATCCAGTCGGAACGGAATGAACCCACTTCCTTTCGGTCGCTGCAACTCATAAAGTACAACTCCATTCCGACCTTCATCTGGATCTATAGCCGCTACTTTTCCAATTAAAGTACCAACCGGCGTATTCGACTGAACCTTGAACTCGTACAGATTACCCTTTTCGAATTTTGGAGTGTTATCATTCGAGTCTAGAAGAGTAATCTCAACTTGAACTGAGCTCGGTCCTTCTTGATTGAGTTCATCGTACGAAGGATTCTTTTCTATGGCTTCAACTATTAGACCGATAGATTTTCGTGCTTCTCGATCCAATAGACGATGTTCACGGACCGTAATCCAACCAGATCGAGTATCTATAAGGAAGGCTCCAGCTGATGAGTTCTCTTCGACAAGATTGTAGACGAATTCCGCATTCTCTCCTTGATCCCGATCGATTGCATTCACTTGTAGAACACTAAATCCACTTGGTAAATTCTCGACAATTGAAATGTTGTAGAAATCCACCTCAAACTCGGGTTGGTTGTCATTTAGATCTAAGATTTCGATTTCAATTCTGGAATTTCCGAGAACAAATTCAAAGTTTTATTATCGGAAAATAAAGAACTTCAAGAGAGAAACAATCTAAGAGTCACTTATTTTATTGTTCTGGTATTGGCACGGCTCAGTGGTTACTATTGAGCTTGGGGATCTCGAGATCTACGATCAGAATTTTCTTTAAAATTTTCAATTAGCAAATCTGATTACACAACACTTTCCAAATGAGGACATTTTTAGAAATTGTTGGATCATAAACGTTGATATCACCGGTTCGCAAACATATATGAACTCATGCGTGTGAATGCGACTATCAGGCAAGGGATCTGCCTCGAAAATTCTATCTATAATGGCCGAAATAATGTCTACACTGCATGTGCTCCGTTGGTGTCTTAAATATACACGAGTACATACATATATTCAGAAGGAACCCTGTTGTCAAAGGTGAGGTCAAGGCAACCACTAAAACCGCAGCGGCTAGACAACTTGACGAGTAATTCAAGCAACTGAATACAAAAACAAAAAGCGACAATTATAGAGTATCTGCGACATACGTTAGGCAAGTCAGAAACTATTCGTATTTAAATGCCAAAGGTATCGGAAATGTGCATATCATTTCATTCTGCAGGCTAGACTTTAAAGATAAAGTAAATTCACTAGAAGCCTTATCAACAGTTCTAGTGAATTTTGCTTCCTTAAACTCAGCTGTTCCGCTCTGACTCTAATAGAACAGAACATGGGGAACTGCTTGTGGCTTGAGAGAGCAGCCAAGCCGATGTACATATTTTACATGGACGGACAAGACAATTCGTAATGAAATACAATACTGAAGGGGAGCACCTAGAGACTTATGCTTGAGCTAAATGAACAGAATCTACTCGAAAAGATGCGAGCATATGATGGTACATTCTTTAAGAATAATCCACCTAGTTGGCGACTTTTTCCGGTCAACTCTCGGATTTGATTAAGCTGAAATATGAATCATTCCACTCGGATTCAGTAAAGCCGTCCAGTCTAAATGTTTTTCCCTCGAGGAAACTAAATCAACAGAAGCTGGACTCAGTAGGTGCTTAGCTACTTTCATAGCAAGAAACAGGAGAGGTGCGAATGGTTCACATAGTTCAGTTGTAGGCACTGACAGAGCTGATTTTCGGGGGCGCTACTGAGGGGACGTAAAGGCTCAAAAAACGAGCTGATACTGCTGAAATCCACATCGATTCAATGCTTGGAGCTGCAAGCAGAGAAACAATTGTTTGGCAATTGAGTGGAAGAACCTGAATTATTTTAAAAAGCGTCACATGAATAGCAAAGAAGTTTTAACAGTTCATCATATTCCATGTTGAAGACAACTGACTTGAACCAGAGGAGATGGTTATGTAATAAAATCACAGGAGGCCTGAACGGGTTACACTCAAAAATTTTAACGCTATCACGAAGAAATATGTCCAAAGTACCTCCTTGCGAGGTCAATTGCTACCCCTTGATCGAAGTAAAATGCTTCTTTTTGCGAGATATGTTAACAGACTGAACAGTTAAAGGAGGTTATTCTCTGAACGGAACCTTGTTATCGACAGACGAACTTCAATGAGCCGAGTAGGTAGGCGTTGAAAGGTTTTTTTCACGTGTCTGACTATAAGGACAGTCGAGTCGGCAAAAAGTCTCTAAACCAATTCATGTATTGTACGCATGGCTCTGCTCTAGATGCTTTGATGAACCTCCCCTCCTTGATATTTATATCATGGGGTGTACACTCAGAGCCATCTTCCGTTTAAAAAGAAGTGGTTTCTGGCACGATTCGCACTGGAGTTTTGGTGACGTTGCGCGACGATTATCCTACGACCCCTGTCTCATGGATATGCCATCTGATGCAATGAATTACGGCTGCGGTGCAAATTTGAAGTCAACTTTGGCAGGAGTCTGAGCCAGGAAAGGAATGTAGTCGCATTTTCACGGACGACTCTAAAACTGGACAGGGGTCTGGTGCTGGTGTTTTCGTGGAATGCGACAACATTAGACTTCACTTCTCATTGGGAAAACACACATCTGTCTTCCAGGCAGAAATATATGCCATTCTAATAGCAGCGGACTATATTGGTAAGAACAGGTGGAAAGGGCGAAGTATCTGCGTCTGTAGTAACAGTCAGGCTGCGCTTAAGGCCTTGCTCAATATTTTAACCACTTCCAAAATAGTTCGAGAATGCAAAACAGCCTTGAATTCGGTCGGAAGGCTGAACTCGCTGAATCTTGTTTGGGTCCCAGGACACAAAGGGATAACAGTAAATGAGATCTCTGACGAGCTTGCTAGACAAGGCTCAGATGAGAATTTCTCAGAACCTGAACCCACGTTGGGTTTGCCAGCATCCTCGGTTAGGACTTCCATTGACGACTGGGTTTTCAGTGAACACAATCGAAGGTGGCATGACTATCCAGGATTCAAGCAGACTAAACGAATGGTCCCCGTCGTCTGTAAGAAATCCGCGGCTTTCCTGCTATCCCTTAGCAGAAAAGACTGCAGATAACTTACTGGCCACTTCACCTTTGCCAAGCACCTCCATGTGCTAGGTTTGAGCACTACCCTTATCTGCATTTCCTGTGGAGAGGGCGATGACACTGCGGAACACTTCCTATGTGATTGTCCTGCCTTTGCTCGGATCAGAGGCAGATTTTCGGTACTGATGTGGTGAGTGCTGATGACCTAAGCTCCATCACTGAAGCGTCTACTCGTCTTTTTACAAAAGACGAAAAAAACACATTGAAATGGGGTTCTCTGCCTGGTTGTACAATAGACCTGTTTTTGAGTCTGAGTGCTCCAGTAGGGTGTATCCGCCTCGAAAAAAAAAGAAAATCATGTATCGTGGCACTAGGAATTTCAAGACGAAGAAATAAGTTTCAGGACTGATGTACTCAAACAACTGCACAAATCTGAGGAAGTAGAAGAGGAGCTTCGGAAGGCATTCGAAAACATTAACCACAACAAGATCCAGTAATGACTCATCACTTCAGACAAAAAGTTGTGTTTAAACCTCTTGACAATGCCTTACATATGGATAAGCTGCGAAAGGCTGGTTGAGGTGATGTTGAATCGGAATGTGGTATGATAGAATTGCCAATTTTTTCGATGCTGATCTAATCTAGAGGAATCTTGAATATAAGTAAGGAGGCGTGGATCAGTGTTTAAGTTCTGGAGACTCTGGAGAGTTGAGCTTCGAGTCCCAGGAGGTCTGACGTCTGAGAGTAAAATTGTCATGAGAAGTTTCTCTCAATTTAAAAAATTGCCCTTCGGAAAGAGGTCCCTGCAATTCGTGTACCGAACAACACGAGTAGCTGCGAGGAGCTAGGTCAGGCTCTATATGTGCTGTTAGTGACAAAATATTTATTGAATTCTGAATACAAATTCACTTATGAATATGCCGATTGAGTTTGATGATGCGGTGGGATTTTTTTTTTATCTGACTTCACCCACTGACGATGCGGCGTAGTAACCTATGTAGAGATTTATTGTCATCATTTAAATCTTCACAGCGAAAGCACTTAACCAAATAGTTGACACCTTATTTTGCACAGAGCTACATACTCACTTAGTGAGTGTAGTTTATGTTTAGTATTCCTCTGCACACAGTCCGAATATAGTTTCCTAAAGAATATTATTTAGATAAGCAGCAGTGGCCGGAGAGAAATCCCACCAACCTTCTAATATCCTCCCTGTTATATTTTACGATGTATTTGATTTTCCCACTGTAGGGTCTCTTAACCCATATGAGCAGTTGGGTATTACCCCAGTAGGATATGCAAGAAGTAATTTACCATCTGAAATACCACAGAAAGGTTCTGGTCCTATGAACTTTGTCAGCGATCTCTTTCTTGCGAGTTTGTCGGGAATTTTAGTTGTCCAAGTTTCATGGTCAGAAATTTCTATCTCAAAAATTCTGCCAAAGCAAATAGACTTGGACTGAACAGAGCATGGTTATCTGTTGATAAAGAAATACAGAGGGTAAGTCCTAACATTGCTTTCATGGCTACTGTCGGGCAGGTGTGAGTGGATCCTGTGATGCCAGCCTTTGTAGTCGTTGGATCTTGGTGATCGTGGTCCATTCCTTGACCTTCGTTCAACATGTAACAGATGCATATGTTACAATCGGTCTGATCACAGTGGTATATAATCAATATATCATCTTTGGGGATAAGCCCCAAGTTCTACCATACACAGCGGGCGACAGGCCCAGTTGAGTTTTTAATGTGAGTAATCCAATTTAGTCTTTTGTCCAAGGACACACCTAGATAGTTGACATCATTAGAGTACTCGATCTGCGTACCTTTAAGAGTGACTGTCTCAGGGCACAGTTGTCTCTTTTTGTGAAAGGTACTACCACTGATTTGCTGTGATTGATCGATAGCCCTTCACTTTTGCACCATTCCGAAACAACTCGAATAGCACGTTGCATAGTTTCACACATTGTTGTATCATTCTTCTTTTCCCTTGATTATAATAACAACAGTAGCATCGTTGCCTAGATCTCTCAATTTAATTAACATGTTCTCTATGACGTTTGACTACAAAAGGAGTGAGAGGACTTCCCCTTGCGGGCAGCCTTTTACCGCAGTAACCATTACAGATACATCGCCAGAGTTGGATATAACTACTTAGCTTGTTAGTATTGCTCTAACCCATTGGTTAATTGGTTTGTCAATGCCTTTACGTTCCAAGGCCCTAGTTACGGAGTTTTTTCGGTATTTTTAAAGGCGACCTCAATATCCAGAAAGGCGTACAGTGTTATTTCTTTGGAACGATAAACTCCTTCTATCTGTGTTACCATATGGTAAAAAGCTCCCTCTGAGGATTTGTCTGTCCTGAAAGCATATTGGCTACGCTGCAGAGGTGTTGTACTTTTTAAATGCCGCTAATATGTAAGTATCACAGGTTAGAGCTAGTTCCAAATAAGGCAATTGTGGTCGGTAGTATGCAGTCGAGGACATTTTAAATGTAGGCTGGGAAATTACCATCGCCTCCTGGTACCTTAAAATGTTTAAAAGAGCCAACTGTTCATTTAACCTTGTCCTGACTAAACACTGAAAGGAAATTTGTATCCTACCATCAGTTAGCGGTAAATTCAGTTGAAATACATATTATTACCGTTTCATACAGTCGAACTAGGGAAATGCACCTTAAGTGGAGTCTCTAAAGTTTCCCTCCGACCAGGATGACATCCGATTTAAAAGCAACCCTACACTATTTGAATGTTCCTTTGAGATAGCTTTGTAGAGTCGGGCTGTAACTATCAAATCTTCTATACTTTCGTAGGTTTTCCTCTATGATTGACTCTTGAATTTGCTTAATTCTATATTGTATTTGACCTTAGTGCGTCTGTTAAAAAGATTTCTCACCCTTTTTCGAAGTTTTTCAAGCATTTGTTTCGATGCGGGGGGATAACTACTAACCAAGAAAAGGGTGCAACAATAAGGTTTGTGGAAGGAAGTCTGTCCTCTAAATTCAGTGCTCCTTTCCATATGAAACTTGTGATTTAGGTTAGGTAATGTGTGCGAGTATTTTTGAATATTTACCTTGCCAGGGCCTTCTTGAACGGACTGTCTCGCTGTCTCGATTCGATTTGTAGAACAAACGTATTTCCAGGCAGGCTCTCTTCCTCCAAATCCACTTCCTTTTGCAGAAAGATAACTCCATTCGTTGAGTTTACATGAAACAGTTTACGTTCATTTCCCGAAATGATGTCATACACTAGAGTTGCATTCAATGAGTCCTGATCGAATGCCATAATCGGTGGAGCAAAATACAAGGGCATTCGAATCGGCTTCCCCTGTGAAGGTGAACAAAGAAATTAGGAAAACCCCATAAGACATCCACCAAAACCCTTACCGTCAATGGATAAAATTCACTTATTCTAGTCCTGTAAACACCTTCGGTAAATTTTGGCGGCAAATCATCAACGTCCCTTACCCTCACTATTATCGTAGTATTCGCCTGATGTGGTGGTGTACCACGATCCAGTGCAAGCAAAGGAATTCGAAACTCACGAATGCCATTATCGAAATCCAGCTCGCGCTTCAGTATCAACAATGGACGATGTGGACTCTCCAATGTAAAGTATGGTCCACCATCTGGAGCATGATTGTAGTTTCCAATTGTCAAATGAACCTCAGAATTGGGGGTGTTGGGCTTATCGCGGTCGAAGGCTTGAATTCCTCGGAAGATTACTGACCCAGGAGGTGTTGACTCTTCAACTTCCACCAAGTATGGTTCATTTAGGAATTCTGGAACTTGATCGTTTACATCCTCGATATATACAGTCACGGATATGTAACTGGCCTGTAGAGAGAGACTTATAGATAAAGAGAACTGCAGGGTAACTTCTACCTCACCTCTTCATTTCTTCCATTTTTGCCAGCACACAATACCCGAAACTTCAACAGGTTCTGCGGTTGATCTCGATCCACTAGATTCTCTAACGATCGCGTTAGAAATATTTGCACCGTGGTAGAATTTAACTCCTCTAGCGTGAAGAAAGAATGATCTGCGAGACCATCGGAGCTCTTCAATAATATCGATGATCTCGGATACGCATGAAGCATTAATATCTCCTGATCAATTGGAGTATCTTCCCGAATGCGTATGAACCGCACTCCCTCGCTCTCCGATCCCAATCCATCCGTCGTATGGAAAACACAACCTGCGGACGATAGAACAGAGGTTAGGCAATTAGACACTCAAACAAGAAGTAGGCTGACACTTGACGGTTTCTGCCTTCCCCCTAACAATGGAGACGACATCGCCTTACATAAAAATGTATCTTTCCTAGTGCATTCGATGACTTTCTTCGCTTGCGGTGCATCGTTGTTGTAAAACACAAGAAGATACTCGTACTACAGTATCTTCCCGCATAATTGCTGATTTGTTGCGACACAATTTCTCACCGGTGGAACAATGAGTTCGCGGATGGGATGCTTCATTTGAAGCAGTAGAATGTGCAAGTAGTTCCCACCCTCATGACATAATTAACTCATTTTGAGAAATGCACCATATCTTGTAGTGCAATCTTTTGTTGGTTTCTTTTTTTTTTCCTAGTGTCTACTCCGAAGAAAGAATTAAATAGGAATTTGATTTCCCTGTTAGAGTTGTCTGCATAAATTGTCCACTATTTTTCCTCGAGAAAAATTTCAACAATTTAAATGTTTTAATTTTATTTGCAGCAAATACGAGTAAAAGTGACAATGGAGCGGCGGCAGGGTGGAGTTAGCTAATTAAATGATTAACATCGACTTGACATGCTTATTAGAGCAACTGAAATTTGATCTGCTTTTCTTGAAGACGTATGTATAAGTAATTAGGTAGATAAAATTATGAATATAGATGAAGGAAAGTCCCATTTATTAGATACCTGTAGAAAGATAAAGATAAGCTGCATAGGGTGACGAGAGGAGCTTACGCCATGTTCAAGCAGAAAAATGGGAAGAACACCAGCTTCTAAGGAAGAAGATAGAAAATATGATAACGCGATGGAGAGATGTTATAGCAGGAATGATGTTCAAAAGTTTAACCAGAAGATAAACATAACTACAAAGCCCGAACAGAAGTTTGTAGGGATCTAGTAGTAGAGTCTCAGTCGGTGCTGAGAATTTGAAAAGATCACTTCTGTAGACGGTTGTGATGAACAAAACTTCGCTGTCAGTCAGAATGCCTCATTTAACCCGGACGCTGACGATCAACAATTCCAACCACCAGACCAAAGTGAAGTGAAGATAGCAATACATACAAAAGTATACCCGACGAACGGAATCTCAGCATCGTTTGCCCGATCCTCAAGAAATGAGACCCTCTGAACTGCTAGTACTAGTCTCCTCAACATCACGTATAAGATCCCATCTGCCATATTATACGAACGCCTTAAATCTTTTGTCCACAACCTGATTAATCCGTATCAGTGTGATTTTAGGCCAGGAAGTCTATCATAGATCAGATATTCATATTGCGGCAGATCTTGGAAAAAACCCAGGAAACTCACCATCTATTCATAGACTTCAAAGCCCCCTATTATTTGCATATACTCGTATATACGTATCTATTAAGTGATTCTTGCGTTAGCCGTGTTACAATGACCATTTTTGAAGATCTTTGGGACCCATATCTTACCACCACTTTGTTAGATGTTGCTGACGGGACCATCTATAAACAAGATCTAACTAACAAGCCAAAAATTATCAAAATGCATTACGTGGTTCTTGAGCTACGAGCAGGGGTGCGAGTAGAAATTAATTGACAATCGAAATATTTGATGTTTTTTAGCACTCAAGCTACGCTATTTTAGGTAGGACTATCAACACCGGACTTGGTTGGTTGGTTGGTTTAAGAGGGTGAGCTTATGCTCTTCACTTAGGCCTCCATTGGGCTCGTTGTGTTCCTCTCATCTATGTAACTGTAGGGAATAGTGCTGTGTTTTGGAAATTATGTGTTGAGAGGATTTAGGTCTAGGGATCATGTGTAGTATCAACGGGAAACTATGTCGTATAGTGATCGGGGAATCGTAGTGTTCGTCTGGCGAACTCCAATATATCCCCGATTCCTTTCTTACTGAGGTATGTAATATCTGGAATCCTTGGAGATCCCAGAATTTTCAGCCTTAGCCTCGCTGTAGCAGGGCAGTGACAGAGGAAGTGTTCTATATCTTCCTCCTCCTCTTCACAGTTGGCACAGATTGTTGTATCAACTATCCTGAGTCTGAACGAATGTTTGTTGATATTGATGTGCCCTGTTAAAAATCCCACCATCAATCTCAATTGTGGTCTGCTTGAGTTAAGAGCTCTTTTTGCTGTGTTGTTACTCCGTTTGGTTATTACAGATCTAGCCACTTTGCACGTGTCTAGATTCGTCCAGTAGTTATTGAACTCCTGTCGTATCTTTTCATTGATTATTGTTTTAATAGTTGTCAGAGGGACCCCTATTGTATTATCCGGGTTCAGTTCTGCTCCTTTCCTTGCTAGACACCTTCGTGCCCCGGTACCCATGTGAGACGGACTCTATTGCGTCTGGCAAGTAAGTTCAATTTAGTTTTTCACTCCCTTACTAGTCGTGATTTCGACATGGGGTTTGTAATCGCGCTAATTGCTGCTTTGCTGTTCGAGCAGATGTCGATTTGCCTTCCTTCGCTGGTGTCTTCTGCGAGTATTTCGGTTGCCTTCATAATTGCATAGACTTCTGCTAGGAACACCGATACAAATGGTTCTAGGTGAATAGCAAGTTCAATCAGTGGGTTAGCACTGAAGATGCCAGCCCTTGATTCCCCTGATATGTTAGAGCCATCTGTATATACCGATATCCCATTGGAGTTTCTTGTCGTTCTTTCATACGTCCAATATTCTCTTGCGGGGAAAATTGTTTCGAAGTTGTTGGAGAACGTATACGATCAACACCTGACCTAGAAAATAAATTTTCCAAATTTCCTTAAAATCAGTTTTGTGGTTCTTGAGTACGGGGTTTGAGAAAGACGAAAGGGACAGACCGATAGACAGACAAACGACAGACACGGAATGAAAGATATTTGTTTTGACCTGAAATGGAAAGATCAATTGAACATTTTGAAACCGGAGACCAACAATTTGTTGGCTTTCAGAACTGATAATGATAGAAATGCACAAAAACCATAGCTCAAATGATGTTCTTTACAAACAAAATTTCGGAGCTGTTGGAGTTAGACGGCTGACAAATACGATTTCAATATTTTTGATACCCAACCTTCATAATCCTTATATATTCCCAAAATTTTATAGCCCGGATAATATTCTCATAATATTCTTGCCTCACACAAACTATCCGATTTTAACAAACTTGAGACGGAACTACCTAAGCATGATACATCTTTTAAACGGTAAAAGATATCGAAAATGTTATGATAGTATAAAACTTTTGTTGGGAATTTTGGGACTATGTCCTTGGATCCTTTTTGTAATATGAGTATCTTCCAATAATGAAAGTTCATTAAGGGATAATGCAGTACTGGTTGTGTGTGGTGGGTGGAATAGATAACATGTTCATTTGGTTACCATACTGTATCTATACAAAAGAGAATTGTTACCTTTTACTCTAACCTCATTTTGTTTGCTTTTCCACTTTTTTAAAATGTTACTTTAGAACTGTTTGTGGGTTACGGCATAAATTTAAATCTTCTACGTCTAACGGTTCAAAAGTTTTGTGGCTATGACAGACACGGACGGCGGATAGAAATCTGTTCCTCACTATAAGAGTTCCATTCTTCTTATTATTTTCCTTGTAGGTACTGGAACCATGAAAAGATCGTAATAATAGTGACAATATCCAGAACAAAAATAGCTTAACCGATTTTGATGAAATTAGCGCAGACGCAATTCTTACGATCTTAGGAGTGCAATTAGATAGCCACCTAGATGACAAACCACTTACTCGCACAGTAGTAGTATGTTTGTCTGCTAAGCGAGACGTTTAAGGTTCGAATCCCAGAAACTGTAGGCTTCGCTGAGCCCAGTATGGGCTTTTTGCATCAAATCGTTATTTGTTTTAGAGAAGTTGTTATTGTTACTTATATCTTTGTTATTTCTCTTATTCTAATTATTTATGTCTAATCGAAAACAACATTTAGCAAATTAAGACAAATTTCTTTGGAAAATCACATTCGAATAGACTTTAACACTTATATAGCTCAATTCGAGACCGAAATCGAAGTAATCATGGTCCAATACCCTAAAAAAGTATCAAAGTTGAAAGTCAATTATACATACATATGTATTTGTTGGGCGTTTTTAAACATTTCTCACCTGACTTAGTGAATGAAAATTCAGAATTTGTGGATAAAGTAGATGAGAAGAACAAGAGAAATAAAAAACATGTATAGGCTTAAAATATCGAATAAAAAGCTCTAGATTACGGTCAACTATACAACTTAATACAATTTAAACCTCTAATTTATGCCAATTTTAAACTAAGACATCACTGGAAGATCGCTGAAGTAGTCGTAATATCGGATCAAGGTAAGCCGTCTACAGAAGTTACTTCCTATAAGCCAACATCGCTACTCCCGATATTATCAAACATTTTTGAAAAACTACTCCTTAAAAGACTAGACAAAATTATTATTGAAAGACGACTCTTCCCGAACCATCAATTTGGGATTAAGAATAAGCATTCCACAATCCACAAGTGCATCGTATTACCGACATAATAGAGAAAACACTCGAAGGTAAACACAGGTATGCTCTTCATTATTCCTAGACGTAACGCATGCATTGGAATTCAAACTACATAGGGATCTAGACAATGCTATGATATACTGAAATCATATGTAGCAGATGTAGCGGTATGGTGAAGAGTACTCAGAATTAAAGGGAATAACGGCAGGTGTTCCACAAGGCAGTGTTCTAGGACCAACTCTATATTTATTATACACAAGGGATATACCACTAGACAACAATTTTTGCAGATGACACCGCAATACTTGCAGTTGACAAATGCACCATCAAAGCTACTGTTAAGCTGCAGAATGTAGTCAATAAAGTACTAGAGTAGACGCAGCAATAGCGCATTAAATTTAACGAGGCAAAGTTTACCCACTTTAACTTTACAAACAAGAGAATAAACTATCTGCCCATTCTTATCAATACCCAAATCGTTCCTTATCCTAACAAAGTAAAGCACATGACTAGAATGACCTTAGATGTCAAATTAAAGTGGAAGGAACACGTTAAAAATAAAGAAGACAAATTAAATATAAAATTTAGAAAGCTATACTGGCTAATAGGACGTAATTCGGAACTACGAGTATATATTCAGAAAAAACTTATGCTATATCAGCAATTACTTACGGGCCCGTCTGGACGTATGGCATTCAATTATAAGGCTGTACAAACACAACAAATATTAAAATAATTTCAAAATAAAGTCCTTCGTGTAGTAGTCAAAGCCCCATGGTACGTAAGAAACAAAGAGTTACGTCGTAACTTGCATATTGACCCGGTGACAATTATCATTAGAAAGAAAGATTGCAAAATACACATCAACCCTGAGATAGAAGTCGTCCTAAATGTACTTAATAACGTTCGCAGATTGCGAGGAACTAAGCCCCACGAGCTTATGATTTAACTGTGAAGAAAAATTATTCAAAAAGATAATATTTTCTCTAAAGCGATTACGTACATATACGTAGATGAAATAAAAATCATTTGTCGATCTTCCTTATATTGATGATGATCTCTTAATACGGTTGAAATCCTACACTACTATGGATTGACATCATTCGAGATATTCAGCTTCTTTAAAAAAGAAGCAGGGTGATAGAGGACATAATATTGGGTTAGCTGATTAAAAGTTGGTAAAATATCAGACTTATGTGATTTTTGGGTCATTTATATTATTAATGACTTTTTACTAAGAATGCCTGAGTCTTAAAATGCAGAGAACACAAAGTTAATATAAATGCAAATTCCAGTAACTCTCGTTTTTTTAAAAATGGCGTGCCTCAGGGTTCAGTTCTCGGTCCTTTGTTGTTTATAAACTACATAATCTCTATTTTTGAACTGAATCTAAATGGAACGTCTACTGCCTTTGCGGACAACATAGCCTTGACTTATCAGTTTCATAAAGGATACGAGTTTCGGAAGACCTAGAAACATTAAGGCTTTGGTCTACTGCGCATAAATTAATCATGAGTGAGAAAGTAAAACTCATGTCATTTAAAATATCTGGTAAAGTCTTACACGATTTTATGATTGTAGAAAGTTTTGCTGACGGGAAAAGTAATTTTATATATAGCTTTCATTGTTCTACTAATTGTCTTAAAATTGAGTCAGTGTAATACTATAAATACCTTGGAGTCCTAATCGATCACAACTTGAATTGGAGAGAGCATATCCAGACCATTAAATCCCATATGATGTTGGTGATTCGAGAAATGTATCTTGTTAAACAATATTGCTCCAAAAAAGTTTTAAAGACAATTTATTATGATCTTGCTAACTCTAAGTTGCAATATGGCATCACAAGTTGGGTTGGGGTGGTTCATATACAAACTCCTTCGGACCTTTGTTAATAGATCAAAAATATTTGATTCTTATTATTTGTAATAAAAATCATGTTACAAACAACTATCATTGCCGTGTAGATCCAAAGGACTTTCCTTGGCGACAAGCCCCATGTCTTGCCGAAAACACCTTTGCATTGCCGGAAGACTGACAGAGCTTTGGAAGTTTTCAGCTCGACATGTTTCGTCCAAAGAGGCTTGCTATCTAAGATAACTCCTAAATATTTGGCTTCTTTGGAGAATTCGATAGTGACGCCTTTTAGCACTGGCTGAGTCAGACTAGTCAATTTCCTCCTTCTCGTAAAGAGAACCACTTCGGTTTTGAGAGGATTAACTGAAAGCCCATTCCTAGCGCACCAATCGTCGATTGCGCCTAGGGCCATCTGCATCTCTAGGCACGATCCGACAGACAGAACGGCGACATCATCTGCGTATGCTTGAGCGTAGACGTTAGAACTATTGAGTGTGTTCAGCAGGGAGTCAACCAGCATGCACCAAAGCAGTGGAGACAGAACACCGCCTTGTGGGCAGCCCCTATTTATACCTGCCATGATACGCCGGCCACAATCTGCATCGACAGTCAATGTTCTGTTACCAGCATTGCTTTTATCCACAACACTAGTGATTCTTCTACGCCATGACTTCTAGCGGAGCTACACATGCTGTCAAAAGTCGCATTGTCAAAGGCACCCTCAATGTCTATGAAAACGCCTATCCCGTATTCTTTCCTGTCAAGCGCACATTCTATTCTGCTGACCAGATTTTGAAGAGCAGTCTCACAGGATTTTCCACGTTGATAGGCATGCTGCATATCTGACAGAGGATGTACCATCAAAGCAACTTTGCGCACATGTAGCTCAACCAGTCTTTCCATGCTTTTCAGCAGGAAGGACGTCAGACTAATAGGTCTGAAGCTCTTGGCGAGAGAGTAGTCATCTCTGCCGATTTTCGGTATGAAAGCTACTCTAACTGTTCGCCAGGGGGTTGGTATATATGCCAGTGCCAAGCAAGCAGTGAAAATTCTCTTCAGAGTTGGCAGCAACTGACTAATACCTTGTTTCAGCATAGCTGGGTATATTCTGTCAGTGCCAGGTGACTTGAAGCTATCAAAAGATGCAACAGCATATGATGCAGTATACCAGCTGCGCCGAGTTGTTCGGTTCAGCCCGCTAACAGCTTCACTAGTTGGAACCGGTTGCGAACCGATGGTGACCTGATTTCCTGGGAAGTGAGTCTCCAACAGAAGACTGAAAGCATCCGGTTTCGACTCAGTCAAAGTACCATCAGGTTTCCTGAGTGATTCCGGCTTGATTCGTTTTCCATTCTTGAGAACTTTGACCAACCTACTGGTTTCACCGAGAGTTTCGAAGTTCGAATTAACCTCTTATATTCTCTTTGCTTTGATCGGTAAAGATTCTAGTCCACCTCCGAATTTATCTTGAGTGACCTATTTAGAAGTTTTCTGGTTTCCCTACGAAATCGTTGCAGATCTGGGTTCCACCATGGAACTGACCTTCTGCAGGGGTTTTTTGTCAGCGGACACGTTAGTTCAAAACATCTGGTAAGGGTGCTGTTCAGGTCTTGAACGGCTTCCTCCACCTTTTGCCTCGTTCCAAGTTTAGGTAGATCTTTGATAGATTTGCCTAACTCTTCCTTAAACCGTATGACTATGCTAGTACGAGTATTGAATTTTTCTTGAAAAGTGTATATCAAATCAATGTTAAAGTTGTATGTATCTTATTGTCTGAATTATTATATTTATCCCTTTGAATTACTTTTCTTCATCCTTTTGCTTTGAATTTCTAAAGTTTAATCAACAATAACTGATTGTCACCCCATATCAGATTTTTAAGTTTGTTTAAAATATTAATTCATGTTTCATTCCACACTAATTTTCCAAGTACAGAATGCTCACAATTGTTTAATTCCGCCATTATTAAGCATTTTCTGTTAATTATCCTTAAGTTTGGTAGTAAATAAATAAATAAATAAAAATGAAGAAATAAAAATGTTGCTTTTAACTTCAGTGCCAGTTTTTTTCATTTATCATTAGATAAGTTTAAAAATGATTTTTTTTTTTCTCTTTTCAAATTTTTACAAACAGTGCATTTAATTAACGAAAAAAAATCTGTCTTGCCCTGTGCTTAATTAAACTTCACGATTTTATAGTTACGTAACAATCTCACTTTGGAAAAGCAACTATAATTCACAAAAGATTTATCTAGGTATCATCAGAAACTAATTCAGCGTAGGTATACAGACTGGAAATAATTAATTAATTAAATGAATACAATATCTCTTCCGTATTAAACATAAACATAATCGAATTTGATTTGCATTTATGTAAAATAAAAATCAATAAGAAAGTAGCAATTTCCTACCTGTATGCCTGTGAAACCTAGACAGTCTCGGCAAACATCGCGAGAAAGTTACAGGCTTTCGTTAATCGCTGTCTGCGATACACCCTAAAGATTTGCTGACCGCAAATTACATATATCCAACTAGGAATTGTTTTACCAGGGGTAAAACGAGTCAAAGCTGTTGGATGTTAGGATAAGGCATTGGATTAGTCACACACTGAGGAAGCCAAATGGCAACATCGCGAAGAAGTCCTTCCAATGGAATTCTCGAGGTGCACGACGGGTTCGAAGACCAAGAACAACAGTCTTGGCAGAAGCAGCGACCCAGACGAAAGCGTGGCCACAGCTGAAATATCTCACTGCAGACGGAGAAAGATGGAAAAGATTTCATGCCCCACCTGGGGTTAAAAGAAATATAATGCTGAATTTCCTACATATTCAAATTACAAAAAAAGACTCGTCACATTAGTAAAATGAAAATGAAAAGATGTCGCATTCAACAGGCGGCAACTAGGTAGTGGGTCGTAGAACTTGAATTAACTCACGCATGGGAACATCATGTTTGGTGTATCTGGTAAAAAGTTCTTCAAACTAGTTGTATGACATGAAATAGTGTCTTCAATTGAAACTTGTTTTTTTTTTTGTTTTTTTTTATTGCAGAAGACTGATTTACGGTTTCATTTTACTATTCACCCGTTGCATGCTCAGCTATAATCTGTTATTATTGTGAAATTACCTTACTAGTACAACATTCTTGGAGACGAAAGTTTTTTTATAGTTCTGCTTACATCCTTATGAGTTCTTATTACCAAACAAGCATCTTTGCTGTAAGAGCAGCAACATTGTAAGAAATAACCGTAGGGTTATTTATTTGAGATCTGTCAAATCCATCTGTCATCCATAGTGACAGCTAGTTAGTTCTTGTCTTGCCATTTTACAATACGGACCGTTTAACCACTGCTCAACGCATTCAAATTGCTGCATCTTACTATACAAACAACAATTCTGTAATTTCTGTGTATCGCGATTTAAGGACAGATTATGGTCGTCATAATCGCCCAACTGAGCAATTCGAAACACAATCACGAAATTCGAACAAAAAAGTAGTGTTTGTGACGTCGTAAAGCCTGTCGATCAAAGCTCGATCAACTAAAAACATAAAGGTAGTGAGTGACCGAAAACCTGGAATTGTCAATTTCACGCCGCGCTCAGCTATAGGGAATTTCCGACAGTTCCGTTTGGCGTCTTTTGGGCTTGGATTTGCATCTTAATCCCTATTAAATCCAATTTACATAACAACTAAAGCTACAGAATGCGCAGAATATACGCCGATTGGGTGCTGGAACATCAACAAGTTGACACCGATTTTTCGAAGAAAATCTATTTCGGATAACAATTGGCCACCAAGATCTTGTGATCTGACCCCGTTGGATTTCTTTATGCTAAAGATCATGTCTATGCAGACAATCTCAAAACTTTGGAGCACTTAAAAACCAACATCCGTGAAGTTATGACCGCAAAACAGTCAGAAATGTGCCGAAAAGTCATCGATTCATTAAAACACAAGAATCGAAGTTTGCAAAAACTCCCGTATCGCCCATTTAACGGATATTGTATTCCATACATGATGCCATAGTTCAAAATTTAAAACAGAGCAGTAATGTCCCCACTAAGGCACTTTTTCCTTATTTCAGGTGAAAGTGGGAGAATTCTCTAAATGGAGTCAACGGTGGCGCCAACAATTCCAGTCAGGACGAACTATTTAGTGCTTACCTTGTTTGGGCTACTTCGACATATTCGAAGCTAAGGTCAATAAGGTTTTTCAGGAATGAGTCAGGGTATTGAAAAAGAGATGTTGGCGGATGAACCTTTAATAGGCCAACGGCAGCGCTCATATCCTCGTACTGGGATACTGGCATCGAAATATATGGCCTCTTGCACTAGGGGTTTGAACTAAGGATCTAGCCGTCCAGGTTGGGAGTTATACGTCGGGGTAACCACCCTACCATGGACACAAAAAATTAGTTACGAAGCAACCCCAAACCTCGGATAAGGATGATGTTACACTTGACGAAGCTCGTAAAAAAAATAAGGACATTGAACTTTGGATCTAGACGTGGAATGTTCGTACCCCTTAGCATGTGCAGCCTCGTGGAGCGGAGTCCTTAGATATATATATAAAGCAGATATCAACACCAAAAAGTGAGGTGAGATGGACCGGCAAGCGCTTTCACGGTGCCTTTATATAAGGCCCTCATGATCACAGTCCTGCTATATGGTGCAGAAGCACGGACATGATCAAAGACAGATGAAAACACCCTTGGTTGTTTTGAAAGAAAAATTCTTCGAATGATTCTTGGTCCCGTTACAACATACAACATACAACATTACAGGATACAACAACAAACTCTACCCGTTTTACAGCAACATAGACCTAGTAAACGGAGCTCCGGCCCGGAAAGTCTTCGAAAGTCACAAGTGAAAAAGGCACCTCAGCCATCTTCGTGTGCAAAACTGGAGACTCTTGCTGATTGAAGCCCAGGTTTGCAACGAATATTCAAACGACATAAAATCGAAAACTTCGTGTCCTTTCTGAGACAAATCTGTCTTGCTTATCTGAACTTGTTCAGAACCATCAACGCTTTTAAAATGACCTCGCAAGAATAGAATTTTGTAAAAACTCCCGTGGTAGCCCTTTAACCGATGTTGTAATACATATATAATTTTTTTTTTTTTTTTTTTATAATTTGCACGTGTTAAAGGGGATATGAATACCCTTATACTAATTTTTAGAACACGTGCGTTTTTTTATGGAAAGGGGAAGAGACAGAGAGAAAGACAGAGTGGTGTAGTTTGAAACTCAGGTGGTATTAAGTTTCTGTAAACTCCAAGGGTGGCTGTCCAGATAACTGGGGAGTATTTTGTGTGTTTTCGCTATTATTGTCGTTGCTTATGATTCACAGTATTTTTTTCCATCCTCCTGATGTCATCATCACGATCAAGTTGCATTTCAGCCGTATGACCACCCTACTGCCAGTGTTATGCCTTCACAGTAGAGTTGACTTAGCTTTAGCAAGTGATCGACTTTTTTATTTATTTCATGCGAAATAAATAGATGATTCTTGACTTCAGGATTCGAACCGTGAATCAATAGCGTGACAAGCGATGATGTTACCACTACACCACGGCCACCCCTAAATGTCCAAAATTTAAAACAGTAGAAAAATGTTTATTGAAATCTTTAATACTTTTTATTTTGTTTAAACTAAAATCCTAAAGCACAAAATGAATAACCCTGCATGACATACACATATGACATCCCAAGTACTGCTTCAATAGAAACTATTCAGTTGCCGTTCCTTGCAGGGAAAACTGAGAAAAATTCAAGTCACATCCATCAAAGCATAATAGTTTTTAATACCCAGATGAATCTGAAATAGATACAGGGAATAGATCTATCATTTTCAGTGCCAAATCTTTCAGTTAGCCTCGGCGAACACAGTCAGACGTATTTGCCATCAACCAGTACATACGGTCATGTCTATCTTCCGAGACAGAGAGACTTCACCTAGATTTTATGTAGTAAAATCCAGACTGTTTCTGAAATTGTGCACGGTACTCTCTGAGCTGGCAGAAATTAAAGGGCTGACTCCTTAGCGAAAGCCAGTGCTTCTAATCCTATAATTGATCCTGAATCTTCCTGTCGAGTCAATGAAAGTCACTATAAATCGTATGTATACTAAAAAGTTACTCCGGGTCAGGTCTATTCGAGACACTTTTCCCGAAACACTCCAAGAAATCAAGGACATGACTGGGTCGAACATACGTGCGAATCGAAATCAGCACAAAATGAATAACCCTGTACACCTACGAATACAATTCACACTATTCTTCACTGTAACGCGTTTTGCATTTTAGGGCCATTACGAGTATTCGAAATGGAGCGATGGAAATCTACGAGCACCTTTCCTTTTTCTTCTGCAAAATGCATGATATTGGCGTGGTTGAGCTCCATTAGTTCCTCATCTTATATGGTTGGTTATATGGAAACAAAGAGTCCCATTCTGAATTCCTCTTATTTGGCAAATGCTAATGACTAGTATTCGGACAGGGAAAAAAAATCAGGACTTGCAATGAAAACTTAGAAACTTCTACAATTCTAATATCACCGAATGTTGTCTTATTAATGTATCTATGGCCTATTTGGAAACCTTCAATTCATGTCCCATTTATGAAGATAAATAATTATATAAGTGCATACCTACTTCGAAGTATTCGAGATAATAAAAACTGAGATCTAGACAAATATGACAATCGGTTTATACAATTGGTTACGCTGAGGGAAAGAAAAGTAATGTTGAATGTCCAACAGATTGCAAATCTTAAAATAATAACAATTATGCTTCCGTTTACCAGCAGACATAAATATCTAATTATGGCGTTAATTAACTAATAAATAATATTTGTTCATATGATTGATTGGTTTTAATGCTATTAACTTCACTTTTACTTGTCTGTTCGTGTTTGTTGGCATCCGTAACGAACACAAAGTAGTATTGTGTGATTGAATTGCATCGTAAACCGAAATGAGTAGGTTTGGAAAGAAAGATTCAAACGAGAAACAATTCCCGTACCATCGAACAGAGACAAGGCAAGAGTTCAATAGGAAGTAAAGAATACTACTGTGTGAAGAGTCAAATTCCCCTCATGAGGTCTTCTTGCATGCTGCATCTCAAGAGAGTAAGCAGATAGTTGATAAATAGGCTTATTATTCTTCCATTTCTTTCAAGAAATGCTAATAGACTTATTGACATTGATTTGCTGTGTATTGACTGCACAATTCGATCAACACCATTAAGCTATTTTGCATTGTTGGACAGTATTCAGATTCTCTAGTACAGACCAGACTATAGGGCAAACAGGGATCTCCATGGTGGAGTAGGGAATTTTGGGAGCAGCAGTAGAACTCTTTAATACTCGTAGTTGTGGTAATTGTCTTTTAAAAGTGTAATATGGAAAGAGGCGATATTTAAGAACGGAATTTTGTGTACCGAACTGTTAAATTATTTGAGGACACTGGTAGAGTGGCTTTGACTGGCCGTCAAAGATCCGGACGCCCTCGAACTGCCAGAACTCCACAAGCGATCAATGCTTTTAAAACCATGACTAATGGGAAACCTCTTGTCACAAGAAATAAAGATACAGCAGAAATCCATGTCTCGCAATATCAAACAAGATTTGGGATGCAACACATATAAAAGACAAACTGGCCAGTTATTCACAGCCCAATTAAAGCAAAAACGGAATGAAAGATCGCAGGCTCTGCTACTATTGGAGAATCGTTCAAAGCAAAATGGCAGAGTCTATGTCCGATCATCCAAAGAAGCATCAGAACTCATTCCATGATTCGTACGAGCGAGATTATAAGGGAAAAACAACAGACCTCAATCCCTTCGATTATAAGCTGTAGTCTATTTAAAAGACGATGGTTCGTTCTACTCGCTATCCAAATATCCGTGCAGTGGAAAATGCTCCAATGGACGAGGTGCGTGCTGCGATCCATGAGTGGCTGGAGCGACTCAAGACCTGCATAAATGCAAATGGCGGCCATTTGAAATAAATTGTTCAACTATTGTTTCCTACAATGTGTTTGGCAAAGGGGTGTGCCTCGTAAGAATTAACCCATTAGTCGCAGACGATAAGAATTTCGATCCAACGATCGCTCGAAATTCGCTCCCGCTCCTGCTTTCTCGTTTCGCGTTAGTTTGAGCAGACGTTTACTCGTATTCCTCCTCTAATGCGCAGTAAAATTTTACTTCAGTTGCTTCTCGTTTTTCCAAGTTACAAGACGTATTCCGTAATGGGTGCTTTATATAAGGTTCGGTTTGAAGCTGTGTTTCTCATTGCTCATCCACGGGGACCAAAATTATTTCTTACAGCTGCAGCAAAGTATCTTCGAAAGTAAGAGAGTTTTATGAGGAAGTTAGTGAAGCGATTTAATGAACATGGAAACGTTGACGATTTGCCTGAACGGGGAAAAACAAAGACCATTTCAAAAGCAGTTGAAAACAAAGTGCTACAATTTTTTAAAAAAGTAACAAGGTTAACCTCAGAAAAGCAAGGCAAATGTTATTAAAAAAAAAGATCATGAGGTTTCTATCTTCAGTATACGCAAAATTATCGCAGAAAAAGATTTTAATTATAAAGCTTTTGCGGCCATGCCTTTGTTATCCGAAAAACATATTAAAAAATAGACTTGAGTGGGCTCACCGCTACAAAGATACGGACTGGACCAAAATCATTTGCACTAACGAAGCTTAATTTTTTTAAAAAAAACAATCCCCTGAGATATGTGTGCACTGCATATGGAGAACTGTCGTCCAACGATCAGTGAAACTTCCAGTAAAAATGCATATTAATGGCTGTTTCTGTGCGGTGGGGTTCAGAAAATTGGTGACCTTTACCGGGAACTAAATTCTATAAATGCATAGTGTCCAGGAAAGAAATGGCATAGTGTCCAGTAAGGATATCCATATGTATCTTTGAGTCTAAGATTGACTAAAGGAATTTCTTCATATCCCTTGGTTTAGCGCACGTTTGTTTTTCTTGTGGCTGAATCGTCGATTTTACGTACTGCTAAATTGGACCTTTGCAAAGGGAAAGGCATAGGATGGATGCATTTCCAACCCATTTCTTGTAAATTTATCAGCTCTTTCATGACCCGAGATATCCATCCATGTGCCGCACTACCCTTCATATTATAGTTTCATTACTAATATCAAATTATAGTATCGAAGTCATTTTTCAGTCAGATAGTCCAACATCCCCCAACACAACAGAATAGAGAATTGGCGGTATGTTGCTGCTTCTTCGCCACCCTACTGCTATATGTAGTATCTTCAAGCTTCCCTTGAATTTTGGTAAAAAGCACAAGAGTTACTCAAGACAATGCATACAGAAAACTCGTCAAGAAATAGATAAAACAAGAACCGGATTGAAAGGCTCCGAAGGATTCACCTTAGTAGTCCCATCCAAAAAAATTTAAAATTATGCAGTCACCTATCCCACTTATAGCGAAGAATTTTTGCTTTTATTACAATATTCTCAAATTTACACCAAGTCAAAAATATGACAGCCAAATGCTTTTTTTAAGAAACTCAAGTAGAGGAAGCAGACAAGGACCAAACATCTTTCGACAATATGTGGCTTTCAACCTTTATCATTTTTCCTTTTCCTTTCTTACATAAGAGGGTGGGTCAATAAGTCCCTGAAAATTAACACAAATTGTGTCGTCACCTTAAATTTAATTTTTTTTTTGTTGTCAAGAATCATTTTTCAAAAGAACGCACCCAAATTTTCAGACAGATCTGTCAAATAGTTTTGTTGTGGCAGCCATTTTATATAAACGCCTAGAACTAGCATTTTCGTTAAAATGGAAAAAAAGTAAATTTCGAGTGCTCATTAAACACTATTTTTTGCGAGAAAAAACTATCACGCAAACCAAACAAAAGCTTGACAAATATTATGTGGACTCTTCACCATCGATTGGAACCATTCACCACTTTTTTACTCAATTTCGGTGCGGTCGTTCAAGCACAAGTGACGCCGAACGTTCTGGTCGCCCAATTGCCAGAAATGGTCGACAAAATTCATGGTTTGATAATGGACGATCGGCGAGTGAAAGTGCGCGAGCTTGAAGAGGCCACAGGCTTATCACATTGCTCAGTGATTTCGATTTTACATAAATATTTGGACATGAAAAAGCTTTCCGCAAGATGGGTGCCGCGTTTGCCCAAAATCGACAACAAACGCATTCGTTTGACAACTTCAAAGGTGTGTTTGGCTCGTAAGGCTGTCCTTATTTTTTTTTTTTAATTTCTGAGACGTAGATGGAGGTTAAGGACTTACGTGTACGATAGTATTCTGTATTTTTTTACAAAAACTGTTTGTGTAATTTTTGTTGATATGAGATGTTTAGGCTAAGAAACTAAAGGTAACATTTATTTATTTTCTGTCCTTGGTTTCAACTCAAAGCCAAACTCCGTCCTTAGCAATAAGACTAGAAGGAGCACCCGATCACCCTGAGAGTCGATGGGAAATGTTTGAAAAATATAGAACTCTTCACCATTAAATAAAAAATTTCTCATATTTCCTCACATTGAATGGCATCAGTTTAAATATATCAAAATGCTAAGCTGGCAAACCTTACACATTAGAAAGCGGCATGAAACCCACAAGCAAATAATATTCACAATATTTGGATTCGAAAGTACAGCCCATGCCGCCCTAATTTATTTTGAGATAGCTACTGGCGTAAATCCATTATATTGCATATCAGAAAGTCCAAAATTATAGAGATAAGCGACTTACAATGCCCTGACCCCGCAAACCATAAATAAAATAAATTACAGCCCTCCCTTCGGCTCGTGCCTGTAAATACGTGTGAACCGCTCTCAAACCACCTATACTCGTATGTTTTTTCTCTGCAAATCAGTCCGATTTAAAATTTAAATAAAATCGTCAAAAACTAAAAAAAAAAAACATATTTTGGAAATTTTACAAAACTTGATATGCCATAATCTTGTACGAGTCATATGTCAAATATTGTTCAAATATGTACTTCGAAGCGAATCGATTGAGTCATAGCCAACAAATTGCAAATTTTGAAAAGGCAGCCAATAAGTAAAGTACCGTTCCACGCATTTTTTTGGCAAAAATCTGGCACGCCATCTGTTGGCATATGTCCACTGTAACTCAAATATTAAATTTAAGCAAAATCGTTAGCGCAGTTTTCGAGAAGTTTGATTTTTTAGATAAACAAAAATAAATGAGATGAACAACTAGTTTTGCTTTCTTGACAAGGGTTTTGGCAGTGGGGTTATGTCCCTGCCATTATTTTGAATGTATGCACACCCAACAAATATTCCAATGCATTTTTAAATGAAGGCTATACTTACATCGATAACATTGCAATGTGCATAAGCATCCCCCAAGACGAATATCTCTTTATACTCGTAGCTTGTCTCTGTCGTTGACGTACGCTAGTAGTAATACAGAGTTTTTTAATATCGTACCCCTGATGTAGCTTGAGTATTTCGTTGGTTCATTTACATGTTTTTGAACAGCCCTGGACAGCTATCAAGAAGACCCCTCAAACTCATATAAGAATTGTGATGGCGTAGATCGGCTGTGATCGTAGATAAAATCATCGAACATTAGCTAAAGGAATTTGTTCACACACTTCTCTCAGAGTGCCCCGTGATGCCTGTAGTATCAGCTCAACTAATATGCTCCGAAACCTAATCACGACTACTACACGCAGCCTACAGCAAGGTGTAATGGTATCTCACCGGGCAACAAGGGGATAGGTCCGTGACTATCAGCATGTGTGTTTTGAATGGCCACATGCAAAAGTATTGTAATATGCGAGCTACAGCTCGAGTAGATAAAACGTTATTCTGTGAAATTATTTCTTTATTTTCTAGTCTATAGAACAACTCAACTTCACACTATACTGTGCTTCGCAAATTCTTTCCTTACAAGGTCTCTTTCTTCTCAAATCACTTTATCTCATTTCAATTACTTAATTCACAAATCCAAACTAATTACTTCTTCTTGTTAACTCTCAACTTTCAATTTATCACAAAATTACAACTTCTCCTATTATCACTTTTCCAATCTCTTCGTGCGGTTCGAAAACCAACTGCCCTGCCTCGATCGCCATCTGTCCTTATATAGTCGCATTTTTGATAGCCAGAAACTTCTAGCAAATTCTTCGACCACTGGAAGAAGAAAATTTTGATGTAATAATTCCAAGATGACAGCTGCAGCCAATAATCTCTTGTGGTTATAATTCTCTCTTAATTCCGCGACGTCGTCTTAGACATAATCCGTCTCTTACCGTGGACACGAACCTCGAATGAAAAGACACTTTGGAATGTATTGCCTACTTTTGGAGCGTAGTTATTATGCTACATTATGTTACAGTATTATAACTCAAAAATCATCATTCGTCAAAAAATTTTGTAACAAAACATTAAACAGCTCTTGTTCATCAAATGGGCCCCATAAAAATGAAGTTGAACGCGATTGGTGCAAGAGTATCTTACGAACAGTGTTGTTATAAAATTTTACTTTTCATCTGAAGTCTGAATCGTATTTCATCTTAAGAAAGGAAAAATGAAAGAAAAAGTAACAGAATAGTAAACCGCTTCCAAGTGTCAAGTTATGCAATTAGATCGGACTTCAAAGATTTTGGAGATCCCATATATTGCCACTCCATTAAATTTTGAGTTAAAGTTACAAATTGACAAAGACGAAACTTGTAACCAAACCTCCATCCATACCTATCAATCACGACCTAAATTTCATATGATTTTGATGAAACTATAAAACAAAATCAAAATCAAACAAAAAAAATTCAACTAAAGACCAACATCTGTTCTCTGGTTTCCAAGTTAAGGCGTATGATCAATAATTAGGAGACAAATAGATGCAATTTTTGACCTCCGACGCTTCTTAACTCCCACTTCATCCAATTTTAAAAATCTTTTTGACACTAAAAGTCTGTCGAATGAAACTCTTCGAATCGTAGAATTTAAAATCGGTTCGAGATGCTAATTACTAAATCCTCAAAAAATCCTGTGATTCCTTGCGTCCAAACAGGAACACAATTGTGTTGCACTTCTACTCTATAGTGTGTTCCATAAAGGATAATAAGCATCTAAAAAATATTCAAAATCAGCATTTCGAACAGACCCCAAATCATTTTCAAAAAAGTTCAATTTTGTTATTTTAAATTTGAATTTCCTTTCTACGAGTTTCCCTCTCAAATTTGTCTACGAAATTACCCTCCTTCGCCCTAGCGACTCGCATATAGGCACATTCGTGCTGTGAGGGTTACAAACCAATGGTAGGGACCTACTATGTACCTAGATATAGGTTATTGCCGAACAGCATATTTGAACAGTTTTTTTAATGGTAGTTTCACCTACTCTCGGATGTTTGTCGGACTTTCATGAGACCATTAAAAAAAACTTGTTGCTGTTTCTGGGATTCAAGGCTGAGTCTCCCTTTCAGTAATCAATGCACTTAATCACTTATCCATTATTAAAATAAGTCTGTTAGGGTAGCTGTTTGCACCTGTGTACAGACGGACCAAAGGAGGTCCAGGATCCATCGCTATTCTAACTACCTAAAGAGCTAATTGAACCAGCTGGAGATACTTATGGAATAGATCCTTCTGACGACAATATTCGCCAGGTCATCGAAGACATCGAAGAGAAAAACCCACAGATGGAGCAGTCTGGTGAATCGTTTCCTCTTCCTTCTCGTTCCTGCTCCTGCACGAATCGTTTGGAAAGAGGTTTAGTCTTTTAGCATAAAATAAGAGTGTCCCATCTGCAATTGTTTCCGCAAAACCAATCTATTAGAGCGTTTTCGATCTGATTAACCAAATCTGTCTAGAGACTTGGCAAGTCGTGATGCTCTCATCTGTTGACTCAAAGCTGAGTCTCCCTCTCACTAATTAACGCAATTAACCACTGATCCATCATTAAAATAAGTAAGTTAGAGTGACTGTTTGTAGACACACTAAAACCAAAGGAGATCTATTGTAATATTGCAGGATTCATCGCTATTCTACTCGTAACTACCTAAAGAGCTCGAAAAATCACCGAGGTCTGGTCAGATATAAAGCTTCTGCAGCTCTTAAAGGAATATGTTGTAAAGAGTGCTAGCCTTTTAGCGTGTAGACCTATAGAACAGTGTTTATTAGACCGTTTTTAATCTAGCTTAGGCCAGATCTATGTAGAGACTTGACACGTCGTCAGACTCTCCCATCTATGGTTGGCTTTGCTGATTGCATGCAGTATACTCGTAATTAATGTTTTCATATAAAGAGAGGCGTCATGTAAGGGTGAAGCCTTTTCTGACGAACTAGTCAGACTTGCAGTTTCCCGGAAAATTTCTTCTGTGGTCTGGCACCCAGCATAGGTGAGTGTTGAATTATTCCGTCATATCCATTGAATTAAGTAAGCACAATACCAGGAACTTTATTGCAGCTTGACTGTCCATGAAATGCTAATATCCTGAAGAGATATTACATGACGTTAAATTCATACCAGGACAGGACTTCCTTAAACGCCATTATTTTCGCCCGAAATACGCTACAGTGATCTATGAGGCGGAAATAAATACTAAAGTTACAATAAAATCTGAGTTTCGATGGGGTGTAGTTGCTGTTTTGGTCGAGGAGTGGCCAGCTAGGTACTTGTACCACCTCGAGGAGGCTT
The DNA here is from genome assembly GCA_963082735.1 of Pocota personata. Classification (NCBI taxonomy): domain Eukaryota; kingdom Metazoa; phylum Arthropoda; class Insecta; order Diptera; family Syrphidae; genus Pocota; species Pocota personata. The sequence continues at coordinate 271,746,901 of OY720429.1, forward strand.
TTAGATGGATGGCTGCACTGGCCACTGTTTATCAAAATTGTTTAGGAGCATCAGATGAAACATTTCATCTATCACTTTCTGTACCAGATTGAGTTTTATGATTTTTTTAAAGGTTGTCCACCATACAATCACTCCATACATTAATATGGGCCTGGCAACGGACGCGTATAACACGAGTGTAGTACGAGATTGCGTACCCTCCTACCAATGGCCTTTTTACAAGAGTGGAGAGCTAAACTAGTTTTTTTTTACGCGTTCTAATAAATTCGCTCTCCAAATTAAGATCCAAGTATTTTGCTTCTTCAGTGAAGTTGAGACTGGTGATTAAAATAAATAATGCCTGTCACAAGCACTTGAAGAAAGAAGACAGATATAGAACGAAGTATTTGTTTTGGCCTGGAATGGAAGGAACAATTAGAGATGTTGGATGAAATCGGAGACCAAACTTTTTATTTCTATTTGAGAAATAGTATTGTGAATGCGGCCTTCAAGTGACATTAAGCCGTGGTGCAGTGGTAACATCATCACTTGTCACGCTGTTGATTCACGGTTCGAATCCTGATGTCAGGAATCATCTATTTATTTCGCATGAAATAAATGAAAAAGTCGATCACTTTCGAAAGCTAAGACAACTCTACTGTGAAGGCATAACACTGGCAGTAGGGTGGTCATATGGCCAAAATGCATCTTGATCGTGATGATGACATCAGGTGGAGGAAAAAAAATACTGTGAATTATAAGCAACGACAATAAAAGCGGAAAACAAAAACAAAATACTCCCCAGTTATCTGGACAGCCACCCTTGGAGTTTACAGAAAACTTAATACCACCTGAGTTTCAAACCACACAACTCTTTCTTTCTCTCTGTCTCTTCCCCTTTCCATAAAAACGTACGTGTTCTAAAAATTAGTATAAGGGTATTCATATCCCCTTCAACACGTGCAAATTATAAAAAAAAAATGCACTATAAGAAGACAAATCATTTTAGATACTAAAAATTTTGTAACTCGGTTTAGTACTCGTCCTGGTCTTTGAAACACTGATGGGAGCTATTGTTTTGGAGCTGGTCCTACCGGGCACAATCATTTCTTACTTCAGATAACAAATGTGGAGGACTATAAACCCTAATAAAGGTAGCTTGTGGACCACAAATATCAACTTATTGGTATGTACAATAAGTTTTCAAAGCTTGATTGTCCAGCTTATGAAGGAATTAGAGTCAGGATTTAGTGTTAGGTCTCAGTTTAGAGTGACAGATATAAATCATACGAGTACTGCACCCACCTACAGCCTGTTTTCTTACATAACTCTTCCTGTATACCAATTGACTATCAAGATACTCTGCACCTATAATTATTGTCCCGGAAGAAATACTCGTACTCAACTAACAATGCTCAACCGAACTGGAACATTTTTTTTACTCGTCTCAAATTCAGTAACAAGTTTTTCCTTTTTTTTACTAATTCCGACCAATTATGAAATCCAGATATCCTATAACAAGACTGGTGACACTATTATGATTGATATGGATTCATCTGAAATGGTGCCCGTTTTTCCACTTCTTTTCTGTAGGTTATCGATTCTTAGATAGATTCATTCATTCGATATGTTAATTTATTCCGGGAGTGTTCTAAAAACGCCTTCACAAGAAACGTATCTCAATCAAATTCAAATCAAAATAAAGGCGTCATTGCACTCACACACCACACACAGTTTCTGTTAAACAAATTTATTAAATTTATGCCCAAAAGACACTATTGCACTCCCGCATTTCTTTTAATCAGATGCTCGGATATCTTTCTCTTTTACAATCGCTCAAAAAAAAATTATTCAAATTACATCCAAAATCAATTACAAATTCTTCTGTTACTTCACTAATCACAGATACACAATAACTCTCGATGAGTTTACAGAAAGCACCAAGATTCTGTTACTACCGAACGCACTGTTTTCGGTTTATCTCATTTGAATTTACGAGTATTGTATCTGCAGCGGTTCCGAAAATACACTCGTACACAGTCCCATCTTCCCCCCCAAACACACGATTATGCAAATCGAATTTGAATTTGAAATTTGGTAAAGAAAATATCTCAAACTTTCGTCTGAGAAAAAGAGTTTCTCCTGGAAGCGGAGGCCGACTAGCAATAAGTTTTTCAAGTTTGTAATCCAGTTAATTGCTCGAAAGCAGGTGCAACGATACAGCGCGAGCGCGCTTCCTTATTGCATTGCGTACACTCCCTGTCGTCTTAATTAGAGTGGTTAGTTAAACCCCAGCCGAATACTTGCCATGGCAGCAGCTATCCATCCGCAGAGCGAAGATAATCCAAAGTAGCGTAAGCGGTATCCTTTTGAGATACATTGTATTGGTGGCCACAATAATTCACGATTTTTTATCACTCATTGATTTATTTATTTGAGAGAGGATGCAAACAAAACAACTGTTATTTGCTTTAACTATTATTATTTTTTTTTTTTTTTTTTTTAAACTTTTTCCTTCTCTCTATGGTTGTTCGAGATACTATATCCGCGACCGAGGTTGGCACTTCTTTCGCCAAGCGAATATAAAATCCAACTGAACGCGTCGGCTGGTTGGGTTGGATTAGAGTTAGTTGCAGATACTAGATAGATACTTTACTATGCGGAATGTGAGTCTAACCACACAGACCTGCCATAACCGCTTCTTCTGCTTCTTCGTAGATTATGATTGTAACGGTGTACTACGTCGTCATCGTTATCAGACGCGCATAGAAAGAGTGGATCAAAACAAAAAGCTGAAAATGCATCAAAGTCATCTCTCTTGACCAAGTAAACTAAGATGGGTGATGGGCAACTGGAAAGTTGTTAGACTGGAATTTTTTTTAAAGCGGTAGAACTATGGTCAGCCCGGGAGGGTGGCTCGAAGTAGAAGACGCAACGGTTTCTGCACGTTAGGTTGACATAAATCTCTTCCTAAATTATAGATAAGAGCATAAGTTTGTTATTCTGGTTCTATTTGTCGTCTACTGGCGGAGACGACAGCTCTGGGTGTGTGACAGTGATTATAGTTGTATATTTGAATAATGCTAAGAAGATTAATGCGGTAGCAGTAGCAAACGATTCCTCATGGGAAGCTTGAATTCGTTGATACCGATTTGTATGCCATTCATTAAGGCGAGAACACTGAACTAATGGGGAACTAATTTGCTATTCTAGCCTCAGGGGAAAAGGTTGTCAACTGCATGAATGAGGAATCGGCTTATCTGCGCGAAGTCATTGGCTTCCTTTGGCTAAGATTTTATCAACAAATTAGCAAGTAATTTTGTATAGCTCTGCATTTATCTGCTAAATGTTAATTCGAAAACGCGATCTAAAATAATAAGAACCAATCAACCCTGGAGCTTGCAAGGTCACTATAGATAGTTCATTTGTTGTATTTGCATGGAAAAGATGAAGTGATCTTCATGAAAGACAGGGGAAGGTTACACATCTGCTTGGGCCATTGACTCCTCACCCCCATATAAGGCGCCAGGACCTGACGAAATAATTCCTATCATGCTACAGAGCACTATGGAGTATACCACCCATGGCTCGTACAGATCTTTAGCTGTCTTCAGATATGTATCGTTTGCATGGAAGAAAGACTTTAGGACAATAAGCCTTATAACATTTTTTCTCAAAAAATTTGAAAGATTATTAAAAAAGGACATCTTTCCAAACCAATATGCTCATATGAAGGGCAAATCGGTAGAAACAGCGCTACACAAAGTGAGAACAACTAAAAGTCACGCTACCACAAAGAATATACGCTCTCGGCTTTCCTAGACACCGAAGGCGCCTTTAACAATGTAGAAGTCAATGCCACAAGACAAGTTTTAGAATCCACTACTCTCGGATTGGGTGGAATGTATGCTTAGAAAAGAAGCATCACCTCTGAGCTGGGAGGATGCCAAGCATATGCTGTGGTCTTTAGGCATACACCTCAGGGAGGGGTCTTGTACCAACAACTGTGGATCAGGGTCTTAAATTCAATTTTATTGAAACTGGGCCATAGAGCTCTAAAGGTTGTAACATACGCTGACGACGATAGTTATACTCGCTACAGGAAAATTCCTGCCAACTACATCTAATTTGAAACTACACAGAGGAACTGGGCCAGCAACCACGGGTTGAGTCTAAACCCACAAAAAAGGAGCTGATCTTTTTTAATAGAAAAAGAACCAACGCTATTCGAGCCCCAGAGGTTGAATGGATTATACCTCCACCCATAATCTCGAATATGGCAAATTACCTCGGCTTTATTTTAGACCATAAATTGAACTGGAAAGAAAACATTATGGAAGGGACCTAGACCAGCTACAATCCAAGCAACTTTCGGGTATTTGGTTTGGTGGTCAGCCGCTGTAAAAACCAAAAACCAGAAAGTACTTACAAAAATACGACCGTTAGCATGTATAGCCATAGCCAGCGCCATGAAAACCACCCCTTCTGCAGCACTTGAAAGGATGTTTGCTTTAACACTACTTGACCTACATACAAAGAAAGGTGCTGGCCGAAAGTCTCCTTCGCCTCCATTAGTCCAACTCCATGATAAAGAGCCAACTAGGTCATCGAGCTATCGCCAGATGGGCATTCCTAGATACTAAAACAGATTACCTTACACTACAGCTCGTCTTCAACCTAGACTTCCGAACAAAATTCTCCTCGTGATAAGACTGGGCGAGGGAAAAGTTATAAACCCAAATAGCATAGCTGCCTTTACAGACGGGTCAAAAATTGTAGAAAGCACGGGCTTAGGAATTTTCTAAACCACCCGCCCGGTTAATAAAACTTTCAAACCACTGCAATATGTTTTAAGAGGAAGTCTCCTCGAACAGATATATCTAACTCTACGCCCGCACACTAGATTCCAGATTCTTCGAAAGCATTGCAGAGCTAGAACAATATCGGATCTACTAAAATTCACACGGACCACCAGCTGGTTTATGAGCTGTTAAGAAACAAAGATGGTTCCCAAAATCAGCACGAAACTATAAAGGGATTCACAATGAGCCTTGGAGTCTTCAAGTTGATGACCATTCATTCTAAATGCCCTAGCCATCTTCAACGTTCAATTTAAGAGTCTAACTACATATTGACACTGCTGAAATCCTTTGGGACATCGATGAACGAAAGATGAAGTAACGATCGGTACTCAACACATTATTTATGAAGATTTGTAATTCCCTTCGTAATCGGCTCTGATAACTTAAGAAGTGTAGTTCACACAATTAGGACAAACAAAAAAAAAAAAACTTAAATGACTGCCCAGAGGAGAGGCTTGTTCTTTCTAGCATTTATCCAAAATTTATTTCATATTCTGCTCTCCACAAAAGATCGAGGAGTTGTTCTCTTCACGTTACCAAGCAACATCCCTGTGATAGAAGTTTATGACACCTTCCACCCCTCTATGTCCACCTAGCAACAGCCGCGGTCATCCCTTTAGAAAAACTCCTTCCGCTACAGGACAAATAAACTTTGGAATACACTCCCAGGAGACATATTTCCAGAAAAATTGAATCTCCAACAATTCAAGAGCAGAATCAAAAGGCATCTACAAACATCAGCTCAGCATTTTAGGTTCGCCGCTCCTGAGAGTAGATTTAAATAAAAAGCCACCATCATTCATTCATAAATTTCAGTAATCAAACAATTCTTTGGAAAAAATATCCCTAGTTCAGAAAAAGTTCACATGGACTTGGAATAGGAGCTCGTATCTTTGCATGGAGTTACAAAGAAATACGACTAATTTCAAATTACCCGGCAAAAGAGACAAATTTGCCACATATCGTCATCTGTACGCTGTTAGCAGTACTAAGGTGAGTACGGTTGTCGCACAGAATAACGTGAAAATTGTTTGTGCATTGGAATTTACTGCCAGCGGTATCTATCGGGATAAAACTTAGCGTCGAGGTTTTTGTCTCCGATTGCGGCGAATTGAAGAAGTGTTCCATTCACGCTGTATAACTAATGCCATCCCAAGTAAATTGTGAATGGACCACAAGAAAAGCCTCAAAAGTAAACATTCCTGAAAATGTTCTTTTTCTAAACAGAGAGCCAATTCCCGATCTGTGAAGCTGTGAAGTGATAAATAAATTATCATTTCAGTTTTTACAGCAATTTTTCATTTTATTCACATTACATAAATTGCCTGTCAGAGTGTGCACTAAAAAGTACTAAATGTTAAATCCTGTCATTTATTTGTCATTTTGGCGCTATCTTTACACTGAAAGATTTATTATTATTATTTTAGTTGTGTTCTTAAAATGTCGGGAAGAATTATTCGTTTAGTTATTAATAATAGATGCCCTATTGAACAAAGGTATTAATTTATATTAACTGGGTGCTTTGTTTTGAAGAAAAATTATATTTAATTTTTTTTCGTATGAATCAAATGTGGATGATGAGGATTTAGATGACGATGATCTGCACCCTGCTTCAGATCCAATTTTACAAGAAGGCAGGCGTAAGTTGAATAGTTGGTCACATTTGCGCTTTAAAAAATTGTAGATTATAAAAAACAAATGTTTTTTTTTTTCATTTATTTTAAAGTGATTGAAGCAACTCATTCAGTTTATTTTTAATGGCATTTTGAATTCTATTATTTTCTTCCATTAAATCTATTTGCTTCTCCTCGATTTCCTTATAAATTGCTAAGGCGTTGTCGGTAGCATTGCTCAAATTTTGTCTCGGCAGTTTTTGTTGGCTCTTTCATGACGTCGACGGAGAAGGGGCAACTGCATCTTCAAATGTCTTAGCAGTTCCACTTCCCCAATGTCCTGAGTAACACCGGTTCAGCAAGCATGTCGTCTTTGTTTCGTCTCTCTAAACTGTTCAGCTTTATTTTCAAGGTCTTCTGTTCATTATCCCGGGAATGGGCACCGTCGGCTTTTGTAAATCTGTAAATTAAATTTTTTCAAGATGTATATTTACAAAATATGATGATATTTCAATATATTTTAGTGTATATCTTTATTAAACTTTAATACGGCAAAATAATTAATTAGTGTAATATTACGGGACTTCTGGTCCTTTTTACCAGTCGGATTCAGACCTAAACCAAAAAGGAAAAGGAAGGTGAATCAATAGGAAGCAAAACCAAAACGAACCGCCATCTGTGTTTTTTGACAGATGCCTTTCGTTCATCCATTAGCGTATAGATGGCGTTAAGGCCCAACATCGTTTTTGGCTTTGTTTCCTTCAATAATGTTTAAGTTCATTTTCATTTTTATACTAAAATATGTATATTTATGTTAACGTAAGGTTACTTACTTGCCATTGGCCAAATTCGGTCTTTCCTCTAAATATTCAATCAAATGCAGTTTTTAGGTCTCTCTGATGCCTTTTATCAGCACGAATTTTTGTGTCCCATTCTTCTTCACAACTCTTCACAGAATGAGTTGGCATTTAATTTTTTAACATATCGAGAATCGAATTAAACGTGAAGATGTGAAAAAATTTATCTCTTCTCAACATCACAGAACTATCATAGAATCGACCCCAGGACTACGAGTACATATTTTTACAATAGCATAGGTAAATGAAAATCAATTTAACTTCGGTGTTTTAAAACCATAAGAGGGTAATACAGATATCTACAGTCAATCAAAAAAGTCTCCGTACACACCTCCTACCTTCCAAGAAACACAAACAACTTTTTTTATTATTAAAATATCTTGATGTAATTTTGCACAAATATTCCTCATATATTCGCGAAACAGTTGTTTCAATACAAATATATACAGACCAATACTGAAATCAGCAACGATTCAAAAACCACCGTAAGTTCAAATAACATGACAAAAAAGTCTCCGTACAGTAACAATTGTAAATATTTTATTACGTCTTGTAAGCAACTACCTAGGTTTTTTTGCCATCAGTCGTTCTTTAGCTAACTTTGCTGTAATAGTGTTGCGTGTGTTATTGTTGTCAGTGAAATGGAGTCCAATAACAAGGAAATCCCAGTTGATACAAGAAAACTCGTCGTAAAACTTAGCGAAGAAGGAAAGTCACTACGGCAAATTGGACAAATCGTTGGAAAAGCCATTCAACGGTCCAATATATAATACAAAATTTTAAAAGTACGGGATCGGTAACATCTAAGAGGCGAAGTGGACGACCGAAGATTTTCATCGACCATATGGAGCGAGCCATAGTGCGTAAAATAAAATAAAAAAAAAAACAAAATTAAGTGCACCTAAAATCGCGAATGACATGAGAAATGAATTTCCCATTGAAGTGTGTGATGAAACAGTTAGAAATGTGGTTCGAAAAAATAATTACAACAGTCGCGTAGCTAGGAAAACACCATTCATTTCGCAAAAAAATCGTTTTAAAAGGCTGACATTTGCAGGAGATCATTTGGACAAGCCTCAAAGCTTCTGGAATTCTGTAATATTTAGAGATGAGAGCAAATATCAAGTTTTCCAGACAAATGGAAGGGGCAATGTATGGCGCCACCCCAAATAAAGCACTGCAAAAAGAGAATCTTGCACCTACTTGCTACTGTAAAGCATGGCGGAGGTAATGTGATGGTGTAGGGTAGGGAATTTGGTGATTGTGGAGTCGACTATGAATAGACTTATGTACCTTGACATTTTGAAAAAAAATCTCCATGAAAGTGCAGACAAATTGGGACTACATGGATCACTTGTGTTTCAACAGGATAACGATCCTAAACAAACATCCCATATTGTTAGGGAGTGATTATTGTATAGAGTGCCCAAACAGTTATATAGTCCTCCGCAGTCACCAGATTTAAACCCCATTGAGCATCTTTGGGATGAATTAGAGAGAAGAATTCGGAAATACGAAATAACGAGCAAGAAAGTGCTCATACAAAAACTAAAAGAAGAATGGAACCGAATAGATTCTGCCACAACATCAAACTTGCTGAATTCGATGCAACGGCGCATGCAATCAGTGATCGAAGCTAAAGGTTATCCTACCAAGTACTAACGCGAACGATTTATTGCAATGCATTGCTATTTCGAAGAATAACTCAACGTGTACGGAGACTTTTTTGAATTATAGTGTGAAGTTATGTTTTATTTTATTTTGTTTTTTTCTTTTATACTTTTATTATATAATAATGAATTAATACATATCACTTGAAAATATATGAAGTACATTTTCGCCAAATTTCATCGATGAATTGAAATAATTAAAAAAAATATTTCGTGTTTTCTTTGTAAGTAGGAGGTGTACGGAGACTTTTTTGATTGACTGTAAATGCAGATATAAAAAAAAACATTTGTAAAACCATTTTAATTCTGACGGATATTTGCTAAGATTTAAAGCCCAACTACAACTAACACAACCTTGGGAATAGCCCCAAACAAGTTGATTCGGCTCAAAGAACGAGCTCAGCTCGTCTCTTGACAGCAAAGCTGCCACTTTATGAAAATGGGACCGGAGCAAATTCAGAGTAATTTGAGTAGATTTTTTTTTTTTTTTTTGTAATGGGGAAAATTACTTTCGGGTCTTCATAAAAGAATATGGCGTATAGAAAATTTATTTTAAGTAATGGGTGTTAATATATTTGCGTAATTAAGTTTTAATTTTGTGTGTGGATAGTAGCTTGTTTATAAGTTAAATGTCAAAGGCATTTGTAAAAATTATGGCTAAGCATATAATGATGCACTTATCACTTAATAAATTGCTGCAATCCTGTTTCAGGGCTAACAGCAGCTGTTCTACAGCTATGGCTAATTTAGTAGAAAAAATAAGACTATGACAGGGATTATGTTTCGTTGCTTTGTTTGTTAGACTTGTCGAAGGCCTTTGATAATGTAAATCATAAAATCCTGTGTTGGAAGCTTAAGAATAACTTTGGTTTCAGCGAAAGGGCAGTTAAATTGATAAATAGTTGTCGATGAGCGTTTTTCATTTCAGAAATTAAGCAGGGCTCAATATTAGGACCGATACTCTTCTACATGTTCATAAATGACTTTCCATCAGTTTGTAAATATGCTTCGGTACACCTACATACGAGTATGTATATTTAGGCGATGTCCAACTACACTGAGCGAAACTCTTCAGCAACCTAAATGAACTAGTTGCTCTTATGAACGAGGAGTTACAACATATTTATACTTGGTCAGTAGCTAATGGGTTACTACTAAATCCATCAAAATCCCAAGTAATTCCCATTTCGAAAAAATAAATCTGAATAACAATAAAATTAAAGCTGTTGAGTCAGTCATCAGTCTACACAATAAACAGAAATTTATCTGGCTATAATCACACCAACGTGGTCATTGGTCGTACGAGGGCAAGGTGAAAAGTTCTCGGCCTGACGGAGAGATGGCGTTCCAATCAGCAAAAATTTATGTTTCCTGCCTGGGTGCACTTCTCATTAGTTCGTATGACAAGTTTCAACTTCTTCTCTCAAGTAGTTTCTTTACACGAATTTTTGCAGTAGACGTCTTGCGTGTTTTTCTTTTCGTTAAAATGGATAAACTTGAATATCGTGCGGTGATAAAATTCTTCGTTTTGGATGGGTTACCCCTAATGAAATTCATCCAAAGTTGACAAAAGTTTTCGGGAACACTGCTTCTTCCATGTCAACCGTTAAAAAGTGGGCAGCTGAATTTAAACGTGGTCGCACTTCCCTCGAAGATGACCCACGTGAAGGACGGCCAAAAACCGCAACCACACCCGAAACCATCGAAAAGTGCATGATATCGTGTTGGACGATAGGCGAGGGAAGGTAAGTGTGATAGCTGAGGCTGTGTATATATCGGAAGATAGGGTGCGAAACATCTTGCACAAAAACTTAGGGATGCGAAAGCTCTGCGCAAGATGGGTGCCGCATTTGCTGAATGCCTATCAAAAGCAAATGCTTTTGACCGAGTCAATAGGGATCCAACCGATTTTGTGCGGCGATTTGTCACCATGGATGAGACATGGGTCCGCCACTACACGCCAGAAATGAAACAGCAGTCAAAGCAGCGGGTGCAAGCCGGTGGTTCAGCGCCAAAGAAAGCGAAGTCGATCGCATCTGCCGGAAAGGTTATGGCCAGTGTGTTTTGGGATGCGAAAGGGATCCTGTTAATTAATTACCTTGAGAAAGGCAGACAAATTACAGGTGAATATTACTCCAACCTTCTTGACCAGCTGGATGCCAAAATTCGCGAGAAGAGGCCTGCCTTGAAGAAGAAAAAAATTATCTTTCACCAGGACAATGCACCTGTACACAAGTGTGCGTTGGCGATGGGAAAACTGCGGGATTTGGGGTACGATTTACTCGGCCAACTCCCCTATTCACCTGATTTGGCACTCTCAGATGTCCATCCAATCACAAACTTGAAGAAATTTGTTTCTGGGAAGCGCTTTCCATCCAATGCAGAAGTTGAGAGGGCCGTAGATGAATATTTTCACAGCCTTCCAGACTCTCACTTCCGAGAAGGAATACTGATGTTGGAGAAACGCTGGACCAAGTGTGTTCAAGTCAAGGGAGATTATGTAGAAAAATAAAATCATTTTTTAACTGAAAATCGGAGTCTTTCATTGTCAGGCCGATAACTTTTCACCTTGCCCTCGTATCTACGGATGTCTTCGCAAAATGTGGATCAGTGCTTATTTTACTCCACAGGAAACAGGACAGAAGCTGGTATTGACCTTAGTCTTATCTCTCATAACATATGCTGAGGTAGTCTACAGCAGCCTTGACTCGTTATTCCAACGTAAACTGCAAGTCGCCTTTAACAACGCAGTGCGTTATATTTACGGTATTCGTAGATACGACCATAATTCTGTTTTCGCCAGGGGTTTAATTGGTTGTACTTTGCAAGAATATATCAGCGTCAAGAATTGTTTACTTCTACATAAAATTATGGATACTCAATGTCCGTCTTACTTGTATAACAGACTTAATTTCACTCGCTCCTCAAGGACCATCAACCTTATTCCCTCTGGTTGTAATTACCTTAACTCCTCGCGTTTATTTTTCATCGATACTATTAGACTTTGGAACTTTTTACCCTCTCAAATCAAAAATATTTCAAATCCTTCCAATTTTAAAAACGCAATCCTTCAACATTTTCCCAACTTATCACACCAAATCAGAACCTTTATTATTCCTCCCTTTGATAATTTTTCTCAATTCAGTTTCTGCACCCATCTTTCACTTCTTAGATTAAGATACTTAATGTAAATTAGCCTTAAGTCATTTATTCCATTTTCTGAAATAAAAATGAAAACATATTTTGTAGTTCGGATCAAGAGGAACCTAAATACATCCTCCATCCTACTACAAACCCATAAATTCCGCAAAGTTTGGTATATAATAAGAAGTTTCAAGAAACATTTTACTACATTACCTCCAAAGGATGGAAATTTCTATATACCAACGGTTCGAAAACTATTGATAGTACGTCGTTTGCAGTAACATCACATAATGGATCAACTATTATTCAAGGCATCCTTTCAAATACCGCATCAATATTCACAGCAGAAGCTCAAGCCATGTATGAAGCCGTTAAAAAGTTCTCGCACACTGCGAGCAAATGGACTATCTGTTCGGACAGTCTTTCTGTTGTGAAAGTTATCTTGATCATTAGACATGACTCTATTACAATTGCCGAGATCCGAGACATGCTTATTACAATGCTCTCTAAAATAAAACTTACGTGGAAGCCACGTCATGTTGGGATTACAAGAAAAGAACTCGCTGACTAAGCTACAAACTCGGTCCATAGCTCTCCAATATTTTTGTATGAATCCTTCACTAGAAAAGACCTCAATGGGTTAATCATGGGTAAAATCAAAGATCTTCGAATACAGCAGTGAATCCATTATAAACACCAACAATCAACTCAAACAAAATCCATCCAATCTACCCGCATAACATGTCCAAGGTCAACATAACCAATTTTATTCGTCTGCGCCTAGGACACACGACCACCTTTTGAAAAAAAAGGACACCTCTGGATTAGGAAGGAAGAAAATGTGAAAGCAATTTTTTTATTTAGTTTCCGTTAATCGAATTTATTAACAACAATTCATAGCAGCTGAAACTGCAAAATAATTACAATGAAATTAGTGGCATATGATATAAGAAATAACAAAAACATATTATCCAGCGAAAACAGCCCCAGAACATTAACTTCAAACACTTCCGGCCATATTTTGAACATCAGGACATCGCTCTGAAATCATAGAAATCAGAATTTATCCGAAATTTATATTCTCTCAATACCCACCGTCCATTCAGATCCGTGTCGCCCTCGACTTGCATCCATATCCAAAAGAGTATCCTTCAGATTCGTCGACCTCTGCTTAACCCTCTCTGCTGCATGAATCAACAGATACATGTTGCAAGATATCATCACATTATAGACCAAAGACGTAGGTTGCAATTCTTTCTCATCATTGAAAAATTCCAAGAACGCATACAAATTCGAAAGTATATTAGCAAATGAATTAAGAATCTGCACGAATATGGATATCTGCACGTTTCCTGAAAATTCACCAACCATACGTCTCAATTGTAGATACAATCGAATTAGCCGAAGAAGTCTCCGCCTACACTGACGGATGCGTTTCTGCGTAATTTTGTCAGCCTCCATTTCCATTTTCAGTGACTCCAATAATTCATCCACCAAATAAAAGTATCTCGCCAGCAGCAGCAAGGCCGCAAATGTTATGTCTGAGAAGACAGGCGCAATCACCACTATGTACGTTTTCAAGAAGAAAGCCACAAACCGATCCGGAGTAATTTTGTCACTGTACTCGATGACATATGGAAAGTTAATTAGTAGTTCGTACATGGTGATGGAGAACTTCATCGCAATGAGCAATATGATCTCAAGGCTGATGATATTGCCACAATCCATTTCGATTCTGAGCTGTCTGAACACTTCCTGGAAATCATTTGCATTTCGGCTTACATGCTCTCGCTTCCACAACTGGCACAACCGGACCACAAATGAGGTCACAAAGTCGAAACTAAATTGCGCTCCGGTTATTATGGACATGTTTTTATCGATGTCCAACCCAGATACCAAAAAAATTTCCGAATTCAACTTGCAAACGACGGGAGATACGACGGCGACAATGAAACAGATGACACCTGACATCGCCGTTGCGGGGATTGAGGTGAGGAAAACTTTCTTCTTAAAGTCGTACTCAAACGCGACTAAGCCAAGGAATTTTCCAATAAAATAAAAGACCTTAAAAATCCCGGATCCAATTTTATCACACAACATTGTTTGTTACTTAAACTCGTAATGCGGTTGCAGGAGAAGTGAGCTCGTTGAATGACACTGACTGTTTTAGGGTAAATTAAATTTTATAATTGCTCCTTTATAGCATAAATAATTAATAGTCCTGGGCGACATAACGGAAAAGTAATTACTCCAATGTACTTTTCAAATTCAGTATGAAAAAAGTATCAGAGACGAAACCAAGGTATTTCAAGTGGTCTGTTGCAAAGTGAAAATATGTTGTAGAATCTGATATGAAATTGTGAAGTGACACTGCGGTAAATTACTAGAAAAAATCCAATGATTCAATCACATGCTGAGATTATTAAAAAAATATCAGGTTTCCTAGACTAAGGAGTCAAATAAGCTCTACTATAACTCTTGCCATTAAGAATTCTGACTGTAACCGATGACACACTATCGTAATAAGTTAATTTGATTGCGTGCGATTTCCCTGGATTTTGCTATGTACTTCTACAAAAGTAATCCATTATTAGTCACTCTGATTTATTCAGGGGACATTTTATTTGGCTGAAAATCGAAATAATAGTCATAGTCACAGGTGAGTAAAACTCTTTAGGGTGAGTCTTTTTGATTAGGTTCAACTTCTATTTACACTCCTTTACTTAATCTATACAGTGGTCAGTTCATTAATAAAGTGTTATTCGCATCATTATACTTTTTTTTCTGAATTACTGAAATACATATAAGTTTATTCATTTCGAGGTTAGGATTTCACATCTGTCAAATTCATCTGTCATCCATAGTGACAGGTATTTAGCCATTTTACAATATGGGTCATTTAACCAACCTCAATGCATTAAAATTGTTGCATTTTACTACAAATTTCTGTAACATTTGTATATCGCGATATAAGAACAGATTACTGTCATCATAAATGCCCATTTTTTCGAACAACATTTTTAGCGATGATGCACATTTCTCTCTCGGCGACTATGTACACTACTTGTATACGAGTATACAAACAAAATTGCAGAACTTGAGGTTCTGAGAATCCAAGAAATATTCTCATTCACCATCAGCCTTGCAGATACAAAAATAAAAAACATCTACAAGCCACCTAATGCAAACTGGTGGCACCCCGCGGCATACTGTGGGAATTTTAACAGCCACTACTCAAAATGGAGATACTCATCATGTGACTAAAACCTAATGCACTTACTTTTTGTTGATGAAGACAAATATACTTTTTGGACTGCGGGATGGAAAAGAGGATACAACTCCAGTTTATGTTTCGTAACAAGCGATAACAACCATACTTCCTATACACTCCTCCTTACGTGTCCTCAAGAATTTCCCACACACTCAACACCGCCCTGTACTCATTGAAATTGGCATACAAATTTTACTCGTAAATACTGTCCACAAACCGAGATGGAAATTTAAGTGGATAACATTTACCAAGGAACTGGATGTTCACGTTCACTGGATCTCACCAACGAACTACAACAGACTCGCCTCAACTATTATAAACACGGCCAAAAAGTATATTCCTAGAGGATTCAGAAGAGAGTACATTCCTGAGTGGAATCAAGAGAGCGATAAACTTTACAAAGATCTTTAGGAATCGTCTCGTTCTCGACAATTCCAGAGCGGAAAAATGGAAAAGGACAACTGAGAATGTAGACTTTACACACGCCAGTACCAAAGCAGGGTGTGTTCTAAGAAATCTCGGAGGCAGCAACTCAATTGTTCAAACCAAGTCTAAAATAAGCACTAACCTGACTGCCAACCGAATCATGGACGTGTCTAGAGTAACGTCAAACAAACACCACACTAGGAAAGTAAAGAATGATTTCAAGACTCTAAGAGCAACATCTCATCCCTCCGCAGAATTTTCGCGCCCATTCTCCTTTTCTGAACTGCCAGCCGCAATCAAGAAGGTGAAAAATGGGAAAACAGCTGGTGTTGATGGATCTACACAGAATTCCTAAAGAACTGCGGCTCCAACACGAAATCCTGGCTAACTCGTTTCTTCAGCAATATCCTCGAAACTGGGTAACTACCCCATAATTTTAAGTGTACAAAAACAGTTGCTGAAATCAGGAAAACTAATGAACAATGCTGAGAGTTACAGACCAATAGCCTTACTTAGTATCTGCTACAAGGTACTTCAAAAGATGATATACAACCGCATTGAACCATATATCAACCAGCACATACCAATCGAGTAAGCCAGATTCAGAAGTGGACAGAGCTGTATAGACGAAATCCTCACTCTGACAACATTCATAGAATCAGGGAAAACTAAAAACTTCTACTGTTTTCATCGATTTGGCTGCTGCTTTAAGACACTGTATGGAGAGAAGGCCTAGTGTACACGCTTTTTTAGAGTCATAAAATCCCTAGCCTCATTAACAATATGCTTTCCAACTGGATTTTTAAAGTGTCCCTCAACGAAGATCTCAGTTGTTCAATCTTTATATATCTGACTTGCCTGAAACAGTGCTACACAAACCAACGGACTAGCACCACAAAAGTAACCCTAACTGCAAATCTAGCTATACTAAGGCCATATTTAAAAATTGGACACTGTGCTCCAGTATGGCTAAAACAGAATCGACCTATTTCCATCTCAATAATCACCTGGCTAGAAGTCGTCTTAACGTGCAATTCAATGGTAGTACACTTAAACCATAACACTCACCCAAAGTAACTTTGAGTAACAATGAACGGTACGCTGTTTTTCAACAAACACCTATCGAATACTGCTGAAAAACTGAAGTCCAGAAACAATCTTCTTCATAAACTGGCGGGTACTACCTGGGGAACTGATGCACCTGCCTTGCGATGACCAGCCCTCGGCATCGATTACACCACTGCTGAATATGCCGCACTAGTATGGCTTAACAGCGGCCACGTCGCAAAAGCTGACAGTCAACTCAACATTACTATTACGGGTGCTATCAAATCCACACCAACGTTATGGTTTTCTATCATACTCAGACGACAAACGCACTAGTCAATGAATACAGGAAGACCCGAACGCCCAGTGCTCGGGGACTTATCAACAAGCAGCGTAACGAGGCTTTCATCGCGTAAACCGTCTCTCAAACATGCCAAAAGTCTGCTCGATAATAGTTATGAGGTTGCCACTGGATGGTCAAGCCTTTGGCAAAACTCCCAACTGTATAAGTTTTTCTCCAATACATTTACTACATTAAATACACACGCTTTAGTTTATCTATGTATATCATTCATAGATTGAATGAATAAAGATTCCGCTCTTTCCACTCTTTCTAGACATATGAAGCAAATACATTTTCAGTTGTCGATGTACCAAGCCTTGTCCAGGCAAAATAGAACTAATGCTTTTCACCACCAAAACCTAAATACCTAAATGTCTCTTTACACAATCAATCAATTATTCGATCTGTAGGCTGACATGATTATGAAAGTTTTCTAAAACGTCGCTCTTAAATATTATTACCCGCGCTGGTCATGGCCATAGGTTCGAATCTTTGCGGAACATGAATTTTTTGTTCATATTTATTTTTTATTAACATTTACAATATATCAGCAAAACGGACAAATACTCAAAGAAAACAAAAGCAGGGAACATGCAGATTCTTTCGCAGGATCATTCCCTGCTCTTGGGCAAAATATTTTCTTCTTTGTGCGGTTCCCAAGTAAATATTTAATCTTTGCATCTGTTCTATTGTTTAACCCGAACGATATTCAGTATGGCATTCTAAAAAATATCTGGATTCAGTCTCTAAGCCCGACATGGTGCCGAGTACGGTATCTGAACTCTATCATCATAATGATTTGCACGAGAAGGATAACACATACATACATATGTACAGGGTGGCTAACATGAACTATTACCAACTTCACGTCGCTGTGTCTGCCAACCTACGAATAACAGCGCGCTGAAAATTTGACAGTTGTTAATTCATTTCATTGTTGACAAGCGCGTGTAAGGTTTAAGCTTTTTTTTTATCGCGTTTAGTTTAGTTTTTGTTCTGTCGACAATGGAATTCAAACGTAATAATGCTATTGCCCTTTTTTTGGATGGAAAATCACAACCAGCTATTGTTCGTGAGCTGAAACATTTGAAAGTGAACAAAATGTTTGTGTATCGCACCATATTTATATTTTTTATGTTTTGCATGAAAAAAAGATTTTATTATTATTATTATTTATTATATCGCGTTACAACGAAACCGGCAGCATTGGAAATCGCTATAGAGGTGGTCCGAAAAAGACAGCAACATCGTCAACAGTGATTCGGAGTGTGAAGGCCAGAATCGAACCAAATCCTCGGAGTAGCGGAAGAAAAATGGCTTCTTAGCTAAACATATCCAGAGAACGGATGCAACACATTTTGAAAAATTAGGTCCTTAAAGTTCTAAAAATTTCACGATCTCACACCTGAACAAAAAAAGTTAGAGTGGAAAGGGCAAAGGAGTTGATCCGCTTGTACGCAAGTGGACAATTGCTAAACATCGTCTTCTTTGATGAAGTACCATTTCCAATTGAGCAATTTGACAACAAGCAAAATGATCGAGTTTACTTGCTAGAGAGGTTATACGATAATTTCGACCAAAGAATGGCCACCAGGAAGTAAGCGCCACCATTTTTGATGGATTGGGCCGAAGTGACTGCCGATGGTCGGTCTCCGCTCGTATTTTTGGACCGTGGCGTTAAGATAAACGCGATGGTTTGTTGTGAAACTGTCTTGGAAGCTGTGTTGAAGCCATTGGCACCCAAACATTTCAGCCAAAGACCCTGGATATTGCAACAGGAAAAGAATGCCTGCGACAAAACGTTCCGCACTTTATTTCCTCGACACAATGGCTATCGAATTCTCCCGATGTGAATCCATTAGACTTTTCTGTCTAGAGCATTTTGAAGGCCAAGGTTGGCACTAAAAAATACCAGACAACGGACGCGCTCAAGTTAGCGCTTCTCCAGGAATGGAAGTGCATTCCACAGCGTGCGATAAATATATTGACCGTCTCAAGGAAAAGGAAAAGGACCGTCTATATGGTGGCCATATAGAAAATATTAATTAAATCCTTGAATTTGAAAAAATTTCCAATACGTTTTTCTTTGGATTCAATAAAACAGTTCATGTCAACCACTCTGTGTATAGTATGGACAAATACAGTGGCTTTGAAAAACGGAACAAGCTTCACCATTTGAACTAAGTTCTCATTACAAAACAAATTTTTTAACATCAATGTTTTAATCCCACTTTTACAGACATACCTACCGAATTCCTTATATTCCATGACAAAGCAATTATGTAAATCTGTCATAAGAACTCCTTTCTGAACAATAATACCACACCTAGGAATTATAATTAATATAGCATATCGAAAACAATGTAATTTCTTTGAAAAGATTATGAGATACATTTACCTTTTCACACATTTATGAGCTCTGCTAATTTATAGACCCAATAAGCTTATTGTACAACAATAAATGACATGCCTGGTGTTCATGTACGCAACAGAACCACCATAAGTCAAAACAGATAATTCCGTTTTTATCGATAGCTGTTTACAATAAAGATTCGGGGTAATAACTTATTGGGCTTTTAAAGTACTGATCTACTTTTTGAATTTGAAAAAAAGTTACGATTTATGCTTTTGAATTTGTTATTATATAAATCACTGTTTGTTTTGTAAGAAACTTCAAGACAATCAAATCCATATGCCCATAAATATTCGTGCAGGGAGTACGAGTAGATGTTAAGTAAGTCATAGGTGTGAATTTTGAATGAGTATTGATGTGATTGAATATTTCAGTGGATGAGTAAAAAGGTTGACAAGTTCGTAAAGAGCATTTTATTAAATGGATTTGGTCGTAACTGAAGTGGAATATAAGAAAAAAGGATGCTTTTAATCAATTGTCCAAATTTAGACAAATTATAACATGCATGCTACCATGGATAAAAAACATTCCAGAACAAGCTAATAGATAATGAATAACAGTCTTATAAGTGCATACAGGAATACATTATACACGCGTGAAGGTTATTTACCTAACAAGCTATCGATCAATCGGCTTTCGAGTTATAGTTCCAAAAACTGTCTTTAATGAAACCGAAGTAAGCTTAGAAATAAAAATGACCCCTTCATAAGGGTGACCACGGTGTAGTCCATTTGCTTGTTACCCGAACGTTGCAAGTCCAAGAGACAGTCAGTCCAACAATCAACAGCCACAATAGCATTAAATATAAAGTACGCGACTGCGTCGCACGTACTTACTTACTTACTTATGTCCTTTTCCCCAATGCGGGTCCTACCTCTACCTGGGAATGTGCCTTAACTCTCTCCAACTTTTCCCAGTTACCGTGACTCTTCCTCCACAATTATACGTCGTGTATTTCTCGATAGAACCGTTCGGGTTAACGGCTTCCATTGCATCGCGTAGTTAGCCACTTTTCGAAACTTGTGTCCAATACACTTTCGCCGTTGAACACAGATATCCGTCGGCTCTTGACACGTTTTCTCATGGAGATGCGCATTAAAAATGCGATTAAGCCAGAAAATCATCAGAATGTTTCGAAGACAGCTATTCACGAACATTTGCAGATTCTCTGTGAAAGCGGCGGTTACTTTTCAAGTGCTGCACCTACATAATAGCACGGATTCAAACTTGGAGCGGAACAGTCTCGAAAACCGGCTTGAAAGACATCGAGCGTGACCTAAAGATGTTCCTTTATTCACTCTAGGATTTCTTTAGCTATTATTTTAGCAACAGATCCTTCTCCAGTTGTCGCACTCCCTTTCCTAGGAATCATTCTGTTTCCCAAGCTCTCTCTACAAGGTTGCAAATGCTCTGTTCAAGCTGTTAGCGGTACTCGCAAAAAATCTTCCTTGTTGTTCTTCAGTGCTTTTATCGCGGTAGTGATCTCATCCTTGGTGGAAGTTGAGGTGCGAATTCGGGTAGTTGTTACCTTGGGGAACTTAATCTGATTTAAACCGTAGCAAAATGCTCCTTTCATCGTTTCAGCTGGTCCTCATCCGAAAGAAGCAGAGAACCATCTAAGGCTTTTACCTGGTGTTTGCTAGAGCGGTGCCTATCTCTCTGCTCTTTGGGGATTCTGGTTCTTCTGAAGCCCTTGCTGGCTACTTCCTCTGCCTCTGTGGCCACCGCGTATGTACTCGTAGTTATGCTTGTCACGTCATACAGTACTATGTATTCGATATTGGGACTACAACTCATTCGTTCGAATACTCGTAAACTTACGTTCCAATTGAAGCAATCTGGTCCGTCGCCTCACATTCCAGAGTACAACAGCCAAAAGTCGTCATAATTCGATCATTCCTTATCCGAGGCGTAATATCGATCCGTTAGCGGGAAGTACTCGATAACGCAGAATACGAACCCACTTTACCTAGACTAGAAACGATAGACCGTTAGCAATTGCAATTTGAATCTGCATGCAAGCACGTCATTATGAACTCGATTGTTGCGTTACTGGCTCAAACCAAGTTTTGACCAATCAATAGATTTCCCTATCGATCTCACTGCTGGTCTGCACGTACTTGCACCTACCATGTATACCTACATGTTGCTTATCTGCAAAAACTCAGATGTTAAATTTTAATAAATGTATTTCTTGTTCAATCTGCTATAATTCGGAAAAAAAGAACTTATTTTGACAGCTTCTAAAACTTGGTATGCCATGTTCTTGCAAACAATTGTTTAAATATTAATTTCCAACTAAATCGATTGTTAAGAACATATTAACGTTAAATGAAAATCTAGTACTATCTGCGCTTATGTTCCGCGTAACTCGAAAATCTTTGGTGCCGTTTTCGAGAAAATCGAAAATCAGCCATTAATTTTGGGTAACCGTTAATTTTGGGGTTAGATTTCGCCTCGGATTGTGGCTGTATAGATCTCAGATATAAAGTTTAAAGTAAATTCGACCAGTCGTATCGGGCGTGGTGCGGTTAGTGTTCCGTACCATTATTATGCACCAACTCCCAGAGTATATTAATTTTGATACATACATATACGTAGTTTGTACCATAGAGATCTATCATAGCAACAAAAGTTATGTCGGTCTTGCCATATCACCACGGGAGACCCACTAAATGTCCAAAATTAAAATCCCCAAACTAGTAAATACCCAACTTTTGAAAAATGTACAAACAGAAAATTCCCAAGCACAAAATCCCCAAATACAAAATTTTCATTTTATGCCCGCAGACCATTGCTTGTTAATGACAGTTACCGTTTATTGCTTCATAGAAATGATTGATTTAAGAAAGAATTGTACAGCTCACCACTTCATCTGTATATTGGTTAGCAACAATTAAAAAATTAAACAAATATAAAATCAAAAAAAAAAAAAAAATAGTGAGAATTATGGAGCTGTAGTCTCTTCACGTCCTCGTGTTGGTCCCGGACAACGCAAAGTATGAGACCTAAATTGACATTTTTTCTTCTACGTCGAAGACACAAGAGAAAATCCAGGAAATCTTGAATTCACAAAGTACTCAAAATGCTCTATAGTTCTAGCCTATGTTTGGCGGCCAAACATAATTTCTTTGATGGGCTCGAACTATCGAGGATTTTGCGTTTGGGGATTTTGATTTGTGAATTTTGGTATGTGGATTTTCGTTTGGGGAAAAAAATTCCCTCAACGAAAATATGCAGGCGTTCATATTCTCTACTATTCGTTCACACATTATATAATGCCACGCCCATTTTTGGGGAGCTTTTTTTTAAAAAAAAAAATAAAAATTAATTTGCTTTCTCAAAACTATTTACGGTGATGAATAAGTCGTATTGTTAATATTTCCTTGACCTTCGGTAAGAAATGCCGACCTTATCTTAGCCACAAATTATATTGCAGAATTTCTTAAAAATCAATAGAATATCATCTGAGCAGAAAGATTTCATTGCATTTGAAGGAAAAGTTTTACAACGCCACACCCACTTTATTAGGGATGGGTTAGAAGATAAGGGATAGGGTATCATACCATCCGTTCCAGGACGATTATAACTTTTCTGTATGTATATCCCCCTACGTCTAAAAACTAAAACGAAATCAAATGAACTGAAGATATAGTGGGGTAACTTTCCACCCCACATATTCGAATATTTTCAAAGAATTATCTGTGCCAGAGAATTTGTTATAATTTTTCCCTTACCTCCTCATAAATCTACATGCTCCTATTTTTTTAAAATAAATAGTTTTGGAGATCGCCTTCGTTTGAGTTTTTTTGTTCAAGAAACTGTATACGAAAACAAATTGTTATCTAATTTGTTGACCTCCTTGGAGGTTCAGCTTTAATTTGGTGTTAAAAATCATTCATTCCCCCAAAAGGCCCCCACAAGTATATTCTATTTAGTCCACCACATACTCTACTCTCTAGATCAAATAGTTCAAAAGCTAAAAAGCTACAAGCATGTGATAGACATACGGACAGACAAAATCTGTGTTGAATCTACTAGTGATTCAATTATACCCTTCTGGTACGGAACACTAAAAATAGAAACATTTAAACGATTATAAATAAATATTTGGCGCTAACAGCCCATACAGGGCCAGGCCCAGCTTCTCGCTGCGACACCTGCTGTGCGACACACAATTGGGAAGGACCTACCGTTTTATGGCGTTTCCGAAGGGCTACTTTTAGCATTTTTTGGGACTCGAAGCTTGAGTCTCCCGCTAAGTGATCGCTCACTTATCCATTGAGCCACCCTTTATAATAGAAAGTAATAATAGAGTACACGCATGGCATGCGAAGTGTGTTTACTAGATGCTCCCGTAAGAATAAACAAATAACAAACAATTTAAAATAGCAAATGATAAGAAATATTATAATGTATTAATCATGCTTTTTGGAGATTTTATTGCATTCCGAAATATGCACCATTCCACGTCAATCAGAGTCGTTTTTAGTTTTATAACAAGAGTAAGTGAAATGCAGTGATTCTTTACAGGTTGTAGTAAAATATGTTTTATTGTTGATCATTAAAATACGAGTATCCAGTGTCACAATCAACCGATAAAAAAATTCACGCTCTTTAATATCAGCCAGATCAAACTAGCAGCTGTGACCGGCAACGCGTTTTGTATAGCACCTACAATTTTATGCCGTTTCCAAAGGGATCGTAAACAAACTCGAACCTTGAGTCTCCCGCTCAGTGATCACGCACTTAACCATTGAGCCACGGCGCCCACAATTTAAATGATTTTTTGGGGATATTTCAAAAATACCTTTCAGTTTTCAACTGCACAAAGTTTTTGATCTTGACCCTGACAAATAACTAATCTTGGGAACAATCGCTGATGAAAATCGAAGTCGGATACAAAATAAGAAAGAGACTTTTCGGGATGAATTACTATCGACCTTTACTTAAAAAAAAAAGGAACCTATAACGACTTCACTTCAAAGAATAAATCAAATTTCATTAGATTTCACTTAACAAATTCACTATTTGATTCCTTAAATTAATTTCACAATCTAACACAATAAACACAATTTTTCTTTTTTCACAATTATCCATGAGTAATGATTTTATTTTTAACAATATTTGTTCTTATCTACATCAAGAGATATCTTGGACTTTCGTCGGTCGACATAAACAAAGCTTCGTCACTATCTATTCATTAGATGTGCACTACTAGCCTAAAGTAATTTACTTTTCCGCGTCTAATACTTTAATTCCGTTTGACCTTTAGATAAAACAATTTCGTCAGCGTCGATAAGAAATTTGGCATTTCTTTCATTTCGTTGGTCGCCTCCTGTTTGGTAAAAGATTGATATTCGTAGGCGACTTTTCGATTGACAGTCGTCAAGAGTTGGAACAGTTCGGTGCCCTGTTCACCGCCATTGGCAGCGGCTTCTTCAAGCGCCATACAGAGACACTGTATAAACCATGAGCCGTTTTCAACGTTCCTGAATGAATAGTGACCTGTCAAGAGAGGTCCATTTCAAAAATATGATACAAGTGGAATCTTTTATGGTATACTCACCTTCGAATGTTGAATAGAATACCATAAGATCAGCCGTACTTGGAATGGCATATGTAATAGTTTGCTTTTCTTCAGGACCAGAAAAACGCGACATGGGAGTCACAACGTCACTGGAATACGTCACTGGCTTTTCCAACTGGTTGCCACGGCAGGCCTAAAAGGACAATTGATAACATCACGTATACATACAGAACATAGATCTGTATCTTACTTGAATGAAGAAAAGTTTCGGTTTGTTTATGAGTGACTTGCAATTATTGCCCAGAAACGGTGTCCATAGTCGGTCCACTGGATATGTCATGTCCTTAGCGAAAATTTTACCTTCGATTCCATGCGACATTACCACTATCACAAGACAATCATTGTTGCTGTGATCCTCCTTAGCAACTATTCCAATAGTATTATAACTTTCAAACATTTTGTATAAATCATTCACTCACCGTCTTTTAATTGGCCGTTTAATTTCTCAAATGTCAGATCGTCGAAAGTACGCACATCAAAGCCGTACTGCTTGAGGACACCCTTCACACGATCACGATCAAGTTCGGTACCCCTTCGTGGTTCCTGATTTTTGATCTCCTTATGATTGAAAACCAAAGCAATTCCTACATTTTTGTTGTTGGTATTATAGTTTATATCCTTGGTGGCGATCGAACGAATTGGACCCTTTATTTCAGTGGCAAAGCCGTCGATCTCGTCTGGAGCCTGCTTATCCTTCTTCTTCGTAGAGTGACTATCCGTTTTTTCTTTCTCGTCTTTTTTCTTGCCGAAATTGAACACGGAAATATCAGTCTCGTCCATTGCGAATGAATTTCTCTCCCCAACTAAATCGATGTTCTATGCTTTTAGAAAACTTCAGACGGTTATCTAATCGGAGAGCTTACACTGATAAGGCGGCCCGGTTCGCGATATAATGTTATAATGTATGTACATATATTCGGCTAGAAATTCTAATCAAAATATTTATCTTATCGATACTTTGTTATTACATAGGTACATAAACTGGAGAGTTAGTAACGATAACTTGTTCCAGCGCTTAGATATGACAAGGTTAGCCTTGAGTTTTGTGAGTCATAAGTTGTTTTTACACTGTATCTTGAACTTTTGAGTATGTTTTTATTATTTTGCCGATTTTAAAATTGCATTTTATGAGGAAACCCCACAAGCAAAAATGTAACTGACTCATGTGTGCGTCAATGAATTTTTTCAGAAATTCGTATAACTAAGTTAAGTACATTCTCAAACAGAACTGTTACATGAACATAATTCATTCTTGTATGACTTGTAAGTTCTGAAAGTATTCATTCGGTACTGTTTCGAACTCATTCATACTCGTTACTTTTTCATACTCGTTATTTTTTAACTGCATAAGGGCAAGTACTGGGGTCGAATTACGGCATCAGTTATCCAGCAACACGTGACTGATAAATATTGATTTGGCATGACCGCTTAAGAGATCGAGTATCAAGTATCGACATTTGGCATTCTGTCATCAGTGATCGTGTATTTATTTATTCGATATGGTTCCTGCTGACGAGCTGAGGTGCAATTGGGAGGAAATATGTAAGAATATCTTTGTTTACTGTTATTTTTGCTTTTTTTTTTATTTATTGTTTAAAATTTATTTTAGGTCGAGTCTAAATAGAATTATCTTCTCCATTATAAATAAGAATGCACTCTTATTTACATTGAATCTTTTAAGAAAACTGCAATCAAAAGTATGTATATGTTGTGAAAGATATTTTCAGAAAATTATAGTCTTATATACGTATGCAGAGTCGTGTACAGTGAAGGGATCGCTTTTATCTCTTAAACGTCTTCGCTCTACACTCATAGCGATCATCCTCTGAATCAGAAAATGAAAAATGAAGTAAATATTCCATTTTTAGTTGAAGGCGGTAAATACAAAACTTTCCCTCACACAATAATAAATACTTTTGACATTAGTCAGAAATCTCAATTCAATGTAGTAGAATGTACTAGTACAATTTTCAAAATGCACTCGATACGTGATCATTCTTACGTGATCATCTCAATGTAGTTACTCGATCAGTCGATCGAGTCACTCACTCGTTAACTGATGTCGTAATTCGACCCCTGGTTTCTTGAAATTGTTCGATCTAAAGATTTTGATCACACTTGGCATTACTATGGGAGCGAAACTCAATAAAGTTGGTCTCTCAATTTCATCTGTATTCAAATATATTTTTTTTTTTTTTTATTTCGAATTTATTATATCTCGTTTCTCAATAAGAACAGACAAAGTAATCAGTTCGTAAAGAAGAGATAGTATTGCATTTGCATCGTTTCGTTCTAAATGTAGGGTGCTTCCGAAAGTAACGAATGAGTACGAGTAGCCAAATGTATTCTCTTTTCACACCTTTACTTGTAAACCGACTTGTAGACATTAGTAATGTTCCGATACTACTAATACGATACTATACATTGTCTCACAAAAATTGTCAGTACAGGAAAGATAGGATGTTTGTCTTTCTATTTCGTTGCAATTGCAGACAGTCACAAGTTAAAGCTCTTACAGGATTGCCATAGAATGCATGACAAAATCGCCACAAATCAAAGAACATTTCCCGTATGGTTGCCATCTGCTTAAAAACAAAACAATTTGTTGAACGAAATATTTATGTTTCAATTTGCCGTATAATTTTTTAGTTGCCTCAGCAATTTGTTGCTTTTTTTCTGCATTTAAATTCTTTGAAGACTTTGTAGCCATTTTTCTCATTATGCATTTTATCAAAACACACAACAATATAACTACAACGCACGTAATATAATAAATTTTATCCCTTATTGCACTGCGACTGTATTCAATGCTTGAAAATTCGGCGCAAATATCGTTCATTATGAAACACAAAGAAAAAAGCAAAGAATTTTTTAACTGCATTTTTAGGGTTCCCCCAGAAAAACAAGGAAATGAAAAAAAAATCAAACGGCAACACCCTCACATAGTCAAATTCATTTATTTACTCTCAAAAGCACAAAACCCCAAAGCCCTTTGACAAAAACCATAGAAAAAGCTGTAAAGACTTGCTCTGAGTTGATAACTCTGTTATTGTATCTGAACATCAATCATATTTTGAATACACACAACGATCGGGGTGGGATGTACATATGTGAATTTGAGGACTACTTTACTTATATTAATTTTAGTATCGACATTAACCATTCGATACTATGATATAATATATTAATATCAGCGTCAACACATCACTATCGTATCGAAACCACAAAAGCAAACCTTTTCTTAATTTGAACCAATAATTTGCAACAAAATTTCAGCGTTTCGATATTTATTATATCCCATCCAGGATTTGATACATAGTTTTGTAACATAGAGAAATATTAGCACTAGATCCCAAAAGTATACATACTCGTATTTGTGATCAACATCAAAAGTTATACCGATCTAGACCGTGCGTCAGTGTGTCACCACTTTTGGGCCTTGAATTTTGAGCTAGGAACATGACACGCCCACTTTAAAAAAAAGTTTTCTAGTATTTTTGCTAGAAACTGATAAATATTGCCTATGTGAAACATGTGTAGACGTTGGCTTTCTCCACATTTCGTCTATACATTAGCTACGCTCACTTTTTGGCTGCGTATTCTTAAAAAAAGCATATATGGCCTTTTCAAAGCTATTTACGGTGATGGTTAAGTCTTATTGTGAATATGTCATCGATACTTGTCATTCGATACCTTATACCGCTATCGATACTTTCCATTCGATACTTTTGTAACTCAAGTATCGTTTCTTTTACCATTATGGCATATCCCTAGTACGGAGTAACAGAAAATGTACCCCAATAAAAAGGTCGAGCATTAGTACCAAGTGGCATACTGGGTGAGACACCGGAGTATCAGATATGCAAAGAAACACCCTTAACAAAGCTGCTAGAGATTCAATGCACGTCATCGGACAGTTTGTAACGAAGCAACCGAAGACTAGGGTAAAAGAACTCGTCTCGATGCTGACGCCTTCCTAAAAAATTATGAAAAACAACTTTCAGGAAGATCGCTAATATATAAGGAACATTTATTCAATTTTTTAGTGAACAATTTAGTATACGGCCCTACAACTGAAAATTGCAGTATGCGCTTCCACACCAAACAGATATAATGCCATCTGTCTACCTAGACAGATGGTATTAGCTGGGCGTCCAAGCACTTGACCGCAAGCGACATGGCTTTTATCGTTTTTTTTTATATTGAATTTGACAGGTTTTAATGTGCAGTAGTATCTGAGGCAGACTATGAATCCTTATTTGACTTTATATGGCGCCACAGTTCCGGCTGGACCAGGGAATGAGCCAACATTGCTCTGCAGCAAGCTCAGTCCTTAGCCAGCTGCCTCCAGTTTTGTATGCTAGGTTGGTTAAGAATGCACACCATCGTAGGTATTGTCTTTCATTACAATGCCTGCCTCCCTGGAGTGCGTTCGAATACTCTACAGGCTGGAGCGTCTGCGTCCATTCGCTTTACGTATCTTAACTATCTCAGGAGGTGAATTTGACCCTTTTTGAATATGTTATGTTGCTACAAACTCCTTACAGTTCTTCGTTGAATATTCTTCTTTTCACACACTCCGTCAATAGAAATGGAACTAAAAATAATTCAAAGAACTTTTCTTTCAATACATCCAACTGGCTTTAATAAATTTAGGCATCTGCGCCGGGACTGGATGATGAGGGTCTCAAAGTTGCTTATGTCAGGGCTTTTCTACTCAATTGCCTACGTAGTGTTTTGACCTCTACGCTGACGCGAGTTTGTGACTTTAGAGCACAGTCTAGGTAGTCGAACTATCTACTTCTCATACTATCTCGCCTTTTTTTTTAGAAAAGTTGTCTCTTCCTCTTTTCTTTTCTGCTCATAGATCTCACGATGAGTTTTAGTTCTTCTAAACTTCTGCTCTTCTGGCTGCAATCAGGTGGTTGTGCGAGTCGATGTTCGCTGTTCGAAATCTCCGAGTATATAAAATATTGGATGCGTGCCTCTATCACCGCCATATCACCTTGTAGATGTCCAGATGCGGGAATCGCAGCTAGCTACGACCAGGCTTTCCGGACGTTGTATAACACCAAAGATGCCTTCCTTTTCTATCCTGACATTGAAATCCCCAAGGCCTTCTTTTATGTCATACTTAGGTCAATCCTCGTACATCATTATATGTGGTTGCGAACGCGCATTTACTCTGAAATTTAGTTTTAATGCGAAGTGACGGCAAATCAATCATAGTAATAGATGACACATTTTTGTATTCCCTTTCTGTGCAAACCATCTCACCGCACTTCTTGGATGGCAATGATGTCTGCTTTAGAGCTGTCTAGCATCTCCGTGCACGCAGCCTATTAAGGGTCCGAATATTGTCCTTATTTCATTTGCTAGGGTCGTCAATAGCAAAATCATCCTTATCCGAGGCTGGTTGTTGTTTCATTGCGATACGACCCCCGAATAGAGCAGCACCTCCTACTAATTCAGCTACAGCGCAGAATCCTGTCAACGTTCTATCGTCTCTGAACTCCTACCCACCGAAATCAGTTGTGTACAGTACCGGACAAAGAAGAATGGAAGTACCTTGATGTCCCTTACAATGAGTCACTGTCGATTTCTACGAAATGGTTATAAAGTCGGTGCAACGCAAGATCTAGACCAGTGAAAGACCGTACAGTATCTGAATAGTGTAATCTTACTCTCTGCTGGGTACCAGGTCAGAATTGACATTGTTTAGCCGGCAAGCTAGCTAGACAAAGTTAACAGGGTTGTAACTAATATAAGGAATATTAAGCAAGGCAAGCCACAAATTGAAGCATCTGGACTATTCTAAGATAGCAAGGCTACTATGGCCAGTACTAGATCAGAAAAGGTTCAACGGACTGCTGAAATAGACTAACTCTAGACTATAGTAACAGGCTGGGTATCCCCTATAAAATCTTCTGCGCGTGTGTTGTCTTTGCCAACATTCGGAAAGCTATTGTGTGAGAATACCTTCCCTATATTCTCTATGGCTTAAATTAAATGATTTATAGAGAAAAGTAGATGGTTGTGGCAAAACATTGGTCGTACTAAGGTCCACTGGTTTTCCAAGCAAATCGCCAACCAAATTTATTAAAATGCGTAGCACTGCATGAAGCTATAACATATAAACCCAGGTCGTGTGCGCATTTTCTCTGCCACTTTCTTTTTTGTAAATCCTGTCTCACATTCTTTCATTTATTTCTCCATCCTCAGTAGAATACGGCTTCAGACAAAGTATGTCATCTTCGTTGTGTAAGATGGTCCTCCCTTTCAATTTCAACGTCCAATTGGCAATATTCAAATTCAAATTTGATTTATTCCAACGGAAATTAAGTTTCATCTCGTACGCAAAACTTTTCTTCATTGGCCTTCTTATGCCGAAGCAAAAGGATTTGCCAAACACACACAGTAGGTACAGTACGTGCCCATGCAGAGTCTGCAAACCAATCCGCGTCTCCAATAAGTGTCATAAAAAGGTCCCCAATAACATCGTTTCTTCCGAAAATCATGCCAATCAATTGATCTGTTAACAAAAACACAATTTGCTCCTTACAGGATGTGCCGGAAATTATTACTTCCCCTCCATTATCCGATTTACCGATTTGCAAGTCATTTCGTTCTCGTTCACTGTCGATTAGGTCGCCCCCAAATGCTAGTCAGCCAGCGTCAGCGATTGCCAGGGTGTTGAAAGGGGAGTCGTATGGGTGTGAAAATTCATGGAATATCCGTACGTAAAACTAATTTATTGTCACGCAACACAGTTAAGAGTGTTGTCTCAGTGTTTTTGAGTGCGCGCCCCCCTTCCACGTCCCCCACTTATCGCTCCAGTTAAACCACTGTTTTTGAATTTAAATACAGTATGAGAATCGCTTTGGTTTTTCTCCTCGCTCCTAAATTGTTTCCCTTAATCCTCCCCCTTTCGCCGAGTGCTTAACATTGAAAAATCCCAAAAGTCCAATGACTAATGCTGTGTGTACATGGGTCGGTGGGGGAGTAGAGTTGGCGAACGCAAAAAAAAATGCGAATCCAACAAGTGCGCACGCCCAAAACTTTCCCGTTCGGGTTCAGTCCTTTTTTTTCGGTTTTATTGCAACGCAATTTGACCGAAAAACGATTCCATTTTTTCCGCAACATTTGGCAATTGCTGCAAATGCATATCCTCAGGGGGAGTGTGGACATATTGCCAAATAAATTAATCAAACTGCGTATTGGAAAACCTGGTTTGGGCGTTACTGGACGACTCCCTTGTTGCCACCACCGCCAGCTAGCCGGACAGAGGCCATCGGCCAGACAGCCGTGGAAAAATTGCTGTATTGGCAACAGTTTGACAGTTGGCATTGGTATGTAATAAAGAGCGAGGAGCTATCGCACACTCAATCCAGTTTGATATTCCAGCGATAGTTGAGTTGTATGATTCGATAAGGGTGCATATCACTCGAAGGCACAATGTGGATACGAGCTGCCAACGTAGTGAGAAAAGTACTAAGTGTTATACGAGTAATAATCAACCTGGAGGGTAGGCAAATTTCGGCCAAAAATCGTCGTTTGTTAGAGCTCGTCATATTGAACTTTGTTTTTAATGTGGGACCAAGAAAATCGTCCTCTGTGGAGAAAAGATGACAAAGTTTGAAATATTATTTAATTTTGTGTGTACAGGGTGTTTCCAAAAACTTTTTTTTTCAATGGCTAGTGATGTTCCTCTCATGAAGGCAAACGAGAAAGTTTTGGTAAATATTTGTCCAATCTCATACCGGTCCTATATTTAGCTATGTCTTCATCAAATCTAAAGGGTGTCCCAAAATTCACGCAAGATTTGAATTTTGAGCCATTTGTGCGGTAAAGTGTTGCCAACGAAAAAAAAAGACAGCGTGACAGCTGATAGTTCAGGGTTACGAAAAAACAACGCGTTTTCATTGTTGAGCTATGTTTTAAAAATAAAAATATTTGGCAGCTACAGTTCGCAATTTTCGTGCAAAATATGGTCAGAATAGTGATTTAACTTCCAAAACTCTAAAGAGACTGATTCAAGAATTCAGGGAGACTGGATCAATTAGTGTTCTTAGACACTCTGTCCGTCCTTCACAAAAAAATTGCTCAACACAAAACATCGAAGCAGTTCGTGGGAGTGTTGTTGAGAGTCCATGAACATCAATTTGGCACTGGGGAAGAATTGGACATTTTGCAAAGCTCTCTACAGCGTATTCGCACGAAAGATTTGCATCTTAAGGCATACAAAGTGCAATTGACTCAAGAACTGAAGTCTACTTATCACGCACAGCGAAGAGAGTTCGTTGAATGGATTATGGAACAACAACAAGTGGATGCTGATTTTTCAAACAAAATCATCTCCAGCGATTAGGATCATTTTTATCTTGATATCTTTGTTAATCGTCAAAATTGCCGAATTTGGGGTTCAGAAAATCCACGATTGATTATTGAGAAACAAATGCATCTACAACGTATCACTGTTTGGTGCGGATTTTGGACTGTAGGCATCATCGGACCATTCTCCTTTGAAAATGCGAATCAGGCAATAACAGTTAATGGTGCTCGCTATCGCGACATGATAATCCAGTTTTTTGTGCCTAAATTGCAAGGTATGGACTTGGACGAGAAACAATTCAATTACTGCATGAGTCATTTCCTAGTCGTGTAGTTTCTCGTTTTGATGATCAGAATTGGACGCCCAGATCATGCGATTTAACGCCGTTGGACTTTTTTCTTTGGAGTTGTTTGAAGTCAAAAATTCAGCGCTGTATCAAAGAAATTCAGACACATTTATGCAAAACGGTCATGGAAAATTTCTACAAAAGAGTGCGTATGTACCAGCAAAGCCATGGAGGCCATTTACCCGATATGCTATTCCATAGATATGCGTATGAAAGGAAACAATATGCTAACATAGTTTATTTTCTTGTGTAAAGGTAAAGGCTCAGTGGTTAAGTGCGCGATCACTGAGCGAGAGGTTCAAGGTTTGAATATAAGAAAACACAAAAATAAAAAAATAAAAAAAAAAACATTTCTCGCGGTCCCACCTATCGCGAACGTCTGACAAGCATCCGAGAGTAAAATTGTCTTGAAAAAACTTATCTAAATCGAAAAAAAATTGCCCTTCGGAATCGGTATAAAACTGTCAGTCCCAATCATTGGCTTGGTCTTATCCTGTTAGCTCCAAAATAAATAGTTAAAATATATATTTTTTTAAACAAATACGTTAAAAAGTAAATAAGTAAAAAAAATTGATTTCAAAATTTTACAAAAACTTGGTATGCCATGTTCTTGCACTTATGAAAACATTCATCAAAATCGGTTGAGCCATATCCGAGAAATAACCGTTATCAAGAATTCGGTAATAAGTAAAGTATCGTTATACAACTTTTTTTTTCCAAAAATTTGGTACGCCATCTAGTGACATATGTAAGTATATCTAGCTTATAAAGTTTTAACAAAATCGATGGACCCTGTTTCGAGAAAATTGTGTTTTTTTTTCAAGTTGAAAATGTCGATTTCGCCTCAGAACCCAGATATGAAGGTTGAAGGAAATC
The DNA here is from genome assembly GCA_963082735.1 of Pocota personata. NCBI lineage: Eukaryota > Metazoa > Arthropoda > Insecta > Diptera > Syrphidae > Pocota > Pocota personata. The sequence goes on from OY720429.1 coordinate 271,781,670, forward strand.
CATCCAGCCATTTGCACATACATACATACAGACAGAACTGAAAGACCATTTTTTGGAGTTTCTCTATTACAGTAATACCAAGATTGATCAAAATCTAACATTCGAAATTGTTCACGAAACCAATACAATGTAAAAGAAAAAGAGCACATAATATGTGGCACCCGCCATTCTTTCCTCATTAGAGAATGGAAATGCGAAGTTACTTCTTCCCATATCAAGTGGAGTTTCCTAGAAGTCGTGAAAAAACACCCACATGTTGATAAGTGAAAAGTAAAATATTTCTTGTAACACTCTGTATTTATAAATTCGAAATACCAGTTCCACTAAGTTCTGCACTATGGTCGATGCAGGAATTGTGCAACCTTTCAAGTTTTAAAAATTCTATACAGGGTGAGTTAGATAGATAGATAGATATTTATTTCGTATGATAAATTACATTAGGTTTGCTACCGCACATTTTACAATACAGTGTTATGTATGTATGGTTTTGAACCGCACGAGGAGATTGGAAAAGTGATAACAGCCGAAGTTGTAATTTTGTGATAAATTGAAAGTTGAGAGTTAACAAGAAGAAGTAATTAGTTTGGATTAAGTAATTGAAAGGAGATAAAGTGATTTGAGAAGAAAGAGACCTTGTAAGGAAGGAGTTTGCGAAGAATAGTATAGTGTGAACTTGAATTGTTCTATAGACTAGAAAATAAAGAAATAATTTCACAGAATATCGTTTTATCTACTCAAGCCGTAGCTCGCATATTACATTGGTATGTATGTTTATATCTTTCCACTGAAACATTATTTTAACAATTTTTGAAAACAAAGTACGAGAAAAACCTTCAATCAAAGCAACAAAAAAAAATAAAAAATAATAAAATTAGTAAATAAATAAATAAATAATAGGAATAATTTAATAATTTAATAAATTATCACAGTAAAATAAATATTAAATTAAATAAATAGGTAAATATATAAAAAAATAAGTAAATAGATAAATAAATAAATAAATAAACAAATAACTCAAAGAATAACAATAATAATAAATAGAAAAATAAATTAAATTTATAAATAAATTAACAGAAATAGGTGAGAAAATTAATAAATATGTGAATAATTAAATAAGCTATCAGTTAGGTACATAAATAAAGAAATAATAGAATCAGGCAATGGCAACAATAATGCATCAGTTTAAACACTTGATTGGTTTACTAGACGGTTGTCTGAAAAACTGCAGCTACTTAGAAACTTACTTGTGAGTTTTAAGATTCTTACGATATCATTTCAGCATTCGGTTTTTTGTGCATCTCTGAGGTGGAGTAATGCCGGGGAAGATTTAACATCATTTTTAGTAATTTTTTTTGTGGTACTTGTAGCTTGTTAATGTGACATTTTGTACAATTTCCCCATACCTGACATCCATAAAGAAGAATGGCTTGAAATAGAACCTTATTAATTTGTTGTCATTAGACAATAAAGATCGCCTATTTATGAACGGGTATAAGAGTTTTATGGCAATATTAACTTTTTTCAGAATTTTACTAGTGTGTTCTTGGAATGTCAACCTAGTGTCAAGATGCACTCCTAAGTACTTTACGGAGGGGGCACAGGGTGGGTATTTTAGAAGTGTAACATACCTTTCATTGGTAACAGCATAAAATGCGTGTAATAAATACACAATACGCAAGAGAAAAGTAACCAACTTTTGCGTGGAAACAGCTTATATAAACTGAACTAGTTTTGGGATGAAAACAATTAAACAGTCCACAATTTAGAAACAAGTAGCTAAGGTAGGTTATATCCATTTCCTTATATTCCTAAAATTAAGGAAATTTAAGAACATTCAAAGTCACTACCCAGATTTCCCGAAGTCTCAAACCTTGGACCGAGTGTCAAGTGCAGTCAAACTGACTGACTGATCATTTTAAATTATGTTCGCTATGACTTTTCCCGAGCACTACAATGATCCGTTTCACGTTATCTCCCTAAATCTGCCTTCATGGTAGATTGAAATAAATCGAAGTTTTTTCTCCTCCCAAAGGCTTTTTTTTTTGCTACATCGTGCAGTAAATTTTTGGCAAATCTACGCAGATTTTTATCATGTCAGTGGTTTTGTTGCTCTATTGCTGTATGAAATTCCTGTTTCGAATGTTCATGGGGCTATGATCAAATTGAATGTTTGCAGTCAAAACGAATGTACCTTGGAGCAATTTTAAAGAATTGGCTTTGTACCAGTCAAGTGAAAGAGGAAACAGAAAATTCGATTGCGAAAGTTTCTATCAAACTTGTGAGTGATATTAGACCGGACAGTGATTCACCTATTTTATGTCTACAGCTAGGTACCAGCAAAGAGGTTAAACTGCTTTAAATTTGGCCAATCACTTTTATCTGGACTTAAAAATCTGAATATTTTACGTTGAGTTTATGCTTTTATTTTGCTTTTGGCTTTGTTTTATTGCACTAAATAACTGTTGCATTAACTAACTACCATATTCATGGGAGGACTGTTTTTACACAACTTTAGAAAAAAAATATGGACTGAAATGGTACAACCACCAACGGTTCAAGGTATAACAGTCGATTGTACTTCGGACCGTTTGAAGTTGAAGGTCTTAACATATACAAATCCGCTGGTCCATATGGTATTCCCCCTATATATTTGAAGAGGAGTTCTTCCACGCTGGCAAAATTTCTACGTAAGCTTTTCTGTAGATGAAAAACAACATTTGTCCAACCCGTTTCTAAAAAGGACGAATCTTAATCCCTGCCCAATTACCGACCCATTGCACTTATGTCCCTTCATTCCAAGGTCATGGAAACGCTGATAAATCGCCAGCTTATGAAATATCTCGATTCACGCAACAGGTGATTTGATGGCATATCTCTCCGACAAGTGGAACCAACCTCTCCATCACTTCGGCGAAACTAAGATGGTTGCGCTTGATATTTCAAAGGCATTTGACAGAGTTTGGCATCAGGCTCTTTTGTCGAAAATGCGTGCATATGGCGTCAATGAGTCTCTTCTCCAATATATTAGAAATTACCTTTCGGGGCGTTCAATACAAGTTGTCTTCGACGTCTTCAAGTCTGCAATTCACCAAATAAATGCTGGTGTTCCCCAGGGCTTTGTTTTGTCTCCGACTATCTTTCTTATATTTTATAAATGATCTCTTCTCTGCAACTTCTAATCCAATCCATTCCTTCGCTAATGACAGTACTCTCAGTTTTTTTATATTCGTTCCCTAACTCACGTCCTTGCTCTTCGGCCGTAGGAGAGGAACGGCAACGTATATTGAACACATTAAAATCCGACCTAGACAGAATAATCAAATGGAGTTCAACCAACAGAATGGAATTTAATGCTTCCAAAACACAATTTTGTCTACTGTCTCTCAAGCGAAACCATAACCCTCAACCATTATCCATGAATGGTGCTTGCATCGCTGAAACGGAAAGACTTGCTATTCCGGGTATGTGCATTAATACCCATCTTCGATGGAATGATCGCACATTCAAGGTCACCAAAAATGCTGCAAAATGTCTACGATTCCTTAAACGGTGCAAGAAATATTTTACCCCGTACGATCTGGCCTAAATTTATAAGGCATTCATCCGCCCAAAGCTGGAATATAACGCCCATATCTGGTCTGATGCACCCAAGACCGTTCGCGCATTAAAATTTATAGATGATAGAGACATTGTGAACTCCGTACATTCACTTGACAAATCAGTTCACCCTTAAGCCCGACTTTGGTCGTACTGTCAAATATAGGGATTCCTTTATAAGCCGAACGACACGAATGTAGAATGATCTACCAGGCTCTGTATTTCCCCATCACCACATGTAAAGCCAAAACGTGCACAGGCTTCTCCTCTGCTCCTCTTCCCCATATTCCTAAACGCCCGTGCCCTGAAAAAATATTAGGGTATTCATATTCTCTTTGGAAATATAAAAAAAAAATTAAATAAAATTCGTGATAGGTGAAATTAGAATACTGTTTTAAAACGTCAAACAAAATGAACATCAAACATTTTACTTTTAAGTGTCCGATTACTCGTGATAGCCACTGTATATGATATTACATACTTCTTTACCTTATTTCGTAGCGCACTGAATTTTCCTACTTCTTTCGCTCACAATCGCCCTCGACAACTCTGTATTCCACCCATCCGTGCTACATAATGGAAAGTCACCCAAATCTGCATACAAATCCCACTTAAAGCTGCACCACGTTAAAATCCTCTCAAACCTGCTGCCAACGTTCTTCAACTCAACGTGTATCTATTGCTCACAAATCACTCCACAATTCAACACTATGATAAAAAATAAAATCCACACTCAATTCCATAAGTTTCTCTCGCTCTGATTTGAGTGAAATCCCACCCCGAAAAATTCATTATTATCCACCAAAGGACGGATACGACAATGGCAACGGCAGCCCCTGTGGCGGATGAGCATGAGCGATGAGCACCACCAGACCAGCTCACCAACTCACCGTTGTACAGAAACAGAACCAAATAACCAAACCAGCAGCAGCGGAGGAGATGATGACGAAGCGAAGATGTAGATGTTCTATCTACTGGAAAGAAATGTTGGACGAACGTTGTCGAAAATGAAATTCAGTTGCTCGGTGACTTGCATTGTATCCACGTTGGACGGATAGTTCCGCGTTTAAATTCGAAATCTTTCAGCACGCTCTCCTACATATGACTACAATCTGCCTGTGTGCAGTAGCATCCATTCAGCAGCAGCAGCATCCATGAGATTCTTTACATATTAATTTCTCTGTGTTTTGTGATAAAAGGGTGATACACTCGACATACTCGTAGATACGTGTATTCCGAAAAGGGTGAATAAAGTGAAATAAGTGAAGTGGTGTAGTGAAATAGTGAAGAAAAGAATATAGAAACACGGAAATAATAGTTTGTTGCGAGTCGCATACACTGTGTAAAAATTAAGTGGCAACCGTTTCTTTTATTATATTGTACGTAGATACTACGCGCTCGAGAGTGCCCCCGGGCCAGTGCAGGCAGAAACGAACGGAAAATATAGGAAAAATAAGGCGGAACGCTGCTAAAGAATCTTTCTTCAATCTTCTACTTTTCCTCTCTTGCTCTCTGTCTTTAGAATTTTTTATTTTTTTATTATTATTTTTATTATCATTGTTGTTCTTGTTATTGTTGTTGTTGTTGGTGTGCCAAAGTTCTCCCATTAGAGAGCCAGCCGAATGGGCCAACGAGTGATTCCAAATGTTGTGTTGTGTAAATAATGTTAATCCCGATGTGGTTCTGTGGAACGTATAGCTAGTAGTAATAAAAAATAATAAAAATCTATTTTCTTTCGGTTGACGCCCCCTTCCTCCCCCCGAAAAAATTAAAAAAAAATAAAAAAAAAAATATCCACCCGTTTCTCACCCATCAGCCAGTCAGACAGCCCAGCCAGCCAAATCTGACAACAACGACAACGACACACCGATGTACAAAGGAGGAGAAACGAATCTCTTCCCAGGCGATGAGTTAATCCAAATGAAAGCGAGATACTCACTTGCTGCTGGCTGCTCTATTTGTTAATCAAAATTAAGTGAAGTGGCTGTTGGCAATCCCAATTACACGGTATTGGGATATTAGTGGAAAAAGGTACGGAAGAAGGCATAAAACAAAACAATCAGTGTTCGAAAGAAAGAAAGAAAGAAAAAAAAAAAAAACATGGAAAAGCCTAAAATTGATGAAAAGTGTTCAACTGGACAACGACTTGAAGACGACGAGGATCGTCTGTGTGCAGTGGCAGCACGACAAAGCAACAGCAACAGTAGCAGTAGCAACGATATCAGTTATACCAAAAAAAGCTTAATGGCCTCCACTATGTGCATCCACCCACCACCATTGGGCTTTGGCGGTGGTGGTGAACTCGGCGGTGGTAAGAAGAAGGACACGGTGCCTACCCCAGTGTCCCTGTTTAACTTAGTGTTCTACGTGATGTGTATCGGTTCGTTGGTATTCTCTGTGTACTCGAATATCCGGCAAGCGCACACCGAGGAGCGGCTAAAACATCTCCGACATCTCGACGATAGAATAACCATTCTCGAGACAAAGCTAGACAACTTGCCCCAGTTGTTGTCATCACTATCATTGTCTTCATCACCATCGATGTCTGCAACAACAGCAGCAGCAGGATCATCAGCATTATTGCATTCGACGGACCACATCGCGGATACAGTACAAAGGCTATCGCTGCAAGTCAACGGAATGCAAAGGCTGCGACGCGATGTGTCACAATTGCAATTAGTCAGACGACAACAGCGGCAGACATCCATTCAGCATACACCGGAGTGTCCATGTTCAGCAGGTGTGTATATTTAGCAACAGTGTCAAATTTTACCATGCCCAAGCCTATCCATCCTACCTTCGACTTCCCTGATGTGATGAGAGTATGTACGGTGTCTGTGCTCAGTGCATCGCGCATTTTGACGTTTGTACTGCGATTTGCCAGGCACAATAAATTACCTTACGTGTAGGCAGGTTGCTGATACATACATACGGAGGTAGGTAGGTAGGTTAAATTGGCTGGAAGCCCCCAGTTGTGGTGCGCACAGCACAGTGAAGCCAAACGATGGTGTGTGAGGTTTGGTTCAGGATATTCGATGGAAAGGTTTTGGTTTTCGTTTTTTCTTTGCTGCCACTCAATCGGTCATTCAGTGGCCACTTTGGAGGGGGTTAACCACTTTGCACTTTTAATCAATGATGGGAAAATGTGTTGTTTAAGTTTATGGATACGAGGGAAAGGAGGAAATTTCACTACGGCAGGATACTGGTTTGGAATGAATTTTTATTTAAAAATAATTGGCAAATACAATTTGTAGCGAAATCGAATGACATGTCGTCGAACAACTGTCAAGTGTTCAGGTGAATATATGTAGAGGAATGGAAAGCAAGTCATCAACATACGAGTAGACATTGCGCGAACAGGATATGCTACATTTGAAAAAGGGTTAGGGGTGGAAAGCAGTGTTTTGACCAGGGGTTTATTGCATGAAACTACAAGTCTTGTAATTGTAAACTTGTAGCTACAAGAGCATATAAATTGCGGTGTTGTAATATTACCGTACTTTTTTTTCGTATCTTGTATAAGCTTTGCGAAAAATGTGTTGAATCCAACAACCGATATCGAATAAAGATAACCGGGATAATATCGAATATAATATGAAGCTGGCTCCGATAAAAAAGTGCACCCACCCTGTTTTTTCCACGTGTTGTTGGTAATTCGCAAGAAGATGTCACAAGTGACTTCGTTCGCCATTTTTAAGGACGTCAATACAAACAGGAAGGGGAAAAAACACTCAATACTCCCAGCAATACATGTTTTCTTTCACTAAAATTATATGATTACTTTGAGTTTTACATTTCATTATTATTTTTCCCAATAATTTTGTATTTCTAGTTTTACATAATAAACAGTAATGATGCCTGTGCTGCCAAGTTTTTGTGAGCGGAGATTTGTGATACCAAACAAAACATAAATGATTTTTCATAAAAGTTTGTCAGTACTTGAACCACTGCAAATTCCAACTATGAGTGTAGCAACTAATATACTTTAAGCTTACAAATAATGCAAATATATTAGAACAACTCATTAAATGACCTGCAGAAAATCTTGCAGATGGGAAAGGAAAACTTAGTCAACTTCATTGCGAAGGAAACTCAATTTACTGTCTTCTTCAGAAAGAACTCTTCTTACTACAGCTACAAATGAACGACCACCTTATTCATCCCAAGGAAACCATGCATCCTCTTGGAGTCACGGTCAACTCTGGTTCACATGTTCAACATTGCAAAATCGGCAATTGAACTTCCAATTTAGAGCAAAGAGATACTTTAGAGCGCACGAGCTCCTCCTATACAAAGTACAAGTTAGACCAGTACTAACATTTTCTAACGTTTGGAGTTCGGCTCCAAAACATTCTCTACATCTGTTCGACAGCATACAGAGAAGAACAGTGCACTTAGTAGGAGATCCCGCACTAAGTTCCAATCTCCACCCGTTAAATGATAGAAGACTGGTGGCAGTCCTATGTCTGTACTATAATAGATGCTCCGAAGAACTCACCAGAATGATCCCTAGAAATGAGTTATTTGAACATGTTCGGAAGTTCAAAATTTGTTGAGCATACCATAAAGGGCTGACAAGAATATGCGTCCTCGTCGGAGTCTGAGTTCCGAACTGTCAAAAAATGTAATGTATGTAACGTGCCGCAACACAATATGAAGACCCCGACCCATAGAATCCGTCGACGTCGTTCCGTTGAAGGTTGACGTTGACGTTCTCGTATTGCCGGAAAGAACAGTCCCATAAAATCCGTCGCATACCTTGGTTAACAGATGACAGCCAATTTTTTTTTTTTATAATTTGCACGTGTTAAAGGATACTAATACTAATTTTTAGAACACGTACGTTTTTATGGAAAGGGGAAGAGATAGAGAGAAAGTCAGAGTGGTGTGGTTTGAAACTCAGGTGGTATTAAGTTTCTGTAAACTCCAAGGGTGGCTGTCCAGATAACTGGGGAGCATTTTGTTTGTTTTTCGCTATCATTGTCGTTGCTTATGATTCACAGTATTTTTTTTCCGTTCTCCTGAGGTCATCATCACGATCAAGTTGCATTTTGCCATATGACCACCCTACTGCCAGTGTTATGCCTTCACAGTAGAGTTGACTTAGCTTTCGCAAGTGATCGACTTTTTATTTATTTCGTGCGAAATAAATAGATGATTCTTGACTTCAGGATTCAAACCGTGAATCAACAGCGTGACAAGCGATGATGTTACCACTGCACCACGGCCACCCTCAATGACAGTTTCTCTACATTCTCTCAATGCTTCCTCCAATGAATGTGCTTACTCTCAATTTGTGAATATGTGAACTGCCAATGGATCAACAGACTAAAAAAAATTAAAAATAAACCTACTTTATCCGTTGGTTATGGGCCACCTTCCATAAGAATGCTTGTATTCTATCTAGCTGTCAGTTAAAAACGACGCAACAACGGATCGATGTATTCAAGGATGGGTCGGGGCCTTGAGTCTGAGGCTGTGGTGTGAATCGTCAAGTTCAATTTATCTCAATATCTTGCAGCATCGCAAATATGGCGTTTATAAATTTAAACGTGATAGTTGTACTTTTCTATTTACGTTCATTAAAAAAAAAAATTGAAGAAATTTAATTTGTATGTACAATTTCTGTACAATTTCATTATGAAAGATTTAGAAAAAAAAATGAACGGCGGAAGGCCTCAGATGCATAAGTTATAAGTAAATAAACAAGTGCGATTCATGAGTATAAGCTGACGTAGAACTTTAATTTCAAGAAGCTGAAAGGTTATCTTGAAAAACGAAGGGTTAAAAAATTCATAATAAAACCAATTTATGTCCCCTCATTCATTGTACTTTTTAGTACAAACAAAATATTTTACGGCTTCAAATCTGACAGCAACTTAACATATTTTTGTTTCGAACTATACAAAATGTCAAATGTTTCAAAAGCAAGTTTTTGACAGATCGCAAATTTAAAATGAAACTTTTTGACAGGTACTTACCTATTTCGAGAACGTGCATCATATATGTATGTAGGTATATCAGTTATTGCCAGTCGATTCTCTTTTTCTCCATCTCAAAGTCAAGCGAGCTGTAAGGCAACTCTTTGGAGACAAAATTGGAGAGCTGCTAAAATTTAGCTTCGCCCGAGTAACGTACTTAAGTTGTGAACTTTATACATCCACTTGAAAATCGGAGGAATGTCTCGTGTCTTTCTCTATTTTATTGCTTTTTTTTCTTATAAGAAATGCTCCAGCGAACTAGCCAGTTGCATTCCTCCCCTCAAAATTTCACCCACAATACGCGCCATGCTTCGAATGCACATCAGTTCACCCTTAACCCCAACTTCGGTCGTACTGTCAAATATAGGGATTCGTATATAAGCCGAACCACACGAATGTGAAATGACCTACGAGTAGTACCAGGGTCTGTATTTCCCCATCACTACAACCTTAAAACATTTAAAGCCAACGTGCACAGGCATCTTCTCTGTTTCTCTTCACCCTTTTCTCCAAACGGCGGTGCTCTGAAATAATAAAAGGGTATTCATATCCCCTTTGGCGCGCTCAAATTATAACAAAAAAAAAAAATGTAGTAGATCGGATTTCTGCAATTGTGCAGTTGTCAAATAAACATCGCGCAATTGCATGACGTATCGATTTTTGTAAAATCCAGTATATTATACGCTAGCAATATCCATATGCATTTCGTTAATATAATTGAAGTAAATTCAGTGACCAAAAATTAACAAACACCTCGGTACACACAATACACTTATAATATTTAGTTTCTTTAAATTAAAATAAAGGAAATAACGTAATAGAAACAACAAAATCTACTTTCTTTTACACGCGCCTAAATTCTGCGCATATTATGAATTTTGGTGTTCAAGTATATTGTCAATTTTGTTGTGAGTGTATACCTACCGATCTTAAGTAATTTTTTAATATTTTCTTTAAGCAAAAACAATCGTGAAATTTGCAAAAATGAAGTATTCTGTTAAATTAATCCCAATCGTAAGAATTTTAAATCGTATACGTATATATAAGATTTAATTTTAATAACCTTACGTTTGAAGTATTCTTTGAATGTACTCGTACCTATCCTTATCAGCAAAGTTTCAAGGTTCATTGGAAAATGACTCCCAAAATATGTCGTTGGGAAACTCTTAACGACTTCGACGAATTTCTCACATTTAGGGATCCGTCGTTCTCAAGCACAGAAGAGTTTACTTTATGATTATGTATATCTTTTTTTTTTCTTCTTTTTCTTCGTTTCACAACCACTTACTTAGGCATTTATTAAGAGCTTGAAAACGGGAGTGCTACCCATTTTAATTTTTCACTTTTGTTTAATTTGAGATTTAACCTTTTTGTGGATTAATCTTTTTGCAAATGGATTAAATCCGGTTTTTGCGATAATCCAAAAGCTTTAACGTCAGTGCTGTCCAAGGTTATGGAAAGTATTGTTAACTACCACTTGGAAGAAATTATTTTCTTAATGACCACTAGGACGGTTTCATTGACCTACCTATCTACAAAGCTTTTGATAGAGTATGACATACTGCCCTCGTTAACAAGCTTGATGCTTTTAGACACTTCCGCAAAATGGATTGCTAGTTTTTTAAGTGGCCCAGCATTGCAGGTTATGAAGGATGTACTTCTACACCATTTTCGACTAATAGCGGTGTTCCCACGGCTAAGTGCACTTACCGAATCTTATTCCAATTCATATTAATGACCTCTTTTCTGTTACTCGATTCATTTGACTTCTTGAGTTGATGTTGAGCCCTGACTATAGATGGTAATACAAAAGATGGTGCTAGCTGCCTAGGATTCCTCAAAAGGTTTAAACGGTTTTTCACTCTTGAGGACTTGGCCCTAATATGCGTAGAAAGTTTATGTTCGACCGAAACTTCAATATTACTGGCATATTTAGGAAGGAGCTCCAAACGATGCTTGATTTTACTTAATCGTGTTCGGAGACAAGAACATAGACTGATCGAGGATCAGTCACCCAAATTCATTCGCTTGAACATCACTTGTACCGGTATTTCGACACCATATATTTTTATAAGAAATATAAGTTATGTATGCATATACTTTAGATCCGGTTATTGTTCCCACCGATCACGATAGGAGAACATTTTCAGTCAGCTAGCGCGGACTGTCACCACCTTCTACCTCATAAACTATAAAAGGTATATGCACGATTTTTACACAAGTCATGTAGAACAATGACCCAAAAACAACGCCAGTGTCACTTTTGAAAAGCGTTATTTTGGTGATGGCTGCAATACAAACAAAAGTCGTAATAAAATAAGTTTTTCTTCAAATACAGGACATGTGACATATCACTGAGAAGAGGTTTTTGAGTAGACTCCGAAATATTTTTTTTAATTTACGCCCACAGTGGTAGAAAAATTAGCTACAAGGCTTATGTTAATGACTGAATCTACACCTTAGTATAGTTGGCATAGTTGGCAGCATTTACATTCTTCTCCACATCTTAAAACGAAAAATACGAGGCAATAATTCGTCTTATCGACAGAGTCATTCTGTATGTTCCGATTAGAGGGTTGCAGATGGCTGCTATCGAACCACTCGGGGCTGAACATTGTCTTATTCTTAAAATTACCTCCCGGTGTCCAGGTGCCCTACCTCACTTTCTCTATAGCTGGTGCCACATTTTGATGACAAAATGTTTATTACCTCCACTATTTTCATCCCATCGATTTTTTTTTTTCGAAATGTAGGAATTTTTTTTATTCCTTTCTCTACTGCATACGGGGCACTGAAATTCTTTCTATAATTTTCAAAAATTTTGGGAATTTGTTCATTGACACATAATTGAAACATAATAAGCTGCAGATTTAGAAAGCGAGCTATATATAATAACGTGATTCATCTTGTGTGTTCCTTGTCAGTTTAGTTGTCAGTTTCGCTCCTTGAAATTTAAATTGAAATCTCATCTAGTGGTTGCCTCACCTGCTTGATTGTATTTTTTTTTTTATAATTTGCGCGCACAGGGCACGGGCATTTAGGAAAATGGGAAAGAGGAAGAGAGGAGAAGCCTGTGCACGTTGGCTTTAAATATTTGAAGGTTGTGGTGATGGGGAAATACAGTGCCTGGTAGATTATTCCACATTCGTGACGTTCGGCTTATAAACGAATCCGCATATTTAACAGTACGACCGAAGTTAGGCTTTAGGGTGAACTGATGTGCATTCGAAGCATGTCGCGTATTGCGGGTGAATTTTTGAAGGGGATAAATGCAACTGGCTATTTCGCTGGAGCATTTCTTATAAAAAAAGCGATCAAATAGGGATAGACGCGAGACATTTCTCCGATGTTCAAGTGCCTTTTATAACAGAGATCTCCATTGTTTCTAATGGGGCATCTAATCACTACTGTCCAGTGTTTTTTGTTACTGATTTCTGACTAGAAAATGTAATCAAAAAGTTATTTGCTATAATTTTGTTGTTCGTAGGTGCATCAGAGCGGATCTTGGAATTTTTATTGACGATTTTTCATTTTGTTGGTAATGAAAGGTGACCAGACGTACTCCTTTTCAGCTTTTCATTCTTCGTGTACTCCATTTTATCAATTTTGGGCACTCACCGAAAATGAAAAGCAAATGAAACATGTTGACGAGTACATATTTTTACCAAGGGCGACTCTACTCAGTTTCAAAATACCTATTTCATTAATAATCTCATCCAACAACTCATCGGTTTATCGAATAAAAGAAACGCTCAATAGACTTTTTCGCGGTCTATCATCGCTTGACACTCTGCAGGTTCAAGGTTCGAATCCTGATGTCAAAAATCACCTAATTATTTCGTATGAAATAAATAAAAAAGTCGATCAATTGCGAAAGCTTATGTCAACTCTGCTGCGAAGGCATAACACTGGCAATATGGTGGTCATATGGCTAAAATGTAACTTGATCGTGATTATGACATCAGGAGAACGGAAAAAAATACTGCGAATCATAAGTAGCGACAATAACAACAAAACAAAAATACCCCCCAGTTATCTGGACGCCACCCTTGGAGTTCACTGAAACTTAATAATGTCTCTTCCCCTTTCGACAGAACGCTCGTGTCCTAAAAAAATTAGTATAAGGGTATCCCCTTTGACACGTGCAAATTATAAAAACAAAAAAAAAGAGCACAGCCAAAATATTTTATCAGATTTCCGATACGGAACCCTTAGCTTCGTTTCACACATATCCGGCATACGATATACGCTATAAGATATCCGACTCTAAGTGTATGGTATTCAATGAGAGCGTTCACACATTTTCGAATGCTGGATATGTGTTAAGCGGGGCTTATAGTGAGGTTGAGTTGTCTGTCCGTCTGCCGGCTTGTTTGTCACAGTCTCATAACTCTTGAACTGTTTTACGTAGCAAGTTGAAGTTTGAACCAGTCACAATGAACACAAGTTTCATCCATTGTGCCCATTTTTGAATACCCTGAACTTAGAAAAAAAAAAAAAAAAAAAAAAAAAAACGCTGAATGCGAACCACCCAGACAATAATATAATTATAAGGAGGTCTCTTAGCTCGATTTTACGTAAGTCCTCCAGCACCACGAATAACTGGCTATCAGAAGCCCTCACTCTTATCTCGGCAAGGACAAGACTAGTGACGGACATATTCTCTTTCATTCCTGCAGATTCTGCAATAGTCATTGCGGATTTCCTTCCCGAGACGTCCCGCATGAATGTCAATGGCTCATTTTCAGAGTCGACTAAGCTTAACCAGAAAAGGGATGTCTTCTTATCGCAGACAGGTCACAGGATTCTCGCTGTTAAGGGAAAATAGTGTCGTCATCGTAAACCTTCTTTCATTTCTCTGGCAAATTCTATCTCACCCAATTTTAACTTCCACGAAGTACTCATACCAACTGAATCTAAAATAATTTGCCAGTTGACTATTACTCGTACGTACGAGACAACTCAACTCGTAAACACCCTTGACTCTATTTGCTCTTAAAAATAAATACAAATTACTGTATGGCGCCTAATTTTTCAATAGGCTTAAAAAATTATCCCCAAATTCCGACGATGGCTTCTCTCACTCGTATTCTTATAAAGAATTACCGACATTACAATTCACACAAGAAAACACAAATAAGTAATGAAAATTAATGTGAATGTCAATTAATGCGTGAAAACAAATTTATTTTCATTTTCCCTTTGACAATTTATTGCATGTGATATTTTTTTTACGGTTAAATCGGTTATTTCTGGAGAATATTTAACGTACATTATGTAATTGTTTTCATCATCAGTTTTATTGATGAATATGACAGTAAAGTGTTATGCTTTTAAACTTAATTGTCAGCTAGTTGAGAGTTTTGTAAGGCTCTAATTATAAATCTGAATATCTATATTTTTAAAACTACCAAATCGTGTCATAAATACTGGTACACGTTTAAACGCACTCATCGTGAAATTAATGCTGAACGCATCCATTCTATATTGACATCTGTCAGTGATATTTGTAGTAGGTTCATGCGCAAAAAATTACGCAAAAGGCGTTTGGAAATATGGAAATATTGAGTAATTGGCCTTCTCAAGTGTAACATGGAAAGAGGCGATATTTTCCGGACCTTGCCACCGCTTGGAATCAACCGGAATTTTGTGTGTCGAACTGTTCAATTTGTTGGGAACACTGGTGGAGTAACTGACGGTCAAAGATCCGCACGCAATCGCACTGTCAGAACTTCACAGGCTAATTAAGATGTTGATGCCACGATTAATAGGAAACCCCTGAGAAAGCAAAAATCTTGTCACGAGAAATGAAGATACCTGCAGAATCGTTCAAAGTAATTATTTCAAAGTAAAATGACAGTGTCTATGGCCGGTCATCCAAAGAAGTATCAGAACTCATTACGCTGGCCGAACGCGCCAGCTCATAAGGCTAAAGCAACACAAGGGTTGCCCCAAAACAATTTGTCAGACTTCATAGCAGACGGTTGACCATCAGGCAGTTCACACCTCAGTCCATTGGCTTATAAGCTGTGGTCTATTTTAGAGGCGATAGCTTGTTCTACTCCAAACCAACATATCGAGTCATTGAAGGGCACACATGCGTATAGTTGACAATTTATCAATGGACGAGGTGCATGTTGCGATCGATGAGTGGCCAGAACGACTCAAAGCCTGCATAAATACTATTTCTGTAATGTGCTTCGGAGGGCTTTGCCAAGGCAAAGTGGCAGAATCCAATAGTCTCACAACCTATCTCAAATACCTAGACTACGCTGACGATGTTTGCTTACTATCTCGCAGAGAGTATAGATCAACTCCACAAAAACTGAAATTCTCAGCCTCAATATCACAAGTAAGCTTTGCTAGTCAATAGGTAGAGAAGTATTGTTTCGGTCAGCGGTGGTATTAAATTAGATTTTTGGCATACTTTCGAAGATCTGGAGAAGCAGTAAAGAGCAAGTTCCGACTAGTCCGATACGGTTGGTTCATAGATGGATTTTGGAGTTGATGCTGGCATTCATGGTCATAACCTATCAAAATATGCGCCAATATTAATCCAAATTCTGGTATATATAGCTCATCTATCCATATGCTCACGAACAGTAGATGTGTATGTACTTAGGGCCCGAACCTTTCTACGGAATCTCAGACTCCGCATTCAGGGTCATTATAAACAGAGAGCAGTATGTGCTAATGCTTATCCACTGGTAAAACATGCAAGAGCTCAGACAGGATAAGAAAATCATCCACCCCTTCAGCTGCCTTTCGAGTCATTGCCTAAGCAATTTGTTATCAAATTGTAAATATGTTTATGTACGCTTACAACATTAAGAATTGTCTGTTTCCGAGTATGCCTGGATGTAGAGAAGCTGATATCGAGTTTGAATCACCTACATACTTACTTATCCACCGGGCTCTCGACCTGTGAAAAGTTTTTACTTGGGACACTATAGTATTTGATCCACGACGATCACGAGATTGCGGGTCGTGTAGTTAAAAGAGGGATATCAGGTAGTCTACCTTAATTTATCTCGCCTTATTAGGGTTTATAGAACTATTAGTCGCATTGAATTTAAAAGAAAGTCCCCCAAAAGGAGACACCAAGGTTGCAAGATTTTATTTGATTTTATCCTAAGATCTAGTCTTCTTTTATGTAAACGAAGCAACAAGCTCATCCGTTTCCAACTGAGCCATGAAATGCGATTGTTTTAATTTGTCCAGTCTAGATTTGCCCGAAAGGGTTAAAAGTCCGAGCCCTGACCTAAAAATGTTGCACAGGGCATCTCACCTCCATGACCACAGTAGACGCTACTGTTAAACCAGTGAGTCACCCTCTCGTTCGATATAATCTGTGTGCTTAGTGACTCAATAATTCTGAACAACAGATTGTTCTTTTTCTTTAAGTCGTTATGAAGGACATGGAGCGTGTTACACTAACATAACTACCCCCACTAACGGTGGAAGTGTTTGGACAATGTCCTCCAGTCAGTTGGTTGGTAACACTGTCGACAGTTAACTGATTGCGAATGTTAAAATTTCATGAGTTGTCGTCTGTCATCTGTAAGTTTTGCGCTTGCTTTTTTGACACCTGAATATATGTTCAGACGCATTTTGGCTGTTGCTGGATGACAGGTATTGAGTTACTTTTTCTGTCATCGTTAGTCAGTGCTGACATCAGTGCCGTTTTATTTGACAGCACGTTCTCTTTGATCCTTCACTTGATATACCTACAATAAAAAATCGTCTGAATTTGATGAGGCACTTCAAGGCAGCAGTCCAGTTACGATAACCAAAAGTGTAATTATTAATTGGCGAATGGTTCCAAAGTACAATACTGTTTTAGAGACGTCAGATCCCAGAATATGTTTGCCTGGCAATTGACAATTATCCTGACAGTAAAATATCGCTCTTGGTTCTGGAAGTATCATCATCAGCATCTGCCTATGGATGTAAAAAAAAAAATATAACGCCCATGCACCTTTTTACATCTCGTCAGGTCCCACTGTTAGCCCACAATCATTACCATGAATGTGGATGGCAGATATATTGTCGCTGTGTCGGTTGTGCATAGTGTTGGAAGGTAATGCATTATGCATCGTCATTTGTTCAGTCAATGAAACCCCTAAAGGGGTTCGCAGCAGTTTTTCTTTTAAAAGTGACAAGTTGTCCCTCCGTCTGTTCCGTGTGTGGCTGTGTGCGCGAGCGTTTTGTCCGCTGTCATGTCGCACTGGGAGTTGCCTGCAACCATATCCATAATAAACGATTTTGTTATTGCCCACTTAAGGAATTTATTATCCAGCCTAACGAAATTTAGTTGTAAAACAGGCCACGAAGTATCGTTTTACTCTGTTCGACTCTGCTTCAAGGTGTCAGTCAGAAGAGCTCATTGACACCGCATATGTCGTGTACACAGTACACCATTGTATTTCATCGTCGGTGCATAGAATTCCCGAGTGGAGGCAGACAGGGATTCATTCTTTTAAAAAAGACATTATCACGCCTTTGAGGTCGCGCATTCAAAAAAAAAAAAAAAAAACACAACAAACCATTTGTATGTACATTCCATACCAAACAATAGTGTGCGTGTACGGTATATCCCTTACAATTTATTAACTGACATTGAGTGAGAATTTTCAAGCTCAGTTGACACATTCCCATCGTAGGTAGTCCAGCGGGGCTATACAACATCAGTCTCTGCTATTCGTACTGCATCACTTTCAAATGGTAATTCAGGAACGATTGTTATTTGTTTGTGGTACCCTCTCCAGCATAGACATAGAGATCATGATCAGACGACTGAGATCGTTGCTCGCTAGGGGATAGTTCACACAGACACAGATCATAGTGCCTATTATTACAAAATTTGTATTGTCCGCTGCAGATACCTATTGTTGTATTATTTTCCTGTTTCCCAGTCTATGGATGGCCTTATCTCTATCCCCTACCCGTCCTTAATCCTCATCTATATATCTACATATGTACATCCAAATCCACTGTCGTATATCGGTATTTTGCAATTAAAACTTTAGTAATAAAAAAAGAACAACTGTTTGTGACATCTATAAAAACTGACAGCAGATACATAGATACTTTTTCCTTATTTTGGACACATACTAGGTGTGGCATATCGTATTCATAAGCACATAAAAAAAATGTTAACGTTATTTCAATATTAGATTAACACATCGAAGACCGTTGTACCTGTGCATATGGTTCATGCTCCAAAATCGAATTAGAGACGTCCATGTTGATGATGATGAATGGTATGGTACTAGTAGCCGAGCGCCACAATGCGCTCCGCTCACGCATCTTTTTGTTCTCCTCTTGGTCCTCCTCTCTGTCACTGACAACGTGATAACCATCGCAACGTGGGCTGACCAACCTATCCACTACCGGACGGACAGTCCGACAAGTCTAATTAAATGAATGCGAGTGTATATTGAAGAATTTTTCTGAAATTCTTTGGCTCTACACACGATGTGTGTAGAGTGGCCACTTATGCGGCATGTACGACGACGGCAACGACTCCGAGTACAGATAAACAGTGCGGAAGAAAAGTCACATCCAAGTGATTGTGGATAATTTGGAAGTTAAATGCATCTTGAATGATTTGGCCACTTGAGATGTGTGTAAGGAGGTCAACAGTTAATAGAGTGTAATGTAAACATCTTGTAAATTGGTTTATATTGTAACTTCAAGAGGTGTTGTTAGTTTAAGGGTCAACGAATTGTATCCACCTAATCAGAGAGTGAAATTTTCGGGGAAGTTCTCAATTTAGTTTTTTGCTTCGATTCACATAGTTAAAAAGGAAAAGAGACCAGCTTCTCTTGAAAGTTAAAAGCGACTTGCTCGGCATCGGGGAGTTTCGAAATTTTATAAAAATGTTCTCTTGGGAGAAATCTACTCAACCTGAATTTATAAGCAGATACGTGATTTTGGCCACTACGGTGTATATACTATATACCTGCTCCTGAAGTTTTTCTTCTGATTGCTTTGCAAACTCCTCCTTCTGTGGTGGAACATTTTTTCATTACTCGTGAAGATTTAAGGAGAAAATATTCAGGTGTGGGGTGAGATGCTACTGGTGTTATTACCGCAGTGGATTTTTTTTTTTTTTTTTTGTGGGATTTAAATTCATATACACCTTGGGTTATTTTTATCTATTCAGATGAAGAACTTTAAAGTTATTGTTATTGGTGGGAATATTCAACTCAATTTTATACATGCACTAAGACTATGATGAGAACTAGGATACTTGTTATAAACTTAGAAAAGGCATTGAATCGTGGGTGGAACGTAATGAGCCTTCGTACTTACAGCTCCCAAGAAGTTGATTAAAGGAAATTAGGTTCTTGAGTTTTTCTTAAGTGCCTCGTCTGACTCCAGTCCATGGACACTTGTTTTCAATTTGTGTGCAGCATTCTAGGTGATGAAACAAAATGGATATCTTAAATCTCAACTGTCAGTTCTTTAGATAGTGCCTACACTGTGCGATTTTCTGCTGATATTTTAACATTCTCTCTGTATTCGCATTCGTAAATTCGCAAGAGCTCTTGAAGGTATTAACATTCACAAATCCGTTGATCCAGATTGTAAAGTTTTTAATTCTTTATACTTGACACTTCCTGGCTGGAAGTTTGTTTATAAGAAGACGATACTTCTTCGAAATCAGGTTACAATATCTCCTAAATCAGCGGTCCTCAAGGTATGGTACGTGCACCACTGGTGGTTCGTTCCACGAAAAGAGAAAATAAAAATACGTATTGACATTTCATTCTTCAGCCAACTTCTAAGTGTTATTAAAAAAGTGTCAGCACTCCATTCTAGTTTTGAAATTTATATTGCAATGTAATACATTTACAGACAAGTACATGGCGACTTTTCCAGCGATGACAGTGCCCTTTAAGCTGTAGTAAAAACGGGAAATGACAAGTTCAACTCTGCTGCAATGCTACGCTACTGATGAACCACAAAAATATTGAACTCTGGAAACAGATGAATTTGATCCCCCTAACCCGAATGGAATTCCTCTGAATCTCTGATAGCAATGATAGTTTTTCCAATTGTTATGTTTCAGCAGATGTCAAAGTTACCAATGACATCCAGCTGTCAAAATATTCAGTAAGGTTTGCCATTTTATCATGCATCATTTGACACTTCCCGGATATGTAGAAATTAATTAAAAATATTATCGAAAATCCGGCTCAGTTGTAAATACGCAACGTGAATTTCGTCGTGAGTTCGGTCATCATCATGGCTTTAGTGCGCAGGCAATTCGACGCACCGTGGAAAAGTTTCAGCGTGAGTACACTCTTTTGGATCTTAAGCCACCAACCAGATAGAGATCGGTGCAAAGTGAAGAAAACATAGCCGCCGTTACGGCCAGTATCGAAGAAGACCCAGAAATGTCGATTCGGCGCCGATCAGCTGAATTGGGCATCGCTAGAGAGTCAACCAGGCTTATTTTGCGGTTGAATTTGGGCCTACATCCATATAAGATTGTGCTGACGCAAGAATTGAAGCCGGACGACCATAGACAACGCCGTGAATTCGCTAATTGGGCGCTGGAAATGTTGGCCGGAGATCCGGATGTTGGCCAAAAAATCATCTTCTCGGACGAGGCCCATTTTTGTCTCAGCGGCTATGTCAACAAGCAAAATTTCCATTATTGGAGCGACCACAATCCACAAGTGTTCGTCCAAGCATCAATGCATCCACGAAGATTGACTGTTTGGTACAGTTTATGGCACGGCGGCATCATCGGACCTTATTTCTTTCGAAATGAGGAAGGAGACACTGTGTTGGTAGAGCGATGTTAACCGACTTTCTATGGCCAGAGCTTGACAACATCGATAGTGGTGAAGGAGAAATTTGGCGACTGGGTCATCTCACGGTGAGCATTCATCAATTCTCGACAGAACAACAGATTACGAGTATATCATATCTTAGATATATTTCGACAAGAACTACTTCACTTTTATACACGAAAGACAAGAGTGGGACTCGAATACATTAATTAATGTACAGGACATTCAGCTCTACACTGACGGGTCTAAAATGGATATCGGAACTGGTTCTTGAGTTTTCTGCGATTTACTTAAAATCAATAAAATCCCGGATAACTGTAGCATCTTTCAAGCTGAGGTCTTCGCCATTGATAGGGCTGCACAGACTATACATAGCAAAAAACTAAATCCTTCAAAGATTACAATTTTCGTGGATAGTCAAGCGGCAATCAAAGAACTAGACTATGCAACACCCATGACGTAACTTTCTGCTGGGTTCTGGACATAGCAATATAAAAGGAACCGAGGAAGCACATAAACTAGCTAAAAAGGGATCAGCATTGGACTTTCAACATACTCGGATATCAGTAGAAGCTCCAATTGGTGAACTAAAAGGGAAAATAAACCTAAAAGCAAGAGAACTGATTAACACCGTATGGTCCGCCAGAAGCGACTGTGTCATGTCTCGCAGCTTATGGCCAACAGTGGATGAAAACAGAACAAAAGGCCTATTGGCGATGAATAAAAAAGTAATTCGCATCTTGAAAGGTGCGCTAACATGACACTGCGCGATAGGGGAAATGGCTGCTAAACTAAGCATCAACACACCCGACCACTGACAGAAACCATCAAACACTTGTTATACGATTGCTCAAACCTTCAAAACCCAGCCGCCTCCGTCATATGGGAAACAGGCATTTTGACGAATTAGGGGATCTCGTACAAGCTCCACTTAGGAACATGATAGGCTTCATAAAGAGCGCAGGCTGGTTTGCAACAGAACCGACCGCAAGACAAGCGTTTTAAATATGGGTTCCACACAACAAAAGGGAAACACAATGGACCGTATGCCCCCCTTTATAAGCACATAGGTGCACTTCCCTCCAACCTAACCAAACCTAACCACAAAATGCTCAAAGACATAGCATATTTAAGTATAAAGACCCATTGTAACGTGAGTTACCAAATTTATGTAACGTGCGTTACCTTGAACAATTTTGTGTCATATTGTACATTTATTAGTTCACAATATTGTTTCTAACGTGACAATATTTGTGTATTCTAAATCGTTAAGTTGGTTAATTAAGAGGAAATTGTTAAAAGAAGTTTATGTCCCAAATTTGTAACGCCAGTTACCATTAAGTTACTTAGTTACTCTAAATAATAATCTATAACTACGTAGTTTTTCGTTTTCTTACTACTAGCAAACATAAACCATTCCTCAAAAACAAAGAATGGTAATTTCATGTATTAGTGCCCATGTCCAGAATGTAACGCCTGTTACCATTGATTGTCCTTGGTGGTACGCGAAGCATCTTCTACTAGTCCAATGGTACTTAAAGTAAAGATATGGAGTGTTGATTTTCTGTCGTTTAGGTAATAAGTATATTTCAGACAACTGTAGAGTGGATGGTAATAGGATGGAAAATAGAGATAAATTGTCCATCCTCTTGGAATTGAAAAAAAATTACATAGAAACTGTAAGTTTACTCAACTTTCTCCTTCAGGGAAAATTCAACATGCAAGGTTTTTGGTGGAAGAAACCTAGCCAAACTTACTAAAATTTTTTAATATTGATTGGCTGGCTCAAGTTCTACTGTTTTTCAAGTTTGTGAACAAATTTAAATTTAAATTTATTAGTACAGGAAAGTTTTTAGTCTTAAAATGTGGTACGTCGGTTCAAAAGGGTTGAGAACGTCTGCACACATACTCTGAAAGATGTTTGTAAACTGAAAATATGGGCTTGCATATTTAATTCAATGGGGGTGTTCAAAAATAAAATATAAAATAAGAAGTATACATATGTCAATTCAGAGTTCCTCTTTCCAACGTTATTGACTTTCAGCATCCAATACAATTTAAAACTTATACGGACAATATCTATTCGGAAAACTAAGGAAAGTTTTTAAGTCTAATAGTTCACGGATTTAAGGGCCAACGTTTTTTACCAGCGAAGGCTTATGCGTGCACGACGTAGACTCTCTGAACAGTATCCTACAAGCATACTACTAGCATATCTACGTGATACAATCTAAATTTGAAATAAAGCACATTGGTTTCTGATAAACTGTTGATATTTTTATGTCAGTATAATGTTGAGATTTAGACTGTAGATTAAACATGAAAAATTATATCGGCTAAATGGGCGCCACGGCTAGCCTTGCAGACTTCCGCCCTTTTGGTGAAATTTTCCACTACTTTTCAGCATAAATTCTGCGGTAGTTCATAAATAACGCGGCCTTTACCTTTGGATTCATTTCCGGGTCATTGGCATACACTTTTTGCTTCACATAACCCCAAAAAACAATATCCATCGACGTGATATCGCACCATCTTGGTGGACAATTTTGGTCGCCGAAACGAGAGATGACGCAGGTGGGAAACTTTGTATGCAATAACTGAATTGACTGACGGGCGACAACCATTATTTTGAAACCACATGTTTTCCACATCAATATCGTCCAATTGTTGCCAAAAATAATTTGTTATCATGTATCGATAACGCTCACCGTTGACAGTTAAAGCAGCACCACGAAAATTTTCGAAGAAGTTCGGCCCAAGATCCGTACCAAACAGTAACTTTTTGTGGATGTATTAGTTGTTTTCATTACAATTTTATTTGCTTACGTAACCCTAAAGTTGAAAGTGAGGCTCATCGCTAAAGATGATAGTAGTTCATGGTCTGCTGGCTTCAATTCCTAAGTCAATTGGA
Source organism: Pocota personata (assembly GCA_963082735.1). Classification (NCBI taxonomy): domain Eukaryota; kingdom Metazoa; phylum Arthropoda; class Insecta; order Diptera; family Syrphidae; genus Pocota; species Pocota personata. The sequence continues at coordinate 271,805,966 of OY720429.1, forward strand.
TCTTGTAGGCATGTAGATCGAATCTTTTGTTAAAATATGCTGCGTGGAGCTGTAGGAAAGATTTAATTGCTGGAAACGATGACGAATGGATTTTGGCACATTGTCACGAACACTGTAACTCACTGCTGTGAAATTTTCGCGTGACCGGCCACTATGAGGACGCTCTGGTTTTTGCACATCCAACGTTGATCCCTGAAGAATGAAGTAAATCTAAAATTGCAGAATTCCTAAAAACATAATCCTCGTAACATCAAAATGGCATTCTTGCTCTTGTGACAACAACAGAGTTAGATCCTGATATAACACCGATTTTTTTTTTTTGATTTTATAAAAAAGGAAATTTCTAAATCCCGGAGCACTCAGACTCCATTTTGCTGTGTCCATTGTACTACCAGGCAGAAACTCCTTTTTGGTGTAGTGGTTGGACAACTTAGATTTTATTCGTTTCTTTTTTGCGTTTTAGGGTGGCTGTGATTGCTGTCCCCCGTCTGGGCTCGAACCTGCACAGTTCGAGTCACAAGCGAACACACTACCCACTACACCATGGCCACCTTATATTGCGAGTACATCTATACTCCTTAGAGATTTCAATACCCCAAAGATACTTCCAGCTGCTGAACTTAATGAAGTTAAGGGGATACAAGCAATAAACATTCTCAAAGATGAGCAGTATGACGCACTCTTCAAAGTTTTACCTGCAGTTAATTGCCTTATGACGCAGATGATAGAAATCTGGAAGGAAATAGTGCAACAACAAGTTCAGCGTCGGTTCGGCGTTTCTATACATTTTAGGAATGTGGTGTCATATGAAGAAGCAGTGAGTCTACTTAGAAGGACGTTCTCTTAACAGACACGGAATATGTACAGAAGTTGACGGTGGTTTGCTACTTTTTTGTGTTTCTCTGTTAAAAATCTCGAAATGGAAAATTTTCATGAAACCAATAATCGCTCTTTTACTTTACTCTACTTTATATGGCGGTACAGCCCTTTCAGGTGCAAATAAACATTAAATAAGACATAAGATTGTAGCAAACTTGCTGTGCACTAACAATAACAATATTTTTTGGGGTCACATCTGTAGCTTACTATGTACCAACATTCCCCGAATAATAAGGAAGCGCAATATGTACAATATTATATTATACGCGGAGCAACTCAACTCACATTATTTATCGTCACGTCATGCAAATTTAATTTTTCTGAAGCACGGGGCACCAGCACTCCTCCTTTACTATCGTCATGCGTTCTGTCATAGGTTTTAAAGATTCTGTTGGAAACACAAATTCTTGTTTGCTGAGGAATCAAATTCAACTGTTAACACCTACAACTCAATAAATTTCAGCCTTTATATACGAAACGATAATGAGATTTGACAACGGCATCATTTGAAGTCGGAGATTAGATGAAGGCGAATGTTCAGACTTATATCACGAAAGAAGGAGGTTTGCTTTATAATAAAAACTTTGTGATAAAGTTCTTCGTAAATCTATTCATCTCAACAATTTTTTTTAAAAATCCATATAACAGTAAATTGTTTTTTTTTTTAATTTTCCCCGTATTTCTATTCAACTTAATTAAATTTTATTGGACGAGCATACATTTTTCCACGAACTTGACTTCCTATTGAGTTACCAACTTAACTTAGTTAATACCAAGAACTAGTGTTCAAGTACTAAAAATCGTGAACTTATTGAAAGTTTTTCCAATTGGAGTCGTCGGAGGACTTGAAACTGTGTCACCTAATTTATATTTTGTTATCGCACTTTAATATGATATTTTGCTCAGCTCCATAACATTGTCATGCCGATAATTTCACGAAGTTTCTTCTACACACAAGTTCAGGATAAAGAAGTTGTATACTCTCTGGCATGGTTTTTTTTTTTTGTTTGCTGTAATAGAGCAGTAGATACTATTTGCAGTCAAACCGATAAGAAAAGTTTTAGCCAGTCACATAGTACAGTATATAAATATCTTATGTTCTACAGATGAGTAGGTAAACGTCCACATTACGAAATCACTTCCCGCTGATTTGTATACGAGTAGTTCGTCAGCTAGGCAGTCGGCTTCAGAAAGCTTGTTCGACATCAACTTGTAACAATTTGTTGTCATTTTCCAGGTTGAATAGTTAATTTTGCCTGACTGGATCGTCATCACCGTCCGTTCTTTGTGGATTCTCAGACTGTTACCCTTTCTCTCTGTAGGTTTCTATTCGGGCTTTTTTTTCTCTTGGTATTCGAGTACCTTCAGGTAAGACATGCTTTTCGACTTCTTTACTTATCTTTCGAAATAATTAATCTCCGAATTGAGATCTTGTTTTTCTCTGGCGCGAAGCTTTGTACCCTTACTGCCAAATTACATTTACTTACCGGCATATCTAAGGTATCCATTGTCGTTTTGGTTCAGTTCACGTTAATAAACCGTCGCCTACTAACAGCCAACCATTGCCTTTATATTATTTAGTGGTCGTGCATCATGTAACAGGTAGACCTTTTATAGTTACCTTTTAGATCCCAAAAGCTGGATCGATACGCACTCCATATTACGGGAACCTTCATATATTCGTATTACAGGGGCCTATAATATCGAACATAGACCCACAGGTCTCTGTGAGTCGCGCTACAGGGAATACCAAACATCTGACCGCCTTAAGTAATACATTTAAATTTCTTTTCATAATCTTCAGTAGAGGTGTGCCTGCCTATCTAACGCTGGGCCAGCGCCCAAAGATGCTTGTAGACTTCTTCTTCAATTGTTGGAGATGAAAAGCTTCTGGAAATATGTCTGCTGGGAATGAATTCCAAAGTTTACTAGCTGAAGGAGTTTTGATAAAGGGATGTCCACGCAGCGGCTTGCTAAGTAAAACGCTCATATGTCGCATCTCTAGGTATCATTCCACTGAAGTCTTCGGAACATCTGCTATGATAGTTACTATAGTATAGGCATAGATCTGCTACCAGCCTCGCAGGATCTTCTATGAAGAGAATATTTTGGGGTCAAACTCCAACGTTTGAATAATGGACGGGAGAATGAGCTGTGGTGCTGTAAAGTGTCTCTCCGTCCGATTTTAAGATGTTGTGGTCATGCCAGAGTTGCATGTAAGTTGAAGATGCATGCTTTCCTTGGGATGTGGTAAAGTAGACTTAACTTTTTCCCACTGCAAGATTTTCTGCTGGTCTTCATTTAATGAGTTGATATGGTCGCATCTCTGACAATGTGACGTACTTGCTTTCACAGGTATGCTGTTGGAGGACGATGGAATTAGGGTGCTGTCATCGGTAAAACTAAAGATCTTGTTATTTGATGACTCTGGAAGGACGTTGATATGGAGTAGAAACAGAGTTGGTGAAAGTATGGAGCCCTGAGGCACTACAGCGTTTAGAGCAAATGTATCGGAAGACACACCATCGACCACAATTTGAACTGATCTGTAATCAAAAAATGTTCCCATCCAACCCATATTGGGTAGTCCACACGAGGCTAGCTTGTTTGATGACGTTTGTCAGAATTTTAAAATAAGAAAACATAATCACAAAGTCTACTTACATGGCCAATACTTTGGTCAGATTACTGTAGGAATAGATCGCATTATCTGGCTAGGCTTAGTTACAAGAATATATGAACAGTTTCTGGTATTCTTACCGGATTATGTCCCATGAAGAGTACTTCAAGTTCGCTTAAAGCTGTAAGCACGGGAAAGATTTCGAATTTGTTCCTTGCAAAAGATCTCTGTAGCAGATACAGCTCGTCCATGAGCACGTGAGCATCCAACGACGTTTGAAAAAATCCTCAGTAAACATTTAGTTTTTAGTTCCAAAAGTTTTTAAATCAGTCTTTCTATTAATAATTTATATGAAACTATTTATATTTATTTTAGGTAATTTTTAAAAATTTCGAATTTTGCACACAATTTTTCAAAATCTTAGATTTTTGCCGAATAGTGAAAATATTTTTGAGTGCCAATATGTCCAAGTTGAGGTTTTGAAATTCTCCACAAAGTGGCTGCCGAACATTTCAAAATTGTGCAGAATTCTCCAAAATGTCCGTCTTCTTCTTGAAGTAAATGGAATTTGTTTTTCACGGCTAATATCTCGAAAACGTTGCATTGGAAATCCCTACAAGGTGGGGATTTTTCGAATTTAGCTGCGTTCTAAGAGCACACTTTCCGCTAGCCACTAGACAGTAGAGCATGGAACGGACTTTTGGACTTAAAACATCTGATAGTTGGAAACAAACTACATTTACTGGAGATGGGTAACTATCGGTAGCTGTCAGTTTCGATAATTCTCGATAACATGTTTTAATGTAACTTCTTAATAAAATCTAGTGTAACTAACAAAAAACAGACGATGTGTCAATTGATTTAAAATTTAGCAACATTTTGACTAGGCACTAAAATTGTTGTGATTTAAAATTTCAGGCAGAATTTTTTTGATTAACATTCATTAAGTCAACTGATGTAAAAAAATAATTAGTGATTAAATAGTTAGTGTCTAGAATAATGTACGGTCATTCCACTTTAGTTACAAAATATTCTGAAGAGCAATTTATTTTAATTAATTCAATTATGGAATGATTCTATCGATAACACTTTTCGACCATCGATTTTCGATTTTACATTCTATCGATGACATTGAAATGTCAAGGAGCAGTTCAAAACAGGGTTTAATCAAATGCTATTGATCTGCAATGGAAAGCTTGGTAAGTGGTAAACTAATTCGAGTCGAACATTTATTGCATGCATTCATAATTATCGATAAATTTTTTGTAATATCGATTATTTTCATCTTTTATTCGAAGACCCCGTTGCTAATGAATTGTATTAACAAATGACGTTTTCCTCTTGTTCATATCTAAGTGTTCTAGCGAACAATTTCGTCACTCTATCCTCTCCACATGACTCCTCAAGCGTAAGCAGCAGACATTTCTCAGTCATCAATATACTCAATCACAGCTGATCACCAAAATTCAGTTGGCTTTGTATTTGTGGCAGCTTGCTTAAATTTGTTTAATTAGTTGACTTGTTTAGAACAATTTTCTCCTCAGAAAGTTTGTATAGGTAGAAAGTGAAGGATGAAAAAGTATGGCGTTTACCTTACCATACAGTCAGATTTTGCATTCTGTGTAATCTGACATAACTGAGCAGGGAATGGAAATCAGAACATGTCCTTTGTCTACAAGCTGGCTGACGAACTTTTCAAAATGTTACACAATTGTAGATACATTTTTTTTTAAATGTGACAACTTTGTCTGATGTTTCTGAGTCCGAATATCCTGAATACAACTTTTCTTTCTTGTATTGTGCACTGCCGAATCCATACCTATGACATGAGTCACCACGGCTATGTATAAGCGATTCCTGCATTAAATTCATTTGTACACATCTTGGCAGAACCTATTGAGGAAGACTCCACTCTTTTATGTACAAGGTATCAATTTGAATACTAGTTTGTCGAACACAAGAAAGCGTCATTATTACTGAATTGCCTAACTTTCAAGCAAGTACCTAAATACATCAAAATTCTACAGGTGTAGATAGTGAGGTTTTGTCTTAATCAGTGGGTGGAAGACTCCTTGTTTTTCGATAACATGTGTTGACTTCGCTCCTTAAGAACAAATTTACAAAATAAAAAAACTCCTACATACCTACGGCAGTATTCCAAAGCAACCATGGATCATCCACTACCCAAATTGAAACCAACAATAAAGCAGCGCTCAGCAATTTGTCAACAACATCAATAAAAGTCGAGGACTCTTTTCGCACTAAGCCTCTGCTTAAAAGCGAACGGAACAAAAAACCAATTCAAATTGACCACAAATTTTATTGGCAACAATAATGCGAACCTTTATTTTTACGATGAGACAGGGACATAGACTCTATATATCTTAAACCATCCTGGGGCCGACATTAAAGAAATTACTTTCGGAATGATCTCTTTAATGGTTTTGTCGATGTGGTGTCGGCTTCTTCAGAACGCTCCTAATGTTTCCTGCCTCAGGTCGGAGTTATCGTTCTCCATATTTCATCTATTCTTCTTCGTCGCTGTCCTCGTCTTTTATTTATTTTCCAAACAATTTCCCTAACAAATCTTCTCAATCTCCTCGGTGTGTTGTGTGGTAAAAATAAACGTTTTCGTCTAATAACACACATCCATCGACACTATAGAAAATTGAAACATCCTACTATTGACAAGCTTAACGTCCGATAGATACGAGTACATGTGCGAGTAGTAGATACTTTTTTTTTTTACTCGTACTTCACCCAAAAATACGATAAAGATGAAACAACAAGACGAACTGGAAGTTGAAACTTGCCAATTTGTTTGTGGTGGGATATAATTGAAAGTTTTCCATCTGCTCTTGCTGCACCATACAAATACTGGTCCCGTCAAACCGAGGTTGTCGTCGTCAGCCCAGACAGCACTACAAGCTAGAACCACCGAACCGAAGAAGAATTAAATTTGTTTAGTTAGCCTGCGGCATTGATGTCAATACATGAGAATTAAATTATCTGCTTAATGTATAGAAAACTACATATTAATGCCACACCGCTACACAACAGCAGCATAAGCACATACTCGTAGTACGTTAGTTTAGCCTATGTGAGGGTAATTCCTATGTACACCATAATTTGATCCCCATGGAGGAGGACGCTCTAGAGAAGCCCCCAGCATCAGCACAATACACAAAAACCAGTTTACCAGCAGCAGCTCCAAATTGTTACTCGCGCTGACTGGGGTTGGGGTGGCGTGTGGGGGAGAATGATGTGTCTGCTGCGTTTCTATTTCCCAGGTTCCTGATGGCATCTCTCTAGCACCATCATCAACACCATCATCAGCATCACCACCCTCCGGACCCGACTGGGTGTGTGTGCGGCAGTAATTTAAAAATAAAAAAATAAAAATAAAAATAAAAAAACGTTGCCACGTTCACAATAGTGGCGCTTTCCGCTCTACGTGTTGATTGCATACACAGTGTTTATATTTGTTAATTTAACGTGAAGGGAAGTATATAATAAATTATGGTTTAAGAAAAAAAGAAAACAACAACAACAACACCATCAACAGGCGGGAGTCTGCCGACGAGCATTATGGGCTTGTTTTTGTATCTGATGTTGTTCCTCCAGCGGTTATGGTTGTTATTCATATCATCAGAGTCAGATCGGGTTACGAAAACAAAACCGCAAAACCGATACCACCATCGGATCACGGATCAACCTTAGACCGAATGTATTCCCTAGGAAATAGAATAGGCGACTAGTGGCAGTCGTCGCTTGGAGATGTCACTCACTCTCGGTACTCAACTTGGAAATGTAATTAATTCTCTCTCCCATATGTTAATCACTCTTCCTGCTGGATTGGAATGGGTAGGTAGGTTGGTATCTGTTTTTTTTTCTATCCAATAAAGTACACACTGGATAGATACATAGATGGTGTGTTACGAACCCCGCCGTGCGTCGGTGCCACTGTTATAGTCACTGCCAGCGATGAAAGTACTTTTCTTAGCGTTCTCAATCATTTGAGTCCATTAATCAATTTAATTTTATTGTATGAACAGACACACACAAGCAAAGGTACAGAGAGAATGACAGAGGGACAACAGACAAGTATCTGACAGATATACGTTTCATCACAGTGTGTGTATGTCTATTATTCAAAGCCGCCACACTTAATTTGGGGAACGCAATTACCCGCCTCACACTCTGTCTATGTGCTGCGCTTCTAATCAAAGTCGCCTTCCATTCCATTCTCTCTAAAAAGGATTAAATACTTATAGGGAAATGTGCTGAGCACACGAGAAATCTTTTCAAGTATCTATCGCCTTTTAGCGCTCACACCCTTTGCGTTGCGTCACCCCTGCTCGGTATTATCCGCCTTCTTATCCCCGTATCTATCTGTTTGTCCATTCATTCACTTCGTTCATTCATTCATTTGCTGCTCAGTCATCAGATCCATCCATCCACCCATTTAATCGTTGTTTCTCTGTGTGTGTACTCTATCTCTTGGAGGCTGGGAAAATTTGTAGAGAAAAAAGGAGAGCTGAAAGGGCTGAAACTGACTGCGGGGCTGACTGACTGGCTGGGTGGCTAATCAAGAGCCCACCAGCAGCAGCAGCAGCAGCAGCAGCATACACAACCTACGCACACACACGGGGTAAATGTGAAAATGGAAAATTATCTAAATGTATTTACTTTGAAATTACAACGTTTTGTCTAATGAATATTTTACATGAACCGCCGCCGCCGCCGCCGTCGTTGTCGTCGTCGTCGTCGACATTCAAGTGAACAACTTTTAAGTACTTGAAGAAGAAGAAGAAGCAGAAAAAAGGTTTGCCCCACATATAGATACATTATACCCAGACGCACAGTGATAGATAAAAGTATTGAAATAGATACTTAGAAGAGAACGTTTTGTAATTACTCTTGAGAGAGAGAGGTGTAATGGGGACTCAATTGGCTGTTAAATGAGAATTTGAATTATTTGTGTAGAGTATATTGCCTTCTTTTGGGGATGCTCTTTATGTCACAGCTGGTAGCTGACAGATGGGATTTCAAATATACTCTAGTGTAGAAGATAATATATCCATTAAATCCGTTGATAAAATGTTTTCAAGGACAGACATTTTTAAATTAGATACATTTGGGGGTTCGCATCAGATTCACGTGGTAGTCGTTAAAATATTTTATAGCCTTGCGCTGTAAAAGTCGGGATAGGGGTATGTATCTGCAAGTACTACCTCACTTCTATATGAAAATTAGGTGGTGCTATTTCATTCGCTAATTAGGTACTTATATACATATGTTCCTTACAACACAATTTCATGGAAATTCACAGAATTTCCGAGAAATTGCAATACATACTGAGCCCTAGGATATTGCCACATTATAAATGTCCAATCTGTTTTTTTGCACATACTTACGTCCACAGAACATACATACATATGTATTTACCACCGAGGCGATGATATGAATCTCACAAGTTCACTATCTCAAAGAGTCATCTAGCAAAGATCATGAATCCCAACTGGGTAATACGTGCCTGGCAAGAACTAAGCCATATATAGGGTGACCAGATAAGAACGATAGGAAAAGAAATGTAAATAAAACGACAACGGTATGGAGATATCAAATTGATTCTGGCTTTATTTTGAAACTACATTTATGCCATTATATATGGAATTTATCATTTAAATGGTCGCCTCGGCTTCGCTGGCAGTGCTTCAAGCGCTCGGTCCAACTTTTGATTACTCGGTCCAACTCGCCACACTAGGTGCGGCGTTATTCCGGCAATAGCGTCTCGAATATTGGCCTCGAGCTCGTCCAAAGTGGTTGGCTTGTTAGCGTAGACTAAGTACTTGACGTAGCCCCAGAGCAAATAATCGAGGGGTGTCAAGTCGCATGATCAAAGCGGGCAATTGACGAACGCTCGCCGTGAGATGACCCAGTCGCCAAATTTCTTCTTCGCCACTTCGAACGTTGCGTCCCTTGTATGACATCTAGCGTCGTCTCGTTGGAACCACAGCTCGGATATATATATGTTGCCGAGCTCTGGCTACAGAAAGTCGGTTAACATCACTCTATACCGAGGACCATTGACGGTAACGGTGTCTCCTTCCTCATTTCAAAAGAAATTTGGTCCGATGATGCCGCCGTGCCATAAACTGCACCAAACATGGATGCATTGATGCTTGGACGAACACTTGTGTATTGTAGTCGCTCCAGTAATGGCAATTTTGCTTGTTGACATAGCCGCTGAGCCAAAAATGGGTCTCGTCCGAGAAGATGATTTTTTGGCCAAAATTCGCGTACTCATGGCGTTGTGTATGGTCGTCCGGCTTCAATTCTCGTATCAGCACAATCTTATATGGATGTAGGCCTAAATCCAACTGCAAAATTAACCTGGCGATGCCCAATTCAGCTGATCGACGCCGAATCAACATTTATGGGTCTTCTTCTATACTGGCCGCTACGGCGGCTATGTTTTCTTCACTTCGCACCGATCTCTGTCTGGTTGGTGGCTTAAGATCCAAAAGAGTGTACTCACGCTGAAACTTTTCCACGGTGCGTCGAATTGCCTGCGAACTGAAGCCATGATGACGACCGAACTCACGACGAAATTCACGTTGCGTATTTACAACTGACCGGGAATTTCGATAATATTTTTTAATAATTTCCACACGTTCGGGAAGCGTCAAACGAGGCATGATGAAATGGCAAACCTTATTGAATATTTTGACAGTTGACTGTCATTGGTAACTTTGACATCTGCTGAAACATAACAATTAGAAAAACTATCATTGCTATCTGGTCACCCTTTATAACAATATCTTGCGTTCAAGTTCTTTTCATCCTGGTCACTAAGATTTTGAGCATATCACCACTTAAAATGCAACTCAAATATATTTTTTTTTTTTTTTTTATAATTTGCACATGCTAAAGGGGATATGAATACCCTTATACTAATTTTTTTTAGAACACGTGTTTTTTGTGGAAAGAGGAAGAGACAGAGAGAAAGACTGAGTGGTGTAGTTTGAAACCCAGGTGGTATTAAGTTTCTGTAAACTCCAAGGGTGGCTGTCCAGATAACTGGGGAGTATTTGTTTGTTTTCGCTATTATTGTCGTTGCTTATGATTCACAGTATTTTTTTCCGTCTTCCTGATGTCATCATCACGATTAAGTTGCATTTTAGCCATATGACCACCCTACTGCCAGTGTTATGCCTTTACAGTAGAGTTGACTTAGCTTTCGCAAGTGATCGACTTTTTTATTTATTTCATGCGAAATAAATAGATGATTCTTGAAATCAGGATTCGAACCATGAATCAATAGCGTGACAAGCGATGATGTTACCACTACACCACGGCCACGGCAGAAATAAAAACGTAAAAACCTGCAGCGAACCACTAAAATAGTTCTCCGGCTGTGGCTCACCGTTCAGCTCGTTGGTGAGTTAGAACTGAGTTCTGGTATCATTTCAACTGTTGGCCACATAAAGCTTTTGCCTCTGATTAATCCTAGCCTTATATGTGTCCGGTAATGAGTATGGAAGTCAGATAGAAAGCTGAAAAGAGACTGTTGTACTCCTCCCAGGATGAATCATTATTAACCCCGTCTTCCCAGCAGTAAAGGGCTTGGCTATGACCCAGGGAAGACTCAAAATTGTGAAAACCTTCTTCAATCAAAATAAATATCCTCCCTTAAGCCTTTCGGGGGAGTCAGCTGGTGTCTAGATTATGGAAACTTTACATGGACCTTAGCGAGTCAAAATCTGGATAAGAACCGTTTATCCTTCTGTCCTGTTAGACTCATATCTTAGTAGTATAGGTGAGAGAAAATGTATTACCTGTTATCTAATCACAATTTGCCTATCAGCTGCGCAAATAAAAATAAAAAACTAAAGCTTCAATTAATCGCAAGGAAATCTGTCCTGTCACTTTCCTGTAAATTGAAGGATCATTTAATTACATATGTTGTGAGTCCACCAACTGAATCCATTTCCAACTATTTTCAGGTGGATAATGTTCATGAAGGAAAATCCAGACAAGTATTGATGATGTGTAAATCTCCTCATCACGAGGATATCCTTAACTTTTCTCCCATGACTTTTACGGTCCCCTGTCGTTTATAATCTGCTTCAGGATGCAGGTCATTGGCGCTGTAGACTATATTTACAATAAAGCAATCATTGTCAGATGAAATACTGGAGGTACTATATTTCTCACTGTCTGAAGCACAGCGATGGTGTATTACCCCTTACCAAGACACAATGAATCTTCCGTCGAATCAGGCGAATGTTAATAAATTTTTCGTAGGTACACCCTTGTGGTTATACTTATACTAACCCGGGGATATTCAAATTAGCAGGCTACTCAACTTCCATATTCCAAGCAGAGGTCTATGCAATTAACCTGTGCGCCAGAGAGCGTATTAGCCGTAACCACGAAAGAAACCAAGCAGCGCTCAAATCTCTAAATTTCTTTTGTTGTGACTCTAAACTTGTCTGGAACACTTCAATGCAGCTTGCTGCTCGTAACAAAATCACTCTCATTTAGGTTCCCGCACACAAAGAGAATCGAAGTAAATTAAATTGCAGATGAACCTTAAGGACGAGGTATACAATATCCCTTCTTCGGCCCTGAACACTAAGAAAAGTTCTCAAAATGGAACTCAACTCAAGGTCAACGACAAGCCAAGAAATTTATCTGTTCAGCCATCCTTCCTTCTCTGTTTAGTCTGCAGGGTGCTTTTGCATATTCCTGTGGCAATAATCTAAATAATCAATATTTATGCATAATGAAGATGTTTACCTAGAAATGCTGAATACTAAATATGAATGTCCTGAAGCCAGTTAAACTTGCTGAAATGTGTCTTTGAAAATTGGCTTTCTGAGGGTTTGAGGCTATCTGGTAACCCATCGGACCCAACCAAAACCTCTGGCAATAATTTTACAAGACATATTACGAAGTAAATTACTCCCAAAAAAGGATGTAGGTTTAGTTTTACTGCTTTTAGAACAGCAATGAAAGATGTGAATAGGCCTTATGGAAAACGTTTACTAACTCTTAGACCGCGCCTGAATTTTTTAATGACGTATTCGATGCTAACTACGATTTAAAGTTTCCTTAAAACCCTTGAAAATGCAGGCAACTTAAGCGTCACCCACCATTTTCGGGATGGCAGCTTCGCTCCGAAGTACATACATACTTGTGTATTCCGAGGTTCGAGTGGCAAACATTTTGATTATACACGGTGACTGAAAATCACAAATTTCGAAATTTAAAATCGTTGCTGCGGGCGAAACGAGCTCACATAGTCTGAAAGCTACATGTTTCAGGTACATTTTAAGGTGTTTTAAGGAACTTGGAAACGCGTCATGACAGCCAAATAATTCTTTCGGATTTGTAATCAATCAACTTATGTCAAATCCTCTTGCCAGCTGAATCAACAAAACTAAAAATCGTTTTAGACGGAAAATTGTCTATACTCAGTACACACAACCACACCAATCTATCCTCTGCTGCTGCTACAATGATAATAATAAATTGAGGATGATTTGATGAAGAAATCTGCTTATTACCCTCCTTCAGAATGGATTGAAGTCTAAAAAAATTCTTCAATACTGAACCAGGTTGAACCAGGCTACCCAGGACCTTCGACAAAACAACTTGAATAAGGGAACAACCAACTTCAAAATAGCCGCCCAGAGAAGAAGAAATGCTCAGGAGATTTGTTCCCCAAAGTTCATTAACAATGCTCAAGGTCAGCTTCTTGTGGAAGACGACAAAATTCTCCACAGATGGCGACAGTATTGTGAAAGACTTCTGAACGAACAGTTTCCCCGAATATACTTTCCAAGAGCCACTCCTAACCATGACGACGTATTCGACATTACTGTCGAAGAAGTTAGGAAAGCGTTCAAATACCCCAAAAAAAAGAAAAGCGGTTGGGCCAGGCGAAATACCCTCTGAGTTCTAGAAAAAGAGGTGATCCAATGCCTAATCAGTGGAGGGAAAGTTATCTTCTTCATTTTGTTAGGAGATTCAACATAATAATTCCTGACAGAGCGCACTGGAAGAACCTGAGAACCATGAAGAAAAAGGAACTGGCGTTCTATACCGACGGTTCTAAGATGGACGTTGGCACGGGAGCCGGAGTTTATTGTGAGGCCCTAGGAATAAACAACTCCTTTAGAATTAGCGACGACTGCAGAGTCTTTCAGGCCGAAATCACAGCCATCATACAGGCTGCGGAAATTATACGTGAGAGTAATATCGTTGGTAAAACGATAACTGTCTATATGGACAGCCAGGCAGCCATTAAGGCTCTGGACTCTGCTGTAATTAGATCAAGGCTTGTGAGAACCTGCAAATCGGTCTTAAATGGAATATCCAGAGCCAATGCGGTGACCCTCAGCTGGGTTCCAGGGCATATGAATATCGAAGGAAACGAAAGGGCTGATGAGCTTGCTAGGAAAGGGTCAGCGCTGCACTTATCGCGGGCCCTCCCTTTTGTAGTAACCCCAATCAGTTCCCTACGAAAGAAAATAGAAGACGAAACCATCGATAGAGCAAACAGCCGATGGATTCATCTGGAAACATGCGCAACGGCCAGGGCGCTATGGCCGGCCTTTAGCAAGAAGAAATCAACCTCTCTCGTGAAACTTAGTCGTTATAATACACGGGTCGTTTCTGGAATAATTACTGGTCATTGTGCCATTGGAGTTCACGCGGAACTACTCGGTATGCTACATAACGACTACTGTAGAAGCTGCAGGGACGAAGAAGAAATTGAATCAGTTCGTCACCGGCTGTGTGATTGTCCTGCCCTATCCGTCACAAGAATGATGACTCTCGGAAGTTACTTCTTCTCGGATTTGGAGGACTTAGGTAATATAGAGCTTACGGACCTCCTGAGATTTATATCATTATCTGAGTGGTTCTAACAGCGGACTTTTTAACGTTTCCAGGGTTAAACGATTGGGTACAATGGACCCGAATTCGTTGGTCTAAGCGAGCAGTGACTCTATTTGTCACAAGGCACCCATCTAGCTAACGTAACCTATCTTCTTCCTTTGCACAAAGGAAAGGGCGATACGCGAAACTGCGATAACTACCGTTCTGTCAAGCTGATGTCACTCACCATAACGATCGTTGAGGGGGTATTAGATGGCCGACTGCGGAAAATAATACGGCTATCTGATGACCAGTGCGGGTTTGTCTCGGGTAAATCAACAATAGATGCAATCCAAAGTATAACGATCATAATGGAAAAACATCGTGATTCCTTAAAGGACTTGCATACGGTGTTGGTTGATTGTGAAAAAGCCTTTGATAGACAACCAAGAGATCTCTTATGTGTAGCGCTAAGACAACGAGGAGTTTCAGAAACCAATGTGCGCATGATCATGGACATGTATGAGGGAGTAAGGACAAGAGTAAGATGTCCCGCAGGAGTCACCGAAGAGTTCCCAATCAAAGTCGGTGTACACCAGGGAAGCGTCTTCAGTCCTTTGCTATTTATTGCAGTCCTTGATTATCTGCTTGAAAGAAAAGTGACGGACCCCAGGAGCTATCATGAGTGAACATTAACCGTCCCTGCAACGAGCACTTGATGTATGGGTGCATGTTTTGGAGGGAAATGGGTATTAATTCAAAAAAGACAGAGTATCTGTTCTGCCCCTTCTCTCACCCACACCGGCCTAGACATTTACTTGAATGGAAAAGTGCTTCCCAAGTGCGAAAAGTTCAAATATCTGGGATCTATGATCAATAGCGAAGTAACTTATGATGATGACATCAATCATCGCGTAAGCGTAGGGTGGATGATGTGGCGGGAAAACTCCGCTCTGACCGAAAAATGTGCCCTAAGCTGTAACGGCTCTACACCGCAGTTGTACGTATAGCGCGCACATACTGTTCACAATCCTGGACAATGTACAAAATGTATGAGGACAAATGGCAGCTGAGATGAAGTTGCTTCGCATAACAGCAGGAATAACAAAGCTTAATGGAATAAGAAGTTCGAAGATTCGAGGTAGCCTTCATGCAAAAGAACCCATCACAAGCAAGATAGAGCACGATTGGCTCAGTTTCAAAGGAGAGATCCTTCGAACCTCGTCAAAAAAGCCATATCAATCAACGTTCCTACACAATCGCGCAAAAATGGCAGACCAAAAAACAACTGGATCACACAAATGCAAAAACACCAGCATTTGATTGGCCTCAGTCACGAAGTGATCCGAAACCGGGAAGTCTGCCGGTACTTCCTGAGGTCAAACCGGTAAACCCCACTGGCGGACCAGTAGGAATGCAGTAAAGTGGGAGGGCTGTGATCCACATACTCCAGGTCATAACCTCGCCGTAAGGAAAAAAAAGAAGAAGAATGAATACCGTCACATTATGGTATGAGCGTTTTTAGCGTATAGCCTTATAATTTGTTCGTGTAGCGTGAATTTGTAATAACTTCTCAAATTTTACAAAAGGACGTGAAATGTTTAACTTTTAGTAAACCTTCTTTAAGAAATCGATTCAGCCGCTATTAAGCAACATCCTTTTATATCAGCAAGGATGAACTAATGCAAGTCATTTCTTTGAAGAAAACCCAGATCTCACAGTGGTTTACTGATCCACAGTAGGTATATCGCCCTTAGCGTGAAATGTGAAGTCTTGGCACTGCTCGCTGTCGTTTTCATCGCACTTTATTTTCCATGGAATAAGATAGAAACCGTAATTTTGTGCCTCTTTGAAAGAAATGCTTCAAGCTGTTACATATTCGCGTTGCCCACATAAGTTTAAAGTGAACATCCAACTCAGCCCTTCACTGAAAACAATTCCTATATGTTCTATCTCTATCTATACCTATTCGTTGTGGTTGCTAGATTTTTCATAAGTTTCCGCAAGTATTGACATTGCAATATGCATAAGTGCATATGAATAAAAGACATGCTATATAGGTACTCCTGTATGGCACCACATAATTCATAAATGTCAAATGTATAAGTACTAAGGATATTCCGTTTCTGTCGAGCATAACACTTTTTTTCCGATGCAACACATCCATTTGGCAATTGCAAAGCCCTTCCTACGGATGAGTTTCTTTGACTCTGCTACTGAAAGAGTATTTTCCACAGAAAATTAAAAAAAAAAAAAAAAATTACGCAAGAGATTCTTGCATTTCAAATATCCAATCAGCTTTATTCAAGGACCAAACAAATAGCACTGTCATCCCCGGTCTTTCTGATGGTGACAGGTAATAACAGCTTTAAATTCCATCTCATTTCATTGATGGCATTGTAACCTTGCCCTCGATAACAACGCAATCATTTACATTCCCGGGCTGCGGCTCTAATGGCTTACGGAAAAAATAGAATTGCATCCGAGGACAATTTACTCCCAGACACATCGAATAGGCCTGTTGACACCTTAGCAAATAAAACGTTTCAACCGACTCCACATATTTCAATCAGAAAGTCAACAGAAGAAGAATAAAGACGAGGAAAAATATCTCATTAGCTACCACCCACTTGTCCCGGGGGAAATAACATATCAAGCACTCAATAAACTCATATTTCCCCCTGGAGAATGATAAGTGGTCACGTCACTACAAATCGAGAGGCGGGTAGAGGTCTGCCGGCCGTCTTGACTTGGTCTCGAAGCGAAAATATTAACTAAAAAAATATTTTATTTGCATTCTCCTTAGTGCGCAGCTTTATTTTTAATTACGACCGATCGTGGCCAGAAGAACACGACACGGACACGGATAGGAACACCTACGCGATTTGAGTTCTTCTCACTGGCAGATATGCGTATCTTTACTGCATGGCATGTCTCATGAGTAATCGACGAAGGGATTGAAGCGGAAGATATGTAAATAATGGGGATACAAATGTATCTGGTGCCTGCTTACGAGTACAGTAATTACGGTTTTCTTTTTTATTATTATTTCATTTGTAAATTGATTTGATGATGTACTTGGCAGGGATATCAGTTTGTCATTTACAAATTGCTGGTGGGTGCTTAACAGATTCTTGGCTTGTTCATCGTAAAGAAGCCAATAAAAAAATGGATACATTGTGTGGTTTTCCACGAAATGGTGGGCTTTGACAAGTTTCCTATGTTTTTTTTTTTTTTGTTTTTATGACCGAATCCACTCCTACGTATGACGCAGAAAATTATTAATTATTATTTTAAGTGCGAAATAGTTAAGCGAATTCGCATTTCTGCCATAATTAAGAGTACAAGAATGAGATTGTTAAAATTAATTGAGATGTTTCGCGAGGGGCCGGAACCATTTTAATGCGTTTGACATCAATCAAAATGATGAGTTGGCTGTTTATTGTTGGTAGAATGCCACAAATCAATCGAAAATAGTAAAGCTGTGCTCTTATGTTGAATGACTTCTATCAAAACCTTGAAGCGGGGACATCCATACGTTCCGTGGTTCATCTTTAAGTCATGGAATCGCACCGGCATGGAGTCTACGGAGAGCGCAACATAGAGATAGATTGAAATCTGACTCTGAGAAGCTAGAAATAACAATTTTATATCCAAGCAACCATTAATTTGCGCAGTGACAATCAACATTTTCATCTGAATAAATAAATAAATAAAGGTTTTAGAGCTGACGACCTACTTGTGTATCCATTTCAGCTGGAAGTGATTTGGTGAAGTACTTCCTCATCACATGCGAGGACCCTCTGAACTCAAGATTTTATTTGTTGTACTCGTAATATTCGAACGTCTTTACAGAGGAAGATAGGTTATTTCACATTAGGTTGAATGGCTAAAAAACGATCTCCTACGGTGATCAGTGCGCTCTCAAACAGGCTCAAAACGAAATGCATCTGCAAAATGGGCTACACAGACGAACAGGCGGGACACAACTACACATTTTGTCCGAAAATTTGTGTTGGAAATATCGGTACAGAAAGTGATAAGTTTCATTTTTTCCGGCGGCGTTCAAGCGAATGGGTTTAGCTGCATATATACGAGTACATATATATATAGGTAGACTGATGACCGATCAGTATACAAGCTTGTCGCTGAACACGAAGAAGTACACTTAAGCTTGTGATGGGAGCTCCCGCCCGAACATGCGAGTTCTATTCAAATTTCGGACGAACATAAGCTTTATAGATTGTGGCCAAGTCCGCACGGGTGGAAAACCCTTTATTCTAGGCTTATACCACCACTTTTTGCAGCATAAGTAATCTGCTCATCGAAGGTCTGAGCTAGGATACATGCCAAGAATTAACAAACCATTAGATTCCTCAACATCAACTCCACCCTTTCTGAGTTTGTTCACGTTAATATCCCCCTTTCGAAGACAGAAGACAGCTCTGGGATTTTAACACGTTGATCACCACTCGGTTGTGCGCACTCCAATTAGGGATTGCATCAATGTCAGATTCAGTAGACATTCGTTGCCGCTGAGACTCAACGATTCGGGGCACTTGCTGTCATCCGCGAAGGATTACAAATAACAGAAAGGAGGTCATTGATGTAAATCAGAAAAAAGCGACGGAGAGAGTACTGAGCCCTGGGGAACACCGCATAAGTCGAGAGTGGTATAGAAGTACATCCATTTAATAGCCTCCAAATGTTGCCGACGCCATGAGCTTTTTGATGAGAGCACTATACCACACACTATCCAAAACCTTGCAGATATCAAGGGCAACAACTCTATATTCACCATGATCATGAATGCACTGATTCTATTTTTCGGGCAGGTACGTCATTAAGTCTCCTGTGAAATGCTGTTGCCCGAAACTATACTGGCGGTTATTAAGGAGATGGTTTCTTTCAAGATAACTCATAAGGTAGTGGATAACTATGCTCTTCTCGACCTCAGATAGCACTGACGTCAAAGCTATTGGTCGGTAATTAGAATGGGAGGTTTTATCGCCCAGTGGCTATTATGATTGTGAACCGATTCTGATGAAACCCTTTTTTTGATTATTTTGATGACCTCTGAGTATTCAACGAAATGTACATATAACATGCCAAAATTTACAAATTGTACGACGGGAAAGAATACGTTTATTTGTACCAAATGGGTGGACCCCATTTTACAATATTCGGACGGGAAAACATTCATTTGTAGAGGAAGAAATATTGTCCGAAGTTACGAGTATTCTACGTTAAAAACAAATTTTGATCACAAGACCTGATACAATTTGTGCTGTCAGTTAAAGACAAATATTAAAATTTTTAACTTGAGAATGTGTTTCCTTTAACAACGTCGTACATCTGCAAAGTTGGATTCTTGATATCGATTATCAAACTCTTTGCATTTAAAAGTAACTCGCATTATTGTGGATGTTGATGAGGCCACTTCTTTTATATGATCTTATCTCAGGAAAGGCGAACCTATAGCTCTGGGACAGCGCCCCGGAATGCCTGTGATAGATATCTGTTGGTTCTGTTCTTGAATAGATTAGAAGCTTCTAGAAATATGTCTCCTGGGGGTGAATTCCAAAGTTTACTTGTCCCGTAGCAGAAGGAATTTGGATATAAAAATGTTCGTGACGTTGCCAGGTGGGTATACTCGTATAGGTAATTTAATTGCTCAGTAGAACGCTTAAATGTCGCATTTCTAGCGATCATTCCATTAAGATCATAGGAATATCTGCCGTTGTGTATCAAAAGGACCAGCATACATCTGCGACCAACCTTCGATGAGCCAACGATTGGAGATTGAATGTTAGTGCGGGTTCATCATTTAAGCGAAATTCTCGTCTCTGTATGCTGTCAAGTATTTGAGTGTTTAGGGGTCGAGCTCCATATGCTGTCTAACTTGTGCTTTATACAGAAGAGGTAGCTGTTTAGCTGTAAAGTATCTTTTTTGTTTTAAACAGATAGCTCAACTTCATGGACGCCGATGTGGGATATGTGGTCGTACTATGTTACTCCAGAGTTGACTGTAACGCCAAGAAGATGCATTGTTTCCTTGGATGGAATGGTTTTTTAGTTTATTTGAAACTATAGCCGTGATTTTTTTTTCTGTGCACTGAAGTTGAGTAGATTTGGTCGCATCTCTGACGATGTAATGTATTTGGATTTAGGAACATGCTGTTAGTAAGATGATATTAGGGTGCTGTCATCGGCAAAACTAAAGCTCTTGTAGTTTGTTCACTCCAGAATGTCATTAATATGGAGTAGAAAGAAAATTGAAAGGTGAAAGTATGGATCCCTGTGGCAATCCAGTTTTTACAGCTAATGTTTCGAAAGACACACCATCGTCCACAACTTGAATTGATTGTTAGTAAAAATGGACAATAATCACATTCGCACACACCTCATTATCTATTTAAACGATAAAGTTATGCATGTATACGCAACATAATCGGAAAAGATATACTACAGTGGACAGAACGCTCCCTTGAGGCAATTAATAACTGCAATAATATTATAGAATAGAATTTAAAATGCAATAATCACAATTATTACATATTAGCATTACCTTAGGATAGGAGAGACTTATTTATCTGAAAAACGCTTTTATAACATAAAGAGACAACGCTTATGCTGAGCCTCATGTTCCTCCAAAGAACGTCGCGGTAGAGGTAGACAGATCTTGTCTTTGTCCAATTTTATTTATGGGTTATCTTATCGTAACCTCCTTCTTTTCTAAGAGTTAAAATGATCACATTTTGCCTCATAATTCCAACTTGCGTACATTATACTGTATGTATCTAGCATATAAAATAATGTTTTCTGCTAATAAAAGAAAAGTCACGTCTTTCGTGGTAAAACAGAGCAAAACTGCAGCCATTGTTTGCTTTTTTCCCTGTGCATTTTTATTGGAAATTCAAAATTATACGACGAAGAATTAAAAATTATATTCACAAGATGTTATACTTATAGCGTCTGGCATACCCTTTGACTACGTTCCAAATGATTAAGCATTTAAACTTGGAAAGTGTTGTTAAAAATGGTTAGTGCGCGCACATGCAAGAGGAAAATCTTAAGTTTTCTTTACTTTTATGATGGCAGTGACAAGACATGGTGTATATTGAATGAAAGTAATGCTGAGGGAATAATGGAATGTTTTCGTATTCATTACCTTCATCTTTTTGTCTTGTAATTTCAAATTCATCCTTTTGTCTTTTTGTCGCTCAAATAACAACGGGCACCGGCACAGATCAGGTAAACTATGTATGCATATTCAAAACTTTGCCTTCAAGTAACTTCGAATTGCATAAGTTAGCTTATGTATACGTGCATACTCCTATGTTGAGGGTTTTATACTGCTGCTTATCTTTAATCAAACTGGATACATAAATTTGCAATTAACATTTTCGATACAGGTCGTGTTAGTGTATCCACTTTCAATTTAAGAAGTAAACTTCTCGTTTTTTAGTGTTTTCTATTCATGAGTTGAAAGTTTTCCATACTAACAACTGCTAATTGAGCCACTGAAATCAAATAGAGCAAAGGAATACACGATATACTTTGGTACACTTTAAGTGGGTACATGACTGTCGAAATTACTAGGTAATCAATTAATTTGATTTTTTTTAAAGAGGAAATACTACGATTTCAGGGACGTTTCAGACAGGTCCTGTGACTCTATGGTTAGTGTATTGGACTACTAAGTGTGAGGTTCAACCACCAACGAGTTTTTTAACGGTCCCGTCTCTCGCGAATGTCGGACATACCTTCGAGAGTAGAAAGGTCATAAGAAGCTTCTCAATTACGCTCTTCGGATACGGTATAAAATTGTAAGTTTCTTTAATCCCGATGTCGAACAACAAAAACGGAACGGATGCGATAATCTAGAAACCCCTAGTCCTATATAGAAAAATTATTACACCAACTCTCTGCTTGCCCTTCTATGTTCGTAAATACTTTTTACTAAAACCCACATACAAATTGTAATTTTCATTCGATATGAAATGCAGACTTTTCAATTATTGAACCGATTTTGGTGAAATTCTCTTTGTAGGTTGGAGCACTTTTTTGGGTAGAGTGGAGAAGTGTCTTATAGTCTTATAGTCTTTACGTACTTTGGAGATGCGAACAGGGGGACACTCATTTTTCGCAGACATTCCTTCAATGTCAAGTCGAAGCAATACTTTTTATTCGATGTTGGATTCTTTTCAAACTGTTCGCTTGAGAACCACTCAAGGGATTTTAATGAAATTTGATTTGTATTATATATTTATCCTAGTGCGTAGATAATTTCGTGTTAAAATGGTCAAAATCGTTTGAAGTGTGGAAAAGATGTGAGGAGCGAGGTTTGAAAAATCTTTAAATCATCTTTGTTGTATGACTCAAAAACATCTGTGAGCTTACACCTAATTAAAATCGTAGTCCCAATTAAAAATTACCGAAATCGAATAAAGTGGAGGTAAAATATGAGGAGTTAACCCCTCCAATATTCGAATCATCTTTCTCATATGCCTAACTCAAGAACCACGAAACGGATTTTCATGAAGCTTGGGTTTTGTGCAAGTGCGGTTTTTTGAAACCGTAATTTTTACCCACGTCGTCCAATTTTCAAAAAACTGCTTGTGTCAGAAGATTTTTTATACTTTTCCCGTAACCTTTCAGTTTTTGTTTAACAAAATTTATCCGAAAAAATATTTTTAGATATTTGGATGATGGGGTGGAAAATTTGTTTTTGCTTTTCAAGTGTTCCTGAAAATTTTCGAGATTTTAATCAAACTTGACATTACTTTAATAAAAAATCGCAAGGAAGTGTATCTCTCAATTCTGTCTATCTGTTGGTCTGCCTGTCTGTCTGTCTGTATATATGTAGGACTGCAGCCTAAGCGGTTGGGCGGATATTCTTCAAACTTTATATCTATGGTGTGTAGGGTCACAATTCTATGCTAAATCGGGATGTTCATTCTAACCCAAAAATTAACGAGTTTGAAAAAATCAATTTTCTCGAAAACTGCTCCGACGACTTTGTTCAATTTTGATATTTGAGTTACGGTGAACATACTCGTATATGGCGTACCATATTTTTGCCAAATAGTAAACATAACGGTTCTTTTTACTTATTAACCGGTTTTTGAAAATTGTTCGGTCTTAAATATCACTCAGGCGATTTTATTCAAAATCGATATTTCATCAATACTTGACATACTCGTATGCAATACCACTTGCATACTAAATTTTGGAAAATTTTGAAAATATTTTTTTTTCGAATTTCAACGAATTTTCTAGAAAAAAAATTATTTTATCGAATCCAGTACTTTTATACTATTCTGGTATTAAATACCCTTAATTATGGCAGGGAAAGGCAGGCAACATTCCTTCAGAATTTTGGGTAAAGTGGATGCCAAAGGGTATGAGTGGCTGACGAAAATGGTCAGTAAAGTTATGAGAGGTTAACCAATGCTGGGTCAGTTTAGAAGTAGCTCTCTTCCGTTGTGTGGGCGATGCCGAGGACACAGAAGATCCCAGAGACGTACATGAGATGGCAGCAGGAATAACCAAAGAATTTCCGGTCAATTTTGGCCTGCACAAGGGAAGATTCCTTAGCCCTTTCCTCTTTAAAGTGGTTTTGGATTGCCTGTTGAAAAATAATGTCAGCGAACCAAACATGGCTTAATAGGGCTTAATAAATGAAAGGTTGCCCTGAAAAAAACAAACCGATTGAGAATCAGTCGTTCAACTTGTTTGTTCTGCGACCCACAAAGATCTGCTCCATATATTCTTCTCAAGGGCTTCTTCTTCCCAAAGACTTCAAATATTTGGGTTCCATTGAAAACCAAGAAGCAAACTGTGACGACGAAGTAAGGCATAGAGTGATCGTAGGATGTATGGAATGGCGAGAAAACTCGGGAATTCTTAGCCACAGAAACTCTAATTAAAAGGAAAACTTTACACTACAGTGTTCGGCCCGCTTTAACATACGTTTTGCAATATTGGACAATATACGAGGCATACAATTACGACAACGGAGATGGAAATGTTAAGAATGTCGGCAGTCTTCACATTAAAAAGCATATCGCTGAAAATCTCAAAGCAGACAAGATCAGTTAATATCGCCACGTGCAAGGCAATCAGTTAAAATCCAATCAAATATTAAAACAAGAGGCTGGAAAAATAACTCTTGAATCGCACAAATGATAAAAAAAATAATAACGCTTGGGACTCGGTATACGATCCAGGATCGTGCGGCATTCAGACGTATTCTGAGACCCGCGGCAATAGCGAACGTCATGCGTAGCAGCAGCAATGCAGTAAAAATGAGAAACTCACTATGTACAAGTTCGAATAATAAGGAAATAGTTAACAAAAAAGTATAAGAAGAAGTGGCTTTGGGAGTATAACCCTTTTGAACCCCACGTTACAAACAATACAACAGTCCTACAAATAGCAAAAAAAAAAAAGTAGGATCAAGCAAACATGTGCTTGATCCTACTTTTTCTTTTTTTTTTGTCGGGGCGGGTACACCCTACTGGAGCACTCAAACTCAAAAACAGGTCCATTGTACAACCAGGCAGAGAACCCCATTTTAATGTGTTTTTTTCGTCTTTTGTAAAAAGACGAGTAGACGCTTCAGTGATGAAGAGCTTAGGTCATCAGCACCGAAAATCTGCCACCTGATCCGACCAAAGGCAGGACAATCACATAGGAAGTGTTCCGCAGTGTCATCGCCCTCTCCACAGGAGTTGCAGACAGGGGTAGCGTTAAAACCTAGCACATGGCTTGGTAAAGGCGAAGTGGCCCGTAAGAGCGCCAGTAAGTTGTCTGCAGTTTTTTCTGCTAAGGGATAGCAGGAAAGCCGCGGATTTCTTACAGACGACGGTGACCATTCGTTTAGTCTGCCTGCATCCTGGAGAGTCATGCCACCTTCGATTATGTTCACTGAAAACCCAGTCGTCAATGGAAGCCCTAACCGAGGACGCTAGCAAACCCAACGTGGGTTCAGGTCCTGAGAAATTCTCTTCTGAGCCTTGTCTAGCAAGCTCGTCAGAGATCTCATTTCCTGTTATCCCTTTGTGCCCTGGGACCCAAACAAGATTCAGTGAGTTCAGCCTTCCGACCGAATTCAAGGATGTTTTGCATTCTCGAACTATTTTGGAAGTGGTTAAAGGATTGAGCAAGGCCTTAAGCGCAGCCTGACTGTCACTACAGACGCAGATACTTCGCCCCTTCCACCTGTTCTTACCAATATAGTCCGCTGCCATTAGGATAGCATATATTTCTGCTCTTGATCCTACTACTTTATATTTAGATATTTCCCTACTGAGCTTCTGCACACAAAGTTATGGTTGAGCAATGCTATTTAATGACTGATTTCAAAGTGCTTACACTCAAAAATTCGAATGAACATATTTCAACCTTACCCACTGTCGAAGTTTAATCGCCCACTTTTCAAACCAAACTAGCTGGTAAGTAAATAAAATAACAAATAGCTATTCAAGGATAAGTGAATAAATGGTTATTTGCTACATTGACACTGCGCCATTTCAAAAGTATCCCTGGATAATTTTCCTTAGAAAATTTTGATTTTGACTGTACATCTAGTATGTTTTTTTTTCAAATATTTTGACGTCTCGGCTACAAAATATATTTTTATTTCGGGGACTGGATGGGATTTGACAAAATCTTCCCTTAGAATGCTGCACCAAACCTATGTACGTACATTATTTTTCTTAAACCACCCTGTACTAATCCAAATAACGTTCATTTATCTCGCTTCTAATTTTTATTACAGATCCACAGCTCCTCTTATTGCAAGATAGACGAGAGGCTCTTAAAATTTCCCTCTAAATTGTCATTTTACCTTTAATTTTAATCTCATCCTGCCTCAATCTTCAGATAGCTACAAAGTGAATTTTCTATATAGTCCTGGCCATTAAAACCTCAGTGCCCGACACGCTCTATTACCGACGAACAAGGAACTGTCCTCTTGTTTAATAGTGCCTTTCGCCACACAAATTTTAATTCAATTTCCCTCCTTTATCTCTTTTAACCATCTTAAAACCCATTTTATTGTAAATAAACCTCATCATGTGGTTTAAGAAGATCTCTTGTCTGTGGTTTCTCCTTTGTTATTGCAAATTACAACCTCATACTCGTAAAGCCCATAAGTGTTTCAAATCATTTTATAGCATGTCACCATGGTAATTAATTGAATTAGCAAAATCTTGTATGCCATGTCAGACCGATCAAACGAGCTGTTATAAACTTTTTGAATAACAAAAACCTAATTTGCCCTGACTACAACTCAATAACAATTCTAAGAAATTCCAATTTACTGCCCCATGGTGCCGTCAATCATAACACAAACCAATAAAACAATATAAAACGTTTTGGCATTCCCAAACAGAGACGCACAAGTTCAATGGCTTGTAAATGTGGTAATTTGGGACCCACCCCACTCATTTATTTTATGGACTATGAATTCTGATTTCTATTCTACAGCAAGAAAAAAAATTAAACAATTAATGTAAGTGAATGCCGACCCGAGACCGCATCAAAACGGGCAACTCCATTACTTATCTCTAATCACTTCCAACATCGCTAATGACAGCCTCAAACCCGACCTAACAGCCCTCCGGGGGCAAAGGAAAATCCCATCATCGGCCAAATTGCCTTACATCAAAAATTTTAATTAAAACCCCTCAATGAAGTGTCGCGGTGTTAATTCTGTTAAGTCCGACCTCTGCCAAACCACTATACACAAGTACCCAATACAAAACCCTGAAGTCCTCATAATCCTCTCGAACCACTACCAGCAGCAGCAGCAGCACTCTCTTTGCCGAAACACAGGATGTGGTTAATGAACCGTTGGCTGTCGGTTTATTGGTTCCCATAAAAGGGAGCAAGCCCAACCAACCGCTCCTCTCTCTAATGCTTTCCGAAAGTGAGGAGCAAAAAAAAAACCGAATCAATATTCGTACACGGATTTCGAGTTCGAAAGGCGGAAAAAAAAATCGCGCACTCGATGATTATTCTTTTCACTCGGATCTAGATTAATTTTTAACACCCAAATGACCTAAATTAAAAATCCCCCCGAGACGACAACAACGACGAGTAATCCTTTTTACAAGTGATGCTATCGCGCGAGTCATACTATGCCATGTTGTTGATTGACGCGTAAAGGATGCAATCTTGACGTAAGCCTTTAAGTATACTCGAAAACAAGGTACAAGTACCACCAAGGACTACCAGCGATCTTAATCTCATTCAGGTACAGGTACAGACAGATACACAAATACATGCTGCAAGTGACAAAGTAGACGGTGGTCGACGTGCGGAGGATGTACTGGTTTTGGCATTAATGCAAAACACACCGCAACAGAACAGGGTAGAGAGGCCGTCGTAACCGCTCTTTGACACGTTCTGTATTTTATGATACGACGATGTAATGGCACCAGGATTATTTATTGTAATTGAGACTTTTCTTCTTCTTTCTGTGCTGTTCTTCTTCTGTGTGTTCCTCTCGTCCTAATAAGGTTAAGACATAAATCAAGCTCCGGGCGGGAAACGATTTATAGGTCGACCCCGAGATGTGAAAAGGATTGGTTTGGTGTCCCCGCCATTCATTCTAAAATGTAATTTTCAGCCTATTCATTGAATTCCTTTACAGATGCAGATACAAAAAAAAAAAAAAAACTGAAAATGAAACCAAAACCCAGATGCCGATATCAGCTTGTCCTTATCTAGAAAGTCATAAAATGAAACTCAATCCAATTCGATCGCAGCGAGTAGGTACCAGTGGGGGTGCGGGTGGTGGATGAATAAATAAAAGTATCTCGAACCAAGGCGGAAAGAAATAAAAATTAGCAATTAATAATGCTAAATTATTGTACGGAACGGAGTTGGGGGGGATAATAAACCGACGACATTATGGTGTGCAAAGTGTGGAACGACAACGATGACAAAAAATTTATTACAATCCACACAGAACAAGATACACTGTAAGTTCATATCTCCATGAGCGGCGGCGGGCATCTCTGGTACTGCATCTTCATACCCAAGCTCCCCATAGGGAGTTATCCAAGCCCCCTTGTGACTGTTCTTAGCTCGAGTTCAATGGGTGGTCGTGGTTGCCTCTTCATCGTCATGCACAAGTGTTTTGTGCAAGGTGGTGAGTGTACGAGTATTTCTGAATGAAAAGGCGCATACAGTGTGGAGAGGCTGCTGGAGTACTCGACAGAACACAACACAGAAACAGAAACAGAGAAACAGAACATAACGCATTCATTGTTGAATTACTTCCAGTGAAATTGCGAAGAAAACATAGACAAGAACCGCAATACGGTTTTGCCCATATCACCTGTTATCTGTCTATTTTGCTGGATGTTTAGGAGGTGTGATACCAAGTGTATCTTGAGATTGGGTGGTCACTATGAGTCCATTTCACTATAGCCATAGTTATAGTCGCTTAATTGTGTTGCTGGGGAAGTGGGTGTAACATATTGCGGCAATTTGTATAGGGTATAGTCGTACGGATGTGCTGCTTTCCGAGAAAAATTCCATACAATTGAATTGTAAAAGAGGATGTGCTTGAAATTTATTCTATACAGTGCGAAGTAGGAAAAAAGTTTTATAATGCAGCACATAGTTGCTACAAAAATGGGTTCATCTGAATTTTAAGTTCAACCGCCTAGAGTTGGTTCGAAAATGTTGCAGTTTACTTTAAATTTAAATTCACTTATTGCGTTAACTCTTATCCCTCTCGCTTGTGCGTGCATAAATCGGCCGGTTAGGAAAAAGCCATCTACGAGTAAGTTGGTGACAATTTTAGCTGAAGTCGTGGTCCTTTTTTTTAAATCTCAAGTTTCTTGATGAATCCTTTTTGTAGGTATGTCATTGAAATTCTTAGAAAAGGTCCTTACAAAATTTTAAGGGATTTGTTGTAGACTATTTGCTGAAATAGAGCCGGCAATTATTTTTTAATGCGCATTAGAAGTTTAGAGGTCATATCAAGTATTTTAAAATGGAAACTTTAGGAAGTCGTATTTATCATACGAAGAGTTTACAATTTGTTGTGAAAATAAATTTAAGTAGTTACAAACCTTATCGTATTTCAAAGCTTAAACTTAGGTTCTTTGTGCTCTTATGGTTTTTAGGTAAGGTTGCCTGGATTCAGATAGATTGTCCAGATGCATAGTACTTTGAAAAAATTGTCCATTCAGTGGTGAAAGGAGGGTATTCCTGCGAAGTTCCACATTGAAATTTTGACTTGAAATTGTCACTGAGTGGAGGAAAAATAATATTTCGAAAATGTTTTCGTTGTTTTACCCTAGATTCTGTATCAGATTGAATGTTTTCCTTTTTCCACTCAGTAATTCATTTATACTTGTAGTATGTCCAGAGTCCTGGCCGCAAACACTATGCTCCGCTTAGCCGACATACTCAAAATCAGTCAGATAAAGAGATTCAATTGTAGTCAAATGTGCATTGGATTTATTTAATTAAAGATTGTCAACTTTTCGGCAAAATAAGGAGAAGTCAAGCTATTATCTTGTCCCAATTAGTAACCTTCTTTCTCTATTACTCCTTTTTGTTGCCATTGAGAATTGGTGGGAAGGTATTCTATAACAGAGCTTCCACTTTCCAGTAGTAGCCTATATACTGACTTTCTTAAGATTTTCCGTATTTGATTCATTTTGATTTTTCATATTTCCTTCAAATGTTTTACATTTTCTAAATTACAACCGTCCTTATCACCTTCCCCCTGCTTTTATAAGATTTGCAAATCTTGAGATTCAAATTAAGGGAGGGTAAGACGTCGGATGGGGTTTCAAAAATTTATTTGTTCGAATTTTTAGCGAAAAACGCAGAACGCAGTCTTATTCCAAACGTCCATAGGATCTTTTTTTTAAATTGGCCTTAAGTAAAATACCGTCAACTTTGATGGAAATTCGAATTACACGTCTGGGCAAAATCTTAAGAAAACCCGTCCAGCCGTTTAGGCTGCAGCCCAAGGTACAGACAGACAGACATGCAGACAGAACTGTGAGACCCACTTTTTTGAGTTCCTCTATTATAGTAATGTCTAGTAGTGGAGGTTGAAGAAGGAAGACTGCCGAAGATTGTACTGAAGCATATAATAACAGAAAAAGAGCGCTTAGTTCAAAAGTGGGAGGAGTTGGCGGCAAATTTTGGCGTGAACTTAAGTATTGCAGCCGATATGCAACTTTAAACGTCTGCAAAAGATAATTGATGAAAAATCTATAGTCCCAATTCACCAATTTGGATCTGGAAATAAGTACTCTACAATTGATCAGGTACATATAATCACAGATAAAAGCGAAAAAAAGTATTTGAAGAGAAAAATGTGTGCTCTACCATATTTCTTGATATAGCACAAGCTTTCGATAAAATCTGGCACAAAGGATTGATCCAGAAATTACAAAAGCAACTGCCGAAGCAGTATTCGAAAATTCTGGAGTCATATACGAGTATATCAGATCGATTCTTCAAAATTAAATAAAAAACAGAGTACTCAAGATTAAGAGAAATTAAAGCGGGCATACCACAAGGTAGTGTATTGGGTCCTGTGCTTTACCTCTTATTCACTAGCGATCTGCCTAAAAGTGGAGAAACTACTATAGCAACTTTTGTAGATGATACTGCTGTACTTGCTGTAGAAGCAACTGTCAAAATAGGAAAAAAAAAAGCTTCAAATAGCAATAAACAGTATTTCAGAACGGACTAAAAAATTACAGATTAGATTAAATGACCTAAAGTCAGTCCATATTAATTTTACATAGAAAAATGTACCACACATTCCAGTATACATAAACAACAATGTAGTGGAATACTCAAATACAGACAAATAACTAGGCATGACCCTAGACGCTAAACTGCGTTGGAAAGCGCCTGTAAAGAAAAAGAGAGATGAGTTGAACATGCGATACAGTCAAATATACTGGCTTATTGGGAGATACTCATCCCTGTCCAACTATAATAAGCTATTGCCATACAAGCAGGTTCTGAAACCGGTATGGACCTATGGCCTCCAGTTGTGGGCATGCACATGCCAAACAAATTTACAAAAAATCCAAGTCTTCCAAAATAAGGTACTAAGTAACATAATTAATGCATCTTGGTACATACGCAACGCTGATACGAGTAGCTGCTCAAAGGCACAAAAGTAGGCTTCGCAACCACGTTAACATAGAAATAATAGAACTATTAAATACTGACAATGTAATCAGGAGACTAAGACGGGTAAAACCTCGATCTGTAAGAGTTAGCTAAGGGTAAGAAATTAGGTAATATTTTCAAGCAAAAAATTCTTGAAATCCGACAAACGGCTGAATTTTAACCTCATTGAAAAGGCCTCGTAGTGCCTCAATCGCTATTCTCTGCATATACAATATTTAAACTTAGAGGAGAACTAATAAATCTTTATTTTATTCCACATCGACCCGATCTTCCAATTTTATGTGACTTGTACAACCTTAAAGATAGGGAGGATATCTACCATTTCATTGGAGGATATCCCATTTTAAGAGAATTCCGCTGGACTTTGATGAAGTTATTAACGTATTGAACGGTAGTCAGGGGTAGGGGGTAACTATGCTACAACTGCAATTCGCTACAGAGCTCGTATTATAGAAGGCGATTTTTGATAACAAATAGTAACCATATTTAAAATCACTATAAGTTTACTATGTACGAGTATTTTATGATAGCTAAAGTGTCAACCTGGTAGACGGCTTTATGTCATACCATAAACGATTCTAATTGTAAATATAAACAAACAATTTTATGAAGTTAATCAAGTAGTCTATCTAACTAACTAAAAAAAGAAAAAAAAAACTAAATAATTAGTCAAGATCAAGATAAAATCTCGAGATGGAAAATTTTCACGAAAACAAAAACATAAACGCATACGAGTATGTAATAAAAATTTAACTCAAAAATGTATTTCATATTTAATGTTTCTAGATATTTGTCGATAGTCTCCTAGCGAATGTTTTAGTACTCTATAGGTTTACGAAATCACCGCAGACCTCTAATGCTGATGATGGACTTTTCTGGCCACACGGGTGGTCATTGGAACAAGAGAAGGAAGAGAAGGGTCATCGTTTTTCAAAATGTGTGTGAAATGTGTGAGGAATACGTCCCGATTAAGCGGCTGGTGTCTCTAATGAGCGGGAAAATTATGTTTCTATTTTTCCTCATTTA
The DNA here is from genome assembly GCA_963082735.1 of Pocota personata. NCBI lineage: Eukaryota > Metazoa > Arthropoda > Insecta > Diptera > Syrphidae > Pocota > Pocota personata. The sequence goes on from OY720429.1 coordinate 271,838,574, forward strand.
TTCCAGTTAGTCCGAATTATTCGGGCGTCTCAATAAAGCGGAATCAACTGTCTTTATTTACCGGACAACCTTTCATCTCTTCTACATACGAGTACTCAATAAAAATGTCGGTTATACGCATCCCCATTTCACGTTCAAAATTAAATACCCGACACATTGACAAAAAGCAAAGCCCAAATTATTTATTTTTGTTGGTATTTCACATCCCTGTCATATGTCATATGTCAAATCCATCTGTCATCCGTAGTGACAGGCAGTTAGTTCTAGCATCAAAATTCCACGCATTCAAATTGTTGCATCTGATTCAGTTCGGGTTGAGTGTCATGTAAACTCAAATTGGATTGAAACAGGATTGACTCGATCCGATCACAAAATTTTCTGCGATCGCGTTGAGTTTTTGAATGTAAACGCGGGTCGAAAGATTGAGTTTGACAGATAGAGAAAAAAGAGATATCGTTAAGGGTGTTTGGCTTGCATACACACCTCCGCACACAAGAGAAGTGTCAAACTCAATCCTCTTTCGATTCCACTCTAACTCGATCCCTCAATTTGGTTACAGCGAAAACCTGGATCGAAACGCAATCCTTTTTCAATAAACATGGTAAATTTGACGCCGATTTGTCGAACAAATTCTTCTTCAGCGGTGAGGAGCATTTCTCGCTCGGCGGTTACGTAAACAAACAAAATTGCAGAATTTCGAGGATCCAGATGTGATCATTAAGAGGCCATTGCATCCACCACAGTAGTGCGCGCTGTGGACCTGCGGCGAGATCGCGCCGTATTTTTTTTCAAAACGAAGAAGGCGCCACTGATATGGTGAATTCTTTACTCTATGATCAAATGATAACCAACTTTGTTTGGCCTGAGATTGAAGACATTGATGTCAGCGACATGTTTTTTCCAACAGGACGCCACACAACACAGGCAAATTTGGCTCTATTACACGAAAAGTTCCCCAGCCGTTTAATTTCGAGATATGGCGACATCAATTGTCCACCAAGATCGTGTGATCTGACCCCGTTGAATTTATTTTTGTGGGGCTATGCTAAAGGTCGTATCTATGCCGACAATACCCAAACTTTCGAGCACTTAAAAACCAACATCCATGAATTTAGTACAAAATTTAAAACAGAAAAAAAAATTCACTGAAATCTTTAATACTTTTTATATTATTTTAAATTAAAATCCTAAAGCACACAATTAATAACCGTGTATTAAATTTTAAAATTAAAAAAAAAAAAATCAACCAACCTAAAAGCGCTAATCAATCGATTACACCGACACACATATCCAACTTACAGATGAATGCATTCGCAATACCTTTGGGAAGCATTCATCCTGAACTTACTCGATTTAATGAAATTTATTTAGTTTGCCTTATTGACTGCCAAAAAGGGAATTGCTGATGCAGGAGTGACCCAGTTTTCAGTGATAAAACTATAAGCCCATAATCTCTAACAAGGTTCAAGGTGAGTTTGGCAGGCAATATATGTACATACATAGTAACGTACAGATACCAAGTGCTTCTATCCTGGGAAAGTTGCATAAGTTTAATTATTATTGCCAAGAATCAGATGTATCGAATTTCAACTTTATTCTTCTTTTAATTGGATTGCTGAGCTAGTGGGTGGAAGTTTGTTACTAGAACAAATTTTGTTATGAAATAAAATTATATCCGTAGGAAAATATTATTATGATAATAAGATGGAACGGAAACAAATTACAGGACTCTCGATAAACTTGTCAATAACTCTTGTTTATTGCTTGATGTAACAGCCTAACTTTTCTCTATTAATGAACTCGTAACGTAATTTGAACTATGGGCTACGGTTGGATGGATATTATGCGAAGATTTATTGTTATTTAAATAGGGTGAGCTGTCTAAGGGTGACTGTGAGCTAAATCTGAAGAATTCTAATTACAATTGTTGGGATAATCGATTTTTTATTAGAAATTCATTGCCTCGTTTTGAACATCATTGTTTCTGGGAAATCATGTGGATTCAAAGGATTACCTTAAGGGGTATAACAGGAAAAGGTAGTTCCCATCAAGACTTATTCAATTTATGAAATTTAAAGCTGAAATCTTATCTTTTACTATGGAGAATATTCGGAGATTATCAATGATTGAATCCTGAAAATGGAAAATGGAAGCTTCCAATAGTTTTCCCTCCAGTCTGAGGTAGGTGAATTAGATAGGGCTCTGCCTACCATTTATGAAATTTAGAACAGATTTTTCACTTCGGATGATATAAAGAGATCAAGTATCAAGAAGAGATTGAAACAAGATTTGCTGTTGGACCATGTCGTTGCAGCGAGCATTCACTGAAGGGAGGTTTCGTCAATCTCGTGGCAAGAGTCTACACCAAGCGGATCGGTTGAAAAATGTTCATGTGTGGTATTTATTTTGTCAAGGCTGATTATACAAAGCAAAATTCTACCAAATTTCATGAGGAAGCTGTATACCTACGGCCCTGTGGAGTTTTAAAGGTTTCCAGGACGTGCTTGAATTTGTTTAACTGACGATTCAAGAGCTTTGGAAGCAACTTGACTATCTGAGAAGATAAACATGATTTTGCCTCGACTGTTAAGACCTAGATTGATTCTTATACAACTGACATGCATATATACATACTATGTAGATGACCATTTACCGACGTTGACTGAAAAGTCTTCACGAAATAACTCACCAAATGCATCAGATCCAGTTAATATTTCCAGCTCAGATTCGGCTTCCTCACAGTCCTCCATCAAAAGTCTCAAGGGAATACGAGTACAAATTGAGAAGTTTCTTCCAAAGCAGAATGTCACCAAATAACATGCGGAATTAATTTACTTGTTCTACAATACCGAGCAAGAATAGACGACCCTCATGTACAGATATTCTGCGAATGGAAGAGATTGTGGATACTCATTTTTGCTTTCATTTGAATGTAAATTTGGATAGGTGGTAGACCCCAAATAGCATTCAAAGCAGTGATAATGGATTGAGTTCGTTTTAACTTTCCGACTGTTGTGAGTCTCTATTCGCTAAGTAACCTAGCCCTTAGCAAGTTTTTAGAAGTGATTAGCTTAGTACTTAACTTATCAAATTTCTATTTCATCAATCAAGAGTTATTGTTTCACTATAACTCAAAAACTGCTGGTTCCAAATATGCCTACATCGCTTCTTTTGATTTTTAATTGATTATTAAGGAAACAATATTTAAACAATTTATTCGAAATGGCCGCCATTTTCATTTATGCAAGTCTTGATGCACTCTGGACACTCATCGATCTCAGCACGCACCTCGTCCATTGGAAAATTGTCCACTGCACGGATAAGTGCGCGCTTCAAGGACTTAATATTTTGGGCTCGAGTAGAACAAGCCATCGCCTCTAAAATAGACCACAGTTTATACCAAAAGATTGAAATCTGGACTGCCTGATGACCAACGATCTGTTGCTATGAAGTCCGGAACATTGTTTTGGAGCCACTCTTGTATTGTTTATGCATTTTGATCTGGCGCTCAACTTGCGGAAAGAGTTTTGATGCCTCTTTGGATGACCGAGCATAAACTCATGTTGTCATTTTACTGATTAAACGACTCTTCTATAGTAAACATTTTTTCATCCATGAACAAAATCTGCTGTGACCATTTTGCGCTTATGGGCGGCGTAGAGCTTTCGATCTTTCATTTCGTTTTTGCTTTAATTGAACTGTAAGTGACCAGTGTGACTTTTATATGCGTTGAGTCCCAAATTTTATTTGATAATGCAATGAATTTCTGCGATTTCTTAATTTTTCGTGACAAGATTTTCTGCATTCGCAGCGGTTTCCGATTAATCCTGCCTTTAACAGCTTTGATCGCATGTGGAGTTCTGACAGTGCGAGGGTGTCCGGATCTTTAACGGTCAGTTACTACACCAGTGTCACGATTTAACAAGTCGATACACAAAATTCCGGGTTATTGCAAGGTCCGGCAAATATCGCCTCTTTCCATTTTACATTTGTGAAATCCAATTACCACAACACGGTTTTCAATATCGCCCCACTCAATATTTACAATCGAGTTTTAGGTAAATCTTTTTGCGCGTTCCTCGTAAGTTTGTATAAATGTCACTCATTGCATACCTGTCAACATAAAATGGGTGTGTTCAATACTAGTTCCACGATGAGTGCATTCAAACCAGTACTTATGATATGACTAGGTGCATATGTATACTTGGAATCAAGAGATCACACAGTTGAAATTTATGGGCACTGCTGAAACCTACATACTCGTATATGGACAAAAAAATTTCAAAATTTATTGAAGCATTTAAAAATTATAATGGAGCAAGCAGCAACAAGCAACAGATTTATTTATATGAACAATTCTTAGTAGTAAGTAAGAAAGCAGAAACATTGCACTCGCCGCGTAAATGGTATTTTAGATTAAGTTGAGAACGAAATTTGTGCGGGCACATTCTTATTTTCATATTTTATGTTTCACGATGTTTACAACAATTCCTAGGACTCAACAATGCTTTCAAATTAAAAGAGCCTTGCAAATATAAATCTTCATATTTTGCACAAAACTTATGAGGTTTTTTTTTCATGCATACAAATTCCAGTGCTTTATTTTGATTGATGTTTGTTATTGTAAAGCCAAAATGAAAACCTCAATGAGTAGGCAAATATATTTAAAATTTGTATTGTTTTGTACCCCCCACTGATATTTATTTTAATTTGCAAAACAAAATAAAACGGCCATGCACGATGCCCCCGATGAATATTTACGACTAATTAAAATATTCACAACATAAACAAGCCTGTAACAAAGAAATATAGTACTCATAAAAATAGTGCATAATAACAGTGCACTTTAATTAAAATTAGCTTATGTTTATTGCGGTCTTGTGTGGAAGGTTTAAATGATGAAAAATCTGAAAAATCTTTTTAAAGCTGTGAAATACGTATGTATCTTATCTGTGCCGCAACAGTTTAGTTGCAACGAATTAACGCCTGGTGCATTTTTGTATAATTTTATTGCATTTTTGTACAATTTATGGGCAGAAAATCTTATTACCTAATTATCTTTACGACAGTGAGCCAATTCACCGTCAGGCACTTTTTACGAGTAGTTAACACAGAAATATAAATTTCACCAACCTAGCTCTTAAATGAATAGTTTTAACTATAAAGATGAACTCCTTAAAAGAAAAGTGTAAATAAGAAGTATAAAATGGATAACATGATTCTTTATTGACAGTTGACATACATGTTCATACAATGTACATATGAACATGTCAGTGGTCCATGATTGCATGTAATTGGGACAGGTGTACGCACAAAATGTATAATCTGACAGTAAATACTCTTACATATGATCTAATAAAAATTTAAGAAGATTTACTATAACTGTACAATCAGTGTTGACTGAACATTGTAAGTCTAATCCCGTGTAAACACATCCGTCTTCACTTTAAGTTTACAATTTCTTAGAATGGTTTCTAAAAAATTCTTATGGAATAGTCTTACTTGAATTGTGGGTATTTAAGCTCGACTTTTAATTTATGTTTGAACACGATTTTTATCTGACTACAGCAGAACCAAAAGGAGGGCTAAGTATGTGTTTCAGATAAAATTAAGTAATCTGTTTCGCTGTTTTACGTGTTGTAACTCTGTAAATAAGCAACGGCCTTACCGATTTCGATGCTGTTTACTTTTTTGATTAAGGAATTATCTGAAGAAGGTTTTCGTGCAAACCGATTTGTATAAGCTATCACCCAATGCACGCCTGTACAGTCAAAACGCTTTTATAAACGAATTATCCGATTTTAATATATATATTTTTTTTCTTTCAATTTTTGCTTTCATTATCGAATGTTTAAAATTATTCCATTATCCTCAAGCTAAGCAATAAGCAAAATAAGTTTATTTTTTTCATCAAATCATCATCATCAATTTTCAATCAGCGAGTACCACTGTAACCAGCGACGCAGCAGTGAATGGGTTTGTATGGTTGTTTGTACTGAGTGCAAATGCGAAAGATTTATTTTTTGGTTTGTTTTCCTTCTTCCTCTAGGTTGTATTACGAGTATGTGGAATGTGTCTGTGTGGCGGGAGTGATTGACTACAATTTGATTTCTATTTATGCAGATTTCGATGAATTTATCTCAAATGATTTAAGGGATATGCATAAATAAACCATTCTTAGTGAATGCTTCATTTTTAAGAAACGTAATCAAGCGGGGTGGTCTAGTACTTATAAAAATACAGTATGATGGATTGTAAACGACATTTGGTCTAATTTAAGCAACTAGTACTAGCGATCTGATTAAAGCCATAACGGCTGAGTCGATTAAGATGAAAAGGATCTAAAATATTATAAAGGTTAATTACCTTTATTTAATCGGAAGGGCTTGCAACAAACGCCCGCTGTTGATTGATTTTTTTTTACAATTTTAGTCTCAATACAAACTTTTGGACACATTAGAAACATGCGTGAATTAGTTTCTCAAGAAAATAATAGGTCTGTTCTTTGAGCTCTGGGGTCGCACCCCAAAGTGTTGTTTGAATTCCGGTTTGAAAAACCTGGAAGTGTATTGAATTCGCCCCAGTTAAAAAGCTGGGTTATGAAATTGGGGCTGTCAAAATGACGTTTGTCAGATTTCATCGAATTGATTTAATTTCAATTGTGGTTTGTTTTGGTTAAAAAATTTATTTTACTTATTTCTTTGAAAAAATAAATATTTTATAAATATATATTTATTTGAAATATGTATTCATAGGAGATGCTTGCAGCACAATGGAAAGATAATAATTATTATAAAAATGAATTGAAAGGTTTTATTGACACATCCAAGGGTTGTCAAAAAAAAAGAAAAACCTGAATCGGCCCGGAGGGGAATGTTGACAAAGGAACAATAGAGTAAATGTCACCCAATACGGAGAAAGGTAATGGGCACGTTCAGTATTCTAGGGACTAACTCGACAGTCGACTCTGGATTTGGATTAAAAAAATGTTCCCTAAAATTCTAGTCCATTCTAGAAATGTCAAAATCAGTTGATTACGAAAATTATTTTTGTGTCATTATTTTTCTTTAGAATCGTTTATAATTTTGTTGATGGTAAATGCACACTAAAGAAACGAATTCAGCGCACAAAACGAATATCAGGAAAGTGGAAAGAATAAAAATGCTCTCATTTTGGCATTTATGGAGTTGACTAAATTCTTAGTCAATTTGCGTTCAATATGTTAGGCTTTGACTAAAATTTGAGTCCTTAGAATATTGAACGTGCCCAATTTCGTCGACCACTGTGAAAGAGGAAAATTCGTCGAAAGGAAATATGTCGACAACTGTGAGGAAGGAAAACTCGTCGAAAGCAACGGGTCAACTTCAGTATATCTTTGCATAGTCAAATTCAATTTACTCAAATTACGCTATAACCTAGACATTTTAAATTACTAAATTAAACGTTGTTCGTTAATGAAACACGCAGAAGAAGGTGAACTATTGTTTAAATATACTATTTTAGTTCAGTTTTCAGGTTATGAATGCAATTATAGGTATAAGCAAAACTGAAAAATATTGCATGGGATTTTAAAGCAATTGTATGTTTTCGAAACACAGGGTCTTGCAAAATTCCTTTTTTTAATTTAGTTTCTTCTGAAATTGTGACGTTGGTGTAGACATTCTAGCAGAGTCCTAACGTAGCATCGAAATTAACGTATTTTTGTGATATGAGCGCGTTTATGGTCTTAAAGCTATACATTATAAGTAAATTATAAATTTATTTAGTTGTTTTGCCGACCTTTTAGAGCAGAATGCCATACATATCAAAATGGCGGCAAACCACTAACGTTTTATCTTGCCATGCAACGTTCAAGTCAGAGCTTATTTTTATTCTACTTCTTCGTTAAGTGAAAATAATCATTTATAAAGTGTCCCTAATCATTTCCGAAACTTGAGCAAATTTGGCCTAACTGTGCCTCTACTGAAGTCGACCAGTTTCTATGTAGACGAATTTCTTTCAATTCGAAGGAAGAGTTGCTTAACGATAGGTAGTTTTTGATTACACAGCCGTTGTAAGTCACAGCTAATAAAATAGGGAGACCTATTTTTAAACAGTATGAGTAGTTTAAAAGCTGTTCTTCACTGACACGCAGAACAATTTATAAGATGATGAGTACTATGGAGGACCATAAACATAATTTTGTCCAATTTGTAGCCACCTACGGAAAAGTTTGCCAAAATTGCGTTAAATTAGGTAGCTAATGCTATATTTATAGGTACATAATATGTCTCAGCGTCATTTGAAACTTTATAATTTTCGCAACTTTTAAGTTCTATTCATTATCGAATTTTCTTTGCGTCTACTTAACGGTTGCTTACTGCAGTAGGGTTTTTCTTTTACCTAAAAGGGGAGATTTGTCAGTTATTAAACCCCTAAGTCATTAAAGCCGATCCATTGTTCTCAAAAGTTCCATCTAACTCTTCTTCATTAAAACTTCAAAGTCAAAAGGGAAATTTTAAGCACACTCCTTAATTACTTCTTTTTTCATCACGTTTCAACGAAAAGGTAAATGTATCTAAAATTAATTACTCTTGAATCTCAAGCTGGTTTTTCACTTTGAAACTTTGAATTCCACTCGTCTCTTCTTTGGGGCGTTTTTTTTTTTCTTCCACAGCTGGCAGTCAAAAGTACTGTCCAGTCCAGCAGTGCTGTCTCTTCTTTCAAATATCTAAAAACCATCGCATGCCCCCATCTAGAATATACACAAACCTAGCATTCCAATAAACGCCTCAGGCGGTACCATTTTCTATTTCCTGCTATGCTTCTTCACCACATCAACCCCAATTCACCCAACGTCCTACGACACAGAAAATCACACATAAAAAAGGAGTAGACGGAGAATAAAAAAAAAAAAAGACTAAATAACAAGAAAGAATCTTGTTCAATGTGAAGGAGACACCGGATTGCTTTTTCAATAGCCCCAACTCCAACTCGGACTGTATCGGACGGAGAGTATCTTACGTGTTCATCTGCAATGCGTATTGTTACACCGATGATGGGGAAATGTGTCACTTTATTACAAAACATTTGCCATTTATGAGTCCACAATATGTAATATGGCTTAAATTAAAGGCCATTGTTCGGTAGATGCTTTTATACTTGTATCTATACATGGACGTGCGGCTGTTTACAAATAAACGCGTCTGACCCCCTCCCCTCCTGGTTGGTATCATTATATCATATTTTGTAATTTGTACCTCTACCTCTCTCTTGTATTTTATTTATTTTTCACTAAAATTAGAACTATTCTCTGAAAGCGGATAAACAAAAATAATAAACAAACAACAAGGCTAACACGGGGCCAAGCGCGTTCTGTTGACACATTCATTAACTCGTGGGTAAATAAATTGAGGAATTTCCAATCCAGCTAACACAGCAATAAATTAATTCCAGTGTAACAATTAATTGCACTCGACTGCGGACTAATTCATGAAAAATATCTCAACTTTTATGAATTATGAAATACTCGTAGTAGAGAGGAATGGTCGGCTTGTAGTACGATAAGCCCAATCGGTGGGGGAGTCTATGGGAAGGGAGGAAGGACCGTCATCATGCAGCTTAGCCTGTGAGCGATTAATTAATACCATTGGCAGTAATGTCAAAAAATAAGGGAAGTGTCATGTCCGACATACGACGACGACGACAACGACAACGATGAGTAGGAGCGTTCATAAAAATGTTCGTTGTTCCTGTCGGAGGAGGTATGTAGCAGTAGCAGGCGTTTGAGAGGTGGTGGGGCAATTCAAAGGAATGCTGTGCCTGCTGAATGATTTAGCGCTTTGGTTGTTCTTCTTGTGTTAGGATGGGATTTTTTGTTCGCTCTTTCCCCGTCTCCTCCTCATCCATTGTGCTGTTAGTATATTTCAATATTTAGATTGGTTTTGTTGGTGTTTGCCTATTTGTTTTGTTGTTCTTCTGTGTTTTTATGAAATTCCAAGAGAATTGTCACAAAGTGACGATTGATGGCATGTCGTTTGGTATTCCACGAGCATTTAGGATTCGAACGAGATTGTTTTGTTTCAGCTTTTCACGATGCACGTTCAAAATGTAATTGTTTAGCTATATCTCGTATTGTTTGAAATGTACAAAAAAAAAAAAAATTCGAAATTGAAAGTGGTATAGCAAAAAATGTTGTGCAATGTGTTCGGCAGTTTTTAATTGAAAAAAAGCTCTTCTCCTGTGATAGAGTGCGGATTGATGTTTTTCTGTCATGTGGATTTGGCGAAATATTGATGCCAATTTAGAGAGATGACTATGACAATAACTATTTGGATTAGTTGTTCTAGGTGTAGGTATTCGATTGAATTGCATTCATTAATTTAAGGTTCGGTTTGTTTTGTATATTCTGTCCCATGGGGTAGATACCTGCATACGAATGTAGGTACATAGTAATTTGTATGTCATAGTGTGAGAACAGTTATTTTGAATAGTTACACGTATTGGGACTGTTGGAAAGTCATAGACAAAATAAGGGGTGATTCAATTTGAGGTTACAAATTAAGTTTGTCAATATAATGTTGAGATATTGAAATTAAACACGAAAAATGAAATTCCGCCCTTTTGATAAAATTTTCCATTATTTTCCGGCATAAATCATGCAGTAGTCTTAAGCTCTGGAATCTTTTGGAAGTAATTGGCACACACCTTCTGCTTCATATAACACCAGAGAAAATATCCACCGGCGTGATATCGCACGATCTTGGTGGACAATTCTGGTCGCCGGAACGAAAGATGACAAGACGTTAAACTTTGTGTGCAATAACTACATTGTTTTCCACGCTATGTGGCAGGTGACACAGTCTTGTTGAAACTACATATCTTCTACATTAATATCGTCCAATTGGAATGAAAAATAATTTGCTATCATGTCCCGATAACGTTCACCATTGACTGTTACAGCAGCACCAGAAGAATTTTCGGCCCAAAATCCGTACCAAACAGTGAATTTTTGTGGATGCAATGGTTGTTCGTAAATGGACCGTGAACTTTCTACGCAATTAAATCCAAATAACATAAAAACACCAATGCCAGACTTAAATTGTAACCTCCAATCGAATCACACTTTGTAAACTTTTACAAAGTGTTTGTGTTCATGGATTTCATTGTAGAATTTGAAACTGTCTCACGGGACTTGAAAAATTAGACGGAGCATTCTGTCGTTCATTTCACAACTTTTGAATTGTTGAGCCGATTTTGGTGAAATTTTGTTTGTTGGTTAGAGAATCCTGGAGATAGGTTATGCTACGGTTTTTGAGGATTTTTGTTGAAGAAACGTTATCCAAAAGAAATAACAAACATTTGTTATATTTGTGGACGTGATGGGCATTAAATTTATTTTTTTATTTTTTATGTGCATTATGCCACCCACACAAATATTTTTACAATTTTTTTTTCCTGAATATTTGTGTTCCACTACCTACTACTTTTGATCTAAATTTCAGATCTCCAGCTCAAACGGTTTAAAAGTTACAAGCGTGTGACAGACAGACACCGTGTTGAGTCCATTAATGTTCCGTTTATAACATTCTGGTACGAAACACTAAAAATTATGTCACATTACATGAAAATGCCAAACTCTGCCTCTGCCTCTGCCTCTACCTCATACCTTTTGAAATACATAATTTAGCCCAAATGACCCCCCCCCCCCCCCACACTCCATGAAATTTTTGATTTTACGAATTTTACTGTAAAAAGTTAGGGAATAGACCTATTATGTCAGCATAATTTGATTTTGCAATTATGTCAGTGAAATAAGTCATGTCACGATGACAGCACTGGCAATATAAGTTGCCAGATAACTAGTAAATGAAAGGGTTTAATAAGTCATCCGAAGTTACTGGAGGGTGCGCTAAGTAAGGCCTTAGAAGTCTATTTGAGGCTTTGCAAAGTTTGCAGTACGAGCCACGAATAAGAACCCTTTGTTGTAAAGAATGCAATACAGAAAATATATTCCGTAATTCGATAAGAAAAAAACGACGCTTCTAGTGATTTCTTCTATAAGTGGACGTAGTGTATGTTCTTTAGATCATCCGCTGGATGCTGTATGAAAAAAAGAAAACTTTGTCTGTAGCCCCATGTATTTCGAAAATCAAAAATAAACCTAGCTACGCTGTGTTCTTCCCCGTGATCTGCTCTATAAGAGTGCAAGATTTCAGTTTTCTATATTGTGAGCAGCTGCATTTGTTAGGTAGTGTGTCTACTTGTGACCCGAATGGTGCAGGTGCAACAGCAACCCTCAGCCAGTGCTGCCACTAAACAAATTTATTTTGTAGCTAAATAGCGTACCAAGTTGCTAAAAAGTGTAGCCAAGTATTTCGCGTACCCTAGCACTGAACAATGAAATACAGGCATTTTCTTCTGCTTAAAAAAAAAAAAACGTGTGAATTTTAAAATATTGTAGCACAATACCAAATACGATATTTTCTCCGAAAGTGTAGCCAATTTGCTACTATTGTAACTGTTCCGAGGTAATATTATCATATGGAGATATCCTGATTCAAGCCGAATATTTTGTTCAGTCTGTTTGTTACTGCTATATTGTTCGTGACTTCAGGAATTAAGCTCTAAATTTGCCAGCTCTAAATTTCGTAACACTTTCCTGAACCAACCAAGATGGATAAGAATGATGTCATAACAGTGCTCGGTCATATAATCAGTGGATGGAGATTAATCTGTGGAGGGATCCATTAGAAAATCACCATTTTGTTAACCCATCATTTCCAGGACTTTAATGGAAAGTAGCTTAAGGCCTTCTTATAAATTTATATAAATTCAGGGCCCTAGTATAAAAGGTGTATAAGTGCAAGTTTCAATATATTTGCATGCAAAGTTAAATGAACATTGAAAAATTCTGCAAAAAGATTCTTGAATTTGTAATGCATTTAAGTATGCCCCTTTTATTTTAGGGCCCTCAATTTAATTGTTCTTAAAAGAGTCATTTTGAATTTGATTAACACATGCCTTAACTGAATGCTTCTACTTTGTAGAAAGCAGGTTTATGTGGGGTCCTCGAGACCTCGAATCAAATCACTGATTCCATTAGGATTCATTGTATACAGAAAGCTCGGTAATGGATAATCTTTCTTAACCCGAAATCTATTCAGAGAAATATCGGATTCATCACTCTATTTTACTCTTACGATTAGAATCTCACCCGAAGCTGTCCATCTTGGGTGAAGTAACTTTAAGACATTGGTCAGCTCAAATGAAAAAGCTGAAGCTCTACGTTGGTAGACCAAATAGAAAACAACACCAAATTTCTGTTAAACTTAAGAGATAATTAGAAGATGATCATTCTGGAAATATCCCCTGCGAATTTGTATTTCACAACATTCGTTGCCAAATTGAATTTAGAGCGTATGATACACCTTCATCTGGCTAGCACACACACATAATAAAACCTAAATAAGAATTTACTTTTTTCAGCTGCTACATAATTCGATCATGGAGAATTATTTATTACCCTATTTTTCAATTAAAGCAAAAAAAAAATAAACAATAAATTGCATCACCCTGATTTGTCACATAAATTTAAAAATATAAACGCATTTTACGTTTATAATTTTATTACCAATTCGTGAACAAACCACTGAAGACATTAATTCACAAATGTCAAAAAGTTGAAAGGAAAACCTACACTGTCTACGTACAATAGGGACCAGGAGTTGTAATAACTCATTTCGTATAAAAAAAAAAAGTTCAAGATGTACGAGTAGAAACCATAAGTAAATCTTGTTTAATACATAGTCGTAAATATCCTTAATGTTTTGCTTAAGAAGGCTCACAAATACAACTACACCTTAATGCGGTTTATGGTGTAAGCTTACGGTACGAAGTTTGATCTCAAGATATTTAATCCAGATTCATTAGCATCCATCGGCGGCAAAAATGAATAACTTCATTCCTTTTTCGTACCTAGGAATTTTTCGATACTACTGATACTATACCAATGTCGATACTTTTCTTTCGATGCTACTAATTTGGTATCGATACTATCCATTCGATACAGTGCTAATCAATATTAACATATCAGTATCGTACCGGAACAGGAATTTCGAGAAGTGACAAATTATAATATCATATAATACAATTTACATATGTACAGGTACATAATTATTTACAAAACCATTGCAAAAGGTTGAATTTAGTATACTTTTAGATCTCACTCCTTTTCATGGGTGAATACTTTTGTGCGGTTCAAAACCCATAGAAGGTGAAATTGAAAACAGGCAATGGTTCTAAAAAAAAAGCCGAAAAGAACTATTCCTTTATTTAAAAAAAAAAAAACCGGTTTCACCATTGAAATCGAAGATTGTTTAAAATTGCTCTGAAATACTTGACTATGAAAGAAATACGGTAACTTTAAAGCGTCTATTTTTCAAAACACGAGCCACTGTATGTTGATACAAAAATAGACTTCTGACTAAGAGACTGAGTAAAGAGCTATTTTTTGGCTATACAGTGAAGAATTTGATACTTGTTGTTATCAACTTTTCTATCGATATTCGCAAGTGTCGATACTTTTCTTTGGATACGATATCGATATCGATATTTTCCATTCAATAATTTCGAAACTCAAACATTGATACTTTTCGTCGATGGTCGTTTTTGTGAAGATGGTGAACTTACAACAAATCGGATCAGTTACAAAAATCTTGTGGAAAAAAACATTATGAAGCACATACATATGTACATATGTACATATACCTATATAGTCAATGGATATCAGTTACTCTAAATATGTCGTTTTTTCTAAAAAAAAAAAAAAAGGTTTTTCATTTTTTCTTGACAATAAGACAAAGAAGAACAAAGCAACTACGCTTTATGTAAGAAATCACATGTCATTTCTATTTGGTCACTTTCACGTTTTACCTAAGATCAACAGTTTCCGAGATAATTCGGAAAAATGGTAGAGAGATGTTCCCCAATGGCGGGCTTGGCGCGAGTGCGCAAGTCGCACCGGTCAGGACTTTTAATATGTTTCAAAGGAAGGCAATTACAATCTGCGTAGAAAAAAGATGTAATTGAAGCGCTTAGAGTGGGAAGATGTTAAGTGACATTTTTAAAAATGGTATGTCTTTTTAAACTTTGGAAGTTTTATTCGAAAACTTAGGTAATGGTGTACTTCGTATTGCTATTTTTATCTCAGATTTGTGTCTAGCTGAGCTTGAAAGTAATAGCTGCAAAGTATTTTCCAAACTGAATACTGCCTAACTCAAAACTTTATATTTAACACCTTCTCAATCTAAGCGCTTGAATTGAATTATTAGTCATGTCGACGATGCTAAGGCTTGATGCTAATTCTATCTATTTTCAATACACAAGAAAAAGATGCCAAGAAAACCCAAAACAGCTGTCTTGTCGGAAATGTATTTCTTTTTTCTATTTGGTTCCCAAGAGATTCCGAAATAATTACGAAATACTAGAGCTGAGTACTCCCAGATCCACCATTTTGTCAAGATGACGGATTTACACAAATCGGATCATGGGAAAAAAATAAAGTGCACGTCTGGATCGACAAACAAAAAAACACTTGGTACCCCATCTGATAGCATATATCCACCATAACTCAAAATTCAAAATTGATCAAAATCGTTATAGCCGTTTTCGAGAAAATTGAATTTTTACAAAATCGGCCCTTATTAAAGTACCGTTAATTTTGGGGTCAGAATGCAAATTCCGAGTTTGCCTTAAATTGTGACCCCACAGACCCTAGATATGATGACTGAAAAAATCTGTCTAGCCGTTTAGGCTACAGTCGGACATATGTACATACAGACCTACAGACAGACAGACAGAGGGCAGACACTCATACAAGTTTGATCAAAATCTCGAGATCCAAAATTTTCAGGAAACCAATCTTACCCTATAGGTGCAAACAAAAAATTGATCAATTTTAAGTACCGTTATTTTAACTCTATCCTAATTTTGCGTTCTCATCCACACGGCTCGCTCGAGAACTTAGTTTATATGTATGTACTTATGTCAAGAATTCCTGAACGGATTTCAATGAAATTTGAAATCGAATGAAGTGGTGGTAAGATATGGACAGGAGCCAAAAACATATTCGAATTTCGAATCATCTTTCCCTTGCGGCTAACTAAAGAACCACTTAATGGATTTTAACAAAATTTGAGTTACACGTTTCTCTGAAAATTATACTAATCGGATGGAGACGGGGTAAGATATGTTGGGATGACTTTTCTCTCCACGTATTCCAATGATTTTCAAAAGAGGTTTTGCAAGAAAATTTTCCTTATCTCCTCACAAATCTAAATATTCTCAATTTCTTTTTTAAATTCTTCGCATCGATTGTTCCGGAGATAGAGGGGGAGGACTTCACCTATGCCGTGGTTGTTGAGCTTTTTGTTAAAGAATTTTTTTTATATTTTTGGACTCCTTAAACGCTCAGCTTTAATTTGATATACCACTTAATGATGGTCCACCACGATCTATTTGTGTACAACATTTTAGCTCTGTAGCTCAAACTGACATGGCGTTGGATCAATTAGTGCTCTGTTTTTACCACTCTAGTACGGGACACTAAAATCTTCAATACACACCTTATACTGTTCTTTATACCTGTGACCTATGGAGCCACAATTGAATACAAAATTGTGAATTGTAATATAACATATTACAGTTTTTTTGGAGGACAAATACACATCCATTTAGATTTTTAAGTTTGTAAAATTGTGTTGCGATATTGGAACTTATAGAATAGACTCAATTCGCAACTTAATAGTAATGATAATATTCTTAAGACATTTTCTATTCATTCTACTGGCTTATCCCATCAAATATCATGAAAATACCTTCCATTAACCGTTTCACTTGATTTCATTTCGCATTTAAATTTTCTGAATTCTTAATCCAGTTCAGAAGTCTTCTATTCAGACGATACCTTTGCATATTTCATCGTAAAATATAGCATCAACCTTTTCCTTATTTTCTCACTTTCTAAGCCGCATCTTGATGATAAATCTCACAGATACAAAATAGACTTATAAACAGTTTTTTTTTTTTTTTTCTACCAACACAAAATGAATCTGTAAAAATTCTAAGCCGCTTTGTGACAACCCAAAACCTTGGGATATTTTTATGTGGTGTCATTTTTTTTTTCCAATACACACGTTCCATCCAGACACAATGTCTTCACTTTCCTTTCAAAGAAAAAATATCTATAAAAAGAAATAACTCCCCGATACTATAACAATGGCAAAAGTGTAATAAAAAAAAAAAAAATCTTTTATTACTTTCAGGACCACCCGGTCCACCGGGGCCTCCAGGCAAACGAGGGAAACGGGGCAAAAAAGGAGACCCTGGAGAAATAGGACCAGCGGTAAGTAATCCGAACGGAAGCACCGCAATGTGCGACGAAGGGAATAAAAATGTAAATTTCGGTTCGATATGTTGTTCTAGGGACCCGCCGGTGCAAATGGTGATAAGGGTGATCCGGTAAGTGATTCCATTTTATGTGTGTGTAAGTTAAATGAGTTAATTAATGCCAATTTTTCTGCATGCACACACACAGGGACGGCCGGGCGACAAAGGGTCGAGGGGAGAAGTTGGCCATCCCGGCGTTGATGTATTCCAAACAGTGAAGGTAATTAGCGTTCTTGTTGTTTCAGGATACGAATATGTTTATTTCCCCCACGAATAAGGGTGAAGTGCACATCCTTTTTTTTTTCTCCGTAAAGAGCGTAATTGAAATCTACGTCTTTATTTTGATATACTCTTTCGCAGGGCTTGAAACGGTCAGTGACGACGTTACATGGTGGTACACTAGGTTACGCGGAAATTGTTGCGGTTAAGGTATTGCATAAAAATGTATACATATGTACCTACAGTGTGTTTCCTCCGGATGACATTGTTGATTTATTTTTAGTTGTAGCTTTGATTGATTATTGGTGTTGTTGTATTTTTTTTTATAGATGTTTTATTTTGTAGTTTTTACTAGATACTAGATGTTGATTTATTTTTTAACGACATAATTGGTTTTCTCTTGGTGTTTTTTTATTAGGGTAATTTATCTGGTTGTTCTAAAGTTAATACGATTTAACAGCAATTTAATTGGTGAGGAGATAGTATTTCTCAATATCAATAAAAGTCAGTCTTTAAGTTCTTTTTTATAGCCAATATAAGCTTTAGGACTTTATTTTTCAAATTTCAAATAAAGTGTATTTAATGTGCGGTCCAATAAGTCGTTGAATAGTTTTACCGAATTACTTGTGCATGAAATATGGATGACAGTTTTTATGACCTTAATTAAGAAGGCTTATAGTATGCATGAATTGACAGTGTGAACATTTTACGGACTGCAGTAAGACGTTCTGATTTCTTTTTTTGACCTTGAACTCTTCTAATTTTAAACACACCTTAGACTATAAAATACAAAGATGAGATGAAATTTTTTTCTAAATTTTAAACTTACTTTTGATTGAGTACTGCAATACCGTTGCAAACATGCACGACATTCGAAAAGAGTCTTTTGACATATGGAGCGTATCTGTATGATGAAGAACTTTGCACAGAAAGTTATATCGGATAAGTGCCAGGAGATCAGCACTAAGTGCCTTTCTTAGTCAAAAATACATCGGAATGCCGACACTTACATATGTAAACATGCTTCAATGAATTATCTTGAAATTTCTGATATATCGCATACTGGTTGACGTGCGATAAATAAGAGTGAAGCATCTACGGATGTAGGGAAAGCGATCCACGCGAATGACGCATTTCGATTCTCGCTCGGTTGAGAATATTGAATGAATGCAGCTGCTGCTTGAGTTGCATCATATTCCAATAATGACAAAATTGGGATTCCTTTTTTCTAAAAAGAAAAAGGAAGTTGATTAACCCAGTGACAGAAAGAGAGGAAAGGGTATAGAAGACAATTAAAGATTAGAGAGGAAAGAATAGAATTTTGTCACTAGGTGCTATTCCTGCGTACTGGCGAATAATATCAGTCGCTCCTAACCTGGATCAGGCACTCTCGAGGGGTTGATGCTCATTTGAAAGCGTCATCTGCTCGCCTAGTCGATATCGGACCTAGGTATATGTGATTTTTCTTAGGAAATCACAGAGCCAAAACTAAATAAATACTTATTCACAATTAACCTTTATATCTAAAGGCCGTTCCACCATCCGCAACCCGTGGACCCGTCCGGTATCCTAAAATTCGAATTTCACAGAATTTCCTATATTCTGCGACCTGGACGACTTGGTGGGGTGATTTTCAACCCAACGTCTTAAAACTTTTTCAAAAACGGCTTGTGCCAGGAAAACTTTTATATTTTTCTCGTAGCCTTCTCATGACTTTAAAAATGTTCGCATGGTGTGGGGAGGAGGAGATGTCATCGCATTTGCCTTGATTTTTAATGTTTATTGCCCAAAAAACTTTATCCAACTTTTTACATATTTGAATTCCTTTGAACACTGGCTTTCATTTGGTATGTCTCATGTTGGAGTGGAACATTTTTTATTTTTCTTAAGCCGAAAAGAAATATTTCTTCAAATTTTTCCTTCTAATTAATTTCGGAAGCAAAATTTCAGCTCTCAAGGTGTAAAAGTCCAAAAGTTACAAACGCGTGACATACTGACGGACAGACAGACAGACATGAATCCATTAGTGTTGCGATTTATGTCATTCTGTTATGGGACACTGAAAAGTTTGAAAGTTTTTTTTATTTAAAAGCTCAATTTTTACATGTAAGGCATACGTATGTGCAATAATTCACTTTCAATTAAACTTGCTTTTCAGCCGAATTTTACTTTGGATACATGTATGGAGACGTAGTTCTCAGTTGGAAAACCATGTTTGTAAACAAAAGCGCTTAAATTGATAGAAATTAAATTTTACTACAACTTGAAGAGGGCTGTGACGTAGAACGACAACTCCCAAATAGTGTCACATTCCCCAAAAACTCAAAATAGAAAATGTCACAACACCCAAATGCATCGCTCAAAAATATCGGGGGTACTCATGAAGCGAGCAGTTATTTTCCACAGCGATCAGATTTTCATAATTGCGCCAACAATAATTTCAACAGGTCATTTCTGATTTGGGCGTTATAACTTTGGTTGTTAATGCCCTAAACCGGGGGTTGTATCCTTGCTAATCTTTGTAGCTGCTTTTCTTACTATTTTTGACAACTCAAACCCAAGTCTACAGAAAATCGTACTTCAATGCATTGATGGACTTGGACCAATCATTTCGTCGAATAAAATACTGCGAATACAGAAACTTTCGAATGACCTAAAAAGCTGAAATTTTGCACACTTATACCCGATCCAAGGGTATGTATGGAGTTGCGTTTTCATTTTCGAAATACAGTGTGTTGCAAGGTATCCACAATATTTAATTTTCTAAGAAATTGTCTACTTAATTGTGTCTGTGTGAAGCCTACATAAGCCCTTGGATGACCAAGAAAACTGAAAATGTTGAAATATGGGGCACCCACAGAGTGCTAAAGTTTTTTAATGTGATGGTTTGAAGCTTAGATGTTGCTTGGATCAATTTGCTCCAAGGGTGGTGTCCGAACTAATCGTGGAGATTTGTTACATTTTCTTATTTGTATAATTTTCTTTACGCCGAGTGCAATAACATTCTTTACTTCGTTGCCAGAAGTTGTTTCATGGTTTCATGAACCAACAATATGTTAAAGTGAATCCATGGTATTATCATGTTAATATCCCAGCTCTTATTTCGTCCTCTGGAGCTCAGTATAATTAATTCATTGGAGTTAGACTATGAGTGACTCCATATTGTCATTAGACTTCAGCGGGAGCAAAAAACAAAAGCAATATACGAATGATGTATACTCGTACGTACTCTAACCCACATTGAAATAGGCGTGTATGCACTCGTATTTGTCTCTAAAAACTAAGATGTGCTTCATCGTTGCGTATAGCCTACAGTGCCGAGGAACTTATGTCATTGAACGATTGCAAACACATATAAATGGTTTATAAAATCAGCATAAATAAAAAGAAACATGCATAGTTACCACCATTGCAGCAACATTCACTTCGAACTTATCACCAGATTCATCGGTGGTGTTGAGTTGAAAAATGCAGAATAATGGGGATGAACCAACTAATTTCTGTAACCACACTCCGGTCCTCAGCTCCAGAAGTATAATACTGAAACCAATATCTTGCAAATGCAAGAAGGGATGCCAAGGAGCAGATGAATATAGAAAGGCTGGGTTAAAGTGCCTCACTATTTGCACAAATTGCAATGGTGTCTCTAATGATATTCAAGATCGACTGCAAAACAGCGAGGATATCACCCTCAAGCCACCGTATAACTAAATCGACAGACAAACTGATTTCATGGACGAATTGATTTCCATATGAAGTTTTAAAAGAGGTTCACCAAGGACATTGAAGCAAAGGAGAATTTAGTAAATTACGTTATTATTTCATAGGAATTCGACCAAAGAGGAGTACGAGTATCTATCGCAAAAAAAAGGGTCATATACTCTGTGTCATGGTAGTGTGGAATTGAGTATATCTTCAGGGAATTCTGTCTGTTTGTATATCCGTCTGTCGTGTAAGGAAGCGTGAAGCGTTACACTCCAGTCTTCTTTTGTGCCACCGGAATTAATTTCCAAATTCCCACAGTCACGGAAATAGACACAACAACTTGATCAGTAGTCGCGGAACAAAAGTAACTCAACCTAGAACAGGTGAAATCTATATATCTCTTTACGACAAGATTGTTTTGAGAAAAACAGACCTCCCGAAGGACCGTAATTAAAAAATTTAAAAGGCGAACAAATTCCACACACTGCAATGAAGACCTGCTTAATTTTTCCTTATGGAATTTGTTCGGTCTCTAGTGTGGACTTTTTAGTCAGCCATTATGGGTACTCGTCCTATACTAGGAGTCCGAAACTGCTAAGAATTTTACGAGGGAATAAATTAACACTGGCTTGGTATTTCAACGTCCAAAATGGGATGGCACTACCTACTTACTCTTTCGGATTTTCTTTCATGAAACTAAAAAAAGATATTTAACATCTTTGTAGAATATCCAGCTAAAGCAAATTTAAAAAACACACTTTCCTTTTTTTATTCTACCAGTTGGAAATATTGCCTGTCCACCAAACTCGTGTAATTAAATTTTCAACCGACCAACCCTCACGTATTTCATTCATTCTTCCACAATTTAAGCAAATTAATCATCCTTCAATAAACCAATTTACAGTTGAACAAGCATCTTAAGTCAGAACGTATAACATTTGATACTTTCAATTAAAATTACATCTTCCACAGTTATTTGCAGAGTCCTTTTTGGTCTCAGTCTCTCATCTGCATACCTCTTGGTTGGCCCCAAAAAAAAAAACAACAATACACTACCTTCTGGATGCTTGTCCTTTTATCGTTTATTAAACTGTTACAACAGAGAATTTGTAGGGATACTCTACAAAGGATCTACTAGAGTGTGTGTGCTGGTTTTCATATACTATGAAATCCCTTTACTGGAATTATAAATCCCTTTCATCGTTCATCACTCCCGAGAATCATTCACACAAGGAGTGAAGAAGAATTCCTATAGCCTCAGGATGCCAGCCACATAGCTGCTGTTTGTAATCGTCGTACGCATACCCAAGATATTCATCGAATAGAGCAAAATTAATCATTTAAAGAGGCTTCTCCTGTTTCATTATCCTTTTCTTTAATACGACACGGCCTACATCTTCAAATTGATACTGACTACGGCAACAGGATCTCGGGGAGGGTTACTCTCATTTGTGGGAAGAAAACTTTTTAAATGTGTGCTATAGTAATCAGAGATTGTGAAATAGGACGACACATTAACGTAACTATATGTATCTTATCTTTCATTATTATTTATACGTAAGTATATTCTGGGAAACTATGTATGTGTAATCACAACATTACCTATATACTCGTATGGTATCACATTTAGTTTTGGAATGTCTTCGTAATGTTCGTTGAATAAAGTAGGAGAATTTATGCAAAGTATTTCGCAGTAGAGAGTGTAAGGAAGGAATGCGGCCTATAAAACGCCTTCGAGGGCTGGAAACTGTTGACAAGTCTAGATAAAGTTTTCCTTTTTATGAAATATATATACTTGTCGTACATTTACTTGTTAGAGTACAAATCATCAGTTCGGTAGTTGAAATTCAGTTCTTAAGACAAGCAGCTCACTCCCACGATTTTTTAAAAGGGGTAAGACTTTTTGATATCAAATAAAAATACACTCCGCTTCACTTGATTGAGGACACTTAAAAATCGGCAAAGTTTTGAACCTGAAAGACTTTTACTGCTTGAGTTTGTTCTTAATGTTTGGTAAATAACATTGTCTATCGATAAAATTTAAAATTTAGTAAACAGAGAAGGAAAATGACTTTATTTTTGTTCCTGTTTTTTTTTTCAAAAATTCGTTGATTTTGACAGCTTCAGTTGATGAGAAAAACTAAAGTCAAATTGGATTTTATTTTATTTGTTTATTAATCAACCATATACGAGTATGTACGTGTTTATAGATTTTGCTTTTGTCAAACTAGTACAAACAAATGAACTAAAAATAGAAATAATTAAAAATATTAAATTCTGGAATATTAAAAGGAACTTGCAAGTGAAAGAAAAATTTCTGTAAACTGTGTAATCACAGAAGAAAAAGTATAAAACGTGTTATTAACTTCGAGATTGGGATTTGACATCCCCGCCATATGGCATCTGTCAAATCCACCTGTCATCCATAGTGACAGGTAGTTAGTTCTTGCCTTGTCATTTTACAATATGGATCGTTTAACCGTTGCTTATCGCATTAAAAGTGTTGCATCTTACCACAAAAATAACAGCTCTGTAATATCTGTGTATGGCGATTTAAGGACAGATTATTCGATCAACTTAGAACATAGCCGCTGTGACCGCCTCAGTAGCTGAAAACTCAGAATCGTTAATTACACGCCACGTTCAGCAATTGGGCATTTCCTACAGCTCTATTTGGCGGATTTTGCGCTTTCATTTGCACCTCCATCCCTAATAAGGTCCAGCTTATACAACAACGAAAAACTTCTGACCATAGAATGTGCAGAACATACGCCGATTGGGTGCTGGAAATCAACAAGTTGACGCCGATTTTCCGAACAAAATCTTCTTCAACGATGAAACCCATTTCTCACTCGGCGGCTACGTAAACAAACAGAATTGCAGAATTTGGGGTTTTGAGAATCCAAATGTGACCGTTGAGAGGCCATAGCATCTACCACGGGTGACAGTTTGGTGTGCGCTGTAGACTGGTGGCGTGATCGGGCCGTATTTTTCTTACAACGACGAAGGCGCCACTCTTACTGGGAATTCTCTGTGCTATGGTCAAATGACAACCAACTTTTTTTGGCCTGGGATTGAAGACATTGATGTGAGCAACATGTGGTTTCAAGAGTAAACAGTCGTTTAATTCCGAGATTTAGCGATATCAATTGGCAACCAAGATCGTGTGATCTGACTCCGTTGGATTTCTTTTTGTGGGGCTACGCTGTAGATCGTGTCTATGCAGATAATCCCCAAACTTTGGAGAACCAAACCAACATCCGTGAAGTTATGACCGCAATGCAGCCAGAAAAGTGCCGAAAAGTCATCGATTCATTACCTCACAAGAATCGAAGTTTGCAAAACTCATGTGGTGGCATAATGGCATAATCCGAAGTTTAGAATGTTAGAATGAAAATTTTGCCTCAAATTGTGAACCCACAGACCCCAGATATGAAGTTTGAAATAAATCCGTCCAGGCGTTTATGCTATAGTCAGTGATACAGGCGGAAAGAAATTAGAGGAAAATTTCTTGTAAAATTTTCTGTCGAAGTCAAGTTGGACGCAGCTTCCATTAGTTGTTTATCACGATGTGGTCTTTCATTGTGAATTCATTGGTCAATGTGAATAGCTGTGATGAATGGTATAGAACCTCAATATCGTTCCTAAAAGTGAACTAAAATCCTAACGTTTCAAGGTTTTACCTTTGCCTTAGCTTGATATTTTTCAACGAGATGATTTATTGTGGAGGACATTGTTTTCCGATTTGAAACTTTCTTAACTGTTGCACTTAGAAAACCAAAAAGTTATTGACTAAGTGAATTAACTGGTTTCTATTGGTCGCACTACGAGTACATGCCCCTCGGAGACATTTTTCGATGACATTTCTTAAAGACATTTTTCAAAGATGATATCTTTTTCGAGGGCAGCTTTATTTTATCATATATTAATAGAAAAAAACATCTTACGGAAACTATCGAAAACTAATCGACACTCTATCTGGAAGGTGTCTCTTGAAGATATCACTCGGAGACAAAAGACAATTGATATCGAGCGTATCTATTGAATATCTATAGGAAATATCTACGAAGTCAACGGTAACTTATAAATGAAATGAAAAAAAAAATTAAACTCTCTTTCAAGTTCTTCCAGTTTCCTTGGTTGACTGCATCAATAATTCGAATGTTTCAAATACCAAGTCCTCCCCTTTTAGTCAGATTTCTCACTTCTCGAACAAGCAATCAACTCAATTCTACAACAATCATTATACAGTGTTAAAAGTACTTCTCAGAGAATTCCACTTTTCTCGTTCACCCTAGAAACCGTATTGATTACAAATTCGAACTTAATGGCTTCGAAAATATTCAAACAGATAATAGGGGTGCTGCACACCAGTCATCAGAAACATTTCCCTAGACGTCAAAGATGGCACTTGAGTTGTCATTACAAATAACCCCATCTTAATTTTTAATGAGTTTATGGACTGAGGTCAATCAGAAATGTAGAACGAGGAGGGTTTGGGTGTAGGTTTCCTTATCGGAAATGTTAAATTTTAGTGCGATAAGTACACACTTTTACGGTCATTGTTGTTTTAATTGCTTACGTGATTAAGTATTTCTATACTTGGAAGTAATTGGATACACGTAATTCGAATGTGCGAAGAGCCCAGATACACGTTTGTCAGAAATTACAAAAAGGTTAAATGTCATAGTTAATGTGATTAGGAATTCTCTGGTTTTTGCTATCTCTCCATTGAAGTGGTTGCGTGGGTCGTTTATTTTGTCGAGACTGACAGCCATATTAAGACTAAGTGGGATATTTCACAGAGCAACAGTTACGTAGGTGAACCGTGAACAATGAAAACTAATGACAGGTATTTTGGGGTACGGAAAAGGACCCAGCTTGTGTTTGGAGGTTGGGTACTATTAAGATCATTCGTTTCCAAATATAGTACAAAAGTTCCGCAAAATAAAAATAAGAATAAATAAGTGGACATAAATAATTGACTGTGGGTAGGTTCCACGGAAAAGATTTTTTTTAGGACGGGTGGTACAGGGAAAGGTAGCGAATTATATTAAGTGTTTCATTAAAAATGACTGAAAGGTCGTTGGTTACAGTAAGCGATAGGGGTGGGGAAGTTTATTTCAGGATACTTGTTTTTATCCTAACGGAATCTGAAAACTACGCAGATAGAATGAATGATGACGCTAATGTCAAATTACTTAGGGGTAACTTCACGAGGCTTTAAAAGCTGTCAAAAGACTTCACGAGGCTTTAAAAGCTATCAAAAGGCTGGCCCAACTTAACAATGTTCAGGTAGTTAAGAGGTTACACTCTTCATTAAAGAGCTACTCCGAAGACCTTTGAACTAGAGCGAGACTCTCAAAAAGCATGTGACGAACAAGTTCTATACCCACACCCATCTTGCATACGTAATTACGAAAAGCCAGGGGAGGAGTTACTGCGTCCGTGGTGTACTATATTATTGGTAGGCCTATCACTAACATAATGCCAAAATACACACTTAAACGTGACGAGTTATCCGTTCACTGGTGAAACGATTTGACCCCAGGTTTTATTTAGTAATGATTTGCACGTTTGTCCAGCTATTTCCCCGGGAAAATCTAGTAACGAGCCTTATGTCAAAAATAAATGACTATTATTTCGAAGAGGCTGGGTCTATTACCAGTCATATATATAGTTTTTGGCTATTTTCTAGAAAACTATACACTTTATAAAAGCTAGATTTGTTTAGCACACAATTATCTGCAACTTTTGTCATAAACTTGTTTTGATTTCTCGCGCCCTGGAGGTACGAAATTGCACAGAAGCTTTATCTCCTTTACGTGTTTCTTTACCGAATTCTCCGGAAGCAACCGCTTGACCCCTAGAAAGCTAACATATTTCGCATTTACAAGACAGACCATGGTGCAGAATGTAACATAGCCAATTATGTGATTTTTGCAACACAGGGTGCTTCAGGGAATGTTTTTCAAAATCCTTAAAAATGTTTCCTTAGCGTGCGTTTGCATATTTCCACTCCTTACAGCACACCGAAAGACACAACTTTGTACGCTTATCATGCGGACTATGGGGTTTATCCCAACGGAGACGGATTTTTGATTTTCAAAATACAGGGTATTACAAAGAGCACTTTAAAAATCGGTTTAATATGACTTGCTGATGTATGTGCCTTTTCACACTTTCAAGGCCGCTCGGATGACTTAGATAGATGAAACTTTGCACACTTATAGCATAGACTATGCTAATGAATACAACGAGGATAGATTTTCGAAATTCAGACTCTTGAAAATAGCATTTTTGTGCCTCTAATAAATCTATTTCCAAGCCTTTCAGGATCACCTAAAAAGTTTAAACTTCATGCACGTACAGCATGATTCACATCGGGGAATCCAAGCAGTTCCAGTGTTTAATTTTCAAAATACAGGGTGATGCAAAAACTATTTTTAAATGCAATTTCCCAATTCTTATCCTCGGACACCTCTGATTACCTAGAAAGGCGAAACAATTCACATTTACAGCATTTACTATATTTTCTACTAATAAAGAGAATATAATATTCAAAACTTTATCTTCTTCAACTTCCTAAGTGGTCAATTTTTGTGTCACAGCAAGCATTGTAGATAATTCTATGCTAAATAACTCTTTTCTGTAAAGTGAATATTTTTCGCGAAAATAATCAAAAAACATATTTTGACCGCCATTTTTTAAAATGGCGGCTTTTTGTAATTTTCTAAATCACCTGGGACTATGTTTTTTATCTTAGTGATGGAGAAAGAGGAAGGGTATAGAGAAGAATAAAGAGTAAAGAGGAAGGGTAGATCTTTCCAGATCTCTTATTTTCGGGGAAAGTATAAAATTTCAGTAACAAGGCTAGGGAGGACATGTATATATAAAAACTAGATATACGGTGCTGACCGTATGTCTAGTCTGTTCTCTTACGAAATCGAAACATCTTGATTCGATTGAAAGACTCTTTGCCATTCTTCCCGTATTTAAACCTCCAGGAATCAATGGCTTTAGATGAAGTTTGCAAGTTCGATGCTTAACGCGGGCTAGGGATTGAACGCTAGGCAGTGATGTAGAGCAGATTTTGAAAGAAAAATCATTCTTTGAATAATGGAGGATAGTAGATTAGTTGAGATTGTGTAGGCTGGAAGGCTTCTAACCAGCTCAGGCAGTGCTTAGTGCCTAGGCTTAGTTTTTTTACTTGTATAATGTTTTATATTGACTTGCTGACACCATAGAAAAGTCCAGGGTCAAGGAGGGGAACTGGCGCGCCCAACTTGACCAGCGATTCACCTGTTTCGTTTTCATTGTAGCTTGCTTTCATTTTCATGTGCACATACTTGGAGAGGTGGAATGCCTGTTTAAGGTCCAAGATGACATTAAAACAGTTGACAGCAGCCTATCATATAAATTGCAGCAGTGCGCTCGATGCGTTCGGGGATAACATGCAACAGCACAACAGAGTCTTCAAATCTAGGCTCATCTGTCTAAGATTATAAAGAAAGCCGCACTTTCTTTGGAGAGCAAGTGATGGCAAACGGAATAAAGCTCATCACTAGTGATTGGAAGCAACTTGACTTCAATGGAGGACTTGCCTTAGATTAAGATCAGTAACCAGCTGGATACATATGTAAAATAGTCGCTGACTATTATTTAGTCATCCTATTCAGGATGATAGGATTATTTAGTCATCCTATTCAGGATCTGAAATGATCTGAAATGATCCTTGTAGATAAATTTTTTTGAATAATCATCACACTGTCAAAGCATGCACTCCGTAAGTCAATGGAGAATGTATGTACTCGTATCTGCGAAATTTTACGACAGGATAGATTAAAATTTAAGTTAAACAGATACTTTAAAAATAGTTTTCAATTTAAAAGGTGTAGAACAGGTGTACAAAATGCTCTTCTAAATATTTGCGAGAAGCTTAGCATTGTATCAAAACCGCAACGAATGTGTAGGGAACCCCACACAAACATTGCAGAACCAAATTAACAAATAAACGCTGCACAATATTGCCACCATGCTTAGAGTATAAAAATCCGCACCCTTTTTCGTTTTTCAATTTTTTCAATTTTGTTTAAATATTTTATTTTGATTTTTGTTTTCTGATTTGTTTTGTGTTCTTTTTTTTTCTGTTTGGTTTTTAAAAGGGATTACAAGAAGCGGGCGTTAACGTATCCGCCTCGACAGTAATTCAATTAAAGGTGAGTTGTGACCTCCGGAGCCAACAAATAAAATCTACCTAACCAAATCTCTTACTAACAATTCCAAGAGCTGCTTCATTGGAATCCAAGATGTGTCGCCTGTGTCAAATGGCCAAATCTCACATCCGACGACATCCTCTCTGCATGCAATAAAACTCTTCTCACGTACTAACACCTAAATCGCATGCCACTGTCCTTGTAGATTTCTCAATCCAATTTTCTTTTTACAACGCATGTAATGTACGAGTATATATCTGCATCCGTGAGTGCACTGTAACAGTACGGATTAACATAAAATTTTCCAATCATCATATAGGGTGAACCTGGCGAACCAGGCCCACCTGGACCACCAGGACCACCAGGGGGTATGGGTGCACCAGGACACGATGGCGAACAAGGTCCTCCAGGTGAAACGGGACCGCTAGGACCACCAGGTCCTCGCGGTGAACCAGGCGCAATAGGACCGCCCGGTGCGACGGGACCACCTGGATTAAGGGTAAGTGCTTACGTGCGTGTTTGTTGTGACACCCATTAATTTTACTCCAAATTGAGTTGTTCATTTGTCAATCGATTGTTTGTTTGTTTTCTTGTAAACAGGGCGACAAAGGCGATAGAGGAGATCGAGGCTTAACCACAACCATAAAGGGCGACGAATTTCCCACTGGCATTATCGAGGGACCACCAGGTCCACCTGGACCGGCAGGTAAAATATTATTTCTTTGCCTTTTGTTTTTCTCTCTTCGTCTTTTTCGGTTGCAAGTCATTTCTATCGAAAAAAAAAGTGAGATAGACAGCAGAGACATAAATCCTTAACCGTAATGGGATATTAATCACGAGATCGAATTGATTAATTTTTGAGGCAAGTAGGTACACACCCGGGACATGAAACGAAAAAGTTGATTGATCAACCTTTTTTTTTTAAAAAAAAAAAAAGTTTGCCCTCATCACATCCCCTGCTCTTTGTGTAACCGGAAAAATAATAAAAAAGAGGGAAATCGAAAATAGCTGGAAAATCCTTGGATTTCTTCTTCTTCTTCACATGAAAACAAATATTAAATGATATCATACCAACCATCAACCCCATCACCAGCAGCTCAGTAGAAGAAAGAAGCAATCGGAGCCGGGAGTACTTCAGCGCCAGCCCAGCATCCTCCAAAAAGCTCTTTGACTCCCTCTTTTTTTTTCTGGAATTGTTCCATCGAGTGTGCGAGTGCGGTTGACAGAGAACGTGTACACGAGAGGATGTTTTGTTTGCTCGCCGGCCATCCTACCAACCACACACGGAACGAAGAATGTGATGGAGGCGCTGGATGGAGAGCTGAAGCTGGATGCTAGAGCTATGGATTTCGCAAAACGCAACCGTGTGTGTGTGTTTGCATTTACCACCCCGCAAATGAGGCGTGACGGATATTTGTTAAGTGAAATTTTGTTCTGGCAGGGAAAGAGTAGGTACTAAAATTCCCTGCGCCATCGTGCGTCGTCGTCTCATATGTGTACACTCTACCAAGTGTTTTGTAGACTGGGATTCTAGATACTTTTTTTTTTTTGTTTTGCTCTGTTTGAAATATTTCACTTGTGGAATGTATTTTTTTCTATATTTAAGTTATGAGACACCTTTTGCGGTATAACGGAGGACGGACGGTAGGTAGCACCCATTGGCTGTATTAAGGAGTGGTAGGTAATCTTCTAGGAAACAATATCATTGCGGATACTTTGTTATGGTTTCAATTTGCTCAAAGAATGAACAGATTCTCTGGCAGAAGAAAAAATAAGAAGTCACGGTATTAGGAAAATCTATTTGCAACCACGCAATAATAGTTAGGGAGTAAGAAATACATAAATTCTAGTCTGTTGTGTGTGTACAAGGAGTTTATATGGAATATGGTCACGCTATTGTCGGAATCTAACTTTTTCTTGACCCAAATTGTTAGCTTCAAAAACTGTCATCATAGTTGTGAAACTATTCCGCTCTACAGCTTTGCATTAAGCAAACTTATCAGGATGAACTTGACTTCCGGCTGTGAATTGAATTCAAAATATTTGCAAACTTGGAGGAGAAGTCCTTTATTTTGAATTTGAGAACTTAGTTGTCCTGGAAGTAAAATTCCTATTGATTCGACATTTTGTTGCAAATTGATTCAGCAAATAAAACTTTTGTGAAAGTGGGCAGCGAGAGGAGGTTTATTCCGATTAATATCTGTAACACACATGATTCCATTTATCTCGTAATAACAAACAGGCGTTATCGTAATCTACAATGTCGTTGGAATGATGGAATCCTAAACCCTTCCTTCAATCGGTAATTTGTGTAATCTGAAACGCCTCAAACTCATCGATCTCGGTGATATTTCTCTCAGGTCGCAAGATTTCGCAATAGTTTTAGTTTTCTCAACCAACAAACCTCTTGTTGGGCGCCACCTGAGGTAAGGTCTTTCTTCACCGCTATATCCTTCCGAGTTGGAAGCAGCGATGTCACTTTACGTTAGGTTAGGTAAATGGGTGCCCTTGTTCATTGTGTGCAATTTATTGAAAACCCTGGAAAGCTAAAACTGTTAAGTCAACAGCTGATATTTTGTAAGTACCAAGAGCTGTAGTTCTTTTGTAGGCGTATGCTGGATAGTCACACAGTAGATGGTGAATAGACTGTATTTCTTCTTCGCCCAGTAGTCATTGTATGGAAGACCCAGCCTTACTGCATTGTTACCTATCGGGCGGTGTACAGACTGTTCGAATTGCATTTCGACTAAGCTTTACTAGACTAATAGATCTCTTCTTATCGATGGCTGGCCATAACGATCTAGCTGTAGCACATGTGTCTAATTGATACCTATTTCCCTGAATAGTGTGCTAAGCGGTATGCTAGCCGCGATCGGAGCCTGTGAAAAACTTACGTCGGCCCCGTTTCTGGATAGTACATCGGCCTTTCGTTACGAGAAACACCCATTAACACGGCACCCAGCATAGCGTCCCCGTGTTGATTGCTCATATGTCATTCAATTTTAATTTACAAAGATTTACGAGCTTTGATCTTATCGAAATCAATTGCAACGCCTTAATGGTTGCTTGACTACCAATGTATGTAGATATTAATTTTTTTTTTTTTAAATATTCCCCTCAATCATTCCCATAGCTTGAAAAACACTGCAGCCATCTTTAAGTCTAAAAGAAACTCACAGTACGCTCCGGTGCCAACATCCATTTTGGATCCATCGGTATATATATATAGCCAGCTCGCTTTCGGTACAAACCCTCCTCCCTCAGCCCATTATTAGCGTTCTGAGAGTAGGATGATGTAGTCCCTTTCCGTCTCGATTCTCGAAACATTCCATCAAGACCGGCTTCCCTGAGTCTTAATGCAGTTTTAGCTGCCGAGCCTTCGCAATATATGTCTAAGGGAGGATGGCTCAGTATCGTTTGAAGTCTAAACGAGAAATACTCAGTATCGTGTCCGACCTACCGTTGGTGTTGATCTCAACGATCCCGTCACCATTAAGCAGTCTGCCCGTTGAATCTTTGTGATATTCGTGAGATGACATTTCTTCGCAAGTACTTTCAACCAGATAATCGACGGGATGTCGCTTTACTTCAATTGAAGCCTTTTAGAAGTCTACTTCGTACTTCACTTATTTCAGAATTGCACTAAATATACTTCAGTTTGGTAAATTATGTATCGATAGCTGAAAGCAACATAGGGGTCTCTTCAATGACGTGCCAGCGAAGCTTGATTTTTTTAAAAAGGGTTTAATGTTTTGATAGACCGCATGTACCATCATCAATCAGATATGAGTAGACGAAAACATGCCTGATGACTGGAATGTCATCTCTATACCAAGTCATTCTCTGTTAAATGTTCCTTACAGGATCCTATCCGCCGTTTGTATGAACGATAGTCTTTTCGAGCCAGACTGGTTCATATCTCAACAGATGACAGTTCAGATTATAATATATCCTGGAAAAGACCAACGAATTTTAAGTCGAACCCCACCATCCACAGACCGGGACAAAGCATCACTATTGAGAGCTCAAATTTCGAAAACCGCTGCTTCTTCCGTTTGGGTTCAAAACTCATAGTTCGGAGAACAAAATCAATGCTTTACAAATCGATGTTCTATTGCACGGTGTCGAGTGTTGGTCTGCAATCAAAGAAATTGAGCTGATCAGAAAAATCCTTCATCCGATATTTGGTCCTGCATGTGAAAAGATTGAATGAAGAGATCAGCCTCGAACTCCATTTGCTGTAGCAAGATGTACATGTAGTCGATAAATCCAAGGCCGAATGACTACACTGGCTCGGTCACATCGCTTAAATGGCCAACAAAGCTCCAATCAAGAATATCTTTGAAACCCCACCCCAACTCAAATACAATATTCCTCGATATCTCCGAAAGCGCTTATGATTAAGAATCTATATATGTAATTCATTTCCAAAAGTTAGATTTAGATTTTCACCCTGCGTTCACCGCGTAGAGGCAAGAGTAGGTCTTGGTAGGTAATGAACATTGTATCTGCGCCTGAGTTCTCATATGTAGATTACTTCTGTGACCTTTGAACCATGGGTGTACTATTTGAAAGTAGCAACATGTACGTCGACTTGGAGATTCAAATCTAGTTTTCATTCAAACACCTCGACAGAAGTAAAAACTCTCGCGGTTGTTTGAAAACGCTCCCTTGGAAATTTATGTAAACCAGATCGAATTACATTGACTTTTTTAATCAGCTCAAAATCTTACCATTTGAGGAATTGTGGATGCAAAATCGTACTATCTTTTCCAGGGGAAAGAAATCGTATGAAATACGATATATCATAGCATGTGCTGTATATGAAACTTTGAACTCGTGAGGGTGCACATTCATTATAAAGAGATGTCACTTCTTGAGATAGCTCTTAAAAAGAAACTAAATACGAATGACTTTGCCAAAGCAGCCCTGACGAGATTTGTGCTTTTAAAGTAGATTATTAGTTTGGTGTGAGAACTTATAAACATCATCCGTATCTGGATTTGCTTTTAGCATAAACTTCACTTACAATGTACGCATGTACATAAGTTGATAATGAAACAGGATATGTAATCCACGAAAATAGTCCTCATTCGTAGTTTTCCTAGAATTTCCATTGTATCTTTAACTGAGGTAAGTACGAGTAAGAGATGTGATATTTGACGAAACAATTGTACTGCTTACAATATAAAGGGTGTCCCAAAATGCGCGCAAGAAGTTATTTTGATAGAAAAGACAGGTTTTTACATAAAAATTTTAAATGTCCTAAATATACAGTATATTGTTGTGTATGGAATAGCTTACCGGGTAAATGGCCTCCCCGGGTGGCACATTGGCACCCTTTCGTCAAAATTTTCCATGACCGTTTTGCATAAATATGGCTGAATTTCGTTGATGCAGCGCTCAATTTGCTCCTTCAAGGCGTGGGTGGTCGTGGACTTATTGGCATAAACCTTCGACTTCAAAAAACCCTAAAGAAAAAAATCCAACCGCGTTAAATCGCGTTATCTGAGCGGCCAATTCTGATAACCGAAAAGGGAAATTACACGACCAGGAAATGACTCATGCAGTGAATTGAATTGTTTCTCGGGCTGTATGGCATGTGGCACCGTCTTGTTGAAAGCACATGTCGTCCACATCCCTATCTTCCAATTTAGGTACAAACAGCTGGGTTATCTTGTCGCAATAGCGAGCACCTTTACCAGCCGCATTTTCAAAGAATGGTCCTATTATGCCTCCAGCAGAAAATCCGCACCAAGCAGTGGACACGTTGTGGATGCATTTGTTTTTTATCAACTCGTGGATTTTCTGAACCCCAAATTCAACAATTTTGACGATTAACAAAGCCATCAAGATGAAAATGAGCCGCATTAGCTGAAGATGATTTTGTTTGGAAAACCATCCACTTGTTGTTGTTCCATAATCCATTCAACGAACTCTCCTCGCTGTGCGTAGTCAGTAGGCTTCAGTTCTTTAGTCAATTGCGCTTTGTGCATATGCATGAAGATGCAAATATTTCGTGAGAATAGGCTGTAGAGGTTCTCGAAATGTCCAATTCTTGACCCAAGTGACGAATTGATGTTCCTGGACTCTCAGCAACACTCTCACGAACTGCTTCGATGTTCTGTGTTGAAGGACGGCCAGAGTGTCTAAGATCACTAATTGATTCAGTCTCCCTGAATTTTTAAATTAATATCTTCAGAGTTGATTAAGTTAAATCACTATTTCAACGAAAATTGCGAACTGTAGCTGCCAAACCTTCATTATTTTTAAAATATTGCTCAACAATGAAAACGCGTTGTTCTTTCGTGTGGCACTCCATTTTTAATAACCCTGAACTGTCAGCTTTCACGCTATCGTTGTTTTTTTTATTTTTTCGTTGGCAACACTTTACCACACAAATGGTGCAAAATTTAAATCTTGCTTGAATTTTGGGACACCCTTTACAACCCCAATTAAACCGAAAATCGCTTGAATTTAATTTTATGAAACTCCTTCGATTAAATAATTGTGGTGCGCTCATGGTAAAGGTAAAGATATATTCATTAGAACAAGTCATAGCGACCTCCTTTCCCAAATCGAAAGGGATTAATTCCTATCTGTTTTCCTTTAAATTATAAGCCTAACCTTTGCACATTCATATCCGTAGTCCCAAAACCCAAATGCCTTTGAAGAGTACAAAGCACTTTCTTGTCTTAAACTTGAACCGCTTAATGAATTTCACTTGCAACCCATCAAACGTAACCATAGCAGTTAAATTTCTTTTCACAAAATGGTAAATCTGTCGCGCTGCTATCCTTGCTTCTGAATAGCAAAATGCTTTAGATTTAGATAATAGAAGTCTCACTTAAAACGGTGCCTCTCTCAAGGGGATGAGTAGCAGGTATGCCCATTGTACTCGTCGCTCATTACCCTCCTTCAACCAAACAATAACACCTTTTCAACCAAAATACTACACAACAATCTCTGTGGGAAGCTAATTATGCAACAACTTTCAAAGCCCATATGGTTATGTTGCTTTGACAGTCATAAACTTCACCTCCTAACAAGATCTAACCCCTAAAAGGTAGTCGCTCCCTAGAACATATCACAATCAACACCAACAGCCACAGTTCCGAAATCAGTGTTCCTTGACGAGCATAATGGTTACCATTGACGCTACGTATAAAAGAATTATAATTAATAACAAAATAAGACGAGGTAGTAGGCAGGGTTGGTTTCTTATACACAGCAAGAACATTTGTGCAGCTATGGCCGTACCCCAATTACGGCTACAGAGAGTCCTCTTCAATTGCGCAATATTAACTGGAAGCCCGTATGGGAGTAGTGGTATTACACACGAAAGGGTGCCATCCATAAGGGCTTTCTCTTCTCCTATGTGACATTAATTTATGTGCATACGAGGATAATTGTATTATGAATATTATGTACCCTTGCATATCCCCATACATATAGAGGAATATTAATTGCAAGAAATATACACATAAGTGTTACCAACAATTACAGTGTATTGTTTAATTTTTGGTGGCTTTTTTTTCTCTGTTCATTTACAGGTCCCCAGGGTATTCCGGGTGAAAGAGGCGAAATTGGTCCACCAGGACCGGCTGGGCCACCAGGCGAAAAAGGACCCCGTGGTAAACGTGGTAAACGAGTAAGATCATTTAGAAAAATTTCCTTCTAAATTTTTGACTGTTTTTTTGTTACATGTAAATAATGTGTAGATAAATTGTTTGTAAATAGCGCATGTGGTTTGAATGCGAAAATGCTTGTAAATAAATTAATTTAAGTTTAGAATAGTACTCGTAGTTATATGTAGAATTTGAATTTTATTTGTAAGTGGAACGCGGAAGTCTCATATCGCGTAGGGGCTAGCCAAGTCTCTGCGGTTCTTAAGGAAGTGACAGATGTCATGATATCTGGGTCCCTGTTGAAAACCTGCGACGAAATGGATCGATTATATTATTTTCCAGTAAATGAGCATCTCTGTTGAATATTGTAAGTGGCTGCGAAAAGAATCAAAATTGTTATTATTATTGTAATTATTATCTCCTGTCTCTACTGAATACGTTTGTCCATTTCGAATGAATGAATAAGGTTTCCACACTAGTTTCCCTAAGAAACTAATAAATTTCAATCAATTATCTGATAGACTATGAAACAGGTAATACCGACGACGGAATCTCCAGGTGCCATCTCAACCTAGTCTTAGCTCCCTATAGTATTCTTTGACTTCACAAAGCCCTGTAAGAAAGTCTGTAAGCATTCTTACTCTGTTTTTTGCTTCACCTGATATTAGCTGTAGACGTTTTCCAGTTAACGTATCCTCGCTGTCCTCCGCTTTAAAGTGACATAGCAGCCAGTATAGCAGTTTAGCTGTCTAGAATAATCTTAATGCCATCACCACGATAGTTCCTATCTAGTTTCGAAGATTCTGGAGAGCCTGCTTCGAGTATTTGGCCCTCCGTCCAAAAACTTATTCGTGTCCCAGTTTCTTTTCTATCCGTGTACTATTTTGTGGTACTGTCTTTGGAAGTGCATATTGTAAACTTGGAGAGGGAGTCTGATTATAGTTTTCACCATCATAGTGCATACTAAGGGATGCAAGGTGGTAGGACCCCAGATTATTTTTATTTAGCCCCTTCACTCCATCATAGCTCGAATAGTTTTTACAACAATGTACTTCCTCCAGGTATTCAGATACATACTCGTATTTTTTGATTGATTTCAGCTTGCAACCGGCAAACGGAAAAAGTATCGTACACTGTCTCCTTAAATCTGCCTCTGCCTATTAGTTTAATGTCATTAATGACCATAACCTATACAACTTATCCCGCGAGTTTTTAACACGTCGAGAAGTTCGTCCACTAAAGAGCTTCGCGTTAAGACTTCCATCGCCAAGATTTCAACAGCCTTTGTACCGCAAACCTCACATATCTTTCCATATCCAAGAGGTACAAAAAAATAAAATAAATAAATAACATTGCTAAATAAAAATGTTCAATTAGAAAATACTATGACATCTGTTAACAAACTCCTACAGCTTACCTTACGAGCGACAATAGCAGTCATGTTCCAAGTAGTATACCCATATACAGACACTGACTGCTCCTTGGATCAAAAATTGTTGCAGCTGTGCTGAGAACATTCCGAACACAGATTTTGCTTTCTCTATTATACTGCCTATATATTTTAAAAGTGAATAAATAAACTTCAATCCAACACTTGAATTTAATTGAAAATCCTTCTGCAGGATGAATTTTTGACTTTCGCTTGAATCCACCTTAGTTATGTCTACAAAAACATTGAAGAGGTGAAAAATATTCGACATTCATGGCAGCACTTAAAATGGATGAGTGTACGTTTTCCTTTTTTAATATCTCAAAAACCTGGAGGTGATTAATGAGCTCAAGTTTTTTTTTTTTTTTGTAAATATTCCAAGGAGCAACATTTTGAAGGTGTTTGTGTTAGAGAAAATCAATTTCACAGTGAATTGCAAAACATTTTTGTAATCTTTTTCAACCTGACCTTGTACCAGAACGAAATCGTTTGAACTTTTGATTGTTTTGGAGATTAGCATGTGTTCGTTAAATTGTTTACTTACATATGCCCTGTGCGTATTTGCTTTTAGGTCAGAGGGCATCTTTGCATCTTCAACGTCTTTGTGTTATGGTCTGTTGTTTTTAAAATTTTCTCTCAGATCCCCTATGTCTAGAGATGTTCGCCCTCTGCCATCGTCCAATTTTGCGAAAATAATTTATTATGTTCCCATGATTTGTATGTACACAGATGGGTTGGAATAAAATGGCCAATATGAGCACCCCAAAAAGTGCTTAAAAAAATCGCATTTAAAGATTATTGATCGAAATTTCTCTTGCAAGCCTTTTTTACAAGCGGAACTAACTACCTATCTACTTTTGAATGATGTCCTCTGATGTTAGTAATGTTAATTAAATTTAGACCATCAGTTAGGTCCATTGCCCACCATATCCTGGAAAATGCGACCCAAATACTATGACATCATGAATTGTAATTATATCCTGACGAAGCTCCCTCTTTACATCTTGGGCAGGCTTAAATGTAACAAATATTTATACTCGGATTTTAAATAGACCTACTTCTGCAGAAAACCTTACAGAGATTGCTCCTAATATCATCTCAGCGTCCCAGCAAGGTAAGTCAGTGCAAACAGTTCGACACTTGCTGATACGCACAACTGAGAAATCATTGGAGTTCAAGAAGTACACCATGGTTGCCTTCCTTGATATTACATTGTCAAATTCTTAGATAGAGTCTTCACTTGGCGTACTTCCTACTTACGCTCAGGATTATCAATATAAACTTAGGTGCTGCCTGTCCTCGAAGGTTGTCAGTAGGGGCACACCTCAAAGTGGTGTCTTATCTGGAATCTTTTAGCAAACGAGATACTACTTAAGGTTTTTGAACGCACGGACAGCATCACAGAACAAAGTTACAAAATGGCACCCACCGTCCGCCATATTGCAATTTTTTAATTGAGAGAAACTTCTCATGACAATTTTACTCTTGGATGTTCTTCGCGAGAGATGAGACCGCGAAAAAACTTGTTGATATTTCCTGGGACTCGAACCTTGAGACTCCAGTTTTTAATTAGCCCCCTTCATTGGGAATTACAAAATTTCTTATGTAGCCAATAGCCTAAACTAAATGTAACCGGCTTTATTTTCATGAAGAAAGCAAAATACTTGGAAGCGCTCTACTCTTGCAAGAAGGCCAAATGATGAAAAGTGGGAAAAACAACATATATCCGTTATCAGGCTTAAGTTTTTAGGGAAAATACAGATATCATGTGGCATGCCTGTACAATAGTGGTGCCCTCAGGACCACTCGTTCGGATGCATTCTCTTCCGTCTGATACTACTTGCCTCTTTGGCAAGCAATTTCTTAATAATCCATAATTCATTTCAAAAAACTTCTACCACCCCCTACCTAAATTCCAGGCGCCTATCTCATCCAGGCAAGAATCGGGGAGAGACGTGACCATAGACAACGAATCCGTACACTTCTCTACGGATGGCTCTAAGACCATCGTCGTCAGTGGGGTGGGTGGTAGAAGTAAGCTTAATGTCAGCATCTCTTCCCGCCTCCTAGAACATTGCAACGTATTTCAGGCGGAGATAATACCAAACAAAACACTCTATCTGAGCTTAAATGCAATGTAATAACCGACAGCCAAGCTGCCATAAAATTTTTCGAATCGATATTTTCCACATCAAAAATCACATTAGATTATCGCTCATCCCTTAACGATATAACTGCTTGGCGCCAGGGTGTACGAATATTCAAGATAATTTGCAGATTTTACCGGAAAATGGAATTAATTAAACTGAATGCAATTAAGGAAACCAATCCCAGGTGGAAAAATGGCATTAAGTTGCAGAGCTGGATCTTATCAACACAACAATAGATGTCATTACCGGCCTCTTCTCGAATGACTTCTGCAGACACCAGATTAACAAGGAGGAAGGAGAAACCACTCTTCATCTTCTCTTTGCTTGTCCGCACGTCTCTGTCAGAAAGCATGTCCACTTGGGAGAATTCCTTTGCGATAACCTCGGTGAGATGGCAAATAAGGAAGGAAGGAGCCTTCAACGCTTCATTAGACTCTCCAATGGATTCAATTCAATTCCAATTTTCAGGAGGAGATACGAGGGTGGGTCAATAAGTCCCTGAAAAATTAAATAAGGAACACTCTTTTCGGTATAAAAACATTTAATTTTTTAACATAGTGTCCTTTTAGCTCTATATACTTCATCCAACGTTTCTCCAATTTTTTTATGCCCTCCAAATACGAGTAATACGATTTCTCGAGCCAAGAAATAGTCGTGGGGGTTAAATCTGGGGAATATGCTGGATGAGGGAGGAGTTCGTAGCCTAACTCATGCAATTCTGCCATTTCGACTGCGGACTTGTGCGCCGGTGCGTTGTCCTGGTGAAAAAGAACTTTTTTCTCCGCCAAATGCGGCCGTTTTTGCTTCATATCGGCTTGCAATCGATCCAGCAGCTCTGCGTAATATGCGCCGGTGATCATTTTACCCTTTTTCAGGTAATCGATGTGAATAACACCACGCGCATCCCAAAACTGTCGCCATGACCTTGTTTGCTGACAAACCCACCTTGGCCTTCTTCGGCTTCGATTCACCAGGAGTCCATTGTTTTGACTGTTCCTTGGTTTCTGGTGTGTTGTTGTGAATCCAGGCTTCATCTACGGTTACGAACGGTGCAAAAACTCAGCCGAATTTTTCTGGAACATCGCCAAACACACCTTTGAAGTTGTCAAACGAATGCGTTTGTTGTCGATTGTGAGCAAACGCGGCACCCATCTTGCGGAAAGCTTTTTCGTGTCCAAATATTTATGTAAAATCGAAATCACTGAGCCATGTGATAAGCCTGTGGCCTCTTCAAGCTCGTGCACTTGCACTCGCCGATCGTCCATTATCAAACTATGGATTTTGTCGACCTTTTCTGGTGTGGTGACCTAAATTGGGCGACCAAAACGTTCGGCGTCACTTGCGCTTGAACGACAGCACCAAAATTGAGTAAACCAGTGGTGAATGGTTCCAATCGATGGTGAACAGTCCCCATAATATTTGTCAAGCTTTTGTTTGGTTTGCGTGATAGTTTTTTCTCGCAAAAAAAGTGTTTAATGAGCACTCGAAATTCACTTTTTCTATTTTAACGAAAATGCTAGTAGGCGTCTATATAAAAATGGCTGCCACAACAAAACTATTTGACAGATCTGTCTGAAAATTTGGGTGCGTTCTTTTGAAAGATGATTCTTGACAAAAAAAAAATAAATTTAAGGTGACGACACAATTTGTGTTAATTTTCAGGGATTTATTGACCCACCCTCGTACTCGCACCTAACCTAACCTAAATATTTCCACCGAATGGATTCGAAGATTTTTCGGGCAGGAGCATTGGTGTTCATGCGCTCTAAATGACCCAGGCACGACCCAAGTCGATGTCGCTGTACAGCCAGTACAGTTCGTCGTTGTATCTCCTCCTCAACTTACCATCTATGCAGACGGGACCAAAAATCAGCCGAACGATTTTTCTCTCAAAACAGCCATGAGCAACCTCATTCACTTTTGATAGAATCCATGCCTCTGCGCCATAGAGCAGGACTGGGATGATTAGAGTTTTATAAAGGGTGACTTTAATTATTCGAGAGAGGTCTTTGCTACTCAGTTGCCTTCTTAGCCCAAAGAAGCAGGGGTTGGCAAGAGTTATTCTTCATTTGAGCTCAGCGCTCGTGTCGTTGCCTGAATTTATAGCGGAGCCTTGGTAGATAAAGTCTCTAACTACCTCAAAGTTATATCTGTCTACGGTGACGTTCTGCCCGAGACGTCGATGTTGGTTGTCCTTTCTTGTTGACAGTATATACTTGGTCTTGCCCTCATTAACCGTTAAACCGTATTCTTATTTCTGATCTTTAAAAATAAAAGTCTGATTTATATTATTGGCATTGATATTGAATAGTATAAATCCAATCACGGTTTCTATTTTTAAAAAGCAAAAGTAAGAATTATAAAATTACAAGTATGTTTTTCTTATTTTTAAAGTTAAAAAGTTAAAATCAAACGATGATTTAAAGAAAAAGGTAGGTAGGTAGTTAGGAGTGGCGGTTCTAAGAACCCAATTAGCAAGGTGCCGTTTTGATACAACAACTGATGTAAACCTGGCTGTTAAGGTGTGTTGATGAGAAGTCTCTAAATCCAACCTGTGGAATTTAAGAAAGTTATTAGTTCTTTAATATTTTTCCCTGAGATCTCCTCGAGTGAATTGAAAAATGGTTTGCCTAATGCTCGTTGTCTGGCCCTAGCTAGAGCCGGACATGCGCATATATAGTGGGTTTCTTTTTCGGTTGCGACCTTGCAATTGCGGCAGTGTGTATTATGTGGGATACCTAATCTGGCTGAGTGGTCTCCTATCGGCCAGGGTCCCGTGGTGATCGCTATTATTCTGGCGATATCTTTACGCATTCTGTTTAGGAAGTCGTCTATCTTTGCCTTGTTGTAGTTTGGCCACATCTTTCTAGATATGACACAGTTTGTTAGCCCAGCCCATCTGAGGTTGGCTTTGTACCTCAAAACGTTTTGTAAAGATAACTTTGTTCACAATCCAGCATCCAGACTCTCTGAATCTGATCGCGCTATGTGCTGTAATGTT
The DNA here is from genome assembly GCA_963082735.1 of Pocota personata. NCBI lineage: Eukaryota > Metazoa > Arthropoda > Insecta > Diptera > Syrphidae > Pocota > Pocota personata. Next base: position 271,882,349 of record OY720429.1, read on the forward strand.
TGTTATGTGTAGATCTAAAGGTAAGAGATGCAGAAGAATTGTTAGAGCATCCGATGGTGTTGATCGTACCGCGCCTCCGATGCCTATGTATGCAGTTCTCTGAACCTTGTTAAATTTGGTTATGTTGTAGCCTTTTCTTAGAGCCGGCCGCCATACTATTGAGCCATATGTGAGGATAGGATGTACCACGGCTGTGGACATCCATAGGGTCAATTTTGGTTGCAGGCCCCATCTTTTGCCGAAGGTCCTGTTACAGGCATAGTACGCATACCCGACTACCTTGATTCTTTCTCTGTCTAATTGTCAAAGAATTTTATTCATGACTTTGAGCCATAGTAGAGGTGAAATGACACCGCCCTGAGGTGTTCCCCTACTGGCCAATTTGGTTATATTGCTATTTCCTAGTGTTGCCTGAATAGTTCTAGTGCTAAGCATAGAGACAATCCAACGACTCAAATAGTTTTATATCCCTAGCTCCGTGAGGGACTCAAGAATTGCTTCAGTATGTACATTATTGAAGGCTCCTTCTATGTCTAGGAAGGTGGCCAGGGTGTATTCTTTATAGTGTATTCTTTATAGTATACCTCGTGAAGAGAAAGAGGTATGCATGCAGGAAATTTGAGAGGGATGTTTCTTCTATTATACCTCGCAGATGGTTCTAGAACGCGTTCGAGAGTCTTCAAAACAAAGGAGGTCAATCTGATTGGCCTGAAATCTTTGCGTTTTCATGACCGCGCCTACCCGCCTTCGGGATGAAGACTACTCTCACCCGTTTCCTTGAGTGGGGTATGTGATTATTTAGTATGCAGCTCCTAAAAATGGGTGAGAGCCATGGAATTGCTAAATCATGCAATTTTTGCAGCATATGGGTAAGATGCCGTCCAGGCCCGGTGATTTATAAGGAGCAAATCTATTTATGGCCCAGGAAATTTTTTCTTCGGTGATAATAGGTGTTATTTTTCCCCATGCGTCAGATTACAGAAGGTAAGAATCAAATAATTTTTTGATCAAAATGACATCATAATGATCTGACCATCGTGGTGGTGTGCTGTTGGGTACCATACACACTTATTTCTGTTCCATAAAAATATAAATCATGATGTGATTTTTATTTTCTATTTACAGAAAAAAAATTATGATCTAATTTTTACTTTTGATACCAAAAATAATTGATTTTTACTTAAAAATTTTAAAAATTAAAATCAGAAAATAAGAGTTATAAAATATGTTTCTAGTTAAAAATAATAATTGCAAAATTACATTTATTTCATAAAGACACAGGAGTCCATACCGCGTATATTTTTATATTGAAATGCGAAATTAAAGAATACCGTGATGTTTTTTTTATGCCACATTATTTTTCGCCCCTGATTTTTTGATTTATAAAAATATGACTCAGAATTTAATTATTACTCATGGGATTTGTCCTTGTCGTAACAGTTACCGTCCTTGTTACAAAGTCACATATATTTTCATGGTGTTATCCTTTCAGCTTGAAATCGAATCCCACTGTAACCTGATTCTATCTCCTTTGCAAATACTATCTTATTTCCATCCTTTATGGATAGGATTCGATTAAATTATTTCACTTCTCGATCCGAGTCCGGATATTTAACAACAACCGATTTTGAAACCTATGTCAAGATTTTTCTTTATATCCTCTTACAAGTTTTCCCACAGCTTACAACCCATTCAAGTGGTACAACTTTAAATTTATTTGCTTTCTTTTTGCAACAAGAAATCTGGAAATAGATACAAAAGAAGTGTGCCTTTAAATAGGAAGGCACGCGCTTCCTACAAAACTGTCATAGGTAATATTTCATTATTCAATGGCATAAAGCTCCTGTAACATACGTAAGGACAATATCATTGAACTTTGTTATTCAAATGTGTACCTTTACTTAGAAGTTAAAATCTTTTTCGCTGTCTATGAATAATAAATAATTTTATGCTGTCTAATGGATACGAGTACGTACACACAAATAAGTTTTTCCATTTAACAGAAAATACAGATTTAAATAAATTATTACATTAAATCTTGTACTGTTTATCCCCTACTGCACCCCATTTTCATTTATGCAAAACTTTCGAAAATTTAAATTTTTCCGCAATAAATTCCCATGGGGGTTGAAGTTAATTAGTTTCAATTGTCGCGAACGTGAGTACTGTTTACATATTTGTGTAACACGTTTCACCGAATATTATAATTGAAATTCATAGTCTGCAAATTGAAGGAGAAATCGATATGTGCACCCGCAATTGCATATTTACCCAGAATAAAAAGTCATTGTTTATACTGTCGTGTTTGAGAATCGTTGGTTTTTGTTTTGCAAGCATTTACTTGCATCAATCGCATGAATTAATCGAAAACTAATGAGTTTTCCTAGAAGTGACGAATTGATTTTATTGGTTATTGATAATAGCCCCGTAAGTATTATATTATAGAATTTCGTGTTGGCTTCATTCCATAACAGCCATAATTTTGGATGGTATCTAGTTTTCATACGTTATGTATGCATATGTAGATACAATTCCTTTGAATGCTTTACAATATTTATTTCGGTACTGTAAATAGCTCATCATTAGAATTCAAATGAATATGAGTAAAGGTGAGACTGCTATTGCAATCACTGTTCACTCATCACTCCCTTCTTCGCACTGAGCAGAGAATAATTGCATTTCGCTTGCTTTGCAAAGTAATCATCTACTTCAGTCTAGCTCAAATCATATACTCTCAACGTACTCACTCTTGTATTATTCCAGGGAGAGAGAGAATTTCATTTTATTATCGTCTATTGTTTTTCTAAAAAAAAATATTCCACATTAATACTTCTTATTATTTACTCTACTATGTACAAGAATCATGTTCCACGACGCTATCTATTGTGTGTTTATTCAATATACACGCAAAAAAAATTCCGTAAAAGTGAATATTATGTGTGCATCGAGCAGTACTAAAGGGAACAAAGCAATCAAATTTTAACCGTGATCCTAAGAGTGATTAAATCACTGCTAGTCTTAACTGCTCTTTTCCTTAATTGCTCACTGTGATCACAGCTTATTGAATATCGCACTTGAGCTCATCTTTAAATATGAGTGTTTTAGAAATGAAATTTTTATTTCATCTCTTCAGTTCGGTCAATCACAGAAACCGCTTCACATTCGTAATGTACTCGTACGTAGCCAGATAGATAGTGAAACACACCACCTTGTTGGGTCGGTTTTTGAGTTCTTCCCCGACCTCGGTTTTTCCTGTCAGTACTGTCTTAAAGCCTCCTAATGTTAGACATTGGTACAATTGGTATATGTATTACCATCTTCCAGACAAACAAAGTCTTGCATAAACCCCGTCTTCTTTACGTGATACATAAAGTTATGTTCTGCGGATACGATACTACTCATTTGAACCTTCCATTCTAGGAACTACTCTGTTGGTGCTTCAACACATCCTGTTAGTAAACAATTACGTCGAAAGGTTCTCGCATTTGAAGCTCCTAGCATAGAGAGGATGGGCCTTACAATTTTAAGATCGGCAAAGATACCTGGCAAATGTGGCCACGATATAGTGGGTAGTGTGTCTACTTGTGACCCGATCGGTGCAGGTTTAAGTTTCATCAAGAAGCAGCAACCCACAGCCACCCAAGCATGAAAAAGAAGCGAATAAAATCTCCAATCACTATACCAAAACATGTGGTAGATAGGGCACAACTCGATTCTAATATTTGGGGCGACGGTCTGATGGAAGGCCCTTGAGAAGGAATCATTCAATTGAGGTCTTCGAAGCAACTACTTTGGTTGTATCTACAGAATAGGCATAGGTCTGCTACCAGCCTTCTATGGGTCAACAGTTGGGAATTGGATGCTAATGCGGGATCATCTTGTGCTAACTGCTAGTTTCTGTATGCTGTCGAGTAAATGAAGAGAATGTTTTGAGACCGAACTCCAAACGTGAAAACAATAGAACAACGAGCTGTGATCTACGAGTAACTCTTGTGCTCTAAATGAACGCTGATTTCGCAATATTGGAAATGTGGTCGGGCCATGTTACACTAGAGATGAAACATCAAGGAGATGCATGGTTTTCATACAGTACAGTACAGTAAGGTGACGAATTGGGCTTTCTTCGCATTAAAATCAACTAATTTTAATTTGGATCACCGCAAGATTTTCTGTAGATCTTCGTTTAATGAGGGGAAGTAGTCACATCTCGGACGATGTGTGGTATTTGCATTCATGCATGTTATTCGAGGAAGACGATATTAGGCTGCTGTCATTGTAAACTAAGGATTTGGTGTTTGTATTCTCTAGTAGATCACTCTTAAAGAAGTAGAAATAGAGTAGGTGAAAGTATAGACACACTCCAGCGTACCCAAGGTATCTGAAAACATACCATCGACCACAACTTGAATAACCCATCGATTCCTTCCTCTAATAAGTCAAGTCTGCTAGAGCAAATATACAAAGGCCTTAAATTGTATGCAGTTCGCTGCCATGATAACGAAAATATATGAAGCCAATTGATGATTTCACTTGAGTTTCGGTTAAGAATAGCATGTGTGGTGTCCTTCTGGATGTTTATGGACACAGTTTACATTCAAATTGTTAAATCCCTCTGAAGAGTCAAAATTCATTACGAGATGTGTGTTTCGTGTGTAAGTTGTCAGTCTTTTGCAGCGATCCGAACGGGAGACAAGTTTAAAATAAATAAATATGTTGGCGCTAACAGCCCACACATTGCCAGACCTAGCTTTTCGCTGCCACTGGCGCTGTTCGCCGCACGAATGGTTGGTACCTACCTATGGTCGGACATCAGACAGGAGGTGCCATCATGACTTTTCGAAACCACCTTGGTTGCACCGGCCTATCTGCATAGCTTCATAGTGACTATATCAAGGAGCAAAATGTGGTATTATATCACCGGGCGATAAGTTGGTGGGTCCCTGTCTATCACCTGTGTGTGCAGCAGCCGGCCCTCTGGGGTCGAACGCTAACCAATATGTCATTGGTTTGACAGACGCACCCGAATTGAACCTTCAGTTTCGCCTTTCAACTATGACTTTACTGCATAGGAACGCCCCGCCAGGACCGAGTTCGTCGACTGCATTGCTCATAACATCATTAATTTTACTTCCTCCGAATGGATTTTAGTCGCCTCGTACGACAGGCATTCTTTACATCAGAGGGCTATTATTGAACCCGACTAATATATATGTGCATAATACCACAGAAATGTGAACTGCCATTGAGAAACCACCACTAGCGATGTAATTTCCCCTGGAACCCGTACCCCAATGGTTCTGACTCTGATTTATAGACCTACCCACTGCCTTGTTGGACATCCTTTTTTATCACTTGTCTTTGTTTATGAAGCCCATTTCCATGTCTTCCATCTCTAAAACACTTTGTTTAGTAAAAAAAAAAAAAAAAACACGCCTGCAACAGTGTTCAAAACAACTTCAATAAATTCTTCCTTACGTCATCCCTACAATAAGTACCCATCATTACACTGCGACGAGCATGACCATCAACGAACATCATATGTTCTTCATCTTACCCCACCCATGATAGGAATTCAATAGTATCTTGATTCGAAAGAAATAAAAATGAAAAAATCGCTTTCAACTTCTGCCATCATGCCCTTTAAATACAAATCTGCTTCAAAGTTACCCCTCATTACACTCATGGCGACCGTCATGAAATCATCGATTGCCGAAAATCTTATATTTTATTAAATTCGCAATAAAAGCGTCTTGATTCGCCAAATTGAACTTCTTTCGCATAGTGTTAGCCGAGTCTAATACGGATACACGGGGGGGGAAAAAAAAAACACAAAACTGGATAAGGCTATAAAAGTTTTTGGCCAACGCGCCCAGAATATTTCATTGAGCGACAGCTGTCGTTCGCAGCTTTCATCGCATCGCGTACAAATATTACAAAACCCATTTACTGTGTCGTCTCTATATCCTGACAGAACGGGGGCAAGGACTACTACTGCTCTGCAGGGACACACACAAAGCGATTTTTCGACGATAAAGGGAGCTATTTTCGTCAATAAAGAGAGTGAATAGGCGTTGGGAGGCCACCCCCGGCTGCGCGCTCAATGGGGGATGGTGATTTGGTGATTTATATTCCCCACCGGCCGATTTCGAATTCGACGCTTACGGATTCTTAAGTAGAGCTAAGGGTGGTGGAGCATTGGAATGTGTAGTAGAAAGTCGATTCTGGCTTTCAACGACAATTAGTTCAAGCCATAGAGAAAAATTGTATTTTATTGCTGCTTGCTATCTTAGAATTTCATGTTTTCCCCCTACCAAATCCAAAACGACATTCCTTGGCAGGTGCCGTAAATAAAAAATTTCGCGCGTACATGACTTTTAGCCCCTCACATAGCTCAGGGGCTTACACTGTGCAACGAAGGATGTTGGCAAACAGTACTTAACCTTATTCGATCTGCAGCAGAGAAAGGAGAAAATGCATGGACAGGACAAGGAGCTGTTGAGTGTCCTTCAGAGTGCAAATTCTCAAATATTTGCACTTTCCATCGTCGTCGTCGTCGTCGTCATCGTCGGTTATCACCCAAGGTAAGGGACATAAGACTCAGACTTCGACTCAGATTCACCCCGCACCAGTCCTATGTTGGTGCCAGGACCAAATTTTATGTTTGTTCTGGACTTAATTTTAATCAAAGCATTACAGAAAGTATTGAAGTGAACGTGAAATGTGTGTGTACGTTCATGTGTCAATGTGTTTATTTTACAAATTCGGTGGCAGATGGTGTTCCTGTTTGTTTCACCATCGATTGGTAAATTCTTTTATATTTTACTTAACACTAGAGCTTAATTTTTAGTTTACAATGCTTTTTGTTGGCTGTCGTTGTAGTGCTTACATTTTTTTTTTTTTTTTATTATTTTGTTGGCGGCTGAAGTAATACTTAACACATTTTCTGAGTCACGCTGTAAGTACACTTATGCTTATTTTTTTTATTTTTCTTTTTACTTTGTATCCTGGTGTTGCTACTTTTTTTTTGTTCTTTTTATGTTTGGTTTTGAGAGTCGAGCACTCAATGTGTACCACCTAGCTTTGATGTTTAGTAGAGCACACTTACCCACTCACACACAAACATACAGAGGCTCTGCAGCACGCTACACGAGAGCGCACATGAGCTTTGGTTGGTTTTGTGGCTGCAGCCAAACAATTCCGGCAAACTTGATCTGCTTAGCATCGTAGATGGGGGTTGATTGGTGATGATGGTGGTAGTTTGCTTATTGTTGTTTGCTTTTGCGTGGGTAAACCAAGGGAAGCTGGGGGGGTGATCAATGCACTGGATTTTGATTGCACATTGTCTTGCAGATATTTGGGCCAGGAGGTAAGGATGAGGATTATGATGACCCTCCGGTGACGTTGTTACGTGGCCCACCCGGACCACCGGGCAATCCAGGCAAGGACGGTCGAGAAGGAAGGGATGGTATGAAGGGTGACGCAGGTGAACCAGGTGAACCTGGATCATTGGGACCTCGTGGTTTGGATGGCTTACCTGGAGAACCGGGTATTGAAGGACCACCTGGTTTGCCGGGATATCAAGGACCACCGGGAGAGAAAGGAGATCGAGGTGATATTGGTCCACCTGGATTGATGGGACCACCCGGACTGCCAGGACCACCCGGATATCCTGGTGTGAAAGGCGACAAAGGAGATCGTGGCGATTCAGTGAGTATTTGTGGAAATTATAAATTGACGTTCGAATAAAAACTTAACTGACTCTTATCCCAGAAGTACAGAAAAATGCGAAGACGACAAGATGAAGGAATGTCTGATGCCCCACATACGCCTACAATTGAATATGTAAGTAAATTTTGGCTTTTTATGTTTGTGAATACAAATAAGTGTCCCTTTTCTTTACTTGTAACTCGGAGAAACAATGCGACCTCTTCTTTTCACTTTCTACCACCTTAATCTATGATTTTTTTGGAAACAATTTCTACCCTTTAAGATTTCTGAATTGATAAATTTAAATTTTCGATGTCAAAAAGCTGAAAACTAATTAACCTTGATATCAATTTTGAATAAAGTCATAAAGTCATAAAATACATAACTCTGTTAGTACAGCGTTGCTGGCTAAAACCAGGTCGGTCCCTGCCTCTGTATCATCTTTTCTTCTTTGTGGAATTCTTCAACAAATATTTCATTCTATCATTCGAGTTCTGGTCAGTATAATAATTGTTGATTGAATAAGCGTTTATAGGAAAAATGGACAAAAAATGCATTTCCCGGCAGGATTCGATCACAGATCAGCCGATCAAAAAAATGTTTTCGTGTCGTTGGCGCAGCCCTCTAGCCATCTTAGACACAGCCGGCAGTGCTGCCATCGGGGAGATAGAAAGCATAACTTGTTCTTTGCATTAATTCATCATCTAATATCCGAAAAATTGACGATTTTCAAAAGTCCGTTAATAAGCAAATCACCGTTATAGTCCAGTCAAATTACTCGTATACCTGAAAATAGAGTTTGCTAGAACAAATTTGTAGAAGTCGGGAAATGGTAGAGATTAATGTCGACAAATGTGTACTAAAGGTCTACATGGAAAACATAGAAGTAACCGAATTGTTGATTTCTTAGATACAGGGTGTTGCAAAAAATATTTGATTCGCACATGTGTAATACCTTGCAACACCATATGCTTTGGAGTTTTGATTATGGATCGTAGTAGAAGTGAGCAATATTTAATTTTTCTATATCATCCGTAGGCCTCTGGAGAGCGCGGGAAGTAACACACATATTTGAAAATAAGAAATTGTGTAAATATATGTACATTACATAGATTATACCAATAAAATGTGTGCCCCATTGAATAAAAACTAAAAGTGCGCACAGCACACAGCGATGATAGACTTTAGCGCACTCGGCAAACGAAACAAGATACAATTTGGGCCCTCCAGAGGCCTATGGACGACATCGAAAAGTATTCGGTAGTAAACTATAATAAACCATAAACCCAATGCCTGTGCAATTTTTGTAAAAAAAAAAAAAATATTTCTTTCAAATTGAAAATTTTAAATTTACGCTCACAGTGAAGTGAAGTCTTTCGAAAATAATTTTGATATTCTTATTAATTTGCGGTATATAGTATTACATTTTGTATGTAAGTAACGGATAGTTTATTTCATATCGCTCCTCTGCGTTCTGAAGGAGAACAATTAAAAAATCAATAAAATCGGTTCTATATTTCACAAGTTACTTTAAAAAATGGCCGACAGAACGCCCTGTGCTTTTCGTATGGAATAATAGTTAGTTTTAAAATATCTTCGTTCTAATCGAACCCTGTATGTGCGAACGGTGTCGTGCTTGACACATTTTTTTAAAATCCTCTTACAGGTGTGGAATCGTCTGATCCGTGAACGTATCAGCATTCATTCGAATGATAATTACTTGATGTACATATATTTAACGAAGGAATGAATTGGGATTATGGTATACGAATGCTTACTGATTGTACTAGATGAAACGCCATAAAGATGTCATTCGGCAGTGAAAAAAAATTGTAGGTAGGCGGCTTTACCTTTTATTTAACCAAATTTAATTGAAGTGTGGCTAATAAATACTAGGTCCAAATGGAACTCATTTTCATTAGCTGCAACATTGTGCAGTAATTATGCAACGGTAAATTTCTTAAAAAATTTGAAGCTTTTGTTCTTATTTATTCGCTTTGCTTTGTCTTTAGAGTGATTAAATATTTATGAAAAAATATGTGGTAGGAGGTGTTTCCCCCTAAATTACAATCAAAATTTGTTATACATATTTCATGCACTGTAACTTTCGGGTATCTGAACAAACTGTTGCAAATAAAAGTATGAAGCATTCAAATCAATTTCACAAAAAAATTACATGAAAGCAATACTAACCCTTTATAGGAACAAGTGAAAATCATAGCACAGGGCGTGTAGTACTTTTCAATCAATTCCCGCTTCAAAGGTATAGCTATAATTGGGTTAGGTTAAGTCAAATCCGGTGGCTGCCCTTGCTCATGTAAAGCACGCATAGACCAAAGTGTAGGTCCATTGCATTACCACATATTAATCGGATTTCATTCACATATGTATGTATGTAGATATATGTATATGTATTTACATATGTATCTATGTTGGTACTGAATGTTCCTAGAGAAAGAAGGCTGCCTAACCATAACCATTCTATTCGATGGTTCCGCGCTGCAGTGCACTCGTCTTAAGAACTCATGTAGAATAATTGGAGGGAATACCCATTCTTTGGCCGAATCTTAAGTACCATCGCCTTCAGGATAACTATTCTGCGCTTGAAAACCTGGAGATGGAAATATGTCTTCTGTGAGAGAATTTCAAAGTTTAGGAAAGGCAGTCACTCTTACCATTGGAAATGATAAATATTCAATTTTAAACGAGGAAGTACGCCGAGTATCCTGACAGTGTACATTCGTAGCTTTGCGTGGCTGCGTACGAATTTGAGCTATTGAAGGTATTTCGCTCCTGCAAAAAAAAATCCTTTCTTTCATACAATTTCCAATTAGTTTATTAGTAAAATCCGGAAAACGTTAACTAAACTTCAAGCAATAAACAATAATAGTTACGCATTCCGTTCGGTTGTTTTCAACACAAACAGACAGACCTTTTAATGTTTAATGTTTCTTTGTTTGCCTGTTCCCTCGGCATTGCAAAGTATAATTTTGTTGGCCTTAGCCCCACCGAAAGTACCCTTGTCTTTGGCTACCCATTGCTCTTGGATGAGGGAGAGACAGAAGTTAGAGAGGCTGCCGACATTCCTGCTTCTAAAGAAGCTCTCACTTCGATGTGAATCGTCAGATTTCTCTTCATCTTAAGTTGACTTTTGTAAGCCTTATGGTAAAGCAAACTTGTGCCAATCACAATCCGTATATGTTGGAGGAGCTTTTTTTTAAATTTGCTAGGAAGTACATCGGGATGTTCGAAGATACTTCCGTTGACGAGCCTCTAATTTATGCCGTCCTCATTAACCTTATGAAGTTGAAGGTCCTGGTGTTTCAATTCTTTTCTGGAGTTTTTGCAGAGTCATCCCCTGATGTGGGATACTTTTTAGCTGTAGCACAGATTATGGGTCCTGAACTCTTCTGACACTGAAACCCGTTTCAAATATCATCTGAAAAATGTCTCCTTGTCAAAATCCGACAAAGGCTGGCAAAACACATCCTTGCAAATCTGCACCTAAGTTTAGAACAGGATATTAAGGTTCCTTTCTTCCTTGTCGAAACCTCTATTCACATTCTAACAAAATGCTGAGTGGTTTTTCTCCTTAGAAAGCGTATATTCCCCAAGGAAGTTGTCGGTTTTCATGGAAACAACGCACATACCGCATTCAAAGTACAAGTAACTTATTCGTATTATTATTAAAGTGTTCGATAGATCAAATTCCTCTTAATTCGTCGTACAAACTAAGTCATCTCATTAAAAAAAACAAAATTATATTATAGCTCTATGGACCACCAGGACCACCCGGTCCGATCGGCCCCCCAGGTCATCCTGGCCCAGCTGGAGAACGTGGCTTAGACGGACGCAAAGGAGATCAGGTAATTTATTAAATTAATAACCACACCCCTAAAACATAAAAAAAAAAACATGACTTAAATTCTGACAACAAATCCATCATCTTAACGCTTCAGGGCGAGAAGGGACTGAAGGGCGATCAAGGTCCAATGGGTTTACCTGTAAGTTAATTACTTGAAATAAATTCTTGAACGTGAACGACATTGATGATTATTTATCGATTGATGAATTTAATTAGGGTCCAATGGGTATACGTGGTGATTCTGGTCCGTCTGGTCCTGTGGGAAAGCCTGGACATCCGGTGAGTTTTTTGTTTTTTGTTTTCTTCTTTTATTTTTCATCATCCTCTTCATCATTAGAAATATTGTCATGGTTAAGGGAATTTTAGTGTAGCTTAGCTAATTTAATATCATTCACTGCCGTTCGTAACTAATCAGTGTAATCTTTATTTCTAACAGGTGTGGGCTTATTAACCAAACACTTTACGCTGACAAAAATAAAAACAAAACAAAAAACTATCCGAAAAAAAAAAAAAAAAAACTGCTAATGGGCTGCTACTATACTCTACCACTACTGCACACAATTTCATTGTTGTTGCTAAAAATTTGAAAAAAAAAAAAATCTCAGCAAAGTTTCCCGCCAAATACAAATTCGAATTAATGAAATTTTTTGTATCAATAATAAAACCTTTTTTCAGTTTTGAAAATTTATTTTCAATATATGGTTGTAAATATTTCATTCAATGCACGCTTTTCCTACTCTACAAATTATAAATATATTGTTGTAAATTTAATATAAACAAAAAATGAAAGCAGAAATTGTAAAAAAGTAAAATTTCCATTTAAAAACAACAACATACATTTCGTCCATTACAAAAGTTATTCATATACATAATTAAACACACATTAACCCCATATTTTTTATAAATACTTATATCGCTTATATATATCCTAATTCCCATATTAATACGTACATACCAACTTAAAGGAAATTCATATTCCAGAAATAAATCCGAATTGAAGTTCAACAAAACCATATCGCACAACAGAATTTAAAACTAGAGATATTTTATATACCTACTATAGTTTATCGAAATTTTATTTTAATTATTCTCCACCTTGAAACTGCTTTAGAGCTTATTCATTTTTCTTGCCCAAGATTTATTTCATTTTTTTTTTAATTCTTACTCCGTACTACATAAAAATATATAAAAAAAAAAATTATAATAAAGAAAAAAATATTTTATAATTGCATTTGTTTCATGGAAGCAGTTTTTGTACCGTCCATACGCTTTGTATAATTATACAAAAGCTTTTTTTAAAAAAAGAAAAAAACATATAAATTAAATCTTAAAATTAAATATGAAAAACAAATAATAAGAATATTAATGTAGTACAATTTTTCTACAAATTGGAATAAACTCTTCCATCGATCATTGCATAATTAGCTAGGTTAAAAAATGCACTACTAAAAAAGCAAAAAAAAAAAAAACAAAAAAACAAAAAAAAAAACATATTTACATACGTATGAAATATGTATAAATAAAAAATACTTCTTATTGGTTTCATATCATAAAACTAAATTTAAACGCTTTAGAGCGCCAGACTAATTCCATCATCATTCAATTACTATCCACAAAAAAAAAAAACCCCTTTTTCAATTAATTATATGTGTTATATAAAAAAGAATCCAAATCTATATATTTAAAATTTTAATTATTATGAATTAGATAACAAAAATATACCGAATTCAATTAGTAACCTTACAATTAAATTCAAATTGAGATCAATTAACAAACAAAAACTAAAATAAAAAAAAAAAGATTTCCCGTAAAAGTAAACTAACGAAAAAGTATTTTTGTAAAATAATAAATTTGTAACTAATTAAACTAACTACTTTTATCATTATTATAGAATTTGCATTTCCGCAAAGTGTATTGAATAAATTAACAATACCTACGTTTTTTTTTACCTAATTATATACATGAGTAATACGTTTAATTGTTTCTTTTTTTTTTATTATTAATCTGTATATAACAATAATAATAAACTAAAAAAAAAAAAAAATTAAAATGAAATGAAAGAAAAACTTGAGATATTAAATATTGCTGAAATTAGTTTCTTTTTTTGTAAGGAAAAAAAAAAGAAAGGCATTTGTTTTAAATGTGTTTCATATTTTTGGGAGAAAATAAATCAAAACGTATCATGGAAAACAAGTGTCTCTGTGTGTGTAAATCAGTAAAAAGGCGTAATTACATTAATTTTAACACAAATGAAAGATGTCGATGTTTTTTTTAAAAAAAAAAGCTCATTACGGCTAAAAACAAGTCCTTTAAAAGAGTTATCAATTTAGGTTACAAACGACGAAGTAGGTATAACGGGTTGGTGTCATAATATTCTTCATTTTTAAGGAGACTTTTAGCCCTTTCGGGAAAAGTTAGTCCTGAAAAATTAAAAACTCAAATGCAGCCCTTCCTCGTCAAAATGAAATTGGTGCATTCTATAAAAATCATATGTTCTAAATTCTAATTAGTCGAGGAACCTTGGGACATCATGTTCAGAGTATACTATCAGGATAAGAATTTTATTCAAATTTAAAGTCCAGCCCGTAAATTTACCATTTAGCCCCCTTTCTTCGCTGATTTTAGCCCGCATTTGGAGACATGAACTCGGAGCTACGGTTTCTCATTTCCCGAAGTTCTCACAGTCCCGGGATTCCGAAAAGAATTAGAACTATCCTAGGATCCCGAGATTATCCCGGGATTTGAAATAGGGATATAAAATATTTATTATACTTATAGATAGTTGGGGACACAAAACTTCGAATTTTCGATGACTTTTTGGCGCATTTCTGGCTCTATTGTGGCCATAACTTCAAAGATGTTGGTTTTTAAGTGCTCCAAAGTTTTGGGGATTTTCTGCATAGACACAATTTTTAGCATACTCGTAGCCCCACAAAAATAAATTCAACAGGATCAGATCACATGATCTTGGTGGCCAATTGATGTCGATAAATTTCGAAATTAATCGCCCGTGGGACTTTTCGAGCACGTAGCTCTGTCCTGTTAGGACCACATGCCGCTCACACCAATGCCTTCAATCTTAGGCCAAAGAAGTTGGTTATCATTTGACCATTGGGCTGAAAATTCACCGTAACCGTGGCGCCTCATCGTTTTCAAAAAGAAAAAATACGGTCCGATCACGCCGCTGGTCAACAGTGTGCACCAAACTGTCACCCGTGGTGGATTCAATGGCCTCTCAACAATCACATTTGGCTTGTCAGAACACGTTATGAGAATTATGCACACATGACGGCACTCAACGAAATGGCAGGAATATGCAACGAAAGTTTGAGGCACCTAACGAATAAGCTACGAATTCAATCAGCTTCTCTGAGGTTTTCGCTCCTTCCGAATTGAGAGATCGGATTGAAATCGGATCGAAATAGGACTAAGTTTCGCACTTCTTACCAAGTACATGCCAATCTTAGGATCTTCGCTGACCGGCCAAGTGTTCTATCTGTAAAACCCCGGATGGGAGTTGCACCATAATCCCACGAGTCGCAACTTTTTATGTTTGTTAACACCAAACCTACCCTTTTCACGCTGAGTTTCGAATGCCGCAAATTTATTTTAATAAACGTAATTTTCGGGTGGAATTTTCCTAAACGATTCTTCAAGATTGTGGTTTTCAAATTAATTATTTTTAAAATTTATGTCAGCCTCTTCATTCGTTTGCAGCAAACGAAAAGCGTAACCCAATTTTTTCAACTGTTTGCCGCAGGCGGTTCTTATCTTTAGATGGTAATGAAAACTTTGTTCACTTTCTACCTTATACCGAGTAATATGTAGAAATCGACAAGAAGTTAATAAAGCTGATGATTTCGGTTTGGGAGTAGTTTATTTTTAACCCCACTAAAATGTTCTTCTTTTACCGCACAAGAGCGTATACAAGAATCTATTCATATTATATTATGGAAAGCCTGTGCGTACAACGCACTCAATTTTGCGGTTTAACCATAAAGGGATACGTTTAAATAACATGAAGGTGGAAACGGCAGTAATATCGAAATAGCTAAAACCGGAGGCAACAATGTGGTTTTGCAATTAACGCATACTGTGGTGGCACATGTCAATAATTCTTCAGAAATTAATTTGTTGGTTATTAACAGGATGGAAGAGAATATGTAAATCATATACATAATAAAAGAAGATATATAAATTATATAGGTACGTATATATTTCGGCGCAATCAACCCAAATAGGGCCTAGATCCTAACTTATCTCAACTATTCGTATTGTGCGATACACGAATATAAGTACCTACTGTTTTATGCTATATCCAAGGGAAGTTATGGAAAAGTAATTCATGACAATTTAACTATCGGAGGTTTGTCAAACATTTGCCAGAAGTGGGACTTTGAAAAGTCTTTCTGGTGTTTTTTTTTTTTTTTCTATTTTTCTGAACTATGAGCTTTGAACTTCAACATTGAGCGCTCAGTAGTCGAACGCACTAAACACAAAGCCCCGGGGTTATTTTTTTTAATTTAATTATTTATTTAGTAATCTATCATATTAAATATTTACAGATTATGCTTAAAACTAGTACAAAAAATAAAAGAAAAACTTCTGAAATATGAAAAAAAAAAAAAACCTAGAAGCGAGGAAAAACAAAACCTTTTCTACGAGGATAGGCTTAGAAAAATAATGTTAATAAAAGAAAAAAGAAAAAAAGTAAGAAAAGAAAGGTATTTTATAAAATAGGAAATAGTTTTCCTTACTATAACACAGATTAAGAGAGCTACACAGATCATTAAAATTAGCAAGGCACCTTGAAATAGGGAGTTCTATGTCTACCAGTCATGAACAAATCCCTTACGCGAAGGTTTTATTACTTGACCCAACTGACTGACATGGTGTTATTAGCCAAGGACACGTACCACCTCTCTAATAAACATGAGCACGTCCTTAATAGATGAGTTTCTGAACTGCGCGACAGAGAGTATCTCTCTGTAGAAGATACGCCACCTTAACCAGATAGGTGCCGAACATTCAGAAAGATGTTTCATTCTCTTCCATTCATAGGCGGTTTCATGTCTCACAGGTTTAGCTTGTTAAGATAGTATCTCCTTAGTGTCATGTTTTGCTTGTAAGAATACGGCTTGATCTATCTTTTGGATTGACTGAGCCCGGAACATTTGCCGTTGATGCTCCCAATTAATAATCTATGCTATAGCAACCGCCCACAGTAAAAAAAAAAAAACTGGGCCTAATAATACTATATATGAGCCAGCCCTAGCTAATTCATCCACAGCCTCATTACCTTCTATGCGCAATCAAGCTTGACTTTATTGTGTCTGGCAAGAGATTGCATGGCATCAAAGTAGCACTTGACTAAACTACAGCCGACTGATTACGCGCTCCGGCTTGAATGCCTAAAAATATGTGCATTATAGCGCCCCTAATGCACTTTTCAATTTTTATCCTAACGCAGATTTCAATGGCGTAGATTTCAGCATACCCCGGCGGACAGTGAAAAACGTGTACTTTTCGGGAATGAATTGATTCAACTAATTTTAGATAAGATTACTCGGTTTATACTTATGTTCTAGCTACAGTTTAATAGCACATCTGGCAGCCGTCTTCTTGTAAGGGTGAAAACCCTACAAAGCTTCTAACGATGTCATAGGACACTTACGCGTAATACCAGTGCTACCAAGTCAGGCAGTTCTTTAAAGCTTCTCAAGCTTCCTTGCAGTAGTCAACTCCAGTACTTTTGGTCACCAAATTATGATTTCGTAAATGATACTCGTAATGGGTCTGACCATCAAATTGTATAAGCAATGTACAATTTTTTAATTAAGTTCTAACGCACAGGCGGCGGCTGGCCCACAATGCACATTCTGTGACGAACTTTATATGAGAATTCCAATTAAATCTTTGTCTAGGACAACTCCTAGATAATTGACCTCACTGGAATAAGCCACGAGGATATTTGTAAAAAAAACTGCATACCTAATTCTTTGCAAAAGATTTGCATTACCAAGATAGGCATGTAGTAAAGTAACGTTAGTTTGAAAATAGAATGAAAATTCCGAATTTACTCGTCTATAGGACTCCACAGAATTCAGATAAGAAGTTTAAATTAAATCCGTTTAACCGATTATGTATGGCAAAATAGAAAATTCTACGAAGGTTTAAAAAAGTTCTACGAAAATGCAAATATATGCGTTAAGTTTGTCGTAGGGCCTATTCATAAATGCAATGTTGCGCAAGATGTGCTATGCAGAGAGTTCACAAATGCACGAATTTGCATCACTGCTAAGCAGAGAATTCATAAATGTAGTAGAGCTTTATTCATTGCGCAATTTTGAGCGCAATCGTACAGCTGTCAGAATCGTATTGCATTTATATACCTACTTGTTACTGCGCTGTTGTTTTTCGTGTTTTCGTTGATTTCTTTTTGCTAAAAATGGGTGAAAAAACTACAGATAAGTAAACATCTGATATGTGCTTTGCAAGCACATGCTTTGCAGTAGACTTAAACTTGCATTTGCGCAGCTTTTCCTGCTTTGCATTACGTTCGCTTTGCAAAACTTGCATTTATGAATGGGCCCATATACAATTCTACTAATAAATACACATTTAATTTTTGTGCCGAATTTACTACGGGGAGCTGTCAGTCTATCTTCGAAAAAGGTTTTAAATCTAAGCTTGCCTACAAGGAGTGCATGAGTTTCCAAACAAAATGTACGGCATCAAATATATGGTGTCGTATCCATCGAGACTAATAAAAGTTCTTATTAAGGAAAATTCCTTGTCCCAACTTATGCGAGTCGGGAAGGAGGCCAGTAAAGCGCTGAACGAAATGCATCCGATCCGTTTCGGTGGTTTCGAAAAGTTGAAAATTGTTCAGCCCATATACTTATGTATTTTATATGGCCTGTCAAACATTGCACACAATTAACGGATCGGGTCGGAAGTGTTGATCTTTCCCTGATACATTGTAAGGCATAACCTGTAAATTTACTATTTATATAAGTTCGTAAAGTGTTTTGGAGAACAATTTATACAAGGAAAGAGTTGCTTAAGAATATTAAATTGCATTTATTAACCCAAAACAAAGAAATTGAGGTTATGTTAACACAAAACAAACGCACAACCTTCGTTAATTAATTATTTTTGTTTGGTTGTTTATAGCCGCAACTTTAAGTCCCTCAAGAAACTTTTCGAATCAACTTGGATCACTTACCTTGTTAGCTCGTTAATAAAATTTCTAGCTTCGCAATTTATCTATGCTCAATTAGACTTTCTTCATTGCGGGTTCATCATGTCTAAAATAAAACTCATCCGCAGAAAGCATGTACCATTTCTATACAATGTACATAATATTGATCTTGGCGTGACTACTAGATAACTAACTAACAAGTATATAACGTTTGATAAATAACAAAGCAAAATAATAAAGTTATGTGATTACACTGGCTTCCGAGCACTTACTAAACCGCATTTTGCTATTACAGGGTCCTCCCGGTTTAGATGGAATGAAGGTATACATAAAATATCCATTACCTACTTTTTTTTTCTTAAACGGAATTTATTTTTCGCTTCAGGGAGCACAAGGTGAAACTGGCCAAAAAGGTGAACGAGGTGACCCTGGACTTCCAGTAATTAAACACTTCAAAGGCAAACCTATCTTTCCAAATTAAATTTTGTTCTATTTAAGGGTACCGATGGCATACCCGGACAAGAGGGACCACGTGGTGAGAAAGGCTCTAGAGGAGATCCAGGTCCACCAGGTAAACGGGGAAGGAAGGGAGATCGCGGCGACAAAGGTGAACAGGGAGTCCCCGGCCTAGATGCACCTTGTCCGCTGGGATCAGATGGCTTACCACTACCAGGGTGTGGTTGGAGACCGCCAAAGGTATACAAATTGTCTGTACTATCGGTTTTGAGTGATTAACTATTGAACGGCAAATGCGTAAGATAAGCATAACCATCAGATCCTGAAGGCAGTCTGACAAAACTATAGCTTTACAAATCTTTTACGCATTTTCCATATAATCTTCACAAGCTTTGCATGCAAACGTATATAATATCTGCTTTTCTTCGGTTGCACTAACACACAAAACATTAACTTGAAAAATAATAACAAATACAGGAGCCGGCCATATCTACACCTATCCACAAAGACTATCTACCGGATGTGACAGCGCCAGAGAACAACGCCAGTGACTATGAACAAGAAGAAGAAGAAGAGGAGACCGGCGAAGCTGAAGAAGAGTACGATGACTATCAGGACAACATGCACAATTCGGACTAAAAAAAAAATATAAATCTTTCCTGCTGTAGTTCTGTAGATTTTCCTAAAATAACATTTGCACACTTTTTTTCTGTTTAAACAAATTAGTATGTTAAGGGTAGAGTATTTCAAAAAAAAAAAAAACTTTAACTTAAGTAACTTAATTCCTAGGTACTAAGTGACATATTAACAATTTAAAATGGCAGCTGGCATTGTGTATGGCTTTTTTGGGGAACCATTTACACAGAGAAATAATTTTGAATTTATGAGATACTATGTATTTTACAATCGAATTTTCAGGGAAACTTACAAGACTGGCTTATCGAGGAACTAAATGCGTTGAAAAAGTCAAAAAATACATTTTAGGAGACAAATTTCAAGGCAATACATTAGAAAATAGATCTTTCCAAGTACCTATTGAACAAAGAGCAGGACAGCTTTCCAATCGAGTCATGTTATTTTTCTTTTATTTTTATTAAATAATTAAATAAATTTTACAAGTCAAGTATTTCAAGTCGTTTGTAAAAGATTCAGTGATTGAAAAGGCTATGCCAATGAAATAAATTTTTACATTCTGAAATATTACTATATTATGTTGAAGAAGTACGTATGTTTAAGTTTATAATTATTTTGTATTTATGGAAAAAAAAACAAACACAATTGAAAACAAAACAACCTTAATAAACATGCTAGTATTTTTTTTCAAAATAAATTATTTTTTTATTTAGCATTTAATTTGTACTACCGTTGAAAGATTCTTTCTGTAATAAAGTAAATTAGCTTGGAAATAAGCAGTCAAAAACAAAATACATATACTACCTAGTCATGTCATAAATACTGATACACGTTTAAACGCACTCATCGTGAAACTAGCATTGAACACATTCATTCTATATTGACAGGTATGCAATAAGTAACATTTATACTAAGTTAACACGCAAAAAGATTTGCAAAAAAGACGGTTGTAAATATGGAGTGAGGCAATATGGAAAACCGTGTTGTGATAATTGGTCTTCAAAAGTGTAATATGGAAAGAGACTATATTTTCCGGATCTTGCGGTCACCCGAAATTTTGTGTATTGAACTGTTACATTGGTAGAGTATCTGACCCGTAAAACATCCGGACGCTCTCGCACTATCAGAACACTACAGGCGATCAAAGCTGTTAAAGCCAGGATTAATCGGAAACCGCTGCGAAAGCAGAAAATCTTGTCACGAGAAATGTAAATCGCAGAAATACATGTCTCGCATTACCAAACAAGATTTGGGACTTAACGTATATAAAAGACACACTGGCCAGTTACAGCACAATTAAAGCAAAAACGGAATGAAAATTCGAAAGCTCTACGCCGCCGGTACGCGCAAAATGGTACAATTAGCAACCCGGTCATCCATAGAAGCACCAGAACTCATTCGGCGAGTCGAACGCGCCAGCTCGTAAGGCAAAAACAACACAAGAGTGGTTTCAAAACAATGTGCCGGAGTTCATAGCAGCAAATTATCGGCCGTCAGGCAGTCCAGACCTCAATCTTTTGGATGTGGTCTATTTTGGGGGCGATGGCTTGTTCTACTCGACACCCAAATATTGAGTCCCTGAAGAGCGCACTTATTCGTCTAGTGGGCAACTTTCCAATGGACGAGAAACGTGCTGCCATCGATGAGTGTCCCGAGCGACTCAAGGCCTGCATAGATGCAAATGGCGGCCATTTCATATATTGTTAACTAAATAATCAATTAAAGTTTTTCTTGTTCGTTTTTATTTTATTATGGTTACAGACTATTGCGTCTGCTCTTCAGGAAACTGAGCAACGACAAATAAACAAGTTGAAGGTCAGTGAAATTGTTGGAAAAGTTTATTAAACTTTTGAGCTTGCTCTTCTGGGGCTAAGCCCGGATTAACCCATAAAGAAAACAATCACGTACCTGGGGCATCAACGGAAGGGGCACCAAGCTCAAGTCAAATTCCCTATACATATGTAAATATGTAATGTATAGGTACCAGTTCTATCAAAACAAATAGAGCCAGCGGAGACAGCGTTGAATTGTTGGATATTAAAGGCTCCTGAAAATACGTCTCCTGGGAGAAAATTCTAAAGTTTACTTCTCATCTAGCAGAAGGAGTATTGATAAAGGAATGTCCGCGCCGTTGCGTATCAATTATTAAACAGTTTTACACAGATGTTATCAATATAAATATAAGAGCAACTACAATTTGTGAAGCACAAATGCAATTTATTTTGCAATTTTTTGATTTGTTTGGCTACCATTTAATCGATCAGCAGAAAATGTCAAAACAGCACCAAAATAAAACTATTTGTTTAGGAATTAGTTTTTGATCTGCAGAAAATTAATAACAAAACCAGCAGAAAAAGTGAAGTTTGCTTTTTTTATTTGCTGCGGATCAAAGAATTATTTTCTGCTGATCGAAAAATAAATTTATTGCTGAAGAATTATTCTTCTGCTCTTAAATATTTGTCTGGCGTTTTAATTATTTATCTGATCACTAACAATATTATTGGTTTTATTTTAATGTTAGACTCAATTTTTGGTGGGCGATGTGACTTAGTGGTTAAGTCAAAGCATAAAGTTAAGATTCAAACCATAAAACTTTAGGTCCCAACCATTCGTGCGGCTCATAGCACGAGTGACGGCTAGAAGCTCGGCCAGTCACTGTATGGGACGCTAGCGCCAAATTATTTATTTATTTATATTTGTTGACTTAATTTTTGACTCGACGCATTGTCGAAACATTTTTTTTACTCAATTTAAAAATATAAAATTAAGTCAACGAGTCAAAATTAACTTGAGTGGATATTTTTGAGTTGCAACAATGGATGGGCCGAACTCGAAGTAAGTACTCGTATACCTTGGAAAAATTTGCAAGTCGGATGTTATTTTTTATTTTCAGCATTCGGACAAACCAAACCATCGAGCAAAGTTCGGCGAATTATTATACCCATTCAACGTTAATGGTACATCCATCTGTCGGTTTTGTGAGTGTCCTGTGATCGGTGTCTCATTTTGTATCGTTCGGCATGAAGCAGTTGCTGGCTTTGCTTAAATAGATAAGGTCCGGCTCCATAGAGATCTCGCCCTATTTAGCTGGATCTTTGCAATTTAGAGAAATGCATATGGCATCGTAACCTATGCGAAATCATCAGTTGATTGTAATATCTACTCAATCACCATTAAAATCGCAAAATTAAATATAAACATCTTACCTTGCCTTCTGGCACTCTTGAGATTCATGACCATCCAGCCATATATATAGGAGACTTTAATAGTCATCATAGTCTGTGGAAATGCCGGACATGTGATAATAACGAGGACAGACTTGTTCATTGGGCAGACTCTAATGCCATGTTATTAATTTTTGACGCAAAAAATACAGAGATACATATGTATATTCCATTGCGGAAAATGGCAACCAGCAATCCTGAGCTGCAACCAATACCGACAACCAAAAATGTTCTAACATCATCGAAACGGAGATGGAATTGGTCCTAGATGGAATTTTCCTACAGCTTCCTGAAAAGTTGTCTCTAAAGACCTGGACACTAATATCCGATGGATTCCACCAACCACAGCAAACTACGGAAGATTTGTTGGAATTGTTAACTGCACTGCAAAAGACACATCCCAAGAGGTTCCCAGAAGGAATATATCCCAAGCTGGAATACGAAAAGTGAATAACTTTACCAAAAATTTGTGAGTAGTGGCTATGAAGAAATTGGGAATAATTTACTAAAAGGCTTAGACTCGCCACAATTAGAGAAATATGCGGAAACGGTGGAAAATGTGAATTTTAGACATTCGAGGCTTTGGAATTGCTAGGTAAGCTAGGGGGATCCAACCCATTGTTAATAAAAAAAACACTCAAACACAAAAATCGATCCTGAACCTGTTACCAAACACATTGTGGAGACATCAAAAGTAAAATCGGAAAAGATCACTCTAAGATAGTGAAATAAGAGCTTACCAGTCTAAAAGCACACAAATTAAAACTGAGTAAAGTTGCTGGTTTCAATGGAATATGTCCAGAATTTCTAAGAAACTGTGATATGCCCGAAACAAGATGCAGTAAGTATCAATACGCTGATGACACAGCTTTAACCAGAAATGTGCAACACGCAGTAGAAATACTTCAAGAAGATCTCAGAGATTAGGCAAATATTTCGTAGATTGGAGACTAAAAATTAACCTAAACAAAACCGAGGCAACTTGTTTTTATCTTAACAACAACCTAGCTAAGCCGTATTTAATAATACCACTCTCCCACACAACTGGTACCCAAAATTTCTGATAATTACACTCGACAGTACATTAACATATAAAAACCATCTACAGAGCACATGTGAGAAGCTGCGAACAAGAAAGTTTGCGACAACAACATGGTGTGCTTCAGCCACAACGCTTCGAATACCGTAGGGTATGGCGCACCAATATCGACCAACAGTAGACAAACCAAAAAAGTCGACAGGCAGCTCAAAACCACTTTGCGATCATTAAATCAACTCCTACCACATGGCTTCCCGTTTTGAGCAATATTGCACCAGTACGAAAAATTACGCCCAGATTCAGAACTTCCTATACACCAGGACCTAAATAACTGCCTTAATCGACGTCAGCAGCTCAAATCAATAAAACCTTCAATCAAGTGAGTGTGATAATGGCTATAGATTCGAGATTTCAATTGAATGGGGAATGGAAGGGATAGTGGAGAAGCTTTGTACCACCAAACAATACCGTAATTGAAGATCCAATTCTTCCTGTTCCGGGTCGGAATCTGTCACGCTATCAATGGACTAAACTAGGTTAAATCGTGTGCGCAACAACCATAGACGATGTGCCGACTTGCTTTACAAGTGGGCCGAGCGTTTGTAGCTGCGGTGCCCCAAGGCACAATACAACACATCACATCGAGAACAAGCGATAGTTTTACACAAAAAACATTTAAAAATAGAAGGAAAAGCACAAGATGCCATCATTCAAAAACTTTGATACGCTGATCTAGTACGCAGCCAATGCAAGAGTAGAACAAGAGACCTCATTTGCAGGTCATCAGGCAGCGATAGATTGCGGCTGATCAAACTAATTACAAATATCGACTGTCTGAACTATTGACGCTGAATTGGTTTAGCTTTTACCAGAAGGCGATAGGTTGCTGTTAAACTATGGCCATCATTACGTGTTTCACTCCTTGAGCATAAGCCTTTGAGCCTGGAGGCTAAAATCTTTCGATTTCGTCAATATTGTGATTATTAATTAAAAGTCTCGGCCATTACGAAACTAACTAATGTCTTATTTCATTAACTTTAAATTCTTAACAAATTTATGCACATTCTCTTTAGGATAAGGTTTCACGGCAATGCAAGTTGGAATGTTTTCCGGTTGCTCAATCCACAATTTGTGCTTGACATCATTTTCTTTTAGCTTCTCACTTAGCGCTGTTATACTAGCTTCGTCTTTAATCTAAAACTATCCTAAATTAATCATCATTGATATATAAAATGAAAAATCAGTCACCTCTAACACAACTTTGTGCATACTATCCAGTTCACTAAGGTATTCCTGGGTGTCAGGATCCTCTTTGTGCAAATGAATCACAGCTGCAGTTGCATGACAACACTGGGCAATAACTGCCCCTAGTGGCCAATTTAAAACAGACTTTAAGTCACCACGAACTATTATGTATTGGACTAAATTGGGCATATTTTTCCGGCTTTTAGTTCTGCAAATCGAATTGACCACAAGTACACAAAAAAAATGCTATGTACAGAAAACAATATATATAATGAGATAAAAAGTGACAGTTCTTTGTATAGTATCATGAAAAAAAAGTTACATTTGTTCCACGTTGTCAAAACGGCCGTATTTAGACTTTGCCTTGCTGGTCATTGTTAAAAGCGATGAACAGAATAATTCAGATCCGATCCATTGGTTCCAGCAAAAGTGCTGCGCAGAATGCTTCCGATCCGGTTCGGTAATATACATTTCGCTCAGTACTGCAAAATCATAAATGGAATTCTAATAGTTTTACACATTTATGGCACGTATTGGGTGCACAACCAAATGAAAACAATACATTAAGTGAGACGGTGGTTTGTTTTCCGTGAACAGAACCTCAATTCCTTTTTTGTGGGTTTTCAAATGCAATTTAGTTTTCTCTTCTGTTATAATATTCAAATTGTTCTGCGAAACGCCTTGCATTTCCGCCGATTTTATCAATAAATATCAAATTTATAGATTATGTCTTCCGACCTATCTGTCAAAGGTCGACCTACACGAGAAGAGATTCGTGGTAACAGATAGACAATACAGGACGACTAAAGTTTTTAATGTCATCAATGGTCTTAACAGGGCACAGTTACAGCACCGCTCCACCTTAACATCTATGTTTCTGAAATGCTGCTGAGCTTAGGTAATTCGCTAGTGTTTGTTGACGACGTTAATCTGTATGCAAGTAGCTCGAAAATACAAGACATTCAAAGCGAGCTTTAAAACAATTTTAATAAACTTCCAGAATTCTCCTCAGAATGGAAGCTCAAGTTTAATCATACAAAATGTGAAACCATACTGTTCCGCATCCCAATATGACGCGATAATTCGAATTAGAGACGAAACTGGAAAAATATGTTACCAAGCTTTCGTTCACCTAAGTCTGACATAAGCCCCTCGTATATGGAAAAGCTTCAGATATTTGCAAGAAAATGTCTTCGAGCCTGTACAGATGGATGTACAGGAGCGCACATTTTGACTTTCGGCATTACGTCTCTAATAAAGAGGCTTTCGGTGTGTCCACAATAGATAATGTCATTCTGGATCATGTGAGGAATCAATCGCGCGGCCAGCTAACGTTACGGAGAACGTATTTGTTTCGGGCTTGTTTTACTCTAACTCTGAGTATTTCAAAAACACTTTGGAGAGTGATTATATCCTGCCAGAGGTCTTCTTGTATTTGGATGCACGTGGTTAGCTATCAGAATCGACGAACGTACCTATTAAATACCATCTTGCTAGAAGCGCGTCAGATAACCTATCCTCTATGAGCCTATCGACTCGGGAGATGGAAATGCTGACTTGGGATACTGCGTAAGCATACCTGAAAGATATATAGCTAACGCCGAAGGGTTGAATTGACAAAAATAATGGTGTCTCGACTGGGTTGAGGCTAACGTTTAGGTTAAGTATAAGTAGGGCTGGGCCCTGACATATGATTCTGAATGAATGATACCATTATCATTCACTGGGCCTTGGTAACAATGGACTCGAAATCTCATGTCAAGACACAGCCCTAGGCCCAGGTTAGATTATGTTAATTTCAGTTGTTTTATTATCTATTCTAGTTTTTAAGACAAAATAATACGTATTTCTAAAAAGCTTTGCCACATTTGCCCTTTAAAAAAAAAAATTATAATATAAATTGAACATTAGAAAAAAGAAATTGAGACTATGGAATTAATTTCTTATAATCATAATATAAGTATATGATTTACTTTAAGTTATAATTAAAGTTGTAGTTTTAAGTTTATTTTAACAATGAAATGTGTAATAGCGTTTAAGTAGACAAATAATCGAGAGAAAAATAAAGCAAAGGTCGACCTATCCGATCCGATTCGATAAATTCATTGTGTGCAACTTTCCGGCAAGTCATGTAAAGTATATGGGCTCTCAAATTTTCAACTTTCCGGAACCACAGAAACGGCTCGGGTTCGGAAGCATTCTGTTCGGCGCTTAACTCAGTTACCTCTGTGAATTTTCTTTTTCATCTGCTTTTCTATTTCCCTGAACGTTCAGTTGTCAGATTTGTACTGCCACGGCCACCTGTCATTTGTTAAGTGTCAACATTCCATTCCTCCGATGTCATTTCAGTTTCAGTTTTTTCCCAGACTAGTCACGTAACAGCAGTCTTCTTGGGCTGTTTTCTTTTAAAAAACAAATCAAACAAAAAAGAGTCTTAATTTCTTATCTTTTTTTTTTTTTTTTTTTTGTTTTAACATAAAACTTATTTTGTACATTACTCATACGCCTACTGTGTACATGGTAGTAAACGAATAAGAAAACCCTCCAATCGGTCGTCGGTGCTCTCAGCGTTTGTGTACGTTGCTTACGATTTTTTTTACAAAACAAATTTTATACGACTTCGACTTCGGATAAACCAAACAAAAAATGGCCAACTCCGACAATAACCTGGACGACATGAAGCACTGCTTTGAAAATTTAATTGTGATCGATGCTGGTGCTAATTTAACTAACAAAAAATACAGCCGTGACTTGGATTCCGTAATACAAAGGGCAAAAGACGCAGGTAAGTCGACTCATGTTCCAAAGTAAATAACCACCAACAACTTGCATTCGGTTATCTCGTCTCTGTGTGTCCGCAAACCAAAGAATATTTTATTTTAATTCTTCATCATCGATTTATTTTTACTTTTACTCGACAACGTCGCCTCTCTTATATAGATTTAGTTGTCCATACGTTCATCGATAGAAGGCCAAGTGTGTGCCGCAATAATCTTCGTCTGTTCTATGCCAAATTCATAGGCCGATGATTTATTGGCCGTGCGAATTGAAACCAACCCCCAGTGTGTTTCTCATATTAACAGCCGTGATTGCGATCAATATGAATACTCGTTTCTTTCCGCAGCCCAAGCCAAGCACACACCGTTGGTGTTGATACATAGTTTGTTATTAATAGTATCTTATAAATTTTATTTGTGTTTGCTTTTGTCCCAAAAAAAACAAAAACAAAAAAATTGATATGACTTCGTTACGCAGTTCGGCCCACGGCAAGTGAATGCGAGAGTGGAAAATTTTTACTTTAATCTACCTACCATGACTGATCGGAGAAGAGATACTTTACAAAAAAGCACCACAGTTTGATCGGAAGAGGCGTGATCTTTTGATAATTGTAAGCATAGCTTCTTAGAGAAATTGTATTTCTTTTTTTAGTGGGTTGTGTGGAAATTCGAATTTTCTTTCTGCTTTGTTTCTTTTCTCCACAAAAATGTATTGTTGAGGTTTTCATTTCGAAAGAAAACAGGAATATTTACTTTGATTACTGACTCTTGGTTTAAGTAATAAAATTGAGCTGCGGCGTTGAAACAGGTGCAATAATATCTTTCTATTCAGATGATATTTCCGCGATTTTTAAGAAATTTTGTTACAACTTCTTCTTAGCAGAAAGTGGGCGTGAGTCCCAAAATTTGTAACCAAAGATCACGGATTTTGATAAGGTATTCACAATAAGATTTAACATCACCCTAAATAGCTTTGAGACAGCAAAATATGCTTCTTCTTTTTTTATTAGCAAACGCCCCCAAAAAGTGAGCGCGGCTGGTACACGTTTAAACTCACTCATCGTAAAACTAGTATTGAACATATCTATTCTATATTGACAGGTATTGGCATTTATATTGAGTTAACGCGAAAAAAGATTTGCACAAGTCGTTTGTAAATATCGAGTGGGGCAATATTAAAAACCGTGTTGTGGTAATTGGCCTTCACAAGTGTAATATGGAAATAGAAGATACCTTGCTACCGCTTGGAATCACCTGGAATTTTGTGTATCGAACTATTAAATTGTTTGGGGACACAGTGATTAAAACTGTTAAAGCCATAATTAATCGCAAACCGCTGCCAAAGTAGACAATCTTGTTACGAGAAATGAATATATCGCAGAGGATGTCTCGCGTTGAAAAGACACACTGTCCACTTTTTGTTTTCTTTGGGCTTAGAAGGCAGTTGAGTAGCAAAGCCCTCACACGGACAACTAAGTTGACTTTATATAAGACCCTCATCATACCGGTACTGCTATACGACCCTGAAGCATGGACGTTATCAAAGGCATGTGAAAACACCTTTGGTTGTTTTGAAAGAAAAATTCTCCCAATGATTCTTGGACCGGTTTGTATCGATGAAGAATGGAGACGAAAGAAGAGTCTGCGATGGCTAGGACATGTAGAGCGAATGGACATCAACGCTTCGGGCCGAAAAGTCCATCGAATCCATCCCAGAGGGACGACGCGATAAAGGAAGACCTCACCTAAGGTGATACACAAGTGGAAAGAGGCGGAGTCGAGGCGGCTAGCAATGGTCCACCCCGGACTGTAGCGCGAGTTTCTAGAAGAAATATTGAAAGAAACTAAATTTTTTTTTGAAAAGTGGCCGGATTTGAAAAATGTTTACACTTGTACTGCTTCGGATTCTAGAAAGCTCACAAGTCTTCAAAGAAAACAAAATCGAAGGACATGGAATAATTCGGTAAAACAAACTAACAGCTCCCTATGCACCAAACAACACCACTCTTCAGACTTCTCCTCAAAATTTAAAATCAAGGGAACAGCAGGATGTAGCCTTTGCAACTCGAAGCAAACAATGAATAAACAGTATCAGGCAATGAATAAACAAGTAAATTCGCGCTTTATACTGGTTAGGTAGAGGGAAAATGAGTTAATAATCAAATTCAGCCATTAGATAAATAAAATATATTATATCCCACCAAAAACATGAACGTATTAAATGGATCAGGTTGAACATGTTGCAATGTGGTCCTATAAATGAGCCGCCACTGTTATGAACCATTAAATTGTATACACACCCTTGAAAGCTTTTACCTAAAAATATCAGGAGACATCAGACAGCAATAAATTTTCAATGTCCTTCCGTGCTTGATAGTCATAAAGGAAATATGTAGACAAATATCATTGTCATATGTCTACCTGCTCGTTATCAGTGTTTCTATCAAGGTGGTTTTTCCCAATGTTTATTTAAAGTTAGGCAAGAGAACTGAATGTTAATGAGGGTCTATTAAAAGCCACCCAGTATTGTGATGAGTTAATTCGAAGAAGTCGGCATAAATTACGCATAGGATTTGATGATATGGCTTGGGTTTAAGTGTCCGCATTCTGTATGCTCGTCAAAGTTTTACCTTTGCCCTTATTTCAATAGTTAACCTCGACCTAAATTGCCAAGTAATTTTTGTCCATGTCTATCCCTTGTTTGTGTTGGTCATTTAAAAATAGACGTTGATAGTGTTCTCTATCTACATAAATGCTAAAACGAAACACAGTGTGTGTCTTGTGATTAGGTTTTTCATAACTGTATGCTAAACAAAAATGTCTCTTTCATGCTATCTCTCCCTTATGTAGCGAGGCTTTAATCCATGATTCGAGCTTTTGAATGATTATTGTTAAGATTACTGAACAAGTTTGGTTACATGGGAACCACATTTTTGATAACACTAAACACTAAACCGTTTAAAATACCACTACAACGTACATCTTAAGTTGTGGATTTTTTTGACCCACAGATTACGTTGAAATCAAAAAGTGAGTAAAATCTTAGAGAGGCAAAAGTACGAGAATGAATTTTGTGCTTAAACGTTCCAAATGATATGACTAAACTCCCTCGCTTTCCCTTAAATACCACGCATATTCCGCCAGACAGAGAGCATTACCATTAAAAACCCATTTCTCACCGCCAGTGACAATCCTTTTGATGTTGAGGAACGGATCAAAATTTAAACGAGAAAGCAACGAAGAGATATTTTCTTTCGCTGCTTCAGATTTTTTCTGCCAGTCACATTTTTTTTTTTTTTATAATTCGCGCGCGCCAAAAGGAATATGAATACCTTTATACTGTTACAGGGCACGGGCTTTTAAGGGCAAGGCGAAGAGGAACAGAGGAGAAGCCTATGCACGTTGGCTTTAAATGTTTGAAGGTTGTAGTGATGGGGAAATACGGAACTTGGTAGATCATTCCACATTCGTGCCGTTCGGCTTATAAACGAATCCCTATATTTAACAGTACGACCGAAGTTAGGCTTTAGGGAAGACTGATGTGCATTCGAAGCTTGTCGCGTATTGCGACTTTGAAGGGGAGGAATGCAACTGGCTATCCTTTTGATGTTGAGGAACGGATCAAAATTTAAACGAGAAAGCAACGAAGAGCATTTTTTTATTTGTTGTTGAAGATTTTTGTTCGCTCAAATTGTGTGGTTTCTTAATTTCGATACTTTTTCAAGTGCTTTTAAATGCTAGTGCACTGTTGAACTGGAAGAATTCAACTTCTCAGCTAATTCCTCAACAGATGTAAAGAGGTTTTCGTCCAGGGTTTTAAACCATCTGTGGGCCTGGCTTTCTTATAACATGTCTACTATACAATTCACATAATTCACTCTTCTACTGTACAACAACTTCGACCAAATTATCCATCCCAAGGAAACCATGCATCTTACCGGCATCAAGTCAACTCTGGTGTAATATGGCACGATCACATATCTAACATTGCAAAATCGGCATCCATGAAATTGAGCTATCATATTACGGGCAAAAGAAATATTTTACAGCACAACAGCTCCTTCTTCTGTACAAAGCACAAGTTAGACCAAAACTTGAATATTATTCTCACGTTCGCAGTTTGGCCCGAAAACATTCTTTTCATCTGCTCGACAGCATACAAAGACGAACAGTTCGCTAAATAAAAGATTCCGCACTAACTTCCAAATGCAATGAAATCTTTATAAGAGATTTTACTGCATAATTTGTGGTTAAAACTTTTTCTTAGGAGAAAGTGGGCGTGACAGTCGCCATTTGTAATCGAAGGTCAAGGGTTCTGGTGAAATATTCACAATAAGACCTAATCATCACTTTGAGAAAGCAAAATACATATTTTTTTTTTAAGAAAACGGCCCCCAAAAGTGGGCGTGGCTTCATATAATGCATGAATGAGAGAAATGTGAACGTCTATATAATTCGTAAAGACGATATTTTCAGATTCTAGTAAAAATATTTATAAAAGTGGGCTCCAATAATTGTTGGCAAGTGACCAAAGATGTATGTGGCCTAGCGTTGTTCTGGTGAAAAATGACACCTTTTCGATGGATCAACTCTGGCCGTATTTCGTTGGTCGCTGTATGTAATCTGTCCAGTTCTTGACACTACACATCCGAATTTATCGTTTGATTCCTTGGAAGCAGCTCAAAATACACCACACCTTTCCAATCCCACCAAATTGAGAGCAAAATCTTCTTTTGGTGGATATCAGCTTTCGAGGTGGATTGTGCTGGCTCATCAAGCCTGGACCAAGATCGTTTTAGATTGACGTTACTGTAAACAACCCATTTTTCATCGCCAGTGATGATTCGTTTCAAAAAAGGGCCGCATTCATTGCATCTAAGATGCAAATCGCAAGCGTTGGTGCGCTTCGTTAAATGAATTTCTTACAAATCATATGGAACCCAAATATCAAACTTTTTAACGAGTTTCATACGTTTTAAGTGTTTCTCAATCGCTGTATGTGTCACATTTAACTTTTTTGCTATCTCTCGAACAGTTACATGACGATCCGCCTCGATTATGATTTTAATTTGATCATCATCAAGTGCATCTGGTCGACCTGATCGTTGTTCATCTTTCAGTGAAAAATCTCCGGAACGAAATTTGTCAAACCAATTCCGGCACTGTCTTTCTTTTAAGGCTTCTTCACCATACATATCACGCAACTTTTTAGCAGCTTGCGCTGCGTTCTTTCCTTTACGGAAATAAAAAAGTAAAATATGACGAAAATGCTCGTTTTTGCACTCCATATTAAAACTGACACCAAACTAATACCTTTTCACAGAAATACGCGCAATTTGCTTCTAAAGCAAAGTAAGACTGATAGCTAACAAATGTCAAAAGGAAAAAAATACGTCATTGACAGAAGCCATTAAAAATATGGCCAAAGGCATCTATGTGTGAAATCGACAATTACTTAGTTGCCAACCTGATATATACTTTTGGGAGTCTTCCGTTATTATTTCTCTATGTTACAAACTATGTATCAAAATTAATATACTCTATAGGATAGGGTATACAAAAAACAGGCTGCATAACGTTTTTCATGATATTCCGAACATGCTCCTTGATCACTTCCATTTCACAGAATATTCGATTCAAATTCTAAATCGAACAAAGGAAATCTCTACAATACAGGTAGACATTAAAAATAAAAGAAGACCCGCCTTACATTTTATTTGGGAGGCTTAAGTGTGAGAGAATATTCGATAGTATCGAAAAACCGTATTATTAGTCCGTAATGTGTAATTAGTAGCGTCCTGCTTATCTATCTGTTCAAACGTAATACACTTGCGTCGGTATAGATCTGAGTAACGAATATTTACTACACGAATATTATTTACCATTTCGAAACAAACCACAATCTCTTTTCTATAAAAGACTGATTCGTAGATCCGGAAACGGAAGTGCAAAGAAATGTGTATTCGTTTTATGATCCATCTATAAAAATCGTAAACAAAGATGCGTCATCTATGCACCGCACAGCTTGTTTATGGAGGTATGAGACTGTACATTGTACACGATTCTTCTACCGAATGGCCGATAAAAATAAGTAACACTCTGCATTGTGTAAAAGTATATTTAGAATGCATGCAATGAGTTGTTAGGACTTGCATTTGATCGATCACTCAAGAGGAGAAAGTTGCACATTATCTAACTGCAGATCTATTTTTCTATTTCCAATGAAGTAAATAAAATACTCAAGTTCCATTATGATTAAATCACTTTGGAATTTGTGCCCCACTTTATTATAATTGATTCAAAAAGAGGCCAACCTCTTGGCTTTCCTATAATGTCAATCAAAATTTTCAATTCTAAATAAACAATAATTACTTTGCTGTGTTTGTATTCGAAAAGCATAAATTTTATTCATTTATTTTTGTTTCTCTTTCCGCAGGTGTCCAAAAGATAATGGTTCCAGGCACATCGGTTAAATCGAGCAAAGAAGCACTACGTTTATCCCGAATTTATCCAGACATAATCTATTCGACTGCTGGCATACATCCGCACGATTCTAAGTCAATCATCGAAGAACCAAGTAGTTGGTTTGACTTTGAACACATTGCCGAGGCGCAAGAATGTGTTGCCATCGGCCCGTGCGGCCTTGACTACCAAAGAGACTTTTCCGAGCCAGATGTGCAGAAGGAAATTTTCGAAAAACAAATACTGTTAGCGTGCAGTCTGGGAAAATCTGTACTGATACATGAGCGTTCTGCTCAAGACGATGTTTTACAAATTCTAGACAAGTGAGTGAAAAAATATTTAAATGTCTCTCGCTGCTTCTTCAATTTCAGACAATTAATCTTAAGAACAACATTCTTTCGAGTGGATATGATGTCAGATGCGTTACGGCTTTTTTTCTTTTAATCTCACCCGCAAAACTAAATTAATTAAACACATATTTAAGAATAAACTTACTTCAAGTTCAATGAATCATCAGTCTGTTGAAATATTTCAAAGTGAATGACATGCATAAGGACATTGTACGTTGACGATGATCGGCATGGTCGTGATGATTAGCATGGGGTTCAGTTAATAGGGGGATGGATATTCAAAAGCCCTAGTGACTTTGGTGAATACAAACTACACCGAATTTGTGAAAGAAATTAATTAGACTGATGAGACATAATTGTGAGAAACCTGCATTTTTTCTATAATACTCTTACGCGCTATTTGAGTTAGCAGCGCTCTCCCATCTGCCTTCGGCACTATAGAACCAGTGTAGTATTATGCATTTTGTTAAATGTTGTTCGGTCTGACTGTAATTTGACGCCCAACCTAGTACCAACAAAAAATTTGTATATTAACTAACCTATGACTTCTACATTAACTAACCTAATACTCCCAGAGTAACTAGTACAAACTCAGTTTTGCCGTGATTCCTCGTTTTCCGTGCATCTGTATTGCGTACACTGTGCATATTTTCCTACGTTGAGAAGGTGAAATAAGAGGTACAGCGATGCAAAATGTTTTAATTTGTTTATTTAAAGATTCAAATGATGATCGCAGAGGTGAAATAAACAAAAAAAAAAACAGGGCAGAAATAACAAAGGGAATTTCGTCATATCGAGTAGAGTACAGTAGTGAGCACGGGATTTGCAACACGACAAAAACCCACATCTCTTCATTTCTTCGTACTTTGTGATTGAAAAAAACAATGAACCAATAAGTATTTTCAAATAATTGTTTACCAAGTTGTGGCCAATAAAGCTACACATATAACTACTTGTTGCAGGTACAGAAACCGAGTAAATTGGGATATACAATGAATTGTAGAAAAAAAAAAACTATATTTCTTTTGTGGTAGGTAGAAAGCATTTTAAGAATGTATTCATTGTTTTAGGCCATTAAACCTGTACATTTTGGAATTCATATGCGAGAACATTTATATTCCTTCAATTTGGTGATATAAAGGGTGACCAGATAGCAATGATAGTTTTTCCAATTGTTATGTTTCAGCAGCTGTCAAAATATTCAGTAAGGTTTGCCATTTCATGCATCGTTTGACGCTTCCCGAACGTGTGGAAATTATTAAAAAATATTTTCAAAATTCCGGGTCAGTTGTAAATATGCAACGTGAATTTCTTCGTGAGGTCAGTCGTCATCGTGGCTTCAGTGCACAGGCAATTCGTCGCACCGTGGAAAAGTTTGAGCTTGAGTACACTCTTTTTTTGATCTTATGCCACCAACCAGACAGAGATCGATGCGAAGTGAAGAAAACCCAGAAATGTCGATTCGGCGCCGATCCGCTGGATTGGCCATCGCCAGAGAGTAAACCAGGCTTATTTTGCGGTTGGATTTGGGCCTACATCCGTATAAGATTGTGCTGACGCAAGAATTGAAGCCGGATGACCATAGACAACGCCGTGAGTTCCGAATTTTGGCCAGAAAATCATCTTCTCGGATGAGGACCATTTTTGGTTCAGCGGCTATGTCAACAAGCAAAATTGCCATTATTGGAGCGACCACAATCCACAAGTGTTGTTGCTCGACAAAATCGATATATCCAAGCTGTGGTTCCAACAAGACGGCGCTACATGCAATACAAGCGATGCAACGCTCGAAGTGGTGAAAGAGAAATTTGGCGACTGCGTCATCTCACGGCGAGTGTTCATCAATTGGCCGCCGCGATCATGCGACTTGACACCCCTCGATTAGTTTCTCTGGGGCTACGCCAAGTCCTGCAGGTCTACGCTAACAAGTCAACCACTTTGGACGAGCTCGAAGCCAATATTCGAGTTGCCAAAGATTTTCGATTGGGTTAAGGTCCGGCGAATTACCTGACCAGTCGAGTGTGAAAATTCCTTATCGATCATAAATTTTTAATCTGTGAAAAATTAAATTGAATTTATTTTCTTTTGTTGAATATAATTAATAAGGGATTAGAATAGAAGTGAACAAATGGAACGATGGTACAGAGTAGAGTCGTCTTGAACAATCATATCGCCAGTCTCTCAGAAATGCATTTCCATTGACGGTATCAAATGATTGTTTAAACTATTTTTGTATACTTCCGAGTTAACAGTTCCTTTTACGAAGCACAAATCTCCAATTCCATAGTAAGAAACACATCCCCATATCATTTGGCTGGGTGGATGCTTCACCGTTCGCTGGAGGCAATTTTTACTTACGAGTAAGCGCTCTCCAGTTTTTCGCTGCACGTACTGAATTCCGTATATGCTGAATTTGCTCTCATCGGAGAATATGACTTTTCTCCAATCAATTTCTGTTCACTTTTCGTATTTTTGTTGCCCAAGTTAGCCGAGATCTCATCACCTTTTGTGTCGACATGGGCTTTTTTGCGGGGCGGCGAACCATTAGAGCAAATTTCAGTTCCACTTGACTCCAAACTCTGTTCTTATTTGTACCACTGTTGAAAAACGGTTCCTAATTGATGTTGGTGTAAAACTCGATCATACGTCTTAAATGGATCCCTTTTTTCCGTTGGTTTTCTGTCAATAATTTATAATTTGGCATTTTTTTCAAAATTATCTATTTTTTCACCAGCATTATCACTTCGAACATTAAACTGACTCTAAATGACTTATTATTCACTTATATGCTAAGAAAGAACGGAAATCATTAAGAAAAAGCCGCTACCAAAAAATAATTAAAGATTTTTCTGCGCAAAATGGGTGTTGTACTTTCCGTGCTCGCTACTGTATTTATTGACTCGGATTAGCAGAAAATCTTTACAACCCTTCATTGATTTTGAAACGGTTCACAGTATCACACAATAGGAAGATCACGTAACATTGCTAAATCTATAAATTGACACACTCTTCATGCTGCTGTAGAAATCATTGTTGATCATTTGTTTCAAGATTAAGACCGATGTCTTTACAATGCAGACAATAGCCTTGTTTCTTTGTAAATTTATATAAAGTTTAGTTTTGTTTCACAAAAAAACGATATACAATTTTGTATTTTAAAATTTGGTTCAAAGAAAATTAGTGTTTCTACTATCATCCCACTTTTTCTCTGATGATTTCACATTGAACAGAATATAAAATTAAATAAATTAAAATAAATATTATTAGATTAGACCCATAGTCATATTACTCAGTTATCGGTAATATGTATGTATACAACGGTTACTTAAATAATTTAGGTGTAATTAAAAAAA
This sequence comes from Pocota personata, assembly GCA_963082735.1. Lineage (NCBI taxonomy): Eukaryota > Metazoa > Arthropoda > Insecta > Diptera > Syrphidae > Pocota > Pocota personata. The sequence continues at coordinate 271,920,664 of OY720429.1, forward strand.
CAAATTTCTTATTTGAATCGCATCAGAATAGTTCCTGAATTCGCCACAAAAATGGCTTTCTACCAGTTCACAACAGTGCAAAGAAGCAACATTAACAATAATAATTCATCAGGCGGGGATGAGGATAAATTAGAACCGTTTATATGCAGACTTCCCCTGATTATGCAACATAAAGTCGACTGTTGAAGATTTTGCGAATTTTTCTTTGCATATTTGTGGGCGCTGTAGCTCAGGGGTTAGGGTTACGACACATTCTTTAGCGTAGCCTCACAAAAATAAATCCAATGAAGTCAGATCACACGATCTTGGTTGCCAATAGATGTCGCCAAATCTCGAAATTAACCAGCCAGGAACTTTTCGTGCAATAGAGCCAAATTTACCTGTGTTGTGTGGCACGTAGTTCCGTACTGTTGGAACCACATGTCGCTCACATATCACAGAGAATTCCCAGTAATAATGGCGCCTTCGTCGTTCTAAAAAAAATACGGCCCGATCACGCCACCGGTCCACAGCGCGTACCAAACTGTCACCCGTGGCGGATGCAATGGCCTCTCAACGATAACATTTGAGTTTTCAGAACCCCCCATTTTTTGTATGTTTGCGTAGCTGCTGAGCGAGAAATGGGACTAATCACTGAAGAACATTTTGTTCAAAAAATCGTCGTCAACTTGTTGATCTTCCAGCACCGAATCGCGAAGCACAGATATTACAGAGCTGTTATTTTTGTAGTAAAATGCAACAATTTTAATGCGTTGGGTGGTGTCTAAACGATCGATATTGTAAAATGGTAAGGCAAGAACTAACTACGTGTCACTGTGGATGTCAGATGGATTTGACAGATGCCATATGACATCGATGTTAAATCCCAAACTTGAAATGAATAACCCTTTATAATGTAGAGAAGCACAGCGTAATATATTTTGTAAAGTAAATATTTTTCAATTTCTAGTAAAAATATTGAGAAAACCACATTAATTTTAAAATGTTTGCATTTGTACAGCTTCGGATTCTAAAAAGTTAGAAGCCAGATGGACATGGCTAGATCGACATAACTTTCAATGCTGATCACAAATATATACACTTTTGGGGGACTAACGTTATTATTCCTCTATGTTGCAAACTATGTATCGAAATGAATATACACTATGGGATAGGGTATACAAAAAAATACTCATCCAAACTGAATTCCAAAGCAGTTTTAGAAAAGATGAAACATCTCTTGGTTTTTATTCTAATAAAATATCTGGTTTACATCGGTGCATTCATGCTGATACGGCGGTGTAACATTTCAAATTGCATTGCGTATACGAATTTGATACACAATACTGCTTATTATTTTTATTCCACATATTTACGTAAACGAAATTAGTGATGCGTGTCGTATCAATACATCAGATTAATCAGTGCATTAAACCCACTTTAACCTTCAGGAAATATCATATTAATTTAAATTTATATTTTCTTATTAATTAATATGCTGTACACTGCGCCCTGACGAATGACTAGAATTATTCGATTTTATGTGCGCGAGATATCGTAAATTGTATATACATATACACTTCGAAAACTACTCATAATTTCATTTAAATATGTTGTATAGAAATTGGTTAGTTAATTGGAAACTCTTATGATTAATTGATAATACAAAGAGAGTAGTAAACTATGTAAACACGTTTTGCATGGGTTATTATTAAGGCTGCATACGAGGTAAGGTAAGATAATGGTAAGGTGATGATTTTAAAGTTCAAAGTGGTTTGCATCAAGGCTGCATATTCTCACCGTTGTTACTTCTGATGGTAATCCGTGCCTTCTTCTGCAGCTCTCACGGTAAATAACAGCGGTATACAATGAACAATGACATCTTAGCTTAAGCATTTGAATTACGTTGACGACATATGTTTGTTTTAACACAATATAATGAACCTGCACCAAATGGTGCACAGTCTGGCAACCGAAGCAAATAAGGTGGGACTGAGGATTAATATGGTCGAGACAAACTTCGCAGCTCCGCCGCTCATTTAAATATTGCTGGACAGCAGGTCGAAAAAGTTGACAACTTTCTTTACATGTCTCGGCCGACAGTGGCACCGAACTCGATGTGGGCAGTAGAATCAGGAAAGTCAAGGCTACGTTCGGAGTGCTTTCCAAAATCTGAGTCAATACTACTATTTGGTTTAGTACCTGGAAGATCACCAACACTGTTATTCGAAAGCTGCAATCTTTCGTTAATAAATGTCTACGCATCATCCTTACGATTTTCCTATCCGCGTCTCGAACGAACAGCCTTATTCGAGAACGAGGAGGAAGCAGCAGTGGATTTCGCCCAGGCAAACGTGGCGCAAAACAGTAACGAAGAGAATCCAAAGCATTAGGAATGAGTTGGAGAGAATTCCAATGCGTTGCAGACAACTGAACACAATGGCGCGCAGGCGTTGTTGATGCCTTATGCCCCATGAGGGGTGTCCGAATCTAAATAGCATGCAAACACGTGAAACACATTCTAATTCTTTTGCCCAAACGTAGTTAGTTAAAGCAACAAAAACAGAACGGTACATATGGTGCGCATAGTACAAAGTATGACTGCAATAAAAAGCAGTATAATACTACCTGCTTGTTGTTCTAGTAATATAATATTTAGTGTAATTGCTCCGGAACCCTCAGCATATGAAGCACTTTCGTACCTAATCGTATTTTTTTTTGTTTTAAAAAATCGCTGATTAATACAAAAGATACAGCACTTTTTGATGCCAATACGGTTTATATTTCCGTCCAATCTTCTTGACTGGTAGCTACATATGTTTATGTAATAATCAGTTTTTTTGTGGAAAATATTTTCTTTGCACTGATGTCTAAACTCTTTTTACAACATCAAAAGTCTCAGCGTTTCTCAGCATCATCCTCCATAGATGGACGAATTTAGGAGGGATGATCAAATTAGACATGCCTCTGTATAGCTGGTTAAGAAGCCGCTTAAAAGGTGATGCATACTTTATTTTAGAACGACTTTTGACGTGTAAGAGACAGAAACTTCTGAGAGTTTGGCTTTAGCATTTCTCTTCAATCATTACCATTCGGCATTATCGCCGCGTGGAATACTTCAAAGTGGTTTAGTGCGCAATTACTGAACGGGAGACTCAAGGTTTGAGTCCCGAAAAATATCAAAAAAAATTTTCACGGTCCCACCTCTCGTGAAAATCTGACAAACATCCGATAGTAAAATTGTCATGAGAGGCTTCTCTTAAACAGAAAAAATGGCCATCGGAAACGAAATACAACTGTAGGGCCCTCCCATTCGTATGTCGCGCAGCACGAATGGCAGCGAGAAACCAGGCTTCCCCCTGTATGGGCTGTTAGCTCCAAATATTTATTTATAATATCTAAATTATTTTGGACATATATAAGGGCATGACATTAAAATTTTTGACATGCTCAAAAGCCATTTAGCCTTTTAATTAGAGCCTATGAATTTGAACATGTGCTGGAGGTACACGTGTACTCGGAATCCGTGTAGCTTGTATTAGCGATATTACATATTATTATCCGTGTACACAGATATATTGTAGTTACCCGTGTTAGCTAAATACACGTGTGCTAAACTGGTATTTAGTACATGCCGCTTGTCATGGCTATAGATGCATTTTTTTTCTGGTTTAGCACCAAGTTGTAATAAGTCAGAAGAACCGAGAGTTATGTGTGTCTGTGTGTACTAGTAACTTGATCACAACGGCTATTCTAAGTGTAGAAGCACCAATTAAAACACGAATATTTCACTTAAACGAATACACGTGTATTTGATACAGGTACACGTATGTACGCTGCAAATTATACGAATTCAAATACACATATATTTAATTATTCGTGAAATAGAGACTTAGCCCATTTTAATCCAATTTTCCGCTTCTTATCGTCTTTGTTCAAAATTTAAATCTGAAAAATTTACAAGCGAATGGAGCAAGTACGTGCGACTTTGTGTTTACTTTACTTTATATGGCGCTCACAGTCCGGGGCGGACCTGGGCCTCAATCAACATGCTTCTCCATCCAGCTCCATTCTTTGCTAGCTGCCTCCAGTTTTGTACGCCGAGTTGGTGGAGGTCCCCTTGTAACTGCACACGTCACCTTAGGTAAGGTCTTCCTCTACCACGTTATCCCTCTGGAGTGGATTCAAAGATTCTCCGGGCTGGTATCCATACACTGTATAGTTCTAGCCATCTTACTCGATGAATCGGACTTTTCTAAGTAGGTCTACATCGCTGTACAGTCCGTACAGCTCTTTATTAAACCTTCTGCTCCACACTCCCTCGATACAAATAGGACCGAAGATCACACGGAGAATTTTTCGCTCAAAGCAACCAACAATATTTTCATCCACTTTTGACAGTATGCCAATAGGGTAGTAGTTACGCTTTCCCTTTCCCTGACTTTGAAATATCAATTCAAGGTTTCTTCTATAAATTTGTCTTACTTTGTTTTCTTTATATGAATGCAATTGACCGTGAAGTTAACACACTTCAGTCCCATCTAACTTTATTTGCATGCTCTGCGACGTTATTATACACATTTAACATTGACTTTGTTGCGATACTAAAAAGTGAAGGTCAATTCTTTTATAAAAAAATAAGAATAGAGCTTCTAATTATTTATACATTCAAAGCTCCACTCAAATCGCGGAATAATGAGTCAACAATTATATTTTTTTTACGCAACCAAAAGCTGGTCACAATGCTGACAATTAACGCCGATGGATTGATGAATATCATGTACGCTCTATCAACAGATCAACACCAATTAAAATTAATTTTATACGCCGACAGTAAAAGTAAATTTGCCTTTCTTTCTTTTAGATATCCGAACATACCACAAGTGATAATTAGAGGTTTTATGGGTACAACAGAGGAGGCAGTCAAATACCTAAATAGACGTTTCTACTTAAGTTTAACTGGTTATTTATGCAAGGTTTGTCCATGCCCATGGTCAATCAAGTTAGCCCATTTAATGATTTATTTATTTCATCATCAAATTAGGACAAATCAGACACTGGGGTAAGAAAACTTCTAGAGGACGGTACACTGCCGTTGGATAGACTGCTAGTCGAAACAGACTCGCCATTTATGTACCCAAATACAAGAGCTTCTAAGCTACCACAACACGTTAAGACTGGAATTACAGACAGATCTCTGTTGTATTTACATAGGTACAGTTGAATGTCACACTTTAGACTAATTAAATTGAGAAATACGCTTTGTTACAGATATTGCACCTTTCAACGAAACGAACCCTGTAGTTTACCAGCTATAGTGGAGATGATAGCAGCTTTTATGAAGAAGACTCCTGACGAGGTGGCGCTGGCTACGGCTTTCAATGCTCTCAAGCTATTTGGATTGTCATGAGCTGGTGATTTTCTTCTATCGGAGGCTGCTGTGAACTACATGACGACTTTTTTTTTATTTTATTTGTGTTACAAAAATCTGCAGATTTTCGTATTTTTAAATTTATATTACTCTATCGCTTAGGTATTGTTTTTGTTTGTAAAAATTAAGAATGACTATGATTGTGTAACACCAAGTGCCTTATTGCCTAAATCCGGATTACGGCAAAATACACACACACACTAATTCTAATCGAATATCCTGCAAAAAGAAACCTTTTTCTTGCCTTTGTTCCATATTCTCCAAGCAAATTGCATCCTCATCATCATGTTAACCAAGATTTACCACATCTCTCATTTGATATATGTAACTGTATTCTATTTTTTATACTTAGAAGTGTAATTGAGCATCATCGAATGATTCCATAAACGTTTATGGCGTAAAAGTGCCATAATTTTATATCATAGCCTCTGACTGTTTAGTTTATGCGTTTTCATTTTTTTATTATGATTTTATTTTAAATTTTCTAAGCTTACAAATATTATATATTTTTATACATATTTATTCAACTGTTATGAATATGTTATATTCAAAAAAAAAACCTTACTCTTAAGCGTAGATAGAAAGCTTATTAAATGTTTTCAATAAGAACCCTATTATGTTGTAATTGAATTTGTTGGAAATGATTGTGATCATATACATGCATACAATATTATTATACTATATCAATTGTTTTATACTACAAATTAAGCGTGTAGCTAGGAAGCAAGTACTATGTTATCAAATAAATACAAAAACAAGGAAAAATAAAAACGAAAAGTGATCAACATTTTTGTTTCTATTAAAAAATAAAGTGCACGACTGTGTCGCACGTACTTGCACCTACATACATGTATGTTGTTCATCTGCAAAAATCCTTTGAAATTAAAAAAAAAATTGTTGACAAACCGAGAAAATTAAAAACAAAACTAAAAATTTCCAAAACCTGGTTACTATAACCTTTACATACATCAAATACTCGTACTGTTTAAATTTTAATTTCGAACAAAATTGATGCAGCCATAGCCGAGAAGCCATTTAATAGTAAAGTACGGTTACTCGTATTTTTTGCGAAAAGCTGGTACGCCATCTATTAGCATTTGATCGAAAATCAAAAATTTGATCAAAATCCATTTTTTTCAGAATCGGCCATTAGTATAGTACCGTTAATTTTGGCGTTTGAACGAATTGTGTCCCCTTAGATTCGAGATGTGAAGTTTGAAGAAAATCCGTCCAGCCGTACGTGTCTTTACAGCCAGACAGAATTGAGAGACCCACTTTATTGAGTATCTCTATCATAACAATGTCAAGTTTGATCAAAATCTCGAAATCGAAAATTTTCAGTAAACCAATACTTGCCCTGATAGGTGCAAGTAAAAAAGTAACGTATGAGGTATTAGTGGGTCATTTTCTTGCATCTTTTTCAATCTTATATTGGAATCTTATATTGGAAAAAATAGTGCGGAAATCGTATGCCAACAAATTGGGTACTGTAATTTATAAGTCACAACAACCGATGTCGGTGGAACTGACGCTTTTGCTATCATCGAATCAGAAGCGGCCAAAAGGTGTCTGGTTATAAACGAGGATGTCACGAAGGATACCTATAACTTCGAGGTAGTCAAGAATTTTGTCTCCACGATCAACTGCCAACGACATCAATGCGTAAATAAAAGAGAATCAGTCTTGCCAACCGCTGTTTGTGTGGGCTAGGAAGGAAATTGTGTAGTCAGGCCCTATCGAGAAGAACTAAAGCGATGCTATACAATCATAAAACCCTCATTATCCCAGACTTCCGGTAGAAGAAAACGATTTAATCGTAAACTGTGCAGAGTGTAGAGCAACATCGACGTAGTAAGGAAGATACGTATTCATTGTTTGAGGTGGCTGAAACCGTAGCCATATTTGAGGCCGTTAAGATAATATCGCAACAACTATGAGGAAATAGACAATATGCTCTGATAGCTATAGTCTTTCCGTGCTGCAAGCTGGGACATCACCAAAGGGCAACCTCTAATGATGTAGATCCCAGGACACGTGGGAATAAGAGGCAATGAACTTACAGATAAAGCTGGCACCAACCTACTAAGTTGATCACTACTCAAAGAGTTGGAACAGTACAAATATCACTACACATTGGTTAATTCAAAAAGGTCCACCCCATCTATCCGCTAAATATCTCAAAAGTACTAATCACAAATTTCATACGCCTAGGTACATGCATACGTCTGGGTCATACATCTTTGACTCACCTACACATTTTTAAAAAAATAAACACCACCGACTGACCCCGCATGTAACGATAAGATTACGTTAGCACACCTATTGAGTAGATGTTTCCTATCATTGGCAAAAATCGACGCTCTTTTTATGTAAACTTAAGTATATTGGAAATATTAAGCGATCTCATATTGAACAAATTGTTAGCTACTCTCAACATTAACATTATATAGAGCCACTAGCGCTCTTACTCTTTTTATTAGTAATACATTTTAATTTGTTATTGATATATAAAAATTAATAATAAATAAATAATTTTTCCTCAAAACCTAGGCCCGACAATCTCCAAAATGTTGTTCTTTTTGAATTTTCCAAAATTCTTCAATTTACCAAAATCTACGTCAAACGTTTAAACATTTTTGAGGCTGCGGCAGACGGTCGCATTGTAACTATTACTTTTTTTTTCTTTGAAAGTACCGAAACTCTGAAAATTCTCTAAATCATGGATGTTTCCCCAAACAATTAAGTTGAATTGGTAGAAAATTGAAAAAAAAAAAGAAAAATATGGTCAACAAGTACGAGTCGGGTCTTGCACGGTTAGTATACTTGTACTGTACCGTTATTTTAACTTTATCTTTATTTTATTTTTTTTCTGGTTAATTCGGAAAAGAAACTCTATGGTCAATACTTGAAAGAGTCAGGTCTAGCGAACTCTTTGTTCAATGTCTACCCAATTGTTTGCCCTCACACGACTCTTTTGAGAACCACTAAGGACGTTTTGATTGATTTGTGAGTCGAATGTGTGAGCGACGGGGTTTCAAGAATATTTAAATCTTTATTAACCGAATAACTCAAAAACTAATGAACAGATTTCGACTTAGACTGCTAGGTTAGTAGGTCCACTTGAAATTGAATGAAATCAAATGGAGTGGGAGTATATCTTACTCTGGGGAGGGGTTTAAAACATTTTCGAATCATATTTCTTACACCCCTAGCTGTAGAACCATCCAACGGATTTCGATGAAACTTGGGTTATGAGTAACGTCAGGCATGTATGTATATACGAGTATATTATGTAGATAGCCAAGGCCGGTGCAAATTTTAAGAGATTTTATCAGGAAAACTAGTGTTACGATTTTTTCTTTGTAACCGAAGTCAAGGATTCTGATGAAATATTCAACAAAGTAATTTGCATTGAGAACGCAAAATATGCTTATTTGAAGAAAACACCCCCAAAACGTTGGTTTGTATTGAAGAATCGTAGAGAAAGTCAACATATGACGAGTATATATGTACACTGTCGGCCAAAATAAAGTGCAAAACTGAAATTAGTTTATTTTTTATAATCTTGTTATTTATACTTGTTTTACCATATATTGTATTAGCTTATTATTCAAAACTCTACAGAAAAAAAAAATATATAATCCAATATTTGCAGAAAAGAAAATTAATGAAAGAAGACAAAATAAAGTGCAAATTCAAAAAAGTAATAAAAACACATGAAATATTCAAAATTTAGCTTTCAAAATGAAAAAAACTTAATAGCTAGTGGCTCCTTGTTTATTCTGAATTACTGCCGCAAGACGCTTGGGCATACTGGATACCACATTTTTCAGCGTGTCGCCTGGAGTTTTCTCCGATTTCCCAAAAAGAAAGTAAGTTTCGACGCTTATCTAATGAAATCTTCTCATCGAAAATGGACCAAAGTTTCTGAATTGGGTTAAGGTCTAGGGATTGAGGTGGCCAGTCCAATACATCAACATTTTTTTGTGTAAAAAACTGGTTAGCTGCTTTGCTCGTATGCTTTGCGTCGTAATCTTGTTGAAAAATATAAATTCCCAAGGACATTCTAGAGGCAGAAGAAGCTAAATTTTCTCTGATAATGTTAACGTAACTCGGACCCGTCATTTTGGTATCGAATTTGACCAGATTTCCAATGCCGCTAAAGGAGAAACAACCCCAGACCGTTACTGACCCTTCTCCTACAGTTTTCTGTATGCACCTTTGACTCAGTCTTTCAGTGGGTCTGCACCAATATCGCTTTCTGGTTTTGGGATTTTTTAGCTTAAATTTGGACTCATCGGACCAAATTATACTTCGCCAGAATGTTTGCGGCTTTAAGAATACTTTAATACTTTTTTTTGCGAAGGCTAGGCGTTTTCGTATGTTAACTGTACGAAGCATAGGCTTTTTCTTCGCAAAAAAGTTGTTTAACCCGCTTTCTTGGAGTCAACTTTGCACTGTTCTTGGTGTTATACTTAATTGTTAATCTTAATTAATACCTCTTACCGAAGAAAATGAGTTTTTCCTGGCCTCAATTTTGATTCGTTGGTCTTTGGTTGCAGTGATCTTCCACTTCCTTCCGCAAGAACTCTTGAAACTGGCAACTGTTACTCGTTTTTCAAAGTTAAGGCAGATCCTTCCTTACCCCAGAAATTGATAATCCATATTTTTGTGCAGTTTTTGAAATGTCAATCCACTTTGGCGGTCCAAAAGTAGCAGTTTCTTGATCTCAGTTGGTAGCATTTTCATACCAAAGCCTTAACAGAATAAAACACAATTTAGCATCGAAAATAAAATTTCCAATTTTAACTTAAAGCTTCTACCCTTTATTTTTTTATCAATAGTAAATATCTGTTCTAAAAAATTATAAAATTATTTACAATATTCTGTCGCGTCGCACACAAACTAGAAAATGCACTTTATTTTGTCGCGTCTAAAGTACAACTGCTGCAGAATTACCTCAACTGATAGTAAATAGACAAAAGTAATTGAAGGTTAATTTTTAGAAAACGGTGAACACATGTGTAAACGACGTCAGCACAAAAGAATTGAGCTATAAATGCTTTTTCCTTTTAACTACCAGGACTTTGAAAATGAATCGACTGCTTTTGCAATTTATTTTGTCCGACAGTGTATGTACCATATCTTGTTAAGACAACATTTTTTTAGTTTCTAGTACAAATATTGAAAATAAAAATGGCAGAAAAAAATCACACAGAAGGAATTCTTGGATTTCACATTCCAATACACCTACATACATATGTACATATATACTCGATATGACTCATTTAGCCTGATTTCGTGATTTTATGATTTATAAAATATCATTTCATAATTATTGTTCTTAATTCATTTATTTAAAAATTGTTCATAACTATTAGTTTCTAAATTTAATTTTTAACAATTTTATTCAGGAGATTTTTATTTCTTCGAATCAAAAAGTAAAAATCAAATTGTAATTTTTATTTTTTAAAATCAATTTTTAATTTATAATAACTTAATTTTTATTTTTTGAATCAAAAATATAAATTAAATCATGTTCCCTCATTATCATTATTTGACTTTTATCATTAATTCAAAACAATAAGAATCATTATCTGAATTTTTCCTTAGATTCTTAAAATTAAAATTCAAATTACAATAATTACTTCTCTATTGTAAAAATAAGAGCTATGATCTAATTTTTACTTCTGATTTTTAAAAGTAAAAACCGTAATCGGATGCACATATGTATATAAGAGGGGCGGCTGATAAGTTCGCGGCCTAAGGCATTGAGTGAAAAAGATTCGATTAAAAAAATTTATTTCTCAATATAATCTCCCTCGAGTGAAATGGATTTCTCACATCGGCCATACAGTGCCTTAATACCGCTAAAACACCTCGTTTCTCATCTGCAAATCTCCGGCCAAGGAAGTGGAAAAAGTCGCTCAGGGCCAAGTCTGGGCTATAGGGTGGGTGGTCTATCGTTGACAAACCCATGTCTTTTAAGGCCTGTCTCGAAACCTGCGCCGTGTGAACAGACGCATTATTCTGCAAAAACAATGCTCCGTGCCTGAGTGTCCCACGTGTCTTCCGTACGACCACTTCACGTGCCTAAGTCAATAAATTTGCGTAATATTGATCATTCATGCTCCGTCGAAAAGATTTTATTGTAGGTATACTTACGAGTACATCCCAGTACAACAAAAAGCGACCTAGATAGACTGCACAATTGCATGATCAGAACTTGGAATGCTAAACTAGATTTAAAAATAATAATGAGTCAAGCATTCTTATTAACGACCTTATTACTACTCCAAACTCTGATCATAGACTTTGACTTCTATGTAGGTACAGATGACGCAAAAACTACGAAAATAGCATACTAAGTGCTAATAGCTCGGAGAATTGCTTTGACGCGGTCAAATAAAACATGTTTTGTTACTTAAAAAAGATGTTGTTTTTCTCTTCTCACAGAGGTAAGCTACTTAATTATTTTTTTTTAGCATACCACCGATATAATTATGTATACAAAATGTATAAAAAAAATCTGATACGGTGTGTTGTATGATCTCTCTTGGGGCACTGCTATCTACAAGAAGCGTGGCAAATTCTTGCCAGAAACAGATGGATTTTTACTTACTAAATTATTGGTGGTGATGAAATTTTTCCACTGTCTCTTCCAATCCTCATTCAATACTACATTCATTGGAGTCTTTCTCGATTTGGGTCGCAGCTGTCGATTTGAGCAGGCATTTAAATCTTGGTGTATAGAAAGCTTTTCATATTAAATGGAGCAATATTGCCCTAAACAGAAAGCCATGGAGTATGATATTGTCATCCTTTTCGGCAAGTCATATTCACTCAGGTACTAATGCTACACCCCAAGTAGTTGACGCAATTGTTCTTCGTTTTTAACTTTGTATTTCTGGTTTATGTTGTTGAAGGAATGTAGTCGGCATATTGGTACTTTATGAACCTTGTTTCTGCCATTTCATATTTATAGAGAATAAACAACAGGGGATGTAGTACTGATCCTTGTGGAAGTCCATTATTCAGCTTTTTAGTTTACTTCATACATCATCTATACTTGAAATGTGCGATTACTTAATACATAGCTGATTAAATTAGCTATTTCCTCAAAAGTGATTACTTTGAGTAGTTTAAATATGACTCCAGTTCACCAGACAGCATCATATGCAGTAAAAAAGGCAACAAATACGGTAGAAGTTTTAAGTTTGTTTTACTTAGAATCCATTTTTGATGCAGGTAGTTAGAGAAAGCACAATAGATATACACAATTACAATAAACTACTCAAACTTATGCCCACTTACTTAGTAAGTAATTTCAATAAAAAAAAAACTGTGTTCTCTCTATTTAAGATCTTCCAACTTTTACAACTGACGTAAATAGTCCCACCACAGCTTGAGACGTTGACGCAAAATCAGCTCGAACCAAGGTGTTAGTGGGGCATTTAACTGAGAAATAACGCTATCGAGATCCCATCGCTTAATGTACCTCACTTCGCTGATTTCATTTGAATTTGGTTATAGGCGCGACATTGACGTTAAACTTAAATGTTTAATGTTAACAACTTTCATTTCATTCGGATTCTGTGATACCATTTTTGCTTGGACCAAGTATTAGTTTCCTGATAATTGTTGATGAGATTTTGATCAAACTTCACATTACTATAATAGAAATGTATGTAGGGCCGACTGCAGCGTAAATGGCTGGAAGGAGTTGCTTCAAACCTCCGAAAAAGGGCGATAAAACCTCCCCTTCTACTACCGAGCAATAGCTTTAAAGTCAATTCTATTCACGGTCATAGAAATCATTGTTAACCACCATTTTATGAGTTATCTTGAAAGCTCCTTAATGACTGTCCGTATGGTTTGCGTCAACAGCGTTAATGACCTTCGTTTCCGAAAAATTGGACAAATATATGATCACGGTGAATGCAGAGAGTTGACGCCCTTGATATCTCCACAGCTTTCGATAGAGTTTGATATAGCTCATGGTGATTGGTGTCGCTAACATTTTCGTGAAATTTATTGCGAGTTTTTAAGTTGTCGATCATTGCAGGTGGTATTAGACGGATGTACTTCTACATCATTCCCGACTAAGAAAAGTGTTCCCCAGGATTCAGTTTCTGATTATATCAATGAAGTCATTTCTGTTACTCGTAATCCGATCCACTACTTCGCGTACGACAACACTCAGAGTTAATTTTGAGGTTAGATTACAAATTTTGCTTTTCCTTTTTAAGCATATGCACCAGACATGAATTTTAAAGTTAATTCTTTTAGCTGTTTGCTGATTCGCGAGACCCAATCAAAAAGTTCAAATTTCAACTCTGCTCAGAGTTCAGTTCACCTTCCAAGCGAGTTTAGTCTAAACGGCTGGTCGGATTTTCTCTAAACTTCGTTTCTGGGATCTGTAGGGTCATAATTTGAGGCATTTTCATTCTAGTCCCAAAATTAACAGTTACTTTACCAATGACAGATTTTCCCCAAAATTACTGTAACGATTTAATATTTGAATTAAGGTGAACATATGCCAACAGATGGCGTAACAGGTTTTCGCCAAAAATTAGTATAACTGCACTTTACTTATTAGCTGGTTCGATTCCGATTTTGTTTATTATGTAATAGGATCTATTTAAACAGCACTGCCCTAAAATAATTTCTGGAAAAACTCTTAATTTTCTTGTTTTTGGGGGAAAACCAAAAACTGGGTGGGACAGAAAGATAAAACACGTTGATCATTTTATGTCGATACTTCATTCAGTAAGGATGTATTTAGGTAAACATTGGTGAAAATAGTTGTGCTCTCGTTTTATTATCATTTGGTTTTAAATTTCATAAAAGGAATATATGGGATGCGGAAAAATGTTAAATTCTGCTTAGTCAGCAGCACTTTACCGCACAAATGGCGCAAAATTCAAATTTTACGTGAATTTTGGGACACCCTTTACAAATAATTTTGAAATTTATGAATTAACACTGGAGTATTGAAACAATATCAGTGAAGAGAATTCGAACAGTAGTAACAAATTTAATAAATGATCCTGAAAATTTTGACAAAAGAAAGTCTCCAGCATTAACTCCAAAAGAAAAATGTGCGGTTTTGCGGGAAATTTAAAATTCTTTTTTTAACGGCTCGTCAAATCGCAGCTGAAACGGAAGTTAAAACCAACATAAAAATGTGAGGAGAGTTTTACAACAATGCAAACATCTGCAGACGAAAACTGCTTCGGAAGCCACTTTTAACCGAAGCTTACCAAAGTGGCGTTTAGAGTTTGCTCGCAGCCATTGCCATTGGAAGAAAAAGTGGAGAAAAATCGCCGTCAAATCGGAGGTGGTTCTGTAATGGTATGGGCCGATATTGACTACAACAGGAGGAAGGGACAGAAATAAAATTTGTCAGTAGCAGAATTAACAGAACCAAATAGTATATGAATATAATGTTGTTATTTAATTTTAAAATCCACCTGTCCTATCTTTTTGTCCCACTTAGTTTTAATTTTTTTTCTAATGATACAATCAAATTTGGCAAAAATGTTACCCACTTTTTTATTTTCTTAAGAATTTATGGGGGTGTCTTACCAATATGTCTCGGAGTGTAAATGCGACCTTGCATTAGGGGACCCAATTATATGAGATTATCAGTTATTCTCCGTCGAAAATATTTCATTCAAAACACATACCATAACGGATGCAGCTAAGTATACTTACAGCTCAGTACAACAAAAAACGACCTAAATAGACTGCGCAATTGCATGATCAATGTTTCTTTCCCAATCACAGCTCCATCTGATCTAGATTTAAAAATAATTAATGCATTAAGCATCCACATTAGCGAACTATAGCTCATTGTCCTCTAAACTTTTGCTTTGCCCAGACTACTCACATCATAACCTTTGACTTCTATACCCTACATATTCAAAGACGAGAAAAATAGCATACTGAGTGCTAATAGCTTGAGAATTGTTTTTATGTAGTCAAATGCCTTGCATGTTTTATTGCTCACAAACAAAAAAAAAACAAAAAAACTTTGGTTTCTTTTTCTTCTCATAGAGGTGAGGTACATATTACAAATAGATAAACCACTTAAATTTATGCCCATTGACTAAGTATGAGTTTTCAATAACAAAAATACTGCTTTCCCTATGTAAACCGATGGATTGTTTTGAGATCTTCCATCTTTTTCAACTGATGTAGATTGTCCCACCACAGCTTGAGACGATGACGCAAGATCAGTTCGAACCAAGGTGTAAGCGGAGCATTTAACTGCGAAACAGCGCTATCAAGATCCCATCGCTTGATGTACCTCACTTCGCTGACTTCGTTTTCATTTGGATTGAGCTCGACATCTTTCTTTAGAAAGAGTATGTAGTCGATCTCGTGTTCACCCCAGATGCCATCGCCAGTATTGGCATAATGGATGCGCGTTAAATAGTGGAAATTCTCCGGCCTTATCTGTGAATTTCTCTTAAATAACATAGAAAGCATAATTTAGAAAGATCAATAGCAGACCTGGGTGAGAGGAATGCCCAGTTCATAGTTCAGTCTCCGTTGAGCTGCACGGCGAATTCCTTTTTCATTCAGCTGCTCACGCTCATTCTCGATCTCAAACAGTGGATGACTACAGCACGCATTTGTATAGGTATCAGGAAATGTTATCTAATAGAAAAGAATTCCAGTGCTCTGTTTGATTGATTTAAATTTCTTGACTAACCTTGTGAACAGATCTCCGTTGCAGTAACATCTCGCCTTTTGTATTGAAAAGAAAAACACTGAATGCACGGTGAAGCTTTACCTCGCCCGTTTCAGGGTTCACTCTGTGGCAGTCCTTCTTCGAAGCAGATCCAATTTCTGTATCGTTCTCGTCGACTAAAATGCACTGCTCCTTGAGGGCTTGCACTTGTAGTTCGTCCAATTTATTGCCAGACTGGGGAAGCGATGTGAAAGCACGAAGATGTTTCGGAGCTGCAGCTCCTAGACAGAGATTCCTCACAACAGACGAAAGCATTGTTTCAATTATTTGCGTCTTGTGTTTGTGTTATTTGCAAGTTCTTGGCACCTTCAATGAATAGAAACTGCGACCGCGGATATAATAAATACTCGACCAACTTTCCCACTTCTCACTGAGCGAGAAGAAATTCCTTCTGTGAATTTTTATTTTTCCTCAGCTGTTATATCTCATGCGAGATGTGGGTTTTTCAGAGAGATTCTATGTATTCTGTCATGCGACTTTAGTCCAAGGTAGACGCTACATTGATGGGTTCAAGTAACGAAAGGAATATTGTTCATGTTGGTGTTGATCAACTTCATCTGCATTTAATTTGTGAAGAAAGTTGTTGATCAACAAGCACATTTAATGTTTCATTTTCAGAGTTGGGATACTTAGAAGAATAGAACCCTTACAGATGAGAATCAGTTATCTGTCAACCTCTCTGTCACAGCGTCATAAATATTGAAGCACTTGACGTAAAAGTAAAAGTTTGGAAAAGTTAAAAAAACAAGCGAATAAAGAAACAAAGAAGGAAATATGTAAAACGAAAGTGAAATACTGTGAAATAACCCCGCAATCAACAAAAATTGTTGGTAACTTAATAACATTATACATTCTTGACATTAACTATTTAGGCATCGCCAATTCATAGAAATACCTCAAATTGACTGCAAATCTTATTATTTGTTCCCATTGTTTGATTAGATTTTAATCAAAAAATTCTGCGAGAAATTTTAGTGAGCTGCACAAAATGTCGAAATCAGTTAGTAAGGAAAAAATCATTATTTCGCTTCGCAATTTTATTCTAGAACTAGTTTTTAATTTTAATAGGATTTACACATTAAGGGAAACGATTTCAACGAAAAAGAATATAAGGAGAAAGTGGAAAGTTGAGGCATTTTGACATTTGTGAAGTTGACTGCATTCTCAGTTAATTTCGAGTTCAGTAGGTTAGGACTTGACAAAAATTTTAACGCCTAGTTAAAATTTTACCATTTGACTCACGTCCTAAGACTGCTTTTGGTAGTTAAACTAAATTTTATTAAAAGGTTAAATTAAAACAGTCGAATGCTATCAATAGATATCGAAAGTTACCCACCTCTTGCAAATGTAGCAGGTTTCTAACTGTTGTAAGTATAGTGGCTTATTGTACATCTTTAGGTCCGGGCAAACACGAGTGACGTAATGTCGCACGTTCTGTGTCCTTAGGAATTACATGGAAGACGACGAAAAAGTCGTACTAGTTAGAGACTGTACGATATACTCGTCACTTTGTCACCGTGATCTCAAATTAACAGTCACAACCTGTTAATAATTATCTAGTCATCATGAACGTGATTTGCATACATTTTAATTGAAGTATCAACATTATTCCGTACAAAGAAGGATCAACAAAAGGAACATGAAATATTACAACAGATATACACAGCAAGTAAGAGAGGAGAAAACTGATTTCCCTTTTATTATCACTCACATAAAGCTCCTCCCAAACTTGCAATTTCCTTTTATTTACACTCATACACTTTTAGTGCTCCCAATCCATCACATACTTTTCATTCTCACTCTAGTCATTCCTCGAATCTCTAGATGCTTTTCAAACTCATCCAATTCACTAGTTCCTTCTACCTTCTGATATTAGATTACTCTAAATTCCTCTACACTAGAAAGTAAAATTGTAGGAAAAATAAGGGAAAGTTTGTTTGTGGCCTTGAACGTCCTTGAATGTCCTCTGTTTAAAGAATATACACCAAACTTATATTTTTCGTAAAAAAAAAAAAAAAAAAAATCGTAAAATAGAAGTATAAGTATGGCACTTTTTGGATTCACGATTGAAGTCTTTCTTTCGTTAGATATCTCGTGAACGGTTAGGTTTTCGAAAAAATCCATGAATACAAAATGTGACCCCACATTGTTATTTTCAAAAATATCCACTGTGATATTTAAAACGATTGATGGATACAACATTCAAGGTCATCTAACAACATTTCCTTTCGCTCCCCACAAGTTCGCTCATATACAATGTATACTTTTCTCCTTTCTCTAACCGTTTTTGAGAAAGAACGAGGGGAATTTTTTTTTAATAAGTACTGGTATTACAATTAACTGAGTATGCAATCTTATTGCAAACGATTGTATTACTTCACTTTTTAAAATTGAAGCCTACAGCGCACGCGCAATGTTGACTTCGAGTATATTTTGCAACGTGAATTTTGGAAAGCTATACTCCAATTTAATGCTGAGTCGATATTTGGTGCAGAGACACACTGCATAATATACTCAGTTTGTAAACAGTTTAGCTAAAGATATACCTAATATCGTAGTTAATATGTTAAGCAAATTGTCTTCCAAGTCTGTGAGAGAGTGCAAGTGTTTATTCATTTTTCGATTATGTGTGTACGAGTATCTATAAAACTTACTGTAACTGTCTCACATCATTGTTTGCACTTGTAATTTTTCTAGAAATTACTTACGCGAGTAAAACTTACAAGTGTATCTGAGATTTACCGCTTAAGGAAAAATCGAGGCGAACTTAAAAAAAGCTTACCTTGTATATATGTATGCATATATATAGCTTCAACAATGAGTTCATTGAAATGAGGGATTAACAGTAGAATATTACCTACCACTGCCAGTTTTTCAGGTTTATTTCATCTTCTATTTGGCCCATTTGTTTCTACAGGTCATCCAATGATTTTTGTTTACAAACTCTTCTCAGGAGAGAGTACCAGTCCATCTCTTAAAACACGAGACGAAACCCTGACTATGTCACCTGTAGCGAGGTGTGATGGTATTTCACAAAGGACTGGGCCACTGTCGATCATGAAAGGAGAAACATCTTATTAGCATGGTTGCCACATTTTGGTAGCACTTTCTTGAACACAGTGTATCACTCACTTTCTGCGTCTTTAAGCCATATTCCAAGCAACTGCATACTTCACTTTTGGTCTCTAATCATTTCCCGAAAAAAACATTACATATAGTTATTCAAAAACTCACCCTGTATGCAGTCCACTTAAATTTGATTGTCAAAGTATTCGAATCTAATCATTGCTCAGAGATACTTCATGCACATCTTAAGTGGAAAGAACTGCTGTTATCTTGACTGGGCGGTAGGAACTCTCTATTTTTTCACCCACTATCTCCTCCTCCAGCTGAAAACCGATTGCACTTGATATTGATTAGTCAATCAACAAACGTTCATATCTCACCCGCATTTTTAATCGGTTATGGACCATTGATCACCACGACCACTCATGCGAAATGAAAAAGAAAAACAAAACAATTACTTCTCATATTCTTCTTCAACTGTATAAATAATTACTTGTTTTATTTAATTCATAAATAAAATGCAATAACATTTTACATAATCGTAGCTAAAACCCGGCAAATGATAAAAAATAATTAAAAACAATCTGGGATCTCATGTGTGCTAATTAATCCGTTTAATTCTATATTACACTCTTGGGTGGTAAAAAAAGTTTCGCAATGCCGCTATCCTGATTCGTGTCTATGATGTTTGTGTTGAGGGATTGGCGGTTGCCAGATGGCATCGTGGGCAAATTCGCAATTTGGATCTCTTGTCGAAATAGCTGGTTAAGACTTTTTCCGATCAACTGTGCTGTTATCTTTCTAAATAGATCCTTCTTAACTTTCTCCACCTTGTTGCCCTTGGTGGGTGCTACGGAAATTTTCTCGTCCAGTTTCTGTAGGTCTGCCGCATTGATGTTTGGAATTTGATGCATTACCTCCAATACCGAAGGGAATTTGGGACGCAGGTTCTCGAAGACTTGAACACCGAGTGTAATTAAGCTCGACTGGTTGGCCTCATGGAGCCCGTGCACCTGTAGGCCTTGTAACACCGCGGTGATGATAGTCGATGCCAATTGTGAGTTGAGTAGGTTTTCACTGTCCAAGTAGCGAATGACAGGCCCGGATAGGTGGACAGCTTTTAAGCTGCCTGTGCCGTCGTTCCATGAGATTGCACTGAGGATTGTCAAAAGTATGTGATTACAGGTTGCCTGGTTGCGCAGCAGCTTCACTCCTAGGTCACTGATTACCTCCGAGGTTAGTGCAGCATGTGTTGCACGGCTGGGAGCGTGAGATGAACCGTCCATAGATAGCTCGTCGTTGTCCATGGCGACGTCAATATTACCACCAGGCTGGTCTGTTCCAATTTGACCGCCGACAAGAGCGATTTTCAGCACGTCTAAGTATTCACGGGTTAGGGTTCGATTCAGCATATCTTCCAACACCTCCTGGGTGTCGTTGACTTCTCCATTCAGTTCACCCGATTCGTACAGCGACGTGATGTATCGCCACCTGGCAGTCAGCCTATATAGCATAAATGGAGTGAGATGAGCGAATATTGGCAACAGAACTTGATCGTAGCACACGGGTGGGCACGAGTATACGAATGGCTTGAGGAACACCCTTATGATCGGGCGCAAGCGGTAGTCTGGCACATTTTCCAAGCATGCAAAAGTACTGTTGATCAGAGCATCCGCTATACCCGATAGTTGATAGAGATCTCTTCCAAGGGATGGCCCGGCGGAGCCCATCATGTGGTAGCATCCTTCGAAGACGTTCGTTATGAACTGCTGCATCTTGTCAAAGGCAGTTGGAATCTTTTTCACTGTCGGATCCATAGGATCAATTAAAACAGGCGAAATGCCCATCAGCATTTTTTTCTCATGTTCCAGCATGGTATGCACGAATTTGTACCCCTCCGAGAGGGTAGCTAAAGCCTCTGGTTTAAACAGTTCGTTGAGTACCCGCAGCAGCGCGAGAACATGTGGAAGAATAGGCACTACGTGCTTGGTAGCTGGATTGCGGCAAATCGGATTCCCAGATTCCGTGAAGCCGATTACAAAACCACCTCGGGAAGCTCGATCAGGGTCGTCTGGCCACGAACATCGTTTGATAACTCCAAGAACTGCGTACAGAGCGTCGAGTACTTTATTTCGATTTGGGGCGCACGGATCTGAGTCGATATTCAGCATTGGAGGCTTGTCCAGTCCAACGAAGTGCATAAAGTCGATTACGGATTTGTACACTGGGCTCAGCGTTAGCCAATATAGTTGAGCCTCTTGCGTAATCTCAGCAATGAAAGCAGTCTGGCGCTCATAGTCACAGAAATGATTCGATATGAGTAGCAGAGCCTCCTGCAATGTAGCCTGTTCCATCTTGCTTATCTGCTGTGGCTGCCTGGTGAGACTATTTACATGAGAGCAAATCTGCTCGAAAACTGGCAGCAGGAGCAGTGGATACTTGTGGCCCAGTTTTACCATCAATGAAGCAGCGTGGCGGCGTAGATTCTTGGCGGACTGAGACTGTGCGTTTTTTAATACCGTCCCTGATGGGTCATTTGGGCTTTTGAAAGTCAGCGCTGCGAATATTTTATCCAGAACCCTTGGCAACAGAGAGACTCCACTCATAGCCACGCAATTGCCCGAGATGATCTGACACGATGACATGCTTAGGAAAACGAATAGTGCCGAAATGCAGGAAAGTAGCACCGAAAGGAGCAAGGGATCACTGCTGTCAGCCTTAAGGCAATCTTCGAGAAGGCGCAGACCCGATTGAACTGATGGGCGCTCGGTTACGAGCAGAATCCGGCTTAGAACTCCATCCAGAACAGCAACTAGCGCCTCCCACTCCAAGTAGATCGGATCATGGATGCTGCAGTTTGTCAAACGCTCTGATCGTGACTTTGAGAGCTTCAGGTTTAACCAATTTTCGCAGTAGGCGAAGGTCCTTAGCGGTGCAATGAGTGTGGCTTGTCGGAAGATTTCCAAAAAGTCCGCACGGCAGCGATGAAAGAACACGGTGAACTCCTCCTCAGAGTCGTAGTCCATGCACAGATATGTCTCTGTGGATACGGTGACAATTATTGGCCTCGCGACGGGATAGGATATCTTGATTACCCTCGGACCAACCACTTCAATTACCTTCGGAATGTATTCGATGAATAGGGCGTCCTTAGAGATCTGATCGTGTTTCAGCAAAACGTTCCAAATAAGTGTCGCCCCATGTGCGATTGTCAGACTAGGATGTTTATTCAGCAGATATATGGTCTCTAAAAATGTCCCGAAATGTACGGGACGCTGAACTGCAGCCTCCTTATTCCACAGAGCAGCCAATTGATGTGCCAATCCTGTGAGCACATTGATTAGTTTCTTGAGAAACAAATGATTCTGCTCGATGTTTGTCTCTGGTGACACCGCCTGGCTCGCTCGATACAGATAATTTATTGTCTCTTCACTGAACAGCAGCAAGAGTGGTTTTCTCTCCTTCGCCTGTCCCTTGCGGTTGACGATCTGTGACAGGCATTCCGCTGCGTTAATTTGGAAAGCCGGATCGTTCAATAGAATACACAAAATGTACAGCAACTTGCCGTCCTGGCAGAAGATGTGATTTATGGAAACCCACTCGACAAATCCGGTCAACGTCAGCAGCACCATCTCAACTACACGGCTGTGGGCACTGGCCTTCTGAACATTGTTCACAGCTGTGGTCTCTCGAAACGATGTCACATGCAGTTCAATCAACCGTAGGAAGAATTCAAAGATTTCGTTCATTTTCACCGTCAACGCCTGGTAGATGTCCTTTTTCCGTTGATTCGACTCGATTGTCTGTAACAGTGCTACATCCTCCACCAATCGCAGAAATATCATGAGAACCAGTTCTGTCTGTGGTTCACCTTTCGAACATGCATCGGAGAGTTCGGACAACAACGTAGTCCACTGTTGTGGCCACTCGCGTTTAATCATTTCCACAATGATTCGAGAGAGAGCATCCTTCAAGTGTGTTAGACTTTTGTCTTCAGCGGGCCCGATTCCAGACGACAGCAACTTCATAGCGTTCTCTTTGATAAACAGTTTCTCTTGCTGCGAAATCCCGTTCCACTTGAATTTGATTGTATATTCGATGAGTTGTAGGCCAAAGTGCTTGACATTGTTGCTATATTGACCGCCAGCCAAAAAGAGTCCGGCTTGTGCGCACAGGGGTGAGGCTTCCTTAAATCGTTCGCAAGCCACATACGCTTCCATCCTAGACTGATGACGTGTGTTGGGGTTCATAATAATTTCGATGGCTTGTGCCAGCTCGTTTACCAAGGCTGCAACTTCTGGATTACATTCCATTTTTCGAAATTTATCTGCTGGCGTGTTGAAATTTTCAGCTCCACTGGGGAAGTACCTAGATTCAATGTTATTGTCAATAGAATGGCCGATTCGATACGAATATTGATTTCACAATTTCACAAGGGCATACCTTTATTTCAATAAAATTTAAATTCGAAACAAAACAACTTAAATTTCAATGAAGCTTTAATTTTTTTTTAATAATACCGCAAACAGAAATGTGTACAGGATGTTGGCAGCAGTGAAAGTCATTTGTCATATGGTCGCTAGTTGTCAAATGTGACATGCTGCAGTTCGAAAAAGAACAGAATGGGAAGCGTGCAGGGCAAAATGAGTTTTTTTTTTTTTGCTCAGAAGAGATGATACAGCGAAATTAATTTGATAAAGGCAGCACACGTCTTGGGTAAGGATGGAATCGAAATATGAAAATGGTATATAAACAAATATACAAATTGGTTGAGGAATACAAGGTTCCTCCAAACAAACGCGATACGGCGGGAGTGGGAGCGTTAGCCAACAAGGTGCAGGAGCGGAATCTATTTGTTAAAAGCGTCTCTATGTCTGTCCGTCTGTATATACGACAATCTCGACAATCGCTGAACGGTCTTGAACCAAAATCGTTTTGGACGATTCTATTCTATACATACATTTTCTAAGCACTTTACTAGTAATCATAGAAATAAGCCTTTGTGTGAATGTTTGTTCCAGGACACTTGTTCAATGCCTCAGTTAGGAAGTGATTTTCTTTATGTTGTGCTCCGTCCACTTTTGGTAATAGCTCTCACAGGCGTACCCGCGATGCTCAAAAATTATGTTATTATGTAGCTCAAGAATTTAGATGCAAAGTACCTATGAATGTACATATAAAGATTATGCATCCTCACTTTCGAGACAGAACTTACACCACTTACGGTGGTCACCACCAAAGTTCTGCAGCCCATATTACACAGATTGAGAAGGAATTTTACTAGAAACTATATTTTATATGTATATGTAAACTATATAAGAGTCAGTCCTGTGCAGAATTTTTGCTAAACAGTATTCTCTGAGCTATATTTTGCTAGCGTGTCAGAGATTCATCCATGACCTGGAAGCTTGTTTAATCTATTCCTACCTTCAAGAAAAACCTTTGAGTTATTTGTGGGTCCCGAGTTCCTTGAGTGCTGTGATCACAAATGCTGATACTTATACCACTTCATCTCTCTTCAATTGTCCAGTTTGTTACTCCAAGTATGGCAAAAACTTCTAGCTGGATTGCAGTAGCCATTTTGCTAGAGATAAAAAAATTGGCTCATTATCCTAGTACCAACCAGCTTTAGTTCCCCTAGACGTACCAGAGCCGACTATGTAGAAGACATATGTGGAATCCCTCTTGAAACTTGTTAGTTTTCGATTTTAGATATCAAAAACACCTTTAAATAAACATTTCGTTGAAAAAAATTAAGTAGCTTTTCTTATACTTTTGACTCAAAAATAGTAAAATATGCCGCCTCGAAAATTAAAAATACAAAATTATAATAGCAAGATTTCTTGTTTCATGAACAATAAAAAAATGCACAAATTGGTTAAGGAACACGTATGGAAGATTTAAACCTTAACTGAGATATTTATATTAAAAGTGGTTACAATTATTAAAAGTACTGCGTTATAGAGATTTTCATATCAAATAATTCAAGTTCGATTTATTATAATTTGTTTTTGAAAATGATGTGGTAAAATATATATCCATTGCCTTGCAAAGGACTCTCAGTAACAATAATGTAATACATATATATATATCGTCATCGCAACAATATTCATTAGATCATTTTAGTAATGTAGAGTAAAGTGCAAAATACTAAGGACTTTATATTGTATAACATAAGGGTGTAGAAGAATAACAAAGTTGCACAAATTATATTTCCAATGCAAAAAAGGATAAGGAACAAAATAATTGATACATTATTAATTTAGTAACAAGAGAAATGTCTCACCTCGAGCAGTAAAGTGTTTAAGTAAAAGTAGTGCTGAACATGTTAATAATAATAAGCCGTTATTAAATACCTATATATGGACTAATTTCAGTATTTTGCGAAAATTTAGGTAATCATTTCTAAAGAAATGTGAAGAAAAAACAATTTTTTCACAACGCAAAGTATTATGTGGCCGGTACAAGGCATAGTGAAATGATATTTCGTTTACTTCAGTAAGATCTACTTCAAATCAAAGCAGCGGGAAATTGCCGAAATAATTTGAGATATTTTTTTTATTGGTTTACTTAAATTTTTACTTTAAAATTTTAAAAATGTCGAGTTGTTCTTGTACTCTGTACATTTTGCACTATAATGATAACTGCAAACAGTTTCGAAAACAGCACAATAAAACACGCTGAATGACATAAAAGAAATATAGAAAATTACCTGGGGAACTGCATTTCCAATCGTGCCGTCAACTATGTTAAAAATACCATACATTTGACCCATTGATTAAACCCTCTAGTATAAAAATAAGTCCCAACAACGCAGTATTATATTTGCAGAACTAAGTCGGATTATGAAACTATGGCGAAATGTCCAGTGTATACGAAATAAAAAGCTCTCTTAAAAAGAAACGTTTTTCGCCAATTTAAAGTATCATCAACAAAATTTGTAATCAAACATTGTAAGACTCACAGATGCGGCCCTTGAGGAAATCATTTTTTTTTTTATTCATTTCCATTAAATTTATGCTCATTAGAATTTATTATAATAAAAACAAAATTTAAAAAATCAAAGAAAATAATTGCTATTGCGCAGGATGATTTATTTTTCGAAGTTCCATTGAATGCATTCGTTTGACGCAGAGTGCATTATCAGTTTTTTGTTATCTACCAAACTGACAGCTGCATTTAGAAATGTGCTCGAAAATTGCATCACTTTAAGAGAGTACAGTACAGTCGCGGAAGAGTGACCAAATTGAAAGTAAAATATGCACATAGGTTGGATGCCAAAATGCGCAGAAATGGTTTTGAATTAATTTAGTAACAAGAAAAATCGTTACTGTAGTTGGATTTTTTTTTATAATTTGCACGTGTTAAAGGGGATATGAATACCCTTATACTAATTTTTTACGACATGGGCGTTTTTTGTGGAATGGGAAACAGAGAAAAAGACAGATTGGTGTAGTTGGTTTGAAACTCAGGTGGTAGTTAAGTTTCAGTGAACCCCAAGGGTGGCTGTCCAGATAACAGGGGAGTATGTTTTTTGTTTCGCTGTTATTGTCATTGGTTATGATTCACAGTATTTTTTTTTTAGTCCTCCTGATGTCATCATCACGACCAAGCTGCATTTTAGCCATATGACCACCCCATTGCGAGTGTTATGCCTTCGCAGTAGAGTTGACTTAGCTTTCGCAAGTGATCGACTTTTTTATTTATTTCATGCAAAATAAACAGATGATTCTTGACATAAGGATTCGAACCGTGAACTTTACCTTCCTTTAACGTGTACCATAAAACTAAAGGATGCAAAAGATAATTATTTATGCCTATTTCACACATTTGAAGATCACGGCGGAAAAACATTAAGCGCCGAAAAGAATGCACGTTCATTACGTGCATCTTTATATCCAGAGGTGTGGACATCTCTATATCAAAATTCCTTTTGCTACAAAGCAAGTAAACTTTTGAGTTCACTTTCAGGAGACATATTTCCACAAGCTTTTAATCTCCACGGGGCCTTGTTTCTCACAGCTATTCGTGACATGTAAACCGACTCGATGAGGAAAAGATATAGGGAAGCGTCTACAAGCTTATCGCTGAATTCGATCACGTATACTCAAGCATGTGACGGGAGCTCTCGACCAATTTGTAAGATATATTCAAGTTTTGAATGAACATAAGCTTTATAGATTGTGGCCAAGTTCAATGGTGTGAAAAACAGATTACATCCTTTGAGGAATCCTAGGCGCTTAGCACAACTTTTTTCAGCATCAGTAATCTGCTGGTTCCATTAAAAGTCTGGATTAACATACATGCCAAGCATTAACAAGCCATTAGATTCCTCAAAATCAATTAGATCCATTCTGAGTTTGTACCCCGTTTTACAGGAGACAGCGGTTTTTAACGCGTTGATCACAACACGGTTGTCAGAGTTGAGTTCGGTAGACATTCGCTGCCCTTACCGTGGTGTCTTTAGAGAATAGGAGAGAGAATGAATCGGATTACGACTAACAGAAAAGTGTTTATCGATGCAAATTGGAAAAATTGATGGAGAGTGCTGAGTACGAGTATTGCATCCATCTAATAAAACCTGCAATGATCGTTTACTTAAAAAACTCGTGGTCCACTTCACTGCCACCGACGCCATGAGTTTTAAGCTTGTTAACGAGTGCACTATGCTACTCTATCTCACTTAATTATTGAGCCACGGCGAAGCTAATCCTAATTTAACTGAAAAATAATTTGCACCCATTCTAACATATAGTACAAAGCAAAGATTGAATTGTAATTGATGAAATACAACCAGAGATTGAAGAAATTTTAAACTGTGTGCAACGTGAACCCTATTTTTTTTTTTTTTTTTTTTGCTATCAATTGTATCTATTTATATTTGTTTAAAGAGAAGGTTGAAAAACCTTCGTGAATAGGAATTTTTTTCAATCATTTGGGTACATTTTGTATCTTCAATCTGATTGATGAAAGTGTCTGTACCATGCTTAACAGTTGCAAGAGAAAGTATACTATTAGCACGGAGAGTATGATTGAAAGTGAGAATTCGTGAAAAACGAGAGTACTACACAATCAATTTAGCTAATTGTGGGAGTACTCTCCGTAAACGTTAAACCTATTGCTTTGAATTTTTCCTTCGGGAATCTTTGAGAATCCAACCGCCGTATTCAAATTGTTAAATAAAGGTAATTATATTATTGGAAATGAAATGATACACTGTTGTGTTGAAAGAAAAAAAAAAGAGCAGTAAAATATAATATATTCATGTAACCTATGGAAAATTTGCCAAAGTTAATTCATGGAAACACATTACCGCAAATCTAAATAAATGCAGAGCTTCTTAAGTATCGAAGAATGTACAAACGGAAAATATATTTTTATGCACAAAATCTTGTTTTCGATCTTAATTTGGCACTGTAACATTTCTTTTATAAAAAAAAATATGTTGAATTGTTTATATTCCAAGGGACAATAACATTTTCATAACAATGAGCAATTCCGCGAAGATAAGGTGATTTTCGAAAATTTTAATACTAGTTCGAACTCCCAGAAGAGTAGAGAGTGAGAGTAGAGAGGAGAGTAGCAGACACCATTTGGGGAGTGAGAATACCACTCTGTACCACAAATAGCTAAATCGCGCTGTAGGTAAGACTAGTGTGATAAGACCATAAGGCAACCGCCACCAAATTGAGAGGGTTGCTCAAAATCAGCTCATCCATCTCACGTCATTTTCGTTTATCAACTACTGTCAAGTGCTTTTGGCGTTCGTTACCTAGATAACACGCCTATCTTATCAAGCGCTTAATTAGTAAGAGCGTTTAAAATATAGCACAAGTTAATTTCATTCCATTATTCAGTTTCAGTTGCGTTTTGTGCTTGAACCGAACGGGGCTAATAAATCTGAATTCGAACATCGATTATTCTCAAAGGAAAAAGGTAAAAAAAGGCCCCATTTTTTCAGTCCCACCAAGTCCAATGTTTAAGTGTTACTATGCTAATTAACAAAGTTTTTGCTGCCCGCTTAACCTCCCTTGTGTGTTAAGTTCATAATTACAATCGTTTTACAATTGAGATTAGGTAAATTTAAACTCATCGCCATTGATAAGCTGTTGTGCGAAAATTGTGCGACTGAGATCTGTAAATATAGCTCAAGATAAGATAAAGGCTGTTATTACTGACAACAATGAGAACAGGTATAAAATAAATTCTCATGATTTTAAATTTTAATTGCAGATATCAGAATGACTGCAACAATAAAGGACAATATCGTCTTTGGTGGTGAAGCTACCTCCAGCGTCACTAGCGATTTCAAGTCGCTGGGGCACTTTTTGCTCGATCAATTCAAAAAGAACGAGAATGATATTATGATGGTAGGTGACAGATTTTGGCACGTATGGTGGTTAAATCCTAAAAGAATTTTTTAATTTTCTTGATGCCATTCAATGTGTTTCATAAAAATAAGTCGGACTCTCTTTCCGGTCAGGAGTTATAGCCGTTTTAAGTTACTATTTCAGTACAATATGTATGCAGTACAACAACAATGTTCACTACATAAATTGCATTGCAGCGAGTGCAGCGTACGACTTGCCCGAAAAAGACATCCCGTCGGAGTTTAAAACCCTTTGCTAGAGTGAGTGACGAGATACTGAAAGACAAATAAAAAAAAAAAAAAAACTAACTGAGTTGTAACTCAAGTTAAAAGCCTCCTCTGACGAAACGAAGGACACAACAGACCTTACTGTGTTCCTAAAGTATAACTTTGTGAAGGACTACTGCATGTGCAGAAGGAACTGTACGTGTACTGTGAATGTACACTAAAACATACGAAAAGGTGAGAGATTATACTTTATACAGTCTATTTCAAAGAAGCGTGTCAAAAAACAAAGCATCAAAATGAGCTTCGCAAGCACACTTAATCTGCTGTCCAGTCACCATTATTGTCTATAATAGCTTGACATCTTTTGCTGCAACTTTCGTTCAATTTTTCAGCGTAATCTCTGCCCAGACCTTTCCAAATAACCTTAATTGCCCGAGTAAACTATAGTCTAGTATTGATTTTGGTTCTCTTTTTAAGCCTTCATTAATATCCACACTTTTGCAATAGGGTTTCCAACTGGACTATGCGAAAGCAATTCACGAATTTTTTCTTTCCACGACGTGCAGAGGCGAAGATTTTTTCAATAGTTCAGTATTGAAGTTTTGAGTAAACGTAATCAATTTTCCATCCATTGAAATCCATTTGCAGAGAAATACTCGTAAACGTGGACCTTTGCAGAATGTTTAGCTGTGCGTTGCAAAAACTTTTCACCTTTCTTCGTATTGACGACAGATCCATCGGTAAATATAACATTGCTCGAATCACGGTCAAAAGTTTTCTTTTACCCAACTTGGCCTTTTTTCAACTTGTTTTTCGGTCGGCAACGGTTTAAGGATTGTGTTTCGGTTTTTCACACTAGATTCTTCAAATCTGGATTTGATTACACTGACTGAGACGCGAGTTCCTTTCTTTTTAAGTTTTTCTTTTGCTTGCTTAAGAGTTAATGTTGGAAATTACTAGAACAGAAGACAGATATCATCATCCTTTTCCGAGGTGCCTCTATCATAGCCTCTATCTGGCTCATTATTCACATTGCCATGCTCATTATATCTCTTGGTCTACTTCTTTACAAAAGAAATTTATGTTTTTTGTGAACTTTGCCGCCTGTTTGACGCTCATTTGTTGACCTTTTGGACGTGTCACCAGGAACA
Organism: Pocota personata; assembly: GCA_963082735.1. Lineage (NCBI taxonomy): Eukaryota > Metazoa > Arthropoda > Insecta > Diptera > Syrphidae > Pocota > Pocota personata. Next base: position 271,951,647 of record OY720429.1, read on the forward strand.
CCACTTCAAATTGTTTATTATGCGCGGAACTGATTGTTCTTGCTTTCATAGAAGCTTAAACTATATTGAAGAAAGTTTATATAATGCGAAATAAAAGAAAGGACACAGAAAATAATATGGTGCAATATATACAAGCAGATAGGAAGGCCACGTTTCTTTGAAGGAAGCTGTCTTTCGCTCCAACATTAGTAATGCCAGTTCCTATAAAAGAAAGGATTACTAAACATACAAAGTTACGTCTATGTTGAAAAGAAGGAATGTGGCTGTAAATAAATAAAGCTCGTTATAAACTCAAACGGAGAGTTTTCTCAATATTTCACGTTGTTTTCAAATTTCGGACGAATATAAGCTTCATAGATTGTAGCAAAGTGTTTTAAGATATCGGAAGAGATACTTCCGATAGGAACTACCATTTGCAGCATCAGCAATCCATTGATTTCAGCAAAAGTCTGGCCTTTCATACTTAAATGCCAAGCATTGCGAACGTTCGGCAACATGTGTGCCAAAGAACGATGTTGCCAATTGCGCCCATTCTTCGCATAAGCTCCTTTTGGTTTGTGTAAGTATCCTGTTTCAAAGACAAGAGATAATACTGAAGTTTTGAGTGTATAAACAAAGTTCCAGTGCATAGTCAAACTGTAACTTTAGTCGCACAACGGTAGCCCTTTTTTCACTGAAATTGCACTAAAATCGTTAAAACTCTTGAATGGTAAGAGCCCGCCTTTTTTAATACAATTTTTAAATGAGCAGCACAATAAAACGGCTCGAATGGCATAAAAAAAATTTTGAAAAACTCGTTTGGGAGATCAACTGCATTCGTGCCCAGGTTTTAATCATTGATACATCGTCATTATGCTAATACTTTTTTATTCTATAGATAGATGCATTAAATGGTCACCAGTATACGCGTAAAGAGGTCTATGACAGGGTTGTACGCTTGGCTTATGTTCTTCAGAGTCTCGGCGTGAAAAAAGGCGATGTAATTGGACTTTGTGCTGAGAACTGCATTGAGTTTGCTGTAACATTACATGCTACCTTTATCTTAGGCGCTACGGCAGCTCCCTTTAATGTAACGTACAGTGAACGTAAGTGAAGTATAAAGCTTATCACTCCAACTACAATCTCTGTGATTACAGGCGAACTCGATCATGCGGTGAATCTTTCGAAGCCGAAAATATTTTTCGCCTCAAAGAATCCTCTAAATAAAGTGCTTGCAGTTGCAAAGAATAACAAGTTCATCCAGCATGTACTCGTGTTTGGAGATGTAAGTCCCAGTTCAGCCGCAACCCCACTAACGCAATTAGTGAATAGCAAAAAGATTGTATCATATTCAGACTTTGATACCCCTAGCGTTGATAAGGAAAATACTGTAGCGCTTATCGTGTGTTCGTCTGGAACCACTGGCATGCCAAAAGGCGTCCAACTAACACAATTGAACATTTTGAGTACCCTCGACCGGCAGTTGTAAGTACTAACAAGATGAGTTTGGGGGCTTTTTATTTTAATATATTTATATATTTTTTTTTTTTTTTTCCAGTGATCCTGACTCGCTGCAAATATCTGGTATTGCTGTACTTAGTGTGATTCCATGGTTCCACGCATTCGGTTGCCTCACGTTGATTTTATCGTCATGCATGGAAACACAGATGGTGTTCTTGCCCAAATTTGAGGAGAAGATTTTCCTAGGAGCGATTGAGGTAAGCTTGATCTGTCGTTTTTACTTGCACTTATAGGGCAAGAATTGGTTTCGTGAAAATTTTCTATCTCGATATTTTGATCAATTCTTAAAGATTGTTTTTTCCTAAGTGCGATAATGAGCAGTGATTGCAGTGATCAATGAAGGAAAAGAGCAGTTAGGACTAGCAGTGATTTAATCACAGTTAGCATTGGATTGCTTTGTTCTCTTTAGTGCTCAGTGACAGTTGCTGCTTAGTGTTCTTTGCATATGTTCGCTGATCAATGCGCAATACCACTGTTGCGTTTTAAGGGCTGTTGTTTGAGTATATTGGATAAAAGAAAAAAAGTAGACCGTGTCACGGAAATATAATTATTGGACATAGTAGGGTAAATAAATAATAAATAGAAATATAATAAAATTAAAAATGAGTATACGATATGGGCAAGAGTGAAAGAGACGATTGCATTGCAAAGCATGCAAACTGCGGTTTTGAATGTATCTATGTATCGGAATAATGTTACTGAGGAGCAGTGAGCAATCAGTATTCGTGTAGTAACTGTAACACCCAAGCATTATGTTGAGGAGTAATGACGTTCCTACCGCCACATCTATTTGCAGTTTCTTCAGCTTGTTAAGCGAGGGCATCAATGTCGTTATAACGCTATAATACGTTTTTAGTTGCATATATGTAACCTCTTGCTCAGAGCGGTACTATTCCAATCGTTTTAACGGAAAGTTAGTTTTCTTCTCTAAAAAATTAATTGGAAAATTGGTGCCTGACCGCTTCAACATAGGTCAGGTGGCTGTCCCCGCTAGTCAGAGACACACTTAGTCCAAAAGGTAGGTCCATTGTCATACCACGAAGAGTTACATGATATGTTTTCCCCTAATGAACCGTAACGGTGTCCTCACGAGGCACTGTCCTATCGGTCTACACGCTAAAAGGCTGGGTCTCTTTCCAAATGATTACTGTAGAAGCTGCAGGGGCGGGGAGGAGGAGGAGGAAAGGATCCTCAATTTCCTTTGTACATGTTCAGCCCCGTACAAAAGAAGACTGCTCCCTTTAGGGGCTCCAATCTTCGACGACCTCGGTGACCTGGTGAATGTTGACGTCAGAAGCATTCTCCGCTTTATAAGAAGCCCCGGCTGGTTCAACTAGCCTTCAGGTAGAGTAGCAATAAATCCCGTGGTATCACAATGGACCTCTTTTGACCTAAGTATGTCTGCACAGAGGTACAGACAGCAACCCTAACCTAACTTAACGTTGTTAACCCTTCCTGTTCCGCATTTACGTGCAGAAGCCGGAGTAACGTTCTTTATTTTGTGAATATCGAGCCTGGCTATTTCCTAGAGGGTTTCCTTCTCAACATTAATATGGCAGGACAGGTGCACAAAAGATAAGTTATTGTTTCTTTCTCCTCCTCGTCTCTACAGCTTCTACAGAAATCGTTGGAGGGGACACCCAGCCCAGTAGCATGCCTACCTATCGAGCATTGCCCCGTGAGGGCTTCTATTATATAACTTTGGCATTTCCAATTTCTGGACAGAAGTATTTTCGTTCTCTTCGGATCCAGGCCCAGATCTACTTCGACGAAATTCAAGTGCTGACATTGTTCCACCTGCAGTTTACCATCTGGCTTCAGTAGCAAAACGAAACTTTATCGATTCTATAGGAGCAGGCGCTTCCTTCCTATTTTCAGAGAAGTTTCGATCCAATCGTTTTAACATAGTTTAATTAATTTTAAACCTGCTTATATATAAAATTCAAATTTATTTTTTCAGAAATACAAGGTTACAATGGCATTCATGGTGCCACCATTGATGGTCTTCCTGGCTAAGAACCCGATTGTGGATCAGTATGATTTGTCATCACTTTTGTTCTTGTTGTGTGGCGCTGCTCCTTTAAGTAAAGAAACCGAAGATGCCATCAAAGAGAGGTATGAATTTAACTTCTTATGATCTTGTACGACTCCATAGCATTTACCTCTATTATAACAGAATTGGAATTCCCTTCATCCGACAGGGATATGGGTTGAGCGAAAGTACTCTCAGCTTACTAGTGCAAAACGATACGCACTGTAAACCCGGAAGTGTGGGTGCCCTTAAGCCCGGTCTCTGGGCAAAAGTCATCGATACGGAAACTGGTGTGCCCTTAGGACCAAACCAACGTGGGGAGCTGTGCTTCAAAGGTGATTGTATCATGAAGGGATACATTGGTGATAAAAAATCCACAGCAACTATTATTAAAGATGGTTGGCTGCACACTGGGGATATAGGTTATTTTGATGATGACTTTGAGTTTTACATTGTCGATCGTATCAAGGAGTTGATCAAGTACAAAGCATTCCAAGTACCACCAGCAGAAATTGAAGCTTTGCTCTTAACCCATCCAAAGATTAAAGACGCAGCTGTTATTGGCAAGCCTGATGAAAGCGCCGGTGAACTTCCACTTGCATTTGTGGTAAAGCAACCAAATGTGGAACTAACTGAGGACGAAGTTATTAAATTTGTGACAGATAATGCATCACCAGCGAAAAGACTTCGAGGTGGTGTACGATTTGTCGATGAAATTCCAAAGAATCCCAGTGGGAAAATCTTGCGGCGTCTCCTACGTGAGATGCTTAAACAACCAAAGTCTAAGTTATAAGCATGAAATGTACCGTTAAGTCTTAAAGATATATTTTCTAGTGAATTGTGTAAATGTATTTGTCAGTGCATTTGGGGGATTTTGTATTATTTTATTTTTATTTTTTAATTTTTAATGACGAAATATGAGGTGCTTTTTATGCGACGAATTTGGTAATAAAATGGATCTTGGGAAAAGTTTAAAAAAATTTTGAAATTTTTATAAAATCATTATGAACATGTGTTGTTAAGTGCAAAGTATTGCTCTTGATATCACGTTGAGTAACACTAACGTAACCGAAGTTGACTAACACGTTACGTCAATTATTCTAACTAACGATGCTCGTTGATTCGAACCCCAGATAGCGAAAGTGGTTTTTGTAAGTACATATACTTAAAAAGAGGGGCCTATTATTATCATTCGCGAGTCGAACGTTACGCACAAATAGCCGCATTTGGTGACTCGTTCTCTACTTGGTATTATGATCGAACTAAGTAATGACAGACCAAAGTTACGACAAACTGGTAAACTGGTTTAGTTTTTCGCATTTCATTCGCCAATTCGGTCACTGAATGGGCGATTGAGAGTTGTTTGATTCACAAACCAAAATAGTAAGTAGCTAGATTCTTCGAATTTTTCGCTCGACTTTCGAATAATAATAGGAGCCGCAATTTATATAAATTTATCCCGTAGATTATCAGGAGAAGAGCACAATCTAGTTAACGCATGCAATTGGAAATTTAATTTAAAGGAAATTGGTGAACGAATCTTATACATACTTCGGTCGTCGCGCAAGAAAATTCGTTCATATGTACATACATACATACATAAGTATGTAAAAGGGTTTCGTGAAATTGTTCGACCTCTAGATTTTGTTCAAATTTGGTGTTGCTAGTGTAGACGAAGTGACAAAAGCGGGTCTCTTGTGTTTGTGTGTACAACCCATTGCAGCTTAAACGCGTGAACGGACTTTCTTCATACTTCATCCACGTGGTCTGTGAGGTCACAACTTGAGGCGAAATTGTAATATTCATTCTAACCCAAAATTAACGGTATCTATTTTATATAAAACGATTTTGAATAACTCTATTTTTTCAGACGGCGTTGAAGTTAATAGTTTTCTGTTTTTTTTACCGTGCATTGTATTTTTCTCATACCCGTAAGCAACAATTAATCACCTTTATTCTGTTTGTCGTGTCACCCAAAAATTAAGTGATATATATATAATTTTATATTCTAATTAGTCCGTTCAAGTGGTGACACAATGAGCATCTATGGGAATACACCCAAAAGGGGGCTACAAAAGATCTGTTCTCGTATTGAAAGCTTCGAAAATTTCACATGAATTCCCACGTATGCTAATAAGTTTGAAATTAAGTGAGGTGACAATGTGTCAGTTCGTAAAATAGTGTCAATAACATTTCCTATTACTGAATTCAAAAACCGAATAGTTTCTAGTAAAATTTTTTTTAAAAAAATTGACACCTCATAACCACCGGAGTACCGTAAACATTTTCGAATGGTTTCGATTTTCCAATCGAAATACAGAGTTACTCTGTGGTAGTGAATATACTGTATAAGCTAAGTATGTAAATAAAATGAATTCCTACAAGCTTCTTATGCTGAAAAATATATTAAAGTACAAAAGCTCTATAACGATTCGAAGAAGTTATATTTTGTTTTTTGTTTTTTTTTACAGTTTGCTATTTACTAACTGCAAATACTAGCCCATTAACATATTATGCATCTAATACGCATATTAATCTACAAGTCCCATATTATATCATTCCATGCGCGCAGTACATACATATGTAGTTATTATGTATTTAAGTACTAAAACGTAAACAAACAAGCACACGGAAATGCAGAATCGGCTCTGTTGCCATGTATTTGACAATTAGTGCCTTTTATACGTCTACTACCTGAACCTGAGTGCCAAGTCAACTGAATGTTCACTACAGTGTTCAGTATTTATTTAGTTAATGTTGCTTACACGATGATAAACTTTAATTCACACATGACTCAAATTGAAGGTTAAAAGAAAGGGAAATAATAAAAAAAAAAGTAACAAGGAAAGAACAAAATAATTCCGTAGATTCAAATCGAAAGTGAAATTAATAAGAATTTAATAATATTCACCGGCCAAGTAATTTAAAATTTTCCGTGTAAGTATAACTCAACGATAAAATAACTGAACAGCAACGTAACCTGCGAAAAAATAACAACAGCGTTATCGTTTTTTGGGGTCAATTGTGGAGCATGGCTCAGTTCGCTTACGGGTTCAAACTTTCTATTCTTCATTTGCGGACAGCCGATAGTTCACTTAGATTCGTTTTCGATTTTTTTGGTTTAGTATACGATATTTTGACAAGCGCTGTTATTTCGTTTGCTGATTATTTTATTATGGCTATTTTGTTGTTGGGTTATTTTTACGTGTTACCATTTAAAAGATATGATTTGAATTTTTCAGTAAGTTTTGATTCAATGGGTATGAACTATTGGAGTTTCACATGAGTCTAAGAGTTTATACCTGTCACCTTACTTTCGGATGATACGAGTATGAGAATAAGAGTAAATATCAGATCACATTGTTATATCACTAAGAAACATGGACAAGATAAAATGCCATGAAATGTTAACCTTTATGACAATACGGCAATTTAAATAGAATCATTGTAATATACTGAAAGAATGGTACACAAACACCAAAGCAGCAGCCTGGGATGAAGTTGAAATGTCTGATTATTTCGAAATATGGGGTCAAACAAGGATGTCTACTTAGATAACTACTGTTTGTCCAGGTTCGATTATTGATGTACGCCAACGATATACTAATATTAGCTGATGATATAAAAACGTTGCAAAAGATTATTAACAAATTATAGCATCCAAAATTATGGTATTTAGAAATTCTGGAAGATTATCCCAAATGGAAGAATGAAGGGGAAATTCAAATTATATATATCACCTAAGTCAATGTATTCAAATATCTAGAGGTGATATTCACCCCAGACTGTCTTTTGTAGAACATTTGAAGGAAAGGGAATGTGAAGCGAAAAAACAGTGTCAATTTAATATGGAACATTTTCATGTTAAACAAAAAGCTTAAATTATAGCCAAAGTACAACTTATAAAATGCTTTTGGATAAAACGAATATTCAACTTACCTCAATTTACGCGAAACTATGCAATACTTCTCAAAACTTATTCAAACACATCTGCATACGCTCAAGCTACACATGGAGTATATGTACAAAATACTTTTTTAATACCAAATTAATAGGCTTCCCCATTAGCTAATAACAAAAATAATTGAAAAAAAGAAGATCTCCTGGGTTGAATACTGAAGGGATAACTGTGTTAGCTCAATTAGCCCCACCAATCCAGACGTGTGGAGAGTGGAGATTGTAGGCACACTGTCGGAAAGCGTAAGAAGGACTTCGAAGAACACTCCAGAAGTGCTGCAGAAAGTACACGGGGTCTTTATATGCTATTAAATCAGAACATCGCCTATAGCGTTTATGAAGATAACAACCGCAAAGACAAAACAATGTGGATCTTCATAATAATAGCTGGACTAATAGGACTCAAAAACTGTCACTATTGTGAGTGGGAAAAAAGTTAAAGTTCACTTTGTAACCTTTTTACAAAATAAAGACGTAGAACACTATTTAGGAAGATGCTCAGCGCTTGTGGAACTTCGTGGAAGATGCTTTCGCAAAGCATACCTTAAGCATCAAGAAATGGTCAACATTCTTAACGGCGATAACGATCCAGACTGGAATGATCCAAAAACTACTTTTTGGTATCCAAAGGAATTACTAGATGAATTCAACAACTAAATCTAATACTTTTTGTCTTACAAACAGATGAGATAAAGCTATATCCTATGCTTATGAAATAATTAATAGTAAATATTTTTCATTATATTCTAATAAAGTTTTTACTTTTAAAAAGTTTACTTGCTTACTGTTGTAATATTGACAAGATGTGCTTCGTACTCCTGCTTTGGTCGACAAACTAGTCGGAAATTAGGCGAGGAAGGCCTCTAACAGTGCAATAAAGAAGGAAGACGATAAAACGTGCAAGATAAAGAAGAAAAGTTTGAATAAAATCCCATAACGATGAAAATAGCGACCGTAGGGAAATTTTTGTTGAGAAGATGATGATTTATGTGCTGATTCTACGGCATACAACTATCATCACATCTCTTTTTCTATTATTCCTTTTATCTACAAATGAGAGTTGCTTGTATACTGAGTGTAAATCATATTTTCGAAACTGTTATATGTACGTGCAGGTTGTCGTGTTGTATGTCAATGTGGTTAGAGAGGACATGTATGTAAAGAGAACCAGCTTCTCTGATGCACTATCAGTTGAATTGCTTAAAATATTAAATAACTTCAATAATTTAAGTCTAAACAAACTATAAATATATATATTACTTATTAACCAACATAAAAATCTCTTTCCAAATACATGCCACTTGACCCAATTGGAGTAAACAAATTTCTAGGTCCTATAAAATTTGTCTCATTCTCTTAAATATTTAGATTCCCGATAGTTGCACGTCGGTCAATCAGCGTGAAAATCATTACTTTGCTAAATATTATCAGTTTCAGTCGTTTAATACAATCTATTATAGATCCTTGGCGAACCATATAAAATAAGTATTTTGCTTGGCTCTCAACTTTTATTACATTTTCGAAATATTCTTATTTTTGCTTTAAATCTAATAAAGATATAAAACGATTCAAAAATCACTTGTTCCCAATTCAAACAAGACCTCAAAAGTTAGTGAAACTCCTAAAGCAATATTTTTGAGAAGTCGTAAAAAAAACTTAAGAAATCGCACAAAGTAGTTCAAAAAATTAAATTAAATTTAAAGCAAAAAAAAGAACGTTCCCAACATTCTCTTATTCCCAAAGTCATGCCACCCGAAAATAAGGTGGCAGGTAAAATTTCTATTCTCATTGGTCCATTCAAGTGACACCTTCAGAGACTATAGAATATATACAAAATTGAAACTGCAATAGGTGTGCTTCCGCATTGAAAGTTCGTACAATTTCGCACGTATTTTCTGTCACTTTGACTTTGGGAATAAGGGTGATTATTTTGAACAATTCTACGCTGTGGTATCAATGTGAAGGTGAATACCTCTTTAATAAGACTGTATGAGGATAATTCCGATATTGGCGTCTCGTTTGTGATTAAGCCAGACGGCAAGTGTTAAACCAATAAAGTATTGTGCTATCTAGAAGAAAATAGTATACGATTAATTTTTTTGAAATTTTCACCCCTGTTCCCAGTAAAATTTGCCACTATCTACATATTTAAAATGCGACAATTTAAAATCAGCATTATAATTGGCATTTCTTACGTGGCTTAAACTCATTTATCGTTAACGGCCGCCTTGCGAAACCCATTAAGTTACGACAAACTTCACTGTTATTATTAAAATCATTTAACGTCACAAAACGACGGTTTTTCTCCGTGGTTGGCAAAGAGTGAAAATCGGCTCAAAAACAATTCAAGACTATTGGCGAAGGTTTTCAAGAGAGGAATTGATGCCAAAGTCAAATAAGAGTTTATAACTTATTACATTCATGCTTCCTATCTGGACATCCACTTCAAACCTCCAACTTCAACTCTAATCTCATCGAACTACTCAGAGAACCGAAACAAAGCAATATTTCCAAAATTATAGAAATAGTTAATAACCTTAAAGTTCTTATTTAACTAAAGCATATTTCCTAGAGCCGAAAGCCTTTGCTGCTGTTTGCTCTTCTCTTCAATATTAATAACAATTTTAATTGTATACTGATATCTTAATAAATAAATAAATAAAAATAACTTTAACACTTAACACTTTAAGGATCACCGTGAAAATAAAATCATTCTCTACACCCTTTTGACAAATGTCTATGCAAATCGCCCTTATGTGTTTCGCCAAGCACTGCGATGATATTGATTTTGCTATTTAAACAACTCCAATCAAATAGTAGGTTTACTACTGTTCTTTATCTGTTAGTGTCATAGATTACCTTGTACATTTGTGATGGGACGTGGATTGTAAATGTATTAAACGTCGCGTCGTGGATGTCATGGAATAGCTTTTTGAAAAACGACAAACGTCATGCAGGATAAGTGCCACTGGAAATAATAGTGATTACTACATATAGTTGCTAAATGACAAAAATATAAAATTGCACAAAGAAATGGTTGCATTATGCTAAGTGTCAATAGATTATTCTTGTTTTCAGACCAAATTTTGCCGTCAGAAATACTAAAAGTTATCAGACCTGAAGACAGAATGATGCGGATCTGAGGAGAATTTACACCCACTGTGCATATAAATCCAATTGACAGTTTTTTATTTGCAATTAAGTCTTAATTCCAATCTTGGGAGCTAAATCGGTCCCAAGACGGGTTTGACACAAAAAGTTAGCATACCGCTGATATTCTGATATTCTTATCACTAAAGGCGACTAGAGGTGAGCCGTGCGAAAGTTTGTTTTATTTCATTAAACAGTTGCGTTCCATTCTTACACCAGTCTAGAGGTACTAGGTCTCAATTTAAACACACTAATCAACCTGAAAGGGAAAGGTGAAATAGACGAAACACGACCAGAACCGGAAAGGATAAAAGAAAGTACAAAGCTTTTTCGGTAAATTATATTATTTTTCTCACAAAGGTCCAATGTTAACGTGCAAATATGCTAATAACAGAGTTTATGCGGGTCTTTAATTCTACTATTAACTGCCATCGTTTTATAATTGAGATTAGAATAACACTAGTCAAACCTTAATTAGCTACGCAGTGAAAGTGGTGCGAGTAAAATTTGTAAATAAATATTTGGTAGCTCAAGATTAGATAAAGGCTGTTATTACTGGCCATCAACAGTGGTATCAAATTCTCTTGATTTTGAGTTTCAATTCCAGATATCAGGATGACTGAGACAATAAGAGATAACATCGTCTTTGGTGGTGAATTTACATTCAGCATCACTACGAATTGCAGGTCCCTGGGTAATTTGTTGCTCGAACAATTGAAGAAGAACGAAAATGATGTTATGATGGTAGACGCCAGTCATTACATAGTAGCCGTTATGTTAAGGGTTTTTCTTCTATAGATAGATGCGTCAATTCATCACAAGTATACGCGTAAGGAGGTCTATGACAGGGTTGTACGCTTGGCTTATGTTCTTCAGAGTCTCGACGTAAAAAGGGGCGATGTAATTGGACTTTGTGCTGAGAACAGCATTGACTTAGCTATAACTTTACTTGCAACCTTAGTCTTAGGCGTTACTGCAGCTCCCTTTAATGTGACGTACAGCGAACGTAAGTGAACTAAAAAGGCCAGCGTATACTATGGTGGGTCGCATTGAAAAATCCGCCGGCAATGGGCGAATTTTCGCCATGTGGCCCGGCACAGTGTATGCTACTATTAAATATTATTACTCAGGTTAAAATCGCTATAATTTAAGGTGAACTCGATCACGCGGTGAATCTCTCGAAGCCCAAAATATTTTTCAGCTCAAAGAATCCTCTAAATAAAATCCTTGCGGTTGCAAAGAATAATAAGTTCATCGAGCATGTATTCGTGTTTGGGGACGTAAGTCCCAATTCAGTTGTAACTCCACTAACGGAATTAGTAAATAGCAAGAAGATTATATCTTATCCAGACTTTGAACCCCCTAGCATTGATAAGAAAGAAGCTGTAGCACTTATCGTATGTTCTTCTGGGACCACGGGAATGCCAAAAGGCGTCCAACTAACACAGATGAATATTTTGAGCGCCATTGATCTGCAGTTGTAAGTAGATAGTACGATGAATTCGGTTTCGTCTTTTCTTTTTAAATAAATACAGATATTTGTTCCTTTTCATTTAGTATTCCAGACTCACTGCAAATGCCTGACATTGTCATACTTAGTGTGGTTCCGTGGTTCCATTCATACGGTTGCCTTATGTTGATTGTTTCATCATGCAAGGAAAAGCAGAAAATGGTGTTTTTGCCAAGATTTGAAGAAAAGAGTTTCCTGGGAGCTATTGAGGTAAGTTTCATTTGAATTAATAGATATTAAGCTAAGCTGAGCTTAGCCTACGAGCATATCGTAGGCGAGTCTGGCTGCCGCTTAGGGCCCCCGACAGAAGAGAACCCCCAAAATCCAATGCTGCTGGAACGCCACAAAAGGAAGTCATTTTTGCATCGGATTGTTACTGGTGATGAAAAATGGATCCATTACGACAACCCCAAGCGCAAAAAATCATATGTGAAACCCGGCCAACCAGCCAAATCAACGGCAAAGCCGAATATCCATGGCGCGAAGGTAATGCTCTGTATTTGGTGGGATCAGAAGGGTGTGCTGTATTATGAGCTGCTAAAACCGGGTGAACACAATTAATCCGTTTGAAGAGAGCAGTAGCCGAAAAACGGCCGGAATACGCGACCAGACACGAGGCAATAATTTTGCATCATGACACCGCTCGGCCCCAAGTTGTTATTCCGGTTAAGAACTATTTGGAAAACAGTGGATGGGAAGTTTTACCCCACCCGCCTTATAGCCCAGACCTTGCCCCTTCTGACTACCATTTGTTCCGGTCGATGCAGAACGCCCTCACTGAAATACGGTTCACATCAGAGCAGAATATCAAAAAATGGCTTGATTCATTCTTGGCCTCCAAGCCGGCGCAGTTCTTTTGGGATGGGATCCACAAATTGCCAGAAAAATGGGAAAAAGTCATAGCTTCAGATGGGCAATACTTTGAATAATACTATTGTACATGTTTTTCTTAAAAAAACGTTCAAATTTTGACAAAAAACCGCACGAATTAAGTTAAAAACCCAATAAGCTGTGGTCTATTTTAAAGGCGCTTGTTCTACTCGACACGCTAATATAGCGCGCATAATTTTCCAATGGACGAAGTGCGTGCTTCGATGCTAAAAAAAAATCTAAATTGAGCTCGCCTAAGGCCCCGAAGTCCATAATGCGCCTCTACTGCGCCGTGGAACTGCAAGAATACCTCCATCCACTATGCTTAGTTCCGGCGCCAAAGGTATATACTGCCGGAGCACATTCTACACTCAGTGATCATACGTCTCGTTGAAGTTGTTTCCTCCTGCATGAATTCGGCATACCCGTAGAAGGGTGTTTGCAAGTGTTTAATTAGTGGCTTGAAAGCCAATTACTCTACGAGTCTTGCGATCCATAACAAAACCATAAAACCAAATTCATGCTTCTTATCTAATAAATATCGCAAAAAGGCTGAACCATCTTCCTCCCTCCTGTTCATTACATTGCGTTTTTAAAGCCTTGTTACCCTGGCCACCTCCTCCTAAAATCAAATAGAAAATCAAACGAATTGTTAAAAAGTGACAAATTGTGGTGAGTAAGTGGGGCTCCAGTTGCAGTTTTTTGTCTCAAAAATGTAATAGACTGGTCACACCTCTGTCTAGTGTGATATAAATACAATTAGTAATTGAAGAACAATACCTGTATTTAATTAATATTTTTAAATAAAATTTAATATTTTCAGAAATACAAGGTGGCAAAGATATTCATGGTGCCCCCATTGATGGTCTTCCTGGCCAAGAGCCCACTTGTGGATCAGTATGACTTGTCATCACTTTTGTTCTTGTCGTGTGGTGCTGCTCCCCTCAGCAGAGAAACTGAAGATGCCATAAAAAAGAGGTACACATGTAATTAACTTCTTATTGTCTTGCAAGTCTACATAGCATTCGCCTCAACAGAATTGGAATCCCCTTCATCCGACAGGCATATGGATTAAGCGAAAGTACTCTCGGCGTAACAATGCAAAACGACCGCCATTCTAAGCCCGGTAGTGTGGGTGGCCTTAAACCCGGTCTCTGGGCAAAAGTTATCGATACAGAAACTGGTGTGCTCTTAGGACCAAACCAGCGTGGGGAGCTCTGCTTCAAGGGTGATTGTATCACGAAGGGGTACATTGGTGATAATAAATCCACAGCAACTGTTATTAAAGACGGTTGGCTGCACACTGGGGATATAGGTTACTTTGATGAGGACTTGGAGTTTTACATTGTTGACCGTATTAAGGAATTAATCAAGTACAAAGCATTCCAAGTACCACCGGCAGAAATTGAAGCTTTGCTCTTGAGCAATCCAAAGATTAAAGACGCAGCTGTTATTGGCAAGCCTGATGAGAGCGCCGGTGAACTTCCACTTGCATTTGTGGTAAAGCAACCAAATGTGAAACTCACTGTAGACGAAGTGATTAAGTTTGTGGCAGATAATGTATCACCAGCAAAGAGACTTCGAGGTGGTGTACGATTTGTCAATGAAATCCCAAAGAATCCCAGTGGGAAAATTTTAAGGCGTGTCCTACGTGAGACGCTCAAACAACAAAAGTCTAAGTTATAAGAATGCAATGAGCCATTAAGTCATAGAGTTACGTTTTCTAGTGAATTGTGTTAATGTATTAGTTAGTCGATTTACGAAATTTTTAAGAATAGTAATTCACAGACATCTATGTGGATTTCTTTGCGACAAGCAATTCGCGTTAATATTTTATTTTAACAGTGTCAAAACATTCATTCATCGACGGGAGTTGATCACATATCACCCGATCAAAAGAATGTGTTCGTGTCGTTGGCGCAACCCGCTCGCAGCCAACTCAGCCATACAGGTGTTTAGTTTTGTCGTAGAGGACCAACGATAACCTGCAGATTCAACTAAGTATTGTACTTCTAAAAATTCGTACATTTTTGAAATTTGTAATCTAATGGTGATCACAGTGGCGTATTTATAGGTGCCACACGGTCCACGATAACCTTGTATTCGTTTAGATGTGTACAAAAATCGAGTTTAAGCATTTTTGAAACACCACTCACCAGAATTACGTCACCTTCATCCGATCTCCCTAATTTTCACTTACACACAAGGTCAAATTAATAAACCATTCCGGATATCCTAGCCCCTCGAACCGATTTCGTTAGTTTTTAAGAACGTTGATCAAAATCCGTTCGACGGTTTTTGATGAAATAAAACAAGGGGAGTTTGAAATGCTAAAGTCAAATGGGATTCTACCTATAGCTATAGCAATAAATAGGATAGAATAGCAGATAGTTCGTCCTTAACTTAATACTTTACTACAACATTTTAACGCACAAAGTTTGGAGACTGTAATTAATGAAATTCAACCAGTGTTTATAAATGATTGAAGGAATTTTTAAATATCTGCAAAGTGAATTGTGTTGATTTCTCTGCGGTAGAAATTTAAACTGATATTTTTTTTCTGTCTAAAATTGTCCACTGCATGGATAAGTGTGCACTCCAAGGAATAAGAATAAGAATAGTTAAGTTAGTTAAGCTAGTTTTAAGCGTTTTTTGTCTAGCTATAAGTTTAATTGAATTACATAATAAAAATGCATTAAAAATGAAAAAAATGCGCGCTCCAAGGACTCAATATTTGGGTGTCGAGTAGGACAAGCCATTGCCTCTAAAATAGACCGCAGCTTATAATCCAAAGAATTGAGGTCTGGGCTGCCTGCCGGCCGTCTACTGCTATGAAGTCTAACACATTGTTTTGAAGCCACCCTTATGTAGTTTTTGAAATATAAACTGGAGCGTTCGACTCGCGGAATGAATCATTTTGCTTTTTGAACAATTCCCCAATAGTAAACATTTCTTCATCCGTGAATAAAATTTTGTTGTGATCATTTTGCGAGTATCGACGGCGAAGAGCTTTCGATCTTTCATTTCGTTTTTGCTTTAATTGGGCTGTGAATAAATTGCCAGTGTCTTTTACATGCGTTGTAAAAATCTTGTTTGATAATGCGAGACATGAGCTTTGATCGCCTGTGAAATTCTGACAGTGCGAGGACGTCTGGATCTTTGACGGTCAGTTACTCCACCAGTGTCCTCAAACAATTTAACAGTCCGATACACAAAATTCTGGGTGGTTCCAAGCGGTCGCAAGGCCCGGAAAATATCTCCTCTGTCCATATTACATTTGTGAAGGCCAATTACCACAACACGGTTTTAAAATCTACCCACTATATATTTACAAACAACTTTTGCGAAAATATTTTTACGCATTAACTTAGTATAAATGTCACTCATTGATTACCTGTCAATATTGAAGGATGTGTTAAATGCTAGTTTCACAATGAGTGAGTTTAAACATGTGCCAGTATTTATGACATGACTAGGTACATACCAAATTTCTTCAGTGGCTCTCGACCCACGTGAGAACAAACAGGCAGGAAGAAATGGAACAAAAGGTTTTTTTTTTTTTAATTGACCGTTACATAATTCAGTTAAAATAGCACGACACACTAACGCGCGAACCCCGACTTGCACTTGACTTCATTTCTTATTTATTCTTCTTCGTCACTGTTCCAAAACACTGCAATGCTATTTATTTTGTTATTAAAACAAATTCAATCGAATTCAATATACATTTTGGGCATTTGGTTGACAAAAATCTACTATTTATCTGTCAATGTCATACATCGCCTTGTACATTCGGTGTGGAACGTACTCGTATGTTGAATGTAAAGGTACTAAACGTCGCGACGTTGATGTTATGGAATGACTCTTGAAGAACGACGAACGTCATGCTAGATAAACGACACATACTGTCGGTAAATATCAAAAGATTTTTTCCCAGCTGATACATACATTTTTTGCCTTTACGTCGTCCGCAGCGTTAAATTCAAAATTTTATTCCAAAGAGGGTTCGACTTAAAAAGTTTGCGTACCACTACTCTAGAGAACACATATTCTTATCAGTAAAAGCGATTAGAAGTGAGCCGTGCGAAAGTTTATTTTATTTCATTAAACAGTTGCGTTCCATTGTTACACCAGTCTAGAGGTATAGATCTCAATTGAAATAAACCAATTATCTGCAAAGGGAAAGGTAAAATAGACGGATCACAATTTAGATTTAACTGCACCGTAACCGGAACCGGGAATAATAGAAGGAAATTCAGATTTTAAGGTTTTCCAGTAAATTCTTTTTTTCACCAAGATCCAATGTTGAAGTGATAATATATTATGTACTTATAATTAACAAGTTTTATGAGGGTTGTTTAATCCCTCTTGTGTTTTATATTCAAAATTGCCATCGTATTACAATTAAAATTAAGGGGATAAAACTCATCTGCATTGATAAGCTATGCAGTGAAAGTGGCACGTATAAATTTTTTAAATAAATATTATGTAGCTCAAGATTAGATAAAGGCTGTTATTACTGGCCATCAACAGTGGTATCAAATTCTCTTGATTTTGAGTTTCAATTCCAGATATTAGGATGACTGAGACAATAAAAGATAACATCGTCTTTGGTGGTGAAGTTACATTCAGCATCACTACGAATTGCAGGTCCCTGGGTAATTTATTACTCGAACAATTAAAGAAGAACGAAAATGATGTTATGATGGTAGACGCCAGTCAGTACATAGTATCCATTGTGTTAAGAGTTTTTCTTCTATAGATAGATGCGTCAATTCATCACCAATATACGCGCAAAGAGGTCTATGACAGGGTTGTACGCTTGGCTTATGTTCTTCAGAGTCTCGACGTAAAAAGGGGCGATGTAATTGGACTTTGTGCTGAAAACAGCATTGACTTTGCTATAACTTTACTTGCAACCTTAGTCTTAGGCGCTACTGCAGCTCCCTTTAATGTGACGTACAGCGAACGTAAGTGATTTACAAAGCCTAGCGTATACTATGGTGGGTCGCTTTGAAAAATCCGATTATGGGCGAATTTTCGCCATGTGGCCCGGCACAGTGTACGCTACTATTGAATATTATTACTCAGGTTAAAATCGGTATAATTAAAGGTGAACTCGATCACGCGGTGAATCTCTCGAAGCCCAAAATATTTTTCAGCTCAAAGAATCCTCTAAATAAAATCCTTGCGGTTGCAAAGAATAATAAGTTCATCGAGCATGTATTCGTGTTTGGGGACGTAAATCCCAATTCAGCTGTAACTCCACTAACGGAATTAGTAAATAGCAAGAAGATTATATCTTATCCAGACTTTGAACCCCCTAGCATTGATAAGAAAGAAGCTGTAGCACTTATCGTATGTTCTTCTGGGACCACGGGAATGCCAAAAGGCGTCCAACTAACACAGATGAATATTTTAAGGACCATAGATCTACAGTCGTAAGTACATAGTAATAAGACGAGTTTACTTTTTACTTATAGAAATTCATTCCTTTTTCTTAAGTACTCCTGATTCATTGCAAATGACTGGTATTGCCGTACTCAGTGTCATTCCATGGTTCCATTCATTCGGTTGCCTTATGTTGATTGTGTCAGCATGTAAGGAAACGCAGAAATTGGTGTTTTTGCCTAAATTTGAAGACAAGGTTTTCCTAGGCGCTATTGAGGTAAGTTTCATCTGAATTAATTGATGTTGAACTAAGCTGAGCCAAGCAACTGCAAGCCTATTTAATATTCTAGTTTCTATCTAGACTAGATCGCACGTTGATCAATTGGGTTTGTTGTTATTTTATTAGGTAAGTGTCAAGGTGCTTTATGGATTCTTCGATGTGGGAATATAGTGCAAAGCTAATGTTTTGTCGATTAAGGGGTGTGTTTAGCAGATAGGGTTTGTGATTTCAGCCGCTCCTAAACTGAGGAAACAAACGCCATTCGCAGCAGCTTATTTTGGGTCAAACAAGAACCTCCGCATCTATCCAAAATCCTCAGCCTGCGTGGTACTGCTTATTTGCTGATCTTCATCCGAGATCCATGGAGACTCCTCAACGGGTATTGTTCGGAGCCTTGATCACCTATCAGCTCATTTGTGATTCTAGATTCGGTTCTACGATTACTGTCACATTTGTTGTTTTATCAGCTTGTCAAGGAAGCGGGTTGATGCGGTTAAATTGGTTTACGTGATGGTTTACATGGTTAGTTTCTATATTAATTCGACAAAAAACACCAGCGTGTGCAAAAATATTTTTCTACAGCTATCCAGTGTTGCTCGGACTAAAAAAAATGTGATATAAATACGAGTACAATTAATAATTAAGCAACAACTCCCGCTTTAATATTTCCAGAAATACAAGGTGGAAAAGGCAATCATGGTGCCCCCATTGATGGTCTTCTTGGCCAAGAGCCCACTTGTGGATCAGTATAATTTGTCATCACTTTCGTTCTTGTTGTGTGGCGCTGCTCCCTTCAGCAAAGAAACTGAAGATACCATCAAAAAGAGGTATATATAAACTCTACTTTTTATTGTCTTGCAAGCTTCCATAGCATTCACCTCTATTTCAACAGAATTGGAGTTCCCTTCATCCGACAGGGATATGGGTTAAGCGAAAGTACTCTCGGCGTACTAGTGCAAAATGACCGACACTCTAAGCCTGGTAGTGTGGGAGGTCTTAAACCCGGTCTCTGGGCAAAAGTCATCGATACAGAAACTGGTGTGCCCTTAGGACCAAACAAGCGTGGGGAGCTCTGCTTCAAGGGTGATTGTATCATGAAGGGATACATTGGTGATAAGAAATCCACAGCAACCGTTATCAAAGACGGTTGGTTGCACACTGGCGATATAGGTTACTTTGATGAGGACTTGGAGTTTTACATTGTTGATCGTATCAAGGAATTAATCAAGTACAAAGCATTCCAAGTACCACCAGCAGAAATTGAAGCTTTGCTCTTGAGCCATCCAAAGATTAAAGACGCAGCTGTTATTGGCAAACCTGATGAGAGCGCCGGTGAACTTCCACTTGCATTTGTAGTAAAGCAACCAAATGTTGAACTAACTGCGGACGAAGTGATTAAGTTTGTGGCAGATAATGCATCACCAGCGAAGAGACTTCGAGGTGGTGTACGATTTGTCGATGAAATTCCAAAGAATCCCAGTGGAAAAATCTTACGGCGTGTCCTACGTGAGATGCTTAAACTGACAAAGTCTAAGTTGTAAGCGTGCAATGTGCCGTTAAGTCTTAAGGTTATGTTTTCTAGTGAATTATTTGTACATTTAATAGATTTTGTATTTTTTTTATTAAATGACAAAATGGTAGGTGCACGTTATGCGACGAATCTATTTTGGTAATAAAGTAGCTCATTGGAAACTTTTTTTTCCTCCTAAAGTTTTATAAAAGCAATGCACAATCCTTTAGGATTTAAAAACAAGTTTACAAGTAAATTAAACATTTAAACAAAAATGATTTTCATATGCTAATCTCAAATGAATTGTATTATGCCTGAAGTATTATTCTATTAAGATAGCCCTGCCACCATGAAAAAGCCAGCCTGGGAGAAATTTGTTTGTGAAATATGTAAAGTGTGCCCGTGGTAAGAAGACAATAAGATATTTTCCACATATCCAGTTTCTAAAGTTGGACTCGTTCGTGATAGGGCGGGGAAGATAACGGGGATTTTGGCCCATCAGACTGGTCAAATTAATTTCTGTTGTACGTAATGGATAGGATTGTGCTGGGTTATATGAAGACAATGTCTCTGAATAGTAGACTACATGCTAATAAAGCTGTTACCGAGGGTTGGCATGTTGCTGATTGTCAATAAGTTTTGGAACTGTTGACATTTTAATTAAACTGCATCAAACCCTTTTAGAACTCACCTTTCTTTTCTGCGATTCGTATCCGAAATGCTTTTTTTTTTCGTAATAAATTGTGAGCCAGATGGCATTATATTCGCACTTCACGTTCTGAAAATTATGATACTTTTTCAATTATGACCTGCGGGCTACTCATGCATCAGTTGCTACTAACCCGCAAATTCTAGTCAACATCGTTTTATTCAACAGGCGTAATGATTGATGAACCACTTCATACGTGGCCTTGGCTAACGAGCTCACATATTTTTCTACAAAGTTCATCGGAATTGTTTGTTATAAACATGTGTTGCTGAAGCAAGAACAGGCATTGTTTTTGCTGCGACACTTTTAGTTTTGTTGTTGAAGTAAAGCATGATGACTCGACAGCAGACAAGGCCTTTTAGTTACGTGTAATCGCAGGCACATTACTTTTGGTTCTTGGTTGGTCTTAGATTCAATTTGCCAGCCATGTTCAACCCATGAGAATGGAAAATTACTTTTACTATCTTAAAACTAAATAAGCTATCTTTATTTCCAACGTAAACATGGACTGTTCCAACACAAGTGTTATTTGAATAGGCTCTTGAAGACTTCCACTTGATTCGTTGGATTACAGTCCCAAGACACAGACAGAGGCACCTGATTCTCGATTAAGGCAGCAATTAGCACAGACGATGTTACAATTGGCCCACCCACCAAATGCAAAAACTTTGTTTCCTTCTTCCCTTTTGTGTTAAACAGTATCCGTTCCGATATAAAGTCGAGGTAATGACTGACATGTCCCACCTCGACGTACCTTGAATGAACTGGTGAGTATACTTCAATTGATGCTCTCAGCGCTTCATTCCGGGACAGAGCAGAAGCATTGACGTACACTATCCTGAAGTGTATTCCAAGTTTCTTATAGAAATCCACCGCCAAGTTCAATATGTCATCCATTTCTCGATCAGCCTCCTCTTTAGTACTGCTGGCGACTAGAGTTTGTACGACGTTAGATTGTGTTGCTGCATAAAGACCTAACTCGGGAGACTCCTTCTCCTTCACCTTGTACTGTCTGCCGGCACTGACCAGTCGTAAGGGTAACACAGACGGATATACAGAGAGCTTTGCTAAATGACCAAGGAAACCCTCAAAAGAACCACCCCCTGTGAGAAAAGCAGAGTTCAAGTGGTGTCGTTGATCTTCCTCATGAACACCGTGATACTGATCTGTTGCTGTAAGGTTTGCTTCCATAAGCACTTTTCTTGTAAAATCAGGATTTATCATTGAAATAAAGTTATTCCTGACAAAGAAATCTCTGCAGAGGTGAGTGGAATCCAATTCGAACTCTGCGGCCTCATCGAGCAAGTAATAGCATACCTTGTCGATGAAATGTATGAGGTCTGTACGTCTGAGATGCGAATCTTTCGCCGGAATATCCACCTTTGGTAGACCATTTCTGTAAATAAGTGTTTCTTCGGCACCCCGTGGACAATTGTCATGCAATTCGTTCGGCAGGCTAAGGAATTGATGAATGAAATCATCTTCCACGGGGTATATACTCTCCTTGAGCGCCTTTAATTCAGTCCGCAGAGCTATGGCGTTTGATTTGAGTTCTTCTACTTTGATTGCATCTGCAGTCTAGAACAGAGAAAGCTAAGTAATTGGCTGGAGTACTTCAATTGTGATTCAACTCACCTTATCCAAGTGTTTAAAATCGGCGGTAATCTGCTCTCTACTTTGTTCCAATTCCGACTTTTTCTGTTGTAATTGGCAATATTTTTTGTATTTCTGTGTGAGGGATTCCAAGTCAACATTAAGGCCACGACGAGAGATGTTGTCTTGCAATCGAGAGGGATCACCAAGAACTTTCTTGAAGTCCATGTACGGAGTGAGCGGAGCATAGTTTTCTTTTGCCTTATCACCGGTTATATAGAGGACGGATATGTATCGTCGAAAAAGGCGTACATTTATTTCATTTATTCGAGTTAAGTAATTTAAACGAAACATTTTTTAATAATCTTTCTTCGCAAAAACAACAGAAAAGTGGGCTGTCAAATTTTCAAATGGGAAATTTTCAAATGGGAAATTTTCAAGGGACGAGTTCAGCTACATATTGTAATTCGAAGACGAAGAAGTACTGCCAGCGAAGTGAATTGTAATGAAAATACAAAAACAAATTGTATGAGTTTAACAGAATAAATTTGAATAGTCTTAATTCACACGTAGCATTCGCTGCAAATTATGGTCGATTCATATGGTCAAGGTTCTCAACACGCGTGGGAAACTAGAAAGGAAAGTTTTATTTTTTTCTTTACTATTCATATATAACGAAAAATTGTATTCCCTATAAAACTTATTAACAGATTCGATGTAAATAAAACCCGAAATAATTTAGTCATGACTATTATAATGTATTGTAACATAATAATAACTACGCTCCCTAAAAGTATAGTGCAACAAATTCCAAAGTGTCTTTTCATTCTGGCAGAATTTTGGTCCGAAGTGTCCTTTCATTTGAGGTTCGTGTCTGCGGTTAGTCTCCACAGTTCATGTCTACGAAAGAGACGGATAATATCACGGATGAGAGGGAATTATAACTGCAAGAATGATTGTTATCTTGGAATTATTACATCAGAATTTTTCTTGTTCCAGTGGTCGAAGAATTTGCCAGAAGTTTCTGGCTATCAGAAACTTCTGCTATATAAGAACAGATGGCGATCGAGAGCAGGCAGTTGGTTTAGAACCGTGGCGAAGAGATTGAAAAAGTGATAATGGGCGAAGTTGTAATTTTGTGATAAATTGAAAGTTGAGAGTTAACAAGAAGAAGTAATTAGTTTGGATTTGTGAATTAAGTAATTGAAAGGAGATAAAGTGATTCGAGAGGAAAGAGACCTCGCAAGAAAAGAATTTACGAAGAATAGTATAGCGTGAACTTGAATTGTTCTATAGACTAGAAAATAAAGAAATAAATTTCACAGAATATCGTTTTATCTACTCGAGCCGTAGCTCGCATATTATAGTATTTATAACTTGTAATTTTTTGGTTTTTTAATTTACGTTCGTATTTGCATTCCATTTCCATTATTGGAGACTGTAGTCTATAGACTTTTAACGCAATTTGTGGAAGAAAGAAACATTTTGTGTAAAGAGCAGTCGGGCACTCGTTTGAAGCTTCTATTAGCTGGGTCATAAACGAATGGAAAAAGAAATAGAAAAGGGTAACAAAATTGTAGCTGTTTCCTTGAACCTAAAACATGCATTTAAGACCTTAGACTGAGATTTGTTACTTACAAAATTGTACAAATATTCGTGAAAATTAAATGGGAAAGCTACTTCTGTGAAAGAACGCAGAAAGCGAGATTTAGGCAAACGTATTCAAGCCCGCTACTGACACCTATTGGTATACCCCTATTCTAAAGTACGTCTATTTGCAGATGATAGCCTTGTATACCTGTGTGGAAGCAATATTAATGCTTGTGAGTATATCATTCAGCGAGAAATAAATAACATGAATAATTGATTGTGTAAAAATAAACTTAAGATTAATGTGAAAAAAAAAGAAATGTATGTACATACTCGTATATTAATGGCAACGATTTAAATATGAACATTGGAATAAATGTTAAACTCATTGAATGTGTCAAATAAATAAAATATCTGAGTGTGTACAGTAAGCTTAAGTTTGATTTCCATTTAGAAAGACTGTGTGAGAAAAAGCATAAAACATAGGTTTCCTCCGAAGGATTAGAAAAAGTTTAGTCTCTGCACAAACTATTTATAATACAGTTATTCTCCCACATTTTAACTATTATTCCTCTATCTTGTATATGTGTCCCATTGAAAATTAAAACAAACTTCAGATTCCCCAAAACCGAGCGATGAGAATTTTGTTATAG
The DNA here is from genome assembly GCA_963082735.1 of Pocota personata. NCBI lineage: Eukaryota > Metazoa > Arthropoda > Insecta > Diptera > Syrphidae > Pocota > Pocota personata. The sequence goes on from OY720429.1 coordinate 271,976,392, forward strand.
TGTGATCTATAGATTCCAATAATAATTATGGTACAATCACTACGAAGCTAAGTGTTACCCAGTGACTAAGTAAAAATATGAGTGATAGAATATCATACGATCCATTCCAGATATCGGTGGCACCTACCAGTTGCTTGGTAATTCAAATATAATATTTGCATCTTTGTCTATAAAGCTTTTGAATTGGGAATTTAATTTGCACGTTTAATAACTAAAAAAAACAGTAGACATAAAAATATGTTGTTATTATTTTCTTTTCACCTTTTGTCTTAAAATATTGAACAATTTTATTTTATACTGCAAAACGTAGAAAATTAACTCGAAGGCTTTGATTAGAGATGCTCCGAAAAATAGTCCAGCTATTCCTCCAACAGAAACTGAAAATAAAAGAGAAATGCATATGAATATAACGTCTTTACGAACCGTATTCCTCTAAACAAACAAATATGAGAAACTAATCCTTCAGAAGCGCTCGGATGACCTAGAAAGCTTAAATTTTCTAATGTAAGGCTACCACCATAACCCCCCAGCAGTTAAAGCTTTGTACACTCACAGTATGGAACAAGAGTCACGACTTAGCGTAGCCTTATTAGAGCTAATATATAATATACGAAATAATATATTCAAAGGTGCGAACATGTACATGGAAATAGACCTGAAACATTTCGAAGCCTGATAGTACCTTTTCGTACCTATTTATGTAAATGTGCAAGAACCCGTGATTAATTTTTTGATAATGTTCTTAAGGTTCTCAAGATGTATTTAAATATAAGTACCATAGAATCGGATTTTTGTTTAGATTGCTATTTAACTATTTTTTTTATAACGAATTTTTATTCGATGAATTTTAAAATTTTATAATTTTGTGTAGACTGTTCTTTTCTTATTTATGCTTACATATCTTCAAATTTTCATTGGTTTTTGTAAACTTTGTCATTTTATATTGTTTTCTTTGTATAGATTTGCGCAGCCATTAAACTAGCAACAAAAAAATATTCCCTTAAAAAAATATGATCTTTACCTTACAAAACGGTTTCGATTTATTTTTGTGTTCATATTTTACTAATATGAACTAAAAAAAACAGAGAAAAGTGACAATCCGTTTGGAACTGTACATATGAGGGTATCATATCATCCCTCAATTTCTAACCCATCCATAATAAAGTGATTTTTAAAATTTTATCACAAAGCTGTTGTTACAAATTGCAGAAAGTGGGCATGGCTTCCAAACTTTGTAACCGAAGTTTACGGATTCAGCAAATAGCTTTGAAACAGCAATATATGTTTTATTTTAAGAAAATGACCCCAAAAAGTGGGCACGGCCATGTATAATGCATGGAAGAAATGTAAAGAAAGTAAACACAGACAACATTTTTCAATTTCTAGCAAAATTTTAACAATTTTTACTTTTGTGGTGCTTCGGATTCTAGAAAGCTTTTATCCCAAATTTCATATTCCTTTAAGACCCAAAAAGTGATGACATACGGACGGACATGACTAGATCAGGGCAAAATCGGAAAGGCTGAAATGCGTTAAAGCTAACAAATTCGAATACCATGTCCTGTCCTTACATACACATGCCATACATATCAACTTTGCAAAAAATCGTCTTAGCAATATCAAAAAAATAACAAAAGTCCACTAATAAGTAAAGTAGTACTTAGTATATATGTAGTCTTATTGCAAACGCCCGCATTATTTTAGATATATATATGTTTTCAAGTTTCTCTGTAAAAGTAGTACTAAAATTTATCAATATCTGAAGATCGAAATTTTCACGACAACCATACTTGGTCTATAGGAGAAAATAAAAATAGTTTCAAAAATTAGTATTTCTCCTCATTGGCGTTTGATCTTCTTTAAAGTGAACACCCTAATAATATCAAATTTATGGTAAGATCATAAACAAAGAATGATTTAATTGAAGGTTACAATCTCTATCAGAGATTTTGACATTTTAACACTTCTTACTTATTAGGTCCAAACTATTCTTGGAGACTATCCGCACATAACGTTGCGTTGGCAAATCCACCATTGTAATCATAACTTTGCTCATAACAAGATCATCTTCTGTAGCACTATAAAAAATAAAAATGTTAAATTGAAAGCTCTGTCGAAGCTTATAAAGGACCTTACCCTTCCGCTGAATTATAAACAATATCATATTCAGGCTCCTCGCAAGTACTTAGACACTTGCATTCTTTCCTCTGTTCCCGCATTATATTATAACTCTCTGTTAGGCAGATGAGACCAAATTCATTGCAAACTAGTCCTAGTTAGATACAAATATTAATTGTCAATAGACAAAAGTTGTTTCTAACTATCATAGTACGTTGATTAATATATCATAGTATGTTTTGCAAATAAATTAGTAATGATTTTAGACGTCCAATTACTTACCATTTTGATCAGAGGCCAAAAAATGATTTGTGCAATTGCATACATAGAGGCTTAGATCACGCATACATTCAACAACACATGTCGAAAAGCTATAAAACTGATATAATTTAAAATCTGAAAGTAATAAATATTTTATGCAATTACAGAATGATTACTGAGTAATGTATTAGATCAGACCTTCTTGGATTTCATTACTAAAACGACAGCGTCTCTTCTCAGGATTTAGTGTGAGTACACTGGGGTCATTGAAGATCTCCACGACATTAAAGACAATCTCTTGAGATGTTCCCCAAAGAATTGTCTCCCTAAAAACTCCATCTGAGTAGAAAAATGGAATCTCCATGGGAGGATGGATGTGAACTTGCACATCTCGGGTTACAAAAAACTGTAGGCGACCCGGTCCCGTTTCCCTGCTGTTAGTGTATTTTGCCTTTTGTGCTTTTCTGTTTTGCCCCACAAGTATTAAAAAACCGTATTGACATATGTACCTATGCATACTCTTACCTGGCATGGTTGGAGTTGAAGGAATAACATATTCCATACTCTGTATTAATTGGAAGAAACTCCGAACAGCAATCAAAGTCTTTGTTAGCCCATGAACAATTATCAAATAGATCTGAACAGTTAGTGCGAAACTGCAAATGCGGATTTAAGTAATGAATTAATAAGGAATAGACTGAGAAATAATTGAAAGGTAAAGTTTGACGAGTCCGACTACCCTAAAAGTATTTTAGGACTCGCAAAGCAATATATGCAGCTATACCTTAATAAATGAGTCACCTATAATAATTTGTATCATCAATTACATTGGACTTAAACATACATAACTGCAACTCCAAGACAGTTTAAAATAGTTAGGCATAATTTTACTAACTTATACTTTAGGTGGCGCTACAGTCCGGTGTAGACCTGGGTCTCATCCAACAAGCATCTCGAGCCAGCTCGATCTTGTGCTAACCGCTTTCAGAAGTTGGTTGGGACCTCAACCAACTTCTGGAAGCGGTTAGCACTTTCTTTTCCACTAGTGTGCGCCCCTTAGGTGAGGTCTTCCTTTACCGCGCCGTCCCTCCGGGATGGATTCGAAGATTTTCTGTACCGGAGCGTTAATGTCCATTCGCTCTACATGTAGTAGCCATATCAAGCGATGGATTCGAACCCTTCTGACAGAGTCGTTGTCGCTGTACAATCGGTGTAGTTCGTTATTGTATCTTTTCCATTTCCTGTCTATACAAACAGGACCAAAAATCACTCGAAGAATTTTTCTTTCAAACAACCAAGGGTGTTTTTACCCGCCTTTGATAACTTCCATGCTCCTGCGCGGTATAGCAGAACTGTGATGATGAGGGTCTTGTATACTCAATTGCCTTCTTAGCCCAAAAAAACAGCGGTTAGCAAGAGTGAAGTTCTGTCCAAGCCATTGATGTTGTTGTTCACATAAATATGTTAGGCTTTGGGGCCTTCTTGGTAAAATGCTAGAATGTTATATTTCAAGAAAACCATGGTCTTTTTGTTTATTGTGACCGCCATGGCTCAGTGGTTAAGTGAGCGATGATCGCGAACGTCTGACAAACATCCTAGAGTAAAATTGTCATGAGAAGCTTCTCTCAATCGAAAGAATTGCCCTTCGAAAACGGAATAGAACTGTAGGTTTCTGTTAACTGTTAGGTCATATATTTGTTGTTTGCCGATATAGGTCGTTAATATCGATTAGAAACAGAGACAGCAAAGGTGTCAAAAGACAATCCGTAGGTAACGTTTACGATATAGAAAAATATCAACAAAGAATCAGTGCTAGTTGTGGTGCCCAGTTTTTAATTATTACGGCTTGTATTGTGCCTTTTCTCAATCTAAAATATAAAGATCGGATTACACGACGTCGTAGTTTGATATCTGCCATCGATGACTGCATTGATTGAATTACACTAATTGTATATATAGGTATAGGGTGGGCCAATTAAACCTTCAGCATCTGGTAACCCTATAGCTTTGACATTTGTTTTCAGATCGGCTTATGACAGCCCACGTTCGAAGCGTCGGTCCAAACGAATTTGTGCCATGGAACAGTGCACAACGCAGTGTTATCGTGCAGTTTTACATTCAAAACATATTCTCAATTGTGAAAACTCATCACCACCACCATCAGGCGTTTACACCAAAAATATTTAGCTACCGGCAATCTGGTAATGCCAGTCATCAAAGCCGACGTCTTCCGAGGCGGTTCATATAGCCCGAGCCACGATCGCTTTATTGCGTCCTTTGTTCCTCGGACTCCTAATTTCGAAAAATGATGATTTTGACTGGCCTCCGCAACCACCTGACTTAACGCCTCCAAACTCCTTCCTGTGGGGATATTTGAAGTCCAAAATTTATGTCAACAAGTCACGGACCCTAGAAGTCGCTATTCAACCCGAAACACTTCGGAAAGTCATGGAAAATGCCGAAAAACGAGCACATTGTGCCATTCGCTCTAGCGGCGACTATTTACGCGATATCATATTCAAAAAGTGATTAGAACAAATTTGCAAGGTTCAAAATAAACGAAAAATGACTTCACAGCAAATAATTTGTGTTTTTTTTTAAACTATTACCAAAAAAACATCTTCTTGCCTATCGAAATATTGTTTTGCCTCATAAGGGTATCTGTACACAGAAGTTTGGATACGGGGAACTTACTTCTTTAAAATGACAGGTATATTCTTGATAGGTGTATTCTTGACGAGGTAGCGACAGCGAGGTAATGACAGAGAGGTAGCTACAACGATTGCGGCGGTTATAGCTTCAGATAATATGAATCGGTGGTGTCTTGGAATTCAGTAAACCAATTATAATTTGAAGGTTTGCATTGCATTTTACACTATTTGTTAACTCTTTTAAAATTATAGTACACAAGTTAGCTTGTTCATCAACAAAACAAAAATATTCCATTGCAGGAACATGAATATACTTACAATTTTCATAAGTGTATTAAAATCTGTAGGGCAACTAATGTACTCGCAGTTCTTGCATGATATGCATGTGCCACGGAAAAATAAAACTTCACCCAGATAATCATCAATTTGAGAACTCCTATTCGATCCGAAGTACTCCTCACTAATATCCCAAATCCTTTCGCCATTGTATAGCTCACAAACTGTTACTGCCGGGAATGGTGTGTGCCAATTTAAACTGTAATATTATATAGATACGAGTACTAACTTTAAAGTGTTTTTTAAGAATTTAGTTAACTCACTACAATGTATCCAAATTGAAGGTCACCGATGAGGCTAGAAAGTTACTATACAATCCATTTGCAATTTTTATGAACTGTGGAATTCCATAAACTCCAGCCAGTGCAAAAATTAGACTTAACAATGATAGCCAATTAAATTTATAAACAATTATACCATTACTAAATTGGACTTACATTTTTAGTAGATTTCGTAAGGAGAACATTTTTTTCCTTATTCCGCTAACATGTCAATCAGCCAAGTTGATTCACTGGACTAAATGGAAAATTGTTTACAAAATATGATGACCTTTCAGACCCCACCTGAACGATTCGAATGATTGATATTGGAATAGATATGAACAATTGGGTAAGAGTTTTCGTGTCTGTCAAAATGATTGAATAATTGGACTCTTTTGTTGACCGTATTGGGGTTATCGCTTTATTTAAGTGCATATTTCGATTTATATCCATACTGCAGTTCAAGCAAGCAATATTGAGGGGTTCAGTTGTAACCTGTGGCAGTCCTTTGTTGCGATTTATATAATTATACATATGCGAGTACATATGTGTCCAAAATGAATGACTAGAATATGGCAATAAAATTTTATTTCAACACCTGCAGAATGTTTTTGCATGACTTTATTTTACTATCCTCATAAGCTTCTTTATTCATTGACATGCCTGGCAACAATCCTCCTTTATTGAATTTCGTCGCTTCATGGCAACCTTTTACATAGGCACCTTTGCAGTTTGAAAAATTCTCCCAGAAGTTTTTTAAGACTTTCTTGGTTGTTGCTTAAAAATTTAGACACGGAGCTGAGACGTCTTGCAAACTATCAAATGATTTAAAGAAATTAATTTTACTCGAGATTTGTATAAATAATAAGCTTTCAATATTTTCTTATCAACTTTTTTTTTTATTTTTAAAACTAAGCAAGCTATTCCTAAATAAATAATGTTCTTTATTTTCTAACATTAAGTAAATCGATTTTTATTTATTTCTATAAGAATTTAAATAAATCATGTTTCAGTTGATTGTCAGCAAGTAACTTGGATTTTTGGAAAGCGTTTGAGCCAATTTTCACATTTTGGTGTTGTGAACTCTGCTGTAGATGAGTTTAAGTCATTTTCAGATCGCTTTCCAATACCAGACGGATCTATCGTTCTAATTGTGTATTTTGTGTCGAATTTAAGCCTTCCAAATTCGATGAAGTCCTTCTGAAAATTATTTGATTAGAATAGACTTCACGAGTATTATAGAGTTCTTTTGCAATAAAAAGTAAACGTACCTTGGGCCGAATGGCACCATATTCACGATTTGCACAATTACTAAAATCTCCCGCACAAATTTCAATTAGCCTGAAATAATAGAAAAATTGTTAGGATAATTAAAAATAAATTGAGCTTTTTAGTGGTAATTTTTTTCAGAATTAATCATGCCAATTGGCTTTTAATAGTCTTAGCAAATGGTACCAATAACCTGTAGTAATAAAACGTATCAAATTCTACCTCTCTTCATATACTGCTAATTTGACTAAATATAGAAGGGTTTATGATCAAAATAAAGGCATATCTTTGCACGGTATTCCGTAGACTTAATCACTTAGCTGGTGCACTTATCCAATTTCATTTTATTCATTTTATTTAAATTTTAATTAATTGCAAGGTTTTCAATAACCTGGCAGCACTTTTTCCATCATCCATTATCTGGTGATTCCACTGTGAACTCTGCTTGGCAAATATACCAGACTTTGGCAACCCTTCAATATCAGTTCCATTCATTCCAAATTCGGAAACATATGTATCCCATTTTAGAGATAGGAATTATCACGGTTAACTATAGCTTAATGAATGGGCTATAATATAGTGGGTTGATCACCCTGCGATCAACGGAGTACATGCTTTCAAAATGTTTAATATGCGAAAGCTTTGAGTGACCAAAATTTAGATCTTTAATATAAAAGAGAAAAATCCTCATTCCTCACACGTCTGAAGTTATGACCTTAAGGCCCAACTATGACATCAAGAATTGGTCAAGTGCGAGTCCATCCTCGCGCGGTTTGGTTTTTGTACCGTTATTTTAACTGTATCCTAATTTTGTTTTCTTGCTAAGAGGAAGCTATGGTATGGGCGCGGTTTCAAAAATCTTCAAATCATCTTTATTAGTCACCTAACTCTTTCAATAAGTCCTGGACGGATTTCAATGAAATTTAGCGTGTAGACTTAGACTAAATATGGTATACCCGTAGATAGATTTAAATTACGAGTAAATCAGGAAAGCTACACATTTTAAACTCCAGTCTGGAACATTTTAACATGCTAATCTTATTATAATAAACATTTGAATAATAAATTGAGAATCACGAGTACACCTTTTAATTCGTAGCTGAAAAACTGGCGCCCAACAATAGACCGTGTGAGTCAAGTGGAACTATAATCGATAGCTCGCCTACCGGGTGTGTGTTTGAGGCTTGCATGAAGTTTATGTTCGAAATTGGAGGTAGCAATACCCAAGGGCTGTGGGAATAGATGCAAAAAAGAGCGCGTGCAAGGGAATATTATATTATTTAGAGAGAGTTAGTTTGAGCTATCATAGGACTATCGCCTTAGATGAAAGGATGTCTGATGCAACTGTTCGTACCGATTTTGTCTTGAATAAATTCAACTATTATTATCGGATTGTAAAGAGTAAATCCATATGTACAACTTACCTTCCCTTCTGTGCATGAAATCCTGATATTTGAACAATCATTCCCAGCTTTTTACTTGCACGAAATTTCACATCATAATTGGATGAATTCCTGATGAGACTTGTTGCATGATCTTCGAGCATATTGTTTGCTGTATTTGTGATAATTTCTTTGGACGATTTGTGACTGGAACACTGTAGTTTTCCGTTTTGTATTAATGGCAAGGTACTATTGAAGAGTTTAGAGGCCTTTTGCGATTTTAATCGGTGACTCCCGCTTATTGATATCGCTTGTACTTGTATGTAGTAACTTGAGTCCAAAGATAGTTTTGTTATTTCAAATTGAGTCGACTGTAATAATTGAATTAGCTTATAATTAAATTCAAAAGACTTCTTTAAAGCTGACTTACATCTTTAACATAAGTTTCGTTTAAAATCAAAGAATTGTATGGAACATGCAGCGCCCAAGATACTTTGTACTTCTCTATAGGCAGATCTGATTTTCCCGGGCACCAGCCTATTTTGATAGACAAAAAGTCATCGGGATGCAGTCTTGACGAAAGCACTTGAATAACTGGTGGTGACCTAGGTGGCTTTGGATCTGCACGAATATTCTCTACAATCAGGGGAATAGAGCACATATTTTTTACAATGGTATCACACTTACGATTTGAAAGAGTGAATGGTTTTGATGTTTCAGTGTAGCCGCGGAAACCATTCGCATTAATTGCTGCAATACGAAACTGGTACCATCTGCCGGGCTTCAGCTTAAAAGAAATTGTTAATCTTTGCGAGAAAGATTTATGTTGTAAATGATGTAATGAATAAAATACAAATCCCAGCAAACCTTTTTGTTTTATTCTCTGATATTTCTGCAATCTTTTCGGAAACCTGCCATTGCCAGCTGCCCAATTTTCTCGCCGAGAAGAGGCTTCCAACATGATGCCTGGCTTCAACGTCATAAACGTACGCAGAATTAGCCGATGCTTGGATTGTTACCTCGCATACCTTTTGTCCTTTGGGTAATATAAATGCAATAATTTTAGGAATTGGTGGCAATGATAAGTCTTTATCAAGACCAACAGCATCCTGACACACCGGACCACATGTGCTGGGGCAACACTTGTGTGTCTCGGAACAATCAAAGTCATATTGACACACATCAATACATGTGCCAATGTGATTGGATAAGGTTAGGCTGGGACATTTACCAGGACGAGAGCTCTTGGTCATTTCATTTCTACATTGTCTCTCGCAATCCTTAGAGAAAGAGTTATTAAGTTATATCAGAAGCGTTCCTGGAAATGGAAAGACTTACATAGCTATTTTCTGTACCCGGTTTGAAACACTTTGCATAACATTGCAACTCAATGATTTTATCCTTCACATCTATGGATCTATTTGCGTGGGCTCTCCGCTGATGTGCTCCGTATGTATCTTTCGTTCGCAAAATACTCACAGCTAGTAAAAGGCAGATAAATTGTTTGGCTTCCAGCATTCCTAAAATACAGAAAATAGTTCACTCAAGAATATGTTTTGGGTTTTAGAAAACTTATCACTTATAACTTAGCAACTTATCATAATTTTTATTAATTTCTGTTGCACCACAAATAAATTTGAAAAAAACTTATCTGGGTGGTGAAAAGTGAATAGTGCTCAACTTTTCAGATTAGCGTTGTATCAAATAGAAAAAGAGTGGGTGACAAATATTCAATTGAAAAGTGATAAGTTTAGCAAATCAGACAATTTACTCATATTTCTGTTGAAGAAATAGAATTAGTTATAGGTTAGATGAATAATGAATCGCGAAGAGGCATATTAGAAATCAGCGTGATAATTTTGACTTAAATTTGGACTCAGTGAACGTATTAGAAAACTTTCATTTATCGCGTACACAAATTGAATATGTGCTTTTGCGAATTGGAAGAGACTTAGAGTACAGAAGCAGGGGAAATAATGCATTAACTCCTTTGCAGCAGGTTCTAACAACTCTTCATTGGCTAGAAAATGAAGCACTCAAAATGAACTAATTTGTCTTTCACCTTATAGGTTTGGTGATAAGTGACAATAATACTGCAAAATTATTCTATTTTGTTGGGAAACAGTTATCGTTATCACTAAGCAGACAAGTGATAATTTGAAATATGATAATTGAGTGAAATCTAACGTGCTGTCGTGCAACTCTTATCACTTACACTTAGCAAACAAATATTTATTTGATTATTTTTCCAAGTGATATATAATAAGCTGCTGTTGCAATAGGACCCAGGAACATGACTAGATCGACATACTTTCGATGCTGATGACAAATACACATACTCGTATATGTACCTACTTTTGGGGATCTTCCGATATTATCTCTCTATCACAAAATACATTTTGTGCACATCTGTATCAAAATAAATTTACGTACAATATGCTATTTTTTTTTTTTTTTTTTTGGTTTTCGAGTTTTGTGGATATAATTCTACTAACAAGGTGCCATAATTTTTTTCAAGCCGATGACAACACTGTGTAAAGCGCATTCAAATTTTTATATAATTAACCTAGTTGAAATGAGAAATGTGCAAATTATCCAGAGAGCAACACATTCATTAGCCAAAGTCGTCCCTATTGCCAAAGTCGTCCGTCGAATGTGATAGATATTAGAAATGATACTTACTCAACCCATACAAAATTTAAAAAATTTTTGCCTTTAGTTAGAATAATACGAGTGAAGAAGAATAAGTTATTGATGAAAATATTACATTCCACATTTTTAAAAGGCGGTGCACAAATCCGCTGGTCCAGATGGTATCCCCCCATAATTTTGAAGATGTGTTCTTCAACGCTAGCAAAACCTCTACGTAAGCTTTTCTGTCTATCCTATTCTTCAGGGCTCTTTCCGAGTAGATGGAAAACAGCATTTGTCCCTGCACTTACGTCCCTTCTTTCCAAGGTCATGGAAACGCTAATAAATTGTCAGTTTATGAAATACGAAAATTCCTTAATAACCGGCAGTATGGTTTTCGTATCAACAGGTCCACTGGTAATTTGATGGCATATCTTACTGAGAACTGGAACCAATCTCTCCATCACTTCGGCGAAACTAAGATGTTTGCGCTTGATATTTCAAAGGCATTTGACAGAATTTGGCATTAGGCTCTTTTTTGTCTTCTTCAATGGATTAGAAGTTACCTTTCGGGGCGTTCAATGCACGTTGTCTTAGACGGCTTCAAGGCTGCAATTCACGAAATAAATGCTGGTGTTCCCCAAGGCTCTGTTTTGTCTCCTACTCTCTTTCTTATTTTTATAAATGATCTCTTGTCTGCAACTTCTAATCCACTTCATTATTTCGCTGATGACAGACCCTCAGTTTTACATATTCGTTCTCTATCTTACGTCCTTGCTTTTCGGCCGTAAAAGGGGAACGGCAACGTATGTTAAACACATTAAATTCCGACCAGGATAGCATAATCAAATGGGGTTCAACCAACAGAGTCGAATTTAATGCTTCCAAAACACAATACCATCTTCTGTCTCTCAAGGGAAACCATAACGCTCAACGACTTGCTATTCTCGGTATGTGTATTAATAACCATCTTTGATGGAACGATCACATATTCGAGGTCGCCAAAAATGTTGCAAAATGTCTAGGATATCTTAAATGGTGCAAGAAATATTTTACCCCGTCTGAGACATTGTGAATTCCATACATTCACTTGAACATCGGAGAAATGTCTCGAGTCTTTCCCTATCTTATCGCTTATCGCGAAATAGGCAGTTGCATTCCTCCCCTTCAAAATTTCACCAGCAATACGCGACATGCTTCGAATGTACATCAGTTCACCCTTAAGCCCAACTTCGGTCGTACGGTCAAATATAGAGATTCAGTTTTAAACCGAACGATACGAATGTGGAATGATCTGCCAGGCTCTGTATTTCCCCATCACTACAACCATCAAACATTTAATTGTTTAATTAATTCAAAGTTTTTTGATAGATAGATATCTACGCATTTTCCCGTAACGAACCGAGTTCCACAATTTTTTTTTAGTTAAAAATATAATTTTACTACGCTTCTCATTAAATATTTTGATTCGCATTCAGCATAAGTGAGTAGATTTTTATTCACACGACTCAATGTCTGTATGTTCAACTGGACGAATTTGCTTCATTTCAGTTGGTACTGCAAGGCTTTCACAAGTACTGCAAGGGTTTCACAATTTCAATTTATGATTGAAAAGACTCTAATGTAGTTGATGTACTATATATGAATGTACTAGAAATTATTGGTGCTGTTACTTGAAAGTATTAAAGTACATGGTAGATACTTGGTACTTATGCTCAAGTATTAGAAGAGTACTAACACGCACTCTTTTTTTAAGTACCAGTACACGGATACTCAAGTATCAGTACCAATACCGATACCTAGTACTTGTAACTACTTGAAAAGACTTAAGTCCTTAAATACTTAATAGTTTATAACTCTAGTTTAAAGTATGAAAATTTTAACAAATATCAATTCACCATTTTTTGTATGTTATTTAGTAAAACTATGTCTGTGATTGTTGGTTCAATCCTTTCTTTTAAATTTATGCTTATTTACTAACTCAACCTTAACCTGTTTTACTCATAACGGTTCTGACCATTTGGTAAAAAAACAAAAACACTACTACCATCCACACAACTGGAAGAATGCATTTTGGTGCAAGGAAAACGATTGACTGTTGAATCGGTTAAATACCTGCTAAACGAACGTCTTAAAGATTTTACAATTGGTAAAAAAACATTTCAAAGCCTAAATAGTTTCAATTAAAAATAATGAAATAAAGTTCCTGTATCGCAGAGTTTAACAATTAGTAGGAATGTCGCAGAATCTTATTCTTATCACAGAATATACAGGTCAGGTCACTATCCTCCATGAAATACAAATCATTTTTTGTCTATTAAAATTTTAATATAAAATGAAAGGAAAAAAAATTTTAAAAATTAGAAAAACTAGACATCTCCGCCGAAAGACGAAACGTACCCAGGGAAAAAAGATAATCACCCGCTCCATGGAGACTCAAGTTTCGGGAAATCAAATCGACCAAGAGCTTGATGGCGTACTTGAATCACCTGCCGATGAATTCAGGATATACAATTCCTATCGAATGTTCCGGAAGAAGAGTAACTACCCCAATTTATTAGTGTGTGCCAAGTTCCCACCTAACACCGAAGACAACGAGAATATTACCTACGAATTCGGACCGATGACTATTAGAAAAAAAAATCGATTATTATAAAAAAAAATTAGTAAAACCTCATCTGCGATATGAATGTTTTTTATAACTCGAGTACAATGGGTATTCATTGTTAATGAATCTTTCTAACGTTTAATATTACGAGTACGTTCACAGATAACGAGGCAAAAAAAAAAAAAAAAAAAAAAATAAAGTGAAATTTAATCTTTCTCTTGCTGCGCGCTAAACGTGTTCATGTTCATTGAATCGTATTGCAATTTGTTTACTACCAGCGTAGTGGTTGTAGTTTACAATACAAATCATGTGAAATCGATTTTGGACAGCGAACGCGTGCAATGAATTATTTCTCTCTAATTGTTTTAATTTCAAGTGTGAAAATAATCACAAATGGGTTAGGCACTTTTGCACGTTCACAATTGTAGCGATGAATGTGTGGTCGGGGTGGGATGTAATTTTATATGCCTGAATGAACGGAGAAGGTGAACAATCGCACACCAAGGGGTGCATCACTTTTTGATATACGAGCATTTGCATTGCAGATATTTTAAAGACTTAATTGAAACCGATATAACACGATTTGTAATTTTTTATGTCCTGCATGGGTGGTGTATGGATTGGGGGACACCGTTATGGGAGAATTGGGTGGGTATTGAGCGGTCGCTGACCTGGTGTTCTGGACACCTTCCACACAAGCTTTGGGTGTATACAGATTGACGGATTTCGATTTGGTCAGGTCAGTAAGCCGAACACCTTAGGTACTTGATTTCTGCCGAATAGAATTCAGTCGCCGTCTAGTTTTTGTTAAAATAAACTAGTCACCGGTTAAAGTTATTATAGATCAATAGCAATAGGGCTGCATAAACTGAGATTGCACTGTACGTCATACCATTTAACACTACAAAACATTGGAATGCTGCGGAAAATGTTCTCAGGACTAACGCGAATCCAAAACCATAAAGTAATTATGACGATTAACTTGCTTCACTTAGAGCAAGAAACAATACGTTGCAATTGTGTAGAACATATTGTAATATGCGAGCTACGGCTCGAGTAGATAAAACAGTATTCTGTGAAATTATTTCTTTATTTTCTAGTCTATAGAACAATTCAGGTTCACACTATACTATTCTTCGCAATTCTTTTCTTACAAGGTCTCTGTCCTCTCAAATCACTTTATCTCCTTTCCATTACTTAATTCACAAATCCAAACTAATTACTTCTTCTTGTTAAATCTCAACTTTCAATTTATCACAAAATTACAACTTCGCCCATTATCACTTTTCTAATCTCTTCGCCACAGTTTAAAAACTACTGCTCCTTTCTCAATCGCCATCTGTCCTTATATAGCAGAAGTTTCTGATAGCCAGAAACTTCTAGCAAATTCTTCGACCACTGGAACAAGAGAAATAATTCTTGCAGTTATAATTCCCTTTTATCCCTGATATTATTCGTCTCTTTCGTTGACATGAGCTGTGGAGACTTCGTCCCAGACACGAACCTCGAATGAAAGGACAGTTCGAACCAAAATTCTGCCAGAATGAAAAGTCACTTCGGAATTTGCTGCATAGTCGTAGGAGCGTAGTTATTATTATGCTACAATATTAACACCAGCGCCATCACCAACAAGAATAACTTAAGAAGCAATCTCCAATTTGACTGTTGCTGGTGGTTGGTGCAATCTTTTTTTTTTTTTAAATAATTTTACTCTCAAATCAGTAACCAAGTTACTTGTCTCCTGGACGTCCGAGATAAATGGGGACCGACATGGGAATGGTACGTAATTACCATCATATAGTTAGGTTAGGTTAAGTAGATGCCCAATCATTGAACCCTGGAAACGCTGTAAGGACCACTGTGATATAAATCTCAGGAGGTCCGTAAACTCTACATTACCTAAGTCCTCCAATTCCGAGGAGAAATAACTTCTGAGAGTCCTCATTCTTATAACGGATAGGGCAGGACAATCACACAGCAGGTGATGAACTGATTCAATTTCTTCTTCGTCCCTGCAACTTCTACAATAGTCGTTATGTAGCACATCGAGTCGCTCCGCGTGAACGCTAATGGCAAAATGACGTGCATTACAACGACTAAGTTTCACCAGAGAAGTTGATCTCTTCTTGCTGGAGGCTGGCCATATCGCCCTGGCCGTTCAGCATGTTTCCAGATAAATCCACCGTCTGTTTGCTCGATCGGTTGTTTCATCTTATATTCCATCATATGGTAACTACAGGCCTATTACATAGTACACCAATTCGAAAACTGGTTCAGGAGTCCTGAGGGTAAGATATTAAGGACCTCCTTGCCTAATGAGTAGCCTAGCAGTAGAGAGAACAAAACACACTCGATGCTGAAAAAGCAGGCTTCCATTCCGGATCATTCTGTGCCGACCATATCGATACCCTTCGATACACCAAGCAGTATCAATCGCCATTTCATAGCAAGGTGAGGTGTCCCCTTTAAAATAATAGCTACTATCAAGATAATTTATGATGGATTTAAATTATACTTTTTACATAGGGGAAGCCTGTCAGAAGGATTCGAGATCTAAAGTGGAGCTTGGAAAGGCTTCGTTCTTTTGCCAATATTATTTTTGTTGGTGACTAGCTGTTGCCCACGGCTTTCCTCCTTCCTGCTATTGTATCGAAATGAAAAATATGTACAGCAGATCACTTCAAGCTGTACAATACTGAAAACCCGATCAAAATCCATTCAGTAGTTTTTAAGTGATTCATGAACCAACATGCAAATTTTAAAATCTACAGTTTTCTTACAGTATCTATGTTTAGATTAGTGACATTCTTCGCACTGCTTTTACGATGGAAACGTGGGAATTTGATGGACTCTTATTTAAAACACATTGAATCAGGATCATGAACTTGAAAGAAATAACAGCAGATTTAGATTAGTGACATTCTTCGCACTGCTTTCACGATGGAAACGTGGGAATTTGATGGACTCTTATTTAAAACACATTGAATCAGGATCATGAACTTGAAAGAAATAACAGCAGAAGTGCAGAGCAAGGTGAACATTGTTGAGCTGAAGAGCCTTACAAATAGCTGAAGTTCATATAAATTTATTTTATTTTTTTTTTTATATCGCCATCCGAATCGGCAAAGCTAATTCTGCGTTTGAAATGTTGTCCAAGACATGGCCAAGCAATAGAATTAGCACTGGAAATGGAATATGTACGACTGTTATATTCCAATGTAGAGAGTAAACGCCACTATTACAAGAAAGCTGCAAATGAAATGAAAGGATAAGGTATATTGTTTCTTAAAAAGGATCCCGGGTTCCCAGGAAATGATATATAGATATAGATATAGAAATTACTACCATATGTTCGTGTAGCAGTGAATTGGTCAAATATTTTAAAAAGGGGAACCCATCACATCGCTAGAAACCACACTGGGTGACATAGGCTTAGTGAAGAAACATGACTTACATAAATCATTGCGAAGTTACCTAATGTCCTCGTTTCTGCTTCCCTCATATACATATGTAAATGTCTTCCGCCATTGCATTGTGGAGGAACGCCGACCGCAGCGCAGACGGCATATCTAACATTTTCGAGGATACAAAGTAACTACCTATAAATATGTACTCGTAACTTCTTCATCATCTATTAGTTCACTGATTTACTTCAACTCAAAAGAGAAAACTAGGCCGCTCCCATACAAGGTGTAAGCCACCAACTCTTTCAACAAGAACATTTCAGTGCGAATTCCCGTCGCAGGTTCTTGGATATAAGCAAATTCTATATTCTATGCATTCTAACAATAATAATGACGACAAAAATTGTAATTCCTTATTCGTACACATAATACAGAAGTAGATTGGTTTGTTCACACTCTGTTACAAATTATATTAGAACTATCTATGTACAGGTACTTACTTCAAGATGTGTTGAATATTTTCCTGTCTGAATGTTTGTTCTAGTGTGGTGTAAAATATTGTCTGTGTGAACGCTTTCTGGCTGGGTCATTGAAACAAGACTCTTTTTGGATTCGAAACAGGCGCTCGACAGATAATCAAGTGCAAAATGCATATTTTGCATAAACTAGTTATGTCTCCCACTTCGAAAGTGCCACTCTTTATATTGAACTCCATAGACTTTTGGGCATAGCTCCCTCGGAGGTCCCTGCGGTGTCCAGACATATCGCAAATAAGTCGAATTAGATACTATTTTAAAAAGCACAACCCTTTGGATTTAGAAATTAATAAACAAATAAAAATTGTTTGGCACTAAGAGTTTGGCCTAGATTCTCGCTGCCATTTGTGCTGTGCGATACTGAGAGCTACGACCGTGAAAAACTTGTTGATATTCTCCGATACTTGAACCTTGAGTCTCCCGCTCATTGATCTGAAATCCCAGAATAGTGGGTAGTTATCCTATATTAAATAAAGCTGTTAAGTTTTGATCTGTTTATTTGTTTTTTTCTATAACATGATATAACTCTTACGAAGTTACCTACAGAGTTGGATATCATCTTAAAGTTCATGGATTTGTGATTTCAGATACGATTACAAATTAAACTCTTCAGGTTCAATTATGAGACTCTTCTACCACAAACAATAAACTTTGTGCACTTTGTTCTAAATCGTTTTTACTTCCATGTTCTAAGCAAATGCAAGTATGGTGATCGTGTTAAAAAATCATATCCGAGATAAGATAAAATTCCAACTGTACTATACGCATAACGAAATAACGATTTTAAAAATACAGTTAACTTTATGAGTGCATTTTGTTCGTTTACGATAACTTTTGTTTACAATAACCGATTTCGAAGATTATTCTTGCAAAACTTTACCACTTCTGCAAAACTTTACCGATTTGTATTATTCTTTCTGGAAACAATTAATGTGAAGTAAGACTATAGATTTAATTTGATTCTTTTTGCAGAACAAGTACCTGAAGTAGGATTAGGGGTGCATTAGTCGTATAGAAGGTTCTGGAAATACAGTTAAATTTGCTCAAAATCGAATGATTTTTATCACAACTGAATTAGCAGTTTTAAGATATAATTAATTTCGGGAAACCTTAGCAAACACATATTTGGTTGCACAATAACTTATGCGAAAATACATCGACTAGAATGATTCATTTTGCGGACTATTAAGCTGAACTGGAACTCAAGACTTTGAGTTTTACTTGTATTTATTCAATCACCCTTCCGTTCATTCACGATAACTTTTGTCAAAATGAACAGATATGAAAAAATCTTTTTGTTTTGAACATGAAGAGGACCTAAATCAATTCTTTTCAATTCTGGTACAATCAGATGATGGGCTGGGAAAATGTACAAAATTTTCTAGCATTGTTCCTTAAAATTTTGCACATTTATACATATTTGGTACCAATTTTATAACCATGACCATTTTGGTTGTGTAAACAGTAACTGGTAAATCCCATCAAAATTTTGCATATTAAATACTACATTGAAAAATGATTTTGTAACATGGAATTCATGTATGGTTAAATCTACGCGAGCAAGGCAACGTGAGCAGGCAACAGCTAGTACTAAATAAAACTGTTAAGTATTGATCTTTTTATTTGTTTGTTCCATAACAGATCGTGACTCATTACAGCTGACTTCATCAAGGTTAAGATATAGCTCCTATGCAAGTTCCTAGATATCGTTTTAAAGTTCATGATTTTCCGATTTTAAACGCAAACTTAATTCTTCAAATTCAATGATATGCTTTGCGACTCATCTTTTACACTTTAGTCTAAAGCATTTTCAGGGTTCCGGTACGTGCAAGGTCACAACTAGTAAGGACGGAACCCTTACAGTGAGAGTCAGTTTTCTGACCGTCACAACATCATAACTTTTGAACTGTTAGACGTAGACGGTTGAAGATTGGACCAGAATTGAGATTTACTAATCCATAGATATGCCTAAGTGAAATTTATGAAAAATTGAAAAATAGTTTTGGAGGTAAAAGTAATTTTTTTTTTTTTTCGTGTAAATACAATATTGGTATCAAATGAAAGGTGGCGATGCGCTGAATATTTATTCTTGCGATAATAAGATGAATTGTTTAATGTCGGCTCAGACGTTTTGGCAGTAGAAAGTAAAATATTCGTACATAACTATCTTGAAACACATACAAATTATTTTGTCTTGACCATAGTTAGTTAAAAGAATATATCTATACAACAAATTGAGAACGGTGCATATGCATAGTATTCATATAAAGTGTAATAACTGTAACAAACTTGTTTGATATCTAGTTACATATTTACTAAATTACTGCATTTTTTTCGGGTAGAGTTTTTTGAACAAAAAACCTAAAAACCAATCACTCCTCCCCATGTCTTACAACTGACAACTACATATCATGTGACTCTTAGCTTACAAACCAAATTTCATCGAAATCTGACCGGACATTTTTGAATTAGGCGGCCAAGAGAGATGATTTAAATATTTTTAAAACTTCATCCGATTTTACTCAAAATTCATCCGATTTTGATAATTTGTTGATGAAATTAAATACCTGTGTAGGTATGTACATATCAGGACAAACGTACAAATCAAATTTCATCACAATTTCTTCAATTGAAGCCCATCCAGGGGAAAAGTTTTGAAATTAGTCTGTTATCTTATTAAATTAAATTAATTCTGGTATCAGGAGAGCAATAAAAATATTATTCGATTTTCCTCCACATACGCCAATTTCGAGTGTTCTCAGGCACTTTTACAAATACGATCATAGATACCCTTTTTTCCGGATAAATAATTAATCCAAATTAAAATAGCGGTACAGAACAACTTATTTAAACAGCAATATCCATACGATCAAGACCGCAGGCAACAGCTAGTATAAAATAAGTTCATGCCTTAACCCCGAATCGTGCCCTATGGTTTCGCATATGTGTAGGCACATTCAAATGTTAACACCTCACAACTTAACGTCAGCCTCACATTTTGCCGTCTAGTTATTTGCTTTCCTTAAGTTAAGAGACAAACTCCGTTGGGGTAAAACCTATTTGGAGTCAGAAGAATTTTCTATTGCATCGATCAAAGTGTAGTGTAATTATAGCGCCCAGACACAACGTGGGAAATAACGAACGAGAAGGAATACAAATATCTCGCCAAGACCTTGTCAAATATGATGGACATCAATCGAAACAATCAATAAATTAGAAACCTTAACGATAGATATCTTTGTTCAACTTTGGCACGTTTAACATGATAAATGAAACAATTGCTACAATAAGCCCACTCAACGTCATTTGAATAAACATAAAAAGACGGAGAAAAATTCTTCACATAATGCAATAAAATTAGCATACATAATGTCGCAGTATGAATGTTTTGACGCAGAACTGTTTGCACTTGACCTACATATAGTCGGCGTATATTCGCACAACCGCTCCAAGTCGCATAAGTCACGTTTTTGTCGAAATTAATTTAATGATGCAAATAACGTCTAAAAGTGCGACTGCACCATGCCTCATTGCACGTCGAGGAACACTCATCTATTTGAGATTTAACCACGTACATCCCCCTAATAAAAGTTTATAATTATAGATAATGTTTCTTCCTCTGCCCTACTGCAAACAGTGAAAAAATGCATCTATGCAGCCATGCGAATACACCAATTAAACACGCGTCATGTTCTGAGATACTTAACAAAAAAAAAAAAAAACAAAAAAAACATCTTACAAAGAATCTGCAGCATCTTTCGTTCTTTTTGTTATTTTAAGTCAGATACAGCCATACCCTGTGATAACAAGCCTTTCGTATATTCACTAAAAAAAGATTCAATATGCTTGAATCTTAATTGCACTACAAGATAAAATCTAGATATGTATAAGGAGAAAAAGGAATCTTCCCAAATCACTATAAAGCATACACATATGCATTCACACCGAAGAAGGCTCAAAAGAGAATTCATCACAAAAAGGAATGCAGAATGGTATTCACAAAACCTGGCGCCGCTGCCTCCGGTATCTTGGTCTTTGGAATTTAGGTCGAAAAGAGAGTTGATTTCCTTAAGGGATTCTTGATTCCTGATTCCTCTTCTTTTTATCGACACAAAATTCTTTGTTAATTTAAACTAACAGTTTACTTGTAACATACCTAAAGGCAAATGAAGATTCCTCGGCGTTCACAAATTGATTTGATAATGGCACACACTCCCGAAATCACATTATTGCTCGAAAACACATTGTTTTTCGAAAATTTAAAAAAAAACAATCTAAAATCCACTAAATGTATTCAGTTCACGCACTCGAATAGCGTATCCGCACTGTCACCTTTCCCCGAGTAACAAATCAATTTGAATGCAATTAGGTTCGTGAGTAACCGCAGCGTAGTGCAAACGTTCGCAGTCGCCGGCCGTATTCGACGATTTGTTGCACTCGACTGAGTGATTCAGAAATTCAAAATGCCCATGCCATATATTGACACTATTCTATATCGGTGGTATGTCACGCAGAGGAGTAGTAGCACTACCAGGCAGATAATAGACCGGATGAGATTCGTCGTATACTGCAACCAACGATGATGAAGTTGATGTTGGTGGACCAGGCCGATATACTCGGTAACCAAGACTTCTCGTTTGGTTTTAACCAAAAGCAGTAGTCCAACTGATGAACCCGCCAACCAACCAACCAGCAACTAATTCAGCTGCAATCGACTCTCGGTCCTTATGCCGTAATCTGCAGGGAAGAACTAAAGTTGCGTAAAGAGAAATGCCCCTTGCGGGCAAACACACTTTATTAACAGCAGGAGCCGGTAGGCGCGGTCGGGTTCCACTGGCTCACTGTTGAGTCATTTATGCTAGATGGTGCTTTTATTCTTATTTTGTTTCTCACTTTTGTATACTAACCTTATAGGGTGAGTTAGATAGCACACGACAAGATTATGTGCAAATAACGTTTCGTACTAAGAACTAGTTAACGTTTAAACTCGTTAAGGATGAAGGGCGCACATGATTTTTTTTTTAACGTGTTATTGAACTTCCTGGTCTCTTTTACATGGTTAAGCCGTAGAATATTATGTGCACTAACCTATTTGTGCAAGTTATTCGTGTTCATTTTACACAATCGGAATATCGAGGTCCAGAAAATTAAAAATCCCTAAGCATTGCTTGCGACTCAATCGGTGTAGGTTTGAGGCACAACGGGGAACAGTAACCAACAGCCACCCGAGGATAAAAGAAAAACGAATAAAATCTAAGTTTCTCCAAAGACTACACCAAAAAAGTTTTCTGCTTGGCCGAGAGGTGAGTGGTTACGATGCTGCTGATGACCTACTAAGACCTAGACAGTAAAAACTATCTATTGTAGTTTCTTGACTGGTTGTCCAATAATGCTTATTTGAGCGATTGAATTACCTGCATGGCGGACACTTTTTGTTTTCCGTTAACCTATTGATGCCGCCTTCGATGACTTTTTGGCAGATTATTTCATGCTTGAGTTTAGACTACGACAAGGCGATTAATGCTGCAGAAATCCACCAGCCTTTCACTCACCATTGTCACTACGGTGGCCAAGGCCGTGTACAAAACACATTACAATGACGATATATCTCAGAAGCCTAGACAGTTGTACAAAGAAGCTATTTTTTTATCTCTGGTTTCTTGTGAGTTTTCTAACTCTAATCCGAAACGGTGTCGTCTCGTCAATATCACACCACTGTGACATTTTTAGGGCATGAGACTTTAGCGTGCTTTTGGTTTTAGCAGCAGACAAATCTCAGACAAGGTAGAGTAGCAGAGTGTTACTCGTTGGTATCACTTGGTATCACTTGGTATCACTTAGTCCTAAGATGTAAGAACTTTCAAGATCAGCTATTGGTAAAGTACCGTTAATTTTGGGGTTAGAGTAGAATATTCAATTCCTTTTCGAATTATGACCACACAGCCAGTCAGGCTGCAGATGGCCTTACAAAAAGATAGACAGAGATTCTCTATTATATCTCGAAATCAAACATTTTTACGAAATCATTTTCAACATAACCTCTATTGGTGCAGGCAACCACAAAATAACCGTCCGCCCCGACAAAATAGGTGCCTGGTTGTTGCGCTACTGGAGTAAACCATGTTTTTTTGAACAGTAACTATTTACCCTAACAATCGTTACTCAAATCCCCTGCCTATGGAATGAAAGGAGCAATATTCGATGTTTGATGTTTTTTTTAAATAAATTTTAAAGGAGTGCCGTGGTGTATAAACCTATCAATGGCAAGTGTGCTAAGCTTGTTGAATAGAAATGAAAAAAAAATGCTTTGTGTGGGTGCATTATAAAAATCGAAAACCTGGCTACATAAGGTGCTGGCTCTCATTCGATACTAGAAGTGATCAAAGAATAAGCTCTTCATTTAATCTAGGAGCTTATGTTAGAAAAGCCTTACATTCGGACAGCTTTCTTTCCAAAACACTTTCGGGTCTAAGTCATCACTATCAAGGTCTAAAATCGAATGACTAATTTTTACTTGCACCTATAAGGACAAGTATTGATTTTGATCTCGAGATTTTGATTAAACTTGACATTACTATAATAGAGTATCCTAAAAAAGTATGCCTCCCAATTCTGTCTGTCTGTCTATATATATGGCCGACTGCAGCCTAAATGTTTGTCCGTATTTGCTTCAAACTTCACATCTAGGGTCTATAGGGTTAAATAAAGCAAGTGTTCGACGTTTGCTAAGAAATATCCAAGTTTCTAAGTATTCTAATAGCTTCTGGTAAAACGGTTTAAGTTAATATATTATTTTTTCCTTTCAAAATCTGAATCTTGATGAAAATATACGAAAAAGTTGCTATCGATCTAGAATGCATCGTATGATACCCTATTATTCGAAGAAATCATTTTAAGTGTTTGCCCTCGTATTAAAGTGAACGTGCACTTGCTAAGAACAAGAAAGCTCCATTTGGAACATTTTTACTTCGACAAATGACTCTAATGTTTCATATGCATATCTATCTGGCTCTGCGCGTAAATTGGACGAATCCCAAGTTCATTGTGATATCACAATGACCCTACTTCTGGTCTAAGCGTGTCTACACCATATGCGGCAGATTAGCTACCTAGCTACTCGAGCCTAACCTAACTAATTCAAAGAATTAACTGAACTTATTAAGCTGCACATATCATTCTGTCGTGGCAGATCAACGACAGACTATATCGCTTAGGACTAATGTCATAAATCCAGCGATGGAGTGAAGGAGAAAGATATGACGATCTTTTATTGATTGGACCCTACGCCCTGGGTGACGATGCATGCTAATTTTGAATCTTTTTATAAGTTTTTGGTTTCAGAAAACCTTATCCAGTTGTTCGGCGGATTTATCAAATCAAATTGCGAGTCAAATAGTGTACTGGACCGGTATTACCGCGGAAGGCGATATCTTCAAAAAAAAAGTTCTTAGCTTCTGTGCTATGCAGAAAATGTCATCATACGTTCCCATGTGGGAACTGAATCCGGATTTAATCCTATTTAAACTCAGATTGGATCGAAACAGGATTGAGTCGACCATAACAATTTTTGTGATTGAATTGAGATTCTCTATTTAAACGCAGATCGAAAGATCGATTTTGAAGAATAGAGAGAAAAGACAGTGATTTTTCGTGCAGTGACGTCGATCCCTTAATCCTCATGATTTTTCAGCAGGATTACGCCGAGTCATGAACACCTGCTGATATCACTTGAAGACATCGTTCGTTTTGTCATGTGTATACCTGAGATCGACTTACCCGCACATCCAGGTCTTTCTGGGACTCGAATCTGCTCTATTGCTCCGTAATCAACGCATTTAACCACTGAGCAACGTCACATTTAAGAAATGGACGTTTTCAGTCACATTCTTATCTACGGCAGAATTCTTATTGCAGTTTTACCTGTCCGGTCAGTCATAATGAAAAATGAAGAATCGTTCGAAAACATTTTAACGCTCGCACTACAAAAGTTTGAAGAACAGTCTCAAACTCTTTTAATTGCAATGTCATTGACCCTATATTAAGGCCAATTCAATTTACTCGTATTTTCTGATAACCGTCACTTTGGGCGAATTTGTTAGTGTTGCCATTTAACTGATATTACAATACCTTACAAGTCAATGATCTATCATTGCTAGACAGTAAGCAGTAAAACAAAACAAACACAAAATTCATTTAAAAGATAAATCTTTCGTCACAATGGTCCTTTGTGCGAGGAGGGATACATTGAGCGAAAATATTTTATGACAAAAAAAAAAACTCTCAAAGCGGAAAGGTCTGCTTTGAACATCTCTAATAAAAAAACAACCAAAACTTTTTTAAATCATACCGTTATTTCGAAACGGATATTTAACCATTCAGCAGCGATAGTAATTTCAGTTGTCAAATTGAACTAGAAGTAAAGATTGTTTTTATGAACTTTAATTTTTTTTTTTTTAAGTTGATTATGATTTGACCATAGCGCAGAGAATTTTATGTAACAGTGGCGAATTCAAATTATGCAATTTTGTTTGTTTACGTAGCTGCCGAACGAGAAATGGGCCTTATCGCTGAATAAGATTTTGTTCGAACAATCGACGTCAACTGTTGAATTTCCAGCACGGCGTATATTCTGCGCATTCTGTGGTCATTCTGTAGAAAGATGCAACAATTTGAATGCGTTGAGGGGTGGTTAAACCATCCATATTGTAAAAAGACAAGGCAAGAACTATCATAGTATGCCCGATTCACAATGCAGCGTGAGAGCGAGACGAGAACGAGACGAGTCTAGCGCGAGTTGTCAAAAAAGGTTTCGATCTATGCAAATATATGAAGCAATACACAATGATGCGAGACTCGTTCTATCGCAACGCATTCTTTTCAGAAAATTGAAAAACTCTCGCGACGAGATTGCCTGTCAGCAGGCCGATGCGACTTTGTTATGTAGCAAGAAAGAGAGAGATGGTGTGTTGCCGTTGTTGCTTGTTCTCTTTAACACAGATAATACATGCTCGCTGTATCGCCTTCATTGTGAACTGGGAAACGATTTTATGAAGACGAGGATTTCTCGCCTCGCTCTAGTCTCGCTCTCACGCTGCATTGTGAATCGGGCAACATCTATAGTGACACTATGGATAACAGATGGATTTGACAGATGCCATGTGGCATATGAAATGTTTTTTTTTTTTCGTTTTTATGAAAAGGAGATTTTCAAATCCTGGAGCACTCAGCCTCGATTTTAGGTATATTTTACTATCAATTAGAAATCCTTTTTTGGTGTAGTGGTAGGAGGAACTTCGATTTTATTCGTTTCTCATTTATGATCAGGTGGATGGCTTTTGGTTGCTGCACCCCATTCAGGCTCGAACCTGCAAAGCTCGAAGAAGATATTTAATTTCTGTCCCTATTTCAGTAAGCGATTGAAATTTTTCTTTCGAAGTGGCTGTTGGGCCAGGTATGAACAAAACAAGAGGGTACATGAATGCGTCGTATACGTAATTCTTTCATATTATTAGTTTTACTTCGGCAAAGGAAATAAATTTTAACCGAAAACGTTTCAAGAGTGTCTAGAAGTAGCCACATTTTGTATATCCTACGATAATCGTATACCGTTATATCAAATTTCATCCAAAAACTGAGTAGATACGGTGTCTTATTGCAAATGTCTGTATTTCTCCAAATAAGTATCGATGTATCTTTATGAATTGCATTCAATATTCACGACATTACACTTGCAATTTTTTATTGCTTTTATGCAGACTTTACTTTTATTTGTCGAAGTAAATGTTCATTTAAAGTAAGAATAACATTGGCCACCATACACTTTATAACAATGGCTGTAATTTATATAATATCGGCAATCGTTCAAAATTGTCCCGTTCAAAACCCTGAGGGGGTCAACTTTGAACCCACTTTTTTTTTAAATATACAAAAAGGTTCAGCCATTACTAGACAACATAGATATCAATATTAATTCTGAGTATTGTAAAAACCTTAATAACTCAATGATGTCAAAAATTATAAGACTTAGGAGAAAAGTGTTCAAAGGCATTTCAGTCTCCCTATTATCTTCGATTTCTTATAAAATTGTTTAAAAATCACCAGAAGGACCGTACTCATATTTTGGTGTAGGTATCCAACGGTATGGTTACCTTAAAGCATTACCTAGTAAGTAAATCCAAGTCTATGAGGCCTGCTTTTTACTGAATTGATCACTTCTTACGAGTATGTCATTTACGATCAGAAATTATTTGAAAACAGATTGCTATGTCTTCTTGTAATGACTGTGGAGAATATTTAATTTTTAAATGCTTACCTTGACTGACTGCAGAAGCTAAACACTACAATTTTTGTTAATATTTCTTTTAAAATCGCCGGTTAAATAAAAAAAAAAAACTTTAGAATGCACAGAGCGTAGCTCTTCTTTGTGTCTTCCTCGTTTGTATGTGTGTATCTTTTTATACCCATATGTACTTTCATTTCATTTTGTTCTTTGTCTTGCATACCGCGACCCAATATCTTGATTTTGTTTTAATTTATTTTTTTTCATTTTATTTTATTATGTTTTCCTTTTTTTTTTATTTTCTTTGATTTTTTTTTTTTGTTCGTAATTGCTGCTGCCCTCGATGGTGTTGTTGTTGTACGAAATTAAATTCCGATCGCATAGGTTAACACCGAATCGGGAATATAGGTACAACATATCTGCATCTATGGATGCGTAAAACAGTGTTCTGTTGTGCTGTTCTCTGATCTCAGCATACAGCATCCAACAGAATCACCAAAAGCAATCGAATGGAACAAACACATTGGAGGAACAGCGGCGGCATGGTGCTTTCCAGATACATCGATACGGACGTGATCGGCACCAAATGGAGAATAATTATAATAATTTTTTGCCCTTTTTAATGCGCGACTTGATGGTTCTTCTTTTCTTCTCTTTTTTTTTTTTGTATAATCACTTTAGTGATGCATGTGTGGAACACGTATTGCAGCGCAATTGATTGCAGTACAATTCGCAGAATAACCATGGAGATTATCTCATTACGCTTCACATCTGAGTGTATCGGAGTACGTAAGGAGAAATTCACTTGAAACCATATCATCGATCGAAAATTAATTGGAGCTAATTTTTTAGCTAAGCTCTTAAGAATAGTAATTGGGTAACCAATGTACGATATTCGCTAATCGCATCATATTCGCCGTATTGGCAAACGGGAGCCAGTGCGAAGCGACTTAATGAATGACTCTCACTGGGCACCGGGGTAACGACGATTTCGGGTCATTGCTATTTTGATGGAAATTCGAACTGGCGCAACTGCTGCTGACGCCTGACGTGTTAGGCAACACTACGACTCTATGTTGGGTATGTGTGGTTGTGCTATCTCATCGGTTGTCCCAATGCCTGCGAGTGGATAAATACGGACGATAGTGCGATTAATTGCGGGTGCTATCTTTTTTATTACACATATGTCATTTTATATTCGTGGATAATTTTCTTTTGTTTATATTAAATTCTTCGTTATGCAGTTACGTTGACCTGGAAGCTATGATATGTCGAAGGGTTCATTGTTCCTCTTATGGTTTTATATGTCTGAACTGAGTTTGAGAAGGACAAACTGTAAGCTGATTTAGTAAATAGGTAATTATACAAATATAAAGAAACTTCACTGTGGGGCATTTTGGGGAATTCTTTGGTGTAGGTCTACTCCTCTGATTTAATGACTCTTTTTGAAATCGTATGGACAAGGATGAATGGAAAACAAAATATTTTTTGGTATGGAGATTTGCATCGTTAAGTTTTTGTTAGATTTGTGAGTTCCGCTTGGTGTGAAACTTACATACGTGGATATATTTAAAGCAGAGTAGCGACAGCCTTGATAATCTAAGCTCATTGAACTGTACGTATATACAAATGACGAAATTTAGACTTATTAAATATATGAATGAACAATTGTCTAAGCAGTATAAATAAAGTCATAATGGTAGCAACTCCACAATAATAAATTAAATGGGGTATACTCACCCACGAAAGGGGTTAGAGAATTGACCCCGCTTTTCCACTGTGGGTGTTTTATGAGACTTTTCATTCGTTCTGGGACAGCTTCTAAATATACCTAGAACACATCCATTCTATATTGCCAGGAATTCAATGTGTGAGATTTATAATAAGTTAAAGTGCAAAAAGATTTACACAAAAGTCGATTGTAAATATGGAGTGGAGCGACATTGAAAACCATGTTGTGGTAATTAGCTTTCACAAATATAATATGGAAAGAGCAAATATTTTCCGGACCTTGCTACCGCTTGGAATCACTCGGAATTTTGTGTATCGAACTATTAAATTGTTGGGGACCGTCAAAGATCCGGACGCCGTCACACTGTCAGAAGTCTACAGGCGATCAAAGCTGTTAAGGCCAGTATTAATCGGAAACCACTACGAAAGCAGAAAATCTTGTCACGAGAAATGAAATCCATGCCTCGCATTATCAAATAAGATTTGGGTCTCAACGCATATAAAAGACACACTGGCCACTTACTCACAGCCTAATTACAGCAAAAGTCGAGAGCTCTATGCCTCCGGTAAGCGTAAAATTGTCACAGGAAAATTTTGTTCACAGATGAAAAAATGTTTACTATTGGCGAATCGTTCAATAAGCAATATGACAGAGTCTATGCCTCCTCCAGTCTATGGTGGCTCCAAAATAATGTGCAGGAGTTCATAGCAGCAGATGATTGACCGTCAGGTATTCCAGACCTCAATCCGCTGGATTATAAATTGTGGTCTATTTTAGAGGAGATGGCGTGTTCTACTCGACACCCAAATATTGAGTCCTTGAAGTGCACACTTATCCGTGCAATGGACAATTTTCCAATGGACGTGGTGCATGATGCGTGCTGCGATTTATGAGTGCCCAGAGCGACTCAAGGCCTGCACAAATTCAATTGGTGACCCTTTCGAATAAATTTTAAATATTGTTTCCCAAATAATCAATTAAAGTTTTATAGAAAAAAAAATAAAAAATAAGAAATACTTGTTCAACGCAAAAATACGATTACCAGTATTTATGATTTAACTAAAGGTATTATTAAGTTTTATTGATTACTTTTCATCATACTTATTGCTTTATTAATGACTCTGAGATGCATGTCATTTAATAACTTTTCATTAGAGCCCTCGACAGTGAGTCTTGTCCCAGGAAATAACATACTCTTCTTTCTTGCTGGGAATACGCTGCGCAATCCTACTATCCAGTGTTGCCGCCAAGATCTGAGAAGAGTATCTCACAGAAAACGAGAAAAGTATTAAAATGTATCACGTCCTTAAAAATCTAAATTTCAAGTAAAACTTCCATCGTTCTTCCACAAATCAATTTATTTTCTTGAAAAAAAAGTTTTGAGAAAAACTCAGTGTGGGGAAATATACATGGCTTTTATGTTATATTTAATATACAGAATTGCTTTAGAATCAACCAAAAAGTCACTGCTAGATAATATAATTAAGTTATAGTATTTTTTTTTCATATAAAGCGTTACAATCTTTAAATAGCAACTGATAAAACAAATATTTCCTTGCTTTAGATTAAAATGTTGCCTTACAGTTTTGTTTGCTGCCATCGGTGTAAAATTTGGCAACCGAGTGTACCTACTATGTCAAAATTTATTTTAATTCCCTATGTTTATGACATTCGGTGATAAAATTTCAAAATATGTATGTCAATAATTTTGTAAAG
The DNA here is from genome assembly GCA_963082735.1 of Pocota personata. NCBI lineage: Eukaryota > Metazoa > Arthropoda > Insecta > Diptera > Syrphidae > Pocota > Pocota personata. The sequence goes on from OY720429.1 coordinate 272,007,575, forward strand.
AAAGAGTGAAAAATTTTCAATAATTATTAATCAAATTATAATAGTAGAGTGATATACTACTACAACATTGAATTTACACAAAGTGTGGGCCTTACTGAATTTTGTTACTCTTGTAAGAGAAAATACCATTCACACATTTTATAATGTGGTGTAGAATTTTACACTTCTACATCGAGTAAAATATGTAGTGTTCTATTTTTACACCTAATCGTGAATATCAATCAATTGGGGGAAAAACTACAATAGCCCTGAGCTAACCGGTTAAGTTAACTGGTTATGTTTTAAGTTGAACAATTTCAATTTTTAATAAATTTATTGTAAATTTGTGACAAGTACTAAGTAATAATAACTTCACGAAAGTATATCACATAATTAAATTTACAGTCATGTCTTATTTCGAGATTTTTAAAGTCATACTTTATTTATGACCTCAGAATAGATCTTGGGTATTACTTCAGGTAAATATTTTACAAAAACAACAAATCACATATGTAGGTGCATTTTGTAGAAATTATTCACAAGAAAATAACGAGAGAATAGCGCAGACACATGAACAGACAGGCGGACAGACTGACCTGAGTAAACAACCATAAGTTGTACAATTGCAGTGCACAAAAAGAATCTTACCTTATTGCGGATAATCATTTTCTTAGAATATGGAAATAATATTATAAATAATAAATAAAATAAATATGTGTATGTTTAGCTATATACACACTATATATTATATACATACATATAAAGGTTTACAGTTTACATACTTTCATTTAAACTTAGGTACATGAGACGTCCAATTGCCTTTCCATCATGATCAAGTGCAAAAGGTCGAGCGCATTGAATACAATCTTGAGTATGACATTCCGAAAATAGAAAAATATTTAAATTATTTTGCTAAAAGTGAAAAGTATCAAAATAGCTATATTTCAAAAATGGAGTATTATATCAAAAAGTATCATTTTTGATACAAAAATATCACGATGGCAACACTACTTGTATATTGTTGAGACCAAGATAAAGTTCCCATACCAAACTGTCTTCAAAGTTAAAACTAAGTAAACCTTTTTTTTCAAGTAGTATCCAGTTCACGGCGTTAAGTTCTACAATGTAGATGGACCACCCAGAAGCCTCCACAAAATTTTAGCTGAATAAATTCCATCTGTCATCCATAGTGACAGGTAGTTAGTTCTTACAATGAAACAAACAAAATTGCAAAATTCGGGGTTCTGAGAATCCAAATGTGAGCTATGGTCGCTATGGTCAAATGATAACCGAGTTTTTTTTGCCTGAGATTGCAGATATTTATGTGAGCGACATATGATTCCAACAGAATAGGGCTACGTGCTCCAAGCAAATTTGGCTCTATTGCACGAAAAGTTTCCCGGCCGTTTAATTTCGAGATTTGTTGACATCAATTAGTCACCAAGATCGTGTGATCTAACCCCGTTGGATTTCTTTTTGTAGGGCTATGCTAAAGATCGTGTTTATGCAGATAATCGTCAAACTTTGAAATACTTAGAAACCAACATCTGACACAAGAATCGAAGTTTGCGGAAACCCCCATGGCGGCCATTTAACCAATGTTGGATTCCATACATAATGGTATAGTCCAAAATTGAAAACATTCAAATGTTCTTTGAAATCTTTAATACTTTTTATTCCATTAAAAATTAAAATCCTAAAGCACAAAATTAATAACCCGTACAATAAGATAATATTGGATTGTTATGTTTCAGTTCTGTATCGAATCTGAAGTAGATACTGAACTTTACGCGACACAACTGGATCAATTTTCTCAGCCATCGAGTTGAAAAGCCAACGATGAATAACTGATATCAGCACTCTAGCATACTAGCTTAGAAATTATAAGCAGATACATACTTCAAGAGCTTTGAAATGAAACAATTTATTTACAGCATTAGAAATATTTTCTGAAAATTGAAAAACCCAGTGCATTTTATCCGATCAGGTCAAAGACCTGTCACATGCATTTCCATTAACAGCAATATCAACAATAGACGTGTTTTTTTGCGAACTGTATACCCAGGAATGTTCAAATTTACACTAGAAGCAAACAAAAATCCTACTGGCAATCGCTGCCTATAAAATCCATAGGAAAGGCCTGTTTTGGATACATTGTTCGGATATATAATACGAAGACAGCACTAATTGCTGAAGAATACATTTCACTACTTCAGATTAAGGGAGGTTTGGGTTTCTTGTCTTGTGGTGTATACTTTTGTTGTTGCATTCCTGATGGCGCCCATTTGCTACAGAGACTACTCTAAATTAAGGGAGGATTCGGTTTTTGTTGTGGTGTGTGCTTTTCTTATCGCGTTCATTTCTACCTTTGACAATTTCACTGCCAATCATTCCCTTGTGCTGCCATAGAAACATTTCACAAAAAAACACAGCTAATGTATGTAGTATAAATTATTGTAGTATCGCAGGATAGTAGCATGTGCAATGGATATGCTTTAAAGAAATTTTTGATTGATGTACAAAATCTATATTTGATGTAATAAAGTATCTATCACATTCAGACATGGATATATCCTCTTAACTTAATAAATAATAAAACGAGATATTTATGCTTTTATGAAAATATAATCAAATATTATATATTGATCGATTACTGCAAAGTAATAATCACAGGAACTTTAAAACAAATTAAATTGTTATTATATTCGTCGCCTGCTTCCCACAACATTGTTCCGCGCATCTGAAATGGAAAGAGCAATTAGCTTAATCTATCACAAGATCCTCGTTAAAATGTACATACCACTGGTAGAGTTGAATTGACATAAACTGATGCCCAGTAGGACTTCCCTTCAGTTTCATTAGATATACATTCATCTTGTCCATCACATGGATCCGGGCTAATAGAAGCTGCTGTTTTTATGGCATTGAAGATCCATCTAACGCTGTGTTTAAGGAATTGAGTATTACTACCTGAAAGAAAATAGCAAAACAAAAATGCTTACTTTGCAAACAAAAAAACACACTTTAACATTTTATAGCCCATATAATCGATATTCGAAAGACATAAAAATATTTACCTATGCATACATAAATTTTCATTGAATCTCTGTCATATAAATCTCAATGGGCAATCAAATGCTGCTGTCAAACAACTCTTTTTTATTATGTACATAAATATTTAACCACATAGGTTGTTAAAATAATTGAATACGTCAGTTATTTTAACACCTTCTTAAAAGGCGCAAAATTGCAAGACTAAATTTAAAGCTGGCATTTGTTACAAGTGAAGGAGTGAACGATTTGATTTATATCCCTATTCTGTATGACAAGGAGCAATCAATAAATTAAATATATCTTTGATTTTTAACTGCATATGACCATATGTGCTGGAGAGAGTGGAGTGAAAAGGTTTTGCAGCCTCATATTGACGACCCCAAATTTGTTGGGAAAGATCATCATGAGTGACAAAGGTCATTTCGAGTAACCTGGCTTTGTTTGATACACCGCCGACCTGTACACCCTTGTAGAGTTACTGTATGATGTGCCATATTAGCTTAATTTTTTTGAAGACGCAAGAGGCAACGCTGTAACAATTACTGGTGATTGCTATCGTGCTTGATTGAGCCTACAACAAGATGGTGCCATATCACACACAACTAACGATATGATGGATATTTTGTTGGACCTCCCCGACCGCATAATATCAATCAGAGATGATAGCGATTGGCCCCTTCGATCACCTGATTTGACCACCCCTGACTTCTTCTTTTGCGGATAATTGAAATGAAAGGTCTACGACAACAAGCCAACTACAATCCCGATGCTAAAGGATAACATTATTCAAGAAATTTGTGAAATAACACACAAAATGTGCCAAAATGTAGTGCAAAATATGGTTGAAAGAACACACATCTTGCCGCGGTGGCCATTTGACCGATATAATATTCCATACATAATTGTAATAAACCAAAAGTCGGTCCATAAAAACTACTACTATTATTTATTACTTTTACTTTATTTATTATTTATTATTATTTTATCGCATCGCAATCATCAGCAACCATTCAACTTGCTTTTGGAGTTCGTGTAAAAATGTGTCCAGTTATAGCTTGCACTTAAAAAAAGTGAACTGTCAAAAGTCAAACGGTAAAGGAAATACTGTTATTAAAACTTTTGGCAACAAATTATACATAGTAAACAATTTATGTACTTTGTTTTCCTTACTTTTTCTTGTACAGATTTTTCAGAGCTCCGATACTTACAGGAAAAAAAAATATTAATTAAACTCTTATAGTGACAGTCAATTGTCTATCCATTTAACTGTCACAGACCTATACCTTCTAAACCATTAAACATAGAAGGTTAAAATATGAACAAGAGTTGAGCTTTACTTCTGCAAAAGTGAAAAACCGTAAAAGTTTTCGACGTTAGACTAAAAGTAATAAAAAAAATATCTTTTTTTATGATTTCAATATGAGTTAAATGAAGGTTGACTGAACGCATTCAGTTGGCTAAAGCATTACGATGAATTGCATCGCTAAGGCACTAATCGCTTAAAGACCAACTAAACAGTTCTAGCAAATAAATTATGGGTAGCCATGGTGTAGTGGTAACATTATCAATTGTCACGCTGCAGGTTTACGATTCGAATCCTGATCATCTATTTATTTCGCATGAAATAAATAAAAAAGTCGATCAATTGCGGAAGCTTATGTCAACTCTACTGCGAAGGCATAACACTGGCGGTAGGGTGATCATATGGCTAAAATGCAACGTGATGAGGACGGAAAAAAATACTGTGAATCATAATCAACGACAAAAATAGCAAAACAAAAATACTCCCCAGTTATGTGAACGCCACCCTTGGAGTTCACTGAAACTTAATATCACCTGAGTTTCAAACCAACTACACCAATCTGTCTCTCTCTCTGTCTCTTCCCGTTTCCACAAAACGCCTGTATCCTAAAAAAAATAGTATAAGGGTATTCATATCCCCTTTGATGTGTGCAAATTATAAAAAAAAAAAATCATTTTCATTATCCACTTGGATAAACTTAAATTATTTGAAGTGCAATTGGTGCACTCTCATTTCGAGATCAAAAATGACTCTTATTATGATCGATGAAAATGTTTACTGCTGTCGCTTCAATGAAGCACATTTTTTCTTTGCTTCAGCGATGAATAAAAAATGGTTTAAAGTGAGCAATCGATTAAATAGCTTCAGAAATATTGAGGCGCTTTAACCACCTAAACCGGCCCAACGTCGCAGGTTTTTTTTTTGCGAACATTTTAGAACACGTATACTATTATCGAATTAAACAAGTTATAAACAAAAAACCATTGAATACAACCTATCCAAAGCCTACTCTATAATGATTAATAAGCATTTTCAGCAATTATTTAAAGTACTTGATTTAACTACGCGAGCTCTAAATACCTTACTTAATCATATTCAGGTTGTTAAGTACGATCGGAACGTAAATGGAAAAACCTTTTTCCTGAAAAAAACACATTTATTACAGACTATAAGTTCTAAAGCTGCCGCTCAGTAATCATGCATTACAGCGATTAAATAATAACAACTTTTTATGACAGACAAAATACCACTCTTGAAATTACTATCTTTAGCTGCTACTTGATTTGTCTCACGTTACACCTGTCAGTCTGACGTGTTTTTCTTTATGCCAACATAAACAAACAAAGGTCGAAGCGCTAGCAGTAATGAAAAAAAAAAATACAACAAACGTAAATATCATAAAATGTCCAATAAACTCGTGCTACACATACCGGCATTCTAAAGGCCTGACTTTTTTTTATGATTTGTACATAATTTCAATTTATTATCGCAAAAAGGTAAACAATAAGGTTCGCACTCACCGTAGTCATTGAAGATCGTATTAACCATAACATAGTCTCCTCTCACCATCTGACATGGTATCGTTGAGCAGCTTGAAATCGATAAGTAAACGACATCGTATTGCGATCCTGTCAATTGAAAAAAAAAACGTAAATTTATTAGAAGTAGTCTAATCGGTTCACATATGTCGATGTTAAGTGATGACAGGTGGCATTTTTATTCGTACCCTGAAGTGGCTTCTGTCAAATAGAATACCTAGATAGCGATCGTGTCTGATAGGCACGTCCAATCGATCAACTGTTTTTTTTTTTTTTTTTTTTTTTCTGTGATTTTTTTTTATGTTCTGGGTTTTTCGGGTGTTTACCGGTGGCTAATTAATTGGTGATAAGACTGTTTGATCGCATTCAAAGGTGCACTGGTATTTTTAGACCTGGCTTCGTTCATCTATATTCGTTGCGATAAGATTAATTTTTTGTTTGATTAAGTATCTGACAATTTTCCATAGGCTTATACGTCATAACTTCGTATCATTCGTATATATGTATGTGTACAGATCTGCAGTGAGTCACTGTGATTGGTGAACTAGCAAGAAAGCCAGTCGTGGATCAACGAAATCGATAATGTTGCATCATGTGGAAGTGCTTTATGATTGACGACATTAAAATTCTCGTTCACACGTGATGGGTTAGGATGACGGTAGTGATTGTGCAAAATACTCGTAAAAAAAAAAGTGCTTGTCAGGGTAATCTATTTCAGATACTCTATCTGGATTTAAATTGTAAAGCAATTTTATAAACACAAAGCAGAGCATTTGGGGGACTACTTAATAGAATATTTCAAACAACACACCCACTTTTGAAGGTTCAAAATAGATAGAATCATCTGGATCATGATGGCCATTGAAATATTGGTAATGAGTATTTTTAGAAATCTTTCTATTTAGGTCGCATTCGTATCTTATCATTTTAATTAAAATCTGAAGAACAAGTTGATCTAAACCAATTGATAGTGACTAGAGCATTTTAAGTGTTTACGTTTTATCGACTATATATCTAATGTTTAGCAATGCTCAGTACGAAAGGCCGGTTTTTCACCAGGTTCTTGTAAATTGACAGTGATTCATGAAGGTTAGTAGTCACTGATGTCAGCCTGTGAACTTGACTATCTAATACCGGAGCACCTTGCCTCCATCTCTATCGTCTGATTCAGTTTAATTGAGGGTGTCCAGTCTGAAGTCTTTCGTTGACCACTAAACCTTTTAGAAACCGCTTAAGGCAGGAGGCATGGTATAGTATGTTCACTTTTTGATTGTGAGATAATAATTTAAAGTCGCAGTCAAAATAATAATAATTTTTTTTTTTTAATCTTCTCCACCACTTAGAACTGTATTCTTTAAAGTTTAAAAAATCCAGTGATGGAGTGAAAGGAATAGGTATAGAAAAAAATAGCTTTAATTCAAAATTTTTGAAAACTATTGATTTCTGGGCAATTCTGAGGAACTACCTACGGTGATCAGTTCACACGAAAACAGGATACAAAGGACATGCACGTGCAGAATGGTGACAAGAACCTTACAAAAGATTGAGTTTCAGAGAAAAATGTTTGGATACAAAAGTTAATTGTTTTTAACAATTCTAAGTATTGAAGATGTCTAAGTCTATTTACGTACATGAATAGATTTTTGCAGTGTAATACTTTACTAGAAAAAGTATTGGAACAAGATTAACTTGGCACACTTTTATATCTCATTTTTCATTGCTGAATACTTACACTTACACGATTTGTGTGCACCGTTTTAGTCAAATATCAACACTTTTTGCAAAGATTAGGCATGTGTACGAGTACACACCTACCATAATAATTTAGAGACAACGATAGACTGTCTATTGGCAATCGGCAGGTAAGACTTCAGGCTCTTGTGTCTTTTTTTTAGTACAAACTCACCTATTTACTTTACCAAAGGTCTTATGCATATAACTGTTAAATAATAATGAGCTTAACGATTATGGACTCTACTTTGCAATGCTTTTGAAATAATATGCCGAATGATAGTATGCCACAATGATTAACATATGGCCCCGCCCTCTGCCCATATTCTAGAAAAACCCAATTTTCCGATTTGATTCTTTGTCTATATCCCAAGTACTAAACACTGTACCAAATTGTAAAATTCTACCTTGACTAGATATACCCTATACGTTTTGATGTCCTCACAGCAAACTAATATACCTTCCCTCGCCTGTATGTAAGTTTATTCAATTTATCCTTTGTCTATACCACAAGCAATACTATTAGAGGTACTCTACAGATTTTGAGGACTTCTATTATACGAGTACTAGTTCAACCTTGTCCCACCCATTTTTCTGAAATCATATCGAAAAATTCAATTTTCGGATATGTTCCTATGTTTGCACTGTAAATACTACCTGTGTACCAAATTTACAGGGTTCTATGTTTAAGGCAAGTGCCTTATAGACTTTGATGATAGTTAATCAGTTGGTTGGCCAGTAAGTCAGTGAATCAGTCTCAAAAACCCTCAATAACCGCTGAAGTTGTTTCATGTAAAGTGTAAATAAGGCGGTAGTGCACAAGTTGCCGGAGAACTTGGCAGTGAACTGTCTTGCATCTTGATGTGTATATACGAGTATATATACGGTATCGACCGGGGAATTATTTGAGCCATGTTCGTTCGTCTGTCCAAAATTGATTGGTTTAGCTCAAAATTTAAAGCCCTGAGACCTGTTACAAATAGACTAACATGGCTCAAACTACTTCGATATTGATACTGATCATGTATGTATGATACATATCGATGGTGAGGCGCACAATTATTGTAAATTCAAAAATAATGTTTTCGCGAAATCGCACTTTGAAGTTTATATTTCTATACCCAATCCATGCATTCTGCAGGAAGTAAATGGTATTGCTAGCTTTAAATTTGATTAAGCTGTAACCAAATGTATGCACATTGGATCACTACCCACAAATGAAGGTTTGAATGTACTTAAATTAATATGACCCAAAATTTGACTTACCACATTTGTGCACTATAGCACCGATATATCCTTACATATATAAGTATGCCTTACCAAGTGTATCATTATTATTTCTCTATGTTACAAACTAAACACGGAAATCAGAATACCACTGTCTGGATAGGGTGCAGGCGTCCCATATGTTTAAACCTTATCCCACAGTTTGCAACAAAGAGAAATAATTATGATAGGCCCCTAAAAGTATGAATGATGAGCTAAGAAGCTGAAATTTTGTACATAAGCTTTTCAGTATCCGAAGCAATAGAGTAGACACTTTTGAAATCCGTTCACAAACATGCCCACTTTTCGAGAAATATCCCTTCTTCAATATTGTTTTAGAAACTGAACAATATCGCTGGTACAAAATATATATGTAGATGCCCAAGTTCGTTACAATTAATTCATACATTGTCTAGGGTCGCGTCCACTTGTTGTTGGGGGCGTTTTCTTAAAAAAAAACATATTTTGCTTTCTCAAAGAATTTTTTTTTTTTTTTAACACTCTACAACACTTAAGGCGATGTATATAGAGGAGGGTATGAGAGATGGAAGAGTTAAAGATTTAAGGACAAAGGATGGAGAGTTAAGTTTTATTGTGATCTCATCAAATGGTGGCACCCACACCCACTTTCACAATTATTACAGCACTTCTGATAAAATTTCTTAAAAATTGCGAAAATATTCTTTGAATAGAAATCTGTTATTCAGTTTGTATCAACGAATTTACAACGTCACGCCAACTTTATTAGGGATAGCTTATAAGATGAGGAATATGGTATCATACTATCATATATCCGTACCAGATGGATCTGCACTATGCTAATTGTACCATCTTATACAAATTGTGTATTAAAGACTTGGATTTACCCGGTTTTTCACAATTATTTCGGAAACGGTTAAGCTTGTTAACAAATGCAGTATACCAAACAAAAAGAGAATACAATTTCCCAGCTAATGGTCTTCCATTGCGTCTGTTCAGCTAACATGTGCTAAGTGTATCATCCTTTAAAAAACAAGATTTTTAATAATTTTCTTTGATTTTTTGTAATTATTCGTATGTATAATTTTTTTCTTAGTAATTATCTCCTTAATCAATACATATATTAAAGTGCTGATAAATTCGGGCTATGTTAAATCCGATATCTTAAAATAGAGTCATTTTCACAATTTTTTTTACAATTTTTGCAAAAATCATCGATCATACGCAAAAAGTGCGTAGGACGGAAAATACACAATCGAATTCCGCACACGATAGCTACTTTATTTATCGTTAGGCGTTTCTTAATTGTTAAGTAAAAAATAACATTTTGAAAAATAAGTTCAAACATTTTATACTTAAGACCAATTCACGAGGTAATTGCAGAAAACTTGAGGTAACTCCAGAGCTAACAATTTTACAGGATAGTCAGGACTTTCATTTCAATTTTTTAGAAATACAAACGCGACAGTCGTAAGAAAAAAAATTCATTACATGTTAACTATGTAGCCGATAGATATAAATTCACAAAAATTTGTTTGTCCTCGAAATATCCAGTTCCTTTTCCTGTGATAATGACAAGACCCAAAGTATCCGTAGCTATCTTATGGAGAATCTAATTTTCTATCTATTTAAACACGGTCACAATTTTACTCGCACTATCGGTACGAACTAAAAATAGTTCCCTCAAGCGCGGCGTGTGTAACTGATATGCGTAAACAGCGAGATCGTAGACCTTTATTTACCAAAAAAAAAAAAAAAACACTCACTCAGCTGGGATCGAGAATGACTGATTAAATAAATAAATTCAGACCCATTGTGTCAGCATAGCTGACTTAACTTTATGATTTTCTAATTTAGAATACGCATTCTTACCGCAGTCCTCGTACGGGAGAGACTTCAGCTTACGAAGACTTGTGAACAATTTGCTGTTGTAAAGGACATCACTTGCACTTGAAGCACCACAAACTACGAAGCTGACAACCAAAATTAGGCAAAAAATAATCCTTGGCATTCTCTATACTCTCGGTTGAACACAAACTAGCCACATTAGGTTACTGTGAAATGCCTTTGAAAGAGCTCTGCACTTTCTTTGATTGAGTAATAATTGATTAACTGTTTTATGCGGCGGTCTATCTGCGTTGGTATTTATTTACTTTTTCTTCGAAACAGTAGCCGAAGCACTTGAAGCAATTCGTGACGGTATACTGATAAGTTTACTGTTTAATCGGCCATATTTAATACGGAACAGAAGTCATTGCGACTCGATTACCTTAGACATTATTTATCACTTATCCTTCCGAGATTCCTTCCAATTATTGTGGACGTGTGTGATTTATTTGAGCATTATCACTCACAATTTTCAATTTCATTTTTCATGTTAAATGTGATTGAGTAATGGCGCATTTATTGCGCGCTTTGATTTTTATCTTTACTTAAGATGTTAATCGATACTTAAGATTGGTAATTTTATTTCTAATATTTATAGAACGTACATATGATCGAAGCGTGTGCTATGTAAATAAATCGGAGGTACTTTATCCGACTGTAGGTATACGAGTACAGTGCAATTGTGTGACACATTTATTATGATTGTAAAAATGTGTTATTTTGATTGCCCATTGGTGATTTATTTGCTAAATATTTTGACGGCAGAATATATTGAATGGTAGTTAAAAACAATTGTTCTAATTATGGGTATTCTGAAGGTCGATTTGATTTTTATAATTAACATAATGTCTAAAATGATATCTACTAACCAAAATATTTATAAATACATATTCTTTTTTTCAAGATGGTGCTCCAAACCGGGCATGTCAGGAGGTGCAAAATTAACATGTGTCTTTGGACACCAACAGATTTTGACTAATTCAATTGTCTCGCTTAGATACTATTTTAATCGGCCTGTCCACTAGCGTCTTTTATGTTTTTAGGTTTTAATTGATATAATCTACCACATATGTATTTCATTTGTGTAAGTTTTTGGGATCAACTCAGCCATCACCCAGACGTCTGAATTTTTCAACACAAGTTAATTTAGTAGTCCTAAATGAAACAAACAATGTCTACATTATGGCGTTAAAATACTCGGCGTACTTGGCAACTTGAACGCAAAAATTGGCAAGAAGGATATATTTGGAAACACCGTTGGAAAATCCATCTTGCACGACGCACGAAGGCTGTCGGTGCTGAGAATTTGGAAAGATCACTTCTGCAGACTGTTAACTGCCACGCAAGTATTTTTTTCGTGAAAATGTTCGTATTCAAGATTTTAATCAATTCTGATATTATAAGTTTACATATGACTGCAATCTAAACGGGTTGACGAATTCACTTCAAACTTCATATCTATAAATTGTGATGTCATAATTCAAGGCGAAATTGTTCATCCAAAATTCATTCAATCTAGCTCCAAAAATAACAGTATTTCAATAATGACCGATTGTGCAAAAAAAAAAAAAACAATATTTGGGTTACGTTTTTGGAAAGAGTTATATAACGGTAATTTATTTACCTATTAACGATTTTTTGAAAGTCACTTACCTATACCTCGGATGGGACTCAAACGATTTCGTAAAAAATCGACATCTAAGAAATATGTGATTAAAATACGTTTTTTCTTTCTTAAAAAAAAAATTTACAATTTGTGCGCAAGCAAGTACGTGCCACCCAGTCTTGCACTTTATATCTACTAAGCAACATGGATTTCTAAAGGATAGATCTACAACTCTTAGCCTAATTAAATTTGCTTCAAGCGCATTATCTACTTTGGAGAATTGAAAGACAGTTTATGTTGTGGCTACAGCTATCAGCAAAGCTTTTCATAAAATCTCGTTCCAAATCATTTTGTTCAAATTAAAAGCGCCTTGTTTTCAGCCGGATTTTATACATATTGTGGATAAGTCCTAATTGGAAGGTCGTTAGCACAGAGTTTTTTCCAGATCATCCATATCAAACCCAATTAGTGCGACCTCGATGACACAAGAGGGCAGCCATTTATTACCCATGAACTTTATTTTCATTATAAATGATGTCGAATTAATAATGAAGTAATCCGACCCATGACATAAGAATATATAGACATTACGTCGCTCACAAGAGAATGACTTAAATGAGTTCTCTATTTGGTGTGAAAAAAAATCTTTTAGAGGTTATTGCGAATATATAAATGTCATGCTATACTTTCTCCCATAATCATCTTCCACAACCTGTTGCCACTGTAACTTCAATTCTTGACTTGAGTGTTATATATGTATAGGACTAACTCTACAATTGGTTTTATCAAACGTTGGTTAAAGGAATTCTCAAACTTATTCGTTACCAAATACTTCTATATAACTTTCGTTATACCACTGCTTGAATATGCTTGCCAAGTTTGCTCACTATATTATTATGTCCACATTCAGAGAATGAAAGCTATTCAACGCATATCCATCTATTTTGCCTTACTTACTTACCTCCCTATGAGGACGACATACTCTTTATACATCAATTGTTGGCAGAAATTGCTTCAATAGATCTCTATTCTGCTCCAATAGATCCCATTTAAGGTCGGTACCAACACCCTACACCGCAATACCTAATTTAGTTTTATCACCACATACCCCCATCTGTAACTAGTGTAGTTTGCAACTGTAAAACAATTTTTTAGGGGAGCCGTCAAAACTAAGCTCCCCAAGGCCTCCAAAGATCATAATAGCTTCTACCACGTAGGGCATTACGAACTTTGGAGTAGCTCAAGCACGGTATACCTTCCAAAGTGGGCCCGATTGTTTTCGAAGCGAGTATGTAATTTGCAATTTTAGACTAGAAACTAAAAAGAGGAATATGACTGATGATTTTCGCAACACAAAGGTGCTTATAAAAAATCTATTATTAGTCGAGTCACTCATCAAAAAAAGCTGATCTACTAACTACTCGTAAATACAATTATTCACAACATTACATACACATATTGCATTTTGCACTTAAAATGAACGATACCTGATTTTAAATTACAATTCTCAATATGTACTGCCAATTTCCCCAACATCTTTTGCAAACATTTATTTAAATATTCACACTACAAACAGATTAGATGCGTACGGCATACCAGTTATTAACAAATGATACGATCATTGGAAAAGACAAGACAATGAGGTGCATGACTGGGTCGCACGTACTTGCACCTATTGTATGTTTTTTTATCTGCAAAAACTCAGATTTGGAACTTAGTATGGCATGACCTTGCATATATTAAATACTAGTAAAAAGCCTGGCTTATGTTGTAACGCCGTTTAATGACAGATTCCAGCGTGTGCAGTAATATAAGATTCTATTTTTAATTTTATTTTAATTTTGATGTTACTTGTGCGCTACCTATTGTAAATCTTTGGAAGTATCATACAAACCTTTGCCGTCACTTAAGTATCAATTTCTCAAAGCTTCATCTCAATCGGATGAACGGTCTCTGTGGTAAGCAGGCACATACATTTACACACTGTTGAGTTTTATAAATATATTAATTTTGAACAAATTTGATTGAGCCATAGCCGAGAAATATCCACCATAACTCAAATATCAAATTTAATCACAATTATTAAAGACTTTTTTTCAAAATCAGCCATTAGTAAAGTGCCGTTAATTTTGGGTTTAGAATGAAAATTTTGTTTTGAATTGTGAATTGAATTGTGAACGAGATCGAAAATTTTCAAGAAACCAATGCTTGCCTTTAGGTGCAAGTACAAAAGGGGAACGATTAGGAGTACGTGTGGTAGATAGAAAGTTGAGTTTGATAAGAAAAATATTGATTTTAGTTAAAAATGATTGTTAAATCGTATCATGAATCATTACATTAAGGGAACCCTAGAAGTACAAATCTGTGAAAAAATGTCAATTCATTATGACACATTTTGATTTTCAAGTGTGTTTACTCTAGTTCTGGATCCACCCTTATCTGTTGTTTAAGCTATCAATACAATATTCGATTATTCTTTGCAGAATTAAGAAGAAAAATAGTGTTCAAAACAAGCATTTTTGGCAATTATATTAATTCTTTTCACAACAAGATATTTAAATAAATTTGCTAGCAATTAATATTTTGCGGTTTTGTAATATTTATTGAGAAGAAAAGAAACATATTTAACTGTTTTTTTTTTTACTTGTCGGTCGATCGGTCGAAGCATTTAGACTTAAGATTTTAATTTTTGTTATAGTTTCTCAAGTTCGTGGAAAGTTGAAACTACGCAGCTAGTTGTACTAAAATTCAAACATAAGCTAAGAAAGTAGAAATATAAACTAAATATATGTAGACTCATTTCTATTTGGCATTTAAAATACCACTGGCATTGGGAATTCGACAGTCAAAGGTATCCGAAACGGTCAAATACTGGCTATAAATCGGACTGCGTTAAAATTAATAATCTTTCACTTATTTAGTTTATTATTTTTATTTTTAGTTTATTATATTTTTTTAAGTTATTTATTTTATTATTTTATCCGCTATTGAACAGGATGAGCTGAAATAAGAATATTAAACTAACGTTACTATTAGACCTTGTTTGAATTTGTTTGTGAACGTAAATAAAATTTTAAAAAACAAATATGCGAGTAGTTGCGCAGAAACTTAAGTAGGTACGTGCATTTAAACACACAACAATAATGTTGCGTATACGTCCACGATTCTGTTTTCGTTTCAATGCTATAGATACTACGACTTATCTGCGCAGAAGTTTGACCAAAAATACATATTCAAAGAAAAGTATGTAGGTGTAAATATAAATAAATATTTTTAGCAACCTCCTCGATTTGAGCAGTGTGGTACGCTATGGTGGAGAAATCGATGAAGTTTTGTAAAGAAAGTACATCCTCTTCGATTTTGGCACAGTACTGAAATCGATTACTACATAATTACTAAGGCTGTTCACTTACTGCTTCTGATCTGTTCAGTGGATCAAAGAGGGCCTAAAAATGCACCGTAAACTGCACCTCATGCTGGTGGAAAAATGAGCTAACAGAGTATTTTTCATATTCCCCAGAAGCTCCTAGGGTGATCTAGGAAAACCGTTGCCAAGTTAGACTGTTGTTTGCTTCAAGAAATACATCAATATAGGGGCATAGACTTTGCTTTGGTTTTTGAGTTTTTTTGTTCAAGAAACTATTATGGGGTAGAAAAATATTTTGTTTCTTTTTATACATTATTTTTTATAGTTCACCACATACTATCGCTATATCCATGAAAAATGTAAGACCTCTAGGTCTAGCGGTTCAAAAGTTAAAAGCCCGCGATAGACACATAAACAGACAGACAGATACCATGTTGCATTCATTAATGTTCCATTTTATACCATTCTGGCACGGAATACTGAAAATGGACGTAACAGTTTCTGAAAAAAAAACCCTAATTACTCCTAAGGAATTTTTCCTTTCTTTATAATTTATCCCACTAGGAAAAAGAAAAAAAAAAAACATATTATCACTTTCAAATTTCAACAAATGTCAATGTCTCCCTTTGAAAATCGATTGTCAAATTATTCAATTCCATTAAAACGTAATATTTCTGTCACTGAATCGAGAGTGAAACATTTAAAAATCCAACATTACCCATATGCACGATTCCATATGCATATTCGGATAGTATTTTGTGCGAACTTGTATCTATTTGTTCCCTTTACATATTACCATTTTCCAATCTATTGGACACCAAATAAATAAAACAAAATCACTTATTAAACAATTTGAAATATACATTTACTGACTTGACAAGTATCGGACAGCTTACTCACAAAAAATTGTTTAGTAAAAATTTGTACGTTTTTTTCATTGAAGAGGATATGTTTCACTTTCTCGTTACCTCTATTTTTGGGTTAAGTTGGTCTACAATTCGTAGAAATAGTAAACTTTCGTTTCGTTTGAACAACGTACTAGGTTTAAGCTTAGTTATATCATGAAAGACAAACTCGAAAAAGAAGAAACGCCAAAATTTTGCAATAAATAAACGTCCCATATACAATATTTAAACAATTTTTTTTAAAGAAATTCACGAAGAAAATATTAAATAAAAAAAGGAAATAATTAAAAAACTCCTATTATGACATTTATGGAGTTGGCTAAATTCTATGTTGACTTTGCGATCAATTATTGAATCAAATAAAGTCCCTAGAATACTGAACGTATCCATTTATATTAAAACGCATTTGACACCACGCATTTCTGAATATTTGCTGAATGATGAATAAGAGTGAAGAATATGATGCGGGAAGTAAGAGGATAAATGTGTGAAACAAAAATATTTTAGTCATTTCTTCCAGCTGCAAAAATTACATTTCTACATTGCTCCGATTTGACATATCTTCCACAGACCTGTTGCCTGGGGAACGTTTACACTTAAAAAATTGAAGCAAATTATATTTTTAAGATGATTTAATAATCCATGTTTTTTCAATCAGTTCTGCATTTGGCTTAATTTTTATTGTGATTTTTATTATCACCTACAATGCAATTAAGTTTGTAAAATTTTACTAAAGTTAGAAGACGAAAAACCAAAAGACTACGTATATATCTGCATTTTCGTCCCCACGGTGTTGATGGTATCTTAAAGTCATCAAATAATGTCAAATCCAAACAATTTTTAAAGTCATGTTTTCTAAAAATATTTTGTACTAAATGCAAAGTAAGCATTGGTAAATTATTCAAAATATATTAAAATTTGCGGTTGCAATCATTGCAAATTGTGCTGGATGTTTCCACCGATTATACACAAGCCTATAGAAATTGTACTTTTCCCAAATAATGTGTTAATTAGAGTTTATTGAATAGTAAAAGAAATTATAATTTAATCTGCTTGCATTTTCCTAATCTGCTTCGGTCTCATTTTTCAAAGTGGCAGCTCTGCCGACAAAAAACGAGCAGAGTTGGTTCTGTGAATCGGCCTAAATTTAATCTAATCTTCCTATCAATCTTTTCTTCAAACGAAAATAAACTGATAAGATGGATAAAAAAAATGTCATTTCAACGCAGTGTTCACCCTGCACACATTTAAAAATTTCTTTAATCATTTACAAATTCTAGTTGAATTTCTTCATTCACCCTCTCCAATCTCTCTCTGTCGAAATGGGAGCGAATTTAATTTAATCATTTGGAAGAAAGATTGATCGTCTGTACCATGCTTAAGATAGGGAACGGAATGAAGACGTTGCTTTAGAACAAATAGAAACACCACAAGTAACAAAATTGTTTCAGTTCCGTCTGGTTCGTTGGCATCCAAGCGAAGAGAGGAGTTAAGGCTGAACTATAATAGTCGGAAGCATTCGGAAGCTAATGTCATAATTCTACGTTAAGTTTCCTTCAGTACTGTCAATTGCTCAAGTAGCCCATAATAGGCGTATGTGTTCGGAAACAAAAGTTCTCTTCCGATCACCGAAATGAAGCACCATCGGGCGCTGTTAGTACTTAGATGGGGGACCACTTGTCAAGTTTTCATACGTACACTTACGAAAGAGCGATTGAAAGAGCAAAAGTGAACGAAACTTAACGAATCGAAGCAAAAAGCTATTATGGTCACACAATACAAATCCTGTGTATTCGCTCTGTTTCGGAAGTGGTCGTACGAAAGCATTCTACTATTATAGTTCAGCCTTTAGTTATTCAGAACTGCAAAACGCATGTACTAACACACACGTTGGGCTTGAATATTTTTGGCAGAAATATGTTTACTGTCCAATGCATAGTGGAATTAGGCTCTTTATTTTAAAACCAACTTTTTGCAATATTACAATTTTACCCTGACTCGGGAGTCTGTTGAGTATTTTGAAGCGCTTAGCTGGCTACTGCTTGCCTGTACTCGTCGTTTTTGACGTCTACGGACTTTGGCAGCTGTCAAATGTCAGCTGAGTGTATCAGTATAAGATAACGAAAGAGTTGCTGATGGTAGCTTAAGAACGCCCTCGAATACTGAAATTAATTTCCTCTTAAAAACTGTAGTTTCAAATATAAGCACCAAGTATATAAAAATAACGAACTTGCAAGATGATGTCCCAATATCTTGAAGAACTGGAGCAGGTTAGTTGTCCAAAGCATGTACAAACTAATTTGTTAGAATAATCGCCCTCCCAATAGGATCCGTTCGATGTGGTGGCATTTATTGATCGCCTAACTTGGCGTACCAACAATGAAATCGGCAGCGATGAGTTCAACCCAGACGCCCTGCACGAGACCTTCGTCCAAACCATCAAAGATCTCAAAATACTCCAAGAGAAACAGCGCAAGAAACGTGAAGCCCTCGAAGAAACATTACGTGAAGAGCAACAAGCTTATGCTAAGAGTCTGGCAAAGCTACAGGAGCGCCACCAGGCTGCCGTTGAGTGTTTCGCCCAATTGGATGAGAAAATTAACTCGGTTGCAGGGAAAATCCTTCACTTGGGTGAACAACTGGAAAATGTAAACACTCCTAGAAGCCGAACGCTGGAAGCACATAAGCTTCTCAATCATATGTCTGAGTTTCTCGTTTCCGGGCCACTTGTTAGCGAGACATTCACCGATCGAACGAAGTTGCACGAGGCTGCGGACATTATTCAGAAATTGTACACAATCGCTCAGGATCTGCCTGAGGAGAAATTTGGCGAAGCCAGAAAGAAAATCGAAAAGAAGTACGATGAGATTGAACGCAAGTTAATAGAGGAATTCGCCACAGCACAGAAAAGCGAGGATATTGAAAAAATGAAGACAATTGCAAATATCCTATCGCAATTCAAAGGCTATGCACAATGCATCGATGCGTACATTGAACAGAGTCAAATGGTAAGAAGTGATATAAATGGGTCTCTTAATCAAAAAGAGAAATATTTCACCTCTGAGAACAGTGTCTACTGTTGGACTAAAGAGATGGAGGAGGATTCATCCACCGTCTGTATGCCGAATTAATGTAATTTACTCTGCATAAGGCGTTAAAATACTGCAAATGTTAACATTAGTAGTCAGAGCGCATCAACCGTATATGAATATTTAGGGTGAAGTGCATTGCGTTATAAGGAGATTTATTGTGTTCCATCCTAGTGCTAGCCGGAGCAATTCTCGAATCAAAGCACCTCATCCAATCTAGTTTCCTTTGAGTCACTCACGTCTGTCTGGTATGACTCCAGATAGCTTGTTCTTCTGTGAATCAGCGCCCCGCACTTTCTTAGATAATTCTTTGCCGAATTTTTAAGCTCTAGGCATAGATCCATTAGGCTGTGAGGAAGGCGGTTAAACCCCCTGCTTAGGCTGATACAAGCATTAAACTTTGTCCTCTATCAGCTCTGTTTTCAAATTTTTTTAAAATAAATAAATATTTTGGCGCTAACAGCCGTACAGAGCTTGACCTAGCCTCTCGCAGCCACTCTTGCTATGCGACATAAAGCCTTTTCCGAAAAACATTTTTTCGATTGTCCAATCAATCGAAAAAATGTTTTGTTATTTTCTGGGACTCGAACCTTACCACTAAGCTACTGCTAAATTGGATACCGTTCTGCAGAAGGGTTCTTGCTCAACGATAGGTTGTAGCTGCGCTTTCAATGGTCAGCTTGTCATTGCCCTCCAATCTTACATTGCGTGGTACCCAGTCTCCTTCACCATATCCCGCATTTGTAGGGTGACGTTATTGATCTTATCTTGGCTGTCGAATTGATTAGGAGCTCAATGCCTTGATGGTATCTTGATTATATTTTTATAATCTTCTTTCAGGAGAGGCGAATCTATAACGCCGGAGATTAAACGCTTCTGGAAATATATCTCCTGGGAGTGAATTCCAATTTTTACTAGTTTCGTAATAAAAAGAAATTTGATAGAGGTGTACGCGCTGTTATCAGCTTCGACATAAGGGTGATGGGCCATAGCGGCTTGTGAAGTAGGACGCTCAAACGACTCATTTCTGGGGATCATTCCATTGAGATCTCCAAAACAACTGTCACAGTAGTATCTGTAGTATTGGCATTGGTCTGCTAACAGCCTTTGATGAGCCAACGATTGGTTTGGATTTACGAGGGATCATCAAGTAAGAGAGCTGTTTGTTTCTGTATGCTCTTGAGCAGATGAAGCGAATGGTTTTTGCTGTTGCGCCGTAATGTAGATCGAGCTCGAGTAGCTTTTGGGACTACTTTCTCTAAGTACTTATTCCGTAGAAGTTTGCTAGTTTAACTACTTAGAACTCTCACACTGATTGTGGATACTAAAACAGGTTTGTGTCAAGTATGGCAGTTTTAAATGCTTGTGTATGTCCTGTCACCAGTTGTGTAGCATAGTGTTTATGTGTTACTTCAGAAAGATCCCGATCGTAAACGTGTTCCACATGCGTTCAATCAATGTATTCTTTGACTCGTTTCAGCTAATTTAACAAATACTTCTTCATTTTTCATATTTTATTTTACCAAAGCTTTGCCTAAATATTTATTCATTCCACAACGTTATTAAGATCTTAGTGTTGTTCGGTATTTGTTGCTTCAGACAGCTCATTCGATTTTGGATTATGGCACCGTCGCTTATACAACATCAATAAAACACTGCCAGAGACTCTTAATAGGGTGTTGTTTGGAGCTCTGTTATCTCCTTTGTTTACCATACCTGATTATACCTGGCCTGTGGAGCAAGGTATTAGATGTAGTTTCATTTGGCACGTCTCTTACATTTTAAAGGCATTGTTTCACGATTCATTGTTTCACAGGTATGAGTTTCTAGCCCACAAGTAACCCTCCTGATGCAGTCGCCACTCGCCCTCTCCTGTCCAAAATTTCAAAGCGGCACCACGTAAAGGTGGGAGTAGGACCTATGTACTAACAGAGCTATCAGATGTTCGGCTTTTTCTCGTTGTTTTTCTCTACAGTACATGCTACTGTTACGAGCCTTATGTGTTAGTCGTTTGCCCCCACATTGATAATTTGGTGCAGAATATTTGTCGTGTTAGTCACGCTGCTTGTCTGATATGTATGTGGATATGAAAGGACATTCACTGATCGTCACTACGATCCCATTAGCTTTCTTGTCTTCTAAAAACTAGAAAAGTTTACAATTATTTACTCTTTTTACTTGGAAAGTTTATAATTGTGTCTTCCAATTCACCCACTCTAATTTGAATTAATACAACGCTCAATGGTATGTTATGATTAGGTGACAGAAACCGGAGGGTATTTCGAGTAGTTGTCATTGCGCTTATCAAAACATTAACTCTGTTGCAATGTGTAAATGGTTAGTATTCTTCATTTCTAGACTCCCTACGGTGGCAAGGACATTTACATTGGTATTCTTCCCTTATGCAAACATCACTATGAAATCATAAAAAAGGTCTTTGCCAATCCAAATCAAGTGATGTCTAAGTTCATTCTAAACATCTACCAACTAAAACTCCATCAGTATGCCCATACAAAACTAGAAGATAAAAAAGACGAAGAGAAACATCTTCGAACACTGTACGATTTGTATTCCAGGTAAGACTCAAAATTTTCTTTGCATGCATTTTATTTTAACTTTTCTTCGTCTTTAGAACAATCAAACTTTCGTCAGAGCTTCAGGAGTTCATGACAGAGGCAGACGATGATCTTTTGAACAAATTAACTTCGCACATTTTCGCCAAACATCTGGCCAACTATATCGAAATCGAAACAAGTTTTCTCAAAAATAAGTGCTCCGTTGAACTTGAGCGATACTATGCGAGCAAAAAACATCAGAAAAAGCAATCTGAACGATTCCAGGATCTTCGACGTGATATGCAGGCACTGATCGGAACCAGAGCTAACATCAATATTGCGCAGATCGAGGACTATGGTGGAGAGACATTCCTCTCTGAAGAGTTGGCCATCAACTTGCTCCAGGAGGCTAAGGCTTCCCTAAAACGCTGTCGTTTGCTCTCCAAAGACACAGAACTTGCCACAAACATTCTTAAACTCACTGATATCCTTTTGCGCTTTTTGATGCATGAACATGTCAATTATGCTTTGGAATTAGGTCTACAGGCAATTCCATTGGGTGAGAATAAGATTTTCCCTCAGATCTACTTTTTCGATGTCGTTCAGAAGAGCAATATCATTGTGCACTTGCTGGAGAAGTTGTACGCAGACAGTGTAGTTCCGTGCATAATGTAAGACGCAAGAATTGTAGCACACCTTTCAGGCCTAACGTTAGTTTTTCTCTTTAGAAACACTCCAAAGTACTCAGATTACATCTTCAAGAAGCGCGTAATGATGGAACAAATCGAACAGAAGCTGGACACTGGTCTAGATCGTGCTATTAGTGCCGCAATTGGTTGGGTCAAAGTCTACTTGACGGCCGAACAGAAGAAAACCGATTTTAAGCCGGAAGAGGATGTGGATACACTAGCTTCTGCTGTAAGATTCTTTGTAGATCATATGGGGTGTAGTTTTACTGTTTTTTTTTTTTTTTTTTTTTTTTTTTGTATTTAGGCATGTGTGAGTGTTGTGCAAAACCTTCAACCAGTCATAGCACAATTGAAGAAATGCGTAGACGGTGAGAATCTGCAAAATGTTCTCACAGAATTTGGTGTGCGCTTGCACCGAGTTATCTACGATCACTTGCTGACACTGCAGTTCAGTGCTGCTGGTGCAATGTGTGCAATTTGTGATGTCAACGAGTATAGGAAATGCATTAGGGAGCTGGATAGTCCACTGGTTACCCAACTGTTTGATATTTTACACGCTTTGTGCAATTTGCTGCTAGTTAAGCCTGAGAATTTACTCGAAGTCTGCACAGGAGATACTTTGGTAAGTCGTAAATGTTTTGTATGATGTTTAGATATAAAACGCTTTTACTTTTCAAGAACTACTTGGATAAATCGGTGGTGAGGCAATTTATTCAACTCAGAGGCGATATTAAGTATCTTAAGACAAACACCAATTACTTGAAGGGAATCATGGAGTAAACAGACGTTGGAATAAAAAGAGTATATTACGACTATACACATTTATATCTAATCTTGCAAATTGTGTTAAATAAAATTATACGTTTTAATACAAGAAAAATGTTTAGGGACTCCCGAAAAGTTTAAGCGTCGGTTTCTCTCAAGAGACTAAGTTGAGAGGTTTTTGTAGATCGATTTAGATTCATATATTTTAGTTATTGAAGAATATATCATAACAAAACAATAAGTAGCTATGAGACAAAAATAAGCAGAGTTACTTTGCAACCAAAGAAGCCTCGGGACTGGATACTGGATCAGAGATCGCCTTTCACTGCACTTGTTCATAAGTTCTCCTAGATGTCAGCTTTCAGAAATGGTAATGGGTCATCTGTCCTGTTTTGATTTAGGTAATCAAATGCGAATACCTATTCTTTAAGAATTTCTTTGGACCATGTTGAAGCCCACACTCACATCAGACATCGCCAGGAATCGATTTCACATTGACTGCCAAATATAAACAGACTGTACCCACGGATTACTGTGCAGTCCTATAGGCCGGAAAATCCCAAAATTATAGTGTGTCCTATATAATTTAAGGCTCGGCATCAGGCAGGCGAAACTTATAATCTTCCGATTCTTAAAACCGGACGATGGCGCTAACAAATTGTTACAGGACAACAATAAAAAATAAACCACAGATAATTCTGAAAGTCATACAGACAAATTTTCCTCAGCATATATGGCTCGCGGTGGGTGCCGTCTAGCACGTAAGGTATAATGAATTGAAAAATAAAAAATGCATCAAAAATGAATGAATGAAATGTGGGTGCCGTGGCTCAGTGGTTTAGTGTACCAAACACCGGCGGAGGAATTCCTACAAATGATATCCACTATCTCCACCAAGAATACCAACCTGTTGGTGGGCTCTTCTAGACATGCTAAGGGTGACGCAGAAAACAACGATGGAGATGAGCCATTATTTGACTTCAGTATTAATAATGACTTTTCTGTGTGATTCAGCTAATCCTCCACTAGCCTCGATGGTGAACTGTCATAATTATACAAAAATAGGAAGATCATCACCCTCATTACCAAGATCGAAATGACACTTACAGAAATAAAGCCTAGCTTTTGTATGTTGTCCCGTATTCGCGCAAAGTGTCACTTGAATACACTGATGAGAGGATTAATTTGTACCTGACACCACAGTAGACACATAAAAACATGAAAGATAGACAAAATCTTGTGTTTTTTTTTCGAATAGCTGCGTACTTATCCTCTCTCCTGATAATAAGTCGAATCGTTGTCATGAAAATCCGCCCAACCGTTATGACCTGATAAGATAAAAGGTGATCATTTGCAAGTAGAATTCATCGCGATTCCCGTTATCGTTTTGTATGTTGTATCGTGCTGGTAACTTTCATCAGCGATTATAGAACTATTCTGTCGTTTTGAGTTATACTACAAATCAGTGGGGTTTAAAATATTAAGAAATACTAATTCAGAAATAGTACAACGAATAAAACGTCAATTATCGTTGGTGACAAACGACAACGGGAATCGGGTTGACTGAAAGAACATTCACACCCACGTGAAACACATACGAATCTTTTCTTAACTTTACTAAGTATTTGTTTGATGTTTAGTATGTGTATGATAATTGACTCAGAACTCTCCGTGCGTGAAGTATATTCATCCTTGACACTTTTTGGTAACAATTTTTCCTGATAATATTATCGGTTCACCACATAATTTCTGAACAAAAACTGGCGATAAATTCTCCACTTCTTGTCGGATATTCTCCTGTAGGACCGCCTAGGTCTGTAACTTGTTCGAATAGACCCGTGACTTGCTTGATGCAGAATGTCCACTGTCGCTTGTGCTATGTGTGCGGTTGCACCATCCTACAAGAACCACATGTTCTCCAAACCCAATTCCTCATTTTGCGGCAGTAAGAAGTCGTTGATCGTGGTTCTGTACCCCCAATTGCGTGGTCCGTCATTTGGTTGATGTTTGAGGGTCCTATTGGACATTTGCAGCCTCAGTAGCAATATTCTCGACCGAAAGGTTACTCCGTGTCCGGCCACGTATAATACTGGCCCGTGTTCAGCCAGTCTCCTAGAGGCGCGGCTAAATGCCGCAATGTTTACCCAGTTGGTGCCAGACGACGAAATTCACATTGAGCCAAAACCACCGACCTCGTTCTTGAAGAGTATAGCAATCCATGATTCGCCTACGTGTATTCCGCTTCTGTTTACTTTACTCCTTTTGCAAAAATGAGAGCATCTTCCGATAGGGTGATGACTTTTGCGCCACCTTGTATAGGGTCATCCAACAAGAGGTGTCATTTTAAATAAATAGAAAAACGCAACACTTTTGTGAAAAGTGGTGATATTTCTATTTTAATCTAAAGTACAAACTCTGAGGTTAGTAATGGAATACAATATCTGCCGAATGTCCGCCTCGGCTCTGCCCACAAATAGTCAATCTTTTGATAAAATTTTTCATCACGTTTTCTCATAATTGCGACTGTATTCGCGAATAACAGCTCCGATATTTTCTTTTAGTACATGAATCGTTGGTGGAGCATTTCCGTAGATTTTGTCCTTAACATAGATCCAAAGGAAAAAGTCTAATGGTGGTAAATCGCACGATCTCGGCGGCCAATTGAAGTCTCCATTTCGAGATATCACACGTCCAGGAAATTTGTCACTCAGTAGAGTTGGATGACCCTACACAATGTTTCATATAATATTTATTTTATTTTATATATACCAAACATTTGCCTGCAATATTCATACAATTTTACCAATAGAAGTGAAATAGCTGCGCTTTAAAATAGTGTGGATTTTTGCTTTCATCAACGTGTTTGTTCACTCTCGTCACACATAATCATTACAAGTAGTGGCTATCGTTATCTGAAAATCGTTTGTCCTTTCTTTCGTCTCGTAACACATAATAAGGGCCCTGTATGCGTCTCACGCGCAGAGAATGACTGAGGCTGTTGATAAACGTTTGTCTGCGCGTATAGAGTATGTTTGCCTTTGAAAACGCGCTTTACCACAGCAGGGATGTCACTTCTATTCCTGCAAAAAGAGTAACAAGTCTTATTTTTAATGACAGGATAAGTTTATCGTGTTAACTCTTTTCGCCTCAACGGTTCAAAATTTGAAATATATATTTTCAGCAGTTGCGCCTTAGTGGGACAAATTTTAAACCATGTCGAACATATTTTCTGCAATCGACGCAAAGTTTTAAAATGTGTAATACTTACGTCAACGAAATGTGTTAGGTTGCAGAGAATAGCGGTGATTTTTTTGTTGTTATGTAAGTGGGTAGCGGTGCTTTTTATCAGTGGAAGCAAGAATTTAGCTCCTTGAACTTCGCGCTCTACGATTTCAGTGTTTTACAAATATATTGTATAAAAACCTATAATAGAATTTTTAAAGAGTGTGGTGATTTGCTAAGACATTTTAGTCGTGTTCGTAAAATAATAAACTTGGAAATCTTTACATTTGGATGAAAATCAAGTGGTACGTTTTTTGTCCCATTATTATTATTTTGTATTATTTTATACATATGTAAGTGATGGCAAACTATAAACAAGAAGAATTCCAGTTGATTGGAATGAGGGTGGATGAGTTGCTAAGACTGCCATAAGGACCTGATTCTGAAATTTTTTCAGGAAATGTAGGTATCTGAATCTGATTCCATTATATCATACATCCAGAGGATCAGGAAGCACTACTGGAATTTTCTTTCGAATCAGAGAACGAATTGCTTCTTTCAGAAATCCAGGAACAACTTCCAAGACGTGATCAACCAAAAGTGTCTCGTAATTGGACTTGTGAATGCCTTCTGTTTGTACAAAAAGCTCAACCTTCCACAAATGGATATGAAGACATTTAGGCGCTCAATAACAAATGGTTTATTAGCGCAGGATTTAGTTAAAAGGAATTTGAATCACCCTTCGGAAAATTCATCGAAAGTTATAGCCATAAAAGCTTCTAAACCTTTCGTATTCTTTGAAGTTCGCACTTTCTCCGCGGCTCATCAGCCGGAACGCAGTACCCGTCGAAGATGTTCCGTCTGCAGTACAATCAAAAACGAAGTCCGAACAAATTGGATTAATTCTATTTGCCAAGTTCCATTGTGTTTGGGAAAAAATATTAGGTTTGTTCCCATACTTGACCGAGTTGAAAATTTCTCCCGGAAATTTCATACAAATTTACAAATGTCAAGTACGGGGACAGACCTATTATTAACATGAACAGAACGATCTTGACTTTTACAGATGAGTTGTCATACTTTTAGATCCACTAACAAATCTATATACAGGGCGGCGCACCAATTGTGCTACAATAAGAAATTCAAATAAATTTTTTTTTAATCAATGTATTTAATTTTTTTTTTTTATTGTATAGAAAATTCAATTTGATTTTATATAACTAATTGTTTTCGAAGATGATAGACCGTAAATGACCTCCACGCTCATCCACGCATATGCGACACCTGATCAGAAAATTATTCATTGCGGCTTGAAGGGTTGAAGTGGGGATAGCCTCAATTATTGTTTTAATGGACTGCTTCAATTCAGTCAAATTCCTTGGTTTCGTTTTGTACACCCCTTGCTTGACATTACCCCATAAAAACAAGTCTGGTGCAGTCAAGGTCAGGTGACCTTGGGGGCCAGCGGAAAGTGGAGTTTCTAGATATTAATTTGTTTGGGAATTTTCGTTGGAGCTCCGCCATAACTGGTCTGGTTATGTGTGCAGTTGCTCCATCTTTCTGGAACCAAATGCTGTTGAAACGGATACTTCTTCGGGCATTTCTGGGTAAAAAAAACTCTTTCAACATCTTTAAATAACGGTCCCCATTGACAGTTGCTGTTACATCGTTTTCTTCAAAGAAGTATGACCCCACAAAACATCTTGATGAAACTGCGCACCACACTGTTCTGGGTGCAGTTCCGTCTCATGGAGTATTTCTGGATTAGATTCACTCCATATGTTCTTGTCTTCTTCGGCCATTTCAATCATTTATTGGCAAAACTCAAGGCGAATAGGCAAATCCAGAGGGTTTAACTTGCTTGTAATTTGGACTTTGTACGGAAACAAGTTTAAGTTATCATGAATTGTCCGTTGTAATGACCGTCTGCTAACTCCAATTTGCGCCGATAAGTTTCGAGTCGAAACGCTTGGATTTGCCTGAATTGACGATGCTACAGCCGCAATTGTGTCTTGAACCCGAACATAGGGATCTCGATGGTACGGTCTTCGTGCTATGCTTCCAGATTCGGCAAACATGTTTACCAGCCTCATAATGGTCCATCTACTCGGGGGAGTGCCGCCAAACTAACGCCTAAATTCCCTTTGAACGGAAATGAAGGACTGCAAAGCATGGTACCGCTGCACTATCCAAATCCTCTTTTCGGTATCCCAAGCATTCATTTTAATAAATCTAAATAGCAACATAGCACACAGAAAAAAAGTTATTACGTTTTGTGTTTGTAGCACGATTCGTGCGCCACCCTGTATATAAAACTCAATGTACCTATGTTTGTATGTATGCTATGAACTCCGAAACCACCAAACCGATTAAACTAAAATTTTCAGACAATCTTCGGTATTGGCCCGAGAGTGTTTCTGTGAAGATTGGTCAAAATCGGCCCAGCAGTTTGCCCACATGTATTTTTTTTTTTTGTTTTGTTAGGCGTAGCAACGCACTCCGGGTACCCGCTAATTCTTAAAAAAAATTGTAAAACAAATTCTAAGGCGTGGATATATCTTTATGTTACTTTGCATTTATTTTCAAAAAAAAAAAGTTTACTTTCTCATTTTGTTTGTTTGTGTGTTATCATTTCTTCCTTCTTTTCTTTTCTTTTTTTTTTTTGTTTTTTTTTGTTTGTTATATATATAAATTTCATTAGCTTTATTTGTTTATCTTGTAATATCTTCCATAAATCGTATTTCGTAATTTAAAAACACAATAGAACTTCTTTTGCTACATTATAAGGCCCAACAAGAGAAAATATAATAACATTCGTTTTCGATTTGTTTTTTCTTTTTTTCAAAAATCTTTGTGTATTCTAAACAAAATTAAAAGTTTTTTTTTATTCTTTTTTTTCTAACCGATAATAATTAATTAAATGTAGTTAAACTTTGTTTTCTTTTTTTTTAACTGTGTTCATCTCTGTATCTGTTTTTTTTTTTTTGTTTTTTTTTTATTGTTTTGTTTTTCTGTTATAAAAATAAGAAACTTTTTTAATTCCTGGATACTTTTTCGATTCATCGGAACAGCCATTCTGATTCTTTCTCCGTCTTTCTAGCTACGTGGTCAGTGTGCATAAGTTTTAGTGGGAACTTGTTGTTGTTTGCTTCAGTTAGAAATGGAGAGCGATAGAGAGAGCGAGTGTTGGAGAATGGGGGGATATAAGTTCAATCTCCCTCACTCGATGTCCACAAACGAGCGCACGGTTCGTGGATTTTGGGGAATAGTTTTCTGTTTCTGCTGCTGTTGGTGGTGATAATGGCTTTTACTGGCTACTGACACCGGGATGTCTAGGGTGTGCGTTGCGCTTGTGGTTGCAGTGGCTTCGGAGGAAGTATCTCCGACTTTAACAGGCTTAGCTTCCACAACAGTTGGATGATAGTGCTGAGAATAGTGATAGTGGCTCGAGGGAATATTGGTTGCCGCACTACTCCCTAATACTGCTGCGGCAGTGTTGGGGGGTTCAGCAAACGCCTGCAGATTTCTTAATTCGGTGACCGATCGTAGGCTTGCCGGCAGGCTTTCGCTCGATGCAAGCGATGTTGAAAGCGGGGAGTTTCTTTCCATCGACGATGCTATGTCTGCAATAAAAGAAGGATATACAAAAGAAAAGCTAAAGATATTTGCCTATCATTACCCGTTCGATCTGTGTCCGGGGAACACGCGGTCATACTAACAGGCGTCTGATTTCTATACAAATACAGGAGCTTTTCCTCCATTTGTAGTATGACGGTTTTCTGAACTTCATACTTCGTGTTTAATGCCTGAAAACATTTTTTTTTTTAATTAGCAATACTTCCACGAGTTGGCTCTTACAAAATTCACCTTAAACTTCTCCTCATACTCATCTTTGACGGTCTTTAAGAGGCGCTTTTGGTCGGTCACAACTTTTTCATTATTCACAATCTGTGTCTGAAGTTCGACCAATTTGTGTTTGGCGATTTCAAACTGTGAAGCTTTCTCCTCCAAGGCACGTCTAAGATCTATCAATACACAATGAAAACCTATAACACATTGCCACTCACTGTTACATACCTTTAATCTCAACATTGTAGGACTCCTGCAAATTATTAATTTCTTCGTCTCGTGCACGCAAATTGTCAACTTCGGCCAAGCGATCGCGCAGTTTGATCTGCACCTCTCCCATTACGAGAAATTCTGATTCTAGCCTCACCAGCTCCTGTTTGCACAGCTGACCCTGTTCTGCTTGAATTTGAGCGTGGTGTAAATCATTGCGCATATCAAATATCTGACCGCGCAATGAGTCCACTTCGAAGGTGAGATCAATGCGTTTTTGAATCTCCTCGTTCAGTCGACACTGCAAGGTCTCATTGTTCGATTGCAGTATTTTATTGTGTTCCAATTCCTCTTGGTATCTAACCTTAACTGTGTTCAATTCGTCTGTGAGCTTTCGCTCATTCTCGTTAGCCAGTTTTGTTGTGCTCTCGATTTGAGACAGCAGCCGTCGGTTCTCTTTATCGTAGGTTTTCAAGTTATCTTTCAGACGATCTTGTTCACGGATATCCCTGCTTCGACCCATCAATCGGCGATTGCGCTCTGCGTGAATTTCACGGCGATATTGCTCGTATTTCAGTTGCAAACACAGAAGTTGGAATTGCTCCTAATTTGAGGAGAAAATTATATTCAAGAGATTAATAAACGAAATAAAAAAAGTGGGTTTGTGAATTTGTAAGTTTATTCGAACAAGGAAGCACTAGAGTTTGCAGTTTTTACTGTAATATTGTACACCCTAGGTGTCTGGAATGATTTTTCAATGTTCGATCCATTAGGTCCACCCGAGACTAATGGATGTCACATACCTCACATCTGCTCTCAGTTGATACATCGATATGAGATCATTTGTTGTATTATTGCTTCTGCCAAATGTAAGTGAATTTGAGAATATTCAAAGCAAAATCAATATATTCCAAGCGGCGAATATTCGAGTTCGCGCCAATGTTTACCGCCTTCGCAGGTCATTGCAAGGTATTCCATGGCAAAGAACTATTCACAAAGGTAATATGATTTTTTGCTTGCCACGCAAAAAACTATAAAAGTCAATAAAAATTTGAACAATGAAACCAACGAATCACGTCAAAACAACGAATATTTTCATCGAAATATAGAAACTCAGCACTTGTCGGTTCTTAGAATAATTATGCACCTCTAATCCCCCCAGTTAGATCGAAATGATATTTCTGTGACTGGCAAACTTTGTAAAATATGTCATAGTACTCCTTAAGTCATACGAAACAGACGAAGAAAATTGTAAGTGTTTTGTACCGTCATTTTAACCTTTTCCTAATTTTAATTTGTACAGGGTGTTCTATAAGAAGGTATAATACTTTTTTCTTAATAATTTGTTTTATTATTTTAAAATTTTTCACACACATGTTTTTTTATTGAGGGTCGGGTATTATGTATGAAATATGACAGTGTGTTCAACAAAAACGAGTGTCTAAAAAACCAATTAATTTTATAGAAAGTCCAGTCAACATTTTTATTTATAATTGCTTGGCATTGTCTAATGCAACTTTCACTTAATTTTTGCGCATATTCTAAACTTAGGCCTCTTCAAATTTGCTTCAAGACCCGCGCAAGTTGTTTTATCGTGGCTATTCACACTTTAATCCCTTTTCTGGACTTTTTTTTTCGCGTTCCTCAGATTACGAGTAATTGTGAGGTTTGTGTGTCCTTACTGGTTTGTGTGTCCTTAGTGGATGGGCTTGCATTGGTCTATCTACGAGGGTGGGTCAATAAGTCCCTGAAAGTTAACACAAATTGTGTCATCACCTTAAATTTTTATTTTTTTTTTGTCAAGAATCATCTTTCAAAAGAAAGCACCCAAATTTTCAGACAGATCTGTCAAATAGTTTGGTTGTGGCAGCCATTTTATATAGACGCCTACTAGCATTTTCGTTAAAATGGAAAATACTGAATGTTCTGGTCGCCCAATTGAGGTCACCACACCAGATATGGTCGACAAAATCCATGGTTTGATAATGGACGATCGGCGAGTGAAAGTGCGCGACCTTGAGAGGCCACAGGCTTATCACATGGCTCAGTGGTTTCGATTTTACATAAATATTTGGACATGAAAAAGCTTTCCGCAAGATGGGTGCCGCGTTTGCTCACAATCGACAACAAACGCATTCATTTGACAACTTCAAAGGTGTGTTTGGCGATGTTCCAGAAAAATTCGGCTGAGTTTTTGAGCCGTTTCGTAACCGTGGATGAAATCTGGATTCACCACAACACACCAGAAACCAAGGAACACTCAAAACAATGGAATTCCCCTGGTGAATCGAAGCCGAAGAAGTCCAAGGCGGGTTTGTCAGCAAACAAGGTCATGGCGACATTTTTTTGGGATGCGCGCGGTTTTATTCACATCGATTACCTTGAAAGGCTAAAACGATCACCGACGCATATTACGCAGAGCTGCTAGATCGATTCCAAGCCGATTTGAAGCAAAAACGGCCGCATTTGGCGTAGAAAAAAATTCTTTTTCACCAGGACAACGCACCAGCGCACAAGTCCGCAGTCGCAATGGAAAAATTGCATGAGTTGGGCTACGAACTCCTCCCTCATCCAGCATATTCCCCAGATTTAGCCCCCTGACACTATTTCTTGTTTACAAACATGAAGAAATGGCTCGGAGGTAAGAGATTTGGGTCGAATGAAGAGGTCATCGCTGAAACAAACGCTTATTTTGAGGGACTCGAGAAATCGTATTATTTGGAGGGGATCAAAGAATTGGAGAAACGTTGGATGAAGAGTATAGAGCTAAAAGGAGACTATGTTGGAAAATAAATAAAATGTTTTTATACCGAAAAGAGTGTTCCTTATTTCATTTTTCAGGGACTTATTGACCCACCCTCGTACCTGACCCATCATCGACATTATCGCATTCCTTATACCTCTTTATCCACTTTCTCACAAATGCCTCTGATGTTTTTAAATATTTTGCTACCGCACTCATTTTGTAATGAAGTTATACCACCGAAGTATGGAAATATACTGAGGTAATGAAAAAAACAATGTGCAATCGGTAATTAAATGTAGAAAATAATTTGGCTACAAACATGTGTGTGTGAGTAAAGTAAAAGAAGTAATTTAAAGAACGTTTTTTCTGAAACACACTGTGATGTCGGACAGATGACTGAATATTTTCTTTAAGTAACTGCAATGTTTGTGGTTTATCTTTAGATATCCCCACAAAAAGAAGTCCGGGCCTATTAAATCAGCACCATTTCTGGAGATAATTAGATCTGGAAACAGTTTATAGAGCATTTGCATTGTTGCGTTGGCTATAAGCGATGTGGTACCGTTCTACACTTTACGAATGCCAAACAAAACGGTCACATCTAACCTATAAAAAAAATGGCGGCCTGTCAAAGTAGTACACCTTTCCGTAGAACACTCTGCAGTTAATCCGAAGAATAAGAGAAATCTATCGTGAAAACAATAATTTTTGTTCATGTCAGCATCTTTGTTAGTTCTCACATACCTTGCTGAAGAATCACTGAACAGATTTTGATAAAATTTAATTCACATGTGTTTTTCTGATATGTACATAGCTAGTTTCGTCAGAAATTTGGCAACATCTAATGAATGTGGGGAGAGGGATTTCACTAATCCTTAAGCCACACAACTCAACAATGTTTAAACGAATTTTGATAAACATTTCTTTTGTGTATTTTTTGTGACTCGAACCTTGATCACGTTTAAGATTTCGCTGTAATAAAGCAGATTAGTAACATGGTACTATGGCGTAGCAAGCAATCAAAATAGTTCTTGCAACACACTTTGTCATAGCTGCTACCGCTATTATTTATTATGATTGACTAATACGCCATGTGACACCATATTGCCGAACGCATCAGTGTAGTACGCAAAAGCATTCAATCATTCTTTATCAAAGCTTATAACAGACTCACAAACAGACGGGCAAACACCGTGTTGAAACCATTAGTGTTCCGTTTATACCATTCTGGTACGGAACATTAAGAACCACATTTTTATACATAGGACGAAGAAATGCAAATGATTCATAGAAAAAGACGGGTGTGTATTGACTTACCTGATCCAACTGGTAACCGGGATCTTTTAGTTTAACCGTCCGATCGATGTACTGATTCAGCAGCTCTTGCGGTTGCAGAACATTACTCTCACAACGCAACTTATTACTTTCGGAAATCAAATCGAACAGCGTGTACTCATAGTTCTTTGGCCACGTTTGGATTGTTTGCGTTTTCTGATTGGTGGTCATACACGATTGTTTGCTGGATGCCCCAGTTGAAAGTGCAGTCAGCTTGCTATTAAATATTTCCGACTTTTCGCGTTTGTCCTTCTTTATGGTACTGCTGACGCCGGATAAGCTACCATTAAGAATGGGACACGATTTAGCGCGACGTACTTGCGCTTTTTCTACCACGAAGCCGTTCATTTCGTCACTAGAATTTACGTTGTTCCAACTGGAATCGTTGTGACAATAACTTGTCAAACGATTTCTTCTGATCAGTATTCGCATAGACCGGTTTGTCGCCACTTGAACACCTCCCACAGAACAAGGTGATTGTTCAGTTTCGTCACAATTCAGACATAGCTTGGCGCTGTCTTCTGGCGCTGCTACAGCGGTCCCAACACGTAGTGCCACACTGCTCGTCAGGTCGCGTACTTCCTCGTCCTCTTGACTTATGGCTTGAGAGTCAAATAAAGGTGTGCCATTATTTGACGCATTCACCGAGTACGTATCAGCGACAATTGTCAACGGACTTAGCGGTGCTCCTGCACAACTTGCGTTAAAACGCATCTGGTGGCGATCGTTTAGCACGTGCTGCATCTTCTGATCGTACAATTTTGTTGGGATCTTGTTAATGGTCGTCTGTTCGCCAAGTGCATGTTGATTGGAACAACTCGGTCCGGGGGATTCTGGGAACGTGAACTGGGAGCAGGTATCCCTTCGCATCGGCGATCCTGGTTGACTTGTGGTAAAAATAGCACAGACTGCATGAGGATTAGTAGGCGGCTTCATGGTAGGTTCTTTCATGGGTGTCGTCTCCGGTGTGGCTTCCACTGCAGCTTCAGGTGGCGACGAGCCAGTTACACCCATAATAGCGCCCATCGGTCCAGCAAAAGAGCCACTGCCCATAGGCACGCCATAACTAGGAGTAGGAGTGTGCGGCATAGTACTGGCCGTTGACATTATTTCGGTGTATGGACTCCATAGTGAATCGCCTTTTCTGTAGTCTAACGGTTGTTCTCGATCAGATAGTGACTGAAATGGCGAGGCAATGCCTGAATATGCCACCGGCTTGCGCCGGCAAAGCGTTTCGTTTAACGCTGAAATCGAAGTGTCGTGAGAACGTACATACTCTGTGTGAAGTTCCTAGAAATAAATAGAGACGATTTGTAGTAAAATTCGAATGTTTCTAGAGTAATTAGAATTTAATCTTTGACAATTTGATTACAATCTTCAGCAACATTACACGGACTACTTGGTGCATGAGTATCGAAACACGAAACTATGCAACTTACAACTACTGCTTAAGGCCCTTAACATCTCTGTTTTAGACTACGGCGCAGAAACATGAAACATATTACAGACATTTATATTAATGCCGTTCGCATACGGAGCTATACAAAAGAGAGATAAACCTGTCGTTAAGTCACCAATTGGTAGCTTCTGTATCACCGCAATTATATTTTAATGGCAGTTCGAAGACGGGCCTACATTTTACTGACCGTTGTGCGAGATGAGAATGAGCAGCAACTGAGCATGTTGGTTCGCAAGGTATTTCAGTTTCCTGCTTTTACCCACACAGCCGCAGTAACACATCATAGATCATTGCCGGCATTCAGTGAAGCGGTGTTTATTTGTGCGCTCTGCAAAATTCTCGTTGGCGTATACGTACAGCGATGGCAATGATTGTGTGCATAAAATCAGTTCAAATTTGTTATCTTCTTCAGCAGCTCTCATATCCTCGTTGTAGGTTACTGGCATCGAAGTATTGGACCCCTCATGCTAGATATAATACTAAGCATCACGACATCCATATTAGGAGATGTTACCCAAGAAGTACGGTGGGATGGACCGGACAAAAAGCGAATGATAAACTGACATCTACTACGGTGACTTCTACAAAGACGCAATGTTTATTTG
This sequence comes from Pocota personata, assembly GCA_963082735.1. Lineage (NCBI taxonomy): Eukaryota > Metazoa > Arthropoda > Insecta > Diptera > Syrphidae > Pocota > Pocota personata. The sequence goes on from OY720429.1 coordinate 272,044,714, forward strand.
AATGCAAATTTGTTATCAGAGGCAAACAGTCTTCAGCATAGAGACAATGTAACCAAAAACTGCTTTTGTGAGCAACGCTAAAATCATGCTTGGCGATTTTAACGCAAACATTTGAAATGGGTAAGGAAACACCAGGGCGGAATATCACTGTAGTCTGCACACGATTTTAACTATCATTAACTGTCAACGATATTGATAATATTGACCGGCTAACATTGACTCAGATAACTATCTTCTGGCTGCCAAGTTACGTACACAGGAATCCCAAACACCGCAATATCAACGAAGTACTGTGAGGAAATTTAACATTCAACGGATATAAACACAAGATTGTCAGAGCCTTTGCCGATCGAGTGGCCCTAAATCACAACAAACAAACCCCTGACTTTATATAGAGTGCCGCCAAAGGTAGGCAGGAAAACAAGAAGCATACATAGAGGTGAATAACACCAGCTTTTTCAAAAGAAAATGAGAAGTACGCGACCGAGTCATTAGAAAGGTGCTAAGCGGGAATGATGACAAAACTACGAAGCCCGGACTGAAGAAATGGAATCTCGGTATCACTTGCTCGATCCTCAAGAAAGGAGGCCCTGAAATACGCCAATAACAGAGGCATCAATCTCTCTATGTTAACGTCACACTCCTTTTGTTAACAATCTGATTGGTCCACATCAGATCGGCTTTAGACCAGGAAAGTCCAATATAGTTCAGACCTTGAAAAAACCCCAGGACCTTCAAATCGATACTCTCCACTTTTCCATCCATTTTGGTTAGGGTCACGTCTACGGAGCTGCCGTCACATGTTTGAGTTTATAAGGCAGCGATTCATGTCCAAGTTGGAGCTCATTAAGCATAGCATGTTGGAAATGCTTCCTGTCCTGGGCCATTTAAATTCTTATTCGAGAATTAAGCAAATTTAGTAAGCTTTCGAATGCGTTATGGCACTTCTGATTCGCATATGAGGGGCACCGTTTTGAAAATTTCAAAGAACATAGCTCCAAGTGGTGAAGACCAACGGAAAAATAAAAACTTAATTTTACCTGTTTATTTTGAATTTAGTACACTTGAAGTTGAGGAATATTTTGTTTTCTCTATATCTTCCTCAATTGCCTTTACTAAGTAAAATGTCCAAAGTTTTCAGGCGAATTTGCAGTAGTTTTCAGAGATACCTACAAATGAGTCTTCGTAAGTACGATGCGGGTTCTAAAAGCAACGCTGGTAATCTCAAATTCACATATTTTTTAAAGGACCCATGAATTTCCTACAATTCTGTAACAACGATAAAACCTTATGATTTTTTCTCATAATATGAGGTTCAAAAAGTTTCTGGCCAGGTTTGCAGCAAAAAGGTCACATGCACTCTAAAGAATAATATTTCTACTCTAACTCATTCCTTGTAATGACAAGATATTGCCAGCCTCAAGGATTAACATTCTGGCCATAAGAAACGTAATCCACTCGCAAACGAAAAAAAAAATCCGTCTGTCAAAAGCATTCAATCGAGTTTCGCGTTGAGCGCTATTGGTAAACTAGCTTCCTACGGACTACCAGAACGGTTTTTTGGCAGGGTGTAATATTTCTTTCAGCACAGATCAATTCAATTCATATTCGATAGTGTGTCCTAAATTGGTGTGCCACAGGGATCTATAATTTCACCAACTCTGGTTCTACTTCATATCAACGACCTACTAAAGTCAACAAACAACTAAATCTATAAATGTAATTACCTAGTCATGTCATAAATACTGGTACACGTTTAAACGCACTCATCGTGAAACTAGGATTGAACACATCCATTCTATATTGACAGGTATTCAATGAGTGACATATATACTAAGTTAACGCGCAAACAGATTTACACAAAAGTCGTTTGTAAATATGGTGTAGGGCTGAGCCTTCACAAGTGTAATATGGAAAAAGGCAATATTTCCCGGACCTTGTGACCTCTTGAAATCACGCGGAATTTTGTATATCAAATTGTTAAATTGTTTGAGGGCACTAGTGGATTAACTGACCGTCAAAGATCCGGAAGCCCTCGCACTGTCAGAACGCCATAGGCGATCAAAGCTGCTAAAGCCAGGATTAATCTGAATATATAGCAAAAATCCATGCCTCGCATTATCAAACAAGATTTGGGTTTCAATGCATATAGAAGACACACTGGCCACTTACCCACAGCTCAATTAAAGCAAAAACGCCGCCGGCACGCGCAAAATGATCACAGGAAAATTTTTTCACGGATAAACATTTTTTTACTATTGAGGAATCGTTCAATAAGCAATATGACAATGTCTATGACATTTGTTTTCAAACAACCAGTGGACTTTCTAACAAGACTCCGCATCAGCTCAATATGCCAGACTTTATGCAGACGATTAGGTGTCAGACAGTCCAGACTTCAATCCTTTGGATTATAAGCTGTGGTCTATTTTAGAGGTGATAGCATGTTCTACTCGACACCCATATATCGAGTCCTTGAAGAGCGCACTTATCCACGCAGTAGACAATTTTCCAATGGACATGGTGCATGTTACGATCGATGAGTGCAACTCAAGATCTGCATAAATTCAAAAGGGGGCCATTTCGAATAAATTGTTCAAATTATGTTTCCTCATAAATAATCAATTATAGTTTTACAGAAAAAAAAAGTCAAGAAATAATTGTTCATTTTTATTTTATCACCAAAAATGCGTGTACCAGTATTTAAGACTTGATTACGTACATCACATCGTCACCGATGCGACCAAATCTACTCATTAAACGAAGGCCTGCAGTGGAGAAAATCTAACTTAGTAGACTTCAAAGCGAGTAAAATCCAATTCGCCGACTTTTTCAAAAAGAACACGTCTACTTTACCAGAGCTTCAAATGAACAAACAAACCATTCAACGCAAGGAAACAATGCTTCTTCTTGACGTTGCAGTCAACTCAACGACGTCCATGAAGTTGAGTCATCTATTTAGAGCAAAGGGATACTTTACAGCGAACCTGCGGCTTGAGTATTGTTTACATACAGTGTATCGTAGCATCCTCTTCACCTACATGACAGCATACAGAGACGAGCAATACGCTTAATAGATGACCCCAGACAAACATCCAATCTCAAGCCGATAGCTCAACGAAGACAGGTAGCAGACCTATGCCTATCCTATAGATTCTACTACGGCAGATAATCCGAACACCTCAATGAGTTGATATCTACAAATCGCTCTACTAGACAAGCCGCCAGTGGCCATTACCTATATTTTCACCCGGCGACGGTTCGAACATCTTTATATCAAAATTCCTTCTGCTACATATTTTCAGATTTAAGAGCAGAACCAACCAAGTTAAGATTTAAAGAAACAAAAAAAAATCCACCAACCATTCTGAGTAATATCAATTGGCAAGTCCAAAGGTCGTCTCTTTTGTTACCATTTACAATCCTAAAATCTGATAGTGACAACAACAAAAGAAGCTGATAACACTGCCACAAAAAAAAAAAAAAAAAAACAAATAGAACAAATAGAACATCTTATTGGTATGTAACAATGTCAATCGCTTGCATCAGCGACAATGAACCCATCATACCTGATCGGCAACAGAGAGCTTTGCACATTCCACGACGACATCATGAGGTTCCCTATTACTCCAGCGCGCAGCATTCATCTCCTTCTCTGGGGTGGCTGTGACCAGCATTGGATGCACACGTACAGTGTCCAACAGCGGCTTGATCGTATGCTGAAAAATTGCACCTTTCTCCTTTTTAGTAAATTCGCTCAGGTACGATATAAAGTTGCACGGATACATCCCGTAGAGTCGATGAAACAACATCTGCAGCCCTAGTTGCAGATGGACCAGCTTATCTTCGCTCAGTTTGTTCGGATTCTGACTATTCCACGAGGCCAGATGGCCAAAGACCTCGAACAAATCACTCAAGAATGTAGACACAATCATTGGGATAATAGGCAGAAGGGTGACAATACAAAGCAGAGCGCTCATTAACGATACAATCTCTTTTTCAGTCTGAAATGAGGTACATTGTACATTCATTAGCATAATATAGACGAAGAGCTAAGCTTCTCCTCCTCCACTAGCTAACCTGTAACAATCTCAAAATGTCCTTTATGATCTTGTGCTTTTCGATTTTGTACAGCCACGTCGGGTGCTTGCGAACGACAAAACTAAATAACGTCAGCGCCTGCAGCCGATGACTTGAGTTCTTCAGCCAATCAGAAAGTCTATCAAAGATGTGGTTGTCATGTGGCGCCTGTACCTTCACCAGAACCTCCATAATTCGCAGAGAACCCGTCTTAAAGTAATAGTCCATCATGCCATGGACCAACCATGCATCTTTTGCTGTAATTTACACAAAAAAATATTCAATTATATGAACAGCAACAATCCATCAGTCAACACTCACTCTGATTGAACAGATCCACCAGTTTCTTCTTGGCTTCCTCGCATTTTTGTGACTGATTCGACTCGAGTTCATTTAACAGTTTCTCAGTGTCCATAGTTTAGTTAAAAAAAAAAGAAAGAAAAAATTCTAGGGAACGCGTGTATGTTTTTCAGTAGTTGTCCTATCGTTGGGTGGTGGTGGTGGTGTATTGCAGAAATGTTATTTATCACAAAATTTGAAATTTTTTCTACGCACTTTTCTCGACAGTCTTGGAATTATCATATTTTCTCACTACTAGCAAATTTTTTTTATGGATTTTATCGACGCTTTGAAAAAAATAGTTTGCTCATAATTAGAAGAGGTTGTCTTAATGAAATTGTCTGGGCTAGCGAAAGAATGGGTTAAATAATTCGTACTATTCTCTTTGAAATCAAAAACCATCAAAAACCATCTTCGCCTATTTTTCTAGTTCCCATTCTGCGAAAAATGGAAAATCTTTTATTTGTGCTTATTTTTTTCTCTTCTTTTCTGACATAACCAACTGTCAGTGGACGTAAGGTGGTACTATATCGTCGACGGATAGACGGATGATGATACGAACTGTGGTTTAAGTTGGGTGTGTTAGATTGTAGTATTGAAGAAAATTATGGCAAGATATTTTTTGATTTAACTAAAATGAGTCGATTTGAATTAAATAGGTAACTCTTACTAAGCTTTACAGCGGGGTATTATTAGTGACAATCACACTTATAGATAGATAATGTTGCATACAATTAGGAGTTTAAGAGTTTAAAAAAATACATGTAAAAATATAAATTTAAAATAAGAAATAACAGAAAACAAAAATCGAAAGTTTAATTTTTAAGTTAAGATACATTGCTATAAATATTATCCTTTTCTTTTCCTTTACAAACCTGTGTGCAAATATTCGAAAAGTAAATCCTGAAAGTTTCTCATTTCATAGCTATTCTTCACATATGTAGTTACATTACTTCACAGTGTGATGAAAGAATTGAATCCGCAATGAATTAGTCAGCCATAACTTGGAGTATAAATATGAGGGCACCTTTGACCTGATTAGCTTGTGAAAGAACATAATTGTTCTAAAGGCTAAGTAGCTGTCGAGAGAGAAACAGAGTATTTTGCACCTATGTGCAGACATATGATTATATCATCTTAGACCATAAACGTAACGAGTCGCATTATTAAATGCAACGTTCGACTTCCAATTAGAAATATAGTCTCGTTGAGGAAAGAGTTCCCATCCATCAAATACAATGCCGAGGTTAACTGCTTTATCAACGTAATTCAATGGCGTCGAGACAAGTTTAACAGAGGGAAATGATGTGGTGTTAATCATATTTTTATAGATAACAATACACTGCAACTTTTTAGGGTTCAAGCTTCAGCCATTATTAGCAGCCCACATAGATTTTGCTGAAGATTATCAAATTATTAAATGATCAACAGCAAAGATAATTTCACCAATAGGAGACGCAAGATATAATTGTACGTCATCAGCAAACTTATGAACGTTGCTATATATAACAACACTTGGGGATAGTGAGTGGTAATGCTGCTGATATTTTATCATTCGCAAAGACTTGTTGATCCTTGTTAATTAAATATAATTTTATTAGCCCTGCTGCTGATTCGGAGAGAGAAAGGAGTTTTTAATTTTTATAGGTTAAATTGTCGTGGTTTCTTTGCTATTTGAATTTGTTTATTTATTTATTTATTATTTTTTTTTTTTTTTGCTGCATAAATTGGACTAAATTTTTAATTTTCCATGATCTTCCACTTGATCGTGAATGGCTTTACGATTTCTGCTTATTACACAATCCTCCATTATGCAGCCGAATTTGAATAAAAAAAAAAACAAACCAAGAGCTGTAAAATGCCCAAGAGAATGCTCCAATCCAACGGTTCCAAATAAAATGCGCACGCAATGCCTCCTTTCACTCAATATTTTGTACTTAAAATGGTGAAAAATAGCCCAATTTAAGGATGAAATGAATAATTGGATTTTTTAAATTTACCACACTTATTTGATTCAGAGCCATACAAACACAATACATTGACATTACATGGCAGATGCTCATTAACAGGTTTATTGAACACGGAACATGGTGTATTTGTTCACATCTGCAAAGCATGTGATAAAATTTGGATTATCTGTGGAGTTTTCTCCCACGCCCCATCAAAAGATTATTAATGTAGGATCACCTTCATCATTCGCTTACCTCGTCTACTTGCCTGTACGGCGGTCGGAAAAAATATGCAGTCACGTTGCATTACAATGATTATGTCGTGTTACGTTGCGTTACGCAAACAAAAATATCATATCGGACAAATGTCATAAAAGTCATGGTAGATAAATCAAAATGTTAAAAAAATGGGTAAATAAAATTAAGTTTTACAATAGTAATCCATATTGTCACTATTCTACAAGTAACCAAAAAACTCGAAGGTAATTCAGGTATTTTTTAATTCAAATAAATCAAATTCAATAAATCAATTTTTATCCCTAGCGCCAAATGGAAAAGTGTCGTGGGTCTGGAAGTTCACGCACAGATATCGTCCAATTCAAAGCTCTTCTCTGGTAGTTCCACTTTATTTGCAGCTCCGCTGAATTCGGCTGTATCAGTTTTTGATGCTTCGATACCAGGAACTTTGCCAGTAAATAAAAATTTTTGTAAAACAACTAAAATTAATTGCTCCTTCTGAAGGTTCTCAATAAAAGATGTGTGGAAGCGGGAATAAAAACGGCCTTAGCATTGAATTGTCAAGTGAATCCAGTTTCTATGTTCGACCGAAAGCATTATTTCTACGCTGATTTACCAGTAAGTGTGACTTAGCATGTAGAATTACTTCATTTAAAAATCTTACGTTTTAGGCTGGATACCAAATAACTCAACAAAGAGCAGCTTTGGCTAACAAAGGCGAGATAAGCTTTCCTGTCCTGGTGCCAGGGAAATCAAAATCATACCGAAAGACTGTGCGCCTTCATCAGCTACAATTAGAACAGGACAGCGGGAAGTCACTACACGATGATTCTTTGAAAAGGTATGAATTTAGTAAGATAAGTTAGTGTCAGGTTCCAATTAAAAACTGGAACTGAGTGGCGAGTGATCGAGAAACTAATAACTTTCCAAAACTTCGATTGGCCCAGTAGCACAGCAGCATCTTGACATCTGCTCGGACAGCAAAGCAGCAATTAGCGCGATCACAAACCCCATGTCGAAATCACGACTAGTAAGGGAGTGCAAAACTAAATTGAACTTACTTGCCAGACGCAATAGAGTCCGTCTCACATAAGGAAAGGAGCAGGCAATACAGAACTGAACCCGGATAGTACAATAGGGGTCCCTCTGACAACTATTAAAACAATAATCAATGATAAGATACGACAGGAGTTCAATAACTACTGGACGAGAATAGACACGTGCAAAGTGGCTAGAACTGTAATAACCAAACCGAGTAACAACACAGCAAAAAGAGCTCTTAACTCAAGCAGAACACATCAATCTCAACAAACATTCGTTCAGACTCGGGATAGCTGATACAGCAATCTGTGCCAACTGTAAAGAGGAGGAGGAAAATATAGAACACTTCCTCTGTCACTGCCCCGCTACAGAGAGGCTAAGGCTGAAAATTCTGGGATCTCCAAGGATTCCGGATATTACACACCTCAATAAGAAAGGAATCGGGGATATAGTGGAGTTCGCCAGACGAACACTACGATTCCCCGATCACTATACGATATAGTTGATACTACCCATGATCCCTAGACCTAAATCCTCTCAATACATAATTCCCAAAACACATCACTATTCCTTACAGTTACGCAGATGAGGGGAACACAACGGGCCCAATGGAGGCCTAAGTGAAGAGCATAAGCTCACCCTCTCAAACCAACCAACCAGCACAGCAGCCATGATCGTATTCCATTTCTTGCTATACTTCTTCGTGGTGTTTTTTTCCAAGTGCTTGCTCTGACTAGTTGCATAATAGGAACGAAGGGTAGCGTCCTACGTCGAATGTGAAAACTTTCATTAATTCGATACAGCTTAGATATTTCAGGGCTAAGCGAAGTAGGATGGTTAGGTACATAAGAGTACTATTTTCCAACGCGAAACACTGTCCTGTTCTATGCTGACAAACCGCCCGGAAGTATACGTGAATTCGGTGTACTACTACGTCTGCTTGCTCTCCCACAGTATCATAAATCTTTACCAAATGTCATGAAACAATTTGAAGAAGAAGGCAAACGTTGTGAGAAAAACACATAAAATAAATATATATCGGGTAGTATTGTCTCGCCTGCCGGTAAAAAAGGACAAAGTACCATATGACGAGGCAATGAGACAAGCTTAAACTTCAAGCTCCCATTATTTCGCTCCAATCTTGAATCCGTGTGGCTATATTGAGTGGAGCACATGGGAAGTGATTTGCACTATCATAAGAGAGCTGTAGGCATATATGAATCGTTGTCTACGAAATATTTTAATGGTGTTCTAGCCTAACCCTCTTTCTAACGAACACCTTTATCAGAGGACGGGTTAGGAATTAATAAGCACCACGACGGAACTGGTATAGGTCAGACCCTTCAAAAAGTCTGTAGTTTCATAACTAATTGTGTAATACAGGGAAACCTACTAACATCTATTCTACCATCTATCCATGAGTATGGATGAGAGAGAACTTCGTATCCCAACTCTGCAAGTTTTGCCACAGATCGTTGCGACGTAAGTGGTCATGCATTGTGGTGCAGGAGGATTGGTCCACGTTTATTGACAAGAGACGTTGCAGCCGTTAATTTTTCATACGTAATCTGTAAAGGTTCCACCGGGTGACAAGAAAGAGCAGTGAAATATCACCTCGCTAGTCCACCATTCGGTTACCATAACCTTTTTTGAATGAAGTGCTAATCTCGCACACTGTCTTGGAGCTTCACCTCGGTGTAGCCACTATCCTTATCGTCTACAATTGTCATACAAAATCCAGTTTTTATCATACGTAACAAGCCTGTAATTCGGTTGTCATCCATGTTGGTCATCTGTCTTTCACGGGCTTCATTTTCCATATCAAAGTCTCCCTAGCTGAAATGGGTAAACCAACGTGTCACAGTTTAGTTCATTACACCGCACCTCATTTTAAATTCGAAAAGGAAAAGCACATTAATATCTCTAGAAGTGAGCATCTCTGCAAAAAAAAGATTGATTTTTGGTGGTTTTTGATAACGTAGCAGTAGCCAAGAGGAAGATAATTACGCACTTATTAAACTACAAGAACTATTCTCAGACAAAACTAACGGTAAGACGGACATTGTAACAACCTGGTATAATTCACTGAATTCAGGTTCCCGAGATCGATGCGCACATAAGCAATGGAGACTATACTAAACCTCATTCCACTGAATCTACTTCATAACAAAGCGACTAAATCCACACTCTTGCTCAGTGAAGTGGGATTGTGGTCATCAGCACCCTACGATCATGCTCCCATTTTTTTACGGGGCTACGAGCAATCATATGGCACTTTCTTTGGTTTCTGATATTCACTGGAAATTACGCCATCGGTAACTATGAGGATCGTGCAAAGGAAGAAGAAATTTAATCTCTTTGTCAGCAGCTTTGTAAATATCCCTCTATGGCTAACAGAAGGTCGATGACTCTTGTGCAACACTAGGTTTAGAGATTCATATATTTGTCTGTGTGGTTAAGACTTCGCGTTGTATTTATTGGTTTCGAAGGACGATTTTGTTGGTCATCGTTAGTCGAAGACTGATGTCACAGAAATGCCATCTACTATACCTAACCTAACCAAAAACTGCTTAAAAATTGTCTATTGTTGTACCTTAGTACCTGTACTTATTTAGTTTTACCTTCATTCACCGCTAAACCCATTTTGTGTCGCTTCTGTGTTTGCTGCAATTTCAAACCCTTATTTCATTCATTTTCAGGAGCTTAGTTGACCTTAACCGTGCTGGAGTACCATTAATGGAGTTGGTCTTTGAACCAGATCTAGAAACTGGTGAAGAGGCAGCATCTCTTGTAAAGGAATTGATACTGATACTCAAAACTCTTGGAACTTGTTCCTGCAAGATGGAAGGTAAATTCAACAGAGGTTCCATGTTGTATTTCTCCAGTTAATTTTTTTTTTAGAGGGTGCACTGCGTGTAGACGCGAACATTTCCATTCATCAAGATGGTCAACCATATGGTACCAGAACAGAGGTAAAGAACATAGGCTCTGTACGCAGTATCTCTCAAGCAGTTACGTACGAAATTATTCGACAAATTGAAATAAAAGAAAACGGTGGAGCGATAAGCAATGAAACCAGATCATGGGATGCAGAATCAAGACGTACAGTGGCAATGCGTGATAAAGAAGTTTTACAAGATTATAGATTTATGCCCGAACCTAATCTTCCACCATTGCGGGTCGATGTCAATGGCAAACTTAACCGATCTGGAATTATTTCAGTGCCTAAAATATCAGAACAAATACCTGAGCTACCAGAAACCATCCGCCAAAATCTAATGGATCAGTTTAATCTCGGGCAAGATACTGCCATTATTCTAGTTGTGAGTAATTGTATTTGTATGTACATACATATATCTTTGACACATTTTATTTTTAATTTAGAACGAACCAATTCTTCTTGATTATTTTGCTAATGTTTTGAAAGTTTTGCCTGAAATCCCGACTAAGCTGGTTGCGAATTTCCTGATCAATGATATTCTTACTTTCTGCAATAAAGCCAACATTGATGTGGAGGAATGGTAAGACTATTTATGGAATTTTATTCCAGATCTTGTAATATTTTCCTATTTCAGTAAATTGTCAGTAGATCATCTTAAGGATATCTTGAAAAAATTACATGAAGAAGAGATTAATCTAATCTCAGCTCGAAATCTAATTGAAGAACTTCACGGGAACCCTAAACTGGCTGCAACTGAAGTAGGAATTTTTTTTATATTTATTTTTTCTTCCGATCACATAATGTTGCGTTCTAGGTTATTGAAGGGAAAAATTTGAAGCAAATATCTGATCCCAAGGAAATTGAAAAGTTCTGCCTCATTGCCATAGAAAATAATCCAAAAGCTGTAAAGAGCTACAAGAGTGGTAAAACGAAGGCGCTATTTGCTATTGTTGGAGATGTTGCAAAGTTAACTGATCAAAAAGCAAACATGTCGGCAGTGGTTAAGAAACTTGAAGAACTGCTTAAGAAGGATTAAACCTCTTATGCGTAGATCTACATAGGTAACTTTAAGAAAACTCAGAACTGCATATTTGTTGCATTAAATAAAGTCGAACTCCATAGTACATATCAAACATATTATTCAGTTTTGATCTTCTCAAAAAGTTGTATGTTGCCGAATACGAAAGAGTTGTGTGGGTAAGCATTGATTTTTTGTTTGTCTTACGTAACTATTTTATTTATTATTTTTATTGCCTGAAGGGAATAGGTATTTCTTAGAATAAAAAATAGAGCGATTTCAAGTTTATCGTAGATCGCTCGTTCTGTGCCCGGGCCATCTATAGCCGAGGAATTTTAAGTTTACACCTCGTAAAAAAAATAATGTGTAGCTGAAACATACACCCCGCGCAACAAAAAAAGCCGCACATGGTAATTTTTAACAAAATGGAAGAAATCTAATAACACATTCCCCAATTTGACAATACATTTCGTAGCCTAATTGAAAAAAAGTAATGATCGTGAAGATCAGACTACAAAATATCAGATATTACCTAAGTACTATCAATATACATAAATTAAAAAAAGAGCAACAATTTGAAAAGCAAATTTCTTTTTTCATATTTTTATTAACTAAGAAACCTTTTTACATAATTAAGGACTTTCATAATACTAAAAAATGATTCTAGTATTTCGTAGCACCACCCTTCGCCCTAACAACGTCATGAACCGTGTTTGGCATGGAGGCATAGAGATTACCGAGGTAATTGTTATTAATTTCATTGAACCGCACTTCTTCAATGATGCTCTTTAGATGCTGCGTGGTTTTTGGTTTTTTATCTTGGATCCTCTTTGCCATAAGAGCCCAGACATTTTCGATGGGGTTGAGATCTGGACTGTTTCCCGGCCAAATTAGGGTTTCTATTCCTAATTCTTCTTTCAAAGTTTTAATCTGTGGAGGAAATTTAAAAATTAAAATCATAAGATTTTCAAAACACCCATAAATATGAAAAAAAAACTCGAATTACTCACAGATTTTGCTCGGTGGCAAGGTGCTGAATCATCTTGAAAAATTGGTTTTGATGTTTCTGCTGTTATCATTTCCATACTCGGTACAACACCATCTAAGATAATTTGTTTGTACTGCATGGCGTTAACAGTGCCCTCGAGCGTTCCCCTTTTCTAAGACGAACAATATGCTCTCGATCCGGTCCGCTTAGGTTAAACTTGGACTCATCAGAGAACACCACATTTGACCAATCTTGAACACTCCAGTTTTGCCTTTCCTTAGCCCAGCTAAGGCTCGTTTTCTTCATTTTGCTGGTCAGAAGTGGCTTTTTCGCTGCTCTCCTTGCTAGCAAACCCATCTCGTTGAGACGATTCTGGATAGTTCTGACGCTAACTTCAGCCCCAGTAGCTTCTCGCAGGTCAGCTCTTAACTCCGATGCATTTTTAAACCTGTTTCTCAAGCTTAGCCTTTTCAGTTCCCGGTCCTCCCGAACAGTGGTACATCTCTTCAATCCTGTACCAATTTTTCTGTCCAGATTGTGATCCCGACGATATTTGTTACAGAATCTTCTTACAGAACTCTCATTTCATCCAATTTGTCGAGTAATTTCACGAAATAACTGATTCTGTTTGGATAAGGCGACGATAACTGCCTTATTTTCTTTACTCAATTGTACCCTTTTAGACATCGCTATATACTCTTTTCACTTTTATTTAAGAAATACAACTGCACGCACTGTTAAATACTGCCAGAATGAATTCCGACACATTCCAAATCGTGCATTACTTAACCCGGAAGCAATAAAATATAATTCGGCGAATCCCTTAAAGGTAATTAGCGCAAACAAATGGAAAACCCGTATGCGGCTTTTTTTGTTACGCGGGGTGTACTAAAAGTAGCCTAATTTCCCATAAGTGCGTCAGGGTTTTACCCGCTAAAATCCGCGAAACTTGTTTTTGAAAGCAGCTCCGTATTTGAATCAAGGAATAGTTAAAACCTTACGTTAGTCCAATATAATTTTCGGTAAGTTTTTGGTTTACATTAGTATTTTTTTAAAGATCCCTTATCATTTAGAGACACTTGAGACTTTAAACATTCAAGCATAAAAAGGGTGATTCAATTGTAGGTTACAATTTAAATCTGGCACTACTATGATTCTGTCAAAGATAAACAGCTGATATTTGACATCTCTGAATAGTAACTGCCCGAACACAATGGTGAAGCTGAAGCTGCAGTACGCAGCGCTGTCAAAGTTGAAATACACGTAGTCCCTAATGGGTGTTCACTCACGACTGACAGATTGGATTTTTTTTTACGTTTACAGGCAAACGGGAAAGAGGTTTAATTAAATTTCTTCAAATTTGCGAAGTAAGCCAAAAAAAAAGAAAAGAAATTTAATAGACACTGACAATTAATATGTCAAAAAGAATCCGCGGAAGTGTTCAAACATTACTTTCAGTCTGGACACGAAATGTAAAAAAAAAAAAATCCAATCCGTCAGCCCAGTGTGAACACCGTCCTATACAACGAACACAATGCGAAGCTGCAGCTGAAATACGAGAAGTAGTTGAAGTACAAGTTGAGTCAACTTCAACTTCCGAACGAGCTGCACTACTTTTTGACAGTTAAAAAAAAAAAAAAAAAAAAAAAACATAAATGGCAGAGCCGTCTACGGAGAAATTCATAGCATGCGATTTCTTCTTCCCCACTCATTATTGTAAAATAAATCCACCACAAAAAATATTTTCACGAAACATAGCGCGATTATATTTCCTTTTTGACAGTTTGAGCAATCTAGCTGCGCTTCACCATTGTGTACGTGCATTGCTACTTCAGTGAGCGACTTATTTTACAGTTTATACTATAGCGACTTCATCTACTGCAGCACTTCTCCATTAAATAAAGGCGGCCTAGTAAAAATAGAATTTATGCCAAACCTCAACTGTCGCCCATTCCGGTCGGAAAGTCGGAAGCCTTTCAAACTTTTGAATGCGCCAATAAATTGAAGTACCAGTATCGAATTTTGTTGTTTTTTTTTTTTTTTGAGTCACATGCTCACTAGCAAATGTCTGACAACCAGCTGGTATTGTAAATCAATTTAAATTCATAATCAATTAGAGAATTGATCGATTCGTCAGCTGTAATACCAAATATTTACTAAAATCGTTGGTTTTTAGTATAAATTCCGAATGGTAATAGAGCCCTGCGTTGGGCGCCATTCTTCATTATACTTTCGATTATACTTTGTGTCTAATCACTTTCAAATCGTTATCTTGATTTTTACAATAAAACTATTTCAGGATAACAATACTCGTAATTCTCCTCCGTAAATTTAAAAATAAAACTATACGCATTCTTTAAAATGTGTACCATTGTGATTTATTTATTAGAACTTACAATTACAAAAATGAACGATCAAATTCTTGGTCGAGATTTACACATGAGAATGGAAACATATGTATACATATATTATGGTAGTATAAATAAGTACATATTTGTAAATAGTGTGATGACTAGGTGAGTAAATAGTTTACGACTTACATTAATGGAACACATTTCGTATCGTGGTAAATGCATTTAAAAACGTTCATTTGGGCACAATATTCCCGAGAGTCTTATCGAGGCCAAGTTATGTACATATGTATACTCTTGGTTAGATACTTGGACTAAACTCTGTCCAAACTTTATATATTCGTCCACAATGTCGTCGAATTGATAATCATAATTTATTTACATTAAATCAAATAAAACTACTTTGAACACACATGATAAATATTTGATATGATATCTTTATAAATGGCAGTGTATGAAGTTACAGAACTACTCATGTTCTCACGCCGATTTTGATTTATTTGTGTGGACTTAAGCTGCGATCGTAGTCACGACAGGAAGATGGTGGTAAACTCATCGAAACGGCATTGTCCAAGCTAGAGAGAGAAGAATAATGGAAAAGGCTTATTACACTGTTAAATGAATTTCAACTTACCGCCGAGATTCACTTTCAAGGAGAGTTGGATCCAGTGGGTGTTGTGACACGTGCCTCAAAGAATCCCCTAAGGTGCTTCGCAAGTGTTGCATTTCTCTGTTCGCCCGTGAACTACGCAGAATATACTGTTGACGTCGTTTAGCTTCTTGTGCCAATTGCTCTCTCAACATTGAAATCTACATAGTGAAGGTATTAGAGATCACAATTGTCTGCTAATAACCACCACAAGCTTACCTGATTTTCGAGTCTCAGAACCTGCTGTCGATGAGCTTGCTCACGAGCGTCCAATAATTTCTCGGCATGCAGCTGTGCACTTCGATATCTTTCCGAGTCACCATCAAGACATTTCGCACTGTCATGAACTCTTGCCTTCACTCTGGCCAGCTCGGACTCCTTCTCTGCGAGGAGTGTTTCCAAGCGTCGTACTTTCAAACGTAAGTCACGGGTTTCCTGTTCGATTACGGCGTGATCCAAACCGCAACTATACGCATTTGATTTCATGTAGTTATCGTTCTCCATGCGATTTGAATCATAATCTCCCGGATCATAGTAGCTCTTCTCTGATCGATCGAAAGCACCAGCAGTTCCCGAAAACTTACTCTGACGCTCACCCTCTAACTGCTTGATTTTATCTTTAAGGGTCTGCAACTTTCCACGGAGTTCCGACTTTTCTCGTTGGGACGACTTCAGCTGTCGACTAAGATCATTCTCCTCACTGTACTTGTCCATTCCATCACCTTTAGAATCCCCGGATTCCTCCTTCCACTTGGCTATTCGCAGCTGAGACTCTAAAGCTGAACGCTGTACTTCTAACTCAGTGACCTGTTCCTGAAGCCGCTGTACAGAATCAAGTTGTACCTGTTGAGTACGTCGAAGTTCGTTTACATTTCCTTGGGCATTTTCCAACCGTTCTGCTAGGATGCGCTTATCATTCTCCACTGTCTGCAAGTTCTTCTGGAGCATTTTCAGTTTTTCTTGATTCGATTGCGATGAGTGACCTTGCTCAGAAAGTTCTTTACTTAGTGTCTTTATTTCACCGCGTAGTTCAGTCTCAATTAGGGCAGATTTTTGAAGACGGTCTTTCAGTTGATCTACAGTAGATTTAAGTGATGCACATCGGTCTTCCAATTGAGCCAATGACCGATTTTGATTTTCCAAACGCTCCTGCAACTGTCTAATGGTTGAGTCTTTCTCTTGTAAAACCATTTGCAATCGAGTTATGTCACCTTCCATGGCGACGCGTTGAAGATCTAGCTTAGAAGCTCTGCCTTCGATTTTAGCCAGTTCCTCCTGAAGTTGACGTTTCTCAGCCTCGAGCTTGGCACCATGCTGACGACATTTTTCTAAACGCTCCTGAAATGCAAAAAAAAAGGAATTCAATTTAATCTTAGAAAAATTAAAAAGTCATAGAGTGGATATTGCGTTTTGTACTCTTTTTTTTTTACACAAAATAGCTTCGAAGCAGACGAAGGCTTTGAGAGGTAATTTATGGTTCAGAAAAAAAGTGTTTAAGGTCAATTTTGGTCACATCCACATGGGCACCATAGTTGGTCAACAAAAATTTGAATACCTGGATTGGAAATCTAAAAAGGTATAAGACCAATACAGTGCATCAAAGCGGAAAGGAAAAAAAACCTTGCAAAGATAAGCGATAAAGCGTATCTTGACAAAGTTTTTTTTCTTCAAGTATTCAAACTTATTCGCCTAAGAAAAATATAGTAAGATAAAACACTACCCGTTCAATACCAGTAGGGGTTTTAGCTAAGTTGATGCTTTATTCCCATAGCCGAAGTGATAGATTATCACCTGACATTATTTTAGACCTGTCGCCGTTCATATTCTAATAATTTTAATTGATTATTTAGGAAACATATTTAAGGAATTTATTCGAAATGGCTGCCATTTGCATTTATGCAGATCTGGCCATCGATCACAAACCTCTTCAATTAGAAAATAGTCCACTGCACGGATAATTGCGCTCTGCAAGAACTCGATATTTGGGTATCGAGTAAAACAAGCCATTACCTCTAAAATAGACCACAGCTTATAATCCAAAGGATCGAGGTCTGGACTGCCTGATAGCCAATCGTCCACTGCTATGAAGTCCGGCACATTGTTTTGGAGCCCCTTTTGTGTTATTTTCGCTCTATGATGCTTCTTTGGATCACCGGGCATAGACTCTGTCTCTTTGCTAATTGAACAATTCCTCAATAGTAAACATTTCTTCATCAGTGAATACAATTTTCCTGTGACCATTTTGCGCGTACAGGCGGCGTAGAGCTTTCGATCTTCATTCCGTTTTTAGTTTAATTGGGCTGTGAATAAGTGGCGTTGAGTCTCAAATCTTGTTTGATAAAGCTTGGTATAGATTTCTGTGATATCTGCATTTCTCATGACAAGATTTTCTGCTTTCGCAGCGGTTTCCTATTAATCCTGACTTTAACAGCTTCGATCGCCTGTGGAGCTCTGACAGTGCCAGGGCGCCCGGATCTTTGACAGTCAGTTACTCCACCAGTGTCCTCAAACAATTCGATACTCAAAATTCCGGGTGATTATAAGCGGTTACAAGATCCGGAAAATATCGCATCTTTCCATATTACAATTGTGAAGGTCAATTACCACAAATGGTTTTCAATAGTCCGACTGCATATTTACAAACGACTTTTGTGTAAATCTTTTTGCGCGTTAACTTAGTATAAATGTCACTCATTTAATACCTGTCAATATAGAATGGATGTGTTCAATACTAGTTTCACGATAAGTGTGTTTAAACTTATAACAGTATTTATGACATGACTATGTACATATGCGTACGTACGATTGTTTTTCAATTAGCTTTACCTATTATATTTATCGTCATTTTGTTATAATAGTTAGATCTATTTAAAAAGAAAACATTTACCTCAGTTCAATTTAATCATTGGTACAGTCAAGTTGTCACAAATTCAAATAGAAATGTGTGAGAAATTTTTGATCAAATTCAATTAAGATCCCAATCTGTCACAAGCAGAGATATCTAGCAGTTCAGGAATTACAAAATCAAACAGTGCAGAAAGTGCTAATTTTTGAAGAATCGGGATCCGATCGAAGAAGTGGTCTAATTAATAAGAAAAGCAGCTCAAAAGGTGAAAGCTTTAACCCTAATATTTCGGTGCAAATAATACAAAAATCTTATGGACTCAAAAATTTCAAGGTACAGAAAGTTCCTAATTATCCTACATTGCTATGACGGATGGTGACCTTTGTGTAATAGGTAGTGTGCTTGCTTGTGACCAGAGGTATGTAGGTTCCAGCCCGAACAGGGAACAGCAACCAAGAGTCACACGAGCATAGGAGAGAAACGAATAAAATCGAAGTTTCTCCAACCACTACACCAAAAAGGGGTTTCTGCTCCGGGATTTGGAAATATGCTTTAGAAAAATCTATGTCAAAGTTACGGATGACGTTGCACTTAACTTAGTGGACGGTTTCAAAGGTGTGTTTGCTTGTGATCCGACCTGTACAGGTTCGAGCCCGAGAGGGAAACAGCAACCAGTGTCACCCGAGCAGAAAGGAGAAACAATTAAAATCTAAGATTCTCCAACCACTACACCAAAAAGAAGTTTCTGCCTGGCAGTACAATGGACTGAAAATCAGGTCTCAGTACTCTTAAGATTTGGAAATTTCCTTTTTTAAATAAATAAAAAAAAGGTTGGTATGAGAACAAAAGAATTACATACAAAAAAAAAAAAAATTTTATTTTTTTCGTGGGCAGTCCTTATACCCTTAATATAGTTTTGAACAAATTTGTATGACCCTAACTCTTGGACGTATTAATTTCTTTAAATTTGTAATTAGCGTTTGTACCATGTTTTTTTTTATAATTTGTCAAAGGGGATATACATAAATACTCTTATACTATTACAGGGCACGAGCGTTGTGTAGATAGACAGAGAGAAAGAAAGAAAGAAAGATTTGGTGTAGTGGTTTGAAACTCAGGTGGTATTAAGTTTCTGTAAACTCCAAAGGTAGCGTCCAGATAACTGGGGAGCATTTTTGTTTTGCTTTTATTATCATTGCTCATGATTCACAGTATTTTTTTCCGTCCTCCTGATGTTACCACCACAACACGGTCGAACAAAAAAAATATTAAAATGGGTGGCCCGATGCCAGTGTTACCAATGATACTCTTAAGGTAGTATAAGGCAACTTTAAATGGTTATAACTTTTAAGCCGCATGTTTACGCGGATTAATTCGATTTCTAAAAAGCACTAAAAACCACGTCGAACGAAACCATCACTTTCAAAATCCGTGAGGGGCTGCTAGAATCGATTTATGCCCTCGTTAGGATCACAACGTATTTGATAGCATTACATAGATCTAGTGAAGAATATGTACGACAACGTTTCAACTGGCACTAGCAATAAGTTTAAAATACCAAGATTCTGTTATAAGTCCACTTGTGTTCAAAATAGTAATTAATTACCTAACAGCTGAAATCCAACCACTTACTCAATGGAATATCTTCTATATCGACCATAAATATATGTGCATAGCCTTAATACTTGTAACTGATATCTGATAATGCCGAAGACCTGGAAAAAATGCAAGGGCAGTGGAAAAACGCCATTA
Organism: Pocota personata; assembly: GCA_963082735.1. Taxonomy (NCBI): domain Eukaryota; kingdom Metazoa; phylum Arthropoda; class Insecta; order Diptera; family Syrphidae; genus Pocota; species Pocota personata. The sequence continues at coordinate 272,064,904 of OY720429.1, forward strand.
GACAGCAAGTTCATTGAAGGTTCCTCACTAAAAGGTGTCCCCTACCTTTAGGTTCTAGGCTCTTCACTCTCTAAAGCCGACAAGTTCGACAACCAACAACCCAGGCCGGAACCGCGAATTTGTACTAGGGGAACCAACACCAACATATGGGACAAAGGCTAGGAGATCGACGAGGATGGAAGTCTGTGATGTCTCAGACAGAGATTTTTTAAAGGCCGGCATGTTCATAGGCTACGGCTCAGGTTCTTCTGGGACTTCAGCACCATACGAAATAAGAAAAGTAAAGTAAATTATTAATAGAGGCCATGAAGCACACAACCGAGTGGCTGATTGAACTATAACTTTGCTAAGGTTAAGTAAATTTCGGAACTGAAGTTTTGCTCCTATACTCTCGCATGCTCTTTTTGAAATAATCTAAGAAACATTTTATTACGATTCAACCGAAACAACGCGATTGTATTGTAGGTTGCAATAATGAAAACCTACAGAGAAATACATACTAAGGCAACTAAGGCCAGACAAGGACAGATATGAAAGAATCCAGAAAAATGGAACTGACTGCATGTTAAAGTGATAAATATTTCCGGCTACCACCTGACCTTCCAATCAAAATTGATCGTAAAAAAAACATTGCGTAACCTTGTAATCTTTTTTTTTTTATTAGGTAATCGTGTTTCCTCGTGGTTTTATTTTTTTAAATTAAAGCCAACATCATTTGATTTGAAAACATTCTAGATATTGAAATTTTTAAAGCGTATTTCATCATTTCCAAGGAACTAATCTAAACGTTAGCGCGTGAGCACTTTGTTTTCTTTTATTTATTTTTTTTAAACGTGACTATCCGTCTGGAGGACAGAAATGTGACATTTATTTAGAATACTAAAAGGTTACCACTTGTTCCACGACGATGACTTTTAAATGGGACATTAGCGATAATTTCGCAAAACATCACACCGAATCTAATTTTAACTTAATTGTCTACCCAATGTCAGAAAGAAGTTAAATTCTTATCTTATCAAAATGGTTCCAAATGCATTTATATATCAAATGTCTTACCTCTGTTTGACTATTCTCCTCGGCACCGGCGCCAAGTTGCATCTCTACGTTAGCCAGTTTCTCACGAAGTTGCTGGCTTTCATCAGTCTTCTGACGCAGTGAATCTTCCACCGATTGTAAAGTAGTGGACTTGATATTCAATTGGCCTTCCAAGTTACTTTTCTCCTCCTGAAGATGTCGCAGAACTTGATGTAGTTTCGAGACTTTACTGTCACATTTTACTTGTTGATCGGCAGCATCCTGCAACTGTTTCTTGGTGGTGTTCAGTTGTGCCTTGAAGTCATCCTTTTCACGTTCAATCTGAGCTACTTGATGCATGAGATTACGCACACCTTTTCGAACCAGGTCGGGATCTACATCAATCATTGGACCATCGGGGCAATTCGAAGTGCTACGAGTATCAAACTCATGGCAACCACTACGAACGGGACTGTAACGTCGCGATGGGCTAACCAATCTGTGAGACAGGCTTACAGTACCGTCAAATTGAATGCCGGCAATACGTCGAAGAGTATGAGCAATGGAGCTCAGTTTATGCTCAGCGTCACGCTTATGAGCTTCGACATTGCTTAGCTGTTCGTCTAAGGCACGTATCCGTCCATCTGCTCCTCCAAGTCGAGCTTTCAATTCCTGAATTTGCTGAGTAGCATCGGCTAAGCATACCTCAAGATTGTGTTTTTGATCCTCAATGCGTTTCTCTCGACAGCGACCCTCATCCAATCGTGCCACTAGCTCTTGTTCGCGATTATGGAATCTGTGCTCTTCCTGACCAGCGTGACAGCGAAGACGTCCCAGTTCTTGACGGGTGGCGCATAGATTGGTTTCCAAGTCGGCGAGCTAAAAGAAATAATTTTTTTTTTTTTTTTAGTACTACTGATGGTTGTAATAATCTTATGATGTCTTACCTGCTTTCTGACTTGAACCAGCTCCTGCAATGCACGCTCTTTGACTTCCGTTTCTGCAATCAGTTTATTTTGTAATTCCTTTTCACCGTCATCCTTCTGTGAGAATTCGATTTGGGTCTTCTGCAGTGTACTCCTAGTTGAAGCTAACTCCTGGCCGGTCTTGGTTAAATTGTTTTCGGTTTCCTTCAACAGAGTACTAAGACGGGTACGCTCATTCTCTAGTGAGTTTTTGTTGTCTTCAAGGTTGGCGATTTTTTGTAATGCCTCTTCAATAGCTCGCGCCTGCTCTCGCTTCGCGCTCTCAACTCGTTTGACATGGTCCCTAAGCTCTTTGTTGCTGTTCGCGTACTTATCGCGCTCGATATTACTATCTGCCAGTGCTCGACGGTTGTCTGTGAGTTCTTTTCGAAGACCTTCGGTTTGTCCTTCACCTAAAGTGAAATGAGGGTTTTATATTACAATCTAATTGTTCTTTAAGGAGGGAGGGATCTATCTATCGAATTTGTCATTGAGGAAGCCTGCAAACCAAAGATAACGTCTTCTTTATCCTGAATGGCTAAGTTTGAAGCAGTGTTAGCTGTTATTTCAATAAACTCAACCAAACTATAAGAAAGAGCAGTTACCAATCTTATTAAAATAAATACAATAAATGCTTATTTCTAAAAATAACTTGATTTATACATATATGTATTCAGTTTAGCGGGCACACACATAAAATTTCATGTGCGGTATTTGGACTAACGCAGCCAACTAGTAATAAAGACCTCTCTTTTTGGTGTAGCGAAACTTGAAAAATTTAGATTTTATTTATTCCTTTTCAACACCCCACGGGTGTCAGCCTAATTGTAACCAGGACGCAGATTTATTTCAGTTGTCCCCGACTAGTACTTGAACCTACAACCTTTCGCTAACAAGTCAAGTCAACGTACTATCCACCACCCAACGTGCGTCCCAAAGATCTTAAACCAATGGGTTTATCAACTTTTCTGGATAAAAGCCTTGTACAGATTAGATAAATATATTTATTTTCGAGTCAGCGTCCCAATATACTTTCTGGCTGTAAGGGCAAATCGATGTAAACAGCTCTGCACTTGCTGGAGCATACCATTGAAAAATCTTTAGGGTGGAAAGAATATAGCGTGGTTGCCATACTTGATATTGAAAGCCTTTTCTACAAAGCCAAACTGTACAAAGCTCACGAGCAGAATTATCAACAGAAAGATGGGCGGCACATCTGCTCGAAGATTTGTCAGCAGGGACACACCACCGCAAGGTAGTATTTTATCTCTTTTTCTTTGGAAGCTGGTGGCAAATGATTTGCTTTTAAATCTAAAAGGAGAGGATTGTGGGTCAAACTCCGAGCGAACTTATACAGACGCTGGAAGCTCTCCAAAAGAGCTAAGTATAGGGTTCCCCATAAAAATTAATTACCTTGTCCTTCCTACCAAGAAATATAAATTTGCTCTCTAGAATTGAATGGTATTTTTTGGGGGTATGAAGCTAACCTTGAAATTCAACATCCAAGAACACGATAAGAAAGCTGGGACGGCTTTCTACTTTGGAGAGAACTGGGGATTACAACGCAGAATAATACACTGGCTTTATGCATCTGTTGTTAGGCCCATGCTAATGTATGGAGTGACCATTTGGTGAATGGGTTTGTCCTAAGGTTTACCTTGCCCACTTGTTCAAACTATTATTGCTTGCAGACAGGACTGGGAAAATTACGTCGCTTCAAACAGGGACATTTTGCACTTTTATAGTTTACAGAGGGTGGGAGAAGTATTTTTTCCAGAAGTGTGTTCCAGGCGAGAGTAATTTCGATCAAGGAGGTGTTGTCTTAGCTGAAGTATAATGATAATAAGTCCCTGCAGGCGGTCTCTACCATATCAAAAATCACTTTAGTTTGCCGCTCGTTTCTTCAAGATTTGGCTGAGCGATTTGATTACACATGCTGCCGGGAAATATAAATATGTATTTCAGAAAATTTAGAGGCACTTTCCCCTTATTGGATAGAATCTGTAAGGTATAGTTTCCCGGCCATACACGGCCTGGCCCCCTACAGTTTTATGCCGTTTCCGAAGGGCAATTTGTTCGATTGAGAGAAGCTTCTCATGACAATTTTAACCACGAGAGGTGAGACCGTGAAAAAACTTGTTGGTGTACTTCGGCACTCGAAACTTGAGTCTCCCACTCAGTGATCGCGGACTTAACTACTGAGCCATGTCGCCCGGTTTCATTTTACATACGATCGCGAAGATTGGAAGATAATATCTATTAAAGTGATCAATGACTAAAAATTCGATGTTCAGTGACAAAGAATGTGTTCAGACTCCTGTGATGACTAGAAACTCACTTCGTGCAATCAAACTATAAAAATCTGTTGTCAATTACCTTCTTTGATCTTCCTCAAAGCCTCCTGTAAATGAGCGTTCAGTCCATCAATTTTGTCTTCCCTCAAACGAACATCCATTTTCAGTTCATCACTAAGCCGACCCAATGCTTCTCGCTCTTCTCTTATAGATGCCGAAGAAATTTCCAATCTCTTGATCTCTTCTTCTAGTTTCATTCTAAAGAAATTTAAATGTTATCACATCTAAACATATGCAGACCTGGCTTGAGTAACACTTGCTTAATTTCTTCCTCCTTTGTTCGTGTAACAGCAATTTCATCCTTCAACTGAGTTATGATATTTCGCTGTTTATCATCTCTTGCTGCAAACTCGCGACGGTTGCGATCCAAACCATCTTGCTCAGCCTTCAAATCTCGACTGACAGCCTCTAGTTTTTCTGCAATTCCTTGCTTGTCGCGATGTGCTGGAATAGGAAATTGCTTCACCCTTACCTGAGATAAACCAAGACCCACTTCTCTTACCCATCAACAGAGCCTGTTGTTTCTCATTTTCAGCACGAATCATCGCCTCCTCCTGTTGCTGCACTAAGCTCTCTATATTCGCTTGCAGAGCTTCAACGCGTTCCTGCAACTTGTCTATTTCATCATCCTTCGCAGTTTGTAATGCTTGTAGAGCCTGTTGCATTCGTTTTTCCAGAGCATTACGAATCTGCTGATTCTCATCGGCATACTTTTTGCTGCTGTCCTCTCCAGAAGCCTTGAGATTGGCAATCTTCTGCTGTAATTCACTCTCTTGTGCACGTGCTGCATTCGTCAGTTGAATCTTCATCTCTTGCGCTCGTCGCTGGGAGTTCTCCAATTCTTTCGTTAGCCTGGCAACAGTGTTCTTTAAGGTTTCCTCCTTAACTAATACCTCCTGCAGTTCACGCTCCAGTTGATTACGTTTTTCAACTGTTGCTTCTAAGGTGGTATTCGTATCGAAAAGAACTGCTTCTAGGGATTCCTTTTCAGTACGAAGGGATGCTAGAAGTTCCTGTTGAAAGGAACGGAATTAGAGAGAGAGAAAAAAACATTCACTCCTATTGCCGATGTCGTTTTCCGAAAAAATGGGACAGCACGGATTGTTAGACAATAGCTAGTGCACCGAATGCGGTAATTGCTTTCGACATATGACATCGGCAATAGCTGCAATTAAAACAAATACTATAGATCCCCCACTCACCTGAAGCCGTTGCAGTTCCTTCTCGTGCAATTCGATAACAACTTGTCTCTCTTCGCCCTCCTTGACCATTTCCTCCAAATTTCTATTCAGTCGATTGTTTGTCTCATTGGCTTGTTCCAGACGCTGACGTGTACGCATGAGCTCCTCATTGAGACATTCCTTTTTTCGATTTGTGGCAGTTAGTTGATTATGAATATCTCCCCGATCACGAGTGATACAGGCCAGATCTTGCTGGATTTTCTCCTTCTCCATGTGCAAAAATTTAAGCTTCTCCCGTAGCGAGAGATTCTCTGTTTCCAAGTCAAGACGATTCTTTTCAATTACATTCAGTTCCTTCTTAATGGTGGACAATTCGTTTGCTTGTTCACTACATTGACAGCGCAATTTCTTCCTATCTTCTTCGGATTCTGTGAGATTGTCCTGGAGAGTTTTTACTTCTTCTTTGTCTGAGAAGCTATTCGATGAGATTTTTTCCAGTCTCTCTTGTAGCTCGCACTTTTCAAGAAGTAGCTTTTCCAAATCGTATTCCAGATCGTTTCTTTGTTTCTCCATCAAGCAGATAACATTGTCTGTTTCGATGCGTTGCTGTTCGAGTAAGTCTCTATTGAGACTGAGTCTGTTGAGTTCTTCTCTCAAAGATATAGTCTCTTCACGGAGACGACTTCCGCGGTCTTCTTCGGATCTGAAAAGAAATAATAGGTTATCGTAAAATCTAAGTAGCTGAGCCTCTCCACAACCATTAATAATTTAATGAATTAAACCAAGCACACAGCAGTGCTTATTATGTGCTAATAACTTTGTTAATCTACATTGCATAGAACAAAACTCTACCTTGCCACACAGGCTGCACAAAAAGATCCGATTTTTAGCCTCCCTAAGTCTTGAGACTTTTCCCCCGTACGGCATGCAATTGCAACTATTCGTGCTCCTTCATTTGTTGAACCCACAAGGGTTCAAAGGTCTCCGAAACATTTTCGTACCACACTCCTCCTTTGGAATCGGAAGTCCTTCCTACTTCAGCTCAGATTTCGCGGCTTACGATTTATCTCAGGGAAACTTGAACTTAAAGCTTCACACCGTCTTGAGCATATCCAACTCTTATACCTCTGTGAGTATGGCAGGGTGGGTGCAGTAAATCACCCTGCTAATTTTCATAGAAGAATTGCAGGAAACTAATCCCAATGTCAGGTGTGCAAGTCCCGACAACCCCTGTAGCCGTTGAAACTTGGTGATGGCCATGATCTGACCATCATGATCTATAACCCGTGTATTATCTTTGGTGACAGAGCCCATGTAGAATTATGGTTTTCATGGGAGTATATCAGTTTAGTTTAAAACATTTAAATTTATTGGAATGCTCAACTTCAGTACCTTTAAGAATAACTCTGGCTCGGTTTTCTAGTTTTTGGGAAGAAGACTACGCGTACTTCGCTACCCACTTTCATAAAAATAATGGATTTTGATAGTTTAATCTTGAAGCATGTGATAATGACAGGGCAATGAATAAAAGGTAGCAGAGATCTATACAACGACGATAAAGGGAGACTTGCAGTGACTTCAGTCCGAGTATAGAGAGTAGGTATGTCAGAAGTCAGCAAACTTCAGACGATACTAGTCCCCACAGTCAGTGTCCGAAGTCATGACAGAATGCGAAAATAGCGAACATAAAATAACGCACGTACGAACAACATTTTGATAGAAGCGTACCTTTCGCAAAGCTTCGAGTCTGATCAGCCCTGGCCACTGCAGGAGGGTCCTACCAAAATCCTGTACTATGCAAAAACAAATGTTATATCGTACTAACCTCAAGTTCATCTCAGTGATGTCTTTATCTTTAAGAATTCGCTGAATCTCAAGTTCTACTGCCTTTTTGTCTTCTTCTAGGCTGTCGATTCGTTTTTGAAGTTTTCCATAATTTAGCTGTAGTTTTTCATAGTCATTGCTAAGATTCTCAAACTGCAATTGAAATTCAAAGAATTTATAAATATTTAGGGAATGTTCTAATGTTTGCTCCAACTTACTGCATTATTTAACTCAGCTCGACCTCTTTCCACATTCATCTTATCACCCCGCATTCCATCTAGCGTCTTCTGCAGACTCTCACGTTCTTTAAATAACTCCGAAAGCTGGGAGTTACTAGAGTCAAGTTTCTCTGTCAATTGGGACACTTTTGAAGCTAAAAGATTTTTTGTGCCATCACTGACCTCCAATTGATTCTTTGTTGCTTGCAGATTATCGTTACAGTTTTGATATTTGACTTGAAGATCATGCAAAGCCAATTGATATTTATGAAGCGCTGCCTGTACCGCTGATATTGTACCTTCAGCAAAAGCCTGTGAGGTTCTCGTTGAACCTCTTCGAGGCGACTTCATGGGTGCACCCCCCATAACCGACTGTTGACTCAAATGTAAATGCTGTGAGGATCCATTATCATCATTATCCACAGCTGTCTCAGCGTCTTGTACAACAGCTTGTGCTATCTCTCGAATGGCATTGTTCAAACGTTCGATTTCATCACCCATTCGATTCGATTGCATGGCTTGAGATTCGGCTTGAGAACAACGATCTTCGAGTTTCTTCAGCTGTTGCATCAATTCTTGTAGCCGCAGGTCACGTTCGCTAATCTCATGACGTGCACCTTCATATTGAACTTTCAATGTTGCCAGCTGTGCCTTAAGATCAGATGCTTCACGTTGTGTTCTTTGCAATTGTTCATCGTTACCTCGAGCTGCTTGATTCGTTGTAAAATTGACACCATTGCAGGCGCTAGATATGTCTTTGCCAATAGTCGAGATTTCCAGTCCCATTTTCCCAACATCGTTCTTCATAGCCATTTGCATGTCCTTGAAGGAACGTTTAACTGCAACAACTTCTCGCCACATTTTCAACAATCGATTATGCTCCGAATTGTAGTAGTCCTTGAACGCCTAGGATGAGGTTTTGTTGTTAGTTAAATCAAATTGGAGAGTTGGAAAAATTATAATAAAAATACACGTTAATACGAAAAATATTATTATTCAAACCTAACTTTATGGGTGGCCGTGGTGTAGTGGTAATATCATCACTTGTCACGTTGTTGGTTCACGGTTCAAATCCTGATGTCAAGAATCATCTATTTATTTCGCATGAAATAAATAAATAAGTCGATCAAATGCGAAAGCTAAGTCAACTCTACTGCGAAGGCATAACACTGGAAGTAGAGTGGTCATATGGCTGAAAATGCAACTTGATCGTGATAATGACATCAGGAAGACGGAAAAAAATACTGTGAATCATGAGCAATGATAAAAGCAAAACAAGCAAGCTCCCCAGTTATCTAGACGCTATCCTTGAAGTTTACAGAAACTTAATACCATCTGAGTTTCAAAGCACTACACTAAATCTTTCTTTCTCTCTTTCTCTCTTCTTTACAACGCCCGTGTCCTGTAATAGTATAAGAGTATTCATATCCTCTTTGGCGCGCGCAAATTAAAAAAAAAAAAAAAAATTCCCTATGAAAAGTGAAGTACTAGCTTTCACAGAAAATTGGTGACGGAAGAACACCAATGACGTAGAAGTAGAGTCTTCCGATACTCATTTACGAGAAAGATCCACCACAAGGTAAAAATGTAGTGGAACTGAGAAGAGCTGATGCGAGAGTTTTTCCAAACAATATCTGAAGCGCTTCACTTGAAAAAACTCATGCATCGCCGCTTTTCCGCCTGGCAATATTCTTACCCTTAATAAGTCCCACTTCCACCTCTACGTGTTTCCATCTAGCTTTAATTGAAAATTCCTAGGGCGACTAGTAAGTTTTCTGCGCCAAATAGCAAAGTTAGGTCCGGTGTGATTGTGAACCAGCAACACGCACCTGTACAATATCTCAAAGCTTCGAAGCGCAAATTGATTACTCGAAAATGCGAGAATTCTTCGTTGTCGACCTCGTATAAAGACTACTATAGAATCTAAGGACTAACTAAAGACCCAGCTCAGCATGGTAAGTACGAGTATTGATTCAATCATACGTATTAAGCCCCGATAACGGCCATGACTATGGAGAAAAAAATACAACTTTTATTGTCAACTGACAGCCGCTGAGAACTCAATACCGAACAGCTGCATTATCAACTTAGTGGGGGATTTTAATGTTCAACACCACTTTATGTTGACTCTCGCACGACTTGGTTCGAACCAATCAAACCAATACGCTTCCACATTTCTACGAGTAGATACCGACTGGCTTCTTTATTCTGTAATGGTCAACAGTTAGGGAACATCTGATTGTAGCTGCCAAAACAAACGGTATTTCAATGCAACGCCGCATATTTGATTGAGAAATGCACACAATTTTATCGGCTGAAGAAAGAAATACCAATTGGCAATTGGCTATCTGCAGACACCTAACGACAGATCAAGTTCCACTCAAAGGTACTGAATCACTTAGGTACTGAACCTCTACAAACAAACCTATGGTCTTCTAGAAAACTGGCTTAATACCAATCAATTTCGGGAACAATTCTCTTTAATCGAAAAATTGGTTTAACTGTATTCCTACACATCAGTTTCCTTTCATTATTCGCCATAGAAAGACCACTTTTCAGAAATCGGACACCCAGTTAGCCAAGAGCAGTTAAACCCAACTTAAAGTTGGTTTATATCGCAATCCATTTTAAGATGGACACGCACCAAGTTTGTATCTTTAGTTTGCATCATTTAAAAGGTTTGTGTACGGATTATTCATTAAAAAGCTTTAAATCTGCAACAGTAACCTTCTTTTTCAAATATAAAATAAAACGTACAAAAATTAAAGCTTAGCTCAGTTTTTATAGAAGACTCCTCTACACACTACTAACTTACCTGCTCCTCCTCCTTATATTCGTCATCTTTGATCATCAATTCGTCTCTCAAATTAGCCCAATCATTTGTCAACTTCTGCAAGTCATTCGTTAGAGCCTCATTGGTCTTATTGGATTCCTCTAGCTGTTGTCGCAACGCATTGTTCTGTTGCATAATGTGCTCACACTTGTTGTGTTCCTCTTCCAGCTTCCGGCAAATATCACTGCCATCATCATGATGTGCACAATCTCGAAGGCACGGCGGTGTAGGGGGTGAATCCAATGATGAGGAACACGGAAGACTCGACTGGCCCATTGCCATGGAAGTGGTGGGACACTAGAAATAAAGGTAACACGTTAAATCGTCATTATTTACACCTCATCCTACCCAATTACTTACAATTCCTATGCTCGATATGGGACCAGTTGTTATCTGAGGTGCACTGCTATAGCTCGATGTTGGGGGTTGTTTTATGGTGTCATGCATTCTTCCCTCCAAATCCGAACATCTTTGACGATACTGCTGAACTTTCGATTGTAGACGAGAAACAAGCGCAGCCTGATTTTGCTGTGCCTGTTTATAAGTATCGATTCGTCGGCGATAGTTACTTGCTTCCTCCTGCAAACGTTGGCGCAACTCCTGATTTTGGCGCAACAGAGCACTTGTTTCTGTGGGAGATGGGCTTGACATTCTGGGCGTTGTTCCAGCACCTGGCTGTGTAGTGGATCCTAAATTATTATCCGTTCCCGTTCGATTACGATGCCTAGAAAATGGTAACTTAGGATGATCTGTGCCAGTACTGGGACATGATGTCTTGTAGTTATCTTTGTAGCCCACCTAACAATAGTAAAAAAACAAGAAATAAAATTATATAGGTAAGGTACTCGTATTTAATTTCAAAGCATATCTGTGTGTGTGTTTGTTTGTAAATATCGCGTTTTATAAATCCGTTCCGGTTTCTATATCCGTTGTCATATTTCAGATACAAACATCCCCATTGTAAATATTAAATGGGAATGTGCACGCATTGCACGGCCTGTCACCGCGCCAATATTAGATATTCTGTTTCCTGGTGTACAGAGTTATTAATACCAAACAAAATATCATTGCTGGATTAAAGATATCAACGGTGAATTTAAATTTTACAAACTCGATTGAGTACAGTATACGTGAGTAGGTAAAGGTATTTCTGACCTTGCATTGCATATGGGGGATGATAGTTTTGTAAAATGCATTTGGTGAGGATAACCTTGACAGGTGTACTTTGAACAACTTTGACCATAAAAATCGCCATTAATCACGGACAATGTTGTAATAGTTTTAAGCCCTGCTATAAATATATAATACTAGGGTGGCAAAGGGTTTATATAAGAAAGGCATTTTATCGTGAATGTAAGACACTTGCACACCCCTACCTAACAAGCCATGAATTTAATACGGAGTGTAACGTGTTGATATATCACACATCATTAAAATTTTTATGAACTACTAGTATAAGTATCCACAATAAATCATTTTTGTACACATACTGAAAGTTTCGTAGGACAGCATATGAACATCGGAGAAATATCTCGTGTCTTTCCCTATTTTATAGTTTTTTTTATAAAAAATGCTCCAGCGAAATAGCCAGTTGCATTCCTCCCCTTCAAAATTTCACCCGCAATACGCGACATGCTTCGAATGCACATCAGTTCACCCTTAAGCCCAACTTCGGTCGTACATTCATAAGTCAAGACATAAGTAATAAACAAATTTAATTTTTGCGCTAACTAACGAAGTGAGTTCAAAATATAGCCGAGTGGGTTTTCGAGATTGCTGAATCTGAATCCGGGAGCACAACTTAAAAATTCATAATGACGGATTCAAAATGGAGTCCAAAAATTTAAAAACACTGCAATAATTGACATCGAAGACAGAATTTTAAAAATCTAAAATTTTGAGAATCTCAAAAAAGTTGGTCTCTCAATTCTCTATGTTTATTTATCTGCATTTATGTACATATAGCCGATTGTAGCCTAAACGGCTGAACTGATTTTCTTCAAACTTCATATCTCGGATATTTAGAGTCACAAGTCGATGTGAAGTCGGAATTTTCAAATTAGATGGCGTACCAACTTTTTGGCAACAAATTCATGTAACAGTACTTTACTTATCAGCTAGTTTTTGAAAATACAAAAAAAAAAATTAAATTATTTTTAATTATTTTTACGATTTTATTTAAATTTTAAATCTGAGTTACATATATGTAGGTTCAAGAACGTGCGACCCAGCTGTGCGCTTTATTTTCGTAGTTTTGCTGAGCAATTTTCAAGTTAACTAAGGAAATAAACAGTAGGGAACAAAATAATAAATCTACTCTCTAATCTACGAAATTTATTAACATAAACTTTGGAAATATTACGTTTTATTGCGGCGTGAAGAAATTATCAAAGGAAATGTTGCATTTTCCTTCTTTTCGTCAATTGCTATGAAATCACGAATTATTACATATTGACTCAATCCATGAACAAAATCTACAAAAAATAAGTTGTTGTTCTGAAACAGGAAATACTCCGAAGACACTATATTGTAATAGTTTCCTTTTTCGTTATTATACGCTATTGACTACAGAGGAGTCTCTTCATAGTTTTAAAAGAAATGCCAAGATGCCAAGATAAAATAAGAGGAAGAAAAACAAAAGTGACATTCGGAAGAGGAGGCCATGAAGAAAAAAAGACACGCTGCTTTGAAAGAACTGACTAAAATAAGAAAAAAAACAAAGAATAAAGTGTAAAAAATTAAGTTCATCTTAGAGTTTTATTTAAATTGTAGTTTGAATCTCAGATGTGGGGTAACAACCACAGTATTTAATACAAATATTTTACATTTTAAAAATACTCAAAATAAATATAGCAACAACCATGCCGCGAATAAGTCACCAAGCCATGATTGAAGCACTCACTGAAACCGAGTTCGATTTTTCTGCCAAAGCTTCATTGATGCAACTTCGTCTACTCTACGATGAATTGATAGCAGAAGCACGAGGCCAGGTGGAGGACTAAGAGCAAGAAATTGGAACCAATGAAGTACCTGCTGCCAAAAACCGAAATATTACACCCTGCCAACAACCGAAATAATACACCCGCTGCGGCCGCCGTTGCAGTACCCGCTGCCACCAACTGTATTGGTAAGTCTGCTGTCGCTGCCCCCGAAGTACCCGCTGCCTCCAACTCTATTCTCCTTGAAGTACCCACAGGGCACCTCTCCGCTGAACGCTGGTAGACGCAAATCGTACTTGCAGACGTCCATCAACTAGAGGAACAGTTGGGGCTGTTGCATATGCGTCTGGAGATACTTGAATTGAAAAAACAAATTTGGGCAATGGAAGCGAGTGATGAGCAGATTCGCGCTCGACGTCTTAACTTTGAGGAATTAGATGCTTCCGTACCGAAGTTCAGCGGTGATGATCATTATTATATTATAAAATGATTCTCACAATTCGATGACTACACCAACACATGTGGTTATACCAAAAGATAGCAGTCCAAGCTATTCCCCTTCTACGTAGTATCCTAGAGGTCTGCATGAATGCATTCATTTGCTCTATATAAACATGTACTTCAGTGTACTCTATTCATTGCAATAATTCATTGCAAACAAGTGTACAGCAAAAGAGAGTACCACACCATAAAAAACAGTTACTGTACAATACTTGGTCACCTGATAGGAAAATGAGTGCAGTGTTTGGTTTCTCTCCCACATTTTGGGTGCTGGAACTGGCTTGATGTGTGCAAATAGTGTACAATGTTAACTGTAAAGAATACACTGAGTACACTGAGTGCACTGAATAAAACGATTGCAAATACTAGTTGTTTTCTAGCATAAAACAGTGTACTCAGTTTAGTATACACTTTTTTTTATGAATACCCAATTTATGAATACCCGTTTTTTATGAGTACACTGCACTAAGTGTTTGGTTTAAAATGGCTGCAATACTCATATAGTAATCACTTTATATATCAGATAATTCATTCATTTTACTTTTCAAGCTGTGAGTACAATAATGAAGACTTGAAATAAAACGAATGTCTTGGAACTGGTTTCAAGACATTCATTGCAGACCTCTAGTATCCATTCAGTCAATTGCAGTCAAGTCTGACATCGAGGAGCAGGAGCTTGTCGATCGACGGGAAATTAAGATCAATGCGTAAGAATGGATTCAGAGATTATTACAAAAAATTAGAGATAAGTACTCACTGATCCACCATTTTTTCTAAAATGATGGACGTTGCACAAGTCGGGTCGGTAAGGTCTTTTCATATATTGATGAGGAAGGCAATTACAGTTTTCGTACGAAAAAAAGAAAAAGATTAATTGTGTCACCGATGGATGCTAATGACCCTGGACTATAAACTGTATTTAAAATCTAAAATGTTCGTTTTATTCCAATATTGCCAAGATTTCTCTTCGACTGTTCTGCACAAGGTTATTCGTTGGTCCCTTTTTCGTTCTTGGATGGTATGGCGGACAATGCAATTATCATCCTTTTGTAGGGTGTGAACAATCCATTACCACTTCCACTTATATGTTGCCATGTCAATACGTTCTTGCCCCGTTTTCCATAAAGCTGTTCATTTGAGATGCGGCTTGGATTAATAAAAGTGTGCAGCTTTCTTTTGACATTGATGGTCACCTTCCATGTGCTGCACTCATATAACTGCACCGACTCTATATTTGAACGGAACAGTCGCTGCTTGATATTTAAACTAATTGCACTGCTTCTCCAGATCATAGACAGCATATCGGAAGCAGAATTTTCTTTCATGATTCGACTGCTTCGGTACCACAGTCAACCAAGATAATACTTCCTCCGAGGTACCAGAAATTGTATTCTCTCTCGAACGATTGGCCAGCAATGCTTACTTGTGATGTTTAGGCAAATATTATTGGCTTAGTTGAGATGCTTGAGATAGGTTGTACTATAAGTAAAGTATTGACGACAGTATGTAAGCTTCTTGCGCATCGCTTCGAGCCTGAACGGTTCCTATGAAAAATGTTTAAGGCCCTATTTTCTTTAAATCATCTTTGTTAACCGCGTAACTCAGAACGCGCTTGAGCTTGCTTTTACAATGGTTTTTATCAGAAAAAAATATTTTTTTTATTCGAATTCCTTAAGTAACGGACTTTCATTTAATACATCTGTCACACATATATCTCCAACCAATATGTTTATATTTTTATATTTGTTTTGTTAGTGCACCACATACAACTATTTTTGTGGGAAAATGCAGCTCTCTAGATCACGTAGTTACAAGTCTATGCGCCATATGCAAACAAACAGACAGAAAAATACCGTATTGAATGCATTAATGTTCCGTTTTACCGTTTCGGTACGGAATACTGAAAAGTGAGCCATTTGAAACTCAAAACAGTACATGTTTAAATATTGTTGTAATCTTCCAACAAACACGCCCACTTTACGGAAAATATAATTTTCCAATATTTTTTGTTTTTACTTGGAATTGATAAAATTGTATCTAAGTACTTTAACGCATTTTTTGGGATGGCGGTCTAC
The DNA here is from genome assembly GCA_963082735.1 of Pocota personata. NCBI lineage: Eukaryota > Metazoa > Arthropoda > Insecta > Diptera > Syrphidae > Pocota > Pocota personata. Next base: position 272,080,808 of record OY720429.1, read on the forward strand.
ACTAACGAAAAGTATGCATCTGGTTTGCTATGCATGGAATTTAACCACACCAGTGCTGAGCCAGCTTTGCCGCAAGGTAGTAAAATGGATCGACCCGCAAACTAGACACATTGTCTACGTTATTGTATGTAACGTATATTTGTTTTTATTATTTTTGCTGTTGTACTGCTCTCGTCAACGCATAAAAGACTTTGTTTCAATATTATGGGGCGCAAAGAAATTACTCGTGTGACCTGGCACTAAAGCTTATCCATAACCGCAAAGTGCGTTCAAACAGCAAAAACTTTTTTTTTAAGAAAGCGCCCCATAAGACTGGACGTGGACCTTTACATTGGATGATGAAGAATTATTATAAAGCGAGTCAATGTCTACGCACGAGTATATTTTTATCGATACTGATCACGAATACTCGTATACTTTTTTTTTTTTTTTTTATGAAAGAAAATTTCCAAATCCCGGAGCACTCAGACTCAATTTTCTGTGTCCATTGTACTACCAGGCAGAAACTCCTTTTTGGTGTAGTGGTGGAGAAATTTAGATTTTATTCGTTTCTCTTATATGTTCGGGTGGCTGTGATTGCTGTTCCCCGTCCGGGCTCGAACCTGCACAGTTCGGGTCACAAGCGAACACACTACCCACTACACCGTGGCCACCACTTACTCGCATACTTACTTCTGGGGTTCTATCATCATTGTTAAAAACTACAAACATATACGTACATTTATCAAAATTAATACGCTAATATTATTAGTGATCAGTTAAAAAAAATAATGAATAAGCAGAATAATAAATCATCCACAGGAAAATTATTTTCCAATTAGTAAAACGTAAATTTTGACTAGTAGAAAATTATATTTTGATTCTCAGAATATAAAAACTTGAGCTATTGCGAACTTTTTCCCAGTAGTTTGATAACTGTTTCTTTCTCTTGGTTTTCTTTCGCAACTGAATATTAACATTTTTGTAGACTATTTTTTTTACTTTCTCTGCTGAAATTTTATTTTGTGCTGGATAAAAAAATGTTGTTCTGCTGATCAAATAGTTTACTTTTACTGCACGTACAATTTTACAGATAATCTACTACCATATTTACTGATCTTCTGCTTTTTCTGCTCATTAAAAAATTAGTCCATGCTGTTTACAAAATTATATTTTGCTGAGAAAATATTTTTATTTTTCTTGCTAATCATTGACTTTTTCTACCGATTTTGTTTATAATTTTCTGCAGATCAAAACAATATTTCGTTGTGATAAAATAACTATCAAATTGTTTAATTTTGCTGGCCAAAAACTATTTACCGCTGATGGATTAAATGGTAGCCAAATTAATATTCCTTATGGGATAGAGTATATGTAAATATGATTTTGTTATTTTAAGTCTCCCTTACTCTTTTTTTAAAGTAAAATCCTAATATCCGTTTTTTCCTGGAAAATTTCTTTAAAATTTACAGAATATCTAAAAAAAAAAAAATATTTGGTATAATATACAAACTGACCATTAGTTGAAGAGCTGCTAGTGGATTTTTTTTTCAAAAGCTAGACCAATTCATATTTTGTATTATTCTTGTATGGCAGCTTTCGATTAGTATGCTGGGCTGTAATCCGCTCATAAAACCAGCAAACAAAAATTATTAGAATTAAACCACAGCGCCAAAGCCAATTTTTTTAATTCAAGTAATGTAAAACTATTGCCAAACTTTTCGGTAGGGTACAGGGATTTGCCATAAACCCGATTTCAGAAACACTTTCCAGCAAATTTAACTAGCTTCAGGACTTTCATATATGGTATTCAGCATTTCTATGGAAGGATTTTTTTTCCGCAGGCATCAGCTGTGATTGCTGCCAGGTTTGAGGGACAGTAATTTAAAATAACGTATTGTCAACAAATTTGTTTGAAATATAAACAAATTTTGTAACAAAATATATTGACGTGTCGGTGAGCTACAGTTCTCCTATACAATGTTTATATACACGCCTACTTTTTGGGGACGTTTTATTAAAACAAAGAACATTTCTTTTAGGAATTAAGTATTCTCCATACATTTTTTTGAAATCCACCAAATTTTCTCGACAAAATATATGGACGTTAGTGTGCTCTAAAAAGGTTCCATATCTATGAGTACATTGTATGTAATGCTTATATCCATGCCAATTTTTTTTTTTTTTTTTTTGTTTTCTTCAAAAAAAAAACCATTCTTCATTTGTTTTTTAAACGCTAGGAACAGTGGTGGTTAAAGGTAAAGCTACGCTTTCTTCATAGATTTCACTTTTTGGGGTTTAGTTAAAAGATGAGTTTCAGACTGATTGCAACTTCTTTATGTCTACAAAAACAGTCATAACAATTTATGTACTGTGTTTTATACCTAGCATAAGAAAATATGGATATAATTTAAATTTTTCAGAAATGTCACATAAAAAAAATAAAAACTACAGGTTATCAGAATTTATTTAAATTCATTTGTTCAGTATGCGTTGTGATTTCGTGGATAGGAGTTCCGATTGTACCTTGGACTTAAATGCACTTTAATACCATAGTTCGTGAGTATTAACTGCACATGAGTATTAGCCACACCCTTTTTTTAAATTTATATAAATTCAATACAAATGAGTTTAAGAAAATGTCGTCGGTAGAAATGACAGAAGCCGAAAACCATTTTTCTCCATTCGCTTTAAGATTTAAGAGAACCTACATACTTTACAATTTAAAAGCATTTCAATTCGTTTACACAATTTTTATAATTTTAATAATTGTTGTTCACTTATTTTGTAACAAGCTGACTATTCATCTGATTCAAAAATATTAAAAGAAATTTATTGAAGTTTCATAAGTATCCAAGTCCAGAAGCAAGCTTTGAGTTTTGTCAAAACCATTTCACAGTTCTTTTCTTTTCTTCACTTTTTTTTACAAATTACCGTTAAATTTAATTTATAATTCTCACAAGCACTTACATGCGCCATATTTGCGGAAATCAACTTCTTTGTATTTCTAAAAACCGAAGAACTTCTAACTGTTCGTCACAATCCTTTCGTATCACTATTTCAACTGAAAAAGAAAATGTCTCCGAAAAGATACTACCCCGTCTTCAAGAAGCAAGTTATCCCCATCGAACGGCGCTTCAATCGACGAAATCGAACGTCCGTTTGGAATTTTATTATAAACGTATTGCTTTCATCGATACATCCCGATTTAGATTTCCCTAGGTTATTGTTGGCATAGTAATTCGTATTCTTATTTAATACAAAAGAAATATACTTTTGTGCTGACAAGATCCACGATTCGAATTGCGACTTATGTAATGACAAAGCTACGAATGACTGTATGTGGTTGGGTTTTTTGGGGGGGCGAAGCTCGCTCTTTCGTGGTTGGTGGCTCATTGAATTAACAAATTCCTTGTATCTAAGGACGACCACATTGATTTTGGATGAAAATTGTCTGATTAAATGCAACAACTGGATAGGTTCACAACCGAAGGGGTAATTGTTTCGCTGAGGATGAGGTGTAGTTTTGAAGTAGGTACACAACATGATAAGTTTCATGTAGAAACAAATGTATGCTTCGTTTCGAATAAATTCGGCATAATTTTATGACTTCGTGCCACATTGAGGGTTACTGTTTGGAAGTTTTCTCATTTGTATTCGTTGTAGAAGAAATGAATCCGCAAAATTAGGTATTAATTTGACTTCTTAGTTACAACTATATTGTAAAGCATTTTATGCTATAGGAGAAATGTTTCGTGGAGACCTTTTTTTTTAGATATTTTATGGGTCAAAGGAGTATTTTATGTGACTGACATCAAAAAAAAAAATTCGAGTCATTCCATGACTTGTACAAATCAAATTAAATCAAACTTGAACCTAAATTTGTATGGAAATTATGAGAAATAAAAAATTGCATGCGAAACATACACATTGAATCTTTCAAGATATGTCAGTACATACTTTTAGGAGAAACAGATTTATCGTTAGGCTTTGTTACTCATTAAAATCTCGACCGTCATTTTTTGTGGTTCCCATAGAGTGTTCCAAACTTAGAAATTAACATTTTTGAATTAATCTTTCTACTGGTGTTTCGAAGCATAGCAGAACTTTTATGTAATAAGGTTTCGTGAGTTACTTGAATTGCACTGTTGGAGATATCGATTACACTCAAAGACTCATAGGCTCGAAGTTCTGTTAGTTATTTCCTATACGTAACCAGCTTAATATCACTATGAATGAATAAGTAGGAGGGGTTTTACGCGCTACAATCTAAAAGATAAATAGTATCCTCTCCTAGTGTTAGCTACATTTTAAGACGGAAGAACTTAGTCCAGCTTAGTCTTTTTCGTCTATCTAGTCGAATTTGAAACAGCTTACTTTGTTACGACGAGTCAGTGTTCACAGTTCCTTAAGAAGTTATGAACGTCCGCTTCGTTGTATATCAAAATACTAACCCACTTTATCCTTCAAGTCATCAAGCACCTGGAGCTTATGTGGAGTTATCACACCACTACTAGGAGAAGCAACCGCCGGTTGAAGTTTTTTATTGTAAAGGCACTCGTTTGGGTTGCAAGTTGAACAACAGAGAAAAATAAAAAAATCTATTTAATGTTATTCTAAGTTTTTTGCTTTATGGAAGATTATTAGGTTATTATTATATACTTTCCGATTATTTATGGAAAATAATTTCATTTAAATGGCTGGTTTGGCAATAGCCCATCCTATCAACCCAATTTTAAAGCATATTTTCCATGGTTCGGCGCTCTATTTCATGAATAGCTATGCTTAAGTACCTAAATCGTTTCTGCATTGGTCAGCATAACGTCGATCTTTAACATTACCCCTCAAAAAACAAATCCAACGGCGTCAAATCACAGCTCCGCGGAGGCCAAGTAACATCACCAAAACAGCTGATTACACGATTATTGAACTTAGTGCGCAAAAGATGTATTGTTGGACGGCTTGTACGGCACTTAGCGATGAAAAATGGGCCAATAACACCGCCATTCCACAAACCACATCAAACAGTCACACGCTGAGGATCATTCACTTCTCTACCACTGCGTCTGGATTTGCCGAGCCCCAAATACAGCAGTTTTGCTTGTTTCACCGAGATGAAAATGATTTCCATCCGAAAAAATTATTTTTTTTAAGAAAATCGACGTCAATTTCAAGCTGATCTGAAGTCCAAACAGAGAAGCAGGTGGTCATTTTGCTTCAATTCCTGAATCAGTTGGACCTTGTGAGCGAATAATCCGAGATCTTTATGCATAATTCTCCTCAAGCTAGTGAGGATAATGTTCAGTTGCTGAGATCTGTGGTGAATTGAGGTTATCGGGCTTAGGCGAACACTTTCGGCAACAGCAGCAGTATTCTCGTCTGAACGCACAGGATGGACACGAGGATAACTTGTGTTGTCAATTAGCATGCCAGTCTCACTGTGGGTGGCCATGGTGTAGTGGTAACTTCATGGCTTGTCACGCTGCAGGTTCACGGTTCAAATCCGATGATGTCAAGAATCATCTATTTATTTCGCATGGAATAAATAAAAAAGTCGATCAGTTGGGAAAGCTTATGTCAAATCTACTGCGAAGGCATAACACTGGCAGTAGGGTGCTCATATGGCTGAAAATGTAACTCGATGGTGATGATGACATCAGGAGGACGGAAAAAAAAACTGTGAATCATAAGCAACGACAATAAAATCAAAAATGCTCCCCAGTTATCTGGACGCCACCCGTGGAGTTTACTGAAACTTGACAACACCTGAGTTTCAAACCACTACACCATTCTTTCTTTCTCTCTATCTCTTCCCCAAAAAAAAACGCTCGTGTCCTGAAATAGTATAAGGGTATTCATATCCCTTTTGTTGCGCGCAAATTAAATAAAAAAAAAAAAAACTATCTTTACAAACTTACTTACAGCAGGCACGGTTGCTGCATTATTTCAATCGAAAATTATTTTCAAAATTCGCACTGCACTCACCTTGGAAATAAGTTTTCAATATTTCTCAACGTTGTCCAAGCGTAAATCGATTCATTATTAAAAATGGAATGCTACACGAAAGAACAACACGTTTTCATTGTTGCGCAATATTGTAAAAATAATGAAGGTTTGGCAGCTACAGTTCGCAATTTTTGTACAAAATATAGACGGAATAGTGATTTAACTTCATCAACTGTGAAGAGATTTATTCAAAAATTCAGGGAAACTGGATCAATTAGTGATCTTAAACACTCTGGCCGTCCTTCAATAAGTCGTTCAACACAAAACATCGAAGCAGTTCGTGAGAGTGTTGTTGAGAGTCCAGGAACATCAATTCGGCACCGTGGTCAAGAATACAGCGCATTCTCACGAAAGATTTGCATCTTCATGCAAACAAATTGCAATTGACTCAAGAACTGAAGCCTACTGACCACGCACAGCGAAGAGAGTTCCTTGAATGGATTATGGAACAACAAGTGGATGCTGATTTTTCAATCAAAATCATCTTCAGCTATGAAACTAATTTTCATCTTGATGCCTTTGTTAATCATCAAAATTGTCGAATTTGGAAATAAATGCATCCACAACCTGTCATTTTTTGATGCGGATTTTGGGCTGGAGGGAACAAAATTACTTCTTGTGTCAATTTTGGAACACCCTTTAATTTCTGTACTTTTTAAGAAGTTTTTTTTGTGCAGTTTATCCTATTAACTTTGGATTTAACAAAGCCGAAATATTCTCAAGAGAATTAAAGTCTAAAGATTTTCACAGCTAATCAAGTTATGTGATCAAGCCAGAACAATGGAAACGGTCAGTCCATTGAAACAAACATACCTTTTTCTTCCAGGATATTGTTTTTATTGATCTTAAGATAACAAAAAAAAAAAAAATATTCACCAGCAATGCAGAAAGAACAACAAATAACAAACAAATACGTCATATTGTATCTCACACGCGTATTTATACACACAAATCAAACTGTGCAAATAATGGTTACTTTTGCTGTTCAAATGACAACACTTCGATTTGGTATAATTATCCTTTAGATAGTTTATGGAGGTAGGAATTTCATTCATAATGCAGTCTTTATGTAGTGTGCAGTCATGGGTAGAAAGCAAAGCGAAACCTCTCTAGAAACGCGAAAAATTATTATATCTTTGCACCAAATAGGCAAAAGCTATTGTGAAATTAGTTTAATAGTCGACCTCGTTCCACGGTTCAATCGATGATAAAAAAAGGTTTAAAACTGGCGGTGTGGTAGAAAATAAAAGGCGAAATCAGAACAGAAAAAGCCTTAGTAATTTCGATGAACGACAAATACATATGTAGTTCGAGAAATAAAAACAAATCCCAAAACTAGTGCACCAAAACTAGCAATGAAAGCGTGTGAAACAATAGGAAAAGTAGTTAGTGCGGAATCTATGCGAAGGGTTAAAAGTAATCACGGGTAAAATGGCAGAATTATACGACGCCGACCATACATCATCAAGGGCAATCGGTAAAATCGGTTTTTAATTCGCCAAGGAGCACATAAACAAAAGTCCTGATTTCTGGAATACATATTTGCTGATGAATCCAAAATATCTTCCAATCCGATGGGAGAATGCACGTGTAGAGAAAAACAGGGAACCTGCCTCAACAAAGAAAACCTTGGACCTACTGTAAAACACGGCGATGGATCTGTGATGGTCTGGGACAGTTTTTCGGCCGCTGGAAACCTTCAATTTATAAATGGATCATGGATACCAAAAAATATGTCGGCATTTTAAAGGCTCACTTGCATGACAACTGCATAAAACTTGCAATAAGGAATGACTTTGTATACTACCAAAACAATTACCCCAAACACAAGGCGTTCAATACTCGCTTGTGGATGTTGTACAATTGTTTTAAAGTCCTAGAAACTGCTTCTCAATCACTAGACATAAACTCAATCGGCTCATTTTAAATCAAAGTTACGAAATCAGCAAATACAGAAGGATAGGCTGCTCAAGGACGTTACTGGAATGGAATGGCAGCTAATTGAATCTGATTTAAAAAAAAAAAAATAAAAATAAATCGTTTGAGAGAAATCATAAGACACACTACTAAATTTTGTATTTTCAGATGAAGTAAAAGTAAATTCTTACTTTACGAATACGAGTGTGATATTCAAAATGATTTTTTTTTATAATAAAAATTAAAATTCCTTATTAATCTGTGATTTATTATGTATGTAATCCTGAAACAATAAATAAAATTTATCGCAAGAAGTTAATATATTTTGTTGCAGGATATAAAACATTTAAAAAATGTTCTTAGCTGGTTCACATTCCCCCCGTACTAAGCATATCGATGAACATCCTTCCGACTACAGAACCCTTTTAAAAGGCGGGTAGGTTTTTAGTTTTGAATGGGTTATACTAGCCTTATTAGATGGGCAGTTACGGCGATATCCAAGAACGATTAGAAGTTACTTAGATCGATTATAAAATACTTACGGTATGTACTCACATTAAATTGGGAATTATGTTTCAGTATTTTTTTTTTTTTTTTATTATTGTTCTTTGTAGATAGAAACTATCATCTAGTTTTCGACCCAAAATTGACTTGTACTATCTGTTAGCTTCTACTATCATGTTTGTCTATACACCCCTTGCATTAGTTTTTTTTTTTCTTTTATATCTTAACCCTTGGTTAAGTCAATTTTTGCACTTTTATAAACGAATATACTTGTTTTCAGAAATTTTAGTTAGTGGTATCTGTCTTAATCAATTTCAGTATGTTGAAAAAGAAACGAATACGAGAGATGGTAGATGGAAATGAAAATTGTTTTGTATTTGATCGCGTAATCTCAACAGAACCTACAAGTGGCGACTATTTGCAATGGTGAAGGCCATTCTGAACAAGAGATAATCATGAATTAACTTAGTGGGAGAAAATTAAATTTAATAATAATAGACATAGCAATTTTAAATATTTCCCTTATAATTCGTTTATTAAATATAAAAAATTAAACATTTCGTAACGTTAGAAAACATGAATAGCCTATACCGTCATCGCAGTCGCTAATAGCGATACAAAATCATTCTTCAACCGTTATTTATATGAGTGTTTTCCGAGATACAAGACCTTAAAAAATTCTTGTTTTAGGACTGACTGAGTGAAATCACTCAATGATTATCAAAATAGCGTACTTTCCATAAACACAGAATCTTGAAAATGAGATAATTGGACTTTTCAACTTGGTTTCTTGAAAATGGGCGGGGGAAGCATGTATCCAAGATGTATCTACTCCATTTTTAGAAAATTTTGAAAATCTACTACAAAAATGTCTGCTATATGAAGTCCTAATTCTATTACATTCTTGGAGTAACATTTCAAATTTCATATGGATAATTGGGATAACTGCAGTTTAACTAACAGACAACCTATTTATATTCAATTGTGGAATCTAGTTAGCCTCATTGCTTGAAGCTTGAACGGAATTTGTTTTTCAGCGTTTCACTAAAATAGATTCAAAATTTTGAAACGATAAAAAAAATGTTCTACGCTTCATTGCAACAAGTCGCTGTAGCGATGTAGATTAACTGCAGAAATCAAATGCTCCAAAACAACGGAACTTACAACTAATGCTGGGGGTAATTTAACGCTAACGACGGAAACGACGCAGACGCAATGGATTGAAATGTCAGCGCCGTTGAGCATGCAATGGGTAATATTCCATCAATTTGTATACCTATCAATTCCAATTTTAATATATCTTTTGACAGCTGTTTTCGAAAATGTTTTAGAGTGTGCATGTTTGAATTTCACATGGGTGTTTGCTACTGCGAAAAAGTCTAAATAATTAGAATTCTGGGTTGGTAAAAAACGTCCCCAGGCACATAAGTTTATGTGTTCTGATTTACTGGAAACGCAGAATATAAAACATTTACAAAAAAAAAATTTCTTAGCTGGTTCACATTTCACCCGTACTAAGTATATCGGTGAACATCCTTCCTATCGCATAACCCTTTTAAAATTTGGGTAGGTTTTTAGCTTTGAATGGGTTACAGTCCACTAGTCTCATTAGATGGACAGTTGCGGCGATATCCAAGAACTATAAGAACTTAGATCAATTATGAAATACTTATGTGCTCACATTAAATTAGGAATTATTTTTCTGTTTTTTTGTTTATTATTATTCTTTGTAGATAGAAACTATCATCTAGTTTTCGACCCAAAATTGACTTGTACTATCTGTTAGCTTCTACTATCATGTTGTTCTATACACCCCTTCTATTTGTTTTATTTTTTGATCTTAACTCTTAGTTAGGTCAATTTTTGCACTTTTTAAACAAATATTATTGTTTTCGGAATTTTTAGTTAGTGGTATCTGACTTAATCAATTTTAGTATGTGGAAAAAGAAACGAATGCAAGAGATGTTAGATGGAAATGAAAATAGTTTTGTATTTGATCGCGTAATCTCAACAGAACCTACAATTGGCGACTATTTGCAATGGTGAAGGCCATTCTGGACAAGAGATAATCATGAATTAAATTGCTGGGAGAAAATTAAATTTAATAATAATAGACATAGTAATTTTAAATATTTCCTTTATAATGAGTTTACTACATCAAAAAATTAGACATTTTGTAACTTTGGAAAACATGAATAGCCTATACCGGCATCACAGTCGCTAATAGCGACACAAAATCATCCGATGATACAAAAATACTGCACATTTGGCAATTTGTCAGCCGTTATTATGTGAGTGTTTTCCGAGATACAAGACTTTAAAAAACGCTAGTTTTAGGACTGACTAAGTGAAATCACTCAATGATTATCAAAATAGCGTACTTTCCGTAAACACAGAATCTTGAAAATGGGATAATTGGACTTTTCAACTTGGTTTCTTGAAAATGGGCGAGAAAATGATGTGTGTACTCCATTTTAAGAAAATTTTGAAAATCTACTACAAAAATGTCTGCTACAAGAACATTCGTTACACTCTTGCAGTAACATTTCAAGTTACAAATACCGATACAAATTTTGTATGGATAATCGGGATAGTTGCAGTAACTAACAGAAAACCTCTTTATACTTAATTGTGGAATTTAGTTAACCTCATTGCTTGAAGCTGAAATGGATTTTTTTTCCAACGGTTCACTAAAATAGATGTACAATATTGAAGTGATAAAAAAGTGTTCTACGTTTCATTGCAACAAGTCGCTATAGCGATGAAGGTTAACTGCAGAGATCAAATGCTTCAAAACACGAGATTTGTAACAACGAAACGTAGAACTAATGCTGGCGGCAATTTTAACGCTAACGACAGAAGCGACGCAGACGCAACGGATTGAAATGTCAGTGAAGTAGAGCATACAATGGTAGACTCGACGCACACGACACTTAATATTCCTTCAACTTCCTTCCACTTGTTTGCTATTAAATTCAATTTTTTATGTACGCTTCGGACTTTGTTATGTATTTTTATTTATTGTAGTCCAATTTAATTATTTTTTTTTTATCATGGAATATGCAAATTATGATTTTCCCACCGAAAAATAAACAGCTAAAGCACGAAACTGACATTTGGTCTCGCAAAAATTTGAATTGATCCAACATTCCAAAGTCGTAAACGTCGCGTCCGTAGAGTTTGCGTTTCTATGTGTTTTCATACAAATTAACATTTTTGTGACAGCTTAATGCATAAAACACAATATCGCCTCGATCTCGGCTTCGTCTCGTTACGTACCATTCGGCTTTGAACTAGTTTGTTTACATTTTGTTTTTGATTTTTGATCTGCTCATCTGTCAGAGCAAGCAAAAATTCAGCTCATCTCAACTTCTGCCTCGGATTAGAGTGTCGTTACATACGTAGCATTACGTTTTTCTTTACGAATGGAAAACGTGAAGTCGAGTTGGAAGTGACACTGTGATAGGATACGTTGATTTCCTATGGTTTAACTCACAGAGGGTGTTCACACAGGACTGACGGACTGGATTTTTTTTGACGTTTACAGGCAAAGGGGGAAGAGGAGAGGTGGCTTGTTATATCAATGTTTTTTAAGAAGTTTGGATTTTTTCTGACGTTTGAAAATTTCAATCATAATTCCGTATCACTGCTATCACTCATTGTTTAATTAAATTTCTTAAAATTTGCGAGTAAGCAAAAAAAAAGAAAACAAAACAAACCAATTTGATAGACACTGACAATTAATATGTCAAAAAAAAAAACCGCGGAAGTGTTCAGACAGGACTATCAGTCTGAACAAAAACAAATCCAGTCCGTCAGTCCAGTGTGAACACCGTCATAGACGTCAGGCGAAGCCGAGGTCGAGGCGCCATTGTATTTTAGGCATAATGCGTCATGAGCGTAGGTCGCGAACGTTAATATTGCCGCTAGGGTAAAGCGTTTTTATTGATGCTGAAGAGACGCTGCATAAGGTGACGAAAACAAGCAGAAGAGCTTCTAAGAAAGAATATGAAAAACGCGAGATCGAGTCAGTGGACAGGATGATGTTCAAAAGTTTTACCGGATGATAAAAGGATCATGCCTAACTGTCATGCTTGGCCGTCTTTTTTGTAGAGAATCTCTACGCCTTCAATTCCATCATAAACAATTTTTATTGTGATCAATATGTACATAAGAAGATATTTGTGAAAACCCCATTTTGAATAACACTGGGGACTTTTGACATTTTACCTACGACTAATTTAAAGTATGTATGTATGTATGTATATACCAAAATGAATGCAGCCTATTACTCATTTTTTCAAACTGCAAATCTATAATGACTGGACTGTTACACAAGTTTCGGATATCGACGTTTCAGTACATATAAAATCGTTTCATTAGTATGTACAATTCATGTGATTTGAAATACATCTATTTATGCTTTTAACAATACAAATAGCAAAACCCCCCACATCCATAGACATGGGACTATAAACCATATAAACCACGAAATTGCACGAAAAAAAGTGGCCAACTGTTCTACTGAAATAAATGAAAAATGTGGTTTTCAAATGTGGTAGCTTCCCATCTTAGCTGAAAGATCTACATCAATAGGATATGTAGACTTTTTAGCATGAAGTAGGGTGTTCAGAAGTTCACAGATAACGGCTCGGCAGTCTGCAGGAAGGATCTTGTTAAGAAGAGCATTGTCTTAAGCCTAATCCTAATTAATGACAAAGACTCTACTTACACAGTGAAGTGAGACTATGGACATCAAGCTGACAGATACTGGCTGTCTAATTTCGATACAAGTGAGATTACCGTAAGTTGGCCATTAAGGTTTTGAAATCAACAGCAATTCGATAAGTGCTGATGAAACTCTACAAGAGATACTTAAGTGGGATATTGTGGTTCGTAAATAGATTTATCCCACGTTATCGCTATCTTCGGTTAGATAGCCAAAGGCATGTACGAACAGCCTCTGGTATCCTTGATGTCCACTGTATCATTAATATTAATTAAACCTTAGTAAATGTTACACAATGCATAACTAACCATTTAAAAATGTCAACCACAATTTTAAATCAAATTCCCATTATAAGCTAAGCAAGTCAGCAGTGTACCGTCCGCGATACGAAACAAGTAACAACAAATTTATTTAAAAAAAAAAGAAAATCTAAATAAAAGAATGATTGACCATGTCCATACGGCCATACGGAACATAATCATAATCTAACGTGGGGTAGTAAAAACTAAATTTGAATAGGCACGAAGACATTTTGCCCTCGTAACGAATTCCTTGCATGAGAATATGATTCCCCCGGCCACATGCAAACAGATTACGGCGATAACACTTTCATTCATCCGATGTGACTTATTGTGCGTAGGTACTATTATACTGCACAATCAGTGGATTGTGCTAAAAAACACTCCACTGCGGAAACCCATTACTATAGCATCAATTAGGAAATTGATAAACAAACGAAAACATTTGTAGTTGGGCGGTTAAAGTACAAAATGATTCAGATTCAATACTATGTTGTCTTGCGACTATTTCCGGAATTAATCACGAAGTAGTCTGGTAGATGGATGCACAAAAAAGTAAACTTTTGACTTGGCAAAAAATTGAGATAGACTCGAAAATAGCAAAAACAATGGCGTGATGAAACTGTCTAGATTGTTAATGCACTACTACTCGTATATCTATAAATAAGGCTGCCGCCGTGCACTATTATTGTGAGTGACTTAATTTTAACCTTGTTTTGGTTTTTCGGAAACTTGCAACTAAACTGGATTAGGTAAATCTCGCTGATACCAACCCAAGGCTATGAACCAGAGTGACACTGTTTTTTTTCTCTTCGGGGAAATCAAAATCAACAGCACACCAAACGATGACAAACAAACAAATCCAACTTTGGCTCGTCGCGGTCTTTCCTTATCAGCGAATTTGGGCATTTGAATGAAACGAAGAACAATGCATGATAACCTTTCTTTCGACAGACACAACTATATTTAGATTTTCATTATCATAACGTGTGTGTAAGTACACCATGGAAACATTAGTTTTTGTTGGTTTTATTGCACAAAATCTTGGAGGTAACCTCGGTGCGATTACAGATACTTTACTATTTTTAGTGGTATTATTCGCGTGTGAAAGTCAGGGTTGATTGGACCCCGACGACAAGAGGAATTTTCAAGACCAAATAAGACAACAGTTTTTACTAATTGACCGATTATGAGCGCAAACTAATTAATATAGTGCCTAAGTCAGTAGGCAGTATCGATGGCGAGTTGCCTTCAATTACGCATGTAGAGAACCCCTTTAAGCCTCCCTTACTAAGAAATCACTCAGCAATCTATACAATATACTAGTACCACACTAATAGTTTCTCCTTTAAACAAATTTCAATTAAATGAAATGAAAGTTATAGTAGAATAGATTGTTTTTTGTAACCGTTACATGTAATATTCCAAAACTTTCATAATAAATAAGCAAAATATGAAAAGTTCAGCTCGGAAGTGTAACCTTCCATGCGGGAGGCATTAAAGAAAGCCAAAAAGGTCATGCAATTTCGAATCGTCATTTGCTAAATATAAAAAAATTATAAACATGTTTTTGCGTTGCGAAAACATTTAGAAACGTCAGAATAATAGTTCAAAGAGTACTGAAGTTGATCCCGATTAGTCCAATTTGGTAGCCATATCTTCAACTGCTGAAAAGCAAATTTCTGATAACATTTTGAGTGAAAGAAATGTACCTACAAGTAGAAAATGAATGCGGATATTTACTTGTTAAACGGTTTAGTTTATAACATTTTCAAAAAAAAAAAAATCAGATGAACATCAAACTTAGTGATATACTCATAGAATATACAGGGTTATTCATTTTGTGCTTTAGGATTTTAATTTAAAATAAAATAAAAAGTATTAAAGATTTTAATGAATTTTATTTATTGTTTTAGATTTTGGACTATGCCATTATGTATGGGATACATCTTCAGTTAAATGGCCGCCACAGGAATTTTTGCAAGCTTCGATTTTTATGAGATAATTTTCGATGACTTTTCGGTACATTTCTGGCTGTTTTGCGGCCATAACTTCACGGATGTGGGTTTTTAAGTGTTCCAAAGTTTGAGTATCGTCTGCATAGACACACATCTTTAGCATGGACCCACAAAAATAAATTCAACGGTGTCAGATCACACGATCTTGCTGGCCAATTGATGTCGTCAAATATCGAAACTTAACTTCCGGAGAACTTGTCGTGCAATAGGCGTCAACTTGTTGATTTTCAGCATCCAATCAGCTTATGTTCTGCGCATTCTATCGTCAGCAAGCTTTAGTTGCTGTGTATGCTGTACCTTATAAGGATAAAGATACGAATACAAGCGCAAAATACTCCAAACAGAGCTGTAGGAAATTAACAATTCCACTGCCACTGAGGCAGTCACAGCGGCTATTTTTCAGTTGAGCTAGCATTACGAAGATGCACAGGCCTTACAATATAACAAATTTTAATGCGTGGTCAAACGATCCATATTCTAAAATGGCAAGACAAGAGCTAACTACCTGTCACTATGGATGACAGATGCCATATGACAGGTATGTGAAATCCCAACCTCGAAATGAATAACCCTTCACCTACTACTTTCTTTGTCAACGTGTGAACAAATTTCATCATCTTGGTATCAAATAAAATATGCTCATAGACATAGATTTACTTAGTATAAAATTGCAAGGGAAATTACGGGAAAAGAAAAAAAAGGAAATATCGTCTTCGGAGTCTGATAGGAACCAGGCTAATCAGGAGCTTCGACAAAACAACTTGAATAAGGGAACAACTATCTTCAAAATAGCCGCCCAGAGAACAAGAAATGCTCAGGAGATTCGTTCCTCAAAGTTCATTAACAATGCTCAAGGCCAGCTTCTTATAGAAGACGACAAAATTCTCCACAGATGGCGACAGTATTGTGAAAGACTTCTGAATGAACAGTTTCCCACGTATACTTTCCAAGAGCCGTTCCTAACGATGACGAAGTATCCGACACTACTGTCGAAGAAGTGAGGACTGCGATCAAATACTCCAAAAAAAGAAAAGGGGTTGGGCCAGGCGAGATACCCTCTGCGTTCTGGAAAAAAGTTGGGAGACTTATGAGTGATGATCCAATGCCTAATTAGTGGAGGGAAAGTTATGTTCTTCATTTGCACAAATGATAGAGCGATAAGCAAAACTGCGATAACTACCGTTCTGTCAAACTATTGTCACACACCATGAAGATCGTTGAGCGAGTATTTGATGGCCGACTGCGTAAAATAATACGGCTATCTTATGACCAGTGCGGGTTTGTCTCGGGTAAATCAACAACAGATGCAATCCAAAGTATAAGGATCATAATCGAAAAACATCGTGATTCCTTAAAGGACCTGCATATGGTGTTGGTTGATTTTGAAAAAGTCTTTGATATACAACTAAGAGATCTCTTATGGGTGGTGCTGTATGAGGGAGCAAGGACAAGAGTAAGATGTCCCGTAGGAGTCACCGAAGAGTTCCCAATCAAAGTCGGTGTACACCAGGGAAGCGGAAAAACCCCGCAATCTTCTGTGACCGAAAAAAGTCCCCTGAACTGAAAGGAAGGCTCTACACCGCAGTTGTACGTCCGGCGTTCACACACGGTTCACAATGCTGGACAATGTACAAAAAGTATGAGGGCAAATTAATGGCAGCTGAGATGAAGATGCTTCGCATGACAGTAGGTGTGACAAAGCTTGATAGAATAAATAGTTCGAAGATTCGAGGAAGCCTTCATGTAAAAGAACCCATCACAAGCAAGATAGAGCACGGCTGGCTCAGTTGGTATTGTCATGTTTAAAGGAGAGATCCTTCAAACCCCGTCAAAGAGGTAATATCAATCAACGTTCCTATACAATCGCGCAAAAAAGGCAGACCAAAAAACAACTGGATCACACAAATGCGAAAACACCAGCATTTGATTGGCCTCAGTGACGAAGTGATCAGAAACCGGGAAGACTGCCGATACTTCCTGAGGTCAAACCAGCAAAGGTTTTCTTTATGCATTTGTAAATTTCGTATTAAAAGCTGCTTACCATGAAGTGTATTTGACACATCTTCTATCATATTTCCTCTTATTTGCTATCAAAGTTTCTACCAAAGAATTATAAAATATATACGAATGGTATAAAACGGAGCACTAATGGATTCACGAGCCGTTTTTTAAAAAAAAAAAACTCGGAGGACGTGGGGTTAAGTGGATCTTGGATTAAATTTAGATTTTTGAGAATATGACAACAGTTAGGTGAAGTTTTTTTAAACTTTCCCCATATTTTACCCGCAATAATCATTCGACGTTTTTTAAAACTCTTTTACCCTCATTTCATCCGATTTAGATCATTTTCAGGTGTGGCAAATAACGTGCCAGTTTTAGCTTACGAACCGAATTTCGTCAAGACATTCTTGAGTTAGTCGACCAATAAGTAATACCTATATCCTATTTTGACAATTTTTTGACGAAAATACATTACTACATATCGGAACAAACATACAAATCAAATATCATCATACAGATAGATAGAAATTAAACAGTCTTTATTTTGATTTGACCCTTACAAATACGATCACAGATAAATACTTTTTTTCTCCGGATTAGCGAGGAATTCAAATTGAGATATTCATTGTTAAAATAACTATACGGAACACTAATAGCGCGAGGCCCGACTCGCACTTGACCAACTTTTTTATAATCCGTTAAAAATCGACAAAAAAAATATTTTGATAATTTTCCAAAACTTTACATTGCTTTAATACTGATTTCGAACAAAATCGATTGAGTCATTACCGGAAAATAGTCAGTTATCAAAAACCACCGTATATGCTAAAAACTTGGAAGCATATGTTCACCGTAACACAAATATAAAATTTGAACAAAACCGCTAGATCCGTTTTCGAGGAATTTGAATTTAAAAAAAAAAAAATGGACTAGAATGAAAATTTCGCCTGGAATAGTGACCTTCCTAATGTGAAATTTGCAGCACCTTTATAGAAGAGAAGATTTATACAGAGGCTTTGTCAAAAAGGTTCGAATTTATCTAAAATGGCTAGGACATGTAGAGCGAATAAACATTAACCGGATCGTTGTGTATTCCCACCGGACGGAGGACACGTTATAGGAATTCCTGATCTAAGGTCGAGCGCAGCGTTAGAAAAGGACCTCAACCAACTTGGTACCTGAAACTAGATGCAACGTGCCGACTGAAGAGGCTGGAGCCCTAGGTAAGCAATTAATTTTCGATATGATTGATACATGGGGAATAAGTATGACAATATAACCTTATTAATTAAAAATCAAGAAACTGTAAGCGTTCTATTAAAACTCAAGTTAAACAATAGCTTTTCTATAATCTTATCGATCTCTGTATTTTTCATCACTACTCGTATTTTAAAACTACAAAATAAACAAAACATACCCTATGAGATATGGTATAATTTTACAGCCTAAGGTGGTCACCATTGCCAGCAGATAAGGAAACCTTTATCGTCGAAAAAATGATTAACGAAAAACTCTTTCAACCATAATTTAAGTTTTCATTATTTTTATTCTACTATCAGTTATTCTGGTTTAAGTGATAATACTTTCTACTTTAATTCATGTGAACGGAACTATTTAGTTAAATACTATTAAACTATCTGTTCGCGATTTGTTGTTTTCCTACGCCGAAATTGAGTGACACCCTCTATAAAATAACAACACAACCCTAGACTTCATGACCCCAAAAAAAACTATTATAATAACAATGATAATGAACGAATCGATTACATTGCTCCAATCAATCACAATTTGTACTTTATCATGATGTGGGAACGTTAAAAGCAAATAATAAACGATCGAAACGAATTCAACTCATTACTGTATAAATAAGACTGTCTTCCCAAATGCCTTAATTCTATATTGATCCTAGAAGTGAAAATAAATATTTTCGGCAAGAACGTACGTGTACTTAAGTGCATAGCATAATAGCGATCATGTGCCCATCATCACGATCAGCCAATGTAATCTTCCAAATGTGACCACCACCGTGGCCAGCGCATTGCAATTCACTTTTGCACTCTGGCAGAATACTACTGATAAGGCCACCCCAATCCATGCCACTTGCACACTTGCGCATTTCGTCTGAGTTGTTATTATTATATTTTTTTGCCGCTACCGCAGAGCTTATAAATTAAAATTGTTTTAAGAAATATATAGCAGAGGATCAAAGTACGTGATAATGCTGTATAATTGTACTCCACTGGTACCGCTCGGCGCACATCTTCGAACGATCTAGCTACGATTCCCCTATGTGGGAATGAGAACTTAAAAGATGCGACCGTAATTAAAAATCATTTAGTCTCTAAATTTCTGCCAACGTTGCATATCAATATCAGTTTTCGTGTTTCGTGTAGAATTGCTGTTTTGATACCTTCGTTCGAGAAAAATTGTTTTTCAAATTCGATTTCAATTCGCTTCGTGTCGCGCGCTTGTGAATCACTTGAGAGATCATCTGAAAAATGCCGGCGGCAAAAAGTGGCGATGTTAATTTTTTCGGCGAGCGATCGAAGGATCCGCGTATGAATAGGCCGCGTAGTGGATCCTTAGATCCGACACTCCTGCGTCGATCGGTTAGTTCGGGACAAGTACTCACTCCGATGCCGCATCCAACGCGTCGTACTTTCACTTCGTCTTTCATGCAGATTCCGGAGGATCGTGAAATTGAAATTGTTCGGTCCTCCAAGCGGGTCCTCAATGAGGGTGCAGTGCCTGATGAGTCCTATTCGGCTGCCCTTACGTTTTGGCGCTCCCCATTGGGGCAATTGGTGCTTTGGTGGCCCAAACTAATGGTCAATCTATCACTGATTGTTCTAAGACACGTTCTGCAGGTGGTGATGTTCGTGCCACTGTCGATTGCAGCACCGAGCTTCTGGCTTTCTGCTTTGCTTTGGATATTCTGGAAACTAGTGCGTATTCCGATCTCATTGCTCAAATGGGTTCTAAGTTCAACGGCCGAAGATTTAATCGGCAATAACACCACGGCTGCCGCAAATAGAAGCGATAAACGCACAGTTCTTATCAGCTGCGGCAGCACAATACAAACACTTCACTTAGCGCGTAACTTGTACTCGTCTGGTGCCAGAGTGATTGTCTTCGAATTTGAAGGACACTTCGGTTTGGCTCGGTTTTCGACCGCCGTACACAAGTTCTACTCGGTGCCCAGACCCACGGTGGACAATCCCGACAGTTATATCGCCGCCCTGTGTAACATTGTGGACAAGGAGAAGCCGTCATATTATGTTCCCGTTTGTGCCACAAGTCCGGCTTACTATGACGCGTTGGCAAAGCCACATTTGGAATTGTTGGGTTGTGCTACTTTTTTGCCTAACTTACAGGAGAATGTTATGTTGGATGACTCGTTGAAGTTCTTCAAGAAATGCCGAGCCAGTGGAATATCTCTGCCACCGTATAAAGTTCTGTCGTCCAAGGAAGAACTGCTGCTGCTGTACGAGAGTGGCTTTATTGCTGGTTTCCGCAACATCATGATGGCTGCGGGAATGCAAGGACTCCTAGAGCGTCATAAGTATGTGGTACCAAACAACAGGCGAGACTTTAAATTCAATCATGAGATCAGTGAAAGGTGTCAATGGTTAATTGTTCGAGACATCCCAGGAGATCACTATGTTACATGTACCACGGTAAAGGATTCCAGAGTAATTGCGAACTCCTCATGTGTTGTAGAGCCCGACACAAAGAATTTAATTCCCGAGTTCAACAAAGGTATCGAAATTTGGATTAAAGAGTTCTTCGCAAAGACCCGCAGTCAGAGACCCATAAATGGTCACATAAGCTTCCGATTGGTTAAAAGTCAGGCTACAGGAGAATTTGTACCACTGGGCGCCAGGGTAGGGGTATCACTACCATACATTTGTTACAGCGGATCCCATTCAAAGGTTCTCTGCAAACCTTGCACACACAACAACCAGACACATTCGGTACTGGACGACGGTGGTCGATTTTGGCTGAATGAAAACCATAAAAATTCATCAATTGATGCTATTAGTAAGAAACAGTCAGGCAATATGCTGGACAAACGTGAAGCCCTCTTTGCGTACTGGGACCCATTGCCATATTGTGCTTATTATCACTTTCAGTTGCCATTAGCTTCGGTGAGAACATTTCTTCAAAAACGCCAGAAAATAAGGAAAAACATCCCAGCAGCTTTAACAGTTCCTGTCCATTAGACGGGAGAGTATGACTTGGAGAAGAATAAAAGTAGAGCGGGTCACTTTGTGGAGAGAGATTTATAGACTTAAAAAAAAAAAATTGTGAAAGAGGAGTGAATGGAGCCGCTCGTTTGTTTTTTTTTTTTAATTTTTTATGTTAAGATTGTTAATTTTAATTCAAGTGAACGACAGTTTTTTTTAATCTGCATATATAAATAATGATAATCATCATGGAAATACTTATATACCTTATATTATTTAATAAATATATACTTTTTATAATTGTTGTTAAATTATGATCCTACTTATTCTTTTATAAATTTATTCAGTTGGTCAGAATTTCTTGTTGGAATTTTTATTCAAATTTTTAGCAGCTCAACATATCATTTTGACATTGGGTACTCAAATGCAAACGTTATATTAAGAAGTACGTCTGAAAACCACATGCGTACTGATGGACCTAACGAAATTGAGAGAGATATGATTCTTGAGAAGAAACAAATTTGTGGTATAATTTTTGAATTAAAAAGGCTAATAAAATTGATTTGATAATCTTTCTGGAATCTGCGATTTATTTGTTTGGAATAAACGAGCCTTTTTCATTGACATTTATTTAAAAATCATCTTTAATTGACGTTCCTCAAAATTTCATACGAAAAGCGTACGTAAGACAGAACACATAACCAGCATTTAGGGTAGATTAAGCATTGTCTTTGCATGGTGCCTTTATTCTCCTGGAATTCAAAAAAAGGTTTGTTTGAAGTAATCGCTGCATTAATGATTTCCATAAAATCTTAGCAACATTTTTTTATAATATTATATGCACTATATATGTCTAGCATAATAATAGTGCATAAGTAATGTAAAAAAAAAAAAATATCATTTATTTCTTAATTTTCAATATTTAAAAAAAAAAAAGATGTGCTGATACTTTTTTGCGCCACTGTAGAAATGTATGCGATGAAGAATCAAGTTTGTTCAGCTTTTCTAAAGTGATGTGCACATTATTATGTAACAATTACGAGTATATTAAAATGGGATTAAAATTATATGCAGCTACTACGCCAGGTATTAAAAAAAAAAAAAAAAACTGTTGCTGTACTCAGCTATATGTATCATAACGGTATCGCACACAAAAATGTCTAAGTTTTTTTTTCAATGTTTTTGAATGTTTTTGTAATTTTTTTTCTGTTTTGCCTAAAAAAAAAACAACTATCATAAAATGGTTGAAAATTACGGGGGGTAGAGGGAAACATACGCATTTTGCCACTTAGTTTTATATATATAGATTATTTAAAGTAGAGCCCATTTTGAATTTTACAAGAATATAGGGACCATAGGTATCTCAAATTTCGTTTATAGTTTCTGTGAGTGAACGGATTTCGAAAAAAATGCATTGGTGAAATTGTAATTTTTCACATCTACAATCCTGGGAGAAACTTAACAGCAAGGCCTGTTCTGCCGAATGATCTAGAAACTTTGAATGACTAAATAAAAGCATCAGCTCATTGCGTAACTCTAAAAAAGGCACTTACATAAATAGCGAAAAGACTGATAAAGTTAGTGAATAGTTTGACTGTGAAAGAATCTACATATTTGTCTTGAGGCTGTGGTAAAATATAGGAAAGACATTGAAGAGAAAACATTTTTTGTTATCTATTGCGAAGCAGACCCTGACCCTGTCGATGAAGACTAAAGTGACCCTGTGCAAAATACTCATATTTTTTTGTTTTCGTATATGAATGCTCCATAGGATTCTTCCCAGTAACCCACACTAAAAGCAAAATTTTAACTGTGTAAATCATCCGGAGACTTCTAAGGAGTACCGAAAGACTCTAATAAATCATTGTAACCACTTTTTCGCTGATGATTCGCAGGGCGGTACTTCATTTTTACTTATGTCCTGTCAGCCCGCGTGGAGCATAGAGTGTCAACAGTACCTGCTCGTCATCGTGTTTGGATTCCCAATCTTGTCGATTCCTCCTCAACTGCACTGCGCCAAGATTACTTCAAGCGATCCCTTTTTTTGTCACTGCATGGCATATTTTGCAGAATTTGTTTGCGTTTTAAGGTGAATTATGGTGTCTATAAGCCGTTCGTTTGGAGTGACAGTGGCGGTCACCCTACTGTTGCAGCTTAAGTTTGTGCTTTTACATTTTCCTGACAACATACCGAGCGCTGCTTCTGCTGCCCTCATCAACTTACTATAAAAAAAAAATAGTTGTGAACTTTCTTGACCTCCTGTCGAGCATATTTATTTGAGCGGCGGAATTTGAATAGCTAAGTACTTTTGTATTAATCTTCGGTCTCACTTTGCTCGCTCCGGCTTTATGTGAAAGCACACAAATATCATCAGCGTAGTCTATAGGCTACATCTGTAGATGTTTAGGTAAGACGTTATTGTACATTGTATTCTCTTGCTTTCGCTCGTTATAGCTGTGCGTAGATCATCACTGATAAGGACCAAAACTAAAAGTAGCGAAAATGCGCCACCTTGTTTTACCCCGCTTTGGATTTAAAAGTCTTCCGACACCTTATCGTGCAATACTCGTAGATAGTCGGTTCACGCTATCGAAGGCCTTTCTCAAAGTCGATAAATAGCAGATAAAGTGAAAGTAACCTTAAGGATCTACTCAGAAATATTTCCTCGATTTTAAAGAGATTTTATCAGAAAACTGTTGGTTTCTTAGAAAAAAGTACGCATGGCTGTCACCATTTGTAACCGAAGTTCACGGACTCCGATAAGATATTCAGGATAAGACATAATCATCAAATAGCTTTGAGAAATCAAAATGTTTTTTTTTTAGAAAACGCCCCAAAAAATGGGCGTGGACCTGTAAAATGTATGAACGAATTGTAGAGAACATCAACGTCTATATACATTGTTCAGACAATATTTTTTTAGTTTCTAGGAAAAATATTGAAAAAAAATATATATATTTTGTTTATTTGGGCAGATTTTAAAAATGTTTAAACTTATAGTGCTTTAGATCCTAAAGAGCTTATTTATGAAATATTTCCACCTAATCATGTAACACATAAAATATCGCGAAATACTGTGCAAACAAATATTTTTTTTGATGAAGTTTGTTGAACAAGAAAAGCTAAGTTTATCCACATGTCGAATTGAATGTTTTTTCGAAAGGGGAAATTCGTTTGGCAAACCATAAGAAGACAACAAAAATGACATATGGCTTGATTCCGTACGGTTTTCTTGTTTCTCTAGAGGGAATGTTCCAAGTTCTGTTTTATACTCTGGTGCTGTTCAATACAGCACGGGGAACAAATTCAAACCACTAATTAATCTTGCAGCAAAACTCTAGATATTTGAAATTTAACATTAAAAGAACTGTAAACAATTTGGGAAAGTACACGTTGATCCGTGCTTTAATTTTACATAATTTATAAATTGCTTTCGTTCCTTATATAAAATCAGGCTACTGTTTATTCTAGAATTGTAAGCAAATGAAGCTCACAAATGGTTTAAATTTTTTTTTTTAAGATGAATAGCAAATACTATTTGAATTTGTTACACTTGTGCCGAGTGATTTTAGTTAAACTTTGACCCAAAACGTGTACAAATCATTTTAAAGGCATTTTTCTTAAATTGTTTACAACTAGAACTTATAAGTATTTATACTATTTGTGACTTTTTATACTTACTTATTTTACCTAGCCCACAGAATTGTTTAACAAAAAGTGCCTAATTATTCATCCTAATAAAATGTTTTAATCTAACTCTTAGCACTCTATTCAATTGCTACACTTCCACTTTTCAAATGATAATGATTTGTTTACAAAAATATCTACCACCCTTATTTGCTATAGCAACCATGTTTATCAAACCGTGACCAACGTTCAACAAATGTGTAGGCACCCTTAATGACCATTCGGGCGCTGCTGCATTTTTCTCTTTTTTTTTTATTTATTTTTCATTTATTCTGTGGAAGTAATGGAATTATGTACAAAGAAAAATATTCGGAATAAAAGAATTAAAGAAATAGTATGTAGATATAGGTATTCTATTTCTGTTCCCAAAACTCACAAAGTGCAAATGCCCAATTTTTGGGTGAGATACATTATACGGAATTTTTTTTATTATTTATATATTAACTACATCCATCTGGAACGGATCGTTTTATACCATATCCCCTATCTTTTAGTAAAACCACGTTAAAGTGGGCATTGTGAATTGTTTAATGCAAATACGATGATATTTTCCCAATTAGAGACTATTTTTTTATTTCTACGAGATGTTGTGAAAACAACTGTTATTAGGATTTTTTTCTTACAAAAGGAATAGACGTGGCTGTAACCATTTTTTAAAATCGCGGAAATATCTCCTCTATAGAACCCATTTTAGACGGATTGTAATTTTCTTTAATGTTTTTTTACTGTATATACCCTATCCAATGGGGTGTATTAATTTTGATACATAGTTTGGAACATATAATTATAATAACGACAGACCCACAAAAGTATATATTTGTGATCAGCTTCAAAATTTTCATTTTATGTATACGTTGCTATCTCTACAATTCGCCCATACAGTGTATAGTGCCAGGTTCAAAATTTTGGGGTGTTTTTGCTAAAAAAAAGAACCGTATTATGATTTCTCAAAGCTATTTACGGTTATGGTTAAGTCTTATTGTGAATTTTTCACCAGTTACAAATGGCGACGACCATTCCCATCTTCTTCTATGAACAAATGTTAGCATCAAATTATCTAGTAAAACCTCTTAAAAATTGCGAGAATGTTCCCTGAGTAGATGTTATTGCATTTAAGAAAGAAATTTCACAACACCACGCCCATTTTATTAGGGATGGTTAGAAGATTAAGAATAGGATCCGTTCCAGACGGATAGTAACTATCGTGTACCTTGTATTTTTAAACTATTTTAAAATAAAAATTAATATACTTAAGCAGAAAATAAAGTAAAATAGCAACTTATCTATGTTTATACCTCGAAAACTGTATAGAATAGAAACTTTACTTGTTTGTAAAATTGTTATTAATACTTTCCTCATGAAATAACTTTCATTTTCAGGTGTTTTTTACGCAATTCCACACAAAGAAAAAGAAAGGCATTGTTTGGGGTACTGTCTTATTGGAAAGCAGTCCCTACATATATTTACGAAATTGAAACGAAGTACAAACGGCAAAGAAAGGTTTTGCGGCCATGCAAATTGACACTTGTGACAGCGACGATGCCTGTCACTTATCGCAACTGTCAACGGTCAACCACCTTCCAAGGCGAAAGAAAATGGTTTTTCGATGTTTATAAAACACAAGTGACGACCCTCACGTATAATTTATAATAAAATATAAAATTGTTATGCATTTAATCGTGATTCACCTACTCATAAACGTGTAGTACAAACATTCGTGTAAACAACAAAAGTGTTAACGCTTCCGAATCGACGCTAAACAAAACGCAAACTTCATGAAAAATCGGTGTGGGGCAAAGTCTGTTCTTGATTGTGTCCACAATGAACCATCCAAACGAAACGTCTTTATATAATGCAAGTGACACTGCAATTCGCATAAATCCCGACAATGACCAGATCCCAAGTGCCTCATCTGAGGCAAGATTAAATGATGTGGCTAGTAGTCCCCAGCACACTATCAATATCGATGTAAATACAACTGCAAACGCTGACTCATCCACTGTGCAACAGAACTTCTTATCATTCCTACATGAAGCACGTAGCCACCTTGGTGGACGCCCAATAAATCTTCAGACAGCATCTAATGATCACGTCCACCATCATCATCGCCATCAGGCCGAGGACAGCAATGTAAATCGTTGGAGAGTGAATCTAAACAATGTTCTATCGTTTTCAGCTGGTCCCTCGACTGAGACTATTCGCTCTTGGATACCTAGAAGTGGCACCTTTCGGTATGTGCCTTTGAGTAGGGCCTCACCTGCGCGAGATACTCAAGCGACAGCATCGGATGAAGCTGCTGCAGCAAATGATGTAATAATAAACCTAAGCACAACAGCGACAGCTGCTGAAAGAAGTGAAAGCAATACAGCAACTAGTCGGGAGTCACGTACTTCGAATGCCGCACGAATTAGTTTGTCTCGAACGAATTCGGTTGGGTTTGCTGCAGGCACACCCCCAACAGGAGATGGTGGCGGAGAAACGAATGCAGATGCAGGAACTCCACCGATTCAGCCAGGTTCTAGTAGCGGTGGACATCGTACGCCCTCAACTCCACCACCTCGAAATACAACCGAAGTGGACGAAGATAATCTGGTCTATGAGCTGGCTGTTAAAGTTCTAAGTCACTTCGTTCGATACCTTCCCTTCATCGGTATTGTGTTGATAAAATCGATCTATGACCATTGGTTGGGCATCGTTGACATCCTGGTGCTTCACACTGTGGTCTATCAAGTGAATAAATCATTGTGTGAGCAAGTCGCTAAGATGTCTCAGAAAAGCCTTGGGCTACTGTTTCGAGACTACCTGTTGGTAACGTTCGTTGTTGTGTATCGTTTCATGATGGCCCACAGCCGTCCAGATTGGTTTGGTCTGTTGCTGAATACGGCAGATGATCCACACTCACTCGGGCAACTGTTGCATGCTGTGGCTGTCAACGATCTCATTCTGAAGCTGATTACCATCAAGATTAAAATTTTGGTTACAGTGCTGCCCGTGGACATAATAAAGCAAAAGCCAAGAGTAAGTAGTATTAAATAGCTTTTAAGGGACATTTTACAAGGTTTTTGTTTGCATTGTGTGTTAACTAGAAGCTGTGATCACCTATTACCTCCGCCTGTATTGCTACCATAGTAGTTTCCCTCTTTAACTTTATTTCAAACTTCTTTCCACTCTTGTCGAGTGCAGCTCCACTCTATAAGCTTCCATTTTTCAGTGTTTGCGAGCTCAAAAATCTGCATAAAACCAAGGGTTTCGTGCAAGTATTCTAGTGGAACCTAGCAACCCAGCTGCGATGGTTTGCTATTGGCCAGTTATACGGCATGGTAGTAAAATGGATACATCGACACACAAACAGGCAAACAAGTAGCAAACAGACATATTGTCTGCCTCTTGTATTGTGTGTGACTTGTATTTTTATTTATTCATTTTCATGTAGCACCGCAATATCGACGTAGAAAAGACTTTCTCTCAATATTATGGCGGGCGGCTTGCAGACGTTTAACGTCTCTAGAAAAAGGTATGCAGGTAACCCAAACAATTTCGGAAATACTCGACAACAGGTTTCTTGTTTAAGAACCATAGCACCCCTTTCCAGAAACGAACAAGGGTGAAAGAGTTATCGAAAACGATATATATAAATCAAAGATGTTTTTAAAAACAGAGTTAAAAAAAAAATAGTTTGACTGGCCAGGACCTGACGAAGAAAATTAGGTAAAAAGTCCATGAGTGAAAAAGTTAAGTTGTTAAGGCCAAATGTAGGTGCTATGATGGCCGTAATCTGTTTACAACTCCCGAATTTGAAGAAATAGTTTAGCAGAAGCTTTTCTTATAAACACAGCATTTTGTGTGACGATGCAGTGTATTGTACCTTACCATGATGACTATAGGTACAACAAATCACATACGAACGAACGATCTTGTGATAATAAAGGCTTTGTCATACAAACATATGATGTGGGTTCATTGAAATTGTATTTTAGTTTCACTAATTTTAGTTAGTTTGCTATGTAAACAAATCGTAGAATCAAATGTGACACATTTTGGGACATTTGTCCCTAATCGGTGAGTAGATGGTTGTGTTGGTTGCTGCACAGAAGAAGAGGTGTGTTTTTAACAATTAACATCTTTCAAGTAACCTGTTTTCGTTTTCCATAGAAAAATATTACACTTTCGAAGAAAACCGTAAGCTAAACACTTAACGAATGAAATATCCCAAATTTGAGTGACTTTGACACTAGCTTTCGAACTACAGAGTGCCATTTTTCCGAAGGAATTGAATTGCCTGATTTTCGAATATAGCAATCCGATTTTCGAATTACTAATTGCTAATCATCCGCTTTTGAAAATTTTGATTTTCGAATCGAAATACAAAGTAAGGCCCCTGAAGTGCAAATTTAGTTTACTTTTATTTTCATAGCGCGCTACATATTTAACATTTCATAAGCAAAGGGAAGAATGGAACAAAACACCACAAAATAATATATCTATTATCCTACTTGACCAACGTTGCGAATTCCTACGAAGTTTGATGAAAATTGATCAAATTGTCAAAATTGATGGTCGATTAAATTATTTTTAATTTAACCATTTACAAGAATATATAAAAATAAAGGGCATGATTAGGTAGTAAGTACTTGCTTCATATGTGCTGTTCGTTTACATATGTCAATGTCACGTCCTTACATACATACATACATACATATGTCAGAAATACCTTAGATATCAGTTTCAAGAAATAGACAATTTTTAGAAGTCCGGTAATAAGCAAAGTACAGTTATTCGAGTTTTTAGAGAAAAATGAGTATTTGGTCTTATTGCAAACATCCATTTATTAAACTGTACTTTTCTTATTATAGAGATTTTGCAAATTGGTTATTTCTGGGATATGACTCAAACGATTTTGATGAAATTTGACATCTAAGTAATATTTGACATATTCAATGACATGGCATACCAACTTTTGAAAAATGTTCAAAAAAACTTGTTTGTTTTACTAACAAATAGATTTTATATGGGAAAATATAAAAACTTATGACAGGAAAAAATATTTTACATTTTATATAGCGGTTCACCCCACCCAGTATTGTAGAAATAGGACGCGTGAGTCAGCGAATTAAAGCGAAGAGAATAGCGGAGTGGTGTAATAGTCATCTTTAAACCGTGAACTGATTCCCCACTTCTCCGTGGATGTATCATACCTATGTGTAACCCGGACCATTTATGCCAATCAGAAACCCCTTTTTGATGGAGAAACTTCGATTTTATAAGGTTCTCTTTTATGCTCGGATGGCTCTTGATGGCTGTTCTCCGTTCGGGCACAACTCAGATCACAAATAATCACACTACTCACCACACCGTGTCGTTCCTTGGGTGAGACATAAGTCAGCAATCAAATTGTGGTGTTCAAGCCCACAGAGGTTCATTATGGATTTTCTTCTTATTACATTAAAATCGGTTAAGTATTTGGGATAATTTTGAGGGAATAAAATTTACCAATCCACCATAGATATTGAGAAATTACCTAATCAAAAAGCAAACAACATTTAAATAGGTTCAGCTGTCTTGAGTTAGTTGGCCACAACCTGTAAAACTAAGCAAGGCCACACTTTATTTTACATTTTTAGGGATTTATATTTTTTGTATGTGCTATATGAAACCACAAGATTGTTCACGACCTTGTTACGAGACGAGAGGCATGACAAACGATTTTGAGATAACGATACCCACGACTTGTACTGTATGACAAGAGAGGTAACAACAAATTTAGCTGGAAACGCGTTGTCGAAAGGCAAAAATCCAAGCTTTTTTGAAGCGCACCTATCTTCACTTCTATTGGAATTGTGTCAAAAAGAAAAGAAAATTGTATGAAAATTGCAGAAACATGTTTGGAAATAGTGAATATTGTTTGACAAAATTATAAATATTATATGAAACTTTCTATTATGATGAATTTCATGCGACAATTTTATTTGATTGTATTATTGTTATTTTGTGAAATTCAATTCCATGAAAATAAACCTCGTAATGCATGCACAAGTTCATATGTGTACATGTTTGCATTTGTCGTAAAAACAAAACAACCCTCATGCTATTTCAAACGACGTCTAAGGAGGTGTGGTACAACAAAAATCATTCTCGTTGCCATAACGATATGGGCGACCGAAGTCGTAACACATAGTCCCAATTTGCATTTCGATTTACGAGAATCGTCAAACACAGTAAGGCGGATAGGCATAATTGAGATAGTTTCTCTTTTATAGTAATACCAAAATGTACTCTATAGGTTCAAATAAAAATATTTCAATATTCTTACTGATAAGTAAGAGCATACGAAATTAAATTAATTGCTTGAAACTCGATATTTCTACTTATAGCTTTTAATTAAAGTAACCACTACTAATATGCACTGACTAACTCATATTTCAACATCCAATTTCAGGGTCGGCTATTCGCTCTAATTGAGGCCATCTCCCAAATGTATCGATCATTGGTTCCTGTAAAGTCATGGCTGTTGTATTTGCTTGTATCCTACACCGGATTGGACATCGTAAGTAGAAAAAAATTCTTGTATGCTGCTACGGGAAACAAATTTGTGTCATTTCCACAGATTGTCGGGATGTTTTTCTTTTCGTCCCTATATATGGGTGCCAAAGCTTTCGAATTCGTCGAACGTGGTAAATATTTGAAAAAAGCATTTTGCAGCTTTCTCAGGAATGTGGTAAGTTCACAAATTAGCATGCATGTGTTGCATACATACAAATATTGCCTACATTTCTTGCCATCAGGATTATGGACGACAACCTACAAAGGACGAATTGAATGAGGCTGGCGCTCTTTGTCCGATTTGCCATGACTCCTACGACACCCCGGTAGTTCTGGAATGCAATCACATTTTCTGTGAGGTATGTGTGGGCACATGGTTCAAACGCGAACAAACCTGCCCAATGTGCAGAGCCAAAGTTGCAGACGACCCCACCTGGCAGAACGGGTCAACAACGCTTTTTTATCAACTCTGTTAAGTGGAAGAAATGTGAAAGATTATTTTTACTACTACGTTTACAAATTTATTTTCCAAGTTATCCCGATTAAATATAGATAAATGTATTTTGAAGCTAAAATGTTATTTGTGAAGCAAAATTTTTGAAGTAAAATTCCCTTCGATTTATTTTAATCCGACTGTTTTACTCTGGAAGTGGCGACCGTCGCCTTCTGTTGCCTGTTTGTTGATTTCCTTGTGCCGGTCTTTGCTGACAATCTCTTCGATGACTTCACCGTCGCCTTTGATAAGCCTCGTGCGTCCCGTCTCGGGGTCGGTTACTCGACGGATTTGGCTCTGTCGTTTTTGGTATTCCTCCGGTGTCTCAGGGACATGAGATTTTGAGTACATCAGATCTGTCCGAGGCAAAAGTCTACAATGTTAGGCCTGGAAAAGTATGTTTTATTGTAGTACCAAGTATATACCTATTGGAACTGAGAAGTCGGGCTCTTCTTGGACTTTGTCGTTTTCGGTTTTATTAAGTTGCGCTTTGGCAAGTTTCTTTAGTTCTCTGTCTTTTTGTTTCTTTTCCCTTTTCTTCACTTTTGATTTTTTCTCTTTTTTCTTCTTCTTTTCTTTCTTTTCTTTGGATCGTTTATGGTGCTTCGGTTCATCCATAACTATAGAAAAGTATATTTCAACTTTTATGTATTTATTTATCTTTTTTTTATTATTTGAGTGACGTTTATTTGACAGTCAAACACGACACTAGTGCAGAGGCTGCACTCTGGTGTTTGTGGTTATACTTAGGATGAGTCTACATCTACTAAAGGGTGGTTAAATTTTAAGGGCCGATGTTGAATGTGAACCACACCTAAAAGTCAAGTTTTTTTCTGCATTTCATTTGACATTTCTCAATTTCAGACTAACTCAATTTGAACAATGGAAAGATACACAATCGAGCAACGCGTTAAAGTTATTCAGGCTTATTATGAAAATGGGCGTTCAAATCAAAATGCATATCGTGCATATCGAAGAAAATCATCTTCAGTGATGAGGCACATTTTCACCTCAGTGGATTCGTCAATAAGCAGAATTGCCGCATTTGGGCGAATGATAATCCAAGAGTGATTGTCGAAAAACCAATGCACCCACAAAGAGTGACTGTTTGGTGCGGTTTATGGGCTGGCGGCATCATCGGGCCGTATTTTTTCCAAAATGAGGCCGGTCAGGCAGTTACTGTGAATGGTGTTCGCTATCGTGAGATGATAACGAACTTTTTATGGCCCGAATTGGAAGATATGGATGTGGACGATATGTGGTTTCAACAGGATGGTGCCACTTGCCACACAGCTAACGAAAAAATGGCTCTTTTGCGCGACAAATTCAATGGCCGTGTTATCTCACGTGGTGGCGATGTCAATTGGCCGCCAAGATCATGTGATTTGACACCGTTGGACTTCTTTCTTTGGGGTTATTTGAAAGAAAAGGTGTACGTCGATAAGCCAGCAACAATTCAAGAGCTAAAGGATGAGATAATTCGGCACATTAACGGCATAGAACCTCAATTATGCCTCAGCGTCATCGAAAATTTGGACCATCGGATGGAGGTGTGCCGCCGAGGTTGCGGCGGCCATTTGGCCGATATTTTGTTTCATACATAATTGAACCATACCAATATTATCATAATAAAAAGAAATGACAGTAATTTCCTAAATAATTTGTGTTTTATTCAAAATCAACATCGGCCCTTAAAACTTAACCACCCTTTATAAGGAGATAGCCAACTTCGGGTGGTACATGCAAATTAACCATTATGCTGTCCTTTACTGGCAGCAAACTTACTGGTGGAATTCAAGCATGACCATGTAAATCAACCATTAACGAGGGTGCTGACTTTGTTTTGTGTGAACATGACCTCAGTATTTTTGTTGTGGATTTTCAAAAGAAAATTTATATGTAGACCTTTCTGGTTCGAACCATTTATTGAGTGCAACTTTCCCTCAAGTTTTCTACTTTTCGGAAGTACCAGATCGGATAAGTTCTAAAATATTCCGTTCGGCGCTTAAGACCTTTTTGTAAAGAATAGTTCATCCTGAGCAATAAAGGACTTAACACTTTTGTTCCTAAAATTGAAATTTAATAAGTTATTCTCGAGAAAAACAAATTTCTGCGTTTTTTCTAGGATGGGGCCAAACGCAAACTCCACAGGAAAGAGAAAAGTTGATATATCGTTTACGGACTTATAATTTTTTTTTTATAATTTGTACGTGTGAAAGGGGTCATGAATACCCTTATACTAATTTTAGGACACGGGCGTTTTGAGGAAAGGGGAAGAGACAGAGAGAAAGACAAATTGGTTTAGTTGGTTTGAAACTCAGCTGGTATTAAGTTTCCAGTGAACTCCAAGGGTGGCTGTCCAGATAACTGGGGTTATTGTCATTGCTTATGATTCACAGTATTTTTTTCCGTCCTCCTGATGTCATCATCACAATCAAGTTGCATTTTAGCCATATGACAACCCTACTGCCAGTGTTATGCCCTCGCAGTAGAGTTGACATGAGCTTTCGCAATTGATCGACTTTTTTATTTATTTCATGCGAAATAAATAGATGATTATTGACATCAGGATTCGAACCGTGAACCTGCAGCGTGACAAGCAATGATGTTACCACTACACCACGGCCACGATTGAGAATATTTCCAAATTCAAAACTACGACGACTGGCCTATACTTATTATCTGGTTTTTGACCAGAAATTTAAGTTCACATGTATTCACAGACACAAAATTTAAGAGAAGTATCGAAATATGATTTTGAGGAGCGGTCAGGGGACTGCGGAGTTGGGTATCCATTTACTTAGTATACAAAGAAAAGTAGTGGATTTTTTTCTTAATTGAAGTCTAGTATCTTATTTGCAACATTTTTCTGCAAAATCAGTGTTTTTGCATGGATTTTTGAACATCTGAATAACGACTAATGATTTAAATTATTTTTTAGAGCCAGTTAAATTCTATTTCTATCTATTTGTGGTAGGAATGAGGGTTTATTGAAAAATAGACGATTATCAGTTAATCCAGAAAGTAATCTCGGCATTCGCGACGCTATGCTCGCGAGGATTAACGCATCCAGCTGTGAACAAAATATTGAGTTGAATGAAAGAGACGGGCAAACTCGACGTCTTCGCGACGGATTGTTACACATCCAAATGACACTTTCGTGCTTCAACTATTTGTTTCTTGGTGGAACAATTTTAATTTGTATATCTTAAAATTGTAGTGATGAGAAACTAATCAAATTGGACTTACATTAACTTATTAAACTTGCATTCTTTTTAAAAATTCATATAACACATAACAAGCACTGGGTGTGGAAAAAGAATTAGTGAGGTGAATGAATTTTAACTTAACCGTATATGATGTGTGAGTTTAGTAAAATTTTACAAACATAAATGTATATAGTGTCAACGAAAATCAGAACAGTACATATATTAATAATACATGAATTTTAAAAATATATTTTCCGTTCATTTTTTAATTTTTTAAAGTGTAAACGTGCCCCAGGCATTAGCTTGTGGAAGATAATGGCAAAACGAAACCAAATGGAAATTAAATTTTTATAGCTCGAAGAAATAGGCGTGTTCCACTCACGGATCCCTCTGAGACCTCTGAGAGATCCGCTGTTCCTCTTTCAGCTGAGAATTCGAAGATTTTTTCTAATTTTCTGAGACTAACATTTTTTGGATTCGTCTCTTCATTCTTTCTTAAGAATCCAGAGAGCGGTATTTTGACGTTTAAAAACGACAAATGAGAGCCATTGTGTTTATTGACATAGACTTATTTTACATTTTATTTTACAATTATTTTAATATAAAACAGTTATACAAAATGCACATCAAACAACAGAATACGCGTTTTATTTTTTTTATAAAGAAATCAGAAGACAATCCGCGTATATGTGTTTGACAC
The DNA here is from genome assembly GCA_963082735.1 of Pocota personata. NCBI lineage: Eukaryota > Metazoa > Arthropoda > Insecta > Diptera > Syrphidae > Pocota > Pocota personata. Next base: position 272,117,077 of record OY720429.1, read on the forward strand.
CGAATTTCCTTCTCAGTGGAGAATTCGTGTTCCGTTTGACAAATATTTTCGGCTGAGGAATCGGAGGTTTTCGTAAGTGGAACACGCCTAACGTTTTAAATATTTTTACTTCACGCATTATCGCCCTTCCCTGATCCTGCCTTCTGAAAATATTTCGGAAATGTGTGGTAGAAACAAACGTAATGAGCAACTGGACAGGTCTAGCAATAATTTTTATTATCCACTTCGTGCTGATAATTTTTCTGAATTTTCGTGGATAATAACAACTATTTGTTTAAAAAAACGAAACGCACTATTAATTTGATATCAAAAATGACTCTTAATATGATCGATGGAAATAGCTTACCAAGTTTTACGGAAGTACACTTCTTCTTCGCTTCGAAGTTTATGAAGCGATACAAATGAGCGATGAATAAAAAATAGTCTTCAGTGGGCAATCGCTTAAATTGCTTCAGAAATATTGCAGATCTTTAACCGACTGAACCGGCCCATCAGTCTTAACCTGGTTGATAAAAAACATCATAGTAAAAATCTATGGCTGTTTTTCATCAGATGTGCTTAGGACCAGCCAATTACGTGCTATAATGCTGTGCCATACTTCTATTACAAACGTTGTGGATATGAGAATATTTTCAAGATAATTCGTATTTGTGTTTATGGGAAATTTAAAACGAACAGTATTCCGATAAAAACAATTTGGTATTCGAAGAGATGTTTCGCCGTACAACAAAAATATGAAGGTGACTGGGAAAACATAATACAGTTTGTATGGCTTTCAAGGTACGATGATACAAACAGCGACTATGTATGTATGTATATTGTACCACGAAGGCCTGTACCGTGCTTTAAACACTGGCTAGTACACTTGTTCTTCAGCCAAGTTTGGTTAATTTTCAATCCCTTTTGATCATCAACGAAGGAACAAATTCATTCAGTATAATTTGCATGACGTATAAATGGCAAGCGAACGAATTTGTTCATGTTGATTCGACGAATTCTTAGAAAATATTCGTGCTCAATGTGCATACGATGAATTCTGAAATAGAACGTCGGAGAGGATGTATGTTTGTTCAGATTGATTAACGTGAATGAAGGATCGCTCGAACACCGAACGAAGTTGAAAAGCATCCCATGTATTCTAACTCCACTACCGAGGGAAAGTTAAAGTAGCACCGTAGCTCAAATGTTATTAAAAAAGAAAATCTCCAAACTTGGAACTCTGACCTACGTTATCATTTGTTTTTTCTATACCCATCCATTTAAGTAACAAATGTAATCGCCCCTTTGGACTTTGACAGCGCCAACTAGTGCTCTCAAGCTAGCAACACGCTAATTTTGTGAATGTACAACAAGGATAGCACTACAGCTTACAATACACCCCATTCACTTACTCGTTCAATCACAGTCCAGAATTAAATTCGCCATAGACGCAGTGTTATATGAAAAAAAGCAGCCGCGACTATTTGACGAGAAAACTAATCATTTACGGCAAATCAATCACATGAAAGTGTAAAAGTGTTAGCAAAAAGTTAGTATAATTTGATCCCAAACAGGTTTTCGCCGAAATTAAGTGCAATTATCAGACAAAATGCAAATTTTAGCCACGTCATATCGAATTTGAGTGGTAGTAGACTAGACGCCTTTTGGCAGATCACCGCCACCCTTCCTCCGCCGCGCGCGTAAATTATAATCATCGGCAAATTCAATTCACCCAAAGCAGTGTCCATTAGCCCGAGAGGGACAACAGGTTTGCCAGTGCCAGTGTGTGTCCGTCCGTGCGAGAAGCGCAGCAGTCTTCCCTCCTTCGCCTGCTAGAGTGCTGTGACTTCTTTTTCCATTTATATTTGAAATTTTTTTCCCATTTTTTTTTTTTAATCCAAAGAAAGAACCGAAACTGTTCCTAATCGCCGAGATGATTTCTCAAATTATTAACTGCATTTATCTAGTGAATCCCGATAAGTGTGAACCTAGTCACTAGTTTCGCCAAAAACAAAACATTTTTGGGTGTGCATCGCTGCCGACGACATTGAACGTATCTCAGGCCCCCGTTGTGTGGTGGTTGGTTGGTGAATTTCCTTTCTTTCATTTATTGTAGCCGTAACCCCTAACATTTTATGCCTCTGATCGCTCAAAATGGAATGGAAAGTTATTTTTTTTTTTTTATTTTTTCAATTTCTCAAGGAATTTTCATTTAATTTGCGAAAAGTGTTCAATTGTGACAAATTAAACGCCAAAATATATAGTAATTCCTTTCCACTATCGAAATACAACAAACAATTGAGTTGAAATAGAAAAAAAAATCATTTCTCTTTCTTTTCTTTCTTTTCTCTTCCAGTGAACCCGTTCTGAGAAAGTTTTGTGATCTATCATCATCGTCGTCGTTGTTACAATTTTTTTTATAATTTTAGAAAATCTCGTCGATTTGCGATCATCATTATTCACGAGACACCGAAATTGTGGAAGATATTTATTTATCGCTCAACGCAACGTCGTATTATAGATAGTTTTAATTTATATAGAATTACATAGGGAATTGTCCGGGTATAGTTGGGTTTCACACATCTAAGCAAGTATTTATGACTTAGGCGATACAAAATTCGATCGTAAGCGCGTAGCCACAACTACCACCAACTACCACCACACTCACACACACGCGAGAGGAGGATAAAGAACAGAGCAGAGAAAAATGGATGAATCGCACCCGAAAACCCTGTATGTGGGGAATCTAGAGGCATCCGTGTCGGAGGATCTTTTAGTTGCTCTCTTCGGACAAATGGGGCCAGTTAAAAGTTGTAAAATTATCCGTGAACCCGGTAACGATCCGTACGCATTCATCGAATACACCACTTACCAATCGGCTGCAACAGCATTGACTGCAATGAATAAACGACTCTTCCTCGACAAGGAAATCAAGGTAAGTGCAGATTTTTATTTTGTTTCAGCAATGTATTGTTGCAAATAGAGAATTGGATCGGTTATTTGGAAAAGGGCGCACAAATGATAATTTTGGCGTATTTGGTCTTAAGACAATGGATCTTGCAGTAAAAGGCAGAGTTGCTCTGTAGTTTTTTTCAGCTCCGTAGCTGGTCTTTTGTTTTATACACTAACCTGCTCTGGTGGGTAGTGTGTTTGCTTGTGACCCGACTGGGAACCTGTAGGAACCAACAACCACCGAGAATTAAAGAAAAACTAACAAAATCTAAGTTTCTCCAAGCACTACACTAACAAAGGGTGTCTGTCTTGTAGTATAATGGACAGAAAATTGAGTCTGAGTGCTCCGGGATTTGAAAATTTTCATTTTATATAAAAAACAGGAAAGTTACAATCCATGATACCAAATCTCCCATTTTTCAACTCAGCCCAAAAAAGTTAGTGCGAAATTTGTAAAACAAATGCAATGGTATCTGTACAGAGAATATTTCCACGATTTTTAAGAAATTTTATCACAAAACTGTTTCAATTTAGCAGGAAGTGGGCGTGGCTCGTAAAATTTTTAACCGAAGTTCACAGATTCTGATGAAATATTCACAATAAGATTTCACCATCAACGTAAATAGCTTTGAAAAAGTAAAATGTTTTTTTTTTTTTTTTTGTAAGAAGTCAACGTTTTCCTAGACAAAATATTGAGAAAAACGATATTTTGTGGAAAGTGGGCGTGTCTGTGAGCAGGTTTAAACAATTTGTACACTTGTACTGTTTCGAATTATAGATTTCATATCCTTAGCTCGAAATTTAAGGGCCAATAAGTGGTGACATACATACGAACAAGGCTAGATCGACATAACTTTGTTTCTAAACACAAATATATATGTATATACTTTTAGGGTCTATCGTTATAATTTGTCTGTGTTACAAACTTAAACCCTTAATAGGGTATAAAAGTTACCTGCTCTGTTTTTCCAACGTTGCGCTTATTAACTCAATTTGTAACTCGACCAAATTGGTACACAAAGCTGAGGGCAGCAACTTAGTGGTCGAATTGTCTGAAAAGGCTTGGTGATGGAGCCTCAAGTAACCCAATAAATGGACAGCTCTCTTACACGGTCAAAGTTGTTCCATATTTTCCATAAGCGGACGCGAACACTAAATTTTTAAACATTTTGTACAGAAAACGTCCCATAAACGGAACCGAAGCTCTAATAAATGAATTATGTTTTAATTTGCACCAAGAACTTGCCGCAAGCGGACGCGTAACTCTAATATACAGGCTACTGAACATGAATGTTCAAATAAAATTGGTTAAATATGCTTACTTCATTTCAGTCGCTTGCAAATACAGACGATTGATTATATTTAATTCTCTCCATTATCCGGACATCTTCCATAATTGGACAAAAAAGTTGGAACCTTGAGTGTCTGTTTATGGAAGCTTTCACTGTATATGTACACATGTCTTACTTAGGCATCAATTTTGTATGAAATCATCTTAGCCATATCAGAGAAATAGTAAATTTTCGCAAGTCCATTAATAGGCATGTGTACCGATATTCGAATGTTTGGCGAAAAACTGATAATGTAGTCCCTATCCAAATCGTTAGCCGTTTTTGAGAAAATTGCAATTTTTCAAAATTGGCCCGTTGTAGCTTACCGCTGAGCATTAGCTCACAGACTACAGATATGAAGTTTTAAGCAAATATCTCCAGCCGTTTAAGTTGCAACTCGAGATACAGAGCGCCGGACAGAATTGTGAGACCCACTTTTTCGAGTTTTTCTTTAATACAACATTTAGGTTAGGTTAGATTGATGTGACTGCCAGCAAAAGCAGCCAACACACTTAGACCAATAATAGGTCCATTGTGGTACCACATGTGTTTGAGACATGGCCTCTAGCCTACTCGTTGAACCATTTAGAGCTTCTGATGAAGCGTAGAATGTCAATATTATTCAGACAATTTAGGTCATTGAAACAGAACGCTCTCAAGTGGAGTTTCCTTCTTTGGGAGAGAGCTGGACAAGTGCAAAGAAGGTGAAGAATAGTCTCTTCCTCCTCGTCGTCCATGCAGCTTCTGCAGAAATCATTAGAGAATACGCCAAGCCTTGTTGCATGCTTGGCTATTAGACAGTGTCCAGTAATGACACCTATAACAGCACTAATATGCTTCCTATTTAGAGAAATCAAATTCCTAGAGCGTTTCACATCCAGCATAGGGCAAATCTGTTTTGTCGCTAGACAAGTTGTACTCCTTGTCCACCTAGAATTTGTCTAATAGAATAATACAACAGTGACTCACTCCTTTGTTGGCTGGTGATATACTACCACATCCTTGTTATAGTAGTCGTGAAATGCACCGGTAGTATAGGCATCTCGGGGCGCTGTCATAGCGTTATAAGTTTGCCTTTCCCGAGAGAAGTGTTGGGACAAAAAGATCCCGATTAACGGGTTCCTTTTTTATATACAAGTGCTGTTTTTTTTTTTCTTGCATACGCATCTTGATTTCCTTGATGAGAAGGGTTGTCATTAGTTAGAGAAGGCGTTGCAATTAGTTAAACTTGTTTCAATATTTTAATGTAACTATCCTTCATTCTAATGTAAGAAAAACAGAAAGTTACGAGTATATTTTCAAAAACAAAAACGATTCACTAACAAGAAAATCATTAAAAAATAGGTAAATCTAATACAAAACTAAAGCAACAAATGTAATACTTTTTTTTAATAAGCTCGGCATATCTGCGAGGCATTGATGATATTAAATTCAAAATTAGGGCTCCAAGTATTTTCCCCATAAAACTCTGGCTTTGCTTAGGATTTCCATCTTTCTACCAATCCTTTACCAGCTTCCATGTGTGTTTCGGATCGTTGTCGTACTGAAACACCAATCGAAGCGGAATATTCCACTCAGTATGAGACATCAATTGCGCTTGCAAAATGTTTTTATACCCAAAATGGTTCATTGTCCCCCGAATCTCATAAAAGGAACGAACGCCATATGCTGAGAACCATGTTGACATCATAACACTGCTATCTCCATGCTTTTTGTAACTGCAATTCCAAGGATTGACTTGGTCTCCTTTTCGACATCTTACTGTGGGCATACCACCCGGATTAACTAATTTAACAAAAAAAGGACAGTTTTCCATTTTTTTTGGTTTAATTCAAATGTATTCTTGATAAATTTAATCGAATAATAAAAAACAAGTTGTTAATGTTTTTAAAAGTTCTTCTTTCGCAAATACAGTGGTGGCCACATAATTAAGGACAGTCAATTTTCACTTTTAAATTTCGTATAATTCTCATATTTAACATGTTTTCTTTGTTAAACAAATCCAGTCTTCTCTTTCTTATAGGAAGTAATAACTCATAAGAAAAAATAAATGGAATAAATATTTAAAAAAAAAAAACTATTCACAAAATAATATAAAATAAGCTGTTTCTACTTGGACACATAATTAAGGACACTTTCAAAAATCAATATTTTTTAAACAAAAAAAATTCAAAATAGGAAAATTCACATCAGGTATTACTTCATAATTAGTACTTGGTGGGATTACCTTTTGCTTCAAGCACAGCTTTGCACCTTTTCGGAAGGCTGGCAACTAAATGCTGACATCGTTCGACTGGAAAATTCTGCCATATTTCCTTTACGTTTTGGAACAGTTCTTCAGCATTTTTACTTACTTTTTTCTCCAGAGCCCTTTCCACATCTGCCCAAAGGTTTTCGATGGGGTTTAAGTCGGGGCTCTGCGCTGGCCAATCCAAAACATTAATGTTTTCAGAGAAAAACCACTGCTTAACGCTCCGAGCAGTGTCTTTTGGATCGTTGTCCTGCATAAAAATAAATGGATCAGGCATGTGTTGAACTGCAAATGGCTTCATTGTATTGCACAATATGTCCCTATACAAGTGTTGATCCATACGTCCATTTACACGATAAATCGAGCCAACACCAAACCAGGAAAACGCAGCCCAGACCATTACATTTCCTCCGCCATGCTTTACGGTCTTTAAAGTGTAGCGAGAATTCAGTTCCTTGTTTGGCGGGCGTCTTACATACTTTTTCCCATCTGAGCCAAACATGTTGAACTTTGACTCAACGCTCCAAAGCACTTGTTTCCAAAAATCAAGAGGTTTTTCAGCGTATTCTCTTGCGAATTGTATTCTGCGTCTTAAATTCTTTTTGGAAACGTGCGGCAATGCATCCACGCAATCCATTTTCAAGTAATCGGCGTCTTATGGTTCTTGCTGATACTTCTTCATCTAAATGTGCCGCTACTTCGATGTTAATCTGTGTAGATGTCAAGAAGGGGTTGGCTTTGCTCACTTTGCAGATAATGCGATCTTCTCTTTTAGTAGTCTTTCTTGGTCTTGGCTTTCTTTTCTTGTTCTCTATGGTTCCATTATCTGTGTACTGCTTAATCGCATTGTGTACCATAGTTTTCGAACACAAAATATCCTTAGCAAAATACCCAATGCAGTATTTCGTGACGATAATTCTGCGCAATTCTGGGGTGCAACTCTTTGCGACCCATTTCTAAAATAAATTAACCTTCTATTTTTTTATCTTATGCTATTGAAACTACAATATACCACTTACCACAATTCTTTTTAATTTTGTAACAAATAAATTCGACAAAATAATAGCTGTCCTTAATTACGTGACCAACTAAAATAATCACTCATCTGCAACTGCCACAAAACAAAGTTTTTTTTTGGTACTTATGAAATAAATAATAAACCAAACACGTGTTTACTGCTTGAGTATGATCGTAGTTTACCGTTACAGCTTACAGTAGTTCGCAAACAAATTGATGTGAACAAAAACCCCGAAAAAAATATTCTTCTCTGATTTGAGAATGTTGTCCCTAATTATGTGGCTACCACTGTATGTCTTTTTAAGTCTTGGCATTTTTGCTAGTCTTTAATTCATCAAATCGTTTCCAATAGAATGTTTTTATGAGCTCTTAAATTGAGTGCAGTGACAATTTGTTGTCAGCAAATTCTTCATCTTCAAATTCCTAACAATAGAAATGTGAGACATTCCTTTAAACAAATGTTTTAATTGACAGTCCTACAAACCGGACCTTGTGGAACTGTCCAGTCCCGAAAGCCCTGGCAGGTAGTGCTATTAAGCAGCTGTATTACCTGTAAATTTATTTTACTTTTAATAAATAATAATATTTTAGATTTAATAATATAATGATTTGGATGAGTTTCAGAAAAAAAAACATGTGTACACTTTCGACGTAACTCAAAACCCAAATTTCATCAAATCCGCCAAATCTCAGACTCGATTTTCGATCCATTGTACTACCAGAAACTCTTATGCTCGGGTGGCTCTGGTTGCTGGTCCCCGCTCGAGTCTGCACACTTTGGATCAAAAGCAAACACATCATTCACAATAATCTTTATTAGCCACCCTCGGCATAAAGATAATTTAAGGAATATTGAAACGTATTATGTAGATATGTATATACAAAATAAATTTCATCAAAATGCTTTTAGTGGTTCTCGAGCGAGCCGTGTGAAAGCAAATATGTGGGCAGACATTCAACGAATAGTATTTGTTTGACCTGATCTGACTTTCAAGTTTGACCACATCTTTCTCTTTTTCCGCCGATTAACAAGAAAGCAAAAATAGGATACAGTTAAAATAACGGTGCGGAACATTAACCGCGCGAGGCCCGACTCGCACTTGAACAAATTGTTTCACCATTCATCACGAATGTGGAATAACCTGCCTTCTTCAGCAATTAATTAGAAATCTATAATTTGTAAAGATTTAAAATTAACGCGCATTGTTACCTCACTCTCACTCTTCCCTATAACTTTGCCTTTCATTCCAACTGGTGGAGAATATTTTGTTTTTGTGGCGTTATTAAATATCCATCCTTTCATTGTATTTTTCAGTCTTGCAGCACTTGAGTGAACATTTTATTCAAGTTTTACCATATTTTGCTGGCCGTCGTGGCTAAGTATGTAAGCCGCTGAACGGCAAACTCAGGTTCGAGTCCTAGTTACACTTTTTTTTTTTTGCTGTCAAGTTTTGATTTATGCTATTGCAAATCTACGTTTGTAAGAAGAATCCAGCACTCAGGAAAGCATCAGGAAACCTATATTGTTCTTGCCATAACTGCTTCGCTACTCTTTATTGGAAGATGAAAAATGGACTTATGTCCATGTCAGTTATGTTCGTTCGTTACACGACGTATGTTGGAAACACAGAGTAATGATAGGAAATAGGTCGGTTTAATAATAATAATGCCAACCAACAACCCTTCTTGCATTCCGTTTTCCGCCTTATCTACAAGACCGCACAATCTCGTCCTTCTGTTACGTCTTCTCACATAGCGAAGCACTGTCCTATGAGCTATCCGATATTCACTTTGTAATTCCACCTTTCATTGAGCGTCTGCCTCGAGGTAAATTTTTATCTTTAACAATCTACGATGCGCGGGATAGCCAGGAGTCTCTAGCTGTAGATTGTCTGGGCACAGTTTCGGATCCAGCGATATTGTGGTCAGACCGACCTAGAGGCGCTAGAACATCAATGGTGTATTTATCAGGGTGAGAAGTAAGAAACAAGTCCAAGGTGTTGGCGGAATGACTTACAATGTCCGGTATACGTGTAGGCGCATTTACAAGCTGAGTCAAATTGTTAATCTCAGCAAAAAGTTCAACATACCTTCCTTCGGGTGTTGTCTGGCCAGAATGTTGAAGCCAATCCGAATTGTGTATATTGAAATCTCCCGCAATGACAATTTCAGTATGTGGATACAAGGAGACAATTCGAGTGACGGAATCGGACAATACATCAAGTTCATCAAAAGTTGAGTTGCTGTCCGCACTAGGGCTTCTGTAAATAAAGCAGTAGTGAATTATTTGCTTACGGACGGTGAATTTTAGCCATTTGAAATAAAATTCCGGGTTGGAACAGTGGCCATACTGTTGTGGAACTTGGTAAGCAATATCACTACGGACATAAATGGCGAGGCCACGGTGGGGAAAGAATTATGACACTTAAGTTATATCCAGGCAGTTTCAAATCAGAAGATTCTTCCACTACCTGTGTTTCGCTTAGTTCCAGAGCAGCTGGTTTATGGGAATGGGCGTGGGCGTACATATCAAAGAAATTCGTTCGAAGCCCACGAATGTTGGTAAGATCAACCCTAAATTCCCTCATCACTACAACACTATAATAGGATCGAATAATTTTAGCTTATTCATTTTAAGCCACTTACTGATATTTTCTAAGTCCACATATGTACACTCAGCGTCGTTTCTACATATGTATATAAATTAAGGTATCGTTCGCAAACAACATAATTTTAGAAAACTGTATGCAACACAATGTAGTTAATATATAATCAAAAAAGAAACAAAATGACTCACAAGACCGAACCTTCTGACGTACCCATGATAACGTCCACTGAATTTGAAGCTCCAAATGGTTCAATGAGTAGGCTAGAGACCGCTTTCCAAAACCACGTGGTATCACAATGGACCTATTATTGGTTTAAGTGTGTTGGCTTTTAGCTGACAGCCACCTCAACCTAGTCTAACCTAACCTAACCTATGTTAATTTTTGGCCTCCAAAATTTGCCTTTTACAAATATTACGTATCATTTTATATTTGGAATTTTCCTCATTTATTATGCACTGCAGTTCTAAGAGCTAAAATTTGTTTCCGTTTCATCTTTTGCAAATTTGCTGAGAATCAATGGTAATCCCCTTTTCCACGGTCATGCCCCCACAACATCTTTCGATTTTCTCATCGAATAAAATGGTGAGTTCATCGAAATTATCAACGTTGTAAAGATTAGAGAAACCCACACTATTGTACACACACGTTTTGAGACAACAAGCCAACGCGTATAACCGCCTTAATTCACACACATCTTGTAGTAAAAACCCAGTTTCGTTCATCTTGGAGCTATTGCTTTTACCAAAACAATTTTTTTTACTCGTAAGTGCTACGAAAATATTAACCATATACTTCGAAGGATTTTCTTCAGAAAATGTAGTAAGAACATTTGCTACGATTTATTCATGAAACACATTTTCTACATTCTAGATCTAGTGCGTATCGTTTTACATACAAACATCATATCCTCACCTGATTCCATAATTGTTGTATGTATTTGTACTTTTTAAAATATTTTTTTTTAAGTATGTTCTTTTGTTTGGCGTTTTCAGATTTTCGATATCACTTACGGTTTTCGAGATATTGAGCCCCGTCTTTGTCGTAAGTTGGTTTGAAATTACATTCGCTTGTACAGGTCTTAGCTAACGTAACGCTTTTTCTTAACGAAATTGTACCGATTTTGATACATTTGCAATAAGACGAGTAGAATAAAAAGCGTAGAAGACTTTTACTTGCGTGTATGCATTTCTTTCGCATTTGTTTTCACAAATATTTGTGTCTTTCCTTATGTCGTAATAATTTCCACTGCCCATTTATAAGTACTAAAAACTTAGCCAAAGATACGACTGTGTCATAGTCGCCATATCTTGCTGAAACCACTCACAAAGTCCTCATCCTTGAGGCATGTGTTTAAAAAATATTAACATACGACTAAGTTTCCATTCAAAATAGGCAAAATAAAGTTCCTGCGTGTGTGTCGAATGCGTCTTCTAGAAGGAGATATGTGAGAGAAGATATTTTGTAGTTAATTTTTATAATACAATACATAAAAATATTAATACAATTAATTAAACTTAATGTGTTGCTGACATTTGTTAAAAACTCTTCATATACAGTCGACGTCACATATAACGATGATTCCTTGACTTATAAAACTGCCGTTATTATAAATCAAGAAAAAACAATCATCTTTTGTATCTACAAGTATAAGTTTTTTTTTTGTTTTTAAACTAAACACGAGATGACGAAGAAGAAATCTCTCCTACCTCACTTCTTACTAAAAATAGAAATTCAAAATGGCGGCCATTTTTAAATTAAGCCATTCTTACATTTTTCGAGAACAGATTGTGTGAACATTTTGCAACTCCCCGGGCAGCTATTTTGTGAGGAATTTGGACATACGTGGATGCTTTTCTTCAATATCTTGAAAACGGTTCGGTTTTGGAAAGAAAAAATTATGAATAAGATTTTTTTTCTGTTCTATATAATGGCAGTTTCAAAAGTAACCGTTTTAATGGAAACAAATGTCCACATCATTAAAATTAAACTTTGCTTCATTGGTTGGTTGGTTTGGAGTGAACCTGGATGAGGTACATTTAGACCAAGAGTAGGTCCATTGTGTTACCACTGTATATGGACGGGTGGTTCACACCTTTTACTCTTGGAACCAATTACTTTTCATAATAAAATTTGTATTTTTAGCTGTGCAGACGTTATTGAGATCGTGAAAATCATTGAAAAGGTGTTCACCTAGTGTAGCCTCTCTAATGTTGGCTGGTGCAAGGCATGTTCACAAGAAGTGTGTTACTGTTTCTTCTTCCTCCTCATCTCAGCAGCTCCTGCGGTAGTCATTATAGGGGATGCCAAACTTTTGAGTATTGAGTTTTAAGACGGTTCCTCTTTGGTGTATCAGAAATTCGTTAGATCTATTTTGATTTAGTACTGGCCACAGTATTCTGGCGGTATGTATTAAAATGGTCTAGATGCTTCCAACGTATCAGCGTGGATAATTTACTTAGCTAAAGACATTGGCACCTCGATGTCGGTTATGCCTATGCTGTTCGTACTGAAAGCATAGTTCATCAGCTTCGCAATTGCCCGGAATGTGACCTGGTACCCAGCAAAGGTTGAGGTTGTACTGTCGAGCTATCTCGTTGAGAGATACAAGGCAGTCTTTCACTGCCTCAGATCTTATAGTGCTGGATGTTAGGGATTTGATGACTGCCTGAACGATAATACATATAAGATACAGAATTTATCGATAGTCAGTCAGCGGCTTGACGAACAGCGGTGACTTGGGCATGGAAAACACTACAGTATTTCGAATTAATAAAGGAGAGGTAAATGTCTAGGTCCTCCGAGAAGACACCAACACCGACTCCGTCCTTGATCTGTTCAGTATTGAGTGTTTGCAGCCCACGTTGGAATTTATTTTGTTGGGCAGGTGGTCGGTGCATCTGGGGAGATAACGGTTCATCAATAGGATACTGTCATGGCCAGTCCTCTCCATTGCTGGAAGTCTCTCTAGTCTTAATACTGAGCTGGCAGCCGACTATATCGCTGCTGTTGGTCTTAGTCGCCCTACAATAACGCTCATAAGTGTTTTTTCATGTCTTTAAAAGTTCCCGTGAAAAAAGAGGCAAACCTCTTAAAAGGTGTATTGTACCTTTCTTTTCTTTTTGCTGGGTATCTTGAACAATTAAGATTACGCCAATATATTTACAGCTAAAGGGTAATTATTTGCCTATGTGTATCATTTTTATTTAAAAAAAGTGTGGTTCGTATCCTTAAAATCAAGGGCCTTCAAGATGTACAAACAACGTCCCTCGCCGTACTCTACAAGCTTGCTCTTAGGAGTCACAAACCGACTCCGAGATATTCCTTACAATACCCATTTTGTAGATATGGCATATATGTGATATGATAATATTTACGACACCAAGCGTGCTTTCGTCATAAATTTTAAAATCACAAAATTCAATGTACATGTAATAAAGTACTGAAAATAAAAATGCTCATGAATTATGCAATTTACCACAATTCCAAAGGAAAATATGTGCCTAATCGACCGCAACAATTTGGGCTACAATTCTTTAAAACTCTCTGGTGTCCCATTAAGTTGCTTTTAAAACAGAATTTGTATGATTCACGTTCATTCTCCAACTTCGTAATAAAACTATATAAAGCCCTATATGTCTCATCCTTATGCACGCTGTTGTGTTAAACCTTCAAATCAATATGCAGGTGGTGAGTAGCTATCAAATGTTTATTAAGGTTAACTCCTATTACCGCTTGTTGATCTAAGGGCCTCCACTATGCTTACGTGCCGTAGAATATTATTATATTAATAATGGATGCTCTTCTGCCATCCTGGTTTAGCGGATTCCATTACATTGCGTTGTTACCGTTGGAATTGTCGTCCTTTCAAAAAGTTGTTGAATGGGTTCCTTTTTTAGAGACGCGGTTAAGCCGGAGCATCCTGATATCAGAATTACGAATAGCGTTTTATGCCATTTGTCGTTGAACGATTTGTGAAACCCATTATGTTAAGTCATGTGAGCAACTTCACGGCTACAAGAAAAACGGCGACAAATACTATCATTAATCAGAAGTGAAAATCAACTAAAAATGTTAGCTTGGATAAAATAAAGTATTAAACACTTTCTCTACAATAGAAGGGAGTGCGAAGCCTCGAGAGGAGCCACCTTCAAACAAAAATATTTGTCAGATTTGGAAGAAGCTATTTCAAATCCAATAATCAATCCGAAGGGAAAGCTTTAGGTACAAAATTAATATACCATAGGGTATATTAATTTGGATACGTAGTTTGTAACTTAGAGAAATACGAAGGGCAGGAAGTATATATGTATATATTTTTTTTATAATTTGATATAGGATATAAATACTCTTATACTATTACAGGACACGGGCGTTGTGAAGAAGAGAGAGACAGAGAGAAAGAAAGATTTAGTGTAGTGGTTTGAAGCTCAGATAGTACTCGTATTAAGTTTCTGTAAACTCCAAGGGTAGCGTCCAGATAACTGGGGAGCTTGTTTGTTTTGCTTTTGTCGTTGCTCATGATTCACAGTATTTTTTTTTTTCCGTCCACCTGATGTCATCATCACGATCAAGTTGCATTTTTAGCCATATGTCCATTCTACTGCCAGTGTTATGCCTTCGCAATTGATCGACTTTTTTATTTATTTCATGCGAAATAAATAGATGATAATTAACATCAGGATTTGAACCGTGAACCAACAGCGTGACAAGCGATGTTGTTACCATTACACCACGGCCACCCTATATATTTGTGATTAGCATTATGTCACCAGTTTTTGGGTCTTGAATTTTCAGCTAGGTTCGTGAAATTGTATATACTCGTACAAGCTTTGAAATCCGCCCACAAACAGGCCCACTTTTCACAAAATTTCGCTTTTTTTTCAATATTTTTGAACGAAACTGAAAAATATTTACTCTACAAAATATGTAGACTTTGCTATTCTCTACAATTCGCCCATACACTGCATAAGTCCACGCCTATATTTTAGGACGATTTTATAAAAAAAAGAACGTATTTTGCTTTCTCAAAGCTATTACGGTCATCGTTTGTGAATATTTCACCAGAATTCGTGACCTTTGTTTAAAAATGGCGACAGCCACGCCCACTGTCTTCTATGGAAAAATTTTAGCAATAAATTCACAACGTCACGTCCGTTTTATTATGGATGGGTTGGAAGATTAGGGATAGGGTATCATACGATCCGTTCCAGTCTCATATGTTTCCTAAGATGAATATTTAATCATACCGTTACGTATCGTCATGTGTGCATCAATCTTAACTGCGAGGGTAGAACAGTCCTGAGACAGTTCCATTTGGCCCTTTTTGAGCCTGATTGCTTGCTTATTTTTGAATAGGTGGGCAGCAACAGAAAATAAATTGTTTTTTTTCCTTCGAATGTTACTGCCGCATACAATACAAAATTTCCATTTTAAATAAATGAGAATGGGCCGAACTTAAGTTAAGGAATTTAGATGAAACTTCATTCTTTAGCGCCTGCCTTCAGCTCGAATTTAAGAAACTCGCCTTAAGTTAATTCACTCTTCAGGGCAATATTTTGCGTAGGATAGGCGAGACTACAACGGTGTGATATCGTCCCGAGATGTCTGTATTACCGGTGGATCTGCCCTACTCCGGAACGTTACGTGGTATCCCACCGGGTGACAAGAGGGCAGGTCCCTGTCTACTATCTGCTTTCGTTGTAATGGTTGGAGAAATTTCCCTTTATGTTCGTATGGCTGCGAGTTACTGTTCCTATAACTTAATGACGATGTAATTGCTAAAAATGATTAACGTAAACCCAAAGATATTAAAAAACCCCGTCTGAAGTAAATGTAAAGACCACCAGTAACCTTTAAATTTAACAAAGAGTAATTAAAATTTACTTTAATAATTAAATTGTCTTTAAATAAGATTCAGATTAAGTAGGACACGTTTTATCCATGATGATTCATTGGAATAGAACATAGTAATGACAATGAGTTTTCGTGGACTTTTTGAACATGCTTATCTACTGCACACGCAGGAAAACAAGGTCAAGGAATTCAAGACAATAACTTATTATGGGGAACTGATTCAGTAGAAAATCAGTGGCATTTCAAAGGAAACTGCATTTAATTAATCAGATTCAGTTTAATTCTAAGTATTTCTGTTGCAAACTAAACTGATTTTTTCCAATTTTTTGTGTTCTCTTTGCAATAATCTCGTAACATGTTTAATAGGTTGAAATTTAATTTTTAATATTTTTTTTTTATCGCACCAGGTTAATTGGGCAACAAGTCCAGGCAATCAGCCAAAGACAGACATCAGTGCACATTATCACATATTCGTTGGTGATCTTAGTCCTGAAATCGAAACGGAGACTCTACGCGAGGCATTCGCACCGTTTGGCGAAATATCGAACTGTCGAATTGTTCGCGATCCCCAGACGATGAAGTCAAAGGGTTACGCCTTCGTTTCATTTGTAAAAAAGGCCGAAGCCGAAACTGCGATACAAACAATGAATGGCCAATGGATTGGATCGCGTTCGATCCGAACGAATTGGTCAACACGAAAACTACCACCGCCACGTGAATCGACAAAAGTCGGTGCGAATAAGTTAGCCAGTCGGCAGACATTCGAAGACGTATACAATCAATCTAGCCCCACAAATACCACAGTATACTGTGGTGGGTTCCCGCCGAACGTAATTAGTGATGAGCTAATGCACAAACATTTTATGCAATTCGGTCAGATACAAGATGTGCGGGTGTTCAAGGACAAAGGATATGCGTTCATTAAATTTATGACAAAAGAGTCGGCGACTCGTGCTATCGAACACACACATAATACTGAAGTGCATGGCAATCAAGTGAAATGCTTCTGGGGTAAAGAGAATGGCGGTGATAACTCAATGAATGCAACAGGTGCTGCGATTATTGGCCCCGGGGGTGTACCATCGCAGCAGGCAACTCTACCCGGTCAGGTAATTACACCTCAGGCAGCAGCTCAGTATCCATATGCGGCAGCGTATCAACAAATGGGTTACTGGTACCCACCAGCGGTAAGATTCTCTAATTTTTTTCCATTTATATGAGAATTTTGTTTGAAAATAAATTTCTTATATTTCAGGGATATCCAGCTCAAATGCAGACTCAGTACATGCAACAAGGGTACTATCCATACGCGTATGCAGCCAGCGCTCAGCAAGGAGGTAATTCAATTTTGATTTTAAATAGTTTTTAAAGCATTTAGTTTAGTAAAACCGTTAGTTATTTTGTATATACACTTTTATAAATGTCAGAAGATTCGTCGCCTACTGGACCTTGTAATACACCTCGAGAAAAGAGAAAATCTACGAGTATAAGGCAAGATCCACTCTCAGATCTAAGAGATAATTCTGCACAGATGTTTTAATCGTGTCTTTATATATAAACTTCTTCAGAGTCCCCTTACGAAGAACTTATGTTTGGGATTATTAAGGTGTTTCAGTGTCCTATATACCGTACTCAACAGAGCTTTTACTAAATCGAAAATCGGTTGTTATGTGCATTGATTTCCGCTCTGTTTTTGAACTCCTACTGCTTCCTACTAACAAATACACAAAGGTTACAATCTGCTGTCGGATTCAGAAATATTCACGTTCATACCTACAAGTCTTTGTCGGGTCGGACTCTATACATAGAAATAAAATCTTTTAAATTACTTGACAAGCCTCTAACTTCTTTGCAAGTGCATGGGGAGGTACTAACGCAAGCAAACAACGCGATACCGCAGCACCTATTTATATTTGTGTGTGTGATCCACTGTTCCGTCTTATCAGGGAAAGCGTATTCCCCTTTAATAAATTATCCGCCTGAACTATGCCCCTACCAGAAAATCATTTAAATATGATAGAGTCATCAGCATGTTCATTTCTTACCGCAATCTAGAGGAGGACTCTTTGGATGTGACGAGAATAGGCACAGGCCACTAGTACCAGGTGAGGCTACACTCTTCTGAAAGAAGAGCATTGAGATGGATTTGAGTGTGAAGTTATAGTTCTTTGCATTTTGTGTTTTTTTTTTACGCTCATTAGCTGGAGCTGTGCTAGAGGTGCAAACAATGATCACGAATATCACTTTCATTTGATATGATCATTTGGCCAAGCTTTATTATTCTCGTCTTCTTGTAATGCTCTCACTCAGCACGACTAGCTCTGGTTCTTTGCAGTACCGCATTATACTTTACACATGACCACACGACATAATGGGTCGCATTATGTACAACGATTCTCATTTTCGTACTAGCATTTATACAGTAATATATTGTTACAGTAACAATAATTTAGTTTTATAACTTCTCAACATATGCCAACCTATAACGCTGTGACAGCGCCTCGAGATGCCTATAGTACCGGCCAATCTGTTAAGCTCCGAATCTGTCGTTTGATGTGCTAGATTGGTAAAGGAAATTCAAGATTACACAATTTATTTTAGACAATACGTATTTACTAATTTGCAGAAGGATGTTCATCTCTGCCGAACATGGAAGCAAGGAAGAAGCTGTCGCATTGTGGCGCTGAAAACCTTTCTGCGAGATTAAAAGTGAAAAAAAAAAAATAATACTGTTATGTCCTAAAGGTAACCAATTTTGTTGGTCTTTCGTGAAAAGAATACATGGTTCCAATGCTCTTGCCTACAACGACGAGAATATGACGGACTGCAGAGAGAAAGCTAATGTGGCAGCTGCAATATTCGCAGCAAATTTCATCTTACCAGATTGCGCTCTCTCTCCTTCACCTATATACTGAATTTGGTTCAATATTCTTTGGGACAAATATTTTTTTCGAACTCGTTCAGAATTTCCTGTCCTAAAAGATCTCAATACTCTCAGGGTCAGGCGGAATTTCTTACCTTGTATTAAAAGAGGTGTTCTTCTATCCTGGCCAAACTTCTGCTTAAGCTCTTCCACTTATCGTATTCCACAGACATTTTTTCGAATAGATGGAAACTTGCACACTTATAGACAATTCGGAAAAAGTGTGATAAAACCTACCCTGCTAATTACCGACTGATAGATTTGTCGTCAGTGCTATCCATGGTCATAGAGAGCATTATTAGTCATCACCTTGAGTTATCTTGAAAGAAATCATCTCCTTAATGACCGCCAGTATGGTTTCCGGCAACAGCGTTTCGCAGGGGACTTAATACCCTACCTATCCGAAAAAATGGAACCAGTACATGTGTGTTTAATCCGCTGTACATTCTTGATTATGGTGAATGCGGAATGTATTTCTAAATCTTTCCAGTGGCCTCGTGAACGAGCTAGAACCTGAATTGCGATTTTGTTTTATATGGATGCACTTCTACAGTATTCTTGACAACTACCAGTGTTCTCTCCTCTCTGTTACTCCTAAAACGATTTTTTCCAATGGCTCAAATCGTTGAGTCTTAGTGAGAGCGATTGTCTACCGAACTCATTGATGTAATCTTCAATTGGGGTGCAAAAACTAACGTGGTCAAATTCAGAATGGGTGGTGCTTGGTATGCAAATTAATCCAGACTTTCAATAGAACCAGTAAATTACTGATCATGCAGAAGGTGGTGCTACATGCCTAGGATCCCCTAAAAGGTCTTGGCCGCAATCTATATAACGCGAATGTTCGAACGGGAGCTCCTAAATCGGTGGTGGTTCTATATGCAGCCAAATCCATTCGCTCGAACACCGCAGAATGTTGGATGTTTAGCGCTCCTGTACCGCTATTTCCACCACAAATGTACGGAGGGAATATATAGTTGTATCCTGCCTTTTAGTCTATTTAACCGTAATACACGTGTAGCACATTCTGCACCTGCGTATATTATATTTTCGAGCTTGCTTTCGCACACCGATCATCGTAGGAGATCATTATCTATCCATTCAATGTGAAATAAAGTGCCTTCCTCAGTATTTCCAGAATTCTATAATTCGCAAAGATTTTAAATTAATGCGCATTCTTCTCTCACTCTCTCTCCTTAACTGTCCACTCTTTAACTCTTCCCTATACCATGAAAATATTAGATATGTATTAGGTTCTTGCTTGCCGGAATGGAACCACAGATTGCGATATTCCCAACTCAGTACGATACCAAAGACTACGTGGGTACCTCTCATAGATTGTGTATAATAACATATGCAATTCGGAGTGCTGCATTTATGCTATACCTCTAAGAATTGCTAATGAAGCAGTTGCGGCTGCATCGAAAGCCGAACACAATACAACAGCACATTGAGATTAAGATATTTATTTTGTTAATCTAAACTTCTTTAGGTGGGATCGATGGCGTCTACACTACCACCAACCTTATTATTATTTAAATATTTTTTACATATAGGCTACTATGTAATTCCGAGTATATCGGAACACACAGACTTCGAAATGCGCATAAAATTAAGTATCAGTGACAGTGCAGTGCTCACTGCTTCAAACGAAGACGATGCCGATATCTCCAATCTAACAGCCCGTCATGTAGGTTGGTTGTTAACGCAGCAATATTGCTAGCCTTGTTCTTTTTTTTTTTTTTTCTTATTTACATTTAATTTAGCAGCTGATGATTCCTTTATAAATTTGATTTCCTTTTATAAAACAAAAAAAAAAAATAACATTTCATCTCCATTCAGAACGTTTTAATTACTGATACTACTTCAAAAAAAGATGTACTTACTTTAAACGATCTAATTTTAGCATCTTATCGCATGGTACAGCCAAATGTCGCTTGGGGTGTTCCAGGTGCAGTCGTGCCTGGGGTGACTGCGGCGGCCGCTGCTTCGGCTGCAGCCGCGAACGGTAGTCTTGGACCTCAAATGATGTACAGTGCCGCAATGCCACAATATCAAACGCAATGAGATTGAGATGATGAGAGCAACATCAGCAGCCGCCGCAGGAGCAGCAGTAGCTTATCCTCATCCTCGTCATCATCATCTGTTATTCCTGGATTGGATGCGTGCAAAACAGAACTCCACTCATTCTTCTCCGTCAACGAGCAATCAATTCCAACAACAATTACACAAACATTGAAATTCCTCTATACATAGCATCAAATACAAGACACTTTTTGATCTACACACACAAACACATACAACACACACATTTCCTCAAAACATTCTTCTACCACACGCAAAAAAAAAAACCCACACACACAAAGAAAAAATCTGATGTGCGCCGCCAAGCCGCCCAAACCATAGAAGTTAAGGTCGTTATTAATGAAAATTTTTAAATTATAATTCAAAACTAAAAAAAAAAAAAAAAAAATACAAAAACAAAGAATATAAAAGCAAAACGAATATGTAATTTATAATGAAACAAGGAAAACAAAAAAAAAGTATAACACGGTGTAACGTAAACCAATATTGGAAAATATTGAAGAGATGATATGTAAAATACAAATAAAATAAAACATATTTTTTAATGGTTTTTGATTATAAAGGAATGTAAAACCAGAACAAAAAATATAGATTTTAAAAATAAATAATTTAATTAAATTTTGTTGTGTATTTATTCAGAGGGAGGAGCTCTTTTTTTTCAGCTGAGTACTTGAAGCCAAAAAAATGGACAAAATACCGTCTTCTTCATAGGGCTAGGACGTGAATTGACGACTTAAAATGCATACATAAGCGAAGAAAAAGTTATTGTTAAATAATTTGAAATATGCATATGTATAAAGAAATCAAATCACCAATTAATTAACATTTTTATATTTACCTAGTAGGGACATAAATACTGTTATACACATTTAATGCCATCAAATTAAAACCGAAAAATGTAATTGGATAGGACTTGTACGGTCAAAAGATAGTAAGAAGCAAGGCAACAAACCAAACAATTGTATAAAATGAATACATATTGTTTATAAATCGTGCATTTTTATTAAACCACATTAATTTTAATTCAAATTGTGGCAAAATAATTTTGTCCCGATCAGAAAAACAAAATTTTTACTTCAATGTAAAGATTTAGGCCGTTTTCGAAAACGTCATCTGCATCAAATTGTTTTTGCATAATGTTGTTAAACGCAAGCTGCATAAGTCGATTATTCGAAAACAACATAAATCGCACTGCATTTGCAGCATATTCGATAATGCAGTGTTTGCAGGGCAGATGTTTATAAACGTCATCTGCGTTGCAAAAAAGCTGCCAGACATCTGCGCTGCGCAATAAGAAAAATGACTGAACCGGTTGAATAAATTCGATTATTTTATTTCTTTTAACTAAATATTATGTTTCTAAAACTCCATCACCTACTCCTACCCAAGTATGAGTCGAGCCATTGGAATATTGGAAATTGTCTGAATAAATTTTGTTAAGGGCTCCATTTTCCTGTTTGAAAACGTCAAATGCAATTGCAAAAAAAAATCATGGAGGCGACACAGATCAATGGTAGCAAAAAACGTTTGCAGTTTGACGTTCGCAAACCTTAAGTGCTGTAATGACGATCAAATGACATTTTCGAAAATGGCCTTAGTTCGGTCAAGAAGATAGCAGTATACATGATTTTAAAAAATTTCTTTCCATATAGTCTTCAGTGTGGCCCAAAGTTTATTACTATTTTTGGGTTTTGAAGTTGCAATCACTGGTTAGCTGGTGTGTTTAAAGTCATTGTCTTGTTGAAGGTTAGGTTAGGTTGAGGTGGGGCCTACATCGTGGTATGAGAAGGAACCCTATATCATCATGATAGAGCCAGCATGTATATGTACGTATTCGGCGTTTTGGGCGTCGCACATATTCATGGGAACCAGAGCCGCCATACAGGACGATTTGACTTTCATCCGTCTATAAGATATTCCGCTACTTTTGAAAGGGTTCTGTCAACATTGATCTTGGAAAACTGATTTCTTTTTGAAATATATTTTTTTGTTAAAAGTGGAACTTTTCTAGCGTTGAGATTGCTTTCTCGTAATATCCTTCTTCAGGTTCCACACTTGTGCTTAAATTTAACTTGTTTCTGGTTTTTTTTTTTTTTTATCTCGGTAGCGGGTATATTGGGTAAGGTCTTCCTTTAGCTATTTCGTGAACAAAACATATTTCCTGCTCCGGGTTTTGGGTTTTTTTCTCATATATTTTAGCATTTATAATCATTTTTGCAGAAATCTCAAGTTTTCAATTACCGCATAAGTTTTTCCTTCAGCAAGAAGGCGGCGAATGAGACGCCGTTGCTCCGAAATACAGTGTTTACCGCGGCCTATACTCTAAGTTAATATTAATATATTTGTGTAAATATTATGGGGATTCCAAGGTTTACCTTAAAACTTGAAATTATTTTATTTTAAATAAACATAGGACCAAAAAGCAACCGTAAACTAGCGAGCACTGTTATTATCTTGACCGCTAAGAAACACACAATAATTGTATTCAAATAACGTTTGGAAAGGAACCGATATGTGAGCGAGTATTTTTTTCTTGGATATTTAAATATTTAAGACACATTGTTCTATTACTAGAAAATTAGTTGAAGGAAGTAATAGATTGTTCATATCTCAATCTATAATATATTAAAATATGTCGTTCACGAGGTTGTACTGCTAGTTTCTTGACAGCAAAAAAAAAAAAATACATCTATTCAAAATGGCCCCTTTTGCTTTAACGCAGGCTCTTTGTTGCTTCGGCCACTTTGGTGTTTTATTTATTTCCAGGCCTAAATTAAAAACAATTAGGCAGATTGATATGTTGGTTTCTTTTATGGAGGAACTATGAAACTATGACAGCGCAAAGAACTATGTTTGTATTAAGCAATAAGAATGACTTGTTTTCTTCTTTTTCTTCATTTGTTAACGCAAATGATACATCTACAACATATTTCGAGCAGATAATATTCTCAAAAGGTCAATTAGAAAAAAACAAAAAATTATGAATTTATTATGGAGTTTTAAAACAAGAAAATGATCTCACAATCAAAATACACAATAAATCCTAAACATGAGTCGTCTATTTGGCGCGATCTCATATTGTCAAGGGAAATTGGTTTTTATAGTTTAGCCTTGTGATTCTGTAAATATTTGTTATCACTTTAAAATATGGACAGCTTTAAAATAAATTTTACAAAGAAAAAACATCGATACAGTGTAAAATCGTAATTTTCCACCACGGATCAAAAAACGGTTATAAAGAGATCACTAAAATGTTCGATAGCAGTCATTCCATTTACTGTTCAATGCATTAGTCAACCGCACAAGAGAGAAGGCAGGTCGGAAAAAAGGCGCCCTTAATAACAGGAATATTAAAAGGGACTCGTTCAGTCGATGTTTGTTAGGTGACTGTAAGTTCCTTTTAAAATTTCGTAGTACGGATTCCAAAGCACTAGTTATCCCCTTGATTTCTGAACGCCTACCTAGCTAGTGCTGTCAAAATGCTGAACTATAATAGTCGGAAGCAATCGGAAGCTAATGTAATAATTCTACTTTAAGTTTCCTTCAGTACTATAAGTTGCTTAAGTAGCCCATAATAGGCGTATGTATTCGGAAGCAAAGGTTCTCGTCCGATCACCGAAATCAAGCATCGTTGGGCACGGTTAGTACTTAAGGATGAACTACATATAATAGTAGAATGCTTTCGTACGACCACTTCCGAAATAGAACGAATACACAGGATTTGTATTGTGTGACCATAATAGCTTTTTGCTTCGATTCGTTAAGTTTCGTTCACTTTTGCTCACTTAGGAGGGCGAATGGATTCGCTCTTTCGTAAGTGTACGTGTGAAAACTTGACAAGCGGTCCCCCATCTAAGTACTAACAGCGCCCGATGGTGCTTGATTTCGGTGATCGGACGAGAACCTTTGCTTCCGAATACATACGCCTATTATGGGCTAATTGAGCAATTGACAGTACTGAAGGAAACTTAACGTAGAATTATTACATTAGCTTCCGATTGCTTCAGACTATTATAGTTCAGCCTTTAAAGTGAGCTGCCACAAAACCGCTCCAGGTAATAACCAATATTTAAAAGACCTGCTTTTCTTATTATTCATATTCACAAATAGGTACTGCATCCTTCAGGCATTGCCATTGATAATCTAGTTAAATTGAAGTAAAAGCTACGATATGTACTACTAATCGCTATGAGAACATCGAAAATATGACTGAATGTGAGACAGACTACAAAGCAACAAAGATGATAAAAAAAAAAAAAACAAGAAGCAATGAAAAACAATACATTTTTAAAACATGAGTTACATTACAGTGTTTTTATTCATTTCTAAATATTATATATGTAAATGGAGGATGGATTACATGGCTTAAAAAATATTAATAAAAATCCCACACACATACGTCTAATGAGTACAAATTTATAGTTTATCGAAGCACATTAATACTTTTTTTTTTATTTGGTTAAATAGCGTTTTTTGAGTATTACAATATATATGTATATATGTGTATATAAAGTATTACTATGTATAATTAATATTCATCACTTTTTTTTCGTCAGCTACTTGCTAATAGAATTCACTCTTTGTACATGATTGATGCGATTTTAATGGAATTTTCAAATCGCTCCTTCACCACACATCACTGTCCATCTAGTTCTAGAGAATACAACACGCCACACATTTAAAATTAACGAATATATCTAACATTTCGCAAAGAAATAGATAAACTCTAGCGATAAGCCTTAAATAAAAACAAACAATATCGAAATTATTTAATTAAATACTATTCTTAAATGTATTATATATAATTCTAAATTTTATGATCTACTATCGGCAAATATTGCAACAACTAACCGAAACCGAAAAAGAACAAGAAAGAGTAACGAATGTTTCTGGAAATTTTTGTTTATACTCGTATATTGAATATTTAGTCGTGTACATGTTGATACAAAAGTATTAAAAATATACGATATTACAAATGTTTAAATGTATAAAAGCTTGTGGGTGTCTGTGTGTGTGTCTTTTTCTTAGTTTTCTGTGTTACTTAAATTAAATGCATTAACACTTTCTTAACGCTGGGCTTAATTGTGAATCTTAAAAAAAACTATATACCACTTAATTATAAATATAAAAGTTGTTTTCACAACAACAACGGCCTTGCAAGGCTAGTGAAAGGCATTTTGTTGGTAGTGGATGAGATAAAACAAATAAAAAACCAAATAACGGGAACAAAAGAAGAACAAAACTCAAGGATTATATTGTCAAAAAGGAAATCAAAAGACAAGGAACATGGGACATCATTTAAATGGTAATATCTCCGTATTCCTGTGACCACTTTTCGTAGAGAACTAAACTTTGTGGCGCAACTGAGCGTCGAATTCTTTTGAGTGAGCTACAAAAGTCGTTTTCTGTAATGCCGCGTACTGCACTTATGTCCAAGCGTTTGACTTGCTCAACATTAAGCTCTCGAATGGGTTCCAGAGCGGCATCTTTTGCCAATGCCGTCAAGTCTGATCCCGAATATCCCTCGGTCATGACTGAAAGCCGCCTAAGCGCATCTTGGGCCAATGGACTGCCTTGTTTTTCAAGAAGGCGCTTGAGAAGAAGCTCTCTTGTTTCCAAGTCGGGAAGTGAGACATAGACTCGTTTGGTGAAACGACGGAGAGCAGCTTCGTCCAGCTCCTGTGGACGATTAGTGGCGGCAAGAACAACAATACGATCCCCATCTGGATTGCCTGGTAGTCCATCGAATTCGACTAGAAACTCTGTTTTTAAGCGCCTCGATGCTTCATGCTCATTCGAGCTGCGCTCCGACAGTAAAGAGTCCACTTCATCGATGAAAATTATCGAAGGCTGCATTTCCCGTGCTACGGCGAACAATGCGCGCACTAGCTTTTCTCCATCACCCACGTATTTGCTGGTCAATGAGGCTGCAGAGATATTTAAGAAAGTTGCACTGCACTCGGTGGCTACGGCACGTGCCAGTAGTGTTTTTCCATTTCCAGGTGGACCAAAGAGCAACAAACCCTTAGCCGGTGCTCGAAGACCTAAAAGATACATATAAAGTATACATATGTACCTTCTACAATCACTGTTCTTTACCTGTGAACAGCTCTGGTCGAACTGACGGCAGAATGACCATTTCTTGTAGTGCTTGCTTAGCAACTTCTTGGCCAGCTATGTCTGACCATTCGACTTTTGCACCGCCTTCCACAATTTCATCCATTATTATTTGTACTAACTTGGGCTCAACACCCTTAACGCTGACCATAGGGGTCGAAGCACCACTGCCGCCACTGCTGGGGCCAGTGCCGATTGGAGTCCTTGACCGTTGAGGTGGAGTATTTCGCCCAGAAGTCTACGCATGTAAAGATAAGCGGATCAAGTAGTAGTAACTTAAATTTTAAATACTTACACTGAACTGTCTTCGAACAGCAGGCGGAGTGGCGGCTGTTTTTAATGGTTGACGGGTCCCGTTTATAGTTGCCTTCGAGCCTAGGTTTCGTGGTAAGGTTTGAGATTTATTTATCACTCCAAGATTCCCTGGTCTTTTTGTGCCAATTGTTAATTTACGCCCCGAAGCTGTATAAAAATTCAACTTGCGTATAATAAAAATTACAGATCCGCAAAATGAATTGTGTAAGCCTGATGGCCGAATTCTAATTAAGCATGCAACCCACCATGCAAACCCTAAACATATTTTTATCTTAATTAATTTCAAAAACCTTAACAAAGCTCTTAAAACTCTAAACGCATTTTAACTAAAAACTGAAACAAACAACATAAAAAGGAACTGTTGTTAGATGATTGTAATACGGTGCCAAAAAAAGGCGGCGGTGAATGGAGCTTCTACGTATTTTCCAATTTGTGGTATAGTTCAATATATTCCCTTTACTGGATTCATTGCTGCTCTTAATGAGATTTTTTCGTATAGTGTTGGCTGTCTTACCTGCTTCGACCTTCTTGTTTAGCGCTGTTTGTGCTTTTGCTGGCACTCTATTTGCACTTGCACTGGAAATTGTGGTAAATGCATTTGGCGTTCGCTTTGGAACTCGGACGACAGGTACTGTGCTCTGCCTAGTTCTTGTGCGCTCTGTAGTGTTTTTGACATGATTTGGAGTATATTTACTGGTGGAGCTCGGTAATGTGCTAATATTTTCAAACGAATTGGTCATCATTGGTTGCACAATTTGTACTATATTACGCCGCTGCTTGGCGGCTCCTGTTTGTTGATGCTGTGCATTTGCATTCTGTTCTTGTATCCTCATATTTTCTAAGTCTAGCTCAGCATTTCTTAGTTCTGGCAGGGAAGTTACATAGAAGAAATATATGCAAAATCAAACAAATCATAACGAAACATGAAAAAATCATAAACTAAAGTTAGAAAATAATAATTAGAAGTGAACCAAAAATATTGTATAACGACACTTATTCCAAATACATGTGCAACGGGCCACGAGCAAAACAACACCTTAATTGTATATTTATACAAAGTGTAAGAATCTAATCATCATTGTTATTTCCATTCAAAGCGATAAAGAGTTGTTAGTATATGCATTTCATGCAGTCTTTACGTCAGTCTTTACCTAGAAAATGCAAGCGATCTCTGGCCATCGAGAGATTTGTCTGCATCTTGTCGTGTAACCGTTGAGCTCTTTCCCAGACGTCACCACGTCCACTCCAGCAATCGACTGCAATGCCATCTTCCAGCTCTTTGATACCTTTGCGATATAGTTCGATGGCAAGTTCTTTGTGGCCTGTAAAGAGATTTTAATTAATTAGCTATTGAGATCATCGTTACCTGGTGACAGAATGCAAAACAAAATTTTATTTAGATTTATTTGCTTCTATACAATTAATAGGTCAAGTGATTGGCCAACTGTTTAATTGAATATAGTTCACTTTCCAACTTTGCATAATTCATGCTTAGTTATATATAACCTATATATTTCGGAACTACAAAGTGTTGAGGTGGTACAGTTTCTAAAAATCAGTACAAACAAATGAGATTTTAACCTTGATATTCGGGTATAAATAGGATAAACTAGTGATGCCCAATTTTTAGCTTTTCGGACTATCGATGCTCTACTGTAAAAACACTTGGAAAAGTGAACCATTTTTTATCGGCAGCTGTAAAATAACATAATGTGCAAACAATTTGACCATTCTATTGCAGTATTCACAAAAAATGAGAGGCGATTGCAATTTTGCACATAGAAATAATAATCGCCTTCGGTCTCGTCTTTCTTTTTTGTATACAAGCTGAAAAATAATCGCCAATGGTGTCAACAGGTTGCCTTTAAAGGGTATTTAGGACATTCACACGACATCATGACATAGCATTTCAATAGCAAATTCATTTTACTTTCTTAGTTACATCAGCTAATGTAAGTAAATGCGTGCATTTAGAAACGCAGCAGCAATATTCGCTGTCTGTGACGAAAAAACATTCTATTACTACGATAGTAACTGAGTCTGAGTCTTTCGACCATAGGAAAGCATTTTTTTTTCTTCCTAGACCTTGCAATCTCTCGATTTATCTATTTTTAACAGTAACACAATCTACAAAGAGGCAGATAGGTAGATCTACATTATATACATATTATGTATACTTGCATTTTTGTTTTTTTTTTTAATTTCATTATGCGAGCTGAAAGATGTCTACCTTCATTATGGCATTGTTGTATATACAGGGTCTTCCAATAGGGACTTCCGAACTTTGACAGTTGAAAGCGGCCATATTGTTGAAGCTACATCTGTTAAATTGGCTGTCATTTATTCAGTCTGTTTTGCCAAATCACCATGGATGGATATAGCGTTCAACAACACGTGCAAATAATAAAATTGTTTTATCAATATGGGTGTTCTGTTCGGGCAACGTTCCGCGCGCTTCGCCCATTTTACGGTCGCCATAATCGTCCTTCCGAGACGACTATTCGCAGTGTGGTGGATAAATTTGAGTCAACTGGTAAACGATCAACCAACAAGATCTGCCGAAAACATCGGCAGGAGAATCTGAGGCAGTTGTTTCGCGTCGCTCACAAGAACTCGGCCTTTCGCAGATCACAACTTGGCGAATTTTGCGTCGTGACTTGAGCCTGCTCCCGTACAAAATTCAACTGACCCAGGAGCTGCAGGTAAACGACCATAGACAATGACGTTTGTTCGCTGAATGGGCTCTGGAGCAGTTGGAAACTGACTCCAATTTTCATCGAAAAATCATCTTCAGCGATGAGGCTCATTTCTGGATGAATGGGTACGTCAACAAACAAAATTGCCGAATTTGGGACGATACCAATCCACATTAGATCCAAGAGCGTCCAATGCATCCCGAAAAAGTCACTTTTTGGTGTGGATTTTGGGCTGGCGGCGTCATCGGTCCATATTTCTATGAGAACGACCTTGGCCAGGCTATCACCGTCAACGGCGAGCGCTATAGGTCGATGATTACCTGATTGGCCTGAATTGGATCATATGGACACCAACGACATGTGGTTTCAACAGGACGGCGCTACATGCAACACAGCTCACGCCACATTGGAAATTCTACATGAGCGATTCGAGGGCATGGTCATCTCACATGGAGGTGATGTGAACTGGCCACCGAGATCGTGCGATTTGACCCCGTTAGACTTTTACTTGTGAGGTTTTCTGAAGTCGCAGATCTATGCGAATAAGCCATAAACCACAGCGGCCCTCAAAGCCAACACAACCCATGCCATCGGTCAAATTTAGCCTGATTTATGCGTCAGTCATGAAAAATTGGACATTTCGGATGCGCACCACCCAGAAAAGCCGCAGCGGACATTTGAACGATGTTATATTCCATACATAATGGCATCGATAGGCCTTTCAAACGAATAAAAATTTCGATGATATCTCACACACACTTTGTTTTATTTAAATTTAAAGATAGGAAGCGCATAATGAAAGACCTTTTATGTACCCACATTATTATGTAATTAATAAGAAAATAACCGCACAAGGTACCTATTTATTTAAAACCCGACCAGTAAAATTTAGGCTGACTTTTTGTTATGTACACTGCAGGCCAAAAGTTTGAGGCCAACCTGGACAACTGACTTAATTCATACATCGGCTAATAGTGACCACAAGAAAGCGAAGCAGACGAAAAACAGCACCGAAATACGAGCCGAACTAAATGAAACACGGAATAAACCGCTGTCCTTGACAACAGGCAAACGAAGATTAAGACATACTGGACTATTTAGGGGAGTTGCGGATGTTTCTCTTCAAGTGGACTGGGAGATCTGCCTCGAGTAATTGGAAAAATGAATAAGGAGGCATACAAAACAATATTGGAAGAAAACGCTGTCACTTCTGGACTACGATTAATTGGCGAAGAATTCGTATTTCAATATGACAACAACTCTAAACACACGTCAAGACTACCTGAAACAGAGGGAAAATGAAGAAATCTTACAAATCATGATATAGGTCCGGGATCAACGCGAAGAAGTGATCCCGTGGAGAACATAAATGTTCATGTCAGAGCTAGAGGATTTCCGGGGGCGAGCAATATGATGCTTTTATATAAACGACTACGTATCGAAAGGTGTAACGTCGGAACATTGACAGGTAAAAGTTTTGAACTAGAAGAGATTTTATGGCAACGAAAAATAGATATATTTTGCGTACCAGAAACGAAGTGGCGAAACGTCGGAAAGAGGGCTCGTTACTTGAATTTACGAGTGAAATCTTACAAAACGTTCTATTACGGAGTGCGACAAAATAAAATCGGTTTTGTTGCTTTTATCTTGTCAAAATAAGAGATTGCTTAATGCTTTTTGAATTAATAATTCAAAAAGAAACGTGGAATATCATTAGTGCTA
Source organism: Pocota personata (assembly GCA_963082735.1). Lineage (NCBI taxonomy): Eukaryota > Metazoa > Arthropoda > Insecta > Diptera > Syrphidae > Pocota > Pocota personata. The sequence goes on from OY720429.1 coordinate 272,148,927, forward strand.
CGATCAATCAGAAAAGATATATCCTGGCGTGATTTCGACACTCCTCTAAATAAAATTTCAGCGAAGAAAATGCTTTTCATCAATGGAGGCTTAAACGGACACGTCTGGGAATCAAATTACGAATACGAAGACTGCCTTCGAGGGAAAGGGTATGCAATTAAAAATTCAGCGGGAGAAGACATACTGAATACGTTCAAATCACACGATTTAATTATTCAAAATACTCAAGATAGATTACTGATACTGATTGTCTTTTACTAACATACAGTTTTACGCGAGGTAACCGAAGAAAATGCAACGGAAACCTGAAGCGACTGAAAAGATAAACTGGTACAATTTAAATAAGGTAATAGGCCAGCTTTATGCGGTAACTTTGCGACAATGGCCCCGAAATGCCATGAATCTTGTAGAAGAACTTAATGTGCAAAACATGTGGAGCAAGTTTAAAAATGAATGTATAAATAATGCAAAAAATTAGCTCGGTGTTGAGAAAGGCCGACTCCACATTAATAATGTAAATTGGTGGTGAACGATGAAACTAAAAAGGCGGTTAGTAATAAAAATATAGATTTCTAAGCATGAACTAAACTAAGTATAGTCCAAACTGATTGCAGAAAAGCTCCAGATTGAGCACATCAGCTGGTACTGTCATACACAAACAAGATCGTCGGAAAATCCTATCCGAAAAGCAATAGCGACTCAAATTCAAGCCGAAACTCGAAAAAGAGGCAGAAGAAGAAATAACTGGATGACTCAAATGCAAAAACAACAGCAATCTCGTGCTCGGCGAATATGTTATCCAAAAAAGAGCGGCCTGTAGAAAGATATTGAGGTACGCAAACTTAGCCAACTCCATAAGCGGCGCAGTAGCAAAGTATATATTTTAACGGTTAATAAAAGAAAAAGATTACGTGCTCTTAATTGATATTTTAAGAAATAGAACACAGGTAAACCAAGCCTTTGAAAAGATATTTATTTTCTACTGCTAATATAAATGCACCAGTCGAAGAGATGTGGAAATTTCGAACTTTAAATATGCTCCTATAACAACAGTGTCTGTGGAGTGAAGTTTGGTCAATATACTTGTACAAGATTGTACTACGTGCCAGCTTTTTGTAATTTATTGTCTTATTCGTATCAATCGTATCAATTATTCATAAAATCTTTTAGGGTGGTGTTTCACCCTAAACGAAATGTCGGACCCTATTCATTACCATAGATAATGTTGCTGGTGGGTTGTGCTAATTATTTAAACTAATTTGTCATTCATTCAGCTGTTATATCAAAATTCCAAAACCTACAAATACAATTTAGAGGCAACAACGAATACTTACACATTCGTATGATTGAAATCTACGAAGTGCAAGTAAAAATAAGGCAATAGCACTTATACATAGTGGATGAAGCTTAACATATTCCCTCTGATTTTCGGTGACCTTACAATGCAGTTGACTTAAAAATAAATGCTAATTTTGCATTCATTTATGTAAAATAAGTACTAAATTAAAAAACATTGGCAGCATTACTAATCCTTTTTTTGAACAAAGTGCACAATTAAGTCGTATGTACTCGTACTTCCACGTGTGCTGTACTTTTTAAATTAAAAGCGAAGTTAAAATGTATTTTCTTTTTTGACTATTTTCCAAAACTTGGAATACCACGTTCAATAAAATCGATAAAATCGTTTAAGTCATATTCGAGCAATGACCACTTTTCAAAAATTCGATAGTAAGTATAGTACCGTTATATAGACTTTGTTCCAATAACTTGGTACGTCATCTAGTGAGATATGTTTTGCTCAACCCAAATATAAAATTAAAACAAAATCGTTAACGCCGTTTTCGAGAACATTTTCCGACACTAAAAGTACCGTTAATTTTCGCGTTAGAATGAAAATTCCGATTTGACCAAATATGAAGTTTGAAGTAAATCTTGTCAGGCGTTTAGGCTGCAGTCCAGCGCACATACAACTCCTGAAGTACGAAAAATTGTTTTGAAATTGAAAAAAAAGACGGTCAACCATGAAAGTGCTTCATGTGCCGAGCGTTCCGGAGCAATTACTGTTAATATATTACTGGATTTTAAGCAAGTATGTAGTTACAGTTGTTCAGTTTTATTTTTTTAACCAACTATGGCCAAGCCGGAAGAATATGTTTCACATGTACATTTTCAGGCAGTTCTTTGGATTTGTCTGGAAACCTGATGAAGTAAAAATAATCGAACAATACATTTTTTGAAATCAGCAAATCGTTGCCTTTCATTTGATAGCCATATTGCATCTATAATTTTTGTTTTTAATTTCACTCTAACCTCAAAAACTTTTTATTTTTGAACTTTTAGAAAAGCTAACAAAACTCAAGTCTGGTCCTAACTGTTCAAAAGTTATGAGGCTGTGACAGACACACGGACTGACATACAACTGACTCTCACCAAAAGGGTTCCGATCTTACTTTTTATTACCTTGTAAGTACTGGAACCCTGAAAATGAGAGGAAATAAATGGCAGAAATCGGTCGAACATTGGGTCTATCAAAGGTAACAGTGCAAACAATGTCAATGGTCAAATGCTAGTCGGACCTCGCGCGGTTAGTGTTCCGGGCCATTATTTAAATTGTATCCTAATTTTGCTTTCTCGTTAATTCGCGGAAAAAAAAAAGCTATGGTCTTGTAATGGTCAGGTCAAACAAACACTTTTTGTTCCATGTCTGGTTATATGTTTGTAGCTCGCTCGAGAACCACTAAAGACATTTTGATGAAACTTACTTTGTATGTATGTATATACAAGTTTAAGACCACCAATAAATGCTATGAAAAGAAAGTGTTATTACAAAGAAGCGGTAAACTATTTTGTTCCTTACTCTTATTTATTGGAGTACATTATACCTATATACATAGATACATTTTATTTCAATAAAATTAAGAAACACAAATGAACAAAATAAATTATTTCTAAAAAAACCATTAAACTTTAACTTCGTCGAAGTATCCTCGTCGAGCTTTTATAACAGCTTTAACAAGTCTAAGCATCCTCTTTATCAATTTTGATATTGTTTCGGATGGAATGCTATTCGAGTATTCATGGTGAAGAAGGAGACATTTGACGAACCCTTCTGTCCAAGTGACCTATAAAAGTTTAATTGCATTCAAATCTGACGATTGTGGTGGTTAAACCATGTTGATTAACACCCCTTCTTCTTCCTCAAAAGACCACTTGGAATAGCATCGTAGACGCTTTTCTCTGATATGCCGTATGATAGGGTGTACAAATATTTTTTTTTTTCTTTGGTACATTATGCACAAAAATATTTTTTGTTTGTTTTTGATTTCTTAATTGTTTCTGGTCCACAACATACTATTTTTGTACAAATGTTCAGCTCTCTAGCTCAAACCGGTTTAAAAATTACAAGCGTGTGATAGACACACGGACAGATGGTCAGACAGACACGGTATTGAATCCATTAGTGTTCCGTTTACACCATTCTCGTACGGAACACTAAAAAATTTAAAAAAATATTTCTTAACTCCGACGGGGGACACACAGATAACAGATCAGCCGATCAAAAAATGTGTTCGTATCGTTGGCGCATCCGCTAGCCATCTCGGCTACGGAGGTGTTATCATTGGGGAGGTCATAAGCAACATGTTCTTCGCATAAAAATAAGTAAATATTTTGTCACTAACAACCTGGCCTTTGTTTTCGCACGAATGGTTGGGAGGTACAGTTTTATGCCATTTCCGAAGGGCAATTTTCTTTAGATTGAGACAAACTTCTCTTGACAATTTTACTCTCGAATGATTGTCAGAGAAAACAAGATCTCCACGCAAAAAGCTCTGTATTAGAGCAGTAAATAAGATAAAACGGTTGATGTATGCTAAAAAGTACGAAAACCTCCGTGAAACGGATCAATGGGAGCGAGTAATATTCATAGATGAATGCAAATTTAACGTTTTTGGAAACGATGGACTAACAAAAGTATGGAGAAAAACAAATAACTCTTTCAGACCGCTGGTATACAATTGTGCGGGTACATTTAAAAAAAATATTCTGAGGAAATTAGTGAAATTTTCGAGTTAAGACCGGTACGCATCGATTGTGCGTTTAGTTTCCTACCATTCCTTCAATACACTTTTGTTTATTCATCGACTTTAAATGAGTAGTCAGTATAGTACTAGTGCTTGAAGAATATTATTTTATATTATTTTTATTATTATTATATAATATTATTTTCTCAGGTCTGAAAGGGATAAAGCATTTGACTCCAAAAATGTTATGGTATGGGCAAGTGAAGTCGGAGTAGTGAGATTCATACAAGGAATACGTATTATAAATTTAGATTTTAAAAGACAGTTATGTCCCCATGTGGTGAATCCACCTTTCTCTATGATAACGACCCAAACCACGGGAAAGAAACTGGACACCCTCTGTAATCGCCAGACCTCAATATAATCGAATATTTATGGGTCCATCTAAATGTAGAAATCAAAATACGAAATGTTAGTTCTGTCTTTAGTCTTGTGTAGTTAATTTAAGTCTTGAAAAAATTCAGTCGTATGTTGACTTTTGCAACTACATAAGTGAATATGAGAAATTGAGCCAGCATCATGAACAAAGAAAATACGTTTTTTGTTAGATTTTCAATGAACGCACGTCAACAACTGCACGCACTTAACTCGAAGATATCAAAATTCGTGACCAAAAATACCCACATGATCAAACTCGGATTACTAATTAACAGAGACGTTTAATTATTAATCTAACCCCCCCCCCCATATAGGATCATAAACCTATACTCTGGAATATAAGTAAAAATAAACTCCAAAATATACCTACATATTTAATAACAAAAAATAAAAAAAAACTTTTTACAAATGGTTTGTTATTGTGAACTAACAGGTTGTTACTCACCTTCATTCTCCTCGTCGATTTTCAAGGCTTTCGAGATGTACTCGAATGCTCTGCGATGATGGTGTTTTTGTTTGGCCAACAATGGGTCACCGGGACCGGGAGATGCTGGTGCACCAACTCCACCACTACCGCCGCCACCTAATTTCGACGACGACATCTCTAACTGCTTATGTTTATGGTGATTATAAGGGTAGTGAACTGTGCTCGTCGAAGCGATGGGCTTTGCTTGAATTCTCTCAAGCTCTGTTCCAACCACTATTTCGATATTACACTCACGCCTGTGTGGCCGATAAATTACCCGGGTACTTGCCCCGTACAAATATCGAAATATACAGAAAAGCTGGTAAATTAGCGAACGCAAAACGTTGAAGAGAAAAATAATTGGAAACGATACGACATACAAGTTTTGCTTGTGCACCGAACCCTGGGTACTAGTGCTGTCGTCCGGAGAGGGGGTACGACTAGTTCTGTCATCGATCTCGGCAACGCTAGATTCACAATTGCTGCTACTTTTACGGTGAGTTTTCGAATTTTTTATGGGAGATTTGCTGCTACTATTACTGCTGCTGGCATTGCCCGAGGACGACTGGGTTGCAATGCTTTTGTTTCGCACCATTCGGATGGATGGAGAAAAAAGGGTGTCGGATTACCCTTTTGTTGAAAAATGTAACTTTTTTTCTACTACAACCACCACGCTCAGCAGAAATTAAGTGTTTCCTTGTCATAGAAATTGAATTGTTTCGCCGCTTGAATGGGTAATTGAATGAAATTTTTAACAAAACTAGTGTAACGTTGAATTTAGAATAAATAATTGAACAATAAACATTTTTGTTGTTTATATTTTCATTGAAAATAAGAAAAAAACACCAAACGAAATGCAGTCACTAGTTTTTTCACCCCTACTTTGCGAATTATTGACATTTTCACTAAGGCCTGTTCGAATTCGATGCTTCGGAGCGCGTCGGTTAGGGGTAGAAGAAGCTGTTAACTTTTAAAAGTGGAATGTTCTCAACATTTGCTTTCACCCAGGTTCCTTTTTGTTTACTTGTATCTAAAAAAGACGAGTATTAGTTTCGTGAAAATTTTCGACCTCGAGATTTTCATCAGTCTTAATATTATTATAAGAGAGAAACTCAACAAAGTGGGTATCTCAATTCTGTTTGCCTGTCTGTCGGTCAGCCTGCCTGTATGTATGTATGGCCGACTGCAGCCTAAACGGCTTAATGGATTTTCTTGAAACCTCATATCTGGGATCAGTGGGTTCACAATTCAGGGGAAAATCGAAATTTTCATTTTAACCAATTTTACTATCCAAATGGATACATTTTTAACATGCACCTATAAGGGTAAGTATTGGTTTCCTGAAAATGTTCGAACTCGAAATTGTAATTAATCTTGAAATTACTATAATAAAGAAACTCTAAAAAGTTGGTCTGGCAATTCTACCTGCCCGTTTGTCTGTGAGTGTGTGTGGCCAATTGCAGCCTAAACGTTTACTTTGAAATTCATACCTGGAGTCTATGGGCCCACAATTCGAGGCGAAATTTGAGTGCAATAAAGGTGCTTTACTATTGGTCGATTTTGATAAAGAACGACTTACTCGAAAATGTCTTTTACGATTTTGATCATATTTCATATTTGAGTTGGAATGGTCATATGCTATATGATATCGTAGCAGGTTTTTTGTCAAAAAATACTGACTGATTTTGACAAGGCCATGGCATATCAAAATTTGGAAAATTGCATTTCTGTGTAAAAATATTTTTTTTAATCTTCAAATGATTTTTTGAAAAAAAAAAATACTTTAACTATTTTGATTATCTTTCAAACTGAGCGATTTCGCAGGTACTTGCCATTCATTCGTGCACTTTTTTTCTCGACCACTTAGAACTATGTTCTTTGAGGTTTATTAAACCCAGTGATGGAGTGAAAAAAAGGTATAGGAAAGAGCCAAAGAATAGTCAGATGAAAACAGGGAGTGAGGTTTCTGGAAATACTGAAAAAAGTAAGTTATTCCACAATTCTACATTCGTGTTGAATATGCAATGCTAATTTACCTACATAGATTCATAGATTTTTAAAAGATTTTACCAGAAAAATTGAACCTTGTGTTAAATTTAGTGGGCATGACTCTCACCATAATGACAGAAATTTGATGATTCTGATGATATTTTGAAAATGAGTTGATAAACTGAAAAAGGAAATATGTTTTTTTTAAATAAAACACCCTCAAATTGGGGGGAAAGTCAATGTTTATAAATTTTACTAAAACGATTTGTTTAGTTTCTAGTAATAATAGTGAAAAAAAGATTTTCTTTAAAGTGTTCGTGAGCGAATATGAAAGTATTCTTTCTAAGGCTCAAAAAATAGCTTATATGTACAATTTAATGTTCCTAGTAGTGATACACAGAGAGACAGACAGACGGAGATGACTCAATTATATATATACATATAAACTATAAATAGTCTGTCATCATTAGAGTTCGAAACTAAGAAGAAGACCAAATATAGGTTTGATCAGCGTCTTGTTTTCTACGACTTTTCCAATTTATCTAGAGGGAACGTTCCGAATTCAATTTCCGTTCCCGTACTAAATCAAGTCGCAGAGTCGCTGAACCACAGAACATCGCTTTAGTCGCGAAGTCGTCGAGTTTGCTCATTTCCATGTATTTTAATTTTTAATTTATTTGACAGCTTGGTGAGTAAATCGTCGTGAGGGCAATCTCGCGAACATAGGGATTGGGCCATAGAGTAAAGCCCTTCAACATTTCTGAAGCGATTTAAGCTATAGCTCACAGAACACTATTTTTTATTAATCGCTTTTTGCATCCCTTCAAGGAATTTGAAGCGAAGAAAAATTGTAAGTGACATATTCATCTCAAATTAATAGTGCGGCATTTGTATTTCGAACTAAGAAAAATTATCGAAGCGAAGTTGATAATAAGAAGACTGGTTCAGTTCATCATTAGGTGATTAGTGCCTTAGCTATGCAATTCATCGTAGTTGTTGTAACGATCGTAGATACCGTGCTTTCCAATTTCTTTTGGAGAAGAAAGCTACGCCGGTTTGAAAATGAATGAAGATAAGAATCCTTCATGAAATATATGAGTTTTTATTGTGTCTTATATAGTAAGACCCGCTATCTTAGGCGTGGCTGTGATCTTTACTACTGATCGAATTACTAAGCCTTATCCATAAAACTCCCAGTCCTTTTATAGTAATAATTCTGCTCATTAATTTTTTTTAATGCATTTCTCAATAATGCCGATGCATTCATAAGTTCATGGGTAACCCAAAATAACGTACTTAGTAATATGTTGCAACATATCATTGGCAGTTATCCTACCTTTTTTTTTTTTTTACAAAAAATGCTCCAGCGAAATAGCCAGTTGCGTTCGGGGGAACATCAAATGCCGTGTGCACCGTAACCGTCAAGATTGCTTTTACCGTCGTATGCTCAACGTCATTGACATATCAGACCGTCACCATTTGTATGATTAGCTTCGCAAACGTCAAAATTTCCTCCACCATTATTTTCTCTATTTGGAAACAAGCAGCTTGTCGTTAACGGTGATGATGTGTTTAACGGTGTTCACATTGGACTGACGGACTGGATGTGTTTTGACATTTCGTGTCATATTAATTGTCAGTGTCCATCAGATTGGTTTATTTTCGTTTCTGTTATTTTGATTACTTCGCAAATTTGAAAAAATTGATACGGAATTATTTTTTTATTTTCACAATTTTTTTTGTCTAGTGACAACCGATTGACATTTTCAAACTTCAGAAAAAATCCTAAAATTTTAAAAAATCTATAAATCCGGATTGACGTAACCTGCCACCTCTCCATTTCCACCTTTGCCGGTAAACGTAAAAAAAAATCCAGTCTGTCAGTCCTGTGTGAACACCCTCTTTGAACATACAATTTTTTACATTTTGTTTCCGCAGTTGATAAGTAATTCCAACAGATGGCTCTTCTGCGATTGACATAAATTCCAATAAGAAGAAGGAAAGACTTTCATAACCAAAATAAAGTCTGTGCCGATTTTTTTTCAAGAAATCTAACAAATAGTATCCGAAAAAGATGTCAAAGGCAGCTGGAAAGTTAAAGTCGATGAAGAAGTTCGTCGAGAAAATAACCCACACGACAAAACTTCGAACGAATATTCCAGCGGGAATGGCAGCAGCCGGGCCTCCACTTGGACCAATGTTGGGACAGGTAACCACAATCCTGCAGTTGATTCAAACGAATATATCATTCCTTCTCTATTCTTAACAGCGATCAATTAACATTGCCGCCTTCTGCAAAGATTTCAATGAACGCACAAAGGAGATTAAGGAAGGAATACCCTTGCCATGCCGCGTTTGGGTAAATAGCGACCGAAGCTATGAACTTGTCATTCATTCACCCCCAGCCACATTTTTCCTCAAGCAAGCCGCTGGTATACCACGAGGTGCAATGCTCCCAGGTAAGGAACTCTCGGGGAAAATAACCTTGAAGCACTTGTACGAGATTGCAGCCATCAAGATACAGGATCCGCCAAATGCCCTCAAGACAATGGAGGTGAGTTAGAGATTACTGTTCGGACGAGTGTCACTTAAATTGACCTCTCTTTGCAGCAAATGTGTGAACAACTTGTCGGAATCGCCAGAACGTGTGGAATACAAATTGTAAAGGATCTGAAAGCAGAGGAGTACTCACAGTTCTTGGAAGAACGGCGAAAAGTGGTCGAAGAACAACGCAAGGAGCTTCAAGAGAAACGCGACGCAAAGATGTTAAGAACTGGTTAAGGCTGATTTCGCTTATATTTTTGTTATTTCTTATATAGGTGATACAATACAGTGTTTTAATCAAAACTGAATTTCTTTCTGTCCTTCGCTGCGTTCTTCTTCCGTTTCTTCTCCAAATGCTTGGCGAGACTACCTGATGATTTCAGCTCGACGAATTTCTGCACAAGTTCCTTCGCACGACGTTCCTCTGGAAAGGAGAAGGTATTTGATGAACAAAATGTGGATTGAGTGAACGACTTACATACTTTTGGTCGCATAGTGAGGCTGCCTTCCCTCATCCTTGGCCTTCTGAATTTCTTTCTTTTCCTCCTTCAAAATGTCCTGTTTCACCTCCCAGTGCTTTTCTTCGACGTTCTTATTCTTCAGCCTTTGCATCACAAACTTGATATTCTTTCGCTCCTCTTCGTCTGTTGTTGCCGACAGCTTTTTCTGCAGATCTGCAATTTCGTTCTCTCGGACATCTCTCAAGAATTTGTAGTTTTCTTTAAATTTATTTGGATCGTAATCGCCGCTATTTTTGTCGAATCGTGGATCACGAATGGCGGTTTCTGCGGACTTTTTAGAATGTTGCACTCCACCTAAGAATGGCACTTGCCTCCTAGACGACTGCTCTCTGGGTCGGTTTTTGTTCAGCCGCTTGAAGTCGGAAGGTTTCTTTTTACTTTTCGATGGCGCTGCACCGAAGACGGCCTCCTTGTACACTTTGGCGCCCAATTGTTCCTTTAGTTTCATTAGTTCCTCAAACGACATGGTACTGAGATCACTTCGAATCATATTCTACATGTGGTTTTATTCAATTTTATTTCTTTTGGTCATTAGCTTGGTGCGTACTTACGCGATCTTCGGTGTCATCTTCATTTGGATGAGAATCATCGTCTGTGGATTCTGTGGGGTCTTCGTTTGCATTTGTGTCTTCTTCTGATGAACTCATAGTTAGGAATCTGTGTCTATGATGTTTGCAAAAATTTATTAAGTTTGTTGTTATTCACGTGTGTTTTAATCGGCGCAGATGACACTTGGTTGTCCACTGTTTTTATTCTGTATGTGATGTATATCGCCATCTAGTTTTCAGGTGTTACTCTATATTGGTTTAGCGGCAGGAAAGTATGCAGTAATATAATGTAAGATTCAAGCTGTGCAGAAAGATATGCAAATAATCTGCGAAAGTAGTCCTAAAGTTTGAGTACCTGTGGACACTCAAACAATGCAGCCAAGTCTAAACATAAGTGCGTTCGTTATTTCTTTTTTTTTGTAATGAAATCACTTTAGCAAATATATTTTCTGGATTGTAAATCTACATTAGCCGTATTTCTTTGTAAAATCAAATCATTTTGTGCAATTTAAACCAAGTACCCTGTTGAAGCGAAACGAAAAATTCCGTAAAAAATCGACACGATGGAATCAGAAAGGAAAAATTTCGTTCGTCTTTTCTCTGTACATGACGAAACGGTTCACTCAGTTTTCGTGTGAAATTAATTGTTTTGGATATTCATTCACAGACAAATGTTGACGCTTCTTCTTCTTTCGCACTTCTTTTCCATGAGTATTAGGTAAAATTATGTATGATCTTGGGGTCTTCATTTATTACGTACTCTCACTACGGTGTATTCAAAGATATTCCATTCAAATGGTTTAAATTCACCTTATGCTATGAATTTAAACCATTCTGATTATTTTAATGTCGCTTTATAACCCGTACAGCTTGTTGTTGTATCTTTTCTCCATACCCCATTGATAGAAACGAAACCAAAAATCGTTCAAGGAATTTATTTCTCAAAACATAAAAGGGTTGGGGTTCTGATAGTCTTATATAAGGTCACCTTAATTGACCATGAGAGGGATTTACGCGATAATTTTTAAATTAACCGGTTATCGGTTGAAGGGTTAATTTAAATTATTGTTAAATTATTTAACTTATAATTCTTAAAATTTTTTTCGCTTCTACTCAGTCCGCTGTATTTGAGAAAATAGTGTTGTGAGTACTGTTGTAATATACCATAAAAAAACATCTTTCCTCAGATTAAAACTATGAGAATTTGCCTTATAAATATCCTGTGATTTACCTAACCATTAACAAAAAATAACCAGGTTAACCAAAACTAACTAACCGGTTATTAAAATAACCGATGAATTTTGCGTCCCAAAATAGCCTCCTTTTTAAATTTCTAACCTCTATCATGCGATAATATTACTTAGTTTAAGGGCTATCACTTTACATATTTACAGAACATAAGTAATGCTCCCCTTTGTTCGCAATTGAATTATGTTTCTCATCCGAATCTACATCCTTGGAATTATTTTTGTCGGTCCAATAAAATCTTGTTGCGGGCGTTTGCATTTTCAACCCAACTCAGCCAGTTTCATTTAGTTGAACTCTAATTTAACTCGATTATCATTTTCATTCTATGATAACTCAAGTTGGATTCGGATTTAAGTCGCCATGGAAACATCAAATCGTCTGGGTTAATTTATCTACCAAAAACCTGCTATTACACACATAAGTACATATATACATTGAAGATAATGAAATGTCATTTGTATGTACGGAAGCTATATATGGTGCCTCGGTTTTCTCTTCAAAATGTATTTATTTTCTGGTGAAGATGAAGCTTTTTATTTCTCTTTTTTTAAAAGTGAATAGAAAAAAGAAAAATAGAAAATTAAGTCAGGCCAAACTCAGATTAATTGTTCCAAAATAATTCCACCTCCATTTTTAAAGCTTTTTGGCTTGATTTTTTATTTTATTTTTATCATCAGACCACTCCCCGATGAGATTTGAAAAATGACTTGTTCGCATTAAAGAATTGCTGAATAAACGTTAGAGTAGCGCATGTAGTATTCAACTACGCACTGTAAAATTCTAAAGCTAAGTAGATACACAGCTGCTGGGTCACGGAATCTATTACGATCAAATAAATTCAGACTAGTTTCATGTAGGTATCTTATGATATTCACAAATAAAGTCCTTCTTAAACAGAACAATAGCAAATTATTTGGTCGTTTATATCCAATTGGTAGACTTTATTCATCTAAAGGATGATTCACGATTCTTTAATTTTGTTTTTAAATTATTTTATATACGCTAATCATAAAGCAATTTATAAAGTTGCAATCCTAACATTTTGTCGTTAGGAAATGAGTTTTGCTATGGTTAAGGGTCAAGTGATCACGATTGGTTTTGACAGACAAAAGCACGAAATGGATGGGCACAGTAACTTTAGTTTGGCATCACTCGAGTGCTTTATTTTCTAAACGCACCCTGCTCACAATTGAACTTCCTGGTCGAACAGTCCTATGGAATAGAAGCAAACGTCATTCGCAAGCAAAACGTAAATAGTTTAAGGTTGTAGAAATTTATTAAAAAGGAAAAAATCTTCAACAAAAATGGTTTGGCTTTATTTGTGTGGAAAGCAACTATTCCCCTGTGAATCTACCCACAAGCAACAAATCCTGCAGCAAGTTTGCAATGCAACGGTAAGTTGCAATTTGCACCGCCTTGAATTGTTTTCATTTGATTTTCTTCATTTGCAGTCCTTAGACCCGGACGACTTCTATTTGCTTCAAAATGGTAAAATCCTCACCGATCAGCCAATCCATAATGCATCCGCCGTCCACGTACAATTTCGCACAGTCGGCGGCAAAGGAGGATTTGGTTCCATGCTTCGTGCAATCGGAGCTCAAATTGAAAAGACTACAAATCGCGAAGCCTGCCGTGATCTTAGCGGGCGAAGACTTCGCGATATCAACGAAGAAAAACGCCTTAAGGCATGGCTAGAGAAGCAGAAAGATCGCGAAGCCGAAGCTGAGGAGAAGAAAAAGAAGAAAGTCGAGAAACTACTGCACGTACCCAAGCATGAGTTCAAAGATGCACAGTATGAGGAGGCAAGGTCAAAGCTGACAGAAAAAGTCAACGATTCGGTGGAAGAGGGCTTCAAGAAGGCCGTGGAGAAGGACAAACCTAATTTGAAGCGCAAAGCTGAGGCGACGTCCAAAGTGAAGAACAAGAAGGCAGCCCTCTGGATTGGTGCTGATATTGATGGGTCTTCTGGCTCGGATAGTGACGATTCAGACGATGACAAGCCCACGACATCAAACAAGAAGGACTAACAAAGCACTTTTTTTTATTTTAAATTAACTTATAATACAGATGATAGGCTAAGTAAACCGAATAAAACAATCTTACAGCTAAGTTTAGTGGTCACTGTACTGTGAATTGTGAAGAGACCCAAGCCAAGCCCCACTTCAAATTCGTAAGCATGAACTTTAAGGCTTTGGTCCATTGCTCCTCAGAGTTGAATTGTATTCTGTTGACAGGGAGAGAGAGAGAGAGAGAGAGAGAGGATGAGATGATGAGATGATCTCACGCAAACGACATCGCGTTGAATACTTACTTAATTGAATAGGAGTTCCCAGTGGAAGGGTCGATAATCTTTCCCTTCTCCATTTTGTATGGTAGGCAGAATTCAGTATCACGCTTCTCAACCTCTTGCTGGAACTGTATGAGGCACTCCAGGAAGGCGACCATTGCTGCATCGAACTTCGTATCCCAGAAGAACTTGAAGCCACCGGTTCCATAGAGAGGCAATTCACGTCCCTCTCCTAGTATTTCCACATACGAGTGACTACCGAATGGCACGAGTCGAAATTTTTCGAAAGTGAGCCCTATTTTACGAGCTAGCGCACAAAGCAGCAGCACAGTCTGACCCCAAGCGGCATTGATCTCTGACCAATCTACCGACGCCGATGGCAACCTTCCTAATCGAAAGTTATTTATGGTTCCAAAGTGCCCGGCATGCCAGATGTGGAAGGCGACGTTGAAAATATTCGTGTTTTGCAGGCGCTCTAAGTGATGTTCAGCATAGGAGATTTGATTCTCCAAACTACGCTTGTCGTCTTCTGTGAGCATCAAGTCACGCCTGTGTTTTGTGTACTCCCGCCAGTAGCTGACCTCTTGTTCGGCCAATTTAGCTTTCTCCGACTCTTCCGCTTTAATTTCCTCATTCAAGGTAGATTCCTTAACTTTTAGCTTGGAGAGCTCTTCCAGGAGATGCTTTTCTTTTGATTCCAAATCTGCCAATTCCTTCCTCAGCTCGGGAATATTGGGTTTCTCTTCCGACTTCTCTAGTTTCTCCAAGTAGTTCTTGTAGTCCCGCCACTCATCTTCGGCGATCTTTAGCTCACGCTCTAGGAGTTCGAGCATCGAGTCAGTACATTCATCGCACAATGGATGATCGAATTCAGAATTCGATGACAAAGCATCGAAGAGCTGAGCTTTCGCAAGGAACTCAGCGCTTAACTTTTTTATTTCTTTCCCATCGGAGACTAAAGTGAAGCCAGTTCCATTTATAGAGTCACTTAAGCGAAAAGGGGGCACGACGTGGTCAAAGCCGCTTTCGTTGGGATACATTTCATCCATATTCGTTGCATAGATTGGCACTACATCATGACAGGGACTAGATAAATTTTGTTCGCAAGAAATAAATTTTACTTACATGATAGTTCGGCCATAGCGTGCTCATTAATGCTGTCCAGACTGCCGTCCAGGATGAGAGGCTTTTGACATCGTTGGCAGGCAAAGCTGACAGATATCTTTTCTTCGGCCATGATCTTTGTATGATAATCCGTTGATAAAAGTTCTTACTTTGTTGATTTATTAAACAATAACAAGGAAAAGAAGAAACTTTTTGTGTACATGGGAAAAAAATTAATGAACTGCTGACAGTAGGACTGTCAATTGTAAAGTAATGAGTTCTACGTTACGTTACACTATTGAGAATTTGTAATGAGCGCTGTAGATGAGTCAGTTAATGAGACTTAATATGTTTGTATTATGAAAGAAAAACGAATTACTAAAGGGAACAATTTCATGTCACCTGTGAAAAAGAAAAGACAATTTGTAGCAATAAATGCAGTTATAGTAGATGTTGGAAAGATTATTTATAGGGGGAATGCACAGTATTCCATGGTATTATACATTTTCTGGTTATTCCATTTATAATTGTTCCTCTAAAGGACGGATATTGGTTTCGTACAAATTTTCAATCTCGTGATTTTAATTAAAAAACTCTGCCTCTCAATTCAGTCCATCAGTATTTATCGACTGCGGCTGAACGATTTGACGAATTTTCTTGAAACTTATTTGCTGTGGTCTGTAATGTCACGATATTTATAAGATATATTACTACGAGTCGATTTTAAAAAATGAGAATTTCTTAAAGGCTGATGGAAAATGAACGACATTTTACGCTATTTGATTTTATAGAGTTGGTTATTTATCAAATATGGTTCATAGAATTTTGTTCATAATCGATGCTTAAGCTATATTTAGCAAACATGCAATACAAAGTTCTGGAAAAACGTCAAAAAAAAGTTTTTCTTTTGTTGATGGAATTTTTGGAAAATGTAATGACTTTCATTCTCAATAATCAATAACTTTGGGTAAATATTAAAATCAAAAAAAAACATATTATTTCTCAATAAATTTTCTTTCTGTTCCAGAAAACATTGAGCTTGTTTCTGAAGTATCGACTTCTTGAAGGAGAATATTTCGAAAAACAATAATAAACGGGTTTATTAACTTACAAGTTTATTTTTTCTTACTTTTTCTAATAACTCATTTAACATACAACTATAGCTTTGCAAAATACGATTTGAGAAAAATACAAATTTAGAAAGTGTGTTGTCAACGCGTTAGAATGTTCGTTCGTGAAAGGCTTTTAAACTACTGGTCCCGTTTGAAAAATTATCTATTCTCTATTAATTTAATTCCTATGATTGTTTAGCGAAAATTGCATTAATTTCATTTCTTACTTCAGTTATAGAGTAGAAAAAATCTATAGTCTAAAGTTGCAGATGACATTGTCCAATGTTTAGGGCTAACCCGATTTTCTACCTTTTCACATTCGTTATTTTCCTCATGTTATTTCATGTCATAAAATAACTAATGAAGCTGAAAACACTAATTCACGCATGTCTCTAATGTGTGAAAATGTTTACTTAGTAGTTTACTTGTAAATCATAGGCCCAATTCAAAAATGCAGTGTTGCGGCAACATAAAAGCAATAATTTGGCAATACTGCTCAAATCAAATGTTTTTTTTTTTTTTTACAGCACCAACGCAACCAAACACCAAAACATAGTAGCCTGCTGTTTGTATCATTTGTTTTAGATAAGCTTTTGGTAGTTGCTGTTCGTTAGCTATTATTATTCATTTTACCCTATACTTTGTGTATAAAATGGATGAAAGGTAACTTATAACAATTTTAATGCCTTTTTTTTCTATTGTGTATAGCATTGCAACACAACTGTAAGCCTAAATTAATTACGTAAGGCAACAGCAATACTGCAGTTTTTTAACGTTTTTGAATTCACCGAAATTTATACGTTGCCTTGAATCTGAAAAATAGTATAAAAAGTTTGATTTCTTCATAAAAATGAGGAACACTCTAAAGTACACCCACTCATTTTACAAATAAAACAAATATATTTCAATAATAATAAAATTTTAACTTTAATTCACTTACAGCTTTATAAATTAACTACAATGTAAATATTGTAATACATTTGTATTTACACAACTTGACAAATTTATTTGTACCTAAAAAATATTCATTTTAAAATCTCTCTCATTCTACTACTATTCATTATATTTCTTTTTCTTTGAAAACAACAATCATATGAGCTCATATCTAGTGTTTTTTTTTTTTTTTTTTTTAATCTGTATCAAGAGTAAATTTTCCATTTTAAATATACGTTTTCGTTATGGAATTTACACAAAACATGAGTGTAATGTAAATATACGGTGTGTTGGAGAATTGCGTGTCCGATTACCTAACTGGCTATAAATTATTATTTAAACTTTTGTTTGTTCTGCTTATTTATTTTAACTACTAGAGTCGTGTTTTGTTATTTTGAAAACATTTCAAATATATATATATATATATATATATATATATATATTCTCTATGGAAAACCTTTTAACATTTTATTATTGTGTTTTATTGTTCAATAACTATTTTAAAATTTTAACGCAAAAAATTCGTTTAACTATTTGATGTACATAACTGTTTAACATTTTGAATATATTAATAGTGCTGTCTACGCCTGTAGTGGCAGTGATATTTGGTAATAACAAAATATTCTATTATATTTCTTTTTTTTTTTTTTTTATAATAATACATGTTATTGTTGTTATTATAACGAAATACATTTTTTGAATGTCTAACTATGCTACTGAGATTTGTTTTCTTTCGTTTTTATTATCATGTTGTTGAACTTTTATTTACATTTTATTTGTGAATACCCAAAGAATATTTTTTTGATTGCTAAAACATCATTGCTCTTGTTCAGTTAAAAATATTAAATTTAACTTCTTTTTTTTCCTTACATTTTCACGATATGTCAATTTTAACTGGGGATGAATTGAATTTTTTTTTTATTTCGTTTGGCTGGATGATTGTCCTAATACTGATGAGAAATGGGTTCTTCTTCTCGCTTAGAAGCCATTCCCACAAGTGATTTACAAAAAGAACTTAGTGATAACTGCTTGAATAAAATAAACTTATAGCATAATGTGTGGAAGCGTGCCTAGAAATTTTAAGTCATACCCTCCTTCGGGGGTTCTTATAAATAAATATAATCAAACATATATCTAGCGACGCTGTTGTAATCCTAATCGATTTAACCTCATAAATATGAATGAGCGTCATGTTATGTATCGAAAACCAATGTCAATCAAAGAAATGAAAAGCGTTATTGATATTTAATGTGGAACATACCGAAGCTTATGCAAATGAACAGGAGTAAAACTGAAAACATTATATGAAAAAATGTTTGCCTCTAGGTTACTGACAAAAAAATACAAATCGATATATTTCCCTTATTTTCATAGTAGAGGCAATCGAAAATATGTGACAGGTACAGATTTTTAGTTCCCATTAATCCATTCAAATGACACCTTGACTTTTTTCCCGTATTGAAAGTACTGAAACAGGCCTAACATAACACGCGGTGACAATCTGTCATTTGGATTATTGGAATAAGCGTAGTTGTTATTGACGTCGCCAAAGGCGTTTCTATCTGGTAGCATAATCGCCCAAAATAAGTCCGATTTGGAGTCCTTATTTAAAAAAAAAAAGAAGGAATAATTGTCAAGCTTCCAAAAAAATACATCTTAACGGAGTGTAGGGGCATGCATTCCGCAGTCTACAAGATAATAGCTAAAACAACTCTTCCTCAATCGCACATAGTATGTAGGTATATCTATGAAGAACATTACAGAAAACAATAATCGCAAAACAGCCTTGCTAAACTTTCGGAAGTCATGTAGGAGTTGATAGGTGTAGATTCACCGTGGGCGCTTTTATGCAAATTTGGTGGATACGGCATATCTTTTTGAATTCGCAACCAAAACTACACAGACTACAGCATTTGAAAAGCGAACTGCGTTAAGTAAACATCTCATAGAAAATAAAGACTACACGTAATGACATTGCAGTCTGAATATTAAACCTGTCTTCCACAGGTCGACTGGATAAGCTTTGAAATATGAATTTTGACTGAAACGTTCATTAACTTCGCAAGGCCCATTATTGTCCATCATGAGTGCTGTGAAAATTTTCTTAAAATTTATGACATCATTATTAGTCCAAATAGTCTCACTTGACTTACAGAACACAGATTGGCACACAATTCAATCGACTGTGTCGATTCGGAATGGATAAATCGACTTAGGACCGAAACACACTATTTTGCTGTGTTGTATCGTGGCGATATCTTTCCACTACAGACCACACGAGAAAACTGTGTTTTTATTCTATACATAAGGAATACCTTATACATAGAACTGAGACCGCCACAGCACAAAGCAATAGTGTGTTTCTGGATTTAGAGAATAGTGGCGTATGCAAAGAAAATAACTCGACGGCTATGCAGAAAGCGAGATCGGATGCAAATGACAATATTCCCATGCAATAAAAAACAAATTCCTAGCCCGCTAGAAACTGTAATCATTAAAACAATGGGACAGCATAAACGTTTGAATGCTGACATCCGAAATATTGGTACGCTGCCGTGACATTGACATTGTAAAAAAAGAGATATTTTCTGAATAAGCCTAAGTTGCATAAAAAGTTATAATAAAATGCGAAGTATACTTTTAAAGTAATATTACCTAAACGATACTAGAAGTATGACTTAAAAAATGCAGGTAATCACTTTTGTCGTATAAATGACTAATTGGCATCTTTAATATTTTGGCACAAAATACAGTAATACAACGATTCTAATACCTATAAGTTCCCTGATTGCACCTGAATGAGGATCATACAATAATTTCCATTCTATTCCCCTTTCTGCTTACTTTTGGTGGTCCTTGTGAAAACTCTGACATACCACCATACTTGAAAGTAAAAACCACAGTTTGTTGTCCGAAATTCGCTTCAAATCTAGTTACAGATAAAATAGATGCAAAGCATGTTTAACAGATTAAAAAAAAAAAAAAAAAAAAAAAAAAAACAAATCTTACTCAGTGCTTATGTGTATCTCTGGCGGTTTACTTGTTGCATTTTGTATGACTAAAAATAGTTTTGTAACAATTTCAATGACATGCCCCGTCTGAAACACAAAATCTCCTTTCTTCCGACCAAATTCTGACTGAGAATTAAAGAAATATACATATTTATTGGTGAACTCACAAAAATAAAAATGCTTATTCATGAGTATACTTACAGCTTTAACGTGAAATACAGCTATGTCATCCAAATAAGGACTCAACGACATGCGATATATTTCAGCTGCAGGTACTCGATATTTTATTTGTAACGTACGCTGATCCAAGAGCAATAGCGATGAGGTTGACAAAACTAATAAAATTGGCACAAACTAAAAGGAGAATGTAATTTTGTTTATAATTCATTAGTGATAATTTTTTAGTAGTTACCTTTCCATTTGAACGAGTTATTTTATTTATGATATCAGCAAACACCACATATTGATCGTTTGTTTCAACACAGATCTTTTTCCATTGTAAGTTATGCCGCAGTCTAACATAATCGCCCACGAAAGGATGCCCCACACTGTAAAGAATAATTGTAGATAGAGAGATTGGACACTAGAGATCTGTGTCGTTTTTTATCAAAGCAGACCAGAACAAATTATAAATAACTAAGATATATTGAAGTACTGAGCAGTACTGAGCCGTAAAGCTGGTGATTCTCGATGAGTCAAACTCCAATTAAAGAAGCTAACTTATTGGAAGTACCACCCCTAAGACTAGGATGCGAAGAATTATTTTATAAAATAAACAACGACGGCACTACTCAGGGAAAAAAAAACTATTTCTCTTAAAAACATATCTCCTCACTTAATTAAGACCCATGCTTCCTTGTGAGTCATGGTAATGTGTCGCAGAACCGTCCAATCTTCCAAGGCCCCTCTTCGCCTGTACTGCGCCGAGTTCTTTGAGGGTTCTATTGTACAACTTGACTAGCTATGCAGTCATCGATCTTGCATAATTTGTGACGAATACATTGCCACTTTCGCTTCAGAATAACATCATCAGGGAGGCACCTGTCCTGTTCCCTTATACAGCTGTTCGTCAGAGGTTTTCCCCATTTCAATTTCGAAATCATGTAAACGGTTACTATTCCCTTCATTTGTTTAGCCACTTCCGAAATGTTTGTTCTTTTTTATTAAAATCCATGCGTGCTTGAGATAGATGAGAACTATAAGAGGTAATTAGCCAAGGACGAGGAGCTCGGTAAATACTCATACATGTTAGTATACTCTGTAGATATCTGCTGCTTTGCTAGTTTACAAAAATCAAGGCTACGGTGTCTCAGGCAGAGTCACTTTACAAGTCGATAAATTAGATTCCAAAAGTTTATAGCGTTAAGTCGAAAATTTTATAATGTTTTCATCTTACAGGTATGTCCTACCCCGTGTACCGTAAGTGAGCACACTACAGTACAGTACTCTTGATTGACATCCCTTCTCTCTTGTTTCTAACCAACTGCCATGTAGCCTACTAATTCTGTAAATGTTCCTTTAACATTTAACAACGTTGCACGCCTTCAGATATCGTCACTTATTTTTAAAACGTTACATGTAAGGAAGGTATTATTAATTTAGTTTGGTATGTTTGCAGCTTTATGTGTCATCGTTGATTTCTGCCTTCTCAAACAACTGGAAAGGTAATTCTAAAACCTCAAGAGAGCACCAAATAACAAACTCGATATCTTATCTCCCCTTAGGAACAAAGAAGGGATCCCTAAGCCTAAGACGTAAGAAGTAAGTTAAACTAACGGACTGACCGAACGAAAGTGTTCTTTCCGAGTAGAAACAAAAACAAGAATCCTCTTACCTTCTCGGATACGACGCCTTGCGGTCCTTAAAAATGATACTCGCTGTAACCTTCTCCCTCATGCGATTCCGCGATGTTTGATCAAATGAGTTCCGATAGATCAAGCATTTCCAACGATGATAAATAGCGCGCAGATTTTTCGATGTTTCAGCCAGAAATTTCGGTGCACTTGGCCACTCGGTAGATAATGGGCTCAAAGTGTTTGGCGGAAGACGTAGCGGAAGTGTAAGAAGAAAATGTCGTATTTTCCATCTTCGATAGAATTGAAAAATAACTTGAACAGCCCATTCAACTTGTTTCCTGTATTTCATAACACGGTACTCTTCTCGAGCCTACAAAGAATTAAACACATGTTACATGTAACTTATTTTTACACAGCATTTTGTAGCAAAATAACAACAATAATCTAAAGAAGGATCAAGCTATATGACACTACTTAAATGCATTTCCATTCGCATACTCACAATTCTATACAAACTCCACAAGTGCTTTCGCCCTGTAAACGGAATACCAAAGCGACACTCCTATGCAAACATACACAAGAAACAAGTTACCATGCAAAAAATCGTGCAAAAGAAAAACAGAATCAAATCAAACAAATATACTAAGGTGAATGAATGTGAAAATCAAATACAAACCCTCCATGTTCTCCAGGCACTCGATATGACAATTTGACTCTCCCTCATCAGCAGAAACTTTTTTCTCCGCATATACATGCGATAAGTTTTCTGAATCAGAATAGCTAGATCGTCCATGCGTGCTTTTCGAAATTGCTCCAATTCAAAAACCTTCAATAAACGCATGAGAATCTCTGCAGATCAGTAAAATCAAGTGAACTTACCGTTCGTGGACTCCTAATGAAGACGTTTTTCGTTCCGATAGTGAATTCTGCCGATGGCAGTGGAACATTACGTATAATCAAGGCAATACCTTCAACAGTATTCCCACTCTGAAAGTGTGGCCAAGTAACACTATTTAGCAGCTTATAGCGATTAAAAAATTTCCCATGAGAAAGATGAAAACAGTGTCCTGTTCGACAGAGGTTTACTAAAGGCATAAGGCTCATGTAACGCACTTGATGTTGTACTAAGGCTAGTTCGAATGTTCTTGGTTGTTTCGCTTCGTTCGGCTTAATGCAGAATACATAATGAGTTCGGCGATTTTTGATTATAGCTATAAGGGTTTGTAATTGGGTGCGTAAATTGGCACTCAGGGTAGTGGGTTTTTTGGTTGAACGTTTTGGATTGCCTGGGAGAGAGGTTGTGGGAATAAAATAATCTTCACGCAAATCCGATTAGGACTACCCACCTTCTGGGAAGAGGCTTTGTACTAAAGACATTTTGCTTTGGTAGAGACCTGCGCTAATATTTTTGGGAAGCACATCTGAGTTTTTCTCCAGAAACCGATGAACCGAATAGTTGACTACATTCGCAAAGTGTCTTATTCTGCAAGTATCCGTATATATTAAATCAATAACAATTGCATACCTCCGAGGGGTCACTTGTCTTACTTAAAACTCATAGAAGTCATTGTTGGACCACTTGTTAGGAAATTCGGATGGCCAGCACAGCATTGTTGTATTCGAATCAAAAGTGCTTCATCTGTGCTTATGTGCGGTTCATTAATAAGGCTTAAAATGCCATAGCTAGGCTTGTCGATTAGCTCGCAAATGGATTCATTGTCAAAGAAGTCTATCCGAGACCACTCCAGTCCTTCTCTGACATAAATCTCTTGTTCAAGCCTGAGAACGTTGTATATAAAGTTCTGAAATTGTAAAAATAAGCATTTTTTTTTGTTCACTGAATTCGGCGATTGATTTAACTTACCTGATGAATTTTCTCAGCACAGTAATTTATTGCGAATTGTTCAAAAGAATTGTTATCAAAAATTTCGAAACCGTAAAAATCTAGTAAAGCTAAATTTTTCTCTCTTTGATTTGATTTCAGTGAGTCATTAATTCTATTGACGAGCCAAGTAAAAAGTCGACTGTAAAGTGTTCGACACAATGTATTTCTGGCCGCTGTCGCTTGTCTGGCATCCAGTTCAGAACCTTTTTTTAGTTAATAAATTGATAATCATCTTTGTTTATATCTGGATGTAGGATACTTACCAGCATCTTCGTGCATACAAGCAGCGCTTGCTCGCGTAAGGCAATGTAATAAAATTTGAGCATCTACATTAAGTAACTGAGCCGTTTCCTGTAATTCTATTTGGAACATAATATAATTCAGAATGAGCTAATCATAGTATTGTCTTATACGTACCATAATCATTGGAAACCTGACAGCCTTCGCTGCCATCTATATTTGTGATTGGAACAAAGATAAAATTTCCCAACTTCAGCACAACGGCGATAACACGAAAAATCGATTGGATCTCATCCGCGTTTAAACCAAGGACTTCAAGGGATTTCTAAAGATAAGTGGAAAACATTATAACAGAAAGTTTAAGTAATAAGAAGCAGCGCATTAAGGGAAGCGTGCTCACTCAACAACACGGAGCAGAAACGGAATTTGAAAAGTGAAACGGCAGTCAGTGATAGCAGATTTTTTTTTAAATGTCTTCCATCACCTACGATTAAACAGACGGACAGGCGGGACACAACAATAAATTTCGTTCGAAGGTTTGTGGTGGAAATACAGGTATAGGTGTGATAACCTTCCAACATTCCGGCATTTTTCGAAAGAAGAGATTTGGCTGCATATAGACTCATCATCGACCAAGTAAACTCAAGCATGTGGCGGGAGCTCCCGTCCAAACATGTGAGTTCTATTTAAGTTTCCGATGAACATAATCTTTATGGATTGGGGCCAAGACCGCAGGAGTGAAAAACCTTTTATACCTTTTGAGGAATCCTAGGTATCTAGCACCACCTTTTGGAGTGTCAATAAATAATTGAAGTTCTGGGCTAACATGCATTACATTCCTCGACATTACCTCCAGTCATTCTGGGCGTCACCGTGTTAGTATCCCGTTTCATGGATATCAGACAGCACTGGGTTTTTGGCACATTGAAAACAAATCGGTTTTTCGCACCCCAATTGATGGTTGGAGGGTTGAGTTTGGTAGATATTTCCTGCCACAGTGACTCAACGATTTAGGGTCCTTGTCGTGGTGTCGTTAGCAAATAAGCGAAGTCAAGAGTGCAGTCATCCACGAAAGAATGAATCGAACTACGAGTAACAGAAAGGAGGTCATTTATGTAAATCAGAAAAAGGGACGGAGAGAGTACTGAACCCTGGGGAACACCGACATTAGTCGAGAATGATGTAAATGTACATCCATATAATACAACCTGCAATGATCGACCAATTAAAAACTTGCGGGCCACTTCACTTTCATGTCACCAACGCCATGAGCTTCAATCTTGTTAACTAGGCCACTATGACACACTCTATCGACAAATTTGGAGACATCAAGGCTGTACGTATATAAGATTCCATTTGTCCGGAAAAATGTTTGTGAAATACGAAGAGTGGAAGAGCTTACGCAGACAAGGGGAGAAATCCCTTCTGGCCCTGAAAATTTTTTACTCTTGATCGTCCAAATGGGAATACTGGCATCGGCACAGCCGACCCTTTATCCTAGCGGTATTAACTAATAATCTGGCACTCCAAGTTGGAATAGTGTGTTGAGTTAATCATCAGAAAGGGGTTGCTCTCTGGTAGTAAATGGACCGAGAATCGAGTCTGAGTGCTCCGGGATTTCCACCCGAGTTGTGCAGGTTCGAGCCTGAGCGGGAAACAGCAACCAACATCCCCCCGAGCATAAAAGAGAAACAAATGAGATCTAAATTTCTCCAACCACT
Source organism: Pocota personata (assembly GCA_963082735.1). Lineage (NCBI taxonomy): Eukaryota > Metazoa > Arthropoda > Insecta > Diptera > Syrphidae > Pocota > Pocota personata. Next base: position 272,174,792 of record OY720429.1, read on the forward strand.
ACACGAAAAAGAGGTCTCTTATTTTTTAACAACACAACCCAGAACGTTCACTTGAGAGTATGCTCGTGGGGTGTACGCAGATTGTACACACCAACAGTCTCTTAAAACCTGAAAATGTCTTCAAAACAAAAAAAACAGACAATACAACGATTTAGGAGAAGCGATAGATAAATCTCATAGCTGCCATAAATGACTGTACATGTTAGTTTGCAATTTACACACAGAATTGAGTACAATCAGTAACCTGACTGCTTTCAATCACGGCCACGTGATAATTGTTGCAAAGGTACGACATCCAACATATTAGATGTACGAACAAAGGTTGACTAACTATTCACAGGTTACAGCTCGATACAGAGCTCGACTGTGCAATGAAAAGAAGGTGCGCCTTCTCAGAAGAATTATGATGTTGGACGCCTAAGGATCTCGGGTTAAGTGCGTGATCACTTAACGACTCAAAGTTCGGGTCCCAAAAAACATCATTAACGTCTGACAAACATCCTGTCATGAGAAACTTCTCTTAATCGAAAAATTGCCCTTTGAAAACGGCATAAAACTGTGGGTTTTTGCCATTCATGACGAATAGCTGCGAAAAGCTAGTCCAGACCCTGTAAGGGTAGTTAGCGCGAAAATATTTATTTATTTATTTAAGCCATTTAACTCTTATCGAAGGAGATTGCATTGTGATTCTACAATTAATGTTCTACTGTTTCTAAATCTAATCGACTAATCGGTTTATTTCAAAATCCATTTTAAATTAGTAATTATTAAAATTACCTTTGTGTAGTGAAAATTACTACGGTCCTCTTCAATTGCCGCTGTGTTTTTTAAAATTTCATATTTTTCCACATTCCGATAAAGCTTTAGAGATTCTGCAAAATATAGAACTTTATTTGTTTATTTATTCAATACTCTATTTCTTACTTAAAAATTGCACATCAGCTCCCAACAATAACTGATAAAATATATGAAAATTTCTTTCTCCAGGGTTTAAGTGAGTAATGCGGGTCTAAAAAAAAAAGAGAAAAAACAACAAATGCCTAAGTTCATCAATAAATTCAAAGGAAATATACTCTTTTACAAACCTTTTCCAACATATCTATGAACGCATTTGTAATTAAATAAACAAATTAAGAAATTACAATACATTTTAAAGGAATAAATAAATATGTTGGTGCTAACAGCCCAATATAGGGCCTGCCCTAGATTCTCGCAGCCACTTATGCTGTGCGTCGCACAAATGAAAAGCCAAGAGAAGCTCCTCATGACAATTTTACTATTGGATGTGTTTCAGACGTTCGCAAGAAGTGGGACCGTGAGAAAACTTTTTTTTTCTGTTTTCTTGGATTCGCTCAGTGATCGCGCACTTAATCACTACGGCACAGCGCCCACAACCTTTCAAAGGAAACTGAGAAAAAAAAATCACAACAATTTAAAGTTCCGCTGGGAATGTCCAACCACTAGTCCAGTTGATAATGAAATTTTATTCAATTCAATAGTACTTTCGTCATGAGAAGAAAAAAATCCCCTCGTGCCGATAAGAAAACTCGAAATTCAAAGAAACGATAATGCTTGCCACAAACAATGAATTATAAATAACAAATATTTCAAGCTGATTTCTTTAGTCAATCTTAAAGCTCCGTTATGGGTACACAGAATCTGAAAATTGGTTTCGCAAGTTTTATACTTGTCGCCATCTACGTGAGTCCTGTCTTACATATTTGAAATAGATCTAAATTAATTTCGTACACCTTGATTTAGATCTGCACTTGTAGCTGCAACCCTCCTCCCTGTGAAGCCTCACCTGAGATACCAACGAGTGTGGATGACTACATCGAACATATATCGGCGCACTACAAAAATGAGATTAACATGATTGAAGCCCAACTGACTCAAATGGAATTGGCCACCAACAAGGAACTCTCAATAGTAGCCTATAGTCAAGAATTGACGGCGAAAATGGCTAGACAACTAGAATCTCGCATGAGGAGCATTGCTACTCTCAACGTGAAGGGTAAACTATGCATTCAACACTATATTGGCAATGTGACGGCGGAGAATATTAATTTACAAAATAAATTGCGTGTATGTGTCGATGCCGGTAGGACAGGTTCAAGGCCAATTGCTGATAGTGCAAAGACTCAAGTGCGGAATTTGAGAACTCAGTTGAACGATTTAGTGAACACAGATTTAGCCCTGTGTCGCAAAAATAATGGGAACAATTTACAAAAGCTCACTGATTGCGCGAGAGAAAAGGTAAGAGCAACTATTACAGTTTGATAAATTTTTTTTTCTATTTTTTTGTATGTTTAGTTAAAAATTCGTGAAACAAATGTTCAGAACATGATGAAAACGGTTAGTAAAGAGATCGAAAGCTGTATGTGCAGAGCTGATATAGTTGCACGAACAGCGCAGGAATGTTCATTTCTCGTTCTTTTGGATACACAGTCACTGTTATCGGAAATTGTGTCAAATATAAATACTTGTATAGGCGATAGACTGTTAGAAATTAAATAAAAAACTTTAGAATGTTTTTTTCTTTTAATTCTTGAATTCTATTTGGTTGTCTTTGATATACACAGAGCAGTTACGAGCAACGCCAACACTGCTGTTTGTGGATTTCTGCAATGTCAATCGCCTCGTCATTGCAGGCACCCTGTTTGAGCACAAGATCTGCTACAAGATTAGCTGCGTCTTACACGATATGCAGGAACATAATAGATTTTGCGATTGGTGAGCAAATTGTTGTTGAATTAAGGTGATTAAGATAAGGCTGAAACCATAGCACACAGTTATCTGCATAAACCTGGAAACGGATCGAAGAGCGTATTTCACTCAAAGCTACAGCGGCAGTAAAGAAAGTCAAGCTCGAGACCCAGTACGGAATAAAGAGGAAAAACGCACCCCGTTGCGTAAGACATGACGAACGAAACTGCATCAATGCTCTTGCATCACCAGCTGAGAAAGCAGCGAATAGGTGTGACAGTAGGACCATTTATAAAATTACGAAGTCGGAACTCCAAACAGCACCCAAGAAAGAGTTTCGACGATTCTTTGTTCTTTTAAGACCAGATGTATATATAGAGAAGAAATGGTGTACAGAAGAATTACAGATTGAAGAGTTGGTGAGTTTGTAATTTCAGCACGCTTTTCACACCGAGTATTTTGATTCAGACACTGCGGGGTTATCATAATTTTGATACTTATTTGAAAGCGACATCTACTCTCCTTGTCAACGTTGGACACATGGATACGTACGTGTGTGATTTTTCTTAGAAAATTGAAGAGCCAAACTGCTAATTCATCCGCACCTGTCCAATATCTGCTGCCTATTCGGGACTGTTTATTTGTAAATACATACTTATTTACAGGGAACCTTTATATATGAAGACTATTCCACCATCCACAACCCGTGGAGACATCCGATAGCCTGCAGCTCCGCTTTCGCAGAATTGCCCATACTCCGCGACTCATAAAAATAGGAAGGAACATTTCGTCGCGGCACTAATAAAACTGTTTAAGCGACATCTAAACTGTTTGGGCTAACCGAAGCAGCAAATAAACGAATTCGCACCACGCGCACCACTAGCACCGTGATTCCGCAAGCAGTGCAGTTAAGTGAAATAAAGCGGTGGGGTTTGATGGTATAGAGAGCTTCTGCATTTGGGCAGAGAGAGTGGAAAATTAGTAGGGAACTGTAAAGCTTCTTCTTTCAATTATCAAAATAGATAGAATAATTCTGATTTGGATAAAAAAAAACGCCTTGACTCAACTGTCTATGTGGAGCTAGCAGGTTTCCAATCGGGATTCTCTAGCATCGACCACTTTAACAATGTGTATCGAGTAAAGGTCATTTGCTATTTATGCACTTCGAGGGGTAACAGGACCAAGTTCTGCCAACAGACGTACTTACATATACATATGACAAGAATGCGGGACCTTCTTTTCGAGTTCCTCGACACACTTAAGTTTAACTTAATTTAGAACTTAACTTCAGCAAAAATGATATTTGGTCTTTGCATAAAGTAAAGTACATATTATACTTACAGTGTGTTATGTGAATGCCGATGGGATCACCTTTGAAATCAATTTCAATGTCAAAAAACTTGCCCTAAAGGATAAATATTTACAAAATTATCCACTCAAAAGCTCCCAAGTTATACTTACATATCTACTGGAATTGTTATTCTTCAAAGTTGTTGCATTGCCCATGGCTTCTAAGAAGACATCAGCACATGTAACACACTCTCTCATTCTTGGGTTCCTACATTGCATTATAACACTGGTTGGAGTTACATTTCTGTTTCCTTTCAAACTTTCACCGTACATTTGATTCAGTTTGTGGGCATCAAAGAGTGATATCCTCGACGAACTTATTGTTGAATTCGGTATTAATTCTCTACTTGCTGAGCTCTCAGTTGAGTGCTGCCGAACCAAACTCGAACAACTCCCCCTCATTTTGACATCGGCTTTTAATTTATAAGAAATCGAACTACCACTGCTACAAGCCTTATCGTCTATTTCAAAACTACGCTGTCGAGTGCATTTAATGTGACCACACTGTCTGCAACCAGTTGTGGTGGAAGCTGGAATTGAGCTGTATGGCGCTGGCGGTTTGAATGTAATGTTATAGGGCGTTGAGTCACAATTAATGCCGGAATTGAATTTTCCCATCGAAACATTGGTCGAAGCATCACATAAAATCTTATCGTTTGCGGCTTTATGGCGACTCAAAGAGACATCATTGTAATTATGCTTAAAACATGATTTCGTTGGTATTGTTGTAGAAACAATTGTTGGTCTTTCATGACGTTGTGGCGGAACTTCGGCGATGTTTTCTGTGCTTTTATGATGTGAAAAATCAAAATCAACAACTTTCTCTCGAAAGTTTTTCTGTAAAAGAAAAGTTTAATTAACATTTTATTTAGACAAATATGCAAATCAACTCACTCTAGATGAACGATCAGTGCTTTCTGCTCGTACTCTTAACACGGACTCAGGTGTTGCAGTCACATGTTGAGATGCTGGAGATTGTTTTTTTGGAGTAGATAGTCGTGAACTTGGACAGGGAACAAAACTCGCAGAGCAACTACTCGATGTTCGACGTCTGGGTGTACCCATGTGGCATTTTGGCTTGTTCTTTTGAGCCTCTTGGATGTGAGTGAGAAAGTTGACAACCATTTTAAATGATTCGGTTTTACCGGCACCACTTTCACCTGAAAATTTCCAACAAATATAGTTGTTATTTACTTTCAAAAAGCAATAAAATTATTTAAAAAAAAATAGATATTTACCTAACAGTATAATACACTGATCCTCATTTTGATCCTTTAGCGACTGGTAAGCCAAATTTGCTAGGCCATATCTGTACGAAATCAAAAGGATATTAATAAAATTGAACAATAAACCCATCTATATGTGTATAAACGTATGAGGATTTGAGTCAAGTCTAATACAAGTTGGACTTATTACTCAAATAAAGCGTACGACATTCAAATCATGGTGTAGGCGCCATGGCTCAATGATTAGTGCATTAGACTACTGTATTGAACGGGAGTTTCAGGTTCGAATTTCAGCAAAACACCAACAGTTTTTTCACGGTCCCACCTCTCGAGAATGTCTGACTAACCTCTGAGAGTAAAATTGTCGTGAGAAGCTTCTCAATTACGCCGTTTGGAATCGGTCTCCTGAAACACCATAATACAAATCGGTGAAGACAGCATTGCATATAATAAAACTGTTAAGAAATACACTCCTGTGGTCGCCATGATTCAGTGGTAAAATGCTCGAATCACTGAGCGGGAGACTAAGATTCGAGTTCCAAAAAATACCTTAGTTTTTTTTTTCACGATCTTACTTGTGGCGAAGGTCTGACGAACATCGGTGAGTAAAATTGTTATGAGAAGCTTCCCAATTGACAAATTTGCTCTTCGGAAACTCCATAAAATTGTGTGTCGCACAACTCGAACTGCGAGAAGGTAGGCCCGATATAGGCTGTTTGCGCGAAACTTAATTTAAAATCTAAATTTCATCAAAATACGTTGACTATTTCATGAGTTAAATGTATGAGAAAAATACACTCCATCCAATTTTAATAATTTTCGTGCCAGACTTAAACTTAAAAGCCAAATCTCACTAAAATCAGTTGAAATGTTCTCAGAGGAAGGTTGGATTTATCTTTGTTTCATCATTTACCTAACTGTGAGCTCCACTTAATCCTTCATGAGCGAGGGTAGTAACACTCACAAATTCGATTTGGCGATTCTACAATTTTTTAATAGATGGTATCACTAAAACCATTGTGAAAGCCGATGAAAGTATACGACGAACCATTGCTCTTTCTGTTAAGCGTTGAATTTTACTGGGTCAGGCATTGGATGAAATTTACGGAAATTATGAACGACAGGATAGAATAACATTACAAGACAAGTTATTCGTCTCCTACACACTGGGACCCAAAGACTGAACGAGTTCTTTAGGCGAATGACTGCAACTAATACTCCTGTTTGACTTGGCATATACCTGTTAAATGTCGTGTACAAGAAGCTATCAACATATTGTGTAAATATCTATCTATATCTTCGGCCCGGCAGATCGGATAAATTTTCACCCTAAGACAAACATTGACAAAGACCAACGATTGTGAAGGCTAAACTGACCATCCATACATCGACGTCAAATTTACATACGATAGCGATAACATTCATCGTATAGAAACTCCACAAAGCCGGTGGGTGTTGGAAAACACGCAGTGTACTGGGCAATTTGGAAACAACTTCTTCGAGGAGATGGACTATCATGTGAATACTTCAATTTCGTGCTGAAAAAGATAGTGTGCAGGACGGTATCAACACGGAAGACATTTTCTTCAACAAGTTGGGATACGCAGACGATATTGACATCTTCTGGCGTATTGTGGAGAGGAAGTAAAAATTGTTTAAAATTGCGTACTTGTACTTTTTGGGCGACCAACGTTTTATTATTCAGGAAAGCTGAGCAGAGAAATATATAATACTTCCCCGAGAAGATACAGCAGCGAATTCTGAGATGTACAGCGAACTCTGAGAGTATCGTGTTGTGGTAATTGGACTTCACAAGTGTAATATGAAAACAGGCTATATTTTCCGGACTGTTAAATTGTTTGAGGACACTGGTGGAGTAACTGGACACTTCTGCGAAAGCAGGAAATCTTTTCGCGAAAAATTAAGGTATCACAGAAGTCCATGCCTCGCATTATAAAACAAGATTTGGTACTCAACGCATATAAAAGACACACTGGCCACAGCCTAATTAAAGCAAAAACAGAATAAAAGATGGAAAACTCTACGTCACCGGTACGCGGAAAATGGTCACACGAAAATGTTGTTCACAGATGAACAAATGTTTTCCTTTTGAGGTATCGTCCAATAAGCAAAATGATATAGTCTATGCCCGGTCATCCAATGAAGGGAGTCATCATCCCGCATCTGTAATGGATTGGTGGGGAGTCAGCTACGAAGGCGTTACCAACCTTCATTTTTGCGAGGAGGGGGTAAAAACATCGGCAAAGATTTACGAAATCGATTTCTGGAAGGCGTTGTGACGGGACTTAACCAATAATTGTTTTCAAACAACCAGTGGACTTTTCAACAAGACTCCGCAGCAACTCATAAGCAAAAATAACACAAGATTCAATCCATTTGACTATAAGTTGTGGTTTATCTTAGAGGCGAAGACTTTTTCTATTCGACACCCAAATATTGACTCCTTGAAGGGTGCACTTATTCGTGCAGTGGACAATTTTCCAATGGACGAGTTGCGTGCTGAGATCAATCGATTGGTCTGCATAAATGCAAATGGCGGCCAGTTCGAATAAATTGTTTAAATATTGTTTCAGTTAAAGTTTAACAAAAAACAAATAAAAAATATTTGTTCGTTTTTATTTATGTATTTATGACTAGGTATATTCTAAAAAACGAAAACCCAACGGTTACGACTACTTTAGCTTGGTCAGAACAACGCTCCAGCCAAGAGTACATTTGAATCCCGGTTCAAGAAGACAAGAAAGACTGAGTCTTCGTTTTAAAGATCGCATGATGACAAGTGGTTTAGTCTGGAGATTGGATGCAATGTCTCAGGCGGAGACTATTCGCAGATCGGAAGCGCTGTAAGTAACTTGATCGTGAATCCTACCTATAACATATTCTTAAATATTCCCATACTACACCAAACTCAGTTCAGTGCTTTGTTAGTTTAATAAGCTTTTCCAATCATACTTAGCTACAGATAAATTTTACAAGTCTGGAAATTTGGAAGCAATGTCTCAGGCGGAGACTATTCGCAGATCAGAAGCGCTGTAAGTAACTTGATCGGGAATCCTAGCTATAACATATTCTTAAATATTCCCATACTACACCAAACTCAGTTCAGTGCTTTGTTAGTTTAATAAGCTTTTCCAATCATACTGAGCTACAGGTACATTTTACAAGAAACAATTCAATCGAATTCCAAAGACAAACCTTATACACAAGAAAAAGTCTTTTCTTTACTCACATGTGTGGAGGCAACTGAAAAATTCCTTTGCTCCCATAAGCTCGAATGATTTCTGAAGTATGCTCTGATATGTGACGGTATGGATTAACAGCAACAACTGATGTCCCAATATACGTCTGCTTAAAGAAAAAGCGTGGATATTTAAGAACCCCACTAAAGTCTCCAACGATTCACTCACGTATATGTGATCTCTTTTGTATCTTTGATGAATGTTATTAATGAAACTATCTTCGGATAAATTTTCCAACAGCACTGAGTCCCAAGTTCCAATTTCTTGCTCCATTTTGGCGGTTTTTTTTATTTTCCTTTTTTTATTCTACACTTCCGACAACTGTATTTTGCAAAATGCACTTTCCAGTGTTAGAAAAACCTCAGCAAAATAAATACCGTTCGGCTAAGTAGAACAAAGTTATCAGCGATTTATCTCAGTCGTGTTTTTTTTTTTCTCCATTTGCTAGTTTACATGGGAAATTATCGATTTACACGCGAAATTATGTGGGGTAGAGTTAAGCACCTTCATTGAATGTGAATTCATTTATTCTCATCTACTCTTTGATTCAATTCTTGGGTTTGATTTTGGGGTATTTTTGGCAAAAAACATTGCATTCGTATGATAAATAATTAAACATTATAATATATAAATACATATTTAATGGATAGAACGTTTTGTAATGAACTTTTTTTTCTTAGAATAAATAAAAACAACTAAACGGCGACTACATCGAACTTATTATGAATAAAAGAAAAGTATCTGTTCTCCGATTTAATGAATATTAAAAATAAAACTCAAAATTAATTGGGTAAACACCGAAATTTTAGCTAAACTTTGCAGTTTTCAAATTTTCACGACTGACATTTGGCCATATTCTTTTTTTTACATCTTCTCAAACAGCTGCTGTCAAATTGGAAAAAAATGCGTTCCGTAGGGTTGCTTTTAAATTTTCGAATAATTATCCGGCAATACGGATAATACAGATTAAAGAAGATATAAGAAAGGAAGAAATAACGAAATAGGTAGGTTTAATGGCGGGTATCGATAACACTGCACCTCCACGAGACATATCAGTGTCAGTGTCCATGTCTAGACATTTTTTGATTTCATTAACTGGAAATATTATCTCAAGACATGACACTCAGTTCGATCTATCAGTGTTTATAATAATTTAATCATATATATATGTTTATAATAATTTATTCATATTCTTACAAACGGATATGACAATATCCGTTTTTAAGATTCGCCAGACTGCTATGCATTATTACCTTTCGAAAGTTTACAAAAAATAGTAAAACGTATACGTTAAACCTTGAATGTAAAAATTATGTCAAAGTTTATGCATGTCTGCAGAGAAGTTGAATCGTTAATATATTTTAAATGGCTTGCCATAATGCTGCCACACTAGCATTCTTGCTGATATTTTCATCGAAACGGTTTTTTTAGGCAAGACGAATGAATGGCAAGGGAAAAAGTCTACAAAAGTGATGCACTTTGAAGAAATATTTGCAGCGGGGGAATTACATAAAATAAAATGCATTTAATTTATTTATATTGCAACAAGACCATTATTTATTTATATTCTGATTTATTTTTTGCACACATTTCACTTTTATTTTTTGAAAATTGGGAGAGAATTCTGTTCTTTATTTGGGTTTACAAAAACAGAAATATATATTAATGACCGACATTTGGCAAATACTAAATGTTACCAAACTTAGTATTAATCTATCTGGTTTACGTTTCATGAACCAGCTCTGTGTCTGGTTAGTATATTGTTATTATTTTTCATGCAGAAAACTGAGCTGAACCAGATTAGCTGAATAACAAAACACAGCTAATATCAGTTTGGAAGCGCTTACTGTTGTTATACTGATGTTACAACTAATGTAAGAATACCAGGCTGGAATGACAACATATAAATTAGATTTTTTTTTGTAGAATCGGAGCAAAAAAGTTCATAAAGTATTTAACAGAATAATTTGAATAACAGAAGAGTTCGTAAATTGCATTTAGAAATGCATAAATTCAAAAAGTTGAGGTTATGTTCATAAAAAAAAAAACACTTTATTTTCGTTGTGTGTTGTGTTGTTTTTGTTTGGTTCTACACACAATTCGTGGCATAAATGTGCAAAAACATTTCAAAAACATCCAGTTCTTAATTTTCCATTTGCAGTTTTCCTGTTTTTTGCTTGTTTTAAGTAAAGGCGCAAAGCAAAGCATTTTGTGCTGTACTTGAATCTTCTCAATATTGTAAGATCATATCTTCTATATTATGTGAATGTTTTAAACCTTTCGTCAACTGTCTTTATTGGTGTGGTTTTAGGTCAGCGAAGTCCACATTTACTTTTACTTTTTTAACTTTAGTTGGCGCTAAGGATAATCTACTATAAAACAAATATCCACATTGCGCCAAAACAAAAAGGAAATACATAAGCTCAAAAGCGATACTCACCACCTTTTCACAGATTTTAAAGTAGCTTATTACCCTGTCATTGGGTATAAAATTCCACGTTTTCAACACAATTGACATGAGCTATGATTGTGAGATATCATTTAATTTACTACAAACACACAATTATTACACATCATAACATCAATTGTTTTTCCGTTTTTTTAATAACACCCCTAACCCTCTGTAAATTCACATGCTTAAACAATGCTTTTTAGCACTACTGTATCCAAATTTCTACTGACAGCTGTCAACTTCCCTGCTGTCATTTGTCAAAAAGTTACAAAACCGAAAATGTTGAAGTCCCTTGTGCAGGTAAATCAATTTTTCAAATTCGTTACAAAATATTAATTAAAGTGTCCGTAGATACTTCCAAACACCCTCAGCAATGAATTCTGCAAGAGGACATTGCATACGACGGCCGTTATGAGGAAAGTGCAAGCAGGTCGATATCGCATAACCCCAAAGCGCGACAGACCACTGACATACGAGATGGCCAATGCACCTCATCACATCGTACATCGAAAATCCTGGAATTCATGGAATACTTGTAAGTGCCACAAACTACCTAAGTAGACACATCATTAATTGAATTATAATTACAGCAACAATTCTCGATGGCATTCGTCCTTCGCAAACCACCGTCGAAGATGTCTTTATTCGGAAGTTCATGATTGGTACATGGCATTCCCTCGTCTGCTCCGAGGTCATCATTAAAAGGCAATACAATCATATTCGCATTGCCGCGATTATACGACAAGGCATTACAGCCAGGAAGATGTACTTTCTCATTGGCTATACTGAGGAGATGCTTTCGAATTGGCTACAATGCCCAGTGACGCTGGAATTACAGACCGTAACTGATAGGAAGGATGTTGTATTCAAATATATATAATTCGTGTTGTAAAAAAGAATGTATTTGCATTATGACTCAGTGAATTGTTATTTCATTGTGGATTTTGTTGCAAGATTTCCAAGATTTGATGGCTTTGTTGAGAACACTAGAGACGTCTTGATCTCTTGCCTTTTCAATGGATTTCTTCATTGCCTCAACGGTCTTGCACTGATACAATGCACTGCGAAATGTTTCCGTTTTTAGCAGTTCCAACAGAATGAAGATTACGATCTTTCTTGATCCACCGCAGATCTTGTCCCATATCTTCACGAGAACAACTTCATTGATAATGCCTGCAAAGCAGGTGCCGTACCACTCCTCAATGAGGTTGCTCTTGAAGAATTGATGATTATCTAGATGACTTCAGGGAGAGTTAAGAATATTGACTCAAAAATACTGTTAATTAATACTTATATAGAATATTGTCCTCCCTTTTCAAAATAGTCTGTGTCAGATCCTTTAGTTTAGGCAATTCGGCCTTAATAACTTTTGTAAGTTCGTAGAACTCCTTTGCTATCCAATAGACTTCGACATCGTTTTCGAACACTTGCAAGAGTACCTTGGCTATTTCAACAAAGTGATTATCCTCCTGCAACGACAATAACTCAAAGTTAGAGCGCATTAATTGGTGTCTCCCTTCCCTTACGTTAATGTTAGTGTCCGGGTGAAGTTTTTTATTTTCCAGTAACCACATTGCATAAAGTACTTTGCACTTGGGCGTATTCTCGTCGATGTATCTCATAATGGTAACGGCTCTAACGACATCCTCGTAGACTGCAGTTCTTTGCTCCATAACGTATTCTCTAGCATTTTGATGAACAGGCAATGGGAGTACTCCTGGAGGTGGATTCAATCTGTATTAGTAATTTTAGAAGATATTTTCGCATTACCTAGGATAATATTCCACACGAGACTTCTCTGGGTTGTTGGAACTGTAAAGCTTAAGCAAAACTGTTGTAGTTTCAATCGGGTTAAGGTCTGGTCCTTAAGTAGTATGTTAAGGGACTTTGTCTCTTCCACACTGTTGCAGCCAACTTTTTCGTAGTAGCTGGAACGGAAGTTCCTCTCGTCTGTTGCCATTGTTAGAGATATTTACAAGTCTTTGAATGTAATGATAGATTTAAAGCAATTTCCTTAAACTATTGTGGGATTTGTTTACCAATTACTACTGTGCTAAGACTGTGCTACATTTTCTCGTGACAAGTGACCAAACAGCTGTTTCAGATGACAAGTGTAACAGATAGGTGTGTTTGAATGAAGGAGCAAGTTCTGGTTTCGATTCACTAACTGGCTCAGTTAAGTGATATTAAACAGAACGCAAAATTTAACTTCATCTCTCAACATAGTTTAGAAAGAAAGAGTTTATATATAAAAGAATATTTAAAAAGTAAAATTAGCCGCAACATTATGATTCTGAAAACAAAATAGTTCTAAATAAGTAAAATAATTTACGTAAGCTGTCACAAATACAAAGCGAACTCAATTTCTTTGGTCAGCTGTGCTTGAGTGTATTGATGACTGGGAAGTCAGGGTGGAAATACTTGCCTTGGCTTGTCTGCTTCTCCTACTTAGATATCATCTAGATATCTGGCTCTGCTGACCAATCAGAAGAGTGGACAATCCGGTCAACGAACCAGAATATAACTAAGATCTTATCTAATTGAACAGATCTTATCTTTTCGAGCATACTAAAACCACTCTCACAGAATATTGCAGAATTTTAGTGAGGAAAACGGTACTGCAAAAATAGTTAGGTGTAAAGGGCTTCACAAACGCTTTGTACATTTGGAATTTTTGGCATTCTACCGAAGGCATTCTACATGTGCGTTTTTAAGAGGTATTGACGAATAGTGTCCGGGTGAGAAGGTTGTGAAGAGGAAAGAGGGGATAATCATGAGGGAAAAATAAAAATCCGGATGGGCAATCGTGTTCCATTTCCGAAATATTACATTTCATTCTAATTTCCTCAAAACTATCTCAACAGTCGAACAATAAACACCATGAAAACATCTATATTTGGAAAGATATAAGTGCAAAACTCAATATTGTTTATTAATATTCACATATAAACTTTTCAAAGCAATTTAAAAAAAAAAAAAAATGTTTCAATTAACTTTACCCTCTCAAACCAGTTACACATGTACTGAATAGTACAGTGCATAGTCACAGCAGTCGTGTTTAGTACGCTTGAACAGAATCACGGTCTAAAGTATCTTTTGCAAGTCACATAAAATACATGAACTGTCGAAATCTTATCCACCTCCAGATATGGGATATAATGATATGGTCTATTTCGAAAGAAGTTATAACGAGTGCCAGTGTATATGTATGTGTTGGCAAAAAGTAAAGAGACATGTATACATAAGCACCACTTATGAGTTCCTCAGTCATCTCAAAAGCGAAAGTTTTTATCGAAAATTACGATTACACGTATTCACAGACAAGAAAATAGAAGGGAATTCTCTCTCACGAGTTTTGTAAGTTGAATATCTCATTATATCTAATACATGCTATCGCAATTGATATGCACCGTATGCACGATCAAGATTTTCTTCAAAATGATTTAATAAATGTCAATCGTAATTAAGTACAAGTTTGTGCCCACATTATCTTGTAGTGAATGAAAATATTTGCGAGGTACACGTAACAATACGTAACAAAGTTAATGAAGACAAACATACCTTTCACTCAATTAAATTGAATGAAAAACTATCAGAAAAATAAATTATGACATTTGAAGGTCGTTTCATAGTCCAGCACGAGAAAAAATAGAAAGCTTTGCTTGCAGTGTCATGTTTGACGTCTCTGAGGTAATGATTAGACAATGCCAATGCATTGACTTTTACCTCATGTATACAATATAAATCCTAGAAATCTTCAGTTTTAAAATGTTTTTGATTTCTTCATTGATACTCACTATAGTCGAGTGAGATGATTAGGGAAAAATCGCAAATGAGGTGCTAAATTATTTGATTTCCCATAGATTCCATCATTTGTTAAATCATCGCATTACCGGCAGATGAGATACCAAATGAGTACAAAATAAAGTTCAACAAGGTTAACAAATCTCTTATTGAATTGAATTGAATGATAAACTGGAAAAAAATAAATAAATTATAACATTTGGTGATCGTTTCGTGCTCCAGCACGGGAAAAATACATAGCTTTGTCAGCCGTCATGCCTGACGTCTCTGATGTAATAACTAAACAGTGATTGATTTTTACATGTACACGATATAAATGTCAGCCTTTCAAATTAGGGCTTCAAATACACTTCCACATAGACGGGGATATAAATGTACACCTAATATGTCTTGCATGAACCTGAAGAGCCCTCGTGTTATGTCAACTGTCAAACAAAGTGTAGTGAAAACACTTCGTCATTTGAAATCATTTCATTTGGCTCTAGTGAAAATGTAGTATACCGCGATGGAGTAAAAAAGTTTACTTGTAGTAAATATATGAGACAAATATATATGACAGTTGTAAGCATGTTGGGATTTAAGTCATCCCATCTGCTACAGTTGATTAGGAAGCAACGTTGATATGTAATTTGGGTACATATGGAACTGCAAGGCGTAATCAAACAGGTCCGTAGAACTGCCAACCGTCAAAATGCGTCATAACATCTCACTAGCGCCACTATTTCCACCAACGACAACTCACTAAGCCAATCGCAAGCAAAAAATTGACGTTCATATATAAAAATTAAATTTATAATGCGATGGCAGCAGCACCTCCAGAAAGTTTATTTCCGTTAAATAGCATAAATAGTTTAATTAAAATGCCAAAAATTAGTACGATCTTAGTTATTTTTATTCACTTACTGTGCCTGTGGCATATTGACGCCAGGGTTGACGATGGGGAAGACTACATGAAGCGAGAACATTCTTTGGTTCGACCATTCCAAGGTGAGTAATAACTTTTCTAATGAAAATAACTAATAACTCCTTAATCTGGCTTAATTAATAGGTTCTGGAATGAACCTGCCATATTGGGACTTCCTTGGCAACACGATGGTCTTGAATAATTTCATAAGACTAACGGCAGATTTGCAATCGAAAAGTGGAGCGATATGGAACTTCGCAGTAAGCTCCTTCAAATGTGCAAACAATTTGCAAATCCACTGATTATTGAAGTTAATTTTTGTTTGCAGCCCTGTATGTCGCGGAACTGGGAAGTTCATGCAATGTTCAAGGTACACGGCAAAGGTACTGAACTGTTTGGCGATGGATTTGCCATTTGGTATGCGAGAGATCGAATGATTAGTGGTCCGGTCTTTGGTAGCAAAGATCTGTTCTCCGGTTTGGCCATTATTATGGATACGTATAGCAATCATAACGGACCGCATAATGTAAGTAGAATCTTATTGTATCCGTGGAACAAACATATTTACACACATACGTAGGCATGATTTTAGCATCTACATCGTCGATTACGATAACAGCCATTTATTAAAATTGTTCCGCTTTGACTCAATTCTTATCTAATTTAAAACAGGTAAAATGTCATTTTGTCGAACTGAAAAGGTCGTATACTACTACTGCGTATCGTTTTGTAGGAATCGTGTACCTGCATACATACATGTGTACATCCAATCTCTACAAATGGATGTGTTTGTTTTGGTGTTGCGTCTATAAAAATGATGGTCTCAACTCATTTCGTACAACTCACATTCAAACGTTCTGAATAATTTTTTCACAAGTCCACTAGTCAATCACTTGGGCTTGTAGGTCCAATACTTACGTTTGGGTCATTGTTTTATAGCCTGCCCTGACTAAAGACTCAACATTATACTAATAAGCAAAGTGCAAAGAACGGCCGCGATAGACAGATAGGTGCCATGCAGACATGTCCGACGCTGCATTTGAACTCTATATTAAATACATTTCAGCATGTAGCGCGGTCAGATTCAGAGAATCAGAGTGCTGGTCTGCTATACCTTACGGACACAGTAAGATTCTAGATTCGTTACTAGGAGAACTGGGGAAAGTTCTGACTGACTACACCACGAACTACAACTGTGCTAGAAAACAAAAAATTGAGAAAGGGACTCGGGTAGACGCTGCAAAAATTCTAGCGAAAAGCATAGGCCATTGGCTAGTAGGAACACTTGCGTTTAGACTGGGTATCCCTTTTAACACATACTGCGGCAGTTGTAAAAATGTAAATGGGAAGTAAACTCTCTCACATTTCCTCTGCGAACACCCGGCTTTAAGTAGAGTCCGACATTGAATTCTAGGAAAACCCTGTTGATCAGTTTCTTGAATGCTACACGATGGTTTGAAACCATTTCCTTTCAGTAAGATATTAACACTATCCAACAAACAAGGCCACGTGAGTTGTGGTACTTAAAATGGCGCTTAAGTGCTAATTGGGCTGCAGAATCTGCGCACACTCCGGATCGGAGCATTGATGTCCAATCGCTCTACGTGTTCTAGCAATTGGATTCGAATTTTTCTGACTAGGTCGATGTTGCTGTATAAGCGGTATAATTCGTTATTGTATCTTCTTCTCCATTCCCCGTCGATACAAATGGAACCAAAAATCACTCGAATCACTTTCAAAACAACCAAGGCTGTTGTCATCCGCCTTTGTGCATGCAGTAGGACTGGGATGATGAGAGTCTTGTATAACGTCACTTTAGATGTCCGTGAGATAACTTTGCTACTCAATTACTTTCTTGCCCAAAGAAACAGCGGTTGGTAGGAGTAATTCTTCGCTTGATCTCTGCGCTGGTGTCATTTTTTGGATTTACAGCGAAATCTAGGTAGACAAAGTTCTTCACTACCTTAAATTTGTAACTGTCTATTATGACATTCTGTCCAAGTCGCCGATGTTGACTCTCCTTTTTTGATGACAGCATATATTTTGTTTTGCCCTCATTAACCTCTAAACCCATTTTCGCCGCTTCTGTGTCAATGCTCCCGAAAGCACCACTGACAGCACGTTGCATTCTTCCAATTATGTCGTCGGCGTACGCGAGTAGTTGTACAGATTTTTGAAAGATCGTACCCCTGATTGCGGTCTCCTGTGAATTGATCTACAACCAAAATGGTCATTTTGTGATCGATGGAAGACATTCCTTCTGTATACTGGATGTTGGAACGTTTTGGGGTGACAACATCGACTTGGGAGGTACGTGTACGATACTAATAAACGGTGGCAAGTCAGTAGACGTGCCGCAACTGATGTACTAGGTTTCCTTCGCTCACCTGATTTTATGGGTTGAGATATAGGAAGTATTCGAAATCTAGAAAAATCACCACTGCCGAACAGTCTGATCCTCTCAATATGGATGACGACTTTAAACAAAGCTGTTCTCTTAGACTGTTTTAAGACCTTATGTAAGGCTCCAGTTGATGATTTGTTAGAGAGCATGCGCCAGCTCATCTGTAAGATATGTTTGAATGAGAGTATGCCCGCTGATTGAAAGGTTAGCATTATTTATCCGATCTGTAGATCGTTTCACCTGAGCTAATTATTTCTGCTAAACTAATTCTCATATCGCTCACTGTTCCGCACAACTACTTGGCTGTGCGGAAAACATTGAAATCATTGGTAGAACAAATGGAGCAGTAATTACCGCGGAGCGGCTACTCTGGTTACAAATAAGGATGAGGCGGTGAATTCAAAAACTTAAATAAAATAACTGCGCGGTGTTGCAGCAACACAACAAGCATTGTGTTGCTGTTGCTTGCACAATTAATTTCGACATTTATGAACAGTTGTTTTGCAATACTATACACAATAGAAAACAATAAAATATTAAAATTGTTATAAGTAACCTTTCGTCCATTTTTTTTTTACATAAAGTATAGGGTAAAATAACTTGTAATAAACAAAAACTTATCTAAGACAAACGAAAACAACAGCAAAACAACTACTATGCAGGCTGCTCTGTTTTGACGTTTGGTTGGGGGAGTGTAGCAAAAAAAAAAAAAAAAAATGAGCAGTACTGCCAAATTGTTGGTTTCTTGAACTTGTTGCTTTTATGTTGCAACACAGCATTTTTGAATTGAGCCACCATCCTTATACCAGTCCTGCTGTATGGTGTAGAAGCGTGAACTTTATCTTAGTCGGATGTAAGCAGGTCTAAAGATTTCGTGTGCCTGTCTGCGTTGACAGTATGTACTCGTATATAAAGCATTCACACAGAAGAGGCATATATCACATCAATGGCATGCACATATGGATAGGAACCATTATTATTATTTTGTATATTTTGTGTTAAATTTGAAATTTGGAAAAACAAAATGAGCCTCTGCCAATATACGCAACTCTGACTAAAACTCGTATTTTCAGAAAGAACTTAATTTCCATCCTTACTGTGATTATACTCGGTTTTTAACTAATAAACGTTTCTTGTGTGTTAAAATTGTTATTTTCAGCACAACCATCCATACCTAAGTGCAATGGTGAACAATGGCTCCCTTAGCTACGACCATGACCGTGATGGAACACACACTCAATTAGCCGGATGCGAAGTACGCTTTCGTAATGTCGACTTCGATACTCAAGTCAGGATACGTTACGAAAACGATATTCTGTCTGTTTCAACCGATTTGGAGAACAAAAACGAATGGAAGAGTTGCTTTGTAGTGAAAGACGTAGAATTACCAACTGGATATTTCTTTGGTATATCAGCTACAACCGGTGATTTATCCGATAACCATGACATTCATTCATTTAAATTCTACGATTTGGACTCTGACTTTACGGTAATAGCTTTAAGTAATTTTCAAATCAAAATCAACCTGGAATTTTCTTTATTTTCTTTATTTAGCCCGCACAAGCAATGGAACGAACAAAAATTATTCCAAAAGCATCATCCTTCGAGCCACCAAGAGAACACAAGGACGATCCTAAGCCAGGAATGTCTAATGCAAAGATTTTCTTCATCCTACTCTTTGGAATGCTGGCATGCATTGCCATTTGCATATTTGCGATTTCCTACTACAAAGAGAAGAATTCAAGAAAACGATTCTACTAGACTTTAAGGCCCTTCCTATTATAACACAGAAATAGCAAATAATTTAAAAATTTAATATAATGAGACAAAAAGACAAGACTCGACTGAAGATCAAAGTCACTGTAAGTAACTCCAAAGAAGTACGAGTATACTAATCGAATTAATTCGAAATTGGCACAGTATTGTATATATTTGTGGAAAAACAAAAAAAACATCACAAAAACATAAATGAGCTAAAGATCGTTTTTTTTTTCTTTAAATAAAATTTAGCACTTTCATTTGACTTGCATTTTGAAAAAAAAATAAATTAAAAATAATTATTTATTTAATATTGCTGCTAAGTAAAGCATCGAACCACTCTGGAAATCTTGTACAAAAATAAGGGAGAACTTAACAAGTGTAAATAAAAATGAACTTGTATGTATGTTTATACAAGTATTGTGTAATTTTCTAAAATGTTCTTTTTTTGCGTAAACGAGTTTATATACATATGAGTATATGTATGTATATTTTCAAGTCATCTTACATCTTCTCGTCCGCATCTTGGTTGCATCTCATCGTCGCTAGATTTTTTTGTAACTATATACAGTACCCCAGAAATTTACATGTTAATACTACAACTTGGTTGTCGTTTTGTTCTGCCAACTTTAAGCAACAGTTATAGTCGTTTATAATTTTGTTACATACATATGTATGTATTTGCCATATTGAAGAAATGATGGAAATCGATTAAGAAGCCGCATGATGAATAAAACGACAATCGGTAAAAAAAAGGACAATGAGAATCATGCACTCATATTACAGAATCCGACGGGGGAATGATTCACGAAAATTTTTTTCACTTTACTGGATTCAACGATTCCGATTTTTGTGAATCATTCCCCCCAGCGGAATGATGGTGATTGATTCAACATTATCACATATTAGCCGTGTTCCATTCGTCTTGGGCAAGTACTCGCATGTACTTGTACATGTAACTGCCCTGGTACCAACTACACGTGCTTTCAGCAGCGGGTAGATGAGCTGTGTAGTTACACTTAAGTTTCCTCTCGATGGCTGTTAGTTCAGCGTCATCTAGTGGGGAGTACATCGTTGATTGGATTTGCTATGGAAATAATAAGGCTTTTGTTTTTGCGAAAAAAAGAAAACCATGTCAATGAAAAGAATACAGTTTAGCTTAGACTGTACCACTGGTAAGAAAAAGTGCGTTCTATTTAACATCTACTCGTGGGCCATCTGTTGGTTTCTTTTTAAAATTTATAGAAAAAAAAAATCTGCGGCTGGCTTGGCAGTAGCCCATCCTGTCAACCCAATTTTGCAGTATATAGGTGCAATTAGTGCATTATTTCGACCGAAATTTCTTTTCAAAATTCGTACTGTTTCGCCAACAACTCACTTAAGTTTTCAATATTTTCAAACGTTGTTCAAGCGTAAATCGTTTCATTTCCTATCGCGAAGTTATGATACTGTGTTTCTGTAAATTTTTTGAGCGCGAAAAATCTGTCAGTCTCAAAATAACTGTAATTTAAAAATAAACCAGCAGATGGTCCACTCGTTAGTACAGAAAAACTTGAAAAAGTGGGTCCGCCAATTCTGCCTGTCTGTCCGACTTAAGTGATTTGTATTTATAATTCTTATTGAAATTCTTCTAATAATTTTGTTGTGGTGAAACAGATAAACAGATTTTTTCCATATTATTTTTACATGGGTATGTAAATCTCTAATAATATAGGGTTATTCATTTCGAGGTTGGGATTGCATCTTACCATAGAATGCGCAGAACATACAAGTTGACACCGATTTTTCGAAAAAAAACTTTAGCGATGAGGTCATTTCTCACTCGGCGGCTAAATAAACAAACAAAATTGCAGAATTTTGGAATTCTGGGAATCTAAATGTGAATAATTTCTGTTTATACAGTGAAATAACTTCTTAGTTATTTGGTTTAGTATAAAGCATTCAGGCTCGATCTTTGGTCCATTGTACTACCAGACAGAAACCCCTTCGATTTTATTCGTTTCTCTTGTATCGTTGGGTGACTGGAGTCGCTATTCTTCTCCCGATTCTACACAGTTCGGGTCACGAGCAAAGATACTACCCACTACATCGTGGTCATGGTTGACGATATATTACATCGAGTGATCGTACTGGTAAATGATTGAAGTCAAGGATTGGCCAGTGATTGGAGCTACCCAAGTCGCAAATACTACGTTTGTCAAAACAATCATTGCCGAAGTCAGATTTTTAGTAAGATACAAGATAAAGAATTTAAACTGGTTCCACGCACAATACTATCGTCGTCCCTATACATATACGAAAACAAACATTTTGGAGCACGCATTTATACTGAGGCTTTGGTAACGATCTAAGGTGCTATGGCTGTTGTGGATAAACATTTCATTAAGTAGGCAACTTAAGCATTTCGGTGACCAGGATGCTTATTCTCCAGTAATTTATCAAATATAGGGTCGTGTGCCGACCGTCATACAAGTACGGGTGAATTTAAAAATGCCAAAACTGTTCAGTGTTGCGGCAACGGTTCGGTGCTGCAATGCTATGCATAATACGAGTAGAAATAAAATAAAGCATTAAAATTGTTATAAGTTACCTTTCATCCATTTGTTACATAAAGTATAGGGTAAAATAAATAATAATAGCTAACGAATTGTAACAAAAGCAACAGCAAAACCACTGTTGTGTAGGTTGCTCTGTTTTAACGTTTGATTTGAACAGTAATGCCAACTTGTTTTATGTTGCCACAACACTGCATTTTTGAACTGGACCTACATTATCCGGGATACACAGACTGGTGACTTAAGGTCATATTTCTCCTATTTTGTGTAACTTCGTGTGCGAACGGTCTTAGTCGAGTTGTGTGGTATACAGATTAAATACTCACTGTATCAACCTAGACCTAGAAATCCAGATATCCTGTAACGTATACAATTACCAATTTTAAAATAAAACATGCCAGTGCCATTACAATTATATATTTGATTATATTTCAGAGGAACAGACAATATTTGTTGTTTTTTTTTTGTTTAATGATTAATTCTAAGTTTAACAATTAGATTTAATGCATCAAGGGGATATACAATTTAATTCTGGGGTTATATTATAAATTTCTACAAGAGGGGGGCATTTTGATTAAAGCAATCTTCTTAAAAAACATCTCTCTACATTATCATCAATACTTCTTGTGTGTGTATGTTCCTGTTTTTATTTCAAAAATAGAATAATAAATTACTTACAATAGCTACATTGTCTTAAGATCTACAAATTTGCTTTTTTTATTTTATTTTAATAATAACATATTCAAATACGAAAAGCAAGAGGGTGAAACGAATTTTAATCAATTGTCATCCCTCCCTTGAAGTTAATAGTCTAAAAATGAAATGGTTGAACTTAGATATTGTTACCCAATTAAAATTAACGATCTATACAAACGAATCTTCCAAACACAATCAACCCTGTGGCCGGGCAGTAGCAAGAGCACGTTCAAAGGGTACATCAACGTGCTACTGACTACCGTCGCCTCAGGATTGAGGGTGTTTCTAAGTAATAACTAAGCTACAAACTAAATGATTTAAATTGTAATGAAAAAAGATAAATGATAAGATCAAAATACACGTAATATGCTTCTAAGTCTTTCAAGTTTTGGTTTCAGAGAACAAAGTTTTTTTAAAAAAAAAAAAAAAAATAATAATAAATACAAATCCATTGCTATGATACTATATCAAAAGATCTTAACATTAACATTTGGCTAAGCTTTCTTATCTGAAATAATATTGGTAAGTTAAAAAAACTCGTAATGCAATAAGAGACTAAGCCACAGAGAATCCTTTCTAGTCGAATCGTTTCCTTGGCGAAATGGTTACAGGGATTCTCTTTGTCGGCGAAATATGAAGGTGGCTAGCACCTTTCGAACCGGCTGCAACTGTTGGGTTCAGTTGTTTTTTGACCATCTCTTCGGGACTGTTGTCAAAGGTTGAGCCGCGGGTGAGCTTTCCGGTTGGTTTCAGTTGGGAAGGTTTGGCTGCTGCTGCCGGTTGCTTTGATGATGACACAACACAAGTTTTGGCTGCCGTACGTTTGGCTTCATCGACCTTCTTCCATATGCCCGCGATACGACTGCTGATTTGGTTTATCTTGGTCGCGGTCGAGAGATTTGAATTGCTCCGCGATGGTGGTGTTGTCGACGGAAGATTAGAGCGAAGCGACTGTACCGATGATGTAACTCGGATAGTGGCATTACTATTTGAACGTTGTGGTACTGTTGGCACGCTGGGTGACTTGCGTACACCAATTAAACCCTTACGTTTGTAATCGGTGGTTGATGCCGAAGCTGCTGCTGCTGCTGCTGTATAGGGTCGGGCGGGCATTGATATTTGCCTGGGAAGTTTACCAGCAACTATGGGAGCAACTTTTGAGGAGGGTGGCTTCAATTTTGTGGCAATCGATTTCTTCATGGGGAGCTTAGAGGCGCGTGATGGTGAAACCACAACGTCCACAACAGGTACTGGTACGTCGGTGATTGTGGGTTCGTCCTGAACAAAGGTTCCTTGACGCTCAAGTGGAGGAGGGACTGTTACTGCAACAGTTCCTACATCAGTCTGATTGAGTTTCTTGCTCAAAGCAGCATTCGGGACAGTTAAATTCAATTTAGATGTCACATCAGACTTTCTCAAAGCAGTCATACCACTTGGTTTAAAGTTCTTTTGTTTAATGCTAGTGACGGGTGCTTTTTTTAATTGAGTGGTCTTATTCACCGCAATGTTGGTGATGTTACTTATCTGTGCTTGAGTTGTCCTGCGATAAGGGGATACGTACTGCGGTTTCTTTCGTCCCCGTACTGCTTTCACAACCGACTCCGGCGGAGTAAGACCATCTTCGCTGAAATTCACGTCCGTGCCAGAGTCTTTGTCGCCCAATTTCACAATGCGTGGTTTGTTGCGCTTTCGTAATGCATCCTCGTCCGTGCGATAGTTGTTTTGATAGCACGATTCTGTCTCGGATGTCTGGTCACATTCCATGCTATTGTAGTCGCTTTCAACAGTTGTCGTTAAGGAGGGAGCAATTACAACTGTTGGTATTGAGCAACCTTCCTTCAACTCAGTATGACTGTGGTCCGCTATTAGATCAGAAGAAGCAATAAATTTGAATTGCTTTGTCATTGCTTTTATAGAAGACATCTCTTCGGAGCAATCGTCGGTTGATGTGAGACTTTCTTGATCGTTGCTCGCACCAATTGATTGAATCTGTAGTGTATAATAAAATACGTACTTGATTAAACATTATTGGGTGATTTTCAGAAAGAAGCAAGAAGCAAGAAATAACAACCAATAACCACCCGACCGTAAAAGAAGAACAAATAAAATCTAAGTTTCTACAACGTTACATCAGTAAGGGGTTCCTCCGATACCAAATTGAGTCATGGGTGCCCCTTTATTTAGTTCTCCTCTTGTCTAAGTATTATAACTGCTACATACATCTCAAACATGTGGTAGGTAATCCAGTCTTCAGGGACGAAGAGTGATATCCTACGAAACCAGTACAATATCTCGGATACGGAATGGTTTACGACTTTGGGATTCGGTCCTCAAACTATGATTGGTTTCTGAAATGTGAGAGCTCTCCTTGACTCTGGAATAGAGGGTCCTATACCAGATTCCTCAAACTTGAGCAACAATTCATACTGAAACTAAGTGAAGTAAGGTGATTAGGTGCGGGAGAGTGTCAATGCGTAAGGAAACTTCTACCGTATATCTTGGAAACTTCATTGCTATAGGATACTGACAACCAGATTTCCGTCTAGAGTAAGAATCGCAATAATCCATTGTTATGCCGCGATCGAGCTTTCATTCAAGAATGAAGAGGACAATTTGTACAATCATATACATATGCGCCGCACATAATATAACGGTACACAACATCATCATTGTGATGGGAAACTCAATGAAATGCTAGGAAATGACAAAGAAGCGTTCAAAGGGAGAAACGGCTTCGGTTTGTGGATTTACGCCAGACCAATTCACTTACATATCCACAAATCAGTTGGGTGCCATCATGTGGCAATCAGTTAAAGTTTTAGAAGTATTCTGATTTATAGGAATCAGATCTGATCACCGTGGCATCATTCGAAAGCCCAGACATAACATAGAGACAGTGAGGTATACAGATGGCTCAAATATAGAGAAAGGATTCGGTGCTGGAATTCATGGTCTTCAAACTAGCTGTCCCTGTCGGTTGCTCAACTTATACGAGTATCTTCAGTGTAGAGGTGTATATATGTATGTAATTGTGTTCTGTGTCGGATAGTGCATTAGACGTAGTCTCCATAGATCAAACATGAACATATTTTCAAACTTTAAACCGTGTATTCACCTTCAATTCAGATTGAACTCTTCGAGGTACCAAGTTCCCGAACTTAGTATGACTTGACGACATTCCTGATGATCTTTTTACTACAGCGCCAACAACAACCTTAGAACTTCTGCAACTATTTATAGGGGTATCTTGGGGCGAATTGATGAATGCCTAACAGGTTTTCGAACTTCCTCAACTCCCGGGACTCCCCTACGACGACAGCCTACTCTCACACAGGATCATGTCTCCCTACCAAACGACTAGAAGTGTGGAGAGAGAGCTAGTAACTCAATCGCTCAAGTATGCATTGCTGGACAACCGATTGAGCGAGAAGGGAGTTTTTAATTTTGTGGGGGTAGTAGTGTAGAACAGGGTGTCATCAGACGATCAGAAAACCAAATTATACATTCGGAATGGTGTCAAATTTTAGTCTGTACTGTTATATGGGTGTAACATCAGTCAACTGAGAAGTATTATCACAGAAAATATGGAGGCATCTGTGTATATGCGTATACGGAATATGTTATGGGAGAGCTGACCGATAGTTGAAGAGGAATCACGATAATTGATAAAAATGACAAACAAATCTCAACTGAACTAAAACGAAACAATGCACGATAATAATGAAAATAAAATAGATACTCACGTCACAATTATTCAACTCTGGCTCGCATGTATAACTTATGATCCGTGTGCGGAAACGCTCTGGATTGGTATTTCTCTTCTGAGCAGAAGAAGAACTCTTCGTCAGTTCATAGCCACCAGTTGTCCCCTCCTTCTCATCAATATTGACTATTTCTTCGATTTCAATTTGCAGTACTTCATCTTCCGCGTCATGATCATCTCCATCGAAATCAAGCTCTTGCTGTTCACCACTATAGTTCTCATTGAGAGCAAAGTCTGCCGCAATTGTATATGTTTTGAATCGATCTTTGACGAGTTTCCTCTTTTGTTTCGGAGTCAACGCTCTCTTGACACCATTCATATTACGATATTTCCTGGGTGTAGATTCTGCAGAGCTAAAATCCGACTGCAACGGAGTCTCATTCGAATCGTATCCATCCCTGGGAAGATTTTCTGTGCAACTGTGCAGTGTTATTGTGTTGTCGTCAAAATCATTGAATGCTGTCTCATAGTTACTCATCGTTGTGTTCAGACTTTGATCAACAATTTCCGATTGAATGCTAGCGACGCTTATCATTGAATCTAGGAGTTCATCCATTAGCGACGGCGGCTTTATGTTCTCCAGATTGCAACTGGAGTTGACACTCTCCAAGCTGCCGTTCAGTGCTGCGGGCAGATGGCCCAACGCTCGCCTGGCGACAATCCCAGGTGGAAGGGATTTTTTCCGAAAGCGTGACAATTGCGGACTCTGAGGAACGTCAAAACATCCAGACATACTTAGCGATTCCATGCACGATGGAGGACGAATGTTGTCCAAGTCCAAACTGTGGGTGCTCTGAGCCATGTCGTGTAATAAATTGTCAGCTAGTCGATTCGCTTCCAGGGCTATAATAGAGGAATTCGTCATGATTGAGGGTGCTCCAAACGATAAAGGCCCGGATGATAAGTATGGGTTGGCGGAAGCGGTCTGTAATGGCACGCGTTTTACCTCACCACCCACTTGGAATCGAATTCCTTCGCTGGATAGCTCAGGGCAATGTTCATTTTCTGAAATTGTAGCTGCTATCTCGTCGTTCACTAAAGTGTCTGTTTCTGTTTCCAATGAGTTCGGCTGCGATGTGCCAATCTCCTCGACGGTGTTCATCGTCTGCATCGACAGAGATTCAAAAGGTTGAATTTCATTCGTCGGAGTGATTTCTGCAAAGTCGTACATGTCACCCTTGAAACGGAATGATGTGTGCTCTATTATCATCGACGTCTGATCGTCGTCGTCGTCGTCATCATCTTGCAATGAAGCAATCATAGGCGCGGAAATACTAACGCTAGGGAAGGACACATCATTGGGACATGTATCCTCACTCCATGTGTTATTTGAAGTTGTGGTTGTATTACTAATGTATTTGTTGTTACACGCCGCTCCGTCTGTGAAATCACTATTATCTGCCGCACGCAAGTATTCCGCTGTGGACACATAATCCTGTGTCAGCCGTTCAACAGATTTCAGCATAAGATCGGGATCTTTGTGCTTGTTGGCGACAATTGGAGTCACATGCTTGTGACTTGAATCATCCATGTCGAAGGAAACAGATTGCGATTCCTGGAACGAATCCTGACTGCTGATCATTTCTTGGCCGGGGTACTCATCTGTCCATGTGGTATTCATACTAGCCAACAATGTAGATTCTACACCGCCGTCCACACTGTTCATGCTAGACCCAATTGTCATTGGGCGGCTGTTGTCGTGGATTGATACAGCCTCCTCCGCCCTCGATGGCTGTTGCTGAAGATTTTCTAGATCTTTTGTGCCGTCTGGATACTCGTTCATCCCTACGTCTGGAGCTGTGTTGGGGGCACTTTGAGATGTAGTAGCTTCCCGATGTTGAGATTGTTCCAACGCAGCTGCAGACGTAGTTTCCCCGTTTTTTGGATTCTTCTGCATCATTGCCGGCGCCATCATAGTTGGGATCAATGCCGATGACGGCATCTGCGAGTGAGGCGCAGCGAAATTCGCCAGATACTGTAGATGATGCGAATCGTTAGAGCGTCTTTGGTTAAACATAGTCTCGACCGAGGATAGCATGTGTCTGGTATGCCTGACTGGAGGTTTTATTTGATTACTGCCAGCGCTCTTTGCCATACCAGTGCTGATGCACTCTTGCAGTAGCTGCTCATCCTTGCGATCGCGGTCTCTTTGCCGTTCCCGATCTAGGCGCAGTGGTGTTTTTGGATTTGGCACTCGCGGTATGCTAGAAAGTTGTGACAACTTTGGTGTCGCATTCAGATTCGGGTTCGATGTGGACGAACGACCTTGTTGCTGTAATTTATCAGCGTGATTTCGCGTTTTCTTGTTCATACCAGTGCGAATGCATTGCTCGAAAAGAGACTTCGATTGGTTGTCGTTTGAATCACTCGAATCCACTGAGCTAATCGATTCATTACCATCGAATGTCTTCTGATTATTCATAGGCAGCTGTTGATTCGCTGCTGATCTTGATGATGTTGGGATGGGTTGAGATGAGGATAGTGGACGTTTGTTCGACGAATTGAAACCAAGATTTGATTTCGGTCTATTGCAGCCAGCGGCAATAGCCTAAGCGGAAACAGGTGAAGTTAAACGAGTTGTTCTGGAACAACTGAATTCAATGGACTTACCTGACTTAGTAAATTCGTATCATCTTCGGATTCAATGGACAATGAGCTGAGTGAGTCATCAGCTACATGGGATGGCTGTTGTTGTTGCATCTGAGGCTGCCGCAGCTTCTTAGACTCGTTGATATCGTCCGATCGGTAATCATTACCTTTTGATGGTAATCTGCAATAGTAATGATGTAGATTTAAAAGAGAGTTTTGATTTTAAGAATGACTAGTAAAAAGTCAGATATGGAAGGCCAAACACTTTCATGTTGAACGAAATTCCCTGAGCAATAAGGGATAATATGCTTGAAAAGCGCGATCTAGTTATTTGAGCTGGAATGATGCGCGAAAAATAATCTGTCAAGAACCAACTCAGTGTAGTAAAGAAAATGAAAATTAATTAAATCCAATCATCGCCAACTTAGGACGAATTCTGAAAGTCATTTTTATTTGAGGACCAAGAATTGTTCGGTAAACGATAGACTGCTCTGTAATGTTCCGAGGGAGATATGAAGTGTGCTTTTCAGGAACATACAGATCTACACTATGGGTCTAAAATGGAAATAGGAACCGGAGCAGGATTATTCTGCGAACCCTTACAGATAAAAGACTCTCATACAAACTCACAGATGTATGCAGTATCTTTCAAGCTATCAATCTTTGCCATTGATAGAGCAGCGTTGACAATCATAACGAAGAAAATAAATCCATCTCGGATTACAATTTTTGTGGACAGTCAGGCAGTAATTAAGGCACTGGACAGTGAGACAATAAAATCCAGGACATTATGTAAATGACGTGAAACCCTGAACAAACTTAGCAATATCCACGTGGTCAATCTCTGCTGGTTTCCCGGACATAGTGATATAGAAGGGAATGAGATAGGAGATGAACTAGCCAAAGAAGGATCATCACTAGGTGTAGAGCATATGCACACACAAATAGACATCCCTCGTGGTGTAATGAAAGAGAAAAAAATAGACCTTAGGACCAGGGAACGAACCAACACTGCTTGGTTATCAAGAGGGTATTGTGTTATATCCTGCAGCCTATGGCCACAAATAAATGAGGGGAGAACCAAATGCTTACTAGCTATGGGTAAAAAGCAAAATCGCAATTTGATAGGTGTACTGGTGGGGCATTGTGCAATCGGCACTATGGTCAAAAGGCTGGGGATAAACTCCCCGGACTACTGCAGGAGCTGTCAAGGAAGAAGAAGAAACATTAAAACACCTACTCTGCGACTGCCCTAATCTCTACAACCGTCGCCTCCTCCATATGTGACACAGACTCTTCGGAACACTGGGTAAGTTGGCACATATTTCGTTGATGAACTTAACGAGATTCATAAGGAGCACATGCTGGTTCGATTACGAATTAGCTAACTAGAAACAGTGTTAGATGAGGTAACATAACCCAATGTGTATCACAATGGACCAATAGGCCCCGTGTAAGCTCTATTCAAGATGCACAGCACAGCTACAAGCTGGTGAGTCTTTTGTGTAGCTCCGTGTCCACATGGACTAATAGTGAGTTATTACATTCGACGGATTTTTAGTCCGACCCGCGAATAATAGAGCCGTAA
Source organism: Pocota personata (assembly GCA_963082735.1). Taxonomy (NCBI): domain Eukaryota; kingdom Metazoa; phylum Arthropoda; class Insecta; order Diptera; family Syrphidae; genus Pocota; species Pocota personata. The sequence continues at coordinate 272,205,847 of OY720429.1, forward strand.
TAAGCGGGTAATACTTGCAAAAACAACGAAACTAAATTATTATAAGAAAATATGGCACAGAATTAGAGAGAATAAAAACATTTCACTGTCAAAGAGAATTTAAAACAGTTTGTTGCTTAAAAAAAAAAAAGATTCACTTACTTCTTCATCAAAGCGGGACCAACAATGCTTGAGCCAACGGTCAGATTCGAAAGGCCCGATATCATTGAGAAATTACACGGACTATCCTCCACCAGATACTTGTTCATTTCGTCGTTACCCGGGACAAAGGACTGCATGGGTAATCCACCTCTACGCAACATCGCAATGGGATCGTTTGTTGCACTTTCTGGTTTTCTTCTAACTCCTTTGTCCTGAGACACCGTGCTTCTTGCTGCATTCCCTTCTGTCGTCACTATATCCTTTGGTGCGTTAACCGGTTTTTGCATCCCGTCTCGAATGCATTGTTCCAACAAGTCAAACGCCGCCTCCGACGCATTCGAGCTGACATCCGAAAGATTGGCCACCACTTCGTTTTCGTTTTTACCACCTGTAGGATTGGTTGATATGGAAATTGTTGACAAATTTGTATTGCTGCCCACTTTCGATAGAAGTGCTGGTGTGTCTTCGGTGAAATATTGTTTGGTTACATCCTCAACAGGGGGTGGTAACATTAGGACAGTTTCTTTGTGCGTTTCATTCTCTTTCCGTTCGCGATTCATTCCGATGTTGATGCAAGTCGCCAGAAGGTAATCATCATTTGTCTCCTCTTCACCTTCGGACAGGGCATTATCTTTATGATTTTCTACCAACTTTTCCCCAACTGGGGCAATCTCTTGCTGATGATCAACTCCATTTGATTGTGCATCTTCAACTTTTATCAAATCGTCGACTTTATTTGTAGGTGGTTCATCGTCCAGACTAAGATTACTTAGACTGGTGGCACATGAGAATTGAGCAGGAGTGTTTTCAACTTGGAATGTATTCAGATCGTCCTCGAATACGCTGCGCAGCCGAGCTGATGAATTTTGATTCTTCGAGCTGCTTTCTACTACAGCTACACCCGTAGTAAAGGGCAATTGCACGTTACTATTGCGACGCGGTGATTGTGGCATACTCTGTGTAGGGGAATCTGGAATATCTGACGGCGAGATTACCCCGCTTGCCAGTCGACTAAAATCACTAACCACGGAACTTTTGTCGTCAGTTACTATGGCTCCAACTTCTTCCTCCTCCGCAAGGGAATCCATCGAACTGTGACGAGAGAACATTAGAGGAGTCTCTTGTGCTGAGTTGTAACTGTTTTTAGATATCAATGCACTGGATGCCAAATCCTGACCATTTTGCGTTGGCAAAGGTTTCTCCTCTTTCACGTCAGATGGTGGCACAACTTCGGATTGCGGAGACTTCTCAGTCTTCTGTTTGGTGCCGTCACCCTTTTCGGGCTTCGCTTTAGCTGGTGCAGTACCACCGGTTGTTTGAGCATTCTGTGGAGACTCATCTAAGCTGCTAAGAGACTCATAGCGACTAAAGTATCCAGGTGTTCCCTCTTCACAGTAGTTTATAGGCTTCTCTGGCGTATATGAACCAGATCCATATATTATGTTGCTTGCGGGGAGGGCAGATGCCTGTGGTTTGCTGGGAACAATATTCTCCTCGAGTTTTGGATTTCGTAGGTCACTTACTGATGCCGCATTTGATATAACATACGGAGTGTCCTCTGTCTGGTAACATTTCACACTGTCTTCGAGAATTAAAATAATTTCGCTTCCATTGTTCATCTGGTTTTTCTCCTCAACATCCGATTCCACTTGGTTCTCTGCGTATCGCAAACTAAAATCCGTCGGTTGATCCAAATCGGTCTCCTGATAGCTCGAATAATTTCGAGCAGTTTTCAGACCCTTTGAGCTTTGACTCGGTTTTGCAGCGGGGTCCGTCAGCGATTTGTTTGACTTTGAAGTGGCACTCTCTGAGTACTTTGCGGAGTAATCGATTGGTTGTTCCGTTTCTGTTTCAACATCGAATGCGGCTGTCTTCACCGCGAATTCAATATTCCTGTCTGGTGGCATCTTACCCCGTGCCATTGCTGAATTTCCTCGAATCATTTCATAGGCAGAATCTGATTTGGCAGAGAAAATCGAATCCCTACTCTCACTTTTCGAGACTACAGCCGATCGCGTAAGACGCACCGGGGGTGGTGGAAATTTACGGGGATCTGTCAACGGTGTGAAGTCGTTTCTCTCCTTTGGTGGAGTCACTACATCAATGTTCTCACACGTCTCAGAGAGATTCTGATTGACAAGCTCTTGCTCGAGTGCTTTCTGCTTGCGAGCGTTCAACGTGGGCAACTCCTTCAGACCCATTGACCGAGCTATCGGATCTAGATTACTCTGGTTAAGTATACTTGGCCGAAAGTTTTGTAGATTCTTGAGTGCAGCTGAACTGCCTTCTGATATCAATTTGTGTTTCGAATGGATCAGTGATCGCAGCATCGGTACTGCGCCATTATCCCAGAGGAACTTCTGGTCCTCCGCTGAACGAGCAGATAGATTCCACAGCGTTCCACACGCGTTACTAACGACAGTCAGACTCTCTGACTTCAACTGTTGCAGTAGAATTGCGAGACAATTCCTTTCGCGTAAAATTTTCCTGTAGTCTTCCCGAACGGCTATGTGACTAGAGACATTTCGCAGGATACCTCCCGCGTTTTCGATGATTTTTAGAGTCTTACTTGGGCCTTCGTATGTCAACATGTCGACTAGAAATGCCAACGCCCCTGGCACCGCACAGAATTCAGCTTTATTTGTGCTGCAGTGTGCCGAAAGATTCCACAGAGCCGACAAGATTGCTTTTAGAGTGTTCTCATTTTTGTTTATCATTGCCGCCTTTGCCAGAGCGGTGACTGTTCCGATTTCGTTCAGTACTGCCTTCATGTTGCTGTCAACACGCCACGATAGATTTCTTAATACACTTGCGGTTACCTGTTGTCGGGGAGGAAACACAATTAGAGATTTACTCAAAATCACAAATAGATCGTCACTTACTTGTAGCAGATCATCAGGTGCTGAATCCAGCTGAGCGACTAGAGCTTCCATGAACTCCTTGTTCCCACACAGAAGCGTCTTGTTATTTTCATCTCCAAATGTGAGGTTTGTCAGAGCCATTAGCGCATACCGCCTCAGCGAGTTGCAACATTCATCTTCCGACTTTGGCCCGTGAACAGCATGATCCAAGTGTACCAGCCCTGCTATAGCTTGCAAGGCGCCCAGTTGACACATTGCATGCCTGTGCTCCTCGTCAAAGCTGACTTTCATTAGACTAGATATAGCTGCTAGCGGATGCCGGTCGGAGTCGTCTGCAATTGCTTCGCCGCCACTCTGGAGAAGTGTCTTTAAAAAGTTGCAATAGTCCAGTATTTGTTCTATAAGTCGTAGAACTTTCGCCTCGCGACGTCCCACCTTGTCATCCGGATGGCTATGCACTACATTATGCAGCGCCATGCCTGCATACTTACGAACCCCATCATTTGCATCAGAGTGCATCATCTGCACAAGCAATGGGATGCAACCAGACTTACGCAGCGCAACACAGGCTTCACTTGTGCGAGAGAGTTCAAGAAACTTCTTCGAAACCTCCACCGAATCGTGAGATCCCAACATTGAAGCCAAGGAGTACACACACTCGGCTTTGGGTAAACCTGAATACTGACTGCCATCGGTACGCTCTTCTGCCCACGCCAAACTACTCTCAATTGGTGGCACAACCAGATCGCTCTCTATAAATCGCGACAACGTATAGCTCGGCTCCTTGTACTTCCGAGTAGATCCTCGTGAGTCTCTATCTCTGTCCAGTGAGTGCTTGCGGCCACTTGATCCAGATGTTGGCCTCTGAAAATCATGTTGTCTCTCAAAATTTCGATCCAAACTCCGATGTTCACGCAAGTCTTTCTCGAGCATGTAGTCAGGCGGTATTGGATTCTCGTCTAGAAAATGCTTCTTCTTGCCAAATGCACCACTGGAACTGCCGCCCGAGCTTCTAACCACAAGTGTATTGTCATCCTGAGTAAATTCCTTTTTCGTGTAACCACTTGCAGCCAACTCATAGTCACTGATCTCACCATCGCGTTCGTACTTCTTGTCTATCTTTAAATTTTCACCCAGGCCTGAGCTCACCGATGACGAGACCTTTTGTTGTGAACCACCACCTTGTGGTGCACCAATTGTCAGCATGGCATTGAAATCTTCCTCAAATCCTGGCGGTGCAACAGCATCATAGTCCAGAAAATGACGCTTCTGCGGGGTGACATCATCAAGTCCTTCCAAATCAGTGTGATCGATGTAGATATCGTCAAGATCTTGATTCGATGATGCGGATGAGTCCGAGCGTGTGGGTTCTTTTCGCAAAGATGACATGGCGTCTCTTGTTGTATTTTTCTTCTTTCTCAAGCAATTAATAGGTCATCTTTACGCCCTACAAATATAGAAACAAAGACAAGCATATAGTTTTAGTTTCAGTATAATTTCAATACGGATTTCTATTTTTAGAGTGTGTGGTTGGTTATGTATTATGTGAGTGGTGCGGGCGCCCTCCTCTGCTTTTTATTTTATGTCACATAGTCGCTTAATTAATTTGTGAACGTAAAAGAAACCAAATGAGATGGCCTGCAAATAATAATTTATTCAGACAGATGGTGCTCTCAAAAATATTTGATATACGAACGTTAAATATACAAAGCGACTCAAGAGAATTGCGTAAAAATGTAAAACAAAACATAAAAGAAAGATTAATGACCGTTTCTTTTAGAAGAACATCTTTTGATGCACATTGAATGTGTTTAGTTTTGGAAAGACAAGTTATTTGGAATTCATTAAACCGAATAGAGTTTTTTGAAAGGGGATTATGTAAAGCACGGTGACTACTGCAACTGGATCAGTGAGACATATTACGCGAGTTTATTAACTAATTGTTTGATTGTTATGAATTGTTTCACTAAAAGGAAAGGTAGAACTGGTAACCATTGTGGGCAGAGAGCGTCAATGACACCTACTCACCATCGTCTTAATGTGATATAGTTTTTAGCATTCCCCGCAAGATTTTTTCTTTGTTGATCGCTGTCATAAATTTTCAGATTCAGTCGGGTTCCATTTCAGATGTGGAATATTTTTATTATGTGTCACCGATTCATTGTTATTTAAGCCGTTGTATAGTAAAGGATTAATTGATGGCCCATTTTTTTAGATTTCGAACGGTGTTAATACTTTTTTACGATTAAGTGCATCTTTCGGGTAATCGTTTTTTAGTACCTGTCTCGTTATCTTGGCAGAAACTATCTTAAGTAAGACATTGCGATTATATCAGATAGCAAATAGTGAAGTCGCCACTTAGTGTTTAGATAAACTCAACTTCATAGACAAGATCAACAATGTCACCCCATACAGAGTATCAGCTACATTGGAGTAGAGAGTAGTGACGAAGATAACAAGTTGGTACAGCTAACACGTTTCATAGTGTCAGAACCCTTCTGCAAGATGGGAGACCATACGGGAAAAGAGTAAATCAATCAAATTCCCAGGGCTGAGGCAGGCCAAGGTACTGCTCGTAAAATTTAGCCGGAAAATGTATAAGGCCAGCATGAGCCTAAGCGGAAATAGGTTTCCTCACAGCGTGCTATGAATTTACAAAACACGTAAAGGAGTTAAGCTTAGAGAGTGGCAATACTTGTAGAGTCTGCAACGATGCGAAGAAAATCCCAGACCAGCTTTTAGAAACTAAAGGCAGTTAGCTAAAGACTGCGGTAACTGGAGAGGTATATTGGTTGAGGCCCAGGTCCACCCTGGACTGTAGCGTCACCTAAGTAAGCTTCTAGAAAACTGTGAGGCACTGATTCACAAAAGAAAACGCTGTCTGAGAGCATACCGTGGCCGTGGTGTAGTGGTATCATCAACGCTTGTCACGCTCTTGGTTCACGGTTCAAAACCTGATCTCAAGAATCATCTATTTATTTCGTCGGAAATAAATGAAAAAAAGTCGATCAATTGCGAAAGCTTAGTCAATCTACTGCGAAGGCATAACACTGGCAGTAGGGTGGTCATATGGCTTAAATGCAACTTGATCGTGATGAGGACATCAGGTGGAGGGAAAAAAATACTGTGAATCATGAGCAACGACAAAAAACCAAACAAACAAGCTCCCCAGTTATCTGGACGCCACCCTTGGAGTTTACTGAAACTTAATACCACCTAAGTTTCAAACCCACGACACCAATCTTTCTTTCTCTCTCTCTCTTTCAATTTCTTAAAACGCCCGTGCCCTGAAATAATTTAATGGTATTCATATCCCATTTGGCGCGCGCAAATTATAAAAAAAAAAAAAAACCATATACACGAAAGAGAGACTTACCCTAGATACTCAAGTTTTTAAAGGACACTAGCCTGCTTTGATCACATCAGATCTCTTTGGGTCGCAGTATGTTTGACTATGGGATATACCTAGTCCTGCCATAAGTTCTCTTACACAATTTCCAGCGCTTAACGTTCAAAGCTCCTTGCGGGAATAGAACCGTTAACTTTTTTTTCAGAACACATGCACTGATCAGTGAAGAATAATAGTCAGTTTGGTTTCAGTTTGCAAACTATTAACATGGAGTGGGGCGTTAAAGAGAATCGAGTCGCGGTAATAGTGTTGCATAAGTGCGGAAAGAGTGCTGGCCAAATTTTCGAGTTGCTAAAACCACTCGGAATATCTAGAATATTCGTTTATCGGGCTATTCCTCGCTTCGGCGAATTGTCTGGAGTAGAGAACAAGCCAAGAAGTGGTCGCCCGCGCGTCGTACGTCTAGGCTGATTCGGGATGATCTGCATATGAAAGCCTATCGTCGGTCCACGGGTCATCTTCTAACTCCTCAACTAAAAAAAAATTAGGCTGGAAAGATGCAAGCGACTTTTGCAGTGGCACGCGGACAATGGCCATGAAAACATTCTGTTTACGGATGAGAAAATTTTTACCGTGGAAGAAGTTTTCAACAAACAAAATGACAGAATTTATGCCAAAAAGTTGTTCCAAGGGTTCAATGTAGCCATCATCCCGCTTCCGTAATGGTTTGGGGTCTCTCACCATGGTGTCACATCCCTCCCTTTCTGTGGAAAAAGCGTAAAAACTGGTGCAAAGGTTTGCAAAGAAGATGTGCTAGAGGGTGTTGTGGAGGGTTTGACCAATACCCTTTTCAATGGATCTTCCAACAGGACTCTGCTCCAGCGCACAAAGTCAAAACCACGCAGGAGTGCTTCAGAGTCAATATTCCTGGCTTTATAGCAGCAGAAGATTGGCCGTCGGGGAGTCCAGATCTGAATCCACTGGATTATGTTTTGTAGTCAGAATTGGAGAACATGACCTGCAAGACTCCCCACAGAAATTTGGAAAGACTTAACCAGAGCAGCGTCCACGATCTGCATGGAAACCGTACGTGCCGCTATAGACCAATGGCCACACCGTTTGGAAGCTTGTGATAAAGCAAAAGGCAGTCATTTCGAGTGAATCCAATTTTTTTTAATAATCAATATTGTGGTCTAATAAATGAAACAATTCTGAATACAAGCGTTTTATATTTGTAACAGAACTTATGGCAGGACTAGGCACATACATATTTTATTTCTCCTGAATTGAGATGTTTCTTCTTCTAAATTCTAGCAAGCTGTGCGAAGTGGTTGTATTTTCTCGGTCTTACTCACGGGAACAAAATTTAATTTCTATATGAAAACTAAATAAAAAATCACAACAATGTCGAATGCCGACTATCTGTGGGTGCATCCGATCAAACCAAGTCGCAGATGACACCTACTGACTGTGATGATGTTCTGCAATGTTTTGTTTGTGGAATGTGATCTTTTCTTGAAAAAAAAAAAAAGATTTGCAAAGTGATGACTGAAACGTTATTGGTGCAATAGGCCTCTGGACCCCCGGGTGGATTGTGCATCAGTGTAACAGCGTTACCATGAAAAAAAAAACGGAAAGACCATCTATTTTGACAAGGAAGGTCCAATTAGCTTTATTTTCTGCTGATCAAATAATTAATTGTTGCTGAGAAAATATTTTTCCTTCTAATCATTTCCTTGTAAATAAATAAATACTTTTTTTTCTCCACATGGCTTGCTCGAGGACTACTGAGGAAATTTTGATTAAATATGATCTGTATGTCTGTCTTGATACGTATGTAGGTATGTATTGTCGTTTCGTCAACAAAACCGGGTCGAGTGAAGGTACAATGTCGGGAGCAGCGTATAAATATTTCAATCATATTTATTCAATAAATTTTGATGAAATTCGGCTTGTAAGGTACGATTCGGTAATTGTCTCCACTGAATTCTATGGGGAATTCCTTGGTAGTACAGCTTTAATATAATATGTCGCATGCTAGGGTAAAAAAAAACTATTTTTGTACACATGACCCCAAAAGCCCGGTTTACAAAATTCCGAAAACCAAAATCCTGGAAAAAAAATCCCGAATGGCTGTACAATTATTTGTGATAAAAAAAAACCCCATTCTGGATTTTGCAAGCATAGTTCAAGCTCAATTTAGAAGCAATGAATCGTTCTGGACAGAACGTTTTTCAAATTCACTTACTCTACTAAACTGTTCGACATTTTGTAAGCATATATTTCAAAAAAAATCGTGAACTACAGCTCAGTTTAGAAGCAATTAATCGTTCTTGAAAGAAAGTTTTTCAAAATTACTTACCCTACTAATGAGAAATGAAACGCACCAAACTATTATATAATCATAAGGAATCACTGCGCATAGGACTTGTACATTTGTGAAGTGCATCACATGAGAATCGAAAAGTATAGGCTTTCTGATTCTCATGATTTTGAATGAGGTACCTACTTAGAAGTATGAGAATCAAGAAAATGTGCCCGATTCATGATTCACATAATTTTACAAGAGAATTGAAAAGCATTTGTTTTCAGATTCTCATGTGAGTGACTTAGCGATTGTATATTTAACATTTTTATTATATATGGTGCGGTTGCAGGATATTTGGTTCGGAAGGTAATTTGCATAATATTTAGGTTTTGGGGAGAGAGTAGTGCATGTGTTTTGCCAGAACTGCTGGCTGGTGCTGAAGCGTGAAGTTGCTTGTGAACGTAGAGTTGGCTTAATTTGTACTTTAGCCTTAGCTCTTGCTTCATGGACGTGTTTGCGCCATTTCTTTCAGTAAATTTTAGTTCAAACTGTTTCAGCGTGAGCCTGGTCGTTCCGGTGTCAGTTTGGATTGAAAAACGTTCTTTTGAGAGCGACACAACCGTTTCTGAACGGAATATTTGTATCATTTCAAGTTTATTTAGGGCAAAGTTATACGTGTTGCGAGGCTGGAAATATTAAAAGCAGCTGGTCAAATTCCTTTAGGTATTTCAATAATTTCTGGCCACCAACAAAATATGAAAAAATTTTACGTGATTTTGAAATCCGGAAAAAATGTATCGTAAAATATTTTTTTTATAATTTGTCTTTCTAATTAATTTTGGTCCACCAAATATTATTTATATGCAAAATTTCACACCAACTGATGAACAGACAGACAGTGTTGAATACATTAGTATTCCGTTTTATACCATTCGAGTACGGATCACTAAAAATACTTTCTTATGATCAAAAAACAATTTAATTTCGCTGGTCAAAAAACCCTTTAACGCTCATCGATTATATGGTAAACCTTCTATATCATTTCAGTCACATGGTTACTACCGTAAAAATCTGTCAAGTTCAATACATTTTTTTTTTTTTATAATTTGCGCGCGCCAAATGGGATATGAATACCATTAAATTATTTCAGGGCACCGGTGTTTTTGTATAAATTGAGAGAGAGAGAGAGAGATAGATCGGTGTAGTGGGTTTGAAACTTAGGTGGTATTAAGTTTCAGTAAACTCCAAGGGTGGCTGTCCAGATAACTGGGGAGCTTGTTTGTTTTGCTTTTTGTCGTTGCTCTTGATTCACAGTATTTCTTTTCCTCCACATGATGTGATCATCACGATCAAGTTGCATTTAAGCCATATGATCACCCTACTGCCAGTGTTATGCCTTCGCAGTAGAGTTGACTAAGTTTTCGCAATTGATCGACTTTTTTATTTATTTCAGACGAAATAAATAGATGACTGTTGAGATCAGGATTTGAACCGTGAACCAAGAGCGTGACAAGCGTTGATTTTACCACTACACCACGGCCACCCTCAACATGAAACAAGAATTCCTTTTGTGCAAGTGGTGGAAAATATTCACAATGATTTTTACTTTTTTTCTATTCTAGATCTTATCTAAATTTATTATGGTACGAAAATGCAGAAGCTACAATAAAAACAGAATACTTTGAATGTTAAAAGCTACGCTTCTGAATTTAAACAGATTAATTTATAAATAAATAACGTAATTCAGTCTAAAACAACCGACAAATGGAGGAGGAAGTGTTAGAAATAGTTAGTGCTAACCAAAGAAGAGTCTGTTAATGAATCACGGCAGAATATTTAATACATGTGTGTTCACTTCAGTTAAATAGTTGAGTATTTTATGTGATCAAAAGAATAGAGTTGTTCGACCCATCCATTGTAGTGGCATATTTGGTGCCATTATCTAATGCTTACGCACAAATATGGTAATCGTATGTTTATATTGTATGGGTGTACATTTATCAAGCCGATGTAACCCTAGGACAGTGTAAAAAGAATTTCAGACATGGCGACATCGATCGAACCTCCATAATTCGATTGAACGCACTCGTAGGTGGAATAGATATCAGGAATAATTTGAATACATTTAAAAAGGTTAAATTTTATGTAATACCCTAGAAGAAAATAATAAAATGTCAACAAAATCTTTTCTTAAATTTAAAGTAGGCCTGTATTTTGAATTTAAGTTCAACACCCTTATCGCAAGTCTCACTCTCACTTTTTGTCTACACACATTTGTTTCTCACATAAATTTGTATTTTATATCATGGGAGTCACATCTTTCTACCTATGTACGTGTAAATTTGTTGCCAGAATAAGCAGTTGCTTTTTTGTCATAGCTTCAATTTAATTTGTTGTTTTAAATTTATGGGTGGCATGCACTCACACGTAAAGAGCGCTTTGCTATAAAGTGTGCATTGAAGTCGAGAGAGGTTAATCGATTGGTGTTCTTAGCAAACATTCTGTTATGTATACGGATCGTCGGTCTGATGGAAGGCTCAAACAAAAAATGCTAAACTTTGGTTGCAACTACTTCTAAAATGACTTGTGGCCAATGCGATATTTATATGCTAGTTGCCGAGACTTGTAGATATACCGTGTAAAGTAGAAGAATTTGCAATATGCAAGTCAATCAAAAGAAGAAAATGTTCTCTCCTTTGTAAGGATAAATAATCCGAAATAGTTGAATGAGTATGACAAGGTCATAAGTTTAAATAAATCCACTTGAACATATGCCCAACTACAAAAACACTTTGGCCAACTCAATATAAGAGGCTGAACTTAATTGTATAGTTACATTGACCATATCTGCATCTTAACACACCTGTTATCTATGATAGATAACAAGATATCAACTACTGCTCTCCTCTGAGCTAGTATTAGCAGTTTAATCCATTGGCGCTATAGAGAACAGATTGAATGGTTCATCGCACGGTAAGCCACAGAGTGCAACACGAATAAAATTCCGTTGAACAAGTTCAATGCCGATCTTCGAAATTTGCAGTCCCCACCTGAAGCTGAGGAATAGAGACAAGGTCACATATGATCAATTAAATACATTTTAACGATCAAAGATTTAGACTTGTTGGCTTTTTAAAAATGATGTAAACAAATTGTAATGTTACAATTATTTCAAAGGCAAATAAATCATGACTTTAAAGTAACAAAATTACAAAAGTTAACATACAGACACAATCAAATAGGCACGTGCCCACTGGTCTAATTATGGGTGAAATAAAATGGACCAATAATCCAGTCATTTATATACCCATCACAACTCTGAGTCACTATTAGCAACATCATCATCCAAAGAAGTGATTCAGTGAATGTGTACAAAAAAAATTACGATTTCACTTAAAAGGCGCCAATATTATGTAAGGTTTATTAAATAGTCCCATTAAATTCGTATGTGAAACGAACAGTTTCAGTGTTCAAGACGATAAAGATAGATCGAATTAATATGCACATATTAGGGAGAAAACAGTTCGCATAAGATAAGTTCTGTATGCCTACATGACAAATGTTTCCAGAAGACAATTTCATTGAACAAACAAGCAAATAAATAATTTCAATTAGTCACAATCTAGTTTTAAGTAGACTACAAACAGCCTGACACAGTCAGTGAAAGGCTTACTGAGATGCTGCTCATCATATATTTTCTCTTTTAAATTTTGTAATTTGGTTTCGTCTAGGAATAGTTCTAATGTGTCTTCTGGTTTACCAAATGATTTCTGGCCAACTTTAGCTCTGCCGACTATCGCTTAAGTAATTGATTAACAATCGGTCATAATTCGACTTTGACACTATGTAAATAATTAAACCACATCAAAAGAAAACAATGTGGTTCAGCATAACGCGATGACTAGTCTCTTATGGTTTGTTTGGTGTCAGCAATTTTCGTTTAACCTTACAAAAACAGTGTGAAAATACGAGTATGCGATTGTGCTAGCTACAACAGATTTTTCAGAACTTTTTAGTGATTACGATTACTTTTCTAATCCACTGACCTTGTGCGACCTCTCTTAAGGTATCCATGTGAAATTGAAAGCTTTCGAGGAAATTGGGAAACATTCGACTTGTTTCTGCGACTGCTAAAACGACAAAATAATTTTGGAATTAGCCAATGAATACAATGATTTAACTCGATGTCGGAAAACCAGCTTTCCATTCGGGATCTTTCTGCATCGAATCTTTATCAATAAGATATGCGTCATGTATAGCTCTCCATATCATTTGTTATTTATTGAGTACAAGAATGTTTTGATAACGTAACACGATATTTTATCAGGGGCCGAATCACCGCATCCGTTACGGTTATACAATCCCTGGTGTAGAGGTATTATTGCTATAGCTTATGCTATATCAAAGCTAACTATGTACAAGGTACTTCCCATCTGCACGTATTCCACACAGAGGTTATAAGGTGTCGGAGGACTTTAAAATCCAATGCGGATATTCCCCGTATAGTTAACTATTTAACGTAGTTGGCTTGCTGTTGCAAAGAATATTAGACTTGTACCAAATGGTACACAGTTTCAAATCTAAAGCAGGCAGAGTTGGTTTGAGAAACACTGCGGCCAAGTAAAAAGCACCAACCGTTCATAAAGTAATCATTGCCTGATATCCGACCGAAGTGGGCATAAAACTCAATCTTGGCAGAAGAATCGGGAATGCAGAAGGTACGTTCAAAATCCTTTAAAAATACAGGAAAGTGGCAACTACTACACCTTACACAGCATCTGATAGCATACACTTCCCGTAGGTCAAACATAGAATTTGATCAAAATCGTCAGTACCGTTTTCAAGTAAAAGACGTGGTTTTAAAAGTCTTGTTGCTTCTTCATCCAATTCGTATGGTCTTTGAACAAACTCAATACCCCAACTTTATCAAAATCTTCCCTAAGTGGTTTTGGAGCGAGCCATGCGCAAAGAAACAGACAAGCAGGCATGAACAAAAAAAAAAAAAAAAAACTCGTCTAAAGAGAGTCGGGCTTTGCACGGTTAGTATTCCATACCGTTACTGAAACTGTATCTTCATTTTACTTTCTCGTTAATTCACAGAAAAAGAGAAAACTGTGGTCATACTTGAAAGGGTCAACTTTATTCTTTATTCCATGTCTGCCAATATGTTTATCCTCACACGGTTCGTTCGAGAATCACTAGACATTTTAATGAAATTTAGTTTGTATGTACATATGTACGATTACGGGGTTTCAAAAATCCTTAAATCATTTTCTTAGCCGCTTAACACGTTGAGTGCCACATGAGACCAATGTACCTTCAGACAAATTTAGAACACCTGTGCAACGTGAGTCCAAGGTAGTTTATTTAATATTTAGCTGAGTAAAATCTAATTGGACTCATGAAATTTACTAAACCAAGTACCATTGTAAACTAGACATTCCACATAACATATACAGGTCCCTGGCCTGCTGTTGAGACAAATGTGTCACCGTATGGAACCTTGAACCTAAAAAAAAAAAAATGTTTCCACCTGTGGGACCGGTTAATGGATTACACTGTGGCACTCAACGTGTTAACCTAGAAACTCCTCAACGGGTTTCGATGAAATTTGTCACGTAAACTTAGATTGATTAGTAGTTCCACTTCAAATATGAGGAGGTGTTTACAACATTTTCAAATCATTTTTCCAAGACGTTTGAGTTACGTCAGGCATGTAGTTACGTTTGTCATTAAAATTGGTGAAGATGGGGTAAAATAAGACTTTTCACCCCACGTATTTCAATATTTTTCAAGAACTGTTTGTACCAGAATTTTTGTTATAATTTCGCCTTACCTCTGTACAAATATTTGCATGCACTCATTTTTTTTCAAATTGTTAGCATTAATAGTTTTGGAGATAGAGCATCGCATATGACCTGGTTTTTCAAAATTTTTGACCAACAAACTTTATCAAAAAATAAAAAAACATAAAGCTACATACTGTATTAGGTGGTCCAAAAAATAGCAACACGCAAATTTAAATTTAAAAGGAACCTCTTTTGAACTAAAATTAGGAAATAGAATGGTAGGATTTATTAATTAATTAGTGCCCTGATAATTTAATGGCATTTTAAATGATTGTTCTGCATTTAGCAAACAGTATTATGGGCAGAGGAAAGCATTGGTCGGAAGCTAAGCGAGAAACCATTTTGGCTCTAAGCAATCAAGGCCAATCGATCCGATGTTCCTCAATAATGGTTTTAATGCTCTAAACGCCAGAAAACTTTCCGAGACCAGAGGACGCGCGTCAAAAATGCCCACCAAAGACAAAACAGCGCTAATAAGGAAAGCCAAAGCGAACCCTTTCATGCCGTCCAGAGAATTAAAACGCGAAGCAGGACTTGAAATGAGTGGCTAGGGCAATTCGCCGAACTCTGGTGGATGCGAAGTTATATGCTCGAGCTCCAAGGAAAGTGCCACCGCTGAAAAAAATACAAACCAAGAAACGCATTGCCTTTGTCAAACTCTACCACGTGCCACACGATCCCTTTCAGGCAGCGAAGCAGTGGAGAAAAGTGCTTTGGAGTGATGAAACTAAGATTAACTTCTTTGGAATGCACTTTGTTCGTCACCCATGAGGTGTAGAATGTAATCCAAGGTACACAAAACCCACTGTGAAGCATGGAGGTAGTAGTGTAATGATACGGGGTTGTTTTTCTTGGTGGGGCGTAGGTCCGGTTTACCTCATTGAAGGCATAATGACCAAAGAAAAGTACGTAGATATACTACAGAATGTCATGCTTCCATGCGCGGAAGAAAATATGCCGCTAAAATGGCGCTTTCAGCAAGACAACGAATCCAAGCATTCGGCAAAGCTTCTCTGGTTTGAGCAAAATAGTGTCAATGTTTTGCAGTGGCCTTCTCAATCTACGGACTTAAATCCGATTGAAAACCCCTGGAGCGAGCTGAAGATTGAAGTTAATAAATACCACCCCTCAAACAAGCAAGATCTTTGGAGAATCGTCCAGGAAGTTTGGGCTTCAATGCCTTTGGATAAATGTCGCAAATTAGTCGATTCTATGAAGAACAGAGTCGATGTATTGTAGTTATTAAAAATAAGGGTTTTGTGACTAAATACTAATTTTCTTTTAAAAATATACTAAGCAATATACATCATCTGAACGTTTTTCTCTGTTATTACTTGGAGTTGCTATTTTTTGTCCAGCCAATTACGCTATCTGAAGCACAATAGTTAAGTCTGATAAAATATACAACTAATTGTACATAGGATATGTTGTAAACATATTTGTCAGTAAATTGAAACTAAAAAAGTTTCAAAAATCCCGATGGAATAGGAGTTATCTTTAGCACTAATGAAAAATAATAAGTGTTGCTATTATTTTGGCCATAGCTGTACATATTTTACATATTTTTGGACTCCTATGCCCCCAACAAAAATATTTTTAAATTTCATTTTCTTGATAATTAATTAAATAAGTTCACAATTTCAGGTCTCTAGGTCAAACGGGTAACGAAAGGTACATGCGTGTGACAGCAACACGAAAAGTCAGACACCATGTTGAACCCATTAGTCTTCCGTTTATACCATTCTCGTACGGAACATTAAAAAGTGATTGTTTTGACCCGACACTTTAAAATACTAACGGGGAAGCCAAATTAAGAAAAAGTTAAAATGGCGTACATGCCACTAATGGCGTGAGGACCGATTCTCACTTGACAAATTTTTAACATACCGCTAATTGCTTATCAAAATAAAGTGCACACTGGGTCGCATGTACTTGCATTTTGTTTTTTTTTTTTCAAATTTAAATAAAATCGTTAAAATTATTTTATCTATTTTTTTACGCATGGGATACCACCATGATTTTGCATATCTCAAATATTTCATAAAAATTGATTTTGAATAAAATCGCCCTAGGCATATTTCACTAAGTAAAGTACCGTATTTTCTGCCAACAAAGTGGTTTGCCATCTGATAATATTGTAACATAATGTAGCATAATAACTATGCTCCAACAACTATGCAACACATTCCGAAGTGTCTTTTCATTCGAGCATAATTTCGTTCCGAAGTGTCTTTTCATTCGAGGTTCGTGTCCGCAGTTCATGTCCACGATAAGAGACGGATAATATCTAAGACAACGTCACGGAATTAAGAGAGAATTATAACCGCAAGAAATTATTGTCATCTTGGAATTATTACATCAGAATTTCCTTGTTCCACTGGTCGAAGAATTTGCTAGAAGTTTCTGGCTATCAGAAATGCTGCTATATAAGGACAGATGGCGATCGAGGCAAGGCAGTTGGATTTGAACCGCACGAGGAGATTGGAAAAGTGATAACAGCCGAAGTTGTAATTTTGTGATAAATTGAAAGTTGAGAGTTTACAAGAAGAAGTAATTAGTTTGGATTTGTGAATTAAGTAACTGAAAGGAGATAAAGTGATTTGAGAAGATAGAGACCTTGTAAGGAAGGAGTTTGCGAAGAATAGTATAGTGTGAACTTGAATTGTTCTATAGACTAGAAAATAAAGAAATAATTTCACAGAATATCGTTTTATCTACTCGAGCCGTAGCTCGCATATTACAATATATACATGAACAAGTCATAAAGACTGGTACACGCATTTTGGTGATCAAATAAAAACGAAAAAGTGTTTTTAGATTTTTTTTCTGTAAAACTTAATTGATTACTTAGGAAACAATATTTAAACAATTTATTCGAAATGGAGGCCATTTCCAATTATGCAGACCTTGTGTAACGCTCCGGGTACTCATTGGTCGAAGCACGCACTTCGTCCATTGGAAAATTGTCCCCTGCACGGATAAGTGAACGCTTCAAGGACTAAATATTTGGGTGTCGAGTAGAAAAAGCCATCGCCTCTAAAATAAACCAGAGCTTATAATCCAAAGGATTAAGATGCAGACTGCCTGACGACCAATCATCTGCTGCTATGAATCCCGGCACATTGTTTTGGAACCACCTTTGTGTTGTTTTTGCCCTATGAGTTGGCACGTTCGACTCGCGGAATGAGTTCTAAAGCTTCTTTGGATGACCGGGCATAGACTCTGTCATTTTATTTATTGAACGATTCCTCAATAGTAACAATTTGTTCACCCGTGAACAAAATATTCCAGTCATCATTTTACGCGTACCAGTGGCGTAGAGCTTTCGATCTTTCATTCTATTTTTGCTTTCATTGGGCTGTGAGTAGGTGGCCAGTGTGTATCTTATATGCATTGAGTACCAAATCTTGATTTATAAAGCGAGATATGGATTTCTGCGATATCTTCATTTCTCGCGAAAAGATTTTCAGCTTTCGCAGAGATTTCCGGTTAATCCTGGCTTTAACAGTTTTCATCGCCTGTGGAGATCTTACAGTGCGAGGGCGTCCGGATCTTTGACAGTCAGTTACTCTACCAGTGTTCTCAAACAATTCAACAGTCCGGAAATTATAGCCTGATTCCATATTACATTTGTGAAGGTCAATTACCGCAAAACGGTATTCAATATCGCCCCACTCCACTTAGTATAAAACCACTCATTGAATACCTGTCAGTATAGATTGGATGTGTTCAATACTAGTATCACGATGAGTGCATTTAAACGTGTACCAGTATTTATTACATGACTGCAATCGACCATATAGACAGACAGACATAATAGAGATCGAGAATTTTCAGGAAACCAATACTTGCAAGTAAAAAAAAAAAAAAAAAAACTACCTACCTACATGAAAATACAGAAGATGATGGGACACATTAATTGACCTTCATGAAATAATTCCATTTCTGGCTATACACAGTCATATTCATTATCGAGACAAAGAGAGCTGTAAACTTTACAAATTTCGCTAGAGGCCGACTTGTCAGTTGGTTGGAAGAGGAGCTAGCAAAGAGTCATGATTTCCCGTAGGTGTAGCGCAAATGCCATAAAACCCATAATAGAATTTATCAATTAATCAGGGTTATCGCAGTCAAAACAATACCGACTAGACGCTATATCAAAGCAGTAAATTACAAAGGGAATGAGAGAAGTAGGTGGGGGACTGTGGAATACCAAAATACACATAATTTTTTGATCTCTACCCACAACACTTGTATTCCAATAAGAAATGTTTTTTTTTTTTTTTCCCTTCTACTTGTTGGCCTTGGACATTTGTATGTAACATGAAAAGTGCTATGTATCAAGTTGCAGACGATTGGAATGAAAAAATTACACTTTTCGTCCTTCAAGTGTTAAAATAGACTGCGCACCATCGATTTCCTTTTATATTTCTAACAGTTTCCAAATTCAGAAGACAATTCTGAAATTTCATCCAACCACTCTAAAGCTTCACTCTTTCGAGTTAAATTTAAATTGAAAATTTTAAATAGTTACACCATCCTTACCGGGGCCATATTAATAGTTTCTTTGCTTATTTTTGGACAAAAAAAAAAAAAAAATAAATTGATATATTCTCGTATGGTTAGTGTTTGAAGGGAAAAAAATTAAATTCAAACAACGTCGCGGAAATAATATACAAGTAAAACTATAAATATACATTGCCCCCGGCAATTTACATTACATACAGAGAGTGTGTCCAGAATTACAAACAGGATTCCGCGCCGGCCGACGACGACCATGGCTCTCAACAACCAAGGGGCAATGAATCACTACATACACCACAGCAGAAGCAGAGCAGTCTATACAAATATTTACTTTTATTTTTATATGACGACGACGCTTCCCGGCTAATTATTTGCGATCGCACACTTCTCCCGTGTTCTCGTCACTACTTATCAGTATCACACTTGGACGTGCTATTGCGAATGATAAATTCTTTTTCACAATAAGCACGAATTAGTTCACCTAATATAAAACGCCAACAAGATAACGTCCACCGAAGAAAAAGTAAAAAAAAAAAAAAAAATTCCCAACAATTCCAGTGAATAATAAATTTCGCCAGTTTAAATGAAAAATATATCCATACATATATGTACAGGGTAGTGGCACATTCAATTCATATCTAGGAGGGAGGGAGGGAGGACCGTACCATTTATTATTGATTTTTCTCATCTGCCCTGCAGAACATCGCCACTAGGAAAGATGAAAGCAATCCGAAACCAGAGATACAAATTTTACATAATTGTGACTTAATTCAGACATAATTTCAACTTAATCTATACTTGTTTACAGTTAACTCAACTGTTTGTGGTCCGATGAGATGCAAAAAGAAGACCCAGCGTAACAGCATTTAATTAATTAGGCGTTTACGATTGAATAATTTTTGAGGGAAACTGTTTTTTTTTTTCACTGCGCCACCACTAGAGACGGATTCCAATTGGAAATGTGGAGCCACTTACCTCGGCCAGAATGGATATTCCAGATGATGATAAATTAGATGTGATTTTCTTTGTTAATTCATAGTTTTTCTGTGGAGTTAAATAAACTTTAGTTTTTTTTGATTATCAGCGAGCACACACAACATACGACATAACAAGACAACGACAAGAGAAAATCTGAGAGAGAAATGTTGAAGACAGTGCACAAAACAGGGTGCAACTGAAGTGATTTAGTCGATTCGCGATTGGAAAGGGATGGATATAGGTGTGTGATTTATTTGACGGCAGGTTGTAGTAGATTGAGGGGGTGTCTGTAGTAGAAGAATAGGTGGATCACAATATTATGCTGTGTGATTGTTGTTTTAAAATGCGAATATTTGTTCATACTAATTAAACTGTTCTACAAATTTAGCTTTTTTTTTCAGTGAGGTAAATAATAAACATCTCGTAAGTTTATGAAGCTCTCAATTTTAGATGGTTGCGATCTATTCACCAAGCTTTAATAGTGAAAAATAAACTTACTTAAAATCCGTGACAGACTAAAATTGATCGGATTGACTATGGATCCCGATCAGCAATTTAACCCTAACACACCGGAACAGGATGAGCCTGAAACGCAGTCATACCAACTCTACCACATTGACTACTATAGGAGAAGATTCAGTCTGTACTAAATGAAGTCTAGTGCTTTTTTTAAAGAATTCTTTTCAACAAACAAACGCTTTGAATTTGTAGTGAATATCCACATTTAAAGCACTCATTGGTAGGTAATAAACGAAATCCACTATTTTCATTAAATATTCTACATTTGTTTATATATGCGTATTTATAGGTGAACAAAGAAAATGAAAGAAGCACAAGGATTTTGATGCATTTTTTTTTTTTTAGTGTTGTTCCTGTTTATAATCCTAGAAAGTATTCAACAAAATTTGAGAAAAGGATATTTAGTTATTAGAATATGAATAAAAAAAGGATGTTGGGCAAAAATATACAAAATTTCGATATTTTTTCAAGGAAAAGAAGGTCAAAATTTCGGAGATTTTGTCCAACATTTGAAATTATTTTCTAAAATTTTCATTTTTACAAAAAGAAAGAAAAGGCAAATAAATGATAAGGAAAAAAACCAATTTTAATTTTTTTAATTTTAAACGGTAAATACGCCAGGAGTTATGTCTGGCAGGCGCCAATATCGGTGAGTAACCAAATATGTGTGTATGTACGTATATGGAGGTGTCCTTTTCTACTCTTTTTCTAAAATACATATTGGAAATCAATTTCGAAAATAAAATTTCCTGCCTAATTTCCATTATATTTTAGGACATTTTTTCCATCTGGCGCAATTTCCAAGCATTTTGGCGTAATTTGAGAAAAAAAAAAATTCTGCCGTATTTTTCAAAAATATTTCCCAGAAATTTGTTGGGCTTTTTTCCGTATTTTCATATTTCTTAATTTCCGGAAGCCTAGCTAAATTTGCGGTTGTAGTGTTTTGCAGAACAAAGAAAATTAAATTGCATTTGGTAACCCACAAGGAAGGAATTGAAGTTACGTTTACACATAACAGATGCACAATCTCCGTTAATGCATTGTTTTTGTTTGGTTGTGAACGTAGTATGTGCCATAAATGTGAAAAAACGTTTGAAAAAGGTCCAATTATTAATTTTTCATTTATAATTTTCCTGTTTTTGTTTGCCTATTTTGAGTAATGGCGAAACGTCAAATGTCGTATCGCATCGAAAGTATTCTGTGCAGCACTTTGGCCGGAATCAGCCGATCGAATGGAAGGAATCGGATCGGAAGCATTATGTTAGGCGCTTAAAGGATGTTGAAGGTATTTTTAACACAAACAATTTTTTTCAATGATTATACAAGCCTGTACAAATTAGTATTGACTGAAATTGATTTCAATTCCGCAGGTAGTTTTGAGCTCAGCAAAAAGATTATTTTTGTCAGATAATGTATTAATTGGGCTTTATTGTATATAAACAACAAATTGTAATTTACTAGGATTTAAAGTGATTTACCCCAGTACAATAAATCCAATTCTGTCAGCCGGCTTAGGCCTAAGCCAGAGCCACAACGCGGTTATCTCGTTGCAGCTAAGTTATAAGTGACAGACCACCTTCCTGATCGCGATCAGTGGGTTAAGCGGTATTAATCATTTTGGTCTGTCACGGTTATAATATGGCATCGGAAAATTGATGCATATTTTCACTGAAAACAAGTTGTGCATTTTACTACGAGATCTCCCTAGTGGGAATGTATGTAACCATATTCCCACACGGTCAGTATTCTATAGTTATATATATTTCCACACGGTCTCATGGCAAATCCGAGGAAACATTTGGACCGCTTTTAATGTTTCCAACAATGTAACATGGGTTCATATCAGCCACGAAATTGAACATTAACGACAATACTGTCAGTCAACTCTGTTGTAACATGGTACGACCACATCTCCAACATCCCAAAATTGGCGTCTATGAACTTCAGCTATCTGTCTAGTGTATGTATGTTTGTATGTACTTTACAGGAAAACAGCTCCTTCTGCTATACAAAGACAAGTTATACTAGGGCTTCAGTATTGTTCTCACGTTACGATTTCAGCCCCAAGATATTCTCTTTATCTATTCAACAGTATGGGGAAACGAGCAGTTTGTTCTCACACTAACAAAGGATGCAAGAATGCCTATGCCTATTCTATAGATACTACCACAGCAGATGTTCCGAAGATCTTAATGGAATGTAATAACTCAGTCATAACTCATTTGAGCGCTCTACTAGGCAAGTGGCTAGAGTTCATCATTCATTTGTTCACCTGCCAACTGCGCCAACATCATTCTATCAAAAAAGAGTAGCCAAGCAATATCTTTCGACTTCAATTTAAGTTTTATTTGTTTAGTAGTTCAAAACAGATTATTCTCTGAAATACCGAGACATCCCATAGAATAATTACCAGACTCGACACGGTCCAACACTAGCCAGAAAGACTAAGCTAACTTAACTCTAAGATAATCCGTTAAAAATACTAAAAACTTCAAATTTACTTCGAATTATTGCTTTTTATTTTTATCCTTAATCGTATACTTATCATAGGTCTTGGTTGGATCATATGGCTCCCATCGACTGGCTGGGAATATATGCTTATTCCTTTCGTACCAATTCCTTAGCAACACCTTACCAGCATGAGACTCTTCCTTTTCGACAGTGGCATCGCTGATCATCCGCACATCATCATGTACATCGAACTGAAAGAGCGGTCCACTCTTACCCCTGGCCTTGGTGACAATAAAGTCATAAAAGGTGTAATGGTGCGGCAGTATTAGATCCTCCTTGACGTACATCAGCTGGTCAGCCATCACTGTTTTCAGTTCATTGAATTCCTTTCGAAGAATTTCCAAGCACTTCTGAAGAAACTGATAAATGGAGTTCCCCTTCTTCATGGTGGCACTCCTACGATGACCTGAACCATCCCAGTAGCTGAATGTTATTGTAATCTCTTGATCTTTCAGTGCTGCCTGTTGGGCTACCCACTCTTGGCGGAGTTCTTCACGCAGTCGGTTTTCCCTTTCCTCGCGCTCGCGATCGGGCAGAAATGATGTGTCCACGTCGGGATTCTTACAGATTTTCTTCTTCTGCGGTTCATCACTTTCCTCTTCAGTCTTCCACTTCTTTATCGGCTTAATGTCAAGAGGTTTGATATCCTCCTCATCCTCCTCAGCATCTCCACCATCTTCATCTTCGTCTAAATTGAATGACAACGCTTGGATTTGTCGTTTCTGCTTGTTTTTCTCAGCTTGTATCGCCTCCAGCGCCCTTAGCTTTTCACGTTCTTTCTCGTCCTTCTTCTGTGCAAGTTTCTTTTCACGTTCTCTCACGATGTCCTCTTGCTTAGCTTTCATCTCATCCAGGGTGACCAACCCAATGGTGGAGGTCTTAAGCTGCTGTTCCACAGCATCGTAGTGGCTGGCAAATTTGTGTTCAATATTCGAAATCTTCAGATCCTCTTCGATTTTCTTTTTGCGGAATTCAATCTCTTGTTGGGCGATTTCACGTTTTTTCATCAATTGCATAGCACGGCCAGCTTCACTGGCGGCTCCTTTATAGTGAGCCATTATTATTTGTAAACTTGGTAGGTTTTAGTGAAGAAAAATTAAAATTTGCGACTTCCTATCCAAAATCCGAAAAATTTGTTGAAATGTATTAAATCGAAGTGTCACTTTGACTTTTGTAGGAATGTGAAGTTTCTGTGATGTTCGTATAGATTAGGTTTCGTTGATGTTGGAAGTGGGCTTGAAAGCAGGGTGGTTTAATATGGTAAATTGAGAAGGGAAAGCAAAACAAACGATAAATATTTTGGATATTACTGTGGTCGCATCATATCTGTATTCTGAAAAGCCGCACACTTTCAATGCAGAATAATCCGATTGGGGTTAAGATATGCGGAAACTCAATACGTATGCTTTTTTTGTAAAGAATTTTGTACATGGATTCCACTTTAATATTATCAAGGTAGTTACCTTTTTTTTTTTTAAATGGCTTCTGTAAAGTTTCCTGTACAAAAATCAAAACAAAGTTTTTGCTTGAAATTTTATTTGTAAAATATGTGTCTCGACTTGAGTAACCACAAACATTTGGCAGGCATTTCATTGTCCGGAGCAATAACATGAATCACAAATTTCGACATTTAAAATTATTTTTACAGCAGAAACTGAAGTTGAAATTGAAGAATCTCGTATGTTAAAACTTTCGGTTAGAATGCAGGCAATTTTCAAAAAAAGGGATCCTCATTATGCGATTCAAGTGTTATTTTGAATGTAAAATTATTTTTAATTAAACGAATTTGGAGAAGAAAAATATGCTAACAAGGTTCCTTAATTGATTTCAGGGAGAAAAATTCAAAATTATAAGAGGAAACGTACAAGGACGCAAACAAATTATGGTGGGATTTAGCCCGTATTTTAATGCAATCCCGGGAACGATCCGACTGAATCTAGGGTATGCGGAAACTCAATACGTATACGACTTTTGTCAATGCAAACAAACAGTTATGGCACTTTAATATTATAAGCGTACTTCTGGCACCTTTTCTAACTATTTAATACCATACTTCGGTATATCCCAATTGTTTTCCTTTTGAATAATTTGCCTGATTTAGTATTGCTATTTGAATAATGTGAATGCTTTTGAAGTATATAAATCATATAAGTAATGCTATAAAGCATATTGGGACCATTGGTGAACAAAAAAAAAAAAAAAAATTATGTCATTTCATTTGGCGTTTTTTGCCTTTTTCCGAGTTTTTTTAAATTCTAGTTTTTTCAAAGATTTTCACAAAATGTCCACTAATACCAAGCCATTACAAATATATTTTTGTTCGTAATTTTTTTACTAGGCCCAATCGCATACCGATAATATTTTTTACAAAAATCATTTGCATAGTCGAAAATTACTACACAGTAAATCTGTTAGCACAAACTCCATTCGAGTGTTTTTCAAAGTTTCTGAGAAAATTTCTATCAAAATTTGTGAAATTTAATATTTAGCACAAAAAGCACACAAATGGACCAATGCATTTTATTACTGTTTCCTAAATGGACAAATTACTAAATAATATTATATGCACACGGTCTTTTAAGAACTTAGAACTATGGATTAAGTCATATATAAATGTTTAACATGTACTAAGTATCTAAATTAACTGTCCAATCCGGTACGAAATTACTACTCGGCTTTTGAAAAAGGTGGAGAGATCCCCCTTGTTAGTGTCACAAAAATAAGGCAATAATTCTTAAAACATTAAAATAATGTAAGAAGTTTAATAAATAAACTAAAAATTGTTTCTACATCTCAACAGTATTTTCCTAAAAATTATTTATTTGTTTGGCAAATTGGGAGCCAAGACCAGACTTCCGCCCCTTTGATGAAATTTTCCATAATTTTTCGCCATCTTGGTAGTTCGTAAATAATTCGTCAAATTTCGTCTTTTAGCCCTGGAAGCGTTTAGGGGTCATTGACATATAATAACCAGAAGAAAAAAACAAAAATCTCGCTCTATATGGCAAGTGTTAAAACCGCTTGTCTTCCACAAACACGAGTCCGTTCTTACCGTTAAGATTTTAATATTTTTCGCTTTACTTCATCATTCTGAGGATCGAGGTGAATTTTATTCTGGTAATTTGTTTCAGTTATTAGTGATTGCCTTTGAAATGAGAAAGATCTTTTTATTTTGAATTTCTCTCCCTTAGAAGTTAGTTAATGCTTCGGTAATATCATTATGGTGCTCATTCGCATGAAAATTGGAGTATTACTTATGTTATCCTGTGTTTTCAGTTTCTCAACCTGTAGCGCCTGGCTGGAGTATTTTTCTGTTTTGAAATAATAAGTACTTGCATTTCATTTTAAAATAAACGAGCATCATTTTAATATTGTGAATTCTATTTACAAATTTTAATTGTTGGCTTCCACGTATGCATTCATTGAAAAATGTCATAAATGGCGCATATTAAAAAGTGTCTTTACCGTTACGTAACGAGCAGCCTACTAGACACAACTGGGGCAACGCGAAATATTTGCCGTTAACGACTAGGCGTTCCTGCTTTTGCAATATCCTGTGAATACTTCAAAGTTGACATTTGAGGTGCGAGTTGCATGTGTGGACAAGACGGAAGGTACTGAAAAAGTCTCATTAGAAAAGTTGGACTGCGCTGTTGGGCATTATTGATTTCTCTGATGGCCTCACGTAAGGTTTCTTCTTGATTCTGAACTGAATCTCGTCGATGCTATAGAAGCGGTAACAGTATAGGTCTTCAAAAAGTTTTACCTTCCACAATGTTCCACGACCTTTCATAAGCGTTGTTGCAGTACCTTCTGCGAGTTTCTATAATCTCACGTACAATGCCGTGTTATACCGTGGAATAATGTGGGAGGTAATATAACGTCGCGAAAATCATATAACTTCGTAGAAAGTTGTAGAGCCTTGAGGAAGATCATAGAACCTCGTGAAGGGTAGTAGAACATCGTATTAGGTATCTAATCTGAACTTCCAAATTTCTTAATCCATTCTCCTTCGAATAGGGCGTTATGGCTGGGCTTGATCGAATAAATTTAAATGGAAACTACATCTTATACAAAGAGTAAAGAAGTTGTCATGGTACTCTGCGCCTGCAATAGAATAAGCAATGGCAGATCTAACAAAAGCCACTACATCGGTCGCGAAAAAATACAAAAAATGGATGAATTGCCAACAAATATTTTGCATTGTCGCTCTGCTGTTCCACTATACTTTTACTTTAATAACATTTCTTATAAACTGTAGTAATTTGTAGTAGTCGTGAAAGTGCTGTTCACCAAAAATTTTAAAATTTAATAAAAATAAAAAATGTAGAGAAACGAGTAACCTCTGTCTCATTCGTCCGTTGATTCAATTTCATCTATTCACGATTGACATTTCTTAGCGATTATCTAGATGTTGGATTCAATTCAGTTTAAGCTGTATGCTAACTCTAAGCCAGGAGTCGACCCGGGATATATTAGGACATCGAGTTTAATTTCGGCTAAAGACAAAAGCTTGACAAATAAACAAGTTGAGGATGAGGAATTCTACAGGATAATGGAATTGATCAAAACGGAGAAAAATGATGAATATGAATATCCAAGTCAGCGGGAAGAAGACCAGGATTCTAATGAAATCGAAGATATTTCTTGTTTTATGCTGTTCATAGTGGTGTTCACTTTGTTGATGACAAAGGTCATACAAGGCTTTCAGAATATCATCATGAAAGTGAAGGAATTGTTTGATCAATGTTTTCCATATATCTGGACCTGGATGAAGAGCATCACTCGCGGGACATATACAGTATCTGATGGGAAGGTCGGATTGTTTATCTTATGTGTTCCACTGCTGACGTTGGTTCTATTTTTGTATTGTTCGCTATTGACATTCAATGCAGTTACGGAACTTCTGCTTAGTAGCGCACCAGTCTATTTAACTCAAATGATAGTTACCGACAAATTTTCCAGGTTATTTTCACGACAAAGGATTCTGTTATAAGGAATAATATATACATATTTTTATGTTTGATCTTATTGGAATTGAATAAATCTATTTTTGGAAACTGCAATTTACTACATTTTTGCCTAGAGTTACCTTTTTCTCAAGTATAGACTTGTTTTCCACAAAGGCTTTATGAGATCCGCATGGTTTCTTAGTTTGATTTTCATTGAAATTTTGGACAGAGCATTCAAATATCCTTGTTATCGATTCGATTGCTGTACTGGCTCAGTGGTTAAGTGCGCCATCACTGAGCTGCATACTCATGGTTCGTATCTTATAAATACTAATAAAAAAATTGTTTTTTTTTACGGTTTCACCTCGCGCGAACGTGTGACAAACTTCGGAAACGGCTTAAGACCTACCCTACCATTCGTGTGTCGCACAGCACAAATGGCTGCGGGAAGCTAGGCCAGGCCCTGTATGGGTTGCAAGTGACAAAATATCGACCATTGGGCTTAGAGAGGTTCGATTTATTTCTCATCCCTGCAACTTTCACAATAGTTATAGTGTTGGGCTAGCTAGAATCCAGAGATCAACTATAAAGAGATAGTCGACTTCGGATGCACTCTCAATTTGCCACCAAACTTTTGTTTGTTTAAATGCGCATAGCAACGGTATCATTGTACTCGTATAGGGTGCATTTAAAAAGCATTGGAACGCAAAATAATGACAGCTAAGAACAGTACCCCTCTGTCAAACTGATTATCAAGAACTCAAAATTAGTTATACACCTCATTTATTTTTATTTTTTGTGGAGGGGATGCAGCTCTGTTGAAATTGTGGTTGCTTTTGTACTTTTCGAAGGGGATGCAGCGTTTCCAAATTCTTGTTGCCTTTGAAGTTGATAACGGCTTTCGGACGTGTTTATATCACACGCACGTATTTACAGAGACGAGCCAAGAGAGAGAGGTTATTTTTTTTTGCAGGTTTTCGGAGGCAGAGCATTACAAGTCGTTTGTGTGTCTGTTAGCTATTTCTGCTCGAGTTGCCCAGCATGAATTCCAAGAGTAGGTAATGTGTTTAGCTTGGCGATTTATGCATCCAAGGTGATAAGTGTAAACAAAAGTAAAAATCTCTTCCTATTCTAAGCTGAGTATACCTAGAGTACGTGGGGTCACAATTAGAGGCAAAATCGTAATTTTCATTCAATCCTATTTCCTATTTTAAAAAACAAAAATCGATTTTTTCGGAAACGGCTCTAAAGATTTTGTTTAAATTTAATATTTGAAGTCTCTGGACTTGTATTGACGAATTAAAGAAAATCCGTTATCTCTCGGGAACTCAAATGATTTGATTGAAAATCGACATCTAAGCAATATTTGACATTTGTTCCATTTCGATGACGTCCTTAAATCCTTTAACACCTGGAAAACTATTTCAACAGGTACCTAAAATAGTAGGTAATAAGGTTATTGAACATCCAAAGGACAACAATTCATGTACTTATAGCAACAACAAAGTAATCAGGTCTGTGTGGGTACTTTTCTCAAAGAAACGTCAATTTTAGGTGGTTTCCAAAGAAACGTCAATGGAAAACGTTTGTTTTTTTACAAACAAATAAATCACAGATTGCACAAATCATATCAAATAAACTGTACTAAGTCTTATTTTAATTCAAAACTTTTTTTCGATTTCAATTCCTTTTGCTGCTAAATCTATCAGCTGTAACTCATCTGACAGTTTTAATTTTTTGGTGAAGAAGAAGTCATATCGTAATACGATAGTAATACGATTGCATACGTTAGCGTATGAGTATCCGAACGAACTTAAGGTTAATGAAAACTCAAAGGACAACAATACGTGTACTTACAGTAATAATAAAATAATCATATTAAAAGTAAAGAAAAGAAAAATGTTATTATACACCTTAATGTAAAAATTTACATTTTTAAAATATACATAAGTAGAAGAATAATTATAAAAAAAATGTAGGGTTCATGAACCTGTTAATTTTCCCCTACAATTAAAGCTTCGAGTAAGTTCCATAGTACTTAAAGTGACTTAAGTTTATGTACTTGTCTTTTCTAGACGCCTTGATAACTCAAATAGTTTCAAACACCATGCTACTCTTTCACCTTGCCGCTTGAAAATAGCATAGGTTGATATATTTCCCGAAACAAGCCGACATTATTTAAAAACGTATAATTTGTATATTTAGTAAAATAAATTACTAGATATTTTTAGCATTAAAACTTATTTATTAAACTACAGAAAAACCATAAGCTAGAGAAAGAAATCTATCGATTGTTAACAGTATTGTGTTGGCAAGAAAGTAATTTTACAACTAGATGGCGTTATGTTTGTTGATTCTTGCTTTTGTCAATGTTATGATTTTATTTCTTTTGGCATTTGATAACTGTGACTTTATGCTTGCTTTAGAAGCAAATCGAGTTGAATTTTGTCTACACCTGTTAGTACAGTGTCAATTTTACAATGGAGTGCAAAAACGAACATTTTCGACATATTTTGCTTTTTTATTTCCGTAAAGGCAAGAAAGCTGTTGAGGTTCACAAAGAGATATTTGAAGATAACTGCTTAACAGAACGCACGTGTCAGAATTGGTTTATGAAATTCCGTTCTGGAGATTTTTCAGTCAAAGATAATCAACGTTCTGGTAGATCAAATGAATCAGATCGTCATATGATTTTTCTAGAGATTGCAGAGAGGTTAAATGCATCGCACACAATAATTGAAAATCACTTAAAACATCTTGGACTTGGTAAAAAAGCTCGATATTTGGGTTCCACATGAATCACTTAACACAACGAATCAATATTTACGATATGCATCTCAAACGCAATGAAATTGATCCTTTTTTGAAACGAAGCATCACTGGTAATGAAAAATGTATCGTCTACAACAACATCAATCGAAAACGATCATGCTCTAAGTATGAACACATCGAAAGCTGAACTGCATCAAAAGAAGGTTATGTTGTCAATTTGGTGGGATTATAAAGGTGTTGTGTATTTTGAACTACTTCCAAGGAATCAAACGATCAATTCAGATGTTTACTGACAACAACTAATGAAACTGGAGGAAGCAATCAAAGAAAAATCGCCAGAATTGGCAAATCGTAAGGGAATCTTGTTCCACCATGACAACGCTAGACCACATACATTTTGGTAACTCTTGAAAAATTATTGAACCTTCGTTGGGAAGTGATGTCATATCTACCTTACAGCCCCGACCTTGCACCATCAGATTTTCATTTGTTTCGAAGTTTCCAAAACTCTTTGAATGGTAAAATTTTCACCAGTGATGATGACCTGAAATCACTTTTAGTCCAGTTTTGTGCGAAAAGGCCAGAAGTTCTATGAGCACGGAATCATGAAGTTGCATGAAAGATGACAGATCCTTCAGCGATCTCTCCATACATCTCGGTAATTTTACTAATAATAGTTCGAATGATTTTTTTTTTGTTTTTCCTCAAGGCA
This sequence comes from Pocota personata, assembly GCA_963082735.1. Lineage (NCBI taxonomy): Eukaryota > Metazoa > Arthropoda > Insecta > Diptera > Syrphidae > Pocota > Pocota personata. The sequence continues at coordinate 272,237,323 of OY720429.1, forward strand.
GTGGTTGTCTTATGTTTTATAAACAAAACAAAATGCTACCGGGACTGACACAGAGAAATGCGTGTAATTTTGATATCTTTTATGTCTGATCACTCGAATACTAATATCTCGATTCTTCAAATCATTTGATTATGCCCATCACTAGAATTGACTTTGTAGTACCCAAGAACAGGTTGCATTAGACTGCGTAAGTATTAGCGTTTCTTAAGACCTACTATTTTAGATTTTATCCTGGAGACTTACCCTAAGATATAAGCATTCGAATTTTTCCTAACCATTTAATGGCTCTTTTCTGTAATTTCTTAAATTCATAAACAAATTAAGTTTGTTCAAAACCAAAAAACAACCGCTATCCAATTTGAAATCCCTAAATGAGATTGTAACAAATTCAAACTGATGTCAATATTGTCTAATACTATTTAATTTACCACCGCTCAAATGCATGGTCACACTACTACCATCAACTGTGTGCAACTTTATCCTATAGTCGAAAAGTTTAAACCAATTAATTGTCAGACCAGCTTCATTGCAACATAATTCGATTCTATGCCATCTAAAAGTGTGTAACGTCAATATTAATTAAGGACATATGAACGTTGGACGTTTGAATAAAAGTTGTGTCAACTAGCGGTGTATAGTCAACAATGAAATCCTTTCTTTAAATACATGTTTAAATCCAATATTAACTGATACCTAAATTAATATCATTAAGACCGGAAACTATTTCTAGTAGGCCTGATTTTTTTTTTGGTAATAATGATACCCATGTTTTGCTGCGCGCAGGATACAGATTTTAGTTAGAAAAAGCTCTCTCTTTCTCTGCCTCTCTGTAGACGGTTAACCTTAGTTATTGAAAGCTTCTCGCTAAAGGACACACCAATCTTGTTGGCCGTCTTTAGTCCTCTCACGATTCGGCAACCGTTAACAGTGCACCGGCTGTAGAAGTGAACTTATTAGAAAACGGTTACAAATACCATAACTCACCGGATCGGCATATCCTTACAATCTCTTGTGTAATAATTTATTTGAACTAAGCTGTTTTGGCTGGTTCCTTTTTTTCAATCGCTTGCATTTAGTGTCAGTGCGGATAAGTGTAATACCAGGGAAATCCTTTTCGGCACTAATTTTTAAGGACGATGTTGTTTTTTTTTTTTTTTATTTTCGTTTGGTGTACGATGTTGTGTGTGAGAATATCGTTGTTATTGTGTCGCCGTTAGTGCGGAGATGGTTATACTACTAGACCAAAGCTGAATAAAGTTTTTATTTTCTCCCTTGTTTGTTGTGTGTCCTTTGACAATAACAGTTGGTGAAAAATGAAAATAATATTGATTCTTGATTAGGTTGCGGGCCGCCACCAAGCCTTTGTAATGTGTATACCATAAGGATTTTAAGCTCTTCCTGTTTCTGCCAACAAGCAAGTAAAGAACTGGCTTAGGTGAAAGGTGCCTTTCAAATCCTGTGGCCATAAATCATTTCGTGTCCGTGCCTGCCATATGTGATGTTGCGTTATTATTTATGGATTGACAACCCCCCGGTCCGCCCATTCGTTTGGAATTTATGTTGTTAATTTTGAAGTGAAATTAATGCAATAAATAAGAATTTTTTAGGTGTTGACTGCGACGCCATTTTGTTGCGGCAGGACCCACTTAAGACGGCGAAGATGTGTCTCTCCTCCGACACGACGACGAAATTACATTTTGTGAATCTGATTAATATACTTCACTTTAATGGTTCGGTACTTTGCGCTAATAGGGTGGGAAGTTGTCGTTCATACTCTAAGGATGTCTGTGGTCTTCAGGATGCGTATTGTGCTCAGTGTCATCTCAATGGCGGGGTGGAATGGGTATGTGTTAGAAAATGATGTGCAAAACCTGACACTTAAAATTGTCCCACTTTGACCTTTTGCTGCCAAGATGTCCCTACTCTCTACTGGGTGGTACATGGGGCTCTTAGATTAGATTGTGGGCGTGTGTGTGGAGGAATGTTAACGAAACGGATCATAACAGGAGGGTTTATTGCTAGAGGTACCTATCCTAGAAGGAACAATCTCACACTCAATAGAGAAAAAAGTTGAAATGGGAAAGTTGAAAGTCACTTTGGTCACTATACCGATGAGGATATGTGTTCTGTTCATGTTCATGTTGATGTTCATGTCCGTGCGTTCTTCTAACCAAGGGAGCACAAATTGGATTTACCCAGTGTGGTTATATGGTCTTGGAATCCATGTTGATTGAGCGGTTCGGGTTCGGGCTCACTCATGTATATTTTCATTTGCGTGTGATTGTGTGTCCTCGAATCAATTGAGATATCCGGCATTCACTTATTTACGACTTCCTTAATCCGAGGACTTTTGTCGAATCCCTTAAACGTTTGCGAAGGTTAGGTTTAGGTGGTGTTGTTGTTTCCGACGTCTTAGGTGGTATAAGGCGATTATAACTTTTTTTTTCGCCCCTCTGCTTGACGGTACCCGCAACTTAATCAATAAGATAAACAAATGAATAAAGGTTATGTGCAAAGTGATATACAAGATCGAAGCAATGTATGTGAAAAGTCATCAAAAGAAATTTTAATAATTTAAAAAAAGAGGCAGATCCAGCACCTGAATCCATCCAAAAAACGAAAAATCAAAATGGATGATGCTCCCAAAAAGAGCAATCCACCAACGTTATCCATCGATCGAGCGGCTTTTCTACTCCTGCGAGTTAAGAAGGCATTCAAGAAGAAGAGGCAACAACGCAAAGAAAGACAGTAAGTATCATTATTTATTTAGCTTCTTTTTTTTTCTTTTTTTTTGGCTTGGATTGGTTTGGTTACCCTCTTTTGCTCCTTGTGTGTGTTGACTTTTTTTATTAGGCCATTTGCTTCGTGTGGCTTTTTTGACAGAAGAGAAAACAAAGTCATATATCCGGAAAAGTTTGACTCAATTCGGTTTGTGGGCATAAATTCTTCGAAAGAATACCAAATGAGATACATAGATACATACATGGTATGATATACCTACCTACATACATATATTCATTTTCTAAGAAGTACATGTATCTTATTAAATTGGACTTTGTTTCATTTTTTTTTTTTGGTTTACTCCCAATTGACTAACCATTAATCGAATGTGCTCTGTAGATGACACATTTGGGACTTGTACAGAGATCCTACACAATAGTTGGAGTTGGTGGTCTATGAGAGACTGGTAAAGCCCCCAGGCATGAATTGGATCTGAGAGTTTGAAATGTAACCTTTTTTCCGGTTAAAAGTGTGGGGGTGGTGTTATGGGAACGTTGAATTTAAATTTCTCACGAAAAAAGTGAAATATTGGATTGAAGACATACGTAGGTAGGTATGCAAGTTTTCATGATTGCATGTCTAGTTGCTGGTTTTTTTCCATTTCTCATGACCCATGACCTTTTGCAAACAAATGTACGGAGAGTCAATTTCTTACATCAGAGGCGTTTCACGCTAATGAATTGCCCGAATGTGTTTACTTATTCTGTTACAAGCGCGGCTATACGAGTATCTACATAATTTTTTCGGGAATGCAAAAGCAATGCCTTCAAGGTTTCGACGAGTGTCTATTTCTGAAATAGGAGTAACAATAAAACCCATACACACAAGACTTTAACATTTGATAAATTTCTTCTCAATTTTTGGGTGAAATCGATCCGCTAAAAAATAAGACGAAGCCAAACGCAGTATTATGACTCCAGATCTACACAAGTGTTGGCTTTTGACGCCTCCAAGGCATTCACAAAATTACAATTCGGTACCTACGAGTATATCATGTCACCTGTTTGTATAATCACATTACTTTAAAATTCCTTTACATTTTTTTTTTTTTGAAGCAATAACTAAATTGAGTTATGTGTGTGTATCACTAAGGGAGCTGACGAAGGATTACACAATTGAAAAGTTAATTTACGAGTTTTGGTCTGGACTGGACTTATGAAAGTTCATTCCAAAGTAATATGGCTCCTGGGGTTTTTCCATTTTTGGATGCACTTTCAGAAGCTCTTAATTAAGTGTTTGTGTTTGCGTTTACTTTTATTCACTTTTAACTTTGGGAATAAGAAAATTTGGTGGATGGCTACTTGGGTTTTGGTCATTTTATGCATTTTTTCTAATTACTTCGAAGTCGTTCCAAATCTTTCTTTAACTTGGTATGGATTTGACATGCATTTTGTGCTGAAATGATTAGAATTTATTGGGATTATGATATTTTCCAAAATGGAAAGTCTCGAGCGGATAAAACCGAGAAAATTAATTACCTATCTGAAATGAAAAAAAAAAAACTTACGGAAGAAACAAAAAAAAATCTCAAGGAATCAAAATTTTGAAAAATTGTTTTATTTTTTCTTATCTACAGTTTTTAATACTTTTTTGTTGTTTTCAATATTTAAAAAAAGTACCCGGTCATCACATACATCCATTCAATATTGACAGGTGACAATGACAATGAGTGACATTTATACTAAGTTATACTAAGTTAAGATTTACACAAAAGCCGTTAGTAAATATGGAGTGGGCCGATATTGAAAATGGTTGAGGACATTGGTGGAGTAACTGACCGTCAAAGATCCAGACGCCCTCGCACTGTCAAAACTCCACAAGCGATCAAAGGTGTTAAACCAGGATTAATCGGAAAGCGGTGCGAAGGTAGAAAATCTTGTCATGAGAAATGAAAATATAGCAGAAATCCATGCCTCGCATTATCAAACACGATTTGGGATTTAACGCATATAAAAGACACACTGGCCACCTTCTCACAGCCCAATTAAAGGAAAAATGTAATAAGATCGAAAGCTGTACTCTGCCGGTATGCGCAAAATAGTCACTGGAAAATTTTGTTTATGGATGAACAAATTTTTACTATTGAGGAAACTTTCAATAAACAAAATGACAGAGTCTATGCCCGGTCATCTAAAGAAGCATCATAACTCATTCTGCGAGTCGAAGATCTTCATAGATACTATGCCCGATTCGCAAACCTGAATACTCGATGCCAGGAATACGCCTACAAACTAAACCACACCCTGCACATTCCGAAGCATTCTTCCCAAGGGACTGCCGTTAGGTATTACTTCGCAGGGCTGGTTAGCCTTTTAGGCTATGTTCTCTTCTACGCCTTTTGTGTTCTTAGGTGATTGGCACTCCATTATTCGGATTATTCGCGTCGCTGAGTATGCGTATTGCCACATTACTTACGATGGTCCAGTTTTCGTCATTCTGAAGCACGTAATTTACGACATTCTCGGCAGTGGGCCACTCCCCAAATTGGTCCCGAAGGACGATTCTCTCGGTTTCATACTGTGGGCAATGAAAAAATACGTGTTCCGCGTTTTCCAGAACATTTTCACAATGTGAATAGGTGTTCTCTAAAGTTCGTTTCGCCTTGTTTCCGTTTTATACATACATCGATCGATGGTATAAGGCGATGCGTCCATCTCCTCTTTATGGATACGTTCCACTGCTGTTGCCAGGTTACAATACTGCGGATTCTTTCGTATTTTCGTAGTTGTCTACCCGGCTATTTCGAACTCGTTCGCTTTTTAGTCTTGCCTTTTCTTCAGCGAGTAAGTCGATGGGTAGCATTGAAGATACGACGAGTATAACATCGTTCGAAACAGTTCGAAATGCACTGGCGACCCTTAGTGCGCTAAGACGATGGGCGGATTTAACTCCACGCACGTACAACTTAACTTTCGTGGCACTTGACTATATTTCTGCTGCGTACATATTTATAGAACTGGCAGCTCCTGCAAGTAGAAGTATTTTATTGTGTTTTGGACCTTATTTTTTCCCTATTATGAGATCATTGCCATTCACTGTGTGTTAGTGGTTAGCTTACGAGTATGTCGCTGTAACTCGACTCCAACTCTAATGAAGTGAATGAAATCTGCTATAAAACTACTTGTCACTGAATACGCTCGAATAAAGTCAAATATGTTTCAGCAACAACAGAAATGTTAGTATTAAATTTTGCCACCAGATAGAATGACTCAACCGACTTTGATGGAATAAAGCTTTCAATAATTATGTATTTCTGAGGAGTGCAGTTGGATAAGCCGGAATTAGACTTGGCTACTGGATGGCACATTAAATGGAAAATAGGTTACTTAAAGAAAAGAAAAAAGAAAAAAAAAACACTGAACCGATTTTCATGAAAAAAACACGAAAGAAAACCAAATCAATTAGTTAAAAATAATCAAAAAACCAAGAATACGGAAAGAACTGAACGTGAAATTAATTATTATTTTATTTTTAATTAGTTGAATTTGTTGAGACAGTATTTACAATCCGCGCAAATTTTTTTTTTTTTTTTTCAGATTTTGATATTTCAGATTCGTATATATGAAATATCCGATTTTGTTAAAACATTAACAACATTTATTATTATACACCGTAAATTGAACGAATTGAAATTCGAATATGTGCAGATTAATATCAAACAATTTATAAGACGTCTTAGAAGTTTAAGGTCTGCAAAGATTTACAATACTGTTTTTGAAGAAAGGAGTGGTTTCGGATGAACTTCAGTCACAAGTGTGACTGCGTCTTGCAGGGATTGAAGTCAAGAACATGTCAGTGATGTGCGTTTGCTCATGTTTCGCACTCAGTGTTACACAAGTGTAACTTCTCTTTTTATTTGGTAGGCTCAACTATTACGCTATAAAATTATTATAGTAATGAAGCAACCTCAAAAGCCTAGGAAATGAATAGTTCTACTAACACTTCGTTTAAGCCCGCCGACGTTGACGTAATTGACGCGGTCGTCGGACTCAGACTCAGATCAAAATATGTGGCTAGATAAAATTTTAAGGCAGCTAAGGACTTTGTCTAACTTCAATCTGTTTTTGTTTAAGTAGCAAAGCCTTCTCATAGAAAACTAAGGAGATTTTACATTTATTTAAGATCCTCTTCATTCCACAAAAGCCGTTCTTTCACCATTCTTTTGTTGTTGACAGTGTTTGTTGACGTTTTGGTAAATGGTATTGCTTGTGGATGTATCAGTTACAGTAAAATTGAGCCTCTAAGGCCTGTACTATTGTATATATGTATAAATTTATAGCAGATGTTTCGAAGACCTCCCTAAATGCGATATTTTAATATCCTTCTGGTACAGGACAAGTAAACTTTGGAATTTACTCCCAGGAGTCCCAGGAGCATAATTCCAGAAACCTTTAATCTCCAACATCCCTAGAGTAGAATCAAAATGCATCCGCAAACATCTCGAGGAGTCGGCTCCACGTTATATGTAGGCTCGCTCCTCCTGAAAAAAGATTAGTAAAAAGAGGTGAATTAAATTTTTAAAGCGGTTCCGATTTTACTTGGTAGTGGAGTTGGAAAGAAGTCAAATTGTCTTCTTTAAAGTTCTTATCTATGCTTTCTGTTTTACAATGTTTTTTTAAAATATAAAACCAACTAAACTATTTTACGATTCATTACAGATGTATGCGGTTTAGATAATCGTTAAATTTCTGTCTGCACATTTTTTATTGCATGAAATGTTTTATAGCTTTCAAGTTTTAAAGCTATAAAATTCATTGCTTGTAATAGTTATTTGCGAGGCAAAATTTCTCGTCAGTAATCAACTTTGAAATAATAAAATTAATGAACACAATGTGGACAGAAATTTAGAGACAAATTTTTGCTTGTTCCTGTAAAGGACATGGACATGTAGAAAAAAAAGATGAAGAACTGGATTTGTTAATTCTGTCTGTATGCCCTACCTGGAAGAATTTACTACATACTATTGTAGTTCAAAATTCACTTCACACTTCGACGGGTCCCAATTTGAGACGAAATAGGAGTTTTCATTCTAAGCCCAGTATTCATACTACGAGGAAGTATAATACCTATGCGCGATAGCTCAATCGTAAATTGTAAAACGATACTTTACTTATCGATTATTTTTTGTTTTTGAAAATTGAGATATAAATTATGCAAGTGCATATGGAATAGCATTAAAAAACCCGTAAACGAAAGTGAATAAAATTCGTGGTTCATCGGCCATCTCGGGTCCCATAAAATTACATGGTCGCCTAGTTACGAATGTTTTTACTTTCCGTAGTCCAATTTTTTGGCTATTATAAGTTTCAATCAATAAATTGGTTCAGTATATTGCACTATACGTTATGGCAAGTACATCGCGTTTAAAATAATTCCCACCCATTTCCGGGTGAATATAATAAAATTAAAAAGGAAAGTCATTCATGGATAAAGGGAAGGTACTTTACTATATGTGTAGCTAAGGTAGACATATAGTCTTGCAGATAGAGGTGGCCTACACATCCATACATTTGGTGTGAAATGGAGGTTTCACAAAAACTCAAAATTGATGATGCTTTCAATTCCTTCAGAAAGCAGTGAAACGTGGTACTAACTTTGATTTGAAAAGATTTTGCATGCGAAACTTGTTTGCATTCGTTCGTGGGTATTACAAGTTACTACAGAAGTGGTTAGGATGGGTTTAATAGTGAACAACACTGGAATCAAATACATACATGCACTGAATACTGAAAGTTCGTATTATTTCGCACGAATTTTCCAGTACGGGAAAAGATTTAAAATAAAGTGAATAGGGGTGATTATGTGTCATAACAAGAAAGAAAAATAAGCGAAGTGGTGACTGATCTAAAATCTATCGCATCGTTGCCTTGACTTGCCGCTAAACTACATTTTCAGTCAAAGAGTGCTTGAAGTTAATTAGGTGTGACTCTTTATCGTCATTTTGCGAACTACGACTTCTACTTCTATAAGCCCGTCTCTAGTCGTTTGCTATCCTTCCTAATGATATCACTCATACTTCATAAGACTTATAAAAGTATAAAAATATAACCAGTAGGATAACCACTGTTATCGAATACTTTCTTTTAATATTTGTGTTTCATGTTACCGTAAAAAGGAGATCGCATCCTTATACCTTCTGATCAAAGTGTACTCGGAATTCTTCAATAAAACGAAAACGATTCAATTATTCATCGATATCCATTTTATTCTCTTCAAAGTAATCTCCATTGCAAGCTATACACATATTCCAACGCTTCCTCCAATCTTCATATGCCGGTTTTGGAATCGCCTTCAGCTACTTCTTCGAATTCTCTTTTATCGCTTAAGTTGTCTCAAAACGCTTTCCCCGAAGTGGTAACTTGAGTCGTGGGAATAGGAAAAAGTCACAAGGAGTCGTATCAAGTGAATACGGAGCTTGCGGAACGGTATGAACCTTGTTTTTGATCAAATAGTCGCGTATAAGATGAGATGTGTAAGCCGGTGCGTTGTTGTGGTGAAGAAATCACGAGAAGTTTCTCCACAATTCTGGCCTCTTGGGACGAACATTTTCCCTCAAACGCTTTAATACCTAACTTTTTACTGTCTGGCCTGGCGGAAGAAATTCGGAGTGGACCACACCACGGTAATCAAAGAAAACGGTCAAAAAAGCCTTGATTTTGGGTCGACTCTGTCGTGTTTTTTTAGGTTTTGGCTCCTCTGAGAAGCGCCATTTCGATTATTGTTGGTTAGTTGCGATGTCATATTCATAGATCCATGTCTCGTCACCAGTAATGATGCCATCGACAACATTTTGGTCCAAAGAAAGCATTCCTTTAGAGACATCAATGCTGTTTCTGCAACAAATTCAGCAAATTCACAGAATACAATAAACACTGACTTGTTTACAAAGCTATCTCGCACAAACTCTCGACAAATGGCGCTCAAACAGATATTTGAGGGCCAGATGACAGATGTACCAACCTAAAAAAGTGTTTAGTTCATATATCAATGGATGAGCTATACAAGTAATTCTTAATAAATAAACTTTAAAGGTGAAGAGTGAAGCATTGTCTTGAAATTGCTCAAATTCGCATTGTCAAATCCAGCGCTGCCACTTTGCTATAATCGTAGTAAATTTGCTACATTAGAAAAAACCTATTTACTACTTAGCTATTCATTAAATTAATGGATTTTGCTTTGTTTTACCATATTTTTTACTGTGATTTGTTTTCTTTTCTAACAATTTGTAATTCATATAATACACAATGGTACATCATTTTCCATATCTCAGCAACCATCACAGAAAACAAATTTAGAAGTGAGCGCTTTTAATTTTTAGTGCTGGATAATATAGTAACACACTTTAAATTTTAATTTCATCGTTTGTGTGAATGAGAATGATGCCCAACGTGGTTGAAAAAAATAAGAAAAATCATGTTAATCTCTAGTTTGCAAAGGAATCAGAAATTGATTATATTTCTGCATTTCACATTTGTACAAGTAGTAACATATGTATGTAGATAACGTCCATTTTGTGAACAATTCAAACAAAAATAATTGCAATTGGTACTGGATTAATGCGAGGCCGTTACAATGTCACTTTTTGTGAGGGCCAACAAATTGATTGTAAGAAATAAATTATTTTGTCTTTGAAATTTGAAAGTCAATCCTATTAATTTCTGGAAAGTTGAATAAAGGAAATTGTTCTAGTGAATGACATTATTTTGGTTTTGAAGGGTTGGCACCCAAACCTCAACCGCTTTGCCAATAATTTACAAATAAAAGTGCATACTGGGAGATGTTTGCCTGATACACAGATAAAAATATCATTTTGAGAAAAAGAAGTCACATACTCGCATATGAGTGTCATGAACACGGGGTTCTAAAGAGTTTTCCCACTGACTTACATACTTTCTGCTATTCACGTGTTTTAATTTTGTGTCGTTCAAGCGCGACATAAGCACAAATCCACTCCAATCGTAAAGACCGATGTTGAGCTAAACCCCGAGCAGACTACTACCTACGAGTACGAACATACATATGTACATACATGTTTATCAAACGTTTCAGAGTCTTCTACAGAAAGGAACCCTGAAGCCCTTAAAGGTAATGCGACTAGCTTTTCCAGCTTTCAAAAGAAAAGTGACACGCAAATTCTGCAAAACTTTAGGAACACCAACCTTAAAATTAGTTTGAGCCATCGAACAACAACATCATCTGACTCTGCGGCATCACCGGTTGAATATCATCCATTTTAAGTGGCTAATACGGATGACACTATTGCTATAGTTTAACTATCCTTGGTTTGATAGATTTCAAAAAGATTTTTTAAACGTTTTTCTTCTGGAACTTCATAATGGGAATACAAAATTTAAGGAATGTATAAAATTCTGACCAATATTTACTAAGATTTTTTAGTTATCTTGACGGAAAGAATTTGAGGTCTGTTTTTTAACTGCGAATTGGTATCCCTCATGATTACGAAATCCCACGAACTAGTTCAATTTCAGTTTCTTTGGTCGTCGTAAAAGTCAAAATTAATAAAAATATGTCAAATTCATATCTTCCCCTTCTACACAAACTAGAACGCAGCATGATAAAAACCGTGAAATACGCCAGTTGTCAGTCAGATTTCATACACATATTTCCATTTTCTTTTGCGCAAAGTATCTCGAAGCAGTTTCTTAACTTTTTTCATTATTTCCACAAGATTTTCTCCACCATACGAATAAGTATTTACCCAGATATTTTAAGAGCGAATAGTAAAGAAACAGATCTATAGTATTTTTTGAATCACCCTGTAATAAAGGTTCAATTGTTGGGAACGATGGCGAATGTATTTTGGTCTTTGCCCATCCAACACTGACTCGGGTCTACCTGTAGAATTTTTCCATTAATTTCTTAACCGCGGCACAAGATACCGACATTATTTCGCAGTCGAAATCATGTTGGTTAAATTTTCCCCGTTTCGGAGGTGGATTCTAACAATTAAAATGCATTGTTCTCTCGTATACCGCTCCATAATTATAAATGTCAAAACTTTGTATTCACAGATGTCAAATATGAGCTGTTTATCTTTGACAGAACCACAACAGTGTTTTAATTTTAAATCCCCCTTTATTAATGCTCATAAATACGTTTTAATAAGTAATATGATTTTTGATACACTGGTTGTCTTTTTGCTACACTATTTTGCTACGGAAATGAATTTTGGCAGCACTAGTCGTATCGTGTTCAAGGACAGAGAACGGTCCACAGATGTCTTAACCAACAATGGCCGATTTTCTCCTTGGTCAATTTTGCAATAGCACAATTCGTTATTGTGTCCTTTGCCAGTTGATTAAGAACAGTAAATCATACACAAGTGTTGGCTATGACCTGTACGAGCTCATTTCAGACAATTTTCACCCTATACCTCCCTTCGAGATTGTCTGTCAAAAGTCGTACTGGCTAGAAATGTGTAGGTTCATTAAGGTATACGGCAATAACGAATCTAGTACGATAATACTGGGGAACAATTCTTGTACGTACATACCTTAAAATTATTCAAGAGAAGAACGATGAAACTAAGGTGTACACATTACGTATGCAGACAGACTTGACAGATTAGACAAGATGTTGATCTTTAATGACTGTACTTTAACACCTTAAAGTTTTCCCCTCAGAAGTTAGTTACATTAACTTACAGTGTACACTTAATAAAAGTTCAAAGAAGTAGAAGTATATAAATGTCAAGAACTCAAGCAATGTTTTCCTCGCATAATAGGAGGTGGCATAGTCTCTTTATGAGAAATCATTTATTATCATTTATCTGCTTAGTACCTACAAACATTATTGTGTCGCGGAGCAAAATAATTTAAGAATAATAAAAAAAAATAATTCATTCTTCATAGCTACATGCGTCTCTCAGCTGAGTTTTAGTTGAAAAAGACTTCTGGTGAATGGTCGCAAAAACTTGAGAACTGTTAGGAGGGTGATATATTTGAGGTTTATTGGCGGTTAACTTAAGAGCCGTTTCATTTTATTGTGCGTGCTATAAAAATGTTTAGGGTTTGATCCAGCTAAAATAAAAGTGTCTCTAAAAAAAAAAAAAAAATATTATTCTTCATAAATATGCGAAAATATACAAGTATGTATACCTACATATATTTTGTCATACATAGTTAAGTTTACGGTTCACTTCAATGATTCATAATGGAGAAATGTTTAAATACTTTTTTTTTACTGATTTTTCCTGGTCATTACAATTTAATGTTTCACGAACCGACCTAGTTTTAAATTGACTTTGCATTTCAGTTTCAGTTTTGTTTATAGTTTATAACAATATTTTGTAGGTTAATTGTTTATTGTTTGGAGATGAATACTTAATATTCATAGAAGGTCTGAAAATCTGAAACACCGAATTTTTATTAAAAACATGACTTTCATTGTTTAGTGAAATTTGGGATACCTTTTAAAATTTAATAATATGAGAGTGCATCAGTAGTTAATATTCCTTCCACTTGCTCTTATAATTGATTTCAGCCTCCTTGGCATACTCCTGATTAAGATGTCGATGAAATCCTTTGGCATTTTATCTCACTCTTCCAGTAGTGCAATTTTAAGTACTACATTCTACATTCTACCAAGTTTAGCCCAAACATGTTCTATGGGATTTAAGTGAGGAAAGTCAGTCCAGGGTGTCGAGTTGGAACGTTCAGGTATGGGCGCGAGCATTATCTTGCAATTAAAGCAAATTATCGGTTTTGTATGGAGCGAACAGCACTATAATTTCTTCTAAAATTTCTCTTACACAACGCTGTTGTTAAAGAACCACCCTCTACGGAGTGAAGCTCGGTGCGTGCTCCCAAACAAATGTCACCCCACACCATAACTGGCACTCCACCATAAGCCACCCTAGAAATGATGTTACACTGTTCATATCGCCTACGCTGTCATCTCCAAGTACTTCCTCTTCTATCTTCTGGCTTAAGGCAAAATCTGAACTCATCACTGAAGAGCACTCGGTTACAATCTTGGTAATTGTGGGCAAAGCTGCGTGGGATACTCTATAACCTGTGGTAAGCAGGGGCGCCTTCGCAGTCCTGTATGACCTCATTTCAGACTCCTTGATTCTTCTTTTTACTGTTTTGGCACTTATGGACACTTATCGCGTTCGCTGAAGCATATTTCTTACCTCAGTTGTTGTTGCAGATCTGTTCCTTATTGCGTAGCTCACGATAAATCTATGTATGTATGTGTTGTAGCTATTTGTTTGCCTTGTTCACGAGGTCTTTTATTTTCCGATAACGTTTTACATTGCAAAAAATCAACGAATTTTGTGACACCCAACATTCAGGGCACTTGTTGGTAGGTGCACCCACTTTAGATTAGAGCGACAGCCCTGGAAACTTCAACTTCATTGAGATAATGATACCATTACTTAAGGAATAAATAATTCTTGCGTAGTACAAAGTAGAAAAAACAAAAGTTACCTTACACACCCAGAACAGCCGAAAGCCTAATGAGTGTAGTAAAAGCTTTTCGCTTATTCTGATAGTCAAGCATGGTCAAAATTTGCAGCTATCCATCAGGAAATACGTTGAAAAAAGGTGCCATACGTTGATACTTTTCTTTCAGATTGCCTTTTTCTTTGCGTTCCTTTAAATTTGCCAACCAGTGTAGTGCCAAATACTACCTCAACGGTCTCAATTCGTTCGTTAGGTCTTTTAACTGGTCTCTATGCTTCCTAGATAGAGACGTAAATGCTGCTGCTGTGAGACAAAAAATATTACGATGTCCTAACGACAGTAAGTCTTTTTGGTCTTTCGGGAAAAGAATATCACGGACTCCAAAGAGAAAGCTAATCTGCTAACTGCAATATTCGCAGCAAATTCCACCTTACCAGGTTGTTCTCTTTCGCTACCTACATATTCTGAATTTGGTCCAATATTTCTTTTATACCAGTTCAGTAACTAGAGTCCTAAAAGATCTCACTAGTAACAAGTCTTCAGGGTCACGTGGGATTTCTCCCCTTTGTTTTAAAGAGGTATTTTTCTACATTGGCCAAACCACTGAGTAAGCTTATTCACTTATCATATTTCGCAGGCATTTTTCCAGATAGATGGAAACTTGCACATGACAGCCAAATCCGAAAAAAAGGATGAAACCTCACCGTCTAATTACCGACCAATAGATTTAACGTTCAGTTATATTGAAAGAAACCTTAATGACACCCAGTATGGCTTTCGGCAACAGCGTTCCACAGGAGACTTAATAACATACCTGTCCGAAGAGTGGAACTAGAGTATACTCGTACATGATCATGGTGAATGCAGAGTTGTTGTTGATATCTTCAAAGCTTTCGGTAGAGTGTGACATAATGCCGTCTTTAATAAGCTTGAAGTTTATGGTGTCGTTACCATTTTCAGGATCGCGAGTTTTTTAAGTGGTCATTACGGGTTATATTAGATGGATGCAATTCTACACCATTCTCGACCAATGCAGGTGTTCCCCAGGGCGCAGTACTCTATTCGTCCCTTTTCCTGATTTACATCAATGACCTCCTTTGTGTTACTCGTAGTCCGCTACATTCCGTAGCCCTCTTGACATTGCCTATTCGCTAATGACACTACGGCAACGAGTTTAAGATTCAATAGGTTTGATGGTTCGATGCATGTTTCATCACTTATGTATTTGAGGACACATGAGAAGCACACAATATACGAGTATGAAACTTATCTCTGGAGATTACAGATTATTCCGAAGAAGTTGATAGGTAAATGCCATCCAATGTTACTTTAAATGGCGTTGTAATCCAAATCTTGGGTAAACAAATTAACTATTGATCAGTGTTAGCTAGACGACCCCAAAGTCAGGACAGTTGTATTAATATGTATTTCAGAATGAAAATATTGACAAGTGCGTCTGTCCTCTCGCTCAGAGCTAATCTATTTACTGAGTATTCCTTTTGATGCGGATAGTTACGTGAATGATATTTATAGCTCCATTGAAACAAAACTTTTCAAATCAATGTTTGGATAACGTGTTTAGACTGAAAAAGTTTTTCCTCCCTGAGTATAAAAACATCTGTTAATTGCCATCTTTTCCATAGCTTCTCCTTAAAAGGAAAAATCAGACCGAAATTTAATTGAAAGTACTGCAAATTTCTCTAAGTTGTTCTGTAGCAAGGATCTAAATAATTATAACTCAATCAAGCAATGCCATAAAAAAAAACATAGTTTTGTATAGGAATGTGCAGCCAAGGATATGCATAGGTAATAAACAGCTGTGGAAAGGCACGAAGTAGAGATAACAAATAAGCACGCATCATGAAACTTTGACAAGTGAAGGTAGCTAAAACTTTGAAAGCAAAGTTTAATGAGAATTTGTTAACGAATGGGAGTCAATTTTTAGCAGGTGATGTGCATAGATTTTCAATGAAATTCATTGAAGCTAATGTATTTAGCTATGCAATCTAATATCTTAAATCTATGCAGGGAACTTTTTCGGTCTCGAAGCATTCACTGGATAGTGAACAAATATTATTAGAGTACTCGTAGTTGATACTATAGTAGGTAAGGAGCTCTGTTTTTTCAGTTAAGTTTTTGTGTGAACATTGTGCAAAAAAAGCTTCTTTTACAAAAGAAAAAAAAAAAAAAACAAAGGGAAACTTCTAGAAATCGAAGCATTCAGACTCGATTTTCACAGCCAAACACACTACCTACTATAATATCGCGGCCACCTTATTCCCTTCCCATCTTCCCATGCCTAGAATCCCAATCAGCACCAGAGTTACCAAAATGATATTTTTGCATCAAAAGCGATACTTCCTCTTCTTAATATTGTTGTGATACTTCAATTTTGATACTTTTCACTTTTTGCAAAATAACAAAAATATTTTTCCATTTTTGGAATGTCATTTTCAAAATTGTATTTGATAGGCTCGTCGACGCATTTGATGAATGACAGAGGAAATTTAATGAAACTACCATTTCATATACATTAGTACATACATACATACCTACTTAATTTATTTATTATATCCATATTCTTAGAAAATGGAAGTATTGCAATGGGGTTGACAAATTGTATCCGAAATAAAGTCAGATTTTATTTGTGCGAAATTCAAAATGTAAAGCAAAGTCTGTTGATTAATCGGTCCGCCTGTCTGCCTCATCTTGCACCTATTTGAATGATTCTTTTTATTAAATGTTTAACTAAAGTAGTACTCAAGATCTATTACATCTCGTATAATTTCTTCTTATTTTTCGTTAATGATAACCGTAACTGATGGAAAATGTCGACAATAGAATGACGATTTCCAGGAGGAACGAAGCGGATATTTTACGGATATAGACGATTAGGTGTAAAAAGAAGTATACTACATATTTCACCCGCTGCAAAAGTGTAAAATTTCTGTATGGCATTTCCTCTTACAAAGATAACAAAATTATACAAAAACCACCGCAATAGTAAACTCAGTGTTGTAGTCGTGTATCGTTGCATAATTTGATTGCTGATAATCGAATATATTTTACTTTTCCCTTGGTATTTTTCAACAATATTATTTCATAATTAGTATACATTTAGCAGCAGACATTTTGTTGATATAGTACACGAGTTTGTCAGATTTTATATCGATTCCAGCAGTTTCGCTTACAAGGCATGATTTTTATGTAAAATGTTATGCAGATCTATATTCTTTATAACGATACGTGAATACCCTTAACATTTAATACTTAATCGCAAATTTGTATTATCAATTGTTACATAAAGATTAAATTGCTTTATATGAGAAAAAATGGTGGCTCTTATTGGAACCCCCTTTGGTAACTATATTATCTAGCAGCGATCTTCTGATAGCTTATGCAACAATTTTACATATTAAATATCCATTAAAGTTATGTATGGTTCCTTATACCGATTTTTTCTTAAAATTTAAGGTGCTGCCGCTCAGGAAAATAAATTGTTTTGTTGACTGCAATTTAAGTTCTATTTAACATTTTGATTCTTGAAATTTTTTTTCGTTTTCTGCGTGATACTTTTTCCCAGATCCATCCGGCAACACTGGTGAGCACTAGAAACACGAAAATCGAAAATTGTTGCGAGTTGTTAGTTTACGGTTTATATATGTAAACTTAGCTGACCCGCCCGACTTCGCCCGTCCACACAATTTAGCAAATGTATTCTCCATCTGAGGATTGTAGATCAACATTAGCTGTAGATTAACATTGGCTGTTACTCGTAATTAGCTGAAACCAATAGCAAGGGAAAAAACGCATGATAGCACAATTTTGTTGCTAAAGAAGTGAACATAAAAGAAGATGTGTTCCTTGAGCATTGGTGTCTAAAACCAAGTCTATCACAGGATCGTTCCCTGACTGTGTACAATATTTTCTTCTTATGCACTTCTGCAATAAATTCTTCATTTTATTATTAGAGCAAAACTGAATTAAAAAAGGGCCTTGCTTGGCTAATTTGTCAATATATGGATTTAATCGATTTTAAACATCAACAACTGAGTGGTGTACGGTCAGTCAAGGTTGTTCATTATATTTTATAATGACGTTTCATAAAAGTCCATCACTCACCACGAATTGTTTATATCCTTTGAACAAGTTGCCATAGAAATCTGTAAACTAATTAAAAAGGATTTATCAAAATTAGTTAGTTAACCGTACGATCGTACGTACCACAGTGTGCCATTCATTTGCAAATCAATTAAATCCTAAGTTTAACTGAAGTTGTTAAAATGTTTTTTTTTTAAATGACTTAAAAAGACAGACAGTTTTCCAAAGCTTCAAATATTGCTTAGATATCGATTTTCAATAAAATCGTTTAAGTCATATCCGAAAAATGATAAATATTCAAAAATTCGATAATAAGTAAAGTACCGTTATACAACTTTTATTCCACAAATTTGGTATGCCATCTAAACGGATATCTAACTTAATCCAAATGTAAAATTTAAACAAAATTGTTTCATCCGTTTTCGAGAAAATAATTTTTTTTTTTTTTTTTTTTACAAAATCGGCCATTAGTATTGTAGAATACCGTTAATTTTGGGGGTTGAATGAAAATTCAGATTTCGGCTCCAATTGTGAGCTCACAGACCCCAGATATAAAGTTTGAAGAAAAACCGTTCAGACGTTTATGCTGCAGTCCAGCGCACAAACATACATATGTACATACAGTCAGACAGACAAAAATGCAAAATTATAATAATATCAAGATTGATTGAAATCTCAAGGTCGAATTTTTTCACGAAACCCTTATACGTGCAAATAAAAAATGTGTGTTAACAGAAAAATGGTTGTCTCCCATTCCCACCACAGTTACATTCCATACAACATAAAACCCAAAAGAAGCAAACGGAAGAATAAATAAACCAAAAACGCATCTACCGCCTCTGTCCTCAGCACACACAAAACAACCACACAATCCCAGATCAAACTTATTTTACTTATTGCTCAGCTTGAGGACAAAGTACAAAGAAGCAATCAATCGTTTAATGTTTTCCGTAATGAATACCCTCATCGACAAAAACGAAATATGTATTCGTACATAGGGATATGATGTTTTTAATTTTTTTTAGACGTATAACTTCATGTTAAGCATTCTCTATTTCTTCATTTCTTAAATGCGACATTAATATGCCAATTAACATATAGCTCCCTGTTATGCAGAAAGTCTGGGATGAGGAGGTTTTTTCTAGCAGCTCGATCGAAGGTATATTTATTAAGCTGCCGAAGAAAGGCGACAGCTCGGACTGCAGCAACTTCAGAGGAACTAAGTACGTTTTCTGTTTCAAGAAAAGTTCTTGCTAAAATAATCCTCAATCTATTTTTTAAAAAAAAAAACCTTTCGATAGTTTAGGTAGGGCATACCTGTGGGAGATGCTCATGAAAAGGGGAATTCCCGTCAAAATTATAAATCATGAGTTCCGATGTCGCGTGCTTCATAATGGGATGCATTCAGAGCCATTTATAAATAAGGCCGGCGTGCGTCAAGGTTATATTATTTCCCCGCTGCTCTTCATCCTAAGCCTAGGTGAAGTTTAAAAATCAGGGAGAAATTATATTCAATGGGGCAATAGATGACGTTTACCTAATCAGCCAATGACTTCAAGCTAAGCTGACCCCTTTAAATACTCAAGCACGAATAGCTGGAAATAAATCCAGATAAAATCATAACGTAGCAGTGTCAGCTGAAGAGGATATGGAGCAGATACAAGGCTTTACATATCTATAGTCGTAGCGGTGCAGATATAGACATATGTACGAGTAGATATACGAATTAGCAAGATTAAATAAATTTTTGACCATTTAAGTGACATTTGGAACACAAATCAAATAATAATGAAAACAAATATACGTCCGTTCAAAAACAATAGTGAATAAGATACATGTGTTCATAAATAAATGCACTGAGGATTTAGCAGCCGCAATGTATATCCAATGAAGAGATCTGGAGATTTACAGAAGAAAGTAAAGCGGTTATGGAATTTAAAGAGCGGAAGTGGAGTTGGATTGGTTACACCTTTGTCATTCAAGCAACAACATCGCAACACAAACTCTTGATTGGAGCACATAAGGTTGTCGAAGAGTGGGCACTCCTGCAAAAATTTGGCACAGAACTATCGATGACGAATTACAAAGATCATAATATTCATGGAACGACATCTATAGGAAAGTCCCAAATAGACTAAGTTTCAGAAGAATCGTTGAGGCTCCAACAGGAGAATAGGACAGCAGTAAGTAAGTAATTAACAAAGCAAATGGCAATAAAATCGGTTCAGCAATTCTTGAGTATATATACCTTGTGACATTATTTTCATTTTATTGAAGTTTTGTTATATAATACTTACAATGCTATTATCCACATGTATGTACCTCTGTTTAGTTCCACAAGAAGAAATCGATGCTTTTGTGTTTATCTTTTTTTTTTCTAAAACGTTTTTCTGAAAAACTGGAAAAAAAAATCAACAAACAACAAAGGATCGACTTAAAAAGATTTAAGTATTTCAGAAAAAGCCATCGCCGACATTTATTTGTTACTCTTTGTACTGTTGTGCCAAAAAAATAAAACGAAAGTAAATTTGAACAAAATGCATTCTTCTCGGATCTACACTTTCACGCTGAATTGCAAAAAAAAAAAAAAAAACGGGAAAAATTACAAAGGACGAAATGAAAGTTAATTTAATTGAACTTCCTGTAAAAGTAAAAGAGAACAATTGAAAAGAAATTATATCCTCTGATTGGGAAAAAGGCAAAAAAGGTACAAGTGTACCTACTTTGTTCAAATAAATGTCTAATAGAAAGCGCGTGATTCAGTTAAGCATACTTGAGATACAATAACTATCGCTTTGTATCAACAATGAAGTTGTTTGGCCCTTTTTTTCCACGTGTACGACGGGTGTCTTTTATTTGACACTACATTTTCAATCAATAGCTATTCGGTGAACGCAATAAATCGAATAATTTCCTTCACATTGTCGTTACAACCTAATTAAATGTTCAAAGGGCTAACAAGACGGCTATTTATATTTGCCTTTTAGTTTCCCAGAAACGGTGAGTAATAAGAAATTTGTCATTTATTTGCCACCACACTTTCGGGCACTCGAAAAATGTTAAGGGTGTTGAGGACTTTGTTTTCTCCTTTCAAGAAATTGTTTGATTTTCGCCAACGTATCGTTTTGGAGCGTATAAACGAGTTTAGTAGTTAATTTGTTTTGTGGGGCATGTAGACACGTACATAATTTATATACCAAGGTTTTCTTTTCTGTGGGTGTGATACTGTTTTCAATTTGGATTAATTAAGGGAGAGTTTTGTTTTGGAACTTTAATGCTTTTCTTTCTAATTTGTGTCATTTTTCTTAGACTGTTGTTGTAAATGGATTACAATAATGGATTAAAAATTATATTTGCATAAAAAAATAATTAACTTTAAAAATTTCGCAAAAACTGAACAACACATACTTTTAATTCAACCATTAACTATTGCGCGACATACATATGTATGTATGTATGTACTCTTCCTCAGCATTGTCGCCCACCCACGAATTTGTTACCTGGCTATATATGTATAAAGGGTGACTCAATTGGAGATTACAATTTAAATCTGACACTACTGTGGTTCTGTCACAAATATTTGACATTAGTAAATACTAAGCATTTATATTTGTAATTATGGAGAAGTATACGAGAGAGAGAGAAATTTGGAAAATTTAGCCAACAACCGCATTGCTAAAAAATGTCGGTATGGTATGAAAACCGTCCACCTCGTGGCGCAGTTAAGAAATTAATGGAGAAATTCGATCGAATGTGTTGGCCAAAATACTTCGCCTTCGTTCCCAGCAATTGAATCTTTCATTTCCTTTAATCAAAAGTGCTGAAGTTTGGAAGGCCAGTAGACACTGTTTAATGTCAATGTCTCAACACTGACATATCTCCCGCTGGTTTCGAGACACGCCTTAAAAGACACAGGTTTTTCAACGATAGACCACTCACTGGGGGTGAGGCCGGAGATTTACAGATGAGAACGAAATTATTTTAAACGCAAAGAAAAAGAATCTATTTTTGGTGGTATTAAGGCAATGTATGCCCGATGTGAGAAATGCATTTCACTCTAGGGAGTTACCTATTCATATATTGAGAAATAACATTTTTTAATCGGATCTCTTCTTTCACTTAATTACTTGGGCCGCGAACTTATCAGTCACCCCTCGTACATATGTATGCACTTGTATCTATAAGGGTAAGTATTGGTTTCTTGAAAATGTTCGATCTCGAGATTTTGATCAACATTGACATTACAATAATAGGAAAACTAAAAAAGTCGGACTCTCAATTGTCTGGACGGATTTTTTTCAAACTTCATGTCTGTGGTGTGTTCATAATTCGAGATCAAATCGGAAATTTTTATTCTGACACCAAAATTAACTACACTTTACTAAAGACCGATTTTGAAATAAACGATATGCTCGAAAACGGCAATAACGATTTTTGATTAAATTTCAAACTGAGACATTGGTTTATTTTTAAATCATTTAGTTCATTGATTTTATTTCGATTTTGTTTCATTAGATTCAAGTCAGTGGGCTTACTCTTGGTGGCATTTTTTGCATTAACTACACTCCTGAGATCGGAAGAAATACATATGTGTTCATTTCATCGAAATCGATTAATTAGTTTTTGTTTTCGACGTCACCAACTTTTTATGATATCATTGCGCCATCTAGCTTCGGAATCTAATTCAAAGTTATGGTAAAGTAGTTCGATGACCTTGAATTACTTTAAGAATATGGACTAAATTAAAAAAAGGATTTTGTTTGATGCAAATGGATGTATTGTGACTAAAATCGATATCTAAACAATATTTTATACATGCAAGGGATATAAATACCAAAACTGTCAAATTTGAATAGATTTAATAAAAAAATATATACATATGTAATGCAAACTATTTATTAGAATATGAAAAATCATAAAAAGATTAAACAAAATCTGTAAGAAATCTTCTACCATGCAGTTTATGAAACAAATTGAAAGATGTGGGGTATTGTCATTGTGATATTTTACTCTGTTTATATTCGATTTTAATAGTTTGCAGGAGCTGTTCCTGGATGCTGTATCCACAATTATCACTCAATTCAAAATTCAATTTTCATACAATTATATTGAGCATTTTTCAGATTTTTTAAAACAATTCCCCACCACCCAATTCTATGACATACATATTCTGTGGTCGAGCGTTGTCATGAAGGACTATCTGGTTATGTCTGTTGGCCAATGCTGGTTGTGTTGCGCACAATTGTTTGTGCATTTTTTCAATTCTATCCCAATAACTCCCTGCAGTTATCTTTGCACCAGACTTTAGAAAAGAATAATGAATAACATATTCTGCTGACTACCAAACCGTTACCATCACTGTTGCTAGATAGCTGGACAAAAATTTACCTTCAATTTGAAAAAAAATTATAATTTTTGGAAAAATTTACCACTTTCGGTTAACAAGTTTCATTTCCAGTACATCATCACTACACAGTAGATACGGAAGTACCGCTATATCAGTCAGTCTGTTTGTATAGACGCAGTAATCTCAGGAAACAATAAACAGATTCTGGTGCAGTTTTCGACATTTTATGGCTTTTTATAACCCGTATAACTTAATCGAAAAATAAAGTTATTATATATGTGTCGATCAGTGAATATATATATAATATAATTGCTATTGGTGCATAAAAAACATAATAACAAAACTAAAAAAAGGATGTACATATGTACACAGCTATTTAATTCTTTTGCAAAAAAATCTGGAGTGCATTCACCCCAGACCAAATCACAATCAACATTCCTAAATTTCTTAATATTAAACTTTTTTTTTTTTTGTTAAATTATAAGGGAAAAACGAACTCATGTAGAGGAAAGTGATTAACGATAGCTTAATTAGACGCAAACTACATGGAATGAAAACTTATTTTTTTTAATAATACCCCAGAATTGTTACATTATACCCCTTACCAGGGTGGCCAATGGAAAATGTGAAAAGTCGCACAAAGAAGTCGCTCCGGAACAAAAAAAAAAAAAAGGTCCCCATAAGATTTTAACGAAAAAGGAAAATGTAACAGTTTATTAAACACAAGGAAAACAAATATAACAATTTATAAAAATAAAGTTGCTACTAAAAGGTTTTGGTCAGCTTCGTGTATCATTCGTGTACACTAGTATTATTTGTATAACTTTGGAACCTCTTTCAATGATTTCAACAAAAATTAATAAAACAGAATTTGGACCCAATGAGGGGAACAAAATCAATCTGAATAGGAACGAAAATCGCCAATATTTTCAAAGAGGGTCTAAGATCCACCAATTATTATCAGTAACCCTACCCTCAATACCACTTTTAAGGTGGAACACCTTAGAAAGTGTACAAATAATCGTGTCCTCTACTCACCGAACAAAACCAAAAAACTACAATATACGAAAACACGCAAGACGTCTGCTGCAAAAATTCGTGTAAAGAAACTACTTGAGAGAACAAGTTGAAACTTATCATACGAACTAATGCGAAGTGCACCCAGACAGGAAACATAAATTTTTGCTGATTGGAACGTCATCTCTGCGTCAGGCCGAGAACTTTTCACCTTGCCCTCGTATGACCGTGTTGCGATGTCATCAAATGGCCAGTCGCTACTTTTCTGTTTCGTACTGTGATACGGCTAATTTCTTTTTTATTTGACAAGTGACATACCTACATACATAATTTGTTTCTTGGAATGTGAAACAAATTCCGTAGTGGAATAACAAAAATTCTGCGAAAGCCGAGTTGTTTGCTACCGGACGGGTCCACGGGTTGTGGATGGTGGAACGGCTTTTAGATAAATATAAAGGTTAGCTGTGAATAAGTATCCATTCGATAATTGTGGAGGAATTCGCAGTTTGGCAAGGTGAGCAGATGTCACATTCACGGCTGATCCAAAACGGTCAGCTGCGAACAACGTCTGTTTCTCGATGTTAGGAGCTATAATTAAGAACTCGATAACACGCAAGGCTAGTAACGTACTTTTACTTTTAATTTCGTAAAACCTATATCTCTCTGGGTTAATACATTTTGAAAGACATAGTCTTAAGTAATGCAGGTAAAGAGGTTTCTGTCTTGTAGTATAATGGATCGAAAATTGAGTTCGAGTGCTTTGAGATTTGGAAATCTCCTTAAAAAAAAAAAAAAAAAAATACAAAATATGAGAACAAAGTTATTTTCTGTGTTTATATTGAAGTGAATAAGTTCAGTCAGAACTCAAATGTCTTAATGTTTATGCAAAATTCATTTACTTTCACCTGTTTACCTGTTCATCAAAAAATCGTCGGAAATTACCACTCTCATGTAAATTTATATCAATCTGGCAACAGTGGTTATAATCGTTGTCGGAGGGGCTTCAGCGTATCCTCATCATCAAGCCACTGCCTGACCTCTTACAATTGTCATAAAGGATCCATTTCTCGTCACAAGCGATGCTGGGTTTCAAAATCGGATCATTTCTGTTCCTTAGTGAAGGTGAAGAACAAGTTTCCAACTGTCTTAACGTTTGAGTCTTATTCAGCTCATGCGGTACCCACTTGTCAAGCTTCTTCTTTCAGCAAGAAATAAAACTTGCACAATTGCACACTGCCTTGTCACCTGAACGATAAATTTGGAAGTAAACAAACAACATCCGATTGTCTTAATTTTCAGACACACCAGACAAAACTTGGAAATCAAATTTCATTAAAAACTGTTCAGTGGTTCTTGAGTTATATAGTATAATGAATTAATGTATACGTATAGGAAGAATAAGTATTGCTTTTAACCTTCCCAATGATAATACCTCCGTGGCCGAGATGTCTAATGACCTTTGCCAACGACTCGATCGAGTCCTGTCGAGGGAAAGGAATATTTTATCAGTTTTTTTTTTATTAATTTGTTCAATTAACAATTATTATATTGACAAATTAGCCGTTGAGTTTTTGCTCAAATCAGTCAATGTGCTTGCTTCGACAATGTAATCCACTTAGGTGTCTGTGAATTACTGTTCTTAATCAGCTACAGCCAAAAGCAAGGCACAAACACATGATAGCAAAATAGTTATGTTGAAGAATTGATCATTGTTCTTGAGTTAGACATGTAACAAGGACAATTTGAAGATTTAAACTCCTTCCTGTATCTTACCCCCACGAATCCGATTTTGCTAATAATGGGAAGATTATTAATTTTTGAGAATTTTAGAGAAATACTGGCAATCGAAAAACTGTAAAAATGGATGGAAGGCAACAACAAAAATGGCAATATGGCAACAGTGACGCAAGTAGAAGAAAATTGCTTTCGAATGTTCTGCATATTTTAATAAAAAAAAGAAAGACATTTAAGAACACCGAACTTTTATCCACTAATTTTAGAGAAAATTTGGTTAAAACCCTCGAACATTCTTTCCTTGCTCTTTTCAAGCAAAAAAAAAAAAAAAAAATTATTATTTATATTAGTATTATTTTTTCCCTTTTTTTGATTTCTTAAAAATCATTGATCTTTGTTGTCCGCCTAACACAAGTACCGCTGAACAGATTTTAGTGAAATTTCTCTTCACATATGTCTTTAAGTTGTATTGTCAGATCTATTACAAAAAATACATGTCCTCGTGTCATTCACTTCCCCTTTGACAGGGCTCTCTTAACAGCTGTGCATGATGCTCGAAGTCATTTAGATCGTTTTCTCTTGTAAAGAAAGTAAGTTGACCAGCATTGGTTAGGTATAGACATACCTTCGACTAAGCAATTTTTATATATATAAACTTATTTGATCTAGTTCCATCCAAAGATTAGGTAATAGTAGTTCTGCAATCTTTACAAGAGGTCCCACTAAGATCAATATTGACCAATATTGTATTGCTGCAGAAGATTATTGACGTAGCCCGTAAATTTCAGTATGTATGTCAACACCACCATAAATTCTACGGAAATATATTTTTTTCCATTTGGAGGAGAGTGTATTTTTTGCCACAAATTATTTAGTATTTTTATTTCCACTTCAAATACTGCTATCAATGAAATGTGAAACAAAAAAAATATTTGGTTAGCAAATCAGTAATTTTTCGTGACTAAGTTACAATAATAACCTCAACGGCACAACCCAGCCAGTATATTCACATTTTATAGATTTCCTTCATGTTCAAATTCTAGTTGCCATCTTAACAATATAAAATCAACTAAAAATTTCAAATCAAAGCACGATTGAACACAATTTTGTAAAACGACCATAATGCATAAAAGGAATTCAACCAGAATATGTCCATTCTGGTTTTCAAAGCAATTCACATAATACTGATCTGTGTCAAGATTTTCCTGTTAAGGTATCCAATCGATTGCTATCGATGTTAGGTATCCCTTTTCAATTAACTTTACCGTCTATTCTGGTAATCTTCATTTTGACAGCAATTGACAACGCTATCCAGTTTATGAAATTTTCAATTTCCGCTGTCAACTCGTGTCTCTTTTTCAGTGTAACATAAATGTCTGTATGGGTCCTTCCTGCATGCTGTAGAAATAGATACTTCACCATCACCATAAAATGCAACCAATTATTTGCAAGTTCTCATTCAAAATCATAAAAATTGAAATAGATCTAGAAACACAATTACTCGTACATCTTTACCTATCCTCAGAAAAGGATATGGCCTCCCCTTCGTTATCCCATAAAAATAGAGAAAAGATGAATTGTTGCATTAGTGTTGTTAATGACGGTAATTTTACTGCTCATTACGCCCTCAACACAAAGATTTGTGAGCAAGGACTGCTTGTGTGTATCATTTGCTGTTCCTGCATCCAAAGAAGTCTTCGACTTGGACTACGTTCTCTTAAATAATATGCCTGTCAATAATTAAATGTTCCGCATTGATAAAACTTAACGCAGTCAACAGGAAATAAGGCGCAATCAGCTCATCTAGGCGAACAGAATTTTTATGACGTAAGAACGGACACATTCCTGGAAAGAAGCGAATAGAAAACAGAACCATGTTTATTTTTCAGTTATGTACACTTTTGTGTTATTAAGTATTCTGTATTGTTAGTGTTAGTAGATCAAAGGATACTCATTGTACCATAAAATTCTCGGAACTTAGTTCCGTGGTACAATAGAAGCTTTGGTGGTATTGGGTGTCCCCTCCTTGTCCCCATTTTCTATCATTTCCATACTGTGCTCCATTTAAACAAAACACCAAAGACTCAATAACAAAGTGAAAAAAAGAAAGAAAATAATATCCTTATTCAATGACACGGGCAACCCTTGACTTCAGACCTCTGTCAAATAATTCTTCGAGCATGGGTAGGTGTTTTATATTTTATCAACCTTTAATCTTTTCCACAAATTATGTATACGAGTACTTCTTCAAAATATAGAGTAGTTAGTGGATACGTCTTAAATATTTTGTGTCCTCGTGCCCTTTCTGTCAACTGGTTTTAAGTCAGCTAAATTTGGAGTGCTGACCTTTTAAAATAAGAACAATGGTAGCACCGACATCAAGCTTAATTTATGAGGAACAATTTCCAATTGTATTTTTGGAGGAATAAAGGTTGCTCATTTTAGAAAATTGATTTCCGATGTAATAAAAAGTCAGTTAGGAGCACAATTAAAAAGATATACTTTGTTGCCCTTCTAATGAAGCAATTTGAGAGAGGAAAAAATCCTTTGATGATATTTTATTGCCGGTTATTAGTTTAAAAATAAAGAATTTTTTTTTGGTTTAGAAATGAAAATGGATTACAATACATCACGCTATAATTTAGTTTCTATACAACAAGAAAAGAATTTGAATAAAATTGTTTGTGCCACAAAAGATATTTTTCCAATAATAGAATTGTGATCACTCATTGTTAAACATTTTAGTGTGGGTCGGTTAAATCCTATTATGGACTTTGCGTGCTGAAAACTTTTCAAATTTCTTCATAAATACAATGTAGTAAGGATAAAACACCTATGCCATGGTTTCTGAGTCTCGAAAGCCTCGTCGACCACCATGTACTATTTTTGTACAAAATCTGAGCTCTCTAGGTCAAAAGGTTCAAAGGTCACAAGCGTGTGACAGGCACCCAGACAGTCGGACACCGTGTTGAATCGATTAGTAGTCTATTTATACCATTCTGGAACGGAATATTAAAAACGAATTGTTGGCGAATAATTGTGCAAAGGAATGTACATTTAGGGCCCCCTGACGTCTAACCTCAGCGCTGTCAATAATGAAAATCAAGCCACAGAAACCAGAGAATTCATTTTGTACGGCTTTTCCTACTTGTCGAGCAGGAACGTTCCTAATTAGATTTGTTAGTAAATGTATGTAACGTTGCTCTCCACAAGTCGGAATAGCCGTACAAAATCAAGTCGCTGATCTGTGTGCTAAGTAGACTTACTGTCCGAACACAATGAGGTAGTTGTGGTGTAGCGCGTCGCGGTAGTAAGAGGTGTCAAGAGTAGAAATATATACAAACTCAATAGTGCGCCCACAAAGAGTAGCTGTAGCGATAGTACGAGTTGGTTTACTTTTAACTTTTGTAGCGGTACAAGTTTGAAATCTAGCTAAAAACAGAACAAATGGAAGAAGGCGACGTTAAAAAATTCTTTGAATCCATAAAAAAAGGGAAATATTATGGTCTCGAAAAAAAACCTTTGGAACTTCTTTCCTGGCACAAAGGACGCACCCACCATCTCCGCTTTTTCTGTTTCAGTAGCTTGTATGCAAGATAGCACATCTTAACCACAGTCAGTAAAAACACAGCTCTTCTCCTTAATCCATTTTATTTTAGATATAATTTAATGTTTAATACAAGAAAAAATATTTTTCACAATACATTTTCCAAAACTAAACAACACAATTTCAATCAGCTGTGTTTCAAGTGACAATTAATTTGACATAATGCGCTACACCATTGGGTGAGAATTTTATGAGTGCAGCGCCACACCATTTGACAGCTCGTACTAGTGCTACCACACAGCTACCGTGCATTGTGTTCGGGCAGTTATATTGGTTTGATAGTAATGCCAAAGAAAAAAAAGCAAAGTGAAAAAAGCTAAAAATTTGGGCTGTCAGCTGAAGTTCACCATCTTGGATTTCTTAAACCGTGTATCTACCATGCATTTCTGAGTATGCACTTGCAGATCGATGAGTGATGAAGAAGTATTTGGCGAGGGCATGGAAGGGGGAAAATGCGATAAGTAAAAATATTTCAAACATATCTTCGAACTGCAATAATCTCATTTCTATTTCTTTCCGGTTTGACATATCTTTCATAAAGACGATGTCTGTGGCATATTTACACTTTAAAATATACAAAATTAAAGGAATATATGTATATTTTTGAAATGATTTGGTAATGTGCCTGTGTTCTGGTGAATTAGATCTGTGTTTTGTTTAGTTTTTATTGTAATTTTTGCTGTCTCCTACTATACTCGTACATTTATGTTTGCAAAATTTGACAAAGTTCACACATCATATGTGGCTAAATTAAAAGAAGATTAAAAAAAAAAGACTAGTTACATATATATCCAGATCTTTGAGCCAACGGAATATTTAATATTTGGAGTTAGACGTTATTTTAACATCACCAATTAATGACTTGGTAGATTTCGGCGATAATTCTATAAATCTTGCTGGCCAATTTGTGTGCTTCTATTTTCAGGTAAACTTGGATGGAGTTCCAGAACGTCAATAGACTTTGTATTATTCACCTTATCAATTCTTTTTTCATACTCAGAGTTCTAATGCTTTATATTGCTATAAGTTTAGGAAAGACTTCCATGCTACTACGATTTTTGTAATCAGTATAAATAAAAATAATAACAACTTATTGACAGAGGCAAGAAATATAACTTTTGTCTTCAAATATCATAATCCCTTGATTGTCGTCTTTAATTTAAATCTATCTATCTAATCAGTTGGACAAGATATAAGTCACCTTAGAAAAATATGTTGGGTTCCTAAATTCTTATTTACATAGTTGTTTCTAAAACTTTGT
The DNA here is from genome assembly GCA_963082735.1 of Pocota personata. NCBI lineage: Eukaryota > Metazoa > Arthropoda > Insecta > Diptera > Syrphidae > Pocota > Pocota personata. The sequence continues at coordinate 272,268,600 of OY720429.1, forward strand.
TTCATGGATACTATTATAGTTTTTTATTTTTATTTAGTCACACAAAAATGTTTTCTAAGCTTAGTAACAAAAAAAAAGAGAACACTTTAACAAATTTTGCATTAAAATTTCATCATTTAAATTCATTAAAAACGAAAGCTAAAAGAAAAAAAAAAAAAAAAAACAAAACTTGCATAAGGAAGAAACGTGAGGAGAGTGAAGGACTGTTTTAGTTCCGTCTGGTTCGTTGACAGCCAAACGATGGGGTAATAATTCAGAAGAGATGGGGTAATAATTCAGAACTGGGAAATGCATGGTGCTAACACACTTGAATATTTTACTACAGAGTGTGTGGTGGAAAGAGGCTCTTAAAATTTCAGATTTTGTTTGCAACATCCCTAACTTACCTTTAGACATGTTACTAAATTACCTTATCGGAAGATTAGGGCCGCCATATTGTATCTTCCATCTTGCATTTTCTGCTGCTACAAGACTAATAAACTATGGAACTCCCAAGATATGTATTTCCAGAAGTTTGTGAAGACCTCAAATCTCTACGACGAAAACTAAGCCTGTGAGTCTCGAGGGAGAAAAAGCCCGAACCGCAAAGCTTTTGCCATCTTATTACTGGCATATATGTACACCCCGCGCAACAAAAAAAGCCGTATACGGGTTTTCCATTTTTTTTGCGCTAATTACCTTAGGGATTCGCCGAATTATATTTTATTGCTTCCGGGTTAGGTAATGCACATTTTGGAATGTGTCGGAATTCATTCTGGCAGTATTTAACAGTGCGTGCAGTTGTATTTCTTAAATAAAAGTGAAAAGAGTATATCGCCATGTCTAAAAGGGTACAATTGAGTAAAGAAAATAAGGCAGTTATCGTCGCCTTATCCAAACAGAATCAGTCATTTCGTGAAATTGCTCGACAAATTGGATGCAATGAGAGTTCTGTAAGAAGATTCTGTAACAAATATCGTCGGGATCACAATCTGGACAGAAAACTTGGCACAGGATTGAAGAGATGTACCACTGTTCGGGAGGACCGGGAACTGAATAGGCTAAGCTTGAGAAACAGGTTTAAAAATGCATCGGAGTTAGGAGCTGACCTGCGAGAAGCTACTGGGGCTGAAGTTAGCGTCAGAACTATCCAGAATCGTCTCAACGAGATGGGTTTGCTAGCAAGGAGACCAGCGAAAAAGCCACTTCTGACCAGCAAAATGAAGAAAACGCGCCTTAGCTGGGCTAAGGAAAGGCAAAACTGGAGTGTTCAAGATTGGTCAAATGTGGTGTTCTCTGATGAGTCCAAGTTTAACCTAATCGATAGAAACATCAAAACCAATTTTTCAAGATGATTCAGCACCTTGCCACCGAGCAAAATCTGTGAGTAATTCGAGGTTTTTTTTTCATATTTATGGGTGTTTTGAAAATCTTATGATTTTAGTTTTTAAATTTCCTCCACAGATTAAAACTTTGAAAGAAGAATTAGGAATAGAATCCTTAATTTGGCCGGGAAACAGTCCAGATCTCAACCCTATCGAAAATGTCTGGGCTCTTATGGGAAAGAAGATCCAAGATAAAAAAACATAAACCATGCAGCATCTAAAGAGCATCATTGAAGAAGTGTGGTTCAATGAAATTAATAACAATTACCTCGGTAATCTCTATGCCTCCATGCCAAACAGGGTTCATGACGTTGTTAGGGCGAAGGGTGGTGCTACGAAATACTAGAATCATTTTTTAGTATTATGAAAGTCTTAAATTATGTAAAAAGGTTTCTTAGTTAATAAAAATATGAAAAAAGAAATTTGCTTTTCAAATTGTTGATCTTTTTTTAATTTATGTATATTGATAGTACTTGGGTAATATCTGATCTTCACGATCATTACTTTTTTTCAATTAGGCTACGAAATGTATTGTCAAATTGGGGAATGTGTTAACTTAAATGTTAAACATCAAAAATACAAAGTGACTACGCAGTGATTAGTCATCATTTATTAAATTTCTTCCATTTTGTTAAAAATTACCATGTGCGGCTTATTTTGTTGCGCGGGGTGTACATATGATAGACTTGGTCTTGATTTTTAATCACCAATGAAAATCACATAATTTCATAAAAAATAAATAAACAAATAAATATTTTTTGACAGCTTCCCCGAAGGGCAAATTTTTCGATTGAGGGGACCATGGAAAACGTTTTGGTCATTTTTCCGTACTCGAACCTATCTCTCGCTATCGCGCACTTAACTACTGAGCCGCGGCACCGCATTAGAACATAGAGTATTTATAACGTACGCTAGCGGACTCACCCGGATTGTGATTAATCTTTTGATGTGAGATGTAGCTGGCTATTTTGTGTAATTTGTTGGACTATACTTATAATGTTAAAAACTAGCACCGTGTTCAGTAGAAGTTCTTAAAACTTGCCCGCGTAGTTCTAAACTTTCTAGTAAACACTCGTTAAGATGACAAACTGACGTCTACCGGGATTTACCTGGATTTGATTTAATTTTGATTGAGTAAGTTATGTTCTATACAGTGGTCAATATAGATTAAAAAAAATGGTCTGCGTCTCAAAAACCAAGACCCCAAACTTATTCAAAGTCACTGTCGGGAGCGACAGTTCCCTCCTAACTCTTGTACGAGTACATCGTATCACTTTATGTCTCCCCCAAATAAAAGGTAATTAAAAAGGTACATAGCATAGTTTTTTATAATATGTAAACTCATATTTCTCAAATACATGACGGAAAGTCAAGTAATATAAATCTCAGAGCATAAAAGTGCAGAACAATGTCATTTGGTAGGGTGCGTCAAACCAAGTGCTCTGGTGCTGTGGTATCTTGCTCCAAATTCAACGCTTTACATTAGGCTGAAGTAGGGACCGACACAACCGAAATTACCACACAGCATGTGTGGTAATTTCGGGGACTATCTTCATTATTTCTGTGGGTAACAAAGCCATGTATCACAACTAGTATACCCAATGGAATGGTGCTTAAAAATGGGTGTATTGGACAAGGATTTATGAGACTGTACCCAACGATTTGGATGTGGTTGACATCTTTATGCCCAGAAAGTCGAAATGTTGAAACAATTTAAAAGGTGGTGCTTAAAAGGAAATCATCTGCAAAAAATAATAATTATTAATCGACTGCACTCCTGAAATGCGATTATTTCTGCTGAATAAAATTCACTGACATATTTAATGGCGACAAAATGGGTAATCAAACTTTAAACTTTAATTCCTTTATTCCCACTAAAAGCTACTGCTGGTTAATAAAGTCGATAAATGCAATTAAGTAACAATATACTGAAAAGTTTCAATCTGTCTGGAATGGCTCCCCAATGAAGTGGGCGTAGTGAAATCAAATGCAATGACATCTACCTACTTAGTGGATATTTCCGCAATTTTTAAAAATCTCTAAAAATCTTAGAAAAAAACTCTTATTATGATTTAATAGAGAGTGGGAGTGTCTGTTACCAAAGAACAGGGATTCTGATGAGATATTCACAGCTTAACCATCAAAATAAATAGCTTTGAGAAAGCAAAATATGGTTTTCCGAAGAAAAAAACCTCCACAAATGGTGGGCGTGGCCCAGTGCAATGCATTTGAAAAGTAAGCGAGTTTCAAAATCTAGACAGATGGAGATGACTAGATCAACGTAACTTTCATTGCAGATTACAAATATACATATATACTTCTGTGGGTCGATTGTTATTATTTCTCTATTTTACAAACTATATGTCAAAATTAATATGCCCTATGGGATAGGGTGTAATCAACTGCAATCGAATTAGTCTCAGCTTAAGTATTCAGGATCTCAGTTGTAATTTAGTAAGTGCAGTTTCAGTTTCATTCTAAAAGTGCAATCTTTTAATCATTAAGAGTTTCCCAACCGAAAGTTCTTCGCAGTAACTTCAACGCGGAAAAAGTTTCACTCATCCGTTTCACTCATCGAAAGTCAAGAAGTTTTGCCACAGAAAACGGCAATAAACCGAAGAACTTTGCTTTCATTTCAAGGTCGTGTAAACAATGACAATAATGAAAGAGATACTGAAAATAATATTTTTAAAGAGGGTTTTTATGGCGCCGCACCGCGTGTCCATTTCCGTAAGTTTCCATTGAGTTAGCTTCATAAATAAGGATTCTTCTTGCAAATAGATTTGGTCTAGTTATTTTATAGATACTACTCGATGCATGAGCAGAGCATGGTAAAGAATCAACGTAAATATGTATACATTTTTGCATACAATGACACATAACACAAGCAAATGTGTACATAGGAAAGTAACTTTTAAATTTTCAAATAAAACAATGTAAACACCACAAAGTTGTATCCACAAAACTTACCTTGAAATATAGGTTGCACAATTTTTTTTTAATTTGAAAACTTTTCAATGATAACTTTAGAATATTGGGGTAGAAATTTTGATGAGTTGGTTGGAAGTTAATCGTTCAGAAATTAATTAATTTTCTTTCTTAGATTTATTCTCAAGAAAGTCAGTTTTTTTTTTTTTAGGTTAAACAATTTATTCTTGCGGATGAAGTCTCTGAAATTGACACCCGTGGAAGTCTGATATATATACCATATTTTTATAATTGTTGACGTTAATGCTTTTGTTGACATCAATTAGATATAGACTCAATTCTATTTGGTGTTAGAGGATCTTGTTATGGAATTAGAATCAGATACACAAGTTTAGTGAAAGACAGTTGCACGAAAAATAATTCTTTGCATAATTCCCGAGTGAAAGTGGTTTGGGTGGATGAAACCGTCTACCATGGTGGAATACAAAGACACCATATTTTATTTGCTTACAAAAAGGAGGTTAAAATTCTCCTCAAGAAAGAAATTAAATTCGTAAGAACTCACTCATGGAAAACACTCGTTTGCAGATACTCGTACCACTAGACTTCTACCTCAAAACTTAAAAACAAAATGTCTCGCAAATGAGGTTGCTAAAAAATTGACAGCAAAAAATTAACTAAATAAAGTGCATGACTGGGTCATAAGTACTTTCACCTACATACTAGTATATGTCGTTTATCTGCAAAAAAAAAACATTTTTTTTTTCACAATCCCAAAAATTTAAAAAAAAAAAGTTTGACAATTTTCAAAAACTTTGTATGGCATTATATTGGATATGTCAAATATTCTTTAAATATTAATTTTGAAGCAAATCGTACGAGCCATAGTCGAGTAATAGTCAATTTTTAGAACAAGTTAATAAGTAAAGTACCGTTATACGTATTTTTTGGCGAAAACCTGATACGCCATCTGTTAACATATGCTCACCGTAACTCAGATATTGAATTTTATCAAAATCGTTACAGACTTTTTCGAGCAAATGGGTTTTTTTTTTCAAAATCGATCTTAAAGTTATTTCGGGGTTAGAATGAAAATTCAGATTTTGCTTCGAATTGTGATCGCAGATATGAAATTTGAAAAAAAATCCATTCAGCCATTTGGTTTGCAGTCGGGCACAGAGACAGACAGTCAGAATTGAGAGACTCACTTTATTGAGATTCTCTCTTATAGTAATGTCAAGTTTGATCAGTATTTCGAGATCGAAAATTGTCAGGAAACTCATATTCCCACTGCATGTGCAAGTAAACAATTGAGAGTGTGTGAATTTATAAGGAGGCAAGGAAGAAATTGTAATAAATCTTCTAGTACAAAGGGTTTTTGGAAAAATATTGGAATACGTGGGGTCAAAAGTCACCCCACCATTTCCTTACCCCGTCTCCATCCAATTTCGATAAGTCAGGCGGACTTATCTACAAGTCCGACTTAACTCAATACTAAAATTTCATCAAAATTCGTGTGTTGAGTTGATTCGAATATGTTTTAAACCCCTCCCCATATCTTATCCTTCGATTTCGATAATTTTAAGTAGAAATACATGTCAGTATAAGCCTACCGGCCAAATTTCATTGATATGTGTTCAGATATTTTTAGGTTAGGTGGTTAGGAGGCCAACAAAGATGATTTAGGAATCCCACTCACACTAGATCCGATTTTGACAGTTTTATATGAAATGATCATGGAACAAAAAGTTTTTGTTTGACCTGACTCTTTTTAATACGATCATGACTCTATGTTTTTCCCGCGGTTTAACGAGAAAGCAAAATTAGGATACGGTACGGAACACTAACCGATCGAGGCCCAACTCGTACTTGAAAATATTTTTAATGATGTAAGTTTTCACTAAAATATCTATCATTATCAACCTCATAAAAATGTTAGTGACACAGTTTCGAATGTAGTCTCACTACTCCTACAACAAAATAGAGTTGGACTGATCACAGCCTATTTATGCTAATGACAATTGCCATTCATTTCCATGCATAGCAAAAATAATGTAGCAATTACTAGAGTATATATTTCAAGGTTCTATTCGTTTACAAATGACATACATATAAACAATTCAGTTTCATTCATAAGTCACCTAACCATTTCGGTAGGTATCCCAACATTATTAGATCGTAACATTACGTGAATGTGCTATAAATGAATAAATGCATACTGAATTGGAACGCGAATGGGATTCGGAATAGAAAAATCTATTACAGAACATCAATATGAGTGTATTACGATACATTCCCCTTCATTCCAGTATCGACACTATCATTGAATGCTAGTGATGGTGTTATTGATTCTACACACATATAGCCCCTCGTTAAACGATGTCACCTATTTGTTTTAAGATGCATATAAAACCCATCGTTTTATGATGCACGCGACACATTTAAAACAAAATAGAATAAAATAAAAATTGAATCAAAAGTATATCTGATTGAAGTGAAGTTTCCGTCATATACAGAAATTTAAATATAAATCATAACATACTCGTAACTTTATGTTGGTCCGAAGTAAATGTCAAAACCATTAATCAAAAGGAAAACAAATATCTGCTTAATATTAAATATTTAAGCGTCCATATGCCTACCATTACAATAAGCCAAATAGCCATAAAAATCCTTTTGGTCATGCTCTCCTTTTTCATGATCAAATAAAAAATTACCATAAAAAGTAAATAACATTTTGCTTATCAAATCTGGTCGACATTGTGGACAACGTATAACAATATTGACGTGCAGATTTTGATCTCGGTGTACGGAGGAATCCTTGACGGATGTTTCGTCGACATCTGACCACAACAACGTCAACGAATGCACGTGGAGTGAGGCACGGCCAGAAACAAGTAGATTAATGATGCAGAAGAATCCGAATTTAATACAAAAGTTCACCCAACCGAATTAAATTAAGTTAAACACATTGTTTCAAAAAATGTCCTTCTTGAGTGCTCCGACTTATAAGGCCAAACCTTCTCTCCCGTAGCTCAATCATTTATTATAATATAGAAAGAAGAACTTTCTCCCAAGGGAATTATAGAAATAAAGATGGATGTGGGTATAGGGTAAGGAAAACTTTCCTACTAGACCTTAAGCCTTGTTAAACCTTTTTTGACGACGGAAAAGCTATTTCCACCACCTGCAAGCAAGTCAACCCAAACTTCTTTCCAAAACGAAACTAATAACAGAAAAGTGTGGGGACGACGACTACAAGAGGATAACATGACATAAAGTCATTCACTCATTCAGTCCAATTTGTACGACAACATTCTTTATAGGATTGACAGAGATACACATACATATCGTCATACACAACGATTTTGATTGAGTAGTTTATGAACCGGCCCCTGTGATACAATACACTCATTTTCCCATGATTGATTTTTGATATGTGCCATTAACCTTGGAGTGACCTGAGCGGAGCGTCCCGCCACCTAGAATCGTCGTTGACTAATGCATAAATAATGCGTAGCCAAAAACAGAAATAAATATTCTACCTTTGTAGATACATACGAGTAGATACACGCACTAACCGAATGAATGTGTAATTACAGTAATGCATGTCCGATGAACAATATAAATGACCGGATGCTAAAACAATTTCGAAGTGAACAAAGATAGATTTTTTGTTTGTTGTCAGGGGATGTGTTGGGTCGACTCCTAGTGGGCGTGGGTTGAGGTAAAACCCTTTTCAGGTGTCATTTGATCAATGGAATGGAATGAAGTGGGCAGGAGGCAGAAGAAAACCTTTTAAAAGGGAAAAGCTAATCCCAAATGCCGCAGGGGGTATCATCGCTCACATAAAAGCGCCAGTTAAACGAATCATCCTTCCTCTTTCTGTTTGCTTCTTGTGAGTAAAAGAAAGAGGAAGAAAAAAAAAAAAAAAAATAAAATAAAAAGGATAACTTAGCTACTGAAACTTTATTCACGCAGTCTACACACACACACACACACACTCTTAAAGTGGTCCTAATGAAGAAGAAAAAGCAGTTGTGAGGTCGGATGGATGGCTTTTCGCCCCCGCTATACCTATTTTTTTTTTTGCTCTCTTCTTCTCTGTCAATGCGAAGTTTATCCAATAAATTGCATGTCATATAGTGAATTAATATTTATATACCGTAGCCGTAGCCGAACACGCTTGGTTGGAGTGAAAACTTTTCCAATGGCCGTATAGATGCAGACACACTGGGACTAGGGGAATACTTGTAAGGCTGCTAACAGTCAATCCGCCTTCATTTGCCTTAGAATATGAATGCTGTGTTAATTGTATCTATTGTCTTGATATGAAATACAACTTCAGTTGGTATACACACTGGTTATGTGTGCTTCACGTACTTGTTCATTTAAGGGAGTAAACTATATTTAACACAACTATTGAACAAGCTCCTTGTGGGCATATAAACTTGAACGACAAGGGAGTATTTATTAAGACGTTTGAACGCAACTCAATGGGATACACATTTGCTTAAACAAACGGGGACGCAATTATGCTGCCCCTCTTGATCCACTTTTTCCTATTAGTGTAGTGGCCATCCGTAAGCATTAAGAGATCAATTTAAGTGAATTGCAAACTTTGTGGGAATTTTATTGCTTTATGCGAGTTGAATAATAATATAGCAGCATTCACAATTTCAACAATAATGCGATAAACGAACATAAATGAACTCTGATGATTTCAGTAATCGGTGGCTGAACAATTTCATCACTTCACTAGAGTTCTGATCACTATGATGATTTCATATTTCCAAATTTTTTTACTCTCTCAGATGGAGGGCATATATTGGGTGTATCTACTCCAACTAATCGCTGCCAATTTTTCATTAAAATACAATTAACAGCAGTGGCGGCTCGTGCTATATAGGCTCAAAGATTCACATTACGAGTACCAATTTTCAGAAAATATTAAAAATTCAGTAGAAAATTCCAAAACCAACAATTTGGATCATTATAATTTTTAATCGGACGCACCGTTTTCAATAACTTCAGGGATGACATTTTGGATGCGGTCATACGATTTCTAATTCCAAAGTCTTCTTCTTCTTCTTCTTACGGCGAAGTTATGATCCAAAGCCTATAATTCCGAATGAAATAATATTTTTTATACGACGTACCGTTTGCGAGTTATTTGACTCTAGGCCGAGTTTCACACATATCCGACATCGGCCGTGGAATACACAATTTCTAGTAGTTTTCACACGTATCCGACGGGGGATATGCGTGTCGAAGTGAATAGATTTCAATGAGAACAGCGTTTGTCCAGCAGACATATCGACGTACATATATCTGGCATCTGTTTTGTATAATTCCCCGGTACCGGGAATGTTTGAACGCTCTCATTCAGTTTTATATATGATACTTCGAGCCGGATATCCGCTGGCGTATATCCGGAATATACATATGTGAAACGTGCGTAAAATGCCATCCATTAACTCCAGAATAAAGTCGAACATTTTGGAAGTTTTTTTCTTTTCGGAAAGCAAAAGGACCTGAGATTATATATTGCAGACATTTTCGATCGTAGCAATATTTCTCATAGGGTGCACTGTTTGCAAGATATTCGCACTAAACAATGACTTTTTACTTGCACCTATAGGATTGGTTTAGTGAAAATGTTCGAACTCGAAGCTTTGATTTTACTAGTATAGAGGAACTCGGTAAGTGGGTCTGTTTACGTGTCTCTGCGCACAAAAATGATTTCGTTTAAATTTAGTATTTGAGTTATAGTAGTAGACATATACTTATTGACGAATTTTTGAAAATTGGTTATTTCTCCAAGAACATACCAAGTTTTGGAAAACTGTAAACAATTTTACTTTCTTAAAATCTGAGTGATTTTCTCAATAAAAGTTCAAGTACGTGCGACCCAGTCGTGCACTTTATTTTATTAGCTTTCGGGTAAAGTTGGATAATTTGGATAACATTTAATTTTAGATAATTTTTTTTTCGTAGAGCGCACCGTTTTCGAGATATTTGCGGTCAAAACCGATATGCATTCGTTCATATTTAAATGTCAACTCACAAAATTGTCTGTCAACGCTATGCATATTATTATCGAATTTCGCAACGACAGCAAAAAAATTTGTATATAGCAAAACTTAAAAAACGGTACAATTTCCCATTACCAAGGCAATTACGTTATGAGAATTTTGCTTTAGGTTCACATTTTTGTGTGCACAATTCATTCCCATATAGGAGCAACGTAGTTCTGCAATGTACATTTGACAAATACGCACGCACTTCATGTTATTAACTTTGAGCTGAAATAAGTACGTGCCATTCTATCCATTCCAGACAATTAGTGGAAGGATGTTTCGCGATTTTGTTACATTGCCTTGCAATATCTATTTTGCAACAAATTTAGTAAAGGCAATGTTGTCAATATGAGTGTCTTTAAAATATTTGTAATTACAACTTTAAATGTTTACGTGAGATATTTCAAAACGGGATTGGTGTTTCATATGAACACGATTAGAAACATTTAATTCTCAACGATATCAGTCGGTGGTACATGTACTATAATAGAGAAATTTGAAAAAGTGGATCTTGCAATGTCTGTCTGTCTGTCTGTCTGTCTGTAACACACTGACAAGGAGCAACCATGTTGCTGATATATTTCACCAGCAAAAATCTTAAGCTTAGAATAGTTTTGCAGACAGTCCTTGAGTGTCAGTTTCTTTATTGGAATTGTCCATGGATATATTAGGTCCTTTAATTCCATTTAATTATCGTAAATTTCACCTGACGGCTGAATTTTAGTTGTCATTTTGATTTATGCGGTTATCTCTGCAGTCTTCTACTGTGAAATCATTATGCACAATTTCAATTTCAATTTATTTAAATAATCATACACTTAGATACAAAATCCATTATTGTATAGAGTTAAACAGTGGTAGTTTAAAAAGAAAGTTAAAAACAAAGAAACAAACAATTTCGACGTAGAGCTAAGAGATTTTTGTCGTCAACGCAGTCTTGATAGCACATAATTTGTGTTTCATCTACCGGAGGTTATTATTTTAATCGACGGTTGATATTTCTCAACTAGCTACTACTCGTAGCATCTGCAACTAAAAGGCAAGTACTTTCATATGAGTACTTAAAAAAGTGATGAATTTAATATAAAAAATAAAAGTGCTTACGTACGCGTTATATTCATACGTTAATTAACAACATTTCATATTTAGGTATGTCAAAGCCATTGCACGAGATTATTAGAAAATGGTTTCACTTTACGAACATGAGGGCGGCCATGGTGTAGTGGTAGCATCAACGCTTGTCACGCTCTTGGTTCACGGTTCAAATCCTGATCTCAACAATCATCTATTTATTTCGTCTGAAATAAATAAAAAAGTCGATCAATTGCGAAAGCTTAGTCAACTCTACTGCGAAGGCATAACACTGGCAGTAGGGTGGCTTAAATGCAACTTGATCGTGATGATGACATCAGGTGGAGGGGAAAAAATACAGTGAATCATGAGCAACGACAAAAAGCAAAACTATCAAGCTCCCCAGTTATTTGGACGCCACCCTTGGAGTTTACTGAAACTTAATACCACCTAAGTTTCAAACCCACTACACCAATCTTTCTTTCTCTCTCTCTCTCTCTCAATTTATACAAAAACGCCGGTGCCCTGAAATAATTTAATGGTATTCATATCCCATTTGGCGCGCGCAAATTATAAAAAAAAAAAAAAAACTCCCTACAGAATCGAAAATTCTGCAGGCGTACCAACTAAATAAATAAATATTTTGGCTCTAACAGCCCAATGCAGGGCCTGGCCTAGCTTCTCGCAGTCACTCGTGCTGTGCGCCTCACGAATGATTGGGACCTATAGTTTTATGCCGTTTCCTAAGGGCAATTTTTTTCGACTGAGAGAAGCTTTTCATGACAATTTTACTCTCGGATGTTTGTCAGACGTTCGCGATAGTGAAAACTTTTATTTTATTTTTGTGTTTTCTTAGATTCGAACCTTGAACCTCTCACTCAGTGATAGCGCACTTAAACATTGAGCCACGGCTCCCACACAGATGCAGGCGTACCAACGTCTATGAATAAAATCAGGCCATCTACGAGCATCTGAGAGGAGTCATAAGAATTCCAAGCCATTTGGTTTTGGCTGGAGATTTTCATGTTATCATTCAATTTCTCAATTTTCCTAAATTATTGTTTTGAAATAGTGGATCAGTTTATGTGGCAACACCCTTTATCCTCTTTGGACAATGTATTGCTTAGGATCATAGTGAAATTGTGCTATGGAATGTTCAAGTCCATACGCTTTCAGCTGATTACGCTATCCTGAGTAAAATTTGTCTATTATGCGATTACCATTTTATTTCTTCAACTCTGTATACAATTGGTGCTGTGAATTTGGATTTTTCTTCAGTATTCCTCGGATACCTATCTATATTTCCTTCAGATCAAGCTGAATCTTAAGATTTATTGTGGGTGTTTATATATGCCACTGCTCGTTTATTTCTTATGCTTCTTGACAATATGTAGATTCCAACGATACCGAAATAATCCTTTTTTTTTGTATTTGCTTAGCATAAAAGATAATAAAAACGTGACATAGGTTACTATTATAAAGAAAAATACTCTTTCAGTCATAGGATAAACAAAGCACCACATCCCAAGTGAAACACACTACGTACGGTCCTATTGTTTGCAGAATGACTATCACACTTAAATGTCGGAAGGAATTTAAGTTTCAACAACGCCTCTGCAATACTCATGTAACGATGTCCACATCAATTTTGACATAAAATAAATATTGTAGATTATATATTAATTTTTGATTTCATCCTTGTAATGTGTCTCTCAATCTTATATATATCTACCATAAGTCTATTTTAATCGAATGCCTTTAACTCATCCCAAAATAGGATTATACGTTGACGTATCGTACCTTTCATTAATTGGATAGTGACCAATGATTCCCAATGAATTAAGTAGAAATCTATCGTACCTAAATATAATATCAGTATTGGTTTCACCATATTCCTAAAATACACATATTGGAAAGTTTCCATTTGACTTTCAAATAAAATGGAACCTCCCATCAGGTGGGTATCATCCCAGAGGATTTCTATAGAAATCGTGTGAGTGAATTCCTAGTCTAGTGGGATGTCCTGAGGAAGGACACTCAATAATGGACCGTTTTGTGGATAGCATCAATCTTGATTGTACATGTACATACATTGTGATGACATCAATTACCATAACTTAGTTAAGTGTTAAGTGAATTTTTCGTAAACATACGATAGGAGGGCGTTCAATGCAGTTAAGTGTTACGAGTATTGTTCAAGATGTGAACATCATGATGGACATTTCAATGTAAACGTATTTAGATAGATCTTTTGTAGAGTTTATTGCTTTCCAATTGAGCACACTGTTAAGCCATTGTGGTAGGGAAAGCAACTGGAATGTAATTTTAACTCAAGCAATGCTGTTCGTTTGTAATCGTTAAGGGAATAAGGGAAGAAATGAGGTAGCAGTTCTGACAAAATGTTTTCCGCAATCAAGGTTACTTAAAATTGTGCTAAATGGGATATGTTACATAAGAGTCGTCACAAAAATTTGACATTCAAAGTGGATTCCGAGAAATCTTTTCAAATACGTAAGAATAAATTGTGCACCCCTGCTTGAAATACCTTGACTATGCTAACAATGGTTGTGTACTTTTACACAGAATCATTCACGACTCTTGAATTTGGAAGGAGATAATCATTGTGGAGAAAAAGCATTTTCATCAAATAGCACCGAAAGCTGCTAGTGCAAATACTACTATGAAACCCTCTGCCAAGTGGTGGATTTCTACTTTTGTAAATAATTTCATTAAAATTACATATATGTGATTCCCAGAAGGGGAAGCGACGAATGCATGGACGGTGAGAGGACTGAACAAAAATATCTCGTGCCTTGAACTGAGAAGTTCCTTTCTTCTAATAGTAACCGCACAGGTTGGAATGTTACACATGTAACGACACTTTGCCGTCCTTCACTCTCTTCAACCACTGGAATTGCAGAGTCTGAAGGCAGATGTCAATGATCAGTTTTATCTTGAAATCTATGACGGTGTTCACACTGGACTAACGGACTGGATTTTTTTGACGTTTCGTCTTCAGACTGATAGTCCTGTCTGAACAATTCCGCGGAATCATTTTGACATATTAATTGTCAGTGTCTATCAAATTGGTTTGTTTTCTTTTCATTTTTTTTTTGCTTATTTTCGCAATTTCTTTTTAACCGCTTTTGTCGAGTGACAATCGATTGACATTTTGAAACGTCATAAAAAATCCAAACAATTTAAAAAAACTAAAAAACCGGATTGATGTAACATGTCACCTCTCCATTTCCTCCTTTGCCTGTAAGTGTCAAAAAAAATTCAGTCCGTCAGTCCTGTGTGAACAACCTCTATGAATACAGATATATCAAACTTTCATTTCACTTTCACCCCAAAAACCATTTGTTTACATTGTTGTTTTTGTAATACAATTTCGTGTCTGTTAATACGTGTGAGCAAAACCAACAACACTTTACAGATGGTTGACCTTCATGCTAAAAATATCCTGCCATTTTTACGTAACAAGTAATTCAAGGGCTGTGTTCAAAAAGTGAATCCGTTCAGTTTAATTCTTAATACTGGAAAACAATGCGAGATGCGAAAAGCTTATAATTATATATAAGACTACCAATAATTACTGTATACCAATAATAATTGACAATTAATTGCTCGCTGTAATATATCATAATTCGACGAACAATATTGCTCCTTTGTGAATGAACTTGTTCAAATATATCATTTCGTACCTTGGAAAACAGAGGCAATAATTTGTCTTTCAATTAACTTATATAATAGGTAAGTAGCTAATAAATAAAGTAAGTTATCGCAATGAAAATAAACAGACAAAATGGGATTTAGCGGGATATCCAGGATTTGCTGATGATTTCAATAATCGGTTTGATGGAAAAGTGGCAGGATATATGTATGTAATATCGTAATTTTTGGTGGGCATTTTGTCAGAGATTTAAGCTGCAAAGAAAACATCACAATTTTCCTTCTGTCCTTTTCCATTATTATACATAACAAATGACTCCTGTTGCGGTCAAAAGTGTCCATGCGGTGATTGTCGGACACTCTGATATTTTACTTACAATAAACAGTTCATCTCTTTAGTATAATCAAATAGTCTTGATACATACTTTCCAGATTTTGTATGAAGCTGACAATTTCGAAATGAGTTTTAGGGCCATCTTGCTATGAATTCACAGATTTTGTATATGTATGTCAAAAATATATAAATAAACACAAATTTAATTGGACATATAAAGTGCATATACATAAAGAGTGGTTAAGTTTTAAGGGCCGATGTTGATTTTAAATAAAACACAAATTATTTAGGAAATTACTGTCATTTCTTTTTATTATGATAGTATTGGTATGGTTCAATTATGTATGGAACAAAATATCGGCCAAATGGCCGCCGCGACCTCGGCTGTGCACCTCCATCCGATGGTCCAAATTTTCGATGACGCTGAGGCATAATTGAGGTTCTATGCCGTTAATGTGCCGAATTATCTCATCCTTTAGCTCTTGAATTGTTGCTGGCTTATCGACGTACACCTTTTATTTCAAATAACCCCAAAGAAAGAAGTCCAACGGTGTCAAATCACATTATCTTGGCGGCCAATTGACATCGCCACCACGTGAGATAACACGGCCATTGAATTTGTCGCGCAAAAGAGCCATTGTTTCGTTAGCTGTGTGGCAAGTGGCACCATCCTGTTGAAACCATATATCGTCCACATCCATATCTTCCAATTCGGGCCATAAAAAGTTCGTTATCATCTCACGATAGCAAACACCATTCACAGTAACTGCCTGACCGGCCTCATTTTGGAAAAAATACGGCCCGATGATGCCGCCAGCCCATAAACCGCACCAAACAGTCACTCTTTGTGGGTGCATTGGTTTTTCGACAATCACTCTTGGATTATCATTCGCCCAAATGCGGCACTTCTGCTTATTGACGAATCCACTGAGGTGAAAATGTGCCTCATCACTGAAGATGATTTTCTTCGAAAATTGATCATCCACTGTTGCCATTTCTTGCCACCATTGTGACCATTGACGACGCTTGAAATGGTCAAGAGGCTTTAGTTCTTGAGTCAATTGCACCTTGTAAGCGCGTAAATGCAAGTCTTTATGCATAATGTTCATCAACGACGAGCGTGAGAGGTGCAATTGTTGGGCACGACGACGAGTTGAGGTGGACGGCTCTTCAGCCACACTATCGCGAACAGCAGCAATATTTTCTGCAGTACGAGCTGCATGAGCATGCACTGGTGTTTTCACATCTCCTACTGGTGTTTCACATCCACACGTAGAGTCTTAGTCAAACGAATTGAAAATCACGAAAGATCTTTATAAAAAAAAGCCAAAGTCATGCATCTTTTCTAATTTGAAAAATATACTTTTTCGTCACTAGAATGTTATTGATTTGTGTTTATGAAGATTTCCGCTTTAGACCTTTGGATCGATTTTAGTATTTCCAACATAGATAATAGATCTAGAGATCCGCCGGTGCATCTGCACACTCCTTTAGTTGAGAGCTAAACGATTGAGCAGATGCAGTTTTAACTTCATATCTCCCTACATACTATCACTTACATTTGAACTATGTGAATGTGGTTATACCCCGAGGAAAACTCGCAAAATCAACGGTGCAGTTTTTTATTACAGATAGATTTCTGGACGTGTTCGTACTGTAAGATGACATACCTTCTTAGTTGGTGAAAAATTTAAATAACGATATTTAATTTGTTAGCTAACTGAGAACAATTTGTATTTCACCGTGTGTGCTTAGAACTCAAATCCTTGGCGTTAATATGACAGTAATTTGCACCTATTTGATGGCTAAAAGATACATAGCCGTACATATTTATTTGTACCTACACAATTTAAAAACTAATAGTAGTCGGGTGGGTCAATTCGTGTTCTAATAAAGATTCGTTGACCTGATTTTTAGATCAAAATTTATGCATTTTCAATGTTGTAAAAATAAGCCCCAACAACAAAATTAGTCAGGCTTTTATGACTTTCCCAAGTGGTCACCATAAACCTCAACTTTATTATGCACTCTGATAGTTTTGAAATTTATTGCTTCTAATTTAGTAAAAAAATCCATTTTCGTATAAATTGACACGACAACCAGTCAGCAATAATCGAATAAATAACACAAATGAGTCGACAAATACACATCCTCTATATCCACATGACCACGTTCAAACGTTAATGTGTCCTCATCTATAGCGTTGTGTTCCTAAATTACTCCAAAGAGTGATAGATAATTTAACCACGCTGTCATATTGTAAATAAATATTGTAATAGTCATTCCTATGTTGTGTTCGTAGCTGGTGGTGGGTGTTTATAATTGTATTGCCGTTTAATTTACCTTTAGTTCATTTCAACTTCCCAACATTTATGGATACTGATTGACTATGGTTAAAAAGTTCTAACTGGCAACAATTGCTTTACAAATTGATCAAATGTTTATCCTTCTGCTCCTATAGAGCAAGTATTGTTTTCGTGAAAATTTTCGATCTCGAGATTTTAATTTATCTTGACATTACTATAATAGAAGAACTCAAAAAAGTGGGTCTAGCAATTCTGTCTGTACCTCAGGCTGCAGCCTAAACGGCTAGATGGATTTTCTTCAAACTTAATATCTGGGGTCTGTGTGGTAATGTCCAGAGGCGAAAATTAACGGTACTTTAGAGTTGTAGTCTGAATAATTTGCCAAAAATTTTAAACACAATTTCCTCAATCGTGGGGGTTGGTTGGTTTTTTTTTTATAATTTGCACGTGCAAAGGGGATATGAATACCCTTATACTAATTTTAGGATACGTGCGTTTTTTGTGGAAAGGAAAGAGAGAGAAAGACAGATTAGTGTAGTTGGTTTGAAACTCAGGTAATATTAGGTTTCAGTGAACTCCAAGGGTGGCGTCCATATAACTGGGGAGTATTTTTGTTTTGCTGTTATTTTCATTGCTTATGATTCACAGTATTTTTTCCGTCCTCCTGATGTCATCATCACGATCAAGTTGCATTTTAGCCATATGACCACCCTACTGCCAGTGTTATGCCTTCGCGACGAAGAGTACCTTATGAATGCAATTAAAAGTGCATGCAAAGAAATTTTGCTAAATTACTCAAAGAGCCTTTATGACTCCTTGCTAGATCGAGTTTTCTAAGTAATTTCAAAGAAGGGTACTGATACGCATTGGTTAAGTTTTTTTTACTAAAGACCCTACTTTTTAGAGTTTGAGCAAAACAAAACAAAATATAATATTTTTCAGGTGTGAGAGGAAAATAAGTCAAAAAAAGACGTTGGAATAACCTACAGAAAATAATTTTCAGCACACTGTTTTAACACAACATGGTCTCAAATTTTAATTGATTGAGCTCCAGTTTTGTTGTTTTTCGTTATGATTTTTTCGCGGAAAACTTCTAAAATAAAATGTAAGCATCCGTGTGAAGAACAAAAGTCGAGATTTGCTTAAATTGAATTCTAGGTGACTATCAAGTCGATGAATCTTAATAGAATGTTAATTTCTTACATATTGTAACATAATGTAGCATAATGCAACAAATTCCGAAGTGTCTTTTCATTCTGGCATAATTTTGTTCCGAAGTGTCTTTTCATTCGAGGTTCGTGTCTGCAATTAGTCTCCACAGTTCGTGTCCACGATAAGAGACGGATAATATCACGGATAAGAGAGAACAAGAGATTATTGGCTGCAGCTGTCATTCTGGAATTATTACATCAGAATTTTCTTGTTCCAGTGGTCGAAGAATTTGCTAGAAGTTTCTGGCTATTAGAAATACGGCTATTTAAGGACAGATGGCGATCGAGACAGGGCAGTTGGTTTTGAACCGCACGAGGAGATTGGAAAAAGTGATAACAGCCGAAGTTGTAACTTTGTGATAAATTGAAAGTTGAGAGTTAACAAGAAAAAGTAATTAGTTTGGATTTGTGAATTAAGTAATTGAAAGGAGATAAAGTGATTTGAGAAGAAAGAGACCTTGTAAGGAAGGAGTTTGCGAAGAATAGTATAGCGTGAACTTGAATTTTTCTATAGACTAGAAAATAAAGAAATAATTTCACAGAATATCGTTTTATCTACTCGAGCCGTAGCTCGCATATTACAATATGTACGTTATGAAAGAAAAGATTCCCATTACACTTTTTATTTCGTTTGTCTAGTCTCAGACTAATTTGCATTTAGTCCTCCTTCTTGTGGTGCATCTTTATCTAGGCAGCTCAAGCGCGGTGTTTCTCACAAAAGCCACTATTTTTTTATTTTTTTAAAATGACTGAATATCCGGTTGCTAAATGGTTTCGTTGGGGTCAGCACTTTACTTACTTATTTTACTTCAGTTGCCGTTTCTTTCCAGGGTATACCTGGCCCTCAAGCAACAAGCTTCTCGAACCAGGTCGAACTTGAGCTAGTCGCGTCCATTTCTCTGGGTTTTAATAATTCAGGGATTCCGCAAAAAAAAAAAAAACAGAACCGTCGTGGGACTCGAAATATTTTCGAAAATTATTTAAGCGATGTCTTCGGTGTACTATAACCCTACCCAAAAGGGTCATAATAATTTATCGGGTCACAACTTCATAACTTCATGGAAGAGGTGAGTAAGGATGACTATTACACAACTGCTCTCCTTCCATATACGGGTTATAATTCCACAACATAAAACGGGTGGGTGGGTCCTAAGTCCATATCAATTATAAGTGGACTTAAGGGTGGGTCATAATAACTCCACAATCAAATTGTGGTGTTATAGTCGGGTCGAAAGTTCATTACGGACATATGGCTTGCAGATTTATGTCCCGATTGACGCGATTTCTAAAAGGGCTTTTACACAAAACAGTGTCTGTGTCAGTCAGAATCAACCCTTTTTCTTGCAGTAAAAATGAGGCTTTAAAGTTTGAAATAATTTCTTATATTTTGTTTCCGCAATCCCGTGATTATTTTCCCGGGATTATGAGTTGTGTATTGTATCACAGAATCTCGAGATCTCATTATTTTCCCTAATTTGCGACATCTTGGTTGGAATCCTTCTCTTATCGCACCGTCCCTCCGAACGAACCTCAGCGCTTCCATCCGATTTCCTATAGTAGAGCAATTCAGTATTAAATATTTCTACGTTACGAAGTCTTATTTCAGTTAGTCCCAAGCTGTCGATTTTGTATCGCATGAACTCACTTTCAAGTTGAAGGAATCTTGCGTTTTGTAGCCCTTATTCCTATGAGTCGAGAACTATTTTGACATTCCAGAATCCTATCGTTGTTTTTCTTCGATAGGCAAAGGCGTCGTCAATGAAGCATCCTTTTGCGCTTCGCAGTAGGTGCAGGTTACTGGCCGCACATCCAAACCGAAACAGAGTTCTCGTCTTTCACCCTGCTCCTGTTCGCAAACTCGAAGTTATGCTCAGATAGCACCACATGACGTTGGGACTAGCTTATAGACTTCCAAAACATTTGAACAGCGAAATGGGCATTTTTCGCTCTGCCTATATGACACCCAACTTAATCTACGTAGGGATATTTCTTCAGGATATTTAATTTTGTTTCGTTAAACGAATTGCGAAAATTTCTAATCATTTAAACCAACTTTGGCCCCAGTACCCACTGTAACCTTATATAATTAAAAAAAAGGGTTACGTTCTTTCCAAACAGTGCAACAATTAGTAGGTATCATGGATAAGTACTACATGCAATTTCAGCAATTTTCCTTCAAGTTGAGTTTCGTTTCACTCCCTCATATAGAATTAGAAGTAATTAACTTGGCCAATTTGCACGCCATAATCACCTGGAATTGTCTTTCGTACATTTATTCAGGTTACTTTCAAATACAGGGTGGCGCACCAATTGTGCTACAATAAGAAATTCAAATAACTTTTTTTTTAATCAATGTATTTCATTAATTTTTTTTATTGTATAGAAAATTCAATTTTGTTTTATATACCTAATTGTTTTTGAAGATGATAGACCGTAAATGACCTCTACGCTCATCCACGCATATGCGACACCTGATCAGAAAATTATTCATTGCGGCCTGAAGGGTTGAAGTCGGGATCGCCTCAATTATTGTTTTAATGGACTGCTTCAATTCAGTCAAATTCCTTGGTCTCGTTTTGTACACCTCTTGCTTGACATAACCTCATAAAAAAAAGTCTGGTGCAGTCAGGTCAGGGGACCTTGGGGGCCAGCGGAAATTGGAGTTTCTGGATATTAATTTGTTTGGGAATTTTCGTTGGAGCTTCCCCTTAACCGGTCTGGCTATGTGTGCAGTTGCTCCATCTTGCTGGAACCAAATGCTGTTGAAACGGATATTTCTTCGGCGTAGTTCTTGGTAAAAAAAAAATTGCTTCAACGTCTTCAAATAACGGTCCCCATTGGCTGTTACTGTTACACCGTTTTCTTCAAAGAAGTCTGGCCCACAATGCACCTTGATGAAACTGCGCACCAAACAGTGACTCGTTCTGGGTACAGTTCCGCCTCATGGAGTATTTCTGGATTAGATTCACTCCATATATGGCAATTTTGCTTGTTTACATTGCCGTTTAGATCAAAATGGGCCTCATCAGACATAAACAAGCAATTTATCAAGCTGTTGTCTTCTTCGGCCATTTGAATCATTTTTTTGCAAAATTCCAAGCGAATAGTCAAATCCAGAGGGTTTAACTTGCTTGTAATTTGGACTTCGTACGGAAACAAATTTAAGTCATCATGAATCCGTTATATGATCCGTTGTAATGACCGTCTGCTAACTCCAATTTGCGCCTATAAGTTTCGAGTCGAAACGCTTAGATTTGCCTGAATTGCGATTGTGTCTTGAACCCGAACATAGGGATCTCGATGGTACGGTCTTCGTGCGATGCTTCCAAATTCGGCAAACATGTTTACCAGCCTCATAATGGTCCACCTACTCGGGGGAGTGCCAAAAAAACTCCCGCCTAAATTCCCTTTGGACGGAAATGAAGGACTGCAAAGTATGGTACTGCTGCACTATCCAAATCATTTTTTCGGTATCCCAAGCATTCATTTTAATAAATCTAAATAAAAACCTGCGAAATAAAAAAAAATAAGGCGATTACTCACACAGAAAAAAAGTTATTACGTTTTGTTTTTGTAGCACGATTCGTGCGCCACCCTGTATTTACAATGATAGACATTAAATTTTCGTGTTTCAACGAAAATTAGCTGCATGCTATGTCAAATAAATGATGATGCTGCACGAAAGATACCTTAAGGGCATCGAATAAATTATGGATACATTATCAAATAAAGCTATGCATGTATTATGCATTTGACATATTACTTTGAATTTTCAACTGAGACCCGAAGCAGATCTTAGGTCAACCTAATGTTTAGAATCAATAATAACCCTTTTCCTGCCATAAGGCATATCTATGGCTCCTCGATGTATAACTGACATTATTCCACTTACCCATCATTTCCAGTATTGCTTTAAGATCAAACATTCTATCAGCAAGGATGTTCAATTTAAATTTCTGTGCTTGTGTTCTCCTTAAAAAATCTATCTGTACGAGTATATCCGTAAAGCTTACGAGTACTTCTTTGCAAATAAATGAGTTCAATATAGAATAAAACTTAATCCTGTACTCAAACAAAGTGGAGCAAATATTCATTTAGTTAGGATTCTTCTTATCAGCATAACGCACATACTGCATGAGAATAGGAAAACTAAATCCCCAGGTTAACCTAGAGCTGTGTAGTCTGCCATAAAAACAATCAACTAAGAGTTATTGTACTTTTTTTCTGCTGTAAATCTTCGTAATAAATAACACTCGTACCTATTCGCTAAATCATCGAGCAGCCAGTTTCGCTAGGACTTCCCTTTTCGGTTGGCATAGATTTATTTTTTTTTTTGTTTTCGTCACAAGTTATGGCTCTTATATGCGGGTTGTAGCAGTACTAACACGTTTGGTATATATTTGACTTTATAAATAATTTATGAAACGACCCCCTTCAACGACCACGTGCTTTGCAATTTTTATTTTTATTTTGAAAAGGGGAAAATAGCCCAAGAATCCCAATTTACAATTCTAGTGCCTGAGGAGGGTTTGGATTTAGATAAGACATTCAAAGTGGTTCTGAAATGGCGAATATTCCAATTTTAAATTAGCAATAATATTATTTACTAGGTGACAGTGCGACATCTGGGAGAAGGTAATCACTTGAATGGGAGAATATTCTGAAAATGTGTTATCTATTCGACACATTTTGGGTAATATGAGTCTCAGTTAATACAATAACCTAATCAAAAAAGTGTTGTTAGTTCTACGAGTACCGGTCTCTTCATATTCTTCGTATGTGACAACGGTAATGACTTTCAGTGATTTGCATATGGAATGGCAGGATCGTGGTGCTGATATTTTTTTATTTGAACAGATTTGAAGTCCTTTATTCGAAATGCAGAGAGAAGTAGTTTTAAGATTTTAGATATTTATCTAGATATGTATCTAAGGTAGATTTATCCAAAAAAACAGTAAATATATGAACACTTCAAGGGAAAAATTTGGGTATTGACTTTTTATTGATAAAGAACGACCTTTTTAATTTCACTGCACTACCGAAAGCAGATTTTAATATATGTATAATAATGAGCAGAGGCATTTTGGTGGGACACAACGCGCTACAATTACTCGTATAAGAGTACCATATATGCTACCTGAACACTGATCATTCTACACTCGGCACAAGTTTTTAACAAATGTAAGCTTATCGTAGTCAAGTCTGTAGGAATAAAAAAATAAAACCCAACAATTTGGGGCCTCATAGTGTGGTCGTTAAAGATTAACAGTAGTCAAGAGTGCTATCGTCTGCGAAGAAATGGATTGGGTTGCTGTCATTGATAGATAACGTGGTCCCCAGCATAGGTTGAGAAAGGGATAGAATTGTTGCATTGTTCAATGCATTGATCAATTATTTTCATAAACTGAAAGGTTGTTAACGAGGATATTGTGCAACACCCTTTTGAAAGCTTTTGAAGATATTAAGGACCGCTATTCTACATTCACCATTAACTGACCGAATGGTGAAGCTGAAGCTGCAGAACACAGCGCTGTCAAAGTTAAGTTACTCCCTATAGCACCCACACAATGCGAAGCTGCAGCTGAAGTACAAAAAGTAGCTGCAGCACAAGTTGAGTCAACTTCCGAATGAGCTGCACTACTTTTTGACAGTTAAAAACAAAAACAAAAAAACGAAAATAGTAGAGCCGTCTACAAAGAAATTCACAGCATTCCTCAGTCATTATTATATAAAAATAATTATTACAAAATCCACCACAAAAAATATTTTCACGAAACACAGCGTGATTAGCCTTTCGTTTCAACAGCTTGAGCAATAGAGCTGCGCTTCACCATTGAGTACGTGCATTGCTACTTCAGTAAGCGACTTATTTGACAGTTTGTACTACCACGACTACATCTGCTGTAGCGCTTCTCCATTGTGTTCGGGGAGTAACACTCATTAAAACACTGTTGCCTGAAACCATACTAATCGAACTGCCATTTAGTACTCGTAGATAGTAGTTTCTTTTTAGGTAACTCATAAAGCGGTACGAACTGATAATACTCTGGGGTTAAGGCCATGCATCGGTAGTTGGAAAACAAATCTTAAACCTAGGCCCACAGAAGCCTAGGTTACAGAACGGTAACAACCATTCGTATTGTGCATGTTAGGTTAGGTAAACAAGTTTGACAAAATGGAGAAACTTCTCCTCTATGTCACACTTAAGTTAATATGGACCCATTGTGATGGCCATTTAGAGTAAAGCTATCCCTCGCTCGTGAAACAATATCGCCCATAAAATAGTCTCCTATCCGTAAATGTCATTCACGGGTTTACCGGATAGTTGTTCAATGCCCTCTAAAGATTCTATGTCTCAGGTTGTAAAAGCATAAATAGTGACAGAGAAAGTGCGAAGTGTCCTAGAGTATTTCCTCATCATCCCACGCCCTACACAGCTCGTCTTCACTTAACCTTAACCTTTTCAGATGGTACAGCAAAGTATTGTGTCCAGTTATTAATCCTACAAGTATAGACAGAGATTTCCTGTTTTCTGTATGAATCTGTCGGTTCTGGCTTTATTGAACAGTGGCCACAAGTATATAATTTTTGGGCCCTTGCACAGCTGTGTTCCATGAATCCTAAGCTCTTCGCGACAGCACTTCATAAGCTTCGATTTCACTTTTATAGCAGTAATTGCTGTTATTGCTGCCTCACGGTCGGCGATTGTCACTGCCAGAACATACACCTTAAAAAGCTGCTATGATCCGGAAGTCTGACTGATTTAGATGTGCACAGTATGTCGGAAAAGATACCGGCTTTGTGTAGTCAGTGGTTGGTACATTTTCTAAACATGGATCTGAGAATGCCCCGTCGTATTAGACTTTCAGCTATTTGGTTGGCTGCTTCTTAGGGCACTTTTTGCCGCAAATTAATGTATAAAAAGATTTAGTGGAAGCAGGTTTAGATTAGCCTTGGGTCTTGATGTTGTAAATCTTATTGCGCTGGTAGCTCCAATGCACGCCGATGTACATCCATAAGATGATTTAGGAATATTCTATTGCACGAGTAAAAAGCTGTCGTGGCCTTCTAAATTCTTACTTCAATGTTCAGTCTGCAATCCAAATTTTTGTCAAGCACAAGTCGCTGGTCACAGATTGTGAGGTGGATATCCCCAACAGATGGTGTTTTAAATTGCAGTGTATTCCTCTTTACTGTGATCAGTATCAACTCAGTTTTCTCGGCGTTGACCTGGAGTCCAGATTTTCTGGTCCGTGCATCTAAAATCTTTAAGGCTCCTTCAACTTGTACCTGTCGCTAAATGCCCCTCCATTATCTAAAAATGCGGCTAGAGTATATTCCCTATCATTCAGCATTTTTTCTACACTTTTACACTTCTTGTAGGCATGCTGTCTCGGAGATAAATCTATAAGGTTAAGCTTTCTATGAATGTATACGTCTGCTAACCTTTCGAATGTTTTCAGGACGAAAAAAGTAAGACTTATGTGTCTAAAATCTTTTGCAGTGGTATGGCTGGCCTTACCTGCTTTAGGTATAAAGGCAACCTTTACCTCGCTCGCGCCATGATTTTGGTGTGTATTACATATGATATTGTCACAGAAGTATTGCCATGAATAGTGTGCTTGGCTCTCCGTGTCTCATTTTTAAATTTCCTTTAACTGGCTTTGTAACGTTGTGCTTGTTATATTATCAGATATTCGTTAACAGTTCTACCAAAGAGTGTGGCTCCTTCACTCCTAACTTACCAATAAATTACTAATTATTGTGAAAATTTTACACTTTTAATTCTAATGCAATCAACAACCTGTTACTGTTCTGCCCTTAATAAGAGTGTAGATCTACCCGCTGAAACAGCTGGTGCTTGCATCGCAGATGAAGCTTTATTGTAGTGGAGAGCCCTGGTCAAGCGTAAAGAGTTTTCTCCTCCTAATCCTCATCCTTTTAGGTCCTGAAAAAATCGTTTGAGAAGGCACTAAGTCTTCAGTGCAATTGTTCATAGATTAGTTAAGTGAAATGTTGAAATATTCGATAAAACGTAAGAATTATAAGCCCACAGAACCCAGAAGATACAAGGCTTGAAAAAATCCATTTAGCCGGTTCGGCTTCAATCAGCTGGTTACACAAAAGGCCCGTCAAACAGAATTGAGAGACCTAAGATTAACAATTTTACTCGAAATCGAGATAGATTGACACAAAAAAAAAAGTTTTAGTCGCAATCTTTATTTAAGAGAATTTCGAAACACAGAATTTGGGATTTACAAAATTTTAAATTTACAGAATTTTAAAATACAGAAGTTCAGACAAATTTCTGGAGTACAGAATTTCGACCCGCTCCCATGTACTCGTAAGACATAAGAAACTAAGCTCTGTTTCACACTTATCCAGCATGGGATATTCGCCGGCGGATATCAGGCTAGAAGTGTATGCGGCACAATGTGAGCGTTCACCCATTTCCGTCGCGGGATATAAGGCGTTTTTTATATATTTCAAGCCGGATGTACATCGCCGTATATCCGCTGACAGATATGTGAGAAATGTTGATAAAAACAAAAATAGAGAACATCAAAATATGTAAACGAGTATATTTATCAAGAAATTTCTAGTGTCTAAATATACACACTCGTACATATGTACATATATGATATTTAGTATATCACTCCGATTTCGGCTTTTATTTAATAGAGTCCATCTGTTTATTTATAGACTTCAACAAGCCGCTTTAGCAAATCAAAATCGATCATGCCGTAAAGCCCCACCGCCATTGCTTAGATCTAGAACATTGCCAGCGATTGTTGTACCCGGAATATCAATTATTGCTGCACAAAATGACACAAATCGCTTCCAAAATGGTAAGACTAGGTATTATAATGTTATTGTTAAATTTGTAAACAAATAAGGTTTCTTTTTTTATCAAGATAAAGCCCATGGAAGTACAAGTTCACATCGGTGGTCACTATTACCAAAACCACGAGGATCGGTTGTCTGCGATGATAGTAGCTTGGAGTACCGGAGAAAATCATCTAGCAGTTCACAGGGTGGAATTTCAATAGGAGCAGTAAGCAATTTAGATCCATATTCTTACAACTGTGATGAATTTGAATGCCAGCCAGATGGAAGCGTAGTTTTAAGGTAATTAAAGGAAAGAGAGTAAACCTTAGAGTAATGCTTTATTCCGCAAAGGCCTAATATGTCACCTAGTATTATGTTACCGATTCTGACATTAAATATTTTGATTGGCAACATTTTATGGCACAAAAAAACAATTCGGTAATTCATTGTTAGGGGACTATTGGGCCCGATCCTTTCAATTCCTGAACAGACGTTTCGGCGCTTACTTTGCATAAAGATAATAACAAACTGAGCTCATTTACTAAAATTTTCATAATTCTTTACTTCAGAGGGAAGTAAGAAGATTTTCAGTCTGGTTTCTAAGACAGTCCTTTACAGCGGATATTATCAGCATCGATTGCCAGTAGGATTTTGTTTTTACTGGTACTATAAATTCGAACATTGCTATGTACACAGTTCGCAACAAAACACACATAACGATAAGACTGGCGTTACAGACTATTAAATAAAGTGCACTTTAAAAGCTTTGAAGATTAGTGATTTCTAACTATCTATAACTATTTCTGCATAAAAAAAAAACAGTTACATCTAACCCGTAAAAAATAAAATCTGAATAAACTTCAAAGCAAAAACGAACACAAAGCAATACATGAAACATTCCTTTTGAAGAATTCTACGTTACAGATCGATTGCTAATTCTGTATCCCGGACAACAATGTATTCAATTAAAATGGTTTTAAATCAATTTGCAACATGCCGGGATGCATTTTTTTTTTCTTTACTCATGCAACGAGTTCGTGTAGTTTTTTTTTTCCTCTAAGGGTTGCTTGTAGGTATCGCTTTACTCTGGTTTCTAATGGCATTATATCGACTTCTTTCATTCAGAGCAATATAAGATTTTATCACTTTTGCGGATAGAAGTATGAAGCCGAATGTGATGTGAATCAGAACATCGTAGGTCAAGGTGAAATGTAACGGAATTAAACTTTAAATATAAATATACGGTTTTTTTTTTTTTAAATAAGGGTCACTACTTCGGGATTTTTCAAAGAAAAAATGTGTCATAAATATGGGACGAACTTCTACCCTTACAGAACTCTACCACCACGATATTTGTACCAGTTTCAACGATTCTGTTTTCAATAGAAGACAAAATATATAAATAATTTCGAGATAAACTCGCTTTTTCGTAACTTTTCTGAATATTTTCCACTTTAACATACATTTTTGAGAAACGGTGCACAATAAATTAGTTCATTTCGTTTCACAGTGTCATTAAAAGCGTTACAAATCTTGTAAACACGGTTTTTATGTTAAACTCATGCCTTAAAAGATATCAATCAAAAAATTGACTGCCCACACGAAATAAACATACGAGTAGTGCTGCTAAATATGTTGAAAAGCACAAGCTTTACATAAAGGTTTCGCATAATTTGTAGCTTTTTTGCCTATCATACTACGGAACAAAACAAAAAAAAAATATCATTAATTAGGTTTTTTAGGTTCAAAAATTGATTATAAAGTGACAAATGAAAAATTACTAAATATCCAGTTAATACCAAAATTACAAGGAAACTATAGGTCACATCTTTTCAGAATGTTCGACATCTTTCCTTCAGATGCGATTGGTTTCCGCATTGAAAGCAACCCGCAGTCTTCTAAGACTCAGACTGTCTTTAGTACACGAAGAAGAAAAGCTTGTTTCTTACCAAGCAGCAATCTTATAATTGGTGTTGTTCATACTGAGGCGGCTAATTTGAAGATATGTTGCTCTTCCTTTGTTCAAGTTGTTTTGTTGAAGCTTCTGGATAGCCTGGTACCTATCAGACGTCGAAGACGATATTTCCTCCCGATAGAGGCCTTCCATACTTTTTGCTTGAAATTGGGCGCACTTCTACTTCGCGAGACCTTTGCAACATCTATATATCACTTCAAGGCAAGCTTTTTCATAAGTGAAGATCAAACGTCCCTGCAACGAGCACTTGATGTGTGGGTGGATGTTTTGGAGGGAAATGGGTACCGTATTAATTAAAAAAAAGACAGAGTATTTGAGCTGGCCGTTCTCTGATCCACACTGACCTATTCCAGACATTTACTTCAATGGAAAAGTGCTGCTCGAGTGCTTTCAAATATCTGGGATCTAAGATCAATAGCGAAGCAACTTATGATGATGACATCAATTATCAATTAAGCGGCGGGAAAACTCCGCTATCTTCTGTGATCGAAAAATGCCCCCTAAGCTGAAAAGATGGCTCTACACCGCAGTTGTACGTCCGGTGCTCACATATGGTTCACAATGCTGGAAAATGCACATAAGTAGGTCAAATTAACGGCAGTTGAGATGAACATGCTTCGCATGAGAGCAGGAGTAACAAAGCTTGATAGAATAAGAAGTTCAAAGATTCGGGGAAGCCTTCATGTAAAAGAACCCATGATCATGAGAGATCCTTCGAACCCCGTCAAAAAGGCAATATCAATCAAAGTTCCTACACAATAGCTCAAAAAAGGCAGACCAAAAAACAACTGGATCACATAAATGCGAAAACACCATCATTTGATTGGCCTCAGTGACGAAGTGATCCGAAACCGAGAAGTCTGCCGGTATTTCCTGAGGTCAAACCAGCAAACCCCACAGGCGGACCAGTAGGGATACAGTAAAGTGGGAGGGTTGTGATCCTTCTACTGTGTGAAAATGGTTACAAATGAATCATTCAAAGTATTGCCCATCGCTAGCTACAACTTTTTGACATCTTTCTGGCAGAGCTAGAATACCGTTACGGTAAAAGTGTTCATCTTTTGAGGCTATCCACGAATCAAGCCATTTTTTGATGTCTTCATATGAGCGGGACTGTTGATCAGCCAGACCATGTGCCATCGAACGGAACAAGAAATAATCGGATGGCGCAATATCTGGGGAATATGGCGGGTGGGGTAGGACTTCCCATTTGAGCGTTTCTAGGTAGGTTTTAACGGGTTTGGCAACGTGAGGCCGAGCGTTGTCATGCTGTAGAATTACTTTTTCGTGCCTCTGCTCGTATTGTGGCCGTTTTTCGCGCAGTTCTCGACTCAATCGCATCAATTGAAGTCGATACCGTTCCCCAGTGATAGTTTTGTTGGGTACACAGTATAATCTTCGCAGCGTGAATATTCGGCCGAGCCGACAACGTAGAAGCATGACCGAGTAGTCCCCATGACTTTCTTTTCTTTGGGTTGCTGTAATGAATCCATTTTTCATTACCCGTCACGATGTGATGAAGAAAACCCTTTCTTTTTTTGCCGCTGAAGCAGTTGTTCACAGGCGAAAAAACGAAGCTCAACATCACTTGGCTTCAAATCATAAGGAACCCAAGTTCCTTGTTTTTGAATCATTCCAAACACATGCAATCGCTTGGAAATGGCTTGACGGGTAACTCCTAATGCTGAAGCAAGCTATTCTTGCGATTGGCACGGATCCTCATAGAGCAATGCCTCCAATTCAGTGTCTTCGAAGGATTTCGAATTTGGCCTTCCTTCACGCGGACGGTCGTCAACATCGAAATCACCGTTTTTGAAGCGACGGAACCAATCACGGCACGTTGTTTCACTTAGAGCAGCATCTCCGTAAACTTTTTGGAGCTCTCGATGCGCTTCAGCCGCCATTTTCTTCGAATGAAAGAAGAAAATCAACACTTCCCGCAAATGACGATTATTTGGCACAAAATCAGACATTTTCACACAACCAAAAGTATATGACGCCAAAACAAAATCACTAGTGTGTCAAAACAGATTGTTTACCATATGTCTAAGCTCGGTTCATGACGTTTTGAATATGTCAAAATCGACTAGCGCTTACTTTTGGAGCCATCTATTGACATTGGGAACTTAGTTGCGCACCTAATACTTATTTATAAGACAATTTTCTAAGCTTTTATGCTTTATCGATCATCTGTTTGTGGTAAGTGCACAATAAGCCAAATTCAAGGGTTTACCCAAAATAAGCACTTGGAAATGATTTCAAATCTTCCCTCGGATTTTTCGACAGATGAGTTATACTCATTGGCAAATGTTGAACAAGTGTCTCCTAGAATCACGAAATTATTTGATCAGTATAACTTGTCATGTAGCATATCCAAAAATACATTAATTTCAGATCTAGCTGTTTCTTAATTTATTTATATATATTTCACTTATTTATTTATTACACAATCATCCAATTATTTATTTGTACATTATTTGTATATTTATTTAATTATTCATTTATTTATTTATTTATTTTTGTTATATTATATTGGGTTTATAACTTAATTCGTGCGGTTTTTTGTCAAAATTTGAACGTTTTTTTAAGAATAACATGTACAATAGTATTATTCAAAGTATTGCCCATCTGAAGCTATGACTTTTTCCCATCTTTTTGGCAATTTGTGGATCCCATCCCATCCATTTTTCACCACCAGTAACAATCCGATGCAAAAATGACTTCCTTTTGTGGCGTTCCAGCAGCATTTCGGACATGCAAAACCGCCTTTCGACGTCTCTCGGCTTGAGTTCATGTGGAACCCAATTTCCTTGCTTTTGAATATATCCAGCTGCTTTTAAACATTTTGAAATGGCTGCTTGAGTGACACCCAAAGATTCTGCGAGATCTTCTTGTGTTTGGCAACAATCTTCATAGAGTAATGCTTCCAGTTCTTCATCTTCAAACTTTTTTGGCTGCCCAGGACGTTCATCGTCTTCCAAGCCAAAATCACCACTTTTAAATCGTGCAAACCACTTTTGGCACGTTCGCTCAGCTAGCGCATGTTCACCATAAACTTCCACCAAAATACGATGACTTTCGGCAGCAGTTTTCTTCATATTAAAGTAATGAAGAAGAACTCCCCGCAAAAACACTTTTTCAGGCACAAAGTGAGTGAAAAAAAATTATTGTTGTTTACCCTTCAAATGAATGACATATACAGAAATGACGTACAATGACAGTAGCTTTCTAACGCATGTTCCAATGGAATAATAACAATGGAATAATACAAGTTACGCCATCTCTTAGCAAACCGCACGAATTAAGTTATTGACCCAATATTACATGTATGTATTTATACAATCGTTTACTTGTGCACGCGTTCATATATTTACATATTTATTTTTGTCATCTTTAATTTTGTGCCCATGTCATAGCCTCATAGGCTCCATTTTCTCTAAATTATGTTATAGTTATTTTTGTGAAGGATTTAATTGCAGTTTTCCTTCAGAGTTTGATTTTTGACTGTGATATTGAGTTAATAGCTTAAGTAATGTTTTCAGCTGTAAGGTAGATATACCATACTCGTATCTTCGTAAATTGTGCAATAGTTTTATTTAGAAAAAATGTACAAATGTAATGCTACAATAAAAATAAAAAAAATAAAAGAATTCACAATTTAATTTTTTCAAATTTCTCATTGATAAATCGTATCAAGTAATTTTTATGATTGAAGGCTACGCTTATAGTATAATATGATATATCGTGGGATAGAAAAATTAGCTGTCTTTACAACCAAATCGCATTTAAGTTTTACCATTAAAAAGTTTAAATACTTTTAATGTTGTCGATAACATGGAATCGGTGGGAGATATCTAAAGTTTTTTTTTTCGTTAGAAAGGTCTATCGTCTCCCAAAGTTTGATTGCCTGAAGTGGAATAACCTGCATAATAAGACAACTTTTAATTTCACTCATTTTTGGAAATTTCGTCTATTTCTCTCGGCTTTAACGCGAAAATATTTTACGAAGAATATGGTTACATCCCTGCCAACTTTTTTGTAGAAAATCGTATCCTGAACAAATAAGTGTTGTGACATTTCTGTTCGTAAATTTGACCTTTAGCGAGATATTCGCGAAAAGCTATGGCGCAGAACGCACGCCCGTCAGGAGTTGAAAAATTGATATGTTATGGGAATTATTTCCAAATTAAAATCCCTGATGTATGGTCTATACATTTTTATTGAACAAAATAAAAGAATTCTAGATAAAAACGAATTTATATTTGTGCCGTGTTCCAAGTTCAAATAATAACTCAACTCATTTTTAAATTGTTGGACTGCTAGATTGTGAAGGGCTTGCAACCGAGGACAGACGGTTGTTACTCCTGGTTTGGACTGTCGAATATATCGATGGTTTCTTAATCGATAATTGGTAGTAAAGGGTTCCATCTAAAAATCATTAAATTCGCGTAGAGTGGGAGTTTTGACATGGAAGAGGTTGGGTGCCTAGAGTCCTCAAAAATTTTGATTGTCAACTAAATCCTTTTCACGAACCTAGCTCTAGAACAAATCAATGAATTTCAACAAAATTTTGTTAATTTATACCAGCGTACGAATGGTCCCGTCTGAAAATCATAAAAATCGCGTTAATTGGAGTTAAATTAAAAAAAAAATCAAAAGTTTCAATGATTATCGATAGTCAGGCACCTAACTATCAATAATTCACCATCTCTTTTTTTTTTTAATAATTTGCACGTGTTAAAGGGGATTTGAATACCTTTATACTAATTTTTAGAACACGGGCGTTTTTTTGTGGAAAGGGGAAGAGACAGAGAGAAAGACAGATTGGTGTAGTTGGTTTGAAACTCAGGTGGTACTCGTAATTAAGTTTCAGTGAACTCCAAGGGTGGCTGTCCAGAAAACTGGGGAGTATTTTTTTTTTTTGATTTCGCTGTTATTGTCGTTGCTTATGATTCACAGTATTTTTTTCCGTCCTCCTGATGTCATCATCACGGTGATGATGTTACCACTAGTCGATAACATTTGACATGTGAAACGACAAAACAGAATTATCATTCTCACTTCTGGATGTGTGTGTGGGATCAACTTTTATCGAAAACGTCAAAATTGACAGCCGAGTTGGCTAATTATTAGTTTGTTGGGAACTCAGAATGCAGCCTTGTTTCACCTTTCTACGTGCTAAATGTCATGACATGCTCCGGAGCATTGTTTGATTGTGGGATCAACTTTTATCGAAGTCGACAACCGAGTTGGATATTTGTTAGTTAGTTAGGAACTCGGAACGAAGCCCTGTTTGACCTTTCTACGTGACAAATGTTATAAATGTCTGAATATTATTTTGATTCACAAAAACATTTAGAATTTTCATTTATTTCTACCAGTGTCGTGAATAACCTTTAAACGCAAATACCAATAGCCTACTTAGAAGCACACTATATTGAGATTTTCCTTCTGATCAATTTCCCCAGAAATATTTAATTCATCATTCTTCACATCACGTTCGGTTGCGGTGTCTTTACTGATTTAAAATATCACTGGAAATGTTATAAACCCTTCTTAAGTGACATTTACATTCATTAACATGCAATGGAAGCGAAAAAAAAGAAAAGAAGAATAAAACCATTTTGTTGCTGTATCAACACCTTTATAACTGACAGTAGCATAAATCCATCCACAGTAAGGACATGCTCTGAATTATTAATATTCTTTTATAAACTGAGATGAGATGTTACTTCGTTGGTCACTACGGTCCTTACACCTTGCCTAAAGCGCTTGGCTTGTGGTTACATAAATTAGTCATGACGTTAAAGGAGCAAAAATGCCTGCAGCTGATGGCTCAATGAATTAGGTGTGTGTATGTGAATGTTCCACTTCGCATCCTTTAGTAAGGATGCAAAAGGTGAAAGTTTCGTATAGGCATTAGGGGCAAAAAAGAATAATTTGCCACCAATTTGAATGAGGCAAAAGTTTTAGTAAAGCTTTAATCAGAATTAAATATTTTATTGCAACAGCACATAATGTGATCACTAATTTTAATAAAGAAAATAATGGAAATATATTTTATTACGGTCACCTTATTCGTGATCATTACAAATGATTACTTTCCTGGAAGATAATGAACTTTTTCGATCCTAATGGTACATACTATCGTTTTTCCGAATTGGTGCCGCTTGTTTTTGAGGTTTCCGGATGCCTTTTAGCGCTTTCCAAAGTGAATAATTTGATTCTCTTCCAGTGGAGAGATTTTCAAGGTAGGTCGCTATCTTATTGCTTTTAAATTCCCGAATACTATCTCTAAGGTGATTGCATAGTCGGTTAAGGATCTTTTTGTGCTGCGGTGCACGAGTGATTTGCCATTTCTTTCGTGCTTTTCGTTTCTCCCTCACCAGTTCAATGATTTCACTTGGATACTTTTCGTTGCGGTTAATCTTGGATTGCTTCCACAAAACGATCAACTTCGTCCTCCAGTTCACAAGGTGTTTTAAGTGATACATTTAAGACGATATTTGTTTCGCAATCATTTCTTAAGCCCTCCCAATTTGTTCTATTGCTATTAAGTCTTGGAGGTCCTTCTTTCTTGATCAACGCTTCACCAAGTAATAAAATTACCGGAGAGTGGTCAGGAGAGAGATCAAAACTTTCTTCGACTGTAATAAATTTACCGTAAATACCTTTTGAAACGAAAAAATCGATAAGATCGGGAATTTTTTCTGAGTCGGTTGGCCAATAGGTGGGTTTTCTCGTCGATTAAAAACAACAACCGAATTCATTTGCCACTTCGTAGAGAATTTTTCCTTTAGAAGATGTTCATCTTGAACCCCAGAAGGTGTGCTTCGCGTTGAAATCTCCACTGAAGGCATGAAAGTAGTCGTCTTTTTCAAGCGAGCAGTAAACAGTCGCTATGTTGTAGCTCAGGTGTTTATTCTTAACCCTTACCGCGCACAACTGAAGTTTTTCCAGCTCTATGTTTATATCGATCGAGTGTTCGATGTTAGTTTTAATGAATAAGAACGAACCGCCCCGCGCTCTATCAGCAGGATGATAGGCGTGATAACCAATGTAGCCTCTTATCTTTATTTGCGATTCCCTTGTTAGATGGGTTTCAGAGATCAAACATATGTCGATATTTTCTCTTATTAGAAAAATTTCTAATTCGTTAGATTTTTGTAAGAGTCCATATCTACTTAGATTTATATATAAGGTTAGCCATACAAAAGCTTTCGACGTTACTGAGACGTTCGAGAATTCGATTGTTCGTTTCACATTGTTCCTCGAACTTAGCGTAAATGCAGTTCAGAACTTCTTTCAACGGATTAGAGTGTGGCCCGTCGTTTCGTCTGGTTGCTTTGACTGCAGTCTGAGAATACGTCAGAAAATTGGGATTCGTTGGCTTAACCGAGGTTATTTTTCGTTCAGTCTTTTTAGTGGACGACTTCGACGTACTTTTAATCAGCTTAGAGGGCTGATTGACTGGTTCAAGAGTCTGCACTGCTGATTCGAGCGTCCTTTCAACCGGCTTATGAGTCTGTACAACTGGGTTACGAGCCCGCTCAGTTTACTTAGCAAACGCACAGTCGGCGTTGTAGATTTTCTTCGTCGCATCTGTAGTTCCTGTAGTTCGACCTCGCAATCGTGATAATTTGCTGGGTGCCTTCCTTTGCAGTTAACGCAAGTTGCTTTTTCATTTTTGCTTAAACTGCAATTTTCAGAAGAGAGTTTTCCAGCGCACTTAACGCAGCGCGGCTCTTTCCGACAGTACGCCTGCGTATGATTAAACTCTTGGCAACGCTTGCATTGAGGGACTGTCTTCGTGTTGACACGTAGCGGCTCGATTTTAACGACCATACTCATGATAGTACGAATATTGTATAACTTTTCCTGGCTTTCCGTTTTATCGAACGATAGCACAAAAAGCGGAAGTTTACTATAGCTTCTTTTATTTTAATTTACTATAGCTTCTTCTCCACGGTCGAGTCGTTTTCTGTCTTTTTTTAAAAGGTTCACAGCGTCAAGAATGTTATAACCTCTATCGCGTAAATTACCTATAACGTCTTCTTTAGCGCATGATGGATGAAGTCCTCTAGCTACAACCCTCAAAGGTCTCTCAGACTTGTCTTCATAAGTATGCCATTAAATTTTTACGTTGTTAAGCTTTTGAGATACAGCCCGATAGCCCTCCGCGTTATTAACCTTGATTTTCCATGTATCGTTTCGCAAGGAAGTTACTTTAAATGCAGTAGCGATCGTTGTCTTTAAAATTTTTCGCAGATAATTATAGTCTGCAACGACTGTAATATTTATTGGAGCTTTTCTTCTTTTCGCTGCGCTTTGCGATTAGGTTCGTGTTGCGGAACAGCCTCGGGCGATTAACCGGCCTTACGTTTTTTAGATGGTCTTCGTTTAAGTATCCAATCCGTTTCGCGCGTGATTTGATTTACACTTCAACAGTAATAAAGAACTGGATAAGAAATTTAGAACGGGATTTGGAACGATATAAGTATAATACGGACCTCAGCATTGAAGAAAAATGGTGGGGATGGCTGCATATAGAAGTCTATGATGGTAAACGTCAGTGTGAGAACACAGAGCAGAATAAGGATAGCTTGGATAAAAATCTTCTTTAGAGGATCAAATCTTGTTTTTGAAGTCAAGCATAATAACGGTAAAAATAGTAAATAGTACATTATCACCCAGTGGCGTCTCCTGGTTGTAATCTGCCTATAATGTTGAGGGTTCACATTCCCATGAAAAAAAAATCTAAATTGCAATTTCCATCAATTTCTTTATAGTTTGACTCTGACAGCAACAGCAAATTGAAAATATTTTTATATGTAATATGTTATATTAATTCAAATTGTTAAAAAAAAAAAAGTATCCATTCTTCCAATTTTTTGATTTTTGATAATAAAGGATTATTAATTTCGAGGTTGGGATTTCACATTCCTGCCATATGGCATCTGTCAAATCCATCTGTCATCCATAGTGACAGGTAGTTAGTTCTCTCATTGTCATTTTACAATATCAACTCACTACTACGCCCCACACAAAGTAATCCAACGGATTAAGGTCTGGTGACCATAAATTTGGTGTTATGTGATCATGGAAATTGATTGCCATCCATTCCTGAGTCGTCGAGGCTCTGTGCGCTGGCGCTGGAATGCGTATGGTCTCCCTTCGCTCACACGTCTATCTAGGGTTTAAAAACTGCCTCTAGTACGTCCATGTATCTGGAGGTACTGTGATACACATAGCTTTTTCTACTGACCTTTTGGTTCTGATTTTTTTCATCGAAAAAAAAAAAAAAAAACAAAGCAGGCCTGGTTGCTCCACTTTATTGAGAATCCGCCTTAAGTGACCACTTCTGATGGCATAAGACTTATCTATGAATCTCACCGTCAAATTAGATACTCAGAGACTTGAAAGTCACTTGCAACTGATGACATCGATGTTCCAGGTTCCTAGTGAATACGATGTTGCACTTGTTGAGCAGACAAAACATCCCCACCAGAAGTCTCCAACTCGACGACAACTTTATGAAAGAACGATCGGGCGACTTTCAAAAAGCTTGATATTTCGAGATCATTGTGGTTTGCACATATGGCAACAATTACGGCGTGTCTTTTCATTTCTTGTGTTGGGTATTTATCTGACATTGTTCCGATCAACACTACGACTGAACAAAGACGTATACACATACTTATTCATATCTAAAGGCACATAACCTGTGGACCCGTCCGGTAGTCTGTAGCTCCGTTTTCGCAGATTTTCTAATATTCCGTGACCTGGAGTGGAATTCAAGCCCTACTTCTTGGCGTGCATAGAAAGCAACCTGATCAGACTTTACAAAACAGTTCAGTCGCACTTAGTTCCCAAAAGATACAATTCTAATGTCGCCTTGTTATCAACTGTTGTCTGTATTGATCATACGGAGTGATCTGCCCCAAATGTATTGGAATGCCATCATTCCTAAAGCATGCTTCCAGGATCTCATTAAGGATAATTACTTGTTTTTTTGAGTAAACTTTGCTGATGTTATTGCAATAGGAATATGTTCCTTTGTTTGCTGACTTTTCTTATCGGAAAGAGTGGCCTACCTACTTAAGTGGTCTACTTATGAACCAAGCGTTTGTTAGAATACATCACATGGTATAAATAAAAGTTGATTGTTTCTGTTTCAGCGTTGTAATATTAAAATATGATTAAGGCTAACCTGGCTTCCATGAAATGTTGTTTCTTAGTTGAAATATTTTCTTGGAAATGTTTATGGCAATTTACATTGCCTCGCGGCACAGACCGGTGATATGGATTTTAAGAAAATACCACATGTAGAATATGCCGCACTCGTTATATTACTTACAGCTC
The DNA here is from genome assembly GCA_963082735.1 of Pocota personata. Classification (NCBI taxonomy): domain Eukaryota; kingdom Metazoa; phylum Arthropoda; class Insecta; order Diptera; family Syrphidae; genus Pocota; species Pocota personata. The sequence continues at coordinate 272,308,732 of OY720429.1, forward strand.
CATAATTACATTTTAGCTCATTCTTGCTACAATAGCAATCATTCAAAGCGCTTTCATGAATTAGGTCATTCGAGGAACCCTCTATAAGAGCTCATGCTCTTCAAATCGCGTAAACATCTTAAATGCATTATTCACATCATCCCCCGTAATTCATTCGGATGTTTTTTTTTTTCTTTTGCATTAGCACCCTCTCGTACCATTCACGGATTCTCGGTTCTTGCGGGGACACCAATTTTTATTTTTTATTTTTCAAAGACTCCTCGGTTAGTTATAAATGTAAATCTTCTTTTTCTCTTTTATATTGAATTTCCCTTGGTGCGCGCAAAGTGCGAATGGTACTTTAAATTTAAATCGATTTCGAAAATCCCTTTCACATTTCGTAAAATCCAAATCCTCGATACACAAAGTATCTGAAAGCCACCACCCACATCTGAAGCAGCAGTATAGCATCACCAACAGCACAACACATCATTTACTGACCTCCTTGACTCCATCCATTGAGCGAATATTTTCCAACCCAGGATACACTTTGCTCGTTGCTCCCTCCCCCTTCATTCCGTCTCCCCATCTAACGCAACACAGTAAACGTAAACGTAAAACGTGTTTTTAATGTGAAGTTATTTAATCGTAACAGGATACCAGCGCCGCACATTGTGGCGGCCAGAGCTTACCGGGTTTCAACGGGATCAAACACGGCCACCAGTCAGGCGAAGAAAAATCTTTGCTCCGTGAACTTACATCAGCATCATCAGCATTCGCATCAGCAACAACAGCAGTCGTCCTCCCATCACCATCATCATCAACAGCAACACCAACAACAACAACAACACCACCACCACCATCACTTACTACCTACGACGAGAAGACAACAGGACGAAACTGGAAAGTCAACTGCCAGTGGCAGCGGGAGTGGTGGAGGTCGGGATCGAGATGGTGGTACTGGGAGCAGTGGGGGTAGTAACAGCAGTGGCGCGAGTTCAACCAACACAGCACTCTGTCGCCTGGTGAAGCTATTGAATCAAACGACAAAGGCCACCATGTCGAACAGCGATGGTCATTTTTCAATGATGGATGCAGATGATCCACCACGTCGGCTTTCCTGGGAGAGGTACGCTTACTAATTCTCGTGTTCGATTTACGTACATATATGTATAACTGGAATTCCTTCATCGCTATTCAAATGCATGTCAAGCGGTCTTATGAGAGACGACCTGACGGTACTCGTGTTATCGTTATATTTAAATAAACATGAATGTGTGCCGTAAAGACATTCCGACATTCACAGACTTCGGCTTCCTTTCCTTTGGTCCCACACCATTCCCAAAGCACACACACAATCCCTCTCCCCCGCACCACAAACACAAGAGCACAACTTATGACCTAATAAAAGCGAATCTACTTATGAGCTCTTCAGATAATGGTATTCAAGGCGTAGGCATCCTACCATACAAAGAGGTACTTCTGTCGTATGTCCTTGTCCATGAGTATGCAAATATGCACTCCTGGTACGAGTGAGTTCTCATGAGGGGATGTACGTATATGTATGTATATGTACGTCCTTTATTGGCTAATCATGATTTTACATCAATCAATTTCGAATTGAGTCCTTCACGCGGTGGGATCGATCAAAAAATAAATTCACGTGTGTGTGCGCGCTCGAATCTTGTTTTTCTCAAAATCAAGGTTATCATCGAGCTGAAAAACTTTTCCGGAAACTTTCCCCATCCCCCAACCTTACTTCCTTCATCCACTTGTTAAAAAAAATTATTTCTCTTAAATGCGATAGAAGGAATAACAGTTATAGAAACAATTATCAGTTGAAAAACAAAAGATAAACTAGTTTAATCTCTCTTAGGCGGGACACCCTCGCTGGAAAGTTGCCACGCTCGGCCAGCATTGACTCGATGGCGGATGCAGTATGGAATGATTCGCCACGACCATCCCTAGCTGTGCCCAAGCATTTTCCATTTCACCATCGACCTTCATCCAGCAGTCTCTTCTCGAATTGTAGTTCCAGCAGTGGGTTACAACATCCATCGCAGCTTAATGTCGACCTGGGGAGTAATCGACGGGAAAGTGTCCTAAGTCCTTCATCAACGCGGAGGAATAAGCTAACTCGCATAATTAACGGTAAGTTGACTCTAAAAATGTTTTATATGTCCCTGTGTGTGTGTATGTAGAGGTAAGTATTATGAGTATATCCCTTTTTCTTGTTGCGCACCAAGGACGAGAATTCGAGTGACTAATAGGAGGTGATGAGGTGTGAATAAAATCTCTTCTTAGGAAGCCTTTAATTAGGGCAAAGCAACGTGAATATTAATGTGCGAACAAGTGACACCGAGGTTGTCATCTTGTCAGATTTAGCAAAAAAAAAAAAAAGTCCCTTTTAAGGGGTTGTACAGGCTTAAAGTGATAAATTTTGATTACCTTATTACCTGATTTTTGCATTAGACGACGAGCAGTGTTGAGTGATGAGGTCCTGACACGTGTTTGGTTTTCATTAATAATTCATTAATTTTAAGCAAAATTGTAAACATAATAATAGCTTTATCTAAAGGCTGAGAGAACAATGAATGGATAAGGGTTGGCAGAAATATAATTTGACAATGCAGGTCACCTAACGAGGGAAATTTTGGAAAATATTAAACATTTCAGACGAGTTTATGCTGAGAAATTTATGTATATGTATTCGCCTGTCTCCTAAAATTCGAAGCTTATTAACTCATTAGGAAACTATTATCATTATCATCCTTTCGCCCTGAAGAAGCTTGGAACAGAGTCTCAATTAATTTCCATTGACTATGCGATATTTTTACTTTATCAGGTTTCGAGAAAAAAAATGCCAATAAAGGTATGTACATACATACATATGGCGCCCCACTCAATATCTGAAACTGCTGAGCCAAGAAAACTTGAAAAATTCGTGAGTATGTGCCATCTTCCAAAATTTACGGGAAAACTATTTTCATTTTGATACATATTTCGGTTTTCGAAAAATTCGAACAAATGTGAGTTGTTTTTTGGAACAGCCGAATTAAATATTCTCACTAGTGATAATAAAACAAAACGTTTTTTTTTTTATAATTTGCACGTGTTAAAGGGGATATGAATACTCTTATACTAATTTTTAGAACACGTACGTTTTTTGTGGAAAGGGGAAGAGACAGAGAGAAAGACAGAGTGGTGTGGTTTGAAACTCAGGTGGTATTAAGTTTCTGTAAACTCCAAGGGTGGCTGTCCAGATAACTGGGGAGTATTTTGTTTGTTTTCGCTATCATTGTCGTTGCTTATGATTCACAGTATTTTTTTTTCCGTCCTCCTGATGTCATCATCACGATCAAGTTGCATTTTAGCCATATGACCACCCTACTGCCAGTGTTATGCCTTCACAGTAGAGTTGACTTAGCTTTCGCAAGTGATCGACTTTTTTATTTATATCGTGCGAAATAAATAGACGATTCTGGACTTCAGGATTCGAACCGTGAATCAACAGCGTGACAAGCGATGATGTTACTACTACACCACGGCCACCCCTTTTTGAAATCTTTATATGTATGAAAAATCTTCCCGGCCGTTTAGGCATTACGAAAATATGCATGCATAATGGCCATTACCATTACACGTAAAACACATACAAATTCTTTTGGCTTGGCCCTAGTTGGTTAATACAATAGTACTATTAAAAATAAGGTGCATGACTGGGTCGCACGTACTTGCTCATATGTATATATATGTATGTACGTTGTTTATCTGCAAAGCACTCAGATTTAAATTAAAAGAATTCTTGATGTTGTATTCCATAATCTTGTATATGTGTGTCAAATATTGATTTCGAACAAAATCGATCCAGTCATAGCCTAGGAACAGAAAATTTTCAAAAATCAGCTAATAAGTAAATTTCTGTTATACGCATTTTTTTTTTTGGTAAAAATCTGGTACGCCATCTGTTGATATATGTCTACTTTAACTAAATTTGAATAAAATCATTGGGAGTCATTTTTGAGAAAATCGACGGCTGTTAAATTTGGGGTTAGAATGTAGATTTCGATTTCGCCTGGAATTGTGACCCCAAGATATGAAGTTTGAAGAAAATGCATGTAGTCGTGCGTACAGACATATATAGGTACATTGACAGAATTGCAATACCCACTTTTTTGAAATGATCCATTATATAATAGTAATACCAAGATTGATCGAAATCTCGAGATCAATACTTGCTCTTATACTCGTAAAGGGTGATTCAATTGGAGGTTAGAATTTAAATTTGAAATAAAACATTACTTTAGATGGCCTATAGTCCGTGGTGTACCTGGGTCAAGAAATCACATTGGTTTTTGTTAAACTGCTAATGTTTTTATGCCAATATAATGTTGAGACATTGATTTTAAACATGAAAACTTATATCGGCAAAAATGCGCACCACGTCTGGCCTTGCAGACTTTCGCCCTTTTGATGAAATGTTCCATTAATTTTCTACATAAATTCTGCAGTAGTTCATAAATAACGCATCGAATTTCGTCCTTTAGCTCTGGAATCGTTTGGGTGTCATTGAAATACACCTTTTGCTTCTCATAACCCCACAAATCCAATGGCGTGATATCGGACGATTTTAGTGCTCAATGTTGGTCGCCAAAACGAGAGATGACGCGGCCGGGAAGTTTCGTGTTGTTTCTCGCGTGTGGGGCAGGTGGTACCGCCTTGTTGAAACCACATGTCTTTTACATTAATATCACACAATTGGACAACTTGGTGGTTCTCTAAAACCCAATCAACGAAAACATGATGCTGTTCATGGTCTACTATCTCTTGAGTCAATTGGGTCTTATAAGCATTCATGTCTTGTTTTAAAATGCGCTGCGTGTAGCTGTAGGAAAGGTAATATGATGCAATTGCTGGCAACGATGGCGAATGGATTTTGACGGATTGTCACGAACACTTTTACTCACTGCGACAATATTTTCGCTTGACCGGCCACTACGAGGACGCACTGGTCTTTAAACATCCAGTAGTCGGTTCGATCGAACTCTTTACCATTATTTTTTTTAACCCCAGCTCCTTCAAGGGCATGGGCTTCTTGGCTTCTTGACATAAACCTTACGAGTACTCTTTAAAAAACCCAAAAGAAAAAAGTCCAATGATCACCAGGAAATGACTCATGCAGTAATTGAATTGTTTTTTCGGGCTGTATGGCATGTGGCACTGTCTTGTTGAAACCACATGTCGTCCACATCCATATCTTGCAATTTAGGTACAAAAAACTGAATTATCATGTCGCGATAGCGAGCACCATTAACTGTTATTGCCTGATCAGCCACATTTTCAAAGAAGAATGGTCCGATGATGCCTCCAGCCCAAAATCCGCACCAAACAGTGATACGTTGTGGATGCATTTGTTTCTCAACAATCACTTGTGGTTTTTTTGAACCCCAAATTCGACAATTTTGACGATTAAAAAGCCATCAAGATTAAAATGAGCCTTATCGCTAAGGTTGATTTTGTTTGAAAAATCAGCATCCACTTGTTGTTCCATAATCCATTCTAAGAACTCTCTTCGCTGTGCGTGCTGAGTAGTGTTTAGTTCTTGAGCCAATTGCACTTTTTATGCATGAAGATGCAAATCTTTCGTGAGAATACGCTGTAGAGAGCTTCTCGAAATGTCCAATTCTTGACCACGGTGCTGAATTGATGTTCCTAGACTCTTCACAGCACTCTCACGAACTGCTTCGGTGTTTTGTGTAGAACGACTTGTTGAAGGACGGCCAGAGTGTCTAAGATCATTAATTGATCCAGTCTCCCCGAATTTTTGAAATAATCTGTTCAAAGTTGATGAAGTTAAATCACTATTCCGACCATATTTTGTACGAAAATACCAAACCTTCATTATTTTTAAAATATTGCTCAACAATGAAAACAAGTTGTTTTTTCGTATAGCACTCCATTTTTAATAACCCTGAACTGTCAGCTGTCACTCTGTCTTTTTTTTTTCGTTGGCAACACTTTACCGCACAAATCACTTTACCATCGTCTTCTTCACACACAACACCGAATATTCGACGGAGTACTTTCCAAGGAACTCAACATCTGCTTTACTTTCTTGCTTATAATCCAGTATTCCGTACTAACAAGATCAGCGATTTGTAGAGCCTTAATTTCGTCCTTCGAGTTAGAAAATGTGAGCCTAGCTGTTTTGCTACCCCAAAGTAGCAACTGTCTCCTATGATCAATATTCGTCGGATTTCCACAAGGGTATTCTTTGTCACGTTTACTCCGAGGTAGGTGATTTCCTTAACTACCTTGTCGAAAAGTGACGTTTTGCCCTTGCCGGTGGTCAGATGTTTCTTTGTTTGCCGATATCATATATTTGGACTCATCCTTATTTACTTCAAGACTCTCGTTGCCTGCTTTTCAAGAACCCAGCAACTCGCTGAGATCGCCCGATGCTGTCGATGTCATCTGCGTATCCCAGTGGCTGGGTAGACTTGTGAAACATAGTACCTTCCGTGTTAACACCTGCCCTGCGCACTATCTATTCCAGCACGAGGTTGAAAAAATCGCACCTCCTTGTCGGAATTCGGTGCAGGTTTGGAATAATTTCGATGAACTGTACAGCAGTGCACCGTGTGTTTTCCAATGTTGAGCGGCATAGTTGGATCAGTTTCTTACATTTACAATTCAATATTGATTATTCTTTATAATTTCAAAACAAAAAAAAGAACATTGAACGCAGCGGGTGATTCCTATTGCTAAGGATTGGAATTGAGCAATGTTTTAATAATCCAACTGAAGAGCTTAACCTAAGGACAAATGTCCTTTAATAAATTATATGCCATGGAAGTTCCTGTAATTTGACAAATCTATATATACAGAGTGTATGCAACCTTGTTTATTGGATTTGCTAACGGCTTATCTATTATGAATAAGAAATAAATTGAAATAAATCATTTATGTACCTATATATTGCTTACTCTCTTTACCAAATAACGTCGCTTGTTACCAATTAAATTTGTAATTTCCTTTGAATCAAATCACATTTCCGTTCGCATTTCTCTCTTTTTACTTATTTATATCACCTATCCCGTAGTTATACCTTATCACTCAGTCCTAGGGTATATTCATTTTAACTGATTGTTTGTAACAAAATATTTTTTTTTTTTTTGAAGCAATAGATAGAAAATATAATGAATTGTTTCATTACATTGCAGTTAATTTAAACAATTAACGAGAAATTTGTTTAAAATAAATAATAAAATTAAGAAATAATTATCCTAATTCCAGTAGTCGAAGTTATACGAACATTCAAAGCGGGTTCAAACTTTTGCAGCAACACTTGAAAATAAGGGCCAGTAACTATATACCAGAAGTATATGCATACACAAATCCATTGTCTGTCCATCCGTTTGTAGTTCACCAGTTTTTGAGCCTTAAATTTTCAGCTAGAAAAATTTAATTTTAGAAACAATAATAGTACCTACAATTGTACAAACTTTTAAAAAAAACTTTATTGTGAAGATCTTGTTAGAATCTACAGCAATGCACACAGCAATGCACACATTTCCTTAAGGCAAACATTTAAAAATAGTAAAAAAAAAATCGAAATAAAATCAATGAAGCAACCAGTTTTATTACTTTTATAGTTTGGAAGTGATGGGGTATTTTTTTTTATTTAAAAGATGGACGATAGGGTACCACACTATCTGTTCCAAACGGCCTATAGCTTTTTCATATGCTTTTACGTAAAAAATAAACGATTCAATATTTATGTCTCAATTCATAATAAAAGCACCAGGATATTTTAGGATATCACTTTTTTTTATAAATAAAAATAGAACCAAAACATTTTGCTCAACTCAATTGATTGGAATCACTACAAACGAAATTCAGAGGAAATTAGCTATTTGTGCATGTAAATACGATTTTCACAAGAAACAAAATTATTTTGTTATTTAAATTTAATCGAATTAAATTCAAAAATCAATCACAAGCAAGAGTAGACAAGATATGAGAGTTTTGGTGGTAAAATTCCGGCTGACAGAAATAAAATTAACACATACGGGCCCGTTTAAAGGAGAAGGATATTTTTTCCAGATACGAGTAAGATGAGATGTAAATTTAAAATTCGAATAAGACTGACAGGAATTACGAGATTTGGTTATTGATTAACGTACTGGGATGAGATAAGTATCATTTCTCATGGATTTAGGATTTTGCATGTTTGGTGGGTATGCTTCGGTGCTTTTGCTGTTGTACTTTACCCCATAAAATATAACTGTTGCTCCATAATCGTTTTGTAGATTTTATACATAGAAGTTGTGGTGAGTCTTTGAAAATAGCTTGAGTTCGTCAGAATATGCTTGACTGGTGGTATTAGCGATCATTAATTTTAGTGGGAGATGTATGGAGAAAATTCTCAAGGATTTAGGAAGAAACGCACGTAATCAATGAGAATGTCAACTCATATGGTAATCCACACTGCGGTATTAACTGTAACAGCTATGGAATGCACTTAGTGGAATCATATACCCAGACATCTCGGGAATGACAGCGTCTCCTCAGTTGTTCTTGATATACTCGTAGCTGTTCTACTCAATTGCATTCTTTGCCTAAAGGAAGGCCAGTTATCAAAAATAATTCTCCGTTTGGTCTGATATCGTTGGCGGACTTAACAACAAAGCCTAGGTAGACAAATTCTTCGAGCTAACAAACTTGTAAGAATGAAGTCTGCGCTAGATTGTAAATAAGCTGACTAATCAATCAAAACTTCACCTCGCAACCTTAGGAAAGTTTATCAAAGTATTCTGGTGGTAGCTAGCAACAGATGCGAATTATTCTTTACCTTATCTAGGAAACTCTGTCAAACTTGTCAAAGTTCAACATCCATTCAAATCCATCCTCACTTTCGCCACTATCCGGGAAATCAAATTCCAATCAAGTAATACGGAACCAGAATACATAGGACCTCCAGCATGAGATTTGTGTAGGAACCATTGAACTTACGAAATGCATGCAGGTCCCGTATCGTCTTTTTGATAGACTTTCTACTAAGTCAATTAGATTTCATTCTATCCATTAAATCTCTGCAGAATTTCGAGCTTAAATATATTTTTACTTTGGTCTTACATACGTACCTACTCTTTTTTACCACTTATTTACTTACGGGGCTGCAAATTTAGACCCGTGAAAAGTTCTCGTTCATATAGCTCTTTTTTTCTAGAAGTAATTCAGGATAACTTGTCACGTAAAGTGTGTGTTTGCCATTATATTACTCACTTTTACGTGACGAGTTATTCTTTCATGGATGAGTCGATTTTGACCCAGAATTTAGGGGATGGAATTCACCATGTAGAGGTGAGAATAGGAGTTAGATATTGGTTCATTGGTTGGAAGGGGAGTGTGAAAATAAATTCCTCTTCCGTTGGGTCCGTTGTGTTTCCCTTTGGAAAACCATCTGGTAAAGGAAGTATGAAAAAGTCAGGTGAGATGAAAGAATCCGACAAATGCGCTGCATGTCGAGCGAATTCCGAGATTTCCCTGAAAAGGAGGGATTTCTATTCTCAACATAACTTTTATTTTCTAGGAGGGAGCTATGGCGCTTTATCATGGTTTTGCCAGCGTTACAAGTTTGTAGCTCATCCCACTGGACCTCATAATAAAGAAATAAACTAACTTTACAAATTTTACAGATGTACCTATGGTTTTTACTGCATGAGTGTTCAGATTTTCTGCCCCCTTTCTAGCTGGTTCATGCCACCATTCATTGCCTGGTGTATCATGATGGCCTTGAACATAGATCAGATTGCCCTGGCTAATAAGTAATTTCGCGCGCTTGAATATAGTAAAGCCTGAAACACTGTCTCGAATAATTACAGATGAATCGCTACTGCATTGACATTTTCCGTTAATATGAGATCCGCCCCTGTACATCACTACAAACCTCTATGAGTCTACGAGCAGTCAATTTAGGCAGACCATGGTTCAGCCTTAATGATTGGGGCACTGGATTGAGATCCGGTGATCCGTTGGTATGTAGTTAATTTTGTGTCTGGATCAACCTCTAACGTTGTGGCAGCGCTCCGAGTTATCTGTGATATTGGCCCATCTAACTCCGACACGTTAGTACGTCTACTTCAGGGAGCCTGTAGCAACATGTGGCGGTATATCACCGGGTGACAAGGGGGTGGGTAAACCCGCCTGTGTGTGTAATAGTACTCCCTCTGGGGTCAGACGCTGGCCAGTATCCCGCATTTTATGTGTCAGACGCACCTGGATTTTACGTTCAGTTTCGCCTTTCATCTATGTACATAGGTCCTTTCTGCCTAAGGAGGTTCTGCCAAGGACCGGTATCGCGGATAGAATTGCTCATAACATCATTCAAGTTACTTTCGCTGAGTGGATTTACATTTTTTTTTTTTTTTTTTTATAATTTGCACGTGATAAAGGGGATATGAATACCCTTATACTAATTTTTTTTTTAGAACATGTACGTTTTTTTTATGGAAAGGGGAAGAGACAGAGTGGTGTGGTTTGAAACTCAGGTGGTATTAAGTTTCTGTAAACTCCAAGGGTGGCTGTCCAGATAACTGGGGAGTATTTTGTTTGTTTTTCGCTATCATTGTCGTTGCTTATGATTCACAGTATTTTTTTCCGTCCTCCTGAGGTCATCATCACGATCAAATTGCATTTGAGCCATATGACCACCCTACTGCCAGTGTTATGCCTTCACAGTAGAGTTGACTTAGCTTTCGCAAGTGATCGACTTTTTATTTATTTCGTGCGAAATAAATAGATGATTCTAGACTTCCGGATTCGAACCGTGAATCAACAGCGTGACAAGCGATGATGTTACATAAGTCGTCTCGAACGATATGTATTCCTGACCTTGACTTCGGCCCTGTAGGGTGAAATGTTTGATAGCAGCTCGAGGCTATATTTGGCCTCTAAACAAACACTCTGTAGAATGGATCCAGTAAATGTATCACATTTTCTCACTTTGTTTCTCTAATCTAAGTTTATCGTCCTCAGACTAACAATTAAAATGTTAAATTCAACAAAGCATGTCGGTATCCAATTACAAAAATTACTTATTAAATACTTGACTGAACAAAAAGCTAAATTCCCAACAAAAAGTAATTTTCTTCAACAAAACAGATGACCAACTTTTAAAATAATATCCAAAATAATTCGGTACACAATTTCCCACTCCTCTACTGTCTACGACGATATTAAACTCGTCCAATATGCCAAATACATAGGTACACAATTATTATTTTCAATCCCTCAAACTGTTAGCAATTCCATGAAATTTTCACAATCCCCCAGTAAAATTCAAAAGTAAAGTGAAATCTTTTACACTCTAACACCGCGCGCTAGTGTCTCGTTTCACTTCGCTTGTTCACTTAAATTACGGGTAATTCAATTGTATTGCAGTTATGCAGATAGAGAGAGCACATGAAGATCCGCTCGAATGGAAACATAATTCCACTTACGAGTAAATTAAATAAAAATTTCTTATTCTCAATCTCAACTCTTGAACAATAGCGAAGAGAGAGAGAGAGAGAGAGAACTCCCAGCTTGATAATGCAACAATTAAGTAATGCAGTCTATTGAACGCATTCTTTGAGATACGAATTTGAAAAAAAAAAACGAAACTACATCCATCGTTCAAACCGCTCAAGCTAGGTTTTGTTGTAGCGTTTCCTGTTTGCCTGTACATAGATACATCCAAGCTAGTATAGGTGCGCAAACGTCTTTGTATTGCGTCCCCATCTTCTTCTTACATTACACGCTCGCACTATCTGCCAAAGACAGTAGACAGTGTGACAGAGCTCTCGGTGATCGCGGATCGGTTTTGAAGGCGGTGGTTGCACGATCTTTAAATTTGATCAATCTAAGTGTTTCCAAAGCAAAAACAAGTGGGCAAATTACTCAAAACATCTATTCTAGATAAACTCCAATTAGTGTGTCCTGCAAATTTGCAGGAATTTAATTTTTCCAATCCGCAAATTGATCTTTCTTGCTTTGGGTTCGTTCGCTTTCTTTTGTGTGCGACCGATACGCACAGATACAGACAGCTTGGTGTCATTTCTATACGCTCGTGCTATAGTGTTTGTTACGATTTTACCTGCTGCTGCCGTTGGTGTGCTAAGTGTTACCTGTCCGATAAGAAAAACTATCTGTATCTATATACATAACCAGTTTGGTGAATTTTGCAGGCAGAAAACTTCACGTGTGTGTTGACCTCTATTTCAGTTGTTTTTACAGCTCCGCTTGCTAAGTTTTGTTTTATAGTGTGATGCGAGTCCGAGTATATTGTGATTTTTTCATTTTGTTTTCATTTCTTCGCTTTTGTTTTAACCACTCGCTGAAACTGTGTATCTAGTGAACGAAAGTAAATCTAACAAGAGTTGTGAGAATTTCCCAAACAACCCTGGAAAATAAAAGTTTCCAACTTACCTACCTACTGCTGAAACGAAGAGTGTACTACTCTGGATTGGATATCTAAATTTACTTAACTCCGATGCTTCATTATAAAAACAAGTATCTGCATTTGACGTCCAAAAGATGAAAAGGTAATTCAATGAGTCTATGTAATTAAATTGGAAACATTTACACATTTTTTTTTTCAAATGAAAAGTTTCTACTTTTGAAATCGTCGCAAAACACCGTACATGGGTGAATGTATCTAAACAAGTATCTTTATGTCGGGCTGCATCAAAAGGCGGTAGAATATTGAATTACCTATTCAATTCATGCTTGGAGATTGTTTAAAATAAAATAATTTGTTGTTACAAGTTTTTTTAAGGAGGGATTTCACTTTTTTTTTTTTTTTTGGGGGGGAAAGTTTGTTCTAAATACACATTGTTTTCTTTAATTGGGTGAAGGAGGCACCAAGGCTTAACACAAAGTCTTTTAGATCGCAAATTTCAATAGAAACAAAAACAAACAAACCTTGAAGTCAATTTCATTACAATAAATCCAAAAAAGGGACGGCAAAGGTATTAGTCACATTTTTTATTTGTGGTTTTGGATCACCCTCGCATTTGCGGCAAATAATAAAATAAAAAAATACAACTTACCTATCTACACAACATAAACCTTGGTCAGTCCCCATAGAGTTGATGAGGTTAAGGACCCAGTGGAGTTACAATAACAAAATTGGAATGATACACCAGTTAAAGATAGGGATACATACTCGCACATATGACAAAAGACAAGAATGAAAAAGGATATCTGCTGTAGTTTGTGCGAAAAGACCCATGTGTTCTGTTGGGATAAACACATTATTTGCAGATGTTTTTTTAATCGTTAATATCCATCAGTAATCGAGGGTTGTCCTAATTATAATTAGGTAGGCGCTGAGTTGATCATTCTTTTGGAAGGTGTACGCATTTCGTAAATCTGCATGTCATTTAACTGAGTTCCAGTACAGGAACTAGGATTGAGTTATGGTATGTATGTACCTAGTGATACTGTGCAGAGTTGTATCGGCCCTATAGTAAGTCTATTATGAATGAGTTATTCATGACTGGATTGGAATTGCAATGTCACGTTGGTGCGTTTTATTGATAGACGTATCTACAGCTGTCCAACAAAAATTGTAGCCCCATTGAGCGACAGTCAAAATGATTGCCAAGTGATTTGTCTGGCTTTCTTTAAACATTGATGATCAGAAGCGGGCTCTATCCTGATTGTCACAAATCTAGAACTATTAGGTACGGTAGAAGTACACTTGGAGTTTTCTATCCAGTTTTTTTGGACGTTTCGAAGAATTACCACTATCTGTTAACCGTCATTTACAGGCGCATTTGGTACAAGATTCTGTCAACCATCGTATAAATTATACTAGAAGTTATTTTATTAAACATTACACAGAACCAAACCGCTTACAACCGAAAGCCAAAGGTTTAGTCGACAAGTAAACGCAATGGGCCAAGGAACTGTTATATGTGTTGTTAGGGCTTGGATCAGCCTGCAGGGAAGAATTCGCACCGAGCGCAGCGGACTTAGTTTTCGGGAAAAAAAACCAACTCGCAATACCAGTTCGTCAAAATTGTATACCGCCATTGTAAGAGTATCTGACCTTCGCCATCGTGGCGATAAATGCTTGTAGCTACAAGCATTTTGCTTTCAAGAAGCTTAATGACTGCTCGCATGTTTTCGTAAAAGTAGACCACGCTCGTAAGCCCGTGCAACAGCAGTACTAGTGACCATACGAAGTAATTAAGCGCAATAAAAAAAATGTAGCTATTAATAAATAAGGAGAAAACAGTAGTTGAGATGGGATAGATGGGTGTTTCGGTGAAAGAGATCAAGATCGGTCGGTAGCAGCAGCAGCTCTTACTATCAGGAGTACGCCAAAAAGGGTTTCTTCTTGCGACAAACTACACCTTTCCGCAGCTAACCATCAGAACCGGTCGAAACATAGTTCCACCAAGCAGGTATCGTTGAACGGCTGGCAATCATCTAAAGGGGGAGTAATGTGGCGACGCTATACTTAGGACCAATTACAATTACAACAAACGTGTAGCAGACGCTAAGCACATGAGCGAACACCGAAAACATAGGTATTCTCTGAACGCACCCTAAAAACATTTACGACCTGAGAGGGACTTTAATACAATAGTTTATTAAAGGACATATTTTTAGTGAACTTTAATTGGCTTTTGTGTTTTGATGTGTATCCATAGAATCAAACCTCTCGTTCAGTAGTCCCACAAGGCCGAATCCATTTCGGATCCCCGAGCGATCGATCCCTATAGCCAGAAAAAAATAACTTATTACTATTGCGTGTCAAATATCTGTGAGAAAATATTTGAAGATTTTATTATTATAATTTTTTTTTTAAAAACAGCCTTTCAAGGATCTTTTCAAGTCGCAATCTAGAAATCTGCAGAATTGTTGTTTTCAAATTCTGATTATTAAATTCTTTATCTCTGTTGACTCGATGACATGTATGCTTCACATCAGAATCGCTTTATAAGTATTTTGTTGTTTTGCCAAATTCCCCATTGTGTTGGTTTAGAGAAACCCAGGCGGGGTTCAAGATGCCTTATTGGCAATGTTACTACTGGACTCATTTCTCGGGGGTGTCTGGTCTTGCATGTTCCAAATTTTGACCGATATACTATCAAACCAGGATCCCTCAATCGTTTTCTCATCGTTTCCTTGAGCTGCACGTTTCTCAGTTATCTCATTTATTTTCGCTGTTAGCCTTCTAGCCCCCATTTCAGAATTTTCGTATAGGCACCAGTTTCCTGATGTGGCAGCTCACTATATAGCAGAATGGTTTACTTTAAGTACATTCCAAATAATTTCAGGTACAGGTGTATTTTGAAGAACCTTTTTATTAACGTTTATTTCGTGAGACGGCCATCTCATTTTCTTTAAATACTTTGTGTACGAGGGGAAGGTGAAAAGTTTTCGACCTGACGCAGAGATGGCATTCCAATCAGCAAAAATTTATGTTTCCTGCCTGGGTGCACTTCTCGTTAGTTCGTATGACAAGTTTCAACTTGTTCCACGATGACCCACGTGAAGGACGGCCAAAAACCGCAACCACACCCGAAACCATCGAAAAAGTGCATGATATCGTGTTGACGAGTGAAGGTGAGTGAGATAGCTGAGGCCGTGTGTATATCGGAATAGAGGGTGCGAAATATTTTGCACAAAAACTTAGGAATGCGAAAGCTCTGCGGAAGATGGGTGCATTTGCTGAATGCCGAGCAAAAGCAAATACGCATACGATTTTCGCAGCAATATTTGGACCGATTCAATAGGGATCCGACCGATTTTGCGCGGCCATTTGTCACCATGGATGAGACATGGGTCCTACACGCCAAAAATGAAACAGCAGTCAAAGAAAGCGAAGTCGATCGCATCTGCCGGAAAGGTCATGGCCAGTGTGTTTTGGGATGCGAAAGGGATCCTGTTAATTGATTACCTTGAGAAAGGCAGAACAATTACAGCCGAATATTACTCCAACCTTCTTGACCAGCTGGATGCCAAAATTCGCGAGAAGAGGCCTGGCTTGAAGAAGAATGCACCTGTACACAAGTGTGCGTTGGCGATGGGAAAACTGTGGGGTACGATTTGCTCGGCCATCCCCCCTGTTCACCTGATTTGGCACCCTCAGACTTCCATCTGTTCCCAAACTTGAAGGAACTTGTTTCTGGGAAGCGCTTCGCATCCAATGCAGAAGTTGAGAGGGCCGCAGATGAATATTTTCACAGCCTTCCAGACTCTCACTTCCGAGAAGGAATACTGGAGAAGGAATACGTTGGAGAAACGCTGGACCAAGTGTGTTGAAGTCAAGGGAGATTATGTAGAAAAATAAAATCATTTTTTAACTGAAAATTGCCAGGCCGAGAACTTTTCACCTTGCACTCGTATCTAACAGTATCTAGGAAGCATGTCGTCCATGAACTCGAAGTACAAGCTAGAACCGATGTTGTTGAAATGGAAGAGCCTTTAAAGACTAGCTCCTAACTTCCATTTCAATATTGGATCGCATCCCAATATGTATTTGGCTAAGACTGGGATACGCAGACGATATTGATAAACTCAACAAATGACATTCTCGCGACACAAATTGGTGCTACTTCGGTTTAGCAAAAGAAGACTCCTAAATCGGAGAACAAAATTGTTGCTCTACAGATCGATGGCCGTTCCTATTCTATTATGTCGAGTGCTGGACTCTAAGCAGTTGTGCTGAACGGATAGAAAAGTGCTTCGTCTAATATTTAATACAACCGCGAACTCTATGTATCGAGATCTGAATATAGTAATATAAATGCAGACCAAAAAATCAAAGCCGATTATATTGACTCGGTGACAACGAGCAATTGGAAATGGTCCATCTAATCTAAGAGCATAATCAATCTCACGAAATACTATATAACCCGATTTTTGTAACCCTTTTTAAATGAATGCAATTAAAAGAAAGTATCTAATATTTACGTCCACGACTGTAACAATTAAACTATTAACGGAGGGTTTTCACGTTCCGCGAATTTGTATCCAAATTTTTCTTTTATTAGCGGTAGGCTATTAATTTGTGAACATTATTTGTATAAAGACAAATAAGGCACAACAAATTCGACATTATATCGTTCTCTGTATGGAATCAGCACCATTAGATGCTAAACACTTACGCAGCGGGAACTTTCGACTTTGATTCGTAGGAATTTCGAATTTTGGTTGCCATGGTTTGGAATAATGATGACGAAAGTGAAATCATGTCTAATGTAAAAAAACATAATATGTATTGTTCGACTCGAGATTGTATTCATTAGTTGTTGTTGGTGGGAGTTTATAAAAGCAAAATTTGGATTTACTTAGATATTGTCGGCTAAGTGGGTTGGGTATTGCTTTATCCTTAAGCATTTTTTCATAAAATGAAGGAAGATTTTTTTAATAGTGAAGTGTGTTTGTGGTGTCGACTTACACTAATAGCAACTTTCACACAATTTAACCCTTATATGCCGCTTGTGGCTTAACTAAGTTTGGTCATGGTCAACGTTTCCGTTCTTACTTAACACTCAAGGGACTATGCCTACCCTTTACATTAAAAACGCGTATCGTAAATTGACAGAAACGATAAGACTTTTTTTTCTGTAAGTAGCGTCAAGGGGAATATCGACATTGTTTACTTTTGTGTTACTCCATGGGTCCGGACTCAACTGGGGGTAGTGTTTATTTAAGAAAAACAAATTTCGGCTTCATAGAGGTAGACAGATGTACCTACAATATGTCATATAAATTTGCCCTACATTGTGACGTATCTACGAAATATACTGAAATATAAATTTATGTCTGACTTGGATTAGGTTAGTGGATCTGACCCGGAATCATTTCCACCTTGCGACCCTCTGGGGAAATCATCAAAAAATATCTCACATGCTCTCCGCTCCCAGTGGTCTGTTAAAATTTATATTTTAAAGCTTTTAAATTATTTGCATTACTAGATTTCATATGCACTTAGTATGGGGTTGTTTATGTCCGTCCAGTTGCATTTACTGGACGGCAATTTCTCAGGCATCCTTCAGCGACTACTTTTTGTTATTTTGGTTGTAAATTACAGAAGAAATTCCTGGAGAATTGAATATTCTTAACCCGTAAGTAGGTATTCTATCCGACGATATTTAAGTAGGCGCGTGTCAATTTATTTATCTCGTGTAAAAAGATGTTTAATATTATTTACGTGCGTGTATAGGCGTGTATACGATTTTTTTTGCCTGACAGGGACACCTTTCCACAGTGGCTGTCATTCATAATTATCTTATAAATAAATGAAAGATACGTACAGTATTTCATTTCATTAAAATGGGTATAGCGAAAAAATTCAAGTTTAAACAGAGATACATACATATATCGTAGAATTTGTTACCACGTTGTTACATTGAATTATTTACATAAATATACATATTTCTTCACTTTGGGATTCTTGTTTTCTGATTTAAGATAATAATTACGTGGAACAAAAGTATTCGTGTAACTTTTTCTCTAGAAACAAACTCAATTGACTGACTAATGAAATTAATTAAGCTTTTGATCTTTGGTCTTGACCTTCGGCTCACTGATAGATGTGGAAGGTTTTATATTACCGGCTATTTCACTAATTTTACATCCTCCAACCCAACTAATTTCGGTTCACTTAAGGGTTAAATGCTTCTTTTTTGAAACATTAGGCATTTGGGTTCTTAATGTTTTTGAGTATCACTTATTTCAGTTAATTAAAAGATAAGCTTCATTTACAAAAGTATTGTTTCAGTCGAGAGGGGAAAATTTAAATGAGGGCGCATTATAACGATCTCAGAATTTTTCGTGGCCACGTGTTTCGACACTTTACTTCGAAACGATGAATGAGAGGTATGTAGCTTTTTAGTTATTCTACAAAAGATCATTGGTGGTGTATCCATAGGTAGAGCGAAGCTGAACGGGTCTACTAGTTACTCTTAAAGCCAAAGCAAAGTTTTTGATCTTATCTATTGAAAATTAAAAAAAAAAATTGTACGGATTTCTAGTCTAGCATTTGCCAATTGATTAAGTGACCCAATTCCCTGGACCAAAAGCAAATTGCACCATTTTTATCCATTTTTATCAGTTTGGCCGAAAGTGTGGCTGTTTAAGAAAACAATTTAAACAAATAATATTTTTAGACTCGTTAGGAGTTCAGCTTTAATGGGGTATAAAATGTTTTTTTTTTTTTTTTTTTGGGTACATTATGCCCCCAAAAGCCCTCCACACAAATGTTTTTTAAAATTTTTTCCCGGGACTATTTTTTGCCCCCCCACCTACTATTTTTGTACTAAATTTCAGTTCTGTAGCTCAAACACTTACAAGCGTGTGACAAACAAATGGACACGGGGACAGACAGATACCGTGTTGAATCTATTAGTGTTCCGTTTATACCATTCTGGTACGGAAAACTAAAAATTATCACTTTCAGTGTTCCAGCGATTTTAAAATCTTTTAAGTATAACTCAAGAATGTCAGAATAGATTTTGATGAAATTTGGGATGTACTCGTAAGCTAATTCGGTTCTACCAAAGTCGTATGGAAATGGCGTTGGAAATGATGGGGGTAACTTTCCACTTCACTTATTCGAGATAAAATATTCACCAAAATCGGTTCAATTGTTCAGAAGTTATACATGGTACTTGAGATTAATAGGTAAATCCTCGGGAGAATGATTCCTTAGTTAATTTTCAGTAAAAGTGAAGTTACACACTTTTCTGATTTTACTGACGAAATGCACTCCAATCCGGTCTAGCTCTAACCGTTCTTTCACAAACTGACAGTATTTCAAATTGTTTAAAAGCTTTTCAAATGGTTTAAAAGTTATATACAAGCCTTGTGACCTACTTTCAATATAAAAAATGGTCGATAGAAAGCTTTTCGTGTGATTTATGTAAGAACAAAGTCGCGGTGGATTAATTTTTTGGCCAAGTATTATTTTCGAGAAAATTTTCGTTCTCGATATTTTCATCAATCTTGGTATTACTAAAATAGAGGAACTCAAAAAAGTAGGTCTGGCAATTGTGACTGTCCGTCTGTTTGTACCTTGGGCTGCAGCTTAAATGGTTGAAGAGATTTTCTTCAAACTTTATATTTGAGGTCTGTGGGCTAATGCCCAAAGGCGAAACTCGATTTTTCACTCTAGTTTAAAAATTAACGGTACTTAACTATTTACTGCAATTTTCTCGAAAACGGCTCGAACGATTTAGACAAAAATTAATTTCTGAGGTACTGTGGGCGTTTGCAATAAGATTGCTTGCTCAGTTTTTCCCTAAAATTTAGAATAACTGTACTTTACTTAGTAGAGGACTTGTTAAAATTGGCCATTTTTTGGATATGGTTGGAACGATTTCATTCAAAATTGATACCTAAGTAATTTTTGATATATGCAAGAATATAGCGCATTCAACTTTTTGACATGTAAAACATACAAAGCAAGTAAGTCTTTTTTAGACAGACAGGCACCATGTTGAATCCATTAGTGTTCCATTTGACCGTTTTGATATATTCATTATTAATTTCTGAAGTTAGATTCTTTTTCTTTTTTTTCTGAAAAGGCAAGTTTCTTTTTTCCTTGGAAATGATAAGACCCAAAAAGAAGCCAAAGTACGAGTAGGTATCTGCTTCTCTGTATATCTGTCATTTGAGTTATAGCTCTCTGGGGATCGGCTTTATATATTTCACAGTCTGCCCCCTTTTTTTAAAAAGAATCCCATTAGCTCTATTAATAAGTTCATTCACGATAAAGTCATTGGTATAGCCAATAAGCACTGGGACCGACTGGATACATGCATAACGAATAGAACCCTTTCGCTGGTCTACAAGAGATCTCTTTCTCTGGTTGAATTAAATCGCAATAACATACGAGTGTCTTTGTTATCATTGCGGGGCATTGTGCTATTAGTATCCACGCAAAAGCTGCAGGGACGTACATAGATGAAAATGTCCTGCCTTTGCACACAGAAGAATGAGGACGAAGATGATGAAGCAAAACTGAGCTAAAAGACCTCCTGATATTTATATCTTTATGTCGGTGGTTCTAAATAGGCGATTTTCTTTCTCTTTATATGTTCCCAGGATAAGATTTCAAAATCAAGGGGGGACAATAGACCCAACTGTTGGTCTATGTGAGGATGGACAACCAAGTCACAGGGCACCCATACCTAACTTGATGGCAACAAATTCATTCGAACAGAGGGTTGACTGTAATCTAGCACACATTAGTTATGGCACTTCTAATGCTCGTCAAATGAATAAATATAGAATTTGGCGCTAACAGCCCAAT
This sequence comes from Pocota personata, assembly GCA_963082735.1. Taxonomy (NCBI): domain Eukaryota; kingdom Metazoa; phylum Arthropoda; class Insecta; order Diptera; family Syrphidae; genus Pocota; species Pocota personata. The sequence continues at coordinate 272,330,030 of OY720429.1, forward strand.
GAAGGGCCTGACCTAGCTTTTGTGCTATGAGCCTCACAAATGGTTGGAACCTACAGTTTTATGATGTTTTCGAAGGGCAATTTTTTCGATTGAGAGAGGAGCTTCTCATGACAGTTTTACTCTCGGATATATGTCAGACGTTAGAGAGATGTCGGCCCGTGATTCGAACATTGAACCTCCCACCCAGTGATCGCCTACTTAACCACTGAGCCACGCTTTCCTAATGCTCATCAAGCATGAAATATTTTTCCTTTTGTTAAACTTTCAAAACCGGTAATATGTGTGTCAAATATTTTGATACTTTCATTCCAATTTTGAACAAATCTGTTTCTAACTGCGTTTTAAAATTTGATACTAATACTGGAGAATCCAACTGAAAAATAAAGAACCACAAGGACAAAAGCAATACCCGACTTTTGTCATATCCTTTCGATTTATTCAAGTGTGCCCATGTAATATGTCGGAAGTTGTCGAGACGAATAAACATGAGAACGTGTGCGTTCATTCAGTCAGACAGCCCGGATAATTCATTGCCTTCTTTTGAGTATGTTCTGTCTTTCCATCATAGAGAGGACAATAAACTTTTTTTTACGGTTAATACCTATTTGTCGTAATCTCATTTGGCAAACAAATAAGGAAAACTGCATTTTACAGCACTATCCTGCAAAATTCTTCTTCTCTAACATATGGGTAGGACTAAGTTATTCTCACAATCAGTGCGTTTATTTGACAGGCAATTTCACTGAGCCGGATAATCCTATTGACACAAGAATTAACATTTTTCCATCCGCTGTGCTTTATATATACGAGTATTTGCAAATCCGAAAATTCACAATAACATACATATGCTTTCGCCATCAATACACAAATCCACGCGATTCGCAATTTTAAAGCACTAGAAACATATATTAAACCACATATCCGCATATTTGCGTATCTATCCATCTATCTATCGGCTTCCCACACATACGGACTACCGGCAGAGAAGCACTGTTGTCTGATTCGATTTGAAAATGACTTTCAATTGAGGAGACAAGAAATCTGCCTCTATTAGGTGAACATGGCAATGACACCCGTATTCCTACGGTCCTATGGCTGCCTTTTAGATAGATTATGCATGAAAATCGTATAATAACAAGTCACATCTTCTCCAGAGCCAGACAGCCAGAGCCAGTAAGTCAAAGGAAATGTATTATGTATTCGAGAGAGTAGATTTTCAGTTGTTGTAACGCGCGTCTCGCGTGAGTGTCAACGCAAGCGAGGGTGAACAATAACAATACAGTGGAGCACTCACTCAAGTTTAAGACGACGACAACACAGTTGAAACAGCAACTTTCATTTCACGAAATCAGGAAATCCCCAATAAAGTATCTACACAGCTCCATGAGTCCGTAATGATGAACACTGAAAATGGTAATTCGCGGGGCGGATGAGCAATTTTCTGTGCGTTGATTCTCTCTTCATACAGAGAGATGAAGAGTATAGCATGGTATGAGGGTATGATGACATCGCTAAGCCAGTTGTCGCCCGGGCTCGTTTCGTGGTAATTTTCACTCGAGCAACATAAACGTCAATACAGAGTGAGAAGGGCGGACAAGGACTCTTTGTCTTTTCGAATTCGGAAAATTAATTGGAAAATGAGGTAAACTCTCTGTGCCGTGTGATAAGGCGTACATCGACAATTGATGGCAAGTGTTCAGTCTTGCCATTAACAAGAGATAATTTGATTTATGGAAAGGATTACCTAGCAACGGAGGTAACTGTTGGGGGAAATCTTTTCACAGACTTTTTAATTAATGTACTAATGGGCTTCACTATTTATCAAAGTTAATTAACTTAATCGGCGATTATGCTTTGATAAGAGCAGAGCAATCTACTTTTGTGTAACACCACTCTGTGAATATTGTAGTCATCGTGTCGCAGTCGTGGTTGTTGGTGTAGTTAATATATATTTTTTTTATGGCGTTAATTTTGTTTATTTTCAAGGAGAAAGGGCGAAATAATTTCACGGGAAATAGGAGTCATGTTACTTCAAAGAGAGTTTCACTGTTTTTAGTGTAGAACCTCAAAGTGGCTATAAAATGGCTTCAAGTTCACTGATAAATGACTGTTTAGAGTTATTGGTTTTATTAGATAGGTCATACAGGGCTGTACATTTTGTGCTTTAGGATTTTAAATTTAAATAAAATAAAAAGTATTAAAGTTTGGGGATTGTCTTCGTAGGCACGATTTTTAGCACAGCCCCACAAAAAAAGGTTCAACGAGGTCAGATCACATGATCTTGGTGGTGCCAAATCTCCAAATTAAACGTCCGGGGAACTTTTCGAGGAATAGGCGTCAACTTTTTGATTTTCCAGCACCCAATCGGCGTATGTTATGGGCATTCTATGGTCAGCAGGCTATTGTTGTTGTGTAAGCTGGAACAATTTTAATGCGTTGAATGGTAGTTAAACGATTCGTATTGTAAAATGGCGGGGCAAGAAGTAACTACCTGTCATTATGGATGATAGATTTGACAGATGCCATATGGCAGGGATGTGCAACCCCGATCTCGAAATGAATAACCCAGCTTTAACAATGCGATCGTTTTAGTTACAGGTTTTCTGTTTGTCTGCTTCGCTTCGATTCCGGTGTCATTGAATTGATTATTTGATTTGTAAATCATGTCATTTCTAGAGTGGTCGGAGTTTGTAAACATACTTTTCATTCATGATCCAGGTAAAAAATTGAAATTGTATATGAGATATGCGATATAGGAAAGGAATCATTTTCTGACAGATACATAGTCTTGCATCATATGTTTTGAATGCAACTAATAATTTATAAAAAACGCGCAACTCTTAAGTTCACACAGCTACTTGTATTGCAACTGCCATCGTACGTCGGATAAACCTTGTGAGAGTGAACGTCGTGAAACTTCATGGGACAACGGGATTAACAATAATCTGACATGCTTTTGAAATGCATACACTGCACGTCACTTGAATTTTGGACGATTTCTTGCTTTCAAAATTGTTCGCCTTTGGTATATTGAAGGAGTTGTATTGCATGCAATTAGTCAAACAAAATTGATTACTTTTAGAATCTCTACAGATTTTGTATTCTTTTTAACAGAAAAAGACAAGTACAAGGTGGGGCAAAAGTAATGGCATAATGGAAATTGGCGGCCATTTTGTTAGAATTAAAAAATATTGGGCTCTGTTTTCACGAAAAGTTTATATGAAGGTGTAGAACTGATGACATTAAGTTGAAAAAATGAAAGCGTTCAAATGACCACCTCTTAAGGAGATGCACATTTGAGCTGTGTGAACGGTTGCTCCGTTCTTGCGGCAAAAAAAAAAAAAAACTTTTAATATCTGTCTTTAGCGCTCACCAGTTACGGTTACGGTGGTGCCGTCGGCGTCCTCAAAAAAATAATGCTAATCACTGTTTCACTGCAAATGCCGCACCAAACAGTCACTTTGAGGGGATGTAATGGCTCTTCGTGCATTTCATGTGGATTCTCCGTGCTCCAGAAACGCAAATTTTGTTTATTCATATAACCACTTAAGTGGAAATGGGCTTCGTGATTTAGGATACGAAATCATCCACTTCTTGCACCAGGTTTAACAGAGCATGGGAGTAAGTTAACCGCACTTGACGGTCAGCAGGCAGCAATTTGTGAACGGTTTGCACTTTATAAGGGAACATCTTCAGGTCTTTCACCAAAATTCGACACAACGAACGTCTGCTGATGCCAATTTGTGTGCATCGTTGTCTCGTCGATGTTTGTGGATTCTCTTGGACGTCCTCGGCCACAGCAGTGATATTCTCGGCCGAACGAGCCATACGGGGTCAGCCACTTCTTGCGACATCTCTGGTGGACCAAGTTTGCACGAGATGTTCAGCCAAACGCTTAATTTTTCGCGCACATGGTGCAGGACGACGAGAAAAACGACGACGAAATTCACGCTGTGTTAAAACAACAGACCGGAAATTGGTCAAATAAGCAGTAACAATACTCGTAATTCCGCGTTCTTCAGTTGTGTATCGCATTACTTGTCAACCAATTCTCTATCTATTAGATTTCCTGAATAATTTTGATACCAGTTAATTGTAAATACATTACCATAGAACAAATGATTAATCGATGAATTAATTTCCAACGATAACACCTCCATGGCTGAGATGGCTAGTGTGCTGCGTCAACGTCACGATCATATTTTTTGATCGGCTGATCTGTGATCCAGTCAGAGGAAAGGAATATTTTATCAATTTCTTTATTAATTTTTCTCAATTAACAATTATCGTATTGAAATTTGAATTGAGATTTTGCTCGAATGATAGAAAGAAATATATATTTGTAGAAGAATTACGCCGTGGTGTAGTGGTAACATCATCGCTTGTCACCCTGTTGCTTCACGGTTTGAATCCTGATGTCATCATCTATTTATTTCGCATGAAATAAATAAAAAAGTCGATCATTTGCGAAATCTAAGTCAACTCTATTGTGAAGGCATAACACTGGCAGTATTGTTGTCATATGGCTAAAATGCAACTTGATCGTGATGATATCAGGAAGACGGAAAAAAAAATACTGTGAATCATAAGCAACTACAATAATAGCGAAAACAAACAAAATACTCCCCAGTTATCTGGACAGCCACCCTTGGAGTTTACAGAAACTTAATACCACCTGAGTTTCAAACTACACCACTCTGTCTTTCTCTCTTTCTTCCTCTTTCCACAAAAAAAAAAACGCACGTGTTCTAAAAATATTCATATCCCCTTTAACACGTGCAAATTATAAAAAAAAAGAAGAAAACATAGCTGTGTACCTATGTTTTCTTCTTTGTGTGGGGATCGAAACTGCGATAGACTTGGTTTTAGCCACCAGTGCTCTACCAATGGGGGCTTAAACCACATCTAGCGCAGGTGCGAACCCTGCCTATTTACCAATGCTTTCTTCTTTGTGCAATTCTTCCACATTTCTTCTCACTTATTTTTATTTTACAAGAGGATTTCTCTCTCTTCCACGATGTTGCTCATTCCTCCCAGCAATAATATTGCCTCCTCACTTGATCGGACTTGCTCCTATGAAACTGCTATTCATCAGCTGGACCATATGATGTAATCGTCGATATGATTTTACATAGCTAACCATAGGCCTAAAGTTAAACAGTTGGCTGTTTACTTGTTTACCCGCCTAGTGTTCGTGGTTCAAATTCCACACAAATCCTACCTATACTGTATTCTTCTTGAATGGGCTTGGATTTTCACCTGCCCTGCTACTATACATACTTCACGACTATTTAATAGCTCAAACGAAGGCTGTCTAAAAACATCATTTATTTCTTGCCTATCTAAAGTATCTGTTAGCTTATTTCCATACACTTGATAGAAATTCGACTTTGAACATAGCTTTTAACAAAGTCAGTAGCTGTGTTCCAAAGAAAATGAAATGCATAAGTGGGTCGCACGTACTTGCCAATATTTGCTGTTCTCCTGTACGACCCATAGCCTGCAACTTTAATTAACCAGGTCATTGGAGATTCGACATGCACTCCATCAAACCCATCTAGATGGCTGTGGTAAATTTCGCAAACGGACTCCAAACATTGCCTGTGCAAAATCCTTATTGGTTTAATAGAGACGAAATTCCAATTACCATGTGCTTAACCAGTACATGACTATTGATAGATAAACTGGTTATAAGTGACAAGTGGGAAATTCAACACCCTAAAGAGCGTGAATACTCGTACTTGTGCATTTCTGGGAACGAAAACTTTTGAAACCATGCACTAAATTTCCAATACGGAATCATCACAGCATCATGTGGCGATAACCGATATCCTTGAGAAAATAGTCGACAAATTGGTGCTTACACAAGTAGTTCCCAGAATTGCTGTGACCATTTTGAACATAACATTTGACTTGTCATTTAACCCAAAGGTGTATTTTGGAATACTCGTACATATCAATGTAAAATTTAAATTCTTGAAAAACTACGAGTACACTTAAGTTGGTTTAATATTTATGTAGAGTATTTTTTTTAAAATCCAGTAAAGAGCTTGTTAGGAAATAAATAACTTTGCCGAATATACCATTTGAAAGGAACTGACCATTCGGGTTAAAATGTACATAAGAATATATGAGTAGGAATGAAATTGTTGAGTCCCTTTTCGTTGCCTTCCACGAGTCATCTTAGCCACAGTTTCTTTCTGGATTTCTCAAGAGTTCCTTTCTTGTCAATGCTAGCATTTGCTTGAACGATATCTGGCATGTTATATATTTTTTTCTGCTAGCTTGTGCCGGACATTGGTACAATGAAAATATGTGCCTCAGTCTCCACATCCTCTAGGTATAACCAGCATTCATCGTCTTTTACAAGTCTCATCCTTTTAGATGGTAAAAAAAACCTATCATGTCATATATTCTATGGATATCGCTACTAGTTGTGACCGATGGGGTGTCTTCCGTTACGTGTGCTGCAAACGCTGGACTACCTCAAGGTTCTATACTTTCACCAACTCTGTTTCTACTCCATAGCAACGAACTTCTAGAGTCGACAAACAACATGATCTTTAGTTTTGCGAATGACAGCACCCTAATTTGTATTTGCATTCACGGACATGCTGTGAATGCAAATACATCACATCGTAAGAGATGCGACCAGATGAACTTATTAAATGAAGATCTGTAGAAAATCTTGCAGGGAGGAAAAGCAAACTTAGTCGTCTTCAATGCGAAAAAAAAACCCAATTTATCAATCAAATTTTAAAGAAAGGACTCGTCTAATGTGCCACAGCTTCAAATATCCAGTTCCTTTTCTTGTACAAAGTACTAGTTAGACCAGGACTTGAGTATTGTTCTTACTTTTGGAGTTCGGCCCCAAAATATTATCTTTATCTTCTCGACAGCATTCAGAGATGCGCAGTTAGCTTAATAGAAGATCCCGCACTAACTTTCAATCTCCAACATTACGAAGACCTCAATGAAATGCGATATTTGAGCGTTCTACTAGGTAAACCACCAGGGACCATCACCTCTATGTCCAGCTAGTACCCGCACGGACATCCTTGTGTCCTCATCCTGCTACAAGATACGTAAACTTTGGTGGAATTCACAGGAGACATATTTTCAGAAGACTTTAATCTCCAACAATTCAAGAGCAGAATCAACAGGCATATATAAACATTTCGTGGCTGGCTGACTCAGCGGCATAGGTTCACCTCTTCATCGTCATCATTTGAGAGTTCCTCGTTGCGACACATATCCTGTGTTCCTGTGCATGAAAGCACAGATACAGTACGAGTAAGATTTCCACTTTCACAATAGTGCTTTCTTTGGGCATAGATATCATGGAAACTAACTAACATCATTCTCTAGAATCTTCTCTCGGAAGATGAGAACTTATACGAATATCGCTGGTACAGCACGCCGAGTTCCTTATCGAAGCCTGTTGATTCTGCTCTTGAATACATGGAGTGAATACCAAACTTTAGAAGTTCTGTAACAAAAAAGAATTTCGCGTGGTTACCAGGTGGACATCAATACTGTGATGAGCTCTAGCGGCTTGTCTAATACGACGCTCAAGTGACTTATTTCTAGTGATTATTTCATTGAGGTAACCTGCCATAGTAGTTACTGTATAGTAAGTATAGTAGTTACTGTGTAGTATAGTTACTGTTACTGCAGGATCTTCTATCAAGTGAAATACTCGTCCCTGTATGCTGTCGATCAGATGAAGAGAATGTTTTGCGGCTGAACTACAAACGTGAGAGCCATACTCAAGCCCCGGTCTAACTTGTGCTTTGTACAAGAGAAGAAGCTGTTGCGGCGAGTTCTTTCTGGAAAAGGCGGCGAACTCGATTTTCTTCGCAATTAACTCAACCACTGCAAGATTTTCTGCAGGTCATCATTTGTGAGATTCTTACATTCACGGGTACCTTCTGAATGCAAATAAAATTGTCCATTGGGCTAGTACGGTAGCTCATTAGGTAACAGGATGTATTTAGACCGCATTGCCATAAAATAAATACATGTACGAGTAAATACATCTTGTTATCTAGTGATTCATTTCAGATTTGGCAAATATTACGCACACTTTTTCTTTTCTTAAGAATTTGTGGGGGTGTTTTATGATTTTGTCCCGGAGTGTAGAAGGACTGCAAAGCCATTGTGTCACACAACACATGTGTCCATGCTTGAAGTCCTAATGTATTCGTCTTGTTTAGAAAGCACAAACTCGATGTCATTGTCCAGTTCTCACAAGAACGAGACTGCTCATTTTAGGCATCGATGTCATGGAAATGAATTCAGCTCATTCTCTACATTGTCCCTGGCTTTGTGTTTTTTCACAGGCCAGTAGAGAATTTTTCCTACTTAAATAGATGCTTAGGTATAAAAAGTTGTATCCTCCAATTGAAAATTTCAGTGAAAAGTGCGTCGTAAGTACTTATTATGTCAAATTAAAGGACTTCACGACAAAATCAGGACATTTGTACTTAAGTTGTTAACATGTTCTCTACCACATAGCGGCGGATCGACATCATGCCGACAAATAAATTTTCATTTTCGGAAACTGTCGGCAAACTCGTATTAAAATCTTAAACAAGGACGCACAGTTACTCATACAAAGTAGCTAGGTACTTATTTTCATTTAAAAGTTTTCATCATGTTTCTTATTTATTTATTTTTTTGGGAGGGTAAAGTTAACCAACAATTATGAACCTCAGGATGAAGAAATTTGACACAGAAGAATTTATTATAAATAACGATGAAACTTACAATGAGTAAATATCAGATTTCTAGGACGAAAAAAGGACATTGTAACAATGAGATGTGCTTATCTTATTTTCTTTCATCCGATGGGTATTTCAATTTCTATGAAACAATTTTTCTTCATTTATTGTGATATTTTGCTTTAGTAAGTTTAATCAATCACACTTAAGGGTAGCAAATCCTTGTTATCGTCATCCGTGAACGTTTTTCTTGGTCTTCTGTGCTCTGTTTGACCTTTGATAACTCATTTAGAGCTATCTTGGGACTTGACATTAGCAGTGGTTAAATATATTTTACAATGACCTCCTTCACATTCAATTCCTTTGAGATCGTTGTTCATATAACGCTAATTTTTCAAAATATTAAATCAGACTGGTTATCCGAAAGGGTTTTGTAAACGGGGCTGTTTGTTGCAGACGTTAACTGGTTAGTCCGACAGCAGTAAGTAGTAATAGATACACCTGTTTCTCGTTCTAGGAGGTGAACAATTTTTGTTTTAAAGCATAAAAGCGGTTCCAGTTCATCATCCTTAAAGACTAAATCATACATATTCAAGACCCAACTCGTAGTATTTACAGTTCTTATTTTCAAAATGTAAATGAGCGTTCATGTATGAATTTTGTGAATCACATGCAAAGTTCAAAATGTCCAGAAGGAGAGCACAGAAGTTATTCCCATGAACGCTCAATTATTAAAATATGCGTACACAACAACATCAAATAAGGATCACAAGATATGTATATGTATATACTAAATATTATGAGTAAAGCATAGACGACGAAACCAAAACCAAGCCATGATGACATGTAAAATTTTAATTGGAATCCAAATACTCGTAATCCTCTTCGAAACTATTATACTGAAATGCACTTTAAATTTACGTCAGAGATTGTGGTTTATGCAGCTCGGTTAAAGAGTCTTCATCTTGTGCGATACCAATTTAATATGGTTAAATTAATACGTATTTTATACTGAATATTGTGTAAATATGCATACGCCTGTGGTCACATATTAAAAAAAAAAACCTCAATCTCAATTCTGTTAATGAAGCCCTTCCGATGGCAAAGGAGGTTTAAGTACATTTACGTGTAGTTATTGTTTTATTGAATGGTATGTACTCGTACATGTTTGGCTCATTCATTTGATTGATATTGCGATTGCATACATACCAGACAAATATTGTCCATTATAGATTGCATCTTGTATCTTTCACATCTAGACACGTCGCACTGATGTGTGTTTGGGGAATAATAAGCGATAAATTGGATGGTTCCATTTTAAATAACTCATTTATACGTCTATGAATGTAATTGGTCTTTTTTTATTTCTTCAACAGAATCCTTAAAAAATGCCATACTATGTACCAGGAGGAAGTCGCACCCGAGAGAATTATAACCTATAACTTTTGACGCAAAAAAAATTGAAATGTGACCGATTAAAACTTGTTTTTCTGTAGATCTGAATTTGGCTGTAGACTAATGGATTTTATGTGTGAGACTTGTATCACATCATTCGGATACTAACTGTTCATATTGTTCTTCATGATCAGAGGCTTAAGTTCTGCTCGACATAGTTTAACTATTTTCAATATAAACCTAGGTGAAGAGGACGAAGTATCTGCACCTTGCTCATCCATTTAACCACTTCCAAAATAGTTCGAAAGTCGGTCGCAAGGCTGATCTCAGTTAGTCTTGTTTGGGTCCCAGGTTACCATGCGATTACTGGAAATGAGATCTCCGATGAACTTGCTGGACAAGTTTCGGAGGAGGACTTCTTAGGACCTGAACCTGTGTTGGATCTTCTTGTGCCATCCATCAGGGCTTCCATTAATGGTCGGGTTTCCTATGAACATAATCGTGGGTGGCATTACTCTTCGGGATATAGACAGACTAAACGAATGCACCCGAAAGTCTGTAAGAAATCCGCTGCATTCTTGCTGTCTCTCAGTAGAAAAGCCTGCATCTTAAATATGCTAGGCTTAAGCGATACCACCATCTGCGACGCCTGTAGAGAAGGCAACGATACTCGTACTGCGGAACACTTCCTCTACGACTGTCCTGCCTTTGTTCGTGTCAGATGGTAAATCTTTGGAGCCGATGTGATGAGTGCTTATACCAAAGACTCTCCATCACTGAAACTCTTACCCACCTTTCTACGAAAGACGAAGAAATTCATTAACACGTAGCTTCCTGGTAGTACGATGGATCGGTGTCGAGTGCCAGTGGAGTTTTTCATACTCCAATAAAAACACTGCTCAAACGAAATGAATTTTCCAAGTGGAATCCAAACCTCAACTGAAACAAGTTTCAAAACTGTTAGCATATTTGACTGGAATATTGAAGTAGGAGGGAGTTTTACATAATACTCACGAAAGCGAAACTCGGAAAAGAAGATACGTCAATATTTTGCTGTGAATTGATGGCCAAAACAATTAATATCGCACGAAAACTGAGTGAACCGCTTCGTCGTAAACTGCATACTGAACAGCGAAAACACGGTCGAAATTGATCGTTTCTGATTCCGTCGTGTCAATTTTGTATGGAATTCAGCACCGTATTAGGCTTTAATTATTACTGCTTCTACGGGTTTCATCGATAATGAATCCAGCTTAATGAGTGGCCTCCAAAATATCTAGAACACACGCTTCTAAGACTTTGAATGATTCTGGTAATCGAATGGATGAGGAGATACGGATTTATTTGTTTTTGATCTGGAGACAACCGTATTTGATGCCCATCTACCCAATTAAATCCTTTTCCATAAAGAACTGGCAAGTTCGACATTTTAGTTTGTCATTTTGTCATTAGCCCAGAAACTCAGATCTGTTCTGCAAACAGAGTCTTATATCCTACGTGTGCGCTGTATATCCGATGTAGGCAAAAACTTGTAAGTGTTCTCACTTTTGGTCGGATGTCCGCCGTGGGATACATGAAAAATCTGCCGGGTAGAGAGTTGAATATCCGACTTCTGTGTCGTATATCCGATGCCGGAAATGTGTGAATACTCTTATTTCAATCTCACATCGGATATGTATGAAACGGGAGAATCCGACGTCGGATATGTTTGACATAGGCCCTAGTATAAGGTGATTTGAAAGCCTCTTCGAGTGTTTCTATTTCATTCGCTTTATAGGTACCTAGTCATTTTAATCGCCGAATGCTTATCTTCTCCATAAGGAACTTTAACCCAACACTTCTGCACCATCCAGCAAGAGCAAAGAGTCTAGTCTATAGTGCAATAGTAAATGTTTGCTTCCATTGATGTCAATGTCATCCGCATAGGCAACAATATTAAATGTGTATGACAGCGATTCGTCTTGTCTGATGTTGAAGGTTTCGTTGGTGTCTTATCGATCCATTCGGAGCAGTGAGCACCAGTGCTGTCGTTTTTCATTCCTAAAAAGTAGCATACGAGTAATTTGTATTCTTAGGTAGCATTTTGGTACAAATAGTAGTAAGACTTGCTTGCTTATTGCGTACCAGCGTTTAATAAGACATTGTCAAACTTTGTAAATATGGAAGACCTAGCGAGATGTGGAACCATAAAAAAAATGTTTGGTATATTTCGGGACTCGAACCTTGAGTCGCCCGGTTTTGATTGCGCACTTAACCACTGAGCAACGGCGACCAATATGGAAAATATGCCTATTGAAAAACTCCTCCCCACACCCCCAATGGTTATGTCTTATGGAACTTAATCTAGAATGTCATCTTAGTCTGCTATTAAAAACCTCAACGAAACGGTCAGGTGTTGGGGAAAAATATTCTAATAGCACTGAACAATCAGGCAAGCATCAATGGTGATGGAATGTGTCTAGCAAAACAATCGAATGTGCAACTAAAAATGTAGTGACATCAGCTTGGGTGAAGATACTCACAGGATTAGAAGCAAATGAAAAGCCGGGCACAGGGAAAAAACGTGGAGACTGTATCAAAAGAGAAGTTTTAAGAATGCGTAGTGATGGTAACATCTAAAGAAAATGGGTCTTTTGGAAATCGATACCTTCAAGTTATGTTTGAAAAATATGGAGACAGCGGCACATTTATTGTACCACTGGCTAGCGAAAGAAATTACTGGTTAGAAATCGAGAAGATTAGCCAGATACCTTTTCGCAAATGTTAGAGTTAACGCGAGGAATCGTGGTCAGTGAGGAACCCTGAAGAAATCCAAAAAGTAGTTTTTGCTAAGATGATTTGTGGAAGTGGAACAAGGTGGACTAGATCGATATCTATCTGAATAAATAAACAAAATAAAACACATACTTCGTCACGTTTTCTTATTTTTCTTATCTATCTGTTTGCGATAGTGACCCGGTTATTTGTTGTGCATGGATGGATATTTGGGTAGGAATTAGCCGGCGTTTTGTCAAATTAATTCTAGGTTTTTAGAATCACTCCACGTGATTCTTCTTGACTCTCTTGCACCGTAGATCTCTAAGAGGAGATGTCTCTTCGAGACGAATAGTTGCATTGGTTGTCATCTATCCGTCAAACATATTTAGTGATATAATATGAAAAGCAATGTTTAATACGGCCGAACGGATGCGTAAGCAAACTACTCATAATTTCTGAACTTTCGCAGTAATGGTTAAGGTGTACAGTTTTGTCCAAAAGCTTCCACCGAGTATGTATTTCAGCGTTTCTTTTTCCACTAAAGTAAAGAATAGCTGAATATTAGCAAAGAAAAAATATACTTAATATTCTAGGAAAAAACTTAAATCTTTGAAATAGGGTAGCAAAATTGACATTTGTGTAGCATAGTAGCATGAGTCTTGCAATAGTAGCAACTTCGGCAGCGCTGGTAAGCATCTCCACCTCAGAGGCGAATGAGCTAGCGAAATGTTTTTTTTCATTCAAAAGTTCAATACCCCCAGTTAGTATGAAAAAACCAGAAGAAAAATCTATAAAAAGTTAATGTTTTGAGAATTATTCTCGATAGGCAGGAGTAGGAATAAATATCCAAAAAGTTCCCGCCTGGCAGGTGGGTGCTTCTTCATTTTTAGGGTGGAAAACTTCCGATTGATTCATCCTACGATAAAATTGTGGAAGACGAAAATATTGCCAAAAGAATTTCCTATAAATATGAGAATGTCTTGTACATATGTATGTACTACCTTGATCAAAAAGTTTCAGGAATGACTTCCGTGTGGCGCTTTCCGTCATCTGATTCGAGTTTTTTTTTTAGATTGACACATCTGTTATTAACATTCCCTTCAAATTTTAGCGTCGTAGCTTGACATGTCTCCTGTGTGTTTTCAATTTTTTACGATTTTAAAAATGGGATCAACTTTGCAAAAACGGGTTGTCAAATTTGGTATTGATAAATAATTACTGGAGACGCGACATGGGTTTATGAGTGCGAAATGCAATCCAGGCATCAGGCGGGTGAATGGCGTACACCAAATGAGCAAAGACCGAAAAAAAAACGTCATTTTCAGTCGAAAAAGAAGGCGATGCTCACGGTTTCCATGGATTACAACGGGGTTGTGCATCATGAATGCTTGCCACAAGATCAGACAGTTAACAAGGTTTATTACTTAGCCGTTATGAGATATTTACGTGAAGTAAAAAAAAACCGGATTTGTTTTGCACCATGATAACGCTCCATCGACCTTTTGACCTTTTTATTTTATTTTGCGTGAACTGTTTTTTACTTCGGTTTGGAATAGAACACTGGGTTGCAAGCTGTTACCTTTTATAAAAATATCGGATCGTTAGACCAACACCGACGTAGTCGAAGTGGCTAAGACGTTGTACCAATTATTCTTATCTCGAAGTCGTGGGTTCGACTCTCCGGCACACGCATTTTTTGGTAATAATTATTTTTTTTCTTTAAATTTGTAAATTAAGGATTTTATATCAACAAATCAGCCATAGCAACCATTTTTAAATGAGTGGATATGAAATGTAAAGAATGATTATTTTTTAAGAATTCCTCAAAGAAGAAAGCATTTGGTTCAAATACAGAACGATGCTGTGTTAGATCTAGTCTAAGCCACTATCCCTGGATGCTTTCCTCCTCGGTCTGCAACAAAGTCGATCAGTCCGTCAACCACAGCGCTCAAACGACTCTCAAGTTCTAATAAAAGACGTTTCGTTTTGCCTATAGCTTTTAAGGTGACAAATTTCTAAAATCTAAAACACATTGTTACGAGAATTTCTTCGACACCCTGTGCAATTCCTCAGTCACACAATCATCTATTGTTTAACTAAAACGTCTAGGTGTATTCGTCCAAATAAAGCAAGGACACACAAACAACTTTATAAGACCCACAGGAGATGTAGGTACTCTTAACAAAGTCCATTTCACGGTATCATAAATTAAGGTAAAGATGCCACAAAAGACAAGTGATTCGACGACAGCCCTAAGGCAGGCAGCACCATCAGCTTACCGTCTCATTTTTCATTGTTCTATTTTTTGTATCCTAAATGATTAAGCGAAACAGGTTCTCGCAAGGACGATTTTCGATGATGTACCTGTGTACGTCATCCATTCACAGAGATTATCCCTAATTCGCAATTGAATCTCTAATTGGAACTTTTGGAATGTTGAACTACTACCATACCCACCAAAGGGAGGATGTGGTGCAATTGAAAAACAAAAAAAAAAAGAGTACAAAAGCGAAATGGGAAAAATTATTGACTCAATACACCCGCAGTGGATTTAATTAAATAAGATCTCTCCAAACGAACTCCGAGCTATGTAGTACGTCTGGCGATGGCCTGGTGTGCTATGCCTGCTTCTCTCAATTGGGTGGGAACAAATAATAAATAATCATGAATCAAGATAAATGAATTCATCATCATACTGGTGGAGTCAGCGACGTTACCATCACCATCATAGGCATATCTGAGGCGCGCCTCCCTTCTTTATTGATTGTTCTCGTTCACGAATTAAATATTTAAAAGAGGCGTAAATGTAGACGCAATTTATTTCAAATCGACCCATTTTTGCCATGAATTATGCATGGTGTTCGACAATTGGAGAAGAAACAATAACATTAGGCATATTCAGTTCGGTTTTGCTTTTGATATTCTGCTGTAATTTTGGCCGTACTCTCGGCCGTACGCCCGGCTTATCTTTTTGGTGTTCCATGGATTTTGTTTTCTCTTTTTTTTTTTACTTTTTTTTATCATCTTTTTACGTATTCGGAGGAGAATTGTTTTCAGATACTAGTATATGCTTTCTTATCACATCAATGGAGTTGTTTCTTTTTTATGCTTTCTTTGTGGTATTATGATTTCACTTTGCCTGGTGTGTTTACTTTAGGAATAAAATATGTATGGTGGAATATTTACTAATGGGGATGGAGTGGGATTTATTTTTAGGCGAACAGCTTTGGTAAAGTTCTCTGAAGTTAGATGATAGATAGTGAACGAGGGAAGCGGATTTCCCTCTTTTTTGAAAAACGTTATCTGTCAAAAACACGCTTGGCCCTATCAAACTGACGTAAGTCTGACAGTTTTCTGATGTTTCATTTTTGTTGTTCTCCTCCTACAGGGTTATTGGATAAAGATTGAAAATGAATTGGGTAGGATATACGTACAAGTCAATTAAAGTCGGACGGCTTTCCTAATGATACATACATCGCAGGAAAAGTTGTTAGTAATCACCGTTAATACCAACTTTCCCACTTCTAATTGACTTAGAAAGAAAAAATGAGAACCAATTCGAAGGAAATAAGCAATGTTTAGATAAGTAATATCAGGCGCGATGGCAATCATCAATTTAATTGTTGTACTGAAATCAGTTAAAATAAATTTTTTGTGTTTCAGTTTACAGAAACTTTGCATCAGTAGCAAAACATCTGTTAGAAGATTTGAAACGCAACCAATGAAAACTTCCATTATGTGGGGTTCAGTTTAGAGATGAGGAGTTTACTCACATATCATTTTAAATATGTATAAGTGAATTTTTTGGAAATATTTAGGCATCTGCATACAAATGAAATGTTAGTTGTGAGTATTAGATTCTTAAAGTGACGTACTTACATTATCACCATTCCATTTCACTTTCAAAGTCCTAAACAGAGGCGAACTATAATGAGATATTCGACTTGCAATAGCTAGCCCCCTTAAAGTTGAAGCCCACAAAAGGCCATTTTTTGTATTTTTTTGATCAAAAGAAAAATGATGTAATCCCTTCCTCTCCACAGAAAATAAATTAGATAGTTTCGACTATACTTGTGCAGATGTCACCTCTAAAATTATAAAAAAAATTGACAAACGAAGTAAAAACAATAATTTTTGGACTAAATTTACATAAGATCTAGGGCTGGCCTATCTCCCAGCAGCTGTACGTGCTTTGCGACACAGGAATTGAAGGGACTCACAGTTTTATACTGCGTCCGAAGGGTTAATTTTTCTCATTATCCTTAAAAGTACTGAACCGATTTTAATGAAATTTTTACCAACGTATTTATAAATTCGTAATACACTTGAAGTTGTATGGTCACAAATTTGAGTTCTGTGGCAAAAATTAAATCAAAAATACCTACCATTGCCCTAGTTTGCACCACTGATTTGGCCTGGGACCAAACCCAGATGTTGTACGAATGTCATCGGCATAAACGCTTTGAATTAAGCACCATACTGGTTAAGTCAGTTTACAAATTTAGGTAACCTAGATTATATTTTGGAACGGTCTACGGTGTGTAAGCACTCCGAACTATTATGTTTTCTAGCACGCACTAGATGGTGCTTTTTAAAGGGATATCAAAATATCATTTCAAAGTACCATATTTTATTGTCTCATCAAATTTATTTATTGTGCAGTGATCAAACATAACGAAGATGGAGAAAAATAAAAATAATTGTTGTAATTGGACAGACGATGAGACTCGGACAATGTGCTATGAAAAGCAATCAAAGCTTTTTAGATGAAAGCAACAGTGACACCTATGGGGGGAGAGATGGTAAACAATGTATAGACTAAGGCCTCATGTTATCCTGTTTAGTGTAAACTCAAAGGACTAGTAGGTCCCAACACACTGCCCTGTGGCATACCATCTTTGATTTCTTTTACTTCCGAAAAGTCATTCTCATTCCTAATGAACCGAATTGTATAGGCAGACATCTCTTCAATTTAGCTACAAGTCCTTTGTGCCATACCCTATCAAAGGCCTGAGCTGCGTCCAGGAATACTGCAGAACAGACCTTTTTAGCTTAGAGTGAGAAGGTGTTCAATAACATTTTCAAAGTTTTGAGTTATGAATAGCCGCGTTCCATGCACACTGCTAATGCTAGCGAAAACAATTATTTGTACTGGGATTGCAGGTCATTCCTTAGCTGCAGTTAGCAAAACAATGTTTGCTAGAGAGGAAATTTTAGCAGAAGTTAGTTGAAAGATATTTGCTAAATCACAAAAAAATTAATAAAGTACGAACTTTTCATTTACGAGTAGCTATTTACTGCTTTGGCGGACGTTCCACACTCTAACAAGTTAGCAATTAGCAAATTTTGTGTGTATGGAACGTGGCCAATACTTTTAATCCTTCTTGCAGTGCACATTTTCGAAAACGTTCTGCACATAACACCTTCAAACGCTATTAGACACAAATCTGAGAACATTAGTAGAGCATTACAAGGTACCCCAAAATCTAAGTTTTCGAAATAATGTCTATAGTTCGAAGAGATAAATTTTTTAAAAATGTTACTTAACATTTTCTCACTCTAAACGCTTCAATTATACGTACATATCTCTATCCTAATGATTTGATGTGAAAACCATTATTTTGTACTTAAGTGTATTGGTATCCTTGTTTTTTTGCAGTAGGTGCATGTCAAGTTGATTGCCAGTACGACTACCTAGAATTATTTCCATACAACAGAACATTCAATTTGGTGCATGCTATCGCGAATGACTATGCATTTATTAGTGGAAAGAAAGGACGGTTAAGAATGAAAGTGCTTCATGTGCCGAGGGTTACGGAGCAATTAGAATAAATATATTATGAGATGTCAAACAAGTAGTGTTAAATTGCAGACAATATCAATTCTCTTTTTTTATGGTTTTAAAAAACTATGCCCAAGCAACACAAATTTGTATGTATTTCACGTGGGTGCATGTGCGTTTTGGCAGTTTTTTTTAATTATAAAATTTTTAAATTAGCGTCTCATTTCCTTTGATACCCATTTTGTATTTATACAAACAAAAAATGTTTTTTTTTTTTAATTGTACTCTAACCTCCAAAACTGTTTTGTTTTTCTACTTTTCCAAAATTGTTCCTTAAATGTGTCTGCGGGTTAGTAAAACACTCAACCATGGTCCAAATTTAAATCTTCCACGTTTAACAGTTCAAAAGTTATGAGGCTATGACAGACGGATAGACAGACCGATAGACTGACAACTGATTCTCTCTACAAAGATCCCTTTCTTACTTTTCTTTTTCCTTGTAAGCATCGGAACCCTAAAAATCGCCATAATTTTTATTACCAATAATTGCAGCGTCATTCGGAATTTTTTCTAACATGAATTACATACTTGGACAATTTCTAAAATTAGTAATTATAATTTTTTTTTTTTACATGGCCAACAAAGTATTTTTCAAGTCGAACAAACCTTTTTAAAGAGATATTGAATGCTTGCACGGCCATTCAGTAGGTATACCAAAACATAATATTACTTTGATAAATGAATTATTCTACAAGGACGGGTGTCACTCAAGTTCATAAGAATCGATCAAAAAGTTCCTTTCTTGTTGATTCTCACTTTTTCAAGTAACCTAGATCTTTTTGTTGAACTTATTTTTTTTTCTTAAAATTGTTCAAAATAAAGAAATCCCAGAGGAATCGCAGAATGTTGAAAATATGTCCAGGATTTCTAGCAATGTTCCATTTTCGTATTTCTGTAAGCCGAGCTATTTTTTCTGGAATATTTCGAAGTGCTTAATTTTCTATTTCGGGATTTTGGTACCTTGGGATTTGTAGTAAGGAATGATGTATCGTTTCAAACCTTTGGTGCAAGTGCGTAATTTTATACAATAGGTGTTTAAATTGCTGCAAAGGTACTCCATTGGATTCCAAAACAGTCCTCGACAATTCTTGTCACATTTTATTGATACAAAAACCTATAAGTGTAAGCCTAAATAACTTAAGATATACTGTCTTCTCTGGAGCTATTATCAGTCGAACCTCAAACTGCTCCATGGATAGTTTGTGAAACTATATTCATGAGAATGAGTTACCAGTGTATCGGAATCATGCAATTGGACAAGTTTATGACTAACACACTGCATCCCGGGTAAGTTGTGTAAAAGTTCTAGGTCGTGTTGTTAAGAGAAGTCCACCGAACTTCTATAGATTTCCTCAAACTGGGGTTGGTTCCGGATACACAGAAGATATACACGAACTCCATTAGGGGATGCTATCACTCTATTTGCCCCATTATGGGTGGGTTCATTCGCAACAATCCTTTTATTAAATTCCTTGATGACTCAGTATTGAAAATTCCTTATAGACCTCAGTTCTGAATATGCCGAAGTACCCCGAGATGTATACCACATAATTAGTTCAATCTGAGTGGTACTGTAGACACTATTGTTGATTCCATCTCCCGAATTTTCATGTTCTGCAAAGGGGTTTAACATCAAAAGAGGGTTAAACATCAATCTTCAGTCGAAGTGCTGGGCACCCCGTAGCTTTGGTAGTCAAAGGGTATGTTTGTGGACGCCTGTGTATTCATGTATTTCGCACCCTACTTGATCTTTAGGAAGACTTTTTGCACAACACTTTCATGGAGATGGGGTCTCGTATGCTGTTCCCCGTTTTGACTTTGAGTATGTGGCACCTGGCTATGCTGTAGATTTTTGACTTAGTTACAGTCTTGAATGCTGTTCTGCAGTTATTTCTTAGATATGTCTGAAACAATTTTGTTGAAAATCGACATCTGACAATTATTTGACATATGCAAGGGCTATTCCCTTGCATATGTCAAATAATTGTCCACCAAGTTTTGAAAAATTTCCAAAATAGTTTCTTTGATTTTTAGCGGATTAAAAAAAAAGTGTAAATTTCAAATCTGTGTGATTTCCAAGCAGTAGTGTAATTTTTTACTGGTTTTAAAAAAAGAAAAAATAGCTAAAACAAATATTTTGGTATGACAGTAATGACCATTGCTAATTCTCCTATAAATAATAGTGTTTAGGAAAGCTGGTCAAGCTGTTCTTTACAGTTAATATAACTAGCTTTGTTATTTTGCTGTTACTACAGTAATCCTCGTTTAGTTGTGTACCTAAAATGCACAACTTTTGACGCACACAAAGGTAGCGCTAAACGACGAACATGCTCGCCGAACTTGTTCGTTTGCGTTATCCCCTACATGGCGAACACATTTGGCGAACATTCATTTCGTGTTGATTCTTCACAGTGTAAACACGTGCGATAAAGAAGCGCAAGCGGTTGCGCTTATGGTTATTTATTTATGTAAAAGAAAACAAAACAAAACAAGTATAAGAAGAAAAGTGGATGAAGGACTGGCTATAAAAACGCAATAGTCGTTCGCATGTGTGTTCGCCATTGTGTTACATCCGCGATATGAACTCGGCGACGTTCACAGCAAAAATGAGGTTTGCTCACGAACATGGCCCTACATGGCGAACATCGAAGCCAACGAACACGAAAAAATCGAAATTTTTCACCAACAGCGAACGGTTCGCGAACCAGCCCCTACACGAGAAAAACATAGCGAACACGAATAAGTTCGGCGAGCATGTTCTTCGTTTAGGGCTACCTTAAGCGGAAAATTATTTGCCAAAATCCCGCCTTATTATTTAATTGACAGTTTGCTCAATTTCATACTTAATTAAGTGGTAAATGCAATTAAATGTAAACCCAATTCTCTAGGGATTACTGTATACAAATTTAAATCTGTAGTACATATAAATTTTTACAGTTCTTACCAGATGTCTGTAATGTAAACAGCACATTCGGCTATAAAATTCATACACTTCTCTGTTTGATTCAAATCTTGAGATCAACAATTTTTCGAAAACCAATACTTGCTCTTATAGGTGCAAGTATCATAAAAATAAGTCGTGGTACAGCAAATATTTTCAGTGTGAATGCAAAAATACTTTCACAGTGCACTGATTTAATTTACCTGCGGTTTGTAAACTATTTCACATACTTGTCTTTATTTTCCATCACCCTGTGCACATTTTTTTTTTGCTTTTTTCTTCTCTCTGACCAGGGATTAATATGAAACGAACAACATTCCTCTGTAGTTTCATGGTACACATAAATTTCGTGGATTAGGGAAAAGTACCCTTGTCATCATCCCTCGTCGTTGATTGTAATAGTCATTTTCATTCACACAGTCACACTGCAGGGGAAACTGTACTTGGTTGGTATGGGAATGCGGGAAAAACCGGGACCACAAAAAATCACAATTTGTGTTAAGCTGCTCGTTTGAACTGCAGATCGCCGGTTGTGTCAGTTGAACCTCAACTGAAGTATTGGAAGGGTGCGCGTGCGTTTAGTCTATTTTTTGAGAGAATTTATAATACTTTGTTACGGGAAAAAGTTTGTTTGTGTTGTGTAATGTATTAGCATAGAGTGGCAGTATGCAGCTGCATTTAATGCAACCCTTATCAAATCACTATGCGCGCGAAATCTACAAAACCCCTCAAAAGCCATAGAGTGTTTCTGTCAAAATTCCGCTTTAACATGGAGCGATCATTTAAAGACTCTAGTAATTCATATTCAAAACTAACCCCAGGTCAAACTTACTCCAGTGGTTTGCGTCGTTCGCGTTCGGTTCGTGCCTCATTCCGTCTCTTAAAAGGTAAAATCCATGAAAATCTCATCCAACAGTCTCCATTTAAATTCGGTGCAAATACAAAGTGTCCACCACCATCGACCGGCGATAGTAGTGATGCGGATGAAAATGTTACGACTCGTAAGACAAGTGAACGATTCTTTGAACGAAATCACACGCACTGTGGTGGTATCGTTCACTATAAACAGGATATTGAGAAATTAATGTCAATTATCCCGGATTCTGTTCCAAGAAAAGCATGCCAGTTACTGCAAATACCGCCCGACATTTTAAGATCCGAAAAGAAGCATATTGCGGTGGACAGCATTAACGACAGATTGTCAGGGATTAATAATGCTTTAACCAAACAGGACATATATGGGACAATGAAGACGGCGACTATTCGTAAGCGGTCTTCAGTAAACCGATGTAAGGATGTTTTTTTTTTTTTTTGTGTATTCCTCTCTTATCATGTCTTAAGTGATATATACTTACAACAGGTGTGGGTGAGAGGATTCTGAAGGGCGCTTGATTTATTTGCTTAACGTGTTCGTATTTTTATTATTCTATGAAAACTTCCTTGTTATGACAAGTACCTACATATACATATGTGACATATGTGGCAAGACTTGTGGATTGCAAAATGTTTGAAATTTATTTTCTTGTAAGTAGATAGGTTCTACCTCGTTGGTAGTAGGTACGTACTAACAAAATCGAAGAATGGAATGGAACGTGACGGGAATTCCTAATGTCACACAAGCAAGATTTATCCCAATCTGATTCACAAATAAAAAAGTTAAAACGACTAATATAGAATTTATTGGAATTTTCCTTGCATCACTTGTGAACACGTCAAAGAGATGTAAATTTTGTTTGTGTTCTATTTTAGTGTGAGTCAAACGTGCGTGACGTTTGATATTTAATATCATACCAGTGACCAAATTAAAGACGAAGTACTTACACAACTTGTACTCGCTGTGCTTTTTTTATGAATCTTCCTGAGCTTCGACGACGAGCTTATTTCAAATCTAATCTAATCTACTAAATCCGGATTTAAATCTTTCTTGTAGAGTTCAGTTTTATGTATATACTCGCTTTTATTGCCTCTCTCTGTGCACAGGGGACTAAACATGGAATGAAGAATTATCTCTC
Organism: Pocota personata; assembly: GCA_963082735.1. Lineage (NCBI taxonomy): Eukaryota > Metazoa > Arthropoda > Insecta > Diptera > Syrphidae > Pocota > Pocota personata. The sequence continues at coordinate 272,353,700 of OY720429.1, forward strand.
AAAAAAATGTATGTATAAGAATTTGTCTTTGTAATTTGTATCCAATAAAAATGGCATGCCAATTCAAAGAAAAATCCTTTCAGAATCGGATTTGCTTTTATACGGATTTATAGGCTATATTAATTTTAATAGATTCGATTCTTATGGATGATTTGGTACTACTACCAACTGGACTCAGAACTTCTGTTCATTAAAAAAAAAAAAAACTCAGTTTTGCAAAAATCAGAGGGCCTATTTGTGAACTCGAGTCGACTGACAGGGCAATTGTGAACTCACTCTCGAGTTGAATATAGGCTGATATTTGCGAGAGCTTCTGTCATGAACTGAGTTTTACGATTGTGAACACACCCCAGGCAACCTTTACTAACTACACTACATATTGGTTTGACGTTTCGCTGACAATTCTTATTTGGAAATAAATTTTGAAATCGTTAATTAAATAATAATAAGAGTATAAATTAACTGTTAAATAACAAAATCAATATTAGAAAATATTATTTAGTAGTAGCAATGAATCGGAACCGAGAACATGTCCAATTTTGAACTTTCGGCATCATGTGAGAGAACTAATCAGTTTATAGCAATACATACGAGTACATCAAATTGAGTTCTTTGTCAAGAAAATTAAATAGCATTCCCTTTTGCCTTGTTGATATACATATGTAACTTTGAGTCTAATAAATATAAAAAATAACAAAAATTAAAACATAGCGTTTTGAAAAATTCTCCGATCATATTAAAATTAATTTAAATTTAATGATTTGAATGAATATTCCAATTGAATATTCTTTTCTTCTTGTTTAATTATTTCTTGGTACTTAGTAAAATTATAAAACCTAGTCACTGTTCATCCGAAAAAAAGTTCGCAAATACAATTAGAACCGAATGCATCCTTTTTCCGATTGAGAAATGACATTTGAGCTATCTTCAGAAAATGCATACTCTATATTTGTGTTTAATAATTTTATTTATACTGTAATACGAGAGCTACGGCTCGAGTAGATAAAACTTTATTCTGTGAGATTATTTCTTTATTTTCTAGTCTATAGAACAATTCAAGTTCACACTATACTATTCTTCGCAAATTCCTTCCTTACAAGGTCTCTTTCTTCTCAAATCACTTTATCTCGTTCCAATTACTTAATTCACAAATCCAAACTAATTACTTCTTCTTGTTAACTTTTAACTTTCAATTTATCACAAAATTACAACTTCGCCGATTATCACTTTTCCAATCTCTTCGAGCGGTTCGAAAACCAACTGCCCTGCCTCGATCGCCATCTGTCCTTATATAGTCGCATTTCTGATAGCCAGAAACTTCTAGCAAATTCTTCGACCACTGGAACAAGAAAATTCTGATGTAATAATTCCAAGATGACAGCTGCAGCCAATAGTCCTCTTGTGGTTATAATTCTCTCTTAATTACGCGACGTCGTCTTAGACATAATCCGTCTCTTACTGTGGACACGAACCTCGAATGAAAGACACTTCGGAATGTATTGCATACTCTTGGAGCGTAGTTATTATGCTACATTATGTTACAATACATTAGTACTTCAAATCCCGACTAACACTTTTACGGGCACCATACTTCATGAACATAGCCCACTCTTATAGGAACTACTTTGAGAGTTGACAGCTAATATCAGTCACAATTGCCCAACTTCAAATACAAAAAATATTTAATATCCGGCTGTAATAAACGATTGGCTAATTTACTTTACTTAAGATGGCGCTACAGTCCGAGTGCACCTAACTAACTAGGTTTCAAGAAAACACGCCAATTAAAATCTACTCCCATTTTTTTCCAAATTTACTCCGAACACTTCTTCCAAAAGTGGCAGCTTTGGGGTACTGTTAAACAAACAATTTAAGACAGAGAATCTCCGAAAATAATTTCCGGATTCTGCACCACTGGTGGTGGAAGATTTTTTCCTTAAGGATCACAGTATCTCACTCAACTTAGGCCCCGGTATTTACCCACGCTTTATATTTATTTATTTTGTATAGTTATTTGTTTAAACTCAACTGAATTTATTTTAATTATGATTTTATACATGTGTACATACATACATATATAGTCAGATAAGTCTTTTTCCCGTATCCTTCCCGATGTCATACAAGTTTCCTGGAAGGAACTTGCACTTGTTTGTTTAAACTTTTCAGAAGTAAAATAGAAATATGTCAAATGGTAAATTATGCCATTATATGTGAATACGTACGCGTATACTACCGTAATGTAAATAAAGAACCAAAATTAGAAAAAAAATGAAGTTCAAAAGTTCAAGGTCAATCTGGATTACAGAGCCTGTCTGACTTCGTGCTCCACCAAGTTTAATGAATTTATCCTTGTGTCGACAAAAAATAATACCATTTGTTAGACTTCCAAATATATGTTCGAAATTAATGGTAAGCAGCTCGTCTGTCTTAAGTAGTGATTTCGTGAAAATGTGCCTTTAGCACTTACGGATAAGAGCTCACTGTAACGAGAATTATTTTTTTTATATAACACCCACAGTTAATGGGCTCCGCCATAAAGTCACACAGTTTTATGACTTTTTTTAGTTGCCAGAGTTTCACATACAACACGCTGGGTAACAAACGATTTCATGCTAATCACGCATAAAAGAACAACAATACCTAAAAAAAAAAAAAAAACCAGGACCATACTACATCAACAGACCGTCGCTCGTGCAATTAACAAGACAAACATTCTACGCAAATGGAGCTTTAGTGCTCACTTTCCGGCTTAATGCTGCAGGAGTTTGTACAGAATGAGTAGGAGCAGGAGTATAAGCAGGAGCATGAGGCAGTAATGTGATGAATTCTCCACGCAATGGAATCTAATTGGTGAACATTTAAAGCGCAAAGAGAAATTTACCAGAATCGACGTGGGTTCCGACAAAAGGTCAAGGATTGACATCCCCGATGAGATACAAAAATTAATTGTTATGACAACAAGACAACACGCTTTGAACATACGCCATATGATCGATATCTTTGAATGTTTTTGATTTTAGTCTTGCTACTTGGAGATGGGTGAGTGGTGTTGAATATTTCTCCATAGAGGATTATGGTCATTAGTGCGATGACAAAGATACTTCTACCTCATACTTCTGGCTAAAATAATTAAGCTTCATAGAGCTCTAATTCAGTTATTGGTTGTGCCAATAAGATTCTATATTTCAAAAGATAGAACCAACTCTGCAGATGACTCACTTGCCAAAGAATTGATTTACATTTATGATAGAAAATCTATAATACTTCTGGGAATTGCTTTTCAGATACATACTCGTACTCCTTCGTATTGATACACAGATTTTACCTTACACTCTTAAAGCAAATAATTCACAAGCTACAAACAGTTTATGTGCGCAAAGGTAAATCTCAGAAGCAAACACTTTCATCACAGCAGGGATTGGGATTTACCCACAAGGGATATGTTTTGTTCTTGTGAAAAAAAAAAAAAAAATCACGGAATTACCTCGGATTAGTATTACCGGTACTTGCTGAATAATTTAAGAGGCCACTGGCACTTTAAAAATAAGAAATAAAAAACAGGAACAATTTGTGTCTATGAATTAATGGCCGTTTCATAAAGTCGAGTTTATGTGTTCATGTCTCACGTGCTTTTCTTTCCCATCAAAGAGATTTTTATGTTTTAGATGTTTATTGATGAAAGTAATGTTGTATTACTTTGATATCACGTGATGAAGTACTTATTTGATAGCTTGTGACGCGAACAATTTCCTGACACATTTTTTCTTGCAAGAGCAACGTTACAGTCAGTGCAACTATACAACTTCAGTCGTATAGAGTTTTATAGCTACTTATGTCGCGAATGAATTTGTTATCGCTCCTTGATACTAAGAGCAATTTGTCCTAAATTTTTAAGAAGATTTTGTCCAAATGATGCCTATGTTGGTGGGTGCATACGAGTACCCCCTTGAAGAATGCAGGACCGGAGGTTAAATCATTTTTTTTTCCTCTCTTCGTAGGCCCTTTTCCACTTAATATGACTTTCCACTTAATAGGTCTACCACGCTCATGTGCCATCGTGTACGGTTACTGGAGATCTGCCTCAGCACTTACCTAATCGCCGAGTTTCCATTTCAACTGTCTTGCATTAAGTTTTACGTAAGGTTACCGCCCTTTTTCTCTTTTGGAAAAGTTGGAATCCAATTATCATGCTTTCCCAAAATATGACCAATTCACTGCTACTTTCGTTTCTTTATAATTGCATACGTTCCTGATCTTTTGCGATACATTTTGGCCATGATTAATAAAACTTTCTTGTAAGCACTGCTTGGTGTTAATGTTGATTGCACAGTTCATACAGATTTTAGATAACATACTGAACGTAGTCTTTGCTAAACTATACTTCCACGGAACCGACATTTCTGGACTCTATCAATATGCTGTCCAGTACAGCGTACATGTACGGTTGATGAATTATCATTAAGGCTGAGAAGTTTAGTTTTGGCGGAGTTTATATTCAGTCCACCAGGCTCTGGTGCGAGACCATGAATCCAGGCGATTGAACGCAAATATCGCCTGCGCAGTCACATATGCAAGACATTGCATTTCACATCTTGGTAACTTGTCTTCGTAATAGATACAAGTTTGACTGGAATGCCCCTCCTGCGTAACGCACGCCTTATGAACTCTCTGTTTAAAACATGGAACGCCTTTTCGTCGTACTGTGCGATGATAGGTATAATGTGATTTAAAGAGGTGGAAAAATGCTCCCTCTGTCACCTTAGCAGTAGAAAGTCATCCAAATTCTTCACCGGGTGTTAACGAAAACTGTGGCCACCTATAATCTCTTTTGTGACTCTCTACATGGTTCTGCTATCGCTTCTTCAATCACTGCGTTGTCCACGTTACACTATACTACTTCCCTCATTTTCATGCAGTTCTTCGCTTATATCCTCTGAGTGGGCGGCTGCAAACTGCTGTCAACTAACCCTTAATAAAACTTTCTGCTTCGAGTACATTTTGCACAGCACTCCAGTGCTTCTCTATGTTCGGTGGCATGGCGTTACTGATTGTCCCTGTTTCTTGAGCAAAATATTCCCTAAACTGTTAGCGCACTACAGATTTCTTCAGTTATTTGATATCGTACTTGGCTTCTCGAAGTGGAGTGTTTCCATTTATTTGGATGGCTCCAGTGCAAAGAAGGATATCCATTCACAGAAAGGTTATCGTCTGATATTCCCGCCAATTATCATACTACCTCATAAAACCAAAGACAAATATTAGCAAAATAAAACAAATCCCGGCCCTGTTCTGAGCACACATAAACCTATCCACTGGTGCAGCGCTGTTGGCAATTGTGCTCACAGATTGAAAATAACGACCATGATTTAACATTTAAATCGAACAAGTCTTTGTAAGTGTTTTGACTGCATAACCTTATAATTTGTTCGTGCAGTGTGAATTTGTGATCTCTGTGAAAAATTCAGACGTTCTTAAGTTACAGCTTTACAACCCATAAAAAAAGAAAGAAAAATAAACCCTTTAATTTGAAAGGGTAACCATAAAAAGTCACAATGTTCTTATTCTGCGTTTTTGCTTGGCTCTTAAGGAAACAATCTCGAATTTTATTGCATATCCCCAAGATAGCAGAGGTCTATACTCGTATATTCTTTCGGTAGCAATAACTGATCAATATCTTTGTTAGCATAAAGCTCAAGGCTCACATCTCTTTCCAATATGTTCCTATTTTCTAAGTTTGTCGTAAAGATTTCTGCAGGGCACTAAAGGCTTCCGTCATTCCCTTGTCCTAATACGTTGCCTACCTGAGTTATTCTTCATACCCTTCAGACAGTCCGTCTAGCGAGATTCAGTCACTCGCATTTTGTTTCATATTAAAGTCCAATATTATGAAAACTACTACGTAAAGTGAAAAAGAAGACAAATGAATCCATTAAGAATGTAATTTTTCACTTTGTTATGTTCTTGCGCTTAATGTGCTTTATCTAGTACATACCTTCAAGTTTTAGTTTACAACTTTTCTTTTAACACTTCACATTCATGTCAAAACGTAATAAAGGAGAAGAGAAACCTACCCTAAACTTTTAATTACTTCTAATAAAGTTTTGCCGCATTGAGATATTTTTTTATTCAGCGTTAATTAATTGTGGGAGTACCGCATAGTTAGCTGATATTTTGTTGTAAACCTCTTTTAAAACCATTTTTTGTGGCAGTAGCTACCCACATATATCCACTTGGATAATTTCTTCGGTGAAAAGGTGAAAAGGAGATATTTAAATATTGATTTGTGGCAGGAGAATCAATATTTTATGTAAAGAGTTACAAGGCTTCACCTACACCACGAAAAACGATGAGTGGTGAGCCTAAAAATGGGTAGCAATGAGACGGGAATTTAAAGTGGAATGTTAATAGGTTTGCTGGATAATTCTAGATAAATAAGAGTGAAAATCAATGTACACAATGGCATAACGATTCAAAAAAATCGAATATTGGTACTTACTGAAACTCAATACTTAACCGAACAAACTCAAAGATCGAAGCCAAACGGTGAGTAATTGGAAGCTTATTGAGTGTCTCGTATTTCGGATATTAGGCAGAAGGAGCATCTTCAGAAAACTTAATGCTTTCCTAAGCAATAATTGAATCTGGTTAAATAAGGAGTTAACGTATTGTTAGAAAATAAATTTCTTATACGTTTGTCTACAACTTATGATTTATGGAAATATTTTTGTTTTGTTTTATCGACTGCTTTCTGTATAGTTTTGCTTTTGCGGTTAATTATAACAGCTGCACTTGACTTTTTGAAACTGTCGAAAAAATCCGACTGGAGGAAACCGCAGTGAAAAAACTGTGAATTTCCAAAATATCATATATTTACTTCACCAAAAAACCGAAAACGAAAATGAATTTTGAGCGACCTTCTATACCCCAAAATACTTTCCATCCTAACTAGAGAATAAAAAGGCAAAACACACTGACTGATTCATTACCTCATCCTTTAAATGAAGGACAAGACGTGATTTTGTGAAACTCGAACTCTACAGAGTGGGAAAGGTGATTAAAGTCTTGAAAATTACTTATTCCATTTAAAACATATGTCATCACATGCTTCTAACCCCTGCAATTTGGATAAAATTTAATTTGTTTTAAGTAAACTAGTCCGCGATCATTTGGATATATATCATAAATCCATAAATCATGTTTTAACGTTATCCTGAAGCTGAACAATAGGAAAAATACACTCAATTTCTTTTTCGTTTCAATCATTTCCATTTCCGATCAGCGGATATCATTGCCAACAAAAGTGCAGCAGTGGATGGGTTTGGACGGTTGTATCTGCTCAACACAGATTCCTTTATTAGAGTTTCTTCTTATTTTCTTTTCATTTTTTTCCGTTTGATTTCTTTTTTTTTGAAATTAAACTTTAAACACTTGTAACTTTTGAAAGAATTAACTTTATTAATCAAAGTATTCGCCATTGACTTCGATACAATTTTGCCAATGACATATTGTAATGATGCCTTTCTTGGAAAAACTAGGAGCCAATGAAGTCTTCGAAGGCGTTCTTGATAGCTGCTTCGACCGAATATGTTTTCTCCGCAACAAAATGATCCAGATGCTTAAACAAATGATAATCAGTTGGTGGACGATCTGGGGAATAGGGTGGGTGAGGTAGAATTTTGTGTTGCAGTTGATGCAACTTTTGCATAGTTGTATGTGATACATGTGACCTCGAGTTATCATGCAGCAGTACGAGTATAACCCCGTATCTGTTAACCAACGCAGGCTACTTAACTACCAATTTCTCATTCACAGTACTTCTCTGCATTTATTGTTTCATTAGGTTTTAGGAAAGTATAGTGAATAACAGCTGCTGCAGGCCACCAAATCGTCATCATAACCGTCATCCATAACCAAGTGAAGACTTGGCTTTGGCATGTGTTTTGGTGTTTCATCAGCGTCAAGCCCCTGCACAGATCGTCAACGATTATCATAGGGGATCCAGTTTTCATCAGACGTAACAATTCTATACAAAAGTGAATCTCTTTCGTTTTGATTAAGCAGAGAAGAGCAAACTTCCAATCAGAGAGTCTTATGTAATAATATAATTTGCTAAAGAATTGCCTCATAAATTCTGTCTTTCCGAAGGCTACAAAGGCCCTAAGAGTAGGAAGCAGGAGTATCTCACTGCAGCCAAACAACCTATGAGTGCGTATCTCAGCTTATAGAGCTTTGATAGATAACTTTTAGATACTCCATAAATGAGCGTTATCCTAGACAGCGTTAAAACCGTGTTATTTTTTTTTTTTTGCTAAGAAGAAATTTTGTTTTTCAAAAATCTCATTTCGTTAAATCACCAAAGTACGATATTTGCTTCTTTTTATTATTCATTAGGTACAATCACAAAAACTTAACATAATAAAGAATACTAGTACCAGTTACATATATAAATATTTTGGAACTCACAGCCCATACAAGGCTAGGCTCTCGCAGCCATTTGTGCTGTGTGACACACGAATGGTAGGGAGTACCAGTTATGAAAGGGTGATAAAAACCGTTCTTACTTACAAAAAAGGTAATTAGGCATACGTTTTAGCGTTCAATTCTTGAAATGCTGTTGGGTAATATTCTATGGACTTTTAAACAATTTTTGAATTCAATTTTGTTTGCATCTACAATGGAAAAAAACTTGTCTTCACTAGGTTGATGAATTCGGAAAACTGTTGTACAGCACAATTTTTTTCAAAAGGTCGTTCAGGTCGTTTTATAGTGCAAATAATTTCACAAAACTTGTCTATTTTAAGTTTTCAAAGTTAGAATTTTTCCAATTGAAAAGCTTTTCATGAAAATTGTACCCTCAGATATTTGTCAGATACTCTCGAGAAGTGTTTCTTATTGGTGTTGCCTCTTCATTGATCCACAGACCCCACTTAGATTTGAAGAAAAAAGCATTGAAATCTGCATATCATGGAAATGAAAATCTTTAATTTGGTATCGCTTCTGGCATTGTTATCAGACCCAAGGCAAGTTTTCTCCTGGATATATGAAAGGTAGCTGCAAGATCGCTTCAGATCTTTCTGCTTTAAACACCTAGTTTTGTTGTTGCTTATATCAACCATAGAGTTAAAACTAATTTTTAGTCGAATATTTAGCCAAAAGCTAAGTATGCATCTTACACGAAATTTACAGACTCTGTCTTTTGATGTTCCTCTATAAAAATACCAGGGTTCAAGGTTAACATTTTTACGAAACCAAAAACCAAAATTGATTAAAATATATTTGTCAAGAGCGAGTCGAAGGTGTTCTGGAGTCATTTTAGCTTTTTTTCCTAATTTCTCTCTCCTGTTAATCTGGAAAATAAAAAATCACCTATGACTTCTGCGAAAGCTTAAATATTTTTTAGTTTCCTGATTTAAACATTTTGATTTGACTTTTTAATTTGCTACGCCCCTAAATTAAGTCTCGCTATGTGGCTGCAGTCGTCAGTTACTATTATCACGTAGGTTACCAATGCCACCACTCACTAATGACATAAAGGAGAATGGCCAGTTCGCATAATACTCGTAAGTTCGTCTCAGAAGCGAACACAAATTAAATATATAACAACCGATAGTGCTACTGCAATAGACTCAAGGTATATGTATATTTAAATTTTTGCAAGTAATGAGCGAAACGAGCTAGGTCTTTTTATCCTTTGTAATTTAATTAAAATTTTGGAGGTGCCAAAACCTCTTACACTATAACTGTAGAATTATTATAGCTAGAATATTTATTTTGCTCATTTGAAAAGGATAATTTTATACTGAAAATAATATGCGAATTGAAGAAGCTTTAACAAGCTACAGCTCTTTCCACAGTTATTTTCAAATTCGTTATCTAAAAAAGTTATGCAGAGATTTTATTTTTGATGATGCAATTTTATTCCCCAAAGAATTTGCTATAAAAACTCTTTAAAATATTCCTGCGTGTAATCAAGAGGAATGAAGTTCAGTCTCGTATGAACTGCATATACAGATTGTTCCAGAATCCAATGTCATTTTGCAGGAGGATGATTCCTTAGGTCCAGGTACTAGAGGCCGAAAGTACATATATTTTCTTCAGTTGAATAACGTCAGATGTTATAACTTTTGAAAGGTGAATAAGGCGTTCTGACTTAAATAAAATAAATTTCAAATCTCAGTTTTTGCTGATAAACAACATATACGAGTACATATGCACGAGTAGGTGTAAGTGTGCTATTCGGTTTAAAATTTAAAAAAAAAATGTTGGGAAAGCTCCTTTCACCCATGACCTATAGAAAATTAAAAGCAATTCTTAAGCTTGTTGTAAATAGTGCTATTAGCTAATATAAGTCTCATTTTCCTTCGCTTTAAGCCAGAAATCGCTATTCTGCTTTAATACCCAACTAAAAAAGCATGCTTTTAAAACTGTGCATTGTATCTAAGATGTGGCTTAAATTTTGACTCTGATTGTACATACGCACATACTCGTAGCTATAACTTCAATAAATTTTGCAAGCACGAAGGATTAAAAATTAATTTCGTAGCCATACCAAACTTCATAACCAAACTCCTTAACAAAGGTCTACGATCGATATTAAATTTATTGTACAAAGTTTTTCAAGCGATAACGATTATAAAATTCTGGAAATGTCCAGTGTCCATGACTAAACAATTGAAAGGTATTATTGTCAGGTGTGGGAATTATTTCGTTACAACAAAAAAAAACCTGAAAATATTCCTTTATATTTTCCAGGATGGGAATCCCTTTAAAACGTAAAACCGTTATGGTTGACCAACAAAAAATACCTGTGTTCATATGCTTTAATTCCTCTCAGCTTTAAAAACTACTGTGCTCAAATAAATGATGAAATAAAAAATAATGGTTTGGGAACAAATTTAGAGAAATTTTTAAACATAAACCACCACATTTGTGCCTGTACATCAAGTCAGTAAAAATTCCTTATTAAAAATAATTTCAGGTGCAATAATGCAGAAAATAGTAAAAATCTTCAAATTGGCAATTGTCTACGATCACCAGTTGTTTTGCTTCGTCAAAAATCCTTTGGAACTATCGCTGAAATCCGTCAAATTTGCAACACATCTGGTCCCTCGAAAGTTTGTAACCCCGGTAAGGAAAATCACTTCATCAACCCTCCTACTTCAGCATGACATCATTGAAGGACGATACATTTTTCATAAAAAAAAAAAAAAAATATTAACATTCTCATTCTAACTAAAAAAAATGTTTACCTAAACATGTATAACAATGCTAGCAAGGCCTGTGCGCTTCTTAACCCATTTAAAAGATACTCTCTAGTTCATTATTGAAATCCCTAAGAGGAAATATACCCAGAGACTCTCGCCCTTAGATCCGTTACAATTATACTTAATGGTGATTAAAAGAATGCTTAACCTTTTTGCTGTAGAGAGGGAACAAGCTAAGAAGGAATTAAACAAGCTTCTTCCGCTCAAGATGGTACTCTGCGTGCGTACCGTTCCCGCCAAACGTCTGTTGCAATAATGGATAAAGACAGTCAGAGAAGCTTTATTTTTTTGGGTCTATTTTGTCAAGGGTTCGTATTGACTAAGGACTTTGTGCATTTTTAATGAACTAATGAAAATTTACTCGGTCGAGAGACGCACGAAGAGTTATATACCTAACGCCAGCAGGTGGAGTAGAGTAGAGTGGTACACGTACAACACAGTATCTACATTATACAAGATGCTGCTATTGGCGCTACTCTGTCTCTGCCTACCCTCGAGTTAGAAACTTGATGAATGAGATGAGCTGTATGTGAGTTTGTGAGTTTTGTTTATATCTAATTGCATTTTGGAGGAGGGAATCGCTTGTTTGGATTATACATTTGTGTGTTTTGTGTTCATTTTATTGTTGTATCCGATTGTTGATTAAATATGAGAAAGTTGGGTTGCTCCTCTTACTTTTCGGTAAAGACTTATACTGGGCGCTGGGAGTTTTTGCGAGTTTGCCATTCTAACAAATGATTTCAGGTTTTGGGTTGAATAATTTAACTCATTTTCATATTCATTCAATTGCAAGTGTTTTTTTTGTTATTTATATTCATTTTGAAGTTTATTTTAATTGTTTATTTATTTTGTATATTTAATTTAGCAATAAGTTCAGTCAAAAGATGATGTGTTGATATATAATTATTTTTTTTTTTTTTAAGAAAATTAATACAAATTTGTTGTAAGAAAAACTATGTAATTATGTTGAAGTCGGCTTTTGTGGGAGGATTTTTTAATTTGTTTTTCTTTATTTCGAATAAATTATCGACTATTACTGTTATCTTTCTATTGAAATCACCCATAGTAAATGGTCTATCTTTCATTGGTGGGAAAGTTTGTGCAACGGAATACTGTCAGTTGAATTCCATCCATGGACAATAATTTTAAAATTTATTTAGTTCAACAATAAGGTTTTCTGATAAGACGGGGAAAATGGTATATCAAAGTTTCTAAAGGGAAAACACAGTATTTTATTGATTCATAAAGTATACAATAGAGGGATATATGGAATAGCAATGGCCTCTATGGCTTTGCTGGCACATACGCACTCTTTTGTCGAAATTTTGCATGACCGTTTTGCATTAATATGGCTGAATTTCGTTGATACGTCGATCAATGTGCTCCTTCAAGGTGTGGGTGGTCATGGGCTTATTGGCATAAACCTTAGACTTCAAAAAACCCAAAAAAAATTCCAACGGCGTTAAATCGCATGATTTGGGCGACCAATTCTGATCACTAAAACGGGAAATTACTCGACCAGGAAATGACTTCTTTGTTGCATTTTCAAAGAAGAATGGTCCGATGATGCCTCCAGCCCAAAATCCGCACCAAACAGTGATAATTTTTAGATGCATTTGTTTCTCAACAATCACTTGTGGATTTTCTGAACTCCAAATTCCCATTCAAAGAACTCTCTTCGCTGTGTGTTAAATAGGCTTTAGTTCTTCAGTCAATTGCACTTTGTATGCATGAAGATGTAAATCTTTCGTGAGAATATGCCGAATTGATGTTCCTGGACTCTCAACAACACTCTCACGAACTGCTTCGATGTTTTGTGTTGAATGACTTATTAAAGAACGGCCAGAATGTCTAAGATCACTAATTGATCCAGTCTTCCTGAATTTTTGAATTAATCTCTTCACAGTTGATGAAGTTAAATCACTACTCCGACCATAGTTTGTACGAAAATTGCGAACTGTAGCTGCCAAATCTTCATTATTTTTAAAATATTGTTCAATAATGGAAACACGTTGTTATTTCTTGTAGTACTCCATTTTTAATACCCCTGAACTGTCAGCTGTCACTGTGTCTTTTTTTTCATTGGCAATACTGCAAAATGGCGCAAAATTCAAATCTTGCGTGAATTTTTGAACATTAGGCTGCAAAATTCTTTTGGAAGTTCCGAAAACTGTCACACTTTACATCACTCAGATATACATACATTATTGTTGGGGAAGGTCTCCGTATCCCAATTGTTTTTCATTAATTTTGGCAATATGGTTGGCGAAGCTTTGGACAGCTTGGTCGGAATGCCATAAAGCTCTACTGGTAATTGAGCATCAGGTGTAGATCATCCTGACTTTGAGGCAAACCTTCATTCACTATGTAGACAAAAACGATAGTAAAATGCCCCCTTCACCTCATCCAAAACCAGACAGGCAAGCAGTTTAGTTGTGATTTCGCATCTAGTTGCACCTTCTTCATCCTACTTTGGACTTCCTTCATCTGCAGACACTATTTAGATTCAAGTTCGGTTCTATTCTCTGCGTGGGTTGCTGCTGCAATGCAAACTTCAGTTCTTCGACCCGCCTCCCGACTATAACTTTGTAGTATTTTTTATGTGGCATAGTGCTTTCCCTATCGCAAGAGCGTCCCTAAACTGTTAGCATAGCAAACAGTGGAGTTCCATAGTGTGTCTGTGATGAACTTGGCTCCTCGAACTTGACCTTTTTTATTTCGAGCAAAACGGAAAAATCATTTCGATCGAAATGTTAAGTTTTAAGATTCAGTACAAAATAGATGGCCGAAATGTTCAAAATTTGGGTTGAGTGTCAAATTTTTCTACATTTTCGAAAATTATATGAAATTTTCCAAAATATTTGACTTCACCCCGAAGTTAATGGAAATTACTTTTGAGTATGAATATCCCAAACACATTTTTACTTACACCTATAAGGGCAAGTATATGTTTTTAAAATGTTCAATCTCGAGTTTTTGATCAAACTTGACAGTACTATAATGTACGTAGAATCCCAAAAAGTGGGTCTGTTTATCAGTGTGTCCTGTCGACTACAGCCTATACGGTGGGTCTATAGAGCCATATGTACTAATGGCCGTTTTTGAATAAAATCGATATTCTCGAAAACGGCTTCAATAATTGTAATCAAATTGCATACTTGAGTTGGGATAGGTATTAGCTATAGGGTAGCGTACCAGGTTTTTGCCAAAAAATACTTATGACGGTACATTACATATTGACCGTTTTTTGAAAATTGGACTATTCTCGAATACGAACTTGGGCGATTTTTTTCAAAATCGACATCTAAGCAATATTTGATATATATAAGATCATGGCATACCAAATTTTGGAAAATTTTCAAAATTTTTAACGAGTTTTTTGAAAAAATAATTTCTCTAACGATTTTGTTTAAATTCCAAACTGAGTGATTTGAAAATGCAAGTACTCGTACGTGACCCAGTCACGCACTTTTTTTTTGTTTTTTTTTTTTTGTTATGAGCTTCCAATGTCTTCTGGAACAATTTGGAAACAGGAGCAGCCAATCCACTTGTGCTTAACTTCTACATTTCCCATTTTTGCATTTCTGAGGATCCTGACTGCCATCAACGGTAGGTTGGAGGTTTACTCATGAGCATTTACGGACAACTATCCTTAAGTAAGGTCCCTGTTTTGCATTTCAGATTCTTATGACCATTGCGAGTACATGTGGTTGAGGCGTACCTAATCAAGCCAACTGTGATTATTCATTCCAATCATGGTCCACCGATAACATTCACATATTTGACCCAGATTTTGAAAACAAATTTCAAATTCGACACTTTAATTTCACTAGCGCACCGGAGAAATCATTAACGAATCCAAGGCGTAGAATCTCATATTTCCAGTTGCAATATTCGTCCATCTAATGGTACTTTTCCGGCACACATGCAGTTTATTTCGCAACCAAATTATGTTTGTTTTGTTTCGTACATATTGCTGCCTTGCATAACACATGCACGATGCATCCTATCACCATTTGTTACCAATACACGATGCATGCATAATTCATTCTCTGTTTTCAAATCCATTGTTCATTTATGCAACAGTGATTCATTCATTCGCTCGCAGCATTGCTTCTGAAAACTTTCATATGATTTAGTGTCTTTGAAATCTGCCTTAGATGAATAAACTGCAAACCTTTTATTTTTTAAACGTACTCGTAGGTATGCTTCGTTTTTGTGTAGGAGTTGTTTACAATTGCATAAACTAACTTCTTACAAGCGAATTAATAAGTTTTTGAACTACTACTACAAAGTTGCAGTGAAAGCACTGAATAATTAATGTGCAACAAAATTCGCAAAACTTGAAGAACATACCCTAAAGTGTGCCTGTATATTTACACGAGACTAGAGACAAGTGGGCGATAAGTGAGAAATAAACGACCCATCGCATTTTTGGCACCAAAATCGACCTCGAAAATTCCAATGGCAATTCATCAAAGTCCACTTCATTCAGAGTGTCAACGTCGAGTATACTCAAAATCATGTTCAACCAGTAATGTAAAACATAACAGCCCCAATGAAAAGCAACTTCCCACCCTCATTTCCTCTCAAATGTTTAACACACAAAAATTTGATGACTGAACTTATTGGCTAGGTTACAACCATAATTTCCTTTATTTTTATTTTTATTTCTTTTTGTTTTTCTTTTGAATTTTCAATTTCATTTCGAATCCAGATTATGTATTACCAGACTTATTATCGAAAAATTGTTGCGAGAAATCATCATCATCGGCCGCAAAGAATCGCATTTCCGCACCGCCACTATACCAATTCATAGGACAAGATGAGAACGACATTCCGTCAGCACCGATACGTCCGCAGCGAAGCAAACGCTATTTAGATTTTTCTGCCAACAAAACAGGAGCAGACGCCACCGAACAATCGGCATATGATTTCTATACGAAAACCTCACCGTTGTTCAATAAAATTCCTGGCCAATTGCAACATCATCCGTCTGCCTGTCAACGAGAAATGGAATTTCTAATTCCCCACCCGCCGGGTCAGCAGAGCAAGCAAACTTCTGCGCTTAACAGACAAAGCAGGATAACGAATGAATCCAATAAGCTCTTCGTATCGCGTTATTCTCAGCAAAATCCTTTGGCAATGAATCAAAATCAAGAGGATGAAGATGTGCAGCCGCTACAACGAGTGGTGCGACGGGGTAGTGAATCGAAGGTTGGGTCAAACCCGCAATTGCAACAGCAACCGCATACGCCTCATCCCAATAAAATGTCGAAGAAGCAGCTGAAAATCGCCCAGGCTCAGTTGGATAAGTTAACACAGATCAATATTCACTTACATGGTATGTTTATGCTTGGTGCGCTACACGCACACACACGCACACACACACACACAAACTGTATCCCCTCACCCAGCTCCACACAGAAACCTCTTTGAAAATAATCCATTGTATCTATAGTGAGTTACTCGAATTCCGTCTGATTTTAATAAGATAGTGTTCCCCCCTTCTTAAGTCATAAGGATTATGCAATAGATATTTGTGTATAGATTTGAAGCATGTCGCCCAGTGTACATACAGTTTTATAAATTTAATTTTATCCTTGGCAGCGCTCTTCTCGGCCGTCGAACATGGTCACTTGGATAAGGCACGAACGATATTGGAATCAACGGACGTCGATGTAAATAGGTAGGTACCTCCTTTTGCAATACAGTTTTTTTTATTTTTTTTTATTACGTAGTTACGAGTGCTTACAAAAATGAAGAAAATTTCCTGCGCCACGGATGTGCAAATCTTAAGTACTTCCTGTTCCTTAAGTTTGCTTCCTTATTTTTTATAGGGGTAATAAATAATTTTTACAGGGTGAATCCATGACAGAGTAGGAGAAATGTTAAGGTTATAAGAGGAGTAATAAAAATGAAAGAAACCAGGCTGCAAGATTTTTTAGCCAAAAAGAGTAAACTATTATAAAGATTGTATCTATAATTGTAAAGACAGCAGATCGTGCCTATGAACAGGTTTTGCTTATGTTCTTCATGTTGAAGAAAAAAAAACCTGAATGAACTTTACGTATCAGGAAATCTTTCAGCTCAATACGCTTCCCCTGAAGCATTCTGATCAAAAGTGTAACTACGGGTAACTACGGGTAACTCCAAACTTAACGATAATTTATCACTGCTTTCGCATGGAACATGAGTAAATATTGCTACATTATCGCCTTCGCCTCTTGTAGGCGCCAAAAAGGGTCAACACTGCCTGTTTAACTATCCTTTTTTAACTTCAGCCTTTCTCACTCTCCCACTATTCTGCACCATTATTGCCTGGGAGATACACTTTCTGCCAGATTAAGTATGTAAGTGAATCCACTGATGTCTTTAGGTTCTTGAGCTGTTTCCACACTCAGCAGTTCCTTTACCAGTGATATACAGGAGCGAAAACAAAGATGTGTAATAGAGAATGGCATCATCCATAACCAGGGACTGAAAATAATCGTTATTTTTTGAAAATCTGACAAAAAATTCACACATAATGAATTATGACTTTTATTTTTTAGGTCAAAAATAAAAGTTATTTGAAGACTTTTATTTTTTCGGATCAGAAATAAAAGTTATTATATAAAAATCTGACAAAAAAGTCGCAACATAAGAAACAATGACTTTTATTTTATAGGTCAAAAATAAAAGTTATTTGAAGACTTTTATTTTTTCGGATCAGAAATAAAAGTTATTATATAAAAACCTGATAAAAAAGTCACACATAAGCAACTATGACTTTTATTTTTTAGGTCAAAAATAAAAGTTATTTGAAAACTTTTATATTTTTCGGACGAGAATAATTATATTAACATCCTCTAATACAGTTTATTTACGTACCTTCCACAAAAAGCCCAAATACTCTTACAATTAATAATACACTGTGCTGAACACCAAATGACTTATTCTTGATCGGAATACATAAAAGTCCAATAAAAACTTTTAATTCAGATAGCACCAAATAAAGATCTTTAAATAACTTTTATTTTCGGCTTAAAAAATAAAAGTTACAAGACTGGAAATGATAAAAATCAAGGAATAACTTTTATTGCTGAGCTAAAAAAGAGAAAGGCCTGAAAATAACCATTATGTGATGATTTTTATTATAAAAGTTACAGTGTGACTTTTTCCGTATAAGTCAGTTAAGACAGTTAAACATCTAGATTACGCTGGCGACATTTTTGTTTGCTTTCGCATAGAATGATGAATAGCGAATGGTCCGCAGTTTAGAAGTCGTAACAAACAAAGAATTCTCCAGTTCCAACTTTTTTTTTTTGAGTTTGGTAGTAATCCCCTTTCCCACTCTTCTGAAAAGATTTCCCGTTCCCGTATATTCTTTATAAGAGAATGCAGAAGGGTATTCGGGTGTATTTGGCGCATCTTGGATAGCTCATTTGAGTTTGGCCCTATAACGATCACCCAATGTTCATTCCACTATAAGATCAATATACTCTCCGATCCATTTTCAGGTGTCTGCATGTTTTGTGGTGTCCCTATTTTGCAAAGGCAAACAAAAAATTCGCGAAGGGTAAGTCGGCCCTCTATCGTTCCGTAACGTCATCCGACCTTTTTTCCTAATTTTGCTTCCTCGTTAATTCGTAGACTAAGAGGGAGAGAGATCGTTTTAGAAAGAGTCAGGTCGAAACAAACACTTTGTATTTCATGTCTGCCTGTCTGCCTGTTCTCACACGCGTTGCTCATAAACTACTGAACAGATCTTGATGAAATTAGTTCGTGTGTTTGGTCTACGTAATTTCGTGTAAAATTTGCCAAAATCGGATGCAGTGGAGATGAGACATTTGTGTTCTAGATCGCCTGAACGGATTTTGACGAAATGTGGCTTGTTAAAACTGACATACTAGTAGTCCCACTTGGAAATTATCGAAATCAGATGGAGTGTGGTAAGATATGGGTTTATAATTTTTCGAGTCATACTTCTCACACGCTTAACATAAGAACCGCTCAACAGATGATGAAATTTAGGTTTTTAGTTAAGTCAGACGCATAGATTTTCAAACTTAATCCGACAGCATTTTGTGCTCCAATTGGAAAAACGGTTATCAAATCATTCCAGAGCTCATCTACGCTTGGTTGTAGTGAGCTTTTGGTTGCTTCCGCAAGATGGTCCCTAAATTTGTTGACGCACAAAGAAATCTTAAAGCCTATCATTAATGTACTTGGGGATGCGAAACATATTGGTTAGATTGTTTCGAAAGGATGCAGCAAATGATATAAGCAAGGTGATAATATCGGCCCACGTTTATTTCGGTCGTGTAAGAGGCATATCAGTCCATAGATTGCCGGTAATAACAGCGTATCATCATTAGTCTTTATATCGGGTAAGGTGGTGAAAACACTTGCTGCCGGATTCGCAATCATTTCTATTAAGTTTTGCATTCATCCCTCTACAGGAGTAGATGTGTCTGCACGTAATCGAGTAATGCTACAACGAGGTACAATCCAACAGCAGTTCCAGCTTCTACTGGTATTGAGCTTCCACTGCGACCACGGCTGATCATCTTAGTCGTTACAGAAAATGAGAATTTTAGTTAACCAGCTAAATTTTCCCAATGGATTGACCCCCATCTGGAGCCACGCCAAATTGGCACCCAACCTTAGGATAAAATAAGAGGAATACAATTCTAAAAAGAGGCCTCGTTTAAGAATATTTAGTAGCCCTAAAGATTCGACATGGCAATTTAACTAAATTGTAAGGACCTTACATTCCTGGTCCCTCTGTTCACTTTTCTTAAAACTAACCACTCAAACAATTACATACGTGCTTTACATTTAGCACGCAAATAAAACTTTTACGATTAAATCTGAAGTCTAATAATTGTCTCAATTGTCAAAATTTGTAAACCATACGACATTAATCCGTCGGCATCGTACCAATTTTCCACGTAAATTATAAAAGGATTTGAGTATAAAACTCAGAAAGATAAAAAAGGATACGGACTAAGAAATTTATGAAAATTGAGAGATCCCCAATTTTTTTTTTTTTTCTATTATATATTAACATCCGGGTAGGAACTAATTTAAAGCTTTTAACATTACGAAGACAGCAGACCTTTTCAATAAACTTCAACAAATTGGGTTCGCTTAGGGAAACACAGTGTTAACCTAGAAAGTCGAAAGTTGACCAACCTTTTTTTCTTGGGTATTACTTAAATTAATCTTTATTTCATTTTCTATTCAAGATTATCCTTATAGTTATCATTTTTTTTAAGTCAATAAGGAGACATCCAGGTCATTGTTCCTTTGATAGACTGACTGTCGTGTCCTTAAAGAATTTTATTTCTTTATTAAAACAAAAACGTAACTTCTGCAGGCTAGTTTCCGTGTGTGTCGCTTGTACTTTGCATTGGATAAAGTACTTTTTGTTTTGAAAATTATCACCTCAAAAAAACGTTTATCACAAAATGACAATCTACCCAACATATCTTTTGTAACAACCTTCCCATTGGCGTCGACGTTTTGATGGTAAATTGGCGAGACATGCACGACTAATAAACCGTGAAATACCCCAAAAAGTTATATAATATGATATGAGCGGAGTAATGTTTTTTATTTGCATGTTATAAGCAGATATGACAGATAACCATACAAACAGTGGCATAAAAGAGCACTCAGCTGACTGCGTGAAAATGATGAAAGTACGATAACCCGTACCCGACACTACAATGAGCAGTTTCAAAGGCGTAATGGCTATATCAGAATGTTGTGTTGTTCAGTTTGCTGTGCTTCCTGCACCATAATTGTTTACAATATTTTTATCTTTCTGGAACATTTTTTTTTTTAAATAAAAACAACCTTGGGAAAATTTCAATAAATTTAATACTCGTACAAAAATAAAAGCTGTCCGGGAAAAACACCTGTCGTAGCTATCAGGAGGCAATAAAGTAGAATCTATAGCTTTTCGTGCGTACACGTTACGAGAACACGCACAGTGCGAAGGTGTTATTGTGGCTTTCGACATAAAAAAAAATGTGTTTTCACTCGATGTGTCAGGACATCACCAATCAAACCAAACCTTGTAGTACATATGTTGCTCTCGTGTCACACACAATATCAATTTTACGAGTATGGTCGTCAGAACGTGATACCGATTCGGTTTATTGATAGTTACATACTTTCTGTCAAGTGCTTTTAAAGCTCAGAATTATGACTAGCTGACAGGATGAAACACGTTTTTTTTATTACTATTAAAATTCTCAAGTAATTGATGTAGCGTCGCCGTTGTATTATATAATTTCCAAAGTCAATAACGAGGAGTCGAAAACTGTCAAACTGAAGTTTATTATTGTGCATTCCCTTTAGACATTTTTTAAATATTTGTATGCTAAATTTTATTGTAATTCTAGAAAATTATTTTCTGTTCTAGAACACTTCTACACAATCGGCAAACTTTATAGTTACATACATACTCGTATATGCATGAAGTATTTTAAGAAAATTCGTCAAGTGCGAGTCGAGAAAGGGTCAGGTCAAGTATTCACAGGGCTCGCTTCAGAGGACATTTTGATAAAATTTAATATGTACGCATGTACATACATATATCCTGATACGTATGTCATTTTGTCTAAAAACTATTAAAATCGGTCCAAGTGTGAGTGGAATATGGGAAGCGAGGTTCCAAAAATCTTCAAATCATCTTTGTAAGCCGACTAACTAAAAAACTAATATGTTAGTAGTTTCACTTGAAATTGATCGAAATCAAATAGATGTGGGGAGGGGCTTAAGACATTTTCGAATCATCTTTCTAACACGCCTAACCTAAGAACCAGCCAATGTATTTCGATGAAACTTGGGTTTTAAGTTACGTCAGACATGTAGATACGTCTCAGTCATCAATATCGGATGAAGACGGAATAAGATACTGTGGGGCAACTTTGTACTCCACTTATTTTGATATTTTTCAAGAACTATTTCTGCCAAAAAACTCTACAATTTTCACTTTACCTCATGAATATACATACTCTCATTTCTTTCAAATTTGTTGTCCATTTTATGGACCCCAGCTTTAATTTGATAAGTCGCATGATGGGTTCTACAATTTGTTTTAGGGTACATTATGCCCCCAAAAGCCTCCGTACAAAAATATTTTTTTTTACAAAGGCTCTATATAATAATTCATGTAGTTCAAAATTTCAACTCTCTAGGTCAAATGGTTCAAAAGTTACAAGCGTATAACAGACACACGAATAGACATACAGACAGATACCGTGTAGAATCCATTAGTGTTCAGTTTATACCATTCTGGTACGAAACACTAAAAAATGACGAATTTAAAAACCGACCAGTGGAAAGGCGGATTAAGCAAATACGCGGAGATTTTTGAGATTTTGTGTCACTTTTGGAATTCACTCCCAGGTGACATTTTCCCAGAAGCTTTTATTCTTCAGCTATTCAGGAGCATAATCATCTCAGGGCTCTGTACCAGCCTATCCAGAGAGAAGACTATATACAGAGTGCATTTTTTAAAAAAGTTCGCCTCACTTGCTTTTAAAGATACGGACTAAACTTAGATTTTTTTGTTTGGAAAGGGTTAATTACTTCTGGGCTGTTATTTTGCAAACAATTTCCTTTAACTTCGGCTACATATTTTTTCTGGTGGAATATCTTTGGAAAATAAGCAAACTCATTGCCTAGAATCTTTAGTGGTAGAAAATACCACTCTACCACAGAAAATATGGAAGAGAAGTTTACAAAAAAATTTTTCAAAAAAGGTGCGACAAACTATCACCAAAGGTTGAAAGAATGTCTTAGTAAAAATTACAGTCATTTTGTTCATCTATTGCAGTAAGAAATGCGGTCAGAGTTATTCTTTCTTCGATATCTCGTAAACGATTTGCGAAAATATGCATTAATAAAAAAAATGTTTTACATACTGACAATTTCAAAAGTAACCTATTCCATGCAAAAAAAAAGTCTAAGTTTGGTCAATATCCTTAAAACCAAGGACATTTAAGGACAATCAAAGTCCATAAACTTCCTTGCTCATACGTGTTTTTCTCATGTCTTCAACCGTTTCCGATATAAATAAATTGAACTTTTGAAAAAACTCAAACTTTCTTTCACTTAACAATCTCAAAAGTACTCGTGCTCTATTCCATTTAAAAAAATATATGTTTGGTTCATATCCTCGAAATCAAGAACATTCAAGGTCACTAAATTACGTCCTCATCCGTTGTCTACAATTTCGCTCATATATGTTTGTCTCGTGTCTTTAAGCATTAGACCTAGGTCAGAAAACTAAACTGTTATAATGCTTCGCGGCCTAATTTTTAAATGTCTTTTTCTAGGATTTTTAAAAGTTGGAAGCATTAACTTATTTGGTTTAAAAGTTTGTTAAACAAAATAGCCCACATCCTGAATTGGCATATTCTTAAATTACAAGCAGGCCAAAAATCTCATAGGTACTCTCCCGTGTGCTTTTCGTTTAAAGATTTTAGCCTGTTTTTGAAATTCATGGATCATGATATTGTTTCATTTCTTACGATTAAGTTTAGAAATATGTTACATATCATTTCCGTGCAGTATTTCATACGAGAATTATACGAGTATACTCGTATCACTTGATATTTTCTTAATGTACATAAGCAGAGTAAGTCACGCACTTAGGTTAGGTTAGGTAAATGTGTGCCCTTGTTGACAGGGAATGTCAACGGCTTACTTAGACCACATAGAGTCTATTGTGTTCAACAGCTACGATTAGTTAAACCACTCAGATAAATGAATGAATCGCAGAAGTTTGTTAAGCTTGAGCAGTAGTTGTTGCCTAGAGTTGTGCATCTTTTAAGGGCTAAAGGAGGACAGTTACATAGTAGATGGCAAATCTCTCTATTTCTTCTTCGTCTCTGCAGCTTCTACAATAGTTGTTGCATGGAAGACCTAGCCGTGCTGCCTGAATGCCTACCGAACAGTGCCCATTCAAAATAGTAGTTTTTATTAATGTGAGATATATGCTCGCGCTGACTTTATAATAGAACTACCCATGCCCTAAAAATTGTTCATACAACAATTTGACGTATCTCTTATAGTTAAACCATATCAAATTTAAGATGCAGGTAAATTTGACTTGTGGAATATATTTCTTGAGTGTTCAGTTTCCTGATATGTGAAATGAAATATAGTTTCCATCCTTCCTAGAGAAATAGTCAATAGGTGGTAGAAAACTATATTGAAATCGGTTCAGCGGTTCTCAAGTGTTACGGTACGAAAGTAACCCGAACTTTTATAGTTAAGCCAAAAATAATCTTCCAACATGGCACGATAGCGAACTCCATTGACCGTAACATGGCGATCATTTTCATCGACAAAAAAATACGGTCCAATCTCACCTCCGGCAAGAAATCCACAACACACGGTCACTTTTTGTGGATGCAATGGAGTCTCTTGAAGCACATGTGGGTTTGATTCGCTGAAGATGAAATTCAGGATTTTCTTCAAATTTTTGCAGAGCCCAATCGGAGAAGTTTCGGCGATTCAAATGATCAAGAGGCTCCAGTTCTTGAGTTAATTTGATCTTGTAAGCCAAGATGTTTATGTAAAATTCGCCACAATGTGGACTGAGAGATTTCCAATTCGTGTGAACGGCATGGAATCTACTGATTTGGTTAATTTTGAACTGAAGCACTTACGGCTGCGATGTTTTCGGTACTTTGAACGGTGCGTTGTCTCACTGGCACAGGAACATTCAATAACGAATATGTTGATTCGAATTTATCCACTATAGCACGCACAGCCTGTCTGGTGGGACGATTATTGCAACCGAAAATTGGAGTAAACGCTGTTAAAGTTGCAACCACCGACTCAGAATTTCGGTAGTAATTTTTAATAATTCGTGAACTTCACCATGATAAAAACGTAAACCTTGAGTGATGTTTTGGCATTGACAGATCATAAAAAAAGTTTAAGAGTGCTTTTGTATTAAAATTCAAAATTGTTAGGGATATAAATTGAAAAACCCTTTATAACATAAAAGTTGCTAAAAATGCAATCGGATGATAGCCAATTTATGCAAATATCCTGCTGCAATCGAAATAAATAAATAATTATACGTTACAGTTTAAAGGATTACTTTCCGAATTTTGAATACAAATAAAGAAAGTAATATTCTATTTGCGTCACCCTGCGACGACTGTGTAACAATTCCATTCTAATACCACGCCCCACCTGTACACAAATACGTTCGTAGTATTTACTTCTACTTGAGTTTAGAAATAAACAGCAATCTCACTTTATTTTAGTTCGCATTTTAAGTATTACAACGGAGCCAAAAGGAGTCTATTTATTTCACAAAACCAGACTAGTTTTATTACTTTAATGCTAGCAAGATTGTTATCCACACATTGGAGTCATACAAACGCGAGGAACTACTATCAAATTCTTCCATAATCTCCTTCCGGCTTAAAATCAACCTATGGGGGGTGGTGGTTTATTGCAATCGAGGTAGATCTGCACTCTCATGTGGGGTTTTATCACCGACACACGGGTGTACTCATTTGTATCTTGTTTAAAAATGGGGTTCCGATTCCCATATTACCCGTTCATAGTCTATGGAGGCAATAAAAATTCGATTCGTATCACGAAATCCATAAGCCTCCCGTAGTTATGCATGTTTAATGGGGTTGATATTGAAAATAGGTATTAAAACATAAAAAAAAGAAAAGAATATCTTCATTTTAATAATAAATAGAGTAACCTTCAAAAATGTAAGCAATAAAGTTACTCCATGCCTTAACCCTTTATCGACCGATGGTACCAAGATGTAGTTTAAATCTTTATCGACTGCGATACTTAGGCACGAAAAGACGAATAAGTTTATTTCCATTTTTGAAGTTTGATTGTACAAAAAAGAAAAATGTACTTATTATTTCTCGTTGAAATTTCTCTGAAAAATGTTAAATTATGAAGGACTCCATCAATCAATTGTTCCAAGTAGGTAAATACTTATTGTGCGCAGAAAATTTCATCCTGCCAACACGTGCGAATATTTTTATTTATTCAAACAGAGTCTAGAGGCATGTGAAAGTCTTCTTATGTCTTCAATACAATTATGGTTACCATCAAATCAATTTATTTTATTTGTTATCAGAATCATATTTCAAGCTCTTATGAAGTACCAACTTATTCGAACAACAGGTCTATGTCTGTCTTCATTCACCTGCTGCATAAGATACCAAATGCACGTGCAAAATGTCAGTTGAATGTCCTCTTTGATATATTTAGTACTTGATAAGGATTCAAATAAATCTTTAAAGGTGTGTGCGCTTCACTTTTCAAACAAAAGTTGTTATATGTATAGGAAGGACGCAATTATAGGTGATCGGAAACTTTATGAATGAGAAATAGTCGCCTTAGAAGAACATAATGCATGTCATAATAGACAAATTTTAAATATGTTAATATTGTGATCCTTTACACTTTATTTTTTTCATTTTAGTATTAACGCAGATGGTTTGTCACCACTGGATGTCGCTGTACTGAGTAATAACAGATCAATGACGAAAATGCTTCTACAGCATGGTGCTATCGAAGGATCACAGTGTAAGTATTTCATTATAACTACTCAATTCGTCTCAAACAAATTGGCTACAATTTAATGTATCAGCAGTAACCTCCTTAGCAACATATCCTGATAAATCCGGACTGTTTCGGACCGTTATTTTCTCTAGTTTTTTGCTATTATCTTGGAAATAGTTGATTCTAAGTAGAAATTTCTCAAGACCAAAAGAATCAAATAGTTTAAAAGATAGTTTTTAGGTTTTGCTTGATGAATTTATAAAATGTTCACCAAATAAAATTTTGTTAGCAAAAAAAAAAATTATATTGTGTTAGTTCATGTAAATAATTTCTATTTGCTTTAAAAACTATATTTTTTAAAATTCTCTTACAGTTAGTGAAATTAAAAAAATTATTTAGGTTCCCATTGTTTTCTCAACTTCTTTCGAATGTCCTTCATAAGGTTGATGATAGTCACATCCGTGACCTTTTTGGATGCTCTTTTCCATTTGATACTAAAATCTTTAGGGTCCTTAGCACACTGCTCACTTTTCATTAATTTCGTTTTAACCAAAGTCCAATACCTTTCAATGGGGCGACACTGTGGGACATTCTGTATCACATTGGCAAGGAGCTTGCCACACGAAATATTTCGATTCAAACTTTTCTACTCCAGTCGATCTTTCTGATTGTGGAAGAATCTCTCCTTCAAAAGAATTGTAAAACTGATCACCTGGAAGAGTCCTAAAGTCGGCTTTAGCGTAAGTTTTATCGTCCAAAATCAAGCAGGCTTTCTTGCTTCCAATCAAGTTGTACAACTTTCGGGCTTGTGTTTTTATTGTTTTTTTTTTTTTTCGGTTCCTTTTGGTATTTTTTGTTTTCTCCGCGTTTTTAGACCGTCTTTTGCATCTTTGTACATTGGTTGGTACTACATTTCCGAGCAACATCTCTGGATGACATGGCCCGGTTCTTAACGATGACACCCACTATTTTTTTGTCAAAATTTGTATCATGTGCTCCGCTTTTTGCACCACTTTTCCGTCTAGGCTTGACAGTCAAATATCTTTTTATAACAGAATCAACTGTACAGCGTGCTATGTTCAATTTGTTTGCAATAAAATGGCTTGGTCGCGAAGGATTTTCGAGCCATCTATCGATGATCTTTTTACGACGTTATTCTTGAATCATCTTTTATAAATACGTACAACTGCACTTAACCG
Organism: Pocota personata; assembly: GCA_963082735.1. NCBI lineage: Eukaryota > Metazoa > Arthropoda > Insecta > Diptera > Syrphidae > Pocota > Pocota personata. The sequence continues at coordinate 272,381,724 of OY720429.1, forward strand.
AAATCAAATATAAACTGAAACTACAGAGTATGAAAAACAATTTGGGAACAAAATAGAATTTAATTATTTACACATTGGACGTATAGCACTTATTAAAATTTACAGATTTTATTCGGTTCAGTCCTTACAGCTTCCCTAAATCCACTATAGAACTACACTAATACGAGTAGAACTACGAACCGAGAAATTCTTGAGGCCAATTGGCATTGTCTTGGAAGTGGAGATTTGACACGATCGAATGGTCTGCTCAACTTATCTTTAATTAAAAAAATCGCAAGCAAAATAATAAAATGATATCAGACAACCAAGCTTCCATTTAAAGACTGGCTCATACTTAATCAGCTCTCAAATGGTTTGGAAGTACCTAGACAAATTAAACACCTTATCCAAGCTCAGCAATATAACCCTGCTTTAGTGGCTCACTTTTCATTTTGGTAAAGGCCACTCAACATTTTGTACTTATATAAAAAAAAAATCGAGGAATTGTGGTTTGCGTAAATAACTCGTTACACATCAATCCTTCAAATGTGCATTATTTTTGAACACAATCATAATATAATCGAGCTTGAAAAGAACTCAAAGTGAAGAAGCAGCAGCAGAGATTTGAAGTAGTGTTCTGTTCATAAGTGGAGTCGCAAACGTCGGTATCGGTCCATTTTTAAATAAAAAAAAAGAAACTACATCTGCTCCTGTGTGGTTAGGGCAAACAGCCCATATAGCGCCTAGGATCTAGCTTCTCGCGTGTTATATTTTTCGCACCTAAAATAGCGAGAAGCTTTTCAGAACAATTTTACTATCTAACTGTTTAGTGTTTTACTGGGATGCGAATGTGAATTTCTCCATCAGTAGTTCAACAACGACGTATGCTACTACCTCTTCATCCTGGTTAGTTTCAACCAAATGTCGTTTGCAAATAAAATCAATAGGAGTAAGCATCTCACTCCTCCTCTGGATCCAATGCTCTCGATTGGCAACACTCTCTGAGTTGATTTGTCTGGTCGTGAGCATTCCCTTGATCTAACCAGAAGTACCAGATCTACGAGTATATATATAAAAAGTCTTTAATAGGATTCTATTGTAATTTTGCCTCCTGATTCTTGTTTATACTCGTATTTGATTCTGACTTCGGGTTCAGATTCAGCGACCCAAAACACGTGTTTGCTCTCTTGGCCGCATTGTATTATCCTCGATGATCGATATCGGATCTTGATCTACAAGCCACGTAACCCTATTACTCTCACTATCGCGTCCGTCTGTCTGTCACCATCTTCTAGCTCAGAAACTATAAGAGCTCTATGCACAGTTTTAACACAAATCATGCAGACAATGACCCAAACACAATGTATAAAGGTGTAATTTTTGAAAAATCGTTATTTTGGAAGTGGCTCCAATACAAGCTAATATTGCAATAAAAAATTTGTTTAATTCGTATAGAGACGTGACATATCGCTGAAAAAAGCTCTTTGAATAGAATTCAAATATTTACAACTCATAAAAGCCTCCAAGGTACAGAACCATCTCCGAAAGCAGAAAACACCGGCTCGTGAGATGATGGACTACGCTGCTGTTCTGTACAGTTCTGTTTACCGACAAGAAAATTTCCAACATTTACAATGGGATCTATGCCCAGTTATCTAGGGAAGCATCCGAGCTGGTCACAGGGTCCGGAGTGAATACCACCCAATGTCAGAGGTCTTCGTTTTAAAACAACAAAAGCATGTAACAATATATACAGGTAGTTTGTACTTCATGTAGGGCTCTATCCAAGGATTTGCCTTCCTTATACCCACAATTTAAAATGTTATAAAAATCTTAAAAGCTGCTAGACCCACATTTGCGTGTCTTTTAAATCAACCCCAAGATGAAAACACAACGAATTGTGAACATTAAAGATGCATACCTTAAAGTCATTAACAAAAATGGTGGTTGCGTTATTATATAAAGTACCATATTAAAATGTGTCTTTGGTCCCATCCCACACTCTGGCTTAATCGATTTTGAAAAGAATGTGAGAAGATCAATAGAGTATTACGTGCGAAAGATTCCATAAGATCCGTGATTACACCGCCCAAGGGATATCTATGTACTATAATACAACATCGCATCATCATATCTAAACGATTGTGATGATGTGATGATGCGGTTGTGGAATATAAATCGCGGTACGTATCAGGTATATTATGTAGGTATGTACATACATCTGTAACAAAAGAAAAGCACTAAGAAGTTTTCTTTATAGCACCGCCATTCCATTCATTACCAACGGTTACCCTGCGACAAGAGTGCCGACAACATTATTGTGTTCTAAGCCTCTTAAATTTATTTGTAAGCTCTATTGTTTTCTGTTACTTAATTTGAAGAACAACTAGAGCATGCACACAGGACTTTTTCCCATCTATTAATTTAAAATTGCTTGCTTATTGGAACAATGTTGCTCTTCATTTGTTGTATCTTTTTCGATGAACAAAGAAGAAAAAAAATTATCTTAATTAATTCCTGTAATAATTGAATGCAGTGAACGTGGCAATTAAATGTCATTAATTGGTTTATCACTAAGAGTGACCGGCAACAGAGGCGGCTTGAATGAGGGCGTGGGCACACATAATGAAGTCACAATATCTGTTAGTGACCACTGGTGATGGGTAATGTCATTTGTTGAAGTAATTCTCTCATAAAAATTTGTTAACCATAATTAAAGGTCAAATTTATAAATCAGTTGATATCTTAAATACCTGATGAGATGGGCAGATGATTTCAGTTTAATCCCAGGCCAAAGTTATGGTGAGTTCTTGGAACTCTGCTTGTTCATCTTTTGGTTAGATACTCTCAAGATTAGGTATCGCCTTACTAAGGAGAATAATAAGTCATTTGTGAGAAGCAAGTTATTTTTGTCTTCACTTACTTGGAACTTAAAAGGTGTCAATATCTTGAGGAACATTGCTGTCACTGGTACATTTTGTTTTTGGATCATATTCGTCGAAAGAATCTATTCAGACTTGAATTTCAACAGTACTTTGTGTGACGTTAATTGAGATATAAGGGATGTTTTGAAGACAAGAACAATACATGGTTGCCAGCGGGAAACAATACGAACATTGAAGCGTGTTATACACGTCTTATGACTGAATCATTAGGTAATTTGATAAACAACCATTTCTGAGGTTCAAAACATTATTGAGGAAGGGAGTTGATGAAGATAAATAATCAGGTGGTTCTCTAGTGAACATAATCCTGACATTTAATTAAATACCACGTAGATAGATAGTCGTACTTTCGTATATTTACGACTCTACATCGCGTTGCTTTATAGGTCTATTAAATGCATAGATTTGCTCATTTACATGTACATGTATCTCAAGTTAAACAGATTTTGAGAAGTCGAAGAACACCAACAAAAAAAATTAAAAACTAAGTAGATATGCAGATAAATTGAGGTTCTTGCGCAGTTAGTATCGGAAAGGATAACTTAGATAGACATTGAGACATAGACACAGTCTAATAGATTCCGCAGTTTTATGTCTAATTGCAAAACTATTAGGAGTTTTGAGTCCAGAATCGAACTCAAGTGATGTGCAATCTGAATATTAGCCTCAGGCAATAAATCCGGCAAATGTTGTTTAATTTACTAATTTTTAATAGTATTCTGTAAGAAAGTGTTTGAGACACATGGATCCTTGGATATTCTCTAAGAACTAACGATGGATATCCTTTAGTACGTGTCATACGAGTAGTATGTATCAAGCCTATGTAGTAGTGATACTAGAGAAGTGTCGTATGCAGGACTCTGGCACAATTCATTTTATTACAGATAAAAGGTTAACTAGAAAGATGGTTCTCATAATGCCTAAACTATTCAAATAACATTGGTGTCAGAAATGGAGCAAATGTACTCGACGTATTACGAAATTACGAGTAAACCGAAAGATACATAATATAGATGATGATGTGAAGTTAGCAAATAAAAAAATGGTCCCAATTGGCGAAGAAAAAAGTGTTCTTCCACCATGAGACCACGCCATTTCACTCGTCCGCAATCGCAGCAGTAAATCTGGTCAAGTTACGCTACGAATTGATGCCTCATTCAGTAGTACTCTCCAGATTTAGCCCCTCCGACTTCTATTTTGTTTCAAAACATGAAAAAATGGCTTGGTAGAAAGAGAGGCCTATTTTTCTGAGTTCAACAAATCATATTTTTCGGATAGCTCAAAAAAGTGGAAAAATCACTGGACTAAGTGTATCGAGCTGAAAGGAAATTGTGGAGAAATAAATAAAAAAAAGTGTTTTCTTCCCTAAAGCCCGCGTATATCTTCTATCTGCTTCTGGTTTCTCAATGACTGACGTGTAAATCTTAACGTTTCCACAATTGAAGAGAAACTGAAATTTGTACTCTTCGCAGAAATCGAAGAACACTTTATACGATCCAAATACTTCGACAGTCATATCCAATATCAAAGACAAACAAAAAAAATAATAAGTAAATTTTTCTCGAATTGCTTACCGTTCTGGTGTTATAGCGGTTTTTATATACATATTTTGCTATATTCACTAAATTTATACCAATTTTAAAGATTCTTTTTTTTTGCAAATCGAATAACAAGTACACAGTCTTCACATCATAGAATAACATGGAAACAATGGTTTTCAGGTTTCTTTACAATTTGATCTTATTTATTTTATTTAACGTTATTCAGGACGTGCATTGAGGCTTTTCTGCATTAAACTTTTAGCTATGTTATATGCACTTATGAAATGAAACAAACTTGCAACAATTTACACCAACCTATTGACAGAGAAACTTAACAAAATCTTACTTACACACAAATTGCTACAAACTTCGCTCATTTCAATTGTCATGTAAGTCAAATAAAATTCATTGCGTTGTCATAAATGATTTATTTATCTATGTATTTTGACATACATAGATAAGTTAGAGAAGTTTGATTGACTATGAAAGATGAGACGGCGTATAAAACTTATTATTAATTTGTTAAAATCATTAAATATATTGTAAACAATAAGCAGACAGGGCGTTCTGTCGGCCATTTTCTTCTATAACGCTTGTCACGCTGCAGGTTCATGGTTCCAATCCTGATGTCAAGAATCATCTATTTATTTCGCATGAAATACCTTAAAAAGGTCTATTAATTGCAAAGTTTATGTCAACTGCATTGCGAAGGCATAACTCTGGCAGTGAGAAATGGCGTACCAGGTTTTTGCCAAAAAATTCGTATAACGGTACTTTACTCAATGACTGGTTTTTGAAAATTGGTTCATTCTCGAAAATGACTCCTGTGATTTTGTTCAAATTCGTTCTCCAGACAATATATGACATATGTGTCAAAATTATGGCGTGCCAAGGTTCTACCTATTCTGGGACCATTGTTAGCTTCTATTTGATACCCGTATTTTGTTTACACAAAAAAAAATTAAATTTTTACTTTTATTCTGGCCTTCAAAACAGTTTTGTTTTCTAACTCTTTGAAAATTTTGCTCTTGATCTGCGGGATAGTAAAACTCAACTCTGATCTACATTTCAATCTTCTATGTCTAACGGTTCAAAAGTTATGAGGCTGTGACAGATGGAAGGACAGACAGACGGACAGACAACTGACTCATTGTAAGGGTTCCTTTCTTCCTTTTTTGTTACCTTGTAAGTACTGGAACCCTGAAAATGAAAATAATTGCATCATACAATGGAAAGGATAAATGTCTCCAAATGTCTTTGCTGTCAAATTTCTGTCCAGAATGTGTCATTTCATTCACATTTTTCGTAAGCCCACTAAAGTTAATGAGAACTTGATAAAGAAGAGCATAATCGCATTATGGTCCTGAAATACGATTTGCGTGTATTGGGACATTCGATGAAGCTGGCTTAAGTTCATTCAAGTTCAGGGATTTCTACGACTTAAATTGAGTTCCACATAAGAAAATTTAAGTTCGACATAATCATTTGGGCAACGAATTTAAATCGTTATGTGAAATTAAGGCTTTAGGTGCATATGGCCCAAACACCCTTAGAATTACAATACATTCTTGTTATTTGTACCTTAGCAAACTGAAATTAAAATAATTAATCCAAGCAAGTGCATATTCATTACATCAGAGAAACTACTATTACATTTTGGTTAACTTTCTTTCCACCCTGTAAGTACAATATAGTTGATAGCAATCGGTAGTTGGTAGACCTGTTTGTGTGTTGCCAGCAATACTTTACAATGACATTGGGCATGTATTTTACAATATAAGGTAAAGATTTCAGAATCCTGCAATATGGCATCTGTCAAATGCATCTGTCATCCATAGTGACAGGTAGTTACATTGTCATAGTCAGAAATTTAAAACAGTAAACAAATTTCATTGAAATCTTTAATACTTTTTATTTTATTAAAATTAAAAATCCTAAGGCACAAAATGAATAACCCTGTATGTACGTATGTCAATCAGATTACGTTAATGTATCACCTTTAGCAAGAATATGAATGATCTTCATCAATTTCATTAAAACAAATCAAAATCTTAACACGAGATGAGTAGCGCATTATGCATTATGTATTTCTTTGTAGATTCACGCACAAGAAAAATAAAAAATAAAAAATTTTAAGTTACAAAATTTATACATGCATACATCAATTTTTTAGTACGCCCCCACGTTGTAGCCATATGGCAAAAGTGTAAAAAGAGGTAATAAAAAAAAAACTTAATTGCTCGTAAAACTCGACCGAATTGCCTACTTTACAGGTTGATATACGATATCTTTAATTTCAATATAATTTCATGTAATAAAATTCATTCAGAATTTAGTGAATGAAAAAAGTGTGAAGATGAACAAAAATGAGTTATGTGGTTGTATAGAAAGTTTCTAGAAAGCTGGAAATTTTTTTTTTTTTCTTTAGTAGGTAAGTGTGGTTCATGTCGTTTCGTTTCACAAATCACTCTAGCTTATATAACGACTACCGGTTACCAATCAGGGGAATTAAAATAACTTGTGTCTAATAAACGCAATGATACATGTAGATATGTATTTTAAATTGAAACTTGTTTTAAAATAATGTTCTGCCAGTATTAAATATTAAGTGCCTCCGTGAGACACCGCTGCCTTCAATCCTCCGAAGAGAGCAGTTACCCATAACCTTCAACTTGGACTGGAAATATCCCCAGACGATTATAACACAACTTTAGTAGAAAGAAAATGAGACAGATAACACATTAGGATATTTTGGAGTAGGGCATTACTCATATTTTGATTACCCGTGGGAAAATATAGAGGATGGTAGAATCCTTAACATCTATAGGATTCGAGATAAGCAATCATACATCTGTAGACTACGGCATGATGATTTGATAAAAGGAAAACTACGAAGCAATGAATTGAAAGGACTTTGAAAATTATAAACGTAGCTGAAGTTGAAAAATATTTAAGCTTAGACATTTCGAATTGGTGATTTCACGATTCAACGATAGTTACTTTTCACTCACTTTAATGAATTTTACATATTTCACTGTCACAGTTAATCTTAAAAGAATTTCCAATGATAGGGCTGTCATCAGCGAATTAACAATAGTAGGTTCGGAAATATCGCCATTTATATTTGATGAAGTGTAGATTAAATCAACTTCAGTGGAATGGACAGAGAAAGAAATTTTCTAATCCACTTTTTTTCAATTTATCCACACCATATATACGCACGCATTTGTGATTTTCATTGACTGTCAAGGTGATGGATAGGTTGGTTCTTCTTGCGAGAAATAAATGCCAAGCATTCAACAGTGAGTGTTTTGCTACGAAAACGATCTACTATTTATTTGGGAGTTTTCGTGATTGGAAATGCGTCATGATTTAGCAGAGTTTCTATGGCCTTGGGGTGTACATTTTAGCTAAGAGCACACAATACAATCTCCGTATTGCAAATAGTTACCATCTTGCAGAATGCAGTTAATGAAAAAATCAGTCTATCAAATCATTAGGATGGATATTCTCAAAGACGTGTCTTTAGATTTTTTCTTCATTTCTGTTTATTCACTCTCGTTGTTGCCTGTTCGCTCTTGACATCGAAAGTCGAGAATAATTAATAATTAAATTGTGAAGGTAAAATAATATGTCGCGGTTTTTATTTATGGGAGAAAGGAAACAACGATTCAAAAGAAGCAAATTCGAGCATTTCATTTGTATTCCTGAATGTCATGAACGTAGTTGAAAATGTATATAACAAATCGCAGATTAGCACGGCATTGAAAAAATGCGATTTTCAGTGTTGGTCACTTACTTAAGGTGAGACTGGATGCAGTACAATTGATCGCTATCGCTTGTGTCGTAGCCATCGATGAAAATGAGTCGCAACAACCACCGGAAGTGCCCGGATTCGGTAATATGCTAGTCACCACATACATATGTTGGCTACGCCTTTGCATGTATTTCCAGCCGATGTCAAGGCCCCGACCCATAGAATCCGTTGATCCGTTGCTGTGTCGTTTTTAACTGACACGTATGTGGATAGAAAACACGTATTCTTATGGAAGGTGGCCCATACCCGACGCATGTATCAAGGTATATAGAATTTCTATATTTTTGTTTAATTCTATATACATTGCGCATGTATGAACTTCGACGGATAAAGTAGGTTTACTTTCAACTTTTTAAGTCCGTTGATCCGTTAGCAGTCGGCAAATTGAGAGTAAGCACTTTCATTGGTGGAAGCATTGAGAGAGAAGATAAACTGTCATCGCCGTTGACAATCGGTTGACATTTCAATCTGTCAACGAACTTATGCGACGGATTGTATGGGACTGTTCTTTCTGACAATGCGTGAAAGCCACCGTCAACCTTCAACGGAACGACGCCGATGGATTCTATGGCCATTAGTTCGAACTGAAATCAATGCATTCAATGCACATTTCTATTTTTCTGCTATTTTTCCGAAAAGCAGTTTGTTATTGTAGGCAGGAACACAACGAAAATGACGCGTGAAATGTAAATCTAAAGTTGAGAGAAAGAAATTGTGTGTCATTTGTCACAAATATCTCAGGATTTTTTAAGAAACTGCAAGTAGACCAACTTTTAAATTTCAACTGCTGAATCGAGAGTTGAAATAGTGAATAAAAACAATTTTCAACTTGCCGTTCAACTCTCGATTTGAAATCAAACCCGAAGTCGGCAAACTTTGGATTTTTCGGCACGTTGAACAATAGTGAATAAAACGGTCAGAAGACATATTACCAACTCTGCTTAGAGAAGGAAGGAGTCATAGAGCGCATACATAACTATTATGTCATTGTTTGGCTCTATGGATAGTAAGATGACAGCCTATTCAGAAATGTACCCTCACTAATAAAGATTTCAAAATTGCTGCCACGGTAATTACTCTTAACTTTATAAAATCGAGCAACTCTTAAAATAAAATGAATTAATAGTACAAAATATCTGTTTATGTCGCCAGTGGGCGTAGTCAAAACTAGGAAAAAAGGTTTCAATACTTCCTCGAGTTTGTAAAACTTCTATCAGGCCTCCAAGAGTATCAAGTTTAGAGTTTGGAACGACAGACAATACGCACCTCGAAACGACACTGACATAGATCATAAAAGTTTACAAATGTGAATATAGTCAATCTTTAATAACTCTCTCGAAAAAAGTAGCAAGGTTATAATTGAATATAAAATTAACTTAAAAGGACATCTTTATCTAGGTGATCGAATAAAAAAAGATCCACAGACACAAATATTAGTAGTTTCTATTAAACAGTTTTATTTGTTTGTTTAAATAACAACTTAAATCTATAAAACCAAAAAGAATTTGATTTTTATTTACACCTCTAAAACCATTCAGTAAGCCCACCAGTATCATTGTATCCTCTCAGGGTCGATTTTTTTTTTTTTTTTTGTTCTTTATTATTATTTTTCCCATCAATTCTACGCCCTGGTTGTAAAGGGTGTATTTCTAAGGATTATACCCGAGCACTGCCACTATACTATTGCTCAATGAGCGAGCGACCTTTTTTTTGGGTGATTCTTGATACAAATTTTTATTGTGAGAAAACTTGCCCTTTAGCATACAAATGTATGTATTTCCTACTGGGAACACGCAATTACATCTTACGAAAAAAAAAAAAAAACGAAGTTCAAAAGATGCTGCCAAGCCGGGAGGAAAGGACCGAAATGGAATTGGGTATCCGTATCCTTTCAAGACCAATTATTATTTTTATTCTATTATTTTGTACCCTTGTGGTAGGTAGTCAATTTAAATTTAAAAAAAAAAAACAAATTATACACAAAATTGCTTCACGCCCACTCTCAGTTTACATGTGTAATTTAATTTAAAATCCTGTTTAATGTCATCATCCTAAGTGCGTGTAAAGGCCGTGCGAAAACGTCATTGTTGAAATTATAAAATCATATCATATTTATTTGTCCAATCGATTCAACTCATTTCCACGCACCATCTGCGGAGAGATGTGAAAATATAAATTTGTTTAGCCAAATTTGTGTAAATATTGCAGTTTTCGACGCAGTACACAGACCGTTGTACTCGAACATTAACCCTTTAAGTGAAATATCAGGTATGTGTGAACGGGTTGTTCGTTCGCTCGTAATTCACATCCTTTTTTAATATTTTCGAGGAATTTCCAGTTTAAAGGGCAATGAAAAATACAGAGCACGGAAAGCTCTCGAAAGAGTTATCTGGCGCCAGGTGTATCATAATGGAATCGAATAAATTCTCCAGCAGCTTTTATTTTTATTTTATTTTTTTATGCACACATTTGAGCACGCAGGTTCAGCAGGAAATTGGCTCTTGGCATTCCATTTACGAGAACCACTACATTGCAAGTGCATGAGAATTTCATGCGTGTTAATGGTAAACCATAAACTTTTTCGATGAAGATTTTGGTCAGCTTGTGGTCAAAGGAAACCGTGTTCTATTTCCGTGCATATACGTATACCTTTGAACCAATTAAAAAAACATAATACACGTGTATAAAAGGGTGATTCAGTTGCAGGTTACAATTTAAATCTGGCACTACTGCGGTTCTGTCAATGATAAGCAGCATCTGTGAATATTAAACATTGACATTTGTAATTATGGAGGAGTATACATATGAGGGAACCACACATTTTAATTTTTAAAACCCATCTCCGAAATGGGGAAAATTGAACCAACATGATTTCGACCGCACAAATTCGATCGAACAGGGTCAATATTGGTTGTGCAAAAACCAGCGCGTTCTGTTAGTGGTTCGTGACAATCTGTCAAAATCTATTCGCCATCGTTAGCAGCAATTGAACCTTTTCTACACCTCCACGCAGAGCATTTTAACAAAAGACCTGCATCTGCATGCCTACAAGATTCAGTTGACTCAGGAATTGAAGCCAGCAAACCATGAACAGCGTCGTGTCTTCGTTGATCGGGTCTTAGAAAACCACCAGTTGATGGCGATTTTTCGAACAAAATCATCTTCAGTTCACGTTCAACTGAATAGCTAAGTGAACAAACAAAGTTGTCGCATTTGGGGTTATGTAAATCGTCGGACCATTCTTCTTCAAAAATTCTTGTGGTGCTACTGTAACAGTCAATGGTGAACGTTATCGGGACATGATAACAAATTATTTTTCCCATCAATTGGACGATATTGATATGGAAAACATACTGTTTTAACAAGGCGGTACCATCTGCCATACAGCATGAACAACAAAACAGTTACTGCATACAAAGTTTCCCGCCGAGTCATCTCTCGTTTCGGCAACCAAAATTTTCCACCAAAATCGTGCGATTTCACGCCGTTGAATGATCATTTTCATTTTTGATGCATTTTTTATTTTTCAAATCATTATACCTTACGTGCTAGACAAAAAAAAATGCTTAAAACTAGCTTAACTATGTTATCCTATTCTAACTTACTGGCCCTATGCGGGCGCTCTAAGCTAAACCTAATACTTAAAACTATGTCTTTCGACGTAACTTACTTTAGTTCTTTATTTATTTTATTATTTTTTTTATTGTTTATTACTAAGAAAAAATTTTAATTAAGTGAAAAAACTTAGTAAACGAACTTATTTTGTTTGTTCTTATATATAAAACTTACAAAGCTACCTTAAAATAAATCTTAAGCTACCTTATTCTACCTTAACCTATCCCATTCTACCTTACGTAATTCTCTACGTACTATTTTTTTTTTCTTTCTCATGCTACGAATTTTTTATTTATATTTTTTTTTTTTTTTTTATATTATTATCTACAATCTACCTAAACCTAAACTATGTAAGTCGGCCATGGGCAATGTACAGCCAACCTTGAACATCAAACAGACTACCCTGAATTATGAGAAAACGACGAAGGAGTTTCCCCTCTTTCGGCTAGCCACCAGAAATGTCCGTACTGACGCTGTACGTCCTCAATATCGCGACTTGATACCGCCCTACTGAACCGGAGACGCTCCACACTGCTGTGTGCAACGTCTCTGTCGTAGTTGAGTCGCCTTTCCACAGCTTTCCGAGCAACATGGAAGATTAGCGGCACCGCTGTCCTGGATCAGACCTTTCTCATCAAAATAGAGGATCGCCTCCGGGGGGACAAAGCCGCTAAGGCGCACTCTCTCGTGATACTACTCGTAATTGGGGTAATAAGCCCCAAAGATCAGGTTGTTCGTCGAGCTCATTGCTCTTGCAATGTGCCTTCGAATCACTCTTATTAGGTTAGACCTGTTGTATAGGACCTCATTGGGATAGAATTTTATGTACTGAGACTCTGGTGTTCTGTACAAAGGGAAGGCAAGCCCTCTCAAACACCCGAATCTTTTCCAACAAGCTTGCTCCCACGTTAAACCACACTTGGCATCCATATACGAGCATGGGCCGGATGAGGGCCATGTAGCAGATTACCTTTACCCTTGCATCGAGTTGCTTGCTATAAAAAAGTCTCTTTGTAAGGGCAAAAGCACCTTTGGCTCTGGCCAGAGCAGCATCTATATGTTGTATCTGACTACACTTCGACTCGCAACTGGCTGTCCGTTCGGTCCAACTATTGAGAACTTTCGCCAATTCTTCTTTCTGGTATCCCTAGAGGCACCAGACAACGGCGGGGTCCTAAAAAGAATGGTTTCCGATTTCTGGAAGTTGATCTTCAACTTCCAGTCATCGCAATATCGCTGAATCTTGTCGAAGTCACGTTGCAAAAGAAATGCAATAACCTCGATTTTTGGTCCTGATCTGTACGCAATCAAGTCGTCTGCGTACGCTATGGCATGGTGAAGTGATCCTATCAGATCGCTCGTGTAAATGTTGAAAAGGATCGGTGAATTAACAGCACCTTGTTGCAGACCGTTTTTAATTAGAAATGTTCCAGCAGAAGTCACATTCCCATTTTTGACAATGAACTGTCTACTGGTGAGCATGTTATAAAGTATGTACAGCAGTGGTTTGATTATGCCCAGCCTGCTTAGCTTGTAGAAGAGTCCCTCTAACCATACGGTGTCGAAGGCCTTCTCCAAGTCAATCAGGCAGGCACCCGTGCATTGGTTCTTGCTTTTGTGCCATTGGATATCCGATACCAGTTTAGACGCGGCATGTATTGTATCATGCCCCGCCTTAAAACCGAATTGATTATCCGGAATTATATTATTGTTCTCAGTCCACTTCAGCAGGGCTCTATTGATCACTTTTTCGAATACCTTGCTGATGTTCGGAAGGAGACTTATCGACCGGAGATTTGCCGGATTGGAGGTGTCCTTACCCCTTTTGGGGATGGGTTGTATCACTGCTGTTTTCCAATGCGCAATGCACAATGTTCGACACTCCGTCGATTCCCACTGATTTCTTCTTTCTCAATGATGCGAAGATCGTTTGGAGTTCTACCTTCGATACGTACGGGGGATGTACCCTTTCATTGGCGATGACATTGTTTGCCAAGTTTTCGTCATTGAACCCGGTAAAACCAGTATTCTCGGATCGCCACGCCGTTGAATGAAGCAGAGGGCGTGTGCCAATGACCCCCAAACGATTCCAGAGCTAAATGATGGGATTTGACGCGTTATTTGTGAACTACCGCAGGATTTATCTCGAAAAGTAATGAACAATTTCATCAAAAGCGCTGAAGTCTGCAATTTTGGCTAATATAATTTTTCATGTTTAATGTCAATGTTTCGACATTGTATTGGCATTCAAATATAGCAGTTTACCAACAAATTTATTTCAAATTTAAGTTGTAACTTCCAATTGTATAACCCTTTACATATACCAAAAAGTTACAATCCGTCCGCAACAGATCGTATGATAACCTAACCTTTCGTCGTCTAGCCACTCCCTAATAAAGTGGGTGTGATGTTTTAAATGCAATAATATCTTTTTACTCAAATCGTCGAATTTTGAGAGATTCTATCAGATTTTAAGGGTTTTTGTTAGGAGAAAGTCGCGTCTGTCACCTTTTGTAACCAATATTCACTAACAGTGATAAGAATGTGGTTTTTTGAAGACAACGCCCCCAAAAAGTGGATGTGACCGTGTACAATGTATGGACGAATTGTAGAAAAAATCATCTCATATACTTTTCAGTTTAAATACTAGTGAATATATTGACGTTTATATAAGACATTTTTTTTAATAAAAGTGTGCGTAACCATACCATTTTTCTTTCAGTATTTGTAATATCAAGGCACTGAAAATAAAAGCACTTTAGAGTTTAGATCTATGTCCCAGTTAAGGTACTGGAACACAACTTGGATCCATACTATTTAGCATACTGATGGTGCACCCTAAAGGCTTCTATACACGATCAATATTGATTGACAATTTTTCGTCAATGAGACGCTTTTCAATGCAAATTGATAGTTCGTATGCTCGTCAATGATCATGTTAAGTAAAAAGTTTACATTAACGGAAATCAAAAATATCAACTGTCAATGTTCAGTGTTACGTATGCAGGCATTGGTTCGTCAATATTTATAGTCACAACAATTGTTCAATAATACTTGCCACGTAATATTGATCATGTGTAGGTCCCTTAATGGGGATATTTTTTGGTAACAAGCAGGCATGACATAGAATTGGTATTGCAACAAATTTGTTGCTCATTTAGCAGCTGCAAGATGAGCTATTTAAATATAAACATCTTCCATTGTCTGTGTATCGCTTGGCTTTCTTATAGAAACTCAGAATGTTGTTTCAATCGTGATACTCTTATTCTCCTCCCTTCTTCTGAGGACACAAGATCTTAGTGGATGCGAGAGCTCCCCGCAGATGACAGCATTTAGCCCCACATGATTCTTCATATACAGTATTATTATTGGTCAGTTTTTGCTCTTGTTTTGCGCTGCAGAGTCTGCAAGTGTGCCTCTTCTTTATCTATTTTTGGATATGAGCACTTTTTTTGATGAAAATTGGTTTAATCTACTTTTTTAATGATGCTACGATACTGGATCCACTGGTCGTTGGCATTCATAACGTCCATATCGATGGTGGTAGCATATTAGAGTTCTTCGCTTAGGCACTCTCTGTAAGCTCTGGCTACTCGAGATGTGCTAAGACGGGCGGCCAGTTCCGAATGCACCGGATAGAATAATCTCATTCTTTCTGGTTTTAACCTGTGATATTGAATACTCACGAAGGTAATACACTAAGGAATATGTGTCATACCACGGTAAGCTTTTTTTTAGTGGTAGGTTTACTACCTACTCGTATAAATCAGGGGCATAAATTAAAAAAAAAAAAAAAAACAAAATTTCCCAGTGCAAAACTTATAAGAAAAACATCTGTCAAGTGATGGCATAGCGTTTACTCGTGCTCATCTCTAAATTGTATTTGCACTCCATTTTGACCATCTACATGACATGGCAAACTTAAAAATTTCAATAAAATCCGTTCATTCATTGTTTCTCCAGTTAGGAGATTTTTGAAACCTAATATCGAATTGTCTACACATAATTCCAAACTAACAAAGTACATTTCACGAAAATCCATACAATGATTCTTAAGTTAAGTGTGTGATGGAGAGACGATTTTTGCAAACTCCATCCTGCATGTCTTACCTCCACTCTCTCTGGATTTAATCATTTTAAAATGGAACCGTACGCACCAGGCGAAACCAATGTACCGAAAAAAATCTATTAAGTAGTTCTTGAGTTAGTCGGCCTACAAAGGTCATTTTTTACGATTTTTGAGTCTCAACCACTTATATCTTACCATCACTTTGTTGAATGCTGATGATTTTCAAAAAGAAAAAAACCCCATGCATACAAGGTTTAATTTAAAAATGTTCACCAAATTTGATCAAAATTCAACAGTTAAGCTAGGAGTGCAACAATAAATAATTGACAATTCAAATATTTAATGACTTCTACAACGCAACCACCTAGATGTTACCCCCGCTTAGTCCGATTTTAATGGCTTGAAGACCAGACCTAAAAATATCATTGGAATCTGTTTGGTAATTCTTTAATTGAAAGGACAAATTGACACGGAGTTAAAAGTGTTTGTTTTGATATGAAATGTGACGGACAATAAATGTTAAGGCTTTGAGAAAAGCCACTGCATTAGCTTAGTTACGCCATCTCTGTAGATATAATAAAAAATACAAGAGATAGTAGCCGGAGTAATAACATGCGATAAGTTTTACATTGGCTTCAAACTGAACACATAAATTTTGGTTAAATATTCAAATATTCCCTTAAAATATAATTCATTTTCCGCACGTGGCATACTGCTCCTAATTAAGTTTCAACTTATACATATCTTTAATACTCGTTTGCAGATCCGTCACATCATCTCTCGCCAAAACCAAAAATAATCAATTTAATACCATTTAAGATATTCATTTCTCATTTCGCTCAGATATATCCTTATGAAATTACCCAAATTTCATTGAAACCAATTTAAGTTTCAAGTTAGCTTCGAACAACTTGCTAATGTACAAAGAACTCCCTAAAGCAAACCATCACTTAAAACTTGCCCAGGCCGAGCCGTCGAACCTTTGTAAAAGTTTCCAGAAACTTTTTCCCAAACCGACTAACCACGCCTAACCAAATTCGCGGCAGCAGCTGTGCAAAATTTATTCCGTGACAAATGTCAACAGCGTTTTACTCCCGGCCAAATCAATGTTGTTATTATAATTGTTATAACGAGGTAATTTTCATGATTCCACGAACTTTTCACCCCTAATACCAAACCCTATTGATTAGCGGCCGACGACGGCAAGGACGACGCCACGTTATTAAGCACTTGGATGTACTCCAATCAGTATACCATTTTGTTTTGTCACAATTTTTGGGACAAAAATTAAGCCAAAAGCACTTAGGCATTGTTTACGCGATTGCACACAAATTAACCGGGATATTGTTTTGAGATTCAATAATGGAGCCTTTTCCTCTTTGCAGTTTCCACGGAATCGCTGGGCATTAAATTGAATGGACTCCTGCAAGATGCCGAGAGCCGAATACAGGATCTGAGTGGATGCGAGGGCTTCCCACAGACGACAGCGTTTAGCAGTACACGTTCCTCCATATCCAGTATTATTATCGGTGAGTTGTGTTAGTTTTCCCCAGGGTGTGTGTGTGTGTACCTACCTATACGCCGTAGGGATTTTGTCCTGAATATAATTTAACACAAAATTACTGACTAGATGTCTAGATGAAATTGCATAGAAACTGAAAATAGCTTATCAGATCATCACCTTCCCTGTGGGCATTCAGTTTGTGTGTGGTGTGGTCTACCTATTCATACAACCCATTCATTCAATTTTACTAACTCTCATGGGATGCGTGTGTGTGTATATGCAATTGCAGGGAATAGTGGACCATCGGTGACAGGTTGCACGGGGACTGAAACCGATAAACAAATTGGAATTTGGGAACGACGTGTGAAAGGATTGCGTCGTATGCTGCTCGGTTGGGATCAGGCACGTCCTCCAGACTCACCAACAGCAGTTGGTGTCGATGTCACCGGGATAACTTCTATCATGGTGCGAATTCTGGAACCCATCGAGGGTGCTATTGGGACTAAATTCAAAGGTATATTATTATCTTCTTGTTTATACATTGGCTAATTGCATTTGTTTCAGTCCAATGGTCTACCAGAGCGGATTTCAGCAATATTGTTGGCGAACGAGAGATACTCGAGTGGAATAGTTTTCAGGGAACAATGGGCGCTAACTGTAAAATAAATGATTTAACTCAGGGGCGGCGATATTTTATACGTGCCTGCTGTGGTAATGTCAAGGGATGGGGCCCATCAAGATTGTCCGTACCAGCCAGTGTTGTTCCATCAAGTAAAATTTGTCATAGTTTTCAATGAGCTTTAATACAGCAACGCATTTTCTTAGGTTGGCGAGATTTGACCGATAGAGATGATCGGTTTACCGGGCGACTTCGAATCCTTGACAATCTGTTTACTGCTGTACGCTTGGCGAGGCCGGGTGATGCTTCTGAGTTGACCTTGGAATCATCGGCAACACATCGAAGGAATCCCAAAAAGAAAACAACCATAAAACAACTATTCTCGGTGACGTCAAAGTTTCAGAAACACCTCAGGCGGTTCGTATTTGTAACACAGTACGGGCTATAAGCATTCTAATTACATTTGATTGCAGAGGTATCTATCTGGCGTGCATATTGTATTACGAGGACAAGGTATTGGTTACCAGCGAAGACTTCTTACCTGTGATTGAGATTGATGAAACATACCCCAGTTCACTGCACAGTGACTATCACTGGCTTATGAAGGTAAGTACTCTTGAGACTGTCAGGGTGGGTGTCATTTTGAGAGGTTTTTATCAAGAGCAATCGATAATGAATTCGGGTGTTAAAATGTCGACAAGTACGAGTAGTATTGTGTCTGGATGGGAAATGACTACAGTGAGAGGGATGATTCTTCTTATTGTGCTGAGGGTGTTTTTAACTTGTTACTCCAAAATCAATCATCAAGGCAGCAACTTAGATAACTTTAATACTTAGCTTTATAATCGCTTTTTTTTAAAAAAAAAAAATCTTCTGTGAGGATACGTGAATCAATTACGGTGGGACAGCGCCCCGAGATGGTTCAATAGATGCCCGTTGATTCTGCTCTTGAATAACTGGAGATCAAAAGCTTCTGAAAATATGTCTCCTGGGGAGGAATTCCAAAGTTTACTTGTGCAGTAGCAAAAGGAATTTTGATATAATGTTGCATTTCTTAAATGTTGCATTTCAAAGTAAAGGGTGACAATGATAGTTTTTCCAATTGTTATGTTTCAGCAGCTGTCAAAGTTACCAATGACATCCAGCTGTCAAAATATTCAGCAAGGTTTGCCATTTCATCATGCATCGTTTGACGTTTCCGAAATGTGTGGAAATTATTAAAAAATATTATCGAAATTCCGGCTCTGTTGTAAATACGCAACGTGAATTTCGTCGTGAAGTTGGTCGTCATCATGGCTTCAGTGCTCAGGTAATTTTATCGCACCGTGGAAAAGTTTGAGCGTGAGTACACTCTTTTGAACCTTAAGCCACCAACCAGACAGAGATCAGTGCGAAGTGAAGAAAACATAGCCCCCAGTATCGGCTGAAGCCCCAGAAATGTCGATTCGGCGCCGATCACCTAAATGGGGCATCGCCAGAGAGTCAACCAGGCTTATTTTGCAGTTGGATTTGGGCCTACATCCATATAAGATTGTTCTGATGCGAGAATTGAAGCCGGACGACCATAAACAACGCCGTGAGTTCGCTAATTGGGCGCTGGAAATGTTGGCCGTAGATCCGGATTTTGGCCAAAAAATCATCTTCTCGGAAGAGGCCCATTTTTGGCTCAGCGGCTATGCCAACAAGCAAAATTGCCATTAGTGGAGCGACCACAATCCACAAGTGTTCGACCAAGCATCAATGCATCCACAAAGATTGACTGTTTGGTGCGGTTTATGGCACGGCGGCATCATCGGACCTTATTTCGTTCGAAATGAGGAAGGAGACACCGTTACCGTCAATCGTCCTCGGTATAGAGCGATGTTAACCGACTTTCTGTGGCCAGAGGTGTTAACATCGATATATCCGAGGTGTGGTTCTAACAAGACGGCGCTACATGCCATACAAGTGACGCAACACTCGAAGTGGTAAAGGAGACATTTTTTCGACTGGGTCATCTCACGGCGAGCGTTCATCAATTGGCCGCCGCGATGATGCGACTTGACACCCCTCGATTATTTTCTATGGGGCTACGTGAAGTTCTTAGTCTACGCTAACAAGCCGACCACTTTGGACGAGCTCGAGGCCAACATTCGAGACGCTATTGCCGGAATAACGCCGCACATATTGGACCGAGTCATCAAAAATTGGACCGACCACTTGAAACACTGCCAGCGAAGCCCTGGCGGCCATTTAAATGATGTGCTCGGCAAAACTAAAGGTCATATTGTTGGTTGAATCTAGTAAGTCGTTGATATGAAGTAGAAAAATAGTTGGTGAAAGTATAGATTCCTGTGGTACTCCAGCATTTACAGCAAAGGTGTTGTACTACCGCAGCTTAAATTAATCTGTCCTGAAAAACATTTTCCACCATGTGATGTCATAAAGGAGAGTCGAGACCTTTCTGCGTCACCAACCGTAACCGAAAAAGAATCCGTGGTATACTAAAGGGGATGCACAATCGAAAATATTACAAACAAGCCCTGCGGGAGAAGAATATATTGGATTGGAAGAAGGGAGCTAATATAGTACCCCAGTTCACGGAGATCATAGAGTTTCACAAGAAAACCAAGCAAGTGGGAGATGGCCTTAAACCCAGTTGCAGATAGTGGGGAAAATAATGTACAATTACGAAGCCAAAACAACAACCAACGGCCGTTAAAGTTATGGAACACCCTGTCGAGGAAGAACAACGAATTAACAAACTACTAGCAAGCTCGCTCGTTTTTACATCTACACTTATAGACTTCATTCGCCCCTCAGCTCTAATTGTAGCTAATGATTTCAGATTGCTAGGTGATTGCTACTCTAAATTCGATTTAATGTAATTGGTAATAAAATCAGTGTCGAATAGTGTAATCTGATTTAAAATTAAAGTTCATATCCACCTCTGTACTTTTCATTCTCTATCAAACCGATAACTTTTCCCTAACACCCCCACCTTTCACTCCAGCACCGGGTTTTATAATTTTAAAGGAGAACATTAAACTAAAAGCTGCATAAGTCCTTTTGCATATAATTTGATCCTTTTCCTCTTTTTGCCACTGAAAGCCATGCAAAATTAAATAACCA
Organism: Pocota personata; assembly: GCA_963082735.1. NCBI lineage: Eukaryota > Metazoa > Arthropoda > Insecta > Diptera > Syrphidae > Pocota > Pocota personata. Next base: position 272,402,924 of record OY720429.1, read on the forward strand.
ATACTCCGTACCCAAAAAAAGGCTACAGAGCACAAAAAAAAGAAGGCATTAATTAGGTCTGCTTGCTTTTACACGGATGAATGTCCCAAGTTCAATTTGAAACGAAAAAAGTTTACATAAATTGGTGTTCTGGCAATGGTAAAAGGCATAAAGAATTTACTTATCTGCAACTTGCAGGCACAGGCAGAAACCATTGCTAAGGTGAAAATACAATCAGAGGTTCGAAGAGCAAAAAAATAAAAATATATCAGGCTGATCATTAAAGTTTTAAATGTAAATTAGCAGGACTATCTTATCATGCACAACAGTTGACATCGCCGTGGATAGAGGTGAACTACAATGAGATATCCATTTTTGACCCTGCAATGGAATAATTTGTCCTCTCCTAAATTTCGTATCACTGTGAATAAGTAAGAGCAAAAAAAAATTATGTCATCTCTTGGGAAAATATTCCCAAACAAGTGGGTCATTTCAATTTTGTGACAATGGATATCATTGAACCAATGAAACACATTCAACAGTTAAATTCACCTCCCCGTCGCCCGGCGAGATACCACAACATCTTGCTACAGGTTCCGTGAAGTAGTTGTGATTATATTTCGGAACTTGGGAGATGGACCGATGCAACGATAGTGGAACCAAGAAAAAAGTCATGATGTCACTTCCTCGTAAACTCGTCTCCCACTCGGATGTCCGGGGGTACTGTCTCAAATACAAATATTAACCTATGTACATTAAACAGATCATACACGCTCATCAGATGTGGAAATCAACGGTAAGAAGCTTTTTTTTATTAGAGTACTGGCATTCAATAACACGAACGTGAAATGAGTCGATCAACATCTGGAAGGAAAGAAACCTCATTTGTTGGTCTTATCCGAAACCCAAGTTGATTTATCAACCGACTCTACATATCTGCATTGCTCCAACCAGATGTCGGTTCGAATGTGGCCTCTGTATGTTTGCTCGAGCAGTCTTGACTTGTTAAAGGGAGGGATCAATATAAACTAATGCGCTCAATATTATAGGACTGAAAATCGTCATTCATGGTTCTACCAAGTTCTTGTGCAGCCTTTACCGCTCACCAAATGTCGACCAACTGGCCAAACTATTTCAACATCTATTTGACAAGGTCAATTGGATTCAGATTCATTACCTGACACCTGAAGTTAATATCATTGGATATCATCGTCTATTCCTAAGTAAAGTTATAGTTTGTGAACGTCCCGAGTCTTCTTATCAAAAGAGCGGATCCATTAATACACGAGACTTCGTTAATCTCATTCAATTTTCGGCCTTTTCGGATATCCATTTTGTATGTTTTTTTTTTTCACTTCTTTTCTCTTCTCTTCTTCACCATCCCCATCCAGTTTTGCACAAGGTAACAGAGGTTTGGTCCATGGCTCTTTTGACCACTATGACCTGTTTTAGTGGCAACTTATATGGAGACAGTTTTCAAGTTTCATTTGACTGTTCTGAAGGTATGAGCGTACGAGTATCTGCATATCAATAGTCCATGTTCAGTAGTCCTCTAAATCCGCATTTAGCAGATCTTGAGCTCTAAGCCGGAACTATACATTTATAAAATTAACTTAGCGTTGTGTAGATACATTTCCGATTAAATTATTTTCTTTTCTCTTTTTAGGTTGCTTGTACCTGGGACGATGTGAAATCTCTCCGCACAGACATGGAACGACATCTAACCTCGGCGGTACATTTTCGAACGAAACTCCTCTCCGCCGCTTGCCACATGCAATCCGCCCTCTGTCTAACCGATCTTGGTCAATTGTATCATAAACCACTGCGGGACTCTCACGGCACTGTGGTATTGTGCTGTGTTAACTCAGTAAAAACCCAAAAATCAATATCAGTCTTAAACTCACGCTGGTTGCCTGTAAATAAAATCCAAAAGAAAATCACAGCTTTACATGAAGACTACAATATTAACGAGATACTAATATCTTCCATTAGCGATCAAATTCTCTATCACCAGACTTCGACAACGAAAATAAATCCTGGTCTATATCTGGGCTACCTGAAGATGCAATGTTCTGTCGATCAGATACAAGTGGTAGTGCCAGTGAAAACGCCCAACGTTCTTCCACACGCCAATGTTCGCGAAAACTCACACATTACCGCCGACGAATGGGAAATACTCAACAAGCAGACGAGATCAGAAACAATGCCGCTGGAATTTAGTCCCAATCCCGAGGTTATGACTGAAGTCCAGAGGATATTCTTACACGATATCACAGCGGCTGCCCATACACTCTTCAAACACATGAATATCCGGCCTGAGGAGGCCCTAACTCATAGGCTGTATGATGTTGAGATTATTGAATTGACTAAGGACGTTAGTTTCCTCATTATCTGTCCACCGGTGGAGTCGTCATGTGCTGTGCCTGGTCAAACTGAGTTGCTTCTGCAGCGCGATGATTTGCTTAGCTTAACGATTCAAGCTTTTGAAATGATTCACTTGCGAACTTATCAAAATGGAATTATCCAGAAGTATTCGAGGCTGTCTTGCATTTTAGAGTTGGATACCGCCTTGGCCAACCACTCCCATCGTGAGGCTTTTTCTACGAGTGAGCTGCAGACGGCTAAAGAGCGTCTTTCGAAGCTTCAAGAACTAAGCTCAAATCTGAATTCGGTTTGGAAGAGCGTGCGGTGGTTGATGGATGTTATCGCGTTTGCTCGCGATCGTAGCTGCAATCCAACGGTCACTATGAAGGAGATTTTGGATTTCGAGAAAATCGTTGAAGATAACGTGGACAGCTCTGGACGCGACAATAGCAACTGCCACCTACTGCAACTGCCTGTTCGAGATACAAAGTTCAGTAAAAGTGGCCCCGGCCGTGGATCCTGGCCAGGACCAGCAGCGAATTCCCATCTTAACTCCGAATGCTATCTAGCAACTGAGCACTCGAAATCAGAACAAAACCTTGGCTCAGTTCAACCACAACAGTTCTTGCATCCCAAGGCGAACTCAAAAAATGATGAATCTCTAAGGAAGAACAGTGCAGATTCAACTTGCTCGCAGTACACGCAGAGCTATTACTCAACCGGAGCTGAGAATAGTGAAATTGTTGTGTATCGCATGCCACCGTCCCGCTCGGAGGATACACTGTCAGTCAGTAAAAATCTTAACAACCTTCACTACAGAAAACGATCGACTGTACCGAATGCTCAAGGCGGTCCTACATCGAACTCCGCCCCATATCTCTCGGTCAGTGCGCATAGCAGTAACTGTCAATCAAATGTAACCGATTCTCTACAAAGTCTCTCAAGTGACTCAGAAACAGCTTCCTATCCGATTGCTCAAAGGGTAAAACTCAAGACTACAGCCGCTCTAAAGGATGGAGGTCTCTTCTTAAAATCAACTTTAAATGCTTTACAAACTGAAATCAAAGGCAGTGATGCAAAGGCCCACTACTCTGAACCGTCCTCACCAGTTTCCAATAAATCGAACAGACGTCCAGTGCCACGACAAGCCAGCGAAGAAGACTGTACGTTAGCTAGTTCCACAACTGCATCGGTTAGTACTGCCTCAAATGCTGCCGGCACCATCCAACAGACTGGGATTATTCAAGTGTATACAGCTTATGATACAGGCTTGGCTAGTGGTACGAGCTTAAAACTTCATGTCACACCTAAAACGACGGCTAGAGAGGTCATCAATTTGGTGGTGAAACAGATTAACATGGCTGCTGTTCTCAAAGGCAACAATGGACCAATTTACACCGCTGATAAGTTAAACAACTTTTGTTTAGTAGCAGTAATAGGTGCTAGGGAGCGTTGTTTACGAGATGATTTCAAGCCACTGCAGTTGCAGAATCCCTGGAAAAAGGGACGGTTGTACGTAAGACAAAAGCACGAACTGTTAGCCGCAATTGAACACTCGAATCGGAAATCACATCTAATTTAAGGAATGTTTTCGATTCTAGGAAATGAATACTTGAGATGTAAGTGGTTAGCAAAGGTAATATAGGTGTTCAGGATAGTTTTTAATTTTTCTACATCAGATATCAACTAACCATCACCTAGTAATGGGGTCAGCTCAAATTTTCCAATTGACACTGGTCCTTGTACTCGTAGTACGTACGTACGTAAGACGAAAGTACCATGCACTTAATTTCTCTCAAGTACCAGTACTAGTACTTATTTTCAAGTACTTTCAAGTCTTTTAATGCAAATACTAAATGCTGATACTGGCACTTGAATGTATTCGAAAGTACTTAAGTACACGGTGCTTGTGTCCAATTACTTGATAACTACTGGTACTTGTAGTCTTTTTCCAAGTAAGAGTACCCGGGTACTTCACGACTCATGTCCTTAAATACTTTAGTATCTTACAGCTCTAGGCGATACTCCATAACTTCTGATGATGCAGAATTTGAATAGGGAATTAGACATCTAGTCCTTTCGGGCAAATCAAACTCAACAAAAATTTAAAAAAAATCCCAGTTCCAATCCTCTTGCACTGGCAGTTCTGCTGTACCCTTTTTTTTATTTCTACCAAATTTTAATCAAAAATATTTAATAGTATTTGTCGTCAGTTACAAAATAAAATTTGGAACTGTTGATTTCAAGCACATTATTACATCCGTAGCAGTCCTGCGTCTAAAGTCTATCAGACTTAAAAAAAATTTACCTCAAAGCACTTCACGACGCTGATTTTAAGTTGCTTGTAGCTTTGAAGTAGAATCTACATACTTTTCGAGTAATAAACTTATAAACCGTGAAATATAAAAGACAGAGAGATATTTTCAGACAATGGCAAATGGAAACAAAAGTATGAGGTTGTACAAGGTGGGGTAGTTAGAGTTTTATGTGGAATAAGGCAAAGGTTTTCAGAGATCAATGGTCATATTAATTTCATAAATAATCTTTGACAATCAATTTTCTATATTCTTATTACAAAAAAGTCCAATTAACAAAACATATTGAGATAATTTAAAAATATGAAAAGTCATTCCTCCCCATCTTGTCCCACCAGTGGATAATCATTATCTGTATTTATTGGTTTCACAGAGAACTCCCGCACGGCCGCAAAAGGCCCATTTACCACAGATTTGATAAATTATCCACCCTCGGTTCGCTGTCTGCGGATGATGTATTGCGTCTTGCATGTTTAGCTGACTTAATTTGCTTGCATATTTTCACTTTATTTTTTTTTTTTCGATTACCGCACCTTACCCTGTCAAAAAAAAAAAAAAACTTCGATTAAAGCTGAGTGATTCTTAGATATTTTTAAATCTACCTCTTTGTATACGCTCAAATGTTTTCGGAGAACATGACAGGATTTTCTCTAATATTTTGTTTTTTTTTATTCATTTTCGTTTCGCAATTAAAATTTTTTAATCAATTTTTAACTGTCAGCTGTTTGAAATTTGTTTTTTTTTTTTTTCCAGAAGAAATTATTCGAGCATATGTCATGTAATGTCATTTTAAACACGTACGCGAATGCATGTCGATTACTTAGAACGTTTTAATCCACCTGAAAACAAACAAGCTAGTCACTTAGACAAATTTATTGTTTGAATCAAAGTATGTAGTTTTGATCGCCTACTTTTATGTTTTAAAAAAAAATAATAAAAACATAAAACTTCAGAAAAGAGGATTACCTCAAATTAAAGGGAACTTTTTTTCACATAACGGGTCTGTTTTCGTACTTAACCGATATTGCAAATTTCTACGAAATTTGACGAAAATTATTGAATTCCAGTTCCCTTACTCGAAAATGTCGTAATTTTTTGTAGAAGAAAAAAGCTTGGGCGACAAATTTCCCCTATCTGCAAATTTCAGTGCAAGAAATTTCTTTACACAAATTAATGAGATCTGTGAAATCGCTGTCAAACCACTCATATGTAAATTCGAAATTGCTTATTAAGTGTTTTTTTATTTATTTGGTGTTATATTGATTGAAGCAAGTGCAGTAATAAAATCGAAAAAATGATCAAGTGAACTCAAAATTCACAGCTTTGGTTGTTCAACGCATTTCCTAAGTTTTTTTTGTACTTTACACCTTCTCTGAGATTTTTCTGCCACTCTTTGAAATTTTTGACTTGACTAATTTTAATGCAATATATAAGGGAACAGATTTATGTATGTAATTTTCTTCAAAAAGTTGAAAATTTTTTACATTTTACCGACTATTTTGTACATCATATCCATTTTGTATTCATTGATACACATATGTATGTATGCACATTCGTACCTACATGGAGACAAATTTAGCAAAAAATAATCTCACTTCTTTATGTCAAGCTTTTCAGTTGGCACTCTTTGACAGTTTTCACAATTTCCCCGTGGAAAATTCTTTGAGAAAATTACACTAAATTGCACGGAGGAGACAACGTATTCTCTGTCTATTTTGGAAATCATCTCAGAAAGCGAACACTTTTCGTACACTTTCAGACGAAATATTAATTCTGTTCGTATAATATTGGGGTAAGAAATTAAAAACGTAAAACTTAAGTGCGAAATCCGAAATTCTTTGAAAAAAATATTAGACCAAACAGCGGAGAGTTACGGTCGTATTCTCTGTCAATTTTGCACATCCTCTCAGTACGTGAACGGTTTTCGGGCACTTTCAAATTGAATATTATACCTTTCGTTGAGTTTTTATGCTAAAACTTGCCATAAGTCAAAGTTCACAAATTGAGATAGTAAAATCTCAGAGAGAGGCAAAAACTAAATTCTCTGACCTTCTCTCATATTTCAATTACGCAAACGATTTTTGTGAAGATTATTGAACAAATATGTTCACATTTCACTCGTTTGACAAATTCCCTCACGACCAAATTCGTAGTTGAAAAAATATGACGAAATGTGTTGGGTGGGGAAATAATTTACTATTTATCTGGGTCTCTCTCATTTTTCTAGTTCCTGAATGATTTTTGGGAAGATTACAGAAGGGGTTTATTTTTATTTTTATTTTATTCACATGAAAACCAAATTTTTGATACACGAATGGACCTAGTATGTAATATTACGTTTTCTTACTAGTACGCGAATGGACCTCAATATCATTGAAATAAATTTTGTACTCGTATACATATTTGGACAACAATTATGCACTTTATGACGTTAAAGTATGAGTATGGGTTATCGTTTTTTATTTTTTGTGGTTTCTGACACGATTTGCATAACTTCTTCGATACGACAGATTATAATACTACAGTATTATTAATTTTAGACGATAAAAAACGACTATAGTTGCTGTTCAAAGTTGGCGCGACGGCTAAAATATCGGAAAATTAAAAACTCCAACGGTAATCGAGGTGATTGCGAATCTTATTGCACACCGAACATAAGATGTTGCCCTAAATCTCGGTAAATCACTATATCGTTTCCACTATTATTCAGTACTTAGGTACTAATATACACTTTAGGAGCTACTTTCGAACATCGCCTTATTTTGACCAGAAAACAAATTATGTAGATCAATCAAAGTTTTAAGCTAACAATTTTACCTCGCTTTTGCTACAAGCATCCTAGTAAGTATTCGAAAACAGCGTGCTAACATTCAATTGAAGAATTGTCAAACCTACCCAAATGTATTACACATTTTTGTAGAAAGCTCAAATCAAATTTGAACGTCAATATTACCACAAATCTAATGCGACTCTGCGTTAGTTATGACCAATTCTAGAACTAGACTGACTTTCATAGATTCTAACACGAGAGAATTGGGTCTCTCTCATATACTCTACTCGACTTTTCCAATCACTCAAAAACACCACTAGTTAAGACAAAAATAAAAATAAAAAAAACACGTCAATTAGGTAAACAAAAAATTGGCAGACTTGCCACGCCTAGTTGGATCTAATATATTTAACCTTAAGTGTTAATTTTACTGATTCTCCGCGGTTCTATGAACTTGTACTATTAATACGCATAATTAATGAAGAACAATTGCTATTTAATACAATTATTTTTGTATGTATATTTTCTTTTTTTTTTATAGATATTGTATAATAAAATGTATAAAAAAGTTAAATATAAGAATTACAAACAAAAATAAAATAAATGTAATTGCTCTGCACTCTGATTCAATGGTAAGAAGTGAACTTCTCGATTTCTTCAGCCCCAGATTTTTAAAACAACACCCTCTTAAAATATTGTCGTCTCATTCATCCCTTGTTGCTGTTGTTAGTAAAAAAAAAAAAAAAAAAAAACTGTTGTTAAAAATGTTGCTGTTAATACTACTATTAAATTTGTTCTGCTAACTATATTTAAATAATGTCTTGTTATTCTTGTTGTTGTTCATGTTGCAATTAGAGACCGAAAAGAAACAAAACAAAAATAAATGTGTGTCTGTATTATCTAAAAAAAAAAAAATATTAACTGATTAATTTTAAATCCTGAATAGGTGTGTGTCTTCGATAACAAAATTTATCGATTGAGGTGTATTCTTGCCAATTCTTGGATTCGAGTGCACAAAATATTATAAAAAAAAAAAAAAAAAAATTAATACTTGAATCGAACGTTGAGTCTTATGATTACTTTAATTTGAAAACAGATTACATAAATGGTAAAACTATACATAAATATGTAAGTAAAGAGAAAAAAATACAAACGAATTTTATTGCGTTAGTGATATGTAGCTATTATATGTGCATGTAAAGAAATTAGTATTGAATTGAAGGATGTCGAATTATAAATTTTTGTTTTAGGAGATTGTTAATAAATCAATTACTATAATTAAGTAAATGGCATGCATTATATTGATGATACATACTATACTCAATGTGTGTGAACTAGATGTGTATTTTGAAAAGACACCGAACCAAAATAGTTTTATGTAAATTTATATATGTAATGTATGTTTATTATTATATAAAAAAAAAAAATTATAATAATTCCGTGAGGGAAATAAAATGACTAATAATAAAATGCAATACACAACAAAGAGTATTTCTATACGTTTTGCTGTAATGTAACATTAGAATGTTTTATTCTATTTAGCATGACCTTCAACTTGTGGGACAGCAGTCTGTTTTATTTCACTCTGAATCCGATGTACAAATTTTGGTTGTCAAAGCCCGCTTTTAGACTTAGAACAGCAGCGTTATGGTCATCAAGATTTGAAAGTCTAACCTTGATTAAGTTTTGGTAGAACATCTTAGGTAAGTAAGCTAAGAAAGTCAACTGTCCTTAACCGAAGTTTTAAAGCTAAAAAAGAATTATAAGTCTGTAGCGAATACTCGTATGTGTACAAATTCCCTTGTTGTATGAATTTTTTTCAGAAATGTCTAAAATGACTATAAATGCAGCGAAAAGAACTGGCGATTGCACTTGTCGACAACAAGAGGAATACCGCAAGAGGATTACTATCGTCACTCCTCTGTCTGTTAGTCATAAACGGAATGCTAGTCAAATTTAGAAAAAATGTAGTTTTAGGCTTGACAGTAAATCGAAATGGAATATAAATGCAGAGAAAAAGTGGAAAATTGTCGCCAGTAAACCACACGTTACTAAGCACAACAGAAAGAGCAGCCTATCTGATCATAAAGAACACTGTGAAGTACAACACATACTAAGTCCATAACCATGCTTAATCAACTATCAATAGACTTATATATAAACGAAACTGCTGTAAAAAGAAAACGTCCAAGTGGCAAAGTTTTAGATTTCTGGATATGGTTATCATAGTCCATACCATACTTTGGAGATACAGTACTTTATTCAAAATACGAAAGAGGGACGGAAAAATCTGTCTTTGTTGTAAAGTAGCAAAGGTTTTGAATATGCGTAATGCACATTGTCAGACTTTTAATTGGAAGTCAATATGAGGCCAAAAAAGACTTCAAAACCAGTGAATATTTTTGTGTTTTGTTTTTCTATGTTGAATAAAATATTTTTGTTTGCTACCTTTTTTCGAAAACTTACCGTCCCACATGATCGACGTTTTCGTCCCTCTTTAATAAGGTTGTCACCCTAAAAAAGCAATGAATCCCTTTTTTAAGTCAGATAACCCTACTTCCGGAGGATCCGCAAAAGAACAGAAACATTAGGAAATTTCTTAGCAAATTATTTTGATTTCAGAATAGGCGAACCTATAACTCTGGGACATTGCCACAAGATGTCTTTAGATGCCTCTTACATAGGTGGAGATTACAAGCTTTCTGGAGTGGTAGATATGTGATAATATTCCAAAAAGGACAAAATGTTAATTAAATGTCGAAAGCACCGATTTTTCAGGCCTGAATCTATATACCATTCGAATCCAAGCAATAATTCTTAACTTAAACGTACGACGGAGTCTACTTTTCAAGGTTGTTTAGCCTTATTTCTCATTCAATTTTGATGATTTTCAAACCATCGTCTATGCACCAGACCAAACCACCGAACCGAGTTTCACGAAAATCTATCAAGTGGTATTTGAGTTAGCTGCGTTACAAGTACTATATATGCAGATTTTTGAGACTCCAACACCTATGTACATATGTATATCTTACTATCTTATGTGTCATTGGTTTCCACATAGGGCTATCTGTACGCAAGTTTAAACCAGCAAGTCAAATATTATCAAAATTGATTAAGTGGTTCTTGAGCTAGGCGTGTGAGAAAAAATTATTTGCAATCAAAATATTTGACCACTTTTATTACTTAACCCCCTTTGTCTTACCCCCACACAGTCCGATTTAAATTGTTTTAGGTAGAACTATCTACATACAACACAGGAGATAGCAACCAAATTTAATATCAATTTCTTTAGTGGTTCGTGACAGAAACTCGAACAAACAGACACGAAACCAAAAGTGTTTGGAAGTTCAATTGAACGTTTTTAAATCTGAAACCAGAAATTGTTTGGCTTTCAGAAATAATCATATATGAAGATTCCCATATTCTCAGAATAGCGAGTAAGCAAAAACTATGACAAATTCATGAAACACCGACCAAAAACAATTGATTTTTATTGCTTATCGTAAATATTTGAAATTGTTTTAGAAATTGTTCTATAGACATGCAAATGGTCTTATTTGTTTAACTCAACGACACACCTATATGAGTAATGTACATATCTCTTTCAAAACTTGAAGCACCTACGTAACGTACATTTATTGTACTCGTAGTAACTAGTCAAGTACATACCTGCGGCCGAGGAGTTTTAGACGAAAATGTGATGAAACCTCGGAAAATAAGTAGTAAGCAGAAAATTTGCAATTTATTGTACAAACGGGCCTTTTGTCCCCTAATTTTCTAGGCGAAAAACTGCGAAACTTAAGTTTTGTTGGATAGAAAAATATTCTCTGCAAACACCCCGCAGGATTTTAAATCTCAACTCTGTATGGTTCTAATTTATTTTACTTTCATTATGTAAAATTCAGCTATCTCCGCCTCCTCTAAGGGTGTGATGAAATTAAATATACAAGTAGATATATGTAGATACATATATAAGCCAGAAGAAAGAATATTCTTTGCAATAGTTTCTTCATCGAAAATCTAAGCCCGGCTTCGTTAAGTTCTTTCCGTCATATATTTAAAAATCCGATGGCTTCTGGAGAGCTGTGGAAAGATCCACTACACATCATGAAATAAAGAAAAAAGCATTGGTAAATTGTAAAGATAATGAAAAATGGTCTTTGCAATACCCTGTTGTTACTGTGCATGTTATCCAAAGTAATGAAAAAAAACTCAGTCGTTCACAGACTTTCACAGTGTACAAACGTGTTTCGGCTTCTCCTTTAAATCAGTAGTGCTTTGAAGTAGAATAATAGACAGTGTAATTTCAAGTGGCGAGTTAGCCTATTGGTAGTGGTGGTGAACCGTCAACCCAGGGTCTTGGGTTCAATTCCCAACCACGGAAATTTGAATATAAACTTTTTTTATAATTTACACTAAATTAGTGGATAAAATTAATAATAAATAAACATTCGATGGAAAGTGAGCGGTCCGCGCTCCCAGTAGCGGGACCAGCTGATAACAAGGTATCAGCCGATGAGGCAGTGGAATCAGGCCACCAAGCAACAGTGGCACCAGATGGTACGTCGAAGAGGAGAAGGAGATTGAAACCATCTCCCAATTTGGTTAAGCGTCCCTCCACATCAGCTTCAGCTGTAAAGCTGCCGGGTGGAGTGAGGGAAGGGGCGCCGACCACAACAACAGCAGCAGCAACAGAAAAGAAGCGACAGAGGTCGGATGACTCTGTCGACTTCCCGTACATCTCCGACGGCGGGGAAGGCCGCTATGTAGGAGACGATAAGAATTGTTTCGCAGTTCTGGCATCCTCGGAATCAGAGGACGAAGACGAGGAAGTTCAAAGTCTGACTAGCAGCATCAGACAGCTAGAGCAGAGGGTGCTTGCCATTAAGGCCAAACAAATGGCCAGAAGAGAGAGGGAGCGGCAACAAGAGCTCCAGCGCTCCCAACAACAACAACAACAGCCGCCAGAAAGCCAGCGACAAAGCCAAATACAGCCGCAAGTACAGCAGCAACAACAACAGCTGAAAAATCAGCAGCAACTACAACCGCAGCAAAAAACGCTGCAACAACCACAGCAGCAGAAAAAGCAGCAACAACCGCAGCAGCAGCAGCAGAAACAGCAGCATCAGCAGAAACAACAGCAACAGAAACAGAAACAGCAGCAGCAGAAACAACAGCAACAACTACCGCAGCAGAAGCAACAGAAGACGACTACAAAGGAGAGGGTGCCGCCAATAAATACCTACAAGGTGGAGTTGAAGGATACCATCGAACTATGTAAGTCGGCCATAGGCAAAAACTTTAATATTAAAAGATTAAATGAAAATAGGCATGCTATCCACTGTAATACAGTGGAAGATTATAAAAAAATTAAGCAGTTACTTAGGGACACGACGACGGAGTTCTTCTCCTTCACCCCGAAGGGGGAAAAGCGGCAAACAATGCTGCTGAGGGGGATAGACCCGTCTACTGATCCGGAGACGCTCCTTGCGCTGCTTAAAGAGAAAGAGTGCAACGAGCTCGAATTCGTAGGGGTCAAGCCATTCACCACAGCTAAGGCAAAAAGGGAGAAGCGGAAGCTGCCGTTCTTCCTAGTTCAGCTTTCACCCAATAGCAAGCTAGATGGTCTAAGGAGTATTAAAGTCCTAGACTACCAGGTTGTTGCCTGGGAAAAATTAAGAAGGAGCGAAAACATTTTACAATGTGTTCGCTGCCAAAGGTTCGGTCACGCCGCGTCGAACTGCGAAATGCAGCCTCGATGTGTTAAGTGTGGAAAGAACCACAAAGCAGAGGAATGTACTCTGGGTAAGGATGGAGTTGCAGATAAGAGCCAGCTCTCGTGTGCTTTATGCAGGAACTCGGGACACACCGCAAACTATCGGGGTTGTCCTAAGTTCCAGTACATTAAGAAAGTAAATCTAGTTCGCCAGGAGAAGGTCGTAGTGAAACGTCCACCTGCTCCAATTCAAACACCATCCGTGACTCCCCAAGTGACCTACGCCCAAATGGCGGCAGGTCGGGGAAACGCGGAACAGAAAAGACCGAAGGTTGCTTCCCAGGCCCCAGCGCCTAGAGCACCGGAGGCTCAAACTGACTTGCTTACCATCTTGCTCTCTATCCAAGGGCAGATGGAGCAGCTTCAACGTCAGGTACAGGAGCAGGCGAAGCGGGTAGACCAGATCTACGCACTTCTGCCGGGCTTAACGCACCTTCAGTCGTAATGGGTACGAACATAGAGGAGCAATCCTTGAAGATCCTTGCGGTGAATGTGAATTCACTGATTAGGATCGAGCGAAGAGCCGTATTGTTTAAGTTGCTTGAAGACCAAACCCCTGATGTGCTTATGGTTAGCGAAACAAAGCTATCCCAGAAGCACAAATTGGGGCACAATAAATACAATATTGTCAGAAGAGACCGACCCAACTCCACACGAGGAGGAGGTGTTGCGATCTTCATACGCAAACAACTGCAATTTAAAGTTATGTACAGCGGTGAAGTGCGAAGGTTCCAGGAGCTGGAAGCGTGTATCGTGTGCATCCCTCTCCGTAGTGGAAAGAGGATGTACTTGGTCGCACTCTATGCACCTGAAGCTACTCAATCTACTTTATTTATTTCAGAGCTCGAGACACTTTTTCGATTCCTAAGGCTGGAGTCAGAGGAGAATTATTTCATCATGGCCGGAGATCTCAATGCCAAACATAGAGATTGGGGAAATAACACACCAAATCCTAGAGGGAACCTACTATTCAATTGGTGGAGTCGGCACAGTGTCGAGTATAAACTCGATTTGAAAGCTACAGATAGTCCGTCGTTTCCTAGAAGCGGCTCCTATCTGGATCTTATGCTGTTCGACGTACGGTTACAACTGACCGACATGGACCGACAAACTATAAACTGCCTGCACACATTTGTGTATGACAGTGACCATTGCGGACTCAGTGCCGTAATAACGATTCCCAACGAAATTGCGGAGTTGGAGGAGTTTGTCCAAACGTACTCCTACAATTATAGTAGGACGCGTTGGACTCGCTTCTCAAGAACTTTGACAAGAGCACTCTCCTCGAATTCGCTCTACCCACCGTCCAATAGGAATCTGTCAAACGAGGAGATTGACTGGTACCTAAAACAAATGGACGAGACAATTAAACGAACTATGGACAATACGATACCTCGGTATCAACATACTGACAACGCAGACATATTCCGCAATGCAACAATTGACGCACTACACCAACACAAAAGTAGACTGCTGTCGAGACTTAAAACCTTGTACAGACAGTTTACTGACAGACAAAACTCGGAGGTTAGGACGCTGAAGTCGTTGATTAAAAACCTCCAAAAATTAATTAGAGAAAATTACAGACTTTCTGTAAATTTGCATTGGAACAGCAAAATTCGGGCTGTAAAATCCAACAACCCGAGTATGTTCCCGCAAATAAATAAAATATTTCGGAGGAATAATCAAAACGACCTTCCGTGTCTTAAGATCCCCCGAACGACGAACAATGGACAAATACTAATAACAGCAGGTATAGATCCAGATAACGCTGTAGAGGATGACAACTTCTTTGTGATCGAAGATCCGCAGGAGAAGGTAGAGGCTATAGGAGCGACTTTCCAGGAAGTGTACAAGGTGAATGATACCATTTGCCCGAACCACGACCTGGAAAATCGCGTCCTTGTGCACAACTTCTACCTTCGAAATGATATAGAGCACTGGCGATCCGAGAACATAGGTTTTACCGAGTTCAATGACGATAACATGGCAAATAATGTCATCGCCGATGAAAGGGTACATCCCCCGTACATATCGAAGGTGGAGCTCCAAGCGATCTTCGACTCATTGAGGAGGAAAAAGTCTGCAGGAATCGACGGAGTGTCGAACATTGTGCTTCGACATCTCCCTCTAGAAGCGGTGGACATTTACACCACTCTGTTTAACAATGCGCTGAATAATGCACATTATCCAGCGCATTGGAAAACAGCAGTGATACAACCCATCCCCAAACGGGGTAAGGACACTTCCAATCCGGCAAATCTCCGGTCGATAAGTCTCCTTCCGAACATCAGCAAGGTATTCGAGAAAGTGATCAATAGCGCCCTGCTTAAGTGGACTGAGAACAGTAATATAATTCCGGATAACCAATTCGGTTTTAAGGCGGGGCATGATACAATACATGCCGCGTCCAAACTGGTATCGGATATCCAATGGAACAAAAGCAAGAAACAGTGCACGGGTGCCTGCCTGATTGACTTGGAGAAGGCCTTCGACACCGTATGGTTAGAGGGACTCTTCTACAAGCTGAGCAGGCTGGGCATAAGCAAACCACTGCTGTACATACTTCATAACATGCTCACCAGTAGACAGTTCATTGTCAAAAATGGCAATGTGACTTCTGCTGGAACATTTCTAATTAAAAACGGTCTGCAACAAGGTGCGGTTAATTCACCGATCCTTTTCAATATTTACACGAGCGATCTCATAGGATCACTTCACCATGCCATAGCGTACGCAGACGACTTGATCGCGTACAGATCAGGACCAAAAATCGAGGTCATTGCAATTCTCTTGCAACGTGACTTCGATAAGATTCAGCGATATTGCGATGACTGGAAGTTGAAGATCAACTTCCAGAAATCGGAAACCATTCTTTTTAGGACGCCGTTGTCTGGGGCCTCTAGGGATACCAGAAAGAATTGGCGAAAGTTCTCAATCGTTGGACCGCACGGACAGCCACTTGCGAGTCGAAGTGTAGTCAGATACCTAGGGCTCTGGTTAGACCAATATCTATATTTTAACAAACATATAGATGCTGCTCTGGCCAGAGCCAAAGGTGCTTTTGCCCTTACAAAGAGACTTTTTTATAGCAAGCAACTCGATGCAAGGGTAAAGGTAATCTGCTACATGGCCCTCATCCGGCCCATGCTCGTATATGGATGTCCCGTGTGGTTCAATGTGGGAGCAAGCTTGTTGGAAAAGATTCGGGTGTTTGAGAGGGCTTGCCTTCGGGCTTGCCTTCATTTATACAGAACACCGGAGTCCCAGTACATAAAATTCTATCCCAATGAGGTCCTATACAACAGGGCTAATCTAATAAGAGTGGATAATTTCGTTATCAAGCTGATTCGAAGGCACATTGCAAGAGCAATGAGCTCGACGAACAACCTGATCTTCGGGGCTTATTACCCCAATTCCGAGTATCATGAGAGAGTGCGCCTTAACGGCTTTGTTCCCCCAGAGGCGTTCCTCTATTTTGATAAGAAAGGTCTGATCCAGGACAGATTGGCAGTGCCGCTAATCTTCCACGTTGCTCGGACAGCTGTGGATAGGCGACTCAACTACGACAGAGACGTTGCACACGGCAGTGTGGAGCGTCTCCGGTTTAGTAGGGCGGTATCGGGTCGCGATGTTCATGACGTACAACGTCAGTACGGTCATTTCTGGTGGCTGGCCGAAAGAGAGGAAACTCCTTCGTCGTTTCCTCCTAATCCAGGGTAGCCTGTTTGATGTTGAAAGTTGGCTGTTCTTGCCCATGGCCGACTTACATAGTTTAGGTTTAGGTAGTTTTTTAGGTTTAGGTAGGTGTAAGTAGTGAATAATAAAAACTAAAAAAATAAAAAAAAAAAAAAAAAAAAAAAAAAAAAAAAAAATTATAAATATATCCACAGCACTTGGATGAAAAAATACAAAAAAAAAAAAACAAAAAACACAAAAAACATAAAAAAAAATTATAAAAAAACAGCACTCGACAAAAAAAAAAAAAAAAAAAAAAAAAAAAAAAAAAAAAAAAAATTTACGTATAGAATACGTAAGGTAGAATAAGATAGGCTAATTTAGAATAAGATAGTTTTAAGATTTATTTTAAGGTAGTTTATAAGTTTTATTTATATGAATACAAAAAAATGTTCAGACACTAAGTTTTTGACCAATTTTCTTAGTTCAAATTTTAAAAGAACGAATAAATAAACAAGTTTCATGTTCGTTACGTCGAAAGACATAGTTTTTAAGTGTTAGGTTTAGCTTAGAGCGCCCGCATAGGGCCAGTAAGTTAGAATAAGAATAGTTAAGTTAGTTAAGCTAGTTTTAAGCGTTTTGTCTAGCATGTAAGTTATAATGAATTACCCAATAAAAAAGTGCATTAAAAATGAAATGAAATGAATGAAAAAAAACATTAATCTCGAAATAATCAAATAACTAATAAGCGACCGGCAGTATGGTTTATACAGCCGCCATTCAACTGGAGACATGCCAGGCTATGTAATGCTGCTGTGGATGTCAGCCAACACGGGCAATCAGGAGCCCTTACCCTGGACAACTCAAAAGCATTCGATCGAGTTTGTTATAGAGCCCTATTAAGCAAGTTAGCCTCAAGGATCTTTTCATTCACCAACACTGTTTCCGTTCCATGTCAATGACTTGCTAGGGTCGACAAACAACAATATTTTTATTTTTACCGATAACAGCACTGCTTATTCGAATAAAATGCCCTTGAATATAAGTGCCTCACACCGTTAGAGATGCAATCAAATTTATTAAACGAAGAAAATCACCTGCCTTTTGCAGAAAAAAAACATGTCTACTGTACCACAGCTGTAAATAGACGACCAAATTATCCAACCCAAGGAAACCTTCATCTTCTTGACGTCACAATCAACTCTGGTGTAACATGCCATTTACCCAACATCGAAAAATCGACGTCAATGAATTTGAGCTATCTGTTTAGAACAAAGAGATACTTTACAGTGCCACAGTATGTATCTGTGACACCTGTTATGTTGCGGATTGTGTATTTTTTTTATATATATATATATATAATTTGCACGTGCCAAAGAGGATACGAATATCCTCATATTTTTTCAGGACACGGGCGTTTGCGAAAAGAGGGAAGGTGAACAGAGAAGATTGTGCATTGTTCTCAAGTTTGGAGTTCAGTTCCAAAACATTCTTCTTATCTGCTCGAGAGCATACAGACACGAGCAATTTGCTTAATAGAAGATCCTGGACTAACGTCTAATCTTCAACCGTTGGTTCATCGTAGGCTGGTAATAGGCCTATGCCTATACTATATCTGTATACTTTCATGGAGGATATACCAAAGCTTCCTAAAAAGACACGAATATGTATCAAAATGTCAAATACAAATGACAAAAGCTGGGTACAGAATTTTTGTGGTACGATATACTCGTATTACTCGTATATATCTGTTGCAACAAGGAAAAACCGCTAAAATCGAGTTTGATAATTTTTCAGGAGAGCATATTAAAGTTTTGCTAAAAAGTTTAAAATTACAAATGGTTCTAGACTATCTATTAAACATAGTACATTGTAGCTCCAATTTTGAAGATAAAGAGCTAAAACAAAATTTATCTTGAAGATTTGGGCATGCTGAATCTAATGGTACTAAAAACTCAATTTCGTCTAAACTCGACTTTAGCGGTTTTTCCTTGTCGCAACAGATGTATGTTACGAGTACACTGTGGTGGTGGAGTGGTAGATGTTGGACGTAATATTACACAATTGCATCTTCCCAGTAATATTCAAAATTTCAAGATGAACAGCGATACTTTGTTAGCAGGGCGTCGTTGTCAATGAAAACTTTTACATAATTCAACGAACTGCAATACGAATTCTCTTGGAAAAAATCTCATATCCACCACGTGCGTAATAAAAATATTTTATTGAAGAGAGTACACTTTCCGATTATTTATGGGAAATAATTTCATTTAAAAGGCTGCCGTGGCTGGCTGGCAGTAGCCCATCTCGTCAACCCAATTTTGCAGAATATTTTCGATTTTTCGGGGCTCTATTTCAGGAATAGGTCAATCAATATTGTGCTTAAGTGCCTGAATCGTTTCGGGATTGTCAGCATAACATCGATCATTAACGGCACCCCACAAAAAAGAAAAGTCCAACGGCATCAAATTGCAGCTCCGGCTAATTACACGATTATTGAACTTAGTGCGTAAAAGATCGATTGTTGGATGGCTTGTATGGCACCTAACGGCGTCTTGATGGTCCAAGTTCATTTCCTCAATTTCTGGCCAAAAAAATAGGTTATCATGCCTCTGTAGCGCTCTCCGTTTACCGCAACGTTGTTGCCATCTTCATCTTCGAAGAAAAATGGTCCAATAATGTCACCATTCCACAAACCATACCTTCGACAACAGCAGCAATATTCTCGACTCAGCGCACAGGACGAACACGAACTTTCTTCACAAATTTGCATACAGCAAGCACAGTTGGTGCATTATTTTGACCGAAATTTATTTTCAAAATTCGCACTGTTTCGACGATACAGCATTCACTTTGGAAATAAGTTTTCAATATTTCCCAACGTTGTTCAATCGTAAATCGATTCATTTCGTACAGCGGAAATATTATAATTTATTTCTGTAAATTTTTTGAGTGCGAAATAGTTGTCAGTGTCAAAATAACATGTAAATAAAAAGAAAGCAGCAGATGGTCCGATATATGCGTGCAATATTTCAGCTTCCAAGGTCATCCATTGGTTTCTAAAGAATGCAGATTTAGCTAATTAGCTAATTTTTATCGGAAAGGTTCAATATGCTCTTTTAGCGCTGTAGAAACCATGAAACTTTCCTGGCAGGTACTTTTCTGGAAAAAAAATGCGCCACATTTGACAAATCGAGAGAATTCTGTCAAATTCAAGGAAAATATTTGTACGCTTTTCGTACGAAATCTTAAGAAATGCCAATATAAGGTGGTTTTCAAATGAATGTCACTAGAAACCTTTGGTTTTTCCAAACAAATAAATCGCAGATTGCGCAAATACTATCAAATCAACTTTGTTAAGTCTTTTCTTTAATTCAAAATGTATTCCACAAATTTGATTTTAAAATCTTTTTGCTGTATCTCATTTAGCAGTTTTCATCTTTTCGTGAGATAAAATTCATCTGAAAGAAAATTAAAGAAAAATGAAGCAAGAACAAATCATATATCTCTCAATTTCAAAAGTTACCCGGTACGCGTACGGTTTCCTGACGTTTTCAGACGTACATTTGCATATGGGTATCCGACAAACCTAATATGTCTGTTCTCTTACTTTCTGTAATCTAATTTCTAAAATCACAAATTTCTAGAAGCGGAGAAAAGTCTTAGGGAATGGGATGAAAATTACAAAAAAAAGTTAGGGAACGCATGGAATAATAAAAGACGTGCGGCAAATGTCAGGAACATATGCATACCCTGGCCTTTCCGGAATAAATCCTGCAGTAGTTCATATATAATGCGTCTAATCTCTGGAATTGCTTGAGGGTCATTTGCAAGCACCTTCTGCTTCATAATGAAACATTGCATCAAAAGTACGGAAGGTTGTGGCGCCCAATTAGCGGATATCATTTTTCATGTTTAACGTCAATGACTCAACAATATATATATATAAAAAACCAATATATTTTGAAATTTAAAATATAACCTCCAGTGAAAGCTTCCATAAACGGACACTCACAGTCCCAACTTTTTGTTCGGTTATGGGAGATGTCCTGTTATTTAAGGAATAGGTACACAACAGAATAATGAAATAACGTTGACGTTTGTTAGTCCATATATTAGAGCTACAGGTCCGCTTACTAAACCTCTAGTGATACAAGTATAAACTTGTTCGGCCAATTGTTGTCCATCTATTATAGCTTCGTGTCCGTTTATGGCAGGGTTTTTGTACAGAATGTGTAAAAATATGGTGCCGATACGGTTCACGGGAGATGTCCGCAAGGTGAGCTTTTACTGTCCAGCATTTTATGTATTTTTTTTTTTTTTTTAATTTTTATTAAATCTCTTCCTCTTTAATGAAACCACATTTAAAGTTTTTCTTTTATTTTAATTCCAAAATATTGTCTAACTTTCATCCAAAAATTCATTCTTCTCATAACTGTGTAATGTACACTACATAATCACCTTTGTTCCTTAAAATAGAACTTTCCTCTTCTCATCCCCATAACCTTTCATAACAGATTAATTTTAGAAATAATAATAACAAAAATAACGCACTTCCATCTCAGTATGTGTATCTAACTTTGATTTGAATAAAATTTTGTTCTACCATTTGCTTCATGGCGAAGCTCTTGAATGCTTACTGCCACCAATCCAAATATGACGAGGTGGCCGAGTGGTTAAGGCGTTGGACTGCTAATCCAATGTGCTCTGCACGCGTGGGTTCGAATCCCATCCTCGTCGAAACAGTTTTTTTTTTATTATTATTATACCTCCATATTTGTGTTAATGATGACTCATTCGTTTCGATCGATGCCAACGTCAGAGTTACACTATCGAAAATTAATATTTAATCGTGTGTGGTGTAATTATGGAGACTTTTTATGCAAGTCATCTGTTGACACTCTCACACTCATTTGTCTCTAGAAACTACTTTACGAAAAGGAAACAACTGATACATATATTGATAGCATATACATAATTATATTTCTTTTTCTTTATGTACAAGTAAAATACAAATTGGCATACAAAAAAAAAAAAAAAAACTACGGAATTACAATTAGTGAACTATATACTTTCCTGGAACCAAATAAATCTAAAAAAAGTCGTAAAATGCATGTGAATGTGTGTAAAAATAGATCTGCCTTGTTTCATTATGCAATGCAAAGCACTCAAGCACTCTGTCAACTCATTTTGCAGTCCTTGAGGCGCCGACGATGTAGCCCTTAGCTGTGAGTACGCCTCGACAGCGAACATGCACTTGGTAGCGCACCACCCAGTCCAGATTTAGATCGCCAAACTCCTTCCAGGTGTCGTCTTCCAGAATGATCTCTGGATCGCTGTGGGTCAACAGTTGAATGTCGTTCTTGGTGCAGAATTCCTGCAACGCAGGTGGAACAACACAGCACGATGCCAGATTTATTTGTACAATCGACGGGTGAACCTGTGAGCTTTTGTACAGCTCGGTGAGGGTGTCCGTGTCCAAGTCGGATACGCCCAGTTGGCAGATTTTCTTATCCTTAGCGAACTGCTCCAGTTGTGCCCACAAATCTCTCAGCTCCTCCATGGATTTCTCGTTCTTGCTGGCCCATTTCAGAACACCATACGAAGTATCGCTTTCCACTACCGACGTCGGTTTTGGGTGATACGCCAGCACCACGTTATCTATGCAACTCGATTGCAGAATACTTAGGAGTGAGGTCACTGCCTGATTGAGATTTTCGGTGGAATTCTTGTTTAGGAATATCTTCGCTCCGATGCTGAGGTTTTGCCGTTCGTGCTCGGTGAGCTTCTCCTTCAGTTCACTCACATTGCGATGCAGCACACCGGCGGCGTTCTGTTTCGCATTGGCGTCTTGAAATGTTAACTTGAGACCATCTATCAGTTCCTCCGTGGATTTGCGACCAGGTTTCTTGTCAACGTTCAGAATGTTGCCAGTGCTGATCACGATGGAGTTTCGTGCGGGGTCAAGTTTACTAATCATCTCTGGAATATATGAATTTTCACTGATTGCACACGACGCGAGGTGGTGAATTTATACTTTCTTGAATTTTGATGAATGATCGGGGGAAAAGGGAGCCACTAACACAGAACAAATGGTAGAGATAAAAATACGATTCTATCCAAAAAAAATATAAAAAAAAAATAATCTATTTCCCTTTTGACAACTTTCTGCGGATGACATAAGTGCGTCAGCCGTATGTAGGGGAGAATGGAAAAAGTTAGGCAAAGTTATAACGAGTACTCGTTCTTGTACAACTCGTTGTGTTGCTTCTGATTTTCGTACAGTATTTCTAACGTTCACACTATTCGACACAACATTAAAATTAATTGAGGAGTACTCGATCAAAACATCAGATTTACATTTTCCGGAGAACTTAAAAATGAAAATTTTATAGAAAATTCTATACATGTTTTTTTTTTTTTGTCAAATATTGCTTGAGTAATTCATCCATGTCGACACGTTTTTATTGATTTTTTCCCATCAAAATTGCCGAAAATAGTATGGCAAAACACGTATTTAAATGACGTATGAAACAGAATCCGCATCATCAAAATGCCTATAGGTTAGTACCAACACTAACCCTCGAATTGAATCTATTTTCGAGAATCTTGTTAACACTGTCTCTCAACATATATGTATACCCTGTGATCTGAAATTGGGCTGCATCTGACAGTCACTGTATCTCAGATCACCGTTATCTAGAATTCAATTTGGAAAATTGACAGAAACTGCACTAAGATCTATGTCGAGCCATTCTAACCTCTTTCTTAAATATCATTAGGCTCTAATTCTGGACCTCACAAACCAGAGGTAGCCTCGTTGAATTTGCTCTTTTAAAGTTCCTTCTGCTCTTGCAGCGAAGGCTGTTCAGTTTGGCAGTCCACCACGGCAGCCGTTTGCCTATTTCCTTCATATTACTGTATAGAAATCGATGAATGATTGTCCCAGTCTGTTCTGCGACGGCCTTTGGAATTATTAGGCGAAACCTGTCCTGCATTCTGAAGGACTGTCTGGCACTTGGAACCTGGACCGAGGTGAGGGTGATTTTAATTTCCAAAGCTGGCAAAATCTCGAACTCACTCCCCAAGGATCTCAGACTGATTAGCCTGATGTCCTTCGTACTAAAAACACTCGAGATGATTTTAGATCTCTACATTAAGGACTCAGTGGATAGTACCTTGCTATTTAAATACCACCATTCCTATCAGAAAGGCCTATATGAAATCCTATACCCCATCGACAAATCCCTCTCTATTAAGGCTTTCACTTTGGTGGCTTTTCTTGACAATAAGGTTGAAACCAATTTGATTATCAATGCCTTACGTAAGCTAAATATTTCCGAGCCCATCTGCTGCATTATAGACCACGTACTCAGAAACAGATTAGTCGATGCTTGCTTTGAAGGCACCTCTCCCAGGAGACTAGCACACCGGGGGACTCCTCAAGGGGGTGTGCTTTCACCTCTACTCTGGAACTTCGTTTTCTCCCAGTATCATGCTGTCAACTGCAGATGGCTCCAAAACCAAGAACGGAGTTGGTGCTGGTGTATTTTCGGAGGATCTGGATATTCACCTCTCCCTTAACCTGCAGAGCCTTTGTAGCGTTTTACAAACCCAAGTAACCGCTGTTCACCAAGCCGCTGCCTGGTTTGCGGTTAATACTGTATCGCAGTCAGGCAGCCATCAAATCATTCCGGGGTATTGCGAAGCTGATGAACTATCCCGGCAAGGTTCTTTCGGTACGAACAGCATAGACATAACCAACATCAAGAAGTCAATATTTTTTGCTAAGTAACCCACACCGATACGTTAGACAAGGTGAACCATAGACGGACGGTAGCATCTAAGCTAAAAACCTCCAGAATACTGTGGCCAGTACTAGTTCGAAAGAGGTCTTACGGACTTCTGAAACATAGGAGAGGAATCCTGTCAAAACTAACCAACTTTATAACAAGGCATTGTACGATAATATCCCCTACAATGACTACTGCAGGAGCTGCAGAAATGAGGAGGAGGAAGAAGAAACAGAAACACACTGCTTGTGTACATGTCCCGCACTCGCCAACATTAGATCTCAACAACTTTCTTCTGGTCTAAGTGTACCTCAACGAAGGCTACTCCAAACCAACTAATGATGTTTTCATCCGCCTTTTATAACGTCCATGCTTCTGCGCCATAGAACAGGACTGGGGTGATGAGTATTTTATACACAGTCCGCGAGATTTTTGCTACTCAGTTTCCTTCTTAGCCCAAAGAAACAGCGGTTGGCAAGAGTGGTATCTTGATCTCAGCGCTGATGTCATCATTCGAATTTATAGCGAAGCCTAAGTAGATAGAGTCCTTAACTAACTCAAAATTGTAGCTGTCTATTGTTATTCTTTTGTCCAAGCTAAACCCATTTTCGCCGTTTCTTTCTCAATACTCACAAAAGCACTACTGACAGCCCGCTGCGTTCTTCGAATTATGTTCATGTCGTCGTACACCTGATGTAAGCTTGAAAATTCTGAACAATTCTTTCAAGTCTAATGTTAAAGAAATCAAATGACAGCGCGTCACCTTGTCGTAGTCCTTTTCTGACATCAAATGCCTCGGTGATGTTGTTACCGACCTTGATGGAGCGAAAAGAAAGCCATCACCTTTGGGTTTTTCAAAGAACTCGTAAAAAATTAGTTTTTTTTGAAAATCGAAGTCCATAAATTACTTTTGTCACGCAGTTACCGTTTACATATTTTTAAATGAAAATGGCCAAATGGCACCAATTTGACGTTTCTTCTATTAAAATCCTCACTTGATATAAAAAGAATCGTTCGAATGACCATACCAATATGAAACTCTCTCTCAATCTCTCATTCGCTTGATGCGAGTGCTAGTTGCATGAAATAGACAGGAACCCAGCGCAGTCAAAGTGCGTCCTAATTGCTTAACTAATTTCGATTTTGTTCATTCATTGTTCATGCAAGTGTTTTTATTGTTGCTTGACTATCGGTATATATAACGATGTCCTAATTTGATATCGCTCTGGGGCCTTACTCTGTATTTCGATTCATAGGTCAAAATGTTCGAAAGCGGATGATTAACACTTAGTAATCCGAAAATCGGATTGCTGCGGCAACAATTCAATTTTCTTTCGGCAAATTGGCACTTTTAATTAAAATGCTAGGTGTCAGTCACACGAATTTTGAATATTTCATCCGTTAAGTTTTTAGATTGCGGATTGATTCTTTTCTTTCTTCGAAAGTGAATATTTTTTCTACGGAAAACGAAAAACAGGTTACTCGTATTTGAAAGAAGTCACAAATTAGCATTTTATTGCTTTTGGACATTTTTACTTATGTAAATGGCGATATTTTTCACCAAAAACTGCTTTATTTTATGTGGATTCAAGAGCCATAGTTCACTCAAAATTATGTCAAATTTGTGTGCGGAAGAACCTCCAATGGATGGGTGAAATTCACGTTAACTGCTAAGGAGATGCTAGCCATTTTAGTAAATTGTTAATCATTCACAAGAAGACATCGCTTAAAAGAAGAACTAGGAAATATAATACAATCAATCCGAACTTTTTTTTTAATTAATAAATTATTGCTAAATGCAACGTAAATCAAGAAAATTTTTTTACAAATATGCAGGACACTCAGCTCTTAATCTCCGTTGCCTTTGGTCACTGGCATTTCAAAGCGCGAGACTTGTAACAAAATTCAGGAGTTAGTAGTTTTTATATTCGAAACGGAATACAGAGTAGGGCCCCTGGATTGCAGATAATGGATTGTCAAATACACTGTCTCGTCGGCCTGGGTAATACGACTTAAGGAATAAGTACACCCCTAAATTGTTTTGCTTTTACTGGAACACTTGCAACTTCTGGAATTCGTGCCATGAAGTTCTAGTTCAGCTTCGGGTCGTACTTATAGAACCAGAACCCGATACCATATGTTAGTACGACTTCAACCCTATACTCTAACAAATGAACAAATAGGAACGTTACTTCCCCACCACGAATTGTCAATTTCATCTGTTCCCCATCAATCAAAGACATATTCCCTGAATTTTCATACATTTCCTTTTTTTTATTTTCTTGCAAATAAAAATTAAAAGAGAAAAAGAAAATAAAAAGAAATATAAATTTAATTTAATACTAAAAAAAAAACTGATTACGCAAGCAAATGTGAGATGACACATCGTTTTCTTCGTTTCGTAATTTTCTTCTTTTCACTGCCATGCAACATGTTTATGTAAAGCTTTGTTATTGTTTTAAAAGGAATCGATTCAATTGAATAAATTAAATTTAAACACGAAAAAATTTACTAATTTCTGTTATAATACATTCGAGACAAATTTTTTTTTTTTTTTTTTTTACATAGTTTTTGAAAGAAAAATAATAAAATAATTGTCGTTTTTTTTTTTATCGCTCTCTACAACATTTACTCTTCTCTTTTGGCAATATGATTTTTATTTGCGTTCTGCATCCCATTAGATTTAAATATATGTATGTGAAAAAAAAAATCTCTGAAAAAAATAAGCAAATAAAATAAAATGCCGCATCGAAAAAAAAAACATAATGTTGCGTCAATTAAATTTAATTTTTATTTTATTTACTTTTTTTTTCTTTAATATATATATTTTATTTAATTCTAACGATTTTTTTTTTTTTTTTACTTTATTATTATTTTTTCAATTGCCACTATTAACAGTACATATTACAATTTTTTGTTTCGGCTTTCTCTTGATGGTAAAACTTAAAATTTTTATTAAAAAGAAAAAAAAAATAAAACAAATTTCGATTTATTTTTGTCAAATTTGTTTTTGTTTTTTTTTTTTTTTTTATGAATTAGAAAGAATTTGTTTTAGATTTACATATGTTCTGCTTTTATTGTTGTTGTTGTTTGCATTTATGTTCTCTTTGAACTTAAAGAAATAAAGATAAAGATTACTACAAACCCTACGAATAAAAAGTGTATTTAAAAAATAAGAAAGGAGCGCAACTAAATATTTCTGACTTGATTATGATATTATTTGTCCACTTTTTATTTTTTCTGTTGTTTATTATTTTATGAGTTGTTTTGTTTTTTTTTTTTTTTTGTTGATTTGTCTATATAAAAATACACTATTTGCTTTGTTCATTATATTTTACATTGCATTTAATATTACTTTATATTTTTGTTTCCCTTCTAAAACTTGTGTAAATTTGTAAAAATGTTATTCTTATACCCGGAGAGACGTTCTTATTATTTTGTTCTTTTTTAATTTATTTGCTTTTGATGTTGAATTTTTGTAGTTGTTGTTGCTTGGTTGATTTTAATGTAATTCCTATTAATCTACTATATTTAATTAATTACACATTTCTTAGAAAAAAAAAATAAGAAGGAAACGAAAACTAAAAATTTCCTTGTCTAGTGTGTATGTGTGTGAAATGAACGACAACGAAATGAAGGAGAAGATACAATTTGAACATGAAGATTGTGTCGTAAAAATGATTTAAAAAAAAAAAAAACGAAGGAGGAGAAGCCATATCCCCCAACTAAACACGTATTCGTATGTGGATTGTGGATTGTGGGGATGTGTATGTGTGTGTAAAAACTGGCGGTATATGTTTGATTTCAGTTCACAACAACTTTGTAGGTGTCCAGAAGGCAGATGAGTTTCTATTGCTACCGCCGATTTATGAGGCCGTTGGGAGGTTGCTGTTGGCTAGCCGTATGCATGAGTTCCAACTCGACCAGGAGCGGAAAATGATCGGATGGGATGTGCGGATGCGGACAGCCAACGACTTTGTTCTCTCGCAACCAGTCGTTGGAGATTGGCCCCAATAGGCCAAGAGGCACCATACCGGTCTTTGTGTAGAAAATATAATCGATGATTCCCTTAAAGTCGAATGTGTAGTTCGTGTGGAGCATAATGTCTTCGCTGTACGCTGAGGCCAACTTAAAGGAATGAGTAAATTCACTGGTGTCACTCGATAGCAATCGCTGCAGGCATGGCTTGTAGCCCAGCTCCTTGAAGTCCTGATGATCCATTGAGACGCGTCCCTTTCCAAGAAATTCGATAACACCCGAATCGGGAAGGGAATTGAAATCACCACAGAGGAGCAGCTGAACACTGTTCGAGTCGAACTTATGGCCCGGTCTAAAGCTGTGACTCGCCTCATCGATGATGGTCTTCAGTTCGTTGCTCAGCATCAGCGTTTGAATTAGTTTGACATCACAAAATTCCGGGTCCCAATGGATATGCGCCGTGCAAACTAGCAGGGGTTGTGATATTTGTGTGACCTCAGTCATTGGTTCCCAAGCGTTCTCCTTAACTTTAAGTAGTGCCGCCAGCCCGATGTTATCCTTTGGCATAACGCGATTCAGCATGTTGTCAGAACCCTCGGCATTGGCCATGGCTAACTGATTAAATTCTACTAAATGTTCCTTAATGAGTGAGAATCTAAAAAGAAAAATTATTTCAAAATGTTTGTCAACTGTGTATGTATTTTCTAAACCAACTTTGATGAGCGGAAAAAGATCGCACAACCATCGACATATTTGCGCTCCACTTCAGACATTGTCTTTGCACGAGATTTTGGCGAAAAGATGCCCTCGAAACCGTCGTTCTTAAGCTCTGGCAGGAAAAAGTTATAAAATTGATCCGTTTCGATCTCTTGCAGACTGATTATGTCCGCAGAGTAATGTCGAATCTCGTCAAGAATTGCCTGAAATTTAACTAAATTATAGTTACTTGTCTCTTATGATTTATAACTGAAATTAACCTTTTTTCTGTATTCCCAGCTGAGAGCCCAACTTGGGCAGTAGCCGTACATCTGTCTAGTTGCATATTTGTCACATAAAACATTGTAACACATCACGGTAAAGATACCTGTTGAAAGAAGAAAGAACACAAATATTTAGTTTGTTTGCATCATTACCAGAACAGGTGAGGGAATCACTTACAGGACGGCCTAGTTTTATTGGGCTTTGCTAATGGTATCCATGGTCTTTGCGGTGGAGCTGTTCCGGTAACTGCAAAAGAAAAAAAAAACAAAATACATAGTGCGTTACTCAACTGTTCTAATGACCTTAGAGGTTTAGAATGCTCGGACAAGGTTAATTGAGGCGATTGCATTGCTTTAGTGTGTTGTGCTTTCGACATTATTACCAGATTACCACACATCATTCTCTTTATGTCGAACCGGATTTTTTTTCATTTTGTTTTGTTTTTTTTTTCGTCTGTCGGTGACTTCTCTTTGTTATGCCGATTTTATTACGAAAAGAACGAACAGATTTATGTCTGATTAGGAAATTTAAGCAGAATGCTGGAAGATGCATGTTAAGAAATGTTTGATGGATTCCGTTATGAATAAAATTGGTGATATATTGGTGTGTTAAGGAAACGTGTTTTTTTTTTTTTTTTAAACCTAGGGCTGTGCGTTGGGGTAACTGCCCTATCTTGCAAAAAAAAAAAAAAACTTATTCTGAGAGAGCAAAGCATAGGATATGAATGGATTGTATCTTATGTGGATCGAATTCAACGGTATTTTAGGACTGGGCTTGTCAGGGTTAAGTTAAGAAGTCTTATAGAACAAGACAAGAGGAATTACCTAGCCATGTCATAAATACTGGCACACGTTTAAACGCAGTCATCGTGAGACTTCTATTGAACACATTCATTCTATATTGACAGATATTCAATAAGTGACATTTACACGCGTAAAAAAATTGACACAAAAGTCATTTGTAAATATGGAGTGGGGCGATATTGAAAACCGTGTTATAGTCACTGGCCTTCACAAATGTAATATGTACCCGGAATTTTGTTTATCGAACTGTTAAATTATTTGAGGACACTGGTAGAGTAACTGGCCCTGAAAGATCTGGACGCCCTCGCACTGTCAGAACTCCACAGGTGATCAAAGCTTTTAAAATCAGGATTAATAGGAAACCGCTGCGAAAACAGAGAATATTTTCACGAGAAATGAAGATATCGCAGAAGTCCATGGCTCGCATTATCAAACAAGATTTGGGACTCATCGCATATAAAAGACTGACCACTTACTCACAGGTACGCACAAGATGGTCACAGGGACATTTTGTTCACGGATGAAAACATTTTTTACTATTGAGGAATCGTTCGGACATCAGAACTTATTCCGCGAGTCGAACCGGAGCCGTCATCCAGCATCTGCGATAGTTTGTTGGGGAGTCAGCTACGAAGGCGTTGCCGACCTTCATTTTTGGGAGAAGGGAGTAAAACCATCGACAAAAATCTAAAAATTGGATGTTCTGGAACGCGTTGTGAAGGGATTACGAGTAAACCAACAATTGTTTTCAATCAATAAATGGACTTTCATAAGACAAACACAGTTCATAAGACAAACACAAAGCAAGGGTGGGTCCAAAACAATCTGCCAGACTTCATAGCAGCAGATGAGTGGCCGTAATTCTTTGGATTATAAGTTCTGGTCTATTTTAGACGCGACACTTTATCCCGACACCCAAATATTGAGTCCTTGAAGCGCGCACTTATCCGTGCGGTGGATAATTTTCCAATGGACGAGGTGCGTGCTGCGATGGATGAGTGGCCAGAGGGACTCAAGGCCTGCATAAATGCAGATGGCGACCATTTTGAATAGATTGTTTAAGTATTGTTTCCTAAATAATCAACTAAAGTTTTCCAAAAATAGAAATCAAAAATACTTGTTCGAGTTTTATCACCAAAAATGTGTGACTTGACTAGTTAATGCGGAGCTTAAATCATATCTCATAGTAATGAACCCTCTATGGATAATAGAAATTAATTCGATAAAGGTGACCTGCATTATTTGCCTCGCTTTACATTGCTTAGTGCGTAAAATATATTCAACCGCACTTAAGGGGGATGCATTTTACCATCTTTATAACTGCATATAAAATTCATTGTATATGTAGAATATTAAATTAAAGATATGAAAGTACGCTTTTTTCTTGTCTGCCAACACTCCTGAACAAATCACCTTATTGTCCCATCTTTTACCCCATAGTTTAGCTGGCGATAACTTTGGGTAATATCGAAAATTACTGAAACTTTATACCCAATTAATTGTTGTCCTTGTTTTTCATGTAAACTTTTACTAAACTGAGGATAATTTCCACAAAGAAACACGTTTATTGTCGTATGATATGTTGTTGCGATTTTTAGAACATTTTTACCGAAGCTTATGCCTTCCAGCATGCTACCGTTAATCTTTTTTCTGTCCTTCTTGCTTAGCAGTAATGACGGATTAATGAAGTCATCCCCAACAGCGGTCATGAAGATGAACCGTAATCTAACACACATAATAAAGAAGATCCTCTAAGGAATAAAGGGGCAGAAAGAGAGAGAGAGAGAAGTGTGCAAAGCCTTTTCGAGTGTCTGCAGAAGGTCTGTCGACGTTGTTGGCGAAGCTTTGGGTGCTCTGATCACGATGATGGTCTTAACCGCGCTGGGATAAGTGATGCGAATTCTAGAGTTTTGGGGATAGGATAGCGCATACTGACTTTGAAATATACCTCCATTCACAATGTGATATAAAAGTGGAAGTGTTTCTTAGCAGTCATAAAGAGAGACACTAATCTAGTCCAAGAGATGAATTAGTTTCATGTTTTGTTATCTATATCTGTATAGCAACTTAATTATGAGTGGACACCTAGTAGATATAGAATTAGGTCAAACTGTCGATGGCGAGAAACAAACTAATAAATAATTCTACTAAAAGTACTCGTACAAAGGTTTATCTACATTGCATCCAAGGCTGCATGGCTCTGCAAATCAATTTCCATGCGACAATAGCCAACACAGTAACCTATTTTGTGGTTTATGTTTCGGCTTGTAGGAGGGTGCAGCTTCTCTCCACGATTATGTACGAGTATGTAATTTAAGGTTGAACATAGTTTCGCTATATTAAATAATTTGTTTAACTTTAGTTATCTTATGATGGAATTTTTCTTCCTCACTATTCGGAGAGGAAGAAAAATTCCTAATACAAGAAACACCGAATGGAATCTGGTTGGCGGTCTGGTATGTAGATGGCCCACGTAAAAATTACGTAAATCGAACTATAGGGGGTTGAGTGCTAGAACTCATCAAATTGTGATTGTCAATTAGTCCTTTCTCACACGTCAATCTCAGGAACCACTTAACGACTTTTGATAATATTTGCATTGTTAGTTTGAACTTGCGTGAAGTGCAAGTCAAGTAATTTTTATATAATTACAGGAAACGATTTACCACTCCCACATACTTGGCTACAATCTATAAAGCTTACATTCGTCTCAGACTTTAATATAACTCGCGGCGGGAGCTCCCACTACATGCTTCAGTTTGCTTAATAGTGTTCAGCATGTAGCAGTCAAATCAAATTCCCTCGCTCAAATACCGACGGAATGTTGAATGCGTAGCGCTTCCGTAACGGTACTTCCATCACAAGTGTTCGAATGAAATCTATAGCTGTGTGTCCTCAATCCACCTCTTGAATCGCAATACACTTGCGTCGGATCGCACGTACTTGCACCTATGTACATTGTTTAATTGCAAACTACTCAGATTTAAAATTTAAACAAAATTGTTAAAAAGGTTTCTTAAAAAAAAAAAAAAAAATTAAAATGTTTGAAAATTTGTCAAATGATGTTCAAATATTGATTTCGAAGAAAATCGATCGATTCATAGCCGACAAACAGTACATTTTCAAAAACTAGCGAATAAGTAAAGTACCGTTATACGATTTTTTTTCCAAAAACTTGCTACGCCGTCTAGTGACATATGTTTAACCGAATCCAAATATAAACTTTAAATAACATCTAGAGGCAGGAAGAAATAGAGAAAATTTCTGAAGGAGTGAAAGACGGAAACCAAAGACAGAACATCGAGACTTTAGGGTAAAAGAAGACCGGATTATGTATGTATGTATAACGGTAGGTACTTTACTTATTAACAAACTTTTAAAAAATTTTTATTTCACGGATATAAAACAAAGGATTTTGCTAAAAATCGACATCTGAACAATATTTACGTTTCGGCTGATTTGTTGATAAAAAATTGTTAATTATAAATTAATAAAAAATAATTATCAACAAAAAATTCATGTACCTTACCTTGGTATAGCTTCTTACCCACCTAGCCTGGCGATGTCAAAAGTCATACTTGTCCGTTCTGCAGACATTCAATAACAAGGTTCGGTTAGGTTAGGTTGAAGTGGCTGTCAGCAAAAGAAGCCAACTTAGACCAATAATAGGTCCATTGTGATACCACATGTGTTTGAGACGCGGCCGCTAGCCTACTCTTTGAACCATTTAGAGCTTCTGATGAAGCTTAGAATGTATTATACCTAACGTCAATATTATTCAGATCATCTAGGTCATTGAAACAGAAGGCTCCTAAGCGGAGTTTCCTTCTTTGGGAGAGAGCTGGGCAAATGCAAAGGAGGTGAATAATAGTCTCTTCCTCCTCCTCGTCCATGCAGCTTCTGCAGAAATCGTTAGAGAATACACCAAGCCTTGTTGCATACTAGCACTAATATGCTTCCTATTTAGAGAAATCAAATTCCTAGAGCATTTCAGATCCAGCATAAGCCAAATCTGTTTTGTCGCTAGACAAGTTGTACTCCTTGTCCACCTAGAATTTGTCTTTACGGTAGCATCCAGCTTTAATTTAAGTTTGGATGTAGCGATAGGCATACCCAGTAAACTTTTGTCCGGAAGAATGGGTATTGTTGTTCCATGTCTCTATAAGAGACGATCGGCAGTCTAGAGCTGTTAAAGAATTTGTTGAGGAAGATTCCAGGGATTTGTTTGCGGCTTGGCTGTCTGAAAAGATGCGGATATCAATGGCCGATATCACGTTTTCCTTTAGCCAAGGCAAGATTTCCCTTATTGCCATTATCTCCGCCTGGAGACGAAAAGGGAGGTTTAAATTAAGCCTATCAGAGAAGACACCACCACCCACCCCGTCATTAGTTTTTGAACCGTCGGTATAAAAATGTACCGTCTTATCTTCCGTAAAGCCACCTTCTTCCCAGAATGCTCTGGAAGGGATGGTAACTTGGAAGTTCTTGTCAAAATTTAACTTCAGGATGGTGTAGTCAATGACTTCAGGGAAGATGTTAAATTTATTTAAGATGGAGGCGTGGCCATACATTTTTTTTAGGCCACTGTGAAGTAGCTTTAAGGCGAATAGCTGAGTTAGCTGCCATTTGCCTGCCATAAATATCAAGGTGTGTTAAATGAAAAAGAATGTGCATAGCTGCGGAAGGTGTCGTCCGCAGTGCAATAACAAAGTCCTCTAATATTTGGCATATACAAATTTTAGAAAATTTTTATAAAAAGTTTTCTGCTTTTTACGCATTTTTCAATAAAAACTTCCATTTGCAACAGAACACCACGTCCTACCTAATCTTGCACTTTATTTCTCTTGTCCATCCCAATCAAATTAGGCATCACTACCAAATACATTTTCTCGCTCACCAATATAGCATGTCTTTCTTTCAGCGCATACTTGCTAGACAATTCGAAGTAGCTCACAATGTCCATCACTCTAAAAGCGACAGAAGCGTCAAAATTTGAAAGGTGATTGGTAGTTACTTCTTCGATTAGCTAACGACACTTACAGTTCAGTTCCTTAGACACTAGCTAACGATGTACATAGCTTCGTCTTGAAATGTATTTAATGCATCAATTTTTCATTTCATCCAATGATACTATTCCTCTAATCCATTCGATACACGATTGCGTCATAAAAAAAAAAAAAAAAAGACAAATGACCAGAAATGTGTTTGAAAAATTTGGTCAAGGCTGAATCGGTCTCTAACTAATCCACAACTTTGGGTAGCATACATAAAAAAGACTGAGAGATAATTTACAGATGTCATCGTCTTACGGAAATATTCAAAACATTTATTCTTTCCAATTGAACTCTCTCTACTTTTTCAGATGATTTAACATAAAAAGTGGAAACAAAATTAAAAAACAGTTATGCTCTAATAATTAGGCTCTAATAAGGCAATGAAGAAATACGAAAATAAAAAACGACGAACAGATCACTTCATGTTCAATAAATCGAAAAGCATTTGAATAATTATTCATTCAAATGCGGCTAAGTGTGGAGAGTAATTGCTTGAGACTTGCGATGAGATTGAAAAACGAATAAATAGGAGGGGAATTCCATTTTTGGAAATCACTTTTCCTGTCGATTTTTATTGATAGTAAATTGTAAACCGGGATAATGCAAAACAAAAAACAATAAAATACCAAACTTATTCAGCTACTTCCAGATGTCCCGGTATCGATTTCACCCGAAACTCATTTTTATGCCCCATCCAGCATCAGCATTTCTCTTCTATAACTTTGTAGCGACGGAAAAGTCAACCTCTAGAAAATTATTAATTTAATTTCTTCACTTCCTTCCCACTCCTGCGGCCGCCTGCCTGTACCTGCCTGCATCTGTGTGTGCGTAGTGTGCACATCTTTCAAGCTTCAATTCAGAAAGAAAGTGAAAATGAATAAAATAAATCGAAAGAGGCATAAACAAGGAACACGACAAAAAATTAAATAACGTAGGTATACCCACGACCAAGTCTCTGTGTGTAATTAAACGTTTTCACGTCTGTTCAGTGTGCTCGGCGGTGTATACAGCTCTCGAGTTGGCCAACAACCATCACTATCATCATCATCGTCGCGCCTCACACAGCTCCATTTCAAGAAAAAAAAAAAAAACGAGTTTTCTTCCAACAATCCAAGCCACGCAAGATGCCAGTGCAAAGTGTGGAAGTGCCTTTTGTTTTCTTTTCAGAAATTACTTTTTCGTAAGCCTGTTCCCCGCCGCGCCGGTCCGGTCCCATGGCTTCTTTAAATCCGATGAATTTCCATTCAATCCGTGCACTTTTTCCCAAGTCAAACAAACTTCCGTAGGGGTAATTTAAACATGTCTTAGACAACTTAGACTCAGCTTTACGACGTACTGATCCGACCGTATGATTCGACTCTTCGTCGTCATCATCATCATCATCGTCGTCGTCGTCGTCGTCGGCGGCGGCGGTTGCGACGTACGACTTTAGAGAGGGAACTTGGTGAAAGTGACCTACAAATTACTTCCGTGTGACTGGGTTTCTGAAACTCTGACTCTGGTGAATGTAACATAACCACATAGAGTGGCGAACCACCACAACAAGCCATGGGTGGTGGTGGTAACTGAAGAAGAAGATGCTACTCGAGAGTCGAGATGATGATATTTTTGGGCATAATAACTATTGAGACGCTGGCTGGTTTGCTCGCCCCGACGACTGTCGATTTTCCATTTTATTGGCAAGTTCAACTGAAATGGAAACGCTTCTTCTCCCTGACCTACCGTATCACGAATCTATGATTATTTTCTTTCTCTCTCCCCATATGGAGATGTGTATCTCCTAATTAAATATTCAATTTACTTATTTTTTTTTTTTTTTATTCGCTTTTATGGTTTTGAATAGTCGTTGTCTATCATTTGTCTGCGCTAAGAGGGAGACCCTAGCACTCTCGTGGAAAGCAAATTATGAAGCGACTAACAAGGCAATATAAAGAAAGAAGAAAAAGATGTTTCATCCAAAATTATACAAGAAGATAATTATAAAACAATTAAGTTTTTGAGGTTTTTTCCGTTGTTTGGTTGAGTTCCGCTCTCTGGCTGCCTGGCTGCTTGGAGGAGCTTTCACTTTTCATGAGCAATTTGCTCGTTATTACGTGATTTTTTGGGAAGCTTCTAATTGATGGTGACGCCCTGTATTGCTGGAAAGTTAATAGCGCTTAAGTGCTCGTTGTTCTTGTGCTGCGTCGACTAAGTGTGGCAAAAAAAGGTGATGAATTAATAATTTCGCTTGTAGATCATTAAGGTTTTATTTACAAAATCTTACTTTCGTCGTAATGACGGTACCTATACTATTTAAATGAGTCAGTTTTTATTGCTTTTAAGAGAAAAAGATGTATGTACCGTATATCGAGCACGACATGATGAAAGTATTGAAGTACACAATGGCTGGTCTCCCAGCGGTAATTGGACACTTGAGTCGCATGTATAGGTAATTTGAGCACCACTAAACATGAAAAATGATCTTTCCACTTGAATGTTTAACATAATTTTTTTTTTAAACTCCTATAGGCCAGGCCGTTCTCCTAGACTTTTTGGGATCATATTACGTTTAGATCATTAACTCCGAGCTGCAATGATTCATTGTCAAGAATATTCAGTGCATATGCACCCCCACAGTGTTGGGAGATTATAGCTAATCTCATAGTATGTCCAAATGTAATTTTAGTTTAACTTCTACAATGCAGTATAGAACACGTGGTTTATCAACGAAGTGCTTGTTGGTTCGAGAGGCTGCACTTACAGTGTACCGATTTGTTAAATGGCATTTCGAGCTGTTCACTACGTAATTTGATTCAAAACGACATGGAAGCACAGTGAACACAGTGCGCCACAAGTACATATAGCCTAATGTAGCTAATAATATTTAAAGACGTTGATTCACTTTGAGCTTTACCTAGTCTTCAAGAATTCTCAAGAATTAT
Source organism: Pocota personata (assembly GCA_963082735.1). NCBI lineage: Eukaryota > Metazoa > Arthropoda > Insecta > Diptera > Syrphidae > Pocota > Pocota personata. The sequence goes on from OY720429.1 coordinate 272,441,339, forward strand.
CGATAATGTTTAAACACTTATAGAAGGCCGCCGACATTTCTACGTGCAGGCAATCGAATAAATTTAAGTAACCCGATAAGTAAGCCAAATACAACAATACGGATGTTCTAACAAAATGTCGCTAGTAGATATTAATTTAGTGGTCATTGAAAAAAATTTTGGTCTAAAGGGTACCCCAAAATTTACGCAAGATTTGAATTTTGCGCCATTTGTGCGGTAAACTCTTGCCAACGAAAAAAAAAAAGACAGCGTGACAACTGACAGTTCAGGGTTATTAAAAATGGAGTGTTACACGAAAGAACAAAGCGTTTTCAATGTTGTTCAATATTTTAAAAATAATGAAAAGTAAATGAAATCATTTTCAGCGATGAGGCTTATTTTCATCTTGATGGCTTTGTTAATCATTAAAATTGTCGAATTTGGGGTTCAGAAAATCCACGAGTGATTGTTGAGAAACAAATGCATTCACAACTACCAGTGTCACTGTTTCGGATCGCTCTTCTTTGAAAATGCGGCTGGTCAAGGAATAACAGTTAATGGTGCTCGCTATCGCGACATGATAATCCAGTTTTTTGTGCCTACGAGTAGTAATGAAAAAGGTCTTGTCCAAGGATTTATGCAAACGTTTTTAACCAAGTACATTTTATATAAAAAAAAAAATGCAAACAAAATTGCAAAAATGTTTGATCATCTATTATCCTTTTAAGAAGTTTCAAAAGTCCTAAAATTAGCATTACAAAATGAATACATAACATTAGGATGGCAATTGAAGTGCATTATGTAAGCGGACACATAATCACGTTTTTGGCGGAACGATTTATTTTATACCGACAAAAAGCACTTAATTGCTTTTTTTTTCTTTCTTAAACTTAAAGACGAATGGAATCCAATTAATAGGAAATGAAACCATTATGCAACTGCTCTTCAGTAACGTTAGTCCGCTTCTTATTTTTTTTCTTTACCATTTTTTTTTTAACCACAAGTAAAAGAGCATGTTATTATTATTATGACTTCTTTTGTGATGGTCACTCTAACAAGGTTAATACGTTGCTTTTAATGACAAACAGTTATTGATCTAAATAGGTTTTTTCGTCTATTAAATAATATTACTTGATGGGGATTTTTTTTTCTTCATATTTTTTTAATCGCTGTTATTTTATTTTCATAAATTTTGTTAGCTGATTTGTAAAGTGTTCTAGTGTTTTTATTACACTTTTATGCCTTGCATAATATTCAATTCAACTGATCTGTATGTAATTCCCCACTTCATGATTGATTGTTTTTTTTCTTTACGGTGTACATTTTTATCTTACATACATATGTATATCCGTATCTTTTGTTTTAGACAATAGCAATATTAACAGTACAAATAATTTTTTTTTATGTAAATACGAAACGTACGAATGTTGAATAAATCTTGTCTTTGTTCGTAACGAACATGCTCGTATCTATACGGCCGGCAGTATTAAGCGAAATGGTCAAAAAAAGGCTAGTTTTGCTTTAGTACTGGCAACTTCAAATAACCTATACTTCGCAACATTTGCCACGTTTTTGCCGGTAATTTTTGTCAAGTACATAAAAAGTCAGTAAAAGCTTACGGGTAAAATAATATAACAAGTCGTGTCAGAAATACTGGTACACGTTTAAAAGCACTCATCGTGAAACTAGTACTGAACACATCCATTTTATATTGACAGTTATTTAATGAGTGACATTTATACTATGTTAACGCGCAAAAAGATTTACACAGAAGTCGTTTGTATATATACAGTGGGGCGATATTGAAAACCGTGTTGTGGTAATTAGTCTTTACAAGTGTAATATGGAAAGAGGCGATATTTTCCGGACCTTTCGACCACTTGGATTTATCCGGAAATGTGTGTATTGAACTGTTAAATTATTTGAGAACACTGGAGGAGTAACTGACTGTCAAATATCCGGATGCGTTCGCACTGTCAGAAATCCACAGGCGATCAACTTTTAAAACCAGGAATAATCGGAAACCGTGGCGAAAGTAGTAAATCTTATCACGAGAAATGAAGATATCGCAGAAATACATGTCTCGCATTATCAAAAAGATTTGGGACTCATCGCAAATAAAAGACACACTGCTAAGTGGCCTCACAGCCCAATTAAAGCAAAAACGGAATAAAAGATCGAAAGCTCTACGCCACGATACTCGTAAAATGGTCACAAGAAAATAATTGTTCACGGATGAACAAATTTTTACTATTGAGGAATCGTTCAATAAGCAAAGTGACAGAGTCTATGCCCGGTTATCCGAAGAAACATCAGAACTCATTCCGCGAGTCGAACGCAAAAACAACACAAGGGTGGATGGAAAACAATGTGCTGGACTTCATAGCAATGGTTTGTTCTACTTCTACACCCAAATATTAAGTCTTTGAAGCGCGTACTTATCCTTGCAGTGGATAATTTTCCAACGGACGAGGTACGTGCTACGATCTATGAGTGGCCAGAGCGACTCAAGGCCTGTTTTTTTTTTATGTTATCACCAAAAATGCGTGAACCAGTATTTACGACATGCCTAGATACAATACATACTCGTACTTGTTTGGGATATGGTCTGTTTTTTTTTTAAATATTTTTATAGACCAAAAAGAAAGGGATAGATTTTGGACAAGTTAAAATCCAGCAAACCTATTATTGCGAATATATTGCTTTACTTGTTAATTAACTTAATTTCATTACTAAAATTTAAAACAATTAAAGTTATAGTAACACATAATATCATTCCCTGATAGGTACCTGATCATTGTGATATCCCGGAAAACTATGCAGCTAATAGAATAGCTCGACAAGGTTCACTCGAAACACCCTATTCCCCACCTCATCTCTACAACAAGATCAAAAAGTTAAAATCCTTACTTTGATCTTGAAAACTACCGGAGTTTCAAATTGTTTTGAATAATATTTTCTAGCCGCCTAACTCAAGAACATCTCTTTGGTTAGGTGAACAAATTTGCTTTTCCTTAGGGTAGATTATGCCTTTAAAAAAAAATTATAATTTATTTCCCCTGCTTATTCATCATCTATTTAAGTTAAACGATTTAAAAGTTACAAGCGTATGACAAATATACGGACAGGGACGGATTCTAGAAGACTTTGGATTCTCAGTATCGGTGTGAACTCTGAGACGAAGGTTCGCAGAAGTGGGACTCAAGTGCTTTTGGCCACATTTGTCCAGTCCTCTTCTGCTCAATGCTGATGTTTCTTGGCTCATGCCAATCTTTTTTCCTTCATTTCAGGAGAGAGTTATAGTCCTTTAAATGGTCGACGCTAGTCTGCGAACTTTCTACGCAAAGTTCGTTCCAACACTAAGTCTCCAGTGTGCCAAACAAATTACATATTTAACCTAAATGCTCAGCCCAATAATATTTTAAATCGCCTAAAAACCTACAAGTATCTCGTTTCTACCAGTACTAAGAAAACTTTATGGTCCCCGAGGGCTTAAGTAGAGTAACTATCGGTATTGTGAGGCAGGAGGGTCATGAGAGACAGTAGAGTATCTCGTTTCTTAGGGAGCAAATCGAAATTCTGTACTCCAAAATTCTGTAAATCGCGAACAAATTTTGTATGAATTCTTTTAGAATTCTGTAAATCCAAAATTTTGCTTTTAACTTCTGAAAATTCTATTATTCTGTATTACGATCTTCAGTTAAGTGTGACTAAAAGTCATAGTTTTCGTATCAATCTCTTAGATGTCTTATTTTCACTTGCTGCTTTTGGTTTTGGTTTCGTACAAAATGCTCGATTTTATTGCTTATATACAGGCACTCAAAAACGTGGGACTCTCAATTCTGCCCGTTTATATGTATGTACAGCTGATTGCAGCCGATATGGCTAAACGTTCTTTTTTTAATGCCTCTTATCTGGGATCGTTGGGTTCACAATTCACAATTCTAGGTGAAACTTAAATTTTCAATCTAACCCAGAAAACTGTTTGTTCTATTTTTTGTGCTTTCTTGGATTCGAACCTAGAACCTCTCGCGCAGTGATCGCGCAACCTAAGCACTGAGCCAAGGCGCCCACAGATACTTTACTATGAGGTTGATTTTTCCGAAAAAGGCCCGAATGGCTTACCAGTTGATTTTGTTTAAAATAGGTATTGGGACATATTTGAATATTTGAAATATGCATACAAAATTTGTGAAATAAAAATAATAAACGCGGACTTCTTTACATTGTAAAACAATTTTTTTTTAATTAGAATTTGGAATACAGAATTTTAGAACGTACAGAATTATGACCCAAATCCCGTTACTTAGTTACATTCTGGCAATGCTTTTTATGTCAGAAGTTGACAATGGACATTTCTGATTTAATGCACCGCACTGATGATTTTTACCCAAATTCGGTGCACATGCAGCTTACTGGCCCAGAGTGTTGATACCGGATGGAATTGGCATATAGCGTAGGTGCACAGACAAACAGAGAAACATTTTCAATTTTATATGCAGAAATGACATCTAGGCGGAGAAGAATGCAAAAATGGTTATATTGGTTACATCAAAAACATTTGAAGTGTGTTTTGAAAGGAGTTGCCCAAATGACATAGGAAATTGTAACCAATGGTTCAGCAAATAACTATACTAAGCTTGGTAAACATAGGCCTCATACTTTGCGCAAATTGAAACATGCATACCGCAATACTCGAACTTCCTCAACTTATTCAAATTGTTCGTTACATCTTGAGATTTAATTTTTAGGACTTTAGCTTTCAGACATTTTAATGTTGGAAATACTATCCAGCGCAAAGTATGGAGACAGAATAGGTTTCTACCCAAATCTCACCGACCTACTGCCTTAATGTGTGGCAATTTCATCGCCATTAAGAAAAACCTGACAAACACTACCAGGAACTGACTACGATGAAATGTAGACATTAAAATGCCTTAGGCCTCACGAGCAGCTAAAATATAGCAACGACGGCTGAAATACTAAATCCAAGTTTTACGATCTATTACATCGCGAAACTTTCTTCTCTGATATGCAAACGTTTGTCAATAGTGCAAAAGACAATGCGAAAATTATTATTAAGTAACAAATTCACTCTGAGCCAAAGCAGTCCGTCTTAGCAACTAAGCAAGTTAATTGTTTCGAATAATAATCCACAATAATTACTCGCATTTTGTTTTACGTAATAGCTTATTTTAGAGCTCCGGCCCCCCACCAATAGAGGGGGTTTTGTAATCCAATGAAGAAAAAAGAAATTCGTTTTTTTTCGGTCAGCCACTTCTAAACTAGAGCCCGATTGTAGCCACCAAAACCAGTTTAAGTATCATCCAAGCATAATTAATTAGATAGCGCCAGTGGGCAGTAGTAGCAACCGATGGATTGATTGCATTCACAAAAACAAAAGCGGCAATAAAAAAAGATTCAATGTTATGGCCAAATTTTTAACTATGTTGGACAATTGTGTTCTCCTTTCGTACCGAATTCTATTAACGCACGGAAGACCAGTGACCAGTATCCAATTGCCACACTCGTGTCCGGGGAACGCGGTGACTGTTTGCTATTCGATTTGACATGCACAAGTTGTTCGAATAAATTACTTGTTTCAAGCCGAGCAGGGGGAGATATCGAAAAGAAAGTAGTAGACAGCGGCCAAAACAGTCGAAACAGCCTAAAAAAAAAAAAAAAAGTCAACAACGATGGATAAAGTGGATGGTATTGGTGGTATGTACATATTGCACAGATTTTGCGTTGGCTTAGAGTGAAAACATGCGTGGAAGAAATTAAAAATGAAATGATCGGTTGATCTGCAATCGAATCCGAATTCGAATTAGCTAAGGGATAATACAGCTCAGCTCATATGAGAGGAGGACCAACTGTCTGGATTTGGTATTTTACTCATGTGTTTGGACCGGGGGAACCGTATTGGGTGGAAATGAAATGCGATCGCGCCTGGCTTATTATTGTTATTACGAGGCTGCTGCGTCTGCGCGCGGCAATATGTGATTATTATTTATAATCGCTAATGACGACGCGCGCGCGCACTCACTCGCGCTAGTACAAATCGTATGTGAGGGAGCCGTGCGTTTAAATGAGTTTCACTTTTGTGCTCGTTTCTTTTTTTTTTTTTTTTTTTTTTCTTTTCATTTATTTATTTATTATTCGTTTGCCTTTCCTGCACTCACTGTGTACCTAGCCTGAGACATGGGGTGGCGGTGTACCATGGTACAATAGTTGCACTGATTAACCGGTATGGTGTATGGATGATATTAATTTTCGTCCGCCGTCGTTCGGAAGAAAGTTACCTTTCTTTGTTAAGTAGCCGCCCGAGTAGGCGGGCGTTTTGAAATTATATATTCACTTCAAATTATTGCCGTGAATATTTGATGAACCATGGATCGAATATTTGCGCGAGACGACCTTAACACTCAAACTATAGGAAGTCCGATAGCCGCATTAAATCTTAATTAGTTAACGTGTTTATCCGCTTTGACACGGATGAGATACAACAAATTTGTCATTTTGTGTTCAGGGCTAGGTAGGTGTAACATTGACATAGAAGCAAAAGCATGCAAATGAGCAGGGACCACCTAGATAAGGTTTTGTCAGCTTTAGGAAATAATGTGAAGAGATCATTGCTTTTTTTTTTTTTTTTTTTAAACAAGATTCCGGTTATGCCAAATATGAAGCATTAATCAAAAGATCCTACGATATTTTTTTGTTTTTATGTAACCAAACATCTGATCATCGATAGACGCTTGTGGGCAAGATCAGTTACGTAATTAGTGTTTGTCTACAAACCTATTACAGACGTGCAAAATGAAATAATACGTGGATTTGTAATGTACTCGTCGTAGCTGCTTTCAAACAACAGGAGAGGTCCCTTCCTTGTAAAAGGAACTCAAATTTTGTTTGTTCTTCCGTGGATCAGTAATAAAGTCCGCGAACACTGAGAAGGAGACTCAAGGTTCGAGTTCTGGCAAATACTAAAAAGTTTTTTCACGATCCCACCTCTCGCGAACGTCATGAAGAGCTTCTCTCAATCAAAAAAAAAATGTACTTCGGCGTAAAACTGTAGGGCTGGGGGAAACTGGGCTAGGCTCTGTATGGACTACAAGCTTACTTAAATATCCCGGGCGAGCAGTAGATCGGGAGCAACCAAGAGATACTTCATTGCATGTTATTTAAAAAATTGTAGTCGGCGACGGTGATGATGTTTGTACCTATAAACAAGAGAACACACCCAGTACACCACAACAATTAATCAATATTTAAGATGGTATCTTGCGCAAGTAGTACGAATAGTCAGCAGCACATTGTCGCTGAGTTTCAAGAACACTGAGAAGCTGTGAAAAATGGTCTTATGGCCGCAGCAGGCATTTTTATATGTATTGGACTACTTTACTTGCAGAAACCTGAAAGATATGGTTAAGCTTATTTTAGACTACCCAAACGAAAGAAAAGGTTTGGTTGCCAATCACCCTTATACTCATAGTTGTGTCATAGGAAAATAAGGTGACAGATACAAATTTCAATTGTCACTAGTCTCTTCAATTGACACCTTAGTGAGTATCAGCACACAAAAATGGGGCTAAAAAAAGTTCTGTCGGTATTAAAAATGCATGTAATTTCGCACGAATTTTTACGTAGGGTTAGGTCTAAAATAAAGTGAGGTTACGTGAGTGAGCTAATTACCTGCACAAAAGGTGATGAGTAGGGCCACTAACGAGAATTGAAAGTCTGCAGTGAGTATTGTGACAAAGAGAGAACTTAAGATAAGATATGGTTAATCTCCTAGACTGGACTCTACCTATAAACGACATAATACTCATCCTGGTTACACTATAGAGCTAGCGTTGTTCTTAGGCTACATGTAAATTGTTTCTTAAGCTGAATGCGATCAGCGAAACCAACCACAATTGGGTAGAAGGCACTACATGCCAGGTTAGTAGACAGATTGCAAGGCTGAGGAGGAAACAACACTTCATCTCCTCTGCACTTGTCCGGCTTTCTTCATTAGAAGAAAACTTTACCTGGGAGCATACTCCTTCGATAACCTTGGTGACATGGTAAATACGAATGACAAGTGCCTCCAACGCTTCATATGGAGATCCAAATAGTTCTGCGAGTAGTTTCTGGTACTTCTGGTCTAAATGTGTCTGTGCTTAAGCGTGGTGGTCAGCCACTTGAACCTAACCTAACCTAACCTAACCTAGGGCTTATCCTTCTGGCTTAGAGGAGGCCTACAGCAGTGCTCATTCACAAGTCGGGAAAGATTACTTATGATCTTTCTAAGAGTTTTACGACAATTCGTGAGCTGAAGCATGGACTAATATTCTCCACACCAATTCTCGACTATGTATGCTGACACCTATCAGAGAGGCAACCGCTACCATTCTATAAGTCTTTGCACACGCAGCTACATACATACTCGTACTTTACCAATCAATTTAAAGAACTTATAAGTTGTACTTTCGAGTATACTCAATAGGGAGAGAAATTCCACTATTAGGTTCCCTCAGGGGGGCAAACATGCGCCTGTGTGAGATGTCCCTCGAAAAACACGAGCTAAACATTTCATACGTGAGTGAGCTTTCTAATGTGTCAGAAAGTACATCTTTGGTAATTTTATACTACAGGACAAGCAGCTGTTAAAGCTCAACATTTTGGGGTTTGTAAAAGACACATGCAGGTTTAGGGCGGACGTCAGTTCACTAGTAATATGCTACTTCCTAGCGCATATCCGTTCAAAATCAAATTAAACGAATTTTGTAAGCTCATGAAAGCTGTGTTCCAAGGCGCACTTACATACACAAAGCATAAAATATCCTGATCATCCATGAACAGGCAAATCGTCACGTAAACGTCTGTATTTGGCTTTATGTTGTTGGTAGACCTGACAAAATGAATGGTGAGACGGTTTGGATGCAGTTTTTGCTTCACATCCTTCACAGCGTGTTTTGACAATGTTTCAGTCGATTCGTAGGCGAATATACTGATAGACTTTCCCAAAGAGTCTTATTTCCCTCGGTAACAAGAATCGTCGTCTTGTTTGGTTCTAAGACTTTAAAGGCTGTATATCTGTAAAAAGTAACGACTTAATGTTGCGCTCTGAGGCCAACTTGCCTTCGCTTAGACGGATATCAGCGAAAATGTATAGATTATTGTGAACTAGCAATAATTGTCTTTTGCAAACTACAAGTTTTTTCTCAGAAGCAGACAGCAAATGAGACTTGAATACACATTCAGAGCAATGAAAACAAAGACATGCACGCACATAGCTGCACCATTTAGATTCAAACTTACTGCCGAAATATATTATGTGAAGAACCTCGATTTTGCATTCGCACCACAGATCGTTTACAATAGCTTCTCATACAATACACAATTAACAGCGCTTATTACCTATTGTTTCACCATATCTAGACTACACTCTTGTACTCATTTTAGTGGCATTGGAAATAACATCCGTGTTTCGGTTAGCAGCTAAACTCCAAGATTAGATCTCTTTTTCGACTGATTTTCTTTTTATTCAAGTCGTACATCTTCTCTGACCATATGTTGCAACCAGATGATATGATTTGCAGAAAATCTTACCATAACTAAATGTTTACAAGAAAGCGCTTGCTAGCAAATTTTGTGTAAAATTCACAAATTTATAGCTTTAACATCACTTTCCCCAGTTACTACGACAAACAAAAATATGAATAACCTTTAATGTATCGACTGCCGCTGCGTGTTATACATAGTAACCTTGGGTTTGGTATCCTATTTGTCAATTTATTATATTCACGTGACTTTATGCCTTTGGTTCGTGGTTTTGTAACATATAACAGTTTTAATTTAGTACTTGTTAACCCCAGAAATTCTGTGAAAATTTGGCAAGCGCAAGGTATACACAATGAAAGTGATATTTCGTTTTTATTTTTCACTAGAATTAGATTTCTTGATCATTATTTAATGTATCCGGGTTTACGTTTTCTGTTTGTCTTTAATTTGGCTAGGGGAAAATCCCAAATCCGTTGATTTTTTTTTCTTTTTTTAGAATACATTCTTATGAATCACAGAAAAACTTGTTCCTTAAGGAAACAGACATTCAATAAAATATTGTCAAACTTAGTTCAAAAGGAAAATAGAGCGAAATAAATTTATAGCTAATCTTTCACACTTCAAACTCTAAGTCAAATCATCATCATCAATTTTCAATCAACGAATACCAACAGCCAACAGCAGTGGATAGGTTTGTGCGGTTGTGTGTGATCCGGCCTATTCAAAATATGCTTAGTTTTCTTTATTTACCCAGTTTTACTGTGAATTTTTGTGACTGAATGTTGGTAATTAATGTTTACCTTACACGGTTTAGAGATTTGTGTGAAAAAATGTGTTCCAAACATGTATAGCGAAACGGAAAAACTAGAGACACAAGAGAAACGGAAAAACCATGACAAAGACACAAAGGCTAGCATTCATTCCGACAACCAGTGCGATAAAAACAACACCAATCCTGGGGTTCAATATTTACGACTAGATATCTATATAAAGAAGTCTGCAGCCAGGAGCCCTCTAAGAATCTCTCTTAGAGGATACTGAATAAAAACTAAGTTATGTTATCTCCGGCTTTCTACAGCTCTATCTGGATTGTGGAAAACATTCGCATGTGCCTTTCATTCTCTAAACCAGTGAAATACCTTAAACTGAAGAAGTCTGCAGCCCGGAGCCCTCTAAAATCTATCAGGGTAGTTTGGGATACTGAATAAAATTTAAGTTATGTTATCTCCAACTTTCTACAACTCTATCTGGATTATGAAAAACATTCTTATTGTGCGTTTCATTCTTCAAAACAGTGAAAATCTATCTACACTGAAAGCTCTAAAGTGTATGCTAGAACTATGCAGCTCAGTCAGACCACTTTTACAGGAGCAATATCATGAGATTACGAGTATATTAACATCTATTCTTTCGAAATTAAATCGAAGTTTGTCAAGTGCTGTCACGAAGCAATTTTATACTCTGTTCTCTGTAGTGAAACCTCTAACCACCAAGATGAAACTAGATTTTGGCCAAAATGACAAAGCAGGAAATTACTGTCAATCCTGTCTCATACCATTAAACTACACCTAGATGATGATCCATTTTCTGTCACTGCTCAAATGTCCGGGTACCCAGCAGAGCTTTACATTGTGAGCTCTTCGCGACAGCAACGCACAAGCTTCGATTTTATTTGTGTGGCAGAAATCGCTCTTATCGCTGCGTGGCTGTCAATGAAAAAGTTGATGTCATCTGGTGGTATAGCTTTCATTGCAGCGTCCCGGGCAGCTGTTGCCACCGCTAAGACCTCCGCTTGAAAAATACTGCTATAGTCCAGAAGTCGAATTGACTTGTTCAAATTGAGCTTTCCAGAAAGAATCCCTTTAGCTACTCCCACGTCCATCTTGGGTCCATCAGTGTAGATGGAGATGGAGTTGTCATTTAGCGGGATATTAGTTTTCCATTCCTCCCGACTCGGAAATGAACTGGAAAATGGCTTATAAAAGTCTAAATAGAGCACTATGTAGTCTGTGCTAACATCTCCGCCCATGTATTTGCGTAAAATCTGCACATGCCCCGTCAAGCTTGACCTCCAACCTTCGGATTGGCTTAATCTTAGAGCACTTCTAGCTGCAGATTACTGTGCAAATAGATCTAAAGGTAATAAATTGAGTATGGTCTCTAATCCTGCCGTTGGTGTGGTTCTCATAGCTCCTGTGACACCAATGCACGCCATTCTTTGTACTCTGGTTAGTATCTTGAGGTTTCTGCCCTTACTTGCAGCTGACCACCATACTAGACAATATAGGTCTCACAACTGCTGTGTAGAGCCAGAAAATGACTTTTGGTTTGGGGCTCCAAATTTTTCCAGATATTCTGCTACAAGTATAGAGAGCTATCATAGCTTTCCTTGTTCTCTCCCTTGTGTTTAGTCCCCAGTTTAGTTTTTTTTGTCTAGTATTAACCCTATCAGAAATTTTAAGAGGAGTGTCCTCAATGGATGGAATTTTGAATTCCCGTATTTTCCTCTTGTTTACTTTACTTAGTACAGTATAACTCTACATATACGAGTAAATATTTATGGGAAATGATAGTATGTATAAGATATGCTCAGTCCATCTCCACCTATTCGCTCCTTGGTTCATTTATTTACTTGGTGTAAATAAGTAGACTTTCTTTCTTCGGGCTCGAGGCAAGCTTTTCATTTTGAGCCGTGTTTTCTAGGGACACATTTAAGCCAAATTAGGGAGAGCTACGAAGTAATAGGCTCATAAAATTGATTGATTTATCTACAGAAATTGCCCGTCGTCACCTTATTTCAGCTTAATCGTTGCATCATACAAAAACTATATAAATCGGCAGCATATAACATTAAAATGAAAAATCTGACTCTATAAGAACACCATTCTCTCCTCTCTCTAATGACCATAACAGCGGCAGAGGGCTTAAACATCCATCCACTCGTTTTTCTTTCTAACGAATCGTCTTGCGGCAGCAAAAAAACTTTCAATTTCCTCAACAAATTAGAAAATAATATTCCAATGTTTATGCTTCCTTTTTGTCCATTCTTAGTGCTGCGCTTCTTTACTTTGCCTTTATGGCAGACATGTGCTATTTGCAAATGGAATAAAGAATCGTTGTGAGGAAAAAAAAAAAAAAAAAAAAAAAAACAACTCCTGCGGTGCAGCATCATCGTCAGCCACCAGAGCGAAGCGTTAACTGCAACTCAAGACATAATACAGATGTATTGACCCGATTGTCTAGTGACCCACTCTTCTGAGCTGCAATGTAGTTTTCATTTTCCGCTTTGGGAAGATTTACCTTACAAATAGGCATAGCAATTGAGTATCTACGAGTACAAACCAAGGCAGTCAGTAGTAGTGTAGTGCATTCTCTGTGTTTGCGCTGGAAAAGAAAACCTAAGTGCGCGCACTGCTTCTAAAGAGCCAACACACGGTGCGACGGCAAGTAATTCTTCTCACATTAAAGTGGCATGCTCTATGTGTGGTGGATTGAAATCTGGGAGTTCGCGTTGTGATATATATCATGGTATTCTTTTTTTTTTTTTTTTTTTATTCAGAGGGTCTACATCGATGCTGCTGCTGCTGCTGCTGCTACTGCATTGCGTTAGAGTTGTAGCAACAACTATTTTTTATTTTTTTTTTTTTATTTGTTCATATTTTCAGTTTCGCTGCTAGACTGCTGACTGCATTAGATGGCTGTGCCTAGATGACTGGAATTACCGGTTATGCTCCTAACATGTCGCGCTGTAGATACTACTTGCTCTTGATAGACTAAATTAAATGGCAATACTCATAGTTGTAGTGGTTATTGTACACACCTGCTAGCAGGTGCAATTTCTCTGTCAAGCGCTGATCTTTTCGTTGTGTCATTTTAATAAAGAAAAATATACCGCGCCGCACCGGACCATAGGGTCGCGGTCAAGCGGAGGGAAAATTCCATTCGGGCGAGGTAATGAAATAATATCACTTAGCGGGCAGCCGTTCATACCTAACTGTACATTAACTCATAAAGCACTAAATTCAACATTATGACACTTTTTTTTCGGTTTCTGTTAACTGAATCTGACCCATTTAGCTGTCGTTCTTTTCTGGTCTTCTTATTTCGTTGTTTTCCTACAAAAAAATAATAAAAGAAAAATAAGGTGATACCAAGAAAATATATGGTGAACCATATAGTCAACGACGACTACGACGGACGGCCAAAGAACAGTAAAGCTCGTTATCCCTTAGATTGCTTGCTTCGAATTCGGATGACGATGCACAAATAATAAGACTCTTTCATTGTTCGATTATTTCACAATAAATCAGATTGGGTGATCGACTTATAGTAGGTATAGTGTGAATCGATGACCTTTTTGAATCATGGAAACTCTAAGAAAACTCGAAACTGAGTGCTTAGAGGCGACAATAATAAATTTGTATATGTACATCTTATCAAAAAAGAGTAAGAAGATGGTTTACCTTTATTTTATCAAACATAAATTTCCCTGAGCAAGACTCAAATCGAATCGAAAAGAATAGATAAGTTTTCTTGACACCCTGCGGTATTATGCGCGAATCCCAACCAACGTTGCGCGCTACATTTAGTCCATTGTTACTCTGACATGCTTCAGCCAAATATTGCTCTTGACCATGTAATCTATTACATTTCATAGATTACGATTACTTTTTTGTAATCTGCAGTTATAATACCCAAATTGCAATTACGAAGTAATCGCTAATCATAGACGATTATAATTACTGTAATTTGTAAGAAAATGGGCATATGTTCTGGGTGGGTGGATATGGAGTATGAACGGTGTGGGGTAGATGGTTGAGGTTTTGGAGGGTGGAAATTGAGTTATAGGATGCGTGAGTGAAAATGGAGTGCGTGGTGGATCGATGATGTTTCCTCCATTTTCACCCACAACTTGCAACCTCATGAAAGTCCGCTAAGTTAATAATAGCGAAACTAAATTACAATACTCGATTGTAGTAAATGAATTGCGAAACAATAGTAATCAAACTAAATTACATGTGATCAACACTGCAATTACTAAGTAATTGCGACCTAAAATATTGATTGCGTGCAATTTTGATTACCAAATAATTTGATTACTTTGCAATTTTAATTAATGTAATTGTTTGGGTAATTGATTACTTCGGTAATTGATTATGCCCAACTCTGCTCTTAACACCGCCGTGGATTGCGCTAATTTATCGAACTCATTTGATCTAAATTTGAATCTTTGTAGCAAATCGATTCTTTTTGTTAAAATATTGTTTTCATTAAATTATTCATTAACAATTATAATGTACTAACAAATCAACTGTACAAGCCATTTATGAATGTCCAAGGACAGTGTTTTTAATCTTGCGATAGATTCGATTTTTGTACCATCGCTTTCATGCGCAATATGCCCCTATTCTGCATGAAACATTTTATGAAATTTTTCAATTGAAATCATAACAATACGAGTATATACCCATGCCTACACATACAATAGCTCTACTTATTCAACATAATCTCTCCATCTCATAGCTGGCGGGTTGCGAAAATTGGTAACTTCGCATAAGTTTGCTTTACTTGCAAACAGATAGTCGTTACCATAATCTGCGATCTAACACGTTCAATGAAGTGTTTTTATATATATATATATATATTTCACTTACTTGAATGCGAGACTATAAAAATTTTGCAAAATCATTTGGGAAAGGATTTAGTAACATTTGTCTAGATTTGGAAATATGTAATCATCACAAATTAGTTTAACTGAAAATGTATTTGTGCTTTTACGATCGGACATTTTATTGTATATTAAAACAGTTTGAATAATTTTACTATTTTTATGATTATAAATTGAGGGAAATGAATGAATTTTACCACGATGCAAACAATTCTGTTAAAATTCTACGATTGAACTGATGTTAAAGTGTACAAATTAATAAATTAAATTAAGTGCATTACTGGGTCGCACGTAGATGCTCCTATATACATATGTACATATATGTATAATATAAATTGTTAAAAGATTTTTCTTTTAAACGCTTTAAGAGAAGGTAAGCGGCGAGGCGACACCATCTCAGACATAATTTTCTGAATTAGTTCATACTATTAGATTGACAACACACTTCATCGATCTATTACCTTCCTGTTGTTAATTACTTGACAGATTGAGATGGTAGTGGCATGTTAAAAGGGCGGGGGTTCTTTCAACGCCCCATGTACCCACTCGTGTTTCACTTTTATACTAGTATTTCATTTCTTTTTCGTTATTTTTGAGTGGATGAGGATGTGTCAAATGTCAAAGTTCACTGACAGTGATGATGGTCAATCTGACAGCTGTCAAGGATTTTAAATGAAGCTGCTTTTCGGTCTCCTGTTTAGCATATTGACAATGCAATTTGTTGTCCGATTTAACTTTTAAACTATGACTTAGTACTAGAATGCTTGCATTTGAATACTCGTTTTGGGTGGTCTCTTTTTTTTAATGACATATATTTTGAAATGTATTATATAGTAGCATAGTTCTGGATAAATTTTTCACATTTCCTTGTCTTATAAGCGTATGTGATGGAAATTCTACCATAATTTAACTGATTAGAATTCAATATGATTACAAAAAATAGTAAAAATCATTTGGGGTGTTTAGAGCATCCCACCTACTTACTAACGGTAAGTACCTACTTAGAGGTTAAAAAGCAAAAAGACTTATTTTGACAATTTTCCAAAGCTTTTAGATATTGATTTTGAAGAATAATCGGTCATGGCAGCATGTATTTATAATTTCGGGGTTAGAATAAAAACTCCGATTTCGCCTCGAATTGTGTACAATTGTTGTACATCCACACAGGCAGACAGATCGATATAATTGAGACACCAACATTATCGAAATCGAAATTCACTCTGCTAGGATTGAAAGGATGCAACAAAAGTGTATTACAGTTGCAATACGGTGAACCGGAATGTTGCCTTTTAATATTCGACGGAAGTATGTTTCTGTCAAGTTTATTAGAGACTTATTAACGATTGCCACTTTCTTTTGCCACAAATTGGGGTTTTATGCGAGCTCTAAGAATATGTAATATATTCCATGTACCTCACCACAGAGTAAGTTACGGATTTAATGAAACCTTTACTAGATTGTTTAAGAGAAGCCTCTTCATTCTACTTTGAGTAGAGACTCCGTTAAAAAATGATTACTTCTTCTAATTTTAAGTAACTCTGGTGGAGATAATTTAGTATTGTCATAATGTTAAGTAATCTATTAAAATACAGTTTATCAGTTTGATGAAATAAAGAAATAAAAAAAAAAAAAAAACCAATACTTACCCTTTAAACGTAAGTGCAACTAAATCTTAACTGAATTAGGGCGTAGTACCTACGTCTAGTTTTTCCTTGTCTGGTGGCTAGAATACGATGTTAGTAATAACTTCGAAGAGTTCAAAGAACGGCAAGTCTAGGCACCCCAGGCTGGCTCCGATTTAGTTACATCTCCAATTGACTACATCAAAACTCAAAAACTGAACTTCAGGAAAGATTTCGCTTCGAAATTCCGGATCAGAGCGGAAAACGTGAACTATCAAAAATTCTATTGGCGGACACTCTCAGTGCTAACCAAGAGAAGCTACTAGCAATAAGGATGACTTGCCGGACAGTTGAACACGATCCGATGACCAAGCAAAACATCGCTATTTTCAAACCGCTTTCGAATCATAGTCGGTTATTATAATCGGTTATTACATTCTTCAAAGTGCACTAAATTATGATCTTGTTAGCACGCAGTTATTGCTGGCTTCCTTTGCATATATGACCGGTACCAGACAGAGCCACAGAACGGACGGGAAAACGTTTCAAACATTTTTGGAAATCGTATTAGTCACACACCTAACTCAAGGAGGGAAGCGCCTTCAGACTTGTCCATCAGGCGTTTACACCAGAAATGTATAGCCACCGGCAATCTTAGTAATGCCAGACATCAAGGCGACGTCGTCCGAGGCGATCTAATAAAAACATTGAGGCTGTGCCAGTGTTGAGAGATCACCGACAACATCGAGTCGTCGTCATTCTTTACAGTTGGGCATCCCTCGCACGTCTTTCCGACGCATAATTCGTGCTTATTTGAAGTTATTCCCGTACAAAATTCAATTAACCCAATGACTTTTGCCGATCGACAAGCCACGTCGCTTAAATTATGCGAATTTTGTGATGAACATGGCTCAAATCGACAATGATTTTTGGCAAAAAATTGTCATGAGCGATGAGGCTCATTTTTCATTGAATGGGACCGTAAATAAACAAAATTGTGGGTTCTACGCCAATGAAAACTCTCAATTAATTCACGAAGAACCTCTCGACAACCAACGCGAGACTGTTTCGGTTGGAATTTGTGCGGAAAGAATCATTAGACCGTTCTTCTTCGAAGACGATACTGGAGCAGTCGTAACCGTCAATGGAGAGCGTTATCGAGCCCTGATAACGGATTAAATGGATTTAATGCCAACAAATAACGCCATGGACAACTTTTGGTTCCAACAGGACGGCGCCACAGCTCATACAGCCCGAGCCACGATCGCGGACGCCTAATTTCGAAAATTGCTGATTTTGACTGGCCTCCGCGATCACCCGATTTAACACCTCCAAACTTCTTCCTGTGGGGTTATTTGAAGCCCAAAATTTATGTCAACAAGCCACGGACCCTAGAAGGCTTGAAAGTGATCGACCATTTACGCGATATCATATTCAAAAAGTGATCAGAACAAATTTACAAGGTTCAAAATAATCGAAAAATGACTTCACAGCAAATAATTTTTTTTTTTTTTTTTTTTTTTTTAATTATTACCAAAAAACATCCCGAAGGTTTAAATGGCCCACCCTGTATATACCAATCTGGTAAGGAACACTAAAAATCAGTTTAATAGCTGAATTCTGGTGGGACTTTCGATAAGGACTTTCGATTTTATTAGTTTATCTTTTATGTTGAGCTAGCTAGCTGTTGGTTACTATACCTCGAATCTGTACTGTTTGGGTCACAAGCAAACAGACTAACTAGTACACGTGGCCACTCACACTGCTTCAGATACTCTCAAACCCAACCTAACCCTATAACTACTGCTCGATGTAATATTTCAATAATTCAAACAAAACCAAATTATACCACACTGCAAAAAGCAGAGTTCTACAAACAAACAAAAACGGCACACTGAAGCTTAACTAAAAACCTAAAAATTACGCCTAAAAAATCGTTAATAAAACAAAACGAGTTAACTCTTTCCAACCAACGATGAAAACTAAAAAAAAAAAATACAATAGTTTTTCATTTTTTAACAAATAATTTATTGGTTCCATTTTGCAAAATAAAAAGGAATTTCTTTCTAAAAAAAAAAAAATTAACATAAATTTGTGTAATTTTCAAACGTTTCAAATTGCAAATTCTCTAACAATAAACATCGCAGCTCTTTTTTTTTTAGTTAATAAATAAATAGGAAAACAAATCTCTGAAAAACTTAGAATTTTATAATTTGCAATCAGAACAGTTTGAAGATGTACATACATATTTTTTTTTGTATACAAAAGAGTACTTAAAAACTTAAAAAAAAAAAAAAAAAAAAACTATAATAAGCTTCCACCTTGTTTTTTTCGCGAAACTTAAAAAAATAAAAATCATAAGAAAAAAATCAAAATTTTTTAAAACCAAAAAAAAAAACGATATAAATAAAAAATAAATAAATAACCCTTTCTGGGTAACTTTAATCCGGCAAAAGTATTCCATTCAGTTCGTTTTGCTAACACATAAATTTTATGTTATATACTATAGTATGTATGCTTGTTTATAAGATAAGATTTATATTTGAAACCTTGAATCAATCAGATCTAAAATATACGGGTAACACATTTTTAAGAGCCTCCCAAGGTAAAAAAAAAACTGAAAAACCACCATGGTATACATTTTTCTTTATCCAGCAACAACAAGCAAAATTAAAGAAGAAAAAAAAAAAAAAACTCAGTGGTATATTTGCATATTGTAATATTTTTTTAAATGTCATAGGAGAGTACATCGCCGCGATGAAAATGATGAAAAACCGGATTTTTTTTTTAACACACAATGATTCAGTCCAGCTATTGAGCAATAACCACACAAAACACGAACGAATATAACTTCCTTCTCGGTTTTATTGGTTTTATTGGTTCCCTTTCACTTGTTGTTGCCCTCTGTATGCTCATACTTTACACACGAATTATATTAAACAGAAAAAAAAAAAAAAAGCACACAAAACTAAAACAAAAAAAAAAAAAAAAGCTAAAGAACCTCCACACTAATGCCGGAGAAAAATTACCAACCATAAGATAAAACGAACGAAAAAAAAAAAATCTGAATAAACAGAAACAAAAAAGAGAATGAATGCGCTGAATAAATAAAATCGATTTGGAAAAGATACTACTCGTACAAATATAATAAACGTATCCACATTCGCACATAAATGTATGCAAAAACCGTTGAAAGTGAAAGTTTTCACTTTTCATCGTTCAGGCGGCGCGCATATCGCTAGCAGCTCGACAGTGCAATTGTTTTTTTGCAGATTTTTCTTATAACAATGGTAAAATAAATAGTATAGTCATATGATTATGTACTTAGTATCCCTACATAGATGCTACTGTGGGTCGATAAAATGAAGACGATGATGACGATGACGACGACGACGACGATGGAGATGTGGTTTGTTTGGGCCCGTCTGAGTGCTTGGGCGGCTGAGTGCCCCACAGCAAGTCTAGGCAATTGAAGAGTTGCGGATCTATCCTGTGTGATCCTCCTCCATTGCCCGCAGCTGTAATATTATTATTGTTAATGTCTGCAGAGAAGCAATCAAATATCGAGTCGTTAGTGGGAAACAAAAGGCTAGGATGTTCAGTGGAATTTATGGAGAGATTTTCAAAGTTGAAAATTAATTCATCGCCACTTGGGTGATTGCTGCTGGTTGCACTGCTGATTCCACTGTCTGAGAAAACACTGCAACTATCCGATGACGATGACGAAGATGGACTACTACTACCGCCACCCGCGCCCTTGATGTCACAAGTCTCCATGAGCTTGCGAGATATCTCATTTATGCTCTCGGTTAGAAGAGATTCAGCTGTGGGACTTAACAGGAGATCAGTTGGTAGGGTCTGCAATTGCAGGTAATTGTTGCTGAAGAAATCATCGCCGATGTGGATTCCACTCAGAATATCACCATATCCGGAATCGCTGGAATCACTTAGACTGCCTGCGTGGGTGTTCTTAATTAAATTCAACTGATTCGAACGGTTCGAACCGATTACTCCGACATTCTTTGTGGCTCTCTCGAACTCTGTGGTGTCGGACGAGTTATCTGAGTGGGATCGACGCAGGGGGAATGCCCAAATGCGACTCACTGGGTCGCATTGACGGCAGAAGCAAATCGATCCTGTTGCTGTGTCCTGCACATCGATGGGCGGTTCGTCTTTTTTCAGATTACATTGTGTTTCAAATTCGAAACCAAGCATCTGTGGGTGCTGATGTTGCTTTTCGATGAAAGTCGTGGGCCCTCCCATCTTGGGAAGTACGACAGCTGTTTCCGGTTCATTATCCATTTTTACGAAATTCGTAGTCGTCGTCGGGAGTGGCTTACGATCCTTTTTTCTTCTCTTCCTTGGCTTGATAATTCGGGGCAGACAAGCTGCTGCTGATTCACTCTGAGCATTTGCTCCACCAACTGGCCCGGAATTACTGTTCTCTTTTGCCTTCTGATGATGCAGAGAAAGTGGACCATTTGGCTTGTAATTGCAAGTGTATCCTTCGGATGGGTTAGGATTCAATGGTCTCATTTGACGATTACTGCCACCATTCAATCGGCTTCTATTATACGATCCGGTAAGTAGTAGAGGAGCTCCTTGAGCATGCATTGCCAGGCGAGTCATTGGATTCAAGTCATAATCATTTGTGTGTGGATCTCTGCTCGAATTGTACATATGCAAAGAATTACAGGATATCGCTGGTGGAGACCTATGCGCGCAGACAGTTGGTCTCCTTTGTCGACGATTCGAAGATGCAGCGGTTGAGATTAATGGTATCCCTGCCCAACCGTTGCTTGTATGCTGATTAAAACATTGAAGCATTGCATAGTTCTGGTGCTGTGGTTGATTATGATGGTGCTGCGGGTGGTAGGCTAAATTTTGCTGTTGGTGATGATGCTGATGCTGTTGATGATGCTGCTGTTGCTGTTGCTGATGGTTATGATGATGAAGTCCAAGATGGTTGTAGAAAATATTTTGCGGTCTACATCCTGATGATCCCGGTTGCGGTACAACACGCCCCGATACATTGGATTTCATAATCAAGTCTTCGAAACGGTAAAGAGCATTCCTTTTGCTTGTCACTGAAGAACCTTTTGATGATGACAATCTTCTTCTTGCGCGCGCACACTACACACACGATTTCGCGCAACAGACAATTAAAATACAATTTCGAAATAAGTCTTCGTCACTTTTTTTTTTTTTTTTTTTTTCTGCTACTGTTTCATTCACCGTTCAACCGACATCGACAACGACGACGACGAGCAACTAGTAAAGTTTCGCAACATTACCGCAATGATGACGGCCACACACAACTAACTATCCGCGAGATACAAATATTCAACATTAATTTCTTTAAGCCGTCCTCTTCAACAAGAGCTCTTTCGCGCAATGTAGCACTTAATATCTCTTCTTGCCCCCGAGTGCGACAAAACAGCAGAAAAAAAAACCAACAAATCAAAACGATTGTATTACGAAATGCTGTGACACACTAAGAAGTGAAAAAATCTCACGACAAACGACTACGACTACGACAACGACAACGACAATGAGGAGCGCATTCAATATAAAAGCCGACCGACCGCTGTCAACGTAAGTGGCCAACTAAAAAAAATCTCAATAGCAACTCCTAGCCAAGCCGCGATTGGGAAGACACCACCAGACTGGCTCTATAGAGTGCTCGTTGTATGGTATCGGTATAGAGTGCTGAAGAGCTGTTGAGAGCATGATCGCGAGCACAACCAAATGGAAAAGACAAAAAAAGAAGGGGAACAAATGCGTTCCACAAACATTGGCTCACTACAGCATGTGGTGGATGAAAATACACGTTAAGACGGGGAAACAATTTATCACTTTAAGATTTGTTTACCTGCTGAAATTCAAGCCGATTGAAACTTAAAGATGTTACACGTAAGGAATAAGAATTAGTTTATTAACGAAATTATTTCACCGGAATTATGTAAATATTTTATCTTTTCTATCAGCCATTATGGCAGGCATGTAAAATTGTGCTAGGCCAACATCCGTCTATAATTTTCGGTGGAGTAATTAAGCCGACTAACAAACTAAACAAACAATCTTGACTGTCATTAATTTGTCTCGAAGGGGGTACTATTAGGCATGTCCAAAATTCATAATAGTTACTGCTCCACAGGATACCGACATGAGTGTTAACAGGTGATTTGTTTAAAAAAATAATAACATTTTTGTTTGAATTTCTTTTCTTTTAATTTGCCGTCTTTACAGGGTGTTTCTAAAATAGTAGAGCATTGAATTTCAAGCAAGGAATACACGGTGGCTGACATGAACTGTTACCAACTTCACGTCGCTGTGTCTGCTAAACTACGAATAACAGCCCGCTGAAAATTTGACAGTTGTTAATTAATTTCATTGTTGACAAGCGTGTGTAAGGTTTTTTTTTTTTGTCGCATGTTTAATTTTTATTCCATCGACAATGGAAGATGGTTTGGGCCGCAGTGACTGCCGATGGTCGGTCTCCGCTCGTTAAAATCAAGAATGGCTGCGACAAAACGTTCCGCACTTCATTTCCTCGACACAATGGCTATTGAATTCTCCCGATGCGAATCCATTAGACCTTGCATTTTGATGGCCAAGGTTGTCACTGAAAAATACCAAACAACGGAAGCGCTCAAGTTAGCGGTTCGCTAGGAATAGTAGCGCATCCCACAGACACACTTGTGTGCAGCGTGCGATAAATTTATTGACCGTTTCAAGGAAATTGTTCGTGCCAAAGGTTCTCATATCGAAAATATTAATTAAATCCTTGAATTTGAATAAATTTCCAACAATTTTTTATTTGGATTCAATAAAAAATATTCATTATTAAGAAAAATACAGCTATTTCAATTAGTAACAGTTCATGTTATAAGTATGGGTCTGATTTTTCGTCTTCATAGTTAAAAGTCAACTCTAAATATTTCCGTCATATCAGCCTTTTTTCCTTTTTGCTGAAAACACTGGAGAGACTGATTGATATCCACTTCCACTGCAGCTATTGGCACCACTGAGTATATTATGGTTGTTTTTCTTGACATTGAGGGAAGTCTTAAACTTCCCTTGGAGTGCTAATCAATCAATTGCTTACAGGCAGGATTATTAACACCAAACTAGGCGGAGCTTCGACTAGAAGATTTGTAAGCTGCGGCACACCTCAAGGTGGCGTCTTGTCCTCTCCTCTTTGGAATTTGGTAATTAATAAGTTACTGATCGGGCTGGAAAGGGCGGGACGCAAAGTCAATCCCGATGGTGTTGTTTTTGCTGTCTCGGGAAAGAACCCAAATACTCTAAGAGAGCTTCTTCAATACATTCTTCACCTGCTCTCCAAATGGGCCATAAATTATGGTTTGGGAGTCCCAATAAAATCCAACTGGTCCTTTTCACTCGAAAATATAAAGTTCCCCTTATAGACCCTGCAACTATTAATGGCACCAGTCTGACCTTCATTGACAAAGCCAAATACTTGGGTCTTATTTTGGATATGAAACTGAACTGGAAAGCCAATTTATTAAAACTCCTGTGAAAAGACCATTGGTAGGAGCTGGGGTATACAACCTTGCACCACCACAATTTGGCTGTACGTGTTCGTTGTCAGGCACATATTAATGGCGTGACCGGATGGTGGACGGCCGTAAACCTCAATCTCTTCTTCCGCAGCATTAGATGTAATGTTTCATCTGTTGTCCCTAGACATTTTCGGCAAACAGACGGCCGCCAACGCAGCCAGCCGTCTAAAAGCTTCCTCAATGTGATCCAACTTCTTACCTGGCCATTCCTCGATCCTTGATCTACACAATTTCCATATGAGAACAACGCCCCTCAAGATTGGCACTCGTCTCTCATGGAGACGGCAAAACAATTCAACATTCACTTATGATGGGTACCAGGCCACAGAAACTGCAAGGCGGACGAGCTCGCCAGAAAAGTCACCACCCTCAGTATTTTGCCGGAAAAGCAAAATTTAAGTATGCCACTCGTTACATGTAAACACTTACTCATGCTGTATGCAATCAGCAAAGCCAACCATAGACGGAAGATTCTAGCGACGTATCAAGTCTCTAAACAGATCTGGCCTAAGTTAGATCTAAAACGCTCTAATAGATTGATTTTCCTAGATCCATCACAGATTAGTATCGTCATCGGGGTCCTCACGGGACACTGTTTTATATGTAGGTCTACTACATGCTAAAAGGCTAGACTTTTTCAAACGATTTCTGCAGCAGCTGCAGGGACGAAGAAATCTGTAGGCCATGTGTTTACAAAATGTTTTAGAATTTTGTGCACTGGATATTTAGTGTTCGTACAATTGTTAAAATTAGTACAGAGTTTGCCAAGTTAAGATGAAAAAAAAACGGTATAACCTCCAACTCGGAGCCATACTTAAGAAACACCCTATATAATTGGGGGTGTATGTGAGTATCTAGACATGATTTGTTAGCTTTTACAATTAACCGAGGTCATAGGGTTGTGCTTTAGCAGCGTCCTCAGTTTTGATCTACCCGCATACAACGTATCGCAAATGAACGCACCCATGGTGTACCAAAGTGATTAATAATTATTGGTTTATAGATAAGGGTATACAGCCAATTGCTGAAATAAAAATGTGTTTCTTAGAATACAAATAAAACAATAACCTCAGTTGGCAAATTGAAGGTAATTGTACTTTCCAGGTATGCAATTAAAGATAATGAGTTCATATTAGGGTTCGTTTGATTGAGAGTGTTGAAATGCCCGATTTGGGCAATGTTCGATAAGAAATTTTCGAAAGTTGCACAAGATTTATTATTTGCTTTGCAATCCGATTAAATATCGGAAAACAAGGTCCACCTCAGACTGCAGCGCCATCTAAAGTAATCAGAGGACATCAATTTGAATTCGCCGTCGATTTATTCTAAAACCACTTTCACGTAAACATTACAACGCTGAGAACATTTGAATATCATACCTGGACGCATATTTTTTTTTTTTTTTTTGCTTTGTCTGACAAAGCCAAGACGCCAGATTTTATAAGTAATTATGGATTTTATTCTTAGCTTTATTGAGTGAAGAACTCAAGCAGATTTGAAGGAATCAGATTTCTAAATTGCATACAAATCCACAAGCACTAGAACCCGAGGAGAAATATTCATCACGTACAGGCTGGACATCGCGCAATTAGTTCTTCGGACGGTCATTTTTAATTGTTCATAATTTTGCTTCTTTATTAATATAAAGAATACGAGAAAGCTAAGTATATGATCGTTTCTAAAAGGGTCAGGTCAAAAAGAAAACTTTTTGTTCCGTTTCCGCCTTCCTCAAGAATCACTAAACAGATTTTGGTGAAATTTAGTTTATACGTTTGGGCAGATGTGTAGGTAAAATCTTTAAATAAGCCTTTTATATCTACGAAGAACCCTATAGACAAACCAAAATATGTATGCACGCTTTTCCCATCCAAAACTAATACAACATTAGAGAAAGCGGTTGTAGTTCAATGTTATTGTCTTTTTTAGTAAAGCAGGACATTCATTGAATGTAATCGATCAAATGAACGAGATCTAGCAATAACTCTCCACCGAAAGTTCGTCAAGTCAGTACGATGAGTAAAGGTTTAAAGCTAAAAAATTCATTTCAATAACCTTGAATTTTAAAATAAGCTTATCCTAATAAATGATACTGTTCTTCGTCCTAGTATCAAGTATCTTTAAGCAATAGAATAATTATTGTTCTCAAAAAGAACTTAACACCACAATCACACTTTTGTTCTCTTCTCCTTCCTCTCTCTGTCGCCATTGCGCGTAGTTAATTTTCCACTTGATGAATATCGGTTACAAGGTGTTCTTCGTGTAATGATCTAGGTTTGGTTCTTAATCAGGGCTTGACTATACACCGCCAGCCAGTATTCTACTTACGGCACAAACAATACTCTACCGGTTGTTCTTGCAGCCGAAATGCATGCACATTCACTGCAATTATTTACAGAAAGCTGAAAATCACTGCAAAGATACCTACACAGCATACAAGTATACATAGCTGCATCGCCGATGTTTGCAAATTGCCATATGTCAGTGCACCTTTCTTTTCACATTTTGCATTTTCACGGAGCAGGGAAAATCGGTCAACGGGAACCATGCACCATGGCAGCCAGCGTTCAACGAGTATCATGATAGTGATGGTTGCAAGAAGAAAACTTTCTCTTTTCTTTTTCCTTAATCCGATGACTACGACTACGGACAACCACCAAGACGACGACGACGTCGTTTTCGTTTTCATTTTCATTTGCAAATATCTTGAATACGATAGATATCTCTCTTGATCGCTGTGGTTAATGGGGGGAGCTCAACGGATCAGCGCAGCTCAACATATTCACGGTCAAATGCATCCAACGAGCACAACGAACATCTAATCTAATGAAAGTGCTTCGAATTTCAGTTTTTAAGTTGAGCAGTTTTTTCTTCTTTTTTTTTTTTTCTTATCTTTTGTATCTATGTATATCCACCGCAAATCTTATTAAACTGGTTGCTTGTAGGTTATGCTGCTGTTGGTGAAAAGGGAGACGTTAAGTGCTATCCGTTCACAATTACTTTCGATTTTCATTGTATCAATTTTACTGTGGCTGCTTTTGTCTTTTCATGCTAATAACAATTAGAGATATCATTAGGAATAGTTTTGATGATGTTAATCATTGACAAAATCTATTCTTATAAGCCGACAACGACAACGACATTATTACGCAAACTACATAGCATATTAAATCTTTATAACTTTTACTATGGAAATTAGATTACGAAATAAATTTTCAACGGTAGGTAACATGTTTTGTAGCCAAAATTTCCATATTCTTCCTGGTGGGGCGAGAGCTAAATGGATTAAGCATTTGTAAATTGCAGCTTAAAACATCTCATGAATATTAAGTAAAGCAAAACCTGAAGTTAATTAATGAAATTGTTACAACACTTATTTAGGTTTGTAATCGAATATATTAAATAAATACTAGTACCTACTATACAAACATCGCTTGAAGTCAATACGACAAAAAGTTTCAAGCTTAGTTTGGGTGCATTTCAAAGAGATACATAGATATTTATGTATGTAGTGCAGATAGACTGATATGGTAAGTACGGAATTGATCGAACCGGATATAAAAGTCGATATGAGGTATGTGCTTCACAATTAAGAACCTGCCTTTGCCGAAATGGAATTTTAATACTGTCATCATTGGTAAAAAGCAAAATAGCAGCTTAAGTCGAAAAAGAATACAGCTTCATTTTATGGATGATTACATGATGGGAAAGAAATAATTCGATAAATATGGTTTAAATAAAGTATTGTATTGTTCACGATCCACTTTTCAGAATTCAAGTGGTGAGACATTGAAACCATACCGGCTTCAATGACACATAAGTTCCAAAATATGATGTTCTTATTTTTTTTTTTTTTTTTTTTGAGAGTATTTTCTTAAGCATGGTACAGACGATCAATCTTGTTCATCAATCAAATAGTTTGAATTTCTAACGCACACGAGATTACAGTCTCAATCAATGCAGTTTCAAATGTGTTTCGAAACATCAAGCTGTCCGCAGGGTCTAACGGATATGTCTTTATGTTTTGTTACCGACAATAGTTAGTGTTCTCACTTTGTAACCGTTTAGGCGAAATGCTTCTCAGAATGCTGAAATAGGATACTATGAGCATGAATAGGGATGTCCCGATACTATTGATACGATAGAAGTATCGATACTTTTCTTTCGATACCACTAATTTCGGTATCGATACTATCCGTTTGATACTGTACTAATATCAGTATCGGAGCACGAAGTTCCAGCATTTCGATATACTATATCGCTTAAGGTCAACTTATTGCAATGCTTTTCCGAATGATTTGCCACATCTCTATCTTATGTCTCTCTGAGATTTTCTGTGCAGTCAATTGGTCGGTTGTCACAGCATTGATTAATAATTGGGAGCAGGACCTTCGTCTATCTCAAAAATATTTCCGTGCTTAGGCAACCCAAAAAATTAATCAAGCCGTATTCCTACAAGGAAATCATTACACTAAATAAGGAAAGCATAACGCAGCTGGTGGATTTCCTCACAGGCCGCTGTTGCTTGGGATACCACCTTAACAAGCCTTCAGAGAAGAAATGCCACCTCTGCTTGGAACAGGGTGAAACATCTTAGCACAGTCTTTGTGAATATTCGGCACTCAACGTGCGAAGACGGTATATTCTTACAGAGAGAAACTCACCCCAGCTAGTTCAGAAACTCCTCTATTAAAGACGTGCCCACCTTTATTTTTATCTGGGTTCAGAACTCAACACAAACGCTAAATTTAGTTCAGATGTCTTTAATAAACTAGTTCATTCTTTAAGTCATTTAGTAGCCTTGGCCATTATAAGCACCCCCTATAAAATACGTTTTATAAAAAACTACATATTTTTGATTTCCCAGGATCCGATACCCATTAATGACCAAACTATGGGAAATTCCCGCGATTTTTAACTCTGGATTTTTTGTGTGCGGTCAAATTGGTATAATTGGTATCATTTTGAAAATAGTAGTAAAAGTGTGTACATCAGTTTTTTGCGGATATCTTATTATTCATTCATAGTTTTTTTGTAAGATGGCTAAGCCCAAATTGTCCTTTTGGCCTCTTAAGGCATGTTCCAGCAAAAAAATTTCAAAAACTCTTAAGCATTCGCGTGTAGCTGTTCAATATGCCTTAAGGTTATATAGGGAGAGTTTAAAAAATCGTCAAAAGACTTCTTTAAGCTGCTTTGCTTCAGGAACGACAAAATGTTACACTATCTGCGAAAACGGCTAGAAGAAGCCGGCCTTAGATGTTGCAAGGCCAGAAAAAAAAACCCTGACTTTCTGAGGAGAGCAAGAAACGACATCTTGAGCGGACCAAATTGCATAAAGATTGAAGGTATGAAGATTGGACCAATGTCATGTGATCAGAAGAGACAAATTTTGAGGTAAGTAAATTGCATACATATACAAAATCAAAAGCAGATTTACAAAAACATTGGAAATTTTTTTTAATAAAATTGGGTCCAAACTGAACACTAAATTAGAATGCGGCTTTATAGATTTTCGGGACTCCTAGCGCAGTCTATGTTCGCAGGAGGAAGGGAGAAGAGTACCGGTAGTTGCATGGTGTGGGGCTGCATGTCGGCATAGGAGAGCTATTCACGTGCGAGAATAACGACAGCTATATTGATCTTTTAAGGACCTCCTTATTATTAAAATATTTGGAAATTTCGCTATACGACGAGAATGAGAAAAAATCATCTCGGAAGAATGTTTTAATTTATTTGTTAGCATGCCTCGTAGGTTTCTTGCAGTGATAAAGGGCCAACTAAATAAGAAATTATAAATAAAAATAAATGTTCGTCCACATACTAATTGTTTTTTTTATTCATACGCATTGAATTTTTCAGATACAACGGCATTTTATACATTTGCGTATGATGCTTTTCATTTATGACCAAGGCTGTATTTCACTACTCTCAAAGTGGTTTTCACGGTTCCCTGAAGTTCCAAAATGAGCCGAAAATACTTATTCGAGTGGAGGAATGAGGATGAAAGACAAGTATTGTAGATAACCCAGATTACTCTTTTCAATGTAGCAAGAACCACATTGCCCATGGGAAGAAGAAATTGAAAACAGGCCACGGTTCTTCAAATCAAAAAAAAAAAAAAGCCGAACAGCAACTATTCCTATATATATTTAAAAAACACGGTTTCACTATTGAAATCAAATCCGCTTCAATCAAATCCTTGGGACTACATTAAATCAGTCTTCCCCAGCTTGTTTAAAATTGCCCAGAAATACTTGATTATGGTGTCAAAATCGAATACTTTGGAGACCCTATTTTCCAAAGCAAGAGCCACTGTACTCGTATTTTGGGACAAAAATAGACTTCTGCGAAAGAAAATGGGTAAACTGCTATTCACCGGCGCTTACAATGAAGAAGAATAGACTATTACATTTATATCTATTGTTTATAAATTATTTGCGTACCTACATTGGTTTTCACTTCCTCGCCTACTACCTACTGCCTTTATTATTCCATCGATATTCGATACTTCCCCATTCGATACTTTCATGGCTCCCTAAGCATGAAATTCTTTCTTTATTAGTTATCGAATTTTAATAAAATCTTTTGAGTCATATCCGAGAAAATAACCAATTTTCAAAAATTCTTCAACAAATAAACTACCATTGAAGGACTTTTTTCAAAAACTTTGTTTAGTGGCACTTATCAAAATCGTAGCAGCCGTTTTCGAGAAAATCGATTTATAATAGACGTTCGGTATTTCGCAGATTTTAATTATCAGGCTTATTTCACTGTTCCCGAACTACCAAGATCCAATCCACCAACTCAATTCACTTTTATATTTACTGGGCATCACACTATCAAAATTGCAAACTCACAGGAGTTAAAAATATCGAAGTCAGCTGTGCAATGATTAATTTAAATAAATATGTAAATCTAGAAAATTGTAAATAAAACCATAAACCAACATATTTAAAGTTTTAGAAAAATTATTTTTAACCGAGATGGTGCTAAGAAGAGAGAAAAATGGGTAAATTCTGCTGGTGGGAAATAAATTGTATGGAATGGCTATTAGGCAACCTAAGTTTTAATTTGAATTTTTCCACCGCAATCGAATATTTTTCTAACTCTTAGATCTTTTCTACTATTTAACGGGAGAATTTTAAGTGATAGTCTGAATTATCTGAGTGAATTGTTCTCTTACAAAATATAAATACCCTGTTAAGGTGTGTCAAAATGTCACTGGTGAATATACAGACAATTTTAAGATATAAAATACTCGTACAATTAAGACGATCTTCGAATTGGGGCTTAGTTTCGGAAATATGATCGATTTAAAAACACACGTGTTTTGAGATACTATGAATCGGTTTCCATAGTTTGTCTTTAAAAACACTGCATTCGATTTAAACTTTTGGGTATAAAGATAAGTAACAGACCTATAAGAAGGTATTATTATCCTATGTTTTATACTTTTTATACACTTTTAATAAGCTTTGGTTAGCGAATTTTATACAAATTAAATAAATACATATAATGCGTCATATTTGGGTCATTTCATGATAAATTGACCGGACTTATATGAGAGCTTCTGAACGACTCCAATGCGATTTAGTTCAAAATTGGCACCTGTTGGTGTTGCGACACTCAGAGCAAAAAATGTTTCTACTTGGGCTATGAGAAAATGGATGTCATGAATACGAAGAAAAACTAAATTAGAAAATTTGTCCTTAGCTCCAAAAAACCATAACTTTGGCACTGGTCGTAGATTAGTGAAATAATTTTTTTAAATTAAGAAATAAAAAATATAAATTTAAAGGACGAAAGTTATTCAACGATAAAGTATTTCTTTTTATATGTTCTTTATTCATTCTGTATTGCCACTGAAAATTTCAGGTGGTTCGGGCAAAACAATTTTTTATTAGACGGGTAAAATTCAATAAAGGCAGAGAATTTTATGGAAATTACTCGTAGATTAGCGTTGAAGTGTGTGAAAAGATCAGTGGTGAGTCTATGGATCATTCTAAGATGAAAATAAATATAATAATGGTGATCTTCAAGTTAGGGCTTAGTTTCCGACATATGACCAATTGAAAGACATATAGGTTTTAATTATATGCTGACTCGGTTTTCGTAGGTTATCTTTTAAAGTCATTAGACTTAACTGTCTAAGGATAGAAAATGAAAGACAAAACCACATGCTGGCGTTAATTAGAGTTTTCTAACCTTAATTATGGTAGTTTTTTGTTTTATAATTTGCGCCCGCCAAATGGGATATGAATACCATTAAATTATTTCAGGGCACGGGCGTTTGTAGAAATTGTGAGAGAGAGAAAGAAAGATGGTGTAGTGGGTTTGAAACTTAGGTGGTATTAAGTTTCAGTAAACTCCAAGGGTGGAGTAAACTCCAGATAACTGGGGAGCTTGTTTGTTTTGCTTTTTGTCTTTGCTCATGATTCACAGTATTTGTTTCCCTCCACCTGATGCCATCATCACGATCAAGTTGCATTTAAGCCATATAACCACCCCACTGCCAGTGTTATGCCTTCGCAGTAGAGTTGACTAAGATCTCGAAATTGATTGACTTTTTATTTATTTCAGACGAAATAAATAGATGATTGTTGAGATCAGGATTTGAACCGTGAACCAAGAGCGTGACAAGCGTTGATGTTACCACTACACCACGGCCACCCTCAAAGTATTCTAACATTTTTAAAATTCTTGAGAGCAAATATTTTTTGTGTTAAAAAAATTGTTTTGTTAAAAGGCAAAATTGGAATTTTCATTCTAACCTGCAAATTAACGATACTTTTCTGAAGGCCAATTTGGAAAATTATGCAATTTTCTCGAAAACGGCTCTAACGAATTCGATTTTATATCTAAGGGAGTTTGCTTTAACATACCCAGTTTTTGTTACAAAATCGAATAACGGTACTTTACTTATTAGCAGACTTTTTTTCAATTTTTTTTATTTTTAAAACGGAAATTTTGAAATCCCAGAGCGCTAAGACTTACCAGACAGAAACCCCTTTTTGGTGTAGTGGTTAGAGAAACTTAGATTTTATTCGTTTCTCTTTTAAGCTCCTTACCACATATTTGGAGAATTCTAATTTTATCGCCTCTTTTCGACAATTTACAAGCGAACAACACATATGGAGCAAGTACGTGTGACCCAGTTGTTCTTTTTACTTCTTAATATCTCAATTTCACAATGAGCAGCTGTTTTTTTTTTTTTTTTTTTCTTAAAATTTGGTCAGCTGTCATTCAAACTCTTAGAAATTACCCCATGCCTACGCACAAACAGGCCTACAACTTGGAAACTATGCTTGGACAACTTTCTTTGTCGCTAATGTGGCATAAAACTGTATGTCATATGTAACAATGTCTACAACAATCTATGCCCTGGGTTCAAATATTTATTAATTTTTCTATGCGGGGTTTTCTACCATAGGAACAATGGATCTTATTGTTGATATACGTAGGTACACTTAATCTACCATTGTATTTACAGTCGTTTTAAACAAATAAACATTCAAAATTATGATCTAAAAACACAAAATTATATGAGAGCCGTTTACACTTTAGGGCCTGCATATTTCAAATGAAAGTCATGCTGCCATGAAACATTAAACCATATGTGTGCCTAACCGACCATTTCAAACATTTTGTGGGCTATTTTAAATGTGTTTAAACTGTGTTAGATATACATAGATGCTTAAGCCTTATACACATGGTGTTTTCCAACGCACATTAGCTCCTGATTGATAAATAACAACTTGCAGGTCGTGGATATGATGACGTCCCAAAATATTGGTAGAAAAACAACAATAAAAATTCGAAACTCACATGATTACACGTCTCATGTGTCCAAGCACTTATAGTTCTTAAATATCGACACACAGTCGATCGACAGAATATTACTATTGGCGAGTATATACTTTGAGGTTATGTGGCATTTGAGAAGTACAGTTCTGTTAAGATAAACAAATGATTTTATACAAAACACTCAAAGCTCCGGTGGTTATGTATGAATCAGAATCCTGAACACTATCAAGGTCAAACGAGCAACACCTCAAAAGGAAAATTCTCCGACTAATTTATTGTCCCGTTTGTGAAAATAGGGTTTGAAAACATGGACGTAGTCAGAAGGTTTAGATAACAAGGCCATGTCGAACACATCTAAGGAGATGCTCCAGTGAAACGTATCTTCAAATTCAAAAAAGTGGGTCAATCAATGTCCTTGCCGTTGATAGGGCAATCAAATAGCAGTGGTCTTTCGAAGGCTTAATATCCGCAATTACCACTGGCTATCTGAAGACCGCTAAGGTCTTTTAACAATTACCGTTTGTAGTCCCAAAATAATGATGATGATGATGATGATGATGATGATGGCATCTGCAGAGGGAAAAAGTTGCTGGAATATGCTCTTCAGCACATTTAAACTAGCTCGAAGCCTATATGTAACTCGGCGATAAATGAAGCTGGACAGAAGGGTAGATAGAACTTTATAATGATAATTAAATTCTCGATATCGAACATTTTCACGAACCCAATATCCATCCTTTATAAAGCAAGTAAACAAAAATAAAAGACCACTGACCCCAGATATCAAGATATAAACAAATTTGCTAATTCATTGAATGAATTACATTGAGCAAATTTAGCAAAATGGGTTAATGTTAAATGGGTTAAACAATAATTGTTTCTTACCTAAGGTTCTGCTAGCTTCTTTCTCTTCTGTATTCTCAGCTGAGGCTACTACAATCCTGAAAGCCTCGAAACTAGCAAACAATCAGTAATAAAGGCAATTAGGAATATCAAGAATAAAGCACCTATCATAGAGTCCATCCGGAATAAATTAATAGTTAATAGAAACAAATTCAAACTCCTATGGATTCCAGCCCATGTGGTAATGCAGAGGCGGATAATACAGCTAAGAAGGCCGTTAGTGAGTCTCTCGTTACTTACTGGACATACAACAATAACAATCTCGAAAAGAGCATATAACGTTTCTGGCACGACAAAATAATGATAAATTGAAATGAGTACGCCCACCATTATGCGACATTAAGCCCTGATGAACAAACATTCATCTACCCCACTGAATATTCAAAAAAATATGATTAAGGGGTTAATCCGACTTCGTTTAGGGCACACAATGCTCACGCACAGTCACCTCTTTAATAGGAAGGATCCACCATATTGCCACCTTGTACAGTGGGTGATCACAAACATATTACGATAGATTTTACATTTAGCATCTATTGTGTTTGAACGCTTGGCTCCAAATTTGAAGACAAGTTTGGTTCAAATGAATGTGGCAAATGCAGCAAATTCGTCATTACCATTTTTTAGTTTACATTTCCTTCAATGTTTATATGTAATTATAAAGGGAACAATTCTTAATAAAAACCCTTAATTTCCACTCTTCATCTCTGAGCAGCTCAAAGAATATTTTTCTTAAAGTGGCTCTAATAACATGATCACCCACTGTACCTCCAACAAAATACTTTTCAGCAAAACCAAACACCTAATATACTCGTATGATGCAGTACCATCCAAACTAAAACATATGTTTTATTTCCAAACTGTCCCTTAGTTAATTTACTTAGAATAGCATCAGACCACAACATAACAAATATCTATAAACTACTTTCTATGCATAGACCTGAAAATAGCATATCCATATCTTTTTTACAAAACATCCAAAAGCACTGGTAGCTAGTCATATAATTTTAAATAAATAGATTGTCCCTCCTCAGAACTAAGAAAACAATATGAAAAATTTGTCAAGGTAGTGTTTTTTTTTTTTTAACAATTTGCGCGCGCCAAAGGGGATATGAATACCCTTAAGCACGGGCGTTTGTAGGAAGGGAGAGAGAAAGAAAGATTGGTGCAGTGGGTTTGAAACTTAGATGGTATTAAGTTTTCAGTAAACTCCAAGAGTGGCGTCCAGATAACTTGGGAGCATTTTTGTTGTTACTGTCGTTGCTTATAATTCACAGTATTTTTTTCAATCTTCCTGATGTCACCATCACGGTCCAGTTGCATTCCCAGCCATATGCCCACTCCACTGCCAGTGTTATGCCTTCGCAGTAGAGTTGACATGAGCTTCGCAATTGATCGACTTTTTTATTTATTTTATGTGAAATAAATAGATGATTCTTGACATCAGGATTTGAACCGTGAATCTGCAGCGTGACAAGCGATGATGTTACCACTACACCATGTTCCATTAAAACGAAAATGCTTAAAAATTCTAACTATTGTTTTATACGAAAAGCAGACTGTATTCCGCCGGTCGTTTTGTTGCATAAGCCTCGAGATACATATATTTTCTTTTTCGGTAACTCCTTCAGGACGCGTACGGTAGCAATATGAAATGTGATAGCTCTCAAATTAATTGAATTACAAAGATCGGACTAATTTGTCGCTTTAAATTCGAAAATAGTCTAATACCATGATTTTTTTCAAGATTTTGAGTCACGTACTCATTTTGTGCTTTAGGATTTTAAATTTAAATAAAAAAAAAGTATTGAAGATTTATTGCTTTAAATTTTGGACTATGCCATTTGGTATTAAATACAACATCGGTTAAATGGCCGCCACAGAAGTTTTTGCAAATTTCGATTCTTGTGAGATAATTGATGACTTTTCGACACATTTATGGCTGTATTGCGGCCATAACTTCACGGATGTTGGTTTTTAAATGCTCCAAAGTTTGGAGATTGTCTGCATAGACACGATCTTTAGCAGAAATCCAACGGGGTCAGAACACACCATCTTCGTGACCAATTGATGTCGCCAAATCTCGACGGCAGGGGAACTTTAAGCAATAGAACCAAATTTGCCTCTGTTGTGTAGCGCGTAGCCCCGTCCTGTTGGAACCACATGTCGCTCACATCAATGTCTTCAATTTTAGACCAAACAAAAGTTGGTTATCATTTGACCATAGCGCAGAGAATTCACCGTGACAGTGACGCCTTCGTCGGTTACATAAATAATACGGCCCGATCACGCCGCCAGTCGTGGTGAATGCAATGGCCTCTCAACGATCACATTTGGATTCTCAGAACCCAAAATTCTGCAATATTGTTTGTTTACGTAGCCGTTGAGCGAGAAATGGGGCTCTTCGCTGTAAAAGATTTCTTTCGAAAAATCGGCGTCAACTTGTTGATCTTTCAGCACCCAATCGGCATATCTTCAATGCATTCTAGGCGTTGAGCGGTGGGTAAACGAACCATATTGTAAAATGGCAAGGTAAGAACTAACTACCTGTCACTATGAATGACAGTTGGATTTGACAGATGCCATATGACAGGAATGTGAAATCCCAACCTCGAAATGAATAACCCTTTACGAACAATATAAAAATTGTTGGCGACTTTTGCTTGTACTGCTCCAAAAATAACGGTTTTTTTTTAAATTACACCACGGCATTGTCTTTGGGTTATTGTTTTACATATCTTATGCACAAATCGTGCATATAGCTTTTATAGTTTAGGAGCTAGAAGATGGTGACAGACAGACAGACACACGAGCGAGAGCGACAGGTTTCCGTGGTCTTTTAACGAAACTCTGAAAACTAACTCAAATTATCGCTGTCGACATAAAGCGAGGCGCTGTTAATTTTCAACAATGCAATGCTCTGTTTCAATATACTAGTAAAAAAAAAAGTACTTACATGACAAATTATCCAGCATATACGTGAGAAGTTTTTGTGTACCATTTGGCTCGTTATATATAGATAAAAATTCCTTCTGTAGGGGATTACCCAGAAGGCCTAGTACATGTAAATGAAATAACTTTCCGATTTCATAAGGTAAAACACGCAGACAGTTGTGATTAAGGAGAAGTTCTCTATCAAAAA
The DNA here is from genome assembly GCA_963082735.1 of Pocota personata. NCBI lineage: Eukaryota > Metazoa > Arthropoda > Insecta > Diptera > Syrphidae > Pocota > Pocota personata. The sequence goes on from OY720429.1 coordinate 272,479,586, forward strand.
ATAAAAAATAAAATGTACTAAATGAGTGAATTTAAATTTATTTATTAAACAAACCTCAGTTGAATTAGTTCTCCTAGTTCAGCCGGTAGACTTCTCAATTTATTACTAGACACATCCAAGGTGCGAAGATTAACTAACAGTCCGATGTCTGAAGGCAACCTCATTAAATGATTATCATTTAAGTAAAGAGCAGTTAAATGTTCGAAATGCCACAGCGAAGGACTTATATTTCGCACATACCCTGTTGAATATAAAAACAAAATTTAATTCAATATATCTTACATGAGCCATCTATGAATATAATTTTACCTGTTATCTCGATTCCAGACCAGGAAGATTTCTTACCAGATGCAGCTTCCTCTGGCGACATAATAATTTGCTGCCGTCTATTGCTGCTTTCATATTTGTCCTTGCTACGAGACATTTTGTAACAGTTGCCTAAATGAAATTAACAATTAACAAGTCTTAAGTGTGTTTTTTTCTCAATCTTAGTATAGATAGATCGTTTTTTTTTTTTAATGCGAAAACTAAAAGAAAATATTTTGCATAAAGTTTAGCTCTGTATATCTTCGCAAGATCTTTTCTTTTCTTTGCAATTTAGAGTCTTCGTAAAATTAGAGGTTTTTATTTTTTTTTAATAGTAAACAACAACAAAAAAATTATGTAAAAAATATAACCTTTCATAATAACCGGTTGTTGGTAAGCGTGTCTGCAAAATATTAATATATAGATTAGTGAAAGAAAAATAAAAAAAAACAAAAACAAAAACGAAACAAAACAAACAAGCATCTCATATTATTCAATTGAAATAATATAGAAACAACAACAAATCAAAACTGACAACATAGTTACTACACACATAAAAAACTCTATGTGAAAGCCAAACTTAAATTCAAAGACATAAATCGTGTGTACTTATGTATTTTTTTTTTATTTTAATTGTTTTTTATGTACTTCCTGGCGGGAACTAATCAATTTGGTTCTACGAAGCAAATAAAGTTTAAAAAAAAAAAAAAAATTTAGTTCTCATTAGAATATTCAAAACTGCTTCTTCCTCCTGATTTTTTTTTTTTTTTTTTTTGTTATTAGAGGGGGCATGCCAATAAAGTAAATTAACGACTAAGCAAATACGTCTAATGCAACAGTTTAGTGTATGCAAGTAGAATTAAAATTTTGTTTGGAAGGAGAGCAGCTTCAATTTTATTTATGTTCTTAAATAGACATATGATGATGTATTAAGTTACTAAATCGAAAATTTTGTAATGCGGTTCGAGTAGGTTTTTCTTTTGGTTCACTTTGATACTCTCTGCCAGATTGTTTCACATACGTAGCTGGAGCATTAGATTAGTGGGGAGAATAGATAATAAACAATCCTTATTCCCTAAAACTTCATCTTATTCAGCATTATTCCCATTCTCGTGTCAGCTGAGAAAACGTATAAACTATCAAATAGAGAGAAAACTCTCAGACAATGTCAAATTGGGGCAAAAGTGCATGTATGCATTTCGAGCTAAAACCTTACCAAAGTGTCAAAATATCAATAAAAGTTGTTGTTGTTTTTTTTATACTTGGTTAAGACCGAACTATAATAGTAGAATGGTGCGTACGTCGACGTACGTAACTGTGGGAACACAAGGAACTTGTATTGTGAGACCTAATAGCTTCTTGTTTAGATTCGTCAAGTTTTCGTTCACTTTTTCTCACTTAAAGGCTAAACTATAATAGTCGGAAGCAATCGGAAGCTGATGTCATAATTTTACGTTAAGTTTCCATTCGCTCTTTCGGAAGTGAGCAAAAGTAAACGAAAACTTAACGAAGCAAAGCAAAAAGCTATTATGTACCACGTTTATATGACCGGATTGAGTTTCGATCCAGGTTTTCACTGTAACCGAATTGAGGGATCGTGTTAGAATGGAATCGAAAGAGGATTGAGTTTGACACTTCTCTTGTGTGCGGAGTTGTGTATGCAAGCCAAACACCCTCATCGATATCTCTTTTTTCTCTATCTGTCAACTTCAATCTTTCGACCCGCGTTTAATGCAAAAACTCAACTCGATCGCAGAAAATTTTGTGATCGGATCGAGTCAATCCTATTTCAATTCAATTTGAGTTTACATAACACTCAACCCGAATTGAATCCGGATTCAATCCGCCATATAAACGTGATAATGGTCACACAATACAAATCCTTTGTATTCGCACTGTTTCGGAAGTGGTCGTACGAAACCATTCTTCTATTATAGTTCATCCTTAAGGCTCAATCATAATCAACATTCGGATACATAAGGTAAAGTCATAACTAAACGAAATGATTCCCCCTGTTCTGTCAATTCCAACCGATAACCATAATACTTTTGCCTGCATACCTATCTGTCAAATCATTCTGCCCGTTTCTTTTGAAACATGCCCTTTCCTTTCTTGATGTGATTAAAATAAAAAGCATCTCTTTTATCGAAAAAGCACCTATTTTTGCTAACACTTTCTATTAATATGTGCACAAATTCGCAGTCCGACATTTTCATAACAAACATGACAACTGTCAGATTTACATATGCAATGAGCGACGAATGTTCGCTCATGTTTGCAAAAGTGAACGAACATTTAACGAATCGACGCTGGGCTCATTATGTGTTGAATGACAAGATTGTGAGTAGATATTCGTGGTTTACATATGCGTGCATATGCAGGCGAATGTTGATTATGTTTCTCACTCTACGCTCTTTCGTACGAAAATTTGACATTTGACTTTAACTCTGACAATCGCTTCCGTTCACATATACCTATTATGGGCAACTTGAGCAATTGACAGTTCTGAAGAAAACTTAACGTAGAATTTTGACATTAGCTTCCGATTGCTTTCGATTATTATAGTTGCGCCTTTAGTTGTCAACCACTTTCGTCTGAACCCGGGTTGTGAAAAATAAGTTATGCATTGCCAATATTTGTTCTTAGACGAATAGTCATATTTTCTTCTACCACCAAAATTAAGTCTCTTTCGTCTCTATTTGGTAGCTGTCAGTAGGTGCCTTTTTATCACTTTTGACAAGGTAATGAATCTGAACCTGGCTGTTTTGAGCGTTTTAGTGCATCTTAAGGTGCTTTCGCATCGTTCATGAATGGATCTAATGTCTCACTTTGCTTATGGTCATTAGGATGATTAACAAGTTAATATTTTAAGTGAAATTTTACCCCTATTTGATCTTCCCTGCTAATTCTAAATCATAAAAGAATAAAAGGGATGAATCAACGTTGTTTAACCGACTTAGACTAGGACTTGACTAGGGATTTCAAATGGTAGATAAGAGCAAGACAACTAATATTCTCAACTCCAAGCGGTCAACCCTTGATGATTAGTACCTCGATTGAAGACTGGATTTCAATCTATTTGAAAGGTCTTTTGCGGGAAAGAGAGTGACCGGGTAGGATGTTTACACAGGCGGCAGCAGAAGTATTCTCCAGTTGGTTTCAACGGTGGCGTCTACACTGCCATTCAGGTCGAATTACTGCTAAGTACTTCGACTTGGGAATGTCGCGTTTTGGTAACTTGCCTACCATGGAAAAAAAACATTTTGCGAGTCAACTACAAGCGCAAATTAGAGAAAAAAAATATTCTCGATAGAGGTAGGAATAAATATCTGACAATTTTCCTCCTGTTATGCGGATGATTTATACTTTTTAGTGTTCCGTACCAGAATGATATAAAACGGAACGCAAATTCATTCAACACGGTGTCTGTCACACGCTTGCAACTTTTAAAACATTTTACATAGAGAGCTGACATTTTGCACAAAAATATTTTATGTTGAACCGAATAATAATAATAATCACGCGACATATCAAATCAAAGCTGAGGGTCAGTCAAGGAGTCCAAATATATCCATATGAATAAAATATATATTTTTTTTGATAATTTGTTTGAACAAAAAAGCTCATTTCAGTTATGCACCTATTCCTTATTTTATGGCTTGAAAATACGGCTTATTATATCCAATTCTCTCGCAAGGACACTTTAAATCGGCATGTGTGTAGGCAAATACGGATGAATTTTTTATTGCTCTCCTGATATCAGGACTGGTTTACCGGTAATGGGTAAATTTCAAAACTCCTCTCCTTATTTTCTGAATATAGTGTCCTGCATAGAGTGAATGGGGTGATTTGCATTAATTGCCCTCGGACAGTCAAGGAAGAAGGGGGTGTGACACAATATGATAATAAATGTTGGAAAAGAGAAGTATCGTCTGCAAATTTTAGCCGTCAACCCAATTTTATCAAATATATCACTAAATCACTAAAAAACGAGCTTCCTTCACCATCTGGTAACACAGAGAGAAGGAGCTTATCACTTCAAAGAAATAGCTTTGTGTCCCTTTCTGATTATTTAGAGGGTGTCTTTTACAATACCGGATGACAACTGCATAAATAGGGCTTGGGATTGTAGAGGCATTGACAAACCAACTAAACTAAAGGACGACTACTCACCTAGTCCTGACGGCGTCCCCGCCTAGTCCTGACGGTGTTCCGCCATAGTAAAAAATCACCTGCGCTACTTCAACTTTCAGTCTCCCAAGTAGTCTTTCCGATTACATTACCCATATCGACAAAAAAGGATGCAATAGCGAAGTATCTAATTATCGGCCCATTAATAAATTTGCTTGCATACCTAAGCTCTTCGAGAGTATCGTGTATGATGCAATGTCAAAATCAACATGGATTCCTTAAAGGCAAGTCAACATCCACTAAAATAAACAAAATTGTGTCTATTACGTTGAACGCTTTGGAGGATAGCAATAAAGTCGATGTCGTTGCCACCGATTTTAGTAAGGCTTTTGGCAAAATTCCCGATCAGATTATTCTTTTTAAGCTAACAGCCCTTGGTTTCCAATCGCAGTTTATTTCATGAATCAAATCGTATCTAGTAGACCGACAATACAAAGTCCATTTAGATCTTCAGTATCAGACCCTATTGTAGCAACCGAGTCCCTCAAGGCAGCCATCTTGGACCATTAATCTTTATCCTTACAATAAATTATGCCAGGAACTCCGAACTTTTGGTATACGCTGATGACATGAAAATCAAATAACGTACATCATCCGCCGCTGACTCTCGCCTTATGAAGAATGGCCTGAATAGTTTCTCCATCTGGTGTCACAAAAACTTTTTAGAGCTTAATGTCAACAAACTTCACTCTATTACCTACTCCCGCAAGCATCTCCCAACACCTCCCAGGGTCTATTTCATTCGCGACGAGCTTGTATCCTCAGCCACGTCAGCACGTGATTTGGGTGTCATTTTGTTTACACATCGACAATATCATAAGTAGAGCCAACACAACACTTAGCTTACTTACAAAATCCATCTACTTTACTTTCGTTAGGTCTCTCCTCGAGTATGCCATTATGCCGTCCCTACCTTGAGAATCGAAGCTATCCAGCCCAAGTTAATTCATTTCGTTTTACGAGGTCTTGCACTGATATTCTCAACCTTCTACCGTATGTGGATCGTCTTAGTCTGATTAATTTACAGCTATTGGAACAACGTCGTGATGCTGCCCATAGCCGGTAACATTGATGGTCCCGTCCTGCTTCAAGCGATTTCTCTCAATACCAATACCCGCAATCTTAGGTCTGTTCCCCTATTTCATATATCACGAACCTGAACGCTGCGCAAATCAAACTATGCGGCATACATTTTTGCCATCAGCTAAATCCCCCTCTCAAATGTCCTTCACCCCAGCACTCCTTCCTCCTGATTATGTCATACCTTCAATCATTTACTGGGTTAACTTTAGTTATACAATTGCTCAGTATTAAGTGCAACAATGCTTGTATTAAGCTTTAAATAAATAAATAGTCCAGTTACCAGTACACAACTATGCATTCGCAGAGATTGTAAAAAATCAGTTTCTAAGCTGATTTACCTAACTTAAGTCTTTTAAGATTTTTGCTACTACTCGTAGCTCGTATTCTCTAAACTCGCTTCATAATTACGAGTATCTAGTCTCGATAGATACTCGTAATTAGAAGCCAGTTTCACACATATCCGGCAACGGAAATACGCCGAATGATACCCGGCGCCGGATATGCGGCATTTCGATACATTTTGAACCCGCTATAATATGCCGGATGTGCATGAAACGGGGTGAAGACTTTCGACTTGTATTTGCGAATATTATAACATAAATGCCAACGAAAAGTTTATCACTTAAAGGCAAGAGGAAGTACCTGAATATTGCCCGCCAATATATTGCTTACCAACTGTGGAAATCAAGAAGAATCATTCTTCTTCGAGATTAAAGAATATTGTACCAACTACATACACATACCTATACATTTCTAAGTATGAATTATGGATAAATATTTGTATTTAAAATTCTAACACATCTACACTGCCGTCCATAAGTTTCCGGACAAACCATTTGTTTCCACAATTATACGTTTTCTATCTGTACATGACTCAAATGAACAAAATTCTTTCAAATCTTGTTAAGGTTCATAGTACACATCATTACACCTCAAAACAGATAAAGGGTTTTAAGAAAAAGGAGCGGAATTAATTCATAAACCGATGTAGGGAGTAATAAAACAACACTGCAAACGTCATTAACTTATCATAAAACCAAAAAGCGGAAATATTTTGGTTTTTTTTTTTTACAAAATTTGTCCAAAAAACTGCAATTCAGGTATTGCTTGGTAAAACTAGGTTTGTGTTCTAACTATAAAAGCAGGTTGCGTACTTGAAACTTCAATATTCGTTTTGGCATAATAACCTTGCATAAAGAAGGGCATACAGTGCGTGCTATTGTAGATAAGCCTAAAATATCGAAGTTGACAGTACACAATACCATACGTCGCCTTAAAGAATCATTGACTCTCAAGACTCGAAAGAGAAGCGGAAGGCCCAAATTAACATCAAAACACGAGGCCCAGACTATAAAATTAATAAGCAAGAGGGATCGACGGCTTACAGTTCCAGAAATTTGTGCAGAGTTCAACCGTTCGCACTCAAAGCAGATATTAGTAACAACCACAAAAGGGCGTTTAGCTATCGTATGCCTTCATGGTCGAGTAGCAGTAAGAAAACCTTTACTACGACCTCAAAACAAAGTCAAGCGGCTAGATTGGGAAAGAGAGCATAAGGATTGGACATCAACCGTTATGGACCGAAGTTGAAGTTTGTGGACAAAAAATGAGAGTTTACGTTCGGCGGTCTACTGAAGAAAAGATGCTCTCTAGCTGTGTGTTCCCAACAATCAAATATGGCGGTTATGTTCAATAATGGTCTGGGGATTTTTCTCTTCCGCCGGAGTTGGAGACCGTACCCGTATCGATGGAATCATGAATAAGGAGAACTACAGAGTTCTCTTGCATTAATGCAAGATAATGATCCGAATCATTCTTCCAAGCTTTGCCGAGGATACGTGGACCAAGAAGAAACAGTGAAAAATATGAAATGGTCTGCCCAATCACCCGACCTCAACCCAATAGAGCTTCTTTGGGACGAACTTTACATAGAGGTTCGAAGACAGTGTCCAACATCGAAAGACAAACTTTGGGAGTACCTTCAAATAGCATGGAGATCAATAACATTGGAAACTATTAAGAAGCTAATCGATAGAATGCCTGGATTGACGACAAAAGTGGTGTAAGTACGAGGTGGATTTTTCGACGAATAAGAGATCTAACTCTATTTTATTACCCAAATCTTTTTGTTTATTAGGTTCAATTAATTTGCTCATTTGACTAGATACTCGTAAATAGACGTGGGTTGGCAAGATAGTAATTTCGGTTTTTACAAGTAGATGGCGTTATGTTTGTTGATTCTAGCTTTTGTCAATGTTATGATCTTTTTTTTTTCTTTTCACATTTGATAGCTGTCACTTTAAGCTTACTTTAGAAACAAAACGAGTTTAATTTTGTTCACACCTGTTAGTACAGTGTCAATTTTACCATGGAGGGCAAAAACGAACATTTTCGACATATTTTGCTTTTTTTATTTGCCTAAAGGCAAGAAAGCTGCTGAGGTTTACAAAGAGACATTTGAAGTTTACGGTGTTGACTGCTTAACGCACGTGTCAGAATTGGTTTACGAAATTCCGGTCTGGAGATTTTCACTCAAAGATAACCAACGTTCTGGTAGACCAACTGAAGTTGATGATGACCAAATCAAAGTCATAATTGAATCAGATCCTCATATGACTGTGCATCAATTGAAAATCACTTAAAACGTCTTGGACTCGTAAAAAAGCTCGATAATTGGGTTCCACATGAATTGAAAGGGATCAATATTTGCGATATGCCGTCTCAAACGCAATGAAATTGATCCTTTTCTGACACGAATCATCACTGGTGATGAAAAATGGATCGTCTACAACAACATCAATAAAAAAACGAAAAGCGTGATGAACCAGCACAAACAACGTCGAAAGCTGAACTGCATCAAAAGAAGGTTATGTTGTCAATTTGGTGGGATTATAAAGGTGTTGTGTATTTTGAGCTGCTTCCAATTCAGATGTTTACTGTCAACAACTAATGAAACTGGAGGAAGCAATCGAAGAAAAACGGCCAGAATTGGCAAATCGTAAGGGAATCGTGTTCCACCATGACAACGCTAGACCACACACATCTTTGATAACTCGTGAAAAATTATTGAACCTTGGTTGGCAAGTCATAATCATCAGATTTTCATTTGTTTCGAAGTTTGCAAAACTGTTTGAATGGTAAAACTTTCACCAATGATGATGACCTGAAATCGCTTTTGCTCCAGTTTTGTGCTAATACGGGCCAGAAGTTCTATAAGCACGGAATCATGAAGTTACCAGAAAGATGACAGAACGTCATCGAACAAAATGGAAAATATACAATTTATTAAAGTTTATACTTTGTATAAAAAACAGAATTTTACCTTCTGATCAAAAAGTACCCGGAAAAACCCGGAAACCGCACTTGAGATATTGTCAACAACTTGAAATATCTGTTTGAGCGCCATTTGTCGGGAGTTTGTGCGTGATAGCTTTGTAAACAAGTCAGTGTTTGTTGTGTTCTGTGAATTTGCTGAATTTGTTGCAGAAAGAGCATTGATGTCGCTAAAAAAATGTTTTCTTTGGGCCAAAATGTAATCGATGGCATCATTACCGGTGACGAGACATGGGTCCATGAATATGACATCGAAACTAACCAACAATCATCAGAATGGCGCTTCTCAGACGAGCCAAACCCAAAATACCACGACAGAGTCGATCCAATATCAAGGCTTTGTTGGCCGTATTCTTTGATTGCCGTGGTGTGGCCCATTCCGAATTTCTTCCGCCAGGCCAGACAGTAAATAAGGAGTATTACGTGAGCGTATTAAAGCGTTTGAGGGAAAATGTTCGTTGCAAGAGGCCAGAATTGTGGAGAAACAACTCGTGGTTTCTTCACCACGACAAGGCACCGGCTCACACATCTCATCTTGTACGCGACTATTTGATCAAAAACAACGTTCATACCGTTCCGCAAGCTCCGTATTCACCTGACATGACTCCTTGTGACTATTTCCTATTTCCACGACTCAAGTTACTACTTCACGGAAAGCGTTTGGAGACGATTGAAGCGATAAAGGAGAATTCGCAGAAGGAGCTGAAGGCTCCAAAATCGGAATATGAAAAATCTTTTGAAGATTGAAGGAAGCATTGGAATATGTGTATTGCTTGCAATGGAGATTACTTTGAAGGGAATAAAATGAATATCGTTTTCGTTTTATTGAAGAATTCCGCGTACTTTTTGATCAGAAGGTATTTCACACTAAAAAAACCGAAATTACTCTCTTACCAACCCATCATAATATGAAGCATGATGAAGCTATTTACAATTAATTTTGATTATTAAATTGAAAAAGACAAACGTTTTTTTATCAATTTATCTGACCGAGAATGTATTGTTCGAAAACTTATCGACGACATAGTGTATGTGTATGTGGATGTGAATCTAGATTGGACAGCTAATTGTGGTGTGCATGGGGACCTTTAGCATGAATTTTCACTACTACTACTTGTTGGATACAAATCTGTTCAGAACAATGAGCATTTATTGTACTTCATAAAAACAGCTGTATTCGCGAATAAAATTGTATTTGTACATATTTGTTTGTACTTCTTGTTTGGTTTAGTCAAATAAAGATTTTTTTAACAATGCCTCGGACGAAGTCATCGAACCTTAAGAACGAAACCTTCAAATAACTCTATGGAACTCATTGTTATAATGCAAATTTATAGGAAAATACAAATTCGGCTCTGTTGAATTTATTTCCAAATATAAGTAGTGTAAAGAAACAGCAGTGAATCATGCTGAGTTATGTATACATACTCGTATGCTGTGTAACGCTTGAATATATACACGGTGTTCAATACAATTTGGAAACACTTTCTCCGAACTATTCCAAGCGTGCACCCGATATCCGTATGGAGAGCAACTCTTGCTAGTGCGTAGGGCAGTTGTTAACATGGAAGATAATATATTTCACAAGTCTGTTTAGTGGCTGGGTTACACAAGCTGCGATACTGACATTATTATGTATTCCCAAATAAACGGGGTTAAGACCTTTACCGGTAATTGAAAATTGGGCGAAAAAGTCGGTCTTGAAGTAAACGGGAATAAAAACGAATACATGTTATAACAACCAATTAGTTAAGTAGCTCATCTACCTCGGAGAGACTAAATATAAACTCCACAAATGAAATGGAAATTCGACAAATACTGAACGCAGAAAATCGTCACTTCTTTGGTGTGCCATAATAACTGGGTTCAAAACACCTAACTTAGAAAACAAAATAGATGCTCTATAGATTGATGATTCGCCGTTGTCAAGTGTGGTGCTAGAATTTATTAATCTTTAATTAATACCCTTTACGACAAATTAGACTGCATTCAAATGAACTAAGCCACGCTTAGTTACACGCTTGTGTGTAACCGTTTAATTTTCCCCCGAATTGTGAAATTCATTTGATTACTTAGCATGCTGCTTTCAGGCAATAATGAAATACAGCTTTAATCCTTCCCACTCAGATAAATAGTCAATGGGGGAAAGAAAATTACATTGAAATTGGTTCAACCGTTTTCAAGTTATTCGGTACGAAAGCAACTTTAAATGTCTCTTATACACTGTAGGGTAATTGCATGAAATTATGAATTTAGTATAGAATACCTTTAATTGCAACAATTATAGCTTTAAAATATGATCGTTTTTATTGTTCCGCACCAGAATGGATTCAACACGGTTTTTGTCTGTCCGTGTGTCTGTCACACGCCTGTAACTTTGGAACCGTTTGACCTACGGAGCTAAAATTTTGTACGAAAATAGTAGGTGGTAGAGCTTTTGAGGGCATAATATTTTCATACCTCATGAACTTCCATGAAGTCCAAAAATAAAAAAAATACTTTTTTCCCGATATAGTCTCTTGACCAAAAAAAAAAACGGTGCAATGGCGATATGCCCTATCCCCCTTTATCACCGAAACTATTAATGCAAACAATTTGAAAAAAATTGAGGGCATGTACAGTGTTGGACAGAGAATTAGCACATGTTCTATCCGCAAACAAAAAATACAAATCTCTTGATAATGTAAAGGTTTCTTCTTATTTTTTTATTAAAATATATTGTTGTAGATTATGTTAAAATAAATATGAAAAAAAAAAAAAAAAAAAAAAATCGAGATTATTCACATGTTTTTTCGGATAGGTACTCCAATATTGCTGGCCATAGAATTAGCACAAATTCGAAATACATACATAATTTTTGTTTTTAACTGAAATTGCATTAGTACTTGGTAGGAAATCCATTTTGACGTACAACTGCTTCTAATCGCCGGGGAAGACTTTCAACTAAATGTCGGCATCAGCACGTAGGAATAGAGTTTCACCCATATCGAGCAGCTTCCCAAAGTTTAGTCAAATTTTTTGGTTTTCGCAGTCCAATCTGGTACTCCACATCATTCCATAGGTTCTCGATGGGATTAAGGTCAGGACTTTGGGCAAGCCATGGCAAAATATTGATTTGCTGATCACTAATCCACCGTTTCACAAGCCGAGACATGTGTTTAGGATCGTTGTCATGCATGAAAGTCCACTTTAATGGCAAATTTTCGTCAGCAAAAGGTTCCATATAATTTTCTAATATGGATTTATATTGGTGCTGATCCATTTTAGCATCAATTTTGACAATTGGTCCTTCACCATGCCATGAAAACGCTGCCCAAACCATTATGCACCCCCCTCCATGCTTCACCGTTTTGACTGTATAGCGTGGGTTAAGCTCCTGTTTCGGGGGCCGCCAAACTTGTCGGTTTCCATCCGAACCGAATCGATTAAACTTTGATTCATCACTCCATAAGACGTTTTTCCAAAATGATGGAGGCTTCTTTCCATACAGCTTAGCAAACTTAAGCCTTGCCGAGCCACGCATCCCATCAAATTCTTCTCGTTCAGCCTTCTACGAACTGTTCTACTACTAACAGCTATGCCATGAGTTTTATTCAAGTCATCTCTAATCTCTGCGGATGTTATGAACGGATTTTTCTGTGCACATGTCGCAATTAAAAGATCTTCGGCACAAGTTATCTTCCTTGGAGGTGGTTTCCTCTTAATTGCGTCGGTGGTATTGTGCTTTTCAAAGTACTTAATTGCATTAATTACCAATTTCCTTGAACGTCCAATGTCATTTGTGATGTCCGTTATTGATTCCCGTTATTTTTCATGTTTATAATTCTTTTTCGGAGCTCAGGTGTACATGACGGTTCCTTGCCCATCTAATTATATATTTCTGTATTTTTTTTAGCAAAAAACAACATTTGAAATAACTTAATGTGAAATTCAAATTATTTTCAATTAATCAGTCAGCAAACGAAATGATACACGGTTTAATTTTACAATGTGCTAATTATGTGGCCACGTTACTTTGACTGATCGTGTAATGTTTCGCAAAAAAAAAATCATGGTTACATTTTATCAACGGTACTTTTCCAAGAAAATATAGGGCACATACGCACGTGTTTGAAAACAAAAATTTTCTTAAAGAATTCTTGTTTTACAATAATTTAACTTGGTAGGTAGTAAATTGAGGTACTATGTGCTAATTCTCTGACCACCACTGTACATATGTAAGAGGTAAATTATACCTGTGTGGCGTGAAAAGCCACCCCACCATAACTTACCCCGACTCAAACCGATTTAGCTGATTTTCAGAACTAGGTAACTGTTTAAAAACCCCTCCCTATATCGTACAACCACTTCATTCGATTTCAATTATTTTCAACTGACACTAGTAACGTGTCCGTTTAGGACTACGAGCCAAATTTCATGAAAACATCTTATGGGCAGATATGGAACAAAGAGTGTTTGTTTGACCTGTCCGCGGATTAACGAAAAAATAAAATAATGGTAAAGAACACTAACCGCGTGAGGCCCGACTCGCACTCGATCTTTTTTTTTTTTTTTTCGTTGTACTAACTCACACACAAATTCATGAAGTAACGTGAGTTACCGAATTCATGTAACGTGAGTTACTTTTGTTCAGAGTTTTTAAAAAAAATTAATGATTAACACTAATAAATGTTCTACCACCTTGTTTTATAACTCTTTGTTAATTGTTTAATTTTGTTCGTCTGAACAGAGTTTCAAACTTATTCATTTAGATTGAGAATACGAGTACTATGCCGCCTGATGTAACATGAGTTACCAGAAAACCTTAAGTAGGAAATGAATAAACATGATTTTTTTTTACTTGATTAGTCCCGTTATATTTATATAAAAGAAAGTTTTGTCATATTTTCATAATTTATTTTGTTATGTATAGGACAGTTGGATAGATATTTATTTCTAATTCCGAGGCAAAATGTAACATGAGTTACGATAGAATTACATTACACCATTTATAGTTTAGCCGTCATATCGAATTAAATGCACTGCACTGTGATTTTTATCCGACTTCGGTACACATATGTATAGCTTCAGGGCTCAGCGTTCTGTTGTCAATAATTTTGGCATACCTTCGTAGAAACCAGAAACTGTGTAACTAGATATCAGCAAATTTTGTAGGGAAAAATGCCTAAAAACTGCACTTGCACTTATTACGAGAACGGTATCACTCATATTGTTATCACCGTTCAAATGGGGAGATAAACAGTTTTCTCAGTCGTTATGGAGTTACACTGTTTTCTAATTGATCGTTACAAGAATAAATTGAATTATCAGCAAATTCACGCTTTGTTAGGCGATAGATATGGGGTTTGGCCAATACAGACTGTTAAAATGTGTTTTTCAGTGAAAGTGGAGCTACACAATTTTCTGGAAATTGTTCAATGCAATGGGGAAAACCATAACAAAATCGGTTGTTCTTAAGTTATAAGAACAGAGAATCATTTCATAATGGATGGCGGCGCCGAAACAGGTATCTTCTTGAAGGAAGGGACAGAAACTTCAGTGTATCAAGCCGAGATGGTAGACGGACAAATGCTTGAATTAACACATCACTGGCTATAGAATATGTCCAAAAATGTAGCAAATGTGTAACGCAAAACGCACTGAAACTGGAACACGTGGAGATCGAACTTAATGAAAATTAATAGGGCCAGCGCCCTAACATGCTGTAAGCAGAGGAACAATGAAGAACATGACCCAGAAATGGGCCAGTAATTAAACTGAAAACGATAACCAGACGTGGCACAGTACAGACAAGCCAAAATGACTATTACAATGTCGGTAGGCTCTACCAAAATCGAAGTTCTAAGCATAAACCGAAGAACGTTCATAGTGGATAGTATCCATATCCATCTAGTACTACTATTACTGGTTGGAAACCGAGAAATTTAGCAAAATATCCTTCAAATGTTAGCATGGACTCTAGGAATTACGATCATGCAGGAACTCTAGATAAATCCGAAAATTAACTATGGCTAAGATAATCCGTAGAATGGAAACGAAAATGAAAAACAAGTATGTACCTCCCTACATATTCTCATACACAAAAGTTCGGCACGAATGTAGAATTAGTTCGCCTTCCTCAGTATTCCATATTAGTCGGGATATCGCTGCATTCAACGAGAGATTACTCAACGAGGTTTTACAACATCAATCCAAGAATTCATGTCGAACTGCGTATCAAATGTCGTAATACTCCAGACAGTAATAAAAAACTGTAAATAGCAATAAATCAGTCACACATATGTATGTATTTGTTGGGCAAAAATATTTCAATTAGTTAGGTACTAACGAAAATAATCAGGGCCCAGGTAGACTACTTGACAAAATTTTAACAAAATTCTATGCTGCAGTATTGCCGTACAGAAGTCTAAAATAACAACTCGAATAAAGAGATCTGAAATGCATTATTAAATACCGAATACGATGACACAAAATCAAATTTAGATAAGAAACAATACACGATTGACTTAATTACAGTAAAAGAAACTTTTTCGCGGACTTGATACAACAAGAAGTAAATCTATGGCACTCTGAATATTTTCAGAGCGATTGGTACAACTTATAGCACACAACCTAATCAATTTGTAGAGGATGACACGTACCTAGAGCTATTAAAATCTCAAATGAAACCTCCCTCCTATTATCACCAGGAAGGGATCTAAACAACACGATGTGCTATCGAATGACTCG
The DNA here is from genome assembly GCA_963082735.1 of Pocota personata. Lineage (NCBI taxonomy): Eukaryota > Metazoa > Arthropoda > Insecta > Diptera > Syrphidae > Pocota > Pocota personata. Next base: position 272,495,228 of record OY720429.1, read on the forward strand.
TGTTTAACATTTGCCTTGAAATGTTAATGTTAGAGATGCAAGTTTCGATGTGCACACGGTCAGCGCTTCGTTCCACTTAAATTTATGCACGTTTAACTTGGTCTAGGGCTAGATTTTTTAAAGCCATCCGTAAAACTATTTTTATAACAAACTCTTCTTTCTATCAGTTATTATGCATACTCCTTGTGAAACTCATTATAACGCAGAATTATGGCTCCATTTTACAAATTAACTTTGATTACTTTCATTTGGCGAAGATTATCGTTAAACCACTTGTAAATAAATTCTATTGGCATTCCGACAATTAATCTGTTAAGTTTATTGTTAAAATAAACTGCACTTAACTTTGGAATGTCTGTAATTTGCTTGGGTCTTTTCGGTAAGTGTTCTCTAATCGAATTTTACCACTCGTTTTTGTTTTTTTATGTCTTTGTCATCTTGTTCAATATATAGGTGCATATTCGTTAATATTATCCCATACTCTGAAATCTCGAATGGTAAACGACTAACAAAGCCCTCTTAGAAATAGCACCCTCGATTGATGTTAGTTCGTAAAATGAGAAGAAGGAACCACTATAGGCGAACATTTTGCAGTTTTGATAATAAGTCCTACTCCCACCTCTACTTGGTGCCATCTGGGAGTTCCTTCAGAAGTTGCGAATGGGGGAGATCGAATGGCGAGTGCCTTGTTCGAAATAACTGAGTAACTTTCTTATTGTAAACCAGCAACCCGCAACTGTAAACACTTTCTAAGCAAAACGCCTCGGGAATGCAAGGATACTTCCTTCCTACTCTTCTGGACTTTGGAACTGATGAGCCTCAACACGACAGATTTCCCCAACTAAAGTATGTATTCATGCGGTATAAAATCGACATCTTGAAACTAAGCAAAATAAAATGGTACTATTCGGAACAGCACTGTTCATTCTCCAGAAACACTTTCTTGCTCTAAAAAACGTGCTGGAAGCACTCGGGACTCTGGCGTGGACTGCTACTAACGCGAACGGTACAAGAAAGGTTCATATCGTAGAAATCGTATGGTTACCACGACTAGATCTATATCAGAGCAGAGAAAAAAAAATATCCAGCATTCAGTGTTACGCTCCTTGTTCAACATTCATCTGCAACAATATCATCTAGATGCTAAGGTGGGCAACGACAACACCGCGCTCAAGCATGTGATGATATATCCGGTCCTTGGAGACCGTAAGGAAAACGATAAACGGTTTGTAGTCTTCTACAGTGTGAATATGGACATCAAGGGTTTTACGTGAAATTCAATCTTTATTAAGAATTGTTCCCTTTATTTGTACAGGGTTATTCATTTTGTGCATTAATTGTTTACTGTTTTAAATTTTGAACTATGCTATTATGTAGGGAATACAACATCGGTTAAATGGTCGCCAGGTTAGTTGTTCGATTCTTGTGAGGTTCACTTTCGGTGCCTTTTTCGGTCCAGTTCTGGCTGTATTGCGGCCATAACTTTGCGGATGCTGGTTTTTAAGTGTTTAAGTTTGGGTATTGTCTGCATAAATACAATCTTTAACATACTCGTAGTCCCACAAAAGAAATAAAACAGGATCAGATCACACGATCTTGGTGGCCAAAGTTTTTCGTGCAATAGAGCTTCGTCCTGTTGGAATCACATGTCGCTCACATCAATGTCTTCAATCTCAGGCCAAAAAAAGTTGCCTATCATTTGACCATAGCGCAGAAAATTCACCGTAACAATGGCGCTTTTGTCATTTTCAAAAAAGAAAATACGATCACGCCGCCGATCCACCGTGGTGGCAATGGCGTCTCAACGATCACATTTGGATTCTCAGAGCCCCAAATTCTGCAATTTTGTTTACGTACAGTCACTCACACTCAAAGTGGGACAACCTACAAAAATGCTCTCTCTTTACCTTTCAGGATTGATTGTAAAGCCATTGTTTCAAATTACCTTGCTTTTCTTATTCCACTTCGCATTCCATATCAATGCAAACACACAATGATAAAAAAGAAACCCAAATTCTATTCACAACAATTTTTTTTTTTAAACAAATGTGTGCACAACATATATTGCAACTCACACTCAAAGTAGGTCACGTGCCATGTGTCATGAAAACTAACGGTTCTCGCTCGAGACTTGTAGGATCCTGATGTATTTTCGATCTTTCCAGCCACACAGTCCTTGCAGAGCTTTTGTGTGATCTTCTTGAAGTTAAAAAGCAAAATTTCTAGACAAACTTCTGTAGAGGAAAGAGAAATTGTGATTCTTAATTCTCGAAACGGTAATACTGTTCGAGAAATTAGCGAAATAGTTGAAAGTAGGCGGAAAATAAGTGTTAGAGATGCGAGGTTCATTTTAAGAAAAAATCAAAATGACCCTTTGTTGTCGGTCATATGACCTACAAAAAATGTTAAAGGACATTAAAAACGTAGAACTGAGTGCAGAAACAGTTCGCCGATTCTTAAGAAACAACAACTTCAACAGAAGAGTGGCTCCGCAAAAAGCTCTTAATATCTGAAAAGAACCGCCTTTCAAGACTTTAGTTTGGAAGAGAACATGCAGATAAGGATAAGACTTTCTGGTCAAAGGTAAGTTTTTTTTTTTTTGTTTCCCGACTTCTGACTCTTTACAGACGAGACTCCAATGGAAGACGATTTGTATGGAGGAAACCCGGCGAAGCATCCAACGGAAACATGGCGGCGGTTTGCTGATGATATGGGGCTGCATGTCAGCCGAAGAAATTGGAAAATTGCATTTTGTCCATGGAAACATGAACGCAATGTACTACACTGACATTTTAAAAGAAACAGTTAAGTATAGCGCGGAGAAACTTGGCATTAAAGATGACTTTGTCTTCTACCAAGACAACGATCCCAAGCATAATTCTTGGGTTGCGAGGATGTGGTTCCTTCACAACTGCACTTAAGTTCTTGCCACACCTGGTCAATCACCCGACTTGAATGTAATTGAGCATTTGTGGGCAGAACTAAAGAAAAGAGTGGCGAAATGAGAAGTTTCGAACATTAGAAGCTATCGAGCCATCTTTCTGCAAAAAGTTTGTTGAGAGTATGCCAAGGCGTCTTGAAGCGACTGTTAAGAATAATGGAAACTGGACTTTTTTTGTCCTAGAAAATCTAGGAGGCATTTTTTTGGGTTGTCCCACTTTGAGTGTGAGTCACTGTAGCTGCATAGCGAGAAATGATCGCTGAAGAAGATTTTGTTAAAAAAATCACGATTCACAGATATTACAGAACTGTTATTTTTGTAATAAGATGCAACAATTTGTATGCGTTGAGCGGCGACTAAACGATCGATATTGCAAAATGGCACTACCTATGACTATGGATGACAGATGAATTTGACAGATGACAGATGCCAGGGTACGGGCGTTTTCAGATAGACACAGAGAGAGAGAAAGATAGAAAGACTGGTGTAGTGGTCTAAAACTCAGGTGATATCAAGTTTCAGTAAACTCCAAGGGTGGTGTCCAGATAATTGGAGAACATTTTTGTTTTGCTGTTATTGTCATTGCTTATGATTCACAGTATTTTTTTTCCCCGTCCTACTGATGTCAAGTTAAATATTCAGTCATATGCCCACCCTACTGCCAGTGTTATGCCTAGTACTAATTAAAAATAAAAGAATGAATAAAAAATAAAAAAAAAATTTAAGTACGTTACGTCGAAAGACATAGTTTAAAGTATTAGGTTTAACTTAGAGCGCCCGGATCAGTAAGTTAGAATAAAATGGTTAAGTTAGTTAAGCTAGTTTTAAGCGTTTTTGTCTAGGAATAAATTTAATAAAAATGCATTAAAAATGAAAATGCTATGCCTTCGCAGTAGAGTTGACTTAGCTTTCACAATTGATCGACACCGGTCGAACTACCGAAAATATCCCAGGCGTAAGTGCTTCAGTCCAAAATGAGCCAAATCAGTCGATTCCACGCCGTTCACATGAATTGGCAATCTCTCAGTCCAAATTGTGGCGAATTTTGCTTACAAGATCAAATTAACTCAAGAACTGAAGCCTTTTAATCATTTGAAGCGCCAAAACTTCTCCGATTGGGCTCTGCAAAAGTTTGAAGAAAATCCTGAATTTCATCCAAAAATCATCTTCAGCGATGGAGCTCAAGGGGATCTGTATTGCGATTGATCGGGAAACTACTTACTGCTCAAAACTTGGCTTGGGCCAGTAGCGCAACAATCAAGTTCGTGATGAAGTGCTTGCTTTACCTCCTAGTGGTGGTCCCCGGGTAACTATACGTATAAACCCTTATACGTGTAGGCTCAAATTGCAAGTGCGGGTTGTCTAGGGCCTTGATTCTAGACTAGGTAACGTGGGCCAGCAACCTGCATTACCGAACCCTGATCGCTACAGAAACCGACACTATGCCTCGGATAAGGAATGATCACATGTTGACGACTTTTGCCTTTCCGCTCCAATGTTGAATCCGTGCTGTTATATGGATGCAGCACGTGGAGAGTGACCACCGCTATCACCAGAAAGCTGCAAAAGTTCGGTAATAGGTGCCTGCGCAACATCTTAAGGATTTTCTGACCCAATCGTATCTCTAACGAACATCTTTACGAGAGAACGGGTCAGGAACCAATAGGTACAACCATCCAACGACGGAAGTGGCAGTGGATTGGTCACACGCTCCGAAAGGGTGACAGCATTATAACGAACCATGGTATGCAATGGAACCCCTTAACTCAGGACGGCAGAAGACCTGGTGGTCCAAGGAGAACATGGCGCAGAGCAGTCGATAAGGAAGCACGGCAGTTGGGGAAAAGCTGGGGAGAGCTGAGACACATTGCTAGAAACCGTACACGATAGCGCGTAGGCGTAGTCGAGGCCCTAGGACCCACAAGGGGATATAGGATATAAGTAAGCTCATTTTTGGCTTAATGGCTTTATCAATAAGCAAAATATGCGTTATTGGACAGCTATAAACTCACAGGTGCTTCAAGAGATTCCATTGCATCCACAAAAAGTGACCGTGTGGTGTGGATTTCATGTCGGAGGTGTTATTGGACCGTATTTCTTCGTCGATGAAAATGATCGCCATGTTACGGTCAATGGAGTTCGCTATTGTGGCATGTTGGAAGACTATTTTTGGCCAGAATTGGATAGTCTTGACATCAGTGATAGGTGGTTCCAACAAGATGGTGCCACATGCCACAGAACTGGTCAAACAATTGATCTATTGAAGGGGAAGTTCCATATTGAAGAGGAAGTTCGATAATTGTGTAATCTCCAGAAATGGTCCGTTCGAATGGCCAGTTCGCTCATGCGATTTAACGCCGATGGATTTCCTTTTATGGGGTTACGTAATGTCGTTGGTTTACGCCAACAAGCCTATAACGTTAGAGGAGCTCAGGAACAATTTCTAACGCGAAATTGCTAACGTTCCGGCCGATGTGTGGAAGAGTGGTGGAAAATTGGCTCCAAAGAATCGATCGCTGCAAACGTGCTCGCGGCGGTCATATGAACGAGATCGAATTCCATACTTAAATTTAACATGTGTACTACACCTGGAATAAATGTCAGCCCGATATCTCAATTATTCTGTGTTTTATTTAAATACAAATATTTGTTATGTCCTTATTGAAAAACCCTTTATTGTGTCAATGTCCGGCACTAGTTAGCATATGAAGATATATACTCGTAACAGGATTAGATTACCTAGGTATCCTTCAAGCAAATGCTAGCGTTGATAAGAGGAACCGACGTCGGGGAGGAACAAATGAACATATATAATCCCCTGCAATGCCTGGGCGAACTTAAGAATCACATTGACTTCATTACGGCACCTGCACTCTACCCAGTTAAAGATAAGTCTAACAAAAAACAACTAAGCAGTCAAAGATTCACAAATTTACTACTTTTATCTACACCAGCAGGATCATGGCAACCATACCGCGTATTCACAGAAACACTTAATACTTTCAGAACATGCCATCGTCCTTCTCCAATCCTCACTCCAGATTAATCAAAACAACTGTCACAGAGGCGCCCATAGATTTTCGCTACCTACATACATAAGCGAGTGTCGAGTTCGTGTCGCTGTCGCTGTCGCCTATCCCCCCTGTTCCAGTAAGAATTTTTGTCAAAAATGGCGCAGACTATCAAAAAGTGACCCAATATGTAGTTTCACCACTCGCACGCAGTTTTTACTTTTTTTTCTATTCCATAAAACAAGATGCAAAATGAACCAAAAACACGCGGGAGAAACATTATTTTTGTTATGTGTATGGAAATGCAAAATAGGTAGGTATAACTAGAAAAAAACCAAAAAAAAAAAAAAAAAAGGTGGCAAAAGGAAAACAAAGAAAAATGTTTTGCAAACCTTCATCTACTTTTACCGAAAAACTTTTCTATTCTTTTGTGTTTATATTTTGGATATTTGGAAAAATTTGATGCTCGTTTTGGGGAAGGGGAAGAATAATGCGTTTTTTTTTTTTTTTTTTTCTTTTTAAACGAATTTACTATACACACTCTCGTGTACTTTGTGTCGTTCGCACTTATTTACTGTTTTAATTAAAAAAAAAAAAAAAAAAATCTTTTTTTCTTTTTTTTGTTTGACTTGTCTCAGAGAATTATTTTGGCATTAACATTTGCAGAGGAAGATACATTTTATACAGTACCTAGACATTAACTAAATTTTTTGGGTTTTACCACACCACTCCGCTAAAAATTATTAAATATTCTTTCTTGTTTCGGCAAAGAAAGTTTTTGGTTTTTTTTTTGCACTCTCTGTAAAGATATACTTTTTCTTTCGCTCGTATTTCTTTTTCGTTCTTCCTTAACCACACAATTCTTTTTTTTTTTTTTAAGCTACTGCTGCTTTTGTCACAGAACTTTTTTTTTTATTCTTTTTCGGGATCTTCTCACCACATATGGACGTGGGGAGGTGGCGAAGGAGAGATGGACTCTTTGCACTTATTTTTATTCATAAATTTCTTTTCTTTTTTGATTTAATTTTGAATTAGAAAATATAGGAAAGATGTTGGCGAAACCGCAAGAGGAGCTTTGGTTGTCTATTTTGGTGGAATTTTCGTTAGAAATATGACACAACACACAGCCAGAGAGGGAAATTCACCACAAGAGATACACTATTGGAGTCGAAGTAAAAGAAAAAAAAATCCGTGGACTTGGCGGAGCGATTTGCGATGCTTTGTCCTGGTTAAACACTTGAATTTTGATGTTTTCTACAATTTGCACACTGGATTTATTGTTAAATGTAAATGTTTTTAGGGAAATAGTCCACTGCACGAATTGCGGAGCCAACGCTGTGGATACATGTCGCGTCGCGTATATTATGGCCTGTATTTTTTTTTTGCTTTTTGCTGTAGTCAGTGGTGGAAATATCCGTTGTGCATTTGTCAAAAAAAAAGTATAGACCTGAACCGAGGGCAAGAGAAGATTTCAACCAATTTTGACATTCACGACTGAGGTCAGGTACGCAGAAGGCAGCTAGATTATTTATTTGCTTTGGAAGTAATTGCAAGTTGGCTTGATTCTGATTTCTTTGTGGCGATAGTACTCTTGACAGATCAGAATCAATCGCGATTAACTACCGATCCGACTTAACCTTAATCTCGCTCAGCAATTTAACGCTGACACGCCGGAACAAGATGTGGCTGAAACGCACTCTTACAAAGGTAACACTTTGACTACTATAGGAGTAGATTCACTATGTATTAAATGAAGTATATTGTTTCTTTTTTTTAGAATAATCATTTTAACAACTAAAACTGTAAGGAATTTGAAATGCAGTTTTATAGACAAGCCTATACAAATTAGTATTGACTGAAATTGGTTTCAATTTTGCATTTAGTTTGGAGCTAAGCTAAAAGTTTAATTTTCTCAAATAATGTATTATTTAAGTTTTATTGAATAGTAAAAGAACTACAATATTTACTATAACTTAAAGTGATTTTACCCAGTAAAATAAATGAAATCTACTCGCATTTTTCAAAATCTGCTCAAGTCCCATTTGCCAAAAGTAGCAGTTCCACAATGCGTTCATTTCGTCTGGAGTTAAGTCATAGATGACAGACTGATCAGTGAGTTAAGCGGGATTAACCATTTTGGTCTGTCACAGGTATAACAGCCCATACAGAGCCTAGTCGTGCTGTATTTTTATTCATACGAATAGCTTCCTCAAACAAACAAATCGGTCAACCGCGATTAAAATCACTGATCGCGATCAGGAAGTCGGCCTGTCACCTATGCCTTAGCTCCAATAAACCTTTTTGCTATTTGACGTTTAAGCTATTTCGTAGTTCCGATTGCCAGATGCGGCCATTTTATGTATTGCTTACTTCCAAGAAATAACTATAATAAATAATGCAGTACATAGGTACTATACATACCTAGATACTGCAGTTTTTGCTTTGGGGACGTATCAAATTAATAGTACTTTGCGCATAAATTAAAGTGAAGTGTTGAATGGTGCAGCAATCTAGTTGATATGGCAGAAATGGACACAATATGGGATTGCATATATTCGAAACAACCACGGACCGTTTAGGGGATGTTTCCAGCTCACTAAAAAGTCGAATTAGATAGCTAAATATATTCAAGTGTGGTTGGGAGGGAATGGACGGGAAAATCATTTCTGAAGAAGAAATTTGGGGTTTGTATAATAAAATGTTGTATAAAAGTCATGGTTAAGCTTTCGTAGATGATGGCGAAACGAATAAAGGCGAAAGGGTCTATCGACATGGTAACAATCTTAATCTGTCAAAATCGACTCTGATCATATGAAACTTAATCGTAATATAACTCATATTCGAACGACGAAATATTAAGATTGTTAGGCTATTAGAGCTGATATTTCACTTCATAGCTTTATAAATTGTTCTATATGAAAGAAGTGTACAAACAATTTAAAAATAAAATTAAAGCAGTCGTTGATCAAATTGCGGTTAGTATTTGTTTCGATCAATTGAGTTTACCAATTGGTTATAAACTATCAAGTAATTTAATGCTACATCCTATATGCGCTCCTACAATGTTCACACTGCACTTCTGCAAAGTGCTCTCTCTCATCACGTCTGCTGACACAAGAAAATTTTGGAAAACCCTTTCAATCTCTTTTTTTTCAAACGAATATAAATAGTTTTGTTCAGTGACTGAAAAAGTAGTACAGCACAAGTTTGTGAAAACTGTCAGAACAGATTAGAACAGAAAATTACAGCCTTGCCATACAAAACAGATGATTTTGACACTTTCCACAAATGCGTTCTACCTCAAGAGTAGGTGCAGAAAATCGTGTGCTGGACTGTTTGGAACAGAGTCACTGAACAAAGGTAAAAATTATTACGAGTGGAGTTAAACGCCTCGGCATTATAGCTGGCGTTACGCCAGTCGTTTTGTCATTTTATGTTTTGTGGAACGTAATTCTTGTTCGGCAGTTTAAGTCTATTTATCGATATTCTATCTGTCGTTTAAGTGTGTCAAAATGCTTTGTTAAACGCCTGTTTTTGTCGTAGAGCAATTGATAAACGCCGGGCATTAAAAATTAGTTTAAAATGTAAATTTTGTTGAATTTCTCCACATGTTTGGTTTAATTATTTTTAAGGGTAAAAATAACAAATAATAAATAAATGAAGCGGCTAGTTGAGCTGATGGAATAAAATGTAAGATAGGCAACCAATTTCAAAATTGATTTTCAATCACAATCGGCTTCGCAGAAAAGCCGAAAGAACATTTTGAATCTGAATGAGAATGGTTTACTTGCCATTTTAAAATTTACCCTCTATGTACATACTTAGCATTGGTAAATCCAATGGATTGGACTTCGATCTAATGCTTCTCCGTATTTGCATTAAATCCGCTCTCTGTGCTTCCTCTTGATCTTCATCTTCGTTACTCTCCGATATAATAAACTTTAAAATGCTGTCCATATTTTGTTTCACCAAATTGTATGTTTCACTAAAACTGACGTACTTATGCACTCAAGTATAAGAATAATAAGGGTGAATAATAAAAGATGTAAGCAGGCAACGGTCAATGTCAGTTTTTTCTGTGGAACGTAAGTAAAACGACACTCAAGGCGTTTCGTTCTCGTAATACCGACACTAAAACGCCACTAAAACCGCAACGAATCAAAAAACGACAAGAGTCGATAAACTTAAACGCCAGTCGTAATAAGGGTGAATATGTAGATGCAATAAATAGAAAAAAAAATCGGTTTGAATTCTAACGCACACCATCAAGGTCTGTACTATGATTAATGACGGTTTTAGGCCCCGGAAGAAAATATCCGAATGTCCACTATAGGTCTGATCACGATATTTGCAGAAAACTGGATACATTTTTAGAGCTAAATGCAAGTAAATAAGTTTTGGTGCAGAGAGAAGTAATAGCGGGTAATTATTTCATAATGAAAATACCATTTCCTTTTGACGTTACAAAATCATTTCGATTTGCTGTTACGAAATCATTTTGCTTTGGCGTAACAAAATCGTTTCGCTATGGTGTTACGCTTTTTATTCTACTCATATTCAAAAATTATCAAAATCTGTATATTGTCATTAAAAAAAGCGCTACGTTAGCGAAGACTTGTATAGGTAAATTATTACATTTTCTGTACGGTTTCGTTACGCCTATTTTGGATATCAACAAACGATATTTTCTTGGGGATGTCGATTATGGTCGATAATGGATAGGATAATGATTTCCGTCATGACTGTTTGCTACGAAAAGAAAAGAATTCTGCATCAAAAATGTAATAATAGATATGTATGTATACACGAGTTTGCCGATCTTTGTTCATTGAGTTACATAATAGAATCATTCGTGTACGCATACGAAATCGACTTTAGGTGTACTAAAATGTTCAAAACAACCCAAAATGCATTCTTTTTCTTGTCAAAAGTGACAAAAAAGGGAAACAACAAGAAGCGGGTATTCTTTCTTCATGCTTGAATGCGCTAGAAGAATTTCCTCACATACGTCAAATAGAAACCGCTGATAGCGAGAAAATACAATTAGATCCTTCCATGAACTTTTCGAGCAAAAACTTATAAACTGTCAAATACACCAAACTGAAAGAAAAAAATCTTAGAGAATAGGAAATTTAAACAAAAATACGAAAGTACAGACGAAACCGTACAAAGGGAAGTGTGTACACCTGCAACTTAATGGACAATATACTCGAACAATGTCTTAATAGACCAAACTTTTAAACGTTTCGTATCAATTATATTGCATGGTGTAAACTTGGCTTTGCGATAAGTATGTACATAAATATAAATATGAATAAAATAATATATATAGATACATGTGTACTAATATAGAAATATTAGAAAGTACTTCAATGTAGCCTTTCATCAGAGCGTAGATGAATTGAGGTGATTAAGAGCGACATTATATTTATATAGAAGAATGGTTTCGTACGACCATTTCCCAAAACAGTGCGAATACGAAGGTTTTGTATTGTGTGACCATAATAGCTTTTTGCTGTGATTTGTTAAATTTTCGTGAGCAAAAGTTAACGAAAACTTAAGTTAGTGCCGCCTAGCGGACTGTTGATTTCAAAATCAATTGCCTCTGCACCTAGGTCTCTATGTAGATCACTAACAATATATCTAAGTACTTTATTCTGAAATCTTTGGGTGCACTTTATGTTTGACTTTCTTGTACATCCTCAAAAGTGTATCGCGTAGGTCCATTCGGGCTTTAGGATTTGCTTATACGAAAGTGATTTGTTCGGAAAATCTACCGATAAGTCAACGCATTTTCTGATACTTAAGGTCCAGTTCTACACGTTTCTTTTTGACATGTACCTTTCATTGAAGTTGTGTCCGTGTCATGATCAAGTACTTAGCCATGTTAGAATATGGGATAATGCTGTTATTTATAAGTACTGACTTAAGTTCATTCAGTTTTATTTGCCATTTTCTCGTCCAGGTGATTATATTGTTTATTGACATTTGAAGGTTTTCTGTCGATTCTTGTATTGTGTTTCCCCTCTGTCAGTATAGCAGTATCATCTGCAAATGTTGCTGTGGTTGTGTATCTCGTTTGTGAATAACAAATAAAGTGTAGGTCCCAGCACACTACCCTGTGGCACATCAGCTTTGATTTCTTTTACTTCCGAAAACACATTCTCTTGCTCAATCCTAAATAAAGCCCGTTAGTTATGTAGGATCCTAGAATGGTACAGAATTGTCTAGACATCTCTTCAATTTAGCTTTCAGTCCTTTGTTCCACATTATATCAAAGTCCTGAGCTACGTCTAGGAATACTGCAGAACAGACCTTTTTTCCTTCAAAACTTTTTCTATTTTGTCTGTTTTTCTGTGAATTTGATCCATCGTAGAATGCCTAAATCCGAACTGATGTGATGGTATCAGAGATTTTCCCTCTAATACAGGTAAAATCCTTTTAAGCAGGAGTTCTTCAAATAGTTTTGAAATCATCGATAGCAAATATTTCCGTCGATATGACGTGACTTCAGTTGGTCGATTATCTGGCTTCGGTATCATAAAATCAAAATAATAATTTTATTACGTGTTTATTTCTATGCAAGTCTTGTAAAGAAATAAATATATAATACACACATTTATATATATTTTATAAAAAAGATTTCCTCTTAAAATCTACCTTCTTAAATAAATGTTTTGCTCAAAAGCAAATACATAAAATATTACAGCAATGTTCATTTAAAAAACAAAAAATTCAAGAAATAAACAAAAATAGTTGTTGTAGTTGGTCATTGTGCTACATGCTTAAAAGTTACTTAAATCTACTTGATAGCATTTGATATTTAAAACTTTTTTAGGGAATACATTTGTTTTGTAATTAATACTTTGTACAAACTGCAAGAATGTACAACAAAATAAACGAATTTCTAAAACAAAACAAAACAAAAAAAAAAAATACTTGAAATGCACAGAAATGAAATTGCCTACGGAATTAAAAGCTTGGAATCACATTTATTATCTACTTAACCGCTAGCCGGAGAACTACTGTAATGCGCTGGACAAGAGTCCCCTGCTTCGACTGCGATTTGGGTTAACTTTTACTTAATATGTACGTATTTGTATAAATGAAAAACAAACAAAAAAACAAAAAAAAAAAAAATATATATATATATGTACGAGTAGGTATGTTTATGTATTTAGTTGCCTCTGGTGACGTTCTTAGGATAAATAAATTGTGATGAACTGCATAAGCTTAGAGTTTAGACCTGAAAATAATCGTCTACATCTCCATTTTCGCTTGGAGTAGCACTCTCACTGGTACTTAGAAGCTTAGAGTCAGTATTGGAATGTTTGCCATCCGTACTGGATGGTGTGCTCACTGGCATGTCCGAGCTGACGGTGGTGGCGGTGTTGGTGGTTGATTCGGTTTGTAACCTCTCGTATGGGTTTTCCAAATCGAGGTATCGCACGGATTCGTAATTGGGATCTGAATCACTGCCTGTCAAAGATTCATAATTGCTCGAGGGCAAATGTTGACTGCTGCTGCTGAGTGTCGTGGATGTATCACTACTGGTTTTGATAATAAGCACTTGATCTGCGCTACTTTGGCTTGTTGAAGGCGAGGTTAGTGGTCTCTCGAATGAATTCGGTGGAGGAGGAGGTGGTTGTGAGATTTTCGAGTACATTTCCGAGTCAATCTCATAGTTGTTGTTATTGTTGTTAAAATTACAACTTATAGTGATGCTTTCTTTGCACTTTTGTGCTTCAGCTATGCTCGCGTAATCATGAAGCTTACTGTGGTTTTCTATTTTCGGTTCTCCAATCCGACTATAGCCGGGAACATCCTCGTCCATGTTATTCCTCTCCTTCACTTTACTGTAGCCATCAATCATGTCGTCATAATCGATCCGTGGTTTTTCGAGAACTTTTGCATAGCCATCATCCGAGCCGGTTGTGCAGTACTTAGTAGGATGTAGTACTTCATAGTTTGGATCGTAATCAGACGTAGTTTTTCTTTGGGATTGATTTTCACCTGTTTTCACCAGGGTCTCATAGCCGGGATCGCTGTTGTTGGCGGAAGACTGATCTGGTAAACTCTCGTATCCAGGTTCCATGTTCATTTTCAAAACTGCATCCATTGAAGAATTATTTACAAAGCTTTTAATATCGGCCACAGGCAGACGTGATGGTGATAGACCTGCAATGGGAAGCAAATATTAGTTTTGTTCTTTGTTTGCCATCGGAATTATGATTACTGGGATGAGCAAAATAAAAGATCAACACAAGAAAAGCACAATAAACAAAACTTCCATGGAAAAAACAAACACGAATAATTCGTTTAAATATATCCGACAAGTGTGGGCTATTCGTCGAATGAAAAAGGGTAACCACAGGTTCGCTTAACGCGGCATCTTTGGATCCCGATTGAAGAATTAAGAGTACCATTCCTCGAAACCGAAAATAAAACAATTATCAAGCTTTCACATAATTTTGCAGGCTGCTGAAAAATGGCCGATATATTCAAAGGATCAACTTGCGAGGAAAATGTATGGCAACGATCAACTTTAATTACTAGAAGCCAAAGAACTGTGTCTTCGTAAGCAAAATTGTACCAAACAGTACAACTAAAAATTAGCGTTAGCGATTATTTTAGCGATGTTCAAGACCAAGATAGGAATTCGTACACAAGTGAGGACAACTATCCTGTCTTTCTCTCACTACTGATCTCCTGGACCGGATGGTATTTATTCGATTTTCTACAGAAAGAACAAAATACTCGCAGCTCCTTCTCCTGTACAAGGCACAAGTTATTTTATTTTTTAAAAGGAAAGCAAACCAAATCCCGGAGCACTTAGACTTGATTTCCGGTCCATTGTCCTACCAAGCAGAAACCCTTTTCTGGTTTAGTGGTTGGAGAAACCTAGATTTTATTCGTTTCTCTTTTATGCTCGGGTGGATCAGGGTTGCTGTTCCCTCTTCCTGCAGAGATCGGAACACAAATAATTCACTAAATATACTATGGCCACCCCTAAGGCACGTGATAGATCTAGGCTTGAGTATTGTTCTCAAGTTTAGAGCTTGACCCCAAACAATAGAATTTCCAATCTCTAATCTTTCACTTATACTAGATATACCATGACAGATATTCCGAGGAACTCAATGGGATAATACCTAGAAATGCGACATTTGGACGTCCGATTAGGCATGTAGCTAGAGCTAACAGCCTTGACGTTCTGCAGATGCATGTCTAGCAGATCACCTTTATGTCCACCCGTCAACAGTGCGGACTATGTCAAAATTTTTCTTTTTACAGAACAAGTAAGCTTTGGAATTCGCTCCCAGTAGACATATTTCTAGAATCTTTCCATATTCAAGGACGGAATCAACAGCCATCCTATCTTTATAGAATCACTTCTCCAGAGCTTAAATAAATAAAAATATATATATACAGGGCGGGCCGACAATCTCGACGGGTCGAGCGAAGCCGGACATTTTGTTGGTCTCATCTGGGTACTTGGAGAGCAAGGTATAACAGGAAATGAAAAAGCGGATGATACGCGCTTGTTAACAATAAAAGGATTTCGGCAAATATGTACCCGTAGTGTAAAGAGGCGATATTCAACATAACAATTACGCACAATAACCTCATAAGGCGAACCCTAAGATAAAACAGAACCCAGTTGCAAAAAGAAAGAGGAAAACTTGGCACATATACCTCTGTCACCATCCACCAACAGCGAGATTGCAACAAGGACTCCTCATGTCGGACTTGATATCAAATCGGACACATGAATCGATGATATTATGGAACACATGTATGTATGTACATATATGCGCTGGACAGCAGGCTGAATGGTTCGTGAGGACATAATTCGAGACGAAATCTGTCGATTTTGTTGAAATTTGATACCAAAAC
The DNA here is from genome assembly GCA_963082735.1 of Pocota personata. NCBI lineage: Eukaryota > Metazoa > Arthropoda > Insecta > Diptera > Syrphidae > Pocota > Pocota personata. The sequence continues at coordinate 272,511,077 of OY720429.1, forward strand.
AAAGTTTTTGGAATAGCCTTTACGTGCGCAAGTTTTCTAAAAATGCTTGCGCTAACAGCACTTGACCTATACACTAAAAAATTCCCTACGCATACAGCAAATTCAGGCTTTTGTTTCGAAATGAACATTTTCCTAGTTATGTAAGGTTCAGTTTGAATTGACGTGGTGTGGAGGAGAAGATTCATCGAGGAACTATACGGGCTTTACAGCAACATCGACCTGATCAAAAAGGTGCGAATCCAACGCCTAAGATGGAACGGTCTGGAGATTCTATCACCTTAGGTGGAGCGCACGGTGGAAAAGAGACCTCAGCCAACTTGGCGTCTAAGGCAACTAGCGAAAAATCGAGCTGGAGAGGTTTGTTGGTTGAGGCTCTGATCCACCCCGGACTGTAGCGCCATCCAAGATAAAGTAAAGTAGAATTTGCTTAGAACAAGGTTGGTCATTCATGCAAAAATAAGATCTTTACTTATTTCAGCGGCGGCATTTACGATTCTTTCGGGGAAGCATCGCTACAATCGGCATTCTCGTATCGCCAAATTATACTCCTAGGGTATCTATTTCTTGTTAACTGAATGCAGATTTTAATTCGAACATTTAGCAGGGATACTTTGATCGCATGTTTATCCGCAAGAGATGCTAGAAACATGTTTAGGGTGTGTTAGCTGTAACCATCAACATCAGGAATGCGTGTCTCTTTGTCTACAAGCTGAGTAAGGTTGTTGCACTTTGTAAAGATCTCAGTGTAAATGCCTTAGTCTATTGTCGAAGCTAGTTAGCACAAAATCAATATTGGTGTAGAATAATTGTAACATGGTGTTTAAGCTAATCGCATTTGATGGCATCTTGTTCGTTTTTGTTGCTGAATAAGTACATAATGTAGATGATGTAATCCAACAACGAAAAGGAAAATAAAAAGTTGAATAAGGAGTAATTACTGCCCCCAACTTTTGAGGGAATTGAATCCGAATTACATGACAACAAATCAAACGTTGACAAGTCTATACGATCAGCAACAGACTGCAAATTTCCTTCTAGAACAGTCTTCTACTTTCTACATATCATACAAAACTAAAAAATAAATAAATAAACAAACTAAATAGTAACGGAAAGCAACTCAAAACGAACATGTTACATGAATTGTGATTTTTCAATAATACACGAAAACAAATCAAACATTTGGCTTACTTGGCGAGAAATCATTTGGAATTAGGTATGGGCTAGCATTCAGATTCACAATTACAAATTCGCATATTCTGTCAGTTTCAGTACATGTGCTGTGAGATAGAATTTATTGGCTAATAGTTACCCCGTTCTACGAGACGCTCAGTCTGCAACATCTGTGCGTAGCAGTCCGATTTGCGATTCTCAATTGTACTTGATTTCTCTTTCATTTTGTCGGCTGGAATGGTCTCGTAGCCGTCATCTTTTGTGCAATAGCTGTTACTTCGTTGTCGTCGTATATCTAACAAAACAATGGCAGTCAGTAAAGTTATTCCACTGAAGAAGAAACTAATACTCACTTGATAATGGTGGTGCATCGTGCATTACATTTATCACATAATCCTTAATATTTACATTCTCGTTGGTAATCTTACTCATTTCTAGAGTAGAAGCATTGTTCTCCAATAGCCTCCGTCCGAGTACAGGCGAGTTATTCTGAGAGGATGAATTTTGCGAAAATTTATTCTTCTTCATTACCTAAAACGAATCAATATCAATAACATATCCTAAGGGTAATCTATGGACACCTTACCTTTGCGTACATGCCTTCAATGTCCTTGGACGGACTTAGATTCTTCTTTTTGATGGGAGAATCCTCATTGCTGCTTCCATCCTGCGGAAGTATGCACTCGATCACAGATGCGACTGAATTCCTGCCCGAGGCCATCGAACACGTTGATGTGAGATTTGAGTTACTACTCAGGAATTGCTGATTCTTGGGCGTAGGTGGCAGAGGAGAGTTCGCTTGGCGTTTCTCCGGCTTGGGGGATCCCAAGTTTCCCATTGAGCTATTATTTGACGACGAGGATGCCTGCCTCGAGTGCATTTGGGCACGTAAACTATCAACCGGAGGAGGTATCGGTGTACAATCCGATTTAATGCTGCTACCTGTAGTCCTGGGGTTACTGCTAGCACTATCTGCGCTATCTTGCATTCGTAGGGTAGATGAGCTGCTGGTATTAATTTCGACGGCTACCACAATTGGATTGGAAGGCTGAATTTGAGCATAAGTCTCCGAACCACTGGTGTAAATTTCAGCTGCTACAGCACGGTTGTTTGGATCTTCAATTGCTGCATACGTTTCATCTGCAAATGCAATTAATTAGTACACACTCTTACGCCTTGAGAAAAATCAAACCTGAATCATCGGATACTGTAGCGTAGTGAGAGTCATTCCCCTCTTTAATTAAACGATTATGTCGCGCCTTTGACTGTGCCAAAATATTCGCCAAAGGCTCGCGTACACTTATACTAGTATAACCTTCTGAAAATTTTGATCGAATAAACCTTTTCCATATTTTTTTGCTTGTCATATTGACTTACTTGAGGAGTCTTGCGAATCTCCGCTAAAGTACGGCTGCTGGACAATTGGAGGTGTCATGTATGGGAGATCTTGACTTGCAGATACCATTCCTGCGATTGCTGATGCTGCCGGAATCATCTCTTGTTGTACATCTGCTGAGCTACCCAAGAGGCTTTGATTTGATCCACGATGAGATTCTGAATGATCGTTAGAAATAACGCCAGCTGTCTCGAATGTTAGTTGGCTGCTACTCCCAGCAATTGCAGAACTTGTACTCGGAGCGTTGAGCTGGGCGTATGGATGTTCCATAGTGCGAACCTTTTATGAAAAAAATGACAACTTCTATGAAACGTTATTTTAAAAAATTGGTCGGTGTAATCTAGCATAAGTTCGATTTGTAAATCTCTCAATACCATGCTTCGACGGTGGTTTTATCAAGTTTAATTGATGCGCCAATGGATTGCATTATTATTAATACATTAAACCATTCAGACACCATTCGAAGTTCATAACAACAAGGTCTTTTCAACATGTCATGGTTTTAAAGAAAGAAATAGTAGAAGATGAAACGATGATCGCCAATTGTGTTTCGGAGTAACTTTCTTATAATTGGAAAACAAATTACAGCTTTGGAAAAAGCTATTAGATAAAACATTCGTCAAGTGCAAGTTGGGCCTAGAGCGGTTAGTTTTTCATACCGTTATTTGAACTATATTCTAATTTTGCTTTCTCGTTTTTCCGCAGAAAAAGAGATCTGGTCGTATTCGAAAGGATGACCAAACAAAGACTTTTTATTGTATGTTTCCCCTCATGTTTGTTCTCACACGGCTCGCTCTAAAGGCGTTTTGATTAAATTTGATTTCTGTACATGTCCGCATACGTATGTCATTTCGTCGAAAAACAGTCAAAATTGAATCAAATGAAAGTGAAATGCGGGCTCGGGTTGCAAACATTTTTAAAACATCCTTGTCAGTCGCCTAAGGCATTGGCTATAGCGAACAGAAAAATGTATACGTGACAATTTAGTTTTCGATTTTGTGGCACTTAAACCAAAAAACTAAAGTTGAAGTATTTGTTATGAATTCTCAAACGAATTTCTAAGAAAGTTTGACTTTAATTAGCATATTTTTTTCAGTGAACTCGTTTGGTAATTCGTAAGAAGTAGTTCAACTCTGAATTCACAGTGGTTTTGTGTGTTTAATTGCCAAACAAATCCGAAACGAAATTGCCAGGCAGGAATGCATTTTTCTAGTCGCTATAACCGACGCCTAACTCAAGAAGTTCTAAACGGATTTCGATGAACTTTGACTTACACTGATGTTAGTAGTGGAGGTAAGATACAGGGAAAGGTTTAAAACATGTTCGAATCATTTCTCCCATTACGCTAACACAAAACCGATTTTGATGAAATTTCAAATCGGATAGAGATGCATTAACATTTTTAACGAAAATGGTTTGCGCCAGAAGATGTTATAATTTTCCTTTTACCTTCTCATAAATTTACAAATGTTCTATCAATTCTTATCAAATTGTTTCCATTAATATACGGTTATTCATTTCGAGGTTGGCATTTCACATCCCTGCCATATGGCATCTGTCAAATCCATCTGTCGTCCATACTGACAGGTTGTTAGTTCTTACATTGTCATTTTACAATATGGATATAATTAGTTGCATCTTACCACTAAAACAATTCTGAAATATCTGTGTATCTATAATTTGACGACGATTTTTCGAGCAAAATCTTCTTCAACGATGAAGCCCATTTCTCGCTCGGTGTCATCTTGTTTTACAGTAGCCGAAAGCCCCGATAGCTAATGTTAATTATTTAATATTGACTGTGTAATTAAAATCCTAAAGCACAAAATGACTAACCCTGCAGTTTCGAAGATAGGAGGGCAGAATATTTTTTTTTTTATATTTGGACTACCTGGAACACCAGCTTTGGTATATCGCATTCGGTGGCGTAAAATTTTTTTTTTTTTGTAAATTGTGCCCTCAAGAGCGTTTCTCTATGTCGAACGGTCCAAAAGTTACAAGCCTATGACATACGCAGCAACAGATGGACAGACAGCATACTACATACAGTGTGTTGCCAAATTAATAGGGACATTGTATATTTTCATCAATTTTCATGTTTAAGTGTTCTTTTCAGCTTTTGTTTCGGTTCTAAGTGTACATGATGATTTTTATTTCACATCCTGCTTGTTTAACGGTTATTTTTACCTGTCAGCGGATACTCAAAATGGTTTTATTCGGGGAAAACCCTATTTTATTCTTAAAGGTGCTTGTTTTGAAAATTATTTGTGCATATTGTGTGAATTTTAAGTGTTTTTTTTTTGAAAATTGTGGATATTGTTTGAACTTCTTTTAATTAAAATGTAAGTAGTGTTCTTTATTATGTTTAAAATAAAGCTCTTTAGAAAAAAAAAAAATTATTTTTTAATGGTTTTAGGCGATACAAAATGGGTCGAGGAATGGATATCACTCCAAGAAAAAAAATGGAAATAAGAACTTTATTAGTTCATTCGAGTCATTCCCAAGACAAATAGCGGGTATTTCGGGTATTTCAAAATCTGTTGTTAACAGAATAAAATTAAATTTGGACCAAAATATTCCAAATACTTCCAACAAAACCGGTAAATGTGGAAGAAAACGAGTAACAACACCCCGCACGGATAGGAAAATCAGACATCTGCGTTCAGAATCGAAAGAAAAGTGCATCAGTTCTTACGAACATGATCCAAGACTCGGGAATAATGGTTTCCAAAAGAACTGTACAGCGACGGTTGGCAGAGGAAGGACTATCGGGTCGTCGTCCTGCTAAGAAACCACGTCTCACAGAGGCAATGATAAAAAAACGTTTGTCTTGGGCTCGGGATCATCGTCACATGACTGTTGATGACTGGAGTAAGGTAGGTTACAAATGCAATTGTATTCTAAAGATATTAACAGTTATTGAAAATGTGATTTTTTTTATTTTTAATGTTATTTCCTTTTATTACAGGTGTGCTTCTCCGATGAGTCGTCATTTGAAATTTTGGCTGACAAGTGCAGTTTCGTGCGGCGGCGTCCCAATGAGAAGTACCATCCTGACTGCATCGTAGAAAGGGTAAAACATTCTGCAAACTCGTCTAGTACCCCAGCTAAGAGAATGATTCCCTAACAATGAACCATATCATTTCATGCATGACTCAGCCCCTTGCCATAAAGCTAAGAGTGTGACGAAGTACCTGGATTACCAAAACATACCAGTTTTAACCTGGCCAGGCAATTCCCCTGACATGAACCCCATAGAAAACCTATGGGAGATCACTAAAAGGGAAATTGCCAAAGAAGTTATCACAACGAAAGTAAGACTTATAGAAAAGCTAATAGAGATCTGGCACCACTGCCCTGCAATTGAAGAATGCGCTAAAAAGTGCATTGAAAGCATGCCGAGAAGTATTCAAGCAGTTATTGAGGCAAAAGGAAACGTAACAAAATACTGATTTTTTGTATTTTTTTTAGTTCCTTTTGATTAAGAGTTTTTTTGAAAGATTATTAGTTTAAAAAATATTATTTCACCACTTATTTTGATGTATTAATAACCAATCTTAATAAAAAATACCTATTTATCAATATACACATAAGATTTTCATTAATTTTATACGGAAACATACAATTTTCTCAAAATCCATGACTGTCCCTATTAATTTGGCAACCCACTGTGTGTACATATGTAGCTATGAAACTGAACTTTTGAAAAAAGTTTGTGGACGTGAGTTTAAAAATATCCAAACAATATCTTACCCCCGCTTTATCCGATTTTGATGGTTTTCGGACAAACCTTTCTTTGAACATACTCAACTTAACACAAGAAGACCCAAATTTAATCCAAATGCGTTGGGTGATTCTTGAGGTAATTACATAAATCTCCTCCCCATATTTTGCCCCCACTTGATCTGAGTTAAAACAAATTTAAATTGAATTTCAGTTATAACAACTTTCGTGTCAGTCTTAACTTACTAGAAAATTTCATCAAAATCTGTTCAAACATTCTTGAGCAATAAAGTTGATTTAAATATTTTTGAATCCTAGCCCCCACGTCATACTCGGTTTTGACAATTTATTGAAGACAAATCAAAATTTCTTCAGTGGCTCTCGAACTGACAGACAGATGGACTTGGAACACAAAGTATTTGTTTTGACCTGACCCTTAAGCCCAGTACACACCTGCATACATTTACACGCAAACACCGAAATAAATGTATAAAAACTGTATAAAAACAGTATAACACTTAAAATACAGGTACACGCTTAAACGCACTCATCGTGGAGCTAGTATTGAACACATCCATTCTATATTGCCAGGTATTAAATAAGTGACATTCATACTAAGTTAACGCGCAGAGATTTAGACAAAATTTGTTGTATATATGGAGTGGGGCGATATTTAAAACCGTGTTGTGGTAATTGACCTTCACAAGTGTAATATGGAATGAGGCGATATTTTCCGGATCTTGCGACCGTTTGGAATCACCCGGAATTTTGTGTATCGAATTGTTAGATTGTTTGAGAACATTGGTGGAATAACTGACCGTCAAATGACTATTGGGGACTCGTTCAATCTGCAAAACGGTTTGGTGTGAAGTAATCTACGAAGGCGTTACTGACCTTCATTTTTATGAAAAGGGAGTTAAAACATTCTGGAAGGCGTTGTGAAGTGACTTTATCAACAATTGCTTTCAAACAACCAGTGGACTTTCCAACAAGACTCTGCGTCAGCTCATAAGGCAAAAACAAAACAAGGGTGGCTCCAAAACAATGTGGCGGACTTCATAGCAGCAGACGATTGGCCTTCAGGCAGTCCAGACCTCAATCCCTGTTCTATATTAGAGGCGATGGCTTTTTCTACTCGACATCCAAATATTGACTCCTTGAAGCTTGCACTTGTACGTGTAGTGAAAAATTTTCGAATGGACGAAGTGCGTGCTGCGATCTATGAGTGGCCAAAGCGACTCAAGGTCTGCATAAATGCATATGGCGGTTATTTCGCATAAATTGTTTCCTAAATAACCCATTAAAGTTTACAGAAAAAATATAAATACTAGTCTACGCTGAACACAACAGATACAAATACAGGAAGAGAGATAATTATCAAAAATCGGCGTTGAAAAATCGTACCGTGTAAGAGTACAAAACGAGCCCAAATGGAATAGCGAAAAGTCGGAAAAGCCGTACAAAATCAAGCCGCTGGAGTTGACTAAACTTTTAAAGACTAATCCAGTCCACCTGCCTATATTTTATTGCGTCATTTGCTTGTACTGGAGCCACTTTCAGTAACTGTGTAGAAATGTCAAAATAGGGACAAATTATAAATGTTTGACCGTGCCGCCTTGTGGAAATATAGGAATTAGCCGTGTGGGAATAGAATTTCAATGCTGACTGTTTAAGAATACTTATAATTATAGTGCTGACCGTGTCACTATACGTATGTGAGAATAAAATTGGTCGTGTAAGAGTAGAATTACATTGCTGACCGTGTCAGCGTGTGAGGATATAACTGCTATGCTGACCGTGTCACCGTCTGAGAATATAACTGCTTTGCTGACCCTGTCACCGTGTGAAATGTGAAAATGTGGCGTTTTATTATTAGGTTGTACCACTAGTCCGAAATATCATAAAAATCTCTCGAGTGAACATCTATGCCAGAAGGTGTAATTTTTTTTTTTAAAGACAGGTTTCGTTACAAGTACAGTTATTTTTTTCTAGGAATTATTTAACATGGTGTCGGCAGTTCGGATTCGGACTCTCTTACTTTTTGAATTTAAATGCGTCCCTGGCAACAAAAACATTAATGACGCATTTGAGGATAGTGATAAATGAAATAAATAAATGAAATCTCTCATGCGGGAGATTTTAGCGTTGAAAATAGACCACGTGAGAAACCGAAAATGGTGCTTGACGACGATGTTTTAGATGCGGACCCGACGATATCGGTGCGAGACATTGCACAGAACATGAGAGTATCCCACATAACAATACGTCGACACCTTTCTCTCATATGAAAGATAAAAAACACGACGAGTGGGTACCCCATGAACTGAACAAGTCCCAAAAACTATGGTGCCTAGAAATTTGTACATCGCATAGCTTAACACATAAAGGTGGACCGCTTTTGCTCCGGGTAATCACCTGTGATGAAAAGTGGATTCTGTATGACAACCGTAAAAGACCTGGGCAATGGTTGGATGCAGACGAAAAACCAAAACACACCCCCAAACCCGGTCTTCACCCAAAAAAGATTATGGTGACAATATAGTGGACAATGAAAGGACCAATCCATATTTCTTCAACCTGTGAGGACCTTAACTTAGTGCATGCAAAATTGGATGAAAAGCATCCTGCATTCGTCAATAGGCATGGTCCGATCCTATTGCATGACAATGCTAGACCCCATACCTCACGCGTAATGGTGAAAAAACTTATATAATCGCTAATAATATTAGCGCTAATGGACCTGTTCTTTCGACGATTGTCTGCTGGTTGATAAACCATTATAAAAATAAATCAGGGCCTGCCCTACCTTCTTGCAGCTACTTGTGCAAATGGTTGGGACCTACAGCTTTATGCCGTTTCTGAAGGGCAATTTTTTCGATTAAGAGAAACTTCTCATGACAATACTTCTCTCGGTGGGACCGTGACAAAATGTTTCTAGAATTTGAACCTTGAATCCTCCACTCAGATACTGCAGACTTAACGAGAACCACGACGTTCACCAGTAAAAATATCGCGCAACATTCTACAAAGCTTATTGGAACCTTTTTAAGATGGAATAAAAGATAATTTAGCTAATCATGTACCTTAGCATAATCGTGTGGAGAATTCTTCACCCTGGAGTATGGTGAACTGACATCGTCTGCTTGGCTGATGGAACTATGCTGCGATACACTTGTCTGCTTCTTCAAACTTGGGCTAGCTACAAAAGTAAACAAATTTTAATTAACATTTGCTCTCATCTAAACGATTATATTTACGTACGACTCTTGTCCTGAGTTTTGCCTGCCAGTTTATCAGCTACCGTTTCGTACAACTCCGATCCATTGTCGACTGTATCATTCACTGGAATATCCGGCAAACTACGATGTGGTGCACTACTGGCTCTAACAAACAAACAAAATAGACTTTCTAATCTTTCCTTTCCAAAAGTACACACAATTATTACAAACCTTTTCTCCGAGTCCCCATTCGATATTGTCGACAGATTCAAATCATTTTGCGAGGTTGTATGATCGACATGGTTAATAATTATTTGATCATCGGGATCCTTAAGTTTAACCATCCCTTCCATGCCCATAAATTCATTTCTTAAAATTAAACAAAATTAGGAAGAAAATTAAAAGCCATTTTCAAGCAGACCACATGAATTGTGGGTCATCGACGTTAGAATGTGTATACATGACCATGCTACTTTCTCCGCCTTGCCAGGGGATAGATAGAAAGGCTTTCGTAATATTGTACTTTGTGACAAAAAAAAATATGTTAACTTACTTGGGGACCCTTTTCTTGCAACAGAGACACGCTGCCAACATTACAATAAGTGTTAATGTTACATTAATTGTCATAAAAGCAATGTAAAACGTTGAGTATTCCATTGCCGTGTGTAATTAGTTGGTAATTAAATTGTCTGCCATTTCAGGTGTATTTTTTCAATGAGTTTTCTCGCAATTTTTACGACGTATAGACAATGCAATCATTTTTTAATTTATTCGGTTTAGGATTGGCTACTTTGAGCTGGAATTTGTTCGGGGGTAAATGTATATTTATGGACTTTAAAAATATAAATATTACTTTGGATACGAATTTGTAATTCCAGGCACACCTACCACACCAATTTGACATTTGCATGTCATTATAAGCGACTTGTGTCGTCGGTCTCGTACGCGGTGTGCATTGGGTGCGTTCGTAATGTGGAGTACATTGTTTTACGATATAATTAAGGGGCCTACTACAATAACCAGAAAATAATATCGTAAGGTTTGCGTAAAAAAAAACGACATGCAGTCTAATTTATAAGCGTACTTTAAGGGCATCCTAAAGGTGTCAAGCCCTTGAAATACTCGTATATGTCTCGCTGTATAGACAGCCTATGCTAGTTTGTTTGCTCTTCACTAAATGTTCTCCTCTACACTCCCTCAAACAGAACCCGAAGATCACATGGATAATTTTTCTCTCAAAGCAACCTAGAATATTTTCATTCACTTTTGACAGTATCCATGGTTCTGCGTCATACAGGAGGACTGACGTTGAATGTTGAATGTCCATCTAAACCTATCTGACGCTTCCGCCTCAATACTCACGAATGCAAAACTGACGGCCCGCTGAGTTCTTCCGATTATGTCAATGTCATCGGCGTATGCGAGTAGTTGCACAGACGGCAAATATTGTACCTTTGGTGTTGTTTTTTGAGTTTCGTATAACTTGTTCAAGTATAGAAAGTGACTTATAAAATTAAGCAATCTTTCTTGAAGGCTGCATAAACGTCACAATCGGCTTATAGAGTTTGTTTAAAGCTTGCGTAAATTTTTTATTTTCCTTTAGAAATGTTATCTTTTAAATCACACAAAAAACAATAACACACCTAAAAACGCGACTGAATGTGCCTATAACTAAATAAGCTCTTAGATTCATTTAATAAAATTCTAATAAATAAGACTGATAAAAAATACTTTAAAATTATAAGGGGTTGTTTTCCATTTTTTATTTTCTTGGTCCAAAATTGTCTAAAAAAAACTCGAAAATAATAGTGAGAAAACTATTACTTTTACACTTTTATAAACAATTAACGTTGTCCGTCGTACCAGTGATATGAACAATTTTTTGAAGATACACGCATAGATAAGATGCTGTTTTACTTTATTTTTCTTTTTTTTTTTGTAAAAATTATGCTAAAATAATTCTTAAAAAATTGCATTATGAGCACCTATCTGTATGCAATAATATTGAAAAAAGTGATAGGCATATATGTGTAGGATTTTCAAATGAAAGATAAAAGAGAAAATAAAACCATCATACACAGTCTTAATTGGTTAGTGGCTAGCTTCGTTTGTGATCAAAACTGAATAACAATTGTTTGTTGCTGATATTCCCATTTTGCATACATTTCAATGAACATGTATTTGTGAATAAGTTGTCTAGTTATATATAAAACTAGAATGTATTCAATAATTTTATTTACCAATTTTAGTTTAATAACATAAGCAATTTAAGAGAAATAAACAATTTTTGAGTGTACCTAAAATAGGAACAGCTGATTTTTTTTGGCTATTTTGCAAAGCAAGGCACATCTATTGGTTGCTATGCCAAAGCACCAATTATAACCATCGAAAAAATATACCAATTCTTATGAGTTATGCACATGATGCACTATATTTCTATTCCTACATAAATTGGAGCGAACGCAGAGAAAAACCGTCTAGAAATGAAACACTAGAGTTTAAAAGGTCTACTGTACTATACTATAACTCAAAACCATTACCGAAATGTTTCTGATGAAAGGAGAATGAAGAGTTACCATAAGAGATTTAGGCGTTTGGTTCAAAATTATATGTTTGCGTCAGATAACGGGACCATATGCATTTCATAGATTGTCGCTTATTTAACCAATCATTGCATGACGACAAACTCTAAGCATTTAAGCATTGAAAACTGGCATCTACAGTTGGGCAAATAGTTTTTTCTTTATAATAACTGTGTACTAAGTGTATCCGCAGAATAATGACGAATCATTTGATTTGACACTTTATCATAGAAATCGGTCTAGATGGCTCCATTCACCTATACGAAAATGCTAATATAAATAAATCTCTTGATCACCAAATTTTATAGTTTTGCAATACTTTTTACTTTTGACCATCGCCTACTAAGCTCTATTAAATGCATATTGTCCCGTTATCCTCCGTGAATTTGCCATTGTGCATTGTTCGTCTAAAAATTGTCAAAAATCAAATGAAGTGCAATAAAATTAATGTATTTATCTCAATTTGTAATGGAATCAGTCTGTCTGTCAGTTACTACATCTACGCATATGACTTCATTCAAATTATAGCATTTTCGTGGGCATAAGACATGGAGCGAGAGTGGAAAAATCTTTAAATATTATTTTATAGTCAACCGTAACTCAAGATTGTTTGACAGGATGGTGGCAGATTATTATTTCAGTCTCCAACTTTCATTTGATACATCACGTAAAACAGGTCACAGAACTCTTCAAGGGAGTGAGAAGTGTGACAAATAAAAGAATATAAAAAAAAGGAGGGACTCCGCGTTGAATTCATATATTCCGAATTCAATTTTACCAATTATATAGGGAAATCAGAAAAAAAAATATATCAACTAGCTTAACAGCTCTTTTAGGAAGTACGACTGAATTCAAATGAGTTTCCCATGACATGAATTGCAACTCTGATCTACACGTCTTAAAAATATATTCGAATTATAATTACACCCATTTAACATCAGTGTTCAATGAAAACGAATGCAATACAACTACTTCTATGGATATTATAATAATAGGAAAATAATTTTCAAGATAGCCAAAAAATATCTAGGTGTTCATATTTATGTATGTGCTCCCATTAATTTCCTGCAGGCCTACCTACTCGTATGTATAAATGTACTAACACCCATTCTATCATATATTGTTTAATCTTAAACTTGATTAGGCTTATCTTAACATGGTCCCTGTTATCATTAACTTGAAATAAAGTTACATTAATGCAAAATATAATATATGAGAGTGATGCCCCCAAAGTTCTCTGTTATCTTTTATATTTTTAGACCCTTCTGACCGATCGATTTTTATTTATTTTTTCTTTTATCTATAAAAATAACACTTGAAGAGTACAGAGTAAATTAAAATATCTATAGTTTTCCATTAAATCTGCTTAAAACAATTTTGCAATGGGTCTTATATACAAGATCGTAACCCGTTTATTGTACTTCATGCTATTTATACTCACTATAATTTTGTTACCCGGTATCTCGCCTCGGCCTACTTTTCCATTTACAGCATTCACGTAAGTTCATGATGCTTCTAGTAATTGTTCAATTATTTTATAAACCGTTTTAATAGAGTCACACCATCGAAAGAGCTTAAAGGTGTTCTAGAGCTCAACAATCATCTGGACGGTACGCAGAAAATACTCGAGGGCCTTGTCCACGGGCCAGAACATTTGTTAGTCAAAAATAATGAGATTTACATTGGTACACATGGTGAGGTGATTAAACTTATTGCAGATAATGTCATGCACGTAGCTCAGTTTGAGCAGCCATGTGGTAAATATAAATCAGTGAGAGGAGAGCGATGCTTTGCTATTGGGAATGTTTTTTTGTATGTAGGTTTGGCCTTTGACACAATTGGAAACAATTTGATTGTCGCTGACATCTTCAATGGTCTGTGGGAGGTCGATCTTTCGAATGGAAAGAAAAAACTCCTTATCTCGGCGCAACAAGAACTTGATGGTAAGATCAAGCGTAAACCAAAGACCTTTAATTCCGTAACGGTTGATAAGAAAGGTGATATCTTCTGGACTGATTCATCGTCTGATGGCTTGTTATTCTCTATCTTCGCTAATCCATCAGGAAGGTGAGTATTTCTGTATAGATTAAATACGTTCACACTAACATTTTTTGCCATCGAATGGAAATACCTAAGACGTGTAATAGCAGGGGTTTGGTCTTGAACTTGTTCGGTATTCTTTTCATAAACAAAAAGTGAAACAAATAAACGCAACTTTTTCATATACGATTTACTATAATTTTGGTATTTTAGAAAGAAAAAGAGAAACCCTCTGCTAATTCCTGAGAAACATAACTTGATCTGATTTTATTTACTTTAAAGATTATTCCATTACGATCGTGCAAGGAACGAAAGCAAATGTCTTTTGGATGAACTATTCTATGCCAACGGCGTAATAATTGGCCCGAATGATGAATTCCTTGTTGTAGCCGAGACAGGTGCATCGCGTTTACTAAAATACCATTTAAAAGGACCAAAGAGGGGACAGAATGAAGTGTTCATTGATGGATTACCTGGAACCCCTGACAACCTAACACCAGACAGTGAAGGAATTTGGATTCCACTCTTCATAGCTAAGGATGCCGATCACCCTTCAGCATTTGCTGCTCTGTCACAGTACCCATTGATCCGTCTGTATTTATCCCGTTTTCTTGCTTTCATCGAGGTGCCCTTTCGCGCGATCAATAATACATTTCCCAACGCTTTAGGACCGAAATTAATCCACTTCCTTGGTCAGATTATCATGCCCATGATGCCTAAACGCTCGACAATTATTCGTGCTGACTGGAACGGAAATATCTTGGGATCACTGCATGGCTTTGATAAGTCAGTTGGTCTAGTTTCGCATGTTCTTGAGCTGGAGGATCATTTGCTTCTGGGATCACCGTACAATCGCTTTATTGGAAAAGTTAAGCTACCAAAATCAACGAAAAGCAGAGTGGTTACAACTTCATCTACTACTGCAAAACCTACAACTATAACGACAACAACTACTCCGTAGCTGACAACTACCACTAGAACAACAAAGACAACAACTCCTAGGCCAGCTCCAGTGACAACAACGAGTTCAAAATTAACTATAACGACAACTCCAAATCCTATCACAACTCCGAAATTCATACCAACGACACCCAAAACAGCATTGAAAGCTCCACGCACTTCACCTAAAGATCCAGCCCCCATTGTTGAGTCAATTTCAAAAGATGCAAGGAAATACGAAAGCAGTCGAAAAGGGCGGTGAACACAGTATCAACAGTATCAGTGAAACAAATCAACACTTGGTTTTCTCACATGTGCGGATTGACAAACGAAAAAAAAAATCGTATTAATTTAAGTAATTAAAAAACTACATCTACTAAACATTTCATTTAATTCTTGATTTATTTTTAGTGAAGCACTTTATTTTGTATTTTTTTGTATTGAAAATAATTGTGTGAAAAGCTTATTCAACTATTTACCAGTTTAGAAATTATCTTATTATGTCAATATATTATTAAAGTTAAATATATATTATAGTATTACTTTTCGAGTTAAACAATCCAAACTTTTTGTTTTTCTTAATATAAACTTAGAAGCGAAATAGAAGTTTCTATATAAATATCAAAAATTTCTAGTAATTAAACACTTTACCAGAAGATGATACCATTTTTCTTTTTATCACACTGACACAAAACTTGGGAGATAATAAAAAAATGTGTCCTGCGAGTTTCCACGGACGAGTTTGACATCTCATTATACTTTATACAAATTTTAGCTGCATCTTTAAGACCAAAGAACGACTTACCGAACAACTTACCACTTCACTACCTTCTTCTATCAGTTTCCAAGAAAGAATAAGTTAACTTTTTAGAAAACTTCAACCTTTCACCTTTGATATCTCCGCAACGGTTAAGCTTTCGAAAAAAATTCCTCTCAGTAAAGGCTCTCAAAAATTCGTTCACGTTCAATGATAAAATCACCTCAAAACCAAAGTGCTGAATGCATTCAGATAATTCTCTATTTCAAATATATTTTTGGAAATCTAAAAATAGTACAAATATATCATCAACAATTTACAGATGTTGCTTCTCGAATATTTCGTGAGAATCTTCAGTGCATTGTGAGATTTCGAGGCAAAAATGCCGGCTAAACTTGAAAGTACATCCACCGAAAAGCACGAAGGTGATGCTGTTTGTGTTGCATTTTACAATGATCATGTTTTCAGCGGTGGTGCCGATGGAAAAATTAACGTATGTAACATAACTAAAACTAATTTACTCGTACATACCTGCTAACGAATGTATCCTACATTTAAGGTTTGGGACGGCAACCTTAACTTGAAGAAAACAATTCAAATGAATGAAGCATATATTTACTCTATTGTCATAAGTGCTTGCGGTAAACTATACTCCAGCAGTTGTGATGGATGTGTCAAGTATCTGAAAGACCCCCTTGACAATGAAAAGTTTGAGGAACTCGTGCGCTGTGATGACGCCATACAATCCATGTACTGTGATGGGGATCTTCTCTACACTGGTGATGAGAAAGGTGTCGTTACGAAATGGGAAAACGATAAAATGTTATTCAAATACAATATTGTTGAAGAAGTTAAATCTTTAGCAGTAGAGAATACTTTCATCTACACAGCTAGAGATTTGGATGTAGTTGTGTCTGATGCACTACCCGGAAAATCTGGAAAGTACTCGAACAAAGCTGTATTTCCAGGAAGGGCACCAATAACACTTCTAGGACCAATGGTTGAGAAAAAGAGAACATTTTTAGCCTTCACAGATCGTACTGGAAAAGGATTGGTTTTAACCAAAAATCTACCAGGAGAAAAGTTTGCTATTGTTTGGGAAGAACTTGTAAGCATGTGGAATATGTTTAATTTTTCATAACTCTATTGTGCTATCTAAACCCTTTTTATTAGGACTGCCACGAAATGATCATTAATTGCATTTCCGGTAACGAAACTCTGCTATTCTCCGCTGGATATGACGGTAAGATAAAAGGCTGGACTAATGTAGACACATCAAAGCCAACTCTCATTGGTGAAGTCGATGTGGGAAATTGTATCAATTCAATATGCCTAGGCAATGGCGCTGTTTACGCTGCCTGTTCTGATGGAACCATTAGTAAAGCTGTATTCTCATGATTCACCACATAGTTTGTCAACTAATGAAAATTGGTCCTTGCTTGGCGCTAACTTCTAGCCAATACAGTTTGATTAATTCATCACAGCAATAAAATTAATGAAGATATTGTAATATGCGAGCTACGGCTCGAGTAGATAAAACAATTATTCTGTGAAATTATTTCTTTATTTTCTACTCTATAGAACAATTCAAGTTCACACTATACTATTCTTCGCAAATTCTTTTCTTACAATGTCTCTTTCCTCTCAAATCACTTTATCTCCTTTCAATTACTTAATTCACAAATTCAAACTAATTACTTTTTCTTGTTTACTCTCAACTTTCAATTTATCACCAAATTACAACTTCGCCCGTTATCACTTTTCCAATCTCTTCGCCACGGTTCTAAAACCAACTGTGTCTTTTTTTGATCGCCATCTGTCCTTATATAGCAGAAGTTTCTGATAGCCAGAAACTTCTAGCAAATTCTTCGACCACTGGAACAAGAGAAATAATTCTTGCAGTTTCAATTCCCTTTTATCCCTGATATTATTCGTCTCTTTCGTTGACATGAGCTGTGGAGACTTCGTCCCAGACACGAACCTCGAATGAAAGGACAGTACGAACCAAAATTCTGCCAGAATGAAGTCACTTCGGAATTTGTTGCGTCATATTTTAGGGGGCGTAGTTATTATTATGTTACACTGCCCCCCTCTTAGACGTGTTCGTCCCGAACAAGTGCATCCTCATTTCGGCCATTGTATCGACTCAGTCGGTCCACATGAACCACTTTCATTTTGGCCCTTGGTCCTCGCTGGATGCGGTAGACAACATCGTTGATGCGGGTTACTATTCTGTAGGGACCTTCCCAGTTCCGCTGTAACTTAGGTGATTTCCCCTTTTGGCGATGGGGATTATACAGCCACACCAGATCTCCTTCCTGGAATCCTGACGTTGTTGCCTTGGCATCATACCTGGTCTTCATGCGGTCGCTCGTCATCTTAATCTGGCTTCTGGTCCTTTGGTGTATGTCCCTAAGCCTTTCCCTAAGGTCCGCCACGTACTCTTCTTCATTTCTGGGCTCATTGGTAGGAGATCCAAATTTCACCTCACTGGGTAAACGAGCTATTCCACCAAATAAGATTTCGAACGGCGTATGTCGAGTAGTGCTATGCACGGCACTTCTATAGGCCATCAAAAACAAGGGAATCTGCCGGTCCCAATCCCGTTGGTAGTCACCTACGACCTTCGAGAGATGTTCGTCCAAAGTCCTATTGAAACGCTCCACCATACCGTCCGACTGTGGATGAAGCGGGGTTGTCCTTGTCTTTTTGATTCCGAGTAGTTGACACATCTCTTGGAAGATTCTTGACTCGAAGTTCCGCCCTTGGTCAGAATGCAATTCCAAGGGCACACCGAATCTGCTAACCCAATTGTAGACGATCTGCTCCGCCACGGTTCTGGCTTCCTGGTTAGGGATCGGAAACGCTTCCGGCCACTTACTGAAGTAGTCCATCACTACGAGTATATACCGATTACCATTGTCGGTTTCCGGAAAGGGCCCTGCGATGTCAATGGCGATTCGTTCGAAAGGTGCTCCCACGTTGTATTGGTGCATCTTACCTCGAGTTTTGATTCTCGGACCCTTGCTAGCTGCACACACGTCGCATTTTCTGCACCAGTCTTCGATATCTTCCTTCGCTTTTAACCAATAAAAACGTTCTCGTACCCTTTCTAGCGTCTTATTCACTCCCAAGTGGCCTCCGGTCGCCCCGCCATGCATTTCCTGTAACACCTCCTTGACCCTCGTCCGCGGTACTACAAGCTGCATTACAAACGATTTTCCGTCGGAGGATTCCCATTTTCTTCTCAGAACACCTTCTTGGACATGGAGGGAGTCCCACTGCGCAAAATATGCCTTTAAGGTCGGGCTTCTGTGAGAGATGTCCTGATGATCCGGTTTCTCCATGTTCTCCTTCCAGGCCAGAATCGGCTCGATATCGGGGTCTTCCTTCTGAGCGTTCCGGATCTCATCTACGCTCCAGCCGGCGATAGGTTCGGCTCTCATTCTTTGGATGGAAACCAGCTCCCGTTCTTCCTGACGCGCACAATGTTTACAATCCGTTCTGCATGGTCTCCGGGACAGTGCATCCGCATTAGAGTGGAGTTTTCCTTTACGATGCTGTATTTCGTAGTCGTAGATTTGCAGCCTTTCGATCCATCTTGCGACCTGACCCTCAGGACTCTTGAACTGTAATAGCCATTTTAATGCTGCATGGTCTGTGCGAAGAACGAACTTCCTCCCGTAGAGGTATTTGTGAAAATGCTTCGTAGCCAAGATCAAAGCTAGAAGTTCCCGCCTTGTCACGCAGTAGTTCCTTTCTGGCTTAGAGAGCACCTTGCTGAAGTACGCAACCACCTTCTCTTGGCCGTCATGCACCTGGGAGAGTACGGCTCCTACCCCGACATTACTAGCATCTGCATCCACAACGAACGTTTCCCCGGGAGTGGGGTAAGCCAGTATCGGGGCATCGCATAGCCGTTGTTTAAGTGCCTTGAAGCTCTTCTCGCACTCAATTGACCATTTGAATTGTTTTCCCTTTTCCGTCAACTGGTGCAGGTTCTTTGCGATCCCGGCAAAATCCTTCACGAACCGTCTGTAGTAGGTGGCTAGGCCCAGGAAGCTCCTTAGTTGGTGTTTGTCTTTGGGGACTGGCCAGTTTTTCACCGCTTCGACCTTCTCCGGATCGGTTCTCACTCCTTTCGCTGAAATTATGTGTCCCAGGTACTTGACTTCCGCTCTAAACAGGGCGCACTTCTTGGGGTTGAGCTTCAGGTGGGCACTTCGAAGCCTTTGAAACACATCCCTTAGATTGTCTCGGTGTTGCGCAAACGTTTTTCCTACGACGATGACATCATCCAAGTATACCAAACAGGTTTTCCATGTTAACCCTTGCAGGACACATTCCATCAATCGCTCGAAAGTCGCCGGAGCATTGCACAGCCCGAATGGCATTACCGTGAATTGCCATAGCCCATTTCCTGCGGTGAAGGCGGTTTTCTCCCGGTCTTCTGGATGGATCTGTACCTGCCAGTAGCCACTCTTCAAGTCGAGAGTGGAAAACCATCGGGCTCCTGATAGTGTGTCTAGCGTGTCGTCAATCCGTGGCAGAGGGTAGCTGTCTTTCTTGGTGACGTAATTGAGCTGCCGATAGTCCACGCAGAACCGCGTGCTGCCATCTTTCTTCTTAACCAGTACAACCGGTGATGCCCACGGACTTTTGGAACTTTCAATCAGACCTTCTTTCTCCATTGCCGACACCATCTCTGCAACTTCTGTCTGCTTTGCCAATGGAAGGCGCCTAGCAGGCTGACGAATTGGTCTAGTATCACCAGTGTCTATTCGATGTTGTACCAGGTGTGTTCGGCCGTATTCTCCGTCCTGTGAGGCAAATACATCAGCGTACTCATTGATAAGATTCTCTGCCATAGTTCGCTGCTCCTGATTCAGCTCACTGGACTGGAGAATCGTCTCTCTCGCTTCCGCTGTCCAAGGTGATGGGAGAAGTTTTGGAGCATCACGTTCAGATATTGTTGCGACGGCGGTAATCGGCGTGCATTTTCCAGTCACCTCCCCTCGCCTTAGTTTGACAGTGTGTGGTCTTGCGTTCAAAACCCTCACTGGAACCATGGTGTTCTTTGGTTCGACTAACGTCTTTCCCACGATGTAGTCTTGAGAATTCTTCTCTGGGTCTGGTTCTACTATGTAGAATCGGTGGCTCCCAAGATCACCTTCCAGCTTCGTCCAAATGATTGTCTCTGAAGACGGCGGCAAAACTTCGTCTTTGCTGATGACTGTCCTGAGAGTTACGGCATTCTCATTTCCGTACACCATCGGAATCTCCACATTTCGATACCTCAGTACTTGCATCCCGATGTCCAAGATTACTTCATTTGCTTTCATGAAGTCTACTCCGATGATGCACTCGTCGCATATATCTGCCACCAGAAACGCATGGGAGAACGTCAGTCCTGCCAGAGTAATCGTAAGACGAACTTCTCCAAATACCTTCGCCATTTCCCCTGTTGCAGTCTTCAGGCAGTAGCTGTTGGTGTTGTGCAGCCAGGAGCTTTTGACGATATCTCTTCTTACAATGGAGGCAGTGGCACCTGTGTCGATGGTGGCTACGCACTTCTTCTCGTTGATTAGTGCCTCCACTGTCAGGCTCTTGTTACCCCGTTTGGTTTGCGAAACTTGAATGGTGGTCCTGGGGGCCTCGATTCCAGTAACCAACTTCTGCCCCGCGAAGTTGGTCCTTACGCATTTCCCGACTGCTGGTTTTGCGAAGTCTGACTGACAGGATGGATGTTATCACCGCCAGATGCTTCCTCTCTGCTTCTCCTACTTCCGCAATGTGAACAATTTCCTCGTCTAGGTGCACTTCTGCACTGCCGTTGTAGGTGTCCCGTTTGGTTGCAATTCCAGCAACGGATTTGACTTCCGCGAGCTCTGTCTTCATCCATGACGGCTGTTCTCTGGCATGAGCATTCCACGACGGACATTTCCCTGACACGGTGTATTCCCTGGTATGCTTGGTCCGCAGCCTTCATTGACAAAGCGAATGCCAATGCCTCGGGGAGTGTTCGTTTTTCAGCCATCCTTACAGCCATTTGCAGTTGTCTGTCCTCTATGGCCTGAATAAAAGCTTCCACCGCCATTTCGTTGATAAGCTCCTCACCGGCTTTAGGGTATGAAAGATGGGCTAGTCGCTCTATATCCGCTTGCAACTGTTGGAGCGTTTCCCCCCTTTTCTGGACTCGACTACGCAGCTGAACCCTGTACACCTGCTGCATGTGTTCATCCCCAAACCGCATCTCGATAGCCTGAACCAGAGAGTCGTAGTTCTGCTGTTTATCTTCCGGGATGGTCTGCAAGAGCTCCGCAGCTGGACCCCTCAGTGCAAGTGTGAGTGCAATGGACTTCTCTTCATCGTCCCAGCTATTGGTCATTGCGGCCGCTTCGAATTGCCTTTTATAAATTGGCCATGATGTTTGACCATCGAAGATAGGAGGCTGCATCTCCTTTCTTCTCAGACCGTCAGTGGAATATTCCCGTGCTTTCTGTCTCTTCACGTTGCTGAGCTCCTTAGCAAGATTTTCGACTTGCTTTCCTACTATCTCGAATTGCGTATCCACTTTTTCAAACTGAGTCTCTATCTTCCCGAACTGAGTTTCATGTTTCTCAAAATTTTCATCGAATCTAATTTCGACTTTTTCGAGTTGCGTCTCGACCTTCTCGATTTTTTCTTCGATCACTTCGAATTTGGATTCCAAGTTCTTGTTTTGCTCATCAAGTTTACTTTCCAGAGCATCTAGAGAATTCTTTTGTTCGTCCATTGCTTTCTTTTGTTCGTCCAGCTTAAGTTCTAGAGAATTCCTTTGGTCGCCCATTGCTTTCTTTTGTTCGTCCATCGCTTTCTTTTGTTCATCCAGCTTAAGTTCTAGAGAATTCTTTTGTTCGTCCATTGCTTTCTTTTGTTCGTCCAGCTTAAGTTCTAGAGAATTCCTTTGGTCATCGAGCTTATGACTTTGATCTTCTATTGCTTTCTTTTGTTCGTCCATGACTAACTTAAGTTGCAGGAGCAGACTTGTTATACCCGGGTCGGCTACTGTACTTGCTGGTTCCTCTTCCACGTCAAACTCTATGTCATGCGGATTTTCACCTTCCTGCGTTACTGCTTCTTCCAGACGAATCAGTAGGGCATCTTTTCCCCCAGTTGTGTCGAGGTTCCGCTTACTGAGTTCTGCCTTTAGTTGAGTTATAGTTAGTTTTCCCAATTTGCGACCCATTTTGCGCAACTAATTAACTCAACACAGAAATCGTTTTTTTTTTTTTTTTTTTTTTTGTGCAATTTCACACCACGGAAATAGTTATTCACAGAATAAGTTTTATCCCGCTTCTGACACCAATGTAATATGCGAGCTACGGCTCGAGTAGATAAAACAATTATTCTGTGAAATTATTTCTTTATTTTCTACTCTATAGAACAATTCAAGTTCACACTATACTATTCTTCGCAAATTCTTTTCTTACAATGTCTCTTTCCTCTCAAATCACTTTATCTCCTTTCAATTACTTAATTCACAAATTCAAACTAATTACTTTTTCTTGTTTACTCTCAACTTTCAATTTATCACCAAATTACAACTTCGCCCGTTATCACTTTTCCAATCTCTTCGCCACGGTTCTAAAACCAACTGTGTCTTTTTTTGATCGCCATCTGTCCTTATATAGCAGAAGTTTCTGATAGCCAGAAACTTCTAGCAAATTCTTCGACCACTGGAACAAGAGAAATAATTCTTGCAGTTTCAATTCCCTTTTATCCCTGATATTATTCGTCTCTTTCGTTGACATGAGCTGTGGAGACTTCGTCCCAGACACGAACCTCGAATGAAAGGACAGTACGAACCAAAATTCTGCCAGAATGAAGTCACTTCGGAATTTGTTGCGTCATATTTTAGGGGGCGTAGTTATTATTATGTTACAATATGTAGTATTGTAGAAAACTAATGAAGTACTAGAAAGATCTTTTCCAAAAATACTTAGAAATTGTAACTATTTTCGATATAATCGGCTAGCAGAAACTAGAAGCAGAAAAACTTGTAGTGACTGCAGAAATGAGGTGGACATGAAAAATGTCATGTAATGTAAAACATAATTCAAGTTCTTGCATAATAAATCTTTGCTTGTTAGTGGACAAAGTGTGGTCTTCATCGCAAAAAAAAAAGAAATTGGTATGAAATTGTGTCTGAATGAATCATTTAGTGCCGTAACTGTTATTAAGAAATTAATGGACAATTAAAGTTTTACGCATTACAAGTGAAATCAAATTGTTTTCAAAGTATTAAGGTAAATGACAGTTTTACCTTCCTTTATACTAAACTAGCTTCACTCGCTTCAATTTTAGATTTGTCGTTTAAAAATGAGTTGAATTTTGGGAAATGGTGAAGTATGTGTTTCATTATTGGTGTTTTAGAGTAGTTATTCTAAGTTCTAAGTAAATCCGACCGAAAAAATATTTGTCCCTATACACACATTAAACCCGTTAGAGGTTTAATTTCGAAAAATTCCTTCTTCGTGCTTACTTCATAAAACGCAACTACTGACCAAATTTCTTGGTCCAGCTTTAGCGGTTCTAGTTCGGCGATGATAACAGCCTTTCAATATCTGAATTAATCCTAAATGATCTTAAAAGTATGCATCATATTAGAGATTTTAAGTCTTTGTATGTATAAAGTATTTGCCCGAAAATATTATACTGGAGTCTTAAATCCTGACCGCGAGCGGAACGAACCATACTGACCAAACTTTAAATACTCCAGCTTATAATATGTAGATATATTCGACAACTATTTAGCTTGATTTACATATATTCCATTTTCATATAGGGGATTGCATAAAAGAAAGCGGTCCCCAAAACACTTAACGACTTTACTTAAATTACAAATCTGAGACATTTGCAAATAACCGGCATATACATAAATGCAAACTTCAACTTCATTTTAAGTTGAATAAAAAACATGCAAAAAAGTTGGAATCCATACAGAACAGATACCATATCCCTCTTCTTCTAACCCATTCCTAATAAAGTCGTCATGGCGTTGTGAATCTTTTGGTTCAAGTGCAATGAAATCTTTCTACTCAGAGGCGCACGTCTATATTGTAGCATAATAATAACTACGCTCCTATGTCTATGCAGCAAATTCCGAAGTGACTTTCCATTCTGGCAGAATTTTGGTTCAAACTGTCCTTTCATTCGAGGTTCGTGTCTGGGACGAAGTCTCCACAGCTCATGTCAACGAAAGAGACAAATAATATTAGGGATAATATTAGGGATAATATTAGGGAATTATAACTGCAAGAATTATTTCTCTTGTTCCAGTGGTCGAAGAATTTGCTAGAAGTTTCTGGCTATCAGAAACTTCTGCTATATAAGGACAGATGGCGATCAAAAAAAAGACACAGTTGGTTTAGAACCGTGGCGAAGAGATTGGAAAAGTGATAATGGGCGAAGTTGTAATTTGGTGATAAATTGAAAGTTGAGAGTAAACAAGAAAAAGTAATTAGTTTGGATTTGTGAATTAAGTAATTGAAAGGAGATAAAGTGATTTGAGAGGAAAGAGACCTTGTAAGAAAAGAATTTGCAAAGAATAGTATAGTGTAAACTTGAATTGTTCTATAGACTAGAAAATAAAGAAATAAATTTCACAGAATATCGTTTTATCTACTCGAGCCGTAGCCTGCATATTACATTGGTGTCAGAAGCGGGATAAAACTTATTCTGTGAATAACTATTTCCGTGGTGTGAAATTGCACAAAAAAAAAAAAAAAAAAAAAAAAACGATTTCTGTGTTGAGTTAATTAGTTGCGCAAAATGGGTCGCAAATTGGGAAAACTAACTATAACTCAACTAAAGGCAGAACTCAGTAAGCGGAACCTCGACACAACTGGGGGAAAAGATGCCCTGCTGATTCGTCTGGAAGAAGCAGTAACGCAGGAAGGTGAAAATCCGCACGACGTAGAGTTTGACGTGGAAGAGGAACCAGCAAGTACAGCAGCCGACCCGGGTATAACAAGTCTGCTCCTGCAACTTAAGTTAGTCATGGACGAACAAAAGAAAGCAATAGAAGACCAAAGGAATTCTATAGAACTTAAGCTGGACGAACAAAAGAAAGCAATGGACGACCAAAAGAAAGCAATGGACGACCAAAAGAACTCTCTAGAACTTAAGATGGACGAACAAAAGAAAGCAATGGACGACCAGAGGAATTCTCTAGAACTTAAGCTGGACGAACAAAAGAAAGCTATAGACGAACAAAAGAATTCTCTAGATGCTCTGGAAAGTAAACTTGATGAGCAAAACAAGAACTTGGAATCCAAATTCGAAGTGATCGAAGAGAAAATCGAGAAGGTCGAGACGCAACTCGAAAAAGTCGAAACTAGATTCGATGAAAATTTTGAGAAACATGAAACTCAGTTCGGGAAGATAGAGACTCAGTTTGAAAAAGTAGAAAAGCAAGTCGAAAATCTTGCTAAGGAGCTCAGCAACGTGAAGAGACAGAAAGCACGGGAATATTCCACTGACGGTCTGAGAAGAAAGGAGATGCAGCCTCCTATCTTCGATGGTCAAACATCATGGCCAATTTATAAGAGGCAATTCGAAGCGGCCGCAATGACCAATAGCTGGGACGATGAAGAGAAGTCTATTGCACTCACGCTTGCACTGAGGGGTCCAGCTGCGGAGCTCTTGCAGACCATCCCGGAAGATAAACAGCAGAACTACGACTCTCTGGTTCAGGCTATCGAGATGCGGTTTGGGGATGAACACATGCAGCAGGTGTACAGGGTTCAGCTGCGTAGTCGAGTCCAGAAAAGGGGGGAAACGCTCCAACAGTTGCAAGCGGATATAGAGCGACTAGCCCATCTTTCATACCCTAAAGCCGGTGAGGAGCTTATCAACGAAATGGCGGTGGAAGCTTTTATTCAGGCCATAGAGGACAGACAACTGCAAATGGCTGTAAGGATGGCTGAAAAGCGAACACTCCCCGAGGCATTGGCATTCGCTTTGTCAATGAAGGCTGCGGACCAAGCATACCAGGGAATACACCGTGTCAGGGAAATGTCCGTCGTGGAATGCTCATGCCAGAGAACAGCCGTCATGGATGAAGACAGAGCTCGCGGAAGTCAAATCCGTTGCTGGAATTGCAACCAAACCGGACACCTACAACGGCAGTGCAGGAGTGCACCTAGACGAGGAAATTGTTCACATTGCGGAAGTAGGAGAAGCAGAGAGGAAGCATCTGGCGGTGATAACATCCATCCTGTCAGTCAGACTTCCCAAAACCAGCAGTCGGGAAATGCGTAAGGACCAACTTCGCGGGGCAGAAGTTGGTTACTGGAATCGAGGCCCCCAGGACCACCATTCAAGTTTCGCAAACCAAACGGGGTAACGAGAGCCTGACAGTGGAGGCACTAATCAACGAGAAGAAGTGCGTAGCCACCATCGACACAGGTGCCACTGCCTCCATTGTAAGAAGAGATATCGTCAAAAGCTCCTGGCTGCACAACACCAACAGCTACTGCCTGAAGACTGCAACAGGGGAAATGGCGAAGGTATTTGGAGAAGTTCGTCTTACGATTACTCTGGCAGGACTGACGTTCTCCCATGCGTTTCTGGTGGCAGATATATGCGACGAGTGCATCATCGGAGTAGACTTCATGAAAGCAAATGAAGTAATCTTGGACATCGGGATGCAAGTACTGAGGTATCGAAATGTGGAGATTCCGATGGTGTACGGAAATGAGAATGCCGTAACTCTCAGGACAGTCATCAGCAAAGACGAAGTTTTGCCGCCGTCTTCAGAGACAATCATTTGGACGAAGCTGGAAGGTGATCTTGGGAGCCACCGATTCTACATAGTAGAACCAGACCCAGAGAAGAATGCTCAAGACTACATCGTGGGAAAGACGTTAGTCGAACCAAAGAACACCATGGTTCCAGTGAGGGTTTTGAACGCAAGACCACACACTGTCAAACTAAGGCGAGGGGAGGTGACTGGAAAATGCACGCCGATTACCGCCGTCGCAACAATATCTGAACGTGATGCTCCAAAACTTCTCCCATCACCTTGGACAGCGGAAGCGAGAGAGACGATTCTCCAGTCCAGTGAGCTGAATCAGGAGCAGCGAACTATGGCAGAGAATCTTATCAATGAGTACGCTGATGTATTTGCCTCACAGGACGGAGAATACGGCCGAACACACCTGGTACAACATCGAATAGACACTGGTGATACTAGACCAATTCGTCAGCCTGCTAGGCGCCTTCCATTGGCAAAGCAGACAGAAGTTGCAGAGATGGTGTCGGCAATGGAGAAAGAAGGTCTGATTGAAAGTTCCAAAAGTCCGTGGGCATCACCGGTTGTACTGGTTAAGAAGAAAGATGGCAGCACGCGGTTCTGCGTGGACTATCGGCAGCTCAATTACGTCACCAAGAAAGACAGCTACCCTCTGCCACGGATTGACGACACGCTAGACACACTATCAGGAGCCCGATGGTTTTCCACTCTCGACTTGAAGAGTGGCTACTGGCAGGTACAGATCCATCCAGAAGACCGGGAGAAAACCGCCTTCACCGCAGGAAATGGGCTATGGCAATTCACGGTAATGCCATTCGGGCTGTGCAATGCTCCGGCGACTTTCGAGCGATTGATGGAATGTGTCCTGCAAGGGTTAACATGGAAAACCTGTTTGGTATACTTGGATGATGTCATCGTCGTAGGAAAAACGTTTGCGCAACACCGAGACAATCTAAGGGATGTGTTTCAAAGGCTTCGAAGTGCCCACCTGAAGCTCAACCCCAAGAAGTGCGCCCTGTTTAGAGCGGAAGTCAAGTACCTGGGACACATAATTTCAGCGAAAGGAGTGAGAACCGATCCGGAGAAGGTCGAAGCGGTGAAAAACTGGCCAGTCCCCAAAGACAAACACCAACTAAGGAGCTTCCTGGGCCTAGCCACCTACTACAGACGGTTCGTGAAGGATTTTGCCGGGATCGCAAAGAACCTGCACCAGTTGACGGAAAAGGGAAAACAATTCAAATGGTCAATTGAGTGCGAGAAGAGCTTCAAGGCACTTAAACAACGGCTATGCGATGCCCCGATACTGGCTTACCCCACTCCCGGGGAAACGTTCGTTGTGGATGCAGATGCTAGTAATGTCGGGGTAGGAGCCGTACTCTCCCAGGTGCATGACGGCCAAGAGAAGGTGGTTGCGTACTTCAGCAAGGTGCTCTCTAAGCCAGAAAGGAACTACTGCGTGACAAGGCGGGAACTTCTAGCTTTGATCTTGGCTACGAAGCATTTTCACAAATACCTCTACGGGAGGAAGTTCGTTCTTCGCACAGACCATGCAGCCTTAAAATGGCTATTACAGTTCAAGAGTCCTGAGGGTCAGGTCGCAAGATGGATCGAAAGGCTGCAAATCTACGACTACGAAATACAGCATCGTAAAGGAAAACTCCACTCTAATGCGGATGCACTGTCCCGGAGACCATGCAGAACGGATTGTAAACATTGTGCGCGTCAGGAAGAACGGGAGCTGGTTTCCATCCAAAGAATGAGAGCCGAACCTATCGCCGGCTGGAGCGTAGATGAGATCCGGAACGCTCAGAAGGAAGACCCGGATATCGAGCCGATTCTGGCCTGGAAGGAGAACATGGAGAAACCGGATCATCAGGACATCTCTCACAGAAGCCCGACCTTAAAGGCATATTTTGCGCAGTGGGACTCCCTCCATGTCCAAGAAGGTGTTCTGAGAAGAAAATGGGAATCCTCCGACGGAAAGTCGTTTGTAATGCAGCTTGTCGTACCGCGGACGAGGGTCAAGGAGGTGTTACAGGAAATGCATGGCGGGGCGACCGGAGGCCACTTGGGAGTGAATAAGACGCTAGAAAAGGTACGAGAACGTTTTTATTGGTTAAAAGCGAAGGAAGATATCGAAGACTGGTGCAGAAAATGCGACGTGTGTGCAGCTAGCAAGGGTCCGAGAATCAAAACTCGAGGTAGGATGCACCAATACAACGTGGGAGCACCTTTCGAACGAATCGCCATCGACATCGCAGGGCCCTTTCCGGAAACCGACAATGGTAATCGGTATATACTCGTAGTGATGGACTACTTCAGTAAGTGGCCGGAAGCGTTTCCGATCCCTAACCAGGAAGCCAGAACCGTGGCGGAGCAGATCGTCTACAATTGGGTTAGCAGATTCGGTGTGCCCTTGGAATTGCATTCTGACCAAGGGCGGAACTTCGAGTCAAGAATCTTCCAAGAGATATGTCAACTACTCGGAATCAAAAAGACAAGGACAACCCCGCTTCATCCACAGTCGGACGGTATGGTGGAGCGTTTCAATAGGACTTTGGACGAACATCTTTCGAAGGTCGTAGGTGACTACCAACGGGATTGGGACCGGCAGATTCCCTTGTTTTTGATGGCCTATAGAAGTGCCGTGCATAGCACTACTCGACATACGCCGTTCGAAATCTTATTTGGTGGAATAGCTCGTTTACCCAGTGAGGTGAAATTTGGATCTCCTACCAATGAGCCCAGAAATGAAGAAGAGTACGTGGCGGACCTTAGGGAAAGGCTTAGGGACATACACCAAAGGACCAGAAGCCAGATTAAGATGACGAGCGACCGCATGAAGACCAGGTATGATGCCAAGGCAACAACGTCAGGATTCCAGGAAGGAGATCTGGTGTGGCTGTATAATCCCCATCGCCAAAAGGGGAAATCACCTAAATTACAGCGGAACTGGGAAGGTCCCTACAGAATAGTAACCCGCATCAACGATGTTGTCTACCGCATCCAGCGAGGACCAAGGGCCAAAATGAAAGTGGTTCATGTGGACCGACTGAGTCGATACAATGGCCGAAATGAGGATGCACTTGTTCGGGACGAACACGTCTAAGAGGGGGGCAGTGTAGCATAATAATAACTACGCTCCTATGTCTATGCAGCAAATTCCGAAGTGACTTTCCATTCTGGCAGAATTTTGGTTCAAACTGTCCTTTCATTCGAGGTTCGTGTCTGGGACGAAGTCTCCACAGCTCATGTCAACGAAAGAGACAAATAATATTAGGGATAATATTAGGGATAATATTAGGGAATTATAACTGCAAGAATTATTTCTCTTGTTCCAGTGGTCGAAGAATTTGCTAGAAGTTTCTGGCTATCAGAAACTTCTGCTATATAAGGACAGATGGCGATCAAAAAAAGACACAGTTGGTTTAGAACCGTGGCGAAGAGATTGGAAAAGTGATAATGGGCGAAGTTGTAATTTGGTGATAAATTGAAAGTTGAGAGTAAACAAGAAAAAGTAATTAGTTTGGATTTGTGAATTAAGTAATTGAAAGGAGATAAAGTGATTTGAGAGGAAAGAGACCTTGTAAGAAAAGAATTTGCAAAGAATAGTATAGTGTAAACTTGAATTGTTCTATAGACTAGAAAATAAAGAAATAAATTTCACAGAATATCGTTTTATCTACTCGAGCCGTAGCCTGCATATTACAATATATTTCGTTAAGGTGATATTTTCCAGTTTCTAGTAAAAATATTTATAAGGGCATTTAAAAAAAGTAGGCGTGTCTGCCGGTGGATTTTAAAAATTGTTTAGACTTGAACTTCTTTGCGTTATAAGAAGACTTTATGCAAATTTTCATATTTCTAGCTCAAAATTTAAGACCCAAAACGTACTGACATACGGACGGATGGACGGAGATGGTTAGATGGGCAGAACTTTTGAAGCTGATCAGAAATATACAGATATACAGATTATTTCTAAGCGGAAGCTCACGAAGGACGAAAGTTAATGGAGTATTATCGGACAGTATTGAAACAACACATGGAGTTCCACGATGATCAGTGCTTGGGGCTTTACTTTTCATCATCTACATTAACGACATCATGTGAGAGCTTTACTTCTACCAGGTAGCCCTATTCGCCGATGATACCCTCTTTCAAAAATAAATATTGACAAATGTATACTTAAAATGCAAGAAAACCTAACTAGAGTGAGCGTTTAGTTAAAGGCAAACATGCTGAAACTTAATGTAAGTAAGTAGAAGTCATTTAAGCATAACTGTAATTTAAATTTAACTGTTGAACAAGTAATGCAAATCAAATATCTAGGAGTTATAATAGATTCAGACTTAAAATTTAATCATCACTTAGACTATGTAATAAAAAAAGTGTTCTTTTTTGGTAGGATTAGAAATAAAATGTCGATATTAAGTGCTATAATGATTTATAATGTGATGGTTAAACCACATTTTAAATATTGCTCGTCTATTTTATATTTATGCAGTGATTTTATGTTAATTAAACTTCAGCATATCCAAAACAGACCAATGAGAATTATTTTAAAATGCAATATATATGCCCCAATTAAGTTAATTTTAAATATTTTGTTATAGTTAAGTGTAAAGTAAAAAATACTCGTTAATGTTTTATTTTTATTTTTAAAATCAAATAGAGCTATTACATCATTATTTAAGAAAATATATGAGATACGTAAATGAGTCGCAGCCATATAATTTAAGAAATAGGGAAGTTTTTAGATTGCCTTTCTATCTAGCCTATCTTACCCAAAATAGCATTGTATACAAAGGATTTCTCTTATTTAACACTATGCCAAATGAAATAAAAACAGAAAGTAACTTTGTTATATTTAAAAGAAAAACAGTAAACTTTATTAGTAACTACACTTATAGTTAGAATTCTTAGATTAAGCATTTATAAATGTAATTCAACGTAAACTGAATTTAAATAGTGGACTCCGTCATCAGAATAGTCACCTTGTAACTTTTCGTAAATCAACTCTGAATATATTATTAGTGCTAACATGTTTTGCTGTATTTCATGACACTTCAGAACTTTTCGCTGACTCATTCCCGCTGAATCCACCCATTCGATAATAAAATTGATTACGTCATTATCTACACAGCTCTGGAACACAACCAGAATAAATTCGATGACTTTCTTTATGACAGTTCATTTCATTAGCACTTTCCCCGGGGTCAAGTTTCGTGCCGTCGTGTCCCAGTCTACAGAAATTATATTTTCTTATTTTCTCTTTTCCACAAAAAAGAAGATTCAAAGTGCATTAAATTTTTAATAAAGTTGTTCCCTTCGTCCCAAAATTTTACATTAAAACAGCCCAAAAATGGGTCTCATATACAACATCGGAGTTCGTTTAATGAACTTTATGGTATTTTTCCTGATAATTATTTTGCTACCCGGCGTTCCGCCACGAACCACTTTCCCATTTAAAGCATTCACGTAAGTGCATTGTCCTTTTAATTATTCTTCATTCGGGTTAACCAATAAACTGTTTGTTAACAGAGTCACACCAGCGAAAGAGCTTAAAGGCGCCCTAGAGCTCAACTATCACCTGGAAGGTGCGGAAAAAATACTCGAGGGCCGTGTCTATGGGCCAGAGCATTTGTTGGCCAGGAAGAATGAAATTTTCACTGGCATTCATGGCGGTGAGGTGATCAAACTTACAGCAGACCATGTTACGCATGTAGCCAAGTTTGGACAACCATGTGGTTAGTATGAAGCAGTAAAGCAGGTGAGGGTGTGGTAATTATTGGGAATTCGTTTCTTTTACAGAGGACATCTTCGAGGAAGCTCGCTGTGGTCGTCCGCTCGGTTTAGCTTTTGATACAATTGGAAATAACTTGATTGTTGCCGACACCTATTACGGACTGTGGGAGGTCGATCTTGCGAATGGAAAGAAAAAACTTCTTATCTCGCCACAACAGGAACTTGACGGTAAAATCAAACGTAAGGCTAAGACCTTTAATTCCATTGCAGTCGATAAGAAGGGTGATATTTACTGGACTGACTCGTCGTCTGATTACACGATGGAGGACTTAATATTCTCGATCT
The DNA here is from genome assembly GCA_963082735.1 of Pocota personata. Taxonomy (NCBI): domain Eukaryota; kingdom Metazoa; phylum Arthropoda; class Insecta; order Diptera; family Syrphidae; genus Pocota; species Pocota personata. The sequence continues at coordinate 272,544,789 of OY720429.1, forward strand.
TCGGTAACCCATCAGGAAGGTGAGTGTAATTTATTTTATGGATTTTAGCCTTGAATTAAAGAACCGAGGATGTGTAATAAGGCGTCCCAGTTCTTTATATTTTTCTTATTAGCTTAACAAAAGTGCGAAAGAGTTTTGCGTTCTCGCAGTTATGTGTTTTTTTTTCTTTACTTGATGGAGCTACAGTTCGGGTTGGAACTGCATTTCCATTCTGCTCGATCTTGTGCTAGCCGCCTCCGGTTTTGTACACGTAGTTGTTTGTGGTCCCTTTCCACTTGTATGCGGTCACCTTGGGTGAGATCTTTCTTTACCGTGTCGTTCCTCTGGGATGGATTCGAAGACTTTCCGGACCGGAGCGTTGATGTCCATTCGCTCTATGTGTCCCAGCCATCTCAGGCAAAGAATTCGAACTCTTCTGACTAGGTCTATGTCGCTGTACAACCGGTATAATTCGTTCTTGTATCTTCTCCTCCTCCCCCGTCTAAGCAATTGAAATCAAAAATCACTCGAAGAATTTTTCTTTCATCCTTCTTTTTTTTTTTAAGGAAATTTCCAAATCCCAGAGCTCTCAGACTTGATTTTTCGGGCCATTGTACTACCAGGCAGAAACCCCTTTTTGGTGTAGTGGTTGGAGAAACTTCGATTTTAGTCGTTTCTCTTTTCTGCTCGTGTGTCTGTGGCTGCTATTCCCCACTTGAGCTTGAACAGTACACCGTGACCACCCACGTCCATGCTTCTGTGCCGTATAGCAGGACTAGGATGATGAGGGTCTTATATACAATCAACTTAGTTGTCCGTGAGGGGGCTCTGCTACTCAATTGCCTTCTTAGCCCAGAGAAACAACAGTTGGCAAGAGTCAAACTTCGCTTGATCTCTGCGCAGGTGTCATTATATGAATTTACTGCGGAGCCTAGTTAGACAAAGTTCGTAACTACCTCAAAAAGCTTTCCTTTTTTGATGACAAAACATATTCTTGTATATTCGCCTTTTCTGTTTTAATACTCACGAAAGCGCCACGGGCAGCCAGCTATGTCATGTCCTAAGATTCATAAATGAATGCATAATCTGTTTACTTACCTTACTTCGAAACGACAATATATCTTTGTCTGGCCTACAGAAGGATCCATCTGTTATAAAATCTATACTCGGTGTGAAAACCTCTTAAGTGCCCGCTGAACTGGCAAATAAAGAAAACGAAGCCGCTGTCTCGCTGGCAAAAAAATGGTGCATCAACATCACTCAAAAGCTGCGTGATGAGTTTATCTCTATCCCAATACAAAAAAAAGCTGGTAAATCAGACATCAGACAAGCGGTGGACTCGGCTAAGGCGATTTGCAATAACTGATAGTCAAAGTATGTTTTATTTCTGTTGCGCCAAGGTTAAGGTTATTGCTGCCTAGGCGTAGTTTTGATACAAACTTTATTCTAGGCGACGGGTGTCGTTTATGAGGAGTGCTCCATTTATCTTTGGGGATACGATGTTCCACTTAATTTTTCAGCTGAGAAGTAGGAGATGCATTAACTTCTCCTTACGACATCGTGAGAGCCAGTTAAGACGCTGTAGGTTTGACTTATTTGATTAGTCGAAGATTACGGACGTTTTCTATTCCTCACACCCAATGAATTGCTGCTGTGATGTTGTGCAGCTTTGTTTATTCTGCAACATAGACGAATGATTTTGTGAACCTTGATTTTTACTTTCGATTTATGCTTAAGTAACCAACTGTATGGCAATCAGAATACTCTATGAATGTAAATAGGTACATAATACTTGCCGCTTTAGTGAAAGAATAAACATGGGATCGGTTGAGTAGTGCTATTGATTTGCTTGAGAGCGTCGTAGTTGTTAACTTTGGTGTTACATGTTTATCGTTAGTCAAACCTATCAAACAAAGACTCAAATGCCAAAAGAAACTTTGACTTGTGTTCATTGACTGTGGGTTTATGCATTTCTCTCCCATAAAAATGCTGGGGCGCAAAACACGTAGTCATCTTCTACCTCAATGATATATATATGTACTTTTTTTGATTGCCAATATTATTCTGTAAACAAACAAATATTATATTTTAGAATCTATGAAGCTAAAGAACTGTTTTTCTTAGATTATTCCACTACGATCGAGTGAAGAACGAAAGCAAATGTCTTTTGGACGAACTGTTCTTCGCTAATGGTGTAGTACTGGGCCCAAATGAAGAATTCATTGTTGTTGCCGAGACTGGAGCATCGCGTTTACTGAAATACCACCTGAAAGGACCAAAGAGGGGACAACATGAGGTCTTTGTTGACGGTTTGCCTGGAACACCTGACAATCTAACACCAGACCATGACGGCATTTGGATTCCACTCATCACAGCTAAGGATGCTGATCATCCATCGGCCTTCGCCGTTTTGTCAGAATTCCCAATGATCCGTTTGTTCTTGTCCCGTTTGCTTGCTCTCTTTGAGTTGCCCTTCCGTGTGATCAACAATGCATTCCCCAATGCTTTAGCACAAAAATTCATCCATTCTATTGGTCACGTTGAAGTTGTTATGCCTCTGATGCCTAAACGTTCGACAATTGTTCGTGTTGACTGGAATGGCAATATCTTAGGATCTCTGCATGGTTTTGACAAGTCAGTTGGTTATGTTTCGCATGTTCTTGAGCTGGAGGATCATTTACTTCTGGGATCACCATACAACCGTTTTATTGCAAAGGTTAAACTGCCAAAATCACCACAAGTGAAAATTCGCAATGTACGTTACGAGGGTGCCAATATAGAGCCTATTGTCCCAACAGCGAAAGCAACTCCAACTACTACCGCTCAACCTACAACTACTACCACAACTACTACTCCGCGACCGACAACAACAACAACTCCGAGATCAGTAACAACAACCACCACCACCACCACCACCACCACTACTCCAAGACCTACCACCACAACAACAACTCCCCGACCAATCACAACAACCACAACAACTGCAAAACCAACTACAACGACAACTCCAAAGCCTGTCACAACCACAACTCAAAAACCCGTGCCACCAACTCCTAAACCAGTTGCGAAACCAACAGCAAAACCAACTCCCAAAGTAGTTACAACACCACGCACCCCACCAAAAGATCCAGCACCAATCGTTGAGTCAATCCCAGAAGATACCATAGCACCGCCACAAGAAAAACTGAAGATAATCAAAAAAGGGGGCGAACACGGTGAGCTTTAAATAAGTTGAAAAGCAATCAACACTCAATCTTCTGTCTATGACCAGGCGGAACGAGTCGATTAAGTTAAGCATAATCAATTAAAAAGAGACACCATTGAATGAATTGTTTATTATTTAGGCGTTCCTAATACATTCTCACACATCGAAAGAATATTTATTTAAATTAACAAACGAAAATGTTTGCGTTTGCTTAAATAACTTTTCATTATAATTTCTAGTGAAGCACTTTTTTTTTTTTTTTTTTTTATTAATTAATTGGTTTGGGTTTAGAATGTGATCAGTTTTTTTTATACACCACACTTAGTATAAAGTTTAAATGTATATTAGAGCCTGCCTGGTCATTTGTTAACAATAAATTTAAATTTAAGTTAAATTTTTGATTTGTAGCAAATGTTGAAGCAATTTGAATTCCAGGGCCTTTTTAAAATTAGTGCATAAGAATATGAATTGTAATTGTCCATTGCAAAAATGAAATACATTCCTTACTTATTTGAAGAAAGTAAATAATGAAATGGCAACCAAGGTCAAAAATGGTGTTTTAATTATTCATCTGTATAATATTTGCTGAGCTTGTTTTAATTACCAACGATATCGATTGCTAATCACACGGTAGCGTGATAAAGGAGGGAGGGCACAACATTCTTTGTTTCTTTTTCTTTCACCGTCGAGTTGCGTTAAAAATGTTTATTTTTGGTAGAGATAATAACGCAGAAATTAGTTCTGACGATGTGAATCAGTGTTTTGCTTGTATCGCTGATAGAAAAATAAAACAAATGTTTATTCTATGAAGATAATAGAAATTCTGACTGACTTGTCAGTACATATCGGATGTTTGGTTGAATGCCTTAGTGCACGTAGCACCACAACTGGAAATAGATGGTGCTAAAATAAGAAATCATGGGCGAATTGAAAAATGCAACATGTCCATAGTGGTACTGTATTCGGAAATGTTTAAAGGTCTCGAAATATGGCATGTCTGCATTGTATGTGTCGCATAAAACATTACCCATTCGGTAATACTACAGTAATGAGATTTTTTAATCCATTGCATGCTCTTTTTTATCTATTCCGCTAGCGTGACCGTGAACATTTCTATAGCAAAATGAAGTAATTTGGATACAGTGGGGTGAGACGAAGCTAGCCAAAAAATGTCGATACTGTTTGAACATAAATGACAAACCATTTCATTCGATTCGAAAACAGTGGGAAGTATTTTGATACTTGTGACGTGTCATGTCGTTTTGAAAACGTATTTTTTTTTTTTTGTCGGGGTAGGAAAAACTTCATTGGATTCGATACCGGGTTCATTGAATACAAGGAAGCAAACCCCCGTTAATAAAATTTCTTAAGTAAGAGCTTCACTCACGATATCGATAAGTTGTCTGTAGTGTTTTCTACTGTGGGATAGCAAGAATGGTGCGGAATTCTTACAAACTGTAGGGAGCATTCGTTTAGTCTGTCTACATACAGGGGAGTAAGAAATCTAACTGTCAATGGATGCCGTGATCGTGGAGGCAGGAAGACCCAACGCAGGTTCAGGTCTGTGAACCTTGTCTAGCAATTCATCGGAGATCTCATTTCTCTCAGACTCAGTGAGTGCAACCTTACGACCGAATTAAGAGATGTTCTTGGACTATTTTGGGAGTTCGCTACAGACGCAAATACTCCGTACCCTCTACCTATTCCTTAAAATAAAGTTAACCATTAGGATTGCATAAGTTTACTCTTGGAACGAGAAATGAAGCCTAATGTTTTCTTCTTCCACGAAGACACCACGACCTTCTTAAAGTCTTACGTGAGAATTCGACTACAACACCTTCCTGATTCTAGATTCCGGTCAAATCCAGTCCATTCGAAGCAGTTGAAGCTCTTGTGCCATTGCGTCAGACGGTATATTCATAAGACGAGAGTCACGTAAGGTCATCGAAGCTCCAGTGCGGGTTATGCCAAAAGCCACCTCGTTTAAGACTAAAGATTTATTTTATTGTGGTGCCGATAATATAAATATCAAGAGAAAAGAGATTCAACAATGCATCTAGAGCTGAGCCAGGAGTGCTAGACAAAGCCCGGTGTAGCCGAGACAAATTGTTATTTAAAGTTTAATGAGAGAAGCAGTGAAATATTTTGCGACAGCCTTTTGCACTAAATAACCGATACATATGCTAAGAAAATTCAAAGGACCTTATTTGATGGTAAGCCCCATGTCTTCCCGAAAGCACCCTTCACTGTCTAAACTAAGAATGCTTTGGCTGTTTTCGACTCAACATGTATTGACCAAAGAACTTTATTATCCAGGTACTTAGTTTAATTTGAAACTCGGATACTGATCAACGATTTATAAGAGAATAATAGCAACGATGTATCCTTGTATTAAATCCGGCAAGCGGAGACAGTTAGAATTTGTCTGTTTGCACGCATAAAGTACCCTCACTGCATCCAATTTGGACGATTTTCAGATGAAATGGAACTTGCAAATGAAATTTGTCATGTGAAAACGACTTACGGGACAGATAGACAGGTAGACAGACGATCACGGAATGAGAAATGTTTGTTTTACCTGAAACGGATAGATCAAGTAGAAATTTTAAAACCGAAAGTTTAAACATTCCCGATTCGGATTCACCGCAGTCATACTGCATTTATAAACTTAGGGATAAATAATGAGGAAGCAAAATCAGTGTCGGTAAAATTTTGTCGAAATGAGATGCGTCTTTTTCGAAGTAATTGATCATTACATTGGGTATTAGGTGGATGTATTCCTATCCAATTGTCAACTAATGCAAGCCTTCGCCAGGACTCAGAACACTCTCCGACTCATTTTATTATTTTTTTTCTCTGTTACTCGCAATCCAATTCATTCCTTCGTGAACGAAAGCATCCTTAACTTTGCTAATTCTCTAATACGGTTAGGGCTCCAAAATCGTGGAGTTCCAGCGTCAGCGAATTTTTGCCAAACTCAATTCTGATATTGATGCTATCATCAAATGTGCTGAGAAAAGAAAAACCGCGTAGAGTTCAATGAGTTAAAAAAATCCAGTGCTGTTTTCTGTCTCAGAAGGAGATTATTAATGCTGCTAAATGCCAAGGTTTTCTAAAAAGATGTAAACTGTTTTTCACTCCTACAAACTTGGACGCGTGCTTGAGTTAACTTTATTGCGGTGAGCGACAAGCCTGTAAATTGTTCGGTGATCAGTCTACATATCTGCAGCCAAATTCCTTCGCTCGAACGCCACCGGAATGTTGAATGTTTAGCGTTCCTTAACTTGAATTTTCAGGACAAAGGTTCGGATGAAAAATATAAGTAGTCTGGCTTCTATGTTTCTATTTTTTATTTTCTTATACCCTCTCAGGATAGGTGAAGCTATAACGCTGTCACAGAGCCCGGAGATGCCTGTAGTCACGACTACTGCATGGAGCTTATAGCAGAATGTGATGGTATCTCACAAGGAGGTCTACCACTTATTTGGGTGTAGTGGTTGGAGAAACTTAGATCAGGAGATCGATTGTGTTAGCCATTCAAAACGAATTTTTGAAAAACTTGCCTTCCTAAGTATTTCCCGAAACCTATAAACTCTCTTTCCTTCTCTATTCAATCTTTAATACATCCTTTTAGGGTTTTAGAAACTCTGGAACACAGTTCTAAGGCCTTCTACATACATAAGTATGTATGAAGCGTTTTTATTGATAAAACACTGTACAAACTTTGTAGTTATGACAACGCCGCAAAATCTTTATAAATAGGTCTTTAGGGCTTGGACATATGAAGCCTTTTCAATTGGCATTACAAAAAACTGGCTTGGGAACTAAACTGCTTTTGTGCCGAAACTTCCGTTTAAAAACTCTTGACATTCAGCCTTATTCTCACAATCATGTTACCCACAAATAAGGTACGAATTCTCAATCTCATAAATCCATTCCATCATCTTATCCGACTATGGGAATACACACATGATTAAGACTAAAAAAAAATAACTGTCCCCGCATTGAATTTATTTTACACGAATTTTCACTTACGCGAACAGATCTAAAATAAAGTGAGGTGATAATATGCCATTTCGACTACGGGAATAGGGGTGATTTTACAGTCAGTCATATCGTATCAGTTCCCTGTTGTCCCATTCTATCAAGAGAAAACAATATTTAAAAGACCACGTTATTGAGAAACTGCCGTTATTACGGGACGGATCATCGATAGACTCATTAATGACGCAATACGCTAAAGTTCTCATTTTCAAAATCTTAAAACCGTTATTCAAATGAGAAACTATATTTTAACACATATTGAATTCAAATAACAAACACCCAAAATCTACCTGGCAACGTACAAGTAATTCGTATCTTTTTGTTCTAAATGCAAGGCTTATCTTGTTTTTTTTTTTTCTTTAATTCTGATAAGAATTGTTTTGCAAATTTTCGTCAACCGATTACGAAAAATACAGTGATTCGACAGTCATTACTCCACGTTTTTAAATTGACGTCAAAATTAAGTTATGCTTTGTAATGCTTGCCTAAAAATGTTGATCATCCATCAAAATTCATTTAATCTATTTTCAAAGCAAAGTAAAGATAAAAATAAAACATTTTTTTGATTGCGGTACTATCAGTATTATGTAGCAAATTCACCAAAAAATATTAATTTGTTGTTTATTGTCGTGACTGCCCGTCATAGCCTAGACCTAACTCAATGAGTTTTCTTTTTCATGTCGATAGTGATAACAGGATATTGATTTCGTATTTCCATCGAAATTTTAATCTATTTTGCCAGTTTATCGCCTGAAATGTGTTTTTCGTGTATGGAAATAACTTACTAATGGTGTTTGAGAAATTTACTCTTTTGGGTATAGTAGCGATAGCTGTTTCTTCTTTTTGTTAGCCCTTTCCTCATTATAAGAACTTGGACATAACGAGTTTCCCATTTTTACTGGAGTTTTATCATGTTCAACCATTCTCGTTACCTAGGTACCGTAACGACAAAATTACAATTAAGTGTTACGATTTCGGGCACATCTATGGTTATCGTTACAAAAACAGTCTGTCATACCATACCTTACAGGACGTCGCTATGCGTTAATTTTCATTTGCTATTTATGTTTGTGATGTGATTGTTTGGAAAATGTAATGAAATTAATATAAATTAACCACAACAATTAAGCAGCTTGATACGTTGGTTTATTTTATATAAAGAAACTACGACATCGCGATCTACTATATGCCAAACAATCAAGCAGGTGTGTAAACAAAGACTGCTTGGAAAAAATTGGCCAACTGTTTAAATTTTCTTCCTTTTTTTTACACATGTCTACGAAAGCGAAGTTATCTGTGCTTCTACAAAGCATACATTTTTCAGCTGCTTCAACATTTTTGGTTACCACTCTCGTCACAACAAATTCATTACAAGTCGTGGGTGTCATGCCTCTCGGCTTGTAAAACGTAATAAGGCCCCCGCTGCTATCTATCATATCGTAACTGAGACCAAGGTGTTGTTCTTTTATCATTTGTGTGATCCAAAAGCTCCCTTTCCTGTCTCTATTGTTAATATTCGTTCAACTTATAATATTAGGTGCGGAACTAAGTTTTCTGTTTTTTTTTTTTTTTTGATGAAAATGCAACTTTATTGTGAAAAAATGGTTACAAATGAATCATTCAAAGTATTGCCCATCGCTAGCTACAACTTTTTCCCATCTTTCTGGCAGAGCTCGTATACCGTTACGGTAAAAGTGTTCATCTTTTTCGTGCCTCTGCTCGTATTGTGGCCGTTTTTCGCGCAATGCTCGGCTCAATCGCGTCAATTGAAGTCGATACCGTTCCCCAGTGATGGTTTCGTTGGGTTTCATCAGTTCATAATAAATGACACCGACCTGGTCCCACCAAATACACAGCATAATCTTCGCAGCGTGAATATTCGGCAGAGCCGCCGACGGAGAGGCATGAACGGGTAGTCCCCATGACTTTCTTTTCTTTGAGTTGCTGTAATGAATCCATTTTTCATCACCCGTCACGATGCGATGAAGAAAACCCTTTCTTTTTTGCCGCTGAAGCAGTTGTTCACAGGCGATAAAAACCCCACTCAACGTCCTTTGACCTCAAATCATAAGGAACTGAAGTTCCTTATTTTTGAATCATTCCAAATGCATGCAATCGCTTGGAAATGGCTTGGCGGGTAACTCCTAATGTTGAAGCAAGCTGTTCTTGCATTTGGCACGGATCCTTATCGAGCAATGCGGACGGTCATCAACATCGAAATCACCGTCTTTGAAGCGACGGAACCAATCACGGCACATTGTTTCACTTAGAGCAGCATCTCCGTAAACTTTTTGGAGCTCTCGATGTGCTTCAGCCGCCGTTTTCTTCAAATGAAATAAGAAAATCAACGCTTCCCGCAAATGACGATTATTTGGCACAAAATCAGACATTTTCATACAACCAAATGTATATGACGCCAAAACAAAATCACTAATGTGTCAATACAGTTTGTTTACCATATGTCTAAGCTCGATTCATGACGTTTTGGATATGTCAAAATCGACCAGCACTCACTGCTGGAGCCATCTATTGACAAACAGCGATAACTTAGTTGCGCACCTAATACTTTCCTTACCGGGTTCGCCTTGCACGTGGTAATAGGAACTGATCCTTATCTCCGCCGCCATAATTTTACTCTTGTATGCCTCGTATATTGTTCAACATTGCGAACCGTATATTAAAGTAGGCCTTACAACTAGTTTAAAGTTTCGTCGTCACAGTTTACCAATACTTGAAATCTGAACACTTAGGAAATACTATTCCGTCTAAAAGAATATCTTGTGCAGGCCTTAGTGGGTTGGAGAACAAACAAGTTAAGTATTCTACCTTTGAACGACTGATTCTGAATTTAATTTCGTCCTGATCACACTTCCATTTATTATGCGCATTTTGTAAATCTACATCATCTCCGCTTGCGATAACTGCAACGTTTGTAAATAATACCGAGGTTACGTTTGGTTCGTTGACATTACCTTTCAAAAGGTAATCCAAAATCACGTCAAAGATTACAATGTTGCACTCCTACATTAAACGGAAATTCCTTGGTTATTCCTGCTGTGCACCTCACTGTGGTTCTCGCGTTCTCGTTCATGTTTCGTATTAAACTGATATACGCTTCTGGGACCCTAGGAACAATATCAAACAGTTTCTCTAGGTCGATGAAACCACGTGCAGACATTTGTAGGCATTCCGGTGTTTCTCCACCAGGATTCTTAGACTTTGGATTGTGCTGACTGTCGATTTGCCTTCAACAAATCCGCATTGGTTGTCGTCCAGCCCAATTATTTGACGAAGTCGGACGTTTAACACTCTTTCAGCGATTTTCATTGTATGCGAGATTAGATTGATCGCCAGGATCGTAACAATGGAATAATAGAAAACTGTTTCTCATTTTTGCATGCATTAAATATTATTTTTAAAAATATCGTTTATGGTTACTTTAAAGTTCTGACATCAAATATAAAAAACAAAAATACTAAAGAATTGCAGTTTTACTGCTCCCACGTAAGGTTAATCAAATTAATATCACTTAATGGATTAAAAATGGTCCTCCTTGAATACTGGAGGTTTGCTGTATGTCTGAGTTACGTGATCACGCCACTCTTCATCATCCTGATGGCATTCCTTAAAACAAGATCTGCAAAATAAATCTCCACCACAAGTTTGGCATCTTAGTACAGCGTCTTCATTGCATATCGTACACCAAGGAAGTTCTTCGGTGGCTTCAATTGAAGCAATTTTTGGGATCGATTCTGCAAGTTCATTAGATAACGAGCCCACATCAGCGCTGGTTGCTGGCAATCGAATCTCTTCGACATACTAATTTACACAGAAGTTACAAAAAATTTACACAAATCTCAATTTACAATCTATTACCCGTTGTATGATGTTCTTGAGTATAGCTTCGTCTTCTTCTTCATTGTCACTGGGTGTGTTTGGATCCACAGTTGGCTTCTTAGTCGCTTCCGTAGAATCGGCATCCCTTAACGCAGCCAGACGTCGTTCAATCTCCGATATAGGATCACTGTCACCTCCTTCACCTTTGGAATCAATATCAGTTTCTTCTACGAATTGTTTCAGAAGATCATTGATCTTCTCTTGCTCAGTGCGTTGATCTGTTGACAGTAGAATATCTTTCTTGGAATACTCCTTCGGCAGGAACCCTTGTAGATTGCACAATCGAGAGCGGAGTTCATCATCTCCCGGTAGAGCGTCACCTACTTTTAGACCATGAAGCCTTTTGAGAATTTCCGAGTCTAAGTTGCCAGCAATTTCTTTTGAGTTAGCATCCTCTTGCGACGTAATAGCTGCTGTAGTCAAAGAAATGGGCTGGAGGACTGGATCTAATGAGATTGGAGGATCCGTTCTGTAATGGCACAAGCTAAATAGTTTCTTTTTTGGATTAGAAGAACCTTCTGGCACTTACATTTGGAATATATCATTTGGTTCAAGCTTAGTTTTAGTTGGACTTGTGTTCGCTGCTACTCCATTCACAGATTCCGATTTGGCGGATGCAGCCGCTGCGAATAGTTTTTCATAGCACCTTAAACAGACCTTCTGCTTCTGATTATTGTGTCGGGGGACCTCAATTTCCCTTTTCAGACATTTTAGGCAGAAGGAAAAGCCACAATTACCGCAACCAGACTGTTAAAAAATTGTTTAATTCATGAAACCGGAACAAAGAAAATGTTTTTTATGAAATTCTCTACAACCTCTTTGCAGAACATGCCATATTTCCGAGTACAGGCATAACAGGACATTTTATCGTTCTAAAAATGCGGTGAAATATCAAATTTTGGCTTTTTATTTCGCAATAAATTAAATTTCAAAAAACTATAAGAATTTTATCAATCTAATCTTCCTAAAACGGCAAATGTCAACCAATGATAGTTTTGACAAATCAGACTAACAGGAATGTTCGCACTCAATTTGAGTAAAATTTTGAGAAAAAACGGAATAGGGGAGCCTGGTTAAGCGTGATTTGATCCGTTGTGTCCGACCCGTTGGTGCTGGCTAAAGAGCCGCAAAAAATAGTTCTGTCCGATCCAGCATTTGACGTTTCACTATTACTCAAAATAGGAGAAAAACAGTAAAATTTATTTTTAATGTTGTTTAAAAGAATATGCATGTTCCACTAACGGATTCCTCAAAAAGAATATTTGTTAAATGGAACACGAATGTTCCGATGGGATGGCATTAGCTGTCAAAAACGTAAGTTATCGGTCTCTGTTCTAAAAAAAAAAAGTATTCTATTGGCTGCTGTGCAATTTTTGCAGATATTCTACATTAAAATAATTGCAAAATGAAACAGAAAGTTAAAACTTTTCTGAGTAATATGTAATCACAAGAATCTCTTCTTACCAATAAACTCTATAACTCTCATTTGCCATTTTTAAATGTCAAAGTACCACCCCATGGATTCTTGAAAGAGAGTGAGGAGACGAATGCAAACAAATTTAGTTTCAGAAAATTTTAAAAAAAATTTCAGGTTCCTCATCTGAGGAACTAAGTGGAACAGAGGGCCCGTTTCCATTAAAATTAATTTTTTGACAGTTTGATGCATAAACAGACGGGAACGCATTGTCGCGACTCCGGGGTAATATAACTTGAATCATAATCGTCAAATGCCAGATCGAATCGGAAGCGTTGTAATTTTCCCTGAAAACACCGGATCGGATCAAAAACTTCCTGTTCGACATTTAAGGGCAAATATATGTATATATTGGCACTAACAGCAAATACAGGACCCAGCTTCTCGCGGTTATTCATGTTGTGTCAGAAACCCATAGATTTATTATGAGAGGAGCTTCTCATGAAAATTTTACTGTTGATAGATCCGTAGAAAAACTGTTGATGTTGAGTCTCTCGCTCACTTAGCCACTGAGCCACGGCGCAATTAATTAAAATTTTAAATAATCATTTGATTCTGAGAAAAGTACGTAATTTGTTTGCAGGTGTCATCTTCCAAGAAAAAGATAATGAGAGTGTGTAATCTCAAATTTTTAAATAGGGTATACAATGACAAAAAAATCATGCAGTTCGAACATATTCTTAAAAAATTATTAATTATTACATAGGTATGCGAAGAACAAGTATTTACCTGATCATCAATAACAGCTTTTGATTGGCTGATCTGTAAACGAGTCTCTTTAACGGAAAGAAATATTTTGTAAATTTTTTATTATATTTTTCAATTAACAATTATTATATTGACAAAAAGCGTGTGCGGAAAACACGCTTTTTAAATTGAATTATGGCTCGAATATATTTACTTTTCAAAACTTTTTACGGTAATGGTTAAAACTTATTGTGAATATCTCATCAGAATTTGTCCACATTCTACTAAAAAAAAAGGTTGTATCAACAGTTTTGTGATAAAATTTCTTAAAAACCGTGGAAATGTACTCTAAATACATAGATATAATTGCATCTTATTTATAAAATTTCGCAATGCCATACGATCCGTTCTAGATGGATTGTAACTTTCCTGTATGTTTTTATATATTTTGTACATGAAATAGGTTAAAATAAAAATAATTTAATTTAATTTCTCGAGCATAATTAGTTCGTCCATGTCTTCTTCCACTTTTCCCTTCGCTTGTGAAATTTCAAATGTGTAGCGAGCTACGATAGTAAAAGTTGAATAGAAAAATATTATTTTTGTTATAAAAAACAACGAACTGAATATTTAGGAAGAATAAGCAGCTAATAATCCATCTTCAACTGATTTTTTTTTTTTTTTTTTCACAAATCTCTTTTTTTATGAATTTTAATTTAAATAATTTATTTTTATTTCTTTCACTTTTCCCTTTACTTATGAAACGTCAAACATGTAGAAAGTAGAAGTTGCTTCTTCTTTGGATGGTGCGTGTCAATGAATGAATGAATTGAAGTTGAACCGCAAACGTCAAATGACAGATCGGTTCGGAAACGTAAATTTGTCTAGAACCACACAGTGTGTATCACACATTTTAAAATGCGGTATACATTGACAAACGATATGCATATCCTAAAATTATACCTACAATTTTCCTTTTGGAGTAGGTCTCAATTTTGCTTAAATTAAAAATTTCAGAAATCATTTAATTTGTTTCGCAAAAACGTTGGTGAGTTTCATTTTTACGCAGCTCGAACGTATTTTTGAACACCATTCTTAATTCATGCGAAAAATAAAACAAACAAACCTCTGCATCGGAATGAAAACTCGTCGTGAAAAACTTGACAAACCAACTTACGAAAAATTTCACGACGTCAACAAAGAAGTTTTTCTTCGCAACTTTAGCGAAAATTATCGAACAACCACCATAAATATTTAATTTTTCCCACCATCAGAAGAATCCTTCAATATTAGCTAACATATCAGGAATAAAAAAAACATGACTTACTTTTCGCATGGAGGCGATATTGTGAATTTGAATGTCGGTGGACAGAGGTACGTATATGTTTCATCAGAGCCATCCTTTATCAACAACGTGTATCGTTGAAAATTGCAATCAGTAATCAGGCTGCTGTAGTAATTTTAATTGTTATACAATCAATTTGCAGATTTTCCACATCACGGCAAACCTTGACCTGGATTCCCGACACGTTCTTCACGGCACTCTTGAGTGGCCGCATTTCGAGTTTGCGTGATGAACACGGGGCGATTTTCATAGACCGTGATCCATTTTTGTTTTCCGTGATTCTTAACTATCTACGTACGAAGGATATCGACATCAGCAAGTGCGATGTTCGAGCTTTACGCCATGAATCCGAATACTACGGGATAACGCCGTTGGTCAAGCGATTGATGCTTTGTGAGGACCTTACACACTCGTCTTGTGGTGATATTTTGTTTTACGGACTGCTTCCCCCACCTACGCTACCACTGAATGATATTCCTCTTCATTCTGCTTCGTCGACAACATCGAATGCGTCCAACTCATCGTCGTCTGGGCAAAGTACTGTGGAGCATGCAGCGCCATCAACCAGCGCTCCGAATCAAACAGCTGGACCTGCGACAAACGCACGACCAGGATCAATGGTACGAGTGCCCGAATTGTCTAGCTCAGCCAGTGGCAGTGGCAACAACAGACACTCGACACATTCGAGAAACTCTTCGTGGGACTTGCGTCTTGCTGGGAGGCAAGATAGTCGCCCATGGGCTTCCAATGCTGGACATTCACGGACAGCTTCTTTGGACCTGATGCGTCATTCTCGAAATTCATCAGCCGATTTGAACAAACTGATTAAAAACGATGTCAGCTTGGTGTTTAGTCCGAATTTATCCTCCAACTGGGTCGACCCTCTGCGGGTTCAAATCATCAAAGCACATCACAACTGGATTTCAGTTGCCTACGCGCATTTCGTTACGTGCTATCGACTTAGAGACTCAACTGGTTGGCAATTGGTGTTTACCTCGCCCCACATTGATTCCACGATTGAACGCATAGCAATGGACTCCAAAGTGAATTTCTCGAGTGCAGATCAGGTTCCTAGCAAAATGATTGCCATATCATATGGCAGCCAGATAAGGCTGTGGAATGTGCAGGAAGATGGCAATAAAACGGATATCGGTACATTTAATTTGAATGTACGGGTGGAATATTTCTTTTTCATTGGAAGCCAATTGGTCGCGCTCTCTTCGTCGGGGAAAATTGGAGTTTGGCATGCAATGACGCAGCATTGGCAGATCCAGGATCTTGTTCCGATTCTTTCATTTGACAGTGCTGGTTCGTTTCTGTTGCTCGGATGTAACAACGGATCGATATACTACATAGGTTTGATTCGTTTTCTGTTATGGGGATGAGAAGATAATTTTCTTTTTTACAGACATGCAAAAGTTTCCGCTGCGGATGAAGGACAACGACTTACTTGTGACTGAATTATATAAGGACCCAGCTTCGGACCCAATCACAGCGATTTCTGTATATTTGACTTTAAAAACAGCAAGTAAGGCTAAGATTTACAATTTTATGTTGATTGTTCTGAAGAACGCGTTACGAAGTATTTCTTTTTCTTTTTCTATTTGCTTTTTCTTTATTTTATTAGAAAATAGTATTAAAGAACTTAATTCCTTTAACCAAGCATTATACTTCATATTCATGTATTACGATTTCGCCAGTGATTTTTGGAGATATTGTCGACCGATCGGCTATCTCCAGATTATGGCTGCCTTAGGAAGTTCTCACAGAGTTCTGCCAAAGAGTAAAAATCAATGGTTGCACGCTTTCTAGCAGAGTGAGTATTCGTATGTCTACTGAGAAATTTCTCCTCTCTTAAGTTTAGTCAGAAATGCAACAGGCTGAGCTTGGTGAATTCCACTGAAGGAGTGACTATTTCAGGCGATTTGCCGTGTAAAACAAAAAACCCTTCAATTGACTCGTGTGGAAAATAAATTTTTATACAGTGAAAGTTCCCCTTGTGGACAGCTTCCTTACATAGAAAAATTTCATGGGACCAATTCTTTTCCTATATTTTCGAAATAAAATACATTCTGATATGTGGACGTTCCCATAAACGGACGTGGGCATTTTATTTCAACATATTTTGTATAAAAAAGCTCCATAAAAGGACGCGTAGCGTGCATCAAATCCTCTCTTAAGCGAACACGTAGCTCTAATATATGGACTATGGGAACTTTCATTGTATATGTAGTTAAATACAAAATTTTCCAATTGATACTTTGGACAACGATAATTGAACTCCAACAATGTCAACGCATTTCTCGCACATTAGCTGTCAAGTGCATTGCCCTTCGTAACAAAGTTTATGCACTGATACAATAATTAGTACGTGGTGGACCAAAAATAAAAAGGAAAAATATTTGTGTGGGCTTACCATCATGAGGCATATCACATGTCAACCAAGGAGTCCAGAAATATTAAACTAATTTGTTTGGATAGTTTCTTTAAAAAAAAAGCTCAAAAACCATGGCATTGGCGATGTCCCCCTATTTAAGGAAGAAATTTGTGAAAAATTAAGGGAATGTAAATTTATGGGGAGTTAACAGACAACCATAACAAATCTGTCATAAACAGTTCTTAAAATATATTGAAAAACCACCATACCCAAATTTCATCGAAATCCGTTCAGTGGTTGCACGTATGAAAATGATGATTCAAAAGTGGTTTAAACCCAACCTCATATCTTACTTCCACTCTATTCGATTTCGATCAATTTTATGTGGAACTACTAGCGTATCAGCCAGTCTACATGTGCCATTCAGGATTTGTTGAGATAGGTGGCTAACTAAAATTATTTAAAGAATTCAAAGGCCTGCCTGGACGAAATGACCTACGTATCAGGATATAAGAGCACATATGTAAGTACATCCATACAAATTATATTTCACCAAAATGTCTATTGGTTCTTTTCCCTACCCTACCGTGCGGGGTCAGATTCGCATTTGACGAAGTTTTTACTTTGTGTATTCCCGGGTATTTTGGTTTTCAATTATCGAAGTCATGATGATTTAAATTTGTTTGGGTAAATGATAACTGGTGTGAACCATTTCACAGTTCGTGGATCTAAACGCAATAGGTCACACTAAAATTTTGATGCGGCATTGGATAAAGTCGGTGCGTTTCGCTAAGTAACTTTGGACGAACCTGCGTTGTTCATGCTTTCTTCTCAGTCTTTTTAATTAGTTTTTATAAATATGTCAGACATAAAGCCACTATTCTTAACAGGAAACCCTATTAATATTTTGCGATTTACTCAAGTCGTTGACAATGCGACAGGCACACATTTGTTTCCACACATCACCAAACTTCTCATTTTAACTTTCTAGTGGTACTAAAGAACTCAGTGGTGATTGGAAGGTTTAGTTTAAATTACCTCTGTAATTAACTCCACTAAAGGGCTTTGTAAGTTTTGAAATCCAAAGTGATGGAGAACATTAAATAAAATATAAACTTTTAGACATAATGTACTTATTGTGTATCAAAAACACAGTTTTCTCTTCGTCCACGGACGATCGTTTCAAAGATTGTGATTCCTTGCGATGAAGTTATTCACTCCTCTAAAGTCCACCTGACGAGTATCGTCATCAGACACAGGATAGTTATAAAGCTCACCTTACAATACAGCACAGTCCTACAGTCCGTCATCAAATGTTCATTTTTTTTTTTGACAAACGTCCCGAGAAGCCTGTACTACAGCATCTGCTGAACTTCAAAATTTAATCACAACTATTTCACGGAGCCTGTAGCAAGATGTGATGGTATTTTACGAAGAGACAAGGGGTGGGTCGCTGTCTACCACCTATGTGTGTAGCAGTAGCGCCTCTGAAGTTAGACGCTGACTACTGTGTCGCACATTGCGTAATATACGCACCTGGATTTGACCTTCAGTTTCGCCTTTCAACTTTGATCTTACTGCTTAGAAAGGCCCTACCGGGGACCGGAGTTCCAGATGGCATTGCTCATAGCATCATTAAGATTACTTCATCTGGATGGATTTTATTCCCCTGGCAGAAGAAAAAATATAATTTGTTTCCTTCACTCCACACTAAAGCCCAGATCATTACTTCGTCACAATAAAAGAATTAGTTATCTTCGTGTCACACTACAGCACAAATATTTAATTTCTCTTTTTAATTTTCTTCCTTGCAACCAGTTTACCCTGGGCCTGGACTGAAGTAAAAATATGTGCCATGACCAAAGATTTCGATCGAATCGACATTGCCTTCCTGCGAGTCTGTGGGGATATACGATTTTTTCATTCGAACTGTGTGTTTACGGCTATCTACAGGTGTCTGTGTGGCCTTCCTTCCTTCCCTAACCTATCTATAAAATACACTGAGCATTTTTTTAACTGGATGGTGTCTGGCACATGAATTTGAATTTTCCTTATGCGCTTGCATTTGATGTTTGAACCCAGTTGACAACTTCTGGGCTATTTTATTATATATATTATTTATTTGACATGTTTATTTTGCAATGAAATGAGAATGTCATTGGAGCTCATAGCGGCATCAATGAATAAACGAGCTCTCTTCATCGTTCACGGTCATGCGCAATCCGCTTGATTTATGGCCTTGTCGTCTCGCATTCATGGGCCACGGTCCTGCACTATTTTTATTTTGGTCTATACGTCCCCTGTTCCCTTGTGGATTTCACCTAAACGACATTCTCGTGATCTACGTATCTGACTTGCGGAGTTGGCAATTGGTTTGCGAGCATCTTCTTGGGACATTTGTTGATGAATACTTGAAATTTTCTGGATAGAATGTCCGTCAACCTCCAGGTTTCACTGATGCACATTAAGACTGACGCTGAAGATGCTTAGTTTTTGGTGCCTGGAGTTAATTGATGAGCTCTTCCACGTCTTCTCTATGTAGTTGCTTGATGAGAGTTCTAATCCGCACCTGCTTATTCCTTACGTTCTTGGTCATTCGTGCCAGCTGGTATTGAATGTCGGCAAATGTGTGTGTGTCATCAGCGTAATTCAGATCGACGAGCCTCTGATTGTGTCTCAACAGCACACTTCGATGTTAATTTGTGCCATCAGTCTGGCCAAAACTACCAGAAAGAGTAGGGGTGATAGCACACAGTCTTGCCTTACTCCTCTCTCAATGTAAAACGGAGTGCCTTTTGCAAGACGAATCTCGATACAATTCGCGGATAAGGGAAACAATTGCATCCGGAATGCTATGGTTCTGCAGAGTGATCCAAATAACTCCCTGTAAATCATATCAAAGGCTCTTTCAAAGTCGATAAACCAGATGTAGATCGATGAGTTCCATTCTACAGACTTATCGATGATGATTCGCAGTGCATGATGTGGTCAACACAGGATCGATTCGGCGCAACAGAAATCCAATGGTTGGCGATATCCGATCCATTAGGATTAGGGCAAGATTTGGATTGTGTTTAATAATATAATACCTCTACAGTCCTTGCATTCACCCAAATCTTCTTTCCAACTGTCAGGAATTGATGAACAATTCTATTTCATTGGATAAACAATATTAATTTTTTCATAGTTCCCATCTACCGATATGTCGAAAGTTTAATTCAAAATTGTAAAAAATAACTCATTTCAAATACTATTTTATGTTTTTGCGGCTACTCTTGTGCCCAGAATAAAACACAAACTTTTTTTCGTTACAAATTATTATGTATGTATGTATCTTGAAAGTTTCCTTATTTTTATTGTTTATTTTTTAACTTCGTCCAAAATTGAAAATGGAAAATGTCAGCAACGGAAAGAGAACTTGAAGGTAATATAACAAATAATACTTGTCCTTTTTTTCTTTTTCTTGCTTTTTGTAATTTCCTTTTTTCGTTCCAAAAGTTTTGTTCAATCTTCGAGTGTCGATTCACAATTGATCGTTATATTAAGAGAAATGTTTGTTTTTTTTTTTAAAAATTGTCCCATTGTTTATTTCATACGAATATTTTCAATAATATCAAATTATGTAGGCTGGGTATTTATTAACTTGTATAAGTATTTGGTTTGAAATTATAGTCCCTTAGAATATTAAACCTCGAGGATCCTTAGTAAGAAACGAATTTAAACTCCAGTTTTTCTTTAAGTCACCTCTAACTCGAAATCGGTAGTATAAACATGAATGTCACAACTTAAAATAGGAAATATTTTAGAAGTGACTCACCCACCTCTAAGTCGGTTTTAAAGTGACAGTCAATAGCATTCGTCAAATGTCAATTGTGAGATGAACAAATTGAAGGTGATTTTGATGTTATTCATTTTAAAACGAATAATATAGTATGGAAGAATGATAAAAGAACAATTAAATTCTTTAGGATACTACAATAATGTGGAATTTTTAGTCTCGAAATCTGAATTTGACTTCTGCTAAATGTATTATATTACTACGAAATCTTAAAATCAACTTACAATCACCTAACTAACAGCAACTTTAGGAGTTGCTTTTAGTATTTCTATTAGTTAGGGCCAATTTTTTTTTGTAAAACTCATCTCTAACTCACAATCTGTAATAATAAACGATACCAAATGTCGAATGTCACTTCTAAATTGCGGATTTCCCATATCTAAGAATCTAAGAATGTAATTTAAAGTGGCAAAAAAAAACAACATATTCACCCTTTTTAGTCGTGTCACGCGAAAAATGCTGTTCTCTTCGAATACAATACACATAAAAGTGGGACTAAAAAAGTTCTGTTCCCGTATTGAAAGTTCTTACAATTCCGCACAAATGATTTAAGTACGGGAACATGCCTAAAATTGAGGTGACAAACTGCTACTTCGACAAAGGAATAAAAATGATTGTTCATGGTATAATGAATAATAAGACAGAGAAAAGCTTTACAAACAAAAAAACTGCCAAATCTGTCAAAGTCAGCTGTGAAAGTTAACAATAGCGAGTGCACGTATGAAATTGAATCACAATAACTGCTCTGAATTCGATTTTTTCTTTTAAATAAGTTTGGTTACTATGAACACGTAAAAGTAACTTATCATAGTGTGCGTAACTCTTTTTATTCCTTCTAAGCGGCTCATACACATGACACAAGTGTTAAAATTTTGGTGTTGATACCAAAAATCATATTTGCCACGATCATTAGTTGGTTGTTGACCTTCGAAGTAAAAACAACGCACGCGATGAATAGTGGAAGTGATATTGCAGGGTGCTTTTCTTATGATTAATACGTGTTTCGAAGATAGAAACATAGTAAACAAAAAGAAGAAAAAGCCGAGTTTGGACCAAGGATTGGTATCTTAAGCGCAATACATTTTCGCACGTGGGACTTCTAAGGAAATTGGACGAAACTTCACCTGAAGAATATAACAATTTTCTAAGCATATTCGACGATCGCATAGAAATTATTTTTCTTTTTACTAAGTCCACCGTTGCGCTTGAATCCAATTATTTATATTTAGCCACTAGATTATCCCAGGCTTTATGTTTCCTATCGCGATTTTCATAGTTCGCACTTTTAACTTTCCACAATTCTGGATGTTATCGGTAAAGTTTGATAAAGTACTTCCAAAAATCATTGTGTCATTGTGCCATTTCGAATAAAAATGATTTCACACGATAAACGCACAATAAGAGGTAACATTTTTATGATAACGTTACCATGACTGCACTGAAAATAAAATATTCGCACACTTCGCCATACACATGACACATGCGTTGACACTGCAACAAAAAATCAAAACGTTATGATTTTCTTGACACTTGTGTCAACACCAAGAAATCGGTGTTAACACCTAGGCATACACATGGCACATTTCGATGCACTGCAACATGTGTTAGCACTTGGTGTTATGTGTGGCCCATACTAGTGAGAAAAGACAACATTAAAAATTTTGCCTCAGCGATTATTAAATTCTTGCCTCAGCGATTATTAAATTCTTGGATTAGAAGAAAAAATATATATGTATGCCAATGTAAAGTCATAAATACGGGCATTTTGGGTGATACAATAAAAACGAACAAGTATTTTTTGATTATTTAGGAAACAACATTTAAACAATTTATTCGAAATGACCGCCATTTGTATTTATACAGGCCTTGAGTCGCTCTGGCCATTCATTGGTCGCAGAACGCACCTCGCCCATTGGAAAAATGACCGCTACACAGATAAGTGCGCGCTTCAAGGACTCAATATTTGGATGTCGACTAGCACAAGCCATCGCCTGTAAAATAGGACCGGCACATTGTTTTGGAACCAGCCTTGTGTTGTTTTTGCTTCATGAGCTGGCGCGAAGTCTTGTTGGAAAGCCCATTGGTTGTTTGAAACCAATTGTTGGTTAAGTCCCTTCAAAACGCCTTCCAGATAATATGTTTGGTAGATTTTTGTCGATGATTTTACTACCTTCGTGGCTCAGTGGTTAAGTGCGCGATAACTGAGTGAGAGGTTCAAGGTTCGAATCCAAGAAAACAGCTCACCAAGAAATCAGTTTTCTCACGGTCCCACCTCTCGCGAACGTTTGACAAACATCCGAGAGTAAAACTGTCATGAGAAGTTTCTCTCAATGGAAAAAATTGTCCTTCGGAAACGGCATAAAACTGTAGGTCCCAACCATTCATGACGTGCACAGCACGAGTGGCTGCGAGAAGCTAGGCCAGGTCCACTCCATATTTACAAACGAATTTTGTGAAAATCTTTTTGCGTGTTAACCTAGTATAAATGTCACTCATTTAATACCGGTCAACATAAGAATGGATGTGTTCAATACTAATTTCAGGATGAGTGCGTTTAAACGTGTATCAATATTTATGACATAACTAGGTTTTAAGTTTGATGAAAAGTCTTCAAACTGTAGAAAACTCTAAGCGAATGTAAAATGGCAGTAGTACACTTCAGATTTATGCTGATTTACATGTCTTTGCAGTTACGTGCAGCAAAATTGTGCAAATGCGAAAGGGATATATGAATGTGTTTTAAATAGTGCGACACACAAATTTCATAAATTTTCTTACGCTCTCGGTTTCTCGCTTCGAAATTATGGATAATCCACAATTCTTATTTCTATTTGGTCAATTTATGAGATGAAAACAGAGGAAGCGGGCATGCGTTCGACTGCTTGCTATGAGATTCGGAAAGCAATCTTTTCTTTTTATTCGTTGTCAATCAGAGCGATATGCAAAGAAAGTTATAACCCAGATAAACACAAAGCAATGAAAATCAGGTACATGGAATAGCGAATTTGAATAATTTTCCTGACACTTTTCCGCACACCGAATTTCCATGCGACTTTTAGTACGATTGCTTGCCGCTTGGCCATATGGAAGTGGATTTGGGGTCCGTGTTCCTATTTCCTATAACTGAATGATTGCTGATGCTTTCCCTCACACTATTGCTCTCAAATTAGGAATCGTTGTTTGTCACTTCAGAAAACCACATCTCTGTAACTAAGGATTTTTGCATCAACCAAGACAGTGCAACAACGATAGCTTATTTAAAATTTCTGAACGTAATCACGTTATTTATTTGTTAAGTGTACGAGTAACACTGGCATAGCCTAGTTAGATAATACTTGTGTTAACTATTTAAACTTGCGACGAGAGTCTTTATAAGAATGGCCCTCAAGTTAGAGCCCTAGACAAGGACTCAACGATTATTGGCCCATTCATATCTACAGACAGTGAACAGATAAGACGTATAGCGTACCGTATCATGCCTTAGTATATGAGGGCACTTACATCTAGCGTAACGTCGCACAGATAGGCTCAGACACGGACTGTACCATGCGCCATTGTCGAAAAGAACATATTGTCTGAGCCGATGTGTCTGCACCTGCACATAGTAGCATCTCTAGCTTAACTATCGAAATTTTTATCTCCTGCACGTTACATATCTTTCAGTGTGAATACTGTTGGAAATGTTGTGGCTACTATGCGCCTGATAAGTTCAATGTTTGAAGATATGAATGAACTTCTCGTGTTCTATACTATCAGTCGAATAGCTACCGGCAATCATTTTACCTTCCTTTCACCTGGATTGTAAAGCATTTAACATCTCTTGTACCGATATAGAAACAACGAACTAGTTACCGTTGATCTATCACAAAAACCCCACCTGCACCAGCCGCATAGCAACAGTGCTGATCACTGGGCCCAGCTGACAATATTCAACCCCCGACTAAGGTCATTAAAGACACGCCGACGATCATTGATTTAAATTCAAAATCCCACCATTTTATTATTAGGAAGCTTAGATTATCGTTAGTTCTAACATAAAAAGTATAGACAGCCTTTGATACGTACATAATTGTATAAATTGAATCGAATCGTGTGTTTGTTGTTATAATATTTATGTTAACCAAAGTAAAGGAAAAGAAAAACATTTTTGTTACAGTGCCTCAAATTGACTCGGTGCTGGCATATTTCATTGGGTATTTGTTCTGCAAACTCCGTCGTTTGTTCAGTGTTTGTGCAGTTCCTGATATGTTTGTACAAAGCGTTATCCTCTTTTATTTTTATTTTTTTTATTTTCGTTTAGTTATTGTTTATTGCTTTCATTCAGCACAGTCCACGATGATGCCATTTAATAAGAAATAATTTGCAGGCCTTAGTGGAAACTGGATAGAAATTGCTTATGGTACGAAATCTGGTTCGGTTCGGGTAATCGTTCAGCATCCCGAAACAGTCGGTCATGGACCTCAGCTATTTCAAACATTTAGTGTGCATCAGAGTCCAGTGACAAAGGTAAGGCTTGCATAAAAACAAAAAACAATAAGTTTTACAAATAAATTAACTGTAAACATGTATTTTACTTTTAAAGGTGACCTTATCAGAGAGATATCTTATATCAGTTTGCAGTGAGTACAATCACGTACGTACATGGGGCGTACCTCGTTTTCGCGGTATGCTATCCACCCAACCAGGCTCAACACCAGAAGCATCATTTAAAATCGTTTCCTTGGAAGCCACCGACACGAATTACGCTTATTCAGCTGGCAATGACTTTGGTCCTTTTGGAGGAAAATATGATGAACCCATCTTTGTGCAGAAAGTAGTCCCAGAGACTGATCAACTGTATGTTCGCTATGCGTCAGATGGTGAGCGGGTGTGTGTGATTAAGTCCGTTGATGGTTCGACGATAACATCGTTTTGTGTGCATGAGTTTGAGGGCCCATCTCGTATGGGCTCACGATTCATTCTCACTGGTCATTGTAATGGCGCAATTCAAATGTGGGATCTTACTACAGGCCTATCATTAGCTTCTAAAGAGGACGCACACAAGCATAAGAGTTCCGGTGGTCCAGATATGATGGAGCTCCTACGCCTATTAGATCAATGTGATATAAGTACCAGTCATAGCTCCACCCCATGCATGTCGCCATGCTTGCCGACTGTTTCGAATGCCACAATTGCCAGACTTAAAGCCAGCAATGTTGCCCTGCTCAATCAATCTCAGCAGCAAAACAACAGTGACTGATTGTCACTACTGAAACACTGTGTAAAGATTTGCAAGTGAATAAACGTTTTGACTGCCAAAAGAAATGAAAGTGAGAGAATGTATATTGCGTGACAGTGGTCACGCAAGTATTTGTTATTAAGCCTTTTTAGAAACCAATTTTTATATTTTATTAAATAAAAATGTACTTTAGGAAATTTGAATCTGTGAAAGGAATGCTATTTAATAAAAATTTTAAGTAATTTTATCGTTTTAAATTGGTGTTTTTGAATGTCTTATAAAGGGTTAAAATGGCGCTCCGCTCCGGGTGAACCTGGACCTTAACCAATAAGCCTATCCAGCCAGATGGACCTCTAGCTAGTAGCTAGTTTTGAACACAAAGTTGGTTGGGATCTCTTTCCACTTGTGTGCGCCAGTAGATGGACTCAAAGACTCTCCGGATCGTTGATATGTTCGCTTTAAATGTCCTAGCCACCTGAGACGATGAATTCGAACCCTTGCCCTAGGTCGATGTAATTGCAATACTGTATAGTTCGTTGTTGTATCTTCTTTTGGTAACGTCCATGCCTATACGCCCTATAACAGGACAGGGGTGCTGATAATCCATCCAAACATAAAACTAATTAAAAAAATACAAGGAAACTTTATTAAATCATTTGGAAACTCTTTAGTAACTTAAAAATTCTTGATCCTCTATTGCTGAGTTTTTATGATTTGGTCTGGATTCGTTTAGGGAGTTCAATATTGTAGTGTACTTTAGGGTGCTGTTCACATGTTGCTGACAAGGTCTTACATAAATGTTGCTTAGGTATTCGTGAATGTGTTTTGTTATTCAAGCGATTGGCAAGAGTGGGTCTTCGCTTGATCTCTACGCTGGTGGCGTTTTGGGAATATCTAGGTAGACGAAGTTTTTAACTGCCTCAAAGGTGTTGCTGCCTATTTTGATGTTCTGTTTTGACTCGCAGGTGTCGCATTCAATAACCAAATTGACATGGCTTAGTGGTTAAACAGGAGACTCAGGTGCGAGTTCTAGAAGCACCAACAAGTTTTTTCACGGTCCCACTTCCCGCGAACGTTTAACAAACATTTGGGTCCAAAACTGTCATGAAAAAGACTCAATCGAAAAATGTGCCCTTTGGAAACAGCATAAAACTGTAGGTCCCTCCCATTCGTGTGTTCGAACAGAATGAATGCTACAAGAAACTAGACCCTAGGATGTTTGCGTCAAATATTTATTTATTTATGCTAGATGGCAACAAGTGGAAAAATCAGTGGTTTGGCCGCCGCCTTTTAATATTTTATGGTCGCTCGATCACGGATTTTTCCACTTGTGTTCCAATTTGTAGTGCATTTCGTAGTCGGGTTTTAAGTGGGAAACACACTATATAACTGTTGTACCAATTTATGTTGTTACGGTCCAAAAGTTGTGTAAAGCATACACACCGGACAATGGGCACCCATTGTTTATACAACCAGTCTTATTTTATCAGAGGTTTATAATACGAGGACGTATAACCGTCGGTTGCTATATACACACCATACAATTGTGGCAAGTAACCGAAAGTTGTTTTGCCTCTCTAGGTCAGCAACATTTTTTGCATTTAATGGATTATATAGCGGTCAATTTTAATTCCGGCTTATTCAACTACACTTCTGAGATCGCAGCCTGGGTTTATTTCATCAAATTTGGTTGTGTTAGTTTTGGTCTGGAGTTTTTATGCTTTCGTTACACTGTCTATTGGCAAAGCCTTATATTAACCTCGCTAGGAATACTCTTGAGATTGAAAAGTGTACATTTGGCAATGAATTCATATCTACTTGATGCGCCATCCAGCGGCCAAATCTATTTCAGACGCCTCTAAGAGGAGTACGTCAGTTTTTGTTTTATCGAAATCGATTTAGTAGATTTCGCTCTGGGTGGTAATTAACAAACGAAAAGAGCAAAGAGATACATTACAACACAGCAGCTCCTCCTGTACAAAACACAAGTTAGGCCAGGGTTTGAGTATTGTTCTCATGTTTGGAGTTTATCCCCAAAACATTCTCTTCATTTCCTCTACAGCATACAGAGACGAGCAGTTCGCTTAATAGAAGATCCCGCACTAACTTCCAATCTTAAACAGTTAGCTCATCGAAGATTGGTAGCAGGCTTTTGCCTATACTATATATACTATCATGACAGGTGCTCCGAAGATATCAATGGAATTAACCCTTAAAATGCGACATTTATGCATTCTCTTCATCAAGTAAACTTTGAGATACACTGCCAGAAGACACATTTGCAGGGGCATTTAATCTCCAACATTTATAGAGCAGAAGTAACAGGCATCATCGCCTCTCCTGAAAGATTACTTTAAAAAAAATTACGTATTTCGTGGCCTTTTTTTACCAAAAGACCACTTCTAGAAGTGTTTCATTAAAAAAAAAAGACTAGCAATTCAAGGGTACTCACTTGTCGAGTTTTTTTACCTTTCCTATGAGAGAAAGGTGTCGACTTATTATCATGGGGTATACTCCCATGTCCTGTGCAATGTCCCGCACCGATTTCGTTGAATCCCCATCTACCATTGAGCTTAAAACATCGTCGTCAATTACAGCTTTCGACTTCCCTCAAATGCGTCATTAATGT
Organism: Pocota personata; assembly: GCA_963082735.1. NCBI lineage: Eukaryota > Metazoa > Arthropoda > Insecta > Diptera > Syrphidae > Pocota > Pocota personata. The sequence goes on from OY720429.1 coordinate 272,573,482, forward strand.
TTTCCGCCACCAGAGACGCATTATGTTAAACACACGTACCACTTTATCTTTATAAAAGAGAGAAAATTGCACTTTCTGGCATAGATGTTCACTCGAGAGCTTCTTATTTCGGAACTGAGTTAAAATCGGACATTTCATGTGGTACAACCTACATTTCTGTGCTATAACTGTTTTTTGGAATGTGAATGCTAAATTTCGTGGTTTACCGATACTCGCGAATGCTTATACGTATTACTTTTTGAAATCGCAGATGCTGGTACAAATGGTACCTTCCTAAAGCCCTCCGATGATATGTGGGTACGGTATCGCTTCGGTTGGTTTGCTCGAAAACAAAGGAATACCGGATGCATACATTGTAATGGACAATGTGAAGGAGTTTAATCGAATTTATTTATAATAATTCGCTTGCGTCACAAGGTCTTTGCAATTGCCCTCCTAAACAAGTGGAGTGGGGCAGATTGTCGGTAGCCATCGCTTCAAAAGTGCTCTTCACTCTATTTCCTTTTCCTGCCTTGTCCCTGCAGGCTAGAATAGGTGTTGGGTATCCTAGACAAGTCCTTTCTAACTTCTAGTAAGACTTTTAAATATCATTACTACAGAATCGCATCTCTATTATCTCGATCACGCGTTTCTGATGTCGCTTGCGAAAGAGGTCGGTCAGCATTAATCCCGAAGCTTACGACGGCGAATACATAATAAGCTGAAAGCCAATGTGTTGACGAACTTTTTTACAGAAAAATAATGAATTCAAAATGTTGGGTAGGAGTCCACGATATTATTCGTGGTTTGGAGAGTATTACCACCTTTTCTTCCAGCTGAAAATGCACCCTGATATATAAGTACACTTTGTGTGAATTTCTTTAATTCTAACATAAAATCATTTTATTACTGCGCAGCACAATATAACAAATATTACAATTCAATCTAATTTTACAAAAAATAAAATAAAATATATATATATAACGGGATCTACTAGGTAACAGCTATAAAAACCGCTATTTATGCAATCAAATGCCTGCATGTTTTAAACACCGAAACAAAAGATCATTGCAAACACTATGATTACTTAGGAAACTACGAGTATGCGTAAACAATTGGAAATACATACTTAAATATCATATAACTGCATCGTAGCGGAAGACAATTGGAATTAAGTTGGAAAACTTGTTCAAGGTTTGTGCGCCCCTCCCTCATCATTGTCTTGGATTGGTTTGTTTTAAATTCGAAGTTTTTCCAAAAATTTTGGAACTAAATATTCAGCTGAGTACTTGTCGTATGTGAAATATTCAAAAAATTTATCACGCTGCTTGCGAAACATCACAGGATTCCTAAACCAATTGTACAGCATTTTAATAAGTTGATTGGATGTATTGTAGAGGTTTTCTTTTGGATAAATTTCTGGGTAAACCAATTTGTTTGGTGCTATTGGCAGGCAACCGCAGTAAGTAGCTTCAAGCCTATGATTTAGAATAGAATGGAATTATAAAACAACTATTATACAACACAACTCATACGTACATTGCAACACCATAGAACTCGTGACCAGCAGTCGATATCACTATATCGCCGGACATAAGCGCCTTCATGTACTTATCACGTGGCAGGAAACCGAAATTCACTAATTTATGGCCAAGTTTTTCCTGAATACCCTCAAAGGCTTCGGGAACCAGTTGGTAATTCTCTCCGCATATTGTTACTTTAAAATCGACCTGACGTTTGTTCAGCTCTAATAGGACTTCAACTAGTAGATTGGGATTCTTATCATGCTCCCATCTGTGAGGCCAAATCAGGTGCAGGCAGTCCTTCTCATTTGTATTTTGTTCTTCGTTGGCAATCAGTCTCTTGGGCATTGAATGGAATTTTATTGGATAGTAAAGAACTTCACATTTTGGTTCGATTTTTTGGCGGATATGTTTCAGTTTAAGATCCGGCTGAATGTTGAGAAATGGAGTGATACTTTCTAGAAACGATGTACGGTTGAAATTCGAATTGAAGATTACTTGGTCGGCTGATAGGCTGGAATGAAATTTGTTTAGATGTGTTTATCAAGGGACTGTTTTAGAAAGTTATGATTGTTTGGTGATTTGTTTGTTTAAATGTTTAGTCAGTTACGGGCTAGTTGAAATGGAAAACTGATTCTCATCGTATCCCTTGTAGTTGGAGTATAGCTGCCAAAAAAGTTATTTAAAGGTTACACAAATAAAACGAGATTGATGGATGGATGAAAGTCCTCAGTTTGTTCATGTTAACAACGATTCCTAAATCTGTGCATAACCGGAAGATCCTTTGGGTATATATAACAGCAGCAATGATAGGTCGGATTTATTAGTGAATCTTGTGCAGTCAACAGATAATAATTCAAAGAGGGGACCCAACGAAAAATTACTTTCTCCAACACCTACTTCTTCGTGCTAAAATAATCAAGTGGAAGGATCCACATCAGACTTAAAAATAATTTCTGCTAACTATGCGATAGGCTAATACAGGACGACACTTTTGAGTGGCTAAATTTCGACGGCAATTACAAACAGTGATGTGGTTTCGGACCAGCATTGTGTTCAGCGTGTATTTTTTTTTTTTTTTTTTATAATATGCGCGCGCCAAATGGGTTATGAATACCATTAAATTATTTCAGGGCACGGGCGTTTGAAGAAATTGAGAGAGAGAGAAAGAAAGATTGGTGTAGTGGGTTTGTAACTTAGGTGGTATTAAGTTTCAGTAAACTCCAAGGGTGGCGTCCAGATAACTGGAGAACTTGTTTGTTTTGCTTTTTGTCGTTGCTCATGATTCACAGTATTTTTTTCCCTCCACCTGATGTCATCATCACGATCAAGTTGCATTTAAGCCATATGATCACCCTTCTGCCAGTGTTATGCCTTCGCAGTAGAGTTGACTAAGCTTTCGCAATTGATCGACTTTTTTATTTATTTCAGACGAAATAAATAGATGATTGTTGAGATCAGGATTTGAACCGTGAACCAAGAGCGTGACAAGCGTTGATGTTACCACTACACCACGGCTACTAAAAAGAGAAGAACCAGACAAAATTCCAGATGTTCCAACAACAAACTTTCGACGACGCAAGATGCTTATCAGTTGTTTCGTTGGGAAGGCGAAAAAGATACGAAAGGTTGAAGACTGGTCATAAAATACTGTTGGTTGCTTGCATTAGAGCTCAGTGGTTAAATCGGATACCAAATGAACACAGGTTGATTCTGCAAGGAACAACAACGAGTTACAGTCGACGGGGTGACAGCTTAAGTGGGTATATGAGTTTGCAAAAACTTAATTTTTAAAAACAGAACAGGATAGGAGAATATCGTGTTTCTTAATTATCCTTAACCGTTCAAAAGTTGGTGGTAATTCTCTAATGAACACCGACATTGTGATAGATGATATTACACATGATATGCCGATGTCGTCTGTTGAAAGCGATAGGTTAGATTGCACGTTCCAAAAATTAGATGTAAATTGATTGTTGGAAGTATGTACGGGAGAATGAGTCGACTCACCTGTAGCTTTCGAAAGGCGACATTAGCAATAGGGTTGATCATACCAGCCTCAGCTTTTGTTCGTGACGGCGGAGACGTCCTTATCCTGGGATAGGCACGATCTATTGTGCTCAAGTGGACCCGTCCTGTTGGAAGCACATGTCGCTCCACATCAATGTCTTCAATCTCAGGCCTAAAAAAAATTAGGTATCATATGTCCATAGCGCAGAGAATTCACCGTAACAATAGCGCCTTCATCGTTTAAAAAAAAATACGGCTAAATCACGCCGCCGGTCCACAGCGCGCACCAAACTGTCACCCGTTGTGGATGGTAAACGATCCATATTGTAAAATGGCAATGCAAGAACTAACTATCAGGGATGTGAAATTCCAACCTCGAAATTAATAAACCTTTACAAAGTAGTCCTGCAGTTCCCCGATGCAAAACAGTTAACCGAGTTTCCAAATGTAAAGTCCGCTAGCATCCACCTTCCGTCCCCACAAAACAAGCATGATGTAGAAGCCCCGCAAGAAACTGTCGAATCTCCAGATATCAAATCTTCCTCGAGCCCCAACACCAGTCAAAAGAAGCTCGACTGTGCCCTAGCTGTCATTAGCTTAACGCCAACCAATCATGACAACCACGTGTTACTGAATTTTTGTTGTAATACAAGCAACAAGTTTTCCTCCCAAGGGTTCATTGGGACTATGTAGAAACGTTTCCAAAATAATTAGCTAATATAATTACCATGTTAGAATCTGATTTAGTCCGTATTGGCAGTCTCTCTCCTTCACCTCACGTACAGGATACACTAACTGGTTTTCATGGAAGTATACTATTTTCCGGCAACCGATCAGATCCGAACGTGTACCCATAAGCTCTGCCAAATTCAGTACAGAACTTGTGAAGAGCACTTTGTAATCATGCTCCAATGGAATTACCTGCGAAAAATACAGAGCACTGGTGCGAGCTCTCCAGTGCCATTTCTTTGCTGGAAGACTGTAAATTTCAAATTCCCCCGGCGGTATACCTTTTTGGATAAGAATATAGATAACAATTAGGAGAGGAGCATAGCATCAGGGGAGGAATTTACATTCTATAATAGTCTCAATTAACTGCTTGTGACTCCCGCCAAAGAACGGCTCTAAAATCAATATTGATGGTTTAGGCATTTTATAAAAATTTTGTTAATTTACATGCTTTATGTTTTATAGAATATTGCAGAAAACAATTTCCAAAATTTATGTACTGTAATTCGCAAAAAATATCAATGACAGCTGTCAGGAATGAGAGTCGTTGACACTTTGACATTTGGTGAGTGAGTGCTGTGCAATTGGGGTGTAGCATGAAATCTACTACAAATAATACAACGATTGGATGTTCACACGAGTATTCTGGAGTCAGCAGCGCGAAATGCATTTCTACAAATTGTCTTTTAAGACGGTTCCATTTGGTTACGAGTAAATAATCCTTCATTACGTAATGTAATTTTATTGGTGGCTTTATTTTTCAGTACATAACAATGTTTTATAACATTTTCAACAACTTTATTTTAAAACTTTAATACGGCAGTTGCATTTTCAAAGATAACTCATGGGAAATATCTAAAGGATTTGGTTTGACGTTTACGGAGAGTTGGAGAGTACTCCCAAAACTAGCTAAATCAATTTTTTGATACTTTCTGAAAGAGCTATCTGGTTTTTCATGTAACCACGTTCTCACTCTCATTCAAGTGCTGCCTTAATCGCAATTTTGACACGATTACCATACTTCCATTTCTTTAGAGCTAGTAGAAAACTCGCAGAAGATCAAATCGCAAAAAAAATAATTTAGACATCGATGAGTGTACAACCGCTAAATATATTTTATACAAAAATTTTAAAATAATTTGAATTGTTAATATTTGAAGAGAAAATAGATTTTCATAACAATATGAAATGCTGCGAAGAACAAATAAGGAGATTTTGAAACTGTAGTATTAGTTCGAACTTCCTGAAATAGCAAATTCTTTTTTAGAATAGAGTGAGTGTGGAAAAGGGAGTCAGCATTTGGAGAGTGATAGTGCCACTCTCGAATTTAGTATCATATGTTATTGTAATGAGAACTATGCTATTGATCATTTACTAATCAATATAATTTATCATATAAGTATTTCTATTATTTTTACTTAAAAATGTGAATTTATATACAAAAGTGTAAATAAAACTAAAAAAATAAAACTATCATATGTTACTGATATACCACTTCTTTTAGTACATACACATAAATATCACACTTTTATTGCAGCTTCAACTCAAACCAGTCAGTTTCGTTGAGTATAACTCCATTTCAACTCGAGTCTTGTTTCCATACATGCCAACTAGATCAACTCATCAATGGAACACAGCAATTTTTGAAAACTGACTAAAACAGATGGAAGTGAAAAAAAATTGCAAAATTTTAAAAGCATTTTATAAACAAAAACTTCCAATAGTAAACTTCCACAGACTGATTACAGGCTGACTAGCCCTTTCGGAAGCTCTCTGCAAATTGTATTGTTTATGGACACTGTGTTAAATTTCAATTAACTCCATGTCCGAATTGGTTTTAAAATTTTATTCTGTGGTTAAATTCAGGGAGGAAATACTCATTACTCCTTATTTCTCTTTTGGGCAAACATTACGCAACATTGGAATTTGTGCGTTATCACTTTATATTCTTGACATTTGGCTTATGCACAGCATTTGTTGTTCAATGCATTCCCTTAATTTTTTTTGTAGTTTTCACCTTTCTCTAAGAGATTTTTTCTTCACTCTTACAAGTTAGTGATTTTATGAATTTTAGTGCAGAAAGTAAGGGAACAAACCTACTGAGTCAAGAATTTTAGTATTCAAATACAGACTTGTGTGTTTTATTAAAATAGCGTTCCGCTATTAATCAATTGTAGTGTGTATTTATCTCTGATTATTATTAATTGTAATTTGTGATTGGATTGTCAATATCAATATTAAATTTTAATTATATTATCTATTTTGTTTTTGTTCGGTTAAACGTCAAAAGCTCTTAAATTTGATTCAAAACCCATCTTTTTGTTAATAGTAGAGTTCTTAAAACTTTTAAAGCATTATTATTATCTATATTGCAGTACTCCCGTATCCACATACAATGATCGAATTAAAAAGTAACATGACATGTGTCCCACTTACGGAAATCCCAAAGAGTTTCCTCCGATTCCTCAGCGTATAATATTTATTAAATGGAACAGGGGATCCGTCAGAGGTCTTCGTAAGTGGGACAGGCATACAGTCTTCCCCAGTTATTCAATTCTGAAGTTGTTGACATACGTTGTTGAAATTGCTGTTACGAGTATTTTAAATAATGAAATGCAAGATATTAATTCCTTTTATTTATTAGTTCTTTAGTTTTTACAGAGATCAAGCAAAATTATTTCAATGGCCGCTGCCGATCTTCTCGTCGTCGATATAAGCAAAGAGAAGAAAACATCTCTCTATTCCATCTGTTGAGTGCTGCCAAGTACAACTTTAAAAAGGACTATTTTTCTTTGAAGTTAAGTTACATGGGATTCTACTTCGCAAGCTATGAAGCCACATTTTAAATATTGTTCAACAATCATATATTTAGCGAATAACAAAATGTTAGAGAAACTGCAGAAATTCCAAAATGAATTTATGTGAAGTATATTAAAATGCAATTGTAAACATGTTAAGTGTATTAAAATGGTAAAGCAAAGAACAATTATGAATGTACTTATTTTTGTGTATAAAATGAAAATCGAATTGTTACACAGTTATCTATGTAATAAAATATTATATGTCAGTAATTTGCACAATTACAATGTACGTAATGGGAATAGTTTCCGTCCTCTATTTTTTAGAGTGCGAAAAGGCCAAAATACAGTTTTTCATAAAAGTTTTATAACGGTTAATGAACTACCTGATGAATTAAAACTACACTTTATAAAAATGCAATGTGATTAGAGTATGTTCATACTTTACTTTATTTACTAAATTATTATTTTGTTCTAATAAAAAAGGCAAATATTGCTAAATAAACAAATTGAATTGAATTTAAGTCTGAATAATTATTCTTAACATAGGTTTTTTTTTTCTTTTGTCGGCATTTTTGACCCAGAACGAAACTTCCCTGAAGGAAACAGTTCTGAACCCTATGCCGCTGTAGTTAATTCAATTGGAGCCGCTGTAGTTAACACAATTTCTGGCATAACCAAAGTGAAGTAAACTCACGCATTTGAAAGAAAAAAATCGAATCCTATTATATTTCCTTTCAATTTCATTTACGACTTGGGTCAAATAGAAGAAAATTAACCCTTAAAATGACAGTAACTGAAATAAAGACCGAAGTGGAATATAACAAATTTATTAAGTAAGCTTCGAAAAGTATTCTGCTCAGTCCTAACCAAAAGCGAAATTTGTCCTCTTTGACTTTAGCTCCGATCAAACAACCGTCGTCCTGTTCTCCGCGGAATGGGCAGAACAATGCACTCAAGTTTTAGATGTTATGTCCGAGATTTCAAAACTGGGCTATACGAACTTGCAGTTCGTAAATTTGGCTGCTGAATCCTTCCCAGAGATTTCGATGAAGCATCAGGTTTGTGGTTAGAGAATTGCCTGCAATGAACTAAACTAGCTTCTCATTGTAGATCGATGCGGTTCCTACAGTTATATTCTTTACAAAAGGTCAGGCAGTAAATAGGGTAGATGGAGTCAATATTGCAGCTGTTACAGAGATATGTAAAAACCTCGGCTCTACTTCGGGTGGTGGCACGGGAGCCTCCTTGGAAGACAGATTACGGGCTTTGATCAATAAGGCTGACATTATGGTTTTCATAAAGGGTTCACGAGATGCACCCCGTTGTGGTTTTTCTAAGCAGATAGTTGCCATTCTCAATGACATTGGGTAAGTAAACATGCAGTGGAGGGAATGCAAATGATTAAGAGATCTCATGGAAAGATTTTAGTTGCCTCTCTCGTTGGTGTTACAATTGAAAGAACATGCGGCACACAGTCATATCATTACTTAACATTTTTTCTGTTAAAACGACGCATCTGTTTATTGTACCATGACTCATCTTGCCGTACCTATTTGTTGGGCATATTTTCTTGGTACAAAATATTTTTGATTAGCAAGAATGTGAGAAAATGTTCAAGATCTTATTTCATCATTCTGTAGGAGCATTTGTGTTACTTTAGGTGATAAAGTAAGGTATGTACCAATGAGGTTATATACCTGGACATCTCCAAGGCACACCCCAGACTCTATATTCAGGAATCAAATTGACTACATCATCGTCAACAAAAGATTCAGGAATTCAATAAAATCGTCAAAAGGCTGCCCAGGTGCTGACGTGGAATCAGACCACAATCCAATTGTAGTAAAAATCAACATAAAAATTTAAAAAAAGTCAAAAAAGCATGAAACAGAAAAAACTAAAAGCACACTGCTAAAAAATCAAGAAATACAAAATAATCTTACGAGATAGATGAATGAAAACCTTAATCACTTAAACTCAAACCGAATAGTGAAAGACAATTATCAATTCATTAGCATGGTCAAAGATAAGAGGAAATTATAATCGAAAATAATATAATAGCAAGCGAAATTTTGTCTCTAATGGATCAAAGAAAAGAAAACAAACTATACAAAGAAATAGATAGATTGATCAAGAACAAAATCAGATCATGAAATAAATAAAAAAGTCGATCACTTGCGAAAGCTAAGACAACTCTACCGTGCAGGCATATCACTAGCAGTAGGGTCGTGATGATGACATCAGGAGGACGGAAAAAATACTGTGAATCATAAGCAACGACAATAATAGCGAAAACAAAACAAAATACTCCCCAGTTATCTGGACAGCCACCCTTGGAGTTTACAGAAACTTAATACCACCTGAGTTTCAAACCACACCACTCTGTCTTTCTCTCTGTCTCTTCCTTTCCACAAAAACGCACGTGTTCTAAAAATTGGTATAAGGGTATTCATATCCCCTTTAACACGTGCAAATTATAAAAAAAATAAAATAAAAAAAAGGCCACAAATCGTGACATGCAACAACAATGCGATGAGCTAGAGCGACATGACAGAAACCACGATAGTTTCAACCTGCATAAAAAAGTAAGAAAGATCTCCCGTGGTAAACACAAAACGGTGTCTTAAGGAAGGACGGTTTTTGTTAAATATGAGAGAAAAATTAGAACAGTGGAAAGCATACATCGAGGACCTTTTTTGGGACGAAAGATATCAACTAGGGCCTTATAATGGGCCCGAAGGACCAGAAATAATTAAAAAGAAGATGTCCTGATGGAAAACCGAATACAAGTGAAGCTCTTCAACGCTATTCACAGACATGGCACAATTCCAGATGAATAGTGGAATACTTACCTATACAAGTGAAGCTCTTCAACGCTATTCACAGACATGGCACAATTCCAGATGAATGGTTAAAATCAACATTTGTTACTCTTCCAAAAAAGGTTAGAATGACAAACTGCTCTGATTACAGGATAATAAGTTTGATGAGTCATACATACACCCATCTTCCTGAAAATAATTCACAAAAGGATTTACAATAAGCTCGAAGAATGCATAATTGCAATTCGTATTCAGAAATGCCTTTGGAACACAGGAAGCTTTATTTGCGTTCAATGTGCTAGGTCAGCGTAGCCTACATTGAACAAAACGGTCTTTATATGTTTTGCCGATTATGAAAAAGCATTCGATAAAGTGCAACATAATAAAATGATGGGAATTTTCAGAAATGAACACAGAGAAGGATGATATCATTGGAATCAAAAATAACCATAGAGGGTGAATAGTTAGAAAAGATAGAGATTTGCAGAGGAGTCAGACTGTCATACAAGGCTGCATTTTATCACGGCTCCTCTTTAATATGTACTCGGAAGAAATCTTCGAAAGCTTAACAGTAGATCCAGTCGGAGGAATCAAAATTAATAGAGTCCTAATGTGGTAATAATGACACGTAACATAAACGAATTAAACATTATTATGAATAAACTTGGCATGGAAAGTAACAAGTACGTGTTGAAAATGAATGCAGGTAAAAAATTCATAGTATTAGGTAAAAAGCCAAGAAATACAGAATTATCAATTGTAAATAAACAATGTTGAAGTAGAAAGAGTGAACACCAATTAAATACTTGGAAACAATAATAAATAACAATGCAAACCCCACCAAAGATATCTATTGCAGAATCGAACAAGCAATGGTAGCATTATGGAACATATAGAAAATACTAATAAGTAGAGAAATAAATCTACTATATGGAGCAGAAACATGGACACTAAATAGTGCAACAACAAGTAAAATAGAAGCCTTCCAAATGTGTGTGTGTGCAGAAGAATCCTTAAGACGAGAAACTCACCATCGACCTTAAATATGCATTCATCATCTAGAGCTCTACAAGGTGATGCCCGACTTCGGGATCCTGAACAAACCATACCAGCTATGCAGCGCAACGTTGGAAATCACATGTAATTTGGAGACCACTAACCCGTAGTTACTTGGGTTGGGCGAAAAAAATGGATTGAAAACTGAAACTCTAAGAATAAAAATGCTGCTCTACAGATCGATGATCATTTTTGTTCTATTACGAGTCTACGGTGCTGTAAGCAGGAAACCTGAGCAGATATTAAGCTCCTTCGAACGAAAAATCATTCGTTGAATATTTGGTCTTATGTTCGAAGAGTAGTACAGTCGGGGACTCTATAAACTGTACCAAGACAACCAAAAATAACATTTTAAAAAGCAAACAAATGCGAGTACCAGGCAGCTTAGTCTAGAAAATTAGAATGTCAGGCGAAAGTAAGTAGTATAGGGTCTATATCTCCAATACGTCAATTTTTTTTCTTGTGACCTCAACCTACAAATCCTGGAATTTTAATCGGACAAACTTAGGGCACTCTTTGTATCCATTTACTTGTAATTGTGCTCGTCTTTTTGCGATGATTTGAAAGTTAATACTTGCTTGCTTGTATAAAATAAGATTTTCTGAGCATATAACAAATTAAAGACAACAAAATTTATTTGCTTATCATTTTCAGCGCCAAATACGAAACATTTGACATTCTATCCGACGAGGAAGTCAGACAAGGATTGAAAACTTTTTCTGACTGGCCAACATACCCACAAGTGTACGTTAAAGGCGAACTTATAGGCGGATTAGATATTATTAAGGAACTATTGGCATCCGGAGAACTCCTGGAAACTCTCAAAACGAACTAAATTTTGTAAACACTATCCTTATCTTTTTTTTTAAATCACTCTGTCTACGGTAAAATAAAGAGAACAAAATGTACACGCTTGAACAAAAAGAACAACACTTTTATTTCGTTAGTATAAAAATTAGATTGTTAGCTACAGGTGTATAAAATTCAATTTTTCACTTAATTACTATGGAAGACAGTCAATGGTTCTGTGAGACTTAGTTCAGTCTCCAATATAGAGTATTACAGTACCAGCTTGGATTGGTAACCAGCGGCAGCAATACTATCCAACCAATTAGTCCCAACACATAAAGACTACTAAAGATGATCTTTTTGAGTGTGCTTTGCTGAAAGAGTTCCTGGAAGTCAGGAAATCCCATATGGTTGCAGAAGGCGTGTGCGATCACAGGTGCGATAAAGTGTCCAGTTTTAGCAAATAAATACGCGGAATAGAATCCGAAAAGGGTTGTGTATGTGAGTTGAAAACCTGTATAATAGGGATTAAAGATTTTTCTTCGAAAATTGATTATTAACTTACAAGACACTATCACTGCAGTCTTAATGTCAAGGCCTGATCTCAGCCTCTCTGAAATGTGATGAAAGTGTGCGACACCGAAAAACAGCGGCGTTATAAACACTGATTTGAGCGGAGCAAATGATTGCAGGATCAAAGGCATCATGCAAGCGCGAAATGTGAACTCCTCCGATAATGGGGCGACTATATGATTTCGAAGCCACAGCAGGTTCTTAAAGCAGCCAATCCAATAGCGGAAATCTATAAAAGAAATTAATCAGAAAGGCCTTTGAGAAATGCCGTTATCCTACCCGAGTACATTTGTAGGTGACCAGTATGTAGTTGAACGCTAAGTGGTCCCAGAAAGAGCAGTGCTGTGAGTAATGATGGAATAAATATCGCTGCCCCTAGCCCTTGCCACCGTATACCCAATATTTCGAATATTGAACTACGCTCCAAGAGTTCTTTGGAGGAAAATGTATAAACAAATACTGGCGCTATTAGCATGACGATCGAAACGCTGCAGAAACGTCTTTTCACGGTGGATGGGTGGTCTCTAGAAATTACAAAACAAATCAACTTTTTCTCACTACTTGCATATAAGAATTTAAGGTGCACAATTAGTAATTAGATTATCCTACTTCTGAGCAATCTAGTTTTCCCTAAGGATCGATTAGTGTGGAATACTTGCCTATTATGTTCATTACTCCAAACATAGAGACTGGCCACATATATAATAGATAATATGAAACAGCAAGTTACTGATGTTGTTGGAGGTATTTTCGGAAGATCCTCCAAAGTGTAGTTCATAACTTTTTCCATTTTTAGAACATATTACAGAACTATGTTTGGACTCTACAGCAGCAGCTGCATTTAAGATGCACTTGTCAATTTCTTCTAGTTCTGTTTGTAGATTCACTAATATGACAGTGTTTAAGGGAAATGTGATAAAAGTAAGACTGTTTGGATATTCATTGGAGCATTAAGAAAACAGAACTGTTCGCACTTAAAGGAAAAATACAGAAAATTTCAGTTATAAGCAAAATGTTATTGGGGGAAAAATATTTTGTGTGCAAATGAATTGAAAGTCATTAAACATTCATTCTATTTAGTTGTATAAAATTTGAAAACGCTGAGTGAGCTTTTTTTATTAACTTTAAGTACATATCAAGTTCTAAATATCTTTCATATGGCTGACAGATAATGCCATTGCTAAATATTGTGACTTTGTAAACAATCAAGATTTCCTATGAGCATAATAAATTCACATGTTATTATAAAAAAAAAGAAAAATTAAATGATGATATTTGACATTCTTTGTAGGCATTGACACAAAACTTCAAGTAGACTTTTCAAAGAGTAAATTTGTTTACAGTTTTCGGAAGCTGATAAATTTTGTTCCTGTGATAGAAAAAGTGAATTCCGTGTGTTAATAACACACTACTTTTTGCGTGGAAAAACTATTAGGAAACTGAAGGCAAGCTAAAAAAGGTATAACGGTTACAATGGTTCACTGAATTCGTTGTGGTCGGTAAAAATTTTAGACGAACGTGAATTTAATATTCTGTAGGAATATTTCTGCATGAAATGATATCGTCAAGATAGGTACAACGTTTGCTCACAGTGGTTCAAAAACGCAATCGCATCAACATTTCAAAGCAGGGTTGGGACAAGTACAAATGCAACACAAGTGAGCAGTGAGGCGCTTCGTAACCGTTGATGAAGCATGGATACACCACTAAAATAATAACAGGCAAAACGCGCTCTGGAGAATGCAAAAACGGTTCCATCGGCCTTAAAGGTCATGGCCACGTTTGCTGCGATTCGCAAGGAAGCGTCTTTATCAACTATCCGGAAAAGGAAAAAAACAATCACAGAAGATAATATATCAGCTCACTCGCCAGCAATTATAGCTGCCATTATTTTCCTGTTAATAACAAGTTAAAATTTCTGTACGTCAAATTGAGAAGAAAATTGTGCTCAGTTATGACGTTGTTCAATCATTCTTAAGAAAGACTGATCGTTTACTTTCCTCTGCAAATTTTTTAAATTAGAAGTCTGAAAATAACTTCCGAAAATAGCTCCGCTGTAGGATTCAATTAACATGAAAGTGGTGGTACTTACGTCTGGGCAAAGTATGCTCGGTTGTGCTTTATGCTTGACAGAGGTTATAGAAAATGAAGACCAGCAGTTTCTATGTATGTACATATATTTAACAGGAACGCTGAATGAAAAAGTGCATGGACCACTGAGCAGGAGACTCAAGTTCGATTCGAAGAAACACTCCGGACGTCTGAGAAATACCCGAGAGTCAAATTGTAAATTTGGTGTCTCCAGCATTTCAATCCGTCTGTGTAGCGTCCATCGTGAGCGTCGAAATTGTTCCCAGCATTATTTCATTATTTCATACATGCGAGTTCAAGAACGAGAACAAGCTATTAGTTACTCCTCCCACAGGTGACCTATCCTTATATAATTGTAAGTGCATTCGAAGCACCACTTCGCAGAGCTGACATTTCTGGGGTTCTTGTGTATGCATGAGGTATTATTCAAGCAATTCATGACCACAGTTTAATTATTACTTTAGAGATTTCAGAAATGACACTGCCATCAAAGCCATTGTCTATAATACACTTATTTGTATGTTTTAAAAATTCCTCCACATTCCTTACAATTTTGATTTCTGTTTGTCAAAATGTTTTTAGTTGGGGCACAAATTACTGCGTGCCTGCTGGAATTAAATAGAAAATATTATAGTCTTTTTTTTTTACAAAAAAAGGAGCCTAAAATAATTTAATTTTGTTAACGCCAGCAGTGCAAATTAAAAAACAACAGGACCATTCTACACTGAATGCATTAGTTGTAACATCAGTTTAACAACACTAAATACGAAAGTGTGTATATTGATATCTTATTTCATTTTATTAAAGAACCCTTTTCATTTCTGCTGCAAATGCCTCTCCAAAGTGAACACTTTTATAGAGATTTACCCTTACCTTTCATACGTCTTGCCTAAAAAGCCCGTTCTGCAACTGATGCAAGAATACCAGTGTGAAGTGGTCCAATGAGTGTATTAAATGTGGATATGCACTAATGAAATTCAAAGCTTATATTTGTTCAAAAGAATTCTTAAAAAACAACAGACTTCATTTAATACGGAGCGAATCTACACTCCTATCGCAGTCAAAGTAGTAGTATTGGTATGAGTGCGTTCAGGGCTAGCTGATCACGATTAATTTTTCTGTATTGTGATTTGGGTATAAAGAAATACAACCACTTCATATCACAGGCATAATAGGAATTCAAAACCAACACACCTTCCATGTGGATGCACCTTTGGAAATATATGTCAAAAAACCAAAAATCGTTGCATACACTTTGGTCTGGCCTTAACTTTCTAGAGCTGCTTGCAGAAGTGTGTTTTTTTAATTCGAAAATTATGCAATTTCCAGTTGGAATATTGCTTTAATTCTACTTCGAACCAATTCGCAATTGTAACATCTGCAAATCGAAATCGCACATCCTCTGATTAAACCCAAAATGTGTCATGAAAATATTCGAAAGTAAAACTCCCAAGTGGTAACCAATTTTTTTTTCATCTCATACAACTTGTCTCCGTATACAACTACGCGAGTTTTTCTTTTCGCCTTCACCGCTGGGCTCGAGTGTTTGTTAATGTGGTCCGTGTATTGGTTTCAATTCGTATACAAACGTTGAAAATTGATTCAGAATTCTTGTTAAAAAAAAAATGCCGTCCACAGTGTGTGTGTATCGGGAAAATTAAATATGGCGTCGCGGGTTGGAACCAGTTTTCTGCTCTTTGTTTAGGGGATTGAAAAATTCACGAAAATCGTCCCCGAGAAAACGACGTAGCTCTGTTAAGTCCTTCGATCTTGCCTAATTAACGTGTCCTGGACACGGGCTCGATTAAGAACGCATTTCGTGATATAAAGCTTTAATACTGGGGCGAAGTAAGAAAAAAAGAAGAGTGGCAAGTGAAAAAATTTATTTCTTTTTTTTTATTTTTTTTTCTGGGCAATAGTCGCTTTGTGTACTTGGAGCTGAAGTGAAGACAAAAAAAAAAAAAAAAAAAACCCAAGAAAAGAAACAAATTACATACATATACACACAATCGGGCTGAAGAGATTTGAAGATGCCGATGGCTTCGTTTACATCATCCAGATCGTACGTGAGACGGTCTCGTCGGAAAGGTGCAAACCGAATTGCCTTGCCCTCGAGAGCATCTGGTAAGTTGGTCCACAGGGACATAATAAGAGATATGTACGTATCTGGTGGAGGAGCTGGATCTTTGTAAGTTCCACACTTGGTTATTATGTGTAAATGGGGTTTGTTACATTTTTCTTGAATGAGTACAGAGAAAACAAATGCTAAATTCAATTGGAAAATTCGTATTCAAATTAGTAAAGTGCTTAATTAATACGAGGAAAACTTAACCGCTGATAAGAAGAAGAAGAAAAGTGGTGTGCATCCTGTGTATCTAATGAAATTTGCATTCACACGCAAGTAAATAATAAAAAGCGAAATCGTTATTGAATCGGTTGATGTGATTTGCAAGTGCAGTGAACCGCAGGCAAATTCTTTTCGGTTGATGCCGGAGTTCCCTGGGAAAATGTACCTTGTATAGGTACATAACCTAAGTTTATTCTTGTAATGCATTTCTCAATTAAGTGCAGTCAAAATTTATTCATTTCACGAGGGTGTGCTTATTCCGCCGGGTTGTCTGCATTTTTTTCATTTGCTTAATGTTTGGAATTTAGTGCAAGTAGTGTATAAAGGGAAAACAGTAGGTGCGAACATCCTAGTTCTGCAGAGTAAATACACCTATTAAATTATTCACAGAAAGAAGGTGCAAGTTGGAAGTGTATGTAGATTGCAGATACCCTGTACTATTTCGAATCGATTTGTTAAATTTCATCATACCAACCCACTTATCTGAATGATGGCTATTTTTGGGACATTTTGTAATATCGTGGCGACCGTAGGGTTCTACGGCCAAGATAAAGTAACCAGGCATACCGTATATTTTTTTTTTATAAAAAAAATAGTAAGTAATTTACTATAAATTTGTAAACGGCATGCACTTGTAAACAAAAATGTTAGCACATAAACGAACTAAAGACGAGTCAAGGAATACTAAAGCAACCTAAGTCATTGTTGATTTTGTTAATCATAATTATAAGTGATTCATTAACTTTCAATGCGTCTATCAACGCATAAATGCTCTTAAGTCAGATGTCTCTATGCCAAGATAGTGCATCTGTAAAATTCTAATGTCAACAAAAACATTTTGAGTCATTAACTTGTAACGCCAAGCCTATGAATCAGGAAAAGTTCCCATTACCACAAAATTAGACGACATCAGACAAATTTTACCAGAGAAGTTATGCATCGTCGAATTAGGCCCGGACCAGATCTAACTTTTAGTCTAAGTCTTGTGAGTTTACACCAAACTGTACAATATGACACTTTAGTCCATACGTTGATTACCATCTGTTTCCATAGATGACACTGCCTTCAAAACCGTCATCTGAAAAACTTCAATTGTTTATCGTAGCATAATGTTCGCGTTTCATCGTCCGTCTAATTGCAACCTTCATGTTTATTATGTTGTTCATCCTCGTTGTGTTATATCGTTGCAAAATAAACTTCGCCAACTTCGCAAGTGGTGGCACTTTGAAATGATATTTTGACATTTATTTAAAAGCGCCATCTAGCGCATGCTAAAAATAAAAACGTATTAAAGATTTTAATGACATTTGTTTTACTGTTTTAAATTGCATTGATGATAAATGGCCACAACGAGAGTTTTTGCAAAATTCGATATTTGTGAGATAATTTTCGATGGCTTTTCGGCACATTTCTGTCTGTATTGCGGCCATAACTTCACGGATGTTGGTTTTTAAGTGCTCCAAAGTTTGGGGACTGTTTGAATAGATCAGACTGAAATTTGTTTTACTGTTTTAAATTGCATTGATTAAATGGCCACAACGAGAGTTTGTGCAAAATTCGATACTTGTGAGGTAATTTTCGATAAATTCTCGGCACATTTCTGTCTGTATTGCGGCCATAACTTCACGTTGGTTTTTAAGTGCTCCAAAGTTTGGGGACTGTCTGCATAGATCAGACCACACTATCGTGATGGCCAATTGTTGTCGTCAAATCTCAAAATTAAACGGGCGGGGAACTTTTCGTGCAATAGAGCCAAATTTGCCTATGTTGTGTGGAACATAGCACCGTTGTTGGAACCAACCATACGGCCCGATCATGCCGCCGGTTACAGCGCCATCGATCGATGATTAAGATGAAACACAGGCCTTACTACATCACAAACACTATCGATTTGTTAGAACTTTGTAATTGTGTTTCGAATTATTTGTTCAGTTGGGCTATTATGACGACCATAATCTGCCCCTAAATCGTGACACAAAGATATTACAGAACCGTTATTTTTGTAGTAAGATGCAACAATTTTAATAAGTTGAGCAAGTCAAGAACTAACTACCTGTCACTATGGATGACAGATGGATTTGACAGATATGTCATATGGCAGGGATGTGAAATCCCAACATCGAAATGAATAACCCTTTAGTTTGGAGTGTTTACACGCCGCAGACTATTTAAAAATAAAGTCTAGGTTACATAAATTTATGGAATGACCCCAACCAGTGTAGTGCTGTATTTAAAGCGTTTTCATTGATGATCTATGATCTGAACTGCAGGAGGAGACGAGCTGGTATAAATAAAGACCGCAGTCTATATTTGAAAGAGCCCGCATTACATAAGCCCGCATAATTTTTCGAAATATGTAAGACCGCGGGCTAAAACCCAATAACCGGATTGCCCGAAAATGCCAGTTGGTCGATCATCATCATCATCACATAGCTTGTTGTGTCCAAAGTCGGACGTAGGCCTCTTCTAGATTTTTCCATTCTGTTCTGACTTGTGCTGTATGGATCCAGTTTTCTGCTACTAATCTGTTTATATAGTCACTCCAGTGCGATGGTGTCTCCCTCTGTTTCTTAGGTCTTTCCTTGGTCTCCATTCTAGCAGTTTCAGTTGGTCGCTAAGTTGGTTGAACAAGAAAATACAATTTTAATGTATTAGTATCTTTTCATCACCTTTTTTAAATTTTTCTGCATAAATTTTGAAATCGGTAGAGCTCCTCTTTGGAACTGAAGACTTTTTTACTCAATTTTTATTTTCATTTTTGAGAACAGTCAGGATTCACAAGCTAGGTCCGGTGCTTGGCAAATTTCATTGATACCCGAGAGCGCTAGAAATGTGTTACCGTCTGACCAGTTTCCAGCGGAATAACAGCAAACATTTTCGTCCTGATGAAGTAAATCGACATTATTTGTTTTGTTGCTGATTTTTGTTGTCTTGCTTTATTGCACATTCTGGGCTTCATTTCAAGACAAAACGAAAGCATGCCTTTTTTGGTGGTAATTAAAAATTCGTGAAATCGAGCAGATTTCTTGGCGTGTATCAGGTGATGATTTAATATAATAAAATAAAGAGTGACCATAGGGTAGTGGTAACATCATCGCTTGTCACGCTGCAGATTCACGGTTCAAATCCTGACGCCAAGAATCATCTATTTGTTTCGCATGAAATAAACAAAAAGTCGATCAATTGCGATATATCAACTCTAATGCGATGAGATAGGGTGAAAATGTAACTTGATCGTGATGATGACATCATGGGAAAAAATACTGTGAATCATAAGCAACGACAATAATACCAAAACAAAAACGTTCCCCAGTTATCTGGACGCAAAAAAAAAACGTGGCGCAGGCATGGCATTAAAACCAAGTTATCGCCTACAATTACCTCGGTTGTTCTTGGTTCTTCAACATTTGTCGCTCGAAGATTTGGGGCGACCTACAACCTTGTGTAGATCGCCCCAAATCTTTGTCCTCCAAAGAAAATTGACCAGTCTGGAATCTTTGAAACCTCTTGAAAAGAGTTGTAAGGAATGGTGCATTCACTGGCTTGTGTTGACGTCGAAACCCAAAGAGGGTGGCAAAGCGGATTTCTTGTTGTGTTGGTGGTGGAATTTCTACCGACCTTGAATCACTTGCTTTATTTTAGATGGCGCTGCACTCCGGTCTTGTGCTAGCCGCCTCCAGTTTTGCACACGAAGTTGGTTGAGGCTTATTTCCACTTGTGTACGCCACCTTAGTTGAGGTCTTCCTTTACCGCGTCGACTCTCTGGGATGGATTCGAAGACTTTCCCGGTGCTTTGATGTGCATTCGCTCTACATGTCCTAGCTATCTTAGGCGATGAATTCAAATTCTTCTGATTAGGTCTATGCCGCTGTACACCCGGTATAATTCGTTGTTGTATCTTCTCCTCCATTCCCCGCCGATACAAGAAGAATAATTTGGACTCCAGAAATATATTTTTATCTAAGATCAACGTTAAAATGTAATTTTTTATTTTTGGGCACTTAATAACGGTATTGTACATTTCCCACACAGATAACATTCTTGAGCCAATTCTGCAGAATTTGCCTACTATTGGAGCAGCACCTTCTGGAACTGGTGGACCAAGCGTAGCCGCCGCGACAGGTGGAGCAAGTACATCTTCTAGTTCCATAAATTCACCCAATGCATTCAATTCGAGTATTGGCAATTCAAATGCGCCATCAACATCATCGTCATCGTCGTCTTCATCTTCAAATTCTTCCTCATCGTCATCATCATCCGCCGCATCCACATCTTCCTCATTGATCGCGACATCTACCAGTGGTGGTTGCGGTAGTAGTGGAACAGTCGGAGGAAGCGGTTTACTCGCCACCAGCACTAGTTCTTTAGCACTCAATTGCATAAGTAATTTGACGAAAGATATAGCAAATGGTTAGAGTATATTAATGAATTCCATTTAATTTCTAGATAGCACAAATTCCATGACAAGCACAAGTAGTAGCACAGCGGTAAATTCAGGTAAGTGGTCCAAACACAAGTGAATAAGTGCTAGAGACTAACTAAATTACTGTTCGTCTTTTGTAGCATCAACATCAGGCTTCATCTTGCCCTCAACGTCAGCGAATGCAACTGCAGTTGCGGCTGCAGCAGCAACCGTAAGCAGTTGCTCATCACTTGGATGCTGTCATCAGTCGCCGTACGATCTGCGTCGTAAAATACCCCCTTCTAGCCATGAGCAATGGTGTGTTGCAAGTACGAGCAGTGCTGCTGGTAGTGCAACGGCATCATGTTCGGCCGCCACGGTGCCGACCGCAGGACCATCGTCAAGCGTTGTGTCGTGTGCCGGCAACTTTACCACTCATTACCACGCAATCACTCCATCGACGTCTACGTCTGCCTCTCTACACTGTGAAGACAGCTGTTATATGCTTCCGGCGCGGAAACGGTCTAAGAGAATGTACACAGCTACCAGTACGGACACTAGTGGGCCATCTGCCGCTCACTACTTGCAATACGAGATGCCCGATGAGGTGCTTCTCACAATATTTTCCTACTTACTAGAACAAGACCTTTGTCGGTTGTCTCTGGTTTGCAAGCGCTTCAATACAATCGCCAATGACACAGAGTTATGGAAGCGTCTCTATCAATCAGTCTATGAGTACGATCTGCCGCTATTTAATCCCGAGATATGCAAGTATGTCTTTGTTAAGCCAGAGGATTCAGACTATGCTAATCCATGGAAGGAGAGCTTCCGACAGCTGTATCGTGGCATCCATGTGCGTCCTGGCTACCAGGAGAAAAAGTTCAAGGGTCGTAACATAGTTCACTTTAATACAATTCAAGCAGCTCTAGATTACCCCGAGGATAAAATCTCCAACAGTTCCGCTAATAGCCCCGCTTTAAATGCCGCCGCAAACATTGGCATGCCGAATAGTATTTCTGGTCTAAGTTCACAGCAGAATGCAGCCAATTTGTATGGGGCTGATGACAACACCAGCCCAGAGAACGTTGGCAGTTTGATCTTCCTGCACGCTGGTCACTACAAGGGAGAATATTTGTTCATCGATTCGGATATTGCGTTGATTGGAGCTGCACCAGGAAATGTGGCAGAATCAGTGATTTTAGAAAGGGAGGCGGGGTCAACGGTGATGTTTGTCGAAGGTGCAAAGTACGCATACGTGGGATACATTACGTTGAAATTTTCGCCCGACGTTACGTCGACAGTGTCTCACCATAAGCATTATTGCTTGGACATTGGCGAGAATTGTAGTCCTACGGTAGACAATTGCATTATACGTAGTTCCTCGGTGGTGGGGGCTGCGGTCTGCGTTGGTGGCCTGAATGCCAATCCAGCGATAAGGAACTGCGATATCAGTGACTGTGAAAATGTTGGTCTCTATGTGACAGACTATGCTCAAGGCACTTACGAGCACAATGAGATAAGTCGCAACGCGCTTGCCGGGATTTGGGTGAAGAACTTTGCCAGCCCTATAATGCGGGAGAACCACATCCATCATGGGCGAGATGTTGGAATTTTTACATTCGAAAATGGAATGGTATGGATTGGTTATTCTTCGAAAGCTTTTTTCATTTTTTTTTCAAACTTATTTTCCATTGCAGGGATACTTTGAGAAGAATGACATTCATAACAATCGAATTGCTGGCTTTGAGGTGAAAGCAGGAGCTAACCCGACAGTGGTGAAATGTGAAATTCATCACGGACAGACAGGTGGCATTTACGTACATGAAAACGGGCTCGGCCAGTTTATCGAAAATCGCATACATTCCAACAATTTTGCTGGTAAGAATTTTATATTGTTATAATGTTGCACTTAGCTGGAAAGCATTTTAAGAAGAGGTTACGTAGTTGCATAGCATCTAGGAATTTTAATGGAATTGATACCTATGAATATCAAACGGTATCTGTTTGTGAAACTTACAAATTTTTAGAGAACTGAGACTTTCCAGAAATATTTTATACGATGGGCTAGACATACATATTGGTGGCATATACACCGCGAAGAAACAATTTATTTGCTCTGCTATTAGGGAGCATCAAATGAAAGCTAGTGACTTACAGAAAACGTATTGTATGTTATAGAGTTTTGCGTCCGGATAGCGTCCCAAAATGTTAGCCAGTTGCACGGTTGTTAATCACAAACGAAGGATAAGTAGCTCTTAAGGTGTTCCGGTAGCGATAGCATATTATATTTTATCTAACAAGTGCAACTATCTACTGTTTAACCAACAACCAGCCAGTTAGTATTACGCTTATATGAGTCAGTCTGTGACACATAAGAATCACTCTCGTAACCTTACTTTGTAACTTTTGAAGTTGATACGTCATATACTGTCTTTGCTTAAGAACCGCACCGATGAGCAATACTGGGCAAGTAGTTTCATCAACATGTTTCCCCATAGCCTATTTTCCCTGGGGTTTTCATTTATGCATTTCTGTTTATAGCAAGCCACATATTTGTACATTCATCCGCATTCATGATATGTGTGTGTTATGAATGCGCCAACGTACATATTTTTACGGATAATGGTTGGTTTGGATGGTTTGGAGTGGCCATCGATAAGGAACACTTAGTCCAGAAGTAGATCCATTGTGTTGCCACTGAGTAAAGACTGGCGCCTACCCTTGGAACCAATTACTTTCCAAATAAAAATGAAAAAGATGTTGTTCAGATCGTTAAGATTATTGAAAAGGTATTCATGTAGTGTAGTCTCTCTAATGCTGGCAAGTGCGGAGCATGTACACAAGAAGTACGTAAGTGTTGCTTCTTCCTCCTCATCTCAGGGAATTATAATATTAATAATAAATTATGACAATTCTTGAAGAACTCCTACCATTTTCTCTGCGTTTGTTCATTAAGGTAGGAGCTAAATTTATTGAGTTTTCCGGATTATTATTTCACAGTCCATTGTTTCAAAAGCTCAGTTCAAGCAAAACAACTAAAGCTCTATTTTTGGAATCAATGACCGGCTTTCATATTTCTATATTTTTGTACACATGTCAAAAGGTATGTTTGCCACTTAAAAAGTGCCACTCTCTATATAGCGCTCCGCCCACTTTATGTCATAGCTCCCATAGAGGTCCCTACGGAGTCACAAATAGGTCATGTTGGGTATCATTTTAAAGGGCGTCATCTCCTGATTTTAAACGCCGTTGCCAGTTAAATATATAAGTGGAGTTTGAATGTTAGTGTGGGGTCATCAATCAAATGAACTGTTCGTCTCTGGATGATTTCAAGTAGGTGACGAGAATGTTTTAAGGGCCGAGCTCGATAAATGTGAACAATTCTTAAGCCACGGTCTAACTTGTGCTTTGTATAGAAGAAAGAGCTGTTTCGCTATGAAGTATCTCTTTACTCTAAACAGATAGCTCGACTTCATCAACGCTGAGTTTGCGATTTTGGATGTGTGGTCTTGCCATGTTAAACCAGAGTTGACTGTAACGCCACGAAGATGCATTGCTTCCTTGGGTTGAGCGGTTTGTTAGTTAATTTTAAGCTCTGCTTTTTGTTGTCTTTTTGGGACAACAAAATTGTGACCGTGATTGTCCACTTATGATAGCTTTCACTGTAGTCTTATTCATTCGATTTCCTTAACCAGTTAACTATCAACGAATTGAATAAATCACCACAAATGACCTAATGACTCCTAATTAAGCTTTATGAATAAAGGTGATAGAATATTGCTAGCCACTTAGCTTGACTCGACCCACGGCCATATGTGGAATAGGTCCTTTAGCATTGTCATATTGAGTGATATTAAAATTTGAATAGAATTTCATAACAAGATAAATTATATTCTTTTACAGGCGTTTGGATAACCTCAAATAGCAATCCCACTATTCGAAAGAATGAAATTTATAACGGCCATCAAGGTGGAGTGTATATATTCGGCGAGGGGCGAGGACTAATTGAACATAACAATATCTATGGTAATGCATTGGCCGGCATTCAGATACGTACTAACAGTGATCCTATTGTACGTCACAATAAAATCCATCACGGTCAGCATGGAGGCATTTACGTGCATGAAAAAGGACAAGGTCTCATTGAGGAAAACGAAGTTTATTCCAATACTTTGGCTGGAGTTTGGATCACAACCGGTAGTACTCCTGTCCTTAGGCGGAATCGTATTCACTCTGGCAAGCAGGTAAGTCAGATGAAAGTTCAATTACAAATTTAAACTTACAAATGTGGAACTTTTCCTTGCAACAGGTTGGTGTGTATTTTTACGATAATGGTCATGGCAAGCTGGAAGACAATGACATTTTCAACCACCTGTATTCGGGCGTTCAAATACGAACCGGCAGCAACCCTGTTATAAGGGGAAATAAAATCTGGGGTGGTCAAAACGGTGGAGTGCTGGTCTACAATGGCGGCCTAGGACTATTGGAGCAAAATGAAATTTTTGATAATGCAATGGCAGGCGTCTGGATTAAGACCGATTCCAATCCAACATTGAAACGGAACAAAATCTACGATGGTCGCGATGGTGGCATTTGCATATTTAATGGTGGCAAGGGAATTCTGGAAGAGAATGATATATTCCGAAACACTCAAGCCGGCGTATTGATCTCAACACAAAGCCATCCGATCCTGCGAAGAAACCGAATTTATGATGGCCAAGCAGCCGGCGTTGAAATCACAAATAATGCCACCGCCACACTGGAGCACAATCAAATATTCAAAAATAAATTTGGTGGATTGTGCCTGGCGAGCGGAGTGCAACCGATAGTTAGGGGAAACAATATCTTTAACAATGAGGATGAGGTAGAGAAGGCAGTGTCGGGTGGACAATGCTTGTACAAGATCAGCAGTTACACATCGTTTCCCATGCATGATTTCTATCGATGTCAAACGTGCAATACAACCGATCGCAATGCAATTTGTGTCAATTGCATTAAGAACTGTCACGCTGGTCATGATGTTGAATTTATAAGGCATGACAGGTAAGTGCAAAAAGATTATAATAATAATTATTAATATTTATTAACTGCAGAGGCTTCTGGCTCGATTTTGGTTTTTGATGGGTTAATAATAATCGTATTCTGTCGCTAACAGCCCAATCCAGGGCCCGTCGCACTTAACCACTGAGCCACGGCGCCCATATTGATGGGTCGCTTAATATCGTCGTCGTCGTTATGTCTTGTTGAGTTTTATGATAAAAAATAGAGTTCAAAGATGCAACACATACTGAGTATATTGTTACATGTGTGTAGATTGGTGTAATCATAGCTGCGTGTGTCCAATGCGTAGGCGAAAGAATTTGATAAAAGGGTTTACTGTATACCAGCGGTGCAATATTTTGTGCAATGATTTTAGATGAAGTTTGTGTCATCTGATGCACGACACTAGCCTCGTTTGATTTCTTGTGGGGAGAAAATAGATGTGCAATAATGATCAAATTAATTGGTTGCCTAATATAAGTCACCAGTCAAACAGCATATATTAAGATAAATTTGTTTTTGTGTTTCAATTAGTCTACGAAAAGTGACATTCGCCTTTTTATACGCTACCAAGTTAACTTGATTTGAGTTTTTTTTTAAATTTTTTCAACGCTGTGATTTTACTTCTTTTTAGAATAGATACCTCGAGAGCACGACAGATCTGTATGTTGCCCGTTCTTCTTCTTCTCAAGCCTTTTGGGTGAGAAATATGAAATATACTTAAGTTTAACTGTGCTGAAAACAGGGAAATGTGCAGATCGTCGAGGATATGCCAAGTAGTTGTAGGGAGAAGCTCCGAAAAGTAATCTCCTGACAGTGTGAGTTAAGGTGTTGTTAGTGGGGAAAAGGGTTGGAGATCTGTTCTTTAAAATTGTTAAGTTAGAGCTTGCGAAGTAGTCTGCTAGAACAGCTCCATGGCTGTTTATGAACGGGGATCCCCATAACAAGCTCCACGACTATTTTTTAGCTTCATTCCCCCCCACCTTCAGCGTAAATATCGGCAGTTTATAGAGAGGAATTATGTGTTTCCATCTGTATCGGAGTTGTTTATGTAATAATTGTTGTTGTTAATAAAGAAATTAGAGATTGAGGTGAGTGGTGAACCTAGTAGTTGTCGCAATGGGGGAAATACGCCGGACCCATGCATCTTTTCTAAAACGTATTGTATTTCACTGAAATTTAAATATATCTATAACTTTCTTATGAGGCATAGTCCTTTTCCTAAGATTAACTTCCTATTTGTGGCTAAATTCGACAAAAGTGCAAGATCAGGTATTTTTTTTTCCTTAGTACTTTGTAGCCTTTAACCTTTATGACCGCTTTTGGATTTCCTTTGTTCTTATATCTTTAGTCCACACTTCCTCTATGACTGTTTTGAGCTCTTCCATTGTTTTAGGTGCCTTGTTGCGTACTTTCTGACCCATAGTTGACCACAAGTTATCTATTATATTAAGGTCAGGGCTATTTCCTGGCTATTTAGGGATTCAAGGCCAATATCTGCCTTGCTTTAGGTCGAAATTTGTTTTTACTTACGGAATGAGCGCGATGACAGGGAGCGGAATCATCCTGAATTTGGGATTTGCGATGTACCAGCATAACTCCTCTATTGTAGGAACAACACCATCAGCAATGATTTCTTTGTATTTCGCTGCATTTACTTAACCATCCAAAAGCAAAATATGGCCAAGACCCCAAACCGTAATATATGGTGAATGTTTAACGGTGGGAAGCAAAAATTCACCTAAACATCGCTCCTTAGCTCTCCTTCGCATTGTTTGCTTTCCGTCAGAACTAATCAAATTAAATTTGGATTAGTCAGAAAATATGTTCCAATCGCTGTTTGGCCAACATCAATTTTTTTTCTAAATTACTGCAGAGAGAAGCGGCTTTTTTGCAGGTCTACTTGAAAACTGCTTGAAGATCCACTTCATTTAGTCGGCGTTGAACACTCCGCGTGCTGATGTTAATAGAACATCCCTCGTTCAAGTCTTTTGTCAATTCCTTGGCAGTTGCGAACCGGTTTTCCAGAGACATTTCAAAGACTCCAAAGTAGTTTTTTTTTTGGTCTTCCGCTCCCAGGTTACCCCTCCGCACTGCCTGTCGAGCTTAATTTCTTCAAAAGCCGTCTCACAGTGCTTTCGTGGCATCCCACAACGTCTGCAATTCGCCTATTTGAAAAAATACGTCCTTTATCTCCTTCGTACAAAATCATCGTAAAATTCCTTAACTGTTCACAAAACACTTTGTCGCGGTCTAGAGCAGTAATGCGTTATCGACTTGAGTGTTTTTTCTCTTATACATCAAAAAGAATAAGCATATCACAGAAAAAGTGAAATCGTATCGACATATGCGTTAAAAATATGAGAGGAACGCACCCGGAAGTCATAAAAACATAAAATTTTCATAGTGCGGCCTTGTTTTTTGCCACGAAGTGTATACATATATACATATGTATATTTATATATGTATATAGTTGCGCAGCAAATCGTGCTGTGCGCCGAACGAATGGTTGGGACCTACAGCTTTATGGCACTTCCGAAGGGCAATTTTTTTCGATTAAGAGATGCTTCTTCTGAGAATGTTGAGAAAACTTTTTTTGTGTTTTTTGAGATTCAAAACTCCTGCTCAGTAATCCCACATTTAACCACTGTCCTCGAAGTTGCTACTACGTCTGCCATCATAATCAATCTTCTGTAAACTTTTATCATCCCAATGGTATGCAGAAGGTAGGTATTGAGAATGAGTGAAAATTCCCTATTTAAGTTGTGCCCAGTATAATGTAACAAAATGCTCAATGATTTTGTACAACATGGGTTGTAAATCATATTCAACTGAAGCCCTGCATTTAAACATATCAAATAAGTCCCAAACAACTTATCATCTTATAACTGTTATTTTTTCTTTCATTTTTTAAAGATTCTTCTGTGACTGTGGAGCTGGCACTCTAACAAATCAATGTCAGCTACAAGGTGAACCCACTCAAGATACTGATACTCTCTACGATTCAGCAGCTCCAATGGAATCTCATACCTTAATGGTAAATTAGGATATTAAATTATCATTAATAAAATAAATAAGCCACAAAGGAGAAATAAACAAAATAAGAAAAAAAGTAAAACTAACTAAGTAAAATCGAAATTCGCAAAAATCAAATTTTTAACAAATTGAATACATTATATACTTAAGTCCGCAAAACCCAGAAATGAAGAAAGATTATGTCAACTAAAGTAAACAACACATTTAACAACTAGTATAACCCACTTACACATTTAGAATACGGCTTACATACATAGCTATATAAATATATAAACAATAATTGTTGTAAAATTTTCAGTGAAGTAACGCAAAACCAGAATGCAACCTAAAAAAACACATAATAACTAAGCGAAATTGACTTCAACGTAATCAAACAAAACAAGTAAAGTAAACTCCAAAAAAATATATAATTGAAATTGTATAGAAGAAAAGAAATTTCTCCTTAAACAAATAAATAAAATTGAAATTGTAAAACTTCACGTATAAAAGAAAAAAAAAAAAAAATTTAATCCAATTTAATGTTACAACACACTATTGAACTCTTTATCTAAATATGTACGAAACGGGAAAAATAATAATAATAATAATAAAAAAAAAAAAAAAAATACATTCTAAGCTAGAGTACATCCCAATTGCAATAATTTTCTTAATAAATTTATTTTTTGTTCATTTTTTTTACAAATATAAAAATATGTACTTGTGAAGAATAGAAGGTGAAGATTACTGGAAAAAAAAAAAAACAAAAAACAAAAACGATTAATAGAGTGTAGTAGGTGTAAGTCCTCGTGTGTCATCTTTAGTATTACAAAACTATAAATAATAATTAAAGGGTTTTTCATTTACTAATTTAAAATATTTATGTACCTTATAAAAAAGAGAGATTTTGATATTATTCTTTGTGCTTTATAAACTCGTATTATATATATTATATTATTATTATTATTTTTTTTTTTATACACATTTCAGAATGAATGTATTACTTTTTGTAATGTTTCAATGTTGAATATTTTTTAAGATTATTTCCTTTTGATGTTTTTTTTTTTTTTTTCTTTCTTTCTTTTTTTTCTTTTTTTTTTTTTTTTTTTTGTATGTATTTATGTTTATAACAAGAAAAAAAAAAACAATGTTGTGCGGTTACAGTTTGTGTATAGGCGTGATTATTCAAAATAACAATTAATAACTGTCACTCGAATTATTATAAAAAATAAAAATTAGAGTCTAGAACCACACAAACAGAACACAACACACTCAAGAAACAAACAGACAAAACATAACTAATAGTGTTAATAACCATACACAAGCAAAGCGCGAACCATGAAAACAGCCCAGTGATTAAAATTTAAAATAAAACATAAAATTTATGGAGATCGTGGAAACTCATCACATGTATCTAGTGTTTAATTGAAAATATACTGCTTTTTAAGTGAATAATGCAAATTTAGTATTTAATATTATTTTCTAGTTATGTACTATACAATAAATAGGATAACAACTTACTGTGTAAATGTATATATATTAGCACTGATAAATTATTTAGAATATAAAAATGAATCCAAGAACGTGTAAATTAAAATACATGAAAAAAACAAGAAAACAAAAAAAAAAAAAAAACATGCAACATAATTAAGATAAGAAACCACGAAATTATTGATAACCAACAAGATTTAATTTATACATACTATTTAGTGAATGTAGGATGTTAACTATAAAAAACAAAAAAAAAAAAAAAAAAAAAATTTAAAAAAAAGAAACGCTAAACAGAAAACCAGACGAATAAATTCAAATTCAGATGTTCATATAAATGGAAGTGAATGGAATTTACCTGAATGAATAATCAATATTAATAACAACTTAATGTGTACCGTTGTTTGTTTTACGTGTCAGTCGTCTATTCAAATTTATCACTTTTGTTGAATTTTAGAATTTGTGTATCATCAAAAACTAATTCATACACAGTTTATATACTCCTGAACAAAATGACAACCCCACAAATACATAAGAAAAAAAAAGTGCGTAACTTTTACCAAACCTGATTGAATCGTTAGAATCCGCACTGCCATAAAAGAATTTCTCGAAAAACTCTTAATTTTCTTGTTTTGGAGTGGGACAAAAACATAGGATTGAGGGTGGCCGTGGTGTAGTGGTAACATCATCACTTGTCACGATGCATCATCTATTTATTTCGCATGACATAAATAAAAAAGTCGATCAATAGCGAAGCTTATGTCAACTCTACTGCAAAGACATAAGGGGTGGTCATACGGCTGGAAATGCAACTTGAATGAATGATGACATCAGGAGAACTGAAAAAAATACTGTCTCGCATGTTTCATTACTATACTGTGAATCGTAAGCAACGACAAAAGCAACAAAACAAAAATTTTCCCCAGTTATCTGGACGACACCCTTGGAGTTTACTGAAACTTAATAGCACCTGAGTTTCAAACCCACTACACCAATCTTTCTTTCTCTCTTACTATCTACAAACGCCCGTGCCCTGAAATAATTTAAGGGTATTCATATCCCCTTTAGGCAAATTATAATTTTTTTTTTAAATTAAATAACGACAATTACAATATTTGATTTTATTAGTAATGTGTGCTAGCTCCTTTATTTTCTACAACTTCCAACATTCGTTTAGGCATACTTTTCAACAATTTTTTTTTTATTGTTTACAAATTATTATTGTTTACAATTATTAGTAATAACAAATTACAGGCTAATATACATTTAATGAGCAATAGCTGCAAGGGCTTTCCGCTCTTTAAATACGTTAATATGTAGGTGGTCGTGGTGTAGTGGTAACATCATCGCTTGTCACGCTGTTGTTTCACGGGTCAAATCCTGATGTCAAAAATCATCTATTTATTTCGCATGAAATAAATAAAAAAGTCGATCAATTGCGAAAGCTAAGTCAACTCTCCTGCGAAGGCATTACACTGGCTTGATCGTGATGATGACATTAGGTGGACGGAAAAAAATACGGTGAATCATGAGCAACGATAAAAGCAAAAACAGACAAACTCCCCAGTTATCTGGACGCTACCCTTGGAGTTTACAGAAACTTAATACTATCTGAGTTTCAAACCACTACACTAATTCTTTCTTTCTCTCTCTCTCTCTTCACAACGCCCGTATCCTGTAATAGTATAAGAGTATTCATAACATCTTTGGTGCGAGCAAATTATAAAAAAAAAATTATATTATACAATTATTTTGGACTTATAAATTCGCATATCTGATTTATGTTATTTTCGGTAGTATTTTTCAAAATTTCGTAGACAGACTTCCTTGAATAATTTTTTTCTTACTGAGGTTATGTTACAATTACAATTTTTTAATATATTTGATCTATCTTGTCCCATTTTGTACTAATGGATTCTTTTAATTTCGTAATATTGTCGTACTGCTTTCGCCTGCACAAATTGCTCGGGCAAACAGCATGTTCTCAATTATATTCAAGATATGTCCTTTGTTGAAAAATTAAATTTTCCTCGGCAATAATTGAAGCAACCTCTCTGGTGCTGTTAATTCTGCTATTGACAATTTTATTTCAGTCCTGTTGTAACCAATTCCAGACCATACCATTACAGAGCCTCTTCCCATTCGACAGCGACTTAAAATTCGTTGCTCCTTGCGCAGATCGTGGAAATAGTAATCCCAGCCAACAGGTCCATCTAAATTGAATTACATTTTTTCATCTGTGAATATGGTTTTTCTCCACTTTTTCTTTCAATGGTAATGGCTGCTAGCAACTTTAAGAGGCGCGTTTTGTGAGCTTCGGTTGAAGGTGGCTTTAACTCCCGTATTAGCTGCGATTTGACGACCCGTTCAAGAAGAATTTGAAGTTTCCCGCAAAATCGCACGTTTTTCTCTTGGATTTAATGCTGGTGGTCTTCCAAGAGACTTTCCTTTGTCATAATTTTCAGGATCGTTTATTAAATTTGTCGCTACTGTTCGACTTCTCTTCACTGGCTTTAATATTTTTGTAATACTCCAGCCTTCACCCCTAAATTTCAAAATTGTTTGTACCATATTGTCCTTTTTATGAAAAAAGCTTATCAAATTTAACACCAAATGATAATAAAACAATAGCACTATTTTTACCAATGTTTACTTAAATATATCCTTACTGAACGAGGTATCGACACAAAATGATTAACATGTCCTATATTTTTGTCAATGAAAAGTTTTTGTAAAAGTTATTTTATTGCAGTGCAGGTTAAATACATCTAACAATAAGATTTGGCAAATGGTACGAATAATTTTTTTTCTGAAGATTTTGTGGGGATGTCTTATCATTTTGTCCCAGAGTGTAGATGATGCACAACATGGATTAATACGTTGTATGGGTAAGTGTGATTTAACAAAACCTTTTGACTTTCAGAAAAGAGAAAAACATCCAAAGTCAATTTCTGAGTATTCATTGCTTCTTTAAACGAAATTTTGGGAAATTCTCTGCCTATAACTTGACAACAGTTAGGGAGTGTTCAGTTGACGAACGAACCATTTTCTGTTCGATGTCGCAGCAATTTGCGAAATTCAGTTGTATCAACAAATATTAAAGAAAAAAACGATTGCTACTTACATGATCGTAACAATTTAAAAAACACGAAGCCAAACAAGAAATAGGGAAAGAAAATTGATTTTTGTTCAAAGAAAGCTCTTCGTCTTTTTCACCAGATTTTCTTTTTATGTGCCCATACGTTTTGCTCTTGCCACAGAAAACAAAAAGCTGTATACATATATGTATGTTTTTTATACCATGATGAAAGTGGAGAAAAAATTTTAGCCATTGTTTTTGGGTGTTTGCTTATTGGGTATAGTATTATATATACAAAATAAAACCGCCAAAACTAACATTTCTATATAGTTTAAAAAAGAAAAACAAAACAGGAATTTATCTTGGCGCATTAAAATTGCATGTGCAAATAAAATAAATTGCATTTTCTTTAGGAAAAATAATTTTTGCCAACGTCAGCAGTGAAAATTCAATGAAAATAAGCAGTCTAGGAATAAAGTACAAATTAAAAGAATAAAATATAAAAATTTGGCTAATAGGACAAAAGTGGAAAACAAATTGGGGCTTAGCGTTGTGTCATCGCCGAAATTATTCTTTTGGCAGCTGATGCTGAATGAACTGAAATTCTCTCGCATGTTTCATTACTATGCAGATTTCATCTGTTCCATATTTACTTAAAACAAATTAAGTTTCTTAGGAAATCAAAACATCAACATCCCTTTTTTTACCTAATCATGTCATAAATACTGGTACACGTTTAAACACATTCATTGTGAAACTAGTATTGAACACATCCATTCTATACTCGTATTGTCATGTATTTAATGAGTGACATTTATACTAAGTTAATGCGCAAAAAGGTTTGCACAAAAGTCGTTTGTATATAGATATATATGCAGTGGGGAGATATTGAAAACCGTGTTGTGGTAATTGGCCTTCACAAGCATAATATGGAAAGAAGCGATATTTTCCAATTTTGTGTATCGAACTGTTAAATTGTTTGGAGACTCTGGTGGAGTAACTGACAGTCAAAGATCCGGACGCCCTCGCACTGCCAGAACTCTACAGGCGATCAAAGCTGTTCAAGGTTCTGTTCAGGATTAACCGGGAACCGCTGCGAAAGCAGAAAATCGTGTCACGAGAAATGAAGATATAGTAGAAATCCATGTTTCGCATTATCAAACAACATTTGGGACTCAACGCATATAATAGACACACGCTGGCCACTTACTCACAGGCCAATTAAAACAAAAACGGAATGAAAGATTAAAAGCTCTACGCCGCCGGTACGCGGGAAATGGTCACAGGAATGTGACCTATTGATGTTTACTATTGACGAATCGTTCAATAACCAAAATGACAGAGCCTATGCCAAGTCATCCAAAGAAGCATCAGACCTCATTACGCAAGTCGAGCGCGTTTGCTCATAAGGTAAAAACAACACAAGAGTGGCTCCAAAACAATGTACCGGACTTCATAGCAGCAGACGATTGGCAGTCAGACAGTTCAGACCTCAGTCCTTTGAATTATAAGCTCGACACTTATTTTTCAGTGGACAATTTTACAATGGACGAGATGCGTGCTGCAATTAATGTGTAGTCAGAGCGACTCAAGGCCTGCATAAATGCCAATTCGAATAAATTGTTTAAATATTTCCTAAATAATCAATTAGTTTTAAGGAAAAATTTTGTTGAATACTTTTCTATGGAAGTGGACAAGAACTACAAAAATTAAAATATTCTCGATTTTTCTTTAATTTTCATTGTTCTTCTAGAAATATAACTATTTTAGCAAATTTGGAATAATTAATTAAAATAATGGTATTAGCCTATTACCTATCAATGAGTGCGTTGAATGTGAATATGTACTGATGAAATTCAAAGCTTATATTTGCTCAAAAGAATTCTAAAAAAAAGCAATAGACATTTAATACCAAAGCGCCAAACAGAATGCTTCCGAACCAATCCGTTCCGTCCCATCCGTTGGTTCCTGCAAATGTGCTTCACAGAATACTTCCGATCCGATTCGGCATTTGAAGTTTTGTCACCAAACTGACGAAGATGGTGTGTTTGTTTTGTGTGCACATAACCTTAATTCATTTGTAGTGGGTTCCCAAATGCAATTTATTTTTCTCAACAAATTCTTCAGTTATTCACCACGAGCTAATTTGCGTAGATTCTACCAACTAATAGCAAATTTATAGGTTACTCCTTCCTACAAAAATAGACCTTTCCGATCCTTTCATTGTGTGCTACCTTCCGGCGAGGCATGCTTAATGGTGTATTTACATGGCCGCGAAAATGAGTCTGCATTTAAAGCTGGATAAAACATTGCTAAATGTCTGCTGTTAGTAAGGGACAGCATTATGAGTTCTAACGAATTTGGACGTTGTTTCTTAAGCAAAAAGCTCATAGGTCTAGAATTAGCAGGGATGGTCAACCACGAGTTTCCTTTTCTAGTTTTCTGAGTGTGCTGCATGACGTGACAATATAAATCTAAAATAATCCAGTTCCACAATGTGCTCATCTCGTTTGGATCTGAATGATAGGTGACAGACCGACTTCCTGATCGCGATCAGTAAGTTAAGCGGGATTAACAATTTTGGTCTAGGTATTATATTCTAGGTATTATATTTGTCGAGAGGTGGCACCGCGAAAAACCTTTTTTTTTGTGTTTTTAACCTTGATTCTTCCGCTCAGTGATCGCGTATTTAACCACTGAAGAGCTCCAAAATAGTGTACTTCTACAAGATTTCTACCAGAACGGTGGTAACGCTGAAGCTGAAGCGTGAAGCGGTCTGTGCGATGAAATACACACAAAATCAATGACGCCAACACAACGATGAAGCAGAAGCGGAGGCTAAACTGGGTGTTAATTCAACATACTTCTTCATATGTCAGCTACAGCATCAACATTGTGTTTTAAAAATTCAGATTCGTCATTTTTTAGCACCCATTTCTAACTGGTGGTATGGGCTTCGTTAGACTCTAAATGGTAATTTGAGCCCACAATCAAATATTTAACTTTAAGCTCGAGCGTATCATGCGACATCTACATTTCGTTTTTTCCTTTGCCAATCAAACTGCGCCACCTGTGAATTCACACCTCCACCCTTCGCCATAGACAACAACCACTTACCGAACACTTCCTCAACCAATGCAGCCACATTTCAGACAAATAAATCCTCTGTCATTTGCCTACCAACGTAACAAACTGAAAATATACACATTCCTTCTAGAATTTTGACGGAAAGTATTAGTCAGGCGGTACCCGTGCTTTTGTTGAATTTTAGAAAATTTCCACTTAATTCAATTTAATTTGTTATCAATTAACATGACGACCATGGCGAGTCCCTTATCCATTGCCGGAACGAGGCAATCAGGAGCTTCTGTTCGCACACAAAACGGTAAGACGGTCACGCTTCCAAAAGTGCAAATGTGAAGGGATGGCTTTATTTTTAGAGGTTTTCAACACAAATTCTATTTTTTCCTTTGATTTTCTCAATATTTCAACCGAAATTGTAGTTTATTTATTATATCATTGCTTGGGATATGCAAATTAATTGAAAAACGAGAGCATTTGTTATGCTGAGTGAATTTTTAGGTTATCTTCGCACGCCGTGGGGCTCGGCACTTTTTTTTTGTCCACCGTCACGCATCTGTTTGGTGAAATGTGTGTTTTACTAATAAAATCTTGTTTTTTCACTAGTGATGGCTGCAAGTTCCATTGCAAACATTGTGAAGAGCTCCTTGGGGCCAGTTGGCTTGGATAAAATGCTCGTAGATGACATCGGTGATGTTACGGTGACTAATGATGGAGCGACTATCCTGAAGCTCTTGGAAGTTGAACATCCAGCTGCGAAGTAAGTCCTATTAGGGATCAAGTAGTGGTAGCGAGCATTCATTGTAACATTATTTCAGAGTCCTTGTCGAGCTGGCTCAGTTGCAGGACGAAGAGGTCGGCGATGGTACCACTTCTGTGGTAATTTTGGCCGCTGAACTTCTAAAGGTAGACATTAACTTCGCGTGTTTCTTCAGTTGGAGTCTTACGGTTTTTTATTTACAGAACGCAGACGAACTTGTGAAACAGAAGATTCATCCAACTTCAATTATATCTGGATATAGGTTGGCATGCAAGGAGGCGTGTAAATACATTTCAGAGCATCTAACGGCGCCTGTCGATGAGCTTGGAAGAGACTGTCTGATAAACATTGCCAAGACATCGATGAGTTCTAAGATTATTGGAGCAGATGCTGATGTATTCTCAGCCATGGTGGTGGATGCTGCCCAAGCTGTTAAGGTAATTTTGATCAAAATCCTTTGTTCGACTCGTGAGAGGACGTACATAGAGTTGGTTGAGGTTGTTAGCTCTGCCTGCCAGAAGTAGGTAGGACCCTGGACGTGTAATCGGTTTTCTTAGATCTTCACACCTCGTGGGCATAGGTCCTGCGCGCCATTGTGTTGGTTTCTGCTATGCGTTTTAACGGAACGGTTCTGCGCCATGCTTTCATAGGGCGATTCACTATTCTGTAAGATTGTGCAAGTGAATTCCATTGCATGGCTTAATTTGCAATGGAGGTGTCATTTCTATAATTCTTCGTCGTATTGTGCTGTCTAAAGGGTTTTGTCAAGTGAAGCTGCTCATTCAAGATACAGTTCGGCTAGAAAATCCTAACGATGATACGAAGACATATATGGACTAAGGTCTGCCACCTACGAGTGACGTTGGCACTGACTACATCTGAGCGAAACATTCACAGCTTAGTTTTTTGCACTAAGAACAATGTTTCTCCATATTCTTGCTTGTGCGCCTGACATTTTCTGCTGACCAGTAATGCTTACATGAGTAGTGGACTATGAGAGGCTAAGAACTTCCTTGTAATTGTCATTTGCAAAAAAAGAGAAAAAACCGTCACCGCAAACCTTGAGTCCCGCTCAGTGATCGCGCACTTAACCAATGAGCTATGGCGTCCAATACCAAGGCTATTTGGTAATGTAGATTTCTTTT
Source organism: Pocota personata (assembly GCA_963082735.1). NCBI lineage: Eukaryota > Metazoa > Arthropoda > Insecta > Diptera > Syrphidae > Pocota > Pocota personata. The sequence continues at coordinate 272,612,209 of OY720429.1, forward strand.
CTATAGGGTCTTGCTATTGAATCGACTCTGAGCCAACAACAATTGAGAAGGATTATTCTCGTTACGTTACGTATCCCTGTATCTGCCTATAAAAGTTATTAAAATTTTCAACTACTGCGTTTCTAGAAGATAGTGGTGCATTCATGAAACATGTCAAGTTTACTTCGCATGTAGACTACTTAACAGAGAGAAATATGTTTTTAAATTACTTTGAGAACTTTAAAAACGATTTTATTCTATTACCTGCTTCAATATGGTCTATCAGGTCGACGCAAATTTCAAAACGTTGTGAACCGGAGCACTGAGACTCAATAATGGTCCACAGTACATTCATCATAACCACAGCAGGCAACCCGCTGTAAATGATACTTCTACGTCTTTTGTAGAAAGACGGGTAGGCACTTCGGTAATGAGAAGCTTTATGTACGTGATCAGCTTTAATCACATGAGCATTCCAAATCTGCCACCTGACTGAAGTAAAGGCAGGACAGGCACTTGGAAGAGTTCCACAGAGTCACCCTTTCAACAGGAATGGAAGGATAATTATCACGCAAGGTTTTACTATCGTCGCGTAAATCCAAAGGACTCTTAGGTGATAACTGCCTTGTCTTGTATCCTTGTACTTCATGACCGATCAAAAGAAATTGAACTCAGTTTTGAGAGGATTAGCCGACAGTCCATATCTAGTGCACCATTCGTAGATCACATCATGGTTCGACAGAAAGTACTGCAACATCATCCGCATATGCCTAAGCTTAATTGCTGTGAGTATTTAGTAGAGATTCGGCTAGAATGCATCATAGCTGTTACGATAGAACGACACCTTGCGGGCAGCCCTGTTTAACACCCTCGCCATTACATAACGGCCACAATCCGTATTGACAATCAAACTTCTATTCATTATCATTCTTTCTTGGATTCGAACCTCGAATCCCTTGCTCAGTGATCGTGCACTTAAACACTGAGCTACGGAGAATATTGTTGATGGGTTTGAAAGGATAGCAATTCTGGCTGGCATACTTTTCGTATGGAAGTCTTTTCTGAATATTTTATTCGGGATTCATTGGTGCCAAGTCTTCGACTACTTGGATCGTGAAGGCTTTAATTTAAATTTCCTGTTTTTCGTTTCTAGTCAGTCATAGTGTTGATTATTTAAACAGTAGACTTTTCCGTTTCGCCCTCGTAGTTGCATGCTTGTTCGATAGACCTATCAACAGAGAGTTTCTACCGCACACTAAGTTCGTCGACGATTTTATTATGCGGACTTATGCAAACAAACATTTTGTGCTAGCTTGCAAATGAACGCCAGATGTATCAGCGAATAACGCATGCAGACAAACAAGAGGCATATAACGTGAAGTTGCATAGACAAATGATCCGACAGAGAGCTAATCATAAGCCCTACGGTAGGAAAAGATGATTACTTTTCCGAAAGAGAACAACAGAGCATGAAAAGCGTTCGACTGATTTAGACCCAGAGTATCGGCTGACCATAACTCAAGTCAAAAATTGTGAAGACATGTAAATATGTAGATCCATACAAATATGTACATAATATTGGAGCAATGTTTAATTAGAAGCTCGAATTTAGGAAGTTACCTGTCGTATAAACATCAACACTACCTAACTGATATGCTCTACCATCATCGCGTGTACAAATTGACGAGTTTTACTGATATTAGTATTCACGGTCAGAACACTCATGCTCGCTGCATTTAAAATGTCGCTTCTTGTTCCAATCTTTATGCTCCTCTATATCCTTGCAATCCATCACTAGGTCATAATTGTTAAAGAACTTTTTTTTTAATTCTAATACACTACTTGATCGACTTCATTGTTTGTTTTTATTAGATAACCGATCCAAAGGGAAACGCAGTCTACTCCATTAAAGCCGTAAACGTCCTAAAAGCACATGGAAAGTCCGCAAGGGAAAGTGTTCTGATTCCCGGTTATGCCCTTAATTGTACAATTGCCTCGCAGCAAATGCCCAAGAAGATCGTGAATGCGAAAATTGCTTGTCTAGATTTCTCCCTACAAAAGACAAAGATGAAGATGGGCGTTCAAGTACTTATCAATGATCCCGATAAATTAGAAGGCATCCGTGCTCGTGAATTAGACATTACTAAGGAGAGAATTCAGAAGATTCTTGCAACTGGAGTGAATGTCATCTTGTGCTCTGGTGGAATTGATGATCTCTGCATGAAGTACTTTGTTGAGGCTGGTGCCATGGCTGTTCGTCGTGTAAAGAAAACTGACTTGAAAATCATTGCCAAGGCAACTGGTGCTTCATTTTGTACATCACTTACGAACATGGACGGCGAGGAGAGCTTCGATTCATCAATGGTAGGAGAAGCTACCGAAGTCGGCCAGGAGATAATCTGTGATGATGAATTGATTTTGATCAAGGGGACAAAGGCGAGGTAAAGTGTGGAATCGAAAACAATCCTAACCGAATGTAACTTGATTTTTTGATTCCTAATAGAGCTGCTGCTTCAATCATTCTACGTGGTCCAAATGATTTCTATTGTGACGAAATGGAAAGGTCCATCCACGATGCCCTTTGCGTTGTGAAGAGAGTGTTGGAGAGCAAGAAAGTAGTTGCCGGTGGTGGATGCGTTGAAGCTGCTCTATCAATTTACTTAGAGAATTTTGCCACCTCATTGGTAAGAAAATAACTTTTTCTTGGTAGAAATGAATGAACTATAATGTGTGCCTTGCAGAGTTCAAGGGAACAATTGGCGATCGCCGAGTTTGCAAAGTCCCTATTGGTTATTCCAAAAACTCTAGCAGTGAATGCCGCTAAAGATGCCACAGATTTGGTGGCCAAACTTCGTGCCTACCACAACTCGAGTCAAACTAAGGTGAGTTTATTTATTATTTAGACATTTTCAAATTCAAATGTTTGTGTTTTGTATTAAAGGCCGAGCATGCTCATTTGAAGTGGACTGGTTTGGATTTGATCGAGGGTATTGTGAAGGACAACAAGAAGGCTGGAGTATTAGAGCCGGCTATGTCCAAAATAAAATCCTTGAAATTCGCCACAGAAGCTGCAATCACCATCCTGCGAATCGATGACATGATCAAACTGAATCCCGAAGAAAAACCGGGCAAGTCATACGGTGACGCCTGTGCTGCTGGTGAACTCGATGGTTAGAAAAGTTCGCTGCTCTATTCCTTAGTCTTCTATTTTATTTTACTACTTATTAATTCAATCGCTTTCACACCCCATATATGTATTGATGCATTTTCTTTATTCACACAAAAAAAAAAAAAAAACACATTAACACGAACAATAAAAATGTCGAAATTTTCTTAAAAGAAAACAAATTAATGATAATTTTTGTATTCAGTAAGATTTTCGTTGTAACGATCATGAGAAGATGCAGTTTATTTTAAAACCCTGCAGCTTCATCAGAGAACGATTTTTTTTTATAGTCGCACCAATGCCTCTGGGGAATAGCAAAGTTGTAAACATACGTACATATGTGAGGTTACTTAGCCAAGTTCGCCATTTTGTGGATATGGGGACGTTTAAAGCCTTGAAAGGACTTCAAATATGGAGTTGGTTGTATTTATTACTTATGTATGTGGATCTGTCGCAGCAACTGTAGACTAAGTCGCAAATTATGCTTGAAATATACAACTTGGTCGTCAGAACTATTGGATACGCAGCAGTGGTTTGCTAGACAAAGAATAAAAAAGTCACTACAGTTAGAAAGCTGGAACAAGTCCAATGCCTCACTGAAAACTGTATGACGGGCTGTATGCGCTATGTATGGAAGTAAGACTATACCTTCATAGGCTCTTCCATTTAAAAAAAAGATTGTTTCTAGACATCTACCCGTCATTTCAAATGAATTCAGCATGTCTAACTACGGGTCCATTCATAAATGCAATATTGCGCAAGATGTGCTAAGCAGACAGTTCACAAATGCACGAATTTGCATCATCTGTCACAACAGAGAATTCATAAATGTAGCAGAGCTTTATTCATTGCGCAATCGTGCAGCTGTCAGAATCATATTGCATTTACATACCTTACCTACTTGTTACTGCGCTGTTTTTCGAGTTTTCGTTGATTTCTTTTTGTTAAAAATGGGTGAAAAAACTACAGATAAGTAAAAATCGGATATGTGCTTTGCAAACACATGCTTTGCAGTTGACTTAAACATGTATTTACGCAGCTTTTCCTGGTTTGCATTGCAAATCATGCATTTATTAATGGGCCCTACTTCTTCAAGGGGAATTACTCAGTATTTATCTCCCATTGGGGGATAAATTAAAACTCTGAACAGTGGATCTGGGTCTGGAATATCCAGAGTCGTCTGGGGCTAATCTCTCAGCCTACGTACAAACATAAATAATTTGCCATCAATTAGTGCTAAACTTCCAAATCTAACACCCGTGGCAAAACCTTTTTCATTTTCTCTGATAGTCAAGCCACTTAAAGCCGCTGGCCTCAGCCACAATGCAATCGAAGCTAAAACTAGAGGAAGCAACTCTAGGCAGCGAATTTGTCTCACCCTCGTTGCCTTACATCCTGAAAACGTGGATTGTTTACTTCCTGACAGCCTCTGGAGTAAACAATTTACTCTAGAACTCTATGGGTCGGCACAATAGGACTTTCCGAAAGACCACTAGAGCGCATTAACCGGTCCCCAGTTATTCCCATAGTCGAAGTAACAAATTGTCACCTAACTTTATCCTCAGAATGTTCCCGTACGCGAAAATTTATGCAAAACTACGAATTTACTATACTGGAACATATGTACCTCATTTAGTCTTATTTTTGTGTGTATGACCGTAGTCGCTCAAAGTGTATATCTGTGCATTTATAGGTATGTACCCGTATTGAAAGTTGGTATAATTTTGCATAACTTTGAACGTACGACAATATGTCACTCTGACTGCGGGGACGTGTAGATCTACATACATATGTATGTTGGCAGATTTTGTATGATCATACGAAAGTGTATATTCGACCGATCTGCGAAACATGATAACAATTTCCACTCCTAAGGAAGGTTTTGCAATCTCAAGTATTTTCCATTAGGTCATGCAAACGGTTTGCGGATTTGGTTACCTACTTTGCAAAAGCACGACATTAATACATTTATCCTGGAAGGAAATAGGTATGTATGATATATTTATTAGCGTTAAACAAAAACAATAAAATAAAATAAAACTAATCCTGCTTCGCTCTTTCCAATGCTTTTGATAGAACTACTATTTTTTGTTCATAGGCATCTTTTAATCCCTACAATAGAAAAAAATGTGTATTTAAATCTTCTGATTGAATAAGAATAACCCTCTGTTACCTTGAAAATTTTCGACTGAATGTCATATTCCGATCGCAGCTTTTCGTAAACACCCTGTGATATTGCCAGTTTCTTTTCAAAAATGACGCACTTATCCTTCTCAGCCTTTATCCTCAAAGCAGCTGTATCTAATCGTGATTGTGTATGTTCTGCCTCAGCAGTCTTCAGATTTAACATGTCTTTTGTAACCGCAACAACGTCCTTCATTGATTCCACATGAGTTTTGAGAGTAGTTATTTGTTGTTCCTGTTGCTTACAAACTTTTGTCTTTTCAAAAAGTAGCGTTTTCGCCCTTAACAAGAGTTCTTCTTGGTCTTGTTTTGATTTTGGGCCTTCAACACCACCCAAAGCAGCTGATTGAACTAAAGTTTGCTCCAATTGGTTGATCCTTTTCTTCTGCTTTTCATTTTCGAGTAGGGAATCCTGTAAGTGTGTATAAATTTAGAAAAATTCGGACAACACAAAATGCTTGTTGCTACCAATCTTTAATATTTACGGTTCACAAAGGAGGTGGAACATTAATCCAACAAAATAATCTACGGTATAATAACCCAACGAATAAGGTATATTAGAGCCTTCAAAAATATTCATATACTTCACCAAAAAATGGAAATGTCCGCAAATGAAATACTTTTAATTTAAGACCTCTACTCTGCCGCAAACCAATCGAGCCATTCGCCCTTACTAATTGAACAAGAAAACTGAGTCATTTTGTCACAGGTTATACAGTACTCACAGTTTAAGACCCCTGCTCTGCTGTGAGCGAAGTGAACCACGCACCCCTACTGACCCACCCAAAAATCTGGAGCTTTCGGGGTCATGCCGTTAGGTTTTTTTTTTTTATAATTTGCGAGCGCCAAATGGGATATGAATACCATTAAATTATTTCAGGGCACTGGCGTTTGTAGAAAATTGAGAGAGAGAGAGAAAGAAAGATTGGTGTAGTGGGTTTGAAACTTAGGTGGTATTAAGTTTTCAGTAAACTCCAAGGGTGGCGTCCAGATAACTGGGGAGCTTGTTTGTTTTTGCTTTTTGTCGTTGCTCATGATTCACAGTATTTTTTTCCGTCCATCACGATCAAGTTGCATTTAAGCCATATGCCCACCCTACTGCCAGTGTTATGCCTTCGCAGTAGAGCTGACTAAGCTTTCGCAATTGATCAACTTTTTTATTTATTTCATGCGACATAAATAGATGATTTTTGACATCAGGATTCAAACCGTGAACCTGCAGCGTGACAAGCGATGATGTTACCACTACACCATGGCCACCCATTAATCGGGTTAATTTGTCACAGGTTATCTTAATGCAGTACTCCCAGCTTAAGACCTCTGCTCTGCTGTGAGCGGAACGAGCCACGCACCCAAAAAATCTGGGGCTTTGGGCGTCATGTTGTCGTAAGTTATTTAGTCGTTGGGTTATTTTGTAGCCTTTTTTTCACGCAAATTAGACGAAAAAGAGGTAAATAGAAGAAAAAATACATAAATATTTTACATATACATATTCGCGATAGGGATAACAATAAATATCTGAAAAATTTTCAATCATGTGGATTCTCATCATTTTTGGGTGAAAAACTAACTTCCCAGCAGGAACCATCGTTAGTTTTTCGTCTCTGTCTTCCAAACGCTTCATCCTACGATAAGATTGTGAGAGACGAAAGTATTCTCCATTAAATTTCCTATAATAAATATCTGGTATGCTATCATGCATTTCTTACTAGTTTTCGTTTAATAGAAGACCGAAAAAGAAGGTGCAAGGATAAATGCGCATTCGAAATGCGCCCTTCCTACGCACGTTTTTTGATTATCTTTCCACGATAATTCGTAAGAAACAGACATATTGCATATCAAATTTTCTATTAGCATACCGTAAAAATCATAGTCAATTTCTGAACAGTTTGCTTGTACTCGAAGCGGGAGAAGGGCACAGTGAGATACATATATACTTCAGAATTTTATAGATTGTGTATATGTAGGTAAATTTGAGGATGTCTTCCAAATTCTTACCGCTGATTAAAACTGTAGTTTGAAGTTGATTTCGTCAGATAAACGCTACACTTGCCACACCGGCTGGACGAAAGCTTCTGCGTCCATATGAAGGCAACAATTTTAGTAAACAGAGTTTGGTAGATCGGGTCCAAAAAGTAGCGCTGTTCCCTTCTTAGGTTTAGTTTTTTACCTCAAGAACTATGATGGACCCATCTGACGGAGGTGAATTTTCAGATATTTGTTCTTTAAAATGTATTTTTTATAAATCTTTCCTAATTTTGTACGGGCTACTAAGGTTGAAACAATTATTATTTGAAGTTCATCACTATGTCTTATATAACTTTTGCGTGCTTAATTTATTAGTTTCATTAGCGAAAGTTTAAAAAGAAGAGTAAAATCTCAGAGAGGGAGGCAAAAGTTAAAGAATGAATTTCGTGCTTAAACTTGCCAACTGCCAAATAAAATGACTAAACCGTCTAGCTGCCTCTCATTTTCGGAATATTCAAAGAAATTTTGTGAAGATTATTGAACAAATTTGTTCACACTTCATTCGTTTGATATTTGGTAAGTTTTTTCACAAACAAATTTGTGATTTAAAAAATGTGATGAAAAGTGTGAGGTGGGAAAATGATTAAGTTTTTGCCTATTTATCACATTCCGAGTTCCCGAGTGATTTTTATGAAAATGATTGAACAAGTTTGTTCACATGGAAATAACATTTCTTGTAGGTACATAAACGCATTTTTTAATGTGGTATACTATTATACATTTCTGTTTCCATGTCAAGAAATACAAGATGTATAATTTGTTTGTATTTTGTTTGAACAAACTTTTTCAAAAATTCATTCGCTTATTAGAAAAAAGGAGAGCCATTTAGAAAAAGAGTAATTTTACTTGGTCCATTTCCATTCTTTTTTCGTTTCTTTCTCTCTCTTTCCCTCTGAAGATTGACACTCTCAATTTGTGTAATATGACATTTAGAAAGGTTTTACACAAGATTTACGTGAACAGATGTAATGAATATTAACTATGCATGCCTCCTACTATTAGAGTAAGAGAAGAGTTGGCCACCTTCTAAATCTTGCTTTCAATTCTTAATTTTCGAATGACCAGACTCTATATTCCTGAAACAAGTAGCATCCTAACGTAGACACATAAAAACAAATATGTAGTTTGACAAACGACCGAGTATGACAAAATCACTGAAACCTTTTTGAATAAATTCCATTACCACTACTCACTTCTAGATCCTTTCTCAATTGCGTTATCCGTTTACGTGACTCTTCAATAATAGACTGCTTCTCACTTTCCAATGAAAACACCATATCAAGAAGCTCTTGCTGCTTATCACCGACATCTATACCCCCAACTGCCCCACTTTCTTCAAACGTTTCTTGGGTTACCTCGATGGGATTTTCATTGAAATCTCTTTGTATGGATTCAATTAATGTATCTGGATTGTTATTATTTACACTGTCTGCCATTATTGTGAATCAATTTTTTATGAATAATTGCACTAAGAAATTACTAGATCTATGAAGAATAAATTATATTTTCAGCAAAAGGCGTGTTACCTCTGTATTTTTAGACGTTTTTGAAAACTCTATTTTTAGAAGACAGTGCGTGGCAGATAAAGTAGCAGAGGGAAATCCTTCTCTTTGAAAACCGATTTGGTTTGGAGAGAAATTGTAATATTATTTGTATTTAATAATAAAAAAACAACATTTTTCTTGTTCTATTTTGTGTTTGGGACTTATCTTTCTTAAATCAAGTGAAAAATCACGCACGATCAGCGATTTCAATTTTGCTACGAAAGTTGAAATTCAACCAATAAAATTTGTTTTAACGGTCGAGTATATTTGAAATATTTTATCGGGTACTCATATTCAAACGTAATATTACGTCTAAAAACATTTGCAAACCATACGCATACTGAGAGCATTAACGAAATTGAAAGAGATATGATTTTTCCTCGTTAATTTTGTTTGTAATTGTCTTCCAAAGGAATTTCGCCTCAAGAAAAAATGAAATGAGTTACAGCTGATTGCAAAAAGGATTGCGATGTGGAATCAATTTTGAAGACAAATTAATAATACTGATAGACGCTTGTTCTGTTTAACCGAAATACCATCACAAGATGAACATATTTTGAACAATCTGACCAAATGCATTAGGGTGCGACAGAGATGCGAATTTCTACTAAATATCGCGAAAACTCAAAACTTGAACCCAAAAATTAAAAAAATTTTCCAAGCAGAAAGTGTATTTTGGATAATAAAATCTAGGGCGAAATCGTATCACCACATCCTCTCTGTGATTACTGGATAGCTATTTTATAGTGAACTAACTATGAAGGTATGCTGAAACTGGGTACACATGTAAAGGTCAATACTCGGACTAGCGCAGGTTTATCTTGATGAGCTTTAACACGCGTGGAACAAACTAGGAGAGGTACTTACCTTTACTAATCAGAATGCCTAACTACTACGGTAAGAATTAAAGACAAAATAAATCTCGTTGGCCTGGTTGGCAGAAATATGAGTCTCAGAAGCTTATAACAACAAATTTTCAGAAGGTGGGCGGGTTAAGAATTAGAAAATATCGCATGGGGCTCGCATTCCCATACGAAAGAATAAATCTCGCAGGGGAAAACCATGCACGAAATTAGGAGTATGGAATACGACGATTGCTAGCGGATTTGTGATCTTTTTCAGTTTGTTAATATTATGGAGACAGAAAAAAGGATATAGAAGAGAATTAAAGATTAGAGAAAAAAGGATAGATTTTGCCAAATTAGAAATACGGTGCCGCGTACTGGCGAGTGATTTGAGTCGATCATTATCTAGAGAAACAGACGCTTGTTTTTAATGTCATAACCAGTAAATGAGATGGTAAATGAGTACAGAACAGGTAACATACCTTTTATTGAGTTGAATGGAAAACTGTTAAAAAAAGAAACTGTGACATTTTGAGGTCGTTCCACGTTTAGGGCCGGGAACAACGGCTTTGTTTGCAGTGTCATTTCGGTCGTTATTGCTCTAATAGCAAACAACAAACAATTGTTTTTTGATTGCTTCAAATCCACTTAGAAATATGTAAAACTTGTAAGAGAAATGACAATAGGTCGTTCCAAGTTACACACCTAACATGTTCTCGTGCTTGAACCTGGAATCTGTTAACCCAAATGAGCTGAATGTAGTGAAAACACCTCGAAATTTCCCCACCGACGCTACATGACAGAGGCATCAATCTGCTCAACATTGCGTACAAGATCCTTTCGCAGCTCCATCGAGGCCGGAAAAGACTCCACCGAGTCCATTCGTTATTTTTCGAAGCCTACAAAGTGCAAACGCAGTGTTCAATTCTTATTGCAATCAAACAGAACTTAATCGGAATTATGCCCTTGACAGCCAATCTCACTCATTTGATCAAATGTCAAACAAAAATGAGTGAAAAACTTGCTCCGAGTAAAAGTACTGTTTATGCCTCTAATTTACCATTTTCCTTAACAAATAATGATATTCATAAAATATTTGAGAAATACGGGCGGATAGTGAAGTATGTAAATGATGGAATGAATCAATCACTTATTTGCAGGGCATATTTGGTTTACTTATGTTTAAAGGCGCCTAGGGCGGTCAATGAAAACGAGTCACTTTATTCCTTACGAAATGTTAAATGAATCCTTAAGTCAATTCGTTAACGAATATATTGCACTAAAAAGGTTGTTGTTACAGCCGCATATTACACTACCAGGCATTGGTATAGTGGTTGTAGAAACTTAGATTTTATTCGTTTCTCTTATATTCGGTAGCTGCTGGTGGATGTTCCTTGTTCGGTCTTGAACTGCACAGTTCGGGCCACAAGCAAACACTACCCACCGGTCCTGAATGTCACATGCCTTTAGCAGATATGTGATTAGCTTATTAGCGCATATGTAGTTTTGAAGAAATATACATACTTTACCTTTGCATTAGCCCCTTTGTTTCTAATGTCTAGTCTCTCAACAGAGTCACTACTATGTGCGATAAGACAACCAGGAAATCAAAAGGCGTCTCATTCGTAAACTTTTTGAGAGTACAAGATGCACAGAGTTGTGTAGAAGACCTCGATGGCATACAGGTAAGTGTGGTTTATAAAGTATAATTACAAGTAATGCTGCAATGTAATCAGTGTCCTAGCTCTTTGGAAGAAAAGTCAAGGCGAGTATAGCCAAAGATAATGGTCGATGTGCTGAGTTTGTTAAAAGGTGGGCCAATGCTTTTCTGTTTAATATGTCTGTTAATACAGCTTACCCCCTAGAAGAGAATATCAAGACAAGAGTCGGTGTTATCAATGCGGAGAATATGGTCATTTGAGTTACAACTGCGCACAAAATATTTTAGGTGACAGAGTCCCCCAACCAGCAAGCAGGAAACAGCGTAGAGTTCGTCGGCACCAGAGTGAAAGTAAAGACGAACAATCAAGTGGAGAGGATAAACCTCCCTTGCAACTGTGTGACCAAACCTCAATCATTGTACCAAGAAAGAAATTCAAGAAGAACTCGTACTTTAGCGACGAAGAGGAAGTCGACGACGACGAATAGCACCTTTACCGTAACTCATCTGCAGTTTTATTCGTAAATGCTTATTCTGTATTGTTCGTGCTGTGAGTGACAACAAATAAAATTCTATTGATAAAAACGGGTATTTTTCTTCGTTTAAAATGCTTTAAGCCACTTGCTTGGACAGGTGCTGCTTCTGCTCCATTACGCTGACTATGACGTTCAAGAATCTGCTCTTTTGGTATTGAATTTTCTCGATTTTCTCCATTTGTTCCTGCACGTATTCCACCCGCCGCTTGAAGTAGTCTTTCGAGCTCTCAAGGTTCTGCAAAGAATGACCGAAAGTTATTTAGTTTCGAAGAGTTTTCTGCTGAGCATATAGCACACCTTTTCGACATAGTAGCCTGTCCCGACATCAATTACAAAGTTGTCCATATCCTTAATTGTTCCGGGCACATACATACTGCTTGTGAGTGGGACCAGGATTTCCTTGTTCTGCCAGTCGGGTTGCACTTGTTCGAGTGCTTCTTTCGAGGTCGCGTACTTAGCTTTGCAGTTGTAAAGGGTTTGTATTGATTCTTGAATGGCTTCAACTTCCTGTAAAGGAAAGCATGACGAATCGAAGAGGGGAGGTTACAGTGTGTGTCGAAGCGTGTGTGGTGTATAACCAAATATTAGCCGTCACTTACCGATTGAAATTCCGCTTTAATTTGTTGCAGCTGTTCGAAACTCAACTTTTCCAAGTCTATTTGGTCACCTGAGGTATTCGATGCCATTCTTAATTATTGATTAACTGGCTTGATTACTTGTTTATTAACAAAAAACGAAACAAATGTTCACAGAACCGTACAAGCTAGCCTCGGCAGAAGAATCAGCGAGAACTCGGCCAGAAAAATATTTGACATCTCAAAATGATTCGAAAACTAGAAGGTGTGTTCGATGCTGGTGCCATTGTGAAACATGGAAAGTGTTCCATTGTTTTTTTTTTGTTGTGAAGTGCTGATCAGAATGTGAATCTGTCAAATTTAAAACTTTAAAATTAACGTTGGAGAATAACGGACAAGAAAAGACATATCTGCTGACATGTGTCTAAAAATAAACGATGTCTGCAAATTTGAGACATTTTGAGCATGACATATTGCTTGAATTATGTCTCGTGAAGATGGGGAGCTAAGCGGTAAACAGACCATTTGTTTACATCATTGTAAACTTTGCTTTATTCGAAAATATCTTTGTAGGAAACTGATAATATAGTTATTGAAAGAAAAGTTATTACAAAATCGCGAACTGTCCTAAATTTCATCCTTTTGAAACCCTAATAATCATAAAAAATTGTACGGGTTAAACATTTTACAAATACCAAGAAAGAAATTAATTAATCTAGTTTTCAGGTCCGAAATAATCTTATTTGCAGCGTTTTGATAAAGATTTTTTTTTCTAAGAATTAAGGTAATTATTTAACAATAATTGAATACTTTTTGTGCATTTTTTTTAAAGTCAGATATAAATAATCTAATAGATTCACTTCAAGAAAAGTCTAACCGGGAGACCTTGTGATTTTCGTGGACCACAGTGGCTGATACAACATTCCACTTAGGATACAGGACTGGATGATTTTAAGAAATTAGGTAATTATTAGGCAATCAAAATTGCAAATCCCTGCAAAAAAAAAGAAAATATTTTTTGGACTGAAGTCCCAGAAACTATTATTAACAATTTTGTAAGCAACAGACGTTTTACGCCGTACTTGTGGAATCAGCTTACTTTTAATGTACTAACATGGGTAAATTGTTGTTTTCCTTCACTTGTGGTAAACAATATCATTAATTATGTAAAAATACATTAAACGTAAGGAAAAGTTGTAAAAAAGGTTAAAAGCCTGTGAATAGCGAAAATGTCTTGTGATACTAAAAGTATGCATTTTTTCAGTTTTATTTTTAATGCCTTTTTATTCATTCTCAATTCATTATAACTTACTTGCTAGACAAAAAAAGGTTAAAACTAGTTTAACTAAATTGCCTATTTTATTTTTACTTACTGGCGGGCGCTTTAAGCTAAACCTAAAACTCAACCTATGTCTTTCGACGTAACTTACCTTAAATTCTTTATTAATCTAATTTTTCTTTTACTTACTTTTACGTTCACAGCACTTTATGTGCAAGAGTTGCAAGATACTTAAACTTACTTTTTTTATAATTCGTGCTATGGTGTTAAATGGTTTAACAAATATTCTCCGCTGAGGAATCAGAGGAAAAACTCTGAGGTATCCGTAAGTGGTACACGCCGAATATATTTTTTTCGTATTCCTTCCATTGTGTACTCCCCCTAAAGATTAAACTGTTACTATCTCTTTCAAGACTTTGCTTTATCGATAAAACCGATAACATTTGCCGAATGACAGTTCACTGAATGGATGGATTTTTTTCTTTTCTGTTGTGCAATAGAAGGTGGTGAGGCTGAAAAAGGGACTTCGTTTTGTTATGGCATGTGCTCGTAGATTATTGCCTTCCCTACTAGTAAATAGCGTAACAAAACGATCATTCAGGATGTCATCTCGGTTAAGGGCTGAAGAGGCTCTTGACGAAATTAAGACCAAGAATCCGTACTTTGAGAAATATGCGGGCAAGATCGCCGCACTGCAGAAGACCTCCCCCGATGAGTTTGTCCAGCGAATGGAGAAGGTTGCAGATGTTAAAGATGCTAAAAAGAAGAAGGAAACGCGGTAGGTGTTAATCAATTGTGTACAGTCCGCAAGATCTTCGAATTTATTGCACTTTTCAGTGATTACTCCGAGTTGTTAAATCCCAAGAAGCCGCTAGTTGAGCAAACCTCAGAGATTCCTTACAAGAAGCTTTCCGATATTATGAAGCTCGAGTTAGTTGCTGATAAACCGGCAGAAGAGCTTAAGCAGATTTGGTATGAATATCACAAGACGAAGGATGTGATTGCAGCCACTCTAACCACTGAGCAGTTTGATAATCTAATGTCTCGTGCAAAGCAGCATCCGGTTTTCATTCTTCCCCTGCCTCGCAGTGAGGGATTTGAATTCATTTTGTTGCAGTTCGCCGCTAATACAGTACATTTTACACCACTGTTGGCCTACCAGGTACGAACGTATTTCCATATCCAAATTTTTTGATTGAACTAACAATGGTTTCTTTAGATTCATGGCGAAAATGCTCCAGAGTGTCTGAGCATCGTGCACTATACAGAAGTCAGAGACAAAGGAGTGATTCTTATGCGTGGAGAATATGACACCAAGGTGCTTACCGGGCAGGAAGCACAGTGTTTGGCAAACGAACTACAAATGTTCTATTGTATGAATGATCCGGATAAATTGAAGGTTCTGGAAACTTTCACTAAACAACCGGATAGTTTCAAACATATGGATCTAATCAAGCAAGTTGAGGAGATTCAGTTGCAATAAACATGAATGAACGAAGATGAAGAAGACTTTTAAAGAGATTTGCTATTTTAATTCTTTTTTTTTCGATTTTTTTCATAGAAAACAATTAATTAATTGAGATTGAGATGAACCCACTCCTCACGAAAATCGGATCTCGTTAAAAAAAAAAAAAAAAAAATTGTTGGCCTTTTTTTTTTTGAATTGAATCGCTTAACTTTGTTCACCATTTTCTTGTTAATACATGTATAGTTGTGTATTTTGTTTATTTATATAAATAGGAAGCTAGTATGTAGTTTTGATGTATCATTGTGCATCACTTTTAACATCATAAGGTCTTTTTGCAAAGCATAATATATATGTTTAATCAGCATGAAAAGCTCGTTCCAATGATATTCCACTCGACCCGATTGGAGTAAAAAAAAATACTAAGTCCTATAAGAACCACACCTCCTGGTAGGAAAGAGTCCTGGAACCACAAAAAAGGCACAACTTTAGGGGTCTTATGTTTGGCGATTCTCGTTACCTAGCTACAGTAAATGTAGAATCCAATTGTGTGTTACGATTTCGGTCGACCACATCGTTGTGGCAACGAGAATGGTTTTTGTTGTTCCACAACACCTTAGATGTCGTTTGAGATAGCATCACTATTGTTTTTTTTTTGTTATGACAAATGAAAACACGTACTTATGCAAACATGTGAATGTATTAGGTTTATTTCCATGAAATTGAACTAAAAAAAAAAAATAGTATATCTGGTAGAGTTGCAGCATGAAATTCAAATTAATACTTACAATTTTGTGGAAAAATATTCACTATCTTCAAACATTTTCCTGCAATGTTCATACAATTTTCTTCTTGATGGAACATACTATGATATTTTTCCAGAATCATTTTTTGTTACCATTCTCGTCATATATAATCATTCCAAGTCGTAGGTATCGTTATCTGAAAATCGTCTGATAACAAGTAATAAGGCTCCAGGTCACGACCTTTCAACGATACCCTACTTGTGTTAAGCGTGTACGGCTGAACCGATTTCAATGACGTTTGCTCAGGTACCGCTCTCCAACTATAACGCATTCACGCCATTTGAATGCTTTTTTTTAGAGATTCAAAGACCTTGATACTGTTGCATTCCTTGCGGTTACGTCTCGATTTTTAGCCCACTATGTTTCTCTTATTATTATTTACTTCGAAAAGACGTGGCAAGAAATCCCACTGTCTTGATTTGTACCCAATTTGATAAAACTGTTCAATAACATGTTTCCCTATTTGGTCTGAAACGTTTTCCTCGCATTTCGTCAGACATTTAAGCCTGCAAACAGTTGTACTTAATTTTGTATCGATTTTAACCTGAATTGATGAAACGTAAGCCTTTTTAATTAACTGGACTAAGTTCTTTTACAAAGGTGCTTGATATCTAGCCGTTTCTTACTGGATTTAGCTTTCAGTATTAAATTTGAAATTTAATGCAGAAATACTATTTTATGGTGTAAACACTGTATACTGGTCCTGAGATAACTTTGTCATCTGATAAATACTCATTACCATGCTAGTGATCTCTGTCACTATCAGAAAATGGATCTATACAACGAAAATATAAAGAATAATAATTGTACATGCCCAAATAAAAAATTTGCACTGAAATTTACCAATTTGAATAATTAGCAGAAGAAAATATAAGTTCACATTTCCCAGAGCAAGTTCATAAATTACAATTGTTTTTCACTTACGAGTACATACATGTTTTCACATTCTCTTTCATTTATTTACGTATTTTTTAGTGTTCCGTACCAGAATAGTGTAAACTGAACAGTGAACACTAATGGATTCGACACGGTGCCTGTCTGTCTGTTCTTCTGTCCGCCTGGCGGTGTGTCTGTTAAACGTTTCTTTCTTTTGAATCGTTTGACATAGAGAGTCGAAATTTTGCACAAAAATAGTGCACGGTAAATGAAATGTTCATGCGGGTGCTTTTGGGGCATAACATGTTCGCCTCATCTTATTTTTGGATAAAGTTTTGTGAACAAAAACTCAAAAGCTATGGCATAGGTGACCCGAAAATGTTTTAAAAATCCCTTCTCACATTTTACACCCATTCCATTCAATTTCGCCAACAACATTATAACAGTATACACAAAATATTCATCAGAAAGTCCACCAAATAACACATAGGGCTCCGCTTTTCAGGATTCCAGTATTCACAAGGTAACAAAAAGTAAGAACAGAACATTCACAGTGAGAGTCAGTTGTCTGTTCGTTCATCTGTCAGTCGCAGCGTCGTAATCTTTGAACCGTTAGACGTAGGAGTTTGATCAAAATTAAAAAGTAAAAAAGGTTTAAAAACTAAAAAGTTTTTGGAAGTTAAATAAACCTTGTTTTTTCATAAACACAATATGGGTATCAAATTCGTGACCTTTTAAAAATTACAGGAAATTTATTTTTATTTTGGTACATGAGGTTCTCGAATTTTTTGACAAATATGAGTAATAAAACAAAATTGCAACTACCGCCCGCCATCTTGTTATTCCAAGTAGCCGAATATTTATTCTGACTCGTGATAATAAGACGAATCGTTTGATAACCCGTTTTGTGAAAATCATCCTTTTTTTCTCTTTTGAATAGTCATTAATGCATTAAAAATGTAAATATAATGAAAGCGACTTTTAGGCATATAATCCGGAAACTGTGTTATTCAAAAACAGTTGTGATAATTAGACCATATACATATGTATGTGCACATAATATGATTCTTCTGGGACAACAAATTCATTGTGTGTGTTATGCTAAGTAGAATTTTTGTTATAACTTTAAAAGTGCTGCACGGAAATACAAGGAATTTCAATAGGAAATACAAGAAAATATAGCGATTGCAATAATGCAAAGACATTAAAACCATACTAAGATCAATTAGAGCCTTTTCACACATACTGGTGAAAAACCAGCCGTCAGAAAGCCAATAATTACATTTGCCGGTAAAATTATTTCAGTCGTATGGTTATCAATATTTCCTTCACACATTGCTTCATATACCACACAATTGTCACACATGAATAACACTCGCAGACGGAAAAAAACTGAGGCAACAGCCGGCATGTGTGTAATGCATTCCCTCGCAACACCGGCCCGGCGACCGGGCACTGCGTAGATACACCCGGTAGACACATCGTGCCAGGACCGGGTCGTGTGAAAGCTCCCATTTCATTGCATGTTCTACTACGAAGAATTCGCCGGTGGGATGGTCGATAACTTATTCCCTCTTCATCGAATTTGAATGATTTTCATATGGAACTATCTGCGCATCATTTTAAATAAACAGTTAAAATTTGTGCAACGGTTCTTAAGTTAGACGTACGACAGAGACGATTTTTGAAGATTTTTTCAACCTCACCGTTACAAGGACTATTTTTGAAAATGTTTAAGACTACAACCCACCATTTTATTGAATGTTGATAATTTTTAGATAGGATCATCTGTACATAAGATCAAAATAACAATCCAAATATTGCGAAATTTCTTAAATGGTTCTTGAGATAGGCAAAATATTTGATGACTAAGCACTAAACACCATCTATCCCACTTAGCCCGATTTAAATGGCTTTCAGGCAGGGCTGTCTGCATACAACAACCGAAACAGAGACCACAATTCATTGAAATCTGTTTGGTGGATCTTTAATTAGGAGTGTGAGAAAGATGAAGGGAACAATAGGCAGACAGATAGACAGACGAACAACAGATAGACGGACTAACAGACAGAACGGAACCAAAAGTGTTTATCTTGACCTGAAATGGAAAGATGATTTGAAAACTTTTAAATCGGAGACGGAAACGATTACATAATTTCCCGTATTCTCCGATTAACGAGGAGGCAAAACCAGAAATGTGAAGACATAAAAGATATCTCAAAACTTTTGACTAAAACGCATATTTTTTTCGAATAATTGTGGACAGCGAGTTTGAATTTTGAAAGCTTGTGAAGTCTGTATTTCCCCATCACTACAACCTTCAAACATTCAAAGCCAACGTGCATAGGCTCCTCCTCTGCTCCTCTCCCCCTTTTCCCTAACGCTCGTGCCCTGATACAGTTTAAGGGTATTCATATCCCTTTCCGCGCGCGCAAATTATAAAAAAGTCGAATTATCCAGGTTCGTCTGTAATTATTGCCATAAACTTATGTAAAAGAGAACAATCTCAAAATAAGATACTGTGCTACAGAGACGCTGTATGTCTGTCGTCATCATCACATCTCACTAAATCCACCGGTGTTGGATAAATATCTATTCAATTTGAACCCAGTTAAGAAAATGTCTTCACACGAGCTGGATGTGCGTACAGGAGACACGGACGTCAAAACAATTAATACGAATGATGTCGAAGTAGTCAAAGAGTTTTCGTATGAAGATTCTCTCAACTTGATTGGTTAGCAAAGTTGGATTCCATTGAATTTTACTGAATTTATTTGATTATTTACATGAATAGGGTTCGGGAAAGTGCAGTTCCAAGTATTGTTCGTTTGTGCCATCTTCTTGATGGCGGTCATCAACGAGACAATGGGCATCAGCATCATTACAATAGCATCGCAGTGTGATTTCAATACCGGCTCCCAGGAGAAGGCTATAATGAGTGCAGCATGTTTTGTCGGTAACTGGATAATAATTTAAAATGAATAAATAACATAAGCGCGGTACTCTGATTACAGGAATACTTGTGGCATCATACCCTTGGGGTTACCTATCTGACACTTCTGGAAGGCGAATCGTTATGCTCCAGGGAATGAGTGCAGCAATGACTTTCTCCTTTATATCGATGTTTGTTTCAAATCTGTGGGTATTTGTTGTACTACGCTTCCTAACAGGCATAGGGTAAAAACGTGAAATTAAAGTGTGAATTAAATACGATTCTGAATTCTGATTTGTTTCAGTATTGCTGGCGCAGCTTCGGCTCTCTATGCATATTTGGGTGAGTTTAATACTCAAAAATATCGGCCTGTTGTGATCAACTATGCAAGTATGTCAGTCGGTCTGGCTAGTGTTTATACACCAGGTAATTTTATATTGGCATCAAAAATCTTAAACAGTCGTTTATTCCACTTTTGCACATTTTGTGAAAATCGCAAAAATAAAATCGTAAAACTAAACTTAGTCATCCTTGTTGAATATTAAATTCTTTTTTGCGTTTTTGGAAAAAAAACTTGCTTTTCCAGTTGAAAAACGTTTAAAAAAAACGTGAGTTTGGAGAAAAATTGATTATCAAAATTTATTAATACTTTTTTGCTAAAAGTTCAATAAACGTGTTTCGATTTTATACCCCGCTTAAAATCTGGTTATCGTTACGCATAATTATTGGGTTTTGTTTATTGGTGTTAATTTATTACAATGTGTAACATCAATATTCGCGTGAAATAATTTAAATATGTATGATGATTTCGTCATCTAGAATGTAAAATATTATAGTAGGTATTTGCCTGATGCCTTTTGTTTTATATTTATACAAATTTATTCATTTTTTAACACGCGTTGGCTCAAGTTTTCATTGATAAACAACAACGCGCAAATCGTTGCTATCACGAGATAACCCTTTAACATGTTCATGGAAAAAGGCTAATATGATGTTTGAGCAAAATATTTTATCTGTAAAAAAATGTATATAAAATTAAATAAATATTTTGACGCTATTAGTCCATACAGGGCCTGCCCTCGTGCTGTGCGCCGTACGAATGGTTTGGACCTTTAGTTTTATGCCGTTTCCGAAGGCGATTTTTTCGATTGAAAGATGCTTCTCATGACAATTTTACTCTCGGATGTGTTTTTTGGGACTCGAACCTTAAATCTCACGCTCAGTGATCGCGTACTTAACCACTGAGCTACGGCGCCCACATATGAATAAATATGCCCTGACAAAATTCAAATCAAAATTTTTCGCAGTTCAAGTAAAGTTGGGGTAAAATTTGGTGTTTCAGCTAAAGTCTCGACAAACATTTTGTCAACATTTTATTGTCCGGAACAATGGGACAAAAATATTTTGTTAAGCCCGCCCTATACATACATATCATACCTACTTAGTCCTACTGACAGTCTTAATTTAGAAATAGAATTTCGTCAAAATTTATGTAATGATTGAATAAGGCGTGCGAGTACAAACAGACAGGCAGATGCGGGTCAAAAAATGTTTGTTTTGAAATCAAACCAAAAATAGGGTATTAAAAGGTATTAAAAGTACGGATCACTAAGTCCGGCGGCACACATATGTATATATATGAAATTAAATTCCGTTGTTTTTTTTTGTCAAATTTAGTCGTTTTCTATGAAATGAAATGCTGCTTATTGGTGGACTTAACTGGTCACGCTACGCTGAAAACTAGAAAAGGAAACTCGTGGTTGACCATCCATGCTAATTCTAGATCTACAGTGAGATCACTATTCTCTCTCATCCAAAATTGTGTCTCCTGCTTAAAGAATCAAATTCATTGGAACTAATAATGTTGTTCCTTACTGGCTTTTCGCTGTATTTTATCCGTTTTTAAATGCGGATCGTAATGTATGTAAATCGATCATAATCAAATTCGCTAAAAATTATAGAATAGCAGAGCCATCTGTTACGAAGATTTTGAAAATATTCTTCAAAGTGTGTTAGTTTTTACAGCTTTAAAAAAAGTCCTTAACAATATTTCTAAGTAAAATATTTGTGTACACTTTTATAGGTACTTTACATTACATTACATAATTTTCTTTTGTTCGTCCAATAAAATTGGAAAATATGGTTTAATGGGCGGTTATGTCCTGAAGTCAAGTAGGCGTGACAGAAGAGTTTAATAAACGATATTAGCATCCAATGAAGATGTTAATATAATTACACCAAAAATGAATACCCTGAACGGAACAGTGTTGCCCTAATTAAATTTTCAGAAAATTTGTAAATAATGAGAGCCCTGTATTACTTGCTTGTGGAATAAATTACAAGACATAAATATAGACAAAAGTCTGTACATGTGTATCTTTTCAAACTGTTTACATTCAACATAACGAAATACTCCATTCCTAGTTGTTGCTTGGTTAACACTCAATCAAATCTGGAAATTATCCATTTTTGGAGTTTTTGTTTTCCGACCGTGGCGACTTTTGCTCCTGTACAATTTCCTCCCAGGATTAATTGGTGCTATTTGGCTTTGGAAACTTCCCGAAACGCCAAAATTGTATTTATCCCATGGAAAAAATGCAGAGGCGTTAAAGGTTTTATATTGGATCTATGAGAAGAACACAGGCAAACCTTCCAAAGAATTTCAAGTTAAGCGACTGATTCCAGAAGTAGACATTGAATTTATGAAAATGCTGTCATTGAAGAAAACTGCGTAAGTACTTATTATAACTCAAGCTCAACTTGATTCAAGCTTTAATACTTTAGCTGTGAAATGATTGTATCCATGTGGAAGCACACATTGCCACTCTTCAAACCTCCACATGCCCTTAACTACGTTGTTTGTTGTATTATTATGTTTGGATCGTTTTTTACGTAAGTATAAAGAAAGCCTTTGACTTTATTTAACAAAGGTATTTAAAGCTCTTCTGGAATGGGTTTATGGTACCCGGAAATTCTAAATCGTCTGGGATTCGGAGTAAGCACGGTTCAAATGACGGTCTGCCAAGTAATTGATCGGAAGTCAAATGTGACATTTATGGAAAATGTAAGTATTTAATTTAGTAAGTAATTAAAATTTTTGTGTATTTCTTTATTAATTTGAATTTTTTTTAAAGACCTGTACTGATTACGTCAACACGAAAACGTATATAGATAGTACGATATTGGGTGCATCCTACGTTTTTGCATATATATTACTGGGTATTGTGATAAATCCATTAGGGCGAAAAACGGTACTGGCGGGATCACTGGCTATATCGGGTCTTTGTGGGCTTGCCTTAAAGTGGGTTAATGAGCCTGTTACTGTTGTGTTACTGTTTTGCGGATTCCTAATGTTGCCCGGACTGGGTATTTCCATATTAAATGGGGCTGTAGTTGACCTAATACCCACGCATTTAAGGTTAGTTTGTCAAAATAACTTTTTAACATACATATATACTTCAAGTAAATGTTTGTCGCAAAAGAGGGAAGGCCGTGTGTATTTGCCTCATGTTTGGACGATTAGGAAGTGTGATTGGAAACAACCTTACGGGAGCTATTTTGGAAACTTATTGTGATATAACATTTTATTTGTTTTCTGGATTTATTATTGGTAAGTATGACAATAGTAAATTGAACTTATTACCTTTTTTAGGGTTGTCGGTATTTGCAAGGTAAAACAAATTAAGAAAGCAACCCTCATGGAGAGAGACAATTGATTGCTTATGTCAGTCCTCATAACTTTTGAACTGTTTGACGTAGAAAATTAAATTCGGACCAGAGATGAGCTTTTATAATCTGCAGATAATTTCAAAGTAAAATTTTGGAAGAGTCAAAAAAGGTTGCGAGAAAGTTAAAAAAAAAACTGCATAAAAGGTATGTCCCCCTTATCTTTGAACTTATTGAACGGACAATGGGTATATGTACTATCTACGTACTTTCAAAAATTACAAGAAAACTATTTTGATTTGGGTGCATATGTCGGTTTTTGAGAACTTATAAAAACATGAAAGACAGGCAAAATGACGCCCACCATCCTCCATCTTGTGTTTTTCGAATAACGACATACTTGTTCTTACTTCTTATAATGAGATGAATGATTTGATACCTAGCAGGTTAGACTCCATAAGGTAACAAGTGGTACGTGCATATAGACTTACAAGAAGACATGCTTCCTCGTGAAACCCATACGTACGAGCCCTTTCTTAGCTTCGACATAGATTGCGAAAAAACTAAATCCTTCAAAAAAAAAAAAAAAACGTTAAGGTTCGTTAACTTCGCATTCTTTAAAATGGATTTATAAATAAAACCGATAGTCCTAAATGATCATCAACTCCGTTCGCCCGTAGAGGGTTTCTTTAGAACGACGGTACTTAAAAATTCTACATTACTATGCTTAAAAATAATACTATTCCATATGATAAGCAGACAGAGCCGTCGTTTTCTTGTGTAACTTCTGAATTATTTAACCGATTTTGGTGAAATTGTGTTCTGTTGGTTAGAGTTTTGGGAGGTCTCGAGATGGATTTCTCTTCGAACACTCAAATAAACGATCCGTTGCTTGAATAAGAAATGTGATATCTCGCAAGTTAATAAGAATATCAATATCAGACGTATTCGTCGTTATAAATATTTTTAAATTGGGCTCATAAAGATCCTTTCTACAGTATGGCACAGGATTATATGGCGACGTTTGCTTGTACTGGAGTCACCTTTAAAGTAACGGTTTTCCAAAAAACTATATCGGCATTGTGTTTGGATCACTCTTCTAAATGACATTAATTATGCATATATGCGTAAATTTTGTTTGATAGATAAACGGCTAGCGAAAGCAATAATGTTCTGTGGTTTATTTACGGAACTCTACAAAACGTAGTATAATTTTGAGTGATTTGATAGTTACTAAACGTTTCCTAACAGGGCTGATAATACTTTTCCGAACGAAATAAATAACAAATAATTCTAACTTCAGCAAGAAATTTTCTTGGCTCTTCTGCTACGACTGGATATTATAACAATTTATTATTTTCCTTGTTTTCTTCCCATCTTTTAAAATGTGTTTATACATATATATATATATATATATATATATATTTTTTTTGTCAAGAAAAGCGTTTCTGCTAAAAGTTCTTAATTTATGCACCTTTTGTTTTTCGCTCTTTTTCATTATAGTTTGTGCATTGCTGACCCTATCGCTGCCTATCTAATGACTACTAACTTAAAAAAATGTATATTTAACTAAAGTATTAAAGCTAATAATAATAATTAATACATTGCTCAATTTAATTGAAAAAAATCCATATTGCTATTTTAACTGCATCCTGATTTTGCTTCCTCATTAATCCGGAGAAAAGGAGAAATTCATGATCGTATTTAAAACGGTCAGGAAAAAATAAAAATTTGTTGTTCCATGTCTGTAAATCTGTTTGTTTTCACACGGCTCGCTCGACAACGAAATGAGTCTGTTTGAAATGATTATTAACCCCCACTTCTTCCAATTTGTTCTCCAATTCTTTAACAATGGTTATTGATAATTTTTGTTCAACTAACCTTATTCGAAATACAAAGATGCTGAACTTTCGTTTGATATGTCACATGAGAGGGTGGTAAAATATATTTTGTTGTCTTCGGTTCATTACATACTATTTTTGTTTCTATTTTTATCTAGGTAAAACGGTTCGAAAGTTACAAACGTATAACAGACACATGGACAGACACACCATTAGTGTTCCGTAAGTACCTACGGGACACTAATAAATCTGCGACTTGATTTTGTACTAGAGGGAACGTTCCGAATTTTATTTCATACATTCACTACCAAATCGAGTTCGGAAGGTTCCCTCTAAGCAAGTACAGAAAGTTGTATGACATTAAGCCCTATCTTCATTTAATAAGAGTACAAATAGTGGGACAAGGTGAAAACGAAAGAATGTCCCAACCCAATACATCTATTCAAACAAAAAGCCGCAAATATTTGTAGATACATCTCGTACTTATAAAGGGTGTCCCAAAATTCACGCAAGATTTGAATTTTGCGCCAATTGTGCGATAAAGTGTTGCCAACGAAAGAAAAAGATAGCTGACAGTTCAGGGTTATTAAAAATGGAGTGCTACACGAAAGATCAAACGCGTTTTCATTGTTGAGCAATATTTTAAAAATAATGATGGTTTGGCAGCTACAGTTCACAATTTTCGTACAAAATATGGTCAGAATAATGATTTAACTTCATCAACTGTGAAGAGATAATTACAAAATTCAGGGAGACTGGATCAATAAGTGATCTTAGACTTTCTGTCCGTCCTTCAATAAGTCGTTCAGTACAGAACATCGAAGCTTATGCCAACCAGCCCACGACCACCACCCAGGCCTTGAAAGAGCAAATTGAGCGCTGTATCAACTAAATTCAGCCACATTTATGCAAAACGGTCATGGACAATTTCGACAAAAGATTGCGTATGTGCCAGCAAAGCCGTGGAGGCAATTTAGCTGATATGCTATTCCATACATAACCTTATACTGTATACTTTATGAATCAATAAAACATTTACAAATTTTTAATCAAAAACCTGTGTTTTCTATCAAAATTACTTCTTGCCTGAATTTTGGGACACCTTTTAACTACTTACATATATGTACATAAAAAGAGCTGGGAAACGGATTTAGCCAAGTCAAGAGTAGAAAATATTCACAAATGTAAATATGACATACGGTAACATAGTCTAATCGTTAAATAAATACGTTTGACAGAATAAGAGCATACGACATTTATTAAAGTCTGGTGATGGCACATTATGTCATATGCTGTCATCAATGAAGATAAGTGCAGTTGTGCATTTTGTTGTTTTTTCCAAGATTTGTTGTTTATTTCTTTTGTGTTAATTATTTGATTTTGAACATATCACCAACATAGCATATATGACCATTTAAGTGAATAAATCTCTGGTCAAATGGTCTTATGACAGATATTGTGGTCACATTTTTGTGCACTTGGCATGCAGTCTAATCTTAGCTTATGAGTGAAAAATACTACTTCACAAATAAGGTACTCGTGTAATAAATGCGGGAATTCTGTACCAGAAAGACTCCAAATATTCCTTCTTCATACCAAATTACTTCTGGCCCTTCATGTTGCCTCCATATGTATCCATGGCCTTGGAAGGCACAGTGCAAATAATTGACATTCGATAACATACTTCCAGGTACCAGTAAAACCCGGGAACCAGTGATAATTTCAACTTCTTCTATCGTGTCATACTTTTAGGTGCCATTGTACGTCTGGCAACAGTGGGTATGCAATGACAATAACAATCTTTTCTTCAAGCCACCGTGGGATATTCAATGAAAATCTTTAAATTTTATTTCCATTTACAGGGAAAGTATTGGTTTCATAAATAATTGTCGATCTCGAGATTTTATCAATTCAGGAATATTATATTACTTGTAGAAATGAAATCAAAAAAGTGGTTATGTGAATTCTGTCTGTCTGTACGCACGACTGCAGCCTAAACGGTTGAACGGATTTACTTCAAACTTCATATCGAGGTACATACAAATATATATGATATTGTAATATGCGAGCTACGGCTCGAGTAGATAAAACAATTATTCTGTGAAATTATTTCTTTATTTTCTACTCTATAGAACAATTCAAGTTCACACTATACTATTCTTCGCAAATTCTTTTCTTACAAGGTCTCTTTCCTCTCAAATCACTTTATCTCCTTTCAATTACTTAATTCACAAATTCAAACTAATTACTTTTTCTTGTTTACTCTCAACTTTCAATTTATCACCAAATTACAACTTCGCCCATTATCACTTTTCCAATCTCTTCGCCACGGTTCTAAAACCAACTGTGTTTTTTTTTTGATCGCCATCTGTCCTTATATAGCAGAAGTTTCTGATAGCCAGAAACTTCTAGCAAATTCTTCGACCACTGGAACAAGAGAAATAATTCTTGCAGTTATAATTCCCTAATATTATCCCTAATATTATCCCTAATATTATTTGTCTCTTTCGTTGACATGAGCTGTGGAGACTTCGTCCCAGACACGAACCTCGAATGAAGGACAGTTTGAACCAAAAATTCTGCCAGAATGGAAAGTCACTTCGGAATTTGCTGCATAGACATAGGCGCGTAGTTATTATTATGCTACACTGCCCCCCTCTTAGACGTGTTCGTCCCGAACAAGTGCATCCTCATTTCGGCCATTGTATCGACTCAGTCGGTCCACATGAACCACTTTCATTTTGGCCCTTGGTCCTCGCTGGATGCGGTAGACAACATCGTTGATGCGGGTTACTATTCTGTAGGGACCTTCCCAGTTCCGCTGTAACTTAGGTGATTTCCCCTTTTGGCGATGGGGATTATACAGCCACACCAGATCTCCTTCCTGGAATCCTGACGTTGTTGCCTTGGCATCATACCTGGTCTTCATGCGGTCGCTCGTCATCTTAATCTGGCTTCTGGTCCTTTGGTGTATGTCCCTAAGCCTTTCCCTCAGGTCCGCCACGTACTCTTCTTCATTTCTGGGCTCATTGGTAGGAGATCCAAATTTCACCTCACTGGGTAAACGAGCTATTCCACCAAATAAGATTTCGAACGGCGTATGTCGAGTAGTGCTATGCACGGCACTTCTATAGGCCATCAAAAACAAGGGAATCTGCCGGTCCCAATCCCGTTGGTAGTCACCTACGACCTTCGAGAGATGTTCGTCCAAAGTCCTATTGAAACGCTCCACCATACCGTCCGACTGTGGATGAAGCGGGGTTGTCCTTGTCTTTTTGATTCCGAGTAGTTGACACATCTCTTGGAAGATTCTTGACTCGAAGTTCCGCCCTTGGTCAGAATGCAATTCCAAGGGCACACCGAATCTGCTAACCCAATTGTAGACGATCTGCTCCGCCACGGTTCTGGCTTCCTGGTTAGGGATCGGAAACGCTTCCGGCCACTTACTGAAGTAGTCCATCACTACGAGTATATACCGATTACCATTGTCGGTTTCCGGAAAGGGCCCTGCGATGTCAATGGCGATTCGTTCGAAAGGTGCTCCCACGTTGTATTGGTGCATCTTACCTCGAGTTTTGATTCTCGGACCCTTGCTAGCTGCACACACGTCGCATTTTCTGCACCAGTCTTCGATATCTTCCTTCGCTTTTAACCAATAAAAACGTTCTCGTACCTTTTCTAGCGTCTTATTCACTCCCAAGTGGCCTCCGGTCGCCCCGCCATGCATTTCCTGTAACACCTCCTTGACCCTCGTCCGCGGTACTACAAGCTGCATTACAAACGATTTTCCGTCGGAGGATTCCCATTTTCTTCTCAGAACACCTTCTTGGACATGGAGGGAGTCCCACTGCGCAAAATATGCCTTTAAGGTCGGGCTTCTGTGAGAGATGTCCTGATGATCCGGTTTCTCCATGTTCTCCTTCCAGGCCAGAATCGGCTCGATATCGGGGTCTTCCTTCTGAGCGTTCCGGATCTCATCTACGCTCCAGCCGGCGATAGGTTCGGCTCTCATTCTTTGGATGGAAACCAGCTCCCGTTCTTCCTGACGCGCACAATGTTTACAATCCGTTCTGCATGGTCTCCGGGACAGTGCATCCGCATTAGAGTGGAGTTTTCCTTTACGATGCTGTATTTCGTAGTCGTAGATTTGCAGCCTTTCGATCCATCTTGCGACCTGACCCTCAGGACTCTTGAACTGTAATAGCCATTTTAATGCTGCATGGTCTGTGCGAAGAACGAACTTCCTCCCGTAGAGGTATTTGTGAAAATGCTTCGTAGCCAAGATCAAAGCTAGAAGTTCCCGCCTTGTCACGCAGTAGTTCCTTTCTGGCTTAGAGAGCACCTTGCTGAAGTACGCAACCACCTTCTCTTGGCCGTCATGCACCTGGGAGAGTACGGCTCCTACCCCGACATTACTAGCATCTGCATCCACAACGAACGTTTCCCCGGGAGTGGGGTAAGCCAGTATCGGGGCATCGCATAGCCGTTGTTTAAGTGCCTTGAAGCTCTTCTCGCACTCAATTGACCATTTGAATTGTTTTCCCTTTTCCGTCAACTGGTGCAGGTTCTTTGCGATCCCGGCAAAATCCTTCACGAACCGTCTGTAGTAGGTGGCTAGGCCCAGGAAGCTCCTTAGTTGGTGTTTGTCTTTGGGGACTGGCCAGTTTTTCACCGCTTCGACCTTCTCCGGATCGGTTCTCACTCCTTTCGCTGAAATTATGTGTCCCAGGTACTTGACTTCCGCTCTAAACAGGGCGCACTTCTTGGGGTTGAGCTTCAGGTGGGCACTTCGAAGCCTTTGAAACACATCCCTTAGATTGTCTCGGTGTTGCGCAAACGTTTTTCCTACGACGATGACATCATCCAAGTATACCAAACAGGTTTTCCATGTTAACCCTTGCAGGACACATTCCATCAATCGCTCGAAAGTCGCCGGAGCATTGCACAGCCCGAATGGCATTACCGTGAATTGCCATAGCCCATTTCCTGCGGTGAAGGCGGTTTTCTCCCGGTCTTCTGGATGGATCTGTACCTGCCAGTAGCCACTCTTCAAGTCGAGAGTGGAAAACCATCGGGCTCCTGATAGTGTGTCTAGCGTGTCGTCAATCCGTGGCAGAGGGTAGCTGTCTTTCTTGGTGACGTAATTGAGCTGCCGATAGTCCACGCAGAACCGCGTGCTGCCATCTTTCTTCTTAACCAGTACAACCGGTGATGCCCACGGACTTTTGGAACTTTCAATCACACCTTCTTTCTCCATTGCCGACACCATCTCTGCAACTTCTGTCTGCTTTGCCAATGGAAGGCGCCTAGCAGGCTGACGAATTGGTCTAGTATCACCAGTGTCTATTCGATGTTGTACCAGGTGTGTTCGGCCGTATTCTCCGTCCTGTGAGGCAAATACATCAGCGTACTCATTGATAAGATTCTCTGCCATAGTTCGCTGCTCCTGATTCAGCTCACTGGACTGGAGAATCGTCTCTCTCGCTTCCGCTGTCCAAGGTGATGGGAGAAGTTTTGGAGCATCACGTTCAGATATTGTTGCGACGGCGGTAATCGGCGTGCATTTTCCAGTCACCTCCCCTCGCCTTAGTTTGACAGTGTGTGGTCTTGCGTTCAAAACCCTCACTGGAACCATGGTGTTCTTTGGTTCGACTAACGTCTTTCCCACGATGTAGTCTTGAGAATTCTTCTCTGGGTCTGGTTCTACTATGTAGAATCGGTGGCTCCCAAGATCACCTTCCAGCTTCGTCCAAATGATTGTCTCTGAAGACGGCGGCAAAACTTCGTCTTTGCTGATGACTGTCCTGAGAGTTACGGCATTCTCATTTCCGTACACCATCGGAATCTCCACATTTCGATACCTCAGTACTTGCATCCCGATGTCCAAGATTACTTCATTTGCTTTCATGAAGTCTACTCCGATGATGCACTCGTCGCATATATCTGCCACCAGAAACGCATGGGAGAACGTCAGTCCTGCCAGAGTAATCGTAAGACGAACTTCTCCAAATACCTTCGCCATTTCCCCTGTTGCAGTCTTCAGGCAGTAGCTGTTGGTGTTGTGCAGCCAGGAGCTTTTGACGATATCTCTTCTTACAATGGAGGCAGTGGCACCTGTGTCGATGGTGGCTACGCACTTCTTCTCGTTGATTAGTGCCTCCACTGTCAGGCTCTTGTTACCCCGTTTGGTTTGCGAAACTTGAATGGTGGTCCTGGGGGCCTCGATTCCAGTAACCAACTTCTGCCCCGCGAAGTTGGTCCTTACGCATTTCCCGACTGCTGGTTTTGCGAAGTCTGACTGACAGGATGGATGTTATCACCGCCAGATGCTTCCTCTCTGCTTCTCCTACTTCCGCAATGTGAACAATTTCCTCGTCTAGGTGCACTTCTGCACTGCCGTTGTAGGTGTCCCGTTTGGTTGCAATTCCAGCAACGGATTTGACTTCCGCGAGCTCTGTCTTCATCCATGACGGCTGTTCTCTGGCATGAGCATTCCACGACGGACATTTCCCTGACACGGTGTATTCCCTGGTATGCTTGGTCCGCAGCCTTCATTGACAAAGCGAATGCCAATGCCTCGGGGAGTGTTCGCTTTTCAGCCATCCTTACAGCCATTTGCAGTTGTCTGTCCTCTATGGCCTGAATAAAAGCTTCCACCGCCATTTCGTTGATAAGCTCCTCACCGGCTTTAGGGTATGAAAGATGGGCTAGTCGCTCTATATCCGCTTGCAACTGTTGGAGCGTTTCCCCCCTTTTCTGGACTCGACTACGCAGCTGAACCCTGTACACCTGCTGCATGTGTTCATCCCCAAACCGCATCTCGATAGCCTGAACCAGAGAGTCGTAGTTCTGCTGTTTATCTTCCGGGATGGTCTGCAAGAGCTCCGCAGCTGGACCCCTCAGTGCAAGTGTGAGTGCAATGGACTTCTCTTCATCGTCCCAGCTATTGGTCATTGCGGCCGCTTCGAATTGCCTTTTATAAATTGGCCATGATGTTTGACCATCGAAGATAGGAGGCTGCATCTCCTTTCTTCTCAGACCGTCAGTGGAATATTCCCGTGCTTTCTGTCTCTTCACGTTGCTGAGCTCCTTAGCAAGATTTTCGACTTGCTTTCCTACTATCTCGAATTGCGTATCCACTTTTTCAAACTGAGTCTCTATCTTCCCGAACTGAGTTTCATGTTTCTCAAAATTTTCATCGAATCTAATTTCGACTTTTTCGAGTTGCGTCTCGACCTTCTCGATTTTTTCTTCGATCACTTCGAATTTGGATTCCAAGTTCTTGTTTTGCTCATCAAGTTTACTTTCCAGAGCATCTAGAGAATTCTTTTGTTCGTCCATTGCTTTCTTTTGTTCGTCCATTGCTTTCTTTTGTTCGTCCAGCTTAAGTTCTAGAGAATTCCTTTGGTCGCCCATTGCTTTCTTTTGTTCGTCCATCGCTTTCTTTTGTTCATCCAGCTTAAGTTCTAGAGAATTCCTTTGTTCGTCCATTGCTTTCTTTTGTTCGTCCATCGCTTTCTTTTGTTCATCCAGCTTAAGTTCTAGAGAATTCTTTTGGTCATCGAGCTTATGACTTTGATCTTCTATTGCTTTCTTTTGTTCGTCCATGACTAACTTAAGTTGCAGGAGCAGACTTGTTATACCCGGGTCGGCTACTGTACTTGCTGGTTCCTCTTCCACGTCAAACTCTATGTCATGCGGATTTTCACCTTCCTGCGTTACTGCTTCTTCCAGACGAATCAGTAGGGCATCTTTTCCCCCAGTTGTGTCGAGGTTCCGCTTACTGAGTTCTGCCTTTATTTGCGACCCATTTTGCGCAACTAATTAACTCAACACAGAAATCGTTTTTTTTTTTTTGTGCAATTTCACACCACGGAAATAGTTATTCACAGAATAAGTTTTATCCCACTTCTGACACCAATGTAATATGCGAGCTACGGCTCGAGTAGATAAAACAATTATTCTGTGAAATTATTTCTTTATTTTCTACTCTATAGAACAATTCAAGTTCACACTATACTATTCTTCGCAAATTCTTTTCTTACAAGGTCTCTTTCCTCTCAAATC
Organism: Pocota personata; assembly: GCA_963082735.1. Taxonomy (NCBI): domain Eukaryota; kingdom Metazoa; phylum Arthropoda; class Insecta; order Diptera; family Syrphidae; genus Pocota; species Pocota personata. The sequence goes on from OY720429.1 coordinate 272,645,658, forward strand.
ACTTTATCTCCTTTCAATTACTTAATTCACAAATTCAAACTAATTACTTTTTCTTGTTTACTCTCAACTTTCAATTTATCACCAAATTACAACTTCGCCCATTATCACTTTTCCAATCTCTTCGCCACGGTTCTAAAACCAACTGTGTTTTTTTTTTGATCGCCATCTGTCCTTATATAGCAGAAGTTTCTGATAGCCAGAAACTTCTAGCAAATTCTTCGACCACTGGAACAAGAGAAATAATTCTTGCAGTTATAATTCCCTAATATTATCCCTAATATTATCCCTAATATTATTTGTCTCTTTCGTTGACATGAGCTGTGGAGACTTCGTCCCAGACACGAACCTCGAATGAAGGACAGTTTGAACCAAAAATTCTGCCAGAATGGAAAGTCACTTCGGAATTTGCTGCATAGACATAGGCGCGTAGTTATTATTATGCTACAATATCTAAGTTACATGCAAGAACGCGATTGAGAAAATTAGTTTTTAATATTTTAAATAAATCGTCTAAAAAGTTTTCAGTGATTATTGTTTACATATTTTAATAGTTTGCAAGTTTAGTTTTAAGTTTAGTTTCAGAAAAAGTTATTTCTTTGTACATTTATTGCTTGAAAATAAATAACATTATAAAAGTGTTAAAATTAAAAATGGTAGCAAAATAACAAAATATAAATCAAATATACAGTTCTGGTAATGGTAAAAATAAATAAAATAAAGTGAACATCAAATACTTAAACAAATTATTTAATACTGGTTAAGGCAAAACAAATAAAGGGTACTAATTGTTCCAATGCTTATTTTGTTTCCAGATTTATGCAAAATTGGAAAAGTAGCTAAGCAATTTACGTTTACGTAAAATCATAGAGAAACACGAAACTCATCGTTGCCTAGCTTTACCAAATCTGAGAGTAAGTGAGTTCGACTCCCCATTATCGATGGGTGAATTTTAACTTGTATTGTTCTAAATTAGGTGTCTGACGGCATTCGTTCGGAGTTCTACAACAATGCAATACTACAGTATAAACAAGGCTTAATTATATTTTTTAACAACTTGTATACTGACAATTGCGTATCCTTAAGATTCAACAAAGCAGTTACATCTGCTATATTTAAGAAAGGAGGTCTGAAAAAGTACAGAGGTATATCCGACTGCAGCTTATTCCACCAATTACTAAAAAAAAAAAAATTCCCATCCCTTGTTCTAACTTTTTTGTAAACTATGAATTACTAAACCATTAATCTGGCGGAAATGAAATCGGAGTTTAATTTTAGCCTCAAAATTAATAAAGGTAATTTTGAAAAAGTGTAATTTCCTCGAAAACAGCTCCAACGACGTCAACAAAATTTGATATCTGACGTAACATGTAAAAGTAATGAATAACGGTACTTTCGGCATATTCAAGGGCATGGCATTCAAATTCTGGACATAATACTCGTATATAGTCAAAACAGATTTTTCTTAACTTTTTAACGCATTTTACGAAAACTTAAATTCCTTCGCTTATCAATTTTGCTAAATTTAAAATCAAAAAAAAAATTTACAAACAAACAAGTACGCTCGACCCAGTCGCTTTCTTTATTTTTAATTTTATTATTTTACTTGCCTCTATAAGAGCAAGTAATGGTTTCCTGAAAATATTTGACCTCGAGATTTTGATCAAACTTGATGACATTACTATTATAGAGAAACTTAAGATGGCTAAAAAAGGGCTTACCAGTCTAAAAGCATCAACACCTGAGTCATCCGAATTTTCGAGGAGTTAGGTACAGCTATTCAAAATTTAAAACTGGGTAAAGCTGCTGTTTTCGATGAAATATACCCAAAATTTCTAAGAAACTGTGTCAAAAACACCAAACAATGCCTATGCAAATTATTTAATAACATCATGCAAACTGAAATCTTGAAAAAAGAATTAAAAAGAAAAAAAAAACAAAAATAATCCGTTTTCTTAAGTGATCATTCAGTAGCACTGCTAAGCATTACTTGTAATCTTCTACAACCGCATAGAGGCACAAGTCAACTCAAGAGCCTCATTAGAGGAAGCTGGCTTTCGTTCAGTTCGGATTTGCGTCGACCAAGTACTATCCTTAACTACCAAGAACGGGTACCAAAAAAAGCTTAGACATCAGTAGTCTTTGAACTGGAGTCATCTTTAAACTATTCAATGTAATACGCTGCTATTTGGCTAAAAAAAACTTAGACTTAAAAATATGTTAAATCTATTTAAGAATTGTATTTCAAATAATCAATGTGCAATAAGTATAATAAAGGGTATTCCAAAATTCACGCAAGGTTTGAATTTTGCCCCAATTGTGCGGTAAAGTGTTGTCAAAAAAAAAAAAAGAGCGTGGCAGCGGACAGTTCAGGGTTATTAAAAATGAAGTGCTACACAAATTTGTTGAGCAATATTGTAAAAATAATAAATAATGAAGGATTCGCAATTTTCATTTTCAGCGATGAGGCTCATTTTCGTCTTGATGGCTTTGTTAATCGTCAAAATTGTCGAATTTGGGGCTCAGAAAATCCACGAATGGTTGTCGAGGAACAAATGCATCCACAACATGTCACTCGGATCATTCTTCTTTGAAAGTGCGGCTGATCAGGCAATAAGAGTTAATGGTGTTCGCTATCGCGACATGATAGTCCAGTTTGTTTGTTTGGACCACATGTGGTTTCAACAGCCTGAGAAACAATTCAACTACTGCATTAAATATTTCCTGGTCGTGTAATTTCCAGCTTTAGTGATCAGAATTGGCCGCCCAGATCATGCGATTTAACGCCGTTGGACTTTTTTGTTTGGGGTTTTTTGAAGTCTAAGGCTTATGCCAACAAGCCCACGAATACCGCCGTGGAGGCCATTTACCCGATATGCTATTATATACATAACCCTATACTGTATACTTTATGAATCAATAAAACATTTACAATTTTTTAATTAAAATGCTGTGTTTTCTATCAAAATTACCTCTTGTGCGAATTTTAGGACACCCTTTATATCTATGTTACATGTACCATACGCTAAATAAAAAAATTGAGTTATGGTGGATATATGCTATTAGATGACGTATTTGCCAACAAATACGTATAACAGTAATTAAATTATTATTTTATTTAATTTTAAAAATTTAAAAATCGGCTCTTTCTCCGCTATGGCTCAATCGATAGTATTCGAAAGTGATAACTAAAAAAATATTTGATATATACATATGTAAGATTATGGCATATCAAGTTTTGAAAAATTGTCAAAAATCGTGTCTTAAACAACATTTATGTAGGTGCAAGTACATGCGATCCAGTTTGCTTGAGATTTTGCTTTCAAAATATGTGTCTCGACTGAAGTCTTCACAAATATTTTGCCAATCAGGCGGACTTTTAAAAATGATACGAGTATGCGAAGAAAAAAAAGTTTTTAACCGAGACCCAAAAGACTCTACAATTAATTTTTCCCTAGATTTTCCTTTGATTTTGTCGTGCGATTTGGAGACCGGCAAAAATTTAGTTTTGTTCGAACAGCATACGAGGCTTTAAAGTTTGAAATTCTAATGAAAAACGTCAAAAAGGTCATATCACGACTGACATTTTTTCTAAAATTCAATTTTTGCTATCATCGTGGTCAAAAGTCACAGTTAAAGATGTCATTTATAGTGGCTACATCTATTTTTTAAATTGTGTTTTTTATGGAAGTTTCGGTTTGAAATAATTCCCCAGGAAACATTTTTCTTGTGTATCCTGAAGAATTTCTAAAATGTCAATTGTGTGATTTTATCATACACACAACGACATTAGAATTATTTTTTTTCGTTTGGGTTTAGAGTGTTATGAAATATTTATCAAAAAAAAAAAAAAAAGATCGAACACTTTTCCAGCGGCAATGCTGGCTAGGTGTCTGTCGTCATCATCACATTAAATTCAATCTTAAATCTATAACGAAATGATAATAAGAGGAGCCGGTGTTGGATGAATACTCATATCTATTTAACTTGATTGAACCCAGTTAAGAAAATGACTTCAAACAAGCTGGACGTACGTACGGAAGACGCGGATGGGAAAACAATTAAAAAAAAAGTCGAAGTGCCCGAGGAGTTTTCCTATGAAGATTCTCTCCACTTGATTGGTTAGCGAAGATGGATTCCACAAAATTTTCCTGAATTTACGACTTTCATCATGAATAGGATTCGGGAAGGTGCAGTTCGAAATATTGCTAGTGTGTGGTCTCCTTCTGATTAACGTCATTAACGAGACATTGGGCATGAGCATCATTATAATTGCATCCCAGTGTGATTTCAATAGCAGCTCCCAGGAGAAGGCTATAATGAGTGTAGCGAGTTTTATCGGTACATGGGTAATAATTTAAAGTGAGCAAATAACATAAATGCGGTTCTGTGATTTCAGGAATACTTGTGGCATCATACACTTGGGGTTACCTATCTGACACTTCTGGAAGGCGAATAGTTATGCTCTGGGGAATGAGTACAGGAATTTTTTTCACCCTTATATCGATGTTTGTTTCAAATCTCTGGGTGTTTGTGGTACTACGCTTTCTGACAGGCATAGGGTAGGACTGGAAATTAGAAGTGAATTAAACACGATTCTAAATTCTGACTTATTTTAGGAATGCTGGCACATCAGCGGCTCTCTATGCATATTTGGGTGAGTTTAATACTCAAAAATATCGTCCCATTGTGATCAACTATGCAAGTATGTCTGTCGGTCTGGCAAGCGTTTATACTCCAGGTAATTTTACATTGACATAAAAAAAAGTGGTTTATTCCACTTTTGCGAATTTTGAGATAATCGCAAAAATAAATGAATTAGAATAAAACCTTTTCGAGAAAAACTTGCTTTTCTAGTTAAAACAAAATACTGCATCATTTATTAACTTTTTTTTTTCATTTTTTGCAAACAGTTCAATAAACGTGTTTCGATTTTATACCACTTTTAACATCTGGTTATACGGGGATATTGGATTCTATTTTTATTTTTTTTTGATTGTATTGATGGGAAATAATTATTATTTGAAGTGAACCATGTACATATGTACAATTGTAAGATGTAACATACATGTATATACATAGATGATTTCGTCATCTAATAGAGAGGATTTGCATAAGGTGTCGTCCATAAAGTATGTATGTCATGTCATGTTAATTTTGACAATAGGGGAAGGAGATTTTGTCTTAATGTTTGACGTAATTAATGGCTGACCCCTAATCTATTGTGAAATTTAAGGAAACTTCTTAGTAAGCAAGCACGTCTTGCTTTAAGGTTGTAAGCACATTATACAGGGTGTTTCAGGTCAAGAGTCAAATTCTCAGGGGCATGATTCCTTCGGTCTAAACAAGAAAACAAATTTTATAGTAGGTGGTTATTTTGTAAACATAATTCAATAGGTAGAATGTCGTGTCATGAAAATCTTTAAAAAATTGTTTCTTCTAATTTATCTTGTCTATCTAAAATACATATCCCATAATTTTGTTTGTATCGATGATGTAATTGCAATCCTATTGCCCACGTACATGTAGTTTTAAAAAAAAGGTCTGAATTGTAAAGAAAAATTGCAACTAAAATACTAAATTGCACAGGAATCTCAGGCTTTTGTTTACTAAAAAATTATATATTTGGTGTTTGTGTGGTAGTGCCTAAAGTTGAAATTAGAATTTCCATTCTAGTCTCAAAATTAATGGTATTTTATTTGGCTAATTTAAAAAAAAAAACGATAGTACGCAGTTTTTCGTTAAAAATTCGAATAATGGTACTTTACTTATTAGCGGGATTGCGAAAATTGGTTATTTCTCGGATAAGGTTGAGGTGATTTTGTTCAAAATCGATAGATACATAATCATTGATATACTATGTAAGGACATGACATTCAAATTTTTGACATATTATCAAAAAAGTTTTCCAGCTTCTTAACGCATTTTACGAAAAATCAATTTGTTCGATTTTTATCGATTTCACCTAAATTTGAAATCTGAACAATTTATAAACGAACAGCACATATGGAGCAAAGACGTGCAAGAGTTGTGCTTTTTATTTTTTTCTTAAATCAATTAAATAAAACAGCATATGTATCTGGGGTACCGAAGTAGATTTTCCTTATTTACATTATGTAAATTAATTAAAAAAAAAAAAAAAAAAAAACTGTATTTAAGCGAATAAATAACGAATTTAGGCAGCGGCAAATGATTAAAGAAATTTTTAGTGCATCTTTACTCAAAAATTAACTTTCTTCTTTGATATGGTTTAACATAAGTGATCCGACTCATGTCAATTTTACTGTTTTGTAACTCGACTCTAACTCTATTTTATGGCTGAATTAAAAACATAAAATAGACCCTTGACTTTCTTAAATGTTCTCCACTTAGAACTGCATTCTTAAAGTTTGTACCACTTAGTGGTGAAATGGTGAAAGGAAACGGTATTGTGAAGAAAGAGAGTAAAGCCACGATACATTTTAGATTTGAGTCCCTGCATAAAACAAGTCTCTAGAAATTCTAAAAAAAAGTCAAGCAAATCCACATTTCTGCGTTTTTAATTTAAGGGTTATCCTACAGAAGGCATTAATGATTATTTTATGCAATGGATCTGTGGAATGAACCTAGACCTACCAAACCTGCACTTTAATTGAACATTTGCTGTTTGTGATAATGGAGTGCTAAGTATTCAATTCACAGATTAATCTACAAGCTCGTCCTTGAATACCACCACCTGCAGCATCAGTAGTTGGCGGATTCCCGCGAACATATGTATGCACATGCAAGGCATTGACAAACTATTATAAATACTTCATCGACTCCAACTACCGATTTGAAGTCAGCTTTACTTTCTTTTTTTTTCTTGGGAACAAAGTGTTTTATTCGATTCTGTTTCTACACTTTTGACCCTCAAAAGTATATATGTATATATTATACATATTTTTACATATAAAGTAAAAATTGAGAGAATTTCATTAGAAAGTCCCTATCCCCATGTCCAATTGATCTGGGTTGGCTTAGAAGATTTAGGTTAGGGTATCATACGATCCATTCCAAACAGGTTGCAACTTTCCTGTATGTTTTTTTTTTGTTTTTTTTTTTATTTTTACAAAGAATCACCTTCGAATTATTTGACCATTGAAATGAAACAATTTGTCGATAGTCAGCCCGTACTCAAATCACTAGAATCATGTGACATCAGATCGAATACTCTGGTATTGCCGCACAATGCGCAAGGTGCTTTGTACGCAGGCAGAACCGTTTCGGACTATGTTATGCGATATTGGGAGAAATGAGCTTTTCCGATAAATTGGCAAGAATCAGGGGAGAATCAATCCGAGAAGAATGAGGGGAGGTTAAACCATCTTCGTGATCAACCCAAAATGACAAGATACCCAAAATGGCTGATTAAAAATGGTCAAACATAGGAGGACATAGGTATCCAAAGCAATATGGCCGGCGTTAGATCACAAGAAAACTAGTAAAATTCTTGAATATAACAAATCACAGCTAAGAAAGTAATAGGAATCCTTCTGAGGAAATAAAAAGACTTGGACTTACATCCACTGATGTATGTAGATACTGCAATGTGTTGCAGAAAATATCTCACAAAAGCTGGGGATAACACTTGGGCAGTTACATTTTCAGGATACAGGGTTCATTAACCACAGAAAATCATTTATTAGGTGCGCAACTAAGTTCTTGCTGTTTTTCTTGATGAAAATGCAACTTCATTGTTGAAAAATGGTTATAAATGAATCATTCAAAGTATTGCCTATCGCTAGCTACAACTTTTCCCATCTTTCTGCTGATCAGCCAGACCATGTGCCATCGAACGGAAAAAGTAATAATAGGCTTGGCTTCAAATCATAAAGAACCCAAGTTCCTTGTTTTTGAATAATTCCAAACGCATGCAATCGCTTGGAAATGGAACTCCTAATGCTGAAGCAAGATGTTCTTGCATTTGGCACGGATCCTCATCGAGCAATGCCTCCAATTCAGCGTCTTCGAAGGATTTTGACCTTTCTTCACGCGGACGGTCGTCAACATCGAAATCACCGTCTTTGAAGCGACGGAACCAATCACGGCACGTTGTTTCACTCAGAGCAGCATCTCCGTACACTTTTTGGAGCTCTCGATGCGCTTCAGCCGCCGGTTTCTTCGAATGAAAGAAGAAAATCAACACTTCCCGCAAATGACGATTATTTGGCACAAAATCACACATTTTCACACAATCAAAAGTATATGACGCCAAAATAAAATTATTAGTGTGTCAAAACAGTTTGTTTACCATATGTCTAAGCTCGGTTCATGACGTTTTGGATATGTCAAAATCGACCAGAACTTATTGCTAGAGCCATCTATTGACAAACAGCGAGAACTTAGTTGTGCACCTAATAACTTTGAGGCGTGATCAAGAGCTTTGAGGATTGGTTACAATATTATAATATTAGTAATAGCAAGTGAGGGCGTATTGCTACAATGAACCGAATAAGAATATTGTGTCAAAGTATATAGGAATTAGGCTACGCAGTAGTTTGATTACTTTATGTTAATTATATAGCCCAGATATAAAGTAGCATCTAAGCAACTTCGGGCTTTCAATCGTAGCGATCTATTTCCCAGTCCCGAAATAAAGAAGCTTTCCTTCCTAATATGTGTAGTAGCAGAATCTTTGCAAGACAATAATTTGAAGGTTCCCAAGTTAAACCGTAATATCAGGGGCGGAAATAGCACTTTTTATTTCTTCTTTGTTGTCCATCAAATTGTTTATATCTTACATACTCGTAACTTATTACCTATAAATCTTCCTTCATTAGCTGTTGCCTGGTTAACTCTCGGTCAATCCTGGGCATTATCCATTTTTGGACTCCTTGTCTTCCGACCGTGGCGTCTTTTGCTCCTGTTTAATATCCTCCCAGGATTAATTGGTGTTATTTGGCTTTGGACACTTCCCGAGTCGCCTAAATTCTATTTATCTCATGGAAAAAATGAAGAGGCGCTTAAGGTTTTATATTGGATCTATGAGAAGAACACTGGCAAACCTTCGAAAGAATTTGAAGTTAAGCGACTGATTCCAGAAGTAAATGTCGAATTTATGGAAATGCTATCGGTAAAGAAGAATGCGTGAGTGCTTATTATAACTCCAGTTTTTTTCTTTTCTATAAATCTTACTTATTCCAGTTGCGAAATGATTGTATTCATGTGGAAGCATATGCTGCCACTCTTCAAACCCCCACTTGTGCGTAACTACATTCTCTGTTGCATTATTATGTTTGGAACGTTTTTTATGTAAGTATAAATAAAACCTCTGACTTTATTTAACTAATGTATTCAAAGATCTACTGGAATGGGTTTATGGTACCCGGAAATTCAAAATCGACTGGAATTCGGAGCAAGCAATGTTTCAATGACTATCTGTGAAGCAATCAATCAGAAGCCTATTGCGATATCTGCAAACACTGTAAGCGTAGTTTTTGTGCACCTTTTTTTTATTAATTTATAATTTTTGTTTTAAAGGTCTGCAATGATGACATCAAAGTGAAGACGTACATAAATAGCATAATTTTGGGTGTATCTTCCTCCTTTTTATATATAATTCTGGGTGTGGTGATTAATCCATTAGGGCGGAAAATGGTACTGATGGGGTCACTGGCTATATCGGGACTTTTTGGGCTTGCCTTAACGTGGATTTATGATCCTATTACTGTTGAAGTATTGCTTTGTGGATTTATAATACTGCCGAGACTCTGTATTTCGATTTTGAATGGTGCTATAGTTGACATAATACCAACATATTTGAGGTAAGTTTGTGGAAATAACTTCTTAAAATATATAAATCAAGTAACATTTTGTCACAAAAGAGGAAAAGCCGTGTGCATCGGCTTGATGTTTGGACGGTTAGGAGGTGTGATCGGAAGTAACATTGTGGGAGCTATTTTTGAAACATATTGTGATATAACATTTTACCTGTTTCCTGGATTTATTATTTGTGAGTATGACAATAATCTATGTATGTAAAGTGAACTTATTATTCTTCTCGGGGTTGGGTAGTCCTATGAGTTGCTTCAATTTCCTTATGAACAGTAAAAAGGTAAAAAGATTGTAAAAAGGTAAAAATACCGCCAATCTGAAAAGAACATGTTCATGTTCGTGGTTGTCTTCTAACTAAAGCTTTATTTTTTGATACATCCAAGTTACATTTTCACCAGCAAAGTTCTAATAGTCTGAATGTAAATAAAGGTTGGGATTTTACATCTGTCAAATCCATCTGTCATCCATAGGGACAGGCAGTTAGTTCTTGCCTTGCCATTTTACAATATAGATAGTTTAACCACTGCTCAACGAATTCAATTATTGCGCTATGGTCAGGCGGCGTGATCGGCTTTATTTTTTGGGAAACGACGAAGCCGTCACTCACGGTGAATTTTCTGCGCTATGGTCAAATGACAATCAAATTTTTGTTCGCCTGAGGCTGAAGACATTGATGTGGGCGACATGTGGTTCCAACAGGACGGGGCTACGTGCCACACAACATAGGTAAATTTGGCTCTATTGCACGAAAAGTTCCCCCTCCGTTTAATTTCGAGATTTGGAGACATTAGTTGGCCACCAAGATCGTGTGATCTGATCCCGTTGGATTTTCTTTGATGGGTCCATGCTAAAGATCGTATCTATGCAGGTAATCTCCTAACTTTGGAGCACTTGGATCTTACTCTTTTTTGTTGCTGAATAGTTACAAGATTTACGAGTGGCAAAGAACTTGGACCATTTTTTACATTAATGTCTTTGGTGAGATGTAAGTACCTTTTGTAAAGTTAAGGTATGACAGAAACAAACCATCCATATCGCCAGATAAGACTTCATGTTCTTGATCCTGTTTTACTATACACATAGCCCCGCATCCTGCCAATTTTTGCGAAAGTTCAATATTCGGATATTGCACTTTGCTCACACTCTAAGTATAGGGTGTTCTACGGAAAGGTATACTACTATGACAGGCCGCCATTTTTGTATAGGTTAGTTTTGACAGTTTTCATTTGGCATTCGTGCAGAGTAGTCGTGGCAAATTTATGTGTTTTAGTAGGTACAACGCTTTATCAAAATTTGTTAATGATAACCCTAACTATTGTGAAAAAATCTTAAAGAGTACTGAAGCTCATTTTCATTTAAATGATTATATTAATAAACAAAATAGTCGGTTCTGGGCAAATGAAAGTTCACAAATTTTCATTTGTCACTTTTACAGCCTGAAAAGTGACAGTGTGTGTTTTCTGATCTGGAGGAGTTACTGCCTTACACTTTTTCGAAGATGGATATGGAATCACTGTTACTGTTACTTGTAGACAAATGAATTGAATGCTTTGGGCTTCCTCAATATGTGGTTTCAACACGCCAGTGCCACATCGCATACAACCAACGCAACAATGCATGCTAATAAACCACAAAAACTGCAGCAACTCAAACAAAATATTTGAAATGAAATATGTGGAATATCGGCCAACATGTGTGAAAATGTTATGAAACATGTCATTCAAAAAGCTCCCATTTGTGAGGCTAATAGAGGCAGACATCTGCCCAACATTATTTCCATAAATAATTCCCGATCCTGAGCAAAACATGTCTGTGAAAATAATGCTTTTTTTTCTCTTTAATAAAGTTATTCAAAAATAAAAGTTATTCATGGCTCTAAATTAATTGGAAGTATCCTATAGACTTCGATAACCTAACATGTCCAAAAGTCAAATTTTAAAATTTTTTTTCTTAGTCTTCAATTATTAAGTATCTCTGTACTAACTTTAAAGCTTCCATGTTCACGCTATAGGTTCACTCTCTATTTTTAGAGTTTTTTGAAGTCCTGTATCTCAGCCTCTTAACTCATGTTAAGATTTTATTTTCTACCAACACTTCACTTTTCAGGCAAACACTTCATTCGCCTTCTTCTTCCTTTTCATGTGCTGGTTTTTCTTTGGTGCTGGATATGTTTTCACGACGAATAACTTTCTTCACTACTTCGAATATTTGGAACATATCGTTTTCGCTCTTTGTGAGAAATTCTTTAGCATGCTAAAATGGCCACTATTTTATCATCTACTGTAGTAAGAAAAATGGTCGGAGTTTTCTTCTTCGTTCGATATCTCGTAAACGCTTTGGTTTTAGAAAAAATGCATGAAAGCAACGAGTTAATGTTTTTTTAGTTTTTCACACCGGCAATTTCAAAATAACTAGTCCATACGAACAAATCTAACTTGGGTTCATATTCTTAAAGCAAACGACATTCAAGGACAATCAAGGTCCCCATCCAACTAGTCCTTACGCATTTCTCCCCTGCCTTTAAACTTTTCTGAGGCGAAATTAAAAAAAAAATCTCAAACAGTCGTTATATCCGAAACTGTTAATTTAACGGAAAAATCTCTTTATGTATAAAACAATTATTTTTCCACGTACTTTTGAAAGGTTAGATTAGATAAGTTTGGTCATTCAAGGTCACTAAACAATGTCATTCTCCGTCCTGCACAACTTTGCCAGAAGTGATTTTTCCTTTCTCTTAATTGTTTCAGAATAAAACAAGGTGAACTTTTTAAATAACTCACCTTGTATGCTTATATTTGTTAAAATAGAAGCAATAATATCCATTTCCGAGAAATTAGAAATAGAGAAGTGACGACATTAATTTTTCCTTTTAAATTTTTAAATTTTTGTAAAAAAGGTAACAGAAGTAAAGTTGGTTACGATTAAAATGAGTTCGAAATATGTTCGAAAAAAAAAAAAAAAAAAAAAAATCGAAGAGGCAGATGAAGAAAACTAAATTTTTTATCTGACAGACAACTTTTGTCTATCAGATAGTTATTCCGCCGATCCGAAGGACCGAAGGAGAAGAAAACGGGATAGCCTGTCTAATCGAAATCAAAATATCATAGACTTGCCGTTTTTCTTTCTCAAGCCTTCTTTAGTTCTGCATAAGAGCGTATAGTCTATCTATAGTACATACTTAGCTGGATTTTACTTAGAGTCAGCTTTTTTGATGGCTCGTGAAAACAGCCCTACCAATTATTGATGTCGTGTGCTGAAGTAACCCTTTTGTATAAGCTGTTCATCCTTTTAAATCACGAAGTGGGCGATCTAGTTATTTGTTTGACAGCAAACGTTAAATGACTCTACAAAATATTTTTAATAGTTATTGTTCGTACTCGTTGAATAAAATATAGTTTAGAGTTATTTAAGAATTATTCAACGTTTACTAAAAATTGCTGATGCGATTAAATCATTCGAGCAAAAAACATAATTGAAAAGCTTGTACGGTCAATTTGTGAATACAATAATTGTTAATAGAGTAAAAATAATGACAATAAAAATTGACAAAACACGTAGATTTGCCTACTACAAAATTTGTTCATGCTGTTGACAAAGCGGGCTTTCTCGGGCTCGAAGGTGTTATCGTCGGGAAGGTCAAAAGCAGTACTTGTTTTTCGCATGCGTGTGCAATACTCGTAGTTCATAATATAATACATATACTAGACGAATTTATATCGTTCTTAAATTTTTTATAAAAAAAAAACATTTCTGTTAAAAGGTTCTCTTTTTTTAATTTGATTTACTTTTAGTTTGTGCATTGCTGACCCTATCGCTGCCCATCTAAGGAGTACTTATTTAAGAAAATGTATGTAAATTAAGTATTAGAATAATAATAACAATATACTCGTACGTCTTTTCAAGTGTTTTGGTATTTGATTTAGTTTTTGGTTGAATAAAGCATTCAATGAGAAATATCATTCAAACACTGCTAACTTTAAGTGAAAAATTAGCTAAAGGGTGATTCAATTGGAGGTTACAATTTAAATCTGGCACTGCTGTGATTTTGTCAAAGGGAAAGAGCTAATATTTGACACATGTGAATACTAAGTATTGACATTTGTAGTTATGGGGTGGTGTACAAGAGAACAATGCATTTGAATTGTTAAAAACCCAGCTCCGAAATGGGGAACATTTTACCAACACTATTCGTGCATTGCGAAATAATGTCTGCATACATAACCGTCCATCACGTACCGTGGATAAGAAATTAATGGAAAAATTTCATCAAACTGATTCAATGTTGGATGTGCATAGTGGACAGTCACGAACAAATATCAGCTCAGTGAGTGGCTGTGTTCGTGACAATCCGTCAAAAAGCAGTCGCCATCGTTCCCGGCAATTAAAACTTTCCTACAGATCCACGCAACTCATTTTAACAAGAGATCTGCAACTGCATGCAGTGTTAGAAAACCACTCAGTTTATGGTGATTTTTCGAACAATATCAACTTTAACTTTATATCAATATTTAACGGCTACGTAATCAAAATGTCACTGTTTGGTGCGGATTTTGGACCGGCTGCATTATTGTGCCGTACTTATTTGAAAATTTCCGTAGTGCTGTAACGGTTTATGGTGAATGTTACCCGGATATGATATCAAATAATTGTTGGCATCGGACGATATTGATGTGGAAGACATGTGGTTTGGATAGAAACAATGCAGTTATTTCACGCAACATCTCCCGTTTCGGCGACCAAAATTTGCCCAATAAGATCGAGCGATATCACGCCGTTGGATTTATTTCTTTGAGGTTATGTGCAGTATAACAATGGCCCCCAAATGATTTCAAAGCTAAAGAACGAGATTCAACGCGTTATTATGAACTACCACAGGATTTATGCCGAAAAGAAATGGAAAATTTCATCAAAAGGGAGGAAGTCTGCAAGAATAACCGTGTCGCTCATTTGACGATATCATTTTCTATGCTTAATGTCAATGTATCAACATTATATTGACATAAAAATATCAGCAGTTTATGGAAAATTTGAATTTGAATATCCAACGTTTAAATCAGTTTTTTCCTCAACCAGAAAGCACTATGCGCTATTTGAAAACTTATAATTTAATTTCAGTCTAAATGTGCGGGTTAAATTTAAGAAGTGGAGCTCTATTGAAGTCCTAATCGTGGGGTTTTTGTGGGCGAGATATTTATTCAGATAAGCAGGCACCCAACAACAGATACAGATGAAAAGTGTGACACTGCATGAGAAACAACACTTCTTTTTTTCTTGATTTTACTATAATCAATCAAATTGATCATCATGAGTTGCTTTCGTAATGAAAAGGTTATTAGAAGTGGTAGCAAAGTTGAGTGCAGTGATTGTAAAATTCGTTTCCACGGTGCTTGTGTGAATTTGCTCCCGAGTTTATGCGAAAAGACCTCTTTTTCAGCTAATACTGCAATAGTAAAACAAATCGGCAATAATAATGATCAAAATCCAGACGAAGTTGACAATAGAAGCTGAACTGATAGAGTGAAAAAAATCAAGACTTCATGTCTGTTGTAAGTGGTCTTCAAGTTAAAAACACCGAACTTAAGACAAAAATAAGTGAATTAAAACATTGGTCAGAACAATCCAATCTCTCCAATACAATAGAAATTTTCAATGTACCCAATATTCCTAACATGAGTGCCTCGCAGCTAGCCGTACAACTCGTGCAGGAAGGTGTGGGCGAGCAAATTGTTGAAAGACATATTGCTAAATGAAAAAAGTAAACAAAAGCAGTCGTGATTCTCTCAACTAAGCGCCTAACGCCACCGTCACTTTAGGCAAATCGTCAACATAAAAAAATAATGTCCCTTGATAACAAGTGTTGCAATACTTATGATGGTATAACTAATTGCCTTCTTAAGCGTGTTGCTCTCTACATTGCTGATGTAGAGAGCAACTTTCCGCTTCTTTCAAGGACGATTGAAAGAAGCGGAAGTCTTTCCGTTGTTTAAAAACGGTAATCGTAGTGTAATGAGCCATTACAGTCAAAATTCCTTATTGCCAACGTTCTCAAAATTTTTTGAAAAACTTATAAAGGATCGTATGACTTTATTTCTGACCAAATAAAATTTTTAAGCAATGACCAATTCGGATTTCGTGAAGGTTTCGTGATTCTAAAGACGCAATATTAAAACTTGGTAGTGAAGTAAGCGAAGGCTTTAATAACAGTAAAAGTATTTTAGCCTTCTTTGTTGATATGACCAAAGCATTTGATATGGCCGACCATCAGACTCTTTTATACAAATTGTATAAAGCTGGGCTTAGAGGTCAAGTTTGCAAGTGGTTGGCTTATCGAGTAGGCAAACAAAAAGTTCGCTGGAATATATAGCGATGTGCTAGAGATAAGTAAAGGCGTATCTGAAGGTTCTGTCTTTGGCCATATATTGTTTTTAATATGTATAAACTCCATGTCTAAACACCTATTAAACAGCAGCATAACAGCATTCGCTGACGACATGGCATTGACATACGTTACTAATTCTTTATTTGAATTGATCAACTCAGTGATCAAAAAGATCTAAATATGCTAAGACATTGGTTTCCGAGACACGGACTCATTATAAGCGAAAAAACTAATATTATGTTCTTCAATTTAAAAGAAACAGCTCCAATTGTTGATTGTTTCATTAAGCAACATGTACGAAACTTAGCTTAGCCACTCATTTTTGTGGATAATCCAACTTCCTACAAGACACCGCGTGTTCAAATTGAGATCGAATTCGTTAGTCATTTTAAATACTTAGAAGAAATAATTGCCGTAAGAAAATACTGGCGAACTAAAAGAATATATGATGCCTATTACTCATAAAATGTTTTTATTGAAACACATTTGGCCTAAGAATCTTTTTTTTTCATTTTTAATGCATTTTTTATTAATGAATTCATTATAACTTACATGCTAGACAAAAAAAAAAACGCTTAAAACTAGCTTAACTAACTTAACTATTCTTACTCTACCTTACTGGCACTATGCGGGCGCTCTAAGTTAAACCTAATACTTAAAACTATGTCTTTCGACGTAACGAACTTGAAAATTGTTTTTTTTAATTTTTATTGTTACTAAGAAAATTACACAAAAAACTTAGTATATGAACTTTTTTTTTTTTTTTTTAATGTTCTTATAAATAAAACTTACAATCTACCTTAAAATAAATCTTAAACTATCTTATTCTAAATTAGCCTATCTTATTCTACGTAAATTTGTTTTGGTTTTTTTTTTTTTTAATTTTTTTTTGTTTTTTATTTTTTTTTTTTATTGAGTGCTGTTTTTTTTTATGTTTTTTGTGTTTTTTGTGTTTTTTTTTTTGTATTTTTGCATCCAAGTGCTGTGGATTTACATTTTTTTTTTATTTTTTATTTTTTTATTAAAATATAACTTACAACCTATTTACAATACCTAAACCTTAAACTATGTAAGTCGGCCATGGACAACAAACAGCCAACCTCTAATATGCAACAGGCTACCCTGGATTAGGAGGAAACGACGAAGGAGTTTCCTCTCTTTCGGCTAGCCACCAAAAACGACCGTACTGACGTTGTACATCATAAATATCGCGACCCGATACCGCCCTACTAAACCGGAGACGCTCCACACTGCCGTGTGCAACGTCTCTGTCGTAGTTGAGTCGCCTATCCACAACTGTCCGAGCAACGTGGAAGATTAGCGGTACCGCCAATCTGTCCTGGATCAGACCTTTCTTATCAAAATAGAGGAACGCCTCTGGGGGAACAAAGCCGTTAAGGCGCACTCTCTCGTGATACTCGTAATTGGGGTAATAAGCCCCGGAGTGCGCGATCAAGTCATCTGCGTACGCTATGGCATGGTGAAGTGATCCTATGAGATCGGTGAATTAACCGCACCTTGTTGCAGACCGTTTTTAATTAGAAATGTTCCAGCAGAAGTCACATTGCCATTTTTGACGATGAACTGTCTACTGGTGAGCATGTTATGAACCACAGCAGTGGTTTGCTTATGCCCAGCCTGCTTAGCTTGTAGAAGAGTCCCTCTAACCATACGGTGTCGAAGGCCTTCTACAAGTCAATCAGGCAGGCACCCGTGCATTGGTTTTTGCATTTGTTCCATTGTATATCCGATACCAGTTTAGACGCGGCATGTATTGTATCATGCCCCGCCTTAAAACCGAATTGGTTATCCGGAATTATATTACTGTTCTCAATCCATTTAAGCAGGGCTCTATTGATCACTTTCTCGAATACCTTGCTGATGTTCGGAAGGAGACTTATCGACCGGAGATTTGCCGGATTGGAAGTGTCCTTACCCCGTTTGGGGATGGGTTGTATCACTGCTGTTTTCCAATGCGCTGGATAATGTGCATTATTCAGCGCATTGTTAAACAGAGTGGTATAAATGTCCACCGCTTCTAGAGGGAGATGTCGAAGCACAATGTTCGACACTCCGTCGATTCCTACAGACTTTTTCCTCCTCAATGAGTCGAAGATCGCTTGGAGCTCCACCTTCGATATGTACGGGGGATGTACCCTTTCATCGGCAATGACATTATTTGCCATGTTATCGTCATTGAACTCGGTAAAACCTATGTTCTCGGATCGCCAGTGCCCTATATCATTTCGAAGGTAGAAGTTGTGCACAAGGACGCGATTTTCCAGGTCGTGGTTCGGGCAAATGGTATATGGCCTAAGAATCTTTTAACGACCATATACTTGGGTCTCGTTCACTTGAAACTACAGTATGGAATAGCTATCATAGTTGGGATGGAGCATATCACAGCACTCTTTACCCAATAATCACGGTGCAGAAGCATATTGTTTGAATTGTATGTAAGAAAGCAAGGCTAACAAGCAGTTGCCCTTTATTTCAGGATCGTCTTATCTTGCAAACACCTATATGCACTTATAAAGTTCTTAAAGTTTTTTTCATCCGAAGCGTATACAGTCAGGTACTCAGAAGCTCAAATTAGTGTGGTTTAAGAGTGTAATAAAATTCAATTTTAAAATTTTTGTACTGCATCAGTACCTAAACTTTTTAATCAGTTGCCCTATGAAATAAGAAAACATAATTGTCTTAATTTGTTTTTGACGTTCGTAAAAAATAGCTCTTTAACTTTTCTTAACAATAGTATAAGTATTCACTTTTGTTTTAACTTTTTGCCAATGCATTTAACTAGCTGTACCACAAATATTCACTTACATATTGTATTTACACATTAAATTGCTGATATGGTTCATTCGCTTCTAGTTTTATTTAAAATTATAGAATGATACCTATTAGTCTTTTTCTAAATTTATTCCTATTGATATCAATACTTATTAAAATTATAATTAGAAAATGGAATATAAAATAAAAAAATAAAAAAAATAAAATCTTACATATATGAAGAGCTGGAAAACGGATTATATGAAGACAAGGGTGTGAAATCCTACTTCAAAAATGTAGCATCACTACCTCCACAGTTATCACATAACATTCATCGTAAATTGCGTGCCAGAATACTCTTTCCTGTCATCAAATGATTTTTGGTCCTTCATGCGTATTTCGAAGTGTACCGTTACATACATAAATCAAAACCTGATTTTGGTAATTTACCACTACTTGGAAAGCACTCTGGAACTAAGTGGCATACTTCCAGGTACCAATAAGCGCCAACGATTAGGCAATAGATGTTTCAAGTTGCTCTATTGCATTAATCTGCACTGTTTTATGGTATACTTACAGGAGCCAAAGATATTTTGCTGTCAATGAGTATCCAATGAAAATCCGAATCTCTCTCCACGCTCTGAAGTTGTCGGTGGTTAAGTTTAGCAGCTTGGTATGTAGATGGGCAGGTACAACCAGGGTGGGCCTAAAAATGTATGATAGCATTTCATGAGATAAAATATTCCGGAGGCAAGCTCGTCTCCCTTACGGATCTCCGGGGGGACTGTCTGTCCACATATGAAAACACACTTCTACACTCTTAACTCTTTTAGAAGCCAACAAAAATAAGCTCGTTAATGCATTTTGCAACATTAGAGGACTAGAATTTAACAAATCAACATCTGGAGGGAAAAAACTCACAAATGCTAGTCTTAACCAAAATTCAGTAATCGACTTCACATTATCTTTCACGAACTAAATACTCGATGCACGATGAAGTTTGATGCCTTCGTGGTACCATCAAATTTGTGTGCTCTGTTTGCCGCTCAGCCGGACGATTCGAATATCTTTCGGGTAAGGTCGACTGGATACAGATTCAGTATTCACACTCTATAATCCAATAGAACTGATGAAGCGGGAATATAAGTTGAAGCTTCAGACAATTTCGGAAATACTCTGGATCTCTTTCTCTCAACAGAGTCTAACAGCTACACCATAAAAGTATTTACCCCTTCAGGAAGTTTGATTCATATTTTCTATTTTGTTTTAAATGTTCTCTGCCACTTAGAACTGTGTTCTTTGAAGTTTGTAAAACCCAGTGATGAATAATAATGATGCACATTAATTTTAAATCTTTCCAAATTATAGATTTCTGGAAATACTGAGGAAGGCAGATTATTTAACATTCGTGTTGAATGGCTAAAAGACGATCATTTAAGTTTCGGACGAACATGAGGTTTATAGATTGTGACCAAATCACTTCCTTTTGTTTTTTCTCGAAACCTGATGGAGTAATGCAAATTTTTGAAATCAGTGCATCGTCACCTTTTATTTGATATCCATATTGTATTTATACAAACAAATATATTTTTTGACTTTTACTCTAACCTTCAATTTTTTTGTGTTATTCTTGATCTGTCTGAGGGTTACTAAAACTCAATGTGTTCCAAATGTCAACCTTCCATGTCTAATGGATCAAATGTTATGAGGCTGTGACATGCAAATGGACAAACGGACGGAGACTCTTATTGCGAAAGTCATTCAAAGTTTTAGAAATAACTAAATTAAGTCTGTCTAAGGTCCTAAACGGAGTAAATACTGTGATGCTAATAAAAAAGTTCTGCGTTTTGAAACGAAAATACTGCATGAAATGAAGGTCTTTCAGCACCAGCTTTACAGCGACACTTCTGAAGCCCAAATCTTTAACCAAAATATTTTGAATGGATTCATAAGCAATGTTCAAGTCCTCTGCCAGTTCTCTGATGGTCAATTTGCGGTTTTCGGCCAACATTTCTTTGATTTTATTAATGTTTTCGTCAGTTTTCAATGTCGACGGCCTACCACTGCGTTCGTCAACCTAAAAAAAAAAATCGAATCAGATGACTGAAAGCGCCACAACGGTAGTGATCCCTGAAACTTTTTGATCAAGGTAGTATACATCGGTATGGTGTGACGCTCGTAACAAGTTCTGAAAGGCATCACAAAAGTATCGGCAACGCAAAATATGTGAAGCAATGTTAGCATTATGAAGTTCCTCGTGTTTTTTTTTGCATCGAATTTTTAATTTGTTGTTTTTAAACATCAAAATAAGAAGCATTATTTTATGACAATCAAAATTTTATGACAATCAAAACACAAACAAAATTTTATGACAATCTTCATCCGAAGACTCCACAGTTTTGAGTTAGCCGTGCGAAAGTGAATCTTTCCGCATATCTAACACTCACTACAGTCGATACTACTTGTAGACTAAAATAAGAAAGCAAATTTCATCAACATCGTTAGTGATACCTGAAGTAGAAAAGAATGTGTGTGTAATGTGTCATTGTAACTTGAGTTTTGAATGCAAATTATTAAAAAAGAAAATCTACCTTTTTTTAGTCCAAACTAATGTTCACTTAATCTACCCCAGAAAAAGCGATCAATGACCGTTCAATTGGAGATAATAAACGGACATCAGCCATCGAGCAATATGAGGAATAAAGAGCCGCTGTTCTGGACAACTCAAAAGCTTTCGATCCAGTCTTCTATAGGGCAGGTCAATTAAAGTTGTGGTTGATGGTGCATCTTCCGATATCTTTGCTCTAAATGCTAAAGTACCTCAGGGATACGTACTCTCATCAATTCTGTTTCTACTCCGTATTAAGGAACTACTAGACTCGACAAACAACAGGTAAATACAAATACTTCACTTCAGAGATGCAACCAAATTTAGTCATTATATGAAGATCTCCAGACAATTTAGCAGGGAAAAAGCAAACGTAGTCATATTAATGCAATGAAAACCCAATTAGAAACCGTAGAAACGATCATTAACCTTATTGGGATGAGCGTCCATTTAGTTCAGTTACCTATTTAGAGCAAAGAGGTGCTCCTATACTAAGCAGAATTTACACCGAGGCTTGAGTATTGTTCTCACTTTTGAGTTCCGTTCCCAACTATTCTCTTAATTTACTCGAAAGCATACGAAAACGAGAAGTTCGCTTAATAGAAGATACCGCACTAACATTCAATCTCCAACCGTTGGTTCATCGAAGGCTGAGAGCAGACTTATGCCAATAAAGCTACTACAGATACTTCCATGGGCGATGTTCAGAAGACCTCAGTGGAATGATTTCTAGAAATGCGTTATTAGACCGTCCACCTGACAACCGCGCGAACATCCCTCTATTTTTGAAGAAACTGGATTTCGTAGTTTTATACTTAATTTGTTTAAGTCATATCTTGAAAATAGGTCGCAAAGAGTAAAGATTAGGTACACCCCAAGGCTTGGTTCTGACAACCGCGCGAACATCCCTCTATTTTTGAAGAAACTGGATTTCGTAGTTTTATACTTAATTTGTTTAAGTCATATCTTGAAAATAGGTCGCAAAGAGTAAAGATTAGGTACACCCCAAGGCTTGGTTCTGAGACCAATTTTGTTTTTTTGTTTAAACAAATTCGATATTTATTATTATTTCGCAGATGATATAGTAGACTCTGGACTTGGTCTCTGACATTAATTGGGATCTTGATTTATTAAAACACTGTTTTGCTACACATAATTTCTTATCTATCTTAACAATCTTTTTTTAATTTGTCTTCTCCACACAACAAGCAAACCTGAGTGTCAAACATATAAACTTTCCAATTGCAACTGTACGTGTGTTTTTTTTTGTTTAAATTTTTTTCAATGTTCAGTATTAGCTGCACTGATAAGTGTTTTCTAATCGAGAATTTAAGTACCTGGGGCTCATAATGACGCTATAATGAGTTTTCCGAAACACGTGGAAACATTGATGAATTATTTCCGATGCATGCTTAGTCATTTCATCTATTTGCGCACTACATATCTCCTCTACTAACCTTTAAGATTAATTTATTATGAAATTGTTTACTCTAAGCTTCAATTACTTGTTGGGAGGGTGTGTATCTAAATAAAATTCAACCTCTGCTAATTATGTAGAAATATACCATAAGAAAAATATGCCATAAATCTGGTAGACATCCATTGTTCTGTGACTTGAAAATTATTCCAGTTCGTCATCTGTATTGCTTAAGGTGCTGAAAATTTTCTTTATGAAATCTTTCAATTGCAACTTTTGTTTTATCTCAAATTATAATTTATGTAGAAGCTTTTCGAATATGTTACGAGTATCTGTACCCACATTCCGTGCTAGTGCCTTTCGTAGTTTCTATTCTATTTTATAGTATCGCTTGTTTAACAAACTTCCACAGTTGATCAGGGTTATGTGAGTACCTGGAATGTTTTAGAAAAAAAAAAAAAAAAAATTTAAACGTTGGCTCTTTAATTTTAACTGATATTCTGTTTTCTTTTCCATTATTGCTATTATTTGCCTTAATTACATCATTATTCATTAATTTATTTTGTTCCATATCCATATCTACTCGTAATTTTGCATAATGCAAATTGTTTCCTACAGGGTCACCACACTCAAAAATTTGTCTTGTAAGCGTAATAACAGTTCGAAGTGGCACTCATCACATTTTCCTATTTTTCTATTGTACGAGTATTTCTACGTATTTTGTATTTATAACGAATTAAGAAAAATTAAATTATAATATTTATCTATCTATCTATCCAAAATTCTTTTGGGATTCGCTCCCAGGAGACATAGGTTTTTCCAGAAAGAGAACCGATAATAATTTGAAATCTTGATACCAACTTAAATTTTTTATTTAATTTTTTTATAGGCCTAAATCCAGGTAGCTAGGTAGGTAAAAGTGGCGGTTTCAAGCTAATAAACCTGAGACCTAACTAAAACTGTTGGAATCCATTTTGTTACTACAACTCTTGTGACCTGGTGGTTTTGGTGAGTGTAAATGAGTGGTCGGCGATTAGGGATCAAGTGATTCTTCCTCGTTCACACCCTTGCAACTTCGGTAGCCCACTGAACCGCACATAACACTACAACACGGGCGATATCTGCGTGGTTTCTTTTGCAGAGTTCGTTAGTTCTATTGAGGTTATAAGTCTATTTACCCTACTCGACTTTAGCTGGGCTTTTGTCAAATAGTGTCAGAAAACTCTTCCCTTTCCCTGAGGAGGTTTTGAGGCAGGATTTCTGCCAGATCCCCGCCTTGCTAGCTCATTTGATTCATGATATCGGAAACATCGCGACCGCCTTAATTCTATCCTTGTCTAGTCTCGCCAATATTTTATTCATGACTGTTACCTAACGTATCATTAATATTCCTGATAATTAGTACAGATATTATCCAAATACAAACCCAGTGCAACACGTTTTTTTTTTAGTATAGATACAAAATGTTGGGCCAAAATGATAAAAGTGAGTTAAAATGGGTCCGTTTGATTTTGGCCCGGTGCATTGGACCCAACCAAAAAAAAAGAGTCAAAAACCAAACATCCCAATTGGGAGAATATGTAGCTAGATAGCTAATGATAAAATTTGTTCGTTCATTGTGACCCAGACCGAGCTTTACAGAGTCACTTATAGTACGATGAATTGTCTGTGTTCTGTTCCAAAGGGTAGAAGTGGAACTTTAATCATTTTATTTCAATTACAGAACTACGGGTACTACATATAATTTGCTAGATCCTTGTTGTCTGTTAAAACTGAAACATTTGTGAGGTAGGTCAAGCTAATACAACACGTATTTACAATTGTAATTGCTAAAAGCACCTGTCAGATGTTTCCACGCTAGAATGACTCTGTGACGAAAATCTTTAAGCAACCGAAGTGAGTGCAACGAGAATAAATTCTTACAAAAACAAGCGCAAGACAAATAATTGTCATAAATTTATTTAAATAAAACTGCATTAGTTTACCCACTGTTCAAAATAAGGTACTGTGCCATGCTGTGTGTCATCATCACACTAAATCAAATTTTAAATCTCTAGCGAAATGATAAGAGCGACGGTAGGTTATCTTTGCAAGTTTGCAACGACAAATATCTAATGCAATTCAAATTCAGTTAAAAATATGTCTTCAAACGGGCTGGACGTACGTGTAAATGACAAAACAGCTAATACTGATGATGTCGAAGCAACAGCCAAGGAATACTCAAAGGAATTCTCCTATGAAGAGTCTCTCAACATGATTGGTAAGTGAAGATGGATTTTACTAAATACCACTGAATTTACGAGTATCTACTCATGGATAGGATTTGGAAAAGTGCAGCTCAAAGTATTGCTTGTCTGTGGTATCCTCCTGATGGCGGTCATCAACGAGACAATGGGAATGAGCATCATCACAATTGCATCCCAGTGCGATTTCAGTACTGACTCCCAGGAGAAGGCCATAATGAGTGCAGCCTGCTTTACCGGTAAGTAGATAATTTAGAGTGAGCAAATAACAGAATCACTATTTCCTGATTACAGGAATACTTGTGGCATCATATCCCTGGGGATATCTATCTGATACTACAGGGCGGCGAATAGTCCTACTACGGTCAACAATTATGGCGATAACTTTCTCGGTTATATCGATGTTTATTTCAAATCTGTGGGTGTTTGTGCTATTTCGCTTTCTGACGGGTATAGGGTAGGAAAGATAACTTTAAAAGTGAAATAAATATAATTTATTTAAATTCTAGAATTGCTGGTGCATCATCGACAATGTATGCATATTTGGGTGAGTTTAATGCTCTCAAATATCGACCCGTTGTGATCAATTACGCTAGCATGTTTGTTGGACTATCTACTGTTTACACCCCAGGTAATCTTACAAACAAAAGACTCTCATATCTAATATCTGGTATAATCGAGATATTAGATTCTATTTTTATTTTAAGTATTTAAAGTGCTGCAGATAATTTTTATTGCAAGTAAAATATTAAAAAGTATGAAACGTAGTTGGTTTCGTCATCTACAACGTGACCTATGAGATAAATTGATCTAATCTTTCAAGTGAAATGTTGAGGGGGAGCTTCTGAAAAAGCTGAGTCAAGCGATAATCTCTTTCGATCGTAAATAAATATGCGTTGTTTTGCATCTGTGATATCAGTGTTACTTGAAATTATTAAGAAATTCAAACAAATTCTTCAGAATGGCATTCAATCACAACTTCACCAAAGACTAATCGACTTGGGCTATTCAGATGAAATTGTTAATATAACTCCAAGAAATGTACATGGCAGGGTCGTTGACCATTTCAAGTTTAAGAGAAATTGTTGTAATTTAAAAAAATTGTATGGCACGTAGTGCCGTCTTGCTGGAACCAGAGATCATCCAAGTTCATTTTCAAAAAAGAAAAAATCTACAAAAAAATGTAGGAAGAAAAATGGGCCAATGAGTTCAGATTCTCGGGTTTAGGCGCACACGTTCGGCAACAGCAGCAATATTCTCGGCTGAGCGCACAGGACAACCACAAGGATAACTTGTGTTATTTTCGACCGGAATTTCTTTTCAAAATTCGCACTGTTTCAGCAACACAGCACTCACTTTGGCAATAAGTTTTCAATATTTTCTAACGTTGTTCAAGTTTAAATGGTATTGTGTTTCTGTAAATTGCTTGAGTGCGAAGTAGCTACCTGCTGTTTAAAAAGAAACCAGCAAATGGCTCATTTTCAAAAATTAGCTAAATACCGTTATGAGTACTTTTGGTAGGAATCAGGGGTCGAATTACAACATCAGTTAACGAGTGAATGAAATCCATATACTATCGAGTAACTACATTGGGACGATCACATAAGAATGGTCACGTATCGAGTGCACTTTGAAAATTTTACTAATACAATTCTACTACATTGAGTTGAGATGGCTGACAAATGACAAAACTATCTATTTTTGTGTGAGGAAAAGTTTTATATTTATCGTCTTTATTTATTAAAAATTGAATATTTGCTTTATTTTCTATCTTCTGATTCAGAGGATGATCGCTATAAGTGTATTGAACGAAGACGTTTAAGAGATAAAAGCGATCTTTTTTCTTTACAAGACTCTGCGTACGTATACAAAACTATAATTTTCTGAAAATGTCTTTCACAGCATACACTTTTGATTGAGTGCATTCTTATTTATAATGGAGAAGATAAATTTTAAAGGATACACCTAAACCGCTATCCCAGACTCAACTTGAAATACCTAAATTTCAAACAATAAATTTAAACAAACGCAAAAATAACAATAAACAAATGCTCGTCAGTAGAAGCCATATCGATAAATAAATACACGATCACTGATGACAGAATGCCAAATTTCGATACTCGATACTCGATCTCATGTCAAATCAACATTTATCAGTCACGTGTTACTCGATAACTGATGCGGTAATTCGACCCCAAGTACGCCATCTGTCAACATATGTCCACTCTAACCCAAATATTATATTTGAACGAAATTATTAGATTCGTTTTCGAGAAAATCGGATTTTTTTCGAAATCGGCTTCCAGCCGGTTAGGCTGCTATTGATCATAAATACAGACAGGCAGATAGACTTCCAGACAGATGAAATTGAAAGACCCACTTTTAATATGTATATTTCTGTTACAGTAATATCAAGATTGATTAAAATCTCGAGATCGAACATTTTCAGGAAACCAATACTGGTTCCTTTGGATAGGTGCAAGTAAAAAGGAGTTTGTGTGTGATCACACTTGTGTTTTTGGTTTAGTTTCTGCAGTGAAATCTCCTAAAGCGGCCTTTACAGGGTCAATCGATTGACATCAAGCATGGTGTATATGTGCATTGACACTACCCCTTAAGCGGCCCTTACACGGTCAATCGATTGACATCAATCACTTACACGTGTTTGTGAAAATTTATCTGTATGCGATACACACATTAGGCGAAGTCTGATTGACGAAAATCTTGTCATGCTGATTGATGTGCGTAAGGGTCGGATTGACCTAATTACTTCATTATGTGTTGTGTCGCGGAAGAGGAAACATGTCTGGCGCTAGCGGAAAATTGACGGATGATGAAGATCGAGCATTTGTATTCGATTTGATTAAAACTTATCGGTCATTACCGAGTTTATGATATGTGCAAAGGAAAGATTATAGCGACCGAAACAAAAAATTGCAAATTGAATTTTCTCGAAATTCTTTTTCCTCTTTATGCAAAATGCAAGAGCAATATAAGCAATGCAATCATCCGTTTCACTCATCGCACATCCGTACACAACGAAAACTCACAAATACTAAATTTGAACTGTGCAAAGGATAGCGTTAATGTTTGATGTCAATCGATTGACCGTGTAAGAGCCTGTTAACGAAATGGTTCCTTTATTCCATGCTTTCTAAGTAAAATAGTCCCTTTATAATGATTGTCTCTCTGTAAGGTATACAATAATTACTTGGCATCAAAACGTGCAACCGGTCTATTTTCACCTCTCTATAAAGTCTGGAAAAATTATCAATATATGAATGTACGTATAGATTTTCTTACTTGGACAAATTTGAACTCATGTTTACGAATTATAGTCAAACTCCGTTCCCTAACCCAAAAAATTCGTAATATAGAGAGGCAATGAGAGAGTAAAACATTTTCTCTCAAAGGAACAACTTAAGAATGTGTACCCTACAAATTTCTGCGGGTAAACTGTCAAATCCCTCTCAAGTCACTTTTATGTAAATTTTATATTTTTTATTAAGTGTTTTCTATACCCTATCCCATAGGGTATATTAACTTAGATACTTAGTTTGTACCATAGAGAAATAATAACGGTAGACTCCTAGAAGCTTATATATTTGTGACCAGCATCAAAAGCTCGGTATATCACCACTTTCTGAGACTTAAATTTTGATGAAATTTGGTTATAACCTTCACAGGAACCGAAGCAGTACAAGTGTAAAATTTTTAAATCCGCCCACAGACATGCCCACTTTTTGAATATTTTTATTATAAACTGACTGTAAACTATTTGCCTTTACCAAATATATAGACGTTGACATTCGCTACAATTCGTCCGTACATTACATAATGCCACGCCCATTTATTTTGCTTTTTCAAAACTATTTATGGTGATGATTAAGTTTTATTGTAAATATTTCACCAGAATTCCTTACCTTCGGTTACAAATGATGCCCATTTTTTTTTTTTTGAAAAAGTCTTAGCCACAAATTATATGATAAAATTTCTTAAAAATCAAGAGAATGTCTTCTGAGTAGAAGATTTCACTGCATTCGAACCAAAACAACGTACACAAAGCCAGGCCAACTTTGTTGGGGACGGGTTAGTAGATGAGGGATAGGGTATCATACAGTCCGTTTAGACGGATTGTAACATTTCTGTATGTTTTTTCTTTATATAGCTTTTAAAAGATTGAAACAAGTCAAATATTAAGTGAAAAAAGAAAATGAATGGATAAAATAGATACATACGAGTAAGAATTGTTCAACAAGTTCCATATTTTTTTGGGAATTTTTGCCTTTTTCTGACAGATTTTCCCTCAATTTATGAAATTTGTGATTTTACGAACATTAGCGCAGAAAGTAAGGGAACAAACCTTTTATTGTTGTTCAATTTTGATTTCCTAAAAATTTCACCGAAATCTGCGACAGCGCAGAAAGTCAAACCTAAATTAATTGAATGATTTGTTCCTGAATTTTATACAGAATTCAAAACATCCGAATTGAGGAAGATATTTTCGATTTCGTTATAAAGGGGTTTCACTGTAATATCTCATTTTGCGCAGTGGAAGTTGTTACGGCGTAAGGAAAGGTAAAATATATTTGTGATAACAACTGTGTACAACAAGACGAAATAAAAGCACACATCACAACTGGCTAATTGTAAGTAAAAGTGTTGTGCTGTAGAGGGGATCATTTTGTTATGAGACATTCCGTTCTGAGACGCTGTAAAATCATTTCGTTTGGGCGTTACGAATTTATTTCGTCTTGGCGTAACAAAATCGTTTCGTTTTGGTATTACAAAAATTTCAAAACTGGTACAATTTCGTTAAGATAAAATGTTACGTTGGTGAAGACTTGTATAGGAGTTTAGAGGGTAGCATGTTCTAAATGTCAATGTAGCGTAGAACAAATGTAATGCGAGTTTGACTAAAATTTTGAGTATGATGTATTACAGTAACTATCAGTTTCCCAAACCACGACTCTCGAACTGTTTTGTTCGTGATTTTTCTGTCACGCAATAGTTTTGTTATTGTCGCCGTGTCAAATTGAGTGCGCACACAAGGGTGATTGTCACCATAAAACTCTTAGAAGGGATGAAGTATAATTTGATTGGTTTGGTACATTTCGATATTCTCAACTCATTCACATTTTGCACACTCAAAATCTTTTCCCCATCGTCAATTCCGCATCGTGACAATTTTGTCGTCCGGCTGCGCACTCCCGTATAAACGTAGATACAAGGTGACAGTTTCGTCAGCCAAAAGTTGTCGGCACTATAGCGATATGGACATAGTGACAAAATAATTTCGTGAAAAAAGGCCACTCGTATGCGGGTACGCTTAGAAGAGGCATCGTTTATAAACTGAAATAATAATAAATAAATTATAAACTTGAAAAAACCGCCATAGAAATACTATTACCCTGTTTATACCCTATCCGATAGCGTATATTAATTTTCATACATAGTTTGTAACATAGAGATATAATAACCATAGAGCCCCAAAAGTCTTTTCGTCCGTATGTCACCACTTATGTCACCACTTTTGGACACAAAAATTGTTAAAATTCGCCCACAGATATGCCCACTTTTAAGAAAATAGCCATTCCCACTTTTTGGGGCATTCTATTAAAAAAAAACAACCATATTTATATTGCTTTTTTCAAATTTACGGTGATGGTCAAGTACTATTGTGAATAACTCATCAGAATCCGTGAACTTCGGTTACAGATTTAGAGAGACACGCCCACTTTCTTACATTTATTTATTTATTTTTTTTTAATGTAGGGTATAGAGGAGAACTAAAGATTGAAGGGGAAAGAATAGAGACTGGGATGACGATGCTCGTTATTTTTAAATCTTTGCAGATTATAAGTTTCAGGAAATATTGAGGAAGACAAGTTATTCCACATTCGTGTGAAAGCTGATCACCAGCTTTAGCAGCTTCTGTGATTTGCTGATTCCAGCGAAGGTCTAGCATTGACAAACCATTAGAATGCTCAACATCAATTCCATTCATTTTGAGTTTGGCTACGTTATTATCCCGCTTCAGAGACAGGAAACAGCACTGGGTTTTCGACGCATTGAACTCAACTCGGTTTTTTACACCCTAATCGATGATGTTCGGTTAACATTCGCTGTCGCTTGGACTCGACAACTTGGGTCGCTTGTCGTGGAGTCGATAATGTATAAGCGAATGAATTGAATTGCGAGTAATAGAGAGAAGATCGTTGATAAATAACAGAAACAGTGTCGGAGAGAGGACTGAGCCCTGGGGTACACCAGCATTAGTTGAGAAGGGGGTGGAAGTAAATCCATCTAATACAACCTGTATTGGTCATAAGATTGAAACTTCATTATAAGAGCGCTATGCCATACTCTATCGAAAGCTTTGGATATATCAAGGGCAACTACTCTGCATTCACCGTGTTGATGAATGCATTCATTCCATTTCTCGGACAGGTATACCATTAGGTCTCCTGTGGAACGCTGTTGCCGAAAATCATACTGTCGGTCATTAAGGAGATGGTTTCTATCGAGATACGAGTATCTCATAAGATGGAAATTGATGATGCTCTCCATGACCTTCGAAAGCACTGATGTTAATGTAATGGGTCGGTAGTTACAAGGGGAGGTTTTATCGCCCTTTTTGGGAATTGGCTGGAGGTGCGCAAGTTCCACCTATCCGGATAAATGTCTATGGACTATGATAAGAGCTTACGTAGGGGTTTGGCCTTGGCCAGGGTAGAAGAACACCTCTTCAAAACAAGGGGAGAGATCCCATCTGGACCTGAAGATTTATTACATATTTAGACTTGATTGATTGATGAATAGGAAAAACTTGAACTATGCAGCACATACACTTATTACACTTTCTCTAATCTAGATAGACTGTTTACCTCTATAATGAAGTATGTACTTGTATGTATACTTATGAGTCTTCCTTCCTTAGCTGTTGCCTGGTTAATCCTCCCACAAACATGGGCATTATCAATTTTTGGAATATTTGCTTTCCGGCCATGGCGGCTTTTGATTCTGTTCAATCTACTCCCAGGATTAATTGGTACTATTTGGCTTTGGATGCTTCCTGAGACGCCCAAACTATATTTATCACACGGAAAAAATGTTGAGGCGCTAAAAGTTTTATACTGGATCTATGAGAAGAACACTGGCAAGCCTTCGAAAGAATTTCAAGTTAAGCGATTGGCTTCCGAAGTAAATAAGGAATTTCTACAAATCTTATCATTGAAGAAGACTGCGTAAGTGTTTACACCATACTTTTAGTGCACTTTGAATTAAGCCTTTCCATTCCAGCTCCGAAATCATCGTATCTATGTGGAAGCAAACAGTTCCGCTTTTTAAGCCCCCACACGTCCTTAACTTCATCGTTTGTTGTTTTGTTATGTTTGGATTATTTTTTACGTAAGTATTTGAATGAAAACTCTGACATTTTCTAATGAAAGCCTTTAAAGATCATCCGGAATGGGTTTATGGTATCCGGAAATTCAAAATCGTCTAGGATTCGGTTCAAGCGATATTCAAATGACTATTTGCGAAGTAATCGATCAGATGCCGAATGAGACACTTGTGGAAGACGTTACACTGGAGATTGTAAGAAAAGTAATTATGGAGTAGCATTACAATTAATACATTACAATTTTTCAAAGGTCTGCAGTGATGACATCAGCACGAAAGCATACGTAGATAGTATAATTTTGGGAACATCTTATGTTTTGGCATATGTAGTTCTTGGTATGGTGATAAATCCTCTTGGGCGTAAAGCTGTATTGGCGGGTTCATTAGCCTTATCCGGATTTTGTGGTCTCGCCTTGCAGTGGATTAACGAACCTGCCACTGTTGTGGTACTGTTTTGTGGTTTTCTAATGTTACCGGGACTTAGCATTTCGGTAATGAGTGGTTCTGTCGTTGACCTTATACCAACACATTTAAGGTAAGTTTGTGGAAATATATTTTTAGAATATGAAATTCACATAACAGTTTGTCGTAAAAGGGGGAAAGCCGTATGCATCTGTTTGATGTTCGGACGATTCGGTAGTGTGATCGGGAGTAATTTAATTGGAGCTACTTTGGAGACATATTGTGGTATAACATTTTATGTATTTTCCGGATTTATTATTCGTGAGTATAACAATAATCTATCAATGAAAGTCACTATCATTTTATTCTAATATGACCGCCATACTTGAAGCGGTAACTTGAAAGGTCATAGTAGGTTTGGCATTGGTCTTAACGGTTCCTATTACTAGAAGCAAAAACTTTAGACTTAAGTAAGACATTACTTTTAGCAACATAAAAAGTATGAGCAGCCATTGACTATCTTTATCGAAGTAAGTAGGGAACACTGCATAAATTATCCCTTATAATTAGCACGTCAAGTTTTGTGCATAAAGAGAGAGAGAGAGAGAGATAGAGAGATAGAGAGAGATAGAGAGAGATAGAGAGATAGATAGATAGATAGAGAGAGAGAGAGAGAGAGAGAGAGAGAGAGAGAGAGAGAGAGAGATAGAGAGAGAGAGAGAGTAAAATGCAAAGAAAAAAATGTTGAAAATTTATTCAAATTCAAGGATTTAATTAATATTTTCGATATGGCCACCTTTGGCACGAACAATTTCCTTGAGACGATCAATAAATTGCCCCAGAGAGAAAAGTCTAATGGATTCGCATCGGGAGAATTCGATAGCCATTGTGTCGAGGAAATGAAGTGCGGAACGTTTTGTTGCAGCCATTCTTGATTTGCTCGGGCTTTGTGGGAAGGTGTAGTGTCCTGTTGGAATGTCCAGGGTGTTTGGCCGAAATGTTTGCGTGCCCATGACTTCAACGTTCTTTCCACTCTACTTTTTTTTGGTCAGGTGTGAGATTGTGCACTTTTGGAACTTTAAGGCATTGAGTCCGAGCTCATTTTTCAAAATGTGTTGCATCCGTTCTCTGGATATTTTTAGCTCAGAAGCCATTTTTCTTGCACTACGCCGAGGATTTCGTTTGATTCTGGCCTTTACACTCCGAATCACTGTTGACGATGTTGCTGTCTTTTTCGGACCACCTCCATAGTGGTTTACAATGTTGCCGGTTTCGTTGTAATGCGATATAGTGCGATACACAAACATTTTGTTCACTTACAAATGTTTCAGTTCACGAACAACAGCTGGTTGTGATTTTCCAGCCAAAAAAAAGGGCAATTACGTTTGAATTCCATTGTCGATAGAAGAAAAACTAAAAATGCAATAAAAAAAAACCTTGCATAAAATGAAATGAATGTCAAATTTTCAGAGCGCTGTCATTCGTAGTTTGTCAGACACAGTGACGTGAAGTTGGTAACAGTTCATGTAGCCACCCAGTAGTAAAACTTATTTCATAGTTCCTCTAATTGTTCTGAATATTGTTCCAACATTTTAGGCTTTAAAGTCTCATTGCAGTCGAAGTAGGAATGAATACTGTTCTAGTGGTTTTCCAGATTGCTTCAAAGATTGATGTTTTAATTTTTACTGATACGTATGGCTAGATAGCGCGTTAACAAATTCATCAGTCTATTCTTTTCGAAACTAAACATTTTGAGAATTATATCAGGCCATATCTGAATTTATGCAAAGTCAAATTATTGATCTTTAACTTTAAAAATAGTTTAATCATTTACTTACCCTCCTTTATCAAATTATTTTTAAGAATTTATCCACAAAGCGATATAACGATCGTTTTTTTTTATTTATTCGTGTGTTTCTTTTCTTTAGCAATATTTGGAATAATTTAGGACAAAACCATAACAACTTTGAGGAACTTTTAATAATGAGTTGTCTACAGCACGAGGCGTAGATACAAATCTAAATGTTTTGAACTCTATATTCAGAAATCTTCTAGAAAACTTCCATCACTGCAGGAAATAGGTTCTTGAAAATCACGGTGACAAGAATATGAAATCTTTATGCAAACGTTATAAATACTTACACGTCTACACTTTAGAATACTCAAATTTTCAACGAAGGTGAAGCTAAGTTCAGATAGGCAACCTCCTGTTTAGATGGCAACAGAAGTTAAGTCACTCTAACTAAATTGTTGATATCTCTATCGTCAAGGGACATAAGCCGCTAGGAAAACACTCTGTACGGACAGTATATCTGAAGTATACGCAGACCTTGTAGTACTGGGGGATATGTACCTTTCGTTTCCTATGTTAAGCAGAAGAAACTACTTCTGTGTAAAACTGCATGACATTTCTCTAAAAGCAATTTTAAAATAGTGTGGTAACTCAGAACGGAAAAAGTCGAATTTCTCGAGATATACACGGAACTACAATTGTATTCATTGAAGTATCGAAATTAGACACCCCCTGGGGTCCCTTTTACACCTTCCTCTTCTCCCTTCTAACAATCGTCTTAGCTAAATAATCTCTCTGAAATTGTCAAGAGTTCTTCCCTCACATCGAGCTCTCGTGTCACCACTTGCATTTGGTATAGAGAAATCTGGTTAATTTACTGGGTTTCCAACCAGTGTTAAAATTCTGCTTTAAAGGGATGAACATTGGCACAATATACGAGGGGTAAGTTCGCAGTCTGAGATGCTCAACAACGAGTCATCTTCACATTAGTGATAGCACTAACGCGACATTCTTTAGTAGTATAAATATCACCTCGTTTCAATAATAATCTCATTTTGTTATTATTTGTGGTGGGATACGAGTAAGTATTACCATGTTAGCCGAAATATGAAATTCTGGCAATTTTGACCACCGCGCCGTGACACAGTACCTCGTGAAAAAAGGAAAATCGCCTAAAGAACGAAGGCATGTCATCGACTCTTGGTGTACCATGGTCAAAAAATCGGCTCGCTTATTTCAACAACGCGAGGCCGATATCGGCAAAGAACGGATTGCAGAAATTTTGCAAGAGCATTTAAACATGAACAAAATTTGTGCCCAACTCGAGTGCTGCAAAGATTTTTTTAAGTTAGCCGGGGACAATCTCGACAAAATTTGCAACCGAATCGTAACTGTAGATGAGACTTGGGTTCGCCAATATCATCTGGAGTCCAAACAAGAGTCTATGCAGTGAATTGAAAGAAGGGAGAAAGGGGTCGCCGAAGAAATTCAAGTGGATAAATCAGCTTCAAAATTTATGGCGACTGTTTTTTGGCACAGCGAAGGTGATTTGCTGATTGATTACCTGCCAAAGGGGCCTACAATGAATGGTCAATATTACTCAAATTTATTGACTCAGGCAGTCATACGGAATTGACGTGGGAAACTCGGGCACAGGGTTTTCAACGATAGACCACCCCCTACAGCGCAGACTTGGGACCCGAGAGACTTTTTCCTTTTTACGAATTTTAAAAAAAAGAAGTTGCGAGGCTGGAGATTTTCAAATGAGAACGAGGATCAAGGCGGCCGTAGAAAGTCATTTTAAAGGCAAAGAAAAATAATATTTTTTTGTTAGTATTAAGGCACTGTATCCCCGATGTGAGAAATGCATTTGACTCGAGAGAGATTATATTGAGAAAAATTTTTTTCTAATCGGATCTCGTCTTTCACTTAATGCCTTAGGCCGCGAACTTATCAGCCACCCCTTGTGTGCACCGTAGTTTGTACAACCTCCAGGGATAACCTAGAGGTGACATATAACAAATTCCAGAATGCCGATCTTCTATAGATGACACCTAATATTACAATGTCCCATCCGTGTGAACGTTCCTTGCACTAAAAGCTCTTAATATATTTGTAAGCTGGCCTAGAGCATTCGAATTTGCATTCGAATTTTTAATTTCCTTCGATCCATGTCTGTACATTGACCCATCCTATTGTCAGTATTGAGTTTATTCAAATAAAAACTTTGATATTCTCCACCATCCACTAGAATTTAAGTGGCGTTCGGCAGTGTCATCCAGCTCGGTTTGAGGTTTTTTTTTGCTAAGGTTTTTCCCCAGACCAAGATGGCAGGTTCCATTCTGTTCTTGAGAGAGTGTACCTACTACAGCTACGTCCATTATGGATTAATTTCTCCCATCATATTCGAAAATGATCCATCCATCTTCAATTATATTTTTGTGATACATTTCGGTGTCTCTTAAGGCAACTTAAGAGTATCGCGATTTTATCATTTTCTTCTCATTACAATGTATCTGAACACTACTATCCGTATTTAGCACGTCAATTAATTTGGTAAACAAAACATCTCTTTCTTTCCAGTTTGCGCACTGATGACACTATCACTTCCTATTTAGTGACTCCGGTAATTCGAATGTACGAATAGTTATAATAAATTGAAATAAAATTTAACTTTCTTTGGTTTTATTTAATGAGAAATTCAAGCCGCCTATTATTAACAATAATACGTCATTGAACAATGTTCACAGTTAAGTACATTATAATTTATCAACATCTAATTTAAATTTGTAATTATTCACCATCAGCATGGATATCCGGTTTTGTTTAGCTTAAAACGGTTCATCTTCGGAAGCTGTATTTGTTATGTGAGTCTTTCTATTGCAAGTGGTAAGTAAATTTAAAATAATCCATCAGAACTAAGAACTTAAAAAATTTACCAAATCTGGTTCCTCCATCAACCTGTCCCTCAGCAGAAGTGATGCGCGTTTTCCAAATCTAAAATTTAATCTCACTTTGAAATTGCTGATTAAGTTAAGAGATATGAAATCCTACCTTACTCTGGCCTTGTCACCATAGTAATTGTCCAAATCCTGAAGATATTTCAATGCATCAGCCATATTGTTGATATCGTTGTTCCTTGGTGGGCGGGACATGGATGCTGATATGCAGCCAACCAACATGATAATACAGATGAAAATGCCAAACCGTGAGACTGTCTGAGAAGCCATTTCTATGTTGTGCTGCTATGAATTAAAAAGTTTTGTTTCATATTAATTTAAAAATAAAAAAAAAAACAAATGGAATAAGAAGTAAGGGATAAGAATTAATTTGTGTGGAATTGTAAGGCTTTGTGGGACCCATGCAAACATTCTACGTATGTACGAAGTATGTAGAAAAATAATCAGGTCATATGTGGGTGTTTTTAAAATCCATTCGTAGAATAAAAGTTTTTAATTAGTTGTTAGTAGGGCTGAGAGCAGAAACCATTCAACATTTCTTAAAAATGCTTTATATTAAAAATTCACATTGAAATACACCCACAGTTTTACCTTCCAGAGTAAAAAGATACGTGCGTTACTTCTGGAGAGGCTTACCCGATATACCTTTAAGTATGTCTTTATTTGGAACAGTGACCCCAGATTGAAAATGTGTCAAGTACTTTTGTGAGAAAAACATAGACGACCATTGTGGGAAGGTATTTTGGAAATTAGCAAAGCATGAATTTTATCACGCAATGTCAATAGCACTGCAATAGGGTGTCGCAGAATAAATCGAATTTTTGATGTTTAAAAATCGTCTGAATTTTATGATATTTTTTTTTTTTTTTAGTAAAACCCCGAAGCATACAGACACAATTTAGTCCATTGTACTACAAGGCAGACGTAGTGAGTAGAGAAACTAAGAATTTATTCGGTTCTCTTCAATGCTTGGGTGGCGTTGTTTGCTATCCTCTGCGGTGGTCGAACCTGTTGCATTTGGATCACAGGCAAACACATTAACCACTACGCCGTGAACACCCTCTAAGCGTAGTATCTGTACATCGATGGTGTACTGCGCACTTGTCTTAAGTGATATTTTTGATGAAATAGAGCTACGAGTAAGTACTGCATTATGATTCCCTCGATGTATATGAACTTGCTATATTATAATATATTATTAATATTAATTTGTTGCGACACAATTCTTTAAGAAGTTCTCCTGAAAAATTAACTTACATAGGTGTGCAGTAGGTATAACATCGACATACATCTCCAAATATTCATGGTGAAGTTAAAATGTCTTCCTGGATCAATTTTTTAAGATGAACCAAATTTTTAGAAAAATGTGGTAATGGGAAAAGTATTGTTATACGATTTTTGTTTGCCAAAACTGGTACGACAACTGATAGCATATCGCAACCCTAATTCAATGGTATTCCAACAATTTTTTGAGAAAATGGAAAAACGTTTCTTTACCTCGTGGTAAAGAAATGTTTTTTCTACCACTCAGACAATTGTGGTAAGAACGGTTTAAGACTTGGCCTTTACGCTTTGATCTAGTTTTTGATTTACCTTCTTATGTCGAACTTAACAGAAGTTGCGACTTTTAAAAATTAAATTGATCCATAATGGATCCATAATGGATCATCCCATGGTCTATGTACAGGGAATCACTTTGCAGGTCTCCACCCAAAAAAAAAAAAAGTAACGCTCTCTGTTTGATGGAATTTGAGTGGTATTGTTCTCTTTGAACTGCTTCTTTCTGACTAAAGCGTCGCAAGGGAGCGTTATGGTCAACAATTAGACAAGAGAGACAATCCAGAAAATTCAAAGCCTTGGTTGGGAAATTATAGACTATCCAACTTCCTCTCCTGATATTGTTCTCAGAGATTAACACCTTCTGAGGAGCCTCAAAATCATCTGACAAGTCGAAGAATGAGAAATCAGACCCATGTCGAAAGTGCACTGGATAATCTGGAGAAATTTTATAAATCTAGCATAGAACAGTGCATTAGTAGGGTATCAGTAAGGGTGATGGAAACTATTATGATGAAAGGTTTCAATAAGGCATGTGATATACGACTTATTCACAAATCGTGCCAGTAGCTTTTATTGTTTAAGAGCTAGGAGGTGGTGACAGACAGGCAGACAGGAGGACGGACGGACGCGTTAGCGAGATTAATGAGGTTCCGTGGTCTATTTATGGAACCCTGGCAAGCAAATAAGAATCAAGAAACCCATCAGTGTGTATGTAGATGTAGAAAGAAAACGAGAGAAAATTTAACTCAAAGCTGAGACTGAAGTAGATAATCTGATAAGTAGCATTTCAAACTATACATCATCAGAAAATTCGCAGGTGTTCGATCAATCCCATTTCAAATACAAATCACGAGATATGTGTTTATTCGATACCTTACATTCGATACTGAATATTTTTGTTTGATACCAAGTAAGATTCTTTTCAAAAGTACTTGGTATTGAGAAAAAAAAATTGATACTTTAATATTGTATTAAATCGTATCGATACATCCCTACTATTCACACGAACAAGCAGATAAATCTTTAATTTAATTTGAAAGACATTTTTCTAATTTAATTACTGTTCTTCATCAGCTACAATCCGTTTGACAAGGGACATATAAGACAGAAAATTGTGATGGAGAATTGATCAGAAAAGAAAATATCCAAGGATAGCTCAGTAGGTAGCTTCACTGAACGAGTAGGTCATCGCCTCCGTAGACACCTATTTGACAGAGCAAGACGCCAACTAGGTTAAAGAGATTGAAACATTACTAGAAAAAGCAGTTCGAATTAGAATGCTATTTATGTTGAAAAATAGAACTGAATTTGACCGAAAAAATACTTGTTTCTCTGCTAAGCACAGCACTTTCAAACCTTGTTGGTTTAACGAGCAAATTGACTGTGACAATTTTTTTATTGCATTAGGACCACATGAACGTATTATTTCCATTGCACATATTGTGCTCATATTTTTGAAACACCCTTTAGGAAATAAAGTTAATTGAATACTTGTGCATAATAATAAGGTTCACCAGCACTTGATCCTATGAAGCTGTTATTAAGTGGGGCTTACTATCAAACAGCGGCATACATAGTAAAAACTAAAAATATCAATTGGCGAAAGGCGAAACCATAAAAATTCCAAATTCTTAGTTGAATCAACTAATATAAATGATTAATAAATATTAGTAGAAATGGTATTGCATAGTTTAGTTTAATCATACTAATTGGTGGGACAAGTTAAATAATATTTACTTAAAATTTACCTTTCGGAGATCAAGAGTGTGAGCATACATAGTTGTGCTTGTGAATTTCGAACCGTGGTCAAAAGATAAGTGCTCAACTGTGATAAGCTACATAATTAAATTCATTATTAAAACACGAAGTGAGTAGCGTCTGTTACAATTTTTAAATCATGATTATATGTGGGTATTCGGTAGAAGAAAATCCTTAATGAATGAAGGTTTATTCTTCTTTGTTTGGCATGTGCGACAACATTGGTATCTATACTATTGCTTTCAATAGTCAAACGAATGAGGGGATAGCGCTTTGAGTGCTATATCTTGGGCATAATACCGGTTTTTAAGCTTTATGGTGTGACACTTAAGACTTGAAGAGTGATTTTTCCAAAGCAAAATTCGGTAATAAATTTTTTTCTTTAGTTAGTGTTTTGAAAATTTAAATATCATAAGTGTGGATATGTAATGAACATGTTTAAAAATGGAAGTACGGCATTTTATAAAATCACTCCTCACTTTCTATCACATATTCCATAGGGTGCATTACTTATGATAAGTAGTTTGTAACAAGACAGTGAATACATTTTTGTTCAGCCCAAAAGTGCACTGAGAAATCTAACAGCACCATCAGCAATTTGTTCATTCAAGTACAATTTGCTATGCAACTTCGATGTTGGGATTTCACATACCTGTCATATGGCATCTGTCAAATCCATCTGTCATCCATAGTGACAGGTAGTTAGTTCTTTCCTTGGGATTTTACAATATGGATTATTTAACCATCTGTGATTAAAGAAATTGATTTGAGCGACATGTGGTCCCAACAGGACAGGGCTACGCGCCACACAACACAGGCTCTAATGCACTAAAAGTTCACCGGCAGTTCAATTTCATCGTTGAATTTATTTTTGTGAGGCTATGCTAAAGATCGTGTCCATGCAGATAATCCAAAAACTTTGGAGCACTTAAAAACTAACATCCGTGAAATTATGACCCCAATACAGCCAGAAATGTGCGAAAAGTCATCGAAAATTACGTCACAAGAATTAGTGAGGAAGTTTGAAAAACTCCCATAGCCGCTATTTAAGCAATCTTGTATGCTATATAGAATGACGTAGAGCAAAACTTAAAACAATATAAATCTTTAACACTTTTCATTTTATTTAAAACTAAACTCCTAAAGCAAAAAATGAATAACCCAGTATTACAAAGCAAGAACTTGCACTACAAATTTATATTTTTTAAGTTGCAGCAGCAATGCTGTCAGCAACAAAGTGACTGATTATCAATATAAATTCTAGTGAAGAACATCGCCAGTAGCTGTTTCAGCTTTTATTTATAGGAAAATTAGTTATGTCAATTTTAGCATTCCTGTGTAATGTAAATGGGTGAATTTGCTATAAAAAATTGTCATTAGTGCAATTCCTAAATAGCTGTTTTAGCTATTTTTTTTAAATAAATTAATTTAAAAAAAGGATGACTCAGCGCCTAGCGATGAGTCGAACTTAAGATCAGCGAAGTGTTGGCGCAACGCTACTTAGTTACGCCAAAGATATAGGGGAAATCACTTCATATGACATCTCCTGTCATTTTTTAAAAGAACAGCTATAATAAAAATAGCAGAATAAGTTATGAAAAATAGCAATTATTGTTTTTTTCTGAATAGCTGTTTAGCAAATTAGCAATGAAAAAAGAAAAAAAAAACAGAGTATTCATATTCTTTTTATGATATTCTGCTGCATAAAATTATTCAATGTGGTGGACAAATGGATGTATGATATTTGTAGTTCCTTATTCATATTTTCGTACGATGTTTTTGTTATAAAAAAAACTGTGTAACACCAGAATTTTTGTGTGAGCCTCGGTTATTTTATGCTTAATACTTTGCAAAATTAGAAATGCCATATTAAACAAAGACACACTTCATAAATAGCTACGTCCTTTATTAATAGGCGCAGACATATATTTAGTTGGAATATCTACTAAATGCGTGGTTCAAAAATATCGGTATGGAGAACCATTCATGACTTCTATGTTACAAAATCGTTCGTCAAAATAATGTTTGATATTCAAATTTTTGGTAGAATTTACCAGGTACTTTTAAACGATATGCATAGTTGTAGGTACCAGATACACGGATAGCTCAGGAAGTAGAGTATTGATATCTACCAACGAAGAGATTGATACTAAATAAAGTGCGCGAATGGGTCGCATGTACTTGCACCTGTATATTGTTTATTTGCAGAAACTTAATTTAAAAGTACTTTTTTTTTTTTAAATACGTTAAAATTCCAGAAAACATATTTTGAGAATTTTCCAAAATTTGGTATGCCATGACTTTTTTCAAAATCGAGCCAAGAAACAGCCAATTTAAAAAAAAAACTGTAAATTAGTAAAGTACCGTTATATGTATGTTTTGGCGAAAACTCAGTTCACCATCTGTTGGCATAAATCAAATATCAAAATTAATCAAAATCGTTGGAGCCGTCGGAAATAGGGTTAGAATGAAAATTTCGATTTCGTCTAGAATTGTGACTCGACAGACAACAGAAACCAAGTTTGAAGTAAATTCGCCCTGAAGTTTAGGCTGCACTCACGCGTATAGAAAGACATTCTGACATAATTGCGATACTCATGTTATTTCATGTCAAGTTTGATCAAAATCTCAAGATCGAACATTTTCAGGAAACCAATACTTGACCTAAAAGGAGCTAGTGAAAAGAAAAGAGGAAATAGTCATACTCCTTTCTTAAGAGGAATACTAACTTCGTATGAAAAGGAAAAAAGAGAATAATAAAATTTTTAGAAGTTGAAAAGAGAAATTGGATTTTGAAATACTCGTAAAGTATTCAAAATTTAGTTCATACAATTTT
Organism: Pocota personata; assembly: GCA_963082735.1. Lineage (NCBI taxonomy): Eukaryota > Metazoa > Arthropoda > Insecta > Diptera > Syrphidae > Pocota > Pocota personata. The sequence goes on from OY720429.1 coordinate 272,689,581, forward strand.
TTTTTTTGCTATTTATAGAATTTTGACCCGAACCCTGTTCATTTAATAAAGTACCGTTATAGGTTTTTTTTTTTTTTGCCAAAAGCTTGGTACGCCATCTTGTAGACTCAAACATTTTTACGAAACCAGTCACCCCATAGAAACAATTAATACATCCTAATTATCCTCCTTAATAACGTAAAAAGAAGTGGTATGTTGCTGAGTTTTATCCGATGTAGGCGTATAACTCAAGAATGGCTGAATCAATTTCTATGCGGTTTACTTTGTTGTTTAGGTAATTTACCTTGAAATTTTTACGGATATCTAAATGTTACATTCCGCTTTGGAGAAGCGGGACTATTGCAATGCATTTCAAATTCATATTATAAAAATAATAACTTATTCCATTTAAATGTCATTTACTTTGTCGAATAAGCTATTTGTCAGTGAATCTTTTAAGCTAAAAATTACGTTATACTGAAGCTGGGATATAAAATAAAAATAAAGAGTGAAGCGAAACGATAGTGATTTTTTTTTTTAATTTGAGAGACGGGTAGGGAGGTGGTATGTGTATGATTAACAATCCATTTTGTGATGAGTGATACATTTTTAAGAAATATCCTGATAAAATAAATTGATGTTCGATGAAACGTAGATATGTACAACAAGTGAATCTACAATCCTCAGGTGGGGATTTTAATTTCCATTTGTGCAGACAACTTTTAAAAAATACTCAAATATTGAGTACCGTTTGCGAATTTTAGGAAGAAAATAAAATTTTGTAAATAAATTTTCAGTCCCGTTTTGGGCTTCAAATTAAAATCCGATTTCTTTTGGAGTCGGTCGTCCCTACATACGTATGGAGGGTCAGAATTTAGTGAACCACTTGTTTGAGTTTCTGCAGTAATTTACCAAAATTGCGAGATTAAATAATTTCACGGAATCAAAACTTGACCTTTTTAAAAGTAAAGTAAAAAAGGCTTCTAGTCCTTAAGAATAATCGAAGCGAATATACATATTTGTAAGTTTTTCATATAGTCTATGCATTTCTTTATAAAAAAATATTTTATGCCAATTATTTTCACTTTATTATTTTCAAAGAGGAATAAAACCGCACTATTTCTAAAAATGTTTGCATTATGATTCAATAAAACATCAGACACAATGTGTTTGTAACATCTTTTCATAGTCAAATTTAAAAATAATATTACATATAAAAGCAGATTTCACTCACTGTATTATTTGAAAATCACAAAAAAGCCCTTTAGCTTTACTTTAGCAGAAATGAAATTGTAGGACTAACTAAGCGAAATGATACCGCGCACTCAAAGCTCTATACTCTTTAGGATCCTGTTCACTAATGATGGTTGCTGCCACAAGAAACCCGCATTTATATTTGACGGAATCCACCTACTCCATTGCAGATTGGATACCATTTGGTGGCATAGCACCGTTGGGGGTTGGTTTTTTACAAGAACAACTGCGTTTGCAGAGCTCACGTCAAGGTAGACAAATGAAGAATTCCAATTTAAAATTAGTCCTCCATCTGCGAGAGATATCTGAATATTAATTTGTGGTTAGAGTATGATGAATCCGGACTAAGTTTTCTGATTACTGTCAATGCTAATTAATGGTCGGGATGTCGGACAAATGTAACGTAAATACATTCGAAATGTCACAAAACGTTAATCACTATTCACGAGCCAAAACGACCCCCCCTCGATACCAGGTGTAGACTTATTATCTATTCGTATAATATTATCATTCATAAACTCTCTAATGGGTTAATAATCCTTTGTTTCCACAGAGTAAATAGTTTAGACCGATATCAATAAATGAGCAAAAAGTAAATATTTACTCTGCGGTTTAGCAGGGATGTAGATGCACTCGTTGGAGTGAAAGGAATCTATAGTATGGTCCACTCATAGACTGACGAAAATCGGAGGCAATTTAATTAACCAAATACGTTGTGCCTCCTTTTTGAATAGAGCGATGTGCGCAACGTACTCGTACATATCTAATCTAATCAGAAAGGATTTGGATCGCAAAGTGTTAAATTGATTTTCAGTGTTTTGTAATTAAAATATGACTATTGCACTGCTGTGTCATTCGATGGTGGTAGGTTTAAAGGTGATTTGTGGCATATAATGGGTAATTGCGAGATTTATTGTCTATTTCAGGAAAGTGATTGTGATTGTGATCGTGCAGCGTGAAATTGTGTATTGAATGATAATCGATTTTTATTTTGAAATGAGCTTATGCTAATACTAACAGGAAGTAGCCTCACTGCATAATGCGAGTATATCTTAAACAAATAGATAGATGATAAGGATAAAGTGGTGGTATGCCTTATTATTTTTATGTTACGTCATTCTTTGGAATAGCTTGATTCTGTTGAAGAGTTACTCATGAATGCAAAAACACGCCATACTTATGAGGTAGGTATACGTCCATATTGACTATACCTCTCTATGCTGCTTTGTAGATACACCTACAATCTCAGCGTTTCTAGGAAATTGTACAAATAAAACCCTCAATCGTTCTCAGGTACAGTACCGAGTATAATAGAAATCGCTAAAACAGCTATTATGTTGGATTTGGAAAATGTCAGTAGAAATTATGTAGTTGGAAATCTTGGCATCTTATGAAGAAACAATATTGCAAAATTGTATATTTATCTGATTGGCACTCTTTAGGTGCTTTTGAACAAACGCAGGACATGAAAGTAGAATGTATATTTCCAAAACCACTCATCCGATTGTCAGATCTCCAAACATACTTCAGAAAATTTCCAGAAAGAATCGTTGAAATTGTTGTATTTTGCATCTGTCTGTAGCGCTCACTAGTTACGGTTACGGTAATACCGTCGGCGTCCTCAAAAAAGTAAGGGTCAATCACTTTTCACTGCAAATGCCGCACCAAACAGTCATTTTTTTCATGTGAATTCTCCGTGCCCCAGAAACGCAAATTTTGTTTATTCACATAACCACTTAAGTGGAAATGGGTTTCGTCGCTCATTATGATTTTGGATACGAAATCATACTCTACTTGAACCAGGTTTAACAGAGCATGGGAGTAAGTTAACCTCACTTGACGGTCAGCAGGGAGTAATAGGTGAACGATTTGCACTTTATAAGGGAATATCTTCCGGTCTTTCACCAAAATTCGACGCAACGAACTTCTGCTGATGCCAAATTGTGTGCGTCGTTGTCTCGTCGATGTTTGTGGAGTCTCTCGGACGTCCTCGGACATAGCAGTGTTATTCTCAGCCGAACAAGGAATACAGGGCCGGCCACTTCTTGCAACATCTCTGGTGGACACAGTTTGCACGAGGCGCTCAGTCAAACGCTTAATTGTTGCAGGACGACGAAATTCACGCTTCGTTAAAACAACAGACCAGAAATTGGTCAAATAAGCAGTAACAATAATAATAGATGAATAACGCTCCATTGCTTGTTGTCTACTAATTGTCTATCTGCCTACAACATAAATGTCAAAGCACAATGACATTTGACGCCATTTGCAAAAATTATGGCGCATTCACATTATGGCATTACTTGTACCCCACCTTGAAATTAGGACAAGCGAAATGGGTCTGAACGACTTTTTGTCATTCAGCGGTTTTCCTGGTTTTAGTACCATTATGACTTTCGCAACTTTCAATTGACTCTGTTGATTGTCAGGTGCTATTTCCGATGCATTAATATTATGAATAAGAGCTTGACCATCGAACGGCCTAAAAATCCGATGGGCGGCAAAACTGAGCTTGTGAAGCTTGTCGGTGAATAAGATTAAGCATACACAATACTCAAGTTGCTTTACAGATTGTGACAAAGTCCGCAGGAGTGAAAAACCATTTACACATTTCAAAGAATCCTAGGTATCTAGGACCACTTTTTGCAGAATCAGTAATCTGCTGGTTCCATCGAAGGTCTGGGTAATATTCATGTCAAGCATTGACAAGTCATTCGATTCTTCAACATCAACTCCATCCATTTTGGATTTGCTCTGGGCTTTTGACGTGTTGAGCATATTTTGGTTGTTTGCACCCCATTTGAGTGTTGAGTTCGGTAGACATTTGCTGCCGCTGAGGCTCAATAATTTGGAGCCCTTGCCGTGGTGTCGATAGCAAATAGGCGAAGTCAAGGGTGCTGCCATCGGCGAAGGATGTAATCGGAATGCAAGTAACAGAAAGGAAGTCATGGATCTAAATCACAAAAAAGGGACGGAGAGAGTACTGAGCATTAGTCGTGAATAGTGTAGAAGTAACCGAAAGGAAGTCATTGATCTAAATCACAAAAAAGGGACGGAGTGAGTACTGAGCATTAGTCGTGAATAGTGTAGAAGTATTATACACCCATCTAATACAACCTGGAATAATAGACCACTTAAAAAGCTCGCGATCCACTTCACGAAAATGTTACCGACGCCATGAGCTTCAAGCTTGTTAACGAGCGCACTATGCCACATTCAATCGAAAGCCTTGGAGATTTAAAGGCATGCCATTAAGTCCCCTGTGGAACGCTTTTGCCGGAAACAATACTGGCGTCCATTAAGGAGATGGTTTTTTTCAAGATGTCTCATAAAGCCGTGGTTCACAATCCTCTCCATTACCTCGGACAGCACTGATATCATACCTATTGGCCAGGAGTTAGAAGGGGAAGTTCTATCAACCTTTTTCGGAATTGGCTGCACGTGTGCTGTCCGAAAAAAATGCCTATGTAAAACGATAAGTGGAAGAGCTTACGCAGAGGTTTGGCCAGGATAGAAGACTATTATCTAATGCATTTCAACTGCAATAAAAACATTTGCCCGCATGTTTAAACTGGGGACTTTTGACATTATACATACTTAACGCTGAATCGAAAATTACCGAAAAACAATTTTTAATGCGGATGTCAGTTTTCGAATAACTTAAAACAAAAATAACTCCTGCCATGTATTGCACTTTTCGCATAGTCGTAGAGTTATTTTCATTTGCCAGGTTAAGGTGAATCATTTTAGTAAAAAGTCATGGAAACTGGTAATTGGTTCACGGAAGTGCCGGTTTAACTTCACAATTGTAAAAAATCAAATTTATTGAGGAAAACATGTGAACATAAATCTACCACAACTTTTGCGTAACACCCTGTACTTGGAACTAGTAGATCACGCTATCCGAAATGGTACTCCTCTCAATCCATTTGTGACCACAACAAGAAGTGGGCTCCATAGGGAATTCTGTATTTATATTCTAAAGAAGGAGAATCATGCAAAGAATGACACTTTCTAAGTTAGAAAAACATCTGTATCTATCCATAAGTTTATTGAAATACACATATTGTTGCAAATTCCATACATTATATCTACTGTTCACCGGATGTACTATCATATTTGAATATTTGTGCACACAAACAGAATGAAATGTTTCCTTAAAACATCCTTTCTAATTCTCCTTGCCTCATTTTTGACTGAGTTCAGAGGGCGTATAATGGTACCTTGCGATACGTTACTACATTACTTGATCTCGAGATTTTGATCAAACTTAACATTACTGTAACAGAGATTCTCAAAAAAGTGGGTATGTATGAATGTCACATCTACTGTAGACTAAACGGCTGAACGGATTCTCATCCAACTTCATATCTGCGATCGGTGGATTCACAATTCGAAGCGAAATCGGAGGAATTTTCACGCTAAACTCAAAATTAACAGTGCTTTACTAATCGCCGATTGTGAAAAAAAAAATATATATTTTTTTCGAAAACGGCTCCAACGATTTCTATTATCAAATTTTATGGTGGATTTATGCTATCAGATGGCGTGCCAAGTTTCTTAAAAATTAGCTATCTCCCGACTATGGCTCAATCGATTTTAATAATATTTAATATATTGTAGCATAATAATAACTACTCTCCTATGTCTATGCAGCAAATTCCGAAGTGACTCCATTCTGGCAGAATTTTGGTTCAAACTGTCCTTTCATTCGAGGTTCGTGTCTGGGACGAAGTCTCCACAGCTCATGTCAACGAAAGAGACGATTAATATCAGGGATAAAAGGGAATTATAACTGCAAGAATTATTTCTCTTGTTCCAGTGGTCGAAGAATTTGCTAGAAGTTTCTGGCTATCAGAAACTTCTGCTATATAAGGACAGATGGCGATCAAAAAAAGACACAGTTGGTTTAGAACCGTGGCGAAGAGATTGGAAAAGTGATAATGGGCGAAGTTGTAATTTGGTGATAAATTGAAAGTTGAGAGTGAACAAGAAAAAGTAATTAGTTTGGATTTGTGAATTAAGTAATTGAAAGGAGATAAAGTGATTTGAGAGGAAAGAGACATTGTAAGAAAAGAATTTGCGAAGAATAGTATAGTGTGAACTTGAATTGTTCTATAGAGTAGAAAATAAAGAAATAATTTCACAGAATAATTGTTTTATCTACTCGAGCCGTAGCTCGCATATTACATTGGTGTCAGAAGCGGGATAAAACTTATTCTGTGAATAACTATTTCCGTGGTGTGAAATTGCACAAAAAAAAAAAAAAAACGATTTCTGTGTTGAGTTAATTATTTGCGCAAAATGGGTCGCAAATTGGGAAAACTAACTATAACTCAACTAAAGGCAGAACTCAGTAAGCGGAACCTCGACACAACTGGGGGAAAAGATGCCCTGCTGATTCGTCTGGAAGAAGCAGTAACGCAGGAAGGTGAAAATCCGCACGACGTAGAGTTTGACGTGGAAGAGGAACCAGCAAGTACAGCAGCCGACCCGGGTATAACAAGTCTGCTCCTGCAACTTAAGTTAGTCATGGACGAACAAAAGAAAGCAATAGAAGACCAAAGGAATTCTATAGAACTTAAGCTGGACGACCAAAAGAAAGCAATGGACGACCAGAGGAATTCTCTAGAACTTAAGCTGGACGAACAAAAGAAGGCAATGGACGAACAAAAGAATTCTCTAGAACTTAAGATGGACGAACAAAAGAATTCTCTAGATGCTCTGGAAAGTAAACTTGATGAGCAAAACAAGAACTTGGAATCCAAATTCGAAGTGATCGAAGAGAAAATCGAGAAGGTCGAGACGCAACTCGAAAAAGTCGAAACTAGATTCGATGAAAATTTTGAGAAACATGAAACTCAGTTCGGGAAGATAGAGACTCAGTTTGAAAAAGTAGAAAAGCAAGTCGAAAATCTTGCTAAGGAGCTCAGCAACGTGAAGAGACAGAAAGCACGGGAATATTCCACTGACGGTCTGAGAAGAAAGGAGATGCAGCCTCCTATCTTCGATGGTCAAACATCATGGCCAATTTATAAGAGGCAATTCGAAGCGGCCGCAATGACCAATAGCTGGGACGATGAAGAGAAGTCTATTGCACTCACGCTTGCACTGAGGGGTCCAGCTGCGGAGCTCTTGCAGACCATCCCGGAAGATAAACAGCAGAACTACGACTCTCTGGTTCAGGCTATCGAGATGCGGTTTGGGGATGAACACATGCAGCAGGTGTACAGGGTTCAGCTGCGTAGTCGAGTCCAGAAAAGGGGGGAAACGCTCCAACAGTTGCAAGCGGATATAGAGCGACTAGCCCATCTTTCATACCCTAAAGCCGGTGAGGAGCTTATCAACGAAATGGCGGTGGAAGCTTTTATTCAGGCCATAGAGGACAGACAACTGCAAATGGCTGTAAGGATGGCTGAAAAGCGAACACTCCCCGAGGCATTGGCATTCGCTTTGTCAATGAAGGCTGCGGACCAAGCATACCAGGGAATACACCGTGTCAGGGAAATGTCCGTCGTGGAATGCTCATGCCAGAGAACAGCCGTCATGGATGAAGACAGAGCTCGCGGAAGTCAAATCCGTTGCTGGAATTGCAACCAAACCGGACACCTACAACGGCAGTGCAGAAGTGCACCTAGACGAGGAAATTGTTCACATTGCGGAAGTAGGAGAAGCAGAGAGGAAGCATCTGGCGGTGATAACATCCATCCTTGTCAGTCAGCCTTCCCAAAACCAGCAGTCGGGAAATGCGTAAGGACCAACTTCGCGGGGCAGAAGTTGGTTACTGGAATCGAGGCCCCCAGGACCACCATTCAAGTTTCGCAAACCAAACGGGGTAACAAGAGCCTGACAGTGGAGGCACTAATCAACGAGAAGAAGTGCGTAGCCACCATCGACACAGGTGCCACTGCCTCCATTGTAAGAAGAGATATCGTCAAAAGCTCCTGGCTGCACAACACCAACAGCTACTGCCTGAAGACTGCAACAGGGGAAATGGCGAAGGTATTTGGAGAAGTTCGTCTTACGATTACTCTGGCAGGACTGACGTTCTCCCATGCGTTTCTGGTGGCAGATATATGCGACGAGTGCATCATCGGAGTAGACTTCATGAAAGCAAATGAAGTAATCTTGGACATCGGGATGCAAGTACTGAGGTATCGAAATGTGGAGATTCCGATGGTGTACGGAAATGAGAATGCAGTAACTCTCAGGACAGTCATCAGCAAAGACGAAGTTTTGCCGCCGTCTTCAGAGACAATCATTTGGACGAAGCTGGAAGGTGATCTTGGGAGCCACCGATTCTACATAGTAGAACCAGACCCAGAGAAGAATTCTCAAGACTACATCGTGGGAAAGACGTTAGTCGAACCAAAGAACACCATGGTTCCAGTGAGGGTTTTGAACGCAAGACCACACACTGTCAAACTAAGGCGAGGGGATGTGACTGGAAAATGCACGCCGATTACCGCCGTCGCAACAATATCTGAACGTGATGCTCCAAAACCTCTCCCATCACCTTGGACAGCGGAAACGAGAGAGACGATTCTCCAGTCCAGTGAGCTGAATCAGGAGCAGCGAACTATGGCAGAGAATCTTATCAATGAGTACGCTGATGTATTTGCCTCACAGGACGGAGAATACGGCCGAACACACCTGGTACAACATCGAATAGACACTGGTGATATTAGACCAATTCGTCAGCCTGCTAGGCGCCTTCCATTGGCAAAGCAGACAGAAGTTGCAGAGATGGTGTCGGCAATGGAGAAAGAAGGTGTGATTGAAAGTTCCAAAAGTCCGTGGGCATCACCGGTTGTACTGGTTAAGAAGAAAGATGGCAGCACGCGGTTCTGCGTGGACTATCGGCAGCTCAATTACGTCACCAAGAAAGACAGCTACCCTCTGCCACGGATTGACGACACGCTAGACACACTATCAGGAGCCCGATGGTTTTCCACTCTCGACTTGAAGAGTGGCTACTGGCAGGTACAGATCCATCCAGAAGACCGGGAGAAAACCGCCTTCACCGCAGGAAATGGGCTATGGCAATTCACGGTAATGCCATTCGGGCTGTGCAATGCTCCGGCGACTTTCGAGCGATTGATGGAATGTGTCCTGCAAGGGTTAACATGGAAAACCTGTTTGGTATACTTGGATGATGTCATCGTCGTAGGAAAAACGTTTGCGCAACACCGAGACAATCTAAGGGATGTGTTTCAAAGGCTTCGAAGTGCCCACCTGAAGCTCAACCCCAAGAAGTGCGCCCTGTTTAGAGCGGAAGTCAAGTACCTGGGACACGTAATTTCAGCGAAAGGAGTGAGAACCGATCCGGAGAAGGTCGAAGCGGTGAAAAACTGGCCAGTCCCCAAAGACAAACACCAACTAAGGAGCTTCCTGGGCCTAGCCACCTACTACAGACGGTTCGTGAAGGATTTTGCCGGGATCGCAAAGAACCTGCACCAGTTGACGGAAAAGGGAAAACAATTCAAATGGTCAATTGAGTGCGAGAAGAGCTTCAAGGCACTTAAACAACGGCTATGCGATGCCCCGATACTGGCTTACCCCACTCCCGGGGAAACGTTCATTGTGGATGCAGATGCTAGTAATGTCGGGGTAGGAGCCGTACTCTCCCAGGTGCATGACGGCCAAGAGAAGGTGGTTGCGTACTTCAGCAAGGTGCTCTCTAAGCCAGAAAGGAACTACTGTGTGACAAGGCGGGAACTTCTAGCTTTGATCTTGGCTACGAAGCATTTTCACAAATACCTCTACGGGAGGAAGTTCGTTCTTCGCACAGACCATGCAGCCTTAAAATGGCTATTACAGTTCAAGAGTCCTGAGGGTCAGGTCGCAAGATGGATCGAAAGGCTGCAAATCTACGACTACGAAATACAGCATCGTAAAGGAAAACTCCACTCTAATGCGGATGCACTGTCCCGGAGACCATGCAGAACGGATTGTAAACATTGTGCGCGTCAGGAAGAACGGGAGCTGGTTTCCATCCAAAGAATGAGAGCCGAACCTATCGCCGGCTGGAGCGTAGATGAGATCCGGAACGCTCAGAAGGAAGACCCGGATATCGAGCCGATTCTGGCCTGGAAGGAGAACATGGAGAAACCGGATCATCAGGACATCTCTCACAGAAGCCCGACCTTAAAGGCATATTTTGCGCAGTGGGACTCCCTCCATGTCCAAGAAGGTGTTCTGAGAAGAAAATGGGAATCCTCCGACGGAAAGTCGTTTGTAATGCAGCTTGTCGTACCGCGGACGAGGGTCAAGGAGGTGTTACAGGAAATGCATGGCGGGGCGACCGGAGGCCACTTGGGAGTGAATAAGACGCTAGAAAAGGTACGAGAACGTTTTTATTGGTTAAAAGCGAAGGAAGATATCGAAGACTGGTGCAGAAAATGCGACGTGTGTGCAGCTAGCAAGGGTCCGAGAATCAAAACTCGAGGTAAGATGCACCAATACAACGTGGGAGCACCTTTCGAACGAATCGCCATCGACATCGCAGGGCCCTTTCCGGAAACCGACAATGGTAATCGGTATATACTCGTAGTGATGGACTACTTCAGTAAGTGGCCGGAAGCGTTTCCGATCCCTAACCAGGAAGCCAGAACCGTGGCGGAGCAGATCGTCTACAATTGGGTTAGCAGATTCGGTGTACCCTTGGAATTGCATTCTGACCAAGGGCGGAACTTCGAGTCAAGAATCTTCCAAGAGATGTGTCAACTACTCGGAATCAAAAAGACAAGGACAACCCCGCTTCATCCACAGTCGGACGGTATGGTGGAGCGTTTCAATAGGACTTTGGACGAACATCTCTCGAAGGTCGTAGGTGACTACCAACGGGATTGGGACCGGCAGATTCCCTTGTTTTTGATGGCCTATAGAAGTGCCGTGCATAGCACTACTCGACATACGCCGTTCGAAATCTTATTTGGTGGAATAGCTCGTTTACCCAGTGAGGTGAAATTTGGATCTCCTACCAATGAGCCCAGAAATGAAGAAGAGTACGTGGCGGACCTTAGGGAAAGGCTTAGGGACATACACCAAAGGACCAGAAGCCAGATTAAGATGACGAGCGACCGCATGAAGACCAGGTATGATGCCAAGGCAACAACGTCAGGATTCCAGGAAGGAGATCTGGTGTGGCTGTATAATCCCCATCGCCAAAAGGGGAAATCACCTAAATTACAGCGGAACTGGGAAGGTCCCTACAGAATAGTAACCCGCATCAACGATGTTGTCTACCGCATCCAGCGAGGACCAAGGGCCAAAATGAAAGTGGTTCATGTGGACCGACTGAGTCGATACAATGGCCGAAATGAGGATGCACTTGTTCGGGACGAACACGTCTAAGAGGGGGGCAGTGTAGCATAATAATAACTACGCTCCTATGTCTATGCAGCAAATTCCGAAGTGACTCCATTCTGGCAGAATTTTGGTTCAAACTGTCCTTTCATTCGAGGTTCGTGTCTGGGACGAAGTCTCCACAGCTCATGTCAACGAAAGAGACGAATAATATCAGGGATAAAAGGGAATTATAACTGCAAGAATTATTTCTCTTGTTCCAGTGGTCGAAGAATTTGCTAGAAGTTTCTGGCTATCAGAAACTTCTGCTATATAAGGACAGATGGCGATCAAAAAAAGACACAGTTGGTTTAGAACCGTGGCGAAGAGATTGGAAAAGTGATAATGGGCGAAGTTGTAATTTGGTGATAAATTGAAAGTTGAGAGTGAACAAGAAAAAGTAATTCGTTTGGATTTGTGAATTAAGTAACTGAAAGGAGATAAAGTGATTTGAGAGGAAAGAGACATTGTAAGAAAAGAATTTGCGAAGAATAGTATAGTGTGAACTTGAATTGTTCTATAGAGTAGAAAATAAAGAAATAATTTCACAGAATAATTGTTTTATCTACTCGAGCCGTAGCTCGCATATTACAATATGTAAGTTTGTTAAAATACAATTTTTCGAATTTTAACCCTTTAAAACAAAATTATATATTTTAAATTTGAGTTTTTGCAAATAAACAACATAAAGGTGTAAGTAAACGCGACCCGATCGTGTATAATTACGCTCTTAAAATTCAAGATTTATCACTAAAAATTCATATTTTGAGCCCATTATGCCTCTGTAGGCCTATGTCAACTTGCCCCGTGAGTTCATTTCACATTTACAAATTAATTTAGAAAAAAAATTACAAAATGTAAGCACACGAAAACTCCCTAACATAAAACATAATTTAAGCATCCAATCAATTACTTTGTAATTGTAAAAGAAGACTACAAAATAAAGACGTGACTAAAAATTACTAACGGTTGTAAGAAAACATAGAAACGAAAATGACGTTTCGCTGACTCGATTTACTGACATGCTTTTCAGGTTGCCAGATACAGTTTGATGACAGTGTTCGGTATATAGCATTTGATACAATTCCAATGGCTAGTTTTTAAATTATGCCCTGAGCTCTCCTACTTATGCATCTACTTAAGTATCATATGTCACAAATACTGGTATACGTTTAAACGCACTCATCGTGAAACTAGTATTGAACACATCCATTCTGTATTGACAGGTGTTCAATAAGTGACATTTACACTAAGTTAACGCGCAAAAAGATTTACACAAAAGTCATTTGTAAATATGGAGTGGGGCGATATTGAAAACCGTGTTGTGGTAACTGGCCTTCACAAATGTAATATGGGAAGCGGCAATTTTTTCTGGACCTTGCGACCGCTTGGAATTACACGGAATTTTGTGTATTGAACTGTTAAATTGTTTGAACTGACGATCAAAAATACGAACGCCCTTGCACTGTCAGAACTCCACAGGTGATCAAGGCTGTCAAAGCCAGGATTAATCGGAAACCGCTGCGAAAGCAGAAAATCTTCTCACGAGAAATTAAGATATCGCGGAAATCCATGTTCCGCTCTATCAAACACGATTTGGGACTCGACGCATATAAAAGACACACTGGCCACTTACTCATTACCCAATCAAAGCAAAAAACGAAAAATGCTATACGCCACCGATACGCTCAAAACGGTTACTTGTTGTATTCAGGGATGAAAAAAATGTTTACTATTAAGGAATCGTTCAATAAGTAAAATGTCCTGCCTGGTCATTCAAAGAAGCATCAGAACTCATTTCGCGAGTCAAACGCGTCAGGTCATACGCAAAATCAACACAAGGGTGGTTCCAAAACAATGTGCCGGACTTCCAGACCTCAATACTTTATTTTAGAGACAATGGCTTGTTCTAATCGACACCCAAATATTGAATCCTTGAAGCGCACACCTATTCATGCAGTGGATAATTATCTAATGGACCAGATGTGTGTTTCGAATAAATTATTTAAATATTGTTTCCTAAATAATCAATCAAAATAATCAAAAAATTTACGACTTGACTGGGTAAATACTTCTCATATCTTTTTCTGTTTTACATATTATTTTCTTATTGTTCATTTTATTCATTATTTGTAATTGTAATCGCTACATGAAAATTAAAGTCATTCATGCTCAAGAGTGAATACATTCACTTTTCTTCATTCATATTGTCAGGTTGAGAGACCCACTATACCTACAAAATGCCATCAAATATCCGTTAATAATATTCAAAAACAGCCAACGTATTTATTCAAACTCATGTAAGCTTTGTGCTTTTGACTTCGTAGTAACAAAGCCGTTAGTATATTTCACACACAGATGTCGCGACCTTCTCGCCGGATATTTCGATTTCATTTCCTGTCGTTATTTTTTGAATACTCTTAAACTATTATTCATCCACAATTTAAGTATAAATTTCACAGTTATGTATTTTCTGTCGGAATATGTATATATTTTTTAAAATATAAATAAAATATTGCATTTTATATAATACGCCCATTTTAATTTAGAGATCCCATGCGGAGCCTAAAATATTTAAAATTTTCATTCACAACTGCTCCATTTAGATGTATCTCTCGTCAATATTTTAAGCCGAAATCTAAAAAGTTTGTTTTTAAATGTCTCTGCAAAATTTTATTGGAATCCATTGACGTCATTCAGAAAAATGCAGAGTAAAGTTCTTTTGTGTAATTACTTAGACATTAATATTATTAGTACTTTTACGTTGAACGTTTGCAAGTCAGAAGGTTAAAAATTTAGATTTGGATATTACAGTTTAACTGAGTGGTTGAAGTCTCTTCAAATATGATATAATATTTTAAGTCTGAAGGGCATTGGTATTGACTGACGCAATGGCCTACTGGCTTACATAAGTAGTGATGGTTTTAAAATGGATATCGACATGTACAAATCTTGTATGAATGAACTTTGTTTTATTTTTTTAATATTTACAAAGGAATGCTGTCCTCATTTACCCGTACTCTCAAATTTGCAAAAACATTGTAGCTTTTCATTTCAGAACTTTGGTGTACAAGCTTCAATAAATTGGGTAATTGACCACAAGCCAATAGTAGTAACAACTGAATTCAGCCGACCGGAGGGAGTTAGTTCTGGTGTTCTGACACTACTCCCACAATTTAAATGGAAAAGCTCTGAGCTACGGTAGGGATTTTTAAAGATCGCCGAATAGGGGTGAAGGTAGAAAGATGTGGGGTTAGAATCACTTTTTTATTGTCAGGTATTCATTTTTAGGTATAAATGTTAAGTTTCATGTTGATTTACCAATTAATTCGCCTACAGTAGTCAAACGATAAAATAAGTTAAAGCCTGTGGTAGTTTTAAAAATGTCAATAGTTCCGCGCAGTAATTAAATTCCTTGAAAAACAAAGAACAAGTGCGGAAACTGTACTAAGTGAAATAAAAACAGTTTACAGAACATCTGGCCCTAGGGCCATGATTTACAAGTGGTCGGGCTTATTTAAAGAAGGCAAAGGATGACTACCCTGGAAGACCAAGTGACGCAACAATACATGAAATGGTTCTAAAAGTCAAATATATGCTCTCATGGAAAATAGTTGACTCAAACTAAAAGAAATTGCAGAAATGACTTGTTAGCGTAGACTAAGGACGTAGCCCCAGAAAAAATAATCAAGGGGTGTCAAGTCGAAAATTTCTCCTTCAGCACTTCGCGCTTAGCGTTGCTTGTATGGCATGTAGCGCTGTCTTGTTGGAACCACAGCTCGAATATATCGATATTGTCGAGCTCTGGCCACAGAAAGTCGGTTAACATCGCTCTATACGGAGGACCATTGAGGGTAACGGTGTCTCCTTCCTCATTTCTAAAGAATTAAGGCCCGATGATGCCGCCGTGCCATAAACCGAACCAAACAGTCAATCTTTGTGGATGCATTGATACTTGGTCGTACACTTGTGGATTGTGATCGCTCCAATAATGGCAATTTTGCTTGTTGACATAGCCGTTGAGCCAAAAATGGGCCTCGTCTGAGAAGATGATTCTTTAGCCAAAATCCGGATCTCCGGCCAACATTTCCAGCGCCCAATTAGCGAACTCACGGCGTTGTCTATGGTCATCCGGCTTCAATACTTGCCTCAGCATAATTTTATACGGATGTAGGTTCAAATCCAACCGCAAAATAAGCCTGGTTGACTCTCTAGTGATGCCCAATTCAGCTGATCCGGGCCGAATCGACATTTTTGGGTCTTCTTCGATACTGACAACTACGGCTGCTATGTTTTGTTCCCTTCGCACTGATCTCTATCTGGTTGGTGGCTTAAGATCCAAAAGAGTGTACTCACGTTCAAACTTTTCCACGATGCGACGAATTGCCTGCGCACTGAAGCCATGCTGACGACCGATCTCAAGGCAAAATTCACGATACGTATTTACAACTGAGCCGGAATTTCGATAATATTTTTTTTTAATTTTTACACGATAAAATGGCAAACCTCATTAAATATTTTGACAGCTGGATACTATTGGTAGCTTTGACAGCTGCTGCAATTTAATAATTGGAAAAACTATCATTGCTATCTGGTCACCCTTTATTATTTTTGTAGTAAGATGCAACAATTTTAATGCGTTGAGGGGTGGTTAGATGATCCATATTGTAAAATGGCAAGGCAAGATCTAACTACCTGTCACTATGGATGACAGATGTCAAATGGCAGGGCTACGAAATCCCAACCTCGATAAGAATAACCCTTTATGATTATACTGTTATAATGCCGACTAAGAGAGTTAGCAACTTGAATTTGTTGTCCAGATTAAGAGGGTTATGGATAATGCTCCATAGCGAATGGAGTTATTTGCACAAATGAAGTAGCTGACAGATGGGCAGCAAGTTTATATGTCACTTACATACAGTCAGTCCCCAAGACAAACTACAGATTAAAATTATATAATATAAGAACCAAAAATCAAGCTCATAGATAAAATAATACTACACAATTTCATTAAGAAATTAAATTCCTTTATGCTATAAGTTTATTCAAGCATTTCCCAAGGAATTTGAAGCACTTAAATGTGAAGACGACACGCTCCAACTCCAGCCACACTGTTTAGATTTTGCATTTGTAAAGTATCGCTTATTTTCTTTTAACAAAAAATTGTCTAAATTTCTTGTGTTACGCTATCTCGCTTATCTTTTTTTTTATCATTTGCAATGCAACTACGATAGTAAACAGTCTGGTTTTAAATTTGAGTTCTGTGTCATTGATGTTGTAAAAGTATCTAAAAAAAGTGATAGGTAAAATGTTAAATTAAAGATAAGGCAAATCCGGTAAATCAAAAGTTATGCATTGATTGTGACAGATATTAGATTGTGAAATATCTACATATCTTCGAATAATTCTACATGCAGCGAATTTTTTCCGCAAATTTTTAGAAAAGTTTGGTTTTTTGATAAATGTTTGGTTTGGAAAAACCGCTACCGCATTGTTATTGAATACAATTTCAGTACGAATTTTACATTATATTGCACTTAACTAGGACTGTTAATATTTTTTTCTAATGTCCTCCACCACTTAGAATTGTGTTATTTGTATTTTGTAAAACCCTGTGGTGGAGTGAAAGAAAAAATTAGGACTTAACATGTACTCGTAAGAAGAGAGAAAGTGAGGTGACGATGCGCGATAATTTTAAAACTTTGCAAATTATAAGTTCCTGGAAATACAAATTGAGGAAGACAAGTATTCCATATTTGTGTTGAATTACTTAAGTATGGAACATGCTTGAGTGATGCCAGATTGTTATTCCGATAAATCCCGAATTCGTCAACGAAAATTCCATTTATCCCAAAAATTATTTTTATGCTGTATTCAAAATAATAATTATTTATTTCAGGCTTTCATTTCTGAGTTTATACAATGCAAGAAGGTCCTTAAATACAGGCGTATTCTTATATAACTCCTGAATAACTAAACCGATTTGATTGAAATTTTGTTGGTTGGAAGATTTTCTTGGGAAGCCTCGAGATAAAATCACACTTTCAAGATGCTAAGGAGTGATATTAAACAAAAACTCAGTTACTTACATAAGAAATGCAATATCTCAAAAATTAATAAGAATATCGAGACTCTTTTATCGTTATAGATCCGAAAATGCTCTTTCACTACAATTTTTTTTTTTAAAGTAAACACCAGCAATGGCTGGAGGAGACTGTGGGCACAAATATTATTGGATTCCATTCGAAAAGCTCTTTTCAGTGATATGTCACATGTCTGCATACGAACAAACATTTTTACTTGCATCTAGGAGGGCAAGTATTGATTTGGTAAAAAATTTCAAATTCGAGATTTTGATCAATCTTAGTATTACTCTAATGGAGAAAGTCGAAGAAGTGGGTCTCTCAATTCTGCTTGTCTATCTATTTGTACGTAAGACTGCAGCCTAAACTGATGTTGGTGGGTTTGTGGGTTCATGGAATTTCCATTCTAACCTCAAAATTATCGGCACATTATTAAAGGTACCAAATTTCAATATTATACGTCTAACTGGTTCAAAAGTTATGAGGCTGTCACAGACAGACAATAGACTCTCTCTATAAATGTCCCCTTCGTACCGGAACTCTGAAAAGACACAAATTCCAAAGCACAAGTTCCGCTATAAACCTAAAATGAAGATTTATGTACCTAAATGACGGCGCAAACCAGACTTCGAGCACTTTACCCAACCCGCAGTCACAGTCAGTACTTATCGCAAAATCAGTATTTACATTACAAAATAAGCAGATTCTGATTGAATTATATTGAATCCAAAAATAAACTATAAATACTACATTTATTGGATTATTTCAATAGGGTGGAGGCGTCGGGAGATAAGCGAAAGATGCATATTCAGCAATATTGTAAACATTGCAGAAAGGGATTGCATTGCATATATGTGATAGCCGTTCGAGTGTAGGTTGAGTTAGGCAAAGTGCAAGTGCATCACAATTCTGTATCTCCCTATCTCTATGAAAACTGTAAATTGTGGACTAAATAAACAACCAGTTGCCAGTCTACCTTTGTACTTAATGGGTGAATGTACGACTCTTTGTATCCGTACTTGCCGCCCGAGAAAACAAAAGGTATACATTGCTTCACTGTTAATGTAAAACCCACAAATAATTGATACAAATTTTCAATTTTATGAATATCAGGGGATAATTGAATAATAGGGCATTGACGGATTGAGGAGCTGTGACCTATTGATTATTTGTGATCTACAAATGAGGTCTATGATTCCGTTCCGGCTACAGAGTCAGCTTTGTTATTTACGACTGAAACAGCCAAAATTACACAATTACTGCACCAGTAATACTAACCCACTAACCTGGGTGAGCCGTAGCTCAGTGCTTAAGTGCGCAATCACTGAGCGAGAGGTTCAAAGTTTGAATCAAAGAAAACACAAAAAAAAAACTTTTCTTACGGTCCCACCTCTCGCGAACGTTTGACAAATATCCTCAATCGAAAAAAAAACTGTCCTTCGGAAACGTAATTAAACTATAGGTCCCAACTATACGTGTGGCGCACAGCACGAGTGACTGCAAGAAGCTAGGTCAGGTCCTACATTGGGCTGTTAGCGCCAAAATGGCTTTGTAAATAATCAAAATTGTCAGATCTGGAACAATGCCAGTTCACAACAGATCGATATGGACTTCAGTACTCCTATTTTCAGCTGCACGTCCAAGACAGCAATGACGAAGGGTAGATGAATATGCCATTTTTCCCGGATTGAATCTGATGGATGAGCTAGCTATATATACCCTAGTAAACAGTATGGGTATATACATAAGTAGTCTCGGATGAATACCCTCCAGTCCAGAAAGTAGAACAGTTACTTACTTCTCTTTTGCAACAATATTCACTGTGAATCTCTTCGCTAGTGATAATTCTTCTGGACTAATGCCACATGGTTTTATAGTAGAGAGGAACATTTGCTTGAAATTGCTCTGACAATCTTCAGTTTCCAAGGGTATTTTGGATTTTTTGATCAGCCTTTTATACCTCCTACTCTGGGCATACAGTTTGGTACGCTATTTTAACATCGCTCTGCGGGGTTTTCATTATTATACCCAGATTACTCTTCCGAATCTTTTTCTGAATTTGTTCATTTATCAGTTCTGCAAGATATTTATGTGGGCGAAGTTGGAGGATCATGAGGCAAAGCTGTTTGTTTGATATCGATAGTTGAATCAAGGCGTTCTTTAAAGCGATTCAGAAATATTGTACTTATAGCTATTAATTTGGCAACCTTCTGAGCTTTATTTTTATCCAAATCCACCACCTGACAACTCCTTTGTCATACTCGCGGTCTTACTGTTATACATATTCGCTCAGCTTTGATGCGGTTTTGTTGGTCACGTCTAACACTGCGTTGCACGTATTTCCTCTCATAGGGTACTTTGGATTGGAGATCAATTTTTTCTACTGCTGAGGCAGCTGCAATTCAATCATTGAGTGTAAAACTATCTTTCTCTTTAATCTGACAAACTGAATGCAAAGGTTATATAAATGCTGGACTGAACCCAGCTTCTGATTGATGTGGTTTCTTTGGCGAGGCAGTACCTAATTTACTAGCGCACTACATTATCTCGAAACCTGTCGGGTACATGTACAATTGACTCGAATGTTGGTCTATACCACACGGCACCCTTTTATCTAACTTAGAATATCGCAAGAGTGGTTTTAATAATAATGCGCGTAAGATGGGAGTATTGGCCTGTAGCCTTTCAATGAGGAGTTTATGACATTAACTATGAAAGCTGTAGCGCTCAAATCAACACCATTAACACCACTTATACGCAAATCGGTACGAGAATCGATTGCGCGTGTTCTAGTCGCTCAGTGTGCAGTAACTGCGCGTCATTTGTTTTCTATCAGCTTGTAGGTAGAAATTGCTCTTATAATCACATTAAACAATTGTAATGAACGCAATTAGAAGGCACAAGATGCTTACGACGAATATTTCTGTTAAAATGTAAAAATCACATAACGCGGGTTATAACCCTGCATTAATACTGAAAAAGGAAATTTATAAATAATTGCATAGATATGTATGTGACCTAAGTACGTACATTTATTTTAGTAATTAGGTGAAATTAAATTTGTATTTCAGTGGGCAATGTGGTTTCAGTGGCTCGTGTGGTGTATTTAGGTACAAGTTCGAATTTTAGTAAAATACTAAAAATAAGCAATGCTTCACAGTTCCATAGTGTCCTATCTCTAGCAAATGTCTGATAAAACTTTCGAAAGAGCTTCTAAATTTGCTGATCGGTGCGACAAGAATAGTTGTCAGAAGTTAGGATCAAAACACTCTATGCCCAATATTTTTATTTCATACATTTCCTCCCAAAATTTTATAAATTTATCGAAGTTATAATTGGTATAAGTTTTCAGAATGCAAGATTACTATACAGGAATACTACTTTAAAATGGTGATAGATATCGAACATATTATCAAGGTTAAACTTGTAGCAACAGTACTCTAGTTTCACCGGGTGCATCTACATTTTTAGTTTTAAATCGAAAAAAAAAAAATTTTCAGATGTTGTTCAGTTTAGCTTTTTGACCAACTAGCTTTTTTTAACTAATATACAAATGTGGAAAAATACCGTTATAAGTTTGTCGATAAAATCATTAAAAACAATGCATCAGGTCCTAAAATTATATTTTTTTAAAATTTAAAATTTTTAGTAGGTCTAGCTCATAACTTTGATTAAAAATTGTACATATTTCCAACGTACTAGTATTTTTTACTTCCAGCTTTGGGCGCAAGTATTTGTATCGTGAAAATTTTCGATCTCGAGATTTTGATAAAACTTGGCAATACTATAACAACAGAAACTTAAAAGAGTGGATCTTTCAATTCTATCTGTATGCATGTGAACGGATTTATTTCAAACTAGATGAGATCGGAATTTTAATTCTAAAGGTATTTTACTAAAGAGTTACCTATTTTCAAAATTGATTGATTTTCTTGAAAGCTCTAACGATTTTGTTTAGATTTGACGTTTGGGTTTGTTTAGACATACGTCAAAAAGTAATGCAGTACTTATGTACTTATCGCATACGAGTACGACTGAAGCAATTTTGTTAAAAATTGATATCCAAGTAATGTTTGACATATGCAATAAACAAAAAGCTTAAAAAATTGTCAAAATATTTGTTTGTTTTTTAAATGCTTAGCAGATTACAATTTAACAATTTGCTTAAATGCAAAATCCATGTCATTTTCAGATAAACCCCGCATAGATGCGACCCAGTCGTGAACTTTATTTTTATGAATACTCCATTAAAAGAAGGAAAAAACTTTAGTTAGTTAGTTATGTCCTCTGACCTTCAACAACGCATGCGTGCCATCATGTTTGGAGCTGTGAAACACGCTTGAGCTCCCTCCAATCATCCCCAATCATCTAGATTCTTCCTCGACTGTTCTTCTCCATGTCTGCCTAGGGCAGCCCACTTGTCTGCCTGATTAGTAAGTGGATTCCATTGCATGGTGTACTTAGCAATGGAACTGTTTTCGCTCCATAAGGTGTGTATTTTGTTGTGTATTGGCTCCTGGACCGTTATTGCGTGTACTTGGTCATTCGATATACGATCCGGCCAGAAGATCCTTAGAATAAAAAAAAAAAAAAAAAAAAACTTGAAAATAATATAATTTTTGGTAAAATATCCTACAAAATACAGGGTGTCCATTTATAATGGGATCAAAGGGCTATAACTTTTAAACGGTGGAAGATGTAGACAAATTTGTTAAGTGAACTTTTTTTTTTTGCAAAAATACTCTTGCTTCATAGGGTAAACAAGATTTTGTATTCAATTGAAAGTTAAGATCTCTAGATTAGAGATTTTTATTATCTCAGTAAAATAAGAAACAAATCCGTTTGTTGTAGGTTAAGTTGATAAAAACAACAGAAAAAGACTAACAGGGTCGATTCAGATTTTATTGATACTTTTAAGAAAAAAACGGTTACAATAATAGGGTGCCATATAAAAATTCCAACTTTCAATTCAAACAAAATTTTGCCGTGATATATATAGTAGATATATTCCACCGTTTAAAAGCTATAGCTGTTTGGTAGCGTTTTGAAATGGAAGCCCTATATTTGATAGAACATTTTACTCAAAATAGTGCTGATGAATTAGTTTTCTTATGTAAAAAGTAAGATTCAAATGCAAGGAAAAATAACTCATTTTGCTTTGGGTTATTTTTGAGGACGAAATATGAAGAAAAATTAGTAAGGTGGGAGTCGGACCTCGCTCGGTTAGTGTACGGAAGTTATTTCAAGTGTAAAGTTATCCTCACACGGCTCACTCAAAAACGAATAAAGACAATATGGTAAAATTTAATTTGTAACTACACATGAATACTCTGATAGGTCATTTTGTGCAAAAATTGTATAAATCGGATCAAGTTCGAGTTTGCTTTTAAAAAAATTTTAATTAATATTTGTTTGCCACCCAACTCGGGAGCTTCTAAACGGATTTCGATGAAATTTGGTATATAGACTTAGACTGAACTACTAGCGTAAGTTTCATATAAAATTGATCGAAATTGAATAGAATGGAAGTAAGATACATATGTGTAGGTTTTTAAAATATATTCAAATCATCTTTCTCATACACCTAACTCAAGAACCACCAAACAGATGCAATTTTTGGGTTACGACGGATATGCAGACTCGTTTTTTTGGTTTTTGAGTTTTTTGTTTTTATTAAAAAAGCTTTTTATTTTATATTTTCGCACTCCATGGTAGTTGTGCTTCAATTTGATATATCTTACGAATATTTTTGTTATTTAATGCTCCCAAAAGACTCCTATAAGAATATTTTTCATAATTTTCCGAATTTATCCTACGTACTAATTTTCAGGATTCTAAGTCAAACTGTTCAAAACTAGCAAGCATGTGACACGGATAGGCGGATAGATGGAGACGTTATGAGATAAATAAAGTTTTAGGACCTCGTAACTAGGCTTTCAATAATTCGGTGATTTTTTCTCATTTTTTTAGATTGTACTTAGAATAACTAATTTAAAAACCGGATTCCGTTAAAAGATTTCGCCTAATATTTTTTGAATATCTAACATCGTTTAAAAGATCTGGCCGCTTAATTTCGTATAAATTCGACACCCTGTACCTAACTATGCTCTTTTCTCCAAAGAAAAAAATATCGTTTTCGAATAAATCAAATCGTTGAAATTTTCTGAGAACGTCCTACGTATTTCTCGTGAAATTGTAAATTTTTTATGTTTTAATTTTCACCAGACACAAAGTTGTCCTTCAAAAATTTCACACGGTGCTTTTTAGGAAATTCTGCCATAGTGAGACTCTTCTCAGAAAAAGATTTTTTTCCAGACTGCAAACAAATAAAATGCATTAAATTCGAGGACAACCTGTAACGCACCCTTTGTCCAACAATTAAACAACTTCAGTACTTAAATTTTTTTTTTGTCTCTGACATTCTTTAACGGAAATGTGCTTTACTCTTCGACTGAAGGTTTCAGATGCCGGTCAGTTACCGATCATTGTATGTATGTGCTCGTAGTTGGCTAATCATCTCCTTAATAGGAACCAATTAATGCAACCTAAGGGAGGTAACTATTAGGTGATGAGTGACCCATGCTCCGAGTAGTGCATTTAAAATGGTTATTCACATTTGTGATGACGATTTAAAGGTTATATGTCATCCAACAGTTCAATCATGATTAAAAGTGCAATCAAACAAACTGCCTCCTCTCAGGTTTACGTCAAACTCGGACACCAAATTATGATTGTCATCCAAACTAAGGGCACATTCTGACACACATATCGCTGTAGCTTCCATGTTATACTCGTAATATCTTAAGTGTGTGTTGTCTGCTCAAGTAATTATCTCTCGGTCTGCAACAGAGTCAAGTTCAACTCACAAAGGACCATTAAGGTGGGCATGAGGTGAAAAATGATCAGTGTGTGCTTGAGAAAAGCTCAATTTTAAGAATGAGAATGGGGAAGAACCCTAGGCTGCAGCGGAAAAACAGCACCAGCACAAAAAAAAAAAAAACAAAAAAAAAAAAAAAACTATTCATAGCAACCAATAACCGATCCGAGTATCTGTATCTTACACTTAATGTGTTAATATTATGCGCGCCGCTCAGAGATCAAGCTTGGCTTTAGCTTGGCCATTGTTGTTGTAGGTTTGTTTATTTCTGAATGAAGTTCGCTCTCATCTCAATCGGTGCCCCGTTGAAAGATGATAATCGTATAAAGGCCTAGGTAAGATGCTTAAACCGCTCATTTCGTTGTGAATTTAAAAAGTGCGATTAGCTCGTGCTCGGCATGTTAGCATTTGTTGTTAATTTTCTCTTGTTTTGTGTGCTTTTTATCTCTGTGTAAAGGATTTTTTCTTCGTTTATTTATTTTCTTTTAACTTCACAAGTGCCTAAGAATTTATTTAGTTAATTGTTTTGTGATATACAAGTATTTGTCAAATTTAAGAGAAAAAAGTGTTTTTTTTCCGCTCATTCTATAAGCACTCTAGGAAGTATTCGAATGTTGAGCATTTTGAATGTGAATTTAAATTGTAATTGAAATTGTGCTCTAGATACATGAACTAAGTTCGATTACAGAAAAGGAATATCAAGTTTTTCGTAGTGGGAACCGGCATTATAAGGAATTAACATTGAAGTGTGATTATTTATAAACGTAAGTATAAGTCATGGTATTTTATTTGCACACCTTGCAATAGAAAAATAGACTTCCTTTTGGATTTTCTGAGTATTCAATATTTTTATTGAATTGCGTCAATTTAGTACATACACTGCTTTGGCATGATTTTAAAGAAATAGAATTGTGTTAAAGGTTCTGCAAAACTAATTTTTTTAATCCTTCGAAAAAGGAATTTATAAGAGAAACCAGCAAAAAGCCCGACATGCATTGCAATGCCCTTCAATGAATTTTATTTGTCAAAAAAGTGATTAGAGCGAAATTTGACATTTGTCAACTTTAAATCAAACTCGTTGATGTTACTTGCGCACCACCTATCGTACATTTTTGAAAGTGTAATATAAATCTTTGCCGTCATTTAAATATCAATTTCCCAAAGTTTCATCGCAATCGGAGGAACGATCTTTATGGTTAGCATTCACACTCTATTGAGTTTTATACATATAGATAAATGTATGTATGGTTTTCACGAACGTTTTTGACCTCTAGAAATTTCAGTTTTCAATTTTGTCCCTCCGCCTACCCTTGAAGACATTGCATGGATTCTCTTAACAATTCATACATGAGTCCTAGGTTCCAATCTAATCTCAAAACTAATGGTACGACTCAAAAGATTTAGAAAACACTGAACCGTAAATAGCTATAAGAATAGCTAACAAGAGGGAAAGCAAAAGCTTTCTGAAGACGAAGGTTCTAAGTTCTCGAAGGTAAAGGGTTTCTCAGGTGTCAGCTCTGTTAAAATAGCTCATCAAATCATGAAGAGTAGTTTTGTATAATATGATGTCTGTTTAGAGCGCAGAGTTCTTGTATTCCCTCTTGTTATAGGGCGCCAGATATGAAGTGCGGTACGATTGCATCATCATCATTATATTTCCTATAAATCCGGATAAGGCATAGGGCGGCAACAAATTTCTTCCATCTTTCTCGGTCTGCAGCTAGATATTCCAACTGCCAAGACTGTTGAACTCTATGTAGTTCTTGATGTTCCAACCCCTCGTGCACCCTGAGAATTCAATTCGAAAGACTGCTTCGCGATGTTGTCATTTGGTTTCCTTAGTATGTGACCAATTCGTTCTTTTGTTGCCTAATCTCCATCATATCCACCAGCTTCTGACTCGTCTTATACCACAATTCCTGGTTGGATATAATTTGCGGCTAACGAATCTTTAGGATGTACGAGTATCGCAGACTGCGATTAACGCCTGCAACTTTCTCATGATGATTGCCGAGGCTTTCCGGGTTACAATTGGATACAATTTACTTAGTGCGTAAGAAGATTCGACTGGATTTCCAAATTGAAGACAAGATAAATATAAAGGCTGAGCGAGCTTTATTTATTCTGCTCTTAGCACATCAGATGTTACGAAACTTCCCAGGTAGTTAAACTATTCGACCTTCTCAATTGGCGTCTGATTCTGATTCGGCCTGTGGGCATTATTTTTGACTTGCCGTTGATCCTTAGACCGATCATTGCCGTAATTGAAACATCCCGTCTAGCCCGTTGATAGTATTTGCCAGGAAATAGATATCATTGGCATAGTCCAAATGACTTAGCCTTTCAAACAGTCTTCACTGGATGCCATATCTCTCAGATACACCTATGGTGGTAGTCAGTACATTATTTATCGCCAGTAGAAAGACGATTGGCGACAGAATATTCTCTTGTGTCACTCCCTGTTATGTTGAAAGAGTCGAAAAGCTGTCCATTGTGCAGAAAGAAACACTTTAGGACTCCTTTATAATAGCAAATATTTTTGTTGGGATTCCTCTCCTAAGAAGAGATCTCCATATGTATATGCGATTTACCCGGTCAAAGGCCTTCTCGAAATCCACAAATATAAGCTAAAGCGGTGACTTGAACTAGGTTGATTGCTCCAGAATGACACGCAAGGTCTTGGTGTGGTTGACGCACGATCGACCACTGCAAAAGCCCGCTTTTTCCTTTTGAGTGTAGTCTCGGTACTACACCCGTTCTTAAGATCGTCTCTTTTTGGTATCTTGACAATAATACCGTCCTTTCAGTCTCTGGGATAGGTTTCAATTTCCCAAATGGCCTGTATTAACGGAAGTATCATAGAATACTAGCTATTGTGACGTGATCTGCTTTCAGGAACTCAGCTGGTATGTCATCAAGTCTAGGTGCTTTATTGGCTTGGAGGAGCTTGATCACAGTTTGAATTTCTGCAACTTTTGGAGGACCGGTATCAACTTCGGGGTACGATAGGATAGTGGTTCATTATCGCTTTCAACGGCTCAGAAAATGTTCTACTTATCTCTAATAGAGGAAAAATCAACGGGGATAAGAGTTGATTACTGTTCATACAGGGGTTTAATTCTGGACCCTTCTCTATAGTGTCTCGTCCGTCAGCAGTCTTATTGCCAGGGATACACTGATTCATTGATACATTGATTCAGCAAGGAATATGTTTTATATATGTACCTGGAGCTGAGCTTTTGAAGGTTGTTAAGACAAAGATTTAATTTTTTTTTCCTACTACTATGTACAAGGAGTGTAAAACAAACTTTAGCACCACTTGGACGTTTCACCTGTAAGGAGCAGTGCACACTTATTTTCTGATTATTTTTCATTTATTCACTCGAAGTAAAAGTCTTTGCAATACTAAGTCATACGAGTATTTGGGTAACGATTCACTTATACTTGGTGTTTGCATTTGGCACTCGTGAAAAAATATTTGCTAAACTTAATCACATAACAACGGATAAATTCTTTCCGAGTTTGTATCTAGCTAAGATATG
The DNA here is from genome assembly GCA_963082735.1 of Pocota personata. Lineage (NCBI taxonomy): Eukaryota > Metazoa > Arthropoda > Insecta > Diptera > Syrphidae > Pocota > Pocota personata. The sequence goes on from OY720429.1 coordinate 272,717,666, forward strand.
AAAACTTGGAAAATACCCCAAGCAGGTATATTCATAATACGGGTAACTGATGAGGAACGTGTTGTCAAGGTCAAGCCAGTCTATTTTCCTGGATATTCTACCAATCTACATTTGAATAAAATATTTTTATTTACAAAAAGTGCTTAAACGTGTGCACAATATGAGTGAGCTTAAAAAAAAAGAAACTAGATCGTCTTCTTAAAAGTGCGGTCCAATCACTCAACCAAATAGCCCACCACACTGTCATTTTTATGGGAGGTAAAGGTGACTTATGATTAATTTGTGGATTTTCATTTGCCCAGCACCAACTGTTTTGTTTTGTTTAACATTTTTGTTTTGTTTATTAACATTACAATTTTGTTCAGTGCCAAAATAGTACAGAACGGAGCACTACTAGAAGGTGTCTGTCTGTCTGTCCGTAAGTATGTCACACGCTTGTCACCTAATTGGAATTTTTGAATTTTGTGCGAAAATAGTGTGTGGTTAACCGAATATAATTGGGAAATAAAATTTCAATTACATATTTTGTAAGGGTTTTCTGGGCATAATATACCCCAAGAAAAAAAATAAATATTTTTTTCTCAATATGAGGCATATAATTTTTTTTTGGTTTAACAAAAAACCTCATTAATCTTCTATCACCGAAAGTATAAACGTATATAAGTAAATAAAGGATCTCCTGGCACAAGCCGTTTTTGAAAAAAAAATTGGAAGACATGGGATTAAAAATCACCCCACTATATTTTACCCCTGATTCGTCCGATTTCTATGATTTTAAGGCAAACACATCCATACATCTGGCTAAGTTCAGGGCCCAAATTTGAGATGAGACAAGTATCACATCAGTCTTGGCTTACGACCCGAATTTTATCAAAATCTATTTAACAGTTCCTGAGTTAAGCGACAAAGAACAGCACTCCATTCGGTTTTGACAATATTTTGACAAATCTACGTACAAATATTCATCAGGACAACCATACAAATCAAATTTCATCAAAATTTCTTTTGTGGTTCTTGAATGAGCCACGTATCCCTATGAACAAGCAGACATGTAGACATGGAACAAAAAGTGTTTATTTTGATTTGACTCTTAAAAATATGATAGTACACATACATATATAATCCTTTCCTCTATATTAACGCAGAAGATATATTAGGATACAGGTAAAATAACTGTACCGCGTGAGCTCCGACTGGTACTTGACCAATTTTATTTTGTATGGTTTTAATCACTAAAAAACATTGATTTATCGAATACCGTTCCATGATAAATTTGAAACGTCTACACCTCAAAAATGCCAAAATGAAAACTGTCAAAACTATCCTATACCAAAATGGCGGCCTGTCAAAGTAGTATACTTTTCCACAGAACACCCTGTATTTGTACAAGTTCGACGTTCGTAATATCTTGTACTATTGCCGACCCCAGTAATTTCTGTTGCAACCTCCTTGTTGACGTTCCTGGTTCATATTTTAAAAGCATAATAAGCAAGATGGAGAGCGTAGTATTTTTTTATAAACTTTGTTGTTTCGAGTCATTATTTCGTTTCAAATTATTGACAAAGTTCTAAGTTTTATCAACAAAGGATGATCATCGATTTTTCGATATCCTGTTTTTATTCTTTCATCGGAGTGATCTAGAGCTCTGAGTCTTATGGTGGAGAGGCTTGTAAATCTCTTCACTTCTAGGTGCACTATTATGATGTTTAGTCTTCTACTGCCGAAGGTGATGCGTTCTACGATGAAGCTGTACTCGTATACATATACTCGTACAGTGAACATGCTTTAGTTTTAAGCCCCACAAATTTCCAAAACCTGTCCTACAAATCTTGACTTCAACTGTAATTTCTTTCGAATTCTTTCTCCAGGTCAGTTTCTTTGTCCAGGTAGTTAACGCTTTTGTAGAGCCCTTTTGAAGAGAACCAGCTCAGCATCATTTGAATTCACTTTCAGCACACTTTCCTCCGCCCACTCTTTGATAGTGTGAGGATTCCGAACTGTAACTCTTTGGACATGGTGAAATTTCACCATATTTGCGACCCAATTGTGCACTTCTGTTTACCTAAGGGAAAGGTACCCATTAGTACGCCATTCAGCACAACTCGGTCTGGTCTACTACTATTATATTAAAAGGGTAGTATTTTGAGAACCCAACCCTCCGATCGCAAAAGGTCAGAATAGAAAAAATGATCTGAATGTGAACTCGGTATATCCTTTAGTGATAAAAAAGAACTTAACAACTTTGAAATTGTATTGCACGCCACTTTCATTTTAAGATTACCTATTATTCTTTTGAACCTCAACGAATGCGCGAAATAAAAAATGTATCTCAATAACCATAGTTTAATTAAATTAAAAAAAGCATTTCATTTAATATCCATTTCATTTGCTTTGATTTACGTGAAATGGTAAACAAATTGCCTTAAGGTCTAACTGAGGTCGTACGACTTCCTTGTGATATTAAACGAATCCATTCAACTAACTCATTGTATGCGTATTTTAAATAAATAATAAAAATTCAATTTTAATGTGATACCTCGTTGATCTGTGACTTACTATGCGGTAATGAAATGCAATGATTTCATTTGAAAAAAATAATGTGTATGTATGTAAAAAAAAAAGCCAGCACCAACAAATACCTGCGTAAACTGTATCATTTGACAATTGTATTTGAAACAGGTTTACAATCAATGCCGTGCAGAGACAGTTAAGCACACGTTACATGTCCCAACAATACTACGACTGTCATTACCACTACCAACTGACCCTTGTCAGACGTCAGGCTGACATGATCACGTCCATCGATAGAGACGACCAACGACGACTAAAATGAATACGAATCTTATAATTGCATAAGTTTATAGGTGTGTGTCGTAATGTCATAATGACAGCTTCTTGTTTTTCTTTTTCGGCTTTGAATTCCATTGATTAAAAATCTGCTACAATTATGGACCAATGTCTCAATCAATATAATTTTGACGAGTGATTTGTAAGAGTGTCTGTTGGTTGCATGCAGAGACGTGAAAAATTTAAATTCATAAACATAGTACGGTTAATTGTGGGTTTAGCCAGACAGACGTCGTGGCGGGTTTTGGGCTTAGGTCGTAAATGTTTTTGTTTTTTTTTGTTTCTTTTTGGAATATTCCTTTAATTAGTAGAGGCCTAAGATGTCAAAAGAAATAAGTTTTATTTTTCCGTATAGGTATTTTGTCAAGCGCTTTAAATGGTAGGTATCGAAAAGAAACAATAGTCTATTTGCAATGGATAAATTGAAGTTAGGGTCCACTCACGAAAGAGCTTTTAATTGAAATACTGAAAAGCGCTCAAAATACATTTGCGTATCTGTCAAATAAGGGAGATAAACAGAAGTAACGAGTGGCGAGTACTGAATATGCTCGAAGAATTACTGTTTTCAAAACTATCAAACGAACATAGCTGATAGTAAAAGTAAATTTTACAAAATTTACAATTCTAATTAATATTTAATTTTATTGCTAATTGCGAGGAAGATATGTCGACTCGTCCAAGAAAATACGAAGGGTTACACAACCCTGTGTAGCTATTTCATACGAAAATATATCTGTCCAAGGTACATCACTAATGATAGTTTGGTTTTCTGTTAGTGTACGAGTAAAAACGACTGTATGTGACAGTTCAAAGCTCATTGAAAACGCTGTATTTTTTTTTGTTGCTTTTTATGAACTAAAAATTACAGTTTACGGGCTCATATTCATATCGATTATGGTCCAATTGGCTTCGGGTAACGGAACCACAGGAACCTACTAAACAAAGAATTGAATGATGAAAATACTTGTTTAAGTTTTAAAGGTTTTTTAAAATTCAATTTTAGTATCATTTAATGAATTGGAATGTGGGAACGTGTTGATTTCTAATCTAGAATCATTGCGGAACCAATTTTTATGAAATAAGTATCAATAAATTCATTTTGGTTATTCCAAACAAACTGTATGGTGGGGTGACAAGTAAAAACCAACGAGTAATAAAATAACGTGAATTACGAGTAACATATATTAATACAAATGTAACGAAACAGCAAAACATTTCCGACAAAATAACCTCCGAAAAAATATATCCGAGCTCCCGCAAAATTTTTACATTACCAAAATATCGTACACAGGATGGTTGGCTACGAAACCGAAAGCGATTTATATTAAACAGATTTTAATTTGTCTATAAACTAATAGCTCGTTGCTTTTACAAGACCAGGATATACGTCAATGGCATCAAACACGTAGGAAAAGTATTCTAAGTATTCTATTTATTAGCACCGAAATAATGCGTAATGACTCTAAAAGCCAGCAGTTACTAGTTCAAATGAGGCGCAATGACTTTGTGGTTTTTAAATAAATCCCCCTCGGCCATCCCAAAAACCCACCATTATGTCTACCTCACCCAAAGAAAAAAAAAATGCTATTACACTAATTCTTTAAACTGTCCTTTTGATCTCAAGTGTGAGCTTTAATAGCATGTAATAAAGTAGCACGCGAATTTCTTAACATAATGACGACAATTTGTGTTCTGTAATTCATACATCAGATCATACCCCGAGACTCGTGTGTGAACCTCTTTACGTCATTGACTTTTGACGCTATTGCTTGTCATCGCCGTAAGTTGTCAATACATTTCAATTAGATACACAACGCTTGCTAACAATGCCAATGACATAAAATTTGCAATAATAGTGGACTTACGTATATTGCAACCATTCAATGGAGACGGGGGTGATGGGTTTAAGGATTAAAAGATTAGGGTCAATGGACTTGTTGTAATAGTTTCATTTTTTGTATTTATCTGAACTTTTTATTTATTTTAAACAATCCACGCATGTAATATAATAGTAAACACATGTCTGAATATTTTAAATTAATTTCAAACTAATTAGAAATTAACGTGATCAAAACAATTACCCAAAAGTATGTCAATCAGAGTCAGACCTTTCGTACTAATTTATTCTTTTTTCTTTTTTTTTCTTTTTCTTGCAGAATAGGGGGATACCATTAAATCGATGTGGCACATCATTTTATAGTTAACGCCGTAAAGAGTGTTGAGGTAGAAAAAGTAAATAAAGCAGTGATTGTTTATTAGTAACAATTTACATTGAGGAATATTTCACCCAACAAATCACCATGAAACTTTTGAGCTCGAGCAAACGAAATAATTTAAGTGAGTATTTGTTTGACATTGAATTGCTATTAGTTTAATATATTTGAAGAGTTTTTTTTTTACTGACAATGTCGTGGTTTGACGTTTTTGGTAGAAAAATGCAATCACGTTGACAAGGTCTCTACAACATTTTGAGTTTTGTGACCTTTCTTTGCGTTGATTCTAGTTTGCCGGTATTTTTATATGTTTTTCGTCATACTAAAAGCTGTGTCAAATTTTGTCATGCGATTTGATGTGCGATTTGAAAAATAAAATAGGTACATAGATCTATTTCTTTACTGGAAACTGCGAACACTCATTTCTGTGTCTTTGATTGACATTAAACTGAAAATCGACGAAAATATGTCAAATGTCAACTTCTCCGCCTACACAAACTGTCAAAAGTATTAATTATCTGTCAGTTTTCATAGATTTTCATTTATTTTTGCACATGCGATACTTTCCAAAATAGTTTCTTTACTTTCACATATTTTGCACGAGATTTCTCCTATCATACTAATAAATATTTGCACGATCTTTTTAAGCCCAAAAAGTGAAAAAAAACCTAATGTCACGATCAAGTCACATTGGCAACGCTGGTCAATACTTTAATAATTTTAATCTAAAACTTAACTATTGAGGAAATCGCAGAGGTTTGCAATAGTATAGTTCATTTATAAGAAGAGCATTTAATTAAATAAAATTAGTTAATCACTTTAACAAAAAAACTCGTCTACGAAAATTACTAGTTAAGTCTTGTTTCTCCTTATAGGTTTAAAGACTTCCAAAGTGCCTACACGACATTGAGTACAGCTTCTAGCTATTAACATTAATTCTCTTCTGCACGTCTTCGATTCGTCTTCAACTGTTCTGCACCATGTATTGCTCGGTTGAGCCGCTTTTCTGTCGTTCTGCATTAACAGGTTCCACTGAGTTTCGTTAATAGATACTGAACTATCGCTCTACTAAAAATGTGAGTGCCAGTTTATTTTTTGAATGATACTACTTATTGTTTCTAGACGCGGCAATAGTTCGTACTTACTTAAATCCTTTCAATTCTCGAGGGGCATAGGGCGCCACTTTCTTCTTCGTACATCAGTTCTTGACCCATTCTCTGATAAAGTTGTTCGTTGGAGATACAATTGGGCCAACAAATTCTCGAGATGATTCTTAGACATCTATTTACGAAAGTCTGCGTTAAAATGGAACGCATCTTCTGTTGGTGCTACCGCGGTTAGCCAAGACCACACTTCCTTCCTAGATATAGAAAGTTGTCTACTTTCTCGTCTTTCTGTCCGGCAAAGTTGAGTTGAGCGCAGATGTTAAAAGTGCTCAGGGCTTTTGTTTTGGCTGTGTTTATTTTAAGCTCCATTTTATTGGCTTCAGCTTCTAGATTTCATCAGATGAAGTTCCATTATCCGATGTGAAGGTAGGCAAATATCTTCAGCGTAGTCGAGGTGTTTAACGTAAGTTGTCATAGTCCATCGAATTCCATGGTTACCTTCAGTCAATGCTGCATGGAATACATCGCTGATGACCACCGAGAATAAGAGAGGTGACAGTATGGACCCCAATTTGGACTCCAAAATCCTCTGATACCTTACCTTTGTGTAAGACATGATATGTACTACCCTCATATGTACCCTTGATAAAAGGTATGCGTTTTTCTGGTATACCTCTCCTGCGCAAGGTCAACCAGACAGCATCTCGATTAAAGCAGTCGAAAGCCTTCTCGAAGTCGATTAACAGTAGTTGTAGCGGAGACCTGTACTAGACGCATTGCTCTATTATGATCCGTAAGGTGTATATTTGGTCGATGCAGGAGGATCCAGCGCGAAGCTCTCTAAACGTTCTAATATGATTCTAGTTATTATCTTGGCTACGGCTGGGAGAATGCATACACCTCTCCAGTTTCCACATTCCAAGGACTGATCCTCATCCGAAAAAGAAGGTTACCATCCAAATTCTTCACTGGATGTTGTTTGGAGCTCCGAACGCCGATGAGCTTCTTGGTGAGGTTATAGGCAGTAATACTGTCACACCTGTTTGCTGCTTCTTCAGCCCTTGAGGCAAGTGAGTCGATATATTGACGTTTGTTACGTCTCACACTATGCTGCACTTCCTTCTTTTTCACGCGATATTGGGCTTCTGGCTCAGTTCTCTCTATTACTGAAGCCGCTGCAATCCAAAAATTGGTTGCTGTACACTGGTCGATCCATCTCCAGGTATCTGTCGATAGTCATGTGCAATGACTTTTCTGCCTTTTACCGCCTCAGTGACAAACACATTTTTGACATCATTTCAGTGGTCATCCATGCTCCCTGCATTGTGCTGCTGACTGTTTCTGCTTCTATGGCAAGTTGGTCCCTGAATGGTTGGCTGACTTTGAAATTCCTGAGCCTGTCGGTATTAAACCTGCATGATGGTAATTTATCTTACTCTGCTCTGGAATCTAGCAGTCAATATTCGGCCACTGTAAGGTTTTCACGATATGAGGCTGCTTCGTGTTACTGGAGTTAGCATCAGTCCTACTTCGGACCTCAAAGGATTAACGTCGTTTAACGAGTGACTTTTGTTTAAAAAGCAAATTAACAAACAGCATGGAACTCTATTTATAGCAGCCCTCATATCTATCTGGCAGATGATTTGAAAATCTATTTTTCCATTAATTATTTTATAAAATTTTAACACATCAAAGTTTTACAGAAATGTTTGTGCTAACCATGCATAAAACTCTGGAATATTTGTTACTGCAATATTTTTATCAAAATCGCCGAAGATAGTATGCCCCTATTTGGAAGCTAGAAGCCAAAATAGAACTACAAGTGCACAAAATTAGCATTTGAAAGATGTATTAAGGATGTCGAAATAATAAATGTTCAAAATATTTTAATGTAGCACCCTGTGTTCTGAAAATCATAAACTTGTCCCCGTTATGTTGTACGTGGGTGGACTTTAATCTTATCTAGGTAATTCGAAAGGTCTTGGAAGTTGTGGTAAGGTACTCACACAAGTTGGGAAATTTTATTAAAAAAGAGACACAAAAGTGCTACGTTTAACAGTCTGTATTTCGAAAATCTGTTCAGGTTACATTTATTCCCACAGTCTATGCTATAAGCGTTTTCAAGGTTTCGATTCCTTGAAATACCCTGTCTCAAAAAGTGGGTCTCTCAATTCCATCTGGCTGTCTGTCTGTCTGTATAGACGACTGATAAACGAATGGAGGGATCTGAAGGATTTTATTCCAATTTGACATTTGAGTTACGGTGATGATAGGCTAACAAATCAGATCTTTACCAAAAGATGCGTATAACGGTACTTTACTTATTGACCGGCTCTTGAAAATTAGCTCATTCATTTACTAACAATAGAAAAAATATGTAGTAATAGTAATTATTTGCATATAAGCCAATGTGATTTTGGGATTCCTGGAATATCGGTATTAGAAAATTCACATTCCTGAAATTCCGGGATTAAAAAATGGTCCTGAGATCGATAAAGATCAATACTGACTTTGCTGCCAAGACCATTTGTTATACAAACAATACTCAATATATGCATTCAAGGAAACTCGTTCTTAATAAAATCGCACGAAGTAGCATGTTTTGACTTATAGATTTATTTCTAAGCAGCTATTCTCACTAGCGCCACAACAATGTCTAGAATTAAGCTTTTAATTACCTGTTTGCTATTCAGTAGCTTTAAAATCGATATAAAACGTGATTGGTCATACAACCGTTTATTGACGTCAAATAGTAAAACACTATGATTATTGTAATTAATTGCGCTTAAAGTTGTAATTAAACAGAAATATGAACTTGCAATTGAATTTAACATATTGGGGTACATGCACGTGTTATAATCGTGTGTTGTAGAGATGCAGTAGCAATTCTACTTATCATCTGTTCATTAGTTTAATGTATTTGACCAGCACTAAAATGCTAACCCTTTGCAAAAAATAAAAAAATATTATCGCTTTTAATGCAATTAATTTTAAGTAAATACCTACACCTGTGACAACATTTCGTGACCCGCTATTTTTAGATAAGAAGCTTTTGAAATTTTGATTTCCCATTTCATGTTGATCTAATTTTTTCAAATAAAAAAAAAAAAAAAAAAAAACCAACAACTTCAGAGCCGCTCCCCCATTGCAATTCAACATCAAAGTCATCTCTCATTCAATTCAAAGTCATTAAGCGACGGTATATAGACAAAAACAAGAGTTCATTACTTCCCCACGAAGTCATGAATGTATTTAGATACAAATGTGAAACACAGTGTCTGTCTGAGATTCCAAATGACTATACGGCTAATAACACACGGAGTGGTGATATACTGTGGCGTATACGTAACCAGTTGAGGCACTTTGCGAAAGCGCCTGTGTAAGTTTTTTTTTTTTTTTTTTTTGTAAAAAAGATGTAGCCATAGCCATCAAGTTCAGTGTCAAAGCCGAACGTTGTATGAGGTTAACAGAGTTATACTTGAGATTTTATGAGGTGTGGTATATATGCGATGAATGTACATTTTGGTCACATTATTGTACAAGATACTTATCGGCTTGATTCTGGCATTTTTCTTTTCGTTATGCTAATGGAACACTTTTTAGTGGTGTTAATTATTCATGGTGTTGAAGAAATAATTCATTGGAGTACTGAAATGTGTTATGTGGTTTTGTTTTTGGGTTTAAACATACAATATTTGCGCATCTTACGCTTGACTTCCGGTCGCATGTCCTGTGCATGTGCATCTCGCAATGTTGACTCAAACAGGTTTGTTTCCCCGGAAGCTGTCACTTTTTTCTAAGGTTGCACCATGAAATTTAAATAAAGCCTTATTATTGTATTATAATGCAGAATAGACATTGTTTTATTTATTTACTTAGTTATGAGTTGCACTACATACTGTGAGCTACCACTCACATGCTACGCTCACTCTTCGTATACTCGATGATAGTCTTGATGATGATTTAAATTAACAACCCAATGGCGAATTGCACCTGCTTATTCTGTATTGCTATATTCTCAATCAGTATAGCAAAAAGCAAAGAAGAAAACGTTCATTGATAGTTGAGTTGTTGGTTGCTGAAACAATATGCATTGTCACATCATACCCTTGGACACATATCTATTATCTTTGTGCAACGATCATTCTTAACATTTATAATACAGCAATATTGTAGTCTACACGATATAGACTACACTATTGTCTAGGCGTGCAATTGTCTCCATGTAAACAGTTAAAAATTGTGAATAGTGAAATCATGGAGGTTGCCTGAGATATAGTTAGTACGAGAACCATAAGGCTTGCACTTTCCGTCTAAAACCGGACCGGCTAAAAGGCCTATTATCCTCCAGTGGTAGGTATCTAGGAGCCACATTCGATCCAAATTTCAGTAAAATAAAAATTCTATTAAATTACATTGTTAAATCAATTATTATTATTAAATTAAATTATGATGATAAATTTAGAACAAAGCATGTCCTTGGTTTACGTCTGAGGTAGTTAGTTCTATAAAAACTAGGAACTAATTATACAGCAAATGTACATAAGAACACCAACTTTTCCTCAGTTCTTGAAAATTGCAAGAGTTTTGAGCAAAGAAAACTAACCCATCTTCTCTTGTTGATATTAGAGCGGTTAGTATTCTACCTTGTCCGTCCTCGGTAAGGGCTTCCATTGACGACTGGGTTTTCAGTGAATACAATCGAAGGTGACATGACTCTCCAGGATGCAGGCAGACTAAACGAATGGTCCCCGTCGTCTGTAAGAAATCCGCGGCTTTCCTGCTATCCCTTAGCAGAAAAGACTGCAGACAACTTACTGGCGCTCTTACAGGCCACTTCGCCTTTGCCAAGCACCTCCATGTACTAGGTTTGAGCGCTACCCCTGTCTGCAACTCCTGTGGAGAGGGCGATGTCACTGCGGAACACTTCCTATGTGATTGTCCTGCATTTGCTCGGATCAGGTGGCAGATTTTCGGTGCTGATGTGGTGAGTGCTGATGACCTAAGCTCTTCATCACTGAAGCGTCTACTCGTCTTTTTACAAAAGAAGAAAGAAACACATTAAAATGGGGTTCTCTGCCTGGTTGTAAAATGGACCTGTTTTTGAGTCTGAGTGCTCCAGAAGGGTTTACCCGCCTCGAACAAAAAAAAAAAAAATTCTACCTTGTCTGTCAAAGACATTTGAGAAAATTATGGCTAAGCAGGTAATGAAGCACTTATCACGGTTTCAAAGTTAACCACAGCTATTCTACAGCTATGGTTAATTTACTAGAAGAAATAAGGCAAGTCCATGACATAGGTTATGTTTCTTTGTTTTGTCTGCTAGACTTCTAGAAGGCCTTTGATAATGTAACTCATAAAATACTTTGTTGGAAGCTTAAGAATAATTTTGGTTTCAGCAAAAGGGCAGTTAAACTGATAAATAGTTTTCCTTCCGGCAGATCACAAGGGGTTATTTCCGATGAACGTTTCTATTTCTTAAAAGAAATTAAGCAGGGAGTGCCTCAAGGCTCAATATTAGGACCGATACTCTTCTGCATGTTTATAAATGAACATCCATCAGCAATATGCTTCGGTACACCTATTCAGTTCGGTTCAACTACACTTAGCGAAACCCTTGAGCAACCGTAACTAGTTCTTTTTGTCAACGAGGGGTTAAAACATATTTATACTTGGTCAGCAGGGCTAATGGGTTACTACTAAATCCATCAAAATCCCATTTCAAGAAATAATTTTAATTTGTGTCTCCTACTTGATATAAATCTGAATAACAATAAAATTAAAGGTGTTGAGTCAGTTATCTGGCTGGTCATTGGTATGAAAATATCTTCTTTCGAATTAGGGGCATAGAATTTCTATTCTGCAATTCAACAGGGAGAGTATCCTACAGTAGAGATACTGACACGATGAAGGATTGCTCAGCAATTTTTTTGTGAAAAGCTCGAATAAATGAGTTGCATACCTCTACGTGACTGAGCGAAACGAAACATTTCCTTTTAATATTAAGGACAATTATTCTGAGTTATGCTATGCAATCATCTACGCTGATTTTCAAAAGATCAGATTTAAGGTGTTATACATTGGATGTTGTATATACATATAAAGTAAGCAGTTATTGAAAGCCACATTTAGTTTTTGTTTATATTCTTAATGTGTACAAGGATATATAATGCAATTAGAGATAAAGAATGGCATAATCAGATATTTTACCAAACGCTTTTTCGTGCTGGGTAGCAGCAGATGTGATGAATATTTTAAGGTACATAAGAGAAAAATGTTCCTAATCGTAACAGAAACTGCAACACAGTAACTTAGGAGAGGGTTAATACTGAACCCTAAATACTTGCATTTTACTTTACTAGTATACGTGATAACTTTACCGTCATAGACAGGAAATCAGGAGGTTGATTTAAGTTATAGAGCAAATCATAGTTACTATTTTCGATGGATTAGGCTGAAGTCTATTTAAAGTGACCCAGATATATTTCCTCAATAAAACATTATTGATTCTAGCCACTCAATCTTCCATTAAACTAGTAGCTCGAGAAAAGGTATAACCAAACATTGTTTGCAATTAACAATTTTTTCTGCTAGATCGTCTATTAATAGCGAAAATAGCAAAGGATCCAAAACAGATCCCTGTGGTATGCCAGAATTAACAAAAAATGGTAAAGATGTAACGTTTTCAGATTCAATCATTCCTGCATTCATTTTACTAAAACAACAAGGAGAATTCCTCAAAACTACATTTGCTTCAATTTGCTTTTCGCATTCAAAACATGAAGTTTTTTAAATTTCAACGAATTTAAACAAATCCCCCAAAGTCGATTCGAAATAATGGAAATCTCCCAAAATCGGACACACAATTGGTTTATAATTAAACTTAATCAAAATTAAAGGATTCATCTGCTTTCAATTTTATTTACGTGGTCAGAACTAAATGCATTGTGGAACGAATGGAAATGAGTGTTCTATTATGGTAATGATGGCCTGGTTTTTTAAATGATTTGCAATCAATGCTTTGGTTTATTTAATTCCTAAAACTGCTATTAAATGCAAAATACTATATTTTCATTCGAAGACGGCTATACACGTTGCGAACATTTTAATTGATTAATAACATTGCATTTCCAATTTGAATAATCAATTGCATGATTAACTTTTACAACTTAATTGCTTCAGCAAAATTTATATGTTTAGTAAAATTTTTTTTATTTAATTTACAACTTATAATTATGAAGGATGTTATTTATGGCGGTTCGTGAAAAGTTTTTAAGTATAATGCATATGCACTTTGGTTAGTTTAATAAGATTAGAAAATATAAGGTTGACCTTTTTTCGCACCTATTATTCCAATTGTTGGGATATAAGGGAGAGCATTGCATAAAATAGCAAAGTAATAGTAAATAAAATTTGCAATTGCTCTTTCTTTTCTTTCACTTTTTCTTGAAGCATTGTTTCTTTTTGCTGATCAAATAATTAATTTTTGCCGAGGAAACATATCTGCAGCTCATCTGATCTGATTTTTTGCTGGTCAGAAAACTATTGTAATTTGTGCTGATTGGGAAATGATTTATTTCTCTACTGGCTAATTATTTGTTTGCTGGGACATTTTGCTGGTCGTTTAATTATTTAGCTGATCACTAATAATATAAGCGAATTAAATACAACGTGAGAACTGAATTATATATAAACTGGATATTACTTTGATAATGTAATATTACAGCTCATGACACTATTATTTAAGACGGCAAATTCATGCTAAATGATTTTGTTAATACAACTATGTAATTAATTAAACACGCAAATAAAAATCAACAAATCTATTATTTAAGATCACTGAGTACCCCTCTTCTTGAACAATTCAATTTTTAGAGCAATTCAAATTTCTTGAGCATTAAAACATTGTAAAAAAGGATGTGTGGCGGCTTGGGTTCCTGCAATTTTCGATTTCAAGACTTGGATCAGGTAGTTACCTATCAGATTTCGAAAACCTCGAATAAGCCGAACAGTTATAGAATGCAAATAAATACAAAAACACTAAGCTTTCCTTATTGCTATTTTTTATTTAATAGAATATCAGAGTAATGTAAAATTAAGTGGTATCTTGCTCATTTTTACGCATTGTAGCCGTGTAAATCAAAAACTGACCAATCTATATCGATGCCTTTACTTCGTTGATTAGGTAATCTCTCGAAGAATATTTATGGATAATTGAATGATAATATCTGCTCTGCAAAATAATTTATAACTTTAAATGTTTACTAATTAACAACCCAATCGATCACCAAAACTATATTCAAATCAGCGCAAACTAAATATTCCGCTAATCCAATGTAATTTATTGTCAATGAATGAATGGTAACTCTGAGGTAAAATAATAGATAAGTAGTCACGTCACTACTATCCTGTTCCAGTTAATTATCTTCTTTCTCATTTATTCCTTTTCTTTAGAACTGTGTTCTTTGAAGTCCGTATAACTCAGTGATGGAGTGAGTGACAGACAAATGTATTAGCAAGAGTTAAAAAGGGGACAGGCAAGGAGAGCGAGAGAGTGAGGTAATCATCAGTGCTGCCACCTTGCTACGATAGTAGTAAATTTGCTAAATTTTCAAAAAAATAAAACTATTTGCTACTTTGCTACCCACTTTTATATCCATTACTCAGCAATCACCACAGAAAATAAATTTATGACAGAAGTGAGCTCTTCTAAGTTGATGCAAATTTGTGGTTCCGGATTACCAATAAATTTTAAATTTTAATTTCATTGATTGTGTGGATGAAAAGACTGCCCAAAGTGGGGTGATTTCTTTATATTTTTTGCACTTTGTATTTTTAAGTAGATACCGTGGAATTTAAGTACAATTCAAAGAAAAACCATTGCAATTTGTACTGTCTTTATGCGAGGCCGTGGCAATGCCAATTTTTGAAATTTTGAAATACTTCTATAACAAGAGAAAGTGGGCTGTAACCTATTAAGAGGCCAGGTCACCACAATCTGTACTCAAGCTCATTCTAATTAGGTGGACCGCCAATTTAACGGGTGAACCATCTGCTGGTTGCTTTTTAAATTACATAGTATTTTGACACTGACAGATCTTTCGTGCTCACAAAATCAACAGAAGCACAGTGTTGTATCTTCGCCATACGAAATGAATCAATTTACGCTAGAACAAGGTTGGAAAATATTGAAAACTTACTTTCAAATTGAGTGCTGTGTTACGGTTGAAATAATGCACCATCCGTGTCTGCTGTACGCAAATTTGTGAAGAAAGTTCGTGAGATTGGTATGCTAATTGATAACACAAGTTATTTTCATATTCGTCCTGTGCGCTCAGCCAAGAATATTGATGCTGTTGCCAAAGTATTACTGTTTGGTGTGATTTGTGGAATGGGGGCATTATTGACCCATTTTTCTTCGAAGATGATAATGGCAACAACGTTACGGTCAACGGTTGCCAAGCTACAGTGGCATGGTAACCGATTTTTTTGACCAGAAACTGAGGAAATGAACTTGGATGATATTTGGTTCCAGGAAGATGGCGCTACGTGCCATGCAAGATGCCCAACAATCGATCTTTTGCGCAATCAATACTTCAATAATCGTGTAATTAGCCGTTTTGGTGAAGTTGCTTGGTCTCCGCGAAACTGCGATGTGACGCCGTCGGACTTTTTTTTTGTGGGGTGAATCCAGAAATGATTCAGGCCCAATATTGATCGAGCTATTCGTGAAATAGATCCCCGAGCGGTCCGAAAATATACTGCAAAATTGGGTTGACAGGATGCGATACTGCAAAACCAACCGCGGCAGCCATTCAAATTATTTTTTTTCCATAAATGATCGGAAAGTAAATCCTCTTCAGTAAAGTAAAAACCTTTGAAAAATATTAAATTAATGTTTTTTTATAGCAATTTCAAAAAGAAACCAACAGATGGCCTACCCATTAGTTAACTCGTTGGCCTCTTGTTACCGGGGACCCTCTATGACCCGGGAAATAACAAAGTGTGACGTTATTTTGTAAGCCGAGAGTATTTAGCTCATTACGATATGTTTTTATTAGTTTTTATTAGGCTGTCTACATAAATGATTTTTTTTCTTTGCAATGGGGTTACTGAGTACAGTTCTCGATAGTAGTCGGTGATAGCTAAGACTTTCGGTCGAAATTTCTTGGTTTAAATGTTCAATTGTCCGGGAGATGGCGGGTTCGTGCAAGAACGTTCCGAAGCCAACTCCCTCTGTCATTTTGGAAGCGTATGTGAAAATAGAAATATTTTGGGGGTTTACTGCCTTGCTTTTAACCTAGTCTTCTCGTGAAGGGAAGGTTGTTTGAAACTTTAATTTGAAATCGGCGTAAAGCGTCAGATAATCTATTCTATGACCTGTTTGGCCCTTTATCCATAAATTTGTTTGAGCACTTTTTGCTGCAATTTTTTTAGTGTGTAGGCTGAGTGGTATTACCTGCTGATTGCATCAATGTGATAGCTGATATCGATCGACATACACTGCAGCTGAGACTCGACGATTTGAGGCTCTTGCTGTTGAGTCATTAGCGAAAAGTAAAAGTCAAGACTGCTGTCATCCGCGAAGGAATGAATCGGACTACGAGTAATAGAAAGAAGGTCGGAAACGTACTGGCGGTAGTTGAAAAAATGGTTTCTTCCAAGATACTTCATTAAGTAGTGTTTTACGAAGCTCTCCATGATCTTAGACAGCAATGACGCTAAAACTATTGTTTGGTAATTAGTGGTCAATTCACAGACCAAACCTATGTATATATCTGGAGGAGTGGTGCGAGATGCCACCTACCTACAATCACTTACAGAATGCCTCGCACTCATTCATTTAAGAAAACCGGGGATCAGCAGTGAATTTTACCTTTTGCCAACCCGCTCATCCATATAGAAGAGATCATAAAATTTCTGACATCCTCTGGAGTAAGCACAAAATGAGTCTTTATGAATCCGCAGTACCGATTAGCAGCTCCATAATCTATCCCTACGAGTATATCATTAAACCAAATATGCATTCATACGAGTATGTTGGTCCTTGAATTAAAAGAGCACGTGTAACCCATAAAGGTTATACGGTGCAGCGTATTTCAACTACTCGTACATTCATGCATGAAAAAATTGTTCACTACCTCAACATTCTCTAATATCCTCTCAATAAATCTGAATTATCCACACGCTCACATAGAGATTGGAAAAAAAAGATTCCAACCGCATCGTCTATCACCAGTCTGGATTGTCCATGGGACTAGGGGTTAAAAAAACGATTAAGCCATTCGTTTATGTACGACATAATAACGCGTAGATAATTACTGCGGAAAATTTAGCAAATATTTGCAAACTTTTATTACATTGTTGTCCTCTTGCCAAACCATTAAGATATGTTTATATACGATTGGTTTCGACTTCCGGCCGGAATGGTATTTTTAAGTTTAGAATGCCAGTTAGAATGTTCGAATGCTCGAATGGTTAGTGAACGCCTCATTCGATGTTTGATGAAATCAACACGAGTGTTGATATATTAATAGAGACACTTCATTACAGATTCATAAAGTTTTTTTTTTTTTACTTAATTCTCTTAAAATGCATGATTAATACTCTGCTCAGGTTAATTACTATTGAACTAGTGAGATTATAGTTTAGTGGACTTCAATCTTGTTGGTTGTTGCTGTGGATACATTTACATGTATACTGTCGGTTGCAAATTGCTTTTCTATTGTCAACGCACTTTCAAGCAATTTTCAAAGATACTCGTAGTTGCTTTGATGTTTGACGTGTTTGTAGTTAGGTACGAGTAGAAGGGGGTAATTTTCGAATGAAAAATAGACTACGTGTTGTACTTAGTTCCAAGGGATTAGTTACTTTGTATAAATCTTGGTTGAGCTTGATGAATTTGTTTCCTTTGTTTGACTTGTATTCATGTTTCCTTCTGCAAATATTTCTATTTGTTTTTTTTTTCCAACTTGATTTGTACTTGTACTGTGCAATCATTGCAGCAGGTAATGAAAGTGTCTGGGATTTCCAATGATTCTATGAAGTATCCGTAGATGTCAGCTTCTACCTCAACGTGTGTCTAATAATAGATAGATAAATTTTCAATATTGATTATTAGTTTTTCTAACTTGTAATTGAATGGAGAAATTTTAAAGCAGTGGGATATACACTTTTAATGTTTGGTTTATGGGAGATACTCATGAAATCCTTTATTTCATATCCTGTATTAAGCCTGTAAATAAAAAAAGTCACATTCAAGAAACTTATCAATTCCGTAATACTTTTCTCTGAAATTTTCTTAAGGTTCTTAAGGTCGAAAAAGGATTTGCATAGAGTTCAATGTCGAGCTCTATTTAAAGTCAGGCACCCGAGAGGAAGTGGGAAAGGGTTTTCTTCTCATTTAGATTTATACAGCTGCTGCAAAGTGTGTTAAAAGGGATGCCCAGTCTAGACGCATGCGTGACTGCCTGTGCTTATCGCTACAATTCGTGCAGTGTCTACCATCTCCGTGGACATTCTATAAAGATGTGCCTTATTGTTTGCTGCTCGGCACTACAGTCAGAGCTTGAAAGGTCCCACTTTTGCAGTGTACCAGCTCAGATGCAGCAGATGGAACGTCTGAGGTTGAGTCGTACCTATAAATTTCTAGTATGTTAAATCCAGCGAGAGGTATCGTAGGGTTTTCGATTGGGATCAGGTCAGTAATGTGACTATTCATCCATTGCCTTAGCCATTCGTCGTTCGTATTGAAGTCGGCTGAAATGTTTACCATGGCCATACCTACAGTCGGCTTTCGAGATTTCAGTCTCATAGGTTGATTTAGAGTGGGAATATTACAAGAAGGGGAGATTACCAGCATGCATCTACATTAATGCGTAAGTACAGTGTATCTTCAACAGTACTATATAACTAATGTGTTTCTGTAGGTCACAGAGCTGCAATTATGAGACACACTATCCATCCATACCGGTGACCAGCATTCCGTCGCTGAATACACAAGTCGGATGCCTCTGCTGCGAAGAAAAGATGCGCTTTCTCCGCATGCCATACTGGCAAGTTTCTGAATAACATCATTCCTTCTTTTCTGTAATTGTAGCACGCTATCTTAATTTATTTTCATAATCTTCTCCCAGTAGAGGGGGAACTATAACGCTGAACCTTTGCCCCGAGATGCTTGTAGATGTTGGTTCTGATCTTGAATTGTTGAAAATTAAAGGATTCTGGAAATATGTCTCTTGAGAGAGAATATGTCTCTAAAGTTTACTTGTCCCGCAGCAGGAGGAGTTTTGATAAAGGGAGATCCGCGCGGCGGCTTCGCTAGTAGAACTTTCAAATTACACATTTCTAGAGATCATTCCTTTGAAGTTTATCAACGTTCCCAAAGCTTGTTTGAAGGAACTCCTTGTTGAACCTAACTTTTGCCAAAATACTGTTGAGAAAGATGTCAGATTGAGCACACTTTAAGGTGTCCTTAATGATAACTAACTAGGCAAACCCGGGAGCTATGTATGCTCCTCTCTTCAGTTTATTGAAGAAATGTTTTTCGAGGCCTATAAAGGTAGTTGACCGTATACTCTTCTGAATTCTCAGCATACACTGTAGAAGTTTGTTACATTTAAGTATCTATACATTATTTAAAATGGACTGCTATAAGGTTGTGGCCTGTTAGAATCCATTTAGAAGTGTTAAAAGTGGTCCGCTTAGCGGTATTTTTCTTTTCTTTCCATAATGTACCCATAGTGTTTTTGGTACGCGATAGGATGAGAGTCTACTGGAAATTTTATGAACTGAGATCGTTGAAATAGATTCAAGAGTAGTCACCTCTTATGAGGGATTGCAAGTGGTCTGCTGAGCCGTTATCGGATATACGACGTCGGTCGCTAGTAATTTTGACATTTAACTGATATATATATATGTGATAGCAGGATTCACCCAATCTATGCCTACTTTTTAAGAAACAAGCAGAAATTATGATCGAAGATACTACTTTTCTGTGAATGGAGAGTCATCGAAATTGACGAGTTTTTGCTGACTGTAGACTGTTGTACGTGAGATAATAAATAAATCAAACAACTCACACTTTTGACATTCACCACTTGAGAGAATGTGATTCATCTTGGCCTGTAATTATGCACGGCAGTACTGCGTTGCATCATCCTCCACCTATTTCCTTTTCCACGAATTATCATTAAATTGCGGCCATGTACAGGCGAATTGAATCGAATGACCAATAAATTTTTTCCGAAAACCCAACAACAAGCGATCGCAATAATTTTACATCATTAACGTCACGTACGAAGAGACTTCAGCATCGGATATGTGTCAAGTTCAATCAATTCCGTTCGTTATCGCCTCCAGCCATCAGCATTCGCAAGAATATCCTTTTTTGATCAGATAATGGGACACAAAATGCATTGTCCTTCGGCTACCAGTCAGATGCGAACTTGAACCGCTTACCGAGGTTTGCCAGATCTGTGCGCATGCGCGCATGCTGTTATGCAAGATAATGGCTTAAACGGAAATTGTCTTACATCCACATTAAGTTCTACGCTGGTACTTACTTGATTACTTACTCCGTCCGACACAGTGTGCGATTATTTACTTTACCCCGTCAATATGAGTTAATTTTGATGCATCGTGTGCGGCGATGGGTCCAAAGAAACTCGGCGAAAAGTATACGTGCTTCCAAACAACGAATAACCACAAAAGCAGAAAAGAAAACGTACGTAGACAAGGAGATCATCACAGTTTAGTTTGTTTTTTTTGGAGTTCACTGTATCTTAAGGTCAAGCGCTGCCAGTTTCCGTCTTGACCAAGATGTATTCGCCGCCTAAATGTTTACACGAATTTCATTTTGTCCGGCTCGGAATCGGATTACGTTTGTTGTAAACTATGGTTGATTGGTTTTTCGACACGTCGTCGGCTGAATGAATATTACACCAAAAGCGAAAGATTGGTTACCTTGTTTTTTGTGAAACCGAAAAAAAAAATATGAGTGTGTCAACGATTTCGGTGTAATGAAAAGTAAAGGGCATCTCATCTCACTGTAGATATAAAAGTTGTTAAAAGCTTTTCTTGATGAGGTACATTTTCTTCACTAGAGCTGGAATAGTGAGCCCTTTTAAGGCCAAGGTTGGTAGTTTCGCTTTTCTTTTGAAGTTTCTTTGTTGTCATTTCACTACGTCTGTGAATTTGATGCGCCCAAATTATGTGCTGCGATGCGATGATTTATTAAATTACTATATATGTTTAGTCGAAGGTTTAGGGGTCATTCGAAGGGACACCAACCAGTTTATTTTTTTTTTTCTTGATATCAATTAATCATATTGGGATTCAGTTTTGAGTTTGCAATTAATTTTACAAGTGCGATGCATGCGATTGGATCATGGAAATGAGCTCATAGCACCAAAGACTGCAATCATCATCAAGTAATAGAGACCAGTTTCGTGTAAATAAAATTGAAATAAAAATTACGTTTGTTTGAACTTTTATCATTCAATATAGTAAAACTTACCCTAATATAAAGTGAATGATGCGGTGCAGTATTAAACAACATATCCAACCTTTAAGACTTGCTATTGGTTAATAAGATTGCAACTAAAGCAAAATATTTCATATTCAACACTAAAGAGAAGAATGATTTCCATACTAGTTCTTATCGACTAGTCTTCTGTGGGAAGTAAAAATGTCGATTAGCATTTTTATGCGGGTTTTGATGCCGGTTCTTTAAGCGCCACGTGCCTTGTTGAAATATATCGTCAGCCTGGAATAAAACTTGTTAACTCAGAAACAGCGTTTTTCAAAAGAAGTTATAAATCTTCTATTTGTACATAACTGAGGTTATTCTTACCTCTTTTTTTAAAGTCCTTCGAAATTGTCATGGTTAACGAAATACTTCTATCAGATATAGTTTGGTATTCTGAAATAAGAGTTCAAGCTGTTACTCAGTTTTCTTAGTAACAAAATTCACTGACCGAGTTAGTGCTCATGGTGTGCGATTGATCTCATTTCGAAAGCTCGATGTGTGAAATAAGAAAATGGCTGCTGCATGAGATATTGCACATAAATTGTTGAGCATGATATTTTCTTTACTTACGAGTAGTTCATCGAGATGGTATAATTTCAGAAAAAATTTATTGTCCAGTTAGTAAAGATTTTCGTCCGTTTTATCGATTCAGTGAAGAAAGTTTAAATTTGGTAATGGATTTGATTTTAAAGAAATTTTAGTAATTTTATGTTTCGGAAGAAACCCCTTGTGAACGCTAAAACATCTGAACACACCCATCCTCGCTCGATGATGTCAACTGAAGCTGTCAAAGAGCGGAGTATCAAATTGTCAGATAGAAGAAAAACGTGTGTGAGCCATAACCACAATTGAATTCATTTTTTATATATACATTTTGTACAAAGTGACTAAAAGAATTTTTTAATTATCTTTGCTAATTAAATATTGCTGGGAATTAAAAAATCTGAAATCTTTTTATTTAATTTGGCCGCCACACCCCTACATACATACATATATATGAAATGTACATACGGAAAATTTAATCAAAATCGGTGAGGAGGCCATTTTCCTAGAAACGATTACAGACTCTTTTTGGGGAAGACGCTAAAAAAAAGAGTAGTGCTTTAACGAGAGGGTGACTGTGGTGTGGTGGTAACATCTTTGCTTGTCACGCTTTTGGTTCACGGTTCAAATCCTGATGTCAAGAATTATCTATTTATTTCGCATGAAATAAATAAAAAAATCAATCAATTGCGAAAGCTGAGTCAACTCTACTGCGAAGGCATAACACTGGCAGTAGGGTGGTTATATGGCTGAAAATGCAACTTAATATGAATATGACATCAGGAGGACGGAAAAAAAAATACTGTGAATTATGAACAACGACAATAAAAGCAAAACAGAAATGTTCCCCAGTTATCTGAACGCTATCCTTGGAGTTTACAGAAACTTAATACCACCCGATTTTCAAACCACTACCAAATCTTTATCTCTCTCTGTCTATCTACACAACGCCCGTGCCCCTGGATGTAAGAGTATTCATATCCCCTTTGGCGCGCCCAAATTATAAAAAAAATTATAAAATTACGAGCAAATGTCGTCTTATGGTTTTTACTTGCCTCTAAAAAGACAAGTATTGGTTTTCTGAAAATTTGTGATCTCCAGATTTTGGTCAATATAACAGAGAATCTTAAGAAAGTGGGTCCCTCAATTCTGTCTGTCTGTATGTTTGGCTGGCTGCAGGCTAAATTCCGACTTCGAATCCAGATTCAAAGGCCTAGAAGACATGTCTCTCATGTCCCTGTTATTTTTGAAGAAAGCTTCAACAATTTTAATGCGTTGAGGGGTGGTTAGACGATCCATATTATAAAATAGCAAATCAAGAGCTAAATACCTGTCACTACGGGTGGCAGATGGATTTGACAGATGCTATATGACAGGGATGTGAAATCCCAATACCGAAAAGATTAACCCTTTATTTTTTCGAAGTTTTGTGAAAAAAATTGGTTGCGTTGCAGAAACCCCGAGATCTGCCCCTTATTACTTGCTCCTATAGGGAACATTTTCCATCTCGAGATTTTGATCTATCTTGATATTACTATGATAGAGGGACTCAAAAAAATAGATGTCGCTATTCTGTCTGTAGCTGGGGTTGCAGCCTAAACGGCTGAATGGATTTTCTTCAAATTGCATACAGGGAGTTTGTGGGGTAATGCCCAGAAATCAAATTTTATTTTTCGTTCTAGCCTCTAAATTAACCTCTAATTTGCTTTAGCCTAATTCCAAATAAGTGTAATATTCACGAAAACGGCTCCAACGATTTTGATCAAAATTTATATCTTAGATAATCTAGATGTTTGCAATGAGACTGCGTACTCAGTTTTTCGCTAAAGATTCGAATAACTTTACTTAATTCATTAGCCGACTTTCGAAAATTTAAATTGAAAGAAGATTCTGTTCAAAGGGGAAGTAGAGACAATGACACATCATTTCTAATGATCTTAATGATTTCAGCAATGCCTTCAAGACTAAAAATTATGAAAAGCGTGAGCCACCCATCCCTACTTAGTAGCAACATAATGGACTTATTTTTGATCTAAGTGTACCTCATCGAGGGCCATTTCAAACCAATCCAATCTCCATTTGATTTTGCAACTACTTACGCAGGCGTTTAAAAAGTTCATTTTTTGTCGTTTCAAGTTGTTCCATTCGCCAAAGGTTGCCAATATTCCAATCAGCACATCGTCTATGTACGAGTAACTATGTAACAGTGGTATGAATTTGTGTACAAACATTCCTTTAACAGTCCGAAATAAAGTGTAAAAAGTCCTATAAAAGAGATGTGACATATGTCATTAAGTCGTAAATCATGAAGATCTCCTCAAATGTTAGTATTCTGACGAATTTTAAAGCCTGTTTAATACTTCACAAAAAAGGTGCTGTTAATATTTTTCATAGAGTTAATAATTCACCCTGAATTTAAGGCGCAAATTATGAGCGACTCGCATCTTAAGCACACAATTATACACAAAATTAATTATTCATAAACTTTTATGAATTTCTTTCATGCTTTTGCTATAAGATAAATGAAAATACTATTAATGAGGTACTTGCTTTTTATTGTCATTGTTCCATCTAAAGATACAGTTTGCATCGTTTTTTATTGTAACATACCCGAATTTATTGCACATTTTCCTAGAAACCATCCGTCGATCAATATTTTAAACTTTAAACTGATCTTATAGTTCTGAGCTAGAAAAAGACATGCACTTCCACAACGATTGCTGATCTGCCTTGCAGATATTTGCACTGTTATGAGCCAAAACCAATCAGAGTGAAGCATAGAGACTCTAGACGTTCACACAGCATATTGTGATTTTATAGAGATTTCTGCAAGACGTAGTAATAATACCAACTTTTTAATATGCATTCATTCAGGCGCTCTCTGTAAGCTCTGGCTACTCCAGGCATGTTAAGGCATCTGTCAACGGGACAGCTGAACTCTTAATTTTGCAGCAATTAACCTACTATACTTGATGCGTACCAAGCATCTTAGTTATTCCATTTAGAGATAACCGAGTTGCTGTGTGAATTCAGGTTACTGTGTGAATACGTGTTGATGCAAAATCTATGAGTCGACATCCATTTCAGTTGTCGTGGTTAAAAGGTTCTACTTTCCGACTAAACCTCCAAATATATTTTTTAGTTGAAATCCCACAATAGGATATCATACTTCGAATAGGCTTTTGAAGGTACGCAATATGAAAAAATGCACACAGACGCCTCAATTCACTAGCTTTTTCGCTGCCGCTCTAGCTTTTGTTTTAGAAAACATTCAGTTTTATACTCGTATAATAGAATGAGGCCTTGAAGTAGATTACATACAGACAATCATTTATCGGCTCAAAGTCAACAACCCGTGACTGCAGTCGATGTCCTACTATGAATCTGCATCCTAACACGTGGAATATTTTGTTGCAGCTCTATTCTCTAACATTACAAAATGGTGCAACTTAGATTTGGTTATAGATTTGCGGACGAGATTTTAAATTTGAATAAAGTTTTTCTCCTACGAGTAACATGATGTTACAAGGTTCCTTGACTATTCATATTAAAAATTTTAAACTGATGGTTTTTATAACATGCATCCGACCTTATTTCCTTTTTAAAATAATGACACAGTCTTAAAAATCCTTACAGGCCTGAGTTCTAAATATGTACCTAAAAGTAGTCCCTATAAATAAAACTAAATAACGTGGCCCGACCGGAACTATTGATGACACAGTTTATGATATATAGAGAGTTCTTTCGTAGCTGTGTGGATCCAAGGAACATGCCATTTTACTCCCTACTCCAATTTCCTTTCTTGTTTGCTGCACCAAGGACCTTTCAAAGCAAGTTGAGTAAAGACAGAAATGAATTGAAATGCTTGCGGTTTCTTAAATACTTTTTGAGTACCCATTAGAATTAGCTCCGAGTATATAAATATTCTTGTTTTGGTATTGAAATTAGAAAATAGGAATAGGAATCCTACCATTATTAGGTTTCGGTTTCGTACTGATTTAAATTTTCAGAAGATAAATCAAGAAGCTACGAGTTAGAGTCGGCTAAATTGTAATCGATTACTGATTAAATGATTATAAAATGTAATCCATTACAATGCAAAGAATGAAACATTGGGTGAATCCAGAAAAGTCTAAAAACTGTGCAGTGTTGCGACAACGCAACAGGCTTTTTGTATTGCTGTTGTCCTGTGCAATTTATTTTGACAATTATGAACAGTTGTGTTGCAATGCTATACATAAACAAATAAAACATTAAAATTTTTATAAGTTACATTTCATCCATTTTTTCCACAAAGAATAGGGTAAAATAAATAATAGCTAACGAACTGTAACAAAGAAAAGCTTATCTAAAACAAACGAAAGCAACAGCAAAACAACTGTTGCGTAGGTTGTTCTACTTTGACGTTTGGTTGCGCTAGTGTTGCAAAAAAAAAACATTTGATTTTAGCAGTACTGCCAAATTATTGTTTTTTTGTACTTGTTGCACAAAGAAGAAAATATTTAATCCAAGAGCAGGGAACGATCCTTCGAAAGATATAGTTTGAGTTACCAACGATCTATTAACTGAGCTATCCCTGAATTTTTTTTTCTCTGATGTATTCTCCAAAATCTTCGATATACGGGTTGAAGCTGACTAAGAACAGCAATTCATAGGCAACGGGGTGACGTTTCGTACGCATATGCGTCTAAAGTCATTTAATTATGATTACACAGACTCTCGACGCAAGTTTGAATAGTCAACATAAGTGCTAGCTAACTCAGCTAAGCTGGTGAAAAGCCTTACAAATCATTCAAGCACGCGATGCTCTTAATAAGTAATTAATTACTCGTACATTGTAGTCTATTACATTTCATAAATTACTTTTTTTAATCTGTAACTATCTTACCGAAATTACAGTTACGAAGTAATCGGTAGTCATTGTAATTATTCCATAAAATGTTGGACACATCATTCGAAAAGAGCTATGAAAAGAGAAAAGTAGCTAAATTCTTTAGGGAACTCCCGAAACTAAGACAAGTTTCCTCACAGGACACTACAAGGAGTTAGGCTTAGAAAGCAATGGAACATGAAGATTCTGCGAAGAAACTGAGGTAGTTCCAGATCACATCCTCAGGAACTATGGGGCACTAACTCGGAGCATAATAAATTATTTTTCAACGTAACAGATAAAAGAGGAAGACCTGGAATACAGGGTCTTAAGTTTCTAAGGGAAACCATGTTGAACGAGGTGCTTTAGTGTGAGAATAACACTTCGACGGGCACCATGAGGGGGCAAAATAGATGTTTTAGATCGCAGTGCGTCTAACTCCGACACAATCCATTCATTCATTCAATCGTAATCGATTACAGGAAAATTACATTTCCGTATCAAGAGCATGTATATGTTGGGTGAGATATGAAGGGAGAGGAAATTAATTTTAAATGGTTTGGTTGGGCCTTTTTAGGATGTGTGATGAGTCAAAATGAAATGTAGTCAATACTACGTACGATTACTAAGTAATTGCGATTACAATATAATCAAAAATATTGATTACGTGTAATCCTGGTTACCAAGTAATTTTATTACTTTGTAATTTTAATTTGACTAATTGACTACTTTTGTAATTGATTGTGCCGAACTATTGTGTGTATTATTAATTGTGTGCATGATTTTAATTAAATAATTAATAAAATTGAAACTTGATCCATTATAGCTTATGGAATGCCACTATAGTTTAGTTATTAAAAATGAATTTTACTCCTAATATCATCCACCAGTTACCAATTAAACTGTTTTAGTTGAGTGATTAACATCTTTTTAAGTTAATGTATCTGAATACAGTTTTATCAATTTGAAATTGCTCCTGTTAACAGTATACTAAGTGCCAACTTTAACATGGCGTTGATCAATAAATTAGATTCATGTTAAGCTTGAGAAAAATTCCTCTAAACTTCTGGTAAATAGAATATCAGAATAATCAATGTGTCGATGCTTATTAGTAATTATAGCTAATTTAATGCTTAATGGGGTTCCTAAGTGCTTGGGTTCTGACCTTTTAAAATTTAATAGGGCCCAGTAGCTTACATTACTCAATGAAGTGCAAATGAATATCTGCATTTTACAATAATTAAATGTTATGTCTGATTCTTACCTAAGAATATTGGAACAAAAGGAGTCACGTAATTAAATTCGAATTACCACTAATTTCGCATATTAACAAAAGAAAATTGCATCATTTATGAGTTTGTTTGTTGTTTTCTTTCTTTCTAGGAATTTTAAAATGCGCTCTAATCGGCTTGGGTCTACTTGGAGTCGCAGTTCTAGTCGTAGTTATGAATCCAGTACAAATGGTGGCCGATTACGTATGTAAATTTATGACCTCAACTTCCGCCGATATGTTATAACCACTTCGCTATTTCAGAAATTAACTATGTACGAGGGATCATTTCTCTTTCGCCTCTGGCAGAAACCACCACTCGACGTTTTCGTCAAAGTGTTCATGTTCAATGTGACCAATTATGACCGCTTCGTGAAAGGACTCGATACGAAATTAAAACTCGGAGAAGTCGGTCCATATGTATATCAAGAGTTCCTAGAGAATCAGAATGCCACATTCAATGCAAACGGCACTCTAACGTACAGTCCACTACGAAAGGTAAAATTCATACGGGAGAAGTCAATCGGGGATCCCCATACTGACATGATTGTCTCACCAAACATCCCCTATATGGGGGTGACTGCGGCAGCTTCGAGTGTTTCAATGTTTATGGCTTTTGCCGTACGGACGCTGGTGCGACAATTCGATGCCCAAGTCATGCTAAGAGTCAGTGTACATGAGTATCTGTGGGGCTATGAGGATCCATTGGTGAATATTGCCTCCAAATTGCTGCCAAATGTGATAAATTTTCAAAAGTTTGGACTCCTCGACCGGGTAAGTGGGCCTAATGGCATTTTGCGGCGGCTTGCGTTAGGGTAAAAAGGACTTCTAATTGTGTACATTAAATATGCCTGACAGATGTTTGATGAGGGTTTCAATTTGGTGACAATTAATCTGCCCAGGAAGCCAGGTACTGAGAAGCGGTCAGAGGATGAAGAAGGTGCGACTGCTGATTTGCCGAACTTAGATTATGAGTTCGATAACTATGAACCGGAGGCGAGAGACTTTTCCATACAAAATTGGAATGGAAATAAGGGTTTAAAGCAATGGGGCTACCAGGAGGGATCTATGTGAGTAATGTGATTTGTTTTGTTTATGATGCTTACAAATTGAACTGTTTTGCAGAAATACTGAGTGTAACACGTTGCAGGGAGCCTTTGATGGTTGCCTGTTTCCGCAGAATATGACACAGGGAGATACATTCAGGGTGTATCGTAAGGCGTTTTGTCGGTCACTGCCGGTCATCTATTCACATCCTGGTAAGTGGTGGAGGGTTTTTTTTTTGAATTTTAAATGAAAGTCTTTGATATGTGGAGTTCTCGATAATTCAATTAAATCATTTTCACTTGGTGGTAGAGGCAAGGCTTTAGTTTAGTCGGACTTATTCACTTCTATAAATCTGAAGTAGTTGTGGATAAACTGATGGATCCAGTAGAAATGAGATTCGAGAGCTTTGAAAATATTTCCATTTCAAGTTTGGTTGTAGAATTTTTATTTTCAGCGAGCAGTGAACATGACCATTTCTTGCATGCAGTGGGGGGGTATGGGAAACTTGATTTTTATCCTCTTCTTGTTTCAATTTGTATGGATTTTTATGCTATAGGGCGACCAGATAAGAACGATAAGAAAATAAAGTTAAATAAAATAACAACGGTGTGAGATATCAAACTAACTTTGGCTTTATTTTGAAGCTACATTCATACCATTATGTATGGAATAGCACATCATTTAAATAGCCACCTCGCCTTCGCTGGCAGTGCTTCAAGCGGTCGGTCCAATTTTTAATAACTCGGTCAAATATGTGCGGCATTATTCCGGCAATATCATCTCAAATGTTGGCCTCGAACTCGTCCAAAGTAGTTGGCTTGTTAGCGTAGACTAAGGACTTGACACAGCCCCAGAGAAAATAATCGAGAGGTGTCAAGTCGCTTGATCGCGGCGGCCAATTGATGAACGCTCGCCGTGAAATGACCCAGTCGCCAAATTTCTATTTCACCACTTGGCGCGTTGCGTCGCTTGTATGGCATGTAGCGCTGTCTTGGAGTTCACTGAAACTTAATAATACCTGAGTTTCAAACCAACTATACCAATCTGTCTTCTCTCTGTCTCTTTCCCTCTCCACAAAATGCCCGTGTCCTAAAATTAATATAAGGGTATTCACATCCCCATAAAAAAAAAAAAAAAAAAACAGCTCGGATATATCGACGTTGTCGAGCTTTGGCCACAAAAAGCCGGTTAACATCGCTCTATACAGAGGACCATTGACGGTAACGGTGTCTCCTTCCATATTTCAAAAGAAATAAGGGCCGATGATACCGCCGTGCCATAAACCGCACCAAACATTCAATCTTCGTGGATGCATTGATACTTGGTCGAACACTTGTGGATTGTTGTCGCTCCAATAATGGCGATTTTGCTTGTTGACATAGCCGTTGAGCCAAAAATGTGCCTCGTCCGAGAAGATGATTTTTTGGCCAAAATCCGGATCTTCGGCCAACATTTCCAGCGCCCAATTAGCGAACTCACGGCGTTGTCTGCGGTCGTCTGGCTTCAATTCTTGCGTCAGCACAATCCTATGCAACCGCAAAATAAGCCTGATTGATCCTCTGGCGATGCCCAACTCAGCTGATCGGCGCCGAATCGACATTTCTGGGTCTTCTTCGATACTGGCTGCTACGGCGGCTATGTTTTCTTCACTTCGCACCGATTTCTGTCCAGTTGGTGGCTTAAGGTCCAAAAGAGTGTACTCACGCTCAAACTTTTCCACGGTGCGACGAATTGCTTGCGCACTGAAACCATGATGACAACCGATCTCACGACGAAATTCACGTTGCGTAACTGAGCCGGAATTTCGATAATATTTTTTAATAATTTTCACACGTTTGGGAAGCATCATACGATGCATGATGAAATGGCAAACTTTACTGAATATTCTGACAGCTGGATGTCATTCGTAACTTTGACAGCTGCTGAAACATAACAATTGGAAAAACTATCATTGCTATCTGGTCACCCTTTATATTAACCTATAGAAACTCTATCTTCGAAGTTAGAAGAAGAAATTTTTGTAAAATTTTGTTGAAAGATATCGTCAGTAGCAATGGACACTCTATTTCATTTAACACCCCTCGACATTTCTGGTAGGCAAATGGCAGCTAGCTCAGCTATTCGCCTTAAAGCTACTTTACAGTGGTCCAGGAAAGCACGTGGCCACGCCTCCATATTAAACGAATTTAATATCTTCCCTGAAAACATTGACTATATCATACCCAAGTTAAATTTTGACAAAAACTTTCAAGTTACTATCCCTTCCAGAGCATTCTGGGAAGAAAGTGGTTTTACGGAAGATAAGTCGTTACCATTTTACACCGACAGTTCAAAAACTGACGACAAGGAAGGTGGTGGTGTCTTCTCTGTTAGGCTTAATCTAAACTTCTCTTTTCGTCTCCCAAACCACTGTAGCATGTTCCAGGCGGAGACAATGGCAATAAGGGAAGTCTTGTCTTAGCTAAAGGAAAACGTGATATCAGCCTCTGATATCCGCATCTTTTTAGACAGCCAAGCAGCAATCAAATCCTTGGAATCGTCCTCCATAAGTTCTCTAACAGCTCTCGACCGCCGATTGTCTCTTTTTAGAGATGGCGGAGGAGTTCAATATTTACCTAATTTGGGTGCCGGGGCATAGGGACATTCCAGAAATTGTAAGGCTGACGAACTTGCCAGACATGGAACAATAATACCCATCCTTCCAGACAAAAGTTCACTGGGTATACCGATCGCTACATGCAAACTTAAATTAAAGCTGGATGCTATTGAAAGGACAAATTCTAGGTGGACAAGCGGTTCAGTGTGTCTAGCGATGAAACAGATTTGGCCTAAGCTGGTTCTGAAAAGCTCTAAGAATTTGGCAATTTGCATATCAGTGCTGTAATTGGTGCCATCACTGGACACTGTCTAATAGGGAAGCATGCAATACATTGGCGTGTTCTCAAATGATTTCTGCAGAAGCTGCATGGACGAGGAGGAGGAGGAGACTATTCTCCACCTTCTTTGCACCTGCCCAGCTCTCTCCCAAAGAAGGGAACTCCACTTAGGAGCCTTCTGTTTTAACGACATAAATGGTCATCAGAACTCCAAATGGTTCAATGAGTCCGCTTCCCATATGGTATCACAATGGACCTATTATTGATCTAAGTGTCTTGGTTTTTAGCTGACAGCCATCTCAACCTAACCTACCCTAACCTATCGTGAGTAGATAAAAATACTCACAACTTTACTAAGCACTTGCTAACCATTTTCAATTTCAGGTACACTAGATGGTGTCGACGCCTACTACTTTAAACTGGCGGAATATGCATTTGACTCAAACGCCTCAGATCCACAAACTGCGTGTTTTTGTAAAGACAAAATGTGTCTAAAGAAAGGTTTAGGAAAAATTACCCCTTGCTACTACAGTAAGTATACCTACAATTCTTTTAATGAAATCACATATTTAATCAGAGTTATATCGAATTTTAGACATTCCAAGTGCACTGTCATTTCCACATTTCTTCAATGCGGATCCAAGTTTAGTCAACAGCATAGAAGGTCTAAAACCCGATATTAGCAAACATGGCTCAGAGATTGTTATCCAACCGGTAAGCGAAGCAAAACACCACTTTGAATATTCTAGGTATAATGGATCTAAGATGGCCAGCACATGTGTATAATGCAATTCATAAATCGCTATGCAAAAACATATGCTAATCAGATTAGATAATAGTGAGTTTATTTTTGTTTATACCTCGTCCAATGATTGCTGCCAGCTTAATGATGAGATAAGGTCAATCAGGGGTTGTAATTGTCATTGAAAAGTTTATATGTTTTTATAACAAGCTATGGTTTTTATTCGAGTAAGTTAATCTAAATAATTATATACTTTGTATAATTACAGCAACTCGGGGTGCCGATGAGGGTCTTTACACGTTTCCAGGTGAACCTCCTGATGGGTGACATCAAGTTTAACTCAGAGATGAGTGTGTTCAAGAATATGGTGCTACCGATATTTTGGTTAGAAATTGTGAGTAATCGTTTTTTTTTTTTGCTTGTTACTGATCTTAGTAAATGTTTACATCATTAAAGTTAAAGGGGTTTTGATCTCCGCATGTTTATAAAACGATTTTTTCTGCTACGTCTTAATTGGCGTAGTAGTTCAACGTATTCAGGTTAGGATTTTCAGAGGGCTAATTATTTTATACAATGAAGTCCAACCTTATTTTCGGATGTACATAGTTTGTAGCGAAATTCCCTCCCAGGAGACCTATTTCCAGAACCTTTTAGTCTGCGGCTATTCAAGTACAGAACCAATAGGCATCTCGAGGCGCTGTCCTAGTTTTATAGGTTTGCCTTTTCTGAGCGAAGATCATATAAAAGTATAAAAACTTGTCTACCAAGAGTGTTATGAATATTTATTATGCAATTATATGTTCTTTTTGAGATACATTCAAAAGTTGTTTGCTGTAGGCTTTAGGCTTTGAACTAGTTCCATGTTAATAATTATCGAAATAATTATAAACCAGAGAGATATTTCTGTGAACTTGATCTATTTAAATGTCACAGCAAACAACTTTTGAATATATTTAAATATTTATGATTAGCATCGAATGTGGTGTTGGCTATCCATCCATTTGTGATATGTTCATTCGTCTATTCGCCTGTTCATCCGTCTGCATGTCACAAGCTTTTGGGCCTTAAAGGAAGATGACATTTTGTGTAAAAGCTTTTGAGCTTTGAACAGATACATCATAGGAGAAGATTGCCAACCTTTGTACACATTCATAAACCGATGATATTAAGTATAAAGTATTACTTAGGTTTTCTTTCAGGGTTCAGGCCCTTACAAAGTAACAAATAGTAAGA
Organism: Pocota personata; assembly: GCA_963082735.1. Classification (NCBI taxonomy): domain Eukaryota; kingdom Metazoa; phylum Arthropoda; class Insecta; order Diptera; family Syrphidae; genus Pocota; species Pocota personata. Next base: position 272,751,942 of record OY720429.1, read on the forward strand.
ACGTCAGTCTGACCGTTGGCCTGTCATAACTTCATAACGCAAAGATTGAAATTTGAACCAGAGTTGAGATATATTAATCCGTAGACAGATCAGGTATACAAATTTGGAAAAGTTCAAAAGAAAACAAGTAGAAATAATTTTTTTTTGTACAGGGTGGCCCCAAAATGTTAAGTGGATTTTAAATTTGAATAACTCCTTATTTGATTAACGAATGTTAACAAACAAATGTTAAGAATATAAAATAATATCATTTAGGTAACCGCTATTTTGATTTTTGCAAAACTCTAATCTTTTGATTCACTTTTTTCAAAGTTTATGGTATCAAGGTCAGTATATGCATTTACGGGCACGGGATAGGTAACCCAGCTGCAGATCTGAAAGATTTCGAGCATTACTCTATACTTGTTCCAAAATCCCTTCTTAAAACTTTCCGCAAGGTCGTCCGTGGGATGTTTATTAGAGACGAGCCTGGTCGATGTCGAAGGGTGTTCATCAACACCGGCTTATGTTCTGGCGCAGGTCTCCCAATTTGTCTATGATTGAACACAGTTCCTTCTTGCCGCTCTTCTTACATTAAAATGACTGAAATTCTCGTTGTGTACTTACAATTGAGGAGTTGTGTCGAAAGTAAGGTTCGAGAGTAAAAATCCGTTATGGGGTCGTCGAGTGTACCATTATTCAAAACGAGAAAAACATTTTTTGAAAAATATTGCTTCGTTCCAAAACTATGAATTTGAAAACTCCACTTAATATTTGTGGGCCACCCGGTATAAATAAAATATGGGTATCAAATGAAAGCGAAATGTAAAAAATAAAATATTCGGAAACGTTCAGAACAAAAAAACGTTTATTAGATTATAATTTGGCACATAAATAAAGTGAGCAATCTAAAGCTAAATACTGGCAGTATTCACTCGAAGACCTTGCGGGAAAAAGTAGGGAGGCTTAACATGACCTTCTCTGCTCACTACTACAAGGACCATCTCACTGGCAGGAAACTTGGTGTACATCACACGGAGGATATCTGAAGACTCTGCACACTGGCATCTATCGTTCTTTCTATTAACCTTTGGTACTGATAGAAAAAGTATACTATTTTGACAGACCACCATTTTGGTATAGGTTAGTTCTGACAGTTTTTTTTTTAGCATTCGTGAAGTGTAGACCTGGGAAATTTATCAGAGGACGATTTTCGGTAAATCAACATGTTTTAGTGGTTAAAAGGTTTTATCAACATCAGTTGTCGATTGCGAATTACTATAACCATGCGAAACATACGTAAAATGTTGGGTCGAAATTGTGTGCCAACAAGAGCGACTACCTCACGAATAGTGAGTGAATTTGAAGAAAGTTGCACATAGGCCGAAGGCAGGCCAATGTCCTACTGCGGCAACGTCTGAAAATATTTCTGCTTTGCGAGACATCATGTTCAAATTTTCCACAACATCAATTCGACATCGTTCTCAGGAACTTCGAATTAGTCCCATTGCTTTGTTGCAAATACTTCATAAAAAATTGCATTGGTTCATGTACAAGATTAAGTTACCACAACAGCTTCTTCCATAAGATCAATCACGTCGCCGGGCATATGCCAATGAAATGTTACAGTTTGTTAATGATAACCCAGATTCTCATGAAAAAATCGCTATTTGGTCTGGGCGTGTCGTTCGGCCATAATTTTTCTAAGATGGATATTGTTACTTTTACTGGAGAACGAAGGCCCCACATGATTGAAAATTGTTTGACATCTGAATTATATGCTTTGGGATTGCTCAACATGTCCTTTCAACAGAACGGTGACACACCAAATATAGCCGACACAATAATGCAATTATTATACTAACTGTTTCTAGGCCGAATTATCTCCAGAAATGGTGATGTCGAGTGACCCCAACGTACGCCGAATTTTTGAGTTTTTGCGCGATCACTGAACGAGAGATTCAAGGTTCGAGTCCTAGAAAAAAAAACTGTTTTTTCACCCAACTCTGGTGAACATCTGACAAATATCCGAGAGGAATACTGTAATGTCTCAATCGAAAAATTGACCTTCAAAAACCGCATAAAACTGTAGCTTCCTTCCTTTCTTATGTCGCAAAATAGGAATGGTTGCGATAAGCTAGGGCAGGCCATGTAGGGGCTAGTAAAAATATTTATATATATAGGTGTAAGTACGTGCTACATGGTAGTGCACTATATTTTTTTCTTAGATCACTCCTCAAGGTGTTTCATACACAAATTTGTGTCCTCTGAGCTGTTTCAGTTAAGAGTGCATTCGAGCTCAGATTCATCAGCATCATGTAGCATTACTTCTCAGGTGAGCTTCAGCTTCTTCTACTTTTCTTCTCCAAACATCATTATTGATGGCCACGGTTTTCCAATTTCTTTCTCCAACTTTTCTGTCATCCTCATTGACGCTGTTCTTGGCTATCCATGGAGCCTATTATGAAGAATCACATACTCCATTATTGGCAACATCGAAGGCGCTGTAGTTTCACGAACTTAATTATATTTTCTCCACACAGTTGGAGCAGTTTGTCGTTATATTCTTGGATGTACTCTCCGTCGTCATCCAGTTTTGGGCCAAAGATTTTCCGCAGTATATTTCTATCGGAAATCCGCAGACTGGCATCACTATTATTTTGTATATATTGAGCCAATATTTGCAGCCAAAATACGTCCCTGTATACAATGATGCGTCATGTTATCGTCCAGAGGAAAACTTAGTATATTCTCTTCTATTCTTAATGATTATCATCACTATCACTTCACTTACTTACTTTACTTTAGATGGTGCTACAGTCCGGGGTGCACCTGGTCCTCATTCAAAAAACGTCTTTAGCCTCTAGTTTTTCACACGGAGTTGGTTCAGATCACTTTCCACTTATGTGTGCCACCTTAGATGAGGTCTTTCTTTACCGCGTTGATGTTCCTTCGCTCTACATGTCCTAGCCATCTCAGGCGATGAAATCGAATCCGTCTAACTAGGTCCTTGTCGCTGTACAACCGGTATAGTTCGTTGTTGTATCTTTTCGTTCATTCCACGTTGATACAAATGCGACCAAAATCACTCGAATGAGCTTTTGATGACGTCCATGTTTCTGCGCCGTATGGTAGGACTGGTATAATGAGGGTCACATTAGTTGTTCGTGAGATGGTTGGTAAGATTGATTCTTCGCTTGATCTTGTCAAGGAAGACTAGGTCCTTAACTATATCAAAGTTGTAGCTGTCAATTATGAAGTTCTGTCCAATTCGCTGATGCTGACTGTCCTTTTTGATGACAGCATATATTGTGTTGTGCCTTCGTTAACCCATTTTGTACAATCCTTTCAAATATGATGTTAAAAAAATAACGGGACAGGGCGTCACCTTTTCGTAGTCCTTTTCCTGATATCAAAAGCGTCGGTGATGTTGTTATGGACTTTGCTGGAGTAGCTTGCATTCTCCATCGTCATCCTACAAGAGTTTGGCAGGGATACTATACATGGCTCTGTATAGCTCGTCTCTATAGATGCTATCAAAGGCGACTTTAAAGATTGCTGATAAAAGGCTTAAGGCGTTTACATAATATGGCAGATAGGGAAGCGATTATAAGCGATGTTGAGGAGACTAATGCCTCTGTAGTTGGTGCAGTTTAAATGGTCTCCTTCACTACATAGTATAAAGACTTTTATGTTTGTTTGTCTCTCTGTATGAACGGACTTATCTCCCACTGACTGGCTTTTATTTGCACTGAAGGTCTATACGTACGTTGTTTCTTTAAAACGACGGACATTAAGCACAAACTTGCAGTAAGCCCAATAAAATTGCTTAGTTCCATAAAAAAGTCAGAATAAACTGAAGAATTTGACTTTTTTTTTCCCAAAAGGTTGTCCGAATCTGGAGGATACACCTGCTGTTTGGCTAAATTCTGGGATCTTGTTTAGAGCAAGTACACTTTTAGGGGACAATTCCTAGCATTCAAATCGAATCAGGATGATGGATTTCTTAAGATTTTTCATTCACTGATAGTTCGTAATGAGCAGCTTCCCAGATAAGACTGGTTTGGTAGACGGCCGATAATATTGAGAGTTATTTTTCAATCACTTATTAACTTTGATTAACTTCTTGGATTTGTCGCATTAAAAAAATATAATTTTCATTATTTTTAGAGCCATAAAAGCTTGACCAGTGCTGGATTTTTGACACTTTAAGCCCATATAAATTCCGCTGTTTTTTGTTTGCGGGTGCGCCCATTATCCTTGAAATCAATGTGTAGAAAAAGTTTGATTTTCAAGCAAGAAATCAACGATATATAACATCGAAGGCAGGGTTACCATTAGGTAATAATTTACCACCCTTCTACAAACAAATATTTATTGTACAGATTTATTTGGACTTAATATTAAATATTAAAGTATCCTAGCTGATTTATACTGAACAAGATTTTGATTATACCTGAGTCGCCAAAACAATCCGAAAATCAACTCTGAAATACCCAATCAATACTTCCCAATTCCTTCCATTACCTCCCTTCTCTACACTACATCATCCATAAAATCTCCAAGGCCACTTTGTTCAACCCCCTATTTAATCTGAAGAGATACTTAACGGAAAAAGGAAATCAAAATGAATTACTTTCGGTAAAATCTCTTCCTCGAAACGGCCCTCAAATTGACGTTTTATTTCCTTTTTCCAGGAAACTTCTTAAATAGAAACAACGAGCATCCTTTCAACACCTTATCTCAAAGTGTACCTCAACAACAATAAAAATAAATTAACCACTAATTTCCACTGGCACCTTTCTCAGTTCCTTTTTTGTTAGGCTTTCATCGCTGTCGGTCGACGGCGATTGTTTGCGAATTGCCTGTGAATTGCCTTTGAAATTTATGAAAACGAAGAGGAGCATCACGAAAACACCTCGTTTAGTCCACTCCATTGGGCGTCTTAACGTTACTGCTAACAATTTTCAATTCAAAACGTCGTCCCTATCAAATTACCTACAATTTGCGTCCGGCCTTCGTCGGATACCATCATCGTCTAACAATTTACTCATCACATTTTTTTTTTTTTTTTTTATTTATATTCTTTTCATTGTCCTTGCAGGGTGTGGATAGACTAACCCCTGACCTGATACTATTGCTGCAGCTACTATTTAATGTTTGCCCCTACGTGCAAATGGGATTTGCCATTCTGATGGGCGCTGCAGGGGTTGCCACCTTGGGATTCGCCTCACTTTTGCTCCTCTGTGTACAGAAACCAATCAAGCCACTACGAGATATTGACCAGAAATTGGAAATCCGCCGATACTCGGGGGTGTATCTGTATCCGATAATTAAGAGGGAAATCGGCAAATTCGCTGACGAGGAGGATGCCGAGCAGCTACAAAGTCTAACAGAAGTGCATACGGATGAGAATTGAAGAAGGGAGCGCGCGTAAGTGGAATTGGATTTAAGCCAGAGAAATAAGAAGACTGCACGATTTTCCTACCAACAATGGAACATGCGATAATAGCTATTAGCAATGGGCTAAGGATATTAAGGACAAAACAAATGCTGTGATATTTTCTACTTTAAGTGAACTCATTTTTTTTTTTTTTTTTGGTATTGGATTGGCTTGTGAGTTTGACTTGTGGTGGTTGAGAGGGTTTTCAATTATTATTTTTATTTTTTATATATATTTGTACCTTTTTTGTATAAGAAAAAACGCTAGTAATAAACATTATAACAATAACAAATAAATTAAATAAATAAAGAAAGAAAAAAAAAAATCTCATTCTGAACGAATAGTATCACTGATCCATTTCATGTAGTAGGAGGTCCTTGTGTAGACGTCAGGGAATCCCTCCAGCGCGCAGCCCGATCCAAAGGAGGTGATGCCGGCCAGAATCCAAGGACCGTTCTTCGTGACGCGGCACTGAAGTGGTCCTCCAGAGTCGCCCTAATTAATGTGCGAATTAATTAAATTCATTAGAGTAAAAGTATTACGACTCACCACACATGTTCCACCCTTGCCGTTGAGCTTGCCAGCGCACAAGTGCCCTCTATGGATTTTTACAAAGCTGCCGTAGGCCTCTTTACATCTGGCAAGGAATAGATTGGTTTCAATTAGTTTTAATACTACTTATTATGCGGCCAACACTCACCTGCCGTTGTTGTGCAGCGGGACATTCGTCTTCAGGAGTATATCCGTTAAGTCCCCGGTAATGTTCGATTTACCCCATCCCGTGGCGACACAATCAATGAACGGTAGATCCTTGTACTCACTCTGGGTGGGGGGATGCTTTGCTTCCGATTCATCATTGTCATGAGACATCGTTGGCCGTGACTCATAATCGGTGTAATCGTCGATGTGGCCCCGCATGAATTTGTCATTTCGCCGCTTGGCGGGAGGGTTGAGCATCCTGCCGGTGCGTCCATTGGTAATCTTTAGGCGACTCATAATTTTCGTTGTCAACAGTTCCTTCATGCTGGGCAGGGTGATATTGCGCTGTCGTGTTTGCACACTTCGCAGAAAGTTATCCATTTTGTCCAGTGAGTTCCAGGTGTCGACTTCATGGTCCTCCAGCGATGAGGATGATGATGATGATGACTCCAGGCTGGATTGAGCTTTTTCATCGAAAATAAATGGCAGACAGATACGACGTATATTTGACTTTTTGGTCAAATCAGCAGGTACGGAGAGTTTCATCAGAACAAGGTCGTGCAGGAAGTTGTGATAGCTCTTGTGGAGGACGATTTTTTCTACTGGAATGCGTTGTTCGTAGCCGGATTCGACGACGCGGTTATATTCACCCAGGACGACGGTCCACAGCGGTGGCAATGGCAAATTGAAGAGATCGCTGTTGGATGAGAAAGTGGGGTGAGTATCATATATTTACTTTGTTGAAAGATTGATGAGCTGGTTGGACTTACTTGTGTACACAGTGTGCGGCTGATAGGATCCAATATTGATGAATTAGAACTCCTCCACACCAATGGCCGAGAAAGCCCATCGACGGGTGTAGCAATTCGAGGGATGCCTGCCATGGAAATTGACCCTCCTTCGTGGGTGAGCCAGCAATGATTTTCGGAATTCGATCATTGTAAAAGAATTGATTGTCTTTGGGGCTACTGCTGGTGGCGCGTGGCTGTCGACGAGCAGGTCGGGCACCACAGTCTGAAATAATGTTGTCTTTGAAAATATTAATTTGTTTGAATTACAGTAAAGTCTTAGCTCGAAAGAAAATGCAATGAAAGAGATACTGCAAACAAGAATTGATTGCTTCCGTGAAGTTAAAAAATCGTTCAACCTGGAAAGGGAACCAGGTTGAAGGGAATATTGTGCGCTCCTCGTAAATAATTTGAATGAAATCACGAGTGAATACGAGTATGTGTGAGTTAAATGTATGCAAGCAGCAGAGAATCACAGATCTGCTGCGAAGTGTCGAAAATTACCTCTTCTACGTAGTCTAAAAAAATTCGAAAACTCTCTCATTCTAACTATTGGCGTCCATGCTCTCTACATGACCTAGCTAACTTGGAAACTAAATGTGTACCTTCCACACTCAGGTACATATAGACGTTTTGGAGTTTCTATTCATCTACTCAACACAAATGTACCTATAAGATCACAGCGTATAGCTTCTCCTCCGGCGTTTTAGCGTTGTTAAGGATTTGGTGGTACCAAAGACTGCTCTATGTATGGCTGAAATAACAGCTTTTGTTCGTGCGAAACAAAAATTCGCACATAAAATTAGAAATGAATCTTTTTTGATTGTTATTTTTCATCACAAATTCATCTTATAAATTACTTTTTTCAACTATAGAACTACAGCAATTTTCAGAAAATCCGTCGCATGTGCTCAAATATTTTTTCAGACATACTCGTAAGTACTTTATATACCGGCTACCATTTTTAAGAGCGCTATACTTCACGAACATATCCCTTTCTTGTGATGAATACTTTAGCAGTGTACTGTTAATAACAGGCAGAAGTACCAACCTTCAAATCCGAAAAAAAAAAATAAAAAAAACCCGGTTGGTTAGGAAACGTTTTAATGAACCACTGACTGGTTTAAAGAAACTACGCCACATATTACCAAATTTCATATATTTTTAACAAGTCTTGAGATCCAGTTCAGATTAATCATTGAAATAGGTGCATTTTCGCCCGAGTTACAGCAAATTGAAAAGTATGGGGAAATTGAATAAAATTAGTTATATTTCCAAAGCCCTCTCGCTCCACTCTGTTGCCCGCAGAAAGTCAGAATTTAGGATTCAGTTTCTTAGCAAATTATGTATTATATGTACTCGTATTGTGGATATTGCAAAAATCTCCCGTATGTCTACCAACTCAGGTTGATCAAAATTTTGTGTGCAAGCAAACAGTCATTTGAGTTATGTTCGGCAACATAGTGCTATCGTAGCAGCACACCAGATCAATTCTGCCACTAATTTAGGCATATCGCGATGTTGCCGAACGCACCTATTGTAATGGAATCGGTCAGACAAAAAGAGTTGAAGTCAATGCTGTCGGCTGACTTCAGCACTCGAAAAATATTTTTGTATCATTTTATGTTCATGGTAGGTCATTTTTTGTATTTTTTTTTTTTTTGTTTTTGTGGTATTGTTTCAATAAACTAATGTACATAAAGTTGTAATGATAGCAAAATAATCAATCGTCCAAAATGTTGGAAAATTCCCACATATCACAACGCTTTTTAGAAGTAATTAGTTACCCCAAAATGACACTTTCATGGAGATCTGAGAAATATCTGCTACTTCGGTTCCGCAAAACATTTGTGACTATGAAGCTTGCAGACCAAATTGAGATAGATCGATGATCCTGCCGGTTCTGCTGAGTGAATGTATTTGTGTCCTATGCCCCAGCATAGGTGAATGTTGAATACGCATTTGAAGTAATTGAGTATGATACCAATGAATTTATTGCCGCTTGGCTGAGCACTATACCAATGACTTTATTGCCGCTTGGCTGTCAGTGAAAATGCTTATATTCTGAACAGATATCACAATACTTGTATATTTCAGACAAGAGAGGACTTCATTAATCGCCACTATTTCCGCTTGAAATACGCTTCAGTGATCGGAAAGGTGGAAGGAGATACTCAAATCGAGCATTTGTGAAAAAACACGTAATTAAACCTTGATAACTCAAGTTTCTGGAGTCTTCAACCTTCTCGTTGTTTGACATTCTTTTGTTTAGCAAGTTGAATCAATGATCTACATGTTTTAAATCTCTATTTTCTATTTTCTTAAAAGGACAAAGGTAGAGGGTAACATTAACCTAACACTTATTGAGACGTCGATCAGGGAATGGATGCATGTGTTGTGTGGGAAATTTTGTATAATTTTTACATTGCTATGAGTAATACTCCTGTACTGGATAAGGTGGCCGTGACGCATTTTGTTCTATTCTGACCCTCGGTGATGTTATGGCAAGAAAGATCTTGTTTGGCTATTTCGTCAATTTAACATTGGTTAACTGAATAACAAATTCATTGCAAAATCAACAAACAAATTCATTTTCTGATAGGATTCGATCATAGATCAGCCGATCAAAAATATGTACAGCTCGTCACGTAAGAGCATGTATCCATGATGAAATAACTAATAATGCAATTCTTCCATTGTCATTCGATTAGTTAGTAGCAATCGTATGCGTAATTTTAATTCTTCTTGCACATTAATGGTGGAATTGATTTGAAGGCTTTTAACTACTGCATAATTTATAGAAATGTGTTCGTACACTCAAAAGTTAAAATTCTTGAAATGATTAAAGTCGCAAAACAAAAAATATATTCATAATTTGGGAGTTTTAAGGAACCTTTTTCTGTAACACACATATTCACAATCATTAATATAAATTAAAACAATTTAAATCACCCGAACATGACCTTCAATTGCACTAGCAAATTGGTCACCTACTAATATTTAGTTGTTGGAAGAATTCGAAGGAATATGTGTTTGTCAACTGAAATGGATTTCATTTAGCACTTTTCATCGTCCTAGTATTTTCCAGCTTAACCTCATTTAAAATAATAAAAAAAAGAAAATAAAGTCGAGTACATAATTTCGATTTGATATTTTTTTTGCTACCAAACGACACTCTTTTGACGTTTCATCTAGTACAATCCTTACTTCAGAGCAAAATATTACAATATGCCACATTTCCAATCTGTTCATTCGTATAACATCACGTAATTTTCATTCGTACTAATGCCGATCCATTCACGAATGAGGCGATTCGATCCCAGGATCCAATGGCAGCAATAATGCTGTCTCACACTTGACACATCTTGAAACCGCTCAGATTTCTCTTCACTTCACACAGTCCACAAATATTTTCATAAAATCAAATTGTCTCTTTCGTGAACATACAACTCGTGACATAAAAATGTTTATTTATGTAGTATTATGACATCCGTGATCGTATAACCATTAACGTACTCGTAATTTAGGATTATATCGCGCGAGTTACATTTCAAAGTTCCGGTAAGATGAAGCCAACAGGAAAGTCAGGCCGAAAATATAGCATTTTATAGAAAACCTAAGTCATTCTCGACACAGCATAAATGAAACATGTTGATATAGCATTTATTTAATTGATCAAGCTGACACCAAATAATATTTAGTAAACAGGAAATGCAATAACAGCAAATTCATTTTTTGCAGTCAAAAATGATTACGGCGAACTAAGTAAGAAGTAGTTTTGTCTCTACCATTCAACATGTAAAACTAAGAGTATATTAATAAAGTGTTTATTTTTTTAATTATTAAAAATATTGTGTGATCTTCTTATTTTTTTCCTCTGCTTTCATTTTTGGTGTTCTCTGAAGAGAACTAAATACATAACTCGCGTGATCTAACACATGAACGTATGAGTTAATATGAAATGTCATTCGATCAGTAAGCAGCTACTGCACACCCACTTTGAACAAGTATTGGGATCAAATAAAAATATTTACTTGTGTATTTCATATATTGATAAATAAAATTGATTTATTTTGACACATTCTTTATTGAACACTTAGCGAGTACACAAATATGATGGGTATGATGAGTATAAAATGCTTTAGATCAGTAGAAATAAATTCACCCATCAATTTTACTCAGCGATTAGTTGGAGTAGTACGCCTATTGTTTGAAAGAGTGGTTTATATACTTTTTAATTTGTCGGTCATTAAAGATCTACAACCCTTGAAATAGGTAAATCTAAATTGATATAATCATTTTAGATTTATTTTTTTAACACCACTTTGACATTTATTCTAGTACAATCTTTAATTCACATGAAAAAATTACGTTCCGCGAGTAATCGTATGCAATAATCCCAAATCAATAGTTCGTATGACGTACTTGCATCACGTAATTTTAGTCGTTACAATTACCTAGCCGTTCACGTAGTAGAGTCGGCACGTCTCTGTAGAATAAATTTAAATATTTCATTCAAGGTGCTTAAGTTCAAGTAGCAAGTACTTCTTAGGGTGATTCCTTGGGCCAAAACAAGAAAAAAACGTATGGCTGGAAGGGGGAATTGGACCCCGTAAGCCAGTACTGTCAGTAGAATTTGAATAAATCGGACTTAGAGTTGCAGAGGTTTCACCGCCGAGGTTCATTTTGATAATTTTGAAAAGACAATTGAATGACTAAAATGTCACTTTAACCGTCGAAAAGTGAAAACTAAAAGTCGTCTTAGTTTTTTCGTATCGATGTTGACATTTTGATCAGCAAACAATTCCCTAAAAACTTTGCATACAAAGTTATTACCTTCATGTAGCAGGAATGTACCTAGTGGAAATTATTTGTTAACAAAAAGTCAAAAAACGAGACGCAAATTTAATGAAAAATAGTAACCAATTAAGCTTTTTCTAAACAAAAATTTACCCATCTGAAATGTTGATTTGAAAAGTAAGGAAAGTTTCTTTTTTAAACGTCTGTATCTAATTAACTAAGTATACTCGTATCTATGCAAGTTAACTTAAAATTAAATTGCGAATTATTGAAAAAAAAGGAAAATTGTATCTAAGGTATAAAACAACAAAGTTATGCGGCGTCAAAACATGGGAAGATTTTTAGTACTTCTATACTTAAAAAGTAACTTTCTAGATTGATTTTTCATAACTGATCTGAGCGTGTTGAGCATGAGCAGAATTTTCATAAAATTTTACTGAATTACGTATGAGTTAAAAACCAGTTATCTGCGTCAGAAAATGCAATTTTTGTTGTGCTCTCGTACAATTTGAGTACAGGTTTGAAATTAGCATCAGTTCATACACCGGAGAATATGAAAGTAGCCTTCAGGCTGAGCTTCCTGGTACCATATTTTAAAAACTCGGTGGGTCCTACCATCCTTGAGACCTCCTGGAGAATTGCTCACTTTCTAATAGGTGTTGGGAGCATCCAAAATCGAATTTTAAATATTTAATATGAGCCTACTTTTCATACCTTTCGTAGCTAGTAGTGCTATATGAAATGTAAATCTATGTACTAAGTTTAAAAATTTGTAACCAACTGGACTATTAAAAGAAAAAAAACTTAAAATTTTGAAATTATATAATTTCCTTTTATCAATTGATACTTACCAGGAGTTGAGTATCTATCCTGATTGGCAAACTTTCGTTTTTCTGACATCGATAAGTGTTGAAATGATTGTACGCCAGTTGTTGTATGTATACATGCAAATATAGTTAGTGGCAGAAAGTACGAGTAAATCATTTTCGTACATAGCCGATGGGTATAATGAGCATTGTCTTAATTTTTTTATTTATTTGCTGTTGGCGTTCTTTTATTATTAACTGGAATAACCTCTTGAAAATAGAGAGAAAAAGATATATAGGTAAATAAATATGCGCGCTATTGTATTGTTATCTTAAGTTTTTTCCTCTTAAGCTTATTACACGGATCTTCTTTGGTAATTGCAAGCACTTTATCTGTTAGTTTAGCGCTCGCTTTTTTTTTTTTTTTTTTTAAGTTTTTGTCATTCTATTGTAATGTACCTGCGTATAGAGTCATTTTACTTTCTTTCGTTTTGTCCGATAGGTGGAAAGTGAATTGTTTTTTTTTTTTTTTTTTTTCTAGACTTTATATTTTATTGCCAGGCATTGTTCTGTGGGAAAAAGGGGAAAAAGCCATTGCTATTCCATGGGTAGTTGTGAAATATCTTTGGTGTAAAGATTAAATTGTTAATGCACTTTTTTTGTAATTTCTTAATTGTCACTTTTTCATATCTAGTATTTAATGGAAGAGATACTGTTGGGAACATTGATATAATGGAAGTTTGCTGAATTAAGAAATAAATGCTAATCCGCCGAGGGAATTTATTAAGTAATTATAGTTTCACTTTCAAGCTGAAGGTTTCATTTCTTAACCACTTAAATGCTTTAAAAACTAAATTCATTTGATGATTAGATATCCATAAAAAAATATTAAATTGTACTTTGATACCACGATTCTAATAGCGTGCTACAACAAAAGAGTTGGTCAAATACTTTTGGAATGTTAAAGGCTTCTCAGTACTGATTGATTGGAAATTGGTAAAGGTTTTATGGAGATGGAGCCAAATTAAGGAAATTGTAACAAAAAATTGTACAAATCGTAACTATGATTTTTTGGTTTGTCATGGTTTTCAAGTGATGCCTTAACTGCCGAAGTTGAAAGTGCATTAGATAGAAAAAAAGTGTACTATACCATCATCTTGAAGGCTTACTCAATAACTTAAAAGCATGTATACCGGAACATTACGTCCACCTAATGGAATCTTATTACATCGCGATACTCGCGAATAAATCAAGAAAACTATCACCTTATCACTACCTATATATAGGTAGATAAAAACCGGAGTTCCTCAAGGGAGTATCCTTGGGCCTGTCTTATTTCTATACCAGTAAACTACCAACTAGAGTGATTCTAGCGGTGGCAGAGTCAACGTCATACTCGACGCAAAAATTACAAGCTGTTACAGATCAAATACGAGTAATTAGGTGGACACAAAGATGGCGAATAAAACTAAATTCGAAACTTTACAAATAAGTTTGTCTCGTAGTATCCTATAACGCTATTAGACACTCCAATACTACATGCTAATACAACGAATTATGTAGGTACGATTCTAGATGCGAAACTTCGGTGGAAAGAGCATATAAAAATCAAAAGAACCGAACTGGTTATTAAGTGGCAAATAATTTAATAGCTTATAGGCCGGAAGTCAGTACTCTCAATACATAATAAAATACTCCTATTGTAACTAGGTCCTAAAACCAGTGTGGAACTGTGGCGCTCAACTATGGGGATGTGCCAACCAAACTAATATTGCAGTTAATCAACGCTTCCAGAATAAAGTCCTTAAGAGTATTGTTAATACCCCGTGGTACATCAGGATAAGTGACCTGTATCGGGATTTAAGGATTTCTACTCTTCTCAAAGAAATCAATTCAAAGGACATAGCACACGAAAAAAAACTTAAGGAGCATGTTAACGATTAAGTAACAAATTTTCTAATGAGACCCTTTCCTTCAACAATATTCGTTAAATATCTCTGCAATGTGGCTTTGCTCGGTCAATGATTGTGATACTATTATTAAGTTTAGGTTGATTCAAACAGGGTTATACGACCTCAATGTAAAAGCTTGTTAGTAAGTGACTAAACATCTTATATGGACTTTTCTAGTAAAACTTTTTAACGATATTAAGTTACGATATAGAATGTGTAAAGAAATCACCGTCAGTCAGCTAACACCTAGTTGACTAAACTGGCAGTATAAGTCATCTTATCAAACTTCTTTCATTCATTTTGGTGTTAAATGTCAATTTATTTTAAAAGAGGATAATTATTATTTAAGAGGTAGGTACAATTTCAGTGGTCAACTGATTTGAACTTACTACTCGTACTTATTAATCAAGTCAATGAATGTGAATCTGCGCTGCCGGCTAAAGTTCAAAGTCCCTCGAACAGCTATGTAAAGTGGTGCCGGCGATGTGTTGTAACCAACACTTGACGATTTTAAAAATTGTAATTGCATTTATAAGTGTAGTCTGAGTTTGACTTCTTAGTTAGGGAGCACATTAAAATGCAATTGGTGAAGTATTTTCATAATTACTTGCGTTTCCAATATTTTATCTTACATGAGATGTATTTGTTATGGTAATTTACTAACTGCATTCATTACTATATCCCCTGCAACATGCAAAAGTAGAATGTTTTAAAAGCAGGGGGTTGTCCAAAAAACGCAAAACAACTTTTAAAAAAGTATATTAGGGAGAAAGATCCTTGCCTGGCAGACATCCCAAGATTGAGGCTCTCATTCCTGAGCATCCTTTTATTATTTTAATATAAGGGAATTCTAGTTAAGTTTTGCAGATAATTTTAAGATCAGAAAATCTAGTTTATACATGCGAAACTATTACTGGTGCAATGGAATGAACTTCGGCTGTTGTAATTGAAATTCTCGTCCTTCTATAGTGGATCCATGAAAACTATATTATAAAGTAATTTTCAGAATGACTGAACGGTTGCAAAAATAATGTTATGACCACTGATATGGGCTTAGAACTTCCACTTCGACTTTTAGGTCTTTCGTTGAAGCCCCGGAAAGGTTAAATCTGAATAATGTACTGTGGCGCTCCGACATCTACAGCTTCTGTATAACTCTATCTTTAATTTTTTTCTTTTGCAACAGCAATAATGATACTACTTCGAAGTTTAAATTGCTGGACTGGACGCCACAATCAACACCTACTTATGTTATGCTAGTCAAGTGTTATTTTAGAATTAATTTATGGCACTTTGTTCGATACAATTGACTTCCCAAAAGAACGAAATACGACGCTCTCCAATTTATTACACTTAACCATATTTATTATGAGTAAAAATCTAAAAATTCAACACGGTGCCCAGTATATTTTTAATTTGTGTGCTTTAATTACGAACGCATCCAAATCGGTGATAGTTTCGTGAAGTGAATTCTAAAGCATCTTTTACTACTTGCGCCTTGCAACTCATAATTACAATTTGATTCTTTTGTAAACCATAAGTGGATACATCTTAATAGCCGTAACACTTTTAGGAAAATATGGCCAATCCTGGACCTTAACAACTCAAAGGCATTGCTAAAATACCTTGGAAATATTATCTCCAAACTCACAAACATTATTAACGGACACAGCACCATCAGTAGACATGCCCAGAGATTGATTCAATGATTTTTACTGAAGCTGCAGAGACGAGGAGGAGACTACATTTCATTTCGTCTGCGGATCAGAAGGGATACTCTAGGAGAATCTGAACGATCTGAACAAAGGATAAGGATCGGAATGCCTGCTCCATAATGGTATCACAATACGCATGTTGAACCACTCTCTATCTATTTATCTAGCTATCCGCATAGGCAAGAAATTCTACTCTGATTTATTAACAATTCGGTTTCATTTTGAATCGTTAGTATCAGCACTAGCCCTCATAACGATATGTCAGTATCAAGATAAGAAAAGCAAGAAAGTACTCACTCTCATTAATAAACATGACGATATTTATCAGTTTATCGAACAAACAGGCTGATGGTGGCTTGACACTTCACTAGTATGAAAGTGACATATTTGAACATTTTAATTTATGAAAATTTTATTTAAAAACTTAGATTTTGGCATAATCCATATTGCTCTAGTGTTCTTAGATTAATGTCTGTGTTGGGAATGGATATATTGTATGTAAAATATTTTCAAAAATGCTTATTGCAAGATGAATACTCACAACTCAAGACTTTGAAAAATTTACAATTTGCGTACAACTTTCAGTACAATCGAAAAAATTCCTATTCCATCACTGATGCTGGTGTACTACAAGGTTATGTACTCTCTCCGATCCTTTTTATAATATATACTCGTACCAGTACCTTCTAATTTTTACTTGCAATCCAATCCATTCCTTCGTCCTTTATTCTTTAAAAATTCCACAGCGGATTTACTAAATAGGGGAAGTCCTACAGCACCGATTCAATGATTTCAATGATTTGGTAATTAGTAAAGACCATAAAATAGTTATTTATAATTTAACAAAGTTACATGAATTACATTTGGTTTGAAAACGATATAAAACAATAAGAAATATTGACAAGAGATTGAGATAACTAAAGGTAAAACCAAAACCATAAGCTGAAGTATTATTACATAAATGTATCCTTAGTTCACTTTTAAATCTTGATGTGTTATCAATACTTTTAACACCGCAACGTTAAGTATTCCAGAAATGATTGGAGTTAATGAAAAACTGACAGACAAGAATGCGGAATGAGGAAGAATTAATTGGTCGGATCTGTTTGTGGCAGAAAATCTATTTTTTTCATCAAGATAGGCAGGTAGGTACTTAGCGTGCGGAACTGGAGAAAACTATCGAAAGTCATGTTGTATAGGTACTTAGTGTACATTGAAATTCGGGCTTGCCGTCGCAATCCAAAAACGTAACTCATTAGGTGGGTCAATAAGTCCCTGAAAATTAACACAAATTGTGTCGTCACCTTAAACTTAATTTTTTTTGTCAAGAATAATCTTTTAAAAGAACGCACCCAAACTTTCAGACAGATCTGTCAAATAGTTTTGTTGTGGCAGCCATTTTATATAGACGCCTATTAGCATTTTCGTTAAAATGGAAAAAAGTGAAATTCGAGTGCTCATTAAACACTATTTTTTGCGAGAAAAACTATCACGCAAACCAAACAAAAGCTTGACAAATATTATGGGGACTCTTCACCATCGATAGGAATCATTCACCACTGGTTCTGTGCGGTCGTTCAAGCACAAGTGACGCCGAACGTCCTGGTCGCCCAATTGAGGTCATCACACCAGAAATGGTCGACAAAATCCATGGTTTGATAATGGACGATCGGCGAGTGAAAGAGCGCGAGCCTGAAGAAGTCACAGGCTTATCACATGGCTCAGTGATTTCGATTTTAGATAAATATTTGGACATGAAAAAACTTCCCGCAAATTGGGTGCCGCGTCTGCTCGCAATCGACAACAAACGCATTCGTTTGACAACTTCAAAGGTGTGTTTGGCGATGTTGCAGAAAAATTCGGCTGAGTTTTTGAGCCGTTTCGTAACCGTGGATGAAACCTGGATTCACCACAACACACCAGAAACCAAGGAACAGTCAAAACAATGGACTTATCCTGGTGAAGTTGACGAAGGCCAAGGCGTATATTACGCAGAGCTGCTGGATCTATTCCAAACCGATTTGAAGCAAAAACGGCCGCATTTGGCGAAGAAATAAGTTCTTTTTCACCAGGACAACGCACCGGTGCAGAAGTCCGCATTCACAATGGCAAAATTGCATGAGTTAGGCTACAAACTCCTCCCCCCTGCGACTAGTTCTTGTTTCCAAACATAGAGAAATGGCTCGGAGGTAAGAGATTTGGGTCGAACGAAGAGGTTATCGCTGAAACAAACGCTTATTTTGAGGGGCTCGAGAAATCATATTATTTGGAGGGCATCAAAAAATTGGAGAAACGTTGGATGAAGTGTATTACCTCTATACACTTCATCCAACTATAGGAGACTATGTTGAAAAATAAAATGTTTTTATACCGAAAAGAGTGTTCCTTATTTCATTTTTCAGGGACTTATTGACCCACCCGTACTGTTAAAAGCAAGATTGAGTGAGTTTTCTTTTGGAGGTGTAGCTGCAGGTATGATTGGGGTGAAAGACTGGGGAGCCCATAGTATGCCCATACGGACAGATTGACGTGATTGTCCTAGGTTAAATTTGGATTGAAGGTCACACAGAGGTTTTTGACTATTCAAGACACATCTAGGGGTGTTTTTGAGATAACAGTGCACTTTGATTTTTTAGGATTTAAAAGAAGACTGCTATTTGACTATTGCGCTATGTCTGCAAGATCATTATTAATTCAAATCGTAGCGTGTTCTATTAAACCCAGGGAACGAGCTGTACATCATTAGCGTACATGTTTATTGAACTGTTTTTAAAAGTCGGAAGTTCGTTAATGTACAGGGAGAAAAGTAAGGGTGCTAATATATATAGACCCTGTGGGGCGCTGCTGACGTTAGGCAGAAAGTCTGATAAGGAGGATATTAACTTTACAGCACACGGTGAAAAGTTGTAGAGCCGAGACAGCTTTTGAAATAAAACAGTACAGTCAACCGTGTCGAATGCTTTAGAGAAGTCTAGTAGGACTAAAAATTATACATTTCCTTCATCCAGGACACACAGTATATCTTCAGAATCACCTATAATAGCAGTGTTGCAGCTATGTTTTTGCCAAAAACATGATTGTTTGGAAGACAGAATGTTGTTGGTGAGATACTGACTAATCTACTTTTGCATAATTTTCTTAAACATTTTCGAGAAACAAGGCAAAATAGAAATTGGTTTGAATTCATCACTTCTAGGTGTATTGGGAATGATTATAGCTTTCTATTGCATGGAAAAATCCCTTTGATTACAATTGAGATAAAAATATATAACGGAGATGGATTTATATCATCAAGGCCAATAGCATACGATTTGGTACTGAGTAGGCTTTTAAATACATCAGCGCTGTTCAGTGTTGAAAAGCAGAAATTTGGATAACTAGCAGGGACAGAGAGGTTTTCTAACAGCTGGGGAATACGTTTCTTGTGTCCAACAGTCTGTGAGGATACAAACCGATGGTTCAGTGCATTAGGATTTATACCATCAACGTTATGACTCGTTGGTTTACCAATGTCAACATTAAGCAGATTCCTCCACAAGAGCCTACCGCCCATAGAAGTATAGAATAGGGTGTTACAGTTATGTGACTTGGCTGCACGTATCTCCAACACAACTTTGTTACGGAGCGAACAGTAAACACGTCTGTTTTTTCCCAGGCGAAAACGCTTCCAACGGCTATGTGCAAGATCTCGCTGTAACATAAGTTGACGGATTAGATTAGTGAACCAACGTGTAGTGTTAGACAAGAGGGTTTTAGTTCTAATGAGAACGTGTCTATTATAGAGGTGTACAATATTAGCATTAAGGAATTCAGCTTGGCCATTAGGAGAACGAAAACTGTTCCAGTTAATACTTCTATAATGTTTCTCTAGAAGAGAATAGTCAATGTTATTGAAATCCTTATACCTAAAAGAGTTTGCAGAGGTTGCAGTATCAAAATCGAAGGTAGGATAGATTAGATCATACCTTGAGAAAGCTGGTGCCGATAGTTGATTATACAAAAGGACTTTCTTTGACTAACCAAGAAAAGATCTAGATCTGAAGAGGATTGTTCAGAGAAATGAGTAGGAACAGTTGTATTGACTGGAAACAAGTTAAGCGAGCCTATTTAATCTGTGAGATGGTACTAAGAATCGAGTTGAGAACAGGGCTCCAAACCAACCAAATCAGTCATTTGCTAATGCTGCAGATGATGGTTCTGGATGCTTAGTATTTTCCAAATGACTTTGCTATATACCTCTCACTACTAAAGGACTGCGTGGGAGACTTTAGCGACACCAGCCAGTATTTTTATTTGCACCTATAAAGGCAAGCATTGGTTTCCTGAAAATTGTCGATTTCCGTTTTTTGTTCAAACATGGCATTACGGTAATAGAGTATCTCAAAAATTCCATCTGTCTGTCTGTCGGTCTATATGTATGTATGTATGTGCGCTGGACTGCAGATTAAACGGCTGTACTGATTTTCTTCAAACTTCATATTTGGGATCTGTGGGGTCACAATTCGAGGAGAAATTAGAATTTCCATTCCAACCAAAAAGTTAACGGTGCCTTACTATCGATTTTGTTTAAATCTAATATTTGGATTGAATTGGGCAATAACCGATTTTTAAATAATTCGATACCGGTATGCAAGCTTTTTTTCTAAAAACTTGACACACCATTTAGTGACGAAGTTTTTGGAAGAATCTTGCATAACGGTATCGAATTATTTGAAAATCTGTTATTTATGTGATATGACTCAAATGATCTTGTTGAAATTTGAAATCTAAGCAATATTTGATATATTTCGGGACATGGCGCACCAAGTTTTTAAAAATTTGCCAAAAACAAGTTTAAACCCATTTTTAAAAAAAAATTAAATTTCCCTTAAATTTAAAATCTGAGTAATATGCAAATGAACGGAACGTGGGTGTAAGTACGTGCGACCCAGTTGTGCACTTTATTAACTTCACTTTGCTTTGAGGTAGGTAACAAGAAGAATTTGTTGAGGTTGCAATGTTCAGTTTCAACTTAACTACAAACAGCTCAAATATTGCGAAAATTCTTTAAATTTTCATATGAGAGACTTTAGGTCCCCCACGCCGTCTTTTAACTTACTGTCCTCTAAGGGTTAAGGCTTATGTTCGCCTGAAAATTGAATGTTGTATGAATATTTGGGAGTCTGAAACCTACTTTTCTTCTTTGAGCAATCTTGTAATTATTTTTTACTTTCTTTCACTTCACTACT
The DNA here is from genome assembly GCA_963082735.1 of Pocota personata. Classification (NCBI taxonomy): domain Eukaryota; kingdom Metazoa; phylum Arthropoda; class Insecta; order Diptera; family Syrphidae; genus Pocota; species Pocota personata. Next base: position 272,773,352 of record OY720429.1, read on the forward strand.
AAGTTCTACAAATTTTATGTTCATAAAAGGGACATTTAACTTGACTTGGAGTAGTGTTACAATTCTGTAAACTTGGTCATAAGAAGTTTCGTATTAATAGGTGGCAGAATCTAAGTTGCTAGAATGTAATAAATACATAAATCGTATGCTGATTCGTATTAAATATTAGGAAAAGGACATTTTTAATACTTAAAACACAAAAGTGTTATTGCTTTTCTATGCGACTTTTCGGAATTCTTCAAGGGTAGCCCTGGAGGTGGGACTGTGAAAAAACTTGTCTGTATTTTCTGAGACTCGAACCTTGAGTCTCTCATTAATTGCTGAGCGCCAACATATTTTAAATTTTGAAACACTTAAGAATTGTTCTAGTATATCGTTGTGCAATTAATTGGTAGGTGTTTTTTGAGGTTAAAGACATCTATCGATAAGATCGAATAGAACACTTAAACGAACTAAAGCCTAGGAGCTCTTGAAATATTAACATACGAACTAAGTTTTCTGATTAAATAAAACAGACACATTTATTTAATGTTTTTTTTAAAGTTTAGGTCAATTTTAGTAAAGATGCACTTAAAGTCACTGTATCACAGATTCTCTTTGAGGCACCAATCACGATCACTGTGAAGTATTTTTATACAAAATTTAAGCAGAAAAAATTTTATAAGTTACTTCAGAATGTCAGGATTATTGTATTCACTTGTTTGGTTAAATTTGTTTCTTTTCTTTTTTTCGAAAATTGATAATCTTGCACTGATAACGTCATAATTTGAAAAACCACTTTCACGGTTAGTGATTCTAAGAAAGCATTTTCAGTGGTTATTCACAGTTGGTTGGTTTTTAGTTTTAAAATTTTTTTTTTTGCAAACTAATTTTCAATTTTCAACTTCAGTACTCCTATGAGTCAAGCAAATCCATCCCAGGAACAACTTCAAAATTCATATTTTTTAATTCTCGTACAGAAACTAATTCACTTTTTAATATTACATCCCCCGTCGTCCCCCACAATGCGAATGACAATGGCTATGGCAATGGTAATGGCAATTGAAATGGAAATGGAAAACTCTATCGGAATAGAAAATAAAAGCAAAAGTTTCATTAACCTTCTCGCGGGAGACGCGTTCATTGATCGTACCCTTGCGATGTGTAACGACTACTCGTACGACGACGACGACGACTCGGGTGTCGTTTATCTAACCGATAGTATTTTGCAACAAAATGACATACACACGAGAAATACAAGATACGAAGTGGATGCTGCTGTTGCACACGAGATCGTCGTCATCGACTAACTGCAACTAACAGCTGGAAGCGAATATTCGAATTGAAGTTCCGTCCAGCTTCGCGCGATTTACTTGCCAGACTGACAGCTGGAGCTGGCTCAGAGGAGCGAATTTTCCACCATTATAGCGATCGCGTGCATACCATTGTTGTGGCCTGGCCGTGGGGATCCATGGTGGTGGTAACGGGAAAAAGAAATGGAAATGCTTTCGATTTCTATGGTATCTCGTCGTCGTTTGTCTATCTTTAACCATCCATTCGCTTTTAAAGGTTGTTTGCCGAACAAGTCGCTGGTCATGATGACGACGATGCCGAAGATGCCGATGATGATGATGATGGTAAGTGTTATGCATCAAACTAGAAGTGCATGGGTTACTGCAACGTGGGCATGTAAGACTTGCAGCGGGGGGTTTCAATTGCTATTTTGTAATTGGTTATAATCGCGTGATTTCATGGATTCGAATTAAGCAAAATAAAATGCCATGGGGGTTTTCTTTTGTTTTTAATTTGTTTCTTTTGAGATTTTGGTGCAGCAATAGGCACACGATACCTACTTACAGATGTAGATGTAATGTACCTGCATTTAATCAGATATAATATGCTGTTGCAGCATTATATAAGATAGCAGAAACACTCGTATTTTAATTTATGCTGGGAATTTAGAGAGGGCTGTTAATTTTCTGTTCCGGTGTCCGGCTTTGGTGTTGGGAAATCACGGAAAACTAATGTTATGACTTGGGTAAATGGACAGAACGTGTTAGCTTTCGAGATAAGCAAACATTTGGACAGATTAATGGCCTTAAAAGATCTTAATTTATTTAAGACAATAAGGAAAAAATATATTATGGAGGTGCGGGTTATAGAGGTTTGGGGGCTCGTATGAATACTTAAAGCGTGGAAGTCAGCGATAGGAAAAGAAAGATATAATGATTAATAAGAGTGCTTCCTAAAAAAGATAAGCTTAAGGCTTTCGGGTTCAGAAAATCGATGTTACATTTTGACAATCCTCTATGCCATGCGCTTAGAAATAACAATCTTCTTCTGTTATGATCCGGAGTAGAAGGATCACAACCCTCCCACTTTACTGCACTCCTACGGGTTCGCCTGTGGGGTTTCCCGGTTTGACCTCAGGAAGTACCGGCAGGCTTCCCGGTTTCAGATTACTGCGTCACTGAGACCAATCAAATGCTTGTGTTTTCGCATTTGTGTGATTCAGTTGTTTTTTGGTCTGTCTTTTTTGCGCGATTGTGTAGGAACGTTGATTGACGGGGGTTCTCTCATTTAAACAAGACAATACCAACACAGCCGGTCGTGCTCTTTCTAGCTTGTGATAGGTTCTTTTACATGAAGGCTTCCTCGAATCTTTGAACTTCTTATTCTACCAAGCTTTGTTACTCTTGCTGTTTTGCGAAGCATCTTTATCTCAGCTGCCCTTAATTTGCCCTCATAATTTTTATACATTGTCCAGCATTGTGAACCGTACTCGTATGTGAGCGCCGGATGTACAACTGCAGTGTAGAGCCTTCCTTTCAGCTTTAGCACAGAAGATAGCGGAATTTTCCCCGCCACTTCATTCACCCTACGCTTACGCGATGATTGATGTCATCATCACAAGTTGCTTCGCTATTGATCATACATCCCAGATATTTGAACTTTTCGCACTTAGGAAGCACTTTTCCATTCAAGTAAATGTCTGGAATAGGGCGGTGTGGATCAGAGAACGGGCAGCACAGTCTTTTTTGAATTAATACGGTACCCATTTCCCTCCAAAACATCCACCCACACATCAAGTGCTCGTTGCAGGGACCTTTGATATTCACTTATGATAGCTCCATCGTCAGCAAAGAATAACTGATGCATTTTGGGGTCCGTCAGGGACTGCAGTAAATACCAAAGGACTGTGGATGCTTCCCTGGTGTACACCGAAAAAATTGTTTCTATTCGCAACTAGTAGTAGTAGTAGTAAAAGGTTATTTATTTCGAGGTTGAGAGTTCATAGCCCTGCCATCTGACATCTGTCAAATCCATCTATTAACTGTAGTGACAGGTAGGTAGTCCTTTTCTCGCCATTTTACAATATGGATCGTTTAACTACCGCTCAATGCATTCAAATTGTTGCATCTTACTACAAAAATAACAGTTTTGTAATATCTGGGTATGGCGATTTAAGGAGAGAATATGGTCGTCATAATCGCCTAACTGAGCAAACAATTCGAAACACAATCACCAAATTCAAACAAATCGCTACTGTCGTAAGGCCTGCCTCAGTGGACGCTGTGGACCAGTATTTTTTAAAAACGACTAACGCGCCATTGTTACGGTGAACAACCTTTTTTTTTTTTTTTTTTAAATTTGCACGTGTTAAAGGGGATATGAATACCCTTATACTAATTTTTAGAACACGTGCGTTTTTGTGGAAAGAGGAAGAGACCGAAAGAAAGAAAGATTGGTGTAGTGGGTTTGAAACTTAGGTAGCATTAAGTTTCTGTAAACTCCAAGGGTGGCTGTCCAGATAACTGGGAAGTATTTTGTTTGATTTCGCTATTATTGTCGTTGCTTATGATTCACAGTATTTTAGCCATATAACCACCCTACTGCCAGTGTTATGCCTTGACAGTAGTGTTGACTTATCTTTTTCGCAATTGATCGACGGGGCTATGTGTCGCATAATAAAGGCAAATTTGGTTCTTTTACACGAAAAGTTCCCTGGCCGTTAATTTCGAGATTTGGCGATATCAATGAGTGATCTAACCCCGTTGGATTTCTTTTTATGGGGCTATGCTAAAGGTCGTATCTATGCAGACAATTCCCAAACTTTGAAGCACTTGAAAATCAACATCCGTCAAGTTATGTCCGCAATACATACATGAGGGTGGCCATGGTGTAGTGGTAACATCAACGCTTGTCACGCTCTTGGTTCACGGTTCAAATCCTGATCTCAACAGTCATCTATTTATTTCGTCTAAAATAAATAAAAAAGTCGATCAATTGCAAAAGCTTAATCAACTCTACTGCGAAGGCATAACACTGGCAGTAGGGTGGTCATATGACTTAAATGCAACTTGATCGTGATGATGATATCAGGTGGATGGAAAAAAACACAGTGAATCAAGAGCAACGACAAAAAGCAAAACAAAAAAGCTCCCCAGTTATCTGGACGCCACCCTTGGAGTTTACTGAAACTTAATACCACCTAAGTTTCAAAACCAACTACACCAATCTATCTCTCTCTCTCTCTCAGTTTATACAAACGCCCGTGCCCTGAAATAATTTAATGGTATTCATATCCCATTTGGCGCGAGCAAATTATAAAAAAAAAAAAAAAAATACAACTGGAAATGTACCGAAAAGCCATCGAAAATTACCCCATAATTATCGAAGTTTGCAAAAACTCCCGTGGCGGCATATTCCATACATAGTGGCATAGTCCAAAATTTAAAACAGTGAACGCATTTTATTTTTATTTATTTCAATTTAAAATTCTAAAGCAGAAACAGATCTGTACCGAAGCTTTAAACACAATGAGATTTAGAAATATCGTTGATTCTCTATGCCTCCCGGGATTTCAGGATGATAGTGAGTGAGTACTTAGTGCTAAAATTTTAATATTCTATTGGTTTTAGTTTAGCTTTATCTGCAATTGTATGATTAGCCCAAAGTAGATATTTGCTTGAGTAAAGGTCGTACGAGTATATGCCTACTTTGCCTCGAATATATCAAGCCATAGGTCGCAGCACATTGAAAGATGTTGGCAGGTGTTTCACTTGGTAGCTCAAAACCAGTCATTCATCAGCAAGAATAGTTCTAAAGCCTGAAATCATGTGGGTCTTTAAAACTTAAACGATAATCTAAGTGGAAAAATAAAAAATGTTTAGATTGCAGTCTTTAATAATTATAATTGCAATTCTTCCAAACACTCATGTTCTAAGTTTAAATTTTTAATAAAAATTCCTAGCGACGCTACTAGAACTCATTTGTGGTTGAGGGCACTCATTTCATTATTTAACTGATTTTTGTCTATTAGCGTTGGACGGTAAATTTCAAATGCAAACTTAATTATACAGCTAACATAATTGTGAAATATATTATTTAATATTTTCATTGAACATCAAAGCGTGTTGATGTTTCAATAAAAATGTCAACACCTCTGAATTGGTAATTGATAAATTAGCCCCATTAATGTTAATTAACCAATCAACTATGGATAAGTGTTTGAATGGCTGGTAGGAGTACATTTAATTCACATTACGATGACGGATGTTCTTCAAACTTCATATCTAGGGTTTGTGGGGGACAATTCGAGGCGGAAACGAAATTTCCATTCTAAGCCCAAAGTTAATAATACTTTGGAAATGTTCGATTAAATAATGATTTTCTCGAAAAAGGCTGTAACGATTTTGACTAAATTCAATATTTGAGTTATTTTCGATATATGCTATCAGATGGCGTACACTAATTTTCCAAAAAATATGCACGTTATTAACTAATAATTATTAACTGGAAACTAAAATCTAAACAATATTTATATCATGGCATATCGACTTTTAGAAAATTTTATTTTTTTTTTATTTTATAATTAACGGTTATTTCAAAACCCACCAATTAGAAGGTGGGTTTTGAAATAGATTTTCTCGAAAACGTCTCTAACGATTTGGATCAAATTTAATATTTGAATTATGGTGGATATATGCTATAAGATGGCGTACCAGATTCTTTTTTCCCAACAAAACACTTTTAACGGTACTTTGCTTCATTATAAATTTGGCCTTCTCTTAGTTTAGGTTTTCGATAATTTTCTAAAAAACTGTCTTTGGTCTGCTGTCCAACTACTTCTCCCTAATGCATAGAGACTTGTGTATTTGTATCTGACAATTACCGTACTATCACTTCAAGTATATTTGGATATTATGGTGTTTTTTTATGAATCAAAATATTGTACTAGATGCACAGATGTGCCTCTTCTGCTTTTTTTAACGTTTTTCTTCCAAGATACGTATGTTTTCAAATAGTTTTCTATAACCATTATTCATGTATATATACATGTAGATATGCCTATTAATTTATACTATTATACGTATAGATATGAGGGGCGGCTGATTAGTTCGCGGCCTAAGGCATTAAGTGAAAGAAAACGGTACCAAGTCTGGGGTGTATGGTGGGTGAAAAACTTGTGTCGTTGAAAAACCTGTGTTTTTAAGGCCTGTCTCGAAACCTGCACCGTGTGAACAGACGCGTTATCCTGCAAAAACAACACTCCCTGCCTGAGTTTCCCACATCGCTTCCGTACGACCGCTTCAATAAATTTGTAGAATATTTACCATTCGTTGTAAGTCTCTTTGGCAGGTAATCAATTAGCAAATCTCCTTCGCTGTCCCAAAAAAAACAGTCGCCGTAAGCTTCGAAGCTCACTTTTCTGCCTTGAATTTCTTCGGCGGCCTCTTCCCTTTTTCAATCCACTGCATAGACTCTTATTTGGACTTTGGATCGTATTGGCGAACCCAAGTCCCATCTACAGTTTCGGTTGCAAATTTCGTCGAGATTGTCCCCGGCTAACTCTAAAAAACCTTTGCAGCACTCGAGTCGTCGTTGCTTGTCGAACGGCGTGAGAATTTTCGGTACCCAGCGCTAAAGGTCCAATACAGGTCCTGGCCTAGCTTCTCGCAGCCACTCGTGTTGTGCGCTTCACCTACAATTTTGTGCGGTTTCCGAAGGGCAATTTATTCCGATTGAGAGAAGCTTTTTCATGACAATTTTACTCTCGGATGTTTGTCAGACATTCGCGAGAAGTGGGACCCAGAGAAAACTTTTTTTTGTGTATTTTGGATTCGAACCTTGAACCTCTCGCTCAGTGATCGCGCACTTAACCACTGAGCAACGGCTTCCTCATTCCATGTTTAAATGCTCGTGCAAAATTTCTCCAATCCATTCTTTGGTGATGTGCAACTCGCCCACAGATAATAACAAAATGAGATTATTATGGAAGAGAGATTCGTTGTTGAGTATCTCAGGCTGCGAACTTAGCAGCCGCCCCTCGTATTTTAAGATTAATATCACGACGTTATCTGACGTTTCTCACTAGATTAGCACTTTATGTTAGTCCAGGGTTTGTTCTTTGTAGTTTGAGGTAAAACAAACAAATCGAACTGGAAACAGTGCTGGATGTTGCAGGCAAAAATAGGCAATGAAATAAAGAAAAAAAAAAAAAAAAAAATATAATATTTTTACGAGTACGCTATTCGGAGATCACGGAAACCAACATCCGGCCTCTGAGTTTAAAGTTCTCAATTGATTGAGGATGAATGGTCCTACCCAAAAACCATTTAAATATGACTGAGTGAGGGTAAGATATATTGGGGGTTGAAGGCTAAATTTAACGAAGTGGTGGTAAGATATTGGGGGTGAATTTTCAAAAGACTTCAAAAATGGTCCTTCTAACCTTGTTAACTGAAGAAGCACTTAAAAGATTTTTATGAAACTTGGTGGTCCCATTTGAAAATCGGATAAAGTGGTGATAATATACTCGTAGGTGTATTGTGTATTGTTACCTCTTTGTATGCTCTTCTTCCACAACAGTTTTTCAATCATGCAAGCATTACGGTGATTGGAATACACATTCGATGCATGTAGCTGTTCGTATCTTCATTACAACTTTATTTCGAAGCGAGTAATAAATACTTACCGATGCTCTTTTAAGCGGAGGTACTTCTAACGGTTATAAGGCTAGTCACACTGTCGCAAAGTATATGGCTAGATCAGCATCATTCTAGCCATATCCACCCGTCTGTCTGTCCATGTGCAAGTCCGGCTGTACGCCCGTCTGTCTATATAATATAACCAGTTTTTCAGATTTAAACTTTGAGCTAGACACATGAAATTTTTTCGTATAAGCTTTTTAGAATCAGAAGCAATACTAGTGTAAACAACTATTCGCACACAAACATGCGCACTTTTTCTAATAAACTTATTTTTTTTAAATATTTTTATTAGAAACTGAAAACAAATATTTATTTTCCACTACCATTCTCCGCAATCCGTCTATACATTGCGCTGGACCACGCCCATATTTTGTAGGCGTTTCTTAAAAAAAAACAAATTTTGCAATCCTTCTATGGAAAAGTTATAGCAACAAATTACCTGTAAAATCTTTTAAAAATCTCAAGAATATCCTCTGAGTAGAAAGATCTCACTTTATTAGGGATGGGTCAGAAGATGAAGAAAGGGTATCATACGATCCATCTCAAATATTGAGATGCTGAGGGTGCCAGAAATTGTTGACCGAGGGTTAAAAAGTTACCTTATCAGATTCGGACTAGAGGTAGGGTCTATTTCGACTTGACTTATGGGGATTTACGTATCACTCTTTGAACCGGTAATTTACATAAGTAAAATGTTTTCAAAAAATCTGAGAAAAATTATCCCTTCCAAACCAGAGAAAGAATTAAAACATATATTTTACTTGCTCTTATATAGGGCAAGTATTGTTAATGCTATTTCGAGATTTTAATCAATCTTGGCACTAATATTTATAATAAAGAGATTAAAAATGAGTTTGTGCAACTATGTGCGTCTGTCTGTTTGTACTTTTGACTGCAGTCTAAACGGCTGGTTGAATTTAATATAAACTTCCATATCTGGGGCCTGTGGGGTCACAATTGTAGGCGTAATTCGAATTTTCATTCTAATGACTTTCCTCTAAACATGCCTCACATTGCACCCAACTACCTACCTAACTGTCAGTTACTGGCAGGTAACATACTTTTTGCATGGTCCGTAAGTAAGAAACCTCCAGTGTTGGACGTTCGAAAATGATGTTGATGTTCCAAAAAGTGTTGGCGGCCATTCTCCAAAATTTCAACGTGGGTACAATTTTTCATAGATACTCTTATTTATAGAATTTTATTCAAAATGGTCATTCGTTCATCTATAACGCATGAACCCGGACGGAAGCTATTCATGCGAAACTTGTGCGAAAATGTGTGTCGATCTTTGTACTGTCTGTCAAAATTTTAGAAAAATTAGGAGCCGATCCGACAACCTTTTACACCTGAGTCATAATTATGACTTTTAGGTTTGAGGATGTGTGATGGACGTCGGAATAACTTCCTTATAGCTTCTACAAAATACTAGTTATAAAAGTACATATATGTACATACACAAGAGATGATTCAGACCTCCAGTACTGCTGGAGGTTCGAGTGAAAGCCACTTCGCTAAATCTGAAAAGAAAAGTTTCCGACATTGCAACGTATAAACTGAGTAAATTCCTTCATCAATTTCCTGTCAAATAGTTAAAGCTAGCTCCTTTTAATCCATTAACCCTCAAGGTGTTGAAAGACGAACTCGACGCTGTCATCCGACTATGAAATATGTTGAGGATAAAGATGATTTACTGCTTCTGCCTCAAAGCTGTGAAGGAGTAAATAAAACCCGTCAGTCGATTTTAAGAAAGCCGACTTGACTTTGCGACTTCAAATTGCGGCACCTCAAAGCCATGTATTGGCGACAAACGCCACCCATTAATGTCCATTAAGTCATCCGTTGACAAACAGTGGTGAGCGACACATGCACAACATCTCTATCAGATAGTTTATGAATTTTTTCCAACAACTTGTGTAGGTAGTTACGCTAACAAGTAAAACTTAATTTGAATCTGCGCGCACATCGATTAGTGAACTGTGCTCACCGCAAACTACAAAAACCAGTATTGCCTAACCACAATCCATAAATGTCTGAAAAATCATTTAGTCTTATTTTATTCCAGCGATAAATAAAAACACCAACCACCTCCATTGTTTCGCACAAAAGATAATGCACTTCATCAACCGTGAAAAGCTACCTATTCAAAATTACGGCTTACGGCTTGGTTACATTCGTTTGAAAGTGAAATTACATTTTCTTGGATTTTTCCCTTTTTTTTTTGCTTGCTTGCTGCGCCGCTTCGTCTACACCGACTACTTCGACTGTATCTGGCTGGAAGTACTGTGATTATCTAAAGATATACTCGTACAAAACTAAGGTAGTTTACCTTCGTATCGATATCAGCTTACGGCGCGGATTACGACTGCCTGTGGATGCAAGTTCACTAACTTCTTCTTAACTCTGGCCAAAAGGAAAACTCTAATGAAAAATTGAAATGGAAAAGAAAAAAATAAAAGATGTACGAGTATCTATGTTTTTTTGCACTTATCCATACTTTGTTTTAGAGGTTGGAGATGGTAGGGGGTCTCCTCCTTGAGGTAATGGTTATGGAAGTGAATCCAAGTCCATGATGTTATCTTCTTCGTCTGTTGTAATTGGTGTTTTAATTTTCCGCATGCAACACCTACCGGTTCCAGGTTGTTACAGAGGCTGTGTAGACTATGAAGTAGCTGCCATGGATAACAACTGAAAAAGAAAAATTAATTCTTTTAGCTTTCACTGAGCACAGGGGATCAGCATTAACACGTTCTATGCGGATGGCTTCGGATTTGACATTTCCAATAGAAAGACCTTCCGTTTAACCTTCCAAATTGAACCCATTTGCTCAACTACGACGACGACTTAACCACGGATGCGTCAAAGCTGAAGTGCAGGTTGCACTGTCGTCGTCGTGCAACAGTTACCATCGACTTCAGCTGTCGGCTTAAGGAATTTTCTTTTCTTTCCTCGACTTTCGATTTCAGCGAAGCGATCGACGTTGCTGCACTCATCGAAGGGGAAAGTGACTTTTTATTCCTCTCCTCTGGTTGGGAATTTATTTTGCATTCAGCGCACAATGACAATTCAAGTCGGATGTTACAACAAGGCTTTGGGTCAAGAGGGGTTACTAATTTGAACTTCGTTCAGTACTCGACCCTAATCACATGCTGAGGAAAGAGCTTTGAAATTTTAATTGGCAGTTCACGTTATAACAATTATGGGCTTGCTCCATGGGAAGTGAAGCCGGGTATGATTATGTTGGCTACAGTTGGACTTAAATTAAGAGCAATTGAATGTGTCAATGTTAGCCAGAAATGGTTTTATCGGATTACAAAGGCGAATGTATGGATCCAATTTGACGGTGAAAAGAGCCTTATTAGAGTGTGATTATCCTCACCTCTGGTACTGACCTTACGTTGTTAGGAGGTGTGAGTATTTTCTCATAATTAAGTTTGTCTAAGGAGGTAGTCACATAGCATTTATTTATGTTATAATAAATGATGAATGTATCTATGCCCAAATTCGTATTAATAAACATTTTGTGGGATTATTAATAAACACCGAATAACTAAACCGCCACCATCGGCATTTTAAAGGTTAATTAAGTAACCTGTGTTAAAAATCTATTTGTGGAAATGCTGTAGGATGGGTTAACGTAGGTTAAATGGCCACCTCGGGAGTTTTTGCAAACTTAGATTTTTGTGAGGTAATTTTCGATGACTCTTCTTCACATTTATGGTCGTATTGCATCCATAACTTCACGGATGTTGGTTCTTAAGTGCTCCAAAGTTTGGAGGTTGTCTGTGTGACTGTGTTGTGTGGCACTTAGTCCCGTCCTATAGGGCTTCTCACAACCCCAAATACTTCAATTTTATTTGACGTAGCCGCCGCTACGAAATGGGCCCTGTCGCTGAAGATGATTTTGTTCGAAAAATCGGAGTCAACTGGTTGTTTTTCCAACACCCAATAGTGATACACAGATATTAGATAACTGTTATTTTTGTAGTAAGATTCACACTGGACTGACGGGCTGGATTTTATTTGACGTTTACCGGCAAAGGGGTAAGTGGAGAGGTGACGTGTAAGTCAATCCAGATTTTTAGTTTTTTTAAAACTTTAGAATTTTTTCTGTCCTTTGAAAATGTCAATCGGTTGTCACTCGACATTGAGGGCCTTCACACACTGATGGATTGGATTGGACAAAAGTATTAAAAAAAATTGTGAAATAAAATTGTATTTGGCGGTGTTCTTTGTTTATTTTCGTAGGTCTCTTAAAACGAAATTTTTAGATTCCGTTTTTTTTTAGCCTTCAATTTTTAGTGTGTATTCCAGAGATCCTTGAATAGATTAGCGTGCATTCCAGAGATCGTAGAATAGGTTAGCGTGCATTCCAGAGATCGTGTGTTTGGTATGTCTATATAAGGGTATGAATTTGAACTTTGAGTTATATACGTAGTTACTATGAACTGGAGCAAGGAGCAAACGCAGGAGCTGATTACTCTCTATCAGCAGTATCCTGAGCTGCACAATTCTAAAAGTGCGGATTTTTTAAACAAGTTGAAGAAAAATTATGCCTTGATTTCGATTACAGAACCCTTGAAAGAAATGCGCCCAGGATTAACTCCTGATGTAGTAAAGGCTAAGTTAAAAAACATTAACATTCATTCGCAAATATCTCCCACACGAATGTGTGTCTTCCAGTCGTAGTTCCTGGTTAAGCAAATGGAAGGAACCTTTGGTCACCCTTCTCAACTTCCACTTCTTAACTCACTCGCGCTTCTTTTGTGCGCTTTTTCTTTCTTTATTTAAGAACATAAAAGCAGCAGCATTTAATGCATTTAAGTGGCCAAATAAAAACAATTCTGTTTTTCCACTATCACTGCTATCACTCATTGTCTAATCAAATTTCGTAAAATTTTCGAAGTAAGCAAAAAAACAGAAACGAAAACAAACCAATCCGGGGAAGTATTCACGGGAACACCGTCTTGAGCGTTGGTTAAACGATCCATATTGTAAAATTGCAAGGCAAAAACTAACTACCTGTCACTATGGATGACATTTGGATTTGACAGATGCCACCTGGCAGGGATGTGATCCCGACCTCGAAATGAATAACTCTATATAAGTTGGAGAATTATTATTAATTACCATGTGTTAGTTCATATTTCCTTTAATATTTGTGTGCAACTAGTATTTTTGATGCACAAATGAAGTTACTAATCTACATGCTATGGACTCAAAAACCGATTGACCTAAAATCTTCAAGCAATCTTCAATAATGGCCCGAGAGTGATTCTGTGAAGTTTGGTCTAAATCTGTCCAACAGTTAGTCCACAACTGCCTTAGTACTAAAAAATATATACTTCTTTTTATTAGGCGCAGTAACGCACGCAGAGTAGCGCTAGTTCTTTAGAAAAATATAACTTTAGATATAACATCTGATTTTCAGACTTAATGGCTCTTAGACTAATATGATCACCCACATCAAAGTTTTTCATCACTATTATGCACTTATGTACGAGTATGTAAATAACTGTACAGACAGATAAATAATTCATCAGAAATTATTTGAATTATAAGCGAGGTAACAAAAATAGCAAACAAAATGTTTATGGCATTTACAATCCATCTTTGACGGGATGTGTTATACCCTATACAATTTTATTGAAACATTTGCACTTGCTCCTATAGGGCGAGTATTGTTTTCGTGAAAATATTCGATCTCGAAATTTTAATCAAACTTAATATAATATATATTACTAAAGGGTTATTCATTTCGAGGTTGTGATTTCACATCCCTGCCATATGGCATCTGTCAAATACATCAGCCATCCATAGTGACAGGTACATGGCTAGTTCTTTCCTTGCCATTTTACAATATGGATTGTTCAAACCACCACTCAACGCATTGAAATTCTTGTTTGTACAAATGGGAGTCCGCCGTTTTCCAATAGATGACGCTAGTGGTACATGCCGGTAGGAAATGTCAGAGCAGAAACGTCACATAGTAAACGTGGGCATCTGTCAACAACTCCTCATTACAGTTGTGAGTTTTCATCGGCTTCATATATTTCTTTGTGCGTGAAAATGTTGACTTTCAAGCCAAATAATAGTCATTTGCGGGGAGTTTTGCTTTTTGCTTTCAAGGGGTGCCCGTGGTGTAGTGGTAACATCATCGCTTGTCACGCTACAGGTTCACAGTTCGAATCCTGATGTCAATAATCATCTATTTATTTCGCATGAAATAAATTAAAAGTCGATCAATTGCGAAAGCTTATGTCAACTCTACTGCGAGGGCATAACACTGGCAATAGGGCGGTCATATGGCTAAAATGCAACTTGATCGTGATGATGACATCAGGAGGACGGAAAAAAAAATACTGTGAATCATGAGCAACGACAAAAGCAAAACCAAACAAGCTCCCCAGCAACAAGACAGCAACCCTTGGAGTTTACTGAAACTTAATACCAGCTGAGTTTCAAACCAACTACACCCATCTGTCTCTTCCCCTTTCCTCAAAACGCCCGTGTCCTAAAATTAGTATAAGGGTATTCATTTCCCCTTTCACACGTGCAAATTATTAATAAAAAAATTAGAAAAAACCTGCGGTTGAGGCGCATCGAATGATTATACAAATTTACGGTGATGCTTCAATGTGTTAGTGAAAGAATGTGTCGTGAATGGTTTTAACGCTATAAAAGTGGTGATTTTGACGCGGAAGACAAGGAGCGTCCCGGAGAGGTAAAAAAGTTTGAAGACGCAGAATTCGAGGCATTACTGGATCAAGATCCATGTCAAATGCAACAAGAAATTGCAGATTTTTTGGCCGTAACGCAACAAGTCATTTCCCATCGTTTGAAAGTCTTGGAAATGGTCCAAAAGCAAGGAAATTTGATGCCATAGTGATTTTGCAGCACAACAATGTTCGGCCACATGTTGCCCAGGTCGTTAAAACCTACCTGAAAACACTGAAATGGGACGTCCTACTCCACCCACCGTATTTTTCAGACATCGCCTTTTCCGACTACCAACTGTTCCTATCGATGACACATAGCCTGGCTGGGCAGCACTTTTAATCTTTCGAAGATGCATAAAATTGGGTCGATTCGTCGATCGCCTCAAAAGACGTGCAGTTTTTCTAACGCGGAATTCGTATGCTGCCAGAAAGATGGAGAAAAGTTGTAGCTAGCGATGAACAATACTTTCAAGAATAAACATGCAACCATTTTTCTGAAATAAAGTCCCAAATTTTGAAAAGAAAGGCGGGTTACCATTTGTACACCGATACAAAAATAAGGGTTCTGTAATATCTTTATGATGTCGTTAGAGATTCAAGACATTGAGATGTGATTGATCAATAGGACGGGCCTACGTGCCATATAACACAGGCCAATTTGGCTCTATTGCACGAAAAGTTCCTCTGCCGTTTAATATCTTGCAGCTAAAGGAAATTGTAAAGTAACTCCAAAGATTTATGACTGCCTGTAGGAGTACTTGCATTCTTGGATAGTATTTAATGCTGATAATCTCGTGGGCACAAGTACGAGAGCCGGTTTCGGTTTATCGGTATGGTCAGTAATGGTTGCTTCTTAAGATTCGTAATCCTATTTAGTCTTCCGAATTGGTTGGCTCAGGAACGTTGATAGTCTGAACCATCTGACCACACAAACGCTTCTCATCTATAAGACACACATTTTCTTCATCGTATAACCATTTTCTTGAATCACATTTTCTTCCTATGCATTACTGTTAAAGTTGAAGTTCAAAAAAAAACAGCTTTATTAGGTAGGTATACTTAGTTTCTTTAGGACATTCTCTGCCCTATTTAACTTTATAAAATTTAAAGGTAAACCCCCGTGGACCATAATAAATTGCAAACAAATTAAGAACTGTCTGCTACATGTTCACGCAGGTACCCAATAATAATAATAACAACGTTGTTTCCGCTATAAAATATCACTTTTTTCCGCTTAAAGATATCAGCGACTTAAACTCTGACATAATGCGCATCGAACCGTAAACGCACACATCTACTGAGCTCTTGGAAATGTACAACTTCTTTTGTCAACGATGATACAAAAGACCACAAAGACTGTCTACGCATCTATGAGCTAAAATTGGCCAACATTTAAAATCCAATTACATAAATGCTGCCTGCCATCCAATAGATACACGCCACGAAGTGAGTGAGCGGAATGTAACGAAAATGAATCGAAAACGACAGCGACAACGACAACGAAGCTCTATTGAAAATCGAATTTCTTTTGAGATGATCCACTTCTTAGAGTAATTGACTTTGCCTCATAATAGTTTGGTTACCTGCGTGTTTATTGCTTGGTTCCGGGACTTACAACCGCCAACATGTTGGTAATGTTTGTGTTTGGTCTTAATTTCCCTTAACAGATTCATTAAAAATGGTTGCTGGCGCCTACTAATTACATATTCTGGATGGATAGCTTGCCTCCTACGGAAAATCCTTTTTAATAGCTTTAAGTTTGAAGCGTCACTTAATTTTAAGGCTGCGGCTGGTGCCAAACGCATAACAAAATTGATATTGCGTGACCACAATGGCTGTTCCATGCTTATACGAGACCAGCACCCGAGGGGTATTAATTTCGGTGCTGGCAAACGCGACAGACCACATTAACTAACCCTAATTATGGGCAAAAGTTTAAAAACATGTGCGCCCGTTCAGAGCGCGTTTATATACATAGGTTGGTATAGCCGATAGCCAATAGACTGAACATGGTGCAAACTTCAGCAATTGAGGTGTGAATTAATGAGGACGTGAATAGGCCAATTGTTCGCACAAGGCCGTGAAATGTTCGCACGGATAATGGCATGTCCTCGAATATGGTGCCATGCGGCGTGTTAGCTAACATGGTTGGTTTCTGGCAAACGCTGCAGGAAGTGCTAGTATTTTTAGAGATAACATGAGATACCTTTTCAACACACAATTATATACATTTTTTAATTCAGTACACTAACATTCAACGTAGATGCAGACATTTAATTTATTTGAATTATCAGAAAATTGAAAATAAAAGGTAGTTCTTTCACAGCAGTGTCAAGTGGCTTATACTCGTTTATATGTTTGTGTTTTTTCTTTTATCAACTTTTATACAATGGTTCATCAGCTTCACTTTGTATTTTTCGTTTCCAAAGGTAGAAGGAAACTTTTTTGCCTATGGGAAAACATCATTCGATTAATTAATGGTTCTAAGTGAATCTTTAGCTAGTCTATCTATAGAATGCTGCCTGCCGTTACGTACGCCAAATTGGTTCTCTTCCACTTCCGCAATTTATGTTTAGAGAATGTTGCCTCCTGTATGATGAATACTAAGATACTCGGAGCAAGAGTATTCTTATTCATTAACTCAATACGATCCAGCATTACAGTAGAAGTGAAGAACCATATCCATATACCGTAAATTTTAATAATATCATAAGTCGCAGGAAGACTCCATAGATCTCTCGCTCTGTTATGTGGTTTTGTGAGTGTTTATAACGGTCGAACCACATAGATCTATCCACTGTTCACCGCTGTTGGCACTGATTGAAAATAATTTAAAGAAACTTTTGAATGAAGGCTTATTCAAACAGGTATCGAATGATTTTGTTCATTTAGAAAGAGGGAATTAAAAAAAAAATCCTTATGATGTACGGGATTTTGAGCTCACATTACCAAATAAAAAAATAAAACCTTTTCGGGATATTTGCACTTATGAACGATTTAAATTAACTTCGAAATAAAATATTTTGTAGCATTGCGTAGGATTACGTAGAGACTTTGTGAACTGCGCCCACTGAACTTAGATTACTCTAAGGAGTGTAGAAGTGGAATCTCTTTAGAGTGGACATGGAGCTCTATCACATTTTAGAATCATTTTATAGTTGTCAATCTCACAATTAACACTAGTAGCACTATTATGAAAAATTATGTCCCTATAATAATACGTTTGTTTGTACATATGTATTTACTTCCCAAGCCTTTGATGGACTGATAGATGGTGCCTTTAGTCACTTCAAAATGAAAAAAACTTATTTCTTTTTTCGGACCTACTGACAAGGAAAATAAATGTATTTCAAAAGGTTTACATTTGGCGACTAGGGGCTGTGGTATGTTGGGCGTCCAAAACTGAAAAAAAGTTAGCCTTGATTTAAGGGGCCTGTGAACAGTTCATCCGTCTATGAATCTCATACTTTAAACTTAAAACTAAACTGAAGACACTAGGGTGGAGAAGGAATTGGAATTTTGGGGGGCATTTCTAAGTGTAACTCTTGACAATCGGAACTTCTACAACCCTTTACAAAATTCTAATGGTCCCAGTTCTACTCTATGGCACAGAGGCATTGACTTTATCAAAAGTGGATGAGGTTGCTCTTGGCTGTTTTGAGAGGAAAATTCTTCGGACGATTTTAGGTCTCATCTGCATAGATGGTGAGTGGAGGAGGAGATACAACCATAAATTGTAAGGCTACTTCAGCGACATAGACTTAGTTAGAAGAATGAAGGTCAAATGACTGAGGTGGCTGAGTCATGTAGAGCGTATAGACACCAATGCTCCGGTTCAGAAAACCTTCGAATCCATTCCCGAGGGTAGGGCAATCGATGTTTCCTGCTAACATCTGATGTGCATAGAGTATGTCTGCAACTTCTTCACGTTTTTCAAGTGACTGTACGTTGATTAATTTCAAATGATCGTAGGGGCTAACAGACCAAGGAAGACCATGTAGAGCAAAACTGATGAACCTGCTTTGAACAGCCTCTATTTGAAGGGAATGGGTATTGTGATAGGTGAACTAGACTTGGCTAGCATATTTGAGGATCGGCCTAACAAATGTGAAAAGTATAGAGATTTCGTGACGTAGGGGTTCGATAATTATTTAGATCAGCGTTTAAAGAAACCGAGCGCAGAGTTGGCTCTGCTAATAATGATATCAATATGGCAGAGGAAATTGAGTTCTCTGACGCAGATAACACCCGAATCGCGCAAGAAAGTGACGGAAGAGACGGACCCGTCACAGATGATATATAATCTAGGGGCTGATGGAAGATGCTTTCGGGAAAATGTAATAGCTTGACATTGAGCTCAAGAAAATTTTTTAGGCACCACGATTAAAAGTTGTTCAAGTCAACTTGAAGTGGGCCAGAGTCAATGGGGTTTGAGATGCACCTGAAGGTTTTCATTTCATCAGCGTAGATGTATAAAAAAAATCTTTGATGATACCGTCAACGTCATTAATAGACAAAATTAAAATCAGAGGACCAAGATGGCTACCTTGAGGGACCCCAGAAGTGGCTTTAATGGATTGAAAGAGGATTTTGTATTGACAACTCACGCAATCGAACCCAGTTGAAACCTAAGAGTTTTGAGCTAAACAGAATGATTCCCTGTGAGATTTTATCAAAGGCCTTACTAAAATCGCTGGCAATTACATCAATTTATTTGCGATCCTCTAATGGCCACAAAGTGTTAGATACGAATTCTTTTAAGTTAGTAGTTGTTCACCTTCGCTTAAGAAATTCATGGTGGTTAGGGATAAAAATAGAGTTTCACAATGGGTTGGTAGGAAGAGATTTCATTCTTAGCACATTTTTTTGTGGAAGAGGATTATGTAAGAGCTCTTCAAAAGCTTGGCGGAGGCTCATTGTGGCATAGATATTTCGAAGAGAGCCGTGAGGGTTTAAGCCCAATGGTTCACGCAAATTTTCAGTACTATATAAGGGAGACCAGAAGCGTATTCGTTCTCGAGTTTTTTTTTAATCTTCTCAACGGAGACTAACTAAGTTTGGGCAAAGCTTTTTATATAGGAGAAGTATTCAAGATCATCGATTTGACTGGAGAAAAGTCAAAATGGCAAGGCCACTTTTTTGATCAAGAGACTTTTTTATATTTTCGGATTCGTTGGTGCTTCAGCTTTAATTTGAATTATCACATGATAACGTGTAAAAATACATCTCTAAAACCCTCTCATAAAAATAGTTTTACAATTATTTTTGGTCCAGCTCTCTAACTTGAAATTTTAAAACTTTAAACTCTGCTGACATTAGCACATAGAATCATCTGCCCCCGTTTTCGTTGATGGTCACATGCATTCATCCACCCAAGAGTGTTGATTTTCTGGTCAACAATTCGCATGTGCTATTTGGTCACTCGAAAATTTCTAACCATGCATTTGTATTGACCAGCAATTTATTTGTGGAAATGAAAGCTTTATGGACTGTACACAGCTCCACAAGGACTTTTGAAACCCTGTGTAGATTAAGTTAATGTTTTATGTTGTTTACTTTGACTACACAGTCTCTCTCGATAGTGTTCTGCTTATCACACTTAAAGCAAACATTTAGAGCAAACTACTACACTCACCCTAAAGTCACTTAGTAAATATCTGCTTTTCCACCTCACCAATCTCGGTGTGCTATTGATAAGATCACAATTCCCAAATTTTATATTATTCACATATAAATCAACTCACACCTGGTGATGGTGATGGTGATGGTGACGGTAATGGTGACAGAGACGACATGGCAACGAACTTTGCATTTTAATTCTAAAATTACAATGCCAAACAGAACGTATCCAAATATTTATTCTTTTTCCCAACACGAGCATATGTTCAATATCTACCTTTCTTACTGTGAAGACAAATTCCTCCTTCTTTCAAGGACATCTGTACAGATTCAAAATAAGGTAAAAAAAAAATAAAAAATTCTGGACACAGTTCAATAAATTTTAACAAATCTGCATTATTAGGTTGAAAAGAGAAAAAAAAAGTTGTACTCCATGCATATCCTGCTGGCTGCACGACAGACATCGAATAAATCAGACATCCTGCAGAAGGAACTGTGTCGCCAGAGCTGGGCAAAAGGGAAATACGAGTAAAACGAAAGAAAACATTTGCGACATCTTCAGTTAGTGCAGAATTGTCACCCAATTCCATATGTAATTATGTGGCAATAAATAAGAGTCGCCTCAAAAAATTATTCTTGGCAGCTTCCGATACGAGAAGTAAAGAGTCACCTGCCAGGAGAGGAAGAAAAAAATCGAAGCATATGTGTTGGCACAGAAGTCATTCTTCATATTTCCGCAACCACCAGCCAAAATCGAGGTCACAAGAAATTGAATAGGTTATTCGATACAACCGACGACGATGTGTAATTTTTGGCAAAGTCATATAATTTTCGGAATAAGCCCGAGGAGTGCCTTATCAAATGCAGCAAAATTGTATTTACCAAGCGATAAGATTCTTTTTGGATTCACCATAGATCCACTGCTGCATGTGACGTTATCGGGCTTCACTTTGCCGCATCAGTATCTTGTTTACAGACAGTGTGTGGTGTGGTGGTTTGTTATCGTAGCGCACTCTGCGCGATAAGTTGAGAATAAAATGGATAAATAAGAAATAAAGTAATTACTTCTTTAATAGCTATTTTGTTGTATTTTCGGCGCTTAGTGTTGATTTTTATGGCAGTCTAGGTAGATAGGTAGGTTTTTATGAAGAGTGGGTGGGTGAGCTTTTTTTGTGGAAAGATTTATTGTGCTCTGTACGAGTGGATATAGATACTGGTGCAGTATATTGTGTTTTTGACATTGAGATATTATGTATGTTCTGCATTGTGAAGGTTATGAGGACAAGTCAACTTGAAGTTGTTTACTCTGTAGCAGTGCAGTCGTTTGTAATACAATAGCAGTTTTGCGTCACTTTTGGGTATCTTGTAAGTAGGTTGGTGAAACGGCAAATTGATATTTAAGGTAATTTTGCTCGAGACTCAATTATTAGTAAAGTTGATCAATTCTGACGTCATATATCTTTTGTTAAGAAGCGGGCCAAGCTATGAGAAATAAGGCATTCCACACGAAATTTTTAAACCCGTCATCAACAATGATAGATACTACAAAAATATTGCCAGTTTGCTCGATTGCTTCTACGTCACTACGACTAGGAACCCAGAGCAAAGTGACCTCCTAAGTGGGTGGGCAAAATCTGGCACTGTTTTACCATTTCAGACGATCAATATATTTGATACTACCTGGATTACTTTCGAACGGTTTCGAAACAAATATTAAAGTCAGTGCTATTTCCTGTTCAATTTAGAGATTCAAGTCCAATATCTGCCTTGCATTGGGTTATCTGCTGAAAGAAAATAATATTTAGAAATAGTTTTGAGTATAAATTTTAGGTCGATTTGTTTTTACTTACGGAATGAGGAATCATCCTGAAATATGGGATTTGGGATGTAGCAACATAACTCCTCTATTGTAGGAACAACACCATCAGCAATGATTTTTTTGTATTTCGCTTCATTTACGGAACCATCCAAAAGCAAAATATGGCCAAGACCCCCATTTGTTATCACACCAAAATATATGCTTAACGGTGGGAAGCAAAAATTTGTCTAAACATCGCTCCTTAGCTCTCCTTCGCACTGTTTGCTTCCCGTCAGGTCCAATCAAATTAAATTTAGATTCGTCAGAAAATATGACCCTTTTCCAATCGTTGGCGGTCCATTCCCGGTGCTATTTGGCCTACATCAATCTTTTTTTCTTCATCATGGCAGAGAGAAGCGGCTTTTTTGCAGGTCTACGGGCTTGAAGGCCCACTACACTTCCGATCTTGTCATGAGCTTAATTTCGTCAAAAGTCATCACACAGGGATTTTGTGGCATGCCACAACGTCTATTTGAAAATTTTCACAATGAAGATCGAGAATACGTCCTTTATCCGCTTGAGTGTTTTTTCTTTTATATCATACATCAAAAAGAATAAGCATATCACAGAAAAACTGCAATCGTACACGTTAAAGACGTTAAAATATGAGAGGAACACACACGGATGTCATCAAATTATCAAATTTTCATTTTGCGGCATTTTTTTTGGCACGTGGTGTGTGTCAAAAAAAAATATGACAACCATTTAATCAGTAATTAACTTTAACGAAATTTAATAATCAATCAAAGTTTACGTGGATTTTTTTTCTTTGAATCGAGATTGGAGGTCCACGTGCTAGTGGGAATATGTTCCTCTGTTAAATGAAAAGTTTAAGTCTCAGCTATAACCATGGAATGACGAGATTTTCTGGAAGAAATATCAGAAGTTATAACTTGATTTTTAGTCCCCAAGGCTAAGATTATTGACATTAAGAATAAAATTAAGACATTTTGGAATGGAGTTATATACCAATCTTTTTATACCCCCCATCCTAGGGTATATGTGCAAATATTTGTGATCAACATCGAAAGTTATGTCGATCTAGCCGTCTGTCTTTATGTCTCCACTTTTTAGTCCTTGAATTTCGAGCTAGGAAAGTGACACATCGTGCATAAGCTTTACAATTCGAAGCAGCAAAAGTGTAAACTTTTTTGAAATCTGTCCACAAATACGCTCACTTTAAAGAAAAATATTGTCTTTATAAGATATGTATATGTTGACTTCCTCTACATTTCGTCCTACATACTTGGCCACGCCAACATATTTTGCTTTTTTAAAGCTGTTTAAGTTACAAATGGTGATAGCCACACCCACTTTCTTCTAAGAAAATGTTGTGCAAAATGTTTTTACTTGCACCTATAAGAGCAAGGATTATATTCGTCAAAATTTACGAACTCGACATTTCCATTAAACTTTACATTGCTATAAAAGAGGAGAGAAACTCAAAAAAGTGTGTCTCTCAATTCTCTCTGCGTATTTGTCTGTACGTAAGTGGGCTGAACTTCAGCCTAAGCGGCTGCACGAATTTCCTTCAAACTTCGGTACTTTAATAAGGGCTGATTTTAAGAAAAACGGCTCTGAGGATTTTGTTAAAATTTCATATCTGGGTTGAGTTAGGCATATCTCACTAGATGGCGTACGAAGTTTTTGGAAAAAAAGTTACATATTATCGAATTTTTGAAAAATTATCATTTCTCGGATATGTCTTAAACGATTTTTTTGAAATTGACATCTAAATAATATTTGACATATGCAAGGCCATGGCATATAAAGTTTTTGAAAATTGTTAAAAAAAAGTTTTTATATTTATAAGTGATTTTTCTAAAAAAAAAAAATACTGCATTTTAACAACTTCCCTTAAAGTGAAATTGATTTGCAAGTGAACAGCACACAAGTGCAAGTACGTGCGACCTTGACGTGCACTTTATTTTTAAATCAATCTCTGAAAAATTGTGGAAATATATCATTGCATTTGACTTACAAATTTTCCCACGGTATGTCCACATTATTGGGGGTGAGTTAGAAGACGGAGAACAGGGTATCATACAATCCCTTCCAGATGGATTGTAAGTTTTCTGTATGTTTAGTCTCAAAATTCGGTTTTTTCGACCAAACATGTACAGCCATAGTACGAGTATAAAAGGACTATATTGAAGTGATTTGTCTCAGGCATTAAGGTTCGAAATGATATACATTTTTATGTTGGTTTTAACTCCGTTAAAGAAGAATTTGAAGCTTCCCGGAAAATCGCACATTTTTCTTTTGGAACACCACCTTCCAGGAGACTTTCTTCTGCCACTACTGTTCGACTTCTCTTCATTGATTTTAATATTTTTGCAATACTCTAGCTTTCACTCCTAAATTTCAAAACTGTTTCTGAAGGGCCATCCAACAAGAGGCGTCATTTTAAATTTCACGCCATTGTTGAACTGTCAACATTCAACTATCATTGCGATGACTTTTGATAAGCAAAGACCAGGAGGTTATTAAACATGGATCGACACACTCGCACAATGTGTTGAAATCATAAAAATTCACTACAAAAACTGTAAAAATATAGCGGAAATGTTTCATAAAGTTCGCACTGCTTTTGGTCATCATCAAGTGCCTTCTCGCACAGATATAGTGAATTTAATCGATAAATTTTAACGTCTCGGACAGGTTAGTGATGTGAAGACTTCAACTCGTGTTCCTCCGGCAAGGTCAGCGGAAAATATTGCAGCCGTAGCTGAGAGTGTGACTGAAAACCCAGGAGGGTTCATTTCGAGACGATCACAGGAATTGGGTTTATCCGCAACCACTTTGCACCGCATAAAGATCTTGGCCTATATGCTTATAAGGTCTAGTTGACATACGAATTGAAGCCAGAAGACCACACACAACACCGTACTTTCGCGCTGATTGGGTGCTGGAAATGACTGAACAAGATCATGATTTTTTACACAAAATTATTCTGAGTGATGAGGCTCATTTTCATTTGTTTGGGTACGTAAACAACCAAATCTGTCACGTTTGGGGCTCCGAAAACCCAAGAGATAGTGGAACAACCTCTCCATCCACAACGAATGATAGTTTGTAGCTTTTATTCGCTAAATACAGCCGCAATTACTTAAATGAAATGAAATGAAATGAAATGATAAATTTCATCAAAAGAACGACTATTTGTAGGTAAAGCCGAGGCGGACATTTGGCAGATATTGTATTCCATTACTAACCTCAGAGTTTGTACTTTAGATATAAATAAAAATATAACCATTTTTCATAAAAATGTTGCACTTTTATATTGATTTAAAATGACACCTCTTGTTGGATGACCCTGAACTTTAGCTATTTTCGGTTTTTCCTTCAAAACAAGAAAATTAAAATATTTCTAGATATCATTTAATGCCAGTGGGGTCTAAATACATTCTGTTACCTAATGCTTCAATCAGATTTGACACTTTTTTTTTCTTAAGAATTTTTGGCGGTGTCTTAGCATTTTGTCCAGAAGTGTAAACAGTCGAAAGTAGAAAAACTATTAGATGCGCAACTAAGTTCTCTTTGATAAAAATGCAACTTTATTGTGAAAAAAATGGTTACAAATGAATCATTCAAAGTATTGCCCATCGCTAGCTACAACTTTTTCCCATCTTTCTGGCAGAGCTCGAATACCGCTACGGTAAAAGTGTTCATCTTTTGAGGCAATCCACGAATCAAGCCACTTTTTGATGTCTTCATATGTGCGGAACTGCTGATCAGCCAGACCATGTGCCATCGAACGGAACAAGTAATAATCGGATGGCGCAATATCTGGGGAATATGGCGGGTGGGGTAGGACTTCCCATTTGAGCGTTTCCAGGTATTTTTTGACGGGTTTGGCAACGTGAGGCCGAGCGTTATCATGCTGTAAAATCACTTTTTCGTGCCTCTGCTCGTATTGTGGCCGTTTTTCGCGCAGTGCTCGGCTCAATCGCATCAATGAAGTCGATACCGTTCCCCAGTGATGGTTTCGTTGGGTTTGAACAGTTCATAATAAATGACACCGACCTGTTCCCACCAAATACACAGCATAATCTACGCAGCGTGAATATTCGGCCGAGCCGACGACGTAGAAGCATGACCGGGCAGTCCCCATGACCTTTTTTTCTTTGGGTTGCTGTAATAAATCCATTTTCCATCACCCGTCACGATGCGATGAAGAAAACCCTTCCTTTTTTGCCGGTGGAGCAGTTGATCACAGGCAAAAAACGACGCTCAACGTCCCTTGGCTTCAAAATATAAGGAAACCAAGTTCTTTGTTTTTGAATAATTCCAAAGGCATGCAATCGCTGGGAAATGGCTTGACGGGTAACTCCTAATGCTGAAGCAAGCTGTTCTTGCGTTTGGTACGGATCCTCATAGAGTAATACCTCCAATTCAGCGTCTCCAATTCTTTTGGCCTTCCTTCACGCGGACGATCGTCAATATCGAGATCACCGTCTTTGTAGCGACGGAACCAATCACTGTACGTTGTTTCACTTAGAGCAGCATCTCCGTAAACTTTTTGGAGCTCTCGATGCGCTTCAGCCGCCGTTTTCTTCGAATGACAGAAGAAAATCAACACTTCCCGCAAATGACGATTATTTGGCACAAAATCAGACATTTCCACACAACCAAAATAAAATCACTAATGTGTCAAACAACTCCGTTCATGACGTTTTGGATATGTCAAAACTGACTGGCACTTACTGCTGGTGCCATCTATTGAGAACTTAGTTGCGCACCTAATAATAAAAAAACTACGTATGGTTATGTACATTCATATGTGTGTAAATAGGAGTAAATCCCGTAATTTGAGCCTTAGACTTGAGAAGGTTCAAGCTCAGATAGGCCTGAGTTATGAAATGTGATTCTCTTGCTACAGCATGGTGCCCCTTAATTACGTAGTAGGTACTCTTATATGAATAAGGTGGGTTTTTCATTTCTACATCTAAAAAATAGATACATATGTATAATAATTGTTTGTTTATATTGAACAACAAGAAACCAACAAATTCTTATAAAACCCAAATTCTTATGGATATCCAGAAAAACTATATTATAATCCGAGAAATAAATTTAGCCCACCGAAATTTATAAAGCAAACAAATAATTGTTATTATTTCACTTCCGTTGGAGCAATTTAATGCAGATCAATGTGCATAATTAAAAGACTCTTCTTTTTTTGCTAGGAAAACCAACCCAGGCACAGTGACATCAGTAATATATGCAATAGGAAAATACGAGTAATGGTACTACCCTTTTAAAATGGCTGTGTGCCACGGAACATTAAAATGATAAAGGATTCAGATTATTTTTTTTTGCTCATACGACTACCATTATCTCCCGCTGATGCTACGAGGTAGTCCCTTGTAAAACGATGAATTAACCCTTTGGCCCTCCGTAATAAATATTATTTGCATGACACGACTATTGTGTATGTAGTACCTGCGTACTTGTGAAATAAAAATATTGTTACTATGACTTTCATTTGTGGTTTCTAATTGTCCTCGCTTTTTTGGGACAGTTTTTCATTCAATCGTTCTGGTGTCTTTCATATTAAAGTTCCATTTTATCATCCTTTTGAGTTGAGTTAGTAGTTTCTTCTTCGCAAAAAAACAGAAAACTTTACCGCCACAAACAAAAGGACAATCCAAACAAAATGGTCCAACAACGATTTGTGTGGTAATTTTCCCAAGGAAATGGATATGGCATCCTATAGGGATCTGAACAGTGGTTAAGAAATTTAAATCCCTTTCATCTTTAATATCGGTAAACCATTCAAAAAGCTGCTATGCCAAAAGGAATACCTTTTCAGTGATGTAGTGATTTAATTAAACGCAAGGAACCTAATGTTTTCTATTATTTTGTCGGTGGATGTTCTGCTAAATCGATATAAATACTAGAAAATATAAATGGATGTTTGTTCTCTGTGTTGCCACTGTGCTACTTTAGTCTCAATTTGACCATTTTTGACGCCAAGAGACTATGACCCGACTGAAAAGTCGGCTCCGGATGACCCTTTTTACATTTTTCAATATAAATTCCATAGATTTGCTCATGATATCCGCCAAATGGGCGCCATGACTGGTCTTTCAGACTGTGGCCCTTTTGATGAAATTTTCCATTACTTTTCGACATAAATCCTGCGACAGTTAATAAATAAAGAGTCGAATCTCGTCCTTCAGCTTTTTAATAGTTTGGGGTCATTAGCATGCATCTTCTGCTTCACATAACCCCAGGCAACTTTTTGTTGAAACAACATGTCTTCCACATCAATATCGCTAATAACGTTCACCATTGACTGTTACAGCAGCACCGCCGGCCTTGGTTGTTCGTGAATGGCCCCATGACTCCAAATGTGATTATCGTTGAGGATAATTTTGTTCGAAAAATCGCCATCAACTTCAATCAACGAATTCACGGCGCAGTTCATGATGATGCAGATGCAGATCTTTTGTTAAAATGCACTGCGTGAAGTTGTAGGAAAGGTACACTAGTTCTCTAGTATACCGCTTCCTGATTACAAATGCCAATACTTAGTATTCACAGATGTCAAATATCAGCTGTTTATCTTTGACAGAACCACATTAATGCCAGATTTAAATTATAACCTCCAATTGAATCACCCTTTATTTCAATGCGGTAGTGATACGAGTATCACCTGTCCAGTAGCCTGCAGCTCAACTTTCGCAGTATTCCCCAAATTCTGCGACACGAATATACTTTCCTTATCTTTTTGACAATGAAGACATACAAATATTTGACCTTAACCTCTGGCATTCTCAGCCACCCAATAAGTTCTTACGAGTATTTGATTTCAAAACTCACGTAAGACAAAGACCACATTATTCAATTGAGTTCAGGATGGGCCCGGTCCCTAAATAGCTACATGAACCGTCTCGACCCCTCCATCGAACATAAGTGCCCAAACTGTGGTAATGGCCAAACGATAACAGTCATGTGTTCAATTGTGCAATAAAACCAACCAACTTGCTCTTAGAGCCACTCTGGGATCGACCTATCGTCTTGGCTCGTTTCCCGGGCCTAGTAACAAAATTGTCATCAGTGGAATGGTAGCTGCTACAATAATAACAACAACAACTTTCAATCCGAAATATGTATGAGAACGTGAGAACTACAGTGAGTTGCGCTGCAGGAATAACCAATAAATTATCGGTCAACGTCGGCGAGCAATAGGGTAGCGTATTTAGCCCTTTTCTCTTTAACGAGATTTTGGATTACCTTTTGAAAGATAATGTCAACGAACAATGAACGTAACCTCGATATTATTTGCGGACGATGCAGGTATCGCAAGCGGAGACTCTCCAGGTTGCTCCCTGACTCAACTTGTTTCTTCTTTGGCCCACTAAGGCTTGTACCAGATACTCTCTTGGGTGGAATAGTTCTCCCTAATTGCTCAGATTTCAAGTATTTGGGTTCCATTGTAAAGCAAGAAGAAAACTGTAAGGCATAGAGTGAGCGTAAACTGGATGAAATGATGAGAAAACTCACGGATTCTTTGCGTCAGAAAAATGCCGCTTAAGTTAAAAGGGAAACTTTACACTATAGTTGAACAATATAAGAGGCATTGAAGAGTAAAATTACGGCGCCGGAGATACAAACACTAAGAATGTCAGCAGAAGTAACAAGACGCAATTTTTTCAGATCTATCCATATTTAAGGAAGTCTTTACGTTAAAAAGCCTGTCGTCGAAAGCTCCAAACAAAAGGGATCAGTTGGTATTGCCACTTGCAGAGGTGACTACAGCCAAACCCAGTAAGAAAAGCATTATCAATTGAAGTCCCAATGAATATTGAAAACTGAGGCAGAAAAAATAGCTCTTGAATCACAGAAATGTTAAAAAAACATAACGCCTTGGCCTTAGGACATGATCCAGGACCCAGCGTCATGTACACGAATTCTGAATTCTGAAGAGGAAGAAATTCAAACTGTGAGGTGGACCATCGATATGCAGTAAAAGTAAGAATATTTTATTTAGTCTTCGCAGTAAAAACTACAGCAGAGAGCACAAGCAGCTTTCCAGGAATTAAATCATTTAAAGTTATTCAACTCAAAAAGTACAATTTAGTCATTTGGTAGGGGAAAATCAAATGTTTCCACTTCCATTTCAGAAATGTCATTTGTGTCCTTATACTTGTGAACACACATATGTAGGCACCTATCTTCGATTTTATGTCGATATCAGCTTTATTCGATACACTATAAAAATAAGTATACGAGTAGCACAAGAAAATAGCAATAATCGATGCTAAAGTATTTGGAGTCGAAATAAAGCATTAAGAGTGTACTCAAATTTACGAATACTTGTATCGATTCATCACTAATACCAGGATTATCCTAACTTAGAAATTGTGGGAGTTATTGGTTGCGGTTTGATGGGAAACCACTTAGAAATGTTTTTCACTAGAAAACGATGATTAATCCTCATGTATGAGTGCCTACCTAGCTTTTTGTGTTGTTTAAAGTTCAAAGCATAGTTAGAGGATAATTTATTACTCCAATTTGTTTCGGCTTATGATAAGGGAAGTATACAGGACGTCTGAGATACTGGCATATCGAGGGGAGCTAAAATGGTGGTTAAAGTAAATACTATCGAAATTCGTTCCTTAACGTTCGAATAACGGATAATTCTATCGAATGCTATCCAGTACATATTTTTATAGACTGAGATAATTTTTTTTATTTGTTTTCTGATAAGAAACACTCGACCACTCATACTCAATGCTGGTCCATTGTACTAACTGAAAGCTACCCGCAGGGTTTAAAAAAACCTTAAATTATCTTTGCTGGCCACCTAAATCTGACTCAAGAACTTCCGAACCTATTTGGATGGAATTTGGCTTAGATTGATACGTTAGCTGTTCAACTTGAAATTGATCGAAATCGAATAGAGCGGGAGTGAAATCTTCGCATAATATTTCTCATACGCCTAACAGATTTTGATGAAATTTAGGTTGTGATTTTGAGTTTTTTTTTGTTCAAGGACCTTTATCAGAAAAAAAAAAAATCTTTTAAATTGTTGGACTCCTTGGAAGTCTTGATATGTATATTACATGACAGGGTGTACAAATATTTTTCTTGGAGTATATTATGCTGCCAAAAGTCTCCCACAAAAATATATTTTACAATTTTTTGATTATTTTTGGTCTACTCGTATGAGTACAATGTACACTGTGACTCTCTAGGTTAAGCAGTTCAAAAGTTGCACGCGTCTGACGGACACACGGGCAGATGGACGGACGGACAGATAAAAACCGTGTTAATTACATTAGTGTTCCATTTATAACATTCTGGTACAGAACACTAAAAAGGCCATATAATTATAGATGAAGTATTCCGCAGTGTTACCACAGATCAGGTGTCACCAGTATTTTCCTCTGAGAGACAGGAGGATTTTTTACAGACACGTCGGGAACATCCGTTTAGTCTGTCTGTATCTTGGAGAGTCATGACAAATATGTTTGTGTTCATACTAATCCAAACAACAATAGAAGCCTTGACCGAAGACGCAGGAAGATTCAACAAGAGTTCAGGTCCTGGAGAAGACTTTTTAAACTTCCGTCTCAAAATTTCGTTCTTCACTATATAGCAGATGCATGTTTGTCTAACGGGATGTTCTCATTCAGTCCCAAACTCTTGATTAGATTTAGAGCCACCCGTGAAAATTCGACTACTGTCTCTGCCAGCTGAAATTGGGTAAGTTTTAATAAGGCCTAGTCCTGAAAACAAGGAAAGTTGAATTAAAATGTACACATCAGTCGAAGTACGGGTGTTATTGCAATAGATAGCATCGATACAGTACGAGTATTCTAGGGGTAATTCTAGAGCAATGTCATCAAAACTCCAGTCAAATATGTACATAGCTTTCGCAGTTAAACTTCCGCCTTCTCCTTGAAAGAACAAAGGATTGACTGAGAGCTCATTCCCAGTGCACCATTGATCGAACAGGTCTAAGACTATATTCACTTTAGAATATTGAGTTTATAGGCAGGTTGGTGCTGGCTATTATATTTGTCTGTTTTTTTTTCTCAAACTCATAAACATCTCTATATGATTCCACTTCTGACACCAATTAAAATTAATTTCTCTTTATGACTTCAATCTAAATTCCTTAGCAAAACTTACACATTTTATTACTTTTATGATTAAACAAAACGTCTTAAGGATAAAACAATCCTATTAGCAACTACTACCTTCAACAGAACGCAAAGAGGTGTTAGAAGTGGAACTTAACATTCGTTCATACTCACATAAGTTAAATTAAATTGGTAAATTTGATTCCGCTCGTGTTAAAATATTAATCCGAATAATTTACGATTGTATACTTAAGTTATGCATTTATGCTTAATTATTTAATGGCTTGAAATAATTTATTACACACCGGAGTGGAGTGTCGGCCGACAACAAAACGGAAAGTGTTTCATTTGCGACAAAAAGTGTTTATAGTTGAACAAAATTTATTCGAAAATATTTCACTTTTGAAAGGAATAATGTTTTTCCATTTCCCGAGAGTGGAATTTCAATTTCCCACCGCTCTCGTGAGGACTGTTTGTCGCTTTAAATTGCAACAAATTGGTTTGATGACTCTGTAATAAAAAGAAGAATGCAGGGAGATATTAAATGCAAGTTTAGTGGCTATGTCCAATGCTGCTTGCACTTGTATTGCATGCTGTTCTCTAGCTACCTGGTTTGGCCTATGGCAGCACACTCTTCACCACTGGAGTACTATGATTTGTTGTCCTTCTACCCACTTTCTGTTTTAAGGCTTTTTTTTGATGAGTTGGTCCGAAAGTTGAGTGTTTGTGTAGCCACCGGAAGATCCTTTCGCATGACATTCACTCGACTAACATTGCATTGTTTCAAATGCAGTCCACTATTTCACCTGAATAAATATTACCTTGGTGCACTTTTTTCATTTCGTTTTATTTGTTCGTTCTACCTTTTTACAGAATTTAACACTTTTTTTGCAGGAGGGGGGTAGGAAAATGTGTAAATACTTCCTTTGTTGGCGCGTTCAACAAAGAACATCACGCTGTTGAAGAGGAGCATAGAAGTCCTTATTTCCGTGAAACGGAAAACAATTCCTAACCCACCCCATACCAACCGACTTGGCTTGGTTTTGTATTAGGATTTTAGTGAGATTTCATGGCAGGCTGTGTGCTGGGTCGTCAAGCGAAGGAGAGCGAGAGTTAAATGCTGGAATCTGGGTTAGGGAATGTCGTCCAATTGTGGTATGGTAGATGTGTGCCAATGCCATGCTACAGCTGTACGCAAGTGAACTACGGATCTAAGTGTAGGTGTTTAGTGGTGCACATTATATTCTGGGCATTTGTTTTTTGTTGGCTTTGAGAATGGAGGTGAACTTGATGATTATGGGTTCAAAAGGGTAAAGTCAAGAATTTTTTTTGAACATCAGCAATTGTACTGGAGCATTGGCCATGAATTTGGGTGTATTAGATGTTTTTGATTGAGCTTTCTAAGTGTTTATAAGTGGGAAGGACATTTTTTTAACAATTTTCAGAAGAATGAAAGATCAAAAGGAATAACAAAGGATAGTTTATGTTTAAAAGGCTCAATATACAATTTGAATACTCGTAATAGTAATTGCAATCAGATAAGATATCACAGATACATTCGATTTAAAATTGCCTCCAACACCTTAGCCAATCCAACTTATAGCCCAAAGAGAAACACTGATTGGATATCTTTGAGAGTTTAGATTAGACAATTAATTAAAGGAAAAATATATCACATGTTGATAGCAGGACTAAATTAGAAGTCTTTACTGAGCATGTTAGAACCTTTGTCATAACTGACACCTCTAACCCTCTTAAACTGAAATAAAATTAAAAGGCAAACCCATACGTGGAACAATGACTTTAAGCATCTCAGGTCTAGAGTAAGGAACCTTTAGAGGTGGGTAGTGTGTTCGCTTGTGACCCGAACTGTGTAGGTTCAAGACAGCAACCACAGCCAACCGAACATAAAAGAGAAACAAATAAAATCTAAGTTTCTCCAATCACTACACCAAAAGAAGTTTTACTTGGTAGAACAATGGACACAGAAAATTGAGTCTGAGTGCTCTGGAATTTGGAATTTTCCTTTTTATATAAAAAAAGGAACCTTTACAATCAAGCAAAATGCAATGGTGACTGGAAGAACTGTTCTCAAACTCCTTAAACTTATTTAATCAAGAGCGACCAAATTATCCATCCCAAGGAAACCATGCACCTTCCTGGCGTCACAGTAAACTCATGGCATGACCACATATTCAGCATTGCCAAATAGGCATCCATGAAGTTGAGCTACCTATAAGAAATACTTTTTCGCGCAATAGGTCCTGCTCCTATACAAAGCAGAAGTTAGACCAGCACTAGTATTGTTCTCATTTTTGGAGTTCGACCCCAAAACATTCTCTTCATCTGCTCGTCAGCATACAAAGACGAACGTTTAATAGAAGAGATCCCACACTAACTTCCAATATCAAACCATTAACTCATCAAAGACTGGTAGTAGTATATGCTTATACTTTAGATACTATCATGGCAGATTTTCCGAAGACCTCAATGGAATCCAGTGGAATGAGATATTTGAGTTTTTTACTAGGCAAACCACATGGGCCCATGACGCTGATATCCCCTTATCAAAACTCCTTCTACTACAGGAGAAGTTAATTATGGAATTTACTACCAGGAATCACATTTCCAGAAACCTTTAATCTCCACCAATTCAAGAGCATTATCAACAAGCATCTATACACATCTCGGGACGCTGGCTCAGCGTTATAGGTTCGCCTTTCCTGAGAGTAGATTGTAAAAAAATCAAGAAAAAGAGTCGTTCAGAAGCTTTCACAATAATATCTCTGACACCATCTCAGGATGCGGTCTGCACAAAGTTTTAGACTGTAACAGGACCACCTCTTTGGCTCAGTCACAAAAGCGGATGTTAGATCCAAACTAAAAAAAAAGACTCTTGAACTGTCACTTAACACTCACTTCCCATAGTTAATCCTCTTTCAATAGAAAATTTCGAGAAAAATCTGACATACGGATGCCATCAATTGGGATTTCCTCCATGAAATCCTTCAAAGTCGCCGGCGAAGATGGTATATTCCTCGCACTATTTCTACATTCGGGTGATATTATAATATCACTGTGACTCCCACATTCCCCAAGCTGTTCAGCTGCGCGCTTAGAAATATCTTCAAAGCTGGCCGAGTTTCAGACTCAAGTCCAAAATTGTCACATCAACCTTATGTCTTTCGTTTTGACAGATACATAAGAAGAAACAAGCCGGAAGGAGATCTGTCTTATCGCCTTTCTAGACAATGAAGGAGCATTCAATAACACATCATATGAATTCGCTAAACGTGTACTTATTAATATGAATCTCCCACCGACGTTGATGCTTATAACTCGAGTAACACTCAAGCACATTTAGTCTCACAGGTTATTTTTCCGGACTCGATTTTCGGTACATTGTACTACCAGACAGAAACCCCTTTTTGGTGTAATGGTTGCAGAAACTTAGATTCTGTTTGTTCCTCTTTTATTCTCGGTGGCTGTTTCCCGCTCGGGCTTGAACCTGCACAGCTCAGGTCACAAGCAAACATACTACCCGGTACACTATTGCCATTGCTTTATGAGACAGCTTAGTTCAATCTGTAAAAAAAAATTTAAAAACCATAAGAGGGACTCCCTACGCTATCTCACAAGAAATCTAAGTTTCTTGTAAGGAATAGACTTAATTTATCAATGAACTCTAACTGTAGACTATGGCTAGAGAGTAAAGAAATATCTCTTCACATTTTCACAGAATGTCCCGTCCTCATACACGTGAGGAAGCAGACTCTAGTCAGCTAACTTGTCTCTTCGACTTTACTCGCTGCGTTACACACTGAAAAGTTGACGAACTTCTTGACAGTTTCCTTAGTAAGGGACAATTGAGACATTTTAATTGTTGAAATTGGGTTGGGTATGAAATCTGCTTTTCCGAAATCCCTTTTCCATAATCCCCTGTGTCAACATCCCCCGTTTCAAAATCCCTCTTATCAAAATCCCCAGAGTCAAAATCTTTTTTTCCTAAATCCCTTGTGTCAAAATCGCCCTTGTGTCAATTTCCGGTGCCTAAATCTTCTAAAAAATGCATTGTCTTTCTGAATTAAAATTATTACATAATAGTCATTAACAGCAGTTCTATAATTTAGCGGCGGGTTATGCATACATGGAAATAATAAATTTTACATTAGTTTTTTTTTGCATCCGATATTGTTATTCTTGATTTCTAGTTTTCTCTAATGTTTTTTACTGCTTTTGGTTTCCTCTGTTTTGTATTCTTTGTCATTCAATGTTGTGCCGTCACAACGATAGAATAGCGTTAAAAAAGGAATCAGAAGGCCACGGCGTCAAAGTCGTTGTTTCTGGGTAGTGCTCAGGCCTTTATTTTCAAAACCGGGGGATTTTTAATTTTGAAAGTAGGGGATTTCCAGGGGGATTTTGGATCAAGCGATTTTTTTGCAGGGGATTTTGACACGTGGAATTTTAAGCGAATGCCTACATTCATAACAGGGGATTTTATGCTACAGGGGATTTTGGAACGAGGTATTTCCTAGCGATCCCGTTGAAATTAGTGAAAAAATGGCCCAAAGAAAAGCAACGACTGGAAGTGTCCAACTTTCGCTTTATGTCATTTTTAAATTTAGGGTTTGCTATTGCTCAAAAATTGTTTGCAGAAAATTCCCAAGAAAATATTTGTGGGGCCGTTTTTCATTTACTAATTTTGCGGTCAAAATATATTTTTTACGGTCGTTACAACTGTGCAGTGGCAGCTTGCTCGCAAATTTTAAATTTTAAACTTTTTTAAAACGCTCTTCCACAATGAATTTGCTTTCGTTTGCATAATGTTAACAACAACGGCTTCCACTATCATTGTTGCGGCATAAATAATTGCAAGGTGCAAGGGAATGAAGCAAAATTACGAAACATCCTTCCACTAATTGTTTGGAATGAGTAGAATGGCACGTGCTGATTTCAATTTAATTTCAACATGGAATGCGCGTGTGTCTGTCGGTTAAAACTGCAAATATCTTCCTACGAGAATTCTCTATAAGATAGATGCCGAATTTTTTAAAATTTTCAAAAATTGAAGGATCACAATATTCTAAAATGTCCGACTTTATCCCGAAGTTAATGAAAAAATTGTTCTTCAGTGTAAATCCTACGAGAAATAATTTTAAGATCAAGATTTTAGATTTGAATTTGTTTAGGTTTTCGAAGAGTGTAGATGCTCAATTTTCCAAAATGTCCGCCTTTATCCCGAATTAATGAAAAAAATAGTTTTCTGTGCAAATATCTTGCAAGCTGTGCGTCGTACAGACAAAGTTATTACAGTGCAGTTCTTTACAAGATGGATACAGAATTTGTTAATACTTTCGAAAGTTGAAGGTACGTCATCTTCTAAAATATCTGTCTTTACCACGAAGTTGATGTAAAAAACGTTTTTGAGTGCGACGATGATCCCTAGGAATAAATATTATTTCGGTCGAAATGCTTTGGAATTCTTTAAAAACCTGGTTTAGATTCGCAAACTGTATTTCGGATCATTATCTTGCTGCAGAATGAAATTGTGGACAATTAATCGTAGTCCAGATTTTAAAGTGTTGTACTCCAGGAATTTCTTGTACCCTTCTTTGTTTAAGATTCAATCGATACGGATGATGTCACCAACTCCAAGATGGAACCAGATCCGTGCTTTACAGTTGGCACAACACAGTCCTGAAACATTTTTGTGCCGAAAACTTGGTATTTCGACTCGTCAGTCCATAAGACTTTGTTCCAGTCCTCGATCGACAAATTTCTATGTTTTTTGGCCCCAGTAATCGTTTAGTCTGATTTTGAGGTCGGATCAATGGTTTTCTTACAGCTATCCTACCTTTTATGCCACCCGCAGTCAAGCGCCTTTTTACGGTAGTAAGAGAAACAGGTGTCTCTCTCCTCTAATTCAGTTCCGTACATATTTGAGGACCTGTAAGTCGCCGATTTCTCTTTGATATTCCTAGGAACTTTCTGTCTTCAATTTCTGTGGTTAATTTAGATCTCCCTGACCTTTTACGATCCATTGAACTACCGCTTTCTTTAAGGCACTTGATGGTGATATGCACTCCCTTATACAATAAGAAACTTTAACTTTTATTGGCAATAGTTCTATGTATCGCCTTGCTTATGGGAAGCTATAATCACATCTCTCTTCTGAGCGTTCAATTGCTTTGCTTTTGCCATTTTGTCGTTTTAATGTGAGCTTGTTGACGTTTTAATACAGAGTGGTAATGCTCTTATTTCTGACTTGAATTTATATTTAATTTTTTTTTTTAAAATTAATAGAGAATTATGAAAAGGGAACGCCTATTTTTTGTAAAATTATTGGGGCTACGATTTGTATTCTTATTTTTAAATACCTAATCTACAAGTTAGTTAGTTAGTTAGTTAGTTCCAAGCTCCTATTTTTTTTACAATTAACACACGATTCGGAAATTTTAAATCTCCATGACTTCTTTAAATTTAGCTTGCTATTACACAAAAGTACCAGAGCCTATAACGAACTCAAATCGGATTAAGTGTGTGTGAGATACAGAGGAGGGCGAGGTTTGAAAACTGTTTCAATTTCTACGCTTATAAACCTACGCCAAACATCACTATTAAAAAATAAACATTTTTCTGTGCTATGCGTTCATTACAATTTCATTTACGGCTGTCAAAAACTCAAGTATCCTGCAAAGCTATATTTGCCTTCGCAGTGTTTGTCAATTTTTTGGTTTTCTATGACACCGACTTGTTTATAAATGACAACAGTGGACGTTGACAAATGTATATCTATTAGAATTTTCTTTTATCCTCTGTTATTGTTCTTTTTGCCTTTTTTGAGAGAATTTCTTGGCATTTCTACTTATAGTCAACGCATAGCGAATTAATGTTTATGAATTTTGCACTACATTCCTTATTACTTATCACTGCCTAAGTAAACACTTAGCCAATGCCATGCTTTTTGAACCTTTTTGATCAAGAAACTTCATCCAAACAATATATATATTTTGTATATCTTTAATTTGGTGTTATATGATGGCGGAAATATTATTTTTTTTTTTTAGTACATTAAGCCCTCTAAAGACCGCCCGCAAACATAATTTGTTCAAGGGAATAACCCTGCTTAGTTTTGACTCACCACCTAATATTTTTGCACACAATTTCAATTCTATAGCTCAAAATGTTCAAGTGCGTGACAGACACATAGACAGACAGACATCGTGTTGAATCCATTAGTATTCCGTTTTAACTCTGCGTCGTAAAGGAGTCGGGTAATTCCACGAACCGCGTGCAAAAAATCAGTTCGTTATCCAGCAACTTGACATCTCTTTCAGTACACAGTATAACAGTTCTATTGACTTAAATCTGAGTCAGTCAAAAATTAATAAAGACCAAAGAAAATATCTATTTACTATGACACATTCACATGGCTTTTTTTAAGATTTCTTCTAGTTATTAATTTTGCTGTACTAATAACTCAAATTTTGTAATCTCAGATGATAAGGCAATCTAAGTATTCGTATTTTGTTTGCACAAAAATTTCAAATAAAAATTATAGAGAAAATGAATCTCTGTACACATATGTGTATTATACAAGGTGGCGCAAATGTAATGAGCTTATGATTTTAGCAAATGGCGTCTCCTGTCATCGTGATATTGACAGTTGTGTAGAAAAGAGATGCGAAAAACACGATAATGATCAATGGAATGCTATAATCCTCAAGAACGTGGAATAATTGTGTCGATTTGTTTATGAAATAATTGATCAGTGACAAGAACACAACGTGAATTTCGTCAAGCATTTCCCCACCATAAGGCACCGACTGGTCCCAAAATTCGACGCCGCGTATTATTCGAGAATCGCCATTACATCAGTTGCAAGTTACTGCCCGAACACAATGGAGAAACGTTGCAGCAGATGAAGTCACTGTAGTACAAACTGTGAAATAAGGCGCTCACTGAAGTAGCAATGCCCGTACACAATGGTGAAGCGCAGCTCGTTTGCTCAAACTGTCAAAACGGAAAGCTAATCACGCTGTGTTTCGTGAAAATATTTTTTGTGGTGGATTTTATAATTAAAATTTTTGTAATAATTTCTCCGTAAACGGCTCAGCCACTTTTTCTTTTGTTTTTGTTTTTAACTGTCAAAAAGTAGTGCAGCTCGT
Organism: Pocota personata; assembly: GCA_963082735.1. Taxonomy (NCBI): domain Eukaryota; kingdom Metazoa; phylum Arthropoda; class Insecta; order Diptera; family Syrphidae; genus Pocota; species Pocota personata. The sequence continues at coordinate 272,813,786 of OY720429.1, forward strand.
TCGGAGGTTGAAGTTGACCCAGCTTGTGCTGCAGCTACTTTTCGTACTTCAGCTGGAGCTTCGCATTGTGTGCGTGCTATGGGGAGTACGTGTATTTTAACTTTGACAGCACTGCGTACTGCAGCTTCAGCTTCACCTTGTGTTCGGCCAGTTACTGTGTAGTGCGGCGTCACTGCTAAAAGGGTGATTGGGCTCTACTTTTTCGAAGACGCTGCTGGCAACGCGACAACTGTCACGGCGAGCACTACAGAAAAATGTTACTTAATCTTTTTTTATACCCGAATAGGATGAATTGGGGTCGGAGTACATGTGATGTGAGACAGTGCCACTGCATACACAGCGGGCGACACAATGGACTTAGTGAAGGAAACTTTTCCAAACCGTTTTGGCTATTTGCATTGGCCCTATCACCCAACCTAACTATTCCAGATTTTACAGATTTCTTTACTATGGAAACAACTCTTGTAGCCCTTAAGGACAATATTAGGCAAGAAATACAGAACATACTGGCAGAAGTACGAGTATTGAGAGAAGTGACGGAAAATACAATAAATAGGGTTCAAATTTGCATAAACTGTGGAGGCCAACATTTGAACGATATCATTTTCAATACTTAATGGAACAAAATTCAAGGTCCGATTAAAAGTAATAAAAAATAAAATAATCGTTTTCTACTTTAGAAAAAAAAATATAGCTAAATAAATTTGGGTCATTACTTTAGCGCCACCTTATACCAAGAAGTTTAACGTGATTTAAATATGGATTTGACTTTTAGGAAAACCGTTTCAAATCTTTTGAATTTTTCTAGCAGATACTAAGATATATGCATATGTGATCATAGGATTTAAACATAAAGTAGTGGCGCTACGACTAATTTCTCTAAAACAACACAAGCTTATGTATGTAAGTACCATAATAACAAATTGTTTTTATATGAAGATTACGTTCTGAACACTAAGCAGTTGTGCAATAATTATGCTGTTAAAGTTGGGTAGGACAACAGATATCTGCAGGTGATTTAAGTATCTCTAAACAAAATTACTTACTTTGCATAAAATCAATTAACAGTATTCGTGCGTTATGTTTTCCAATGAGTTCTGAGTTTATAGGTAAAATAAAATCTTAAATTTCCCTTAACTACAAAACGAAATAAACCGCTGTGAGCGAAAATGAATGAAATACTAAATCAGAAGGGACTAAAAGTACACACGTGTACGATACGTATACTAATAGAGCTAACGTTCTGTGAATTTCGTGTTACGAGTACGATTGTGGCTTACTCTACATGAGTCTTTATTCAAAGTGTAAAAGTAAAGCACGACTGAACACGACTACATCGTAACATCGTTCTGATAAGCAAAGCTACGAGTACGAGTACGTACCCACCAACACCTCTTTCAAGAATCATTTTTCAGATATTGCATTCTGCACTGTCGAAAATCTGAAAGTCATTGAAATTCAATTCATTCTCCGAATGACAAACGATGCAAACCTAAAATATTTACATTTAAATAAATCGCTCAAACAGCAAGCAATGAAATGAAGAACTTCTACACTTCTCCACACGCCAGAGACATTCCTTGTGCGACCACTTGAATGCTGTTTCATCCCCCAAACTGTAGAATATAATTCCAATGCAGCAAGTAGCCCCAACTATTTCGCTAGTAGAAGAAACCCCCACTGATAACAAAATTTATTTTACAGATACTCTGCCTTCTGCCACCCCAAAGGGTAGAGAGTAAGTAAAATTCGCGCTCTCCCAGCGTCTTTTGGGTTCGCGCTTATCGGGTCCAGCATGAGTGTGCTGCTCAGCGAGAAAGCTTTCACCGACGACTCGAAAGCTTCGTAGCTTTGCAGAAATTCAACTGATAGCGCTGCATCCTTGGTCTGCACTCGAAATACATTTTGAATTTCAGTCGGTGGCATATAAAAGCAGTTACGACCATTAAGGTGGGCATATTACCGTTTTGTAAGGTCCCGCGTTCTGGTCTAACACAGCACCGTGCTTGGTAAATTTCCGTTACGGTTTCGTGCGTTTTCTGTTCTTTACTTGGTGAGTGGTGTGCTCTGTGTTTGGTGTTAGTTCTTATAAATTAAGGAATATCCTTGTCGTCGACTTCCTTGGCAGCAAAGGATCAAGAATTTTACTGACAGAAAAAAAAAAGAGAACAAAACCGTGTAGTGCTAGAGTGTGTAACGTAAGACAATTCCGGGAGGCCACCTAATTGAGGAGGTTTGTGTGTGTGTGTGTGGTCTCCTTTGTGTTTTGCACCCCATCGCATGTGGTATTTAAGGCTTTCCACGTATCCTCTTTGTCTAACAAAGTTTTCCTTTCCTTGGCATGAAAACGAACAACATTTTTGAACACAAAACAAATCTGGGGTAAATCTTTTTAAACATAAAAGAACCCAGATTATTCGTAAGCGAAGAACACGAAAGATACATATACCCACCCGTAGATACTATACACGTGTATAAAGGATGTACAAACTTAGTATCTTTGAGTTTAAATGCAATTGATTGAAGGTAACGAGGTGGAGAACGTTCTCCTTCTTTTTTTTCGAAAAAGTTTTTCATTTTATTGCGAATATTTGATTGAATTAACTTTAACTGCTCTTTTGCTGGCTCTTGAGTACACTTGTGCATCCAGATAGATCGCTACGTCAATTCAGAAAAGATACTTAATTGCCAATTGTAATGATGCATATTGCATTTTGCATGTGTAATGTGTAATTCAATGAAGACCTTGTAAAGAGATCACAATTATTGAATTAGAAATGCCTTCTTGTAGCTTGAAGGTAAACGATGAATGTCAGGAGGGTTGAAATAGTGTTCGCATTTAAAAAATGATTACGAGTATACCTACTGGTCACGACTAGTTGAAAAAAAAAGACATTATATCTAAATGATGATAATCTATGCAGATGCTGTAGTAACGCAGAAGTTCGTAAGGATACGGATACATCGCATTTTCTTGGTCACTGCACAAGCAGTCCAACTTTCTTTTTTGCATTACATTAAATAAATGTACTCGTAGTTTGCTCTCAGACATATGCAAATTGAGAAAAACCTTGATGGGTAGATAATTTAAATATGAATCGACTATTTGTGTAGAGATGTAGAATAATTCTATGTACTTATGGAATAATGGAGCACACTTGGTATTACAATGGATTTACATTGATTTGACCTTCTTCTTCGTCAACCTATGTATCTAATGTGACCCACAACGAAGTTATTTTGTAAGAGAAATTTTATGGAAAAATACCATATTTGATTTGATTTTTATTTTTTAAGAAGGATTCTTTTTCCCATTTCTACAAAACAGTACATAAGAGTTTATCTCTTTGTATTCAAGTTGCAGCAAACCTAAAAGCAATTTTTAAAATTTTGTAATGGACCTACTTTCATTACTACTATTGGTAAAAACTCTTGAGATCGATGGTTACTGGTTATTTTCATTGCTAATTTCAGTTCGGTATCAGTTAATTAGACATAGTACTTCAGGTTACCTATTGGAATTGCTATTTCCATTATGTTTGTTGCAAATTTTCCCAATAACACTGGCTGAAATAAGTATTTAGGGATAACAATTTTTAGGCTATTTTTCATAAGAAATTTTCTTGTTTTCATTTCAAATTAATTAGCTATTTTGCATAGCTATGACTACTATTTACATTATAGCTGCTATTTAAGAAAACATTTCTAACCAGCTTCCGTGACTTAAATTGTCATTAAGGGGCTGAGCCCTTTCAAAAACGGCAATAAAAATCGTAAATACACACGAAAAATATAACATATCACGAACGAGTATACTTCTACTCGTATGCATAACTTCTGATGAACCAAGTATGCATAACTTCTGATGAACCAAGAGTAAAGTCGCCGTAGACGTTATGCTTAAGGCATTGCGTCAACACCTCGATTTCGTACATTGGTATTAATTTACAAAAAAAAAAAAAAAAAAATAGCTATAAGAGCTATTTAAGAATACCAGTAATGGCAATTTTTCATAGCTAATTCTCCTATGGGCGATATTCTTCTTCAGCATTTGTATTGCTAGCCATGTCGTTGATGACTTCATTGCTACATATACTATAAGAATATTAATTTGTAGCAAAAGTTTTAGCAGTTCTTACCAGATATTTGTGATATAATAGATATCACATAGGGCTACTCGGAAGAAAAAAATAGCTTGTCGTGGTGCAAATTTGCTCAGTGTACATTTACGTATTTAGCAAGTGTGCTGATAATAAATAATTCCCAAACTGTTAATTGATAGTTTGTATCGGGATTAGTATCAGTTTTCAACAGGGTTTCTTTTTACAATCTAAGACAGCTGATAATTCTTCTGAGTGGCAAACATCTTTCCTTCTATGTTAACTTCAAGAAGACTGTTTTCTGCCTCGCCCGTATAAACGAAAATATCCTCGACCGAGGTTTTACACGTTATGTAACTCTTGAATATACCCATATCGTCGATCTAATATGCAAAGGGCTTAACTCCAGAAAGGAAAATAAGAATGAAAAGTTAAAATATACACGAAGTACAATCTTAGTATTAACGAAATTGGTATAGTAAATCTGTGGCGATTTTTGAAATCCTACTACGCCTCAGCGTATCTATTGCAATGAGATTTAGGAGGGTTTTTAGATATTTCAGACGTAAACCCAACGCGATATTTGCGTTGAGGTCGAGGAGGATTTTAGGATTTCACATCGAGGAGAGTTTCAGGAAGAAAATAATGTGAGAATGTCTGACGAAAAACCACCCTGAATATTTTGTTTGTGCTAAAATATTGGAATGTTTCAAGAAGAAAATAATATGTGAAGTCTGATGAAACTCTTCTCAATGTCAGCACCTATATTATTCCTTGTGCTGATGCATATTCAAAAGGTATGATGACAAGTAGAAAGGATTCAAAATACGATTCGGTAACTCTATTAGTAAAAAACTTGTGAAACCTTACTCGTTTTTTGTGCTGAAGTGAAGGAGTTTTTACAATTGTAAATTCAGAAATGCATCACTGATCTTAACAAAATGGATCCGCTGAGGTATAGTAGTATGCGTATATCTTAAATACGGATTAGGCTAATAGAATGTCGTAGGTATCAAACTCTCACAACAAATGACAGCAAATGTAATTTTAAGGTACTTAAGCCCTCCGAATCTTAAACAATACGAGTATGTAGATATTTCCCTTGTATGGAGAAATAAAATAAAGTCAAAAAAACAAATATATGTAGTCTGTACCCACAAATCGTTTTCTCCCGTTCCTGCCGCATGTGCGAGTATAACACTCAACGTCATCTGCATGCAGGAACAAAATTAAAGTAAAAGTTTCCTCTTCTGTGCTGTACTGAGTACAAAAAACCACACACGGAAATACAAATAAAGTGCACGACCGAGTCGTACTTATATCTATATATTCGTATTATTCTTTATTTGCAAATCTATCCGTCAAAAATTTGAAAAAAGATATTTTGACAATTTTTCAGAACTGGTACCTCATCCTTTTTTTTTTCACTTTTTTTTTGTTTTTAAATCACCCATAAGTAAGGTCCTGCTAAAACACTACTCTCTAATTCCGATTTAACACTGCTCCTGTAGTAGCATTTGAAGACTTACATAATTTTAAAGACACAGATCTAACTTTGCTTCCACTATCTTGTTCATAAAAATACTAATTAGCTCTCAATTACCAGTATATTCTATTTTTCTATAGAAAATTTCACAATTACGAGTATAGAAAGTCAAGAATTTTATTCGTTATAACAGAGTTTTAGTTTTTTTACCGATACGTAGCTTTAATAAGAAAATCATTCAAAAGCATTGGTTTTGGTCATAATATCCGGGTGTTCGTTATAACCAAGTTCGTTATATCCGAGTTGTTCTGTATTTACAATTTGCTTGTGACAGTTTGCTCGACATAGGCACAAAAAAGTGAATGACACTCTATATCTGAAAAAAATGCAGCACTGATTACAAATTTTTGAAAATTTGAAACTCAATAATTTGAAAACCTGTTTCAATAAAGCCATCTTAGAAATCAGAATTGTTTTTCTTCTTTTAACAGGAATTATATGACTCATAGTCCGAATAAAATTGCAAAGTTGTCAATAGTGCCTCAGGGTTCTATACTTTCACCAAAACTGTTCCTACTTTCTTTAGTTTTGCTGACGATAGAACCATAATTTCATCTTCCTCTGGTGGCATGCCCGTGATATCTCATCGCCTGAGATGCGACCAGAATAATTCATTAAATGAATACATGCAAGAAATCTTGTAGTGAGGAAAAGCAAACTAAGTCGACTTCAAAACCCCTTTTCCAGAAGGAACTCGTCTGCTGTATCATAGCTCTAAATGAATGACCAAATTCTCATCCATGCATCTTCTTGGCATCACAGTCAACTCTAGTATAACATTGTACGACCACATATCCAATTACAAAATCGGAATCCATGAAGTTGTATTTAGTGCAAAGATATACTTTACAGTACAACAGCATCTTCTCCTGTATAAAACACAAGTCAGACCAGGACTTGAGCATTGTTCTCACGTTTGAAGTTCGGTCCCAACATATTATCTTCACCTGCTAGACAAGATACAGGGATGAACAGTTCGCTAAATAGAAGATCCTGCACTCCATTCCGAACTGCACCCATTAGCTGATCGATGACTAGTAGGAGACCTATGCCTGTACTATAAATACTATAATAGGCAGATATTCCGAATCCTTCAATCGAATGATCGCTAGAAATTCGAGATTTGAGCTTTTTACTAGGCTAGTCACCAGGATTCCGTCGCCTGTGCGGATATTCCTTTAATTAAATTCCTTCTATTACAGGTACGATTGCAGATTCCAGTCTATTCATAAGTTGTGATCTTCCTGCATTTTTAATGCAGTAAACATTCCAAAGTTTATAGAATGTTTTGTCACTAGAATAAGATCTAAAATTTTCTGCCTGATTATATAAAGTAAATGTTCATTATTTTACCAATTTGTTTTGATCATTTCGCACCTGTGAAAATTGTTACGAGCATCTGCATCTACATAATTTGGATTTGGATTGGTATTGGAAATCTGACAGTCTATCTACGGTATCGTCGATTCATTGCAAATACTATCATCTGCACAGCTTTTTGTTTGCATTTTTCAAATTCAAATTGTTTTTCTTACTACATTGTTCCAGATGTCGACACCTTGACCATAATAAATCCACAGAGATCCGAGATAAACTACATGTTCTATGCAGAAACACCAACAAGCTAACTTAAACTTGGCCCAAAAATTCTTGAATTTTTGTCATTCTGTTCCCAGAAATATAAAAAATAAAATAATAAATATTTTGGTAATAACAGCCCATACAAGAGCAGGACTAGCTCCATACCAATAAGAGGGACCTACAGTTTCCGAAGACCAATTTTTTCGATTGAGGGAAGTTTCTCATGATGATTTTAAGGTCGGATGTTTGTCAGACGTTTTTCGGAACTAGAACTTTGAGTCTCCCGCTCAGTGTTCGTGCACTTTATCACTCAGACACGGCGCCCATTCATTCATGAATAAATGGAAAACATTTAAAAACATCGAAATATTAATAAAAAAAACATTTTGATAACATTTTTACAAGATTTTGTAAAATATTCAGCAAAGTTTGAAAAGCGATTTATACGCTTCGTTTCATAAGAAGTAACACAATTTCCTTAACAAAATTGACAGACGATTGTTTGTCTCTGAGGTAGGCACCTGTAGATATATTCTGTAATTTATCAAATGGTGCATGCATAAGAAATTTTCCAAAGCAAGCCTTTATAATCATCCGGTGAATAATGGATAACGTCTAACATAACTTCATTCCGACCACATCTGACACAGAAACATTTATTACACCTGAAACATCATAAAATCGAATTAAAACTTCCCCTCAATTAACTAATACAATCTAACTGATGGTTCCTTCCATTGCGGTGTACGCTTCCCATAAATTAACATCCCAAAAATGTTCGATTTACCATAACATTATTTATCCGTTCAAAGCGGAAATTTATTAGTCCATTTGAAGGGTAGCCCAAGACTAACCAAAAACGGCTCTCATCAATTAATCACAAGTAGGTAGCGCCCTGAAAGAAAATTTTTCAGTAGGTACCTACCTCATTTTCCTAAGGTTCAAAGTTCCACTCCAAAAAAAAAGGTTCTCACCCCAAATCCACAAGAAAACTTAATCTTAATCCTCAACGTACTAGATCACATTATTACTCGTGTATCCTTGGGTATTTCTTTACTTCCTCCATTAAAGATTTACGTGGGAGATATAGTATTTTGCTTGCCACAAATAGAGATTCTTGTAACAAAACTACTGAAGGTTAAACACTCGTATCCTCAAGAAGTCTCTTTGGAGATTTTCTGCAGATTAACGAAGTGCAGTGGTTGGTTTTTTCAATTTATTCGATTTACGGTTAAAAGATTGATGATGCTTGTAGTGGGAACAATGACTTAATTACATTATAATTGTGAAATGGTCGAATTGCATGTTGTGTGCGGTTGCATTCGAAAATAAAAATGTATTTAAACAAAAGAATCTGAGAACAATCAGGGCTTAAGTTTATTCGGGTGTATTTATTTTTAAGATTTATTTGGCATCCGCATCCGTTGTCTGCTCTTTTTGTAATGGATTTCTGTCAGCGTGGTGATTCTTTCGTCTTTCGGAATTGTTATTATTTCTTTTTTTTTTTACCCCAATTTGCTTTCAGTTTATGAAATGAAATTTCTTTTATATCCTGAAATGGAATTAAGTAGACGTTGTTTTATAATACTTTTAAATACCGTGAACAGGATGTCTTTTCCGTTCGTGGCAGAGCTGGTGGATATGAAAATGTTTCGTAATTCGTGCGCATTCAAAAGATTTTGACAGATGAATGCTTTAACATAAAATAACACGTCCATTCGTAGACTTTTTCGACACCGCTTTCAGATGAATTGAAACACTTGAACGTACTCAAAATGCATTTGCCTACAAAAAAGGAGAGAAAATGAGTCTGCAGTGTTTCCACAATGCTACTTTTTTCAATTTGCTACTTTGCTACTTAAAAGTTAAAGATTTGGCGATTTGCTATTTAGACTCACGAAAGCTGACTTATGTCTACTTGGCGGTAGAGTTTCGATGGAGCCTCGGTCCTTTCAAGCGAAGTTTTTTGAACACTACCACCACAACATTGTTCTTTAACTGTAAAGCGCGATCCATTCTTCATTTACAAAGATGGATCAGTGAGATGCTTGCTAATACAATATCGCTCTCCGTTTCGTGCATAGTATTGAAAGTTACATATGTATTGTACCTTCTGATCAAAAAGTACCCGAAATTCTTCAATAAAACGAAAACGGTTCAATTATTCATCGATATTCATTTTATTCCCTTTGAAGTAAGCTCCAAGAAATACACATATTCCAACGCTTCCTCCAATCTTCAAAAGACTTTCCATATTCCGATTTTGGAATCGGCTTTAGCTCCTTCTGCGAATTCTCCTTTATCACCTCAATCGTCTCAAAACGCTTTCCGCGAAATGGTAACTTGAGTCGTGGGAATAGAAAAAAGCCATGTCAGGTGAATACGAAGCTTGCAGAATGGTATGAACGTTGTTTTTGATCAAATAGTCGCGTACAAGATGAGATGTGTGACTGTGAACCGGTGCGTTGTCGTGGCGAAGAAACCACGAGTTGTTTCTTCACAATTCTAGCCTCTTGCGACGAACATTTTTCCTCAGACGCTTTAATACGCTCACGTAATACTCCTTATTTACTGTCTGGCCTGGTGGAAGAAATTCAGAGTGGACCACACCACAGCAATCAAAGAAAACGTCGACTCTGTCGTGGTTTTTTGGGTTTTGGCTCGTCTGAAAAGGGCCATTCCGATGATTGTTAATTAGTTTCGATGTCATATTCATAGACCCATATTTCGTCACCGGTGCCATCGATAACATTTTGACCCAAAGAAAACATTTCTTTAGAGACATCAATGCGATGCTGTTTCTGTAACAAATTCAGAACACAACGAACACTGGACTTGTTTACAAAGCTATCACGCACAAAATTCCGACAAATGGCGCTCAAATAGATATGTGAGCGCCAGATGACAGATATACCAACCTAAAAAAAAAAAAACTTTTTGGAAATATTTCAAGCGAGGTTTGTTTGAATGGGAAATTCCGAGTACTTTTTGATCAGAAGACTCGGGGAAATACTCCTGCAATTTTTTTTTTTAAAAAAGCATTTGTCTGAAGCACAGTGGAGTGCACAACCATGGCTAAAAGAACTATTTAGGAATAACACTAATGGTTACGTTTCATAACAAATTCTCCTATTTTCTTTTCACATGAATAGCAATATTGGCAATTTTTCATAGCTAATTCTATATTACAGCTGCTGTTTTAAAATATGCTAGGAGATGTCATTTAAGGAGATGTCATGCTGACGCAGTGGCTCAGTGGTTAATCCTTTGGACTTTTGAGCAAATGACTCAGGTTTCGAATTTTTTTTAATGGCTTTTAGCTCCTGTGACTATCTGACAAGCGGTAGGTTCATGTGTAGCCGTGATGATTAGGGCTTTTCGTGGTGGCAAGTTTTCAAATTGATGCTATAAAAATAAAAATCTGCAGTATAAATTCCTGCATTTTTTACCAGTTGTTTATAATATAATAAATAGCACATATAGCTATATTCTTCAACGATCCCAATTTCAGCAATTTTTATAGCACATACTTAAAAGAAAAAAAATAGCTGGTGGTGCTGTTAATTTTGTCAGGGCAAAACAGACTCTTATCAGAGGAACACTTATCCGAAAAATAATTAACTATATTTGTTCTGAAATTGATGTACTTGGCTTGGCAAATAGGAACACTTTACTATGAGAGATACCTAAAATTTTGTGTTGCCACATTTTTATTAGAAATAAAAAAACTCCATAACGAAATATTATACCTAGTCATGTCATAAATACTGGTACATGAATTTTTTCCTTTTTATTTTTTCTGTGGAACTTTAATTGATTATTTAGGAAAGAATATTTAAACGATTTATTCGATATGGCCGCCATTTACATTTATGCAGGCTCTTTTATATATTTTGAGTCCTAAATCTTGATTTACAATGCGAGACATGGATTTCTGCGATATCTTCATTTCTTGTGACAAGATTTTCTGCTTTTGCATCGGTTTCCGATTAGTCCTGACTTTAACATCTATGATCGCCTGTGAAGTTCTGACAGTGCGAGGGCGTCCGCATCTTTGACGGTGAGTTATTTCACCAATGTCCTCAAACAATTTCACAGTTCCAAATACCACAACATGGTTTTCAATATCGTTTCACTTCATATTTACAAAAGACTTTTGTGTAAATCTCTTTGCGCGTTAACTTAGTATAAATGTCACTCATTGAATACCTGTCAAAATAAAATGGATGCGTTCAGTGGATGAGTGCGTTTAAACGTGTACCAGTATTTATGACATGACTAGGTACTACGATCATTGACGCCTCATTTCCTTTTCGTGTTTCCTCTTTAATTTTTAGAATTTGTTTAAGAACTTGTGAGAAGCAATTCAATTTCTTGTTCGTACCTTACTGAGGCAGCGTCCAGCAGCAATAAATATTCAAATGAATTCTCTCGCTAATACCAAATACCCTACGAACATAGGATTAAGGTTGAAAGAGAAATTGACTTCATCCTGATCCTCAAAAGTACAAGCAAATTTCGAATTTCTTAATCCTTTTTCACTTTTTTCAAGTATACTCTTATACCCAAGTGTGTAAATAATTTCCACAGGATAACAATGAATTCAATGGATTATCTCCAGTTTTAATGAAGACTGTTTCAAATTTTCCACCGACCATAGAATTGTGTAACATTTGCACTCCATCACTGATTCCCAACTGGTATCCTCCCCGTTCCTGTAACAAATTGAAGAAACTTAAGTTTCAGCTGGAAAAAACTTTCAAAACAAATTGACTTCTCGAGTTTTTGCCCCCTCCCTAAACAAATCTCACGTACAGGCCCTCCTACTCACTGTAAACATAATTATACCCCCCTGGAAATGCAATTTAACTTACATATTTAAGTCGAGGACAGTTTAGCGGAAAAATCAAATCCTCTTGCCGGAAGTCGGTATTACATTGGGATTGAATAATGTAGTGAACATAAGAAGGTTAATTTCCTGTTCCAACATTGTGGTTGGCTGCATGTTCAGCAACAAACATGTTTTATTGACTGCCAGCAAAGATAGTGTGTCCACATAGAAGACATCATAAATGGAATGTATCGTACCCTCCTGCAATGGGCGGTATGTTTAATTATTGTTTTTTTTTTTAATCAATACCGTCAACAGTAGTGTCCACAACTCATTCCGTTTGTCCTCCACCCAATCACTTGTAAAAAGGAGAGGAAATTGTGTCCTCATTACGGCTGTGTGATTCTGAATTCAGTACAATTTTTCGAAAATTATCTCAACAGCTACATGACGAAGTCCATTATGGTCCAGTTGCGATAAATTTAAACAGAAAAGGATTAAAATGTCCTTTGTTGTGACTGAGCACAAAATGTAAATGGAGAAAGTGGAAAAATCCTCTAAAACTTTACCTGGATGACTGACAAGTTTCTGCCATCAGCATCACGTTGACAATGTAGACAACGGCATGACAAAAAAAAAAAGCGAAAACTCCCTCCTGTAGAAGATAATTGTCTTTGACTTACGTTTTGAGAAGGGCAGCTTATGAATTTCAGGAATGTTGACAGTATGTCCTTAAACAATTTTTCCTTTTTTTTTTTCTTTTCAGGTGTTAATAAAAAAATATTCAAAATGTCAATCTCTGATTTCCGCAAGAAGAAGCTTTTGTTCCTTTTCAACGTTTTCTTTGGTAGGCACCATTTGTTTTTGTATTTCAATTAGGCGTGGCTCTAACAAAAATGTATCCTTTTCAGATGTAAATCAAAGTGGAGAGATTGATCTGAAGGATTTCGAACTCGCAATTGAGGTAGAAGAACAAAATTTAAATATTTGTCACCTGTTAACTTATTTATTAAATTTAAACAGAAAGTTTGCAAACTCCGCGGCTGGGGTGCTGGCAGTGCCAAGAATAACGAGACCCACGATGTGATGATTAAAATTTGGGAAGGCCTCCGGTCGAAGGCTGACAAGGATAACGATGGACAGGTAAGAAAAAAAGAATTTCAACAAATTTTCTGATCAAATTATTGGCCCCAAATTCATTTGTTGGCAATTGCCCATTGAGTTGTGTTCATGTGAACAGGACACGATGTATTGTCCTGGACACTGCGGCATGTAAAACTGAGCAAATTGAATTGTCAGAATATATTTGCTTCAATGTAAGCCACTTCCGCCTGATGCACCAGCACTCTACCATCACTGCGTCACCTGGCATTGGGCCAACGATAACTGCTGCTGTTGGAAAAGGGTTTCACTTACCAAGTCCTTGTAACGAGCGACCGTAACTGCCAACAAAAGAGGGAATTAAAAACAGCAAGCGTCTACAATAAAGGATGGTTTTGTTTTCACATAAGCATGTCCCATATTTTTGTATTTGCTCTTCATCCTTCCTTCAGCTCTTATGTTGGATATTAATGCGTCCTTGTCTTGTTGCATTCTACAACTAGAAAAGGGGACACTTGACGAGAGGACAGAGGTCTTGAGGTGCTGCGTTGGTTGCAGACATTCATTGACTAATCAGCGAAATTTTATTGTACCCCATGCCATTAAACTTGCCGTGCCCTGACATTTTGCTCTCTGGTTGCATCCTAGTCGAGAGCTGCATCGACTAAGATATTATTCATGTTCAAGTGCTGCAAATGCAGAGAAGGACAATAAAGTGGTTTGATTTCCATTTCTTCGGTTTGGCTTCATTTGTCTTGAACACTTCATCTGGACTTCCATTATATATGGAAGCAGTCCTAAAAAGAACGAGATGAGAAATATTTTCTCAAGGAGTCGTCTAAATTTTTTCAATGAAATGCGTTTTTTTTTCTCATTTTTTCTTGAAGGTATCTGTTGAAGAATGGTGTAACATGTGGGACGCCTACGCCAAGGATCCTAGCACCGCAATGGAATGGCAAAATAGGTGAGTGAAATTAATGGCACTTTTAATGTACATTTGAGGAAAAGGAATTTTAAATTTTTTTTTTTATTTTGGCAAAGTGATGATAAATATCTGTAGGAGTTCAGAAGGTGGTGTCTATTTTTCTTTTACGACAATGGAATTTGAGGTCAGTGTTATGCATGTACTTGGGATTCTTAGAGGCTTAAAGAGTTGGTCTATTTCGTGTTCATGAAATATGAGATGCCAGCTGAAGGTGAATAAAATTAAAGAATATGTTCTCGTGGAAGTATGATTTTAGAGAGCGAACATGAGTAGCATATTTTAGTATCATAATGATGGTGCTTTTCGGAAGAATAAATTTACGCTACTTTGACATTATTATTACAATTTGACATAATGTCGTGTATTATTCTAAGCTGCTCTTATTTTACTTTTCGTAGACCTCACTGTCCATTTTCATAAAGCTCCCAAGCCACCCCCATGAGTTTTCTAAATGTTAAAGAAGAATAATTTACTTACTTCTTTAGATCATGTGTCCTCTTATGGGTTTTAAGGTAGCTACCACGCCCACGCGATATATGTTCGTTTGAATAGAGTAAAATGTGACAGGACTATTAACAAATGTTTTCAGCTCTAGGTTTTAGCGGAACAGTCGAAGCCTGGTATTTAAGCTGACGGCACTGCTTAGATTCAGATTTTAGACAGTGTAGCATGTACTTTGTGATTCTACTGCTTAAGTCCAGTTCGGCATCAGTGTCACTCTCGAAATTTTGCCCAGAAATGCTTACTTTTGAGGTTGTTGGGTTGTCAGTAACACTGGAAATTTTAGTTTTGGCGGAGTCATCTTCAATGCCGATATGTTTGTATTTTCCACCAAACCGGTGAAATTCTAAGAGAATTAGTCGAGGTGTTTAAGATAGCTTGTACGACTTCATTGCAGTTCACCACTTCGCACTGACAAAGTACTTCGAAAAACATGACTGATCATCGCTAGAAAAGTAGTAGCGATAGTATATAGGTACAACTTTGTGGGGCATCACTTCGAATTTCAAATTCCTCCGATAGCCTACTCCTATGCAGCATATGATGGTTGAATGTTTACTAAATTTTTTTTATTTTCTTGAGTCCTTTCGTTTCTATTAAACATTTTGCAGAAAGAATCATTCAAATCGGCTATTTCTGCAGTGTCAAATAATATTTTCGACATTATACTCGTATTAATGAGTAGCAGATTGAAATTCTCATGCGAAAGGTCACCTTGATTGCAATAAAATTCCCACCGGAACCTACCACAGGGCCTTCTAATGAAGACTGAGAAGGGGATAGAATTAATTATATTATATTTACACAGCATATCCTCCTTCTGAATACTACAACCAAGTTTTCCACTTTTGAGCTAATTTCGAATATTTAGATCATGTTCGTTGCACAAAAACTATACTAAACTTTTGTTTCATAGAACCGCTGTTATCCTTTCGCATGACTGGATCTCAATTCCTTAATAAATCTACTTCTATTGCTACATCCGTATTGAAATAAATGCTTTTTATGCTAATTGCGATAGAGTCGTTGTTAAATGTTTTAATTCCCTCAACTACCTTCGTACGCGAGCCCCCTTCACCTAAAAAACGTTATACGAGTAACAAGCGAAAACTCATAAAACTGAAATTACTTCAACAATTTCACGTCTATGATTTCCACTTAGAAAGTTAATTTCCTTCATTTTCAATCCTACAGATACATACTCGTAAAGTCTGTTTGGTTACACTGTGCCTTAGTAGGACTACACCCATTTTCATTTCGATTGTTGACTACCATTTGATGTTGTAAAACAAAAGCAATTTCAATGCTTTTCTGATAAATAAAAGTCAAAGTAAAATATCTGCTAATGGTTTTACTTTGCAAAACACTATATAGCTCATGGAAACACCTTAACTTGGAAACCACGTAATAACTCCCTTCCATTCTCTGGGGGCGTATCAAAACCACTGTAAACCTCAAATAATTTATCCTTGATTGTTGTTTTAAGGATGTGTTGCTCACAACATCGTCTCGATGGGGCAATTTTGCCTGCTCGCATATTGTTTATCGGTCACAATTATCTAGTCTACTTCTTCCTCCGCAGGTACATGAACTTTATGTTTGACTTAGAGGACGCTTCCAATGATGGTGGTATCGATGCTGCTGAATTTTCTCTCGTATGCTCTAGCTATGGTCTGGATAAGAACGAATGCGAGGAAGCCTTTAAAAAAATGTCCCAGGTGAGATTTATATCTGACTCTAGAATAAGCACGCAAAATGTTATTTTTGTTTTATTATTTCCTTGTTTTTATCTCCCACCTCAGGGTAAGGAGGAAGTTACTCGTGAACAATTCGCTCAATTGTGGCAGGAGTATTTCTCCTCTGAGGATCCAACTGCTCCAGGCAACTACATCTTTGGAAAGACTTCATTTTAACGAAATTAAACGAATATTTTGTTAATTCATTATATTGTTACTGTGCGATTGACCTTTAATTTGTTTGTTTTTCGAAAAAAAAAGAGAATAAACTACAACAAACCTAAACAAGTATTATACAGTCTACCATTAGTTGACCTTTACTTCCTTCTTGAATGCTCTGGAAACCCTTGAAAAATTTGGAAAAACAATTGAAGTTCTCTGTAACAGGTTTCTGTTCTTTTGTGGGTATTCTTCTAATAAAAAAATCTTTAAAAAAATCTAAAAAAAAAACAAGCAATTCCATTTTTATACATTATCTAGAATTTTTAACATAAATTATTAACAGAAAACAAAAAAAGTATTTTAATGTATTGGATGGTGTAGAGTATTTTTAATTTATTATCTTAAAGTAATGTCAATTAAAACTTATAATGTTGTGGGAAAAAAAAACAAAAAAACTATGTAATATGTTGCTATGTGATTCGAAACAAAAATATATATAGAAGAGATATAAATCAATTATATATATATAAATGTTAATATAATACAAAACAAATTAAACAGTAAAATATTTATGCCTAGAAGATTTAAAATGGGAAAAAAAAAAACAGAAACAAAATGTAAGATGGTAACCTTTTGACAAAATAATAATAAAGGCTATAAAATCAAAAGATTTTTTCGTTTTATTTCTAATGACAGTGACTTTGTTGGTAATGAGTATACGAGTACCTATTTGTGGGCAGAAAATTCGTAGACATAACCTTTTATTACAGCCCGTACCACTGAAATGGTAAGTACATTGGTAATGAGATTATTTTTGAGATGAGATACATTACTTTGAATCTAATATCTTCTGGGGCTTGTAATAAACAAAGAAGGAATGTTGACGTTGTTAAGCTTATTTATAATGGAAGAGGCTATCGTCTACCAAGTTGTAAGTTTTTATTAGAATTTGAAAGAGATAGGGCATCTCCAAGGAGGGATGCAATTGTGTGATTGAGGACTGCTTTGCCATGCCCTGAGGCCGACAGAAAGAAAGCGTACGACAGGGTCGCACGTACTTGATTTGTCCACATTTATGGACAAATCAAGTACGTTCATTAAATGGAACGTCGTCGGGAATATGTCTTACCAAACCACATGCTTTGTCACATGTTATTTGAGACAGCAAAAAGGTTTAAAATTAAAATATATATTTATTTGACAATGACCTTAAATTGACGTTTCTCGAGTTTTTGTAGGGTTTTTGAGCTGCGAGAATTTAAAATTTATTTGAGATCTAGTCTATATGGAAGCTACTTGGCTAAAAACATTCTGTTTTTTTTTTTTTTGAGTAAAATCACATAATCACATGTTATAACTCCTGAATGGCTTAACTTGTAATATTACACTTTTTCTTATAAAGTGATTGTAAAACTACTTATCTTATAAGTATCTAAAAATAAAAATAATTAAAATTCACATGATACTAAAGCCATCAAAAGTCCGGGTACATATGTACATGCTTAACATAAGCTCAAATTTTTGAAACCATTCTTCCATGGTTCACTAAAATGACTATCCTCAGATATTTTTTATTTGTTTTTTATTTTGAGCCACTACGGCGCATAGACGGCCGATTCAGTTTTTCTCAATTTGAAATACTTCAAAAATACAAAGTGTATATAAGTGTACACTACAGGTTAAGTAATTGATAATGGCTACTAGTACTCATTCGTTACACTTTCGGATAAAAGTAACGAGTACTTAACACTCACAAATACCACCTATGTACAAAGTATATCCAGGTAACCATGATGTCACAGCTTTTCATTGATCGTATCGGATAAGTATGATAGTAATCCCATGCCTCAGCATTTTCAGGAATAAGGTAGGAGGATTTACTAATTCCCATTGACTCTTTTTGGCATATGTATAGGTTAACATAAAAAAAAATTAAATAAATATTTGGCGCAACAGCTCTTTAAGTGCCAGAGACTAGCTTCTCGCAACCATTCGTGTTGTGTGCGTTATATTTTTCACACGAATGGAAGGGACCTACAGTTTAGTGCCGTATCCGAACGGCAATTTGTTTTGAGAAGCTTTCTCGACAATAATACTCTCGGATGTTTGTCAGACGTTCGCAAGAGGTGGGATCGTGAAAAAACTTTTTGGTGTTTTTCTGCGATTCGAACTTGGAACCTCTTGCGTAGTGGTCCGACACACTACCACTACGCCACGAGGTTAACATATGTGTGTGTAAGTATATAAGAAATGATTATCGATCTGGGAACTGTCTTCCCATTTTAAGTATTAATTAGTTACTTCGTATATCTGTACTACAGTTGTAGCATAGCATGTGTGCAATTAAAAACACCTAAGAGAAGGTAGGCTTTAAATAGGTTGAATATACTTGGTCAGGAACAAAAAAAAAAAAAAAAAAAACAAAGGCATATACTCATTATTCAAATAGTGAGATGGCGTCAATACAAAGACCATTCTTGGAGGCTACATAACCGAATACCTCGTTTGTAACGAATATGAATGAGCACCTTACAAAAACGATACCGAATGAGTACTTTCTGAGCAGTTACAGCATGTTTTCAAATAGTAATCTTGAATTTAATTACAGACAGAAATCGACTAAAAATCACGGAAAACGTTGAGAACACGTATCGATACCACATTAAGTTATCTCTTACATGTATAATGGACTTCCAATATATCTATTAATATTAACTTCTAAATAGATTTTATTGAAAAGTAAGGAATGTATGTTTGTTTAAACAAGTATATCTGCTGAATCTAATACGCTTTTATTTTGAAATTTACTATGCTTTAGCCTTTCTATAGTGCCAACACTGACTGCAATATACTGCAAGTAAAAAATGTTAGCTGTTAGTTATTGCTAAAAAAACCATGAAAATAAATTTGACTCTTTTTTTCCTAGTTTGCCTGAAAAAGAAAATATTTGACTTGAAATTAAATTGAAATTGAGTCAATTTCTTTTGTTAACTCATTTCACAATAAGAATATATTTTAGTACGAGTACTTGCCACAATTCAGAGTCACCTGAAGTGCTAAGTGAGGTTGGAACAAAAGTTATAGACCAGAATATAGAGAGTAGAGCTGACGAAAATAAAGTCGAAAGTGTTTTCGAAAATTTATTTGAGGTTTAATTGCTATCGATTTTATTTCATAAACTATAAATTAATTCCTTTAAATTTACATTAAATTATTCAAACTTCATATTGGAAACTACATCAGTTTCAAACAGATGTTATCAATATAAGAACAACTGCTATTTGTGAAGCAATGATTGAATCAACGTACTTTTGGTTACCATTCAATCGATCAGCAGTAAAGAGTTTCTCGACCAGCAAAATAAAACTATTTGATTAGCAATGTAATCATTTCTTTTATGGTCAGAAAGTATATTTTTTTGTAATAAATCAGAAACAAAATCAGGAGAATGATTAGCAAAAAATTAATTATTTGGTCAGCAGAATATAGTTTTTTTTTTGATCAGCATAATCTAATAGATCAACAAAAATTATATTTTGAACAAAAATAAATTATTTGATCAGCAGAACATATTTTTTTTAATAGCAATAAATATAATTTCAACAGAAAAAAAAGAAGAAATAAAATAAATGTTAAAATATGTGTAAAAAGAAGACGCGAAATTCAGAAAATTTAATTTTTTACTTTTATTTTCTGAAATTTGCAATCGATCAAGCCTTTTCTTAATTAACTATTTCTGTTTTTTCGAGTTATTTTTCTTAAAGGATTGCTTCTTTCAGCTAATCAAATATGTAATTAATTTTTGCTAATCTTTTACTTTTTCTGCTTTTTGTTGGATCATTATTTTTCTGCTGGTTGACTATTCCTTTGCCATCATATCTTATTGGTCTTTCAATTATTTAGCTGATCACTAATATTATTAGAGTTTTTTTTATACTATATCCCACAGTATATATTAATTTTGATACATAGCTTGTAACATAGAAAAATAATAATGATAGACAAGGACATATTGTACATATATGTATTTGTAATCAGTATCGAAAGTTTAGTCGATCTAGCCATGTCCGTCCATCTGCCCGTCTGTCCGTCCATATGTCACCAATTTTTGGGCCTTAAATTTTGGGCTAGGAAGATGACATTTTGTGTATAGGCTATTTAGAACCCGAGGTAGTACAAAGGTAAGGACTGTATCGAAAAGAAACTGCACACATGTTTATTCAATTGGAATGAAAATAACATTTTTTTTTTACTTCTTTTTTCAAATTTGCTTACAAGAATATCAAAAGTTTATTTAAAAAACCAAAACGAAACAAAAAAAAGTAATTGCGGTATTTTTCTCGAATTTTTTGTTTAACCCTCTTCATAAGGTTTTGCACCACATTGGAGTTTATTTTTTTCGACGCCCTTATCCAATTTTTTTAAAATTCAGGAAGATTTGTAGCTACCATACCCTCCTTATTGAGCTGTCGTTTGATGAGAGTCCAATACCGCTCAATTGGTCGTAATTCCGGGGCATTTGGCGGATTCTTGGATTTTTCAACAAATTGTATGCTGTTTTGTTGAAGCCAATTAATTGTTTCCCTAGCGTAGTGTGCAGTTGCTAAGTCTGGCCAAAATATTGTGGGGATTGTATGCTTCCGTACCAAAGGAAGAAGATGTTTGTTAAGGCACTCTCTTCTGTATATTTCGCCATTTATTATCCCTTTTGTAAAGAAACTTGATGTTTTTTGTCCGCAGCTGCAAATAGCCTGCAACACAAGAACCTTTTCTTCAAATTTTGAGGTTCGAGTGGTTTTCACAGAGTCATCCACATCACTATCTCTATTCTTAGTGTAAAATTGAGGACCTGGCAAAACATTAGAGTCCATTTTCACATATGTTTCGTCGTCCATCACAACGCATTGAATTTTATCACCACAAACACGTTTGTAAAGTTTTCCGCACCTGATTTTTCCTAGTTCTTCTTGTCTTTTACTTCTTTTTGGTACTCTCTGTTTTTTATAAGTTCTAAAATTGTTCCTTTTTTTAGCTCTTTGAATCATTGCCACATTTGTCCTTAGTTTTTTAGCCATGTCTCTAATGGACATTGAATTGTTCTTTTCAATAAACTGTAATATTTTAACCTCCAATTTTGGGTCAGAAGAACCTTTCCTACGTCCAGTTTTTTTAAGGTCATTGAAGGTCAATTCATTCCCGAACTTTATAATTATGTTTTTTACCGAATTTACACACACGTTGTACCGTTTACTCAACTTCCGATATGATAAACCGCTTTGAGTACACCAGTCGTGCACAATTTTTTTCCGTACTTCCACTTCAATGCGCGGCATAATTGCAACTAAAGAATTAAACCTAAAACAAAATACGCAATTGTACACTTTCAAGTTTAAAGGTGTGCAGTTTCTTTTCGATACAGTCCTTACTCAATTTTTAAGACCGCCTACTTTAAAAAATGCCGTGTTTTCAATATTTTTACTAGAAACTGTGAAATATTGTCTTAACAAAATAAAGAGATATCTACAATTTGTCCATACATTGTATAATGCCATGCCTAATTGTTTCTTAAAGAAAACTCGTTATTCATTTTTCAAAGCTACTTACTCATCAAAGTCCATGAACTTTTATGATCACATTCTTGTAAGAAGAAGCCATAAAATCAGTGTACTCTGACTAGACAGATTCGTATTTCATTTAGAAAATTTCAGAAAGCCATGCCCAGTTTATTAGGTACAGGTTAGAAGTTGATGTATCGTGTACGATCCCGACGGATTCAGATGGATTGTTACTTTCCTGGATGTTTTATACATAAAGATCTATTTTGTGTGTTACCCGTTTTATTTTAAAGTTTAGCTTAATTGTTGACTCTAATCACTGTCGTAAAATGTCTCAATTTATGCTACTATATTTAAAAATATAAAATTAAGTCAACAACAATAAATTTGACTCAATTGGACATTTTTCAGTGGCAACACTGGTCATAAGATGGTGATCGCGTGGCATAGATACAAATGCTGAGACAACTGCTAAAGCTCTATCAATCTGTATTATTTTCATTTTGTTCTCATTACGATGACGATGTATCCATTTAGTGTTGTATTATGGGTGGCACCCAGAAGAAATATTGTCCTGTAGTGTCTATTTCTAATCAATTTTCCAACTACCTACCACCTAGCTGGGGATGCTAGTTTTACGATGCCTTTGTTAGTCTTTTGCCCATCCACAAAGTTATAAGGATTGTGTGTATAAATAGTTGATTCCGAGTGTAGCTTTCGTACACAGTTCGTTCACCTAGGGTATCAAGTTTTCTGGCGGGGGCACTAATTCTGAATGCATTCTCCTAAAACGGTTTAAAATATGATTAGATGCAGATAAATTCATAAATGCACGAATTGACATTAGCTACGCAGCGGTGAATGAAATAAAGAGTATTCGCACGGAAGAATACCTGCATACATTATAATCCACGTGCTTTAAAATTTAGAATACGAAAGTATTTGTCACAGTTCAACAGGAATGAGTATATTTCTAAGCGTGATCTGACTCATCAATTTTCATTCCTGACAACCTTAGATCTAGGACATTTACATCGCAAGGAAAAAAAAGGAATGCTCCGCTGTTGTTTAAGACTGTATCAACCGGCAACGGAAAAAGCATGTCACATTCATCAGTTCCTTCCCCCCCAGAGTGTCCTTGAACGTGAACATGTGCACACAGCCCATACACTGAATTCACCTTTTCCCCCTAGTCTTCCTCGAGGAACCAGATCAAAAGTAGCATGTCATCTTCTGAAGAGGGTTGTGATGTGATTGATAGAATAATTTTTAAAGAGGTTTATGAACATTTGTCTTCTCCTGGTTATCAAATTCCCATCACACACTCAAAGTCTTACGAAATTCATTAAATATTTTTGAAAATGAAATTCCTTTTGCGTGTTTTTTTTTTTTTTTTTAATCTTTTCAACGATAATCAAGTGCGGAGGATTCGCGTTTGATACAAAAACTAATTAAATTAATATTCTCTTCCACATTGGAGAGAAAAAAAAAAAAAATACTACAAATCTCAAATACCCACCTCAAACGATACACATCCTTTGGCTCATGCCATCCTGTGATTAAAATCAATTTAAAGAGTAATTTCGGAAAGAAAAGTAAATGGAAGGAAAGAATGTGAGGGGGTCAAGGAAAAAAGAAAGGGAAAACCAAAATCAGGTCGAGTCAAGGGTTAATCTTGTGTGAAATCTAAAGATCTCTTGCGGCTTTAAGGACTCTGTCTACATTTTGGCCTTCAATTTATTTGCTTCAATGCACAACCTCTATGGCACTAGAGACAGAAACTATAATACAACAAAATTGATACAATATACTTTCCATAGATACATTCTTTTTTCTCCAATATGAGAGATGTTCACGCGATAAGCAGAGTGAGCACAAGCACGTCCTGCATGCGGTATTCAATTAAAATAATCAAGCACGAGGGAGCCGCCCTCCCGCTTATAATGGAGCAACTCTTGATATTGTTGTCTTCTTTTGTTACCTTAAATAAAATACATAGCTAGCCTCGGATGGCATTTAATTGTGGGTACTGCGGTGGATGCTGGTGTTAGAACTAGCATGTCCTTAGAAAGTCTTCTCACTTACACTCTCGTGTTTACGCTCGCTTCTTTTTTTTTATTTATTCTCCTGCTACTATTTTATGGGGATACCATTTACATTGAGCCATAACTCTGTAGGCTAATGAAATTAATTCGTTTCTGTGAGTGTCCATAATTCATCGTCATTTTCGTATGGGGAACAATAACACAAACTACGCGGGATGCTGCACGAAAAAGATTTTCCCAGCAAGCAGAGGATTCGCGTTTCCTACTTTTTATAACGAGATAATAAAGAAAGGCGAACATCTGCTTAAAGTAATTTTTAAATTGATTTAATTAACACAAGAGTTTTCGGTCAATAATTAATAATTTATGGCATAATTAATGTTTAAGAGAATTCCTTGAATTTTAAATCAGCGGATTGCAGGCACATTTGCATGCGCGATGAGTAAAGTTTCGAAGGATAATGTTCAAGTATAAGATGGCATCTGGTTTTTTTTTTCTAATGAATTTAACGTTTTTTTTTTTTTTAATATTTTTGTTGCACAAAGTAAATTAACTTGGAACGTAAAACAGGAAGTTCCTTTACATTTAACTCTTTGGTTTTGAGGTGGAAAAATCGGGACACTTATAGGAGATCAATATACCCTAAGTCATTGAAGGAACACCCTAGACCTTGATTATCTTGGCATAAATCTTACAGGAGACTTCTACAATGGTGTGGTAATTTCTTGTCCTGATTGTTGACTCAGACCACCATGGTGGTGCCCGGAGATCAAATTAATTCATGGCAACTCTAGTTGGCTTTCCAATTAAACCAAACGAACCCTGGAAAACTCAGACAAAAAAATACTCAAGAAATATTTTATTGTGGTAAGACAAATTATTAGTGGACTAATCGTTGCTCAGATCTCCTTTTGGTTCAAAACAACACCGAGTCTATTACAAAATACAACCGCATCATTTCCAGATATCTTAAGTAACTTGAAATCATACTACTCAGCAGAACCAGATGGAAGGTGTAAAACGAGCCGACATCTGTAAAGGAATGTCAATATAGTCACTCACCAACCTAATATACTTTATACAGGACGTGCTGGTTTTCAACGACCACTCTATGAAAGGTAGGACATGGTGGTTTTCTAAGATCTTCCTTAAAAAGTAGGTCTTGCTGGTGTTCCACAATCGGCTCCAAAACTCCGGACTTGTTGGTTTCCCACAACCGCCCATAAAAAACTTGGATTTTGTGGTTTTCCACGACCGCCCATAGTGTTTCTATTCAGACTAAGAAAAAAAAAGATATCCGACAGACCTCTCATACAAATATTATGTAGGGAAGTTATGTGCTTAGTTCATACTCCCAGGACGTGGATAAGACGTTAACCTAGTTTTTATATTTATTGCAGGAGGTGCTCTCACATCGGACATAAGGCTCTTAATAGGATGTCGCTCTTTCAAACTTTGGGAACAGATTTATTGTATAAGCGTCCCTACACGCCTATTGATTTTAAAGATAATTCAGTGGAATCATACATCAGTCGCCTTTCTTGACATTGGGGATAATTATAACAACGTCGAATCGAGGGCAGTGATTCTAGCACTCTAAAATCAACTGCACAAGTTTATTAGCAGGGATAATCAGAATGGAGTAACAACGGATGAACTAGTTTCTTGTAAGGAAGTACAGCATACGTTTAAATAAATTTCTGTTAAATTTACGCTCACTATAATTCAGAACTCCCGGGTGAGCATGGGACCTCGTAGATTTTTCTGTTTGGAGCTTTTCTATAGATCTCGCTATCTGTACTAAGAAGTCCGAAGTTCGACCTCGATTGTTTTATGCCGGCGGGTTACAACGGACAGCTTATCTTCCGATACTGTTGATTTCCAACACCGATTCTCGAAATTAGAATCTAAAGAACATTTGGATTCGAAGCATTAACCTTTATAGGATGTGTCTCTGCGGAGATGAAAAATCTAAGCACTTAATACGTAAATGCATAGAGCGAACATAGCTGGATTACAACCGAATGTAGTCTGTAAGTGGGAGGGATAGGGGGTCATTTTCAAATAAACGTTAGCAAGAATGAGGTAGTACGAGCCTTTCTGGAGTGTCATTTATAGAACTATATATCTACATGCACCGTGAGATGTCAAATTTCCCCCCTTCTGAATGTCCACATCAATTAGATACTATGTTCGAAAATCCCAAGTGGACGCACTGCATCGGGTATTTCTGTCGTTTCGTTTTTCAGATTTTCTAAAACAGCTGCTGCAGAATTTGTTTCTATAAAATCCTGACATCAGTCTAAAGTATCATCCGACTACAACTGATGGTATGATACCCTATCCCTGATCTTTTAACTCACCCCTAATAAAGGGAGAGTGACGTTGCGAATTTTTTAAAGCAGATGCTACTATATCTTTCCATACAGAGGATATTTCCGCAATTTTTAAGAAATTTTATCACAAAATTGTTGTTGCAACTTTTTCTTAACACAAAGTAGGCGTGGCTCAAAAATCTGTAACCGAAGTTCACGGATTCTGATAAAGTATTCACAACAAGACTAAGCCATAACTGTGAATAGTTTTGAAAAAGCAACATTTTTTTTTTTTTTTAGAAAAATCCATATAAATATAATGTATGGACGAAATGTAGGGAAAGTTAACGTCATATATTACCCAGACAATATTTCTTTGTTTCTAGTAAAAATATTGTGAAAAACGATGGGAGTATTTGTGGGCGGTTTTTAACAATTTTACTGAAGATAGCTCGAAATTTAAGGCCCAAAAAGTGATGACATATGGACGAACATGGCTAGATCGAAATAACTTTGATGCTGATCAAAATATATATACTTTTGCGGGTCTATCGTTATTACAGGGTGGGCCATTTAAACCTTCGGGATGTTTTTTGGTAATAATTTAAGAAAAAAACACAAATTATTTTCTGTGAAGTCATTTTTCGTTTATTTTAAACCTTGCGAATTTGTTCTGATCACTTTTTGAATATGATATCTCGTAAATGATCACCGGCAGAGCGAATGGCGCAATATGCATTTCCCATTACTTTCTGGCTGAATAGCGGCCACATCCTGTTGTACATTGTCTTTCAAGAGTTCTAGGGTCCGTGGCTTGTTGATATACGACATACTCGTAAACTTTGGACTTTAAATACGAGTAACCCCACATGAAGAAGTCTGGAGGCGTGATCGCGGAAGCGTCCGAGGAACAAAGCACGCAACAAAGCGATCGTGGCTCGGGCCGTATGAGCTGTGGCGCCATCCTGTTGGAACCAAAAGTTGTCCATGGCATTATCAGTCAGAATTGGCATCAGAAAATCTGTTATCACGGCCCGATAACGCTCTTCATTGATGGTTACGGCTGATCTAGCATCGTCTTCGAAGAAGAACGGTCCAATGATTCTTTCCGCACAAATTCCAGCCCAAATAGTCATGCGTTGGTTGTGAAGAGTTAGACTGGCATTACCAAGATTGCCGGTGGCGATAAATTTTTGATGTAAACTCCTGATGGTGTGCTCTGAAGGCGCTTCCCTCACTCGATATTTTGCACGATACGCACGTTACCTTTTCACAATTAAAAACATGTTTTGAATGTAAAACTGCACGATAACAGCGCAATGTGGTGACGTATACTGTTCCATGGCACAAATTACCTTGGACTGACACTTCGAAGACCGCCAAGGAAGTTTTTGCAAACTTCGATTCCTCTGAGGTAAATTTTGATGACTTTTCGGCACATTTCTGGCTGTATTGCAGCCATAACTTCACGCATTTTCGTTTTTAAGTATTCCAAAGTTTGGCGATTGTCTGCATAGATACGGTCTTTAACCCCACAATCAATTGGTGGCCAATTGATGTCACTAAATCTCGAAAATAAACGGCCGGGCCATATCAATGCATAGGCCTTACACCATCACAAACACTACCGATTCGTTCGAATTTGGTGATTGTGTTACAAATTGTTTGCTCAGTTAGGCGATTATGGCGACCATAATCTGTCCTTAAATCGCGATACACAGATATTACAGAAATGTTATTTTTGCAGTAAGGTGCAACAATTTTAAAGCGTTGAGCGGTGGTTAAACTATCTATATTGTAAAATGGCAAGAACAAACTGTCACTATGGATGACAGATGGATTTGACAGATGAAATCCCAATCTCGAAATGAATTCAATAAGATAAGAAAAATAGAAGCTGAATTCTTTTGCGTAGTAGTACATTTGTTCTACCAGTAGAGCAGTTCCATATCACTGGGAGGGGTATTTGCGCAACATGTTTCTATCGCATTTAGGTTTCTGGATTCCAATGGAAGACATTTACAAAAATATTCTAACTTCTGGGTTGAGTTTTGGGTCAGTATTTTGTTTACCATTTTCCATTCACCATTTTTATCTAGTTTTGAAATACGAGTTTCGAATTTAGATTCAGCGACCTACTTAGATAACAATTTTGCTCCTTTGTCATCACTCGATTTATTTTAAAAATTTACGAACAAATTGAATTTGTCTGTATTTTTCTGCTCAATTGATCTAATCAATTCGTATTTATGGGAACTTTTGGTATGTTATTTACTGCATTATTTCAGGAGTTTAAAAAAAAAAAATAGATAGGCTGGATAGATATTAACAAAAAAAAAGTTTAGAAAAAAAATAACTCTATTGCCACTTCTGTAATTAGCTAGTAGCAACAAATTATATAAAAAAAATTGTCATTTGGATAAAAGTCTTCTGGAATAGTGTTTAGATTAGCTGATGCTATTTTATAGACAAATATCTACTTCCTGTTTTGCCTTCTTAGAGAAAAAAAAGTGAAAGTCGCCTGTACTTACGAGAGAGTTATAAATCTTTCTATGTATCTATATGACTGGCAGCTATAAATTGACTATGACAGCATATGAGTAGCTAAAGGTGTCTTTCTTTACTGCTACCAGTAATCTCGCATATTCACTGATTTACGATCTACACTTTACAATCGACACTTCTTAATCTTTTCCTTTTTTTATTTTTTAAATAATTTCACAAACGATTTAAACTGGATTTGTTTGTACAGGAAAAGTATTCACATTCAATTCTTTGCACCAATAGACATAAGAAATTGGAAAGCACGTTAGAAGCCCGCATTAAATCAGTGGTGCATTGCTATTGTGAGTTTTGACATGACAAACGAAACTGCCGGAGAAGAGTGGAAAAATAAATTTGATTTGATACTAGCGACAGGATATGGCAAACTACCCATGTCTGCCTCAAATCGACAGAAATGGAAAAAAAAAATGCAATAAACAAATTTTAAATCTATCATATAACTGACTATAAACAAATATAAATTAAGTTTAGATCGCAAAAATGGGTACGAAGAGTAGGTACTGTAAATTAGGTTAATAGTAGGTATCTAGATTACCCAGGAAACAATTTGAGTTAAGTTAAAACTATGCAGTTGATGATATAAATATCAAGACGTCTATTAGCTAGATGCCGCACAAGTTCTTTAGCACATCGAATAGCGACTGGCAATAGTCTTTAACATTGTGTTATTCATCATCAGTTTCTTCGTAGAATGAGACTGGTGACGCAATATTCGCATGTGTTTACTATATTAATTAGGCCTAGGATTACATTTGCATTCTAATTTGACAGATCTTTAACATTCCGCTGTAAACCCAACATTCTTGGGTCAGTGCAATCAATAGTATTTTCTGAATGGTCATCCCTACTATGACTACTTGGTTTTTTTTGGCGCGCATTCGGGATCAGATACTCAATTTAGTTAAGTGGACTGCACAATTGATAGTAGAAACTCTTAAATTGGAGTTTACATTCTCAATCGGTTACATTTTCTTCCGAAATGGCGCCTCTTTTGCTGCAAGTACTTAGCTTCTTAAATCTTAATATCGCCTCTTTCTTCGCAGGTGGAACACAAGTGGATTCAACACGGTGTCTATCTGTCCGTCAGTATGTCACACGCCTGTAACTTTTTTTTGGGGAATAATGTACCCCAAGAAGACAAATATTTGTTCACCCAACTTGTGACATATCATAATAAACAAATTTTTTTTTGGATACAAATTGTTTAACAATAAAACTTCAATAATCAAGGTAAAGGTGATGTCCCCCCTCCCCCTATTTTCCAAACTATGAATGCGAAAAATCAGAAAGAAATTGAGAATGTATAAAGTCATAAGAAGGCTATGCGACAAATATGAAAGATTTTCTGGCACAAGAGGTTTCGAAAAAAGTTGACAGACGTGGGTTACAAATTACCCTATTATAGTCGTAGCTTCCCCTGCTTCATTTGATTTTGATGATTTCCAATTCTCCATTTTGATCTCGTTCTTTCTTGGTCTTATTCAAGGTCCTGATTATGAAGCGTAGGTAACACATTACACTAGCCTTACCTAAGCTTGTTGTTTAACCACGGATATTTCGGTCAATTTAGTCCGAACTCCAAATAAATAAATGTAAAATACAACAAGTTTTTCAATAAAGAAATAACAATTTTGTATTTAAATAAAATACAGAATAATTACGATATTGAGCTAATATATTCCGGATGTAGTATACATATTAGATTTAAGTATGGAATTCGATCACGTTCCTATGACCATCGCGAGCACGTTTGCAGAGATCGATTTTTTGGAGCCAATTTTCCACTACTCTTCCTCACAAATCGACCGGAACGTTGGCAATTTCTAGTTCGATATTGTTTCTGAGCTCCTCTAACATTATTGGCTTGATGGCATAAACCAACGACTTAAAGTAACCTCATAAAAAAAAAATCCATCGGCGTTCAATCGCATGAGTGAGCTTGCCATTCGACCGGACCATTTCTTCAATAGATCAATTGTTTGGCCAGCTGTGTGGTATGTGGTACCATCTTGTTGGAAGCACATATCACTGATGTCAAGTGCATCCAATTGTGGCCAAAAATAGTCTTCCAACATGGAACCACATATCATTCTCCCAACATAGCACGATAGCGAACTCTATTGACCGTAACATGCGATCATTTTCATCGACGAAAAAATACGGTCCAATCCCAACTCCGGCATGAAATCCACACCACACCGTCACTTTTTATGGATGCAATGGAGTCTCTTGAAGCACATGTGGGTTTGTTGCTGACCCATAATGCATATTTTGGGTGTTGACAAAGCCATTAAGCCATAAGAAGATGATTCTTCGATGAAATTCAGGATTTTCTTCAAACTTTTGCAGAGCCCAATCGGGGAAGTTTCGGCGCTTCAAATGATCAAGAGGCTTCAGTTCTTGAGTTAACTTGATCTTGTAAGGGTTTAGGTGAGAGATTATCAATTCCTGTGAAAGGCGTGAAATCGACTGATTTGACTCATTTTGAACTGAAGCTGCGATATTTTCTGTACTTCGACCGGTGTGTTGTCTTACTGGCATAGGAACATTCAATAGTGAATATGTTGATTCAAATTTATCCACTATATCACCCACAACCTGTCTGGTGGTACGATTATTACGACCGAAAATTTGAGTAAGCGCTCTTACTCGTAAAGTTGCGTAAAGTTGTAATTTTTAATAATTTCCAAACGTTGCTCGTTCGTGAAATCTTGACTGACGTTTTGACATTGACAGATCATAAAAAAAGTTTAAGGATTACGAGAGGCATCACTTATTTCGTAATTCATTAATAGTCACGGATATAGTTCGTAATTAGATCTATCGCTTATGTAGTACTAATAGAAAAATCTGCCTTCGCTGACTGCTAATGATAGCGTCGGCTACCTAAATATCGAGAAAGGATACTAGAGTGAATACTTTTTGCTGCAATGAACTGTCTATAATAGACGAAGAGTTTTCCTTTCTAAGTCTCCAAGGCTGGCTGACTTTGACAAAGTTAACGCTTTCGGGATGACCACAATTTTACACCGGCTTTTACGACATCAGTCTGTTTGTTCTCTGGAGCGATGTACCTCAAGGACATACCTACTATGCGCTAAACTTTGATAGAATACATACTCAGTGAGAACTTTCTGGAAAAATAATTACCTCATTGCCATGGATAGCCAATCCCCAAACACAAAAACTTTACCAAGTGTACTTAATCTTTCGAGTATGCAAACTTCCGGATTTTACCACTCCAGATTAAACTAAATCACTTCAAATTATTCACGCATTTAACACTAAAACAAAACAAAACTCCGTGTACACGTCGGAATCGTCAAGCATACACTCATATTATATCCGGTGTCCTTCAAGAGCGATGAAAGAGAAATTTAATCATACTCGTATTGCGGAGCAGAAGTTTGAGAAACTTCCCGGAAACTTTTGCTAAAAAGTTTAGCCCGCATCTCCCCGAAGAACCCAATTTTAACTACAACCTGAATATACTGGCTAAATTGGCATGATCCATTAAAACGTGCCAATGGTGGCCATATTATTGCCACAACATTTGCAGAAAGATTTAAACGCACCACACGTCCTTCAGCCAGCATGTTGTGGTCAGCATTTGGTGTTCCCACTACCGTTGAATATTTGACCAATGCTTTAGGCCTCACTTGAAATAGTGGCCATTCGCCGATATAAATTCAATATTTACCTTCGTAAATAATATGGCATCGATGAGTTATTGTGCCTTTTGCTTTATTGGATACTCTGGCGAGGACGTTAAATGGATTCGAATAAAGCATAATTTCGACTTAAGCTTCAGTGGGCACATTCAATAGGTGCTTGTCGTTTCGGCTTCTTGTCTGCCTCTAAGTAAGCATCCCGAGGTTCAGCTGCATAACCCCGGAATAAATCAACTTGCTAACACAATATACACAATTGAAAAAAAAAACGAAGAAGCTTTTTAGCATTGATTTAATTCTCTGCATTTTTCGGCAGACAAAAACTCAACTCACTGCGTTCCAGGCAATATAAACAAAGATTTTTTTTTTGGTCGAATTGCTACTGAAGTCGGTACTCACTAGGGTGCATAGCCCACCAGGATATGGCACATTTTGTCCTTATTTCCCTTTGTTGGCCCTGCCTGTGTGTGTACGAGTATATGTGTGTTCCTTGGTCAATTGTAACATTTGGTCTCTGAATCACTACTCGCCATCGTCTGGACGTAGTGTACGAGTATTTTATTCTATTCCCCAAACCATTGACCGTGCCACGTTAGTAGAGTTGCACATATGAGAAATTGTTGGAAAAGAATTCGGAACCACCTCCTGGTGAATTATTTGTGCATTTGCCTTAATACAATCTGTATAACTAAATTTCGAATTTAGAAGTATCTACCGATTGCTCTGTGTGATTTGAATGTAAATTCATTTGAAATTCATAATTTTTCTCTGTTGTCCTTGAATCACTTTGGAAATGAATAGTGAATGAGGGTGGGGGTGCTGTGCTGGGAGTACTGTCGGTTAGAGTGGTGCTTCGTAGTGCTTTGAAGGATTTGCTGGCACTTGTCCAACAAAATCTGAAATATTTTCGTTTCCGGGGGAGAACATCAAAGGCAGGCACATATTCACACCATGTTTAATGTGTCATCCATTAAAATGTCGTGTGTGCCTTAAACTGTTTCTGTCAGGTTTTTATGGGTTTACGATGGATACGTTTTTTTTTTTTTTTTTGAGTGTCCCTTCGGCAATTTTTTCTGTTCTCCCCTTTCCATAAAACCTTTAAACCTTTTGATATCACGCTTACATATGTTGATGGTTCTGTTAACTTTTGAATAGAGCTTAACAATTTAATTTATGTAATGTGCCTTTTTGCATGTTACGAAGAGGAAAGGATGTTGTAATTGAGACAGGAAGGTTGCTGAGCCAATAGTCAGTTAAAAATATCTGCATAACGAGTGGTGCAGGAAAGTTGATTAGTACTCACAGAAAGGAATCGAAGTCTTTGTTATAGATTCGGTAAGGAGGAGTAATTGCAACGTGGTCGACCTAAGATAGAAGTAAAAAAAAAAAAAAACCACTCACTCTTGTAATTTATTTTTTTTGCTATGAAATCGAATAGAAAGTGGACTTACTATCTTTCTACAAAATATTTTTTTCTAATTCGTTTATGCATCTGTAACTTTGAAATTTTACAAAGAAAGTCTCTAGAAAGTCATGCTGTACAGCGATATAGAAAGAAAGTCAAATTTTAAAACTGAAGGGTTTGTATACGGAGTGTAAAGAAAGAATTTACTTACTTTTACTTTAGTCGGCGCCACAGTTCGGGGTGGATCGGGGCCTCAATCAACAAGCGTCACCAGCCAGCTGCATCTTGTTCTAGACACCTCCAGTTTTGCACACGATGTAGTTTGAAGTCCCTTTCCACTTGTGTGGTATCTTTACCGCGTCATCCCTGCGGGATGGATTGCCTTCCGGCAAAACTTGCGAACATCATTCCTGCCATAACACCTCTCCATTGACTCGATCTCGATCTCGTGGTCGTGTTCTTTCTTCTTCTTCCTTAGAAGCTGGTGTTCTTCCCTTTTCTTCTGATTGTAGATCTCGTAAGCTCCTCTCTTCACATTATGCAGCGTAGCTTTATAAGCCTCTTATATTGCTGCATGCGCCTCTTCCTGGAACCAGTTTTTTTTTTTTTTTATTTGTGGTGGATGTGAGAAACCCAGCACACCAGAGGTGCTGATAACGATACCATTACTCATCAAGTCCGAGTCAATGTTAGCTGCTCGGAAGGTACTTCTTCTTCCGAATCCGGAGTAGAAGGGATCACAACCCTCCCACTTTACTGCATCCCTACTGGTCCGCCTGTAGGGTTTGCCGCTCGGAAAGTACGAACATCCAAAATTCTGGGGAGTGCTTTTATGAATATTGAGGTGCGAGATCGGGTGTCTACAGTGATATATCGCGCCGCCGTAAAGTCGATTAGCCTGAGTCCATTGCCGAAGTTGCACTCCATTCCAATTTGTGCGTTAAAATCGACAAGAATGATTTTGACGTCATAACGTGGACATTGGTCATAAGTTCTGTCAAGGAGCTCATAAAAGCTGTCTTTATCCTCTGTGGATTTTTGAATTTTGCCTTAATGCGGATTGTCATCAGGCATTCGCTCAAGACTTCTTGCCTAAGTCTGCCTCTGACGACAAATTCGGAACCAAATAAACGCTACTCCTGCTCCCTTTAGTAGTCATCGCAGTAGATGTCATAGTTTCTCATCCGCTTTTTGCCTATCTCATCCCACCGCACTTCCTGGACGGCATTGAATCCGCTTTATAGCAATCTAGGGCTCCCGCTAATTCCTCGGCTGCACTTGTCCTGTTAAGGCTCCGAAAATCCCACGTGCAGACCCGAAAATTATTGTCCTTATTTCTATTGCGAGATTCGTCAACATCATTCTTATCCGAGGCTTGTGGGTGCTTCGTAACCAGCTGTTTTCTTTCATGGTAGAGTAGTGACTCCGACGCACAAACTCCAACCTGGAGACCAGGAGGTGAATACTCCAATACCAATAACCCACTACGGGGATATGATCTCTGCAACACACTGACTCAGTCTTGAAAATTCTTATTGACCTGAGCTCCGAATATGGTGAAGTAGCCTAAATAAGGTGATCACTGAATAGTTTATCCTAACTGGAACTGTTTACGCCATTCTTCCGTTGTCACCTGGAACTAGGGAAAAGTGCCTCAATAGGGACACTCGCACTATAACTTCTCACCACATTTTAAAGGGGGCCGAATTTCACGTGAAGAACTACAAAGACTAACAAGTTTTTAGATTATCCTACTGGATCGCATTAAACGTGATAAGCAATACCTTCAGTCACAAACATATTTTCACGCAATTTCACTACGGATCCGGCACAAACATCGATGTCAGATATGAAGTTTCGACCTTGTGTATTCCTTCGCATACGTACGTGCAGAAAACCTCTCCTTCATGCTGGAAAACTGCTTGCATTCAACAGATTCCCAAAAATTGTTTGCCTTGCGGCTAATGAAAAATGCCATCAATACTGAAATATGTGGAGGAACACTAGTTAATAAATGACCGGCAGTATGAGCTATTTAACTCACCTAAGGACCTCAGCCACTGATTAACGCGGGAAACAAAGTTGCCCTGGACAATTGCTCTCATAAGCATTCGCAACAGCTCCGCGGTTCGATAAAAAAAAAATTTTCAGGACAATGATGATGGGTCCGAAACTTTTGCTGTATACGCTGGACTGCCACAGGGATCTACACTTTTATCAACTCTATTTCTACTTCATATCAATGATCGAAAATCTCTACTACCAAAGGAAACGATGTATCTTCTTGACGATACCGTCAAATCTGATGTAAAATGGGAAAGCCACATATCCAAATTCACAAAACGAGTACATCATACAATCTCCAACCTTGTTGGCCCATCGAAGGCTGGTAGTAGACATGCATAGATACTATATAGTTACTATCATGGGAATGATCTTTATGAATGCATCATTTGAGCGTTCTACTATGGAAGCCGTTAGGGCCCATCACTCTTATATCCACCTGGCATCGGTGGGAACATATTTCTATCAGAATTCCTTTCGCTACGTTTTAAAGAAATAAACTTTAGAATTTACTCCCAGGAGATATATTCAAGAGCAGAATTGACAGGCATCTCGGGCCGCTGTAAAAGAAAACTATTCTTCTGTTTTAGGGAAAGGTCTCCGTATAAAGTTTCAGTAATCTCAAGAGAACTGCCGACAATGTTACCTGGTAAAACGTATTTATTAAAAAGTGATTTTCGTTTTACGTGCTTCACTACATTTTGCAGTCAAGCAAAAACATAATTTTTTTAATACACTGCACTGACAGTAAACTTTGTGATGTAAGTATGGTCGTAAAAAAATGGACCCTCATCAAAATGTTGTTGGCACTTGACAACAGTGAAAACTTTCTTGCAGTTGCCACTTTGACACTTGTTAGCTGTTGAGGAAATACCAAGTTTATATCCGCTTTAAACCAAAAACTTCAATGTACGAGTACTCGTACATGGTAGTTCCTCGAAACTTCTTGGAATTTTGAAAAACTATATTAATATCATTAAATACCCATTCCATTACGTGACAGGAGCCTATTTTAGGATTTCTTTTACTTTGACATAAATTGCCATCACAATCCTCTTCCCAAATGAGATAAATTATTCAAGTGAAGAGGGTTAATTCCTATCTAGCTAATTTGATGGACATGATTACTTACCAATCAAAGCAATCATAGAATTGTCAGCATTCCAAACACAAAAGGTCAACCTCACTTATGAATTCATCTAAACTAAAATAAATTTCAAATTCACCGCAATACACGCCCCATGCGCGTCCCAAACCATAAGAATTGGGTCATAACAATTTATCAACTTTTCGATTGAGATGAGAATAACGAAACAACTTTATGGAGCCTATGAATATGGTTCCTTTCCCCTTTTCGAAAACGGCTGTCATCTGTGATTCCGAGCGCATCATTCCAGAAATGATTATGTTGCACCATTCCTCGTTTCGTAGACAATGCATAATAAATTGAACACAATTCGGTTTCTAGTTTGGCCCGAGGGAAAAATACCAAAATTGTGCAGAAGGATGCACCAGTTATCATGAGTGTCGAAAGGCTCACCATAAGGATACAAAATAAACAAATTGTCTGATTTATTTGATTCGGATTAGGACTACAAACACCTGCACAACTATTTGAGTATCATAGTCTTCTCAACTTCGCACAGAGAGAAAATAATTAATTCATAGATAAAGGACTAGTGATACCAGCAGTTTAGAGGAGAAGTCCCCTTGCCAAAAAAGATACATATGTGTGTCATGCCGATGCTGACGAGAGCAATGTGAACGAGAATTGATGCATCCCATTCATATCCAAGGATAATTCAGATTATTTGAGATTAGTTTCGTATCCTTTGGGTGTTATTTTTCACCTACTAAAGAGCTGGCGATTCAGTTGGGGATTCTTATTAGTATTATTATTTTTATTATGATTATATGTGGATTGGTGGCGAATAGATAGATACAGAGAGGGTGTGATAAATGCCGGGTTTGATGCAGATCAACAGAATGGGAGGATGTAGTCGTTGTCTGAAGTGTGATTAGCATTCACTATTGAATTCGTATCTCGAAATCTTGCCACTTGTCAATTTGCTTTTGCATTATTTTTTTTTATTGCATGGAAATAATGCAGACAATCCTTCACTTAGTGTATAGATTGAGATTGGTGCATTTATTGGTTGAATCACCATATAAGTTGTATTTTTTACGATAGGGGTCCTCTAATTCAGTCTAATTTATAACTTATTTATAACAGCGTAGGTGGGTGAAATAAAAATTGTAAAAAATTGGTTCAGATTTTGCAATCGTTACGTTTATTGGATGTTGGGTGTTGTCATGTCAAAATAGGATGATAAGTACAAACTGGTAGATATGATTAGTCTATTTAAGCTACTCCTTGAAAGACAATAGTAATACATACAAATTCATCAAGTGCGAGTTGGGCCTCGTGCGGTTAGTATTCCGTATCGTTATTTTAAGTTTATGTTTGTCTTAATAATGCTCGCTGGAGAACCACTAAAGATATTTTGATGCGTTGGTCATTACGTCTAAAAATTGCCAAAATCGGATGAAGTGTGAGTAATAGGGTTTCTCAAATGGAATCCCGCGAACCAACAGGGTTAGGTTAGGTTGAGGTGGCTGTCAGAAAAAAAAGCCAACACACTTAGACCAGTAATAGGTCCATTGTGATACCACATGGGTTTGGGACGCCATGAAGCTTCTGGTGAGGCGTAGAAGGTCCCTAACGTCCATACTATTCAGATCGTTTAGGTTTTTGAAACAGAAGGCTCCTAAGCGGAGTTTCCTTCTTTGGGAGAGAGCTAGGCAGATGCAAAGAAGGTGAAGAATAGTCTCTTCCTCCTCCTCGTCCATGCAGCTTCTGCAGAAATCATTTGAGAAGACACCAAGCCTTGTTGCATGCTTGCCTATTAGACAGTGTCCAGTTATGACACGTTGATATGCTTTCTACTGAGAGAACTCAAATTCTTAGAGCGTTTCAGATCAGCTTAAGTCAAATCAGTTTTGTCGCTAGGCAAGTTGTACGCCATGTCCACCTAGAAATTGTCTTTACGGTAGCATCCAGCTTTAATTTAAGTTTGCATGTAGCGATAGGCATACCCTGTGAACTTTTTTCCAGAAGGATGGGTATTGTTGATCCATATCTGGCAAGTTCGTCGGCCTTACAATTCCCTGGAATATCCTTATGCCCTGGCATCTAAATTAGGAGAATGTTAAACTGCTCCTGAGGATGATTCCGACAATTTGATTGCTGCTTGGCTGTCTGAAAAGATGCGGGTATCAACTGACGATATCACGTTTTTCTTTAGCCTTTTTTACCTTATTGCCACTGTCTCCGCCTGGAACACGCTACAGTGGATTGGGAGACGAAAAGAGAAGTTTAAATTAAACCTATCAGAGAAGGCACCACCCACCCCGTCGTTAGTTTTTGAACCGTCGGTATAGAAATGTACCGACTTATCTTCCGTAAAACCACCTTCTTCCCAGAATGCTCTGGAAGAGATGGTAACTTGTAAGTTTTTGTCAAAATTTAACTTGGGTATGGTGTAGTCAATGTCTTCAGGGAAGTTATTAAACTAAAACCGCGATCTCGTAGTAAAATACACATTTCAAAATCTCGGAAAAGCAACCACGTGATGTTGGGAAAAAAAATTAAAGAATATATTTCAAACGTAAAGGGTTATTCATATGGCATCTGTCAAATTCATCTGTCACACACAGTGACAGGTAGTTAGTTTTTCCCTTGCCTGCATCTTGAAACAAAAATATAGTTCTGTAATATCATTCTGTGGCGATTTAGGGACAGATTATGGTCCGTCATAATCGCCCAACTGAGCAAATAATTCGAAACACAATCATCAAATTCTATCAAAGCGGTAGTGTTTATCATGTCATAAGGCCTGTGCATCATCTTAATACTCGATTAATTGAAACATAGCCGTTGTGAGTGCTTCAGTGGCCGAAAACCTGTAATTTTAAATTCTACGCCGCGCTTAGCAATAGGGCATTTCCTACAGCTTCGTTTGTCCAGCTTACATAACAACTTAAGCCTGCTGACCATAGAATGCGCAGAACATTTCACCGATTTGGGGCTCTGAGAAATCAATGTGATCGTTGAAAAGCTATTACGTCTACCACGGGTGACAGTTTGGTGCTTGCTGTGGACCGGCGCGCGGCGTGATCGGACCGTATTTTTTTTTTTTTAAAACAACGAAGGCACCACTCTTACAATGAATTCGCTGCGCTGCAGTCAAATGCTAAAGATTGTATCTATGCAGACAATCCGCAAAGTTTGGAGTAATTAAAAAGCAACATAAGAACCGTATAAAATACAAATTATTTTTACTGCGAAAAAAAAGTTGGTTCTACTGAGTTCGTGATACAAAAAATTTATCGATGCTGGTGTTGAAAAATATTCGGGACTATTTTTCCGCGAATACCTTAGCAGGCATACACATAAAGTTATTTTCGATAACTTCTTCTTATCATTGTGAATTTTCAAGTCATCGGCGAAGCAGTCACAATATATGAGCACGGTCACGGTTGTAATACACATTGTATCTATGTACATACATACGAGTATTAGAATTACTCGTATGGCATATGTAAGGATGCCTGATCATTATGATATCCCAGGAAGCTGTTGAATTAGCTCGACAAGATTCACTTGGTACAAAGAGCAGACATGTCAACTCTTCAACGTTATCTGTCAAGAACCTAGTACAGTGGAAAAAGTGAATCATAGGTGGACACATCTTACTAACTGTAACACTGCTAGGCTAATCCAGCCAACCACGGACTTCAACAGGTAAAAGGTACTGCTAAGACACTGGAGATATATATTACAACATCTCCACAAATGACACAAATGCTCAGAGACTATTCACTACCACTGCTTTGCTCATATGAGAAGGTCTAATCTAGGTGATTTGAACAAAACTCCCAATGGACCTATATATGCTGGTTTAAGTGCATCCCATTGCATAAAAACATGATCAGATATTTCGACCTTTAATATTATAATTATGTTTTGCTAACTTTTCAAATGTTTAAAATAATGAAATACTTTTCGATTTCGAATTTTATATAACGTATGCAGGGATTCCAAGATTGCTCTGATTTTTCCCGGAATCTCGGGATTGTGAAAGCCTCAGGGTGTGAGAGTCGGTATTTCAAAAATCTTTAAATCATCTTTGTTAGATACCTAATTCAAGAACTACTGAACGGATATCGATAAAATTTGGCATGTAGACCAAGATTGATGCGTTAGAAGTTTCACAAATTGATCGAAATCGAATAGAGTGGGAGTGAAATGTAAGGAATGGTTTAAAACATTTTCAAATCATCTTTCTAATACTCGTATGCCTAACTCAAGAACTACCTTACGTCGGATATATAAATACGTTTATCTGGAAATTATCAAAATTTTATTAAGGCGTGGTAACATGTGGTGGGGTGACATTCCACCCCACGTATTCCAATATTTTTGAAGAATATATAATTATACTCTCGTCGAAAAGGGGTGATAGGTAGGTAGAACGAGTTATTTCTATAAAAGGCTGGTTCTATCAGAATTTGATAATGTTACGAACGTAGGTATCTTATCGCACCGAACAGTGATTGAATCAAATTGAGTTTGAAATTTTGAACAAGGTGCGAACCAACAAAACGAACAGAAAAGGTGTCACGATCAACGTCACAAATGTTGATAGCGATCAGATGAAATAATTCCAAATTATTGTTGCGATATGATGGACGAAATTGTGCAATGCCAATGACGATAGTACTCACCTTCGCGGTGGTGATGATGGTGGTGGATTCTGGTGACGTTGGTGCTGTCTGGTGGATTGTAAATTCACTTGAAATCAGCGTCAGCCAATGTGGGTAACGAGATACTTCATGGTTTTCCATTCAATTAGTGAGTGTCATGGTTTCTTTTCTTTCTTGTGCAAAAATTTTACACTTGCCGAGAATATTATGCCAAGTATGCCCAGTGAAATTTTATAAGTTTTGGCGCTCGGATTTTCATTGATCGGTTACGGGTTGGTGTTTAGAGTTGAACACACGCCCTTAGCTGAGACTTAGTTATCTAACTATTACAGAAATCAGTACTATGCGTGTCACCTGCAACATTATAATTATATTACCAAAAATGTCAAGCGTCTGTAAATAGATTCACAGTTTTAAAGAGTAATAAGGGTCTTTTCAAGGTTTTTTTTTACTTGTTCTCAACTCTTGCCTCTAGGGAAGCAAGAATAAGAGACTTGAATGTCAGATTAATTTTCACTATATTACCATCATTTTTAGAGCTAAAAATTATTTTCAAAAAGTGTTTATGTAGGTGTTCCGGAGTCCTTCTATTATTTTACTATTCACATACATTTTATACTTTAAATAATCCTATCAAAAGAGTTTGGCAGGTCAACATAGCAAGTTCGTCCCAGAAGTGCGCAGAAATGAGACAATCAATAGGACATAAGTTGATAGTACATATTATTTGCGACAAACTTAAGAAGGAATAGGGGGTTGGACTCCTTTTATCCTATGTTAGGACTTCCGTTATTACAGTGCAACTACAAAATGACTTCAGCTAGGAGGTTTGTTTTTATTATTTTGAAAAGTCAATTTTATAGTAAAATTAATTATGCTTGAGAATTTTGCGGGCTTGAAAACCTTGTTTGGGGATCGTCTGCATAGACACTTTCTTTAGCATAGCCAATTGTCCAATTAGCCAATCTTTAGTGGCCTACTGATGTCGTCGAATTTCGAAATCTTTTTCACGATTAAACGGCCGGAGAAATTTCTGTGCAATATATCCAAATTTGCCTGCGTTGTGTGGCACATAGCCCAATCCTGTTGAAATCACATGTCATTGTCTTCAATCTCAGTTCAAAAAAAGTTGGTTAACAGAGGCGCCTTCTTAAAAGAAAAAAAAATACCACCCGTTTGCAACGCCTCCCCACGATCACATTTGGATTCTCAAAATCAGTATACAAATGGGGAATTATATTGACCTTAACATGAAAGATTACGTCTCGCAAATGGTGGCCATTTCTTGCTTCGCACATTCGTGC
Source organism: Pocota personata (assembly GCA_963082735.1). NCBI lineage: Eukaryota > Metazoa > Arthropoda > Insecta > Diptera > Syrphidae > Pocota > Pocota personata. The sequence continues at coordinate 272,857,019 of OY720429.1, forward strand.
TCTTTCCAATACATTTTCCATCATCTTTCGCACAATTTCAGGTGTTATGACACGGATTTCATTGCGAATATTGGTTTTCAGTTGAGGGATGGTCACTGGCTTATTAACGTACACTCGTTCTTTCAAATAGATTCAAAGAAAACAGTCGGAAGCTGTTGAATCTGGTGAACACGGTGGCCAATTGAACTTGTTACTGCGCGAAATAATGCGCTCTTCGCAGATGTCCCGTAACAGAGCCATTATGTCCCTTGTAAAGGGTGACCAGATACGTGAATTTCGTCGTGAGGTCGGTCGTCATTATGGCTTCAGTGCGCAGGCAATTCGTCTCACCGTGGAAAGTTTGAGTGTGAGTACACTCTTTTGGATCTTAAGCCAGACAAAGATCAGTGCGAAGTGAAGAATTCATAGCCGCTGTAGCGGCCAGTATCGAAAAAGACCCAGAAATGTCGATTCGGCGGCGATCAGCTGAATTGAGCACCGCCAGAGAGTCAACCAGGCTTATTTTGTGGTTGGATTTGGGCCTACACCCGTATACAATTGTGCTGCCATGAGTTCGCTAATTGACCGTGAGTTCACTAATTGGGCGCTGGAAATGTTGGCCGGAGATCCGGATTTTGGCCAAAAAATGATCTTCTCGGATGAGACCAATTTTTAGCTCAGCGGCTATGTCAACAAACAAAATGTTTGTTAGTGGAGCGACCACAAGCCGCAAGTGTTCAACCAACCATCAATGCATCCACAAAGATTGACTGTTTGGTGCGGTTTATGGCACGGTGGCATCATCGGACCTTATTTCTGGAAGGAGATACCGTTACCGTCAATGGTCCTCGGTATAGAGCGATATTAACCGACTTTCTATGGCCAAAACTCGACAACATCGATATATCCGAGCTGTAGTCCCAACAAGATGGCGCTGCATGCCATACAAGCGATGCAACGCGCGAAGTGGTGAAGGAGAAATTTGGCGACTGGGTCATCTCACGGCGAGCGTTCATCAAGTGGCCGCCGCGATCATGCGACTTGACACCCCTCGATTATTTTCTCTGGGGCTACAAGTCCTCAGTCTACGCTAACAAGCCAACCGCTTTGGACGAGTTCGAGGCCAACATTCGAGACGCTATTGCCGAAATATCGCCGCACATATTGGCCCGAGTCATCGACTGCTTGAAGTATTGATGTGCCATTTAAATGATGTGCTATTGCATACATAATGGCATGAATTGTAGCTTCAAAATAAAATTAGAGTCAATGTAGCTCCAACCTATTGTTTTCCAATATCGTCCGATATTAAGCAGCATTGATAGTAACTGCGGCACTGGCTTCATTTTCAAAGAAATATAAATAAATACACTTAAGTGGGTGTAATTGTCGCTGATGAACTGCTCTTGGATTTTCCGTAGCCCATATCCTGCAGTTTTGCTTGTTAGCGAAGCCATTTAATTGGAAAATGAATTGTGGATGAAATTTAGCTCCGCTTTTTGGCGCAACGAAATGGCATGACTAATCCATTGCTGGTAGTCTGCCAGCTTCAATACTTGAACAAGCTTGACTTTATATGGGAACATGTGCAATGTGGCCTCTGAACGGACCACCGCAATAGTCCGAGTTGTCGATGTTTCTGGATTATCCTGTACACTCTCCAGTACACGTTGAATATTTTCATCCGTATGCGCCGTACGTGGTCTTCCGGTAGTACGAAGGTTCCCTACTGACCTTTCTTGTCGAAAACGTTCAACCAAACGATTTATTGTTGGCACTGTGAGTGCGATCCGCACATTAAAATATCGTCGATATGCATGCTGTGTAATAACAACTGACCGTTGGTTTTCAAAATAAAATTCGATGCTTTTTGTTCATTGTTCTGTTGTGTATCGTTCCATATTATTCCCCAAATTCTGAAAAAAAAAAACAATAAAAAAAAGTATTGAAATAAAAAAAGGTCACTTTGCGCCACCCTGTTTGAAAAAACTTAGACTTTATTCGTTTCTCTCTTATGCTCGAGTGGCAGTTTCGTTGGGTTTGGCCCCTCGCTTGCTCTCGAACTTAGTGCAGTAATGCCAAAATTCCAAACTAACTTTTGTAAATGAAATTACTCGTGAGTGGTACGAGTATATTTTCGGACAACACATAATAATAACTTTGACTGGTCACGATTCGCAGTGATTTTTTAATTATCCTTTTTGCCAATGAAAACCATACGTGACTCCTTTATTTAGGGAAATAAATGATTTTTCAATCCAATCATCGATACGTTTAGGGATAAAACTTATCCAACATTAATTATGGCCCATCGGATTAGTCCTGAGAGCACGGCTGACAATATTGATTCAAAAATTGTTCAATCATTTATGAAAGTCATTGCATTCAACATACCCAATGGGACAGTTGCATAATTAATTTCATCCCAGTCTGATTGTTTGTTTCGTATTTCGATTCTGATCCGATTATTGGAATTTTAGTTTTGTCGAAGCATCATTGTGTGGTCATTAATTTGAAAAATATTCCGTTTATTCAATGTGAATAGAACAACGTGTACGAGTATATCCGGCACAATTCCGATGGCGATTGACCGACAATCGATTGAATCACAACGTAATCATACTTTCCATGGACGAAGCCAATTTAAATGAAACACCCGCCATCATTTAGAACTTTAGCCATTAATGGAACAATTTCGTGGCCGAATTATGGTTTTGCACATTAAGGGGGAGGGGAGGTGAATTTTAGAATTGTTCGATCGAAAGTGGAACAGGTTTGGAACAAATTCGAAGACCATCAGAGGGACTTCAATTTGATGAATGGCTGGTCCGTTGAAGGGTGCGAATAGAAATTTCAAGACCCTCCTATGCAGGTAAAATGAATTGCAGTTGAGTTGAGAGATAGGTGACATGACACACCCGGAGAACGACTTGGGCATAAAAAGGGAAAATCCCGAAAGGAATTTTTGGACGAACGCCAAATTAATTACGGCTGCAATGGTAGGTTGGTATTCTGGAACGAATGTATAGGTACGTAGATGTATCTATCAACTGATAACGACTACGAAACTCGTGTTTTTCTTTGAATGGCGCAAGGTGAAATGAAGTTGTCAGGCGGAGGAAAAAGGGGGCGGCAGTAGTACATATCCATAAAAATGCTGACTGAAGAACTTTATGGCTTGCGATGCCACCCGCCCCCCATTTGTTTAATAGTTTCTCTCTGTCGCATTGTATAGTAGATGGGGAGAAGGCACTTTAAGTTCATTAATGGATGGTAGCTCTGAAGAAAGAAAAAGTTCCCATACCACCATCTTCATCGTGGTCAAGTGCAGAAGTTAGCTTCTTAAGTTTCACTCACACACAGAGATACTCTTACCATCGTCCTGTCAGTGTCATATTTTAGGGCACTTTTAAATGTTGAGCTCATATTTTTAGGCGATTAGCTGGGAAAGACCGGAAATAGTTGCTTGTTCTGTTGCAAGAAGTAATTGTGTGTAGATAAAACTCCTCAGGGACCAGACCTTCTCTGTGGAATGGAATGTGGTGAATGGAATTGATTGCAGATTGCATCTGGAAGGCATCCAATTTATGTATTTATTTATTGTCTGTACTGTGTTTGTTTCACTTTCGAAGAGGCTCTCTCTGGCAGTGCAGAGAGCTCTTCAAGGATTGTTTCTATTTTACAAATGAAAATAGTTTAAATAGTACAAAAAGAGGAGGATAAACCGAAGGCATTATGTTTATTTGAACACAGATAAGACTGGCTATGTCCGGTGTGGCCTGATTTTACATTTTTATTTCTTTTTTTTTCCATGGGAAGGTCGTTTTGAATGGCATAGAAATGGGTTGAGTGTGGACAGTGTCCTTGGGTGATTATCATTTAATTTTTGTTTGAATATTTCACTATTTTTTTCTCGCTCAAAAGAGCCACATCCACCTTGATCCACACGGTAGAAAAGCAGCCACAAACGATGTTATCAACGAATTATATTTCAATTTATGGCAAGTGTTCTTGCCGGTTCATAAATTATGGAAAATAGCTTGCAGCATTCGTTCATGTTGTTTGGTTGCATATTAAAAACCATAAATTAATTGAAAAATGTGTTTAATTATGAGAATATTATTTTGTGTGTTCGACCATGGCTAGTAACAACAACATATGAAGCGTTGATTGGTGCCAAAATTTGGTTTATAATATTGTAGATATTTCTATAGAAGCATAATTTTAAAAAAGTAATATAAAGGACCTTGAGATTATAGTATACCAATACCAAATATTTCAAATACCAATGACCATAACAAATTAGTCTCTGTTAGTGGTGTAAAAAAAGTACTCATTTGGTATAAAGTATCCGGCATTCATTCATATTCGTTACATTTCATAGATGTATTCGGTTAGGTACTCTCCAAGTACTGTCATACTCTTGCATTATATTTGAATATTTTATAGAAATAAAATCATTACAATGTCCATAGTCATGGACGAAACTTCGATTTTTAAATTTTGAGTTGTCTATTCATTCCTGACCTAAAGCCCACTTGATTCAGGTTGAAAACATAATAAGGTCACAAAATCAACATTCAATATGTATCTTAGATTCCACTCACAGCGAGAATATTTGTTTGTAAAAACAAACTCATCCCTATTACTCATATTCATACACTCAAGCTATTCTTCGCCTCAAGTCAGATGCAAAATTTCAAGTAATTCGAATAAGTGCCAGTAAATCAAAAGTTAACTTGCTCTTCTCGCGTACATTTCTCTCGCGAGGCACCAATACTATTAATGACTAACCGCAGTCATTATTCTTCTCTTTTCCCTATGGGAAAAACTTTCCCAGAGCGAAGATCATTTCTATATATCTGTACATGTTTGTTACATACACATATCCGAGAAAGTGTCTATGGGGAATGAGGAATGAGTTTTTAATTTCACATCGCTTAATGTCAAATTTATGGCTGAACTATAATAATCGGAAGCTAATGTCATAATTCTAAGTTAAGTTTCCTTCAGTACTGTCAATTGCTCAAGTAGCCTATAATACGAGTAGACGTATGTGTTCGGAAACAACTGTCAAATCGCTTTGCCTGTCATTTGAGCTGTTGTGTTAGATTTTCGTACGAGCAAAAGTGAACGAAACTTAACGAACCGAAGCAAAAATTCTTTGTATTCGCACTGTTTTGGAAGTGGTCGTACGAAACCATTCTTCTATTATAGTTCGGCCTTTAGTCTTATTCCCAGAAATGAAGAGGCACAAGATTACTATTTATCCAGTTGGATTGATGAGAAGGTGTACATCATCTTTACCTGCGTTCCTGTTTACATACTTGATGGGTGATATTCGTTACTTTTATCCAGTTACTACCTAAAATGTAACGAATGAGTTCGAGTAATCAAAACTATTTACAATTTACTCTTTTAGTATTTGTCAGAATTGATCTACAGAAATATTTTAGAAAAGCATTTAAACACGAAAGAGTATGTCGATTTTTTTTTTTTTAATTAAGAGAGGCTGGTGTGGAAAAGTTTTGAATCGTGTCCTATATACAGAAAAGTTTCAACCCATCTGAAACGGATCGTATGATACCCTATCCCTCATCTTCCAACCCATCTCTAAAAAAGTGGGTGCGGCGTTGTGAACATTTTAGTTCAAATAATAAAGCTGTGAGATTGTTCTACGGATATTTCCGAGATATTTAAGAGACTTTATCGGAAAAATGTGTGTAACAACTTTTTTTAAAAAAAAAATTGGGTGTGACTGTTCATGATTTGTAGACAAAGTTCATGGATTCTGCTGATATTCAAAATAAGACTTAACCATGACCGTAAATAGCTTTGAGGAGGCAGAACATTTTTTTTTTAAGAAAATGTTCCCAAAATGTGGGCGTGGCTCAGTACAATGTCGAGAAAACCAACGTCTACATATTTTGTTAAAGAGAAATTTTTTAAGTTTTTAGAAAAAAACATTTAAAAAAACTACAATTTCCGCTTATCAGAATGTGTTTTACTTCAAAAATATGGGGGACAAATTGGTCAAATGAAATTTGTCGAGATGTCACAGTTTTTCATTCACAGGAAATTTTGTTCGTGTAAGACAAGTGTCCGATTATTGGAGCTGTCTGCAAGAAGAACTTGAACTATATATTCTTTTGGGAATCTATCGATACTGTTTTGCTATGTTAATATACCCTATTGGAGGGGGTCCAGCCGAAACCTGCTTTGATAGAGACCTATTAAATAGCCGATAAATTATTTTAGGTGCTCATGCATTACACCACTAAGAATTTTGTAAGTCATATCAAAAGCCTTGTACGCATACCATTGTAATTGGCACAGGTAAGGCGGTCTTGTTTTTTAACGGGCAAATGCTTCTGATGTTTCAATCATCCGACTATCTTTCAGATGAATTTGTGCATGCTCTTGTTCATAACTAAATAATTATTGGCACATAGGTATATTGGGTATATCCACTGGAGAAGTGTCTGTCGTTGATTGCAAAATGATCAAATTTGGTTGGACGCAGGGCTTGTACTTTTAGTCCTTTCGGGCAAGTCTAGCGAGAAAAAATTAAGAAATATCATTTCCAGCTCTACAGCACTTGCAACTCAGATCTAGCTCTTTTTTTTATTTCTACCAAGTATTTACCAAAATAAAAATTTCACATTGTGTGCATTAATTCCACGCATGCTAAACAAATCATCAGTTCTAAATTGCGATTAGTCAAAGGACTTTGTGATGCCATGTTCGGCATTAATTGGCAAATTAGGAGAAGAACTTTATTTAAATTTATAATCTAGCCCAAAAATTTTCAATCGGCCCCCTTTTTTGGCGGATTCTAGAACTCATTTAGCGAAATGAAACCCAAGCCCTTTTTGAGGGCATCAGAAGAAAGACTGCCCTGTCATGTTGCTTTAAGGATGTTAAGATGTGGAAATCTCTTGCTGCGTACTAAAATGTTCCGTCCTTCGTCAAAGTCAATTACCCTCAGTCCATTTCCGAAGAAGGTCTCGTATAGATTGTGTTTTTCGATGGTAATTCCAGAGATATTTCTTTTTTACAATTTTGTTGCGTTCAAATGGCAAAGGAGCCTTTTAAAGTATTATAGTTTCAACAAAAGTTGTCAACCAGGTCGTATAAATACGAATAACTTTGGTGTCTTCGTCCTTCTTCTCCATGCGTGGAAGTACGAAACAAATGAGGCTGATATATTGAAATTCGTTTTAGTTTATTCAAATTGTAACTGCCAGTAGACGAATAGTCGAATATCATCGCCTCTCAAACTGTTGGTTCATATGGTTTAAGTATTTGATGAAATCGATGGAAATTCATAAACGAAATTTCAGCGAGAACAAGAACCTATTGAGCAAATATACGCATTTTCATATTTTTCCCATAGATGTCATGGACAAAATTTAAATTATATGAATGCTTAATTTCATGATAGAACGGTCGTTGACGGTTATTCTGCAGCAATGTTATGTAAAACAATTAAGAAGTACATTTTGCAGGAATACGGGAACTCTTTGCATTAGCTATTCGAAATCCAATAATAATTTGAAGTGTTCCGTGCCAGAATGGTACAACTGAACACTAATGGATTCGGCACCGTGTCTGTCACGCTTGTAACATTTGAACCGATTGATCTAGGGAGCTGAATTTGTCCACATAAATAATATGTGGCGAACCAAAAATGTAGAACGGCGAGGAAGTTACGCGAAAAATACGAGAAGTACAAACTGTTTTGTAAATGAACTGGAAGACGTGGGGTTAATAATCAAATATTTTACTCCTGCGTGATTTGATTTCGTGCGTTTTTAGACAAACGCATCTAGACAACCTGCTATTTTCCTTTTTATAGTCTTCTCTCGCACTGGTATAGTGCCCCGAGATGCTTGTAGATGGCTATTGATTCAGCTTTTCAGCTGGAGTTTGGAATATGTCTGGAAATATTACTCCTGGGACTGAATTTAAAAGTTTACTTGTCTCGTAGCAGAAGGAATTTTGATATAAAGATGTTCACGCAATTGTCCAGTGAAATGCTAAAATACCACATTTTTAGAGATCATTCCATTGAGGTATTCGGAACATTTCCCATGACAGGCATTGGTCTGCTACCAATCTTCGATGAACTAACGGTTGGATATTGAATGTTAGTGGACGATCCTCTATTAAGCGAACTGCTCACAGATGAAGAGAATATTTTTTTGGGGCTGAACTCGAAACTCAAGTCCCAGTCTAAATTGCGGTTTGTACAGAAGAAGGAGCTGTTGTGCTGTAAAGTAATATTCATTTGTTCTAAACAGGAACCTTAGCTATATAGATATTAATTTTGCGATGTTGGACATTTAGTGGCGCCATGTCACTCAAAGTCAAAATTTCATTAAAATCCTATTCTTTTGAATATACCTGCGATGAAAGTGTAAGTCTAATCTGCTACAAGCTATGCGGGACATTTGTGCAAAATAATATAGAGCAGTTTTTTTTTATCTTCGAGAAAAGGTTGGCGTATGTGATGTGTTTTGCATAGCTTTAAGAGATGTGTGCTTGGCGAAAAGCTCAGGATTGGCTCGAGGATCTTATGGTCCGTAGTTCAAATCATATGACCACCGCGGGCATGTTTGCAGCGATCGATCCTTTGGAGCCAATTTTCCACACATATTGGCCGGAACGTTGGCAATTTCGCGTTCAATATTGTTCCTGAGCTCCTCTAATGCTGTTGACATGTTAGCATAAAGCAACGACTTAAAGTAACCCCATAGAAAGAAATCTATCAGCGTTAAATGACATGAGCAAGCTTGCCGGACCATTTCTTAAGATTACACGATTACAGAATTTTCTCTTCAATAGATCAATTGTTTGGCCAGCTGTGTTTCATGTGGTACTATCTTGTTGGAAGCACATATCACTGATGTCAAGTCCATCCAATTGTGGCCAAAAATAGTCTTCCAACATGGAACCACATATCAGTCTCCCAACATAGCACGATAGCGAACTCTATTGACCGTAACATGGCGATTATTTTCATCGACGAAAAAATACGGTCCAATCCCAACTCCGGCATGAAATCCACACCACAAGTTCACTTTTGTGGATCCAATGGAGTGTATTAAAGCACATGTGGGTTTATTGCTGTCCAATAATGCATATTTTGCGTGTTGACAAAGCCAATAAGCCAAAAATGAGCTTCACCGCTGAAGATGATTTTTCGATGAAATTCAGGATTTTCTTCAAACTTTTGCAGAGCCCAATAGAGGAAGTTTCGGCGCTTCAAATGATCAAGAGGCTTCAGTTCTTGGGTTAACTTGATCTTGTAAGGGTTTACGCCAAGATCTAGTGTGGACTGAGAGATTCCCAATTCCTGTGAATGGCGTGGAATCGACTGATTTGGCTCATTTTGAACTGAAGCACTTACGGCTGCGATTTTGTCGGTACTTCCACCGGTGCGTTGTCTCTTAGGCACAGGAACCTTCAGTAGTGAATATGTTGATTCAAATTTATCCACTATATCACCCGCAACTTGTCTGGTGGGACGATTATTTATTACGACCGAAAATTGGAGTAAGCGCTCTTAAAGTTGCGACCACCGACTCAGAATTTCGGTAGTAATTTTTAATCATTTCCAAAAGTTGCTCGTTCATGAACTTCACCGTGATAAGAATGTAAACCTTACTGACTTTTTGACATCTGATTGGCGGCGGTCCGTCTTTGTGTCTGTCTTGGATCTTTTTGTGTGTCTTTCTGTGGCATAGTATTTCAATTGTTTTATTCACGAACAATTCTACAATAATACATCGACTTGATTGATTCGTTTAGCAGAACTCCATGTGAGTCTGAGAAATTTATAGAGTTCTTAGTTTGACAGAGTCGTTATGTTACAAATTCTCAGGAGTTTAGTTTTAGATTTAGGATTATATATTATAGACCTCTATTGATACAACAATCTGTGATCTCGTTTAGTTCAATGTCATCAATTCCGGGAAATCAAATGAGAGTAATCTTATTGTGACTTGTGAGCAACAAAACACTTTTTAGAAGCATTAACTTTAAACTTAATCAGATGCATGCCGGAGCGCCCTGTATTTTTAAACGGTTTTCACACCTCTACATGTTTTGGTGTATCATGTCGATTCATTTGTGATTTTGCCCAAGCAAAACTACCATATAATTGCACAACTATCCCGAAAGCAATTAAAGTTAATCATACGAAATGTAAATAGAACTATTAATTTGCAAACTATCTTGGGACTATCACTCAAAGATAATATCATATGTTGTGCCACACACTAAGCAAAACGTGATTTGTTGATTTGAGGAGAGGAATCGATTTGATTGGAATGCGTATGATGGACTGTGGTAGGGAAGTCGCACAAATATGGAAGACTTTTACTTTTGTTTCTCATAGTAAACGAGCATTGCCAAATAGGTACTTGAGATTATTCTGCGCAGTGCATTTATCATGAGTATTTACCAGAAAATGAATCTAAACCAGACGTGGACTTGATATATGACTCCCTTAATACGAAATACTTAGAAAAAATCCAGCGAAACGATTATTTATAGATTATTTACACTGAGATTACATTACCTGATATTTTCATGTCAATATAATGTTTTGACATTGGCATTAAATATGAAAAATTATACCGACTAAATGGGGGCCACGGCTGGCCTTGTAGACTTCCCGCTCTTTTGATGAAATTGTCCATTACTTTTTGGCATAAAACATTCAGCTCTGGAATCGTTAGGGCATACTCGTACACCTTCTTTTTCATATAACCCGAAAGAAAGAAATCCGACTGCTTGATATAGCATGATCTTGGTGGCCAATTTTGGTCGCTGAAACGGGAGATGATGCAGCCGGAAAAGTTTGTGTGCAATAACTGTGTTGTTTCTCGCGCTGTGTGGCAATTGGCACCGTCTTGGTAAAACCACATCAATATCATCCAATTGTAGCCTGAAATAATTTATTATCATGTCCCGATGATGTTCACCATTGACTGTTGTAGCAGCTCCACGAGAATTTTGGAAGGCGTGCGGCCCAATCACACCCAAAATCCGCAGCAATAGGTGACTTGTAAATGGTTTGTGGATTTTCATGGCCCCAAATGTGACAATTCTGTTTGTTTATGTAGTCATTCTGTTGAAAGTGGGCGTTGTCGCTGAAGATTATCTTGTTTGAAAAATCGTCATCAATTCGGCCCAGCCAATCAACGAAGTCAGGACGCTGTTCATGATCTGCTGGCTTCAATTCTTGAGTCAATTGGATATTTGCAGGCAGATCTTTTGTTAGAATGCGCTGCGTGGAGCTGTAGAAATGCGCTGTGGAATGTAATGCAATGAAATTATTGCAAATTCTTTTATCTGCTCTGTAATTCCCTGATTATTATTTTTTTAATAGCATGGTCGACATAAGCTGTGTTTTTTTGAAACCTAGCTGGCCAGTCGTTCATTTAGACAGTTCGCAGGTAGTCAAAGGCAGTTGTCAAGGTGGTGGCTAAAATACCTTTGTTGGGTTGTTGTTAAAAAATAAAGTGCACGACTGGGTCGCATGTACTTCCACCTATAGGTATGTTGCTTACTTCCAAAAACTCAGATTTTAAATTTTAAGAGAATCGTTGAAATGATTTTGCTTTTTTTCAAAAAAAATTCTCTAAAATTCGAAAAAAATTATTTTAACAATTTTCCAAAACTTTGTATGCCAAGACCTTGCGTATGTCAAATATTGTGTAGATATCGATTTTGAATAAAATCGCACAAGTAATATTTGAAAACGAGGAAATTTTTATAAGCCGGACAATAAAAACTGGTATATGCATTTTTTGGCAAAAAAACTTGTTACGCCATCTGTTTGAAGAAAATTGTTTGTTTTCATGAAAATCGAATTTTTACAAAATCGGCCATTAATTTTGGGATTAGAATGAAAATTTAGATTTTGTCTCGAATTCTGACTCCACAGATCCCAGGCATGAAGTTTGAAGAAAATCCGACTAGCCGTTTAGACTGCAGTCGGCTATAGGGACAGACAGACAGAATTGAGAGACCCACTTTTTGAGATTCTCTCTCATAGTAATGTAAAATTTGATTAAAATCTCGAGATCGGAAATTTGTAGGAAACCAATACTTACCGTTATACAAGGGACGGTTGATAAGTTCGCGGCCTGAGATACTCAACAAACAACTTATCATCTTCTCATTAGTGATAAATAACTGCGGCACTCTTCAGTAGTATAAATATCGCATCGTTTCAATAATAATCTCATTTTGGTATTATCTGTGACATCAGCACGTCAGCCTAAATCGGAAATTCTAGCAATTTTGAGCACCGCCCCGTAACAAAGTACCTCGTAAAAAAAGGAAAATTGGTTAAAGAAATTTTCAAGGACATGCCATAGACTCTTCAGGATTCTTGGCCTTCGTATACCATGGTTAAAAAATGGGCTCTCTTATATCGACAAGGGCGAGAGAGCTGTTCAAGACGACACCCGCCCAGGGCGTCCTCTGTCAGTTATAACTGAAAAAAAAGTCGGAAAAGTTGAAAAATTAGTTCTGGGCGACCGAAGAATAAACATGTGGCAGATAGTGGACGAGTTGCACATCAACAAAGAATGGATTGCAGAATCAGGCACCGGTCAAGCGGTCGTACGGAAGCGATGTGGGAAACTCAGGCACGGAGTGTCAGGCCTTATATGACACTGGTTTTTCAACTATAGACAATCCACCCTATAGCCCAGACTTGGTCCCGAGCGACTATTTCTTTTTTTTTTTTCTAATTTGAAAAGGAGTTACGAGACCGGAGATTTGCAGATGAAAGAAAAGGAATATTTTTTTTTATGGTATTAAGGCACCGTATGTCCGATGTGAGAAATGCATTTCACTCGAGGGAGATTGTATTAAGAATCGGATCTCTTCTTTCACTTAATACCTTAGGCCGCGAACTTATCAGCCGACGCTCATAGAGGTGGAAGTAATAAGAGTAATTTGTATTTTTACTTCTGAGGAAAAATAATTCTCCAAATTTTTAAAAGTAATTCCCTCCAAGTCTTCGAAAAGACAGCACTACCCGAGTGATAAATAATTTATCAAACAATAGATGTTGTCACATTCTCAGCATCTCTAACAATTTACTGCCAAATTAGGGAATGGTGTCGCCAAGTGGCTGCAGTTCGAATTCGATATGCGTTGCTCGAATATTCATATAGTATATTTCCAAAGTCAGTACTATTTTCAATGGGCAACTCCGAAAGCTGATGCCTTTCCTGTTCACAAAGTACTCTCAAAAGTCGGTAGCGGATATTTCTTGACAAATGTAGCGAGAAAACTGTCGTGGTAGCAAAATGTCGCTGGCTATTTTGCTGGAGCACCGATTGTATGATGAAAGGAGTCATAAATTTATCATATTCTCTCGTTTTTCTGGTATTTTAATAGATTCTTTTACTAGGTTTGTCCCACTTATGTCCAGGGAGCATAAAAAAACAACCTTGGTTTATCAACAAAAGGTTGACTAATATAAAAAAACGTCAAAAGTAAAGCGTACAGGAAATTGAAGGAAAGTGATGATCCAGCCGATAGGAATTATTTCCTTCGGTTGCGTAAAGAATATAATTTCTTACGTCGTAGCTTGCACAAGCAGTACGTTTTATCTGCTGAGTCAAAAATTAAGCGCAATAGTAAATTTGTTGGTGCTTCATTAATTCCATATGGAAAAGCAATGATATTTCAATATTTATGGAATGTGATGGAGCTAATTCAGTGGACTAATGGTCTACTTGCCTATTACTTAGCTAGTTCTTCAAATCAGTTTATGCTGAACTTAATGATGGTCCAAGTAGTGATATTTATTGCAAAGTTGATCCGATTGCTGATAGGTTCCCTTTATTTATCAGAAGCAGGCTATACGCCACTACCATCTGGCATCAGAATGTTGGGCCGTCAAGCTGTATGGTGTACCTAAAGCTGGCTATAGACCTTCGAATTTATCCACTATGTACGATGCACAATCATGAAGTTTGTTGGTGTGGATGACAACCTGGTCGATGAAAAACATCGATGATTTTCCATTGTATATCTTGACCTCTAACAGCAGACGTCGTGCGGATGCTCTTAACACTAGGTTTGTAAGTGACGTTTTGTAATACTGTGGCATACTTTTATTATATTTCCAAGAGAATTCGTATTGCAATCCGTCGAAATTTATAAAAATGTTAATTGTTTATGGAAAATTAAAGACGACTAGTATTCCTATCGCGATAAAACAAATTTGGCGCTTGAAAAACTCGTAAAAAATGAAGGGGGCTAACATCGACGCCACTGCTACATATGTATCGCTATCAAATTCAGGAATTTGACTGGGAAAACATTGTATTGTTTGGGTGGCTTTCAATATTTACCCAGCTTAAGTCGGGTAAAAATCTCAGAGTATGAGAAATTTCAAAATGCACATAAATCTACAAAAATGTCCACGAGAGCATACTACCTTGATCAAAAAGTTTCAGGGTTGACTACCGAGTGGCGCTTTCAGTCATCTGATTCGAGTCAATATTTTTTTAGGTTGACATATCTGTCATAGCTTGACATTTGTTAAAGCTACGCTTTCGTGAGTACATCACCTCCGTGTGTGTTTTCGATTTTTTACGGTTTTGAAAATGGGGTCAACTCTGTATTAAAAATGGATTCAAAGGTGCAAAGGCTTCAGAAATGTTGGAAACGATACTCTATCGAAAACAAACATTTATGCGTGGTACCAACGCTTCAAAAGTGGTCGTGTATCCATCGAGGGTGATGAACGCAGTGGTAGGCTGTCGACATCGAAAACCGACGAAAACATCAATAAAATCAAAGAAATGTTGGCCGAAAACCGCAAATTGACCATCAGAGAACCGGCAGAGGACTTGAACATTGCTTGTGGATCCATTTAAGACATTTTAGTTAAAGATTTGAATTTCAAGGGACTGCATTGACATCGCGAATGACATGATTTTAGCTGCTGAATCTGACCCAACATTCATCAAACGCATAACTACTGAAGACGAGACGTGAGTTTTTGAGTACGAAACGCAATCCAGGCATCAGGCGAGTGCATGGCATTCACCGAATGAGTCAAGACCGAAAAACCAACGTCGTTTTCAGTCGAAAAAGAAGGCGATGGTCAAGGTTTTCATGGATTTTAACGGTGTTGTGCATCACGAATTTTTACCACAAGATCAGACAGTCAACAAGGTTTATTATTTGGATGTTTACGTGAAGCAATTAGCCAAAAAAGGCAGGATTTGTGGGCAAACAACTCGTGGGTTTTAGACCACGATAACGCACCGCCGCTTAATGCCATCCTTTGGCTCCCTGAAATTTCTTCCTGTTCGATCGACTCAAGAAACCGCTCCGGGGAAAGCGTTTTAACAGCCGGGAGGAGATAATAGAAAAATCGAAAACAGCTCTGATGGCTATATCAAAATCCGATTATAAAAAATGTTTCGAGGATTACATCAAGCGCTGGCATAAGTACATTTCTGTCAATGAAGAGTACTTTGATAGGGACAATATCGATTATCAAGAATAAATTTGTATATCTAAGATCACTACATAGATGACTAGTAATTGATATTTGTTATATTTTTAATGTTTTAATGTTTGGTTTGCTTTTTTACTGTGTAGCTTAAGAACGGCTGAAACGATTACAATATTGTTTTCTTTCACACATTGGCTAATTATCTAGAAAGGATTGCCCGATATCAGCAAGCTGAATACTTAGGAAATGTAACAAGGCATAGATAAATTATTTATCTTCCCCATTAAGCTTGATATGCTGTTTAAACTATGATATTAAAGATACGTCAAAGTGTTGTATGAAAAATTGTAAGAAGTATTGAAGTTGTATGAAGAAAAGTTTACGGGGGACTCAGATTAGCAGAAAGCTCACAAAAAAATATTTCAGTATTTCCAGAATGGCCTAGTTTTTTAAAGAATCTATTTTTTAATTTACGATATTAAGTAAAGGAAATTTTGGATATAAATATTTCTCCATCCTTAAGCTTTATTAACATCTAATTCTCCTATTCACATCTAATGGTTACCACTGCAAATGCTGGCAAATAAACTGTTTGATGTGTGCCTGTTATGTCTTTGTTTTATGTTCAGTTTTTTGTCTTCCTTAGATACCTACCCTGTTTATTTATGCGAGAAGTTGAGTCATTAAGAAAATATTAAGTGATACGAAAATACGCAATATTTCTTCTTGGATTTCTAAAACAGGCTACTATTTCTAAACCAAGTGGCTGTTTGACACAGTCTAAGTTGGGCGAGTCTGCTTGTATATTCATATACGCACAAATGTATAGTAAAGCCAGTTTTATTAAAACCAGAATTCATTGCTAAGCATCCCTAATAATACTGAAAATGCAAAAATCAACCTCCAATTAAATTACCACTAAGAACGTATCCTACGGAATGAACGTTGTACAATGCAAGTTTGTTTTTTTTATTTAATTACAGAGAGTGTCCTTAAGAATTTGTTATGGTCCTAATATTAGCCAACAGCATAGTAAGGACGTATGACACTCTCGTAAAAGCAATTGAATAATCTCCTACTCAGCTTGTATATTTCAAAGATACATACAACAATGCAGTCGACTCCATGATTTACCTGATGCGCTAAAAGCAACGCGTAAACCTCATATGAGTTACTGCTTTTCCATGACATTCTTCAGAGGTCCTTTTGTTTTATCGCCTCACATGTGATGTGTTAATTATGAGACTTTTTCCCCTCCAGACGTGGGTGAGTTTAATTCGTATTAAAAAATATGTCTGAGATAGAAATAATTATTCCAATAGGTATTCAAGAAATTTTAAAAACTCAAAATAATAAAAAAATAAAGTATGTGTTTAAAGATTTAAAAAATTGCGTTTACTTCGGGGTTTATATGATTAAGGATAGTTCAAGTAGTTTGGCGGAATTTGTGACAATAAAGTAACAGCCATTGGTTGTTGGTATCCTAAAAGGAAATTCACTTAAAAATTGTTAAAAAAAAAAGCCGGATAAGGATGACTTCTGACAAACTCAGGAAACGAAATAAGAACAATGACCTTCTGGGCTACATGTAGAATGTTTGGAAACTTCAGGCTAAATTCACATACATTAGTTTCATATGTGATCACGCAGCCACAAAATAAAGACTACTTGATTTCAACGGAAAAATGGGCAGTGTTATCAACCAGATTAATAACATTGCGATCGACCAACACAGACTCTTAATGATGTTCGAATGTTTCATCAGAAGTTTAAGAGAATTTACCAATGGTCACATTTTAGACCAGCACAGAATCCTGCAGGGATAAAGAAGATAGTCTTACTTCTGTGACAAAATGACTGACAAGCAGAAAAGTACATACAAACCAGACAAAGACAATCAACATTTCCTTCTACGCTATCAAAGGTGAAAGCAGCAATATCTCTGCTCAAATTCGAAAAAAACTGAAGCTGCTATAATTGACAGTCTAACTACCGGGCTATTTAAAGCAGTTGGGGACTAACTGGTATACAGTATACACCAATAATTCATCTATAAAATATATATATTCAGATGAACATTTTGTTTGCATAATCTTCTCTCAGGAATGGTTAACCTATAACATTTAGGATAGAGCTCCGAGATGCCAATAGTAAATGACTGTTCTGCTTTCGAATAGCTGGAGAAAAAAACATTTTGTCCGCTTGGAGTGAATTTCAAAGTTTACTTGTCTTGTAGTAGAAGAAACTTTGATATGAAGATGTTCACACTATTGCCAGCTGGATATAAAGGTAATGGGGACTGGCGACTTGCCGTAGTAATATTTATAGAATAGGAAAAGGTCTGCTACTTTGGCTTTATTAAATGCTAGTTCAGAAAATGTTCAAACCCTTACCTTCTACAGGACATTTGTAAGACCTCTTCTTGAGTTTCCTAACTAGATTTGGTTACCGTATCATGACGTCCACATTTAGAGTTTTGCATTGCAGAGCTACGTAAAGTTAATAATTATTCTAACATTTTTCATTCAAAAGCAGCAAACTCACATCGAGCAACGACCTACATAATTAGTTTAATCACTAACACACCTTCTCTTAACCACAACAATTTAGTTCAGTTAGTTTGTCTTGACTTCAATAATTACTCATATTCAGTTCCAAGTTTTACCGTAGTTGTATCAAGATTAATTATTTTGTTTTAATTGACCATTAGAAGTAAGTTATTGTTAGGCTCGTACTAAGCTAAATACAATAAATACAAGGTGGTGCAAAAGTAATGTTATAATGTGAATTGGCTGCCATTTTGTTAGAAATGAAAAAAATTGGGCTCTGTTTTCACGAAAAGTTTGTTTGAAGGTGTAAAATTGATGATGTTAAGGTGAAAAAATGTTATTGGTTAAATGACCACCCCTTGAGGAGATACACATTTGTGCTCGTTTTACGGCATTTTGAATTGTTACTCGCAAAATATCTGGTTCCAAATTGGTGATTTCTTCTTCAATGTTGGCTTTCAAGACTTGCAAGGTTTGTAGTTTATTGTGGTAACCGCGAGATTTCAAAAAAGATGGCGATCTGGCCGGCCAGTTTAAATTGGTGATTCAAAATCTCCATCGTTGTCCGAGCTGTGTGAGCTGTTGCTCCGTCTTGCTGGAACCAAACCAATTCAGCAACTTGTGGCAAAAAAAAACTCGTTAAATATCTGTCTGTAGCGCTCATCACTTACGGTTAAGATGGTGCAGTCGGAGTCCTCAAAAATATAAGGGCCAATCACTTTTTCACTGCAAATGCCAAACCAAACAGTCACTTTGAGGGTATGCAATGGCTCTTCATGCATTTCATGCGGATTCTCCGTGCTTCGTCGCTCATTATGATTTTGGATAGGAAATCATCTACCTATACTTGACGGTCAGCAGGCAGTAATTGGTGAACGGTTTGCACTTTATAAGGGAACATCTTCACGTCTTTCACCAAAATTCGACGCAACGAACGTTTGCTGATGTCAATTTGTGTGCATCGTTGTCTCGTCGATGTTTGTGGACTCTCTCGGACGTCCCCGGCCACAGCAGTGATATTCTTGACCGAACGAGTAATACAGGGTCGGCCACTTCCTGCGACATCTCTAGTGGACCCAGTTTGCACGCTCAGCCAAACGCTTAATTGTTCGCACACATGGTACGAGGAAAACGTCGACGAAATTCACGCTGCGTTAAAACAACAGACCGGAAATTGGTCAATAAGCAGTAACAATAATTCCGCGTTCTTCAGGTGTGCATCGCTCCATTGCATTTTTTATCTATCTATAACATAAATGTTGTTATGGCACTTTCACATTATGACATTACTTTTGCCCCATTACTTTTGTATGTTGTCAAGTAGATGAAGAAAATATTTAGGGACCGAGTTCCATACGTGTGAACAGTACTCAAGCCACGCTTCAATTTGTACTTTATACAGAAGAAGAATCTGTTTTACTGTTGAATATATGGTCGTGCTATGTATGCCAGATGACTAGAAGAGCTCAGCTTCATCTACCCTAGAGAGGAGAGCCTCTGAGCTGATTATAGTTATGTTAACATTTTTCGGTACATTTTTCGAGTGTACCACCAGATAAATATTATAATTTCTGCAAAAATAGATTTTACAAATCCTTCTTGCCTTTATGAGGAACACTGTTTTTTTTTTGCTAAATGCAGTGACTTGAATTATTTTTAAATACATCCCTTTGTGGTTAGGGTTACATTCCATCAAAATTTCAACTTCCTATGGCCTTCTTGATTAAAAGAACATCAAATGCTATAACTTCTTAATGAAATAACTTGTTGCATTTATTTCCCATTTTCGAAAGGAGAATAAATAATTGTATTTAGATTAGTAAAATATCTAAAACTAAAAACAGCATCAAGGGTAGGAACTTTAAAAAATGTGGTTAACTAATCGAATATGACAATAAATTGGAAGAACGCAGTGGACTGTTTTTTGAGGCAAATTATTAAAATAATACCAGCACAGCGCAGAGATCAATCAATGAATCACTTCTAATTTCTATTTCTTTAGACTAAATAAGAAGCCAATTAAATAGCAAGGTTCTCTCCCGGATAACTATGGAGAATCTCATTATCCCTGTTCTTGTGTATGGCGCAAAAGTATGTATATTTTCAAAGGTGAACGAAGACGTGGTTGATTTGAAAGAAAAATTGTTGAGGAATTTGTGATCCCATTTTTATTGATGGTTTATTCCACTATACTATAGATCACCTAAGATACCTTCTGATCAAAAAGTATCCGGAATTTCCCATTAAAACAAACCGCGCTTGAGTTATTGTCAAAAGCTTTTTTTTTAGGTTGGAATATGTGTCATCTGGCGCTCAAATATCTGTTTGACCATTTGTCGGCAGTTTGTGTGCTATAGCTATGTAAACAAGTCAGTGTTTGTTGTGTTCTGCGAATTTGCGGAATTTGTTACAGAAACAGGATCGCATTGATGTCGATAAAGAAATGCTTTCTTTGGGCCAAAATGTTATCGATGGCATCATTACCGGTGACGAGACATGGGTCCATGACCATCTATTATGACATCGAAACTAACTAACAATCATCGGAATGGCGCTTTTCAGACGAGCCGAAACCCAAAAAATCACGACAGAGTCGATCCAAAATCAAGGCTTTGTTGTTGAGACTTTGTTTTCTTTGATTGCCGAGGCGTGGTCCACTTCGAATTTCTTCCGCCAGGCCAGACAGTAAATAAGAAGTATTACGTGAGCGTATTAAAGCGTTTGAGGGAAAATGTTCGTCGTAAAAGGCAAGAATTATGGAGAAACAACTCATGGTTTCTTCACCACGACAACGCACCGGTTCACTGTCATACATCTCATCTTGTACGCGACTATTTGATCAAAAACAACGTTCATACCTTTCCACAAGCTCCGTATTCACCTGACACTTTATGACTTTTTCCTATTCC
Organism: Pocota personata; assembly: GCA_963082735.1. NCBI lineage: Eukaryota > Metazoa > Arthropoda > Insecta > Diptera > Syrphidae > Pocota > Pocota personata. The sequence continues at coordinate 272,877,958 of OY720429.1, forward strand.
CACAACTCAAGTTACCGCTTTGTTTTGGGAAGATTGAGGCGATAAATTAGAATTCGCAGAAGGAGATGAAGGTGATCCCAAAATCGGCCTATGGAAAGTCTTTTGAAGATTGGAGGAAGCGTTGGAATATATGTATTGCTTGCAATGGAGATTACTTTGAAGAGAATAAAATGAATATCGATGAATAATTGAACCGTTTTCGTTTTATTGAAGAATTTCAGATCCTTTTTGATCAGACGGTATGTCGAATGAATAGGCATCAACATTTCAGCTAGGAATCATCGAACCATGCGATGACATGGTAAAAGAAGACCTCATCTAACCTCATCTAATTGAAAGGGACTTTAGCCAAGTTGGTGTGTAAAACTGGAAGCAGTTTACTAAAGTTTGAGATGGGTAAAGGCTTGTTGCAAATTGTAGCTCCATCTACACTAAGTAATAGTGTTAAAATAACTTCAGTCAGTTTTTTAGTACTGTATTTAGAAACATACTTATGTTTTGAAACTTAAACTACCCAGTTCTATTGTTTCGGTCTTTTTGAGACAAAGCACACTGCTGCATCCCTATGTACGAGTACCTATAAGAGAACGTGAGTAATTACTAAAACACTATAAAATGTCATATTATTGCACACTTAATTAAAAGTGGTGTTGCAATTCGCGGTAAAATTCGTCATCCCTAATAAAACTGTCTATAGTGGATTATTGCAATTCAATTTACGTCGCAATTAAGGTCCGATGCTATGAACCACGCTGCAATAATACTACCCACCCCACGTCATTTCCTCTTGAGCTACGTAAAAACAACGAAAATAAACCCTTATCAAGGAAACGCCAATTTTATGTTAACATTCAACAATTGTTCGATTACCGAAAGAATTTCCTTCTGCTACATGTAACATCATAAAACAATAAATTTTCTAGATTATTTTAGTTACTCATACGTCACAGTCTCCGGAAAGAAATCAGCTGTTATTTTTAAATAAAAAAAATAAATACAATGAAAAATAAAATATTTCATCCATGATAGACCCACTGAGAGTTTGAATCCTTTCGAGTAAAAAAAAAAAAAAAAACGTGTACACATGTGTAGGCAAACAAAAGGATACCAGAAGATGAACCTAGCTTATGTGGTGATGTTAAGGGTGTCAGCAGAAGTTAACCAGTTAAAACGTTAGAGAGTACACTCACACACATACTGAAAGCTTTCTACATGTGACCCGCATGCATACAAATATAATTTGTGGTAGGAGTTTGGGGTATCTAGCGGCGGTGCCCCTTTCGTCTGCGTGTGTGTTTCACCTTTTTGGTTAAAGCTGGCCATGGTCCTATATAAGAGATCCGTGAAACCATCGAGGATAACCAGTTAACGGTTAAACGTGATTCACTCAACAAGTAAGAACTAGATTCTAAGTGTAGTGCTAAAAGTGGTAATAAAATATAAACGCAAGGATACCTGTTGCATTTTCTTCTTGTATAAGTGTTAAAGGAGAGTGATCGAGAGAATTTTTATTTTAACGGTTTTTTTTTTATTATTATTTCAAAACTAAAATATTTGTGTGAAAATGTGTAGTAAAAAAATTTATTTGAGTTTGGTGCTCTTTTTGGGCTTCACTGGATTCGTGAAAGGTAATAAGAATTTTTTTTTTTTTTTAACATTTTTAAAGTACTAGTGTTTAAATGATAATTATTTATTGGTGAAGGATACACAGTTATATTTTCAAATCACTCCACACTCTACATTTTCAAACCTTGTGTAAAAAGAAAAAGGGTTACATTTGGGCTCTGGAAAAAGTTTTGTTAGCTCATAAGGAATTCGTGGTTCAGTTATGAACCCGAAATATAATTAAAATGCAAATTCAGAAAATTGTCCCAGACCCAAATATGCTGGCCAATAACACCAACACTTATTTGCCGTAGCTTGTCTTCCCGGTAGTGTAGGTAAAACAATTAATATTTTAATAAGAGCCTTCACCATCTTTCTATAATATTCCGTCGGAATCCAAAAATGTAAAATATTTAGAAATTCCATACAAAGTATTTTATTTATTTTTTCAAATAGAATTTGCAAAGTATTTCAAAAGTCCAATTAGTTTTGAGCTTAAAAATAATGTGGTCACTTGAATAAAGTCAACATTTTTCGGGTTTGTTTCGCAGTTTTTGGGCTTTTAAAATCTTCCTTAGCTAAATAAAATTTTAAATAGTTGCTTACACCTAAAACGGCAAGTATTGGTATATGTCGTTGACTGCAGCCTAAATGACTGGACGGGCTTTTTTCAAACTTGATATCTGTGATCTGCTGGATCACAATTCAAGGCTAAATTGGAATTCTCATTCAAATTTAGTGGTACTGTACTGATGACTGGATATTGAAAAAAATGAGTTAACTCGAAAACTTCTCTACCGATTTTCATCAAATGTGATAATTGAGTTATGCTGGCTTTACTTTACTTATTAATATATATTTGTATTGGTATTTGTCGGCTATGAATGAAACTATTTTGTTCTCAATTAATATCTAAGAAATATTTTTTGTTTCCATCACAGAGCACACAGAATGCCGCGCCACAATAATATTTTAATCAAAAACCAAATATTCGCTGTTTTTAAATTCTACTCGAGATGAAGAAAAATCAATTTCGTTGCAAATCTGATTAAACGTGAGAATGCAACTTGCAAGTGGCTCATTACTACCATGTATGCTCACCCGAAGAGAAATTAATTCTTGTGAATTTATATGATAATCAATTATATTGCGAATAAATATGACAGAAGTTGCTTTCTGCCTGAAACTTAAAGTTTGCAAGCCAATTAATTTACACCTTCTTTGATAATTAGGAAGTTCATCAGACGTATTTAATTTGCAAATAACATGTCTCATTTAGTTTTTTCGAAATCTTTCAATCTGATCAATGAGCAGTATAAAGCTTTAAGGCTATACACATCTCTTTGTTATTGCGTCTAAGAAAGTCTAACATAAAGCTAGACTTGGCAATAGCGCAATCATAATGCAATGAGAAATTAAAATTATTGTCAAATATTACTCTCTTTATCGAATTGCTAAAGTCTACGATCGTTTAAAAGATTCAAATAAAATAGCGATGGTATGCATAAAAAGTCTTACATTTTGATATATTAAGCTCCACAGGGTTGTGATTACACCATTCTCACAATCTATTAATATCTGATTGAAATCTATATTATTTATACTAGAAAATAATTTCAAATCAACGCGAATGTTAAAACGTTACAAATTTGTAATATTTCATGGATATCAATCACAAATAAAATAAATAGCAACGAACCCAGATGACTACCTTGTGGGATGTCAGAAGTTACTTCTATTATGCGAGATGTCAAACCATAGACCTGTACCATTTGCCTTCTGTTAGATAAATGATAAAGAAAAAAATAATTTAGCACTGAGGAATGAAAACCCAACGAATTTTTTTTTTTTCAAAAGTAAGGTGGTGCACTCTATCAAAGGTTTTTTTTTTAAATCTCTGTAGAGTACAACAACTTGTAAGCGGTTCTTAAAACTATTAAAAATAAAGGGTGTCCCAAAATTCAAAGAAGAAGTAAATTTGATAAAAAGCTTAGGTTTTTGATAAAAAATTGTAAATGTTTTATTGATTCATAAAGTATACAGTATAGGGTTATGTATGGAAAAGCATATCGGGTATATTGCCTCCACGACTTTGCCGGCACATACGCACTCATTTGATGGAATTTTCCATGACCGTTTTGCATAAATGTAACTGAATTTCATCGATACAGTCCTCGATTTACTCTTTTAAGGCGTGGGTGGTCATGAGCTTGTTGGCATAAAACTTAGACTTCAAAAAACTCCAAAGAAAAAAGTCCAACGGTGTTAACGGTCCATTGACCGTTTTGCATAAATGTAACTGAATTTCATCGATACAGTGCTCAATTTACTCCTTCAAGGCGTGGGTGGTCATGAGCTTGTTGGCATAAAACTTAGACTTCAAAAAACTCCAAAGAAAAAAGTCCAACGGCGTTAAATCGCATGATCTGGATGGACAATTCTGATCACCAAAATGCGAAATTACAGGACAAGGACATGACTCATGCAGTTGTGGATTCTCAATCCCTAATTTGATCATTTTGACTATTAACAAAGCCGTCAAAATGAAAATGAGCCTCATCGCTGAAGATGATTTTGTTTGAAAAATCAGCATCCACTTTTTGTTGTTTCATAAACCATTCAGTGAACTCTCTTCGATGTGTGTGGTCAGTAGGTTTCAGTTCTTGGGTCAATTGCACTTTGTATGCATGAAGATGTTAATCTTTTGTGAGAATGCGCTGTAGATAGCTTCTCGAAATGTCCAATTCTTGACCACAGTACCGGATTGATGTTTCTGGACTCTCAGCAACACTCTCACGAACTGCTTCGGTGCTTTGTGTTCAACGACTTGTTGCAGGACGGCCAGAGTATATAATAGCACTAAATGATCCAGTCTCCCTGAATTTTTGAATTAATCTCTCTACAGTTGAATCACTATTCCGACCATATTTTATACAAAAATTGCAAACTGTAATTGCCAAACCTTCATTATTTTTAAAATGTTGCTCAACAATGTTAACGCGCTGTTCTTTCTTGCAGCACTCCATATGTAATAACCCTGAACAGGTATCACGCTGTCTTTTGTTTTTCGTTGGCAACACTTTATCGCACAAATGGTACAAAAGTCAAATTGTGCGTGAATTTTGGGACACCCTTGATAATTAGTTAAAAATGTAAAATTTGTAGAACATGACCTACCTCGAATAAAGCTATGTTGATTGCTAGAAATAATTGCATGCTTTGATATACTCGTACATATGTCGATAGTTTTTGACTTTTTGTCTCAAACCGCTTTCAAAAATTTGAATTATAAGGGAATATTTTCATTCACTAAGAAAATTATCAGTACCAAGAGATTGGTTGCAAATAATTTTAAGTGGATGAAAAACGGAAGATAAACATTTGTTTTATATTACCGCTGGAACTCTTTCGTTCTGTGTCGCTATTTAACACATGTATGCACGATCATGGCATGCCGAGTTTTGTAAAATCGTGAAAATAATTGTTGTCTCGAATTTTAATGCATTTAAAAAAAAAACAAACATTTTAACAATTCTGTTTAACTTTCAAACTTGGAAGTATAGGCAACTTGTTTCTTTAAAATTTGTATTTAACCCATTCTAGTATTTGTTAACAAAAGAAGTTTGAAGTGGCTGCCATTCCGTCTTAATTGCTTTTAGTGAAATAGCCACAACTCGTAAAAAAAATAAGGTCCACAATTGTAAAAACTCGGACTAATATTTACTGAATAATTTTGTTTGTCCTGAAAACAAGAATATAACTGCATATACTCATAGCTAAACAACCTTGTTAGAAGCTCTATGTATAATTTAATGGTTACTGCTTCTTACGCCACCCGATGATAAGTAAATTCGGCCTAAAGCGATATTTTGTAGTAAAAGGTTAGCATTGTTCACTGAGTTAAATTTTGAATTTCAGAATAATTAACCCAAAAGTCTTTGTTGACCAAAGAAATTATTTCCTGTTAAATTGAATCCAAGAAATTAGTTACCACATTCAATTTCAAATTGGAATTATCACATGATATTTGCCGGTAACAATTTTTTCGGAACGAAGTGATGAAGTTTCCTTATCGAATGCACTACTCAGAACTTTGTGTGCAGCGGAGGGGATGGCATAACATATGCATCATATATTGGACCCCAATTCAATAGTTCTCAGACTCTTGAGAAATATTAACTCGTTAAAAAACCACACAAGAAAAATTTTTCTCACAGTTCCACCTCCCGCGAACATCTGACAAACATCTGAGAGTAAAATTGTCATGAGAAGCTTCTCTTAATCGAAGAAAAATTCAACCATTCGTGCAACGCACAGCTCGAGTGGCTATGAGAAGCTAGGCCTGGCCCTGTATAGACTTTTGTTGCAAGCTTTTTACTTGGGTATTAGATTCAGCAGAAGTATTTAAATTAACGCAGATACTTTTATTCATGCTGTCAAATGCCAAGTCTTATTTGTCACTACTGAGTAAATGGTTGCAAAATTGTACAGTTTGATTCAAAATGATAGAGAGTACACGTCAATAAAGGATCAGCGTGCGATCCTTCTAATTTAATTTCAACAAAAGTCAGTAAGTCTAGTTGAAACTAATTCATTTCTAATTCCGATTCAAATTATTATTTAATTTAAAATTAAAGTCAACGAATAGAATTTCAATTGATTGAGGGTCAAAGTAATCTAGAAATTTGACTGGTGTCAACATGTGTAACCCAAGAAAATAGGGTTAAATATTGAGTGAACAGACACTTTAACTCGCGATCTCGGGTTATCGGTGAACTTAACCCACACTGGAAAATGTCGCTTCCACTGATTTTGCTATAAAATTTAACAACTAAGAATATGGTTGCATCTGTCAGTTTTATTAAAGAACGCTATAGATTAATTGTGTTGTATACCATTTCTAGTATTGGCAAATAATAAATATAAATATAAAATAAACCTTAAAAATTATTTTATTTTATGAGTACTCCGGGTTTTTTAGCCAACAAATTTATACAAATTTGCATATTTACGACTCAAGCAATTCTAGTCAAAATCAATGAAAATCAAGTTTGGAAATTTAAAAAACTATTGTTTGGTTCTAACAATTTTTGTTTTTTTTTAAAAGTGCAGTTATTTTCCAGAATTTTTGTTAAATTTGCAATCTGTAACTAAAAGCTCTACATATTCATTGTAAGTAAAATGTCAAAAGTCCCCAGTGTTACCATGCCGGCAAAATGAAATTCTCTTATTTAGGGTCACGAAGAGAGCCATTAACTTTTACAAATTTGCACAGTTTTGACAATGAACTGTCGGATAGTTCTTCACTATCCTTGAAGTATTTCTTACATGTAGTGTTCTTCAAATGATGAAGCTTTGAACAGTGACACAGAAAATGGATTCCTCATGAACTTCCTAGAAACCACAGTCTTCGAAAAACAACATCATCTTTTAGATGCATGTAGTTTTAATATGTGAAACTTTAACAGGTTGGCCCCAGTGAGTATACCTACAAATTTTGATATTCATTTCCACTCTTTATGTGAAAGTTTTCTGGTTTTGCCCTTGCTATAAAGGGTGATTCAATTGCGAGTTAAAATTTAAATCTGGCACTACTGTGGTTCTCTCAAAGATAAACAGCTGATATTTGACATTGCGAAATAATGTCGGTATACATAACCATCCATCTCGTGCCGCGGTTAAGAAATTAATGGAAAGACTCGAACCAGTTAAGTATTGGATACGCAAACCCCAGTGCGTCCTCGTAGTCGCCGGTTATGCGAAAATATCGCCGCAATGAGGGACAGTGTTCGTGACAATTCATCAAAATCCATTCGCAATTAAACCTTTTTTGCATCGCATTTAAACAAAAGATCTGCATTTGCATGCCTACAAGATCCAATTGACTCAGGAATTGAAGCCAGCAGACCATGAGCATCATCATGACTTCGTTGATTGAGTGTTAGAGAACCACCAAGTTGATGGCGATTTCCCGAACAAAATTATATTCAAACTAACTTTCAACTGAATAGCTACGTAAACAAAGAAAGTTTCCCATCAACGGGCCATTCACGAACAGCAAATAGATCCACAAAAAGTCACTGTTTGGTACGTGTATTGCCCGTACTTCTTCCAAAATTCTCGCGGTGCTGATGCAACAATCAATAGTGAACATTATGGGGACATGATAAGAAATTATTTTTGGCACCAATTAGACAATGTTGATATGGAAGACATGTGACTTCAACAATACCGTCCGCGTCATCTCTCTTTTCGGCGACCAAAATTGGCCACCAAGATCGTGCGATACGAGTATCACGCCGCTGGATTTCTTTCTTTGGGGTTATGTGAAACAGAAGGGTATGCCTTAATGATTCCAGAGCTGCAGGATTTATGCCAAAAAGTAATGGGAAATTTTATCAAAAGGTAGGAAGTCTGCAAGGACAGCAGTGACAGCATGTTTACTTTCAATGTCTCAACGTTATATTGACATAAAACTAACAAAAACAAATGTGTTTTATTTCAAATTTAAATTGTAACCTCCAATTGAATCACCCTCTACTTTGGCCATACCTTCCATAATTTAGAAAGACCGAATTTTCTATATAACTATTTGCAACTATAACGAAAAATTTAACTATTTGGGTAGCTTATTCAGGTCCAAGGGAAATCATTTCCCAGCAGAGAATAAAACGGTGCCAAGAACTTTACGCTCTCAGCATTAACGGTTGACAAACTTCAATTGGTAATTAAATCATGGAGAAGACACAGTTTGCTTTATTGTACTACCAGCACCAGACAGAAATCGTTTATCACGTTGAACTTTCTTCATTTCAAGGGAAAGATTTCCCATAGAAAGGTTCAAATTTATGCTTCAGGTTTAAATTGTTCTGGACAATTTGTTCATCTATGTATTATTAGCTCTCCTCGTTCTCCTACCTCTGAAGAAATTGCGACCCACATACATAAGTAATGTAAATGTTCATCAATACATCAAGTGTCTACGTTTGATGATTTGATCGTTTGCAATAAAAGCTATCGGCGAGGCTTAACATATATCCTTTGCGCCTTATATACCGATTAACACATAACATCCCATAGAACTCGATAATGTTACCCTAAAAGTCAAACACGATGGAATAAACCTCCTAGATTAACTGGGACAAACGATTAAGATGTTAAGAATTCGAGAGTATGCTGGTATTGATTCATGCATTGACCTCCCGTTAACAGTAGCCTTCAATCTCTTCAGCATAACATTTGCCCTATAAAACAGAGCAACATCGCACGTCTCTACTCAGATGAATAATTGTTCATAGCATGTAATTGGATGACACTAAACTAAAAAAAAAACGAACAATTCTCAATTATTTTCAATCAACGTAGAACCACGTAGAACCATTACAGGTGTTGGGGATTTAGAAAAAGAATTCAAGAACTCTAGAGGCCTTCACCATTCCCCACCACCTACCCAGATTTTATCGCATACACTTCATACATTCGGTGTTTTCCTGAAGGGATTAATTTATGACAGCAATTAAAAGACTAGCACACAACGCATAATAGACTCAATAAATTTCTTCGCCAAGTTTATTCGTACCGACCGACCAGGCGGTATGTCGTGGGCTTGTATATAAAAATTGGACAGTTCTCAAATGTTTGCCGATGTGCATCATGTGTACGAGTATATGATAATCACCCGCGGGTGAGTGGGTTGTGAGAAAACTCCACCACCAGTGTGGCTGAGATTAGATAGAAACGATTCCCCTGATTAGACAAAACCTGACCAATAAAATGTCCATGATATCGTCTCATAGAGCCAATAAAAAAATTCAATTACACTGTTTTAATATACACATTACATGCTCCCGTAATTATTAGAGTAACTTTATTTATGACGAGTCATTTGAAATGATGTGTTCCCCGAAGGGAAAAGCATCTCTGTGGCCTAGTTTGTATTTTTGAGATTAGATTCGATTTTTGACGAGATAATGGGAAACAGAAAAATTTCATTGCTATTCTACACGAAAGCTTAACGATCAAGTTCTCTACAAGTTATATTAAATTTATTTTTAGTGAACAGTAGAGACATATTCCCTTTTTTCTCAGGAACAGGGAGAAATTTTCATTGTAAGAACGCAAATAAAAATTTTATTTTTCGTTCCAGATCGAGAATGAAATACAAAATTCCATTAACCGGTTCTATACAACGGGTTTTTTTTATAAAGCTCAACTTCGACTTCTCTTTTACTCTTGAAGTATTCGCTCTTTTGAGTATTTTAGGGGAATCCCACAAGACAATATAAGTTCGTTTTTTTTACTTTTCTCGGTCGAAGAGAGTTAAAATTGTAACTTTATTTTATGGCAAGCATTTATTTGGATCTGCCGACAAACCTTCAATGAGCTCTACGGATTCTTAATAACTCTACATAAGTCAGTTGAATGGAATTCTATCAAAGGTGGATAGTAAGCAACACTCACAAATATGTAGGAATAAAAAGCTCGTTTTCCCTCTAAACAGAAACAAACGAAATAAATTTCGTTTAAGTTCCTGTTCAGCAGCATATTAAAAATCCTAACAAACCCGACCTGTAGTAACACCGCCATCTTGGATCAGTGGGTCTCGCAATTCTGCCCGTCTGTCTATCTATATATCTATCATTTCGTATGTATATCTGATTACAACCCAAATGGCTGAACGGATTTATTTCAAACTTCTTATCTGGGGTTTGTAGGCTATTGCTCAGAGGCGAAATCAGCATTTCATTTTAACCTCAAAATTAACGGTACTTAGGGCTAATTTTGAAAATATTATATTATCTCGAAAATGGCTACAACAAATTTGATTAAAATTGATATCTGGGGAAATGCTTATGACTTTTGTCATAAGGCTGCGTACTCAGTTTTCCACCAGGAAAATCGAATAACTGTATTTTACTTATTAGCAGACGTTCCAAAATTGTCTATTTCTTAGATGTGCCTAAGATGATTTAATTCAAAATTAATATCTAAGTCACCTTCGGCATATTTAAGGAGATGACGTTAAAATGTTGGACATATGGTGAAACATTTTGTTTAGGTTTTTTTTCGCATTTTACAAACTAGAAATTCGTTCCTTCTTATCTGGGAGTAAACTTGAAATCTGAACAATATTTCTAAAAATATATAGAAAAAAAAGGGTATAACCCACATGGTTTTACCGATTGTTACAGGTCGATCGAACATTTTCGACATCCAAATTTTTACTTGCACCTATAGGGCAAGTATTAGTTTCCTTAAAATTCTAGATTTTAGATCAAATTTGACAATACTACATCTCAAAAACGTGGGTCTTTCAATTCTGTCTGCCTCTCTGTTCCTGTCGACTGCAGCCCAAACGGCTGGATGGATTTTCTTCAAACTTCATATCAGCGATCAGTAAGTTCATAATTCGAAGCGAAATCGGAATTTTCTTTCTAACCCCAAAATTAACGGTACTTTACTAATGTCGTTTTCTTGAAAACAGCTCCAACAATTCCGATCAAATTTGATATTTGAGTTATCGTGGAATTATACTATCAGATGGCATACCAGGATTTTGCCAAAGGATACATACAACGGTAATTAACTTATTGACTGGTTCTTACTATAACTTTTATAACTATGTATAACAGCCGTTGCAAATTCGTCGTGATATTGCCGATATACTCTTTGCGAATCAATTGATATCAGTAAACATTGGTTGCGCCGCCCTGTTGCAAATAATTTCTTTCAATACTAGACTCTTCTTGTTACTCACCGCGCAAATTATGGTTGCCACGAACCTATATCTAGAATGCTGCGCAATGTGTATAGTTCGCTGTCCATCTTTCATTTCAATAGGAGCAAAATCTCACTATGAAATGCCCTACACCAAAACCATAACACTCCCTCCTCCTGACCTAGCCTCTATTTCTCTCCACCTTCCTACTCGTATTATATTAGTTTAGTTATGTTTAAATTTTAAGGCCCTCAAGCTTGTCTAAATATAAAAGAATTTTAATTTAAAATCTGAGTTTTTGTAGATAAACAACATGTAGGTGCAAGTATGTGCGATCCAGTCGAGCACTTTATTTTTGTATGATACGAGTATAGGTATAATACCGAAAAAACTTGTTTTTCAATCCACCCTATTACCTAATGGTTAAATGAATAGATTATGTAAATGCTCTTAGTGTAATAATATTTTATGTTATTCGTTATCGTTAATTTGTATTGAATTCGTTTACATTCGTGATTTCATCTAAAACAGATCATCGCGTTGAGAAAATTTGAAGAAAGAAATTCAAATTTGTGTGACTCGTAAATAATGAGTAAGTTTCGTACGACCCAATCGTGTACTTTATTTATAAGAGCCACCTTAAGTTAAGGTGAACAATTATATAAAAAAATTATAAATTATTGTTGACAATATTACTTTTTACTTTACATTGAACATATGGATGTCGCACATACTTCTTCCGTATGTGCTATTCGCTAGAGAATTGCTTAGTTTCAAAATTTACTCAACGTCGAAAAGAGGAGATACTTTTCCCAAAAAAAAAAAAAAATCTTACCATGTGCCCAACTTAGAAACCAATTTTGAATAAACTCGTTGTAGTCCGCTAATAAGTAAAGTACCGTTCTTCGATTTTTAGCGAAAAACTGGGTATGCACTCTTATTGCAAACGTATGTGCTATTCGCTAGAGAATTGCTTAGATTCAAAATTTACTTAACGTCGAAAAGAGGAGATACTTTTCCCAAAAAAAAAAAAAATCTTACCATATGCACAACTTAGATACCAATTTTGAATAAACTCGTTGAAGCTATATTTCAGAAATAGCCAACTTTCTCAAGTCCGCTAATAAGTAAAGTACCGTTCTTCGATTTTAAGCGAAAAACTGGGTACGCACTCTTATTGCAAACGTCCAAATGTATGTATATGAATTGAACCATTTTCAAATAATTTGCAGTTTTTCAAAATTGTCCCTAAGTAACCGTTAATTCTGAGGCAAGAACGAAAATTCCGATTTGCCTATGAGAATTAACTACAGACTCCAGATATGGCATTTGAGGTAAATCCACCTAGCAGTATAAGCTGGCGTCTGATACACAGACGGACAGACAGACTCACTTTTAAGAGTTTTATTATAGTAATACCAAGATTGATTAAAATCTCGAGATCATGTTTTTTCACGAAAACAGTACTTATTTGGTCTTAATACTATTATTTAATACCATTTCCTAGACAGTTAAGGAAAACTAGAGAAAGTAAAGGGTTATTCATTTCGAGGTTGGGATTTTACATCCCTGCCATATGTCACCTGTCAAATACATCCATAGTGACAGGTAGTTAGTTACCGTTCCATTTTACAATATGGATCATTAAACCACCGCTTAACGCATTGGTTTAATGACCACCGTCTTACCATGACGGTGTTCACACTGGACTGATAGACTGGATTTTTTTTGACATTTCGTCTTCAGACTGATAGTCCTGTCTGAACGCTTCCTCGGATTCTTTTTGACATATCAATTATCAGTGTCTATCAAATTGGTTAGTTTTCTTTTCTTTTTTTTTTTGCTTACTTGCGCAAATTTGAAGAAATTTAAATAAACAATGAGTGATAGCAGTGATAGGGAATTATTTATTTTTATTTTCACAATTTCTTTTTAAACACTTATGTCGAGTGAGAATCGATTGACATTTTCGTCAATCGTCAGAAGAAATCCTAAAATTTTAAGAAATCTAAAAATCCAGTTTGACGTAACATGTCACTCTTCACTTCCCCATTTGCCTGTAAACGTTATAAAGAAATCCAGTCCATCAGTCCTGTGTGAACATCCTCCATAGAATGACTGGATGCTGGAAAATCAGCAAATTAACGCCGAGCATTCATTTCTCAGAATGGAGAAATGAATGAGAATGAGAATGAGAATCCAAATGTGATCATTGAGACTCCATTGCATCTACCGCGGGTGACTGTTTGGCGCGCGCTGTGGACCTACGGCGTAACCGTGTCTTTTTTTTTAAACAAAGAAGGTGCCATTGTTACTGTGAATTTTCTGCGCTATGGTCAAATAATAACCAACTTCTTTTAGCCTGAGATTGCAGACATTCCAACACAACATGTGTTTCCAACAGAACAGGGTTACGTTCCAAACAATACAGGCAAATTTGTCTCTATTGAACGACAAATTCCCCAACTATTTAATTTCGAGATTTCGAGGGTAGTCGCGATTACTTTTAGGAGGTTTTCAAAAAATCAGTGCTAAAAACATCTCGGAGCGCTGTCAAAGTATTATAGGTTCGTTTGTGCTTCAGTCAGAACAGAACTTCAGACAAAATTTGCAAACTCACTTTGTCCTTATACTTTTACTAACCCCAAATTTCGAGATCGATAATAGATAAAGTTGAGGTATTTACAGGAACATTGGTAAACTAAAAAACTAAAATTTGTGGTTTCATTACAACGAGGGAATCTTGGTTAATAGGCTCCGCCACCTTAACTAGAATAAAATAATTCTGTTGCAGTTTTTCTAAGCCATTTAAAATATATGCAGTAACACTCTAAAAAGACGAACAATTTTTGAAAAGTCATTGAAGTGCTTCTACTGAGTTTCAAAGACACTATCTTTTACTTGCGGATTTTGCATTTGAAATCAGTCAGATCGTACATTTTGAAACGATATGCAATGCGACTAAAGTGCGAGCGAAATAATGTTAGGCTTCTAAGTGGCCTTTATCTGGATAAAGAGTCATAATCTATTTCCAATCTTTTGTTCAACAGAAATCTTCAGGACTGTATTAATTGGTATTATTAAAGAAATCATTTTTTAAGAAAATTTAACAAATTTATCGAGTCCTTTCTGATGTTGCCATGGTACTAACTATAGAAACCCTAAAAATAAAATGAGGGATGCACATGTAAATTTAACTAGAAATCAAAATAAAATTAACTCGATCACGTGTCATGTAACATACGAATTACGATAATTGAAGATATTTAAAGTCCAAATTGATACCAATAAAACCCAAGATATACGAGTATGAGTTTTATTTAAAGAAACCCAAACACCCCTTTATAATAAAGAGCCAATTTTAGATACGAGTACATGGCTTAGAAACATGTTGTGAAGTAAAAGAAGATACAAGGACATTTCAAATGTCACCAAGCACTAAGCACAATGAATATAACTTTCAACGTGTCAGCTTAAAGCCTTATTTTATCCGCTAGTCAATTCATTTTCTGTTTGATAACCCCTTTTCGATTATCCTAGGTAAACAAGATGACCACAATAACTCTTGATACACGTCTTTAGAGTCATTGTCACCTTAGAAACTAAATAAAAATGTGAAAGAAGTTCCATACTCTGACAAACGTTTCAAAAAATGTGAAAATCAGATGAAAGCCATTCCTTGTCCGGTTATTCCACAGGAAGAGTTCACCACCCACTTCATTCCCCATTCACAATGGAAACAATTAAAAAACGTATAACACCTTTAGCAGGGGATGATCTCTGCCCTAGAATGTAGAGAACGCAGGTGTCATGCCTTCCATGGTTAAATAAGAAATTCCTTGTCCTTTCAATTTGCGCAATATACCCCATCCTTTCAGCAAAGAGAAGTATTGCAACCGAATTTTATTTCCAGCGATTTTTATCTCCAATTAGGATGGCAGGATAATGCTCGTATGTAAGTAAAAAAAAACGCATTTGAATTACATCTTGGCACTCTCTTCTTCTTATTTATCAAAGTACCAAGCTAAGATGTGAAGCTGGTTGCACGATTATCCTAATAGTACAATTTATCAGAATTTTTGCCTCGTGTGCAACAACCGCAGGAGACAAGGTCATTATTCTTCCTTTATGATTTTACTGAGCTATTTACACATACTCGTATTGTGTGTGAATACAGTGCATTTGTGTATTCCATTAACCAGCAAGGACACGGTATGCTCCTTTGACTTTTTACTTAAACACTGGTACTAAGTGTTTCATTTTACGTGAAAGATAATAATTTTTGATAAGCAACGGGTTGTAAATAAATTTTCCAAGATATCTACCCACAGAAAGGATAAATTTGTATATCACTTCTCATTAGCGTTTCGGAAAAGTTGTTCCTTAACCTTTCTCCAAACGGGTTGTCGGCAGTTGGAGGTTTCTTTCCAATGCAAACAAATTTATAAACTCGTAAGCTTTCGGTTTTAGTCGTTCATTGATATTTATGGCGCCTTTAAGTCTTTCATTTGCTTCAGATACTACAACAACAAAAAAGTAATTAATTGCGATTTGCATCCATTTTTTTGTTTGCAGGTTCCTGCCTCGAATATGGTCACTCATGCTGGGGAGGTAATCAAGAAACTTTTTGCTCTGGCGGTTGGGGTGTGTAATGTAATAAATTTTTATTTCTCGATTAATATAGCGCACGGTAAACGGTCCGGTGGGAAAATATATCGCTCGATAGATGGAAGTGAAAGTGAACAATCAGAAGGGAACAGAGAAATACAGTTAACACAGGACAAGGTTAAGCCAAGTGAACTTCTCAACATCTTATTGGACAGGGTGAGTTTTTGTTTGGATTTAGTTCATTAATGAATGCGTAGATATAATAGAATGTGGGCTGGCAGTCTTACTCTCTGAAGGTCTAAGGCATTAGACTGATTAATTGTAGACGAAGAAGGATGCTTGGAAATGGGTGTTATGCATCGGCAACGCCTCCACGGAGTTAACTAAAGTCGCCTAGTCGACCTTAAGTAAATAGATGATGTTGGCAGTCTTTTTCAATCAACCAATCCTTTCCGTTTTAAAAGGATTTCTATAATCGAGCTTACTTATATGCCCACAACAGGATAAGAAGCTGTCAGTATTGCCTTACACATCAGATTTTTGTGGAATATGGATATTTTCCAACCTTAAAGATGCTTTTAAAGGTCACACCTGTTGTGCCACCTTTCGGTTCTAGCTGAGATCATTCGCAGATTTTTGAACCACTCCCAGTGGCTTCTAAGTGCGGGAATGGATAATTCCATTTTTACGGAATCGTTGCAGAACTAGCAGATACCATTGTTTTCTGGGCCCAACTTTTTGAGTTTTTAGGGTTCTGCAATTAAGCCGGTTAGTTCTCAAGTAGTATCTTAGCTTTCTTCAGTTTTGGGACTTCTGTTCAGAGTTTAGTTCTTTTGTTTCTTCTCTCTCCGTAGCTCTTCTATGATGACGTATTCATCTATTCAGCAGAAGAGCTCTGGCCCTAAAAACCACACTTTTTACTGAGACTCACGATAAACCCCCACGCTTCATAAATCAGCGTAGATTCTATTTTTATATTTTCTATGAACATCCTACGAGTATAACGACAGATATCGCTTTAGAGTGACAAATGTTAGGCTCTACTTTAGCTGTCGAGTACATAGGAGGCCATCTTACTTCAGCAGCGCATTCTGTACTTCACTATTAATTGAATATCTAATACTATCAGTTGAGCTGTCAGAGGTCTGAAGTTGAGAAAGTTAGGATGCGAGTTCTCCTAAATCTGTACTAGTTCTTGCTGTCCCCTTTGTTAATAGCTTCTAACTAATGTAGGTATATGCCGATAGTTAGCATCTGACCTAGTTTCCCAGGCATGCCATCAGCTCTAAATCTTTTCAAACACTAAGCTTGGGTGTTAATTTTTTAAGTCAATCAGCTCACAAGTAGCAGTCGTCATTTAAAGTGGCCTACAAATAGGAGTTTGTGGAACGACACGACTTCTTGTGTAAATTTTCTGGACCGAGTATTATTTGTGTGAACTCTTTAAGTAGCACTGGAACTAGAGTAATCTTGGATTCGTATTGGCTGTTGTCAAATAGAATAAGAATGGTCATGGTATACCAACTACATTTCGCCTGCTAAAGGTTCACAAGTTTGTCTCGAGAGTAAAGACAAGTAAATGATACAGTTCTGGGAAAGTAGATTCACTACATACCACCTCAATATTTCTGCTTTCCTAAATGGAAAACAACTATTTCTGTAGCGAACATTTAACTTCAGCCATATCACCTACCTTTTTAAAAGCCTGATGTTATTTGCTTCTCATCTTGTTCCATTATTTTGAGGCTGTTTGAATTACCAGTTTCTGGCGACATCATTTGGGTAAACATTCAACTTTTATAGCCCGAACTAATTAATTAAAACAGAGACCCCCCAATATTTATTGCCAAATTAATTTTCACTTAATATCTGAATTCATAAACTATTTAACTGTCTTTAATTTACCCCAAAAAAGTGGTAGAATAAAATGCTTGCGCCTTCCAACATATATACCCAACAACCTTTACTTCCTAAATTTGGGTCATTTACTATATTTTTATTTTCTATATTTGAAATTTTTTTTTAACATAAACGTACTAATTAAATTTTAATTATCATAATTTAGAACGGTCGAGTGAACATGGATGAGGCGAAAAATCAGCACGACTTAAGTATGACAAACAATGAAAATGAAAATATCTTTGACGCTTCAGAACAACGACTGAGAAGGAAGCTTAAAGATGCATTTCGAAAAGGTGTCCTCTTCCACTATTCACCTAAGGCGAACGATTACACTGGACTAAAAAGCTCAACAGAAGTTACCACAGTGAGACGCAATCAAAGACCATCAGCTGGCAGCAGTAACGATTATTACCAAGTTGAAAACTATCCATCAATCAACCTGGATATGGAATATTTGGACTTGAAATGAACAAACCCTAATCGAAACAATTGACCCACGATCTACGCTTAAAAATATAACTACTTAATAAAAAAAAAAAAAAAAAAAACAAATAACATTAATAAAACATCTTACCAAGAGCACCACTGAGCAGAAGGATATTTTTATCATGATAAAATGTACGTTTTGTTATTTTAAATTATTTTAAATTTATTTTTGTTTATATATTGGTGCAAGGCTGGATGTACCAATATTTAAATGCAATTTGCTGAATTTAAATAAAATTTAAAAACAAAGTAAATAAATACATACGA
The DNA here is from genome assembly GCA_963082735.1 of Pocota personata. NCBI lineage: Eukaryota > Metazoa > Arthropoda > Insecta > Diptera > Syrphidae > Pocota > Pocota personata. Next base: position 272,896,544 of record OY720429.1, read on the forward strand.
GTATGTTTCTTTTACATTAGATAGTTACTTTCATGGGAACGAGTATGAGTATGAGTCACATATAAATTGCTAGAATATTACATACTTAAATCGAACACAATTAAACATTCAAGTTTGAAGTCTTGAGATATAATACATCCATGTGTACTTAGTTATGCCATAAATACTGATACACGTTTAAATGCACTCATCGTGAAACTCGCACTGAACACGTCCATTCTATATTGACAGGTATTCAATGAGTGACATTTGCTAAGTTAACGCGCAAATAAAATTAGACAAAAGTCATTTGTAAATATGAAGTGAGGCGATATTGAAAACCGTCTTGCGATAATTGGACTTTACAATTGTAATATTGAAAGAGGTAATATTTTTCGGAACTTGTGACCGCTTGGAATCAACCAGAATTTTATGTATCAAACTGTTAAACTGTTTGAGGACGCTGGTGGTGTAACTGATCGTTTAAGATCCAGACGCCCACGCACTGTCAGAACTCCACAGGTGATCAAAGCTTTTAAAGTCGGGATTAATCGGAAACCGATACAAAAGCAGAAAATCTTGTCACGAGAAATGAAGATATGTAGCAGAAATCCATGTCTCGCATTGTAAATCAAGATTTAGGACTCAAAATGTATAAAAGACACACTCACGGCCCAATTAAAGTAAAAAAAAGATTTGGGACTCAACGCATATAAGAGACACACTAGCCACTTAATCACAGCCCAATCAATGCCAAAGTGGAAAGAAAGATCGAAAGCTCTAAACCGCCGGTAAGTACAAAATCGTGACAGAAAAATTCTATTCACGACTGAAAAAATGTTTATTATTGAGGAATCGTGCAATAAGCAAGATGACGGAGTCTATCTCCGGTTATCGAAAGAAACTCATTCCGTGAGTCGAACGGGGCCATTATTCCGCATCTGTGATAGTTTGGTGGAGAGTCAGCTTCGAAGGCGTAACCGACCTTCATTTTTGCGAGAAGGGAGTAAAATCGTCGATAAAAACCTTTCAAATGGATGTTCTGGAAGGCGCTACGAAGGGACTTAAACAAAAAATTTCAAATAACCAGTTAAAAATTTCAAATTAACAGTTAATAAAAACCGAATGAAAAAATTTGTTCAATCAATTGCTTCTAACTTCGGTGGAATTAAATTCAAAGACTGTGAGATGTAATACAGTAATATATATTATACATAGTATGAAATCCTATCTGCCACATTATGTGAATGCCTTATATCTTTTGTATCAGTGTGGCTTTTGGCCAGGAAAGTCCACCATAGATCGGATATTCACACTGCATTCAGAGACGAGCTATAAAGAGCTATGGCTAGTTTCGTCATACCTGTCAAACTCGTCCGTCTGTCAAACTCGTCCGTCTGTCAAACATGTCTCGGTAACAACATCACCGAAGGCTTTTGATATCAAGAAAAGGAGTACGCGGTATCATGTGATTTCTTTAACATCATACTTGAAAGGATTGAATAAAATTCTCAAGCTAACATTAGGGGTACTATCTTTCAAAAGTCTGTACAACTACAGTCAACATCGTCGACTTGGTCTGAATATCATAATAGACATCTATAATTTTCAGGTTGTTAAGGACTTTGCCTACCAAGTCTCCGCTGTAAATTCAAACAATAACACCAGCGGCAAGATCAGCGCTGTTTCTTTAGGCTATGAAGGCAATTGAGTATCAAAGCCTTCTCAACTAAGATATACGATCCTCGTCATCCCAATAAAATACTCTCGATTGTTTTAAAAGTAAATTTCTTCCAGTGATTTTTGGTCCCGTATACGACGGGTATATTGACAGATAGTGGAGGAGAACTATACCGGTTGTACAACGACATCGATCTAGTCAAAAGAATTCGAATTCATCGTCTAAGATGACTAGATCATGAAGAGCGGGAAGTTGCCAAATCCATCCCTGTGGGACGACGCGGTAAATCAAGACCTCATCTAAGGTGCAACTTCGTGTGCAAAACTGGAGGCGGTTAGCACTTAGTTTTTAGGTAACATTTCTCTGGATTGTTCATATTCAATTCTCGCTATCATTTTAACAGAACAGAGACCACACCAGCAAGATTTTGTACTCTGTCGACCTACGGGTTCAGGGATTGTTAGATAGCTTTGCTTTTTCAGCAAACTAGAGAATATTAAATGTTAGTCAAACTAAATACGCTTAGCCGAGGTATCGAAGAAACATATGTGATTAGATTCCTTGGATTCACCGAAAAGGAGAGTTGACAGTGCTTTTTGTTTTTCTGTATAATCAGCGCGCGCCGAAGGGGATATGAATACCCTTAAACTGTTTTAGGGCACGGGCGTTAGGAAAAAGGGTGAAGGGTAACAGAGGAGCAGCCTGTGCACGTTGGCTTTGAAAGTTTGAAGGATGCAGTGATGTACATATTCCACATTCATGTCGTTCGGCTTATAAACAAATTCCTATATTTGACAGTACGACCGAAACTGAGCTTAAGGGGTGGAATGTTACAGTCTTTTTGAATACGCACCGCTTTGAATATAGAATTTCTCTAATAGCTTAGGGTCTCCTTAGCGTGAAGAATAAGCCCAAAATCGTGTTGAGGGTAAATGAATAAAAATGTTCCACTGCGAACTTCCGACTGGACCCCCTGGACCTCAATGGGTGAAGTATGCACTAATTAGCATAGGAACACCACCGTTTTGAATCCTGAGCATGTACTACTGTTTTTTCTCGATTCTACTACTTCAAAAAGTACTCAAATTTGTATCAGCACAAGTGAGTGGCATTTCATTATTATCTGAATGTTAAAAAACCAAATAATTTAGTTTTATATACACATTAACTTTTTGGAATGTAAAATATCAAGATACCAAATTAGTTCTCGGTAAAAGAATGGAACGGAAAATTGTGGAATGTGAAATATGAATACATCTGTAAATACAATAACGTAACTTTTATCAGTAGAAAATAACTGCCATTTTATTATCAACTGAGTGACACTGTCGCATAAAAAAAAGATTTGTTTTCCATTAGTGTCTTTTTTTTTGTAATGTAAAATCTACTTTTCGAAAGGGAGGAATATTGTGGTAGAGAAGATACATATATGGTGGGGCTTGAAAGGCCCTCTTCATGTCCAAAATTGGCCCATCACACTATGACCTTGTGCCAACACTCAGTGCCCGTCTTCACAACAAGTGCTAGAAATTATTTTGTAATGTAAAGCCGGAGATAATTTTTGAAAAAATTGTAGACCAGGTTTACGTACAGCAAGTTCTTAACCATTTCTTTTGCACTGATAATAGAAATCTTAAGTTAATTCAGCTGCCTGAACTTTATAAAGTGTTTCATTACCAATTTTACTTATTACAAGTTAATGCCTGTTTCAAACTACAATATATCCCACGTCATTGGAAGATTGCTGAAGTAATTGTTATTTCAAAGCATGGAAAGCCACCAACAGATTTCTTCAGAAAATTAATTTCTCATCGAATATTCTTGCCCATAACGTAGTCAGACGAATCTATCTGACTTTAGTGTTTCGTAGTATTGTTTGAATAGGTCTCTACGTGCAACTCCAACCCTTCATGCCAAACCTTATCGAAGGCCTGAGCAACATCTAAAAATACAGCTGAACAGACTAGTTTTCCTTTAAGCGCTTTCTCTACTTTATTTGTGATTCTTTGCACTTGGTCTATTGTGGAATATTTGTTCCTAAATCCGAATTGATGATTCGGGATAGGTCTTCCTTCTTCATCGATTTTGCTTAATCTCTTTTGAAGCAATTTCTCGAACACTTTGCCATAATAGGTATCGAGACAAGTGTTCCGCAGGGAAGTGTCCTCGGTCCGTTTCTTTATTTGTTGTATACGAGAGATATTCAAATAGATCACGGTGCCATGATGGCTAGCTTCGCAGGTAACAATTCCATCTTAGTATCTGACAAATACGTCGTGAGCTGCAAAATATAGTCAACAAAGTGAGAGATTGAACGCAAAAATGGCGTATCAAACTAAGTGAGACAAAATCAGCTCATATTAACTTTACAAATATAAAGAACTTCCTATTTATATCAACAACCAATGTATACCATATGGTAATACTGCTAAGTGCCTGGGTATGACGTTAGATGCTAAATTAAAATTTAAGGGGCCCATAAAGAAGAAAGGCGAAGAGTTAAATATTAAATATAGAAAAATGTACTAACTATTGGGACGCAATTCAAGTTTGACTATGCACAAAGAAAACGAATGCTCAAATAATTCAAAAATTCCAAAACACAATGCTTCGTAGAATTGTAAAAGCCCCATGGTATACGAGTATATGAAACTGCAATCTACACCGTGACCTCCAAATTGATACGGTAACAGAAGTTATAAAGAAGCACCCTGTACTTCTCAATCATGCGAACTCCGAAATGAAGATCGTAGACTAAATCTACGAAATATACTAGACGATTGAGAAGAACCAAGCCACAAGAGCTTATGGAATAAAAGCTATGGGAATTTATTTCGAATATTAATAATTCCCGAAATAAGAATTAATAATAAAAGAAATGAAAATCATTAATCTATCTTCCATAGATTAGTCATTATAAAAATGTGTTTTTAGTGGACTTAAAATCCCACACTAAAAAGTTCTAGGGTGTATGTCCCCATTGACTTTATTGTAAAGCAGTAAAAGTGCTACAAATATTATTTTTATGTATTTCGTGCAGTTTCAAGTTTTTAGTGCATCAATAGCAATTTTGTCTGTATTGATAGTGATAATAATATTCACTTTATGTTTAGGCGAATCGTAGTAGAACTTATATTTTGTCAAGCCTTTAAAGCCTTGGACTATGGAATTGTATTTACTATCGCGAAATCATTTAGAAAATAAATAGAATGGTCGGTCAACAAACTTTGAACTACTCATGCGTTGCAATTACTTATTTTTCTTATGAAAGCTATGGAACTTCCATATGTATTATCATTTGGTTTCGGATCAGGTAATAGCTACTCATTTATAATTATTGATTCAAGAAATTAGGTTATCTTCAATGAAGCAACAATTCTGAAGAAATAACTTTTAGACATGAGTTTAGTGCAGCCAGTAGTGGGTGACCATGGTGGTGTTGTATGATAACTTGTTCACCTACTAAGTGTAAGATTACTGAGAAACCATGACCGTGAAACAGTCTCAAATTACAAAATATATTATATGATCGTAGGAAGGAAAGAAGGAAGAATTAGTGTTAGTGGTGCACCGTTTTGAAACCACATCTAACGCGACACATCTAAGATGGCAGTATCTGCAGAAAATAAATTAGAGACTCTTAGATCCATCCTGTGGTGTTTAGAAAAAGCATAATTTCCGCGATGCATTGATTAGAAAAATTCATCATTTAAGGTAGTTCTAGACATCTGAAGAGAATTTGAGCAAGTTTTCCTTTATCATATTTATATAATAAATACAGCTGCGAAAGTATGTATTGAAGGGGATATCAAGCTTACCTGCTAAGACGAATGGAATAAATACATTCATAACAAATCGCTGAGAAAAAGAAAACCATAGCAATTATCCCTGATTAGCTCGATGAACACCATCAATGGTGTTTGAAACTATTGCACAAACAATTTTTCTTTCTTTCATATACTTCAACTTTCCAATGGTATTTATTAGTTCCAATCCCAGAAAACACCTTCATGGTCTCAAGTCCTGAGAACGTCTGACAAACATCGGAAAGTAAAATTGTAATGAGAAACTTCTCTATTTCGTTTGCAAATCAATTGGATTTGAAGTCTAAGTAAAACCATTTGAAAATCGGACTTTTCGAAAACCTATTGCTTTTTAATAAATTGTATGAGCAACGACAAAAGCAAAACAAAAAAACTCCCCAGTTATCTGGACGCAACCCTTGCTGTTTACAGAAACTTATTAACATCTAAGTTTCAAACCACTATACTAAACCTTTCTTTCTCTCTCTCTTTCTTCTTCACAACGTCAGTGTCCTGTAATAGTATAAGAGTATTCATATCCTCTTTGGCGCGCCCAAATTATATAAAAAAAAAAAAATTTAAAAACTTTCCAAAATTTACATGTTACATGGAACTGAGTAATAGCTAAGAAAAGCCAATTTTCAAAAAATCGTAAAAGAGTTTTAAAAAATCGTGCACCGTTATTTGATAATTTTGGGCCAATTTAAACCACTATGTTTCATGTTTTTTTTTTTACTAACAAAGCTTTTAATCTATTTTCGAATCTAATTTATCCCTTTTCAGCAAAAAGTACCAACAAAGTAATAGTTGGGTGCGCGATCGCAATTATACCCCTGATGTCTCACTCAACGATCATCACTTTCATTACATTCTCCTGACTATAGTTTCAGTGATTTTGTTGTTTTTTTCGACGTTGTAAGTATTACTGATATATGTAATCTCAGCATACCAGAGGAAGGACCCTTTGAAGACTACATAGCAAGAGGGGAAGAAGATTTTCGAACATAACTTGTTGTTCGTCCTTGATGACATTCCGGCATAGATCTACAAAGTTTAACCAATGACATCGGAAGACTAAAAAATGCTTCATGTAGTGAGACCATCCCTGACAAACAGAGGAAAGGAATGATTGTCAAGCTTTCAAAGATATAAGTGCACGACTGGTTGTACGTACTTGCACCGATATGCTGTTCATTTGCAAACCAATCAGATTTTAAAAAACTTTTTTTGACAATTTTCAAAACTTAGCATGCCATGTCCTTGCGTAGATCAAATACTGTTTATATATGAACCTATCGGATAAATTTCCAATTTCTAAAAATTCGATAATAAGTAAAGTACCGTTATACAACTCTTGTTCCAACAACTTGGTACGCCATCTAATGAGATATGTCTAACTCAATCCAAATATAAAATTTAAACAAAATCGTTGAAGCTGTTTTCGAGAAAATAGATTTTTTTTCAAAATCGGTCAATTGTAAAGTACCGTTAATCTTGGAGTTAGGTTAGGCTAGGTTGAAGTGGTAGCTTAGACCAAATCTGTTTATCGCTAGACACGTTGCCACGTTGTCCACGTAAGATTCGTTCTTTCGATTGCACCCAACTTTGATTTGAGTTTACATGTAGCGATCGGTACACCCAAGGTAGGATGAGTATGGTAGTTCCATATCAGCCTTACAGTTCCCTGTGATATCCCTACGCCCTGACACAAAGCAAAGGTGAATATTAAACTATTTTGCCATTTCTATGAGAGATTATCGGCTATCTAGGGCTGTTATTGAATTTAGGTAACACGATTCCAAGGACTTGATTGCTATTCGAAAAGTTGCGTATATCTGTCGTTGATATGACGTTTTTCTTTAGCCAGGATAGCACTTCCTTTATCGCTATTATTTCCACCTGAAAGAAGGTAAACTGATTTGGAAGACGGAAGGAGAGGCTGAAATTAAGTCTATTAGAGAAAACACCTCCATCTAACTTATCGTTAGTTTTTGAACCGTCAGTGTAAAAGTGAATGAATTTATCTTCTACAAATCCATCTTCCTTCCAGAAAGACCTTGAAGAGATGGTGACTTTAAAATTCCTATCAAAGTTTAACTTGGGTATTGTGTAGTCGATGTTTCCTCGGAGAATTTTGAAATTATTCAATATGCAGGCGTGGTTTATTTGCTTTGTCTGCCAAAAATTTCGAGGGATGTCACATGAAACAGAATATCCAGTGCTGCAGTTGGAGTCGACCTTAGTGCTCCGCTTAAACACAAATAAACTGATCTTTGGACTTTGCTGAGGTTTATTGCTTTATCCAAGACAGCCCACATGTAGTGCCAGTGAGTAATTCGATGTTGCAGACCCAATTTACGAGTATTCCCGATAGCTTTTTTGCAAGAGAAAAGAGCTAATGTATCATAGTTTTTCTGATTTTTTCTTGTATATTGGGTATTTCCTATCCAAAATAATATCCAGATATTTTGCTTTATTGGAGAAAGTTAAGCTAATCTTGGGGTTAGAATACAAATTTAGATTTGGCCTTGAATTATGACCCCACAGATTACAGATATGAATCTTTCTCTGTCTGAATGACAAACAGATATACAGACAGACACACAGTTGCAATTGAGAGACCCCCTTTTTAGAGATACTCTATAAGGTGCACGTAGAAAGTGTAAGGACTGGAAAGGAGTCTGCGTGCTTTCCACAATCGCCAAAATAGCTCTCGTATCCATTATGGAGGATCTGGAGAATACTCTCGACAATAAGATAATAAGCACGTTTCCTTTCTGAGTTCTCTTGCATTGACAATATCAACACCAAGCGGATTATCATCGACAAATGCATTGATTATAGATCTCCGCCACACTTGTTTTTTATTAACTTCGAGAAGACTTTCAATAATGTAAACAGAGAGCGTGATTGTTATCAAAGCTAAAAAGGAGTAGGTTATCGGGGGAATTAGAGATTGAAATGGTGTCCGAAAAGGTTTTTTTTTTTATAATTTGGGCGCGCCAAAGGGGATATGAATATCCTTATACTATTACAGGGCACGGCCGTTGTATAGATAGACAGAGATAGAGAGAAAGAAAGATTTGGTATAGTGGTTTGAAATTCATTAAGTTTCTGTAAACTCCAAGGGTAGCGTCCAGATAACTGGGGAGCTTGTATGTTTTTGTTTTTGTCGTTGCTCATGATTCACAGTAATTTTGTCCGTCCTCCTGATGTCATCATCACGATCAAGTTGCATTTTCAGCCATATGACCACCCTACTGCCAGTGTTATGCCTTCGCAGTAGAGTTGACTTAGCTTTCGCAATTGATCGACTTTTTTATTTATTTCATGCGAAATAAATAGATAATTCTTGACATCGGGATTTGAACCGTGAACCAGCAGCGTGACAAGCGATGATGTTACCACTACACCACGGCCACCCTCAATATATTGTATATTATCGCCACTAATTATATACCGGAGGTCGTATCATGAAGGTAAGGCTGCGTTCGGTATGCTGTCTAAGATATGGAGGAGCACGAATTAAACACCAAGCTACGACAGGAGTTGGCGCGGTTGAGTGGATCACGAGAAAGCTACAAAATTGTGTTATCTCAGATAAACTGCGGGTGTTTCGACCAAACCATATCTCAAACGAACGGTTTTATAAGAGGATTAATCTGGAATATATAGATGCGATATGGGTAATAACTTCATAGCCTGCCAGGACATGCAATGGAACTTACCCAAAAGGGAAGAATATCGTGTCGCAGCGGACAAGATTCACCTCGTTTTGAAACTCGGAACCGTCAATATTTATCTTTTTCATTTCAATTCGTACAAAACTTCCTCATTTTTTTTCTTTATGAGATTTGACTTGTGGGATCATTCTATTTATATTTGTTTAAATGCCATTTCACCGTAGAATTCACATCTTTTCTCCTCTGTCCATGAATTAAAGGTGCAGTGCAATCCTAAACTATCCAGCTAGATGACGGTCCCAAGGTATCCGGATAATCCAGGTTCTAATGGAATATCTTACAGGAAAATATACACCACCCTGTAGGATAAACCGGAAATAAAAGTAACAAGGAACAGTAGTAACACTCGCGATATTTATAGTCTACATCTGCCAGAGCACTAACTTGTGAAACTTTATTCAGGCAACAATTTAAAAATTTGATAACGGGGTAAGAATTTCTTTAGCATGTTGTACGAAAGGCAGGAATGGTAACTAGAGATTGTTGATTGCTTCTCAAGCTATAGGAATCAGATATTGGACTTTGCAGGTAACCACCTCTAATAAAAAATATCTTCAGAACCTTGAAATAAAAGAGGTGTCTAACTGGCAGGATTTTCATACGGCGAAAAAGTTCCATAGAGTGGGCTCAACGGGAAGAATTACAAATCTTCCTAATGGCGCATTTCTGTAAGACAATCAACGGCTGAATTTTATTTAGGCAAGCACTTCCCCAACAGCTTATTCCGTATTGCAATTTTGAATGAAATATCCCATAATAGATTGTTTTTAAAGTATTGTTGGGACAAAACTTTCTAAGACGGTAGAAACAACGAATTGTTGAGATCAGATATTGTTTTAAACCTAAAATTTGATTAGACCAACTCAAATTCCTGTCAATTGTAATGCCTACATATTTAAAATGGTTTACGTTTTCGATTTTGAAGCAATTGTCATCACAAGGAACATTCCTATCGAAGGAGACATAAGAACATTGGTCAGTAGGCATACAGTGACACAAGTTGTACCTTCCACAATTAGATGCATGAAATATGATCTCGATATCTGGAGCATCATGATTAATTAGGCTGAAAAACATAAGTTTCGTTTTATTGCTAACTACTAGCTTATGTTCCGCGAACCAAATTCTTAGTAATTCAACGTCTTTATTTATACCAGCTACTAGGTTTAAGGGATTGACTGAACCATATGCGATACCAAGATCATCAGCAAAAGCTCTAACTTTTCCCACAAATGGTTGGACAAACAGAAAATTTATATAAATGAGAAACAGTATAGGACCAAGCACAGAGCCTTGAGGAACACCAAGATTAATAATCTTAGAGTTACTTAACTAGTTTCGACCTTCACTTTTTGTTTTCTGTTTTTAAGATAGGACATAAACCAACTATATATAAAACCCCGAAAACCCGCATTATATAGCATTTTCAAAAGAATGTTATGATCCACCATGTCAAAAGCCTTTGTTATATCAACAAAAAGTCCAGCACAACATTTTTTGTTGTCCACACCTTTCTGTATAAAGGAACAGAAATCTAAGAGAGCATCTTCAGTAGATAGCCCAGCTCTAAACCCAAACTGCATGGGGCTGAAAAAATTATTTTTTTTTAGGAATTCCAAAACCCTTTTTTTAACACATTTCTCAAATACTTTGGAGATTGAAGACAATAATGTGATTGGTCTATAGTTCTTTTTTTCATTTCTGTTACCCCTTTTGAAAAGAAGAATAATAATGGCACATTTTAGTTCTTCAGGGAAGAGTCCAGACACGATGCTCAAATTGAAAAGATGTGCCAAAATATCAGCAATATTAAAGGCAACGTTCTTCAGTATAATGTTAGAAATACCATCGCTACCACAGGAATATGAATTGCTTAAGGAATGAATAGTCTTTAGAATTTCAAGCCCAGAAATTGGTTCAAAAAAAGAAGCTATTTCTTTGAAAAGTACTATTTACAATTCCGGATCCGGTGCAGTAACAATTGGAATAACTTGAACAAAATCTTTGAAACGGCTGTTGTCCAACCAATGAACAATGGTCATTGAATTCATTAGCTATTGCTGTAGGTTCCGAAATAGTAACACTTGAGTTTTTTAAATAAAGAGCATTATTTTGGTTAGTAGCATTACGATTGATTATGCTATTAATCACTTTCCACTCCTTTTTGAGATTTCCTTGTGAGTCCCTTATCTGATTTTGGTAGTAACTATCTCGACACTTACGTATTTCTTTGTTAATTTTTTGGCTCATACGGTTATAACGACTCTGTAAACTAAAGTTTTGTGGATGTTTGTTGCAATTTATCCGTAATTTGTGTTTTTGTCTAATTTTCCTAAGAAGTGAACCGTTTATCCAAGGCTTAAGCCTTAGAGCAGATTTTCTAGGGACAATGACGTAGCTTGCAAAGTTAACATAGTTTTTTAATAAATTTAATAAAATATTGGGTTTATAACCTAATTCGTGCGGTTTTTTGTCAAAATTTGAACGTTTTTTTAAGAAAAACATGTACAATAGTATTATTCAAAGTATTGCCCATCTGAAGCTATGACTTTTTCCCATCTTTCTGGTAATTTGTGGATCCCATCCCAAAAGAACTGCGCCGGCTTGGCAGCCAAGAATGAATCAAGCCAATTTTTGATATTCTGCTCTGATGTGAACCGTATTTCAGTGAGGGCGTTCTGCATCGACCGAAACGAATGGTAGTCAGAAGGGGCAAGGTCTGGGCTATAAGGCGGGTGGGGTAAAACTTCCCATCCACTGTTTTCCAAATAGTTCTTAACCGGAATAGCAATGTGGGGCCGAGCGTTGTCATGATGGAAAATTATTGCCTCGTGTCTGGTCGCATATTCCGGGCGTTTTTCGGCTACTGCTCTCTTCAAACGGATTAATTGTGTTCGGTAGCGTTGTCCATTGATGGTTTCACCCGGTTTTAGCAGCTCATAATACAGCACACCCTTCTGATCCCACCATGGATATTCGGCTTTGATGACTTCCTTTTGTGGCGTTCCAGCAGCATTTCGACGTCTCTCGGCTTGAGTTCATGTGGAACCCAATTTCCTTGCTTTTGAATATATCCAGCTGCTTTTAAACATTTTGAAATGGCTGCTTGAGTGACACCCAAAGATTCTGCGAGCTCTTCTTGTGTTTGGCAACAATCTTCATAGAGTAATGCTTCCAGTTCTTCATCTTCAAACTTTTTTGGCTGCCCAGGACGTTCATCGTCTTCCAAGCCAAAATCACCACTTTTAAATCGTGGAAACCACTTTTGGTACGTTCGCTCAGCTAGCGCATGTTCACCATCCACCAAAATACGATGACTTTCGGCAGCAGTTTTCTTCATATTAAAGTAATGAAGAAGAACTTCCCGCAAAAACACTTTTTCAGGCACAAAGTTCGACATATTTGAGTGAAAAAAAATTATTGTTGTTTACCCTTCAAATGAATGACATATACTGAAATGACGTACAATGACAGTAGTTTTCCAACGCATGTTCCAATGGAATAATAACAATGGAATAATACAAGTTACGCCATCTCTTAGCAAACCGCACGAATTAAGTTATTGACCATCATAACCCGTAGAAACATTGTCTTGAGCATAAACCGCCTCCCAGTTTTCAAAACGCAGTACATTATTAAGCTGCTCAAAGTTAATTTTGAACAATCTCTTTGGAAAAGTATGCTTTTTGTTTTCTCTACTATCCAAACCATTTAAAACTAAGCCCGTCATACAATGATCAGAGATCTGAAGTTCAAAATTAATACCAGAATATAGATTTAGTGGAACTTTCATGAAACGATCGAACACGTGGTCAAGGCATGTACCTGCAATTGGTCTGGTGATCTCATTTACTAAAGAAGCTAACCCATGTTCGGCCATAAGTGCAAGTTATGAATCTAACATTGGACTAGTATTTAGTAGGTCCAAGTTGAAGTCACCTAAAATAACAAGGTTATTCGGTTTTACATCGCGTAAAAATGTTTTAAATTCATTCAAAAACACATGAAACGATTGCGAATTAAATCTGTATGCACAAACAAAAGTAAAATCTTCATTGCATATGACAAAAGAAATTTTTATAACATCGGCACTTACCAAACTAAAGTGCTCCACCACACAATCATCATAATAATCTCGCACAAAAGCTCCTACTCCACCGGAAGAATACGAATCATTGGTATTTGCAAAAAATGTATAGCCAGGAATACTGTAATCACTAAGCTCATAGGAATAAATCCAAATATCCGAAACGAAAATAATTTCAGGCATGTTCTTAAAGGCTTCAAGGTTGCTAACTAGTAAATCAAAATTTTGCCGCATACTTTTCTGCTTAACTTCCAGCGACGAGAGATGGACACTTATAATTTTGCTGTGTACCTGCATAGATACACTCGATGATTTCGTTTTCGGAAAACTTTTTACGTAGCATTTTTTTTATTTCATCAGATGTGACCGAACTGTTCAAAGCTTCACCGAAGATTTTTTGCACATATTCTACAGCATTATTGCTTTCACAATATGCTTTTCGTTAAGGTAAACGATTTTACATGCATAGTAAGTATAAATTTGTTCCGGCAATTGTAACACTCATCTTGATGTCTTTGTAACGAATTACAATTGTCCATGCCAGTAATATATTATCAATGATAATATATTATATATTGCAATAATAAATGCGAATATTTTTTCTAGACATTTAATTTCTTCTTCTTAGATTGCCTTCTAAAAGAAAGACAAAAGCCTCGAAAAGCTACAACGATTTTTCCATATTATATGATTATACCTAGAGTACAATTGTAGAGACAATTGCAACAGTTTCCCAATACATTTTTCCAAAACAACTCCCGTCAATTCAAATCAGAACATTGTACCTTAGCTAGGAACAACATATGTACGTAACTTGATGACGTGAACTACCCTAAGGAAAATATGATTGTACGAGTATCATTACTACAAAGCCTGAAATTATAAATGTTACTATTGTCTCCGGTCGGCCCTACTAGGGTTACGATTCAGTTTATATTGTCCCACGATTTATTTCAGATGGTTGGTTATAAATTCATAAGAATCACTCCTCGTCGTCCCCACCCTGGTTCACCAAAGAATTGCGCTCGCTTCGCAATAGAAGAAGTAAACTTTGGCACACGTACCTTAAATCCCGTTCGCACTCTGACTTTTCCAATTACCTCCACGCATATACCCACTTTTCCGAACTCTGTGAATCTCTATATCTCGAATATTTAGCCCAAATCCAGCATTTTTTTTTTTTTTTTTTTTTTTATAATTCACGCGCGCCAAATGGGATATGAATACCATTAAATTATTTCAGGACACGGGCGTTTGTAGAAATTGAGAGAGAGAGAGAAAGAAAGATTGGTGTAGTGGGTTTGAAACTTAGGTGGTATTAAGTTTCAGTAAACTCCAAGGGTGGCGTCCAGATAACTGGGGAGCTTGTTTGTTTTGCTTTTTGTCGTTGCTCATGATTCACAATATTTTTTTCCCTCCACCTGATGTCATCATCACGATCAAGTTGCATTTAAGCCATATGACCACTCTACTGCCAGTGTTATGCCTTCGCAGTAGAGTTGACTAAGCTTTCGCAATTGATCGACTTTTTTTATTTATTTCAGACGAAATAAATAAATAGATGATTGTTGAGATCAGGATTTGAACCGTGAACCAAGAGCGTGACAAGCGTTGATGTTACCACTACACCACGGCCACCCACGGCATACCATGATCTCCGATCCAGCTACTTTAAAATTGTCTAACACTTCCTCCGGTGATCCTAAGATAATCGCAAATTTATTTGCCCACTTTTTCAGCCAATCATTACGCAACCATGGGCTTGAAGTTGATCTTGAATACTTCTCGTACATGAAAAGCTGTGCCCAAACCTCGTTAGTCTCCGTTGACATAACCGTGGAACAAGTGAAAGAAAAGATAAAAAAACTTAAGAACGAATACTCTCCTGGTCCTGATGGTATCCCTTCAATAGTACTGAAAAATTGCTTGAACCATCTGGCCCAACCCCTCACGGCTCTCTTCCAGATATCTATCGCACAAGGAGTCTTCCCCAAGCTTTGGAAGAGCTTTTACATAATTCCCTTTCACAAAAAGGGTCCCAAGAATGAAATCTCCAACTACCGGCCCATTGCTAAACTCTCCTGCGTTCCTAAGCTCTTTGAAAGCATTATTTACGATACAATGTTCTTCCATTGTAAGTCTATCTTTTCCCCTAACCAGCACGGATTTCTTAAGGGAAGGTCAACAACTACTAACTTAACGGAATTCGTATCTACGACTCTGTGTGCATTAGAGGATGGCAAAGAAGTTGATGTAATTGCCACAGATTTTAGTAAGGCCTTCGATAAAATCACGCACAGAATCATTCTTTTTAAACTCAAATCCCTTGGCTTCCAACTGAGTTTCATTGGGTGGATTAAATCCCATCTTGAGGAAAGCCAATACAAAATACTATTTAGATCGGCTGTATCCGATCCCATTAAAGCCACTTCCGGGGTCCCTCAAGGTAGCCATCTTGGTTCCTTGATTTTCATTTTGTCAATTAACGACGTTGACTTTATCATCAAAGACTCTTATCTATCCATCTACGCTGATGACATGAAAATCTTCAGGCACATATTAAACCCCACCGACTCTTGCCCACTTCAAGCTGACTTGAACAACTTTTCAACCTGGTGTCAAAAAAATTTTCTTGAGCTCAACGTCAACAAATGTCAAGCTATTACATATTCCTGAAAGCGTCTTCCAGCCCCTAGATTCTATTTCATCTCTGACGAGCTCGTCCCTTCTGTAACTTTATTACGCGATTTGGGTGTTATCTGCGACAGAGAACAAAATTTCCGCTGCCATATTGACAACATTATTAGCAGAGCCAACTCTGCGCTCGGTTTCGTAAAACGTTGGTCTAAAGAATTCTCGAACCCCTACGTCACGAAATCTCTCTACTTCACATTTGTTCGGCCAATCCTCGAATATGCTAGCCAAGTATGGTCCCCCTATCATGATACCCATTCCCTTCGAATAGAGGCTGTTCAACGCAGGTTCATCCGTTTTGCTCTTCGCGGTCTTCCTTGGTCTGACAGGCATAACTTACCCCCCTATGAGAATCGTTTGAAATTAATTAACGTACAGCCACTTGAAATACGTCAAGAAATTGCTGACATACTCTTTGTACATCAGCTGTTAGCAGGAAACATCGACTGCCCTAATCTGCTCCAAATGATCTCCCTTAACACTAACCCACGCCTTCTGAGGTCTGTACCCATCTTCCGTCTCAATTTCCATCGCACCAATTATGGTTGTAACGAGCCAATGTCTAGAATGTTACGTTTGGCCAACGGCGCGCACAGCTCTTTTGATTTTCACTGCAGCAGATTTGCACTTAGAAACGCCCTCCAGAATTCCACTTCCACTCCCCCGCCCTAATAACTTTAGTTTTAGTTTTAAGTTTAGTTTTTAAGTACTTAGCCTTAGTCTTAAGTTGTATTTAGTAATAGTCTAGTTTTAGTGTAGTTATTAAGTTCTGCTTGAATTAAGCTAAATAAATAAATAAATAAATAAATAGTAAGTCGTTAATTATTATTTTTTTAATACTAGATATCTAATGATATAAGCGTGTGCAATTTGTAACATCTTTACATTTCATTCATCTCATAATATCGTGAGAGTCGTAATAAAACGGAACAACAAAACGAATGAAAATAAAATAAAACTATTGTCTTCTAATTGATGGAGGTAAGATGTACCTATGTAAATGTATGAATAAATTAGTGAGATAATTCCGGTTAAAGGTTAACAAATGTATCTACGTATCACTTCGTATAACAGTCAATTGCTGGTATCTCACATTTTGAAATTAATAATTATTAATTTTTTTAATTTAGCGATGATTAATATTAAAGTTGACTTTTGAACTAAACAAGTCAGTAGAACGAAAATATAAAACTGCGTTTTAAATAACTGCGCCAGAGTCCAAAATCTTATATACTCGTAACAATACAATGTTTGACCGTCAACCCGCCACTCCTAAATTCAATGGCCAAAACAACACAAACATAACGTAGCGCAATACTACTTTGCACAAAGTAATCTTTAGCCCCGGACTCTATCCACACTCTTTGTTAAAATTTACATAATAATCCAATGTGTACACACTCCTCATTTAATGGATCGTTAATGCCAAAACTTAAAACACTATTCATTATCGTAAAAGAAAAAAAAAAACAAATTACTGTCGTAAAACTACATATAGCTTTAAATTACTGGTAATACTTATATTTTACTTAATCCTAGCTGGAATTTGGAAACAGGCAACATCTCCATGACTATCGCCCAATCCCCAGTGGATATCCAAATTTACCGTCGGATAAATTGGCAAGATTTTGAAATTGTTCTTGTAGATATAAGTTTCGCCAGCCTTCAGGGGACAACCGACCACTTTTTCACCCGCCGCATCGAAAATATGTGGACAAGCACTTGTGCCATAGACACCGGGGAATGGTAGAGGTACATCCAAAAGTATCCCCGAGATGTCCGAATTTAACTCCTCAAAGTCCCTTGTCGGAACGATTTTCATTTCAATGCTCACATCCGTATTCCGTTTTAGCGTACACTTACTCTTTGGGCAACCGGAAATGGTCACTTCATCTGGTGTTAGTTTTTTCGCTACATCTGTAACACAGAAAACCGTTACAATATATAGATGGATGAGCTTAAGATAGATTTAACTCACTGTTTGGACACTTTTTCACTTCTGTGGCTTGAATGGATGCTACCAGAGCCAATAGACAAACACTTCTCCAGAAATACATCATCAAGTGCGTTTCTGAAAGCAGACAGACACAAACACGTTAAGTACCGGCCGGATGCGTGATAAATCATAAATTAATTAAACTGGTTTTAACAATTTGCTAATAAAAAAATAATATTCAGTCAAATCGTCCCAAGCACGCGATTCACAACAATTGTCATTAGTTTGTCTGTTAAAAAGTAAAATCCAATAGCTCTGTACACAATTGTTATATACAAAAACATGGAAGTAACCACTAGTCCGAAACACCTTGGAGATAATACAAGCTAAACAGGTTTCACTGAGCACTGACCAACTATCTCAACGAATACCCGATAAGAGTTATGCAAGACGGTCGTTGCAATTAATGCAGATTGTATTCAAAATTAAAAATTCATGTCAGTAAATACAGGTATTTTTATTTGGAACTTCTACACATACCGAAGATGGATTAATTAACACAAACTTCTTAATTTCAAACGAAATAATCGATTTAATGCGGAATGAAGTAGGTTGGTATCGTCACACCCGTTTGAGTTTCACGTTCGGCAGCAGTAATGAAAGTGGCAAGCCGGTTGAATAGTACCCCAGTTTTATACAGGCAGAAAACAGCATTTAAATTTTTCTTTACCAGTGTGGATGGTAGACGTACTATGAAGTAGCAATAATTTCGATAAGTTATTTTATCACCGTAGGCACAGTGGCTCAAAATAAATCTCTATAATAACTAAAGGAATGAAAAAATATGTGATGATCCCAAAATATTTCTAATTTAAATAAATTCGAAACACTGGAAGCTACCTTATACAACTTACACTTCCGATCAAGTAAATAGGTTCACTTAATTAATTTGGCTATTTCAATGTTTTTTTTATTCCTCACGTTATTACACAGTTACAGTTTGGGAGACCATAACCTTTTTTTTTGTGAAGATTATTCTTACAAACAAGAACAACAATCGCCAATTGAGTATAGCTCATTTCAACTGTCGGGCAACAGATGGCGTAAAAGGTGTTTAGTGTTGAATATACGGACGATGGTAGAATTACTAATTTTCTTTGAATCGCAATTCGCGACTGAATCAGTAGTGCCAAATTTCAAAACACAAAATATCTTCTTTTTTTTTTTTTTTGTGAAACTTACATAACTGAACTTTATATGAAGTTACAAAGAAATTCGGGTCATATTGTAGTTTTTTCCATTATTTTTTTTGGACTTATTATTCTCTTGTTTCAGGTCCACTTTGGTAAGGTTTTAAGTAACAGAAACCTGAAACAATGTTAGAAAAACATATATTTTTATTTTGTAGTAATTTTTACCACAACCCCTCTTTACTTCGAAATATCATAAGGGTTCTCTAAATAATTTAACGATTCGTATCATGTGGGTATGAATCCAATAAACTTAGAAGCTGTTGAGCGGATTTTAATGTGGCCCACAGTTTTGTAGGCGTCCTTTTGAACTGGATAAAGGCTATCAACTATTACGCTGCACTCAAAACCCCACTTCTAGGACCATGGTATAACTTCCCACCCATCTTATAAAAGGAGGGATGTAACACTTTCATTAAGAAATCGATTTTCATCTGTTTTAGGGAAAAATGCACAAGTTTTATAAATTTCCTACCAAAATAGGTATGTACTTAGTGCCTTTTCACACTTACCGTAGTGGGCTATAGGGTGCTGATTTATATGAGAATAGTAGATTAGCCGGGTTTGGAGCTCACATACAATCCCATATAACTCAAGAGCCCTACGGACTTCAATTTGTTTTACCAAGAAAAATTAATCATTAACAATGAATAATTATATAAATTATTTCCCAAGTGCGCAGGAAAATTCACAAATCAACTAAATAAATATTCATCAAAATCTGTTCACTGTGAAAACGAAAAGAATTCGCTCATAATAGCATACGTCGCCAATAAATAGATCATAAAAATGAAAAGAAATCAAAAACAAATCTCCCATACTTATGCTGCACACTCACCGCAAACCATCCCACAAGACAGCTGAAAATCTTGACAGCTCAAAATCTTTGGTAATAAATACCCTGAACAACAGCAAAAGCAAAATACTTTTTTTTAAGTGTACTTGTCCATGCTGCTTATAATTTGTCCATGCGTAAATTAGTGATAATTTTTTAGCTTTTAGAAAACGAATCGGAAGGTTTATCGGTAGTTAAACTTTCTCTAGGAAATTACGTATCAACAAAGCAAACGACTTCGAAATCGGTTCAGTTTTCCCATAAGACTGGTCAATAACCCACTTAATTTTATATTTATCAAGGCTGGAAATCGAATCAATAAAAGCTAGTATTTGATTTTATTAGCAAATTTCTAATTTTCAAATATCTTGTTAAGCTTTGACTAAGAATATTTGAAATGCTCTATTGCAACTTGAAAATAGCAAAGAAGAACTGGAAGCATTTTGAAAGCAAATAGGAGATCCAAGACTGCAGGCATGCGTTGACGCAAGTAAACCTATGCAATTCAGAGTAAATAAAAGAATTTTAACGATTTCTGAATCTAAAATGACCACAAATGAGCAAATGGTAATTATTATGGGTAAAGTCAAATATGTATGCTTTTAAAAAGAGCGAAAGTCCCGTCAAAAGGAAAACCCGCGAAGGAAATTGGGAAGAACAATATGCATGGCAGTAGAGTGCTTCAAAACTAAAAATTGTCAATTGAGAATGACCTGTTGCTAATGTAATACTTTATACGCGTAGTTTAGCGAAAAATGTTCTTGAAAATAAATAGCATTTTGGACTACAAAAATCGTAAGAAAATACACAGCAATTTGCACACGGCATGAACGAGTCTACAGGGTGATTTCATTTCAGATGATCAACCTTTGGTAGGCGCTAAGTGGTGTACCACAAAAAGAGGCTGATAATTTGTTGACTCAAGCTACTTATTCCACTTTAAATCTTTAATGGTATAAGGGTTATAGCCGGGGCATTTTTAATGGGAAGAATTTAATAAAATATTTATCGAAAATTTGAGATGATTTGTTTTTATTAAGTTTTGATAAAAACATGTAAAACGGTAAAAATTTATGACAAAATGGATTTTGAAGAAATAAAGAATGTTATAAACAATATTGCTTACCGTTGATATGAAATTTCCCGTTATGCCGTTAAAAAAGTAAGGCGGTGTTTTGTGTCAAAACGAATTTCTAGAGTTTGATCATCTGAAGGGGAATCACCCTGTACAATAATGGAAGTTTTGAAAAATCATAAAGATTTCGCAGATTTAAAAGTTACACAGTAGTTAAAGATCAACAATTTCAAACCTTGTGGTGCCATGCTATAGCAATAGTAATAGCCTTAGACAAAAAAAAAAAGAAAAAAGATTGGTTTCAGTTTGAAATGCTTGGTGTTAAGTGGTCGGAGAAGAGTCAAAATAGTGAGTGGGCACCCAAAGAGAAATGAAATATATCGGCAAAAAGCATAAGTAGGTAATTTCAAAAACTACTTTAGGAATGCAGAGACAAAAAATTAAATATGTAGCAGTTTATATAAAGGGTTTTTCAATAAGGACATAACAATTTTGTATTTAAATAAAACACAGAATAATTGAGATATCGGGCTGAAATTTATTCCAGATGTAGTACATATATTACTGGAATTCGATCTCATTCATGTAACCACCACGAGCACGTTTGCAGCGATCGATTCTTTGGAGCCAAATTTCTGCCACTCTTACACACATATCGGCCGAAACGTTGGCAATTTCGTGTTCGATATTGTTCCAGAGCTCCTCTAATGCTGTTGATTTGTTAGCATAGCTTGCCATTCGACCGGACCATTTCTCGAGATTATACGATTACCGAACTTCCCCTTCAATAGATCAATTGTTTGACCAGTTGGTATGTGGCACCATCTTATTGGAACCACATATCACTGATAGTCCATCTAATTCTGGCCAAAAATAGTCTTCCAACATGGCACAATAGCGAACTCTATTGACCGTAACATGGCGACCATTTTCATTGACGAAAAAATACGGTCCAATCACAAATCCGGCAATCGCACAACTGAAGATGATTTTTCGATGAAATTTAGGATTTTCTTCAAACTTTTGCAAAGCGCAATGGGAGAAGTATCGGCACTTCAAATGATCAAGAGTACCACCACCTACTCAGTAGTAATTTTTAATAATTTTCAAACGTTGCTCGTTAATGAACTTTACCACATAAAAAAAGTTTAAGGGTGCGTTTGTTTTAAAATACAAAATTATTATGTCTCTATTGAAAAACCCTTTAATATTACAATATATTTTTAACAACTATTGTTATGCTAAATATTTGAGTATAACAAAATTGCTTTCACTTAAAGCTTTTATATCTAGTAATTGTTTAAGCTTTGTGCATGCGGCCAAATATGCCTTCACTCACTGCAACTTTGTGTATAAGAGTACATAAATAAGAGTTCTCCCCAAAATCTAATAGTTTTCGAGAAAAATCGAGTTAACTTTTTTTAAAAAAAAAAAACTTAAACCCTATTTTTTTAAATGCCTCAGCAAAATAAAATTTATCTTAGACGTACTTCTCGAAATTTTCCCCTCTTATCTATTCGAATAAAAATTTGGCCCACTGTAGGCAACTGTTCTCGCCGTTTTTCACAAATCAATGTAGTCAAAACTAAGTAGACTAAAAAAATGGCTTTCATTGCTTGCACTGGGCAAAATGTTGTGATTTGTTTTATTGATAATATTTGCCTGAGAAGTTAGCGTTGTCATTAGATACAAAGCGTAACTACCTATAGATAGACGCCGGGATATGTGATCAGATGTTTTTTTTTTACAGGTTTTGCTTTTGTTTGCATTTAAATTTTCTAAAAAGTACGTTAGAATTGTTTATACACTAAAGCGATTAAACAAAACTCAATTTAGCAATTTGTCAATACCTAATATTAAGTCTTGAGTCAGGGACGTAATTTGATTTCGATGAACTTCGTTTTGTTGAAAGTGCAGTAAGTGCTAAATGTTTGTTGACGTTAAAATGTGGTAACTGATTGAGTGGTTCATAAGTGCTCATTTTGGCAGAGGTAGTTATAGTATCACCATTTTGCTCTATTTGACTACAAATTAAATAATAAGTTTCTGCTGATTTGCTTCAGCTTATGTAATCAATGTGGACAGTTGTAGTTAGTGCTAGAAATTGAGTTTTATTCTATGAATTTTAGAGAGGAATTGGTTCTTACCCGACCGATATGGAAACGAAAATGAAGAATATTTTATTATTACGGCTTCCTAATAATTATTCTAAACCATGGGTTATATCAATGATGGCGGGTGCTATACGGCTTTAGGGGTTTGATAATATTCCTACTGGGGTAAAGTTGGAAGATTTCGAACAATTTTGCGGAAAATATTTAAAATTCGATAGCTTGTAGAAAAATTAGGAAACTAAAATTTAGATCATAAAAATTTATTCGTAGAACACACCGTTTATTACTCGACAACTATATAACTTTGGTTTATAAATAGTTGGAGATTTTGGATGCGTTTCTATAGTTTTTGAAATTTCTCAACCACTGCCTTTTTCATCAACTTCTGGGTAAAGTCAAAAATTTTGGAAGATAGTGTCCATTCAACCTTCAAAAACATTGTAAAATCTAGCACCTCTTTAATTTGAAAGCCTAAAAGGTCGACCATAGTAATTTGTATTGTAGAACATGCCATTTGTGAGATATTCGCATTCAAAAACTGTTTTTTTCATCAACTTTTTGGTAAAGTCAGAAATTTTGGAAAATTATGTATTTTCAATTTTCGAAAATTCGAAAAAATTTGGCATGTGTCGTATTGAGAATTTTTATGTCTAACATCTCGACTGAAATAATTTTGTTCGTAGGATTTCGAGATATTCGCCATAAAATTAATTTCTTTTCTGGGTTTCCGATAAAGTCGAACATTTTGGAATCCTTCAATTTTCGAAAACATTGAACATTTTGGTAGAGAATTTCAAAACCTAAAATTTCTATCAAAGTAATTTTGTTCGAAGGACACACCGTATTGAAGATATTCGCAGTTAAAACCGATACTTATCACTTACGACGGCGAGAAAACCGTGTATATATTATTATAATTATACAGATTTTAACAATTTCCATAACAAAAATGCTTGCAGTGCAGTCTTTTACTCCTTCTTGCTATTTTGAAATCCACAACGCCAACATCCAATGCTGTTCTTTCGCAAAGTTATTGTCTCATGTGTTTGTATAATGTATTGTAATATGCGGGCTACGGCTAGATAAAACAATATTCTGTTAAATTTATTTCTTTATTTTCTAGTCTATAGAACAATTCAGGTTCACACTATATTATTCTTCGCAATTCTTTTCTTACAAATTCACAAATCCAAACTAATTACTTCTTCTTGTTAAATCTCAACTTTCAATTTATCACAAAATTACAACTTCGCCCATTATCACTTTTCTAATCTTTTCGCCACAGTTTAGAAACTACTGCACCTTCTCAATCGCCAACTGTCCTTATATAGCAGAAGTTTCTGATAGCCAGAAACTTTTAGCAAATTCTTCGACCACTGGAACAAGAGAAATTCTGATGTAATAATTCTTGCAGTTATAATTCCCTCTTATCCGTGATATTATTTGTCTCTTTCGTTGACATGAGCTGTGGAGACTTCATCGCAGACACGAACCTCGAATGAAAGGACAGTTCGGACCAAAATTCCGCCAGAATGAAAAGACACTTCGGAATTTATTGCATCATACTTTTAGGGAGCGTAGTTATTATTATGCTACAGTATATTTATTGGTATGTAAAAATAAGAGATGACAACCAGCATTGCCACCCTACATCAGTACAGCTACTACACTTTTGTCGAAATGCAAATCTCCTCTAATGCAGTTAAAATAAGTTTGCTCTGCTTTTGATATTTCCAATTTGTAACTTGATTTTATAGAATTTCAATTTTCTTAATTAATTTTGTGAACAAAAACAATCTACATGTACTATGCTATGCACTGTCCATGGAATGTTTTTCCATCTCCTTTGTTTGCTCGTTGCAAATGAAGGGAGAGAATATAGGAACCAAGGATCTTTTCTCTTATTTTTTGCAGGCTAAAAGATAATTTTCTACTAAATAAGAGACCAAATATGTTACTTTTTTGAGGATTGGGCATCTTGATGTAATTGCTTTTAAGGCAATATACCTAGTCATGTCATAAATACTGGTTTACTTTTAAACGCACTCTTTGTGAAACTAGCACTGAACGCATCCATTCTATATTGATAGGTATTGGAGTGGACAGATATTGAAAATCGTGTTGTGGTAATTGACCTTCACAAGTGTAATATGGAAAGAGACGATATTCTCCGGACCTTGCGACCGTTTGAAATCAACCGCAATTTTGTGCATCGAACTGCTAAATTGGTTAAGGACACTGTTGGAGTAACTGAGTGTCAAAGATCCGGACGCCCTCGCACTGTTAGAACTCGTATTATCAAACAAGATTTGAGACTTACCGCATATAAAAGATACACTGTCTACTTACTTACGTCCCAATTAAAGCAAAAACGGAATAAAAGATCAAAAGCTCTACACCACCGGTACGCGCAAATGGTCACAGGAAAATTTTGTTCACGGATGAAAAAATGTTTACTAATGAGGAATCGTTCAATAAGCAAAATGTCAGAGTCTACGCTTGGTCATCCAAAGAAGCATCATGACTTATTGCGTGAATCGAACGCGCCAATTCATAAGGCAAAATCAACACAAGGGTGGTTCCAAAATTGTGGTCTATCTATCGACACCCAAATATTGAGTCCTTGAAGCCCGCACTTATCTGTGCTGTGGATAATTTTCCAACGGACAAGGTATGTGCTGTGATCGACAAGTGGATAGAGCGACTCAAGGCCTGCTTAAATGCAAATGGTGGCTATTTCAAATAAATTGTTTATATATTGTTTCCTAAACAATCAATTAAAGTTTTGCAAGAAAAACAGTCCTGAAATACTTGTTTGTTTTTATTTGATCACCAAAAATGAGTAAACCAGTATTTTTGACTTGACTAGGTATAGTTATCCAAACTTTGGTGTGTTTATAAAAGAGTTATACTCTGCACCGTGTCGAGTAATAATTATGTATACGGATTCTTACCACCACTTTCTTAAATATTGAGGATTAAATAACCATCTGCAAGCAAGATCAAACAAAAAATATATTTTGCCCTGAAATGGAGAGATCAATTGGAAATTTGTTAAACGGGGACCAAATATTTGTCGCCTTTCACATAGCTTAATGTATTCTTTGAATAGCGTGCAGCGTTCCCACTGCATGTTTTAAAAGCGTACTGTTCCAGAGGATATAATCGTAGTGTTTTTTCCTTCAAAATCATAATGAAATTAATAATTCTTATAAAGTATTCATTTATATTCATATTAACATAGTTAATAGTTTGGATTTTTTTTTTAAATATTTAGTATCAAGTTTTAAATATTTGGCAAGAAAAAAATGAATGCATTGAATTGTGAATTGTAGTGAAATACTACGATCGTACTGAAAGTGGGAGCACTGATAGCACGGAAGCAATACCACAGAACTTGCGAAAAAAATAACAAAACCATAATAACTCGTTTTAGTCTTGTTTTTCTGACATGAATGGAGTTTAAATTTGCCTTCTGACGCATTAAAGAGTACTCGTATATGAAGAATAATTGTTAGTAAAAGTAGTAAGTGTATACTGCAATCATCGTTGCCGTAATATACGTCACTATTTCTTTTGATTCACTAATTAGTAGTTAAAGACAGAAATAAGTGTTCATTATTTTTTATGTCTGAATTGGAATGAGTTATTTAATTCGATGATAATTGAATGGTTATTAAGATTAAATTACAAACTACTTTTATTTAATTTTTTTTAATATTATATTTTTTTGTTAATTGAATTATGTAAAGTGAATAAGTCATTTTCTTTCCATTTAACATATTATAGGTATGTAGGGTCACAATTCGAAGCGAAGTCAGAACGATTTTAAAAAGAACCGAAAAGTTAGTTTTTTTTTAATCCTAGTAACTTACAATCGAACAGCCTATTGAAACAAGTACCTACATACTTATATATTACATACAATCGTGCTCTTCCAAATCAAACAAAAATCTGAAACTTTACAGACTTATAGGCACATGACCACCAGTATAGTCTTCTGTTTCATAGGGGACTTAATGACATACCTATTCGAAAAATGGAATCAGTGCATTCATGATAATGATGAAAGTAGAGTTGGACGAGTAGCTCTTGATATCTCGAAGGCTTTCGATAGAGTGTAGCATAGTGCACTCGTTATCAAGCTTGAGCTCGTGGTGTCAGTGACATTTCCGTAAAGTGGAATGGTGAAGTTTTTTAAGTGGTCGCTCATTGCAGGTTGTATGAGATGGATGTACTTTTACACCATTCTTAACTTATGCTCGTATTCCCCAGGGCTCAGTACTCTCTCCGTTTCTTTTTCAGTTTTTTCATCAGTTATTTGCTAACGACAGCATGTCTACAGAATGTCTACGGAACTCAACTCTGAAATTGATGCAATCATCAGTGTTTTTTTTTTTTTTTTTGGATTGCGCCAGGGATGTGTAATCTTCATAGATACTAGTAGCCCGAGTGCTACTAGCATGCACGATTCGCAAACCTGAGTACTCGATGACAGGAATACGCCTACGTACTAAACACACACCCTACACACTTCAACCACTCCCCCGCGGGACTGCCGTTAGGTATTACTTCGCGGGGCTGGTTAGCAATTCATGCTATGCTTCTTGTATTGCTGCTTCTGATGCTTCTGTTGCTTCTGCTGCTCTTCATAGCTTTTCTATTCTCCGCAACTCTTTTTGTAGAGTTGTTACGAAAGAACATATTGCCATCCAATTTTCTTCCAACCGTAACATATGGTCGAGGAGTAATGACGGACTTGGCAGAGTAATTCTCCATGCCGTGAAACGTGTGCAGTAAAACACTGCGTGCTCCGTATTCTCTTCTTCACCTGGGCATTCCGGGCAGGATGGTGAGTTGTCGTGTCCGAATCGGTGTAGATATTTGCGGTAGCCACCGTGGCCAGACAGGAACTGCGTTAGATGGTAGTTGCAGTCTCCATGCTTTCGACTTATCCAATATTGGATTGTCGGTATAAGTTTGTATGTCCATCTGCCTTTTGTTGTATTAGCCCAACGAGCTTGCCACATAGCTGCTGACGCTGCCCTTTCTTCAATTTTTATCACCTTGATACTAGTGGCGTCGTGATGACTCAATGCTCTTCTGTTATATATCCTCAGCATTTCATCTGCGAGAATATCGATGGGGACCATTCCAGCTATGACAAATGCAGCTTCGTCAGAGATGGTTCGAAAGCCGCTGATTGTCCGTAGCGCACAGAGTCTGTATGATGACGATAGTTTCCTTTTGGTCTCCTTCGTCCTCAGTGCCTCCGCCCAGACTGGGGCGGCATATAACAGAACTGAGGTGATAACTCTAGAGAGTAGAATCCTTCTAGCGTATCCAGGTCCACCGATGTTAGGCATGATACGCGAGAGAGCTCCCTGCAATTGCGATGCTTTTTTGGTAACAAAATCAACATGCGTTTTAAACCGTAGCCTGTTGTCCAGCATTATTCCAAGGTATTTAACTGCCTCTTTCGACCTGATGGTTTGGTTACCAACCTGAAAGTTGGCAAATTCGACAGTTTTCCGGCTGGTTATAAGAACAGCTTCTGTTTTATGGTCAGCTAGTTCTAGTCCGGCGGATACTAGCCAATCTTTTATCCGGGCAATTGCTTCATTTGTAGCTGATTCTACTGCACGGATCTGTTTAGCTACTGTCACGACTGCAATGGCATCGGCGAATCCAATTATCGTTACTCCCCCAGGTAACGCTAATCGTAGTACTCCGTCGTACATGATGTTCCACAATAGTGGCCCTAAAACCGATCCCTGTGGAACTCCCGCAGTTACGTTGTAGTATTTTACGCTTTCATCGGTATTGTACCTCAGCTTTCTGTTGTTGAAGTAGTTCGTCACTATCCGTAGCAGGTAATATGGCGTATCCATCCTGGCAAGTGACCTTCTAATAAACGACCAGTTCGCAGAATTAAATGCGTTTTTAATGTCCAGCGTTACTACTGCACAATACTCCTTTGTGCCGTAGAGCCATCTTTCTCCTTCGATGGCACCTTTGGCGATATCGACTACCGCTCTTATGGCATCAACAGTAGATCGTGCTCTTCTGAAGCCAAATTGGTGATCTGAGAGGGCTCCTTTCTCTTCTACTACTGCGAGTAATCTATTATAGATTATCTTCTCGAGGATCTTTCCCATGGTGTCTAATAGGCATATTGGGCGATAGGATGATGGTTCTCCTGGGGGCTTCTTTCCTTTTGGCAGTAGGACCAAATGCTGCGTTTTCCATTTTTCGGGAAAGGTTCCTTCTTCAAGGCACTGTTTCATTGTTGTTATGAAGAGGTCTGGTCTATTTGTTACAGCTGCCTTTACTGTCTTGTTCGGGATGCCGTCGGGTCCCGGAGCCTTGTTGTCACCTATCTTGCTGCATGCCCTTAGCAGTTCCTCGTGAGTAATTAAAGGAATATCTTCTGGATTGACTTCTCGTATAATATTGCACATAGCAGCAGGCCTTTGAGGGAAGAGGTGCTCTACTATGGATCTCAGCATTATCGGACATGTTATTTGAGGAGTCCTATAGCCCTTTAATTTCGTCATCACCATTCTGTATGCCGAGCCCCATGGGTTGATGTCGGCTTCTTGCCAGAGACGTTTAAAGCATGCAGTTTTGATTTCCTTAATGGCTCTGTTTAAGCTACGTCTCGCCAGTCTAAGGGTGTCCAGGCATTGTTGGAAATCCGCCCTCCTTCTTGATCGTTGGACTTTACGCCGGGCTTGCAGACATTTTGCCCGGAGTTCGCCTATTTCCTCGTTCCACCAGTAACACGGTGATGCGTTCCTGGTGTTTGCTCTCCTAGGCATTGATGCGTCGCACGCTGTGGTGATGGTGCCTGTGAGGTGGTGAGCGGGGGTCTCCGCTGTTCCGCTTGGAGCTTGATCACCGTTCAATATCTCTTCGAATGCATCCTTATCGAAAGATCTGTCATTCCATTTTGGGCCAGTAAGTTTTGGGAGCTGGTCTGGTTTTTTCCCTTTTATTTCCAATATTATCACCTGATGGTCGCTGTGTAAATATTCCTCACTAACCCTCCACTTTATGGTTTTCAGGATGAAGTTGCTCGCAAAGGTGATGTCAATAATGGACCCTACTCCAGCCTTCCGGTAAGTATTTGTCCGGCCCTTATTAGCAATGCCTATCGCTAGGGGAGCGAATACCTCCAATAAGACCTGTCCTCTGGTGTTGGTGAGCCTGCTGCCCCATTCTGTTGCCCACGCGTTGAAGTCTCCTCCTATAACCACTGGGGCTCTCTGGAGCGCATCCGTGGTTAGATTATCCAGCATTAGTTGGTACTCGCTGGCCGTCAAACTGGGTCGGGCAAAGCAGCTATAAAAATGGATCCCATTTATTTTCGCCCGCAAGCAATCATCAGTGTACGAGTAAACAACCGAGCTGTGTTCAACGCGTCAAAAACCCAACAATGTCTCCTGACTATGAAGCGGAATACGAATGTGGCCAAACTCAGAATTTGTGGAGTTGATCTTCAGGAATCTAATGGTTTGTAAATGCTTAGCATGTATGTTAGCCGAGACCTTTGATGAGACCAGCAGATTACTGATGCTGAAAAAGGTGGTGCTAGATGACTAGGATTCCTTCAAAAGTGTAACGGTTTTTCATTTCTTCGGGCTTGGCCACAATCTATAAAGCTTATGTTCCTTTGAAACTTGATTGCAACTCTTATATTTGGGTGGGAGCTCCCGTCACTTATTTGAGTTTGCTTGATCGTGTTCAGTGGTAAGCGTGTAGATTGATAGGTGACAGTTTTAGGTGATCGAGTAAATTAAAAAAAATATATATAGAAGTCTTCCTGTGGTTTGGTTCGTACTATAAATGTACACTAGAAAATTTTGTAGGCTAGTACATAATGAAGAGTGCTAGAGGCCTTATGAATATAATGATGATAGAAGTGTCAAGGTAAACAAATCCAGAGCAAATTTAAGCTCTTGTGCCATTTATTTCAGCATATAGCCAGTTGATTGCATTTTTATTATGAGTAATTCTGCTTCGAAAGGAAATCTTTGGTCATACTTTTGTTCAGACAAGTAATCCTGCTAAATAATTACGATGTTTATGGCCACCTTAATAATAATATAAAAACAATTCTACCATGTCATGGGAGTTGTTTACTCGTAATTCAACGGTGCCAATAAAAACCAGCAGATGGTGCTAACTTTTGATTTAGTGCAAGTCAAATTTCAGATATGTGACTAACCAATAAAACTTTATATTGTATTAAATCTGAGATTTTCTGAATATTATCTACCTTTATCTATATTTTAGAATGCATATTTTGTGTTTGTCTGCTATAGGAAGTAAATAGGTTAACGATACCTAAACAAATATATAAATCGATTTGTGATGAAGACAACAAACTAACAGAAGTAAATTTAGTATCCAGAATCCATTTTGTTTTTGCTTCTAGACCCTTTTATGTGCTTTAAAATAAATTTCGTTTTACTTTACATGCAACTAAATTCAAAATGGCTGAACCGATTTGAGTGTAATTTAATTTAATGCGTTATCGTTTATATAGTTTACAGTTGAGATGTAAGATATACTAAACCCAGCCTGTCGAGTTTAAGTAATGGATGTGGGCTCCAATCCTCTTGTCAGATATCTGTTAGGTCGTCGAAGAAGGGTTTACATAGAGTACGTTGTCTAGTTCTCTTTCTTGTTGGTCTCCACTCCGCCACAGAAGTTTTCGCAAACTTTGATTCTTCTGAGGTTAATTTCGATGACTTTTCGGCACATTTCTGGCTGCATTGGACCATAACTTCACGGATGTTTGTCTGTAGGTACTCCAAATTTTTCAATATCAGGCCAAAAAAAGTTGATTATCATTTCATAGCGCCTTCATCGTATTCAAAAAAAAATCCGACGCGATTACGTCGCCGGTTCACAGAGCACACCAAACTGCCACCCGTGGTGGATGCAATGGCCTCTCAATGATCACATTTGGATACTCAGGACCCCTAATTCTGCACTTTTGTTTGTTTACGTAGCCGCCAAACGAGAAATGGGCCTCATCGCTGGAAAAGATTTTGTTCGAAAAATCGGCGTCAACTTGTTGTATACAGATATTACATAACTTTTATTTTTGATGCAAAAATTTTAATACAAGGTCGGAACTATCTATCTGTCACTATGGATGACAGATGGATTTGACAGATGCCATATGACAGAAGTGGATCGACATGAATAACCCTTTATATATATGTAAGTTGTTAAAGTTAGTGATTGTCATGATACCATTGTACGAAAAATCTTTGTTTTGATATGTTAGAAAAGTGCAGACATTGTATTTTAACTTGGAAGTCTAGCTGGGTACAAGTACAGGTACAAAGTATGCCAAACCGTAAGAATTTCTCTATACGGATCCCATTGACGTCAAGGTCCTCAAAACGTTTGGCTTCATACGTCATAGGAAGTCAACTTTCTAATTTCTTTTACCTCCAAATTTACATACACATACGGAACTTCTAGTAATTTTTAATTTTATTTTACTATTCGGTGTACCACCATCGGATACTTACAGTACACAACGTAATTGTTGCTTATTTGAATGATTACCCATAAAAAGTACAAATATAGAAACAAAGCGAATACATCACGAATGTTTAGCACTCCATTATGAATATCAATTATGTATGTACATATATCTGTTACCGATTTAAGTATAGAATAGTGGACAGAATAGGGTTACGTTCTTGATGAAGAGGTTGAATATACTTAAGAAGACTCATTTGTGCTATGTGCTTGAACTCATTTGCGAGTGCACTTTCTATTAATTCATTTTTACTATTTAGAAGATTTAAGGTTTTATTTATCTCAATTTCAGTTGATATTTTTTTCTGAGTTGATATAAATCAGCACATGAGCAATTATAGAAACGTTTCATGAATACTAACTGTAGGTACCTACATATGCATGGTTTATTATGACCAGTCATAGTGGTTTTTATACGGAAATGCTAATACATTTCCGTAAGAATAAGTTGGTGGTGATAATTATACAATAAATGTATTCTGCTTTTAAACTGTCACTTATTATTCAGAAGAAATGTCACTAGTAATTGTGTTTAATCGCCTAGTTGATAATTTAATTATTACAACCTTTGTTACTCTGTCAGGTTATATGGAATTTACATAT
The DNA here is from genome assembly GCA_963082735.1 of Pocota personata. NCBI lineage: Eukaryota > Metazoa > Arthropoda > Insecta > Diptera > Syrphidae > Pocota > Pocota personata. The sequence goes on from OY720429.1 coordinate 272,929,908, forward strand.
GAGATAATCAATTGTTTCAGTTTGATCCATTTTTCTAATTAAACCAATCTAACTTTTCCTTTAAGATATTCCGACCTATGAAAAGGAGTCTGTATAAAGGACACTACGCTATACAGATACCTGACGCACAATCTGGATTGCCAAAGCCTCAGACTACTCGTATATTCGAACCAATTGCAATGAAATTTGGCCGCTTTTGCCAACCTAAGGGACTTTTACAAAATTTTATTCATCAGTACCTAAGGTACTCACAGTCTCATTTAAAAATCATTAAAATCTAATAAAGTGGAAGTAAGATACGCGGTGTGCGGGTCAAAATCTGCTGCACGTCTCAGTTAAGAACCATAAGAAGATTTTTAATTAAATGTTAGTTCCGAATTGTGTGTAGATAGATCTTTATGTATGTATCATAGATGAAATGGTCTGCCTGGGTATTACCGGGGCACAATCCTCAACACCAACCCCGGCCATGGAAGCGATACTTAACATTCTACCAGTGCACCTCGAAGCGAAGAAGATTGCCGGCATTTCAGCCTCACGGCTTAAAACTATCGGCCATTTCACCGGTGGTGCAAATACGGGACATCGAAAAATCACCGAAATGATAAGAGTAATGACACCACTCATCGATTGCCCCAGTGATGTTGTTGGGAAATCGTACACATTCTCCAACAACTTCGAAACAATTTTTCCCGCAAGAGAATATTGGACGTATGAAAGAACGACAAGAAACTCCAATGGGATATCGGTTTATACAGATGGCTCTAACATATCTGGGGAATCAGGGGCTGGCATCTTTAGTGCTAACCCACCGATTGAACTTGCTATTCACCTAGAACCATTTGTATCGGTGTTCCAAGCAGAAGTCTATGCAATTATGAAGGCAACCGAAATACTCGCAGAAGACACCAGCGAAGAAAGGCAAATTGACATCTGCTGGGACAGCAAAGCAGCAATTAGCGCGATCACAAACCCCATGTCGAAATCACTACTAGTAAGGGAGTGCAAAACTAAATTGAACTTACTTGCCAGACGCAATAGAGTCCGTCTCACATGGGTACCGGGGCACGAGGGTGTACCGGGCAACGAAAAGGCAGACGAACTAGCAAGGAAAGGAGCAGGCAATACAGAACTGAACCCGGATAGTACAATAGGGGTCCCTCTGACAACTATTAAAACAATAATCAATGATAAGATACGACAGGAGTTCAATAACTACTGGAAGAATCTAGACAGGTGCAAAGTGGCTAGATCAGCCACCAGTAACAACACAGCAAAAAGAGCTCTTAACTCAAGCAGAACACAATTGAGATTGATAGTGGGACTTTTAACAGGGCACATCAATCTCAACAAACATTCGTTCAGACTCGGGATAGCTGATACAGCAATCTGTGCCAACTGTGAAGAGGAGGAGGAAGATATAGAACTGTCACTGCCCCGCTACAGCGAGGCTAAGGCTGAAAATTCTGGGATCCCCAAGGATTCCGGATATTACACACCTCAATAAGAAAGGAATCGGGGATATACTGGAGTTCGCCAGACGAACCCTACGATTCCCCGATCACTATACGATATAGTTGATACTACCCATGATCCCTAGACCTAAATCCTCTCAATACATAATTCCCAAAACACATCACTATTCCTTACAGTTACGCAGATGAGGGGAACACAACGGGCCCAATGGAGGCCTAAGTGAAGAGCATAAGCTCACCTTCTCAAACCAACCAACCAACCATCATAGATGATCGCATATACAAATCAACATGAAATGGATATTATTAGGTGCGCAACTAAGTTGTCAATAGATGGCTCCAGCAGTAAGTGCTGGTCGATTTTGACATATCCAAAACAAACTGTTTTGACACATTAGTGATTTTATTTTGGCGTCATATACTTTTGGTTATGTGAAAATGTCTGATTTTGTGCCAAATAATCGTCATTTGCGGGAAGTGTTGATTTTCTTCTTTCATTGAAAGAAAACGGCGGCTGAAGTGCATCGAGAGCTCCAAAAAGTTTACGAAGATGCTGCTCTAAGTGAAACAATGATGTTGATGACCGTCCGCATGAAGAAAGGCCAAAGTCCTTCCAAGACGCTGAATTGGAGGCATTGCTCTATGAGAATCCGTGCCAAACGTTACCCGTCAAGCCATTTCCAAGCAATTGGATGCGTTTGGAATGATTCAAAAACAAGGAACTTGGGTTCCTTATGATTTGAATCCAAGGGACGTTGAGCGTTTTTGAGGGTTTTCTTCATCGCAACGTGACGGGTGATGAAAAATGGACTGCCTGGTCATGCTTCTACGTCGTCGGCTCGGCCGAATATTCACGCTGCGAAGATTATGCTGTGTATTTGGTGCGACCAGGTCGGTGTCATTTATTATGAACTGTTGAAACCCAATGAAACCATCACTGGGGAACGGTATCGACTTCAATTGTTGCGATTGAGCCGAGCACTGCGCGAAAACCGGCCGCAATACGAGCAGAGGCTCGAAAAAGTGATTCTTCAGCATGACAATGCTCGGCCTCACGTTGCCAAACCACCATCCGATTATTACTTGTTTCGTTTGATGGCACATGGTCTGGTTGATCAGCAGTTCCGCTCATATGAAGACATCAAAAAATGGCTTGAATCGTGGATAGCCTCAAAAGATGAACACTTTTACCGTAACGGTATTCGAGCTCTGCCAGAAAGAAAAAGTTGTACCTAGCGATGGGCAATACTTTGAATGACTCATTTGTAACCAATTTTTCACAATAAATTTGCATTTTCATCAAAAAAAAAAAACAGCGAGAACTTAGTTGCGCACCTAATAGATTTGTATAGGCGGTTATAAAAGGGGATAAGAAAGCGGTGTGCTATCACTTGGCAGATATTTAATTGATTTAACAAAACATAACACATTTTTTTAGGGAAATATTTTTCAGTATCTATGGGCATGGGCATCTCTGTGGGCATATTTATACTGCTCCTAGTAGACTTGATTGGCATAAAAAATGTAAAGCCTATATTTTTATTCTTTTCAACTCAAGCTATTAAGTGCTAAAACTTATTCAACTTTAAACTTCCAGCACTATATTTTCGTTAGATTGGCAGCACCCCCTTGTTAATGTCAAACTACTAAATCGTAATTGACCTTAAGTAAAGTACCGTTAATTTTGAGATCGAACATTTTCATTAAACCAATACTTGCCTTTATACATACTACGATGGAACAAAGACAAACTTTTCTTGAATGTCAATCTGCGGCCAATCAGTAGTGACAACATTTCAAAATAAATAAGAAATCGTTTTCTTTTTTTATGGGATTTATTTGAACTTTATATAAAGTTACAAAGAAACACTGCTAAATGATGTTAAGGCTAATGTGCTTCAATTGCAATCTGCGTTATTAATTAATTCAGTAAGTGGGCCCTTTTTTATTGTATTCTTATTACATTTTCATATATTTATACAGTTGAAGCTCCCAGAGTCACAATGACATAAGACGGAATTGGATTCATCATCACATAGCAGTCTTCTGATTAGCTATGACGTCTGCAAACGTACGACTTTTGTAATAATCATTATCTATTTCTAACGAGTCATTAGTGAGAAGTCGTTAAGAAAAACTACATATGTATTTCTCTCATATTTATTAGTTTTAATTGCTTTTCTTTTCATGATGTTTTTCAGTAACTGACTGATGTTTACAAGAAAAGATTTAGAGTCTAAAGGTCTAATTTGAAGCTGTTTTTATTTGTATTGCTTTGCTTCTTCTCAAGGTTTTACATGATTAATGAACTATGCTGACAGCAAACGTCTTTATGACCTCGAAGTAGAATTCTATTCTATCAATCCGGTTGAAATGGATCGTGTGATACCCTATCCATCGTGTTTTGACCCATCCCTATAAAGTAAGTATGGCGTTGTGGAATTTGTCGTTAAAATGCTAATGTCGTGATCCTTTATAATGTGTAAATAAATTAAAACATTTAACGTTTTGTTTTACTGATTTTTTGATTGTTCTAGTTTGTTTCAATTAAAAATATTGAAGAAAGGTTAGTTTTTTTTTTAAAAGTGCGGGCAAATTTTGTACACTTTATTGCATCGGATTCCAAAAAGCGTTTGTAACAAATTTAGTTTTCCTAGATCAAAATTTAAGGTTCATCGAAGGCTGGTAGCAGACCCATGCCTATACTATTGATACTAAAATGGAAGATGTTCCGTAAAACTTCAATGGAATGATAGAAAGCCGATAAAATCACTTTTTTGTAGTGGACTTTTTTAAAATTGTTTTTTTTTTTTGACAACTATTAAACTTTTAAATTCACTTTCAGCAGGTATATTTCCAGAATCGTTTAATATTCAGCTATTCAAAAGTAGAATCAAAAGGCATCTATAAGCATCTCGGACGCTATCCTAGCATTACAGGTTTGCCTCTCCCGAGAGATTAAAAATAAAAAATAATAATAATATGGCCATCTGTCATAGTGTTACAACTTTTGAGCCATTTGTAAAGCTAGACACAAGAATAATGCAATATAAAACAAAAACGTTCAATTAATGCATCTGTTGACAGCAATGATAACTGGCAGCTCTGGTTTGTTTCGATAACTCACTTCAGTTTCTTCTTTTTTTGGTAACGGGTGTTTGTATTATTTGTAATTTATTAATAAAGTTAAACTCTATTTTAAAAGGTGTTCTTCATTTACTTCATTTGGTATTTAGTTGAATTGACTAGTAGGTGAATGACCACGAGTCTGCTCTAGTGACGCCAATTGCAAAATGTCGTTAGGCTACGCAAAATAGGAAAAAAATAATAATAATAATAACAGATGACAATTCCAATATAATACATATTATGTTAAATGTGCTTTAATTTGTTGGAACAAATGTCACAAGACATGACAAATTTACAAGAATCTCGCTTGTGGTTTGCAAATAAAGGGTGTCCCAAAATACATGCAAGATTTCAATTTTGCGCCATTTGTGCGGTAAAGTGTTGCCAACGAAAAAAAAAAGACGGCGTGACAGCTGACAGTTCAGGGCTATTAAAAATTGAGTGCTGAAAGAACAACGCGTTTATATTTTTGAGCAATATTTTAAAAATAATGAAGGTTTGGCAGCAACAGCTCGCAATTTTCATACAAAATATCAACTGTGAAGAGATTTATTCTAAAATTCAGGAATACTGGATCAATTAGTGATCAACACAAAACATCAAAGCAGATCGTGAGAGTGTTGTTGAGAGTCATCGGACTATTCTTCTTTGAAGATGTGGCTGGTCAGGCAATAACAGTTAATGGTGCTCGCTATCGCGACATGATAATTCAGTTTTTTTTTTTGTACCTAAATTGCAAGATATGGATGTGAACGACATGTGGTTTCAACAAGGCGGTGCCACATGCCATACAACCCCAGAAACTATTCAATTACTGCATTAGTCATTTAATGGTCGTGTAGATGCCCATTTTGGTGATCAGAATTGGCCACCCAGATCATGCGATCTAACGCCATTGGACGTTTTGAAATCCAAGGTGTATGCCAACAGCCCACGACCACCACGCCTTGAAGGAACAAATTGAGCACTGTTCTTATTCTGGTTAAGGAAGAGCTCTTTTTATGAAAGGAAAACGGAATATTCATTAACAATTTAAGTAATAGATATTTAACAATAAAAACAAGTACTGCAACTACAAATCTGGTGATTTTAATAATTCTAAAAAAGGTTTTGACGAAGGATGTGTTATTATTGAGAGAAGTTTTCATAATATGAGTGCGTCCGAAGAGATCAATAAATACAGAAACAGTGTCCACGTTGTCATCACTTATGGCTTCAGAGGCTTCTTCGGACATTTGTCCTATTAGCAGCAAACAATTTGGTATGACACCAATATATACTGAATGATTTAGTAATTGGTGAACTATCACAAGCATTGGGCATCATTTGTAGAATCTTTACCATGTGTCTATCATTGTAAGTGCCATGTAAGTCTCACAGTTTTTAAATTTAGTTCCACTGAAGTTAGAAGCAATTGATTGATACATTTTTTACATTCGGTTTTTGTTAATTGCTTTGTTTCCTGTCGGAACATAAGTCACACTAATTCTTTAAAGTACAACTTTAGGGGTTAAAATTGAATTAAAAATATATATTCATCGGTGTTATGCTCTTCTTCAAAGGTCTGGTTATATAAACTTTGGCCTGACGATCCATCGCAATCCCATTTGCAATAGTATGCAATAATTATCATTCACGCTCTTTATTATTTCTTTTTGGTAGAGACACAGTGTTTATATCATAATTTAACAATTGTTGTAATTGTAAGTCTGCAGAGACGTCAGTCATTGTAATGAGCTCTTGTATACGGTTGCAAACCTTTTTAGCGTTGGTTACTTTGTTGTATGGCGGATAAATATCGTATCCTCTCTGAATGCATATTTTTGTGTTGATTCACATTCCATTTATTTTTAAAAGTTGTCATGAGACGCATTACCCTTTTATATCTCGTGGATCTTCTCAGTGATATTAGCGCCATCTCTTGAATAATGTTTGCAGTGTATCTATTTCCAGACTCGCAAATTCTTATTCTTGTCTTTGTTTACTTTGATCATTGGAGTTTGCAAAAGCCTTTAAGCGGTCGCCCAGAATGGTGCTGTCTCTAACAAGTTGGAACCTCAGCACGAAGGGTACCTAAAATAATTGCTGGAAATTGAATTGTCTGTTTCAACCAATCACTATATTGTCAGGTAAAACAGTTCAAGTGCCTATGTTATTAAAGCGTGCTGTACCCAAATAATGACAATTTTTACACTTAAGTGATTGAACAAAAGTGGGTTTTGTCAAATTAATCTGCTCAGTTAGTATACTATGCGTCGACTGTAGTAGTCCTTTTTTTACAACCTATAACGCCTTGATACATCAGTTTGGTCGGGTGGACGGAATTATTGATCGTCATTGTCCAGGTTGAATGGAGCATTATTTTATTATTTTTCAAAGAAATTTTACTGATGTATTGTAGCATACAAAAAGAATACAGACCAGTGTACATGGTCCACAACGATCGGCACTTTTTAAATTTCTTTTCAAACACACTGTACACCTTGGCCATCTATGTGCCAGTAAGAGTAACCCAATTTCCCCACGCCAAATTTCAACACAATGTCACATTTTTGACGTTTTTCCATCGAATTTCACGTTTCTCACGTTGGCTGCGCAGGTAAAACCGAAGAAACAAAAAAAACAACTGAGGTCTTGTAGTTGTTGTAAGCTGGCATTTAAGTTTTTTGGAATATGGCGTTAAGGTCAGAATACGAGGTAAGTTTTCTTTTTTAATTAATAAATATTTATATTAAAATCAATTATTGTTATTTTATAGTAACTAAGTTCAATAATGTAAGTGCAATTCATAAAATCAATAGGAAAGTGCTAAAAAGTGGATAAATCAGTGATTTTTTCAGCAAAGAAAAAAATTCTCGGCTTTTGCTGTCAAACGGCGACGCCCTTCTGGAGCAATTTCCGAAATGTTTTTTCCAAAGGAACAGTTAATTAGACATTACAACGTGATTGCTATTTCGTATGGAGTTGGACTGTTTTTCCTCTGAAATTGGATGAGTTTTCCAATTCTGTTTGCATTGTTGAAAATCCAATAGAAATCGAAGGAAAAAAAAATCCCGATTCCCATTGATTTTTCCAGTTGATGTGTGGTGTCGCACATGATCAATAAACCAGAAGTGATTCTCCGTCATTGCCATATCATCAACCACACACAACCACCACCCATTCCATTCCATCCAATGTCCAGGGGTTGTTATTAGTGTTTTCTTGTTGTAATTAGTTGATGGGATTTGTTGTCTATTGGACAGTGTCTAGCGGTAGCGAGTAATTCTATGTTTTTTTTGGAATACCTACTCTAATGAGATGAGAATCACGTACCCAAGTCGTAGTTGCCGACTGATGGTCCACTTCTAATTCTTTGGTTATTCCAAAGCAAATAAGTGCATTCCCTGGTTAAGTAATTTTGTTTACTCCGAATGCAATGATGTATGACTTGGAATAATCTGTGCTTGATTTGATGAAAACTCCGAAAGTTTGGTACACATTTTCTTACGTAATCTTGAATCTCCATACTCCTTGTATAGAGACATCCTTATCGATTCCTTCACAGAACCCTCTACTCGCTTTCTATAGATACTTTAGACATCTACGCTGAATGCTTTTGTTTTCCTTGATGGAATGATTGAAGTCGAAAGTACTGAGTAAACATTTCAAAACGACTTTTTAACTAGAAACCAGTTTCTCTATACAAAGGCCTCGAAATCATTTGAAAGATTGAGTCCAACATCAAAACAGTTTCTTCAAGTTAAGCATGCATGCATTGCCTATCCCTATGATTCATTCTTTTAGTTGTAAAGTAAATACATACTCTATTTTCTATGGGATTGAAGCAAACAAAATATTGAATGAAAGCTGGGTGTATGCATTATAAATTAAAATTCAGAAAAATATCTTGGAAAGTTCTTATAAACAATCGGTTTCACAGAAGAGGTACCGGTTCTTAGAACGTTCTGAATTGAGAGTAGGTATACGTACAATACTACATACAACCCTATTAATGAGTAAGCACTTACAAAACACAAATTATGAGTAGGTAAATACTTAATGAGTTTGAAACCGGTTTTGTTTTGTTTTGTTTCTCTCTTGTAGCCCTCTTAAGATGGAATTTGCTATTGTTTTGAATATAATATGCATAAATTATTCACAAACTACAGTAAGGTTACGCAGAACTTTTGCTAAACAATACAAACAAAAGTGGCGCTTACATAATGAGAGCCAGTTAAATAAAGTACATGACTGGGTCGTACGTTCTTGCACCTGAGTGCTGTTCATTTGCAAATCAATTAGATTTTTTTTTGTTTTCTTTTCAATGGCTTAAACAATTTTTTAAAACTTGATATGCCATGTCCTTGCATATATCAAAGATTTTCAACATCATATCCAAAAAAAATTACCAAGTAAAGTACCGTTATATATTTTCTTTCAAAAACTTAATACGCCATCTATTAATCGATATGGGCGTCGTGGCGTAGTGTTTAGTGTGTCGGATCACTACGCAAGAGGTTCCAAGTTCGAATCCCAGAAAACACCAAAAAGTTTTCTCACGATCCCACCTCTCGCGAACGTCTGACAAACATCCGAGAGAATTGTTGTCACGAAAAAGCTTCTCAAAAACAAGTTGCCTTTCGGATACGGCACTAAACTGTAGGTCCCTTCCATTCGTGTAAAAAATATAACGCACACAACACGAGTGGTTGCGAGAAGCTAGGCCCTGGCACTTAAAGAGCTGTTGCGCCAATTATTTATTTATTTATTTATTAATCGATATTGTCCCCTTCATAGTCTCCATTGACTGAAACTCGAACATTTTTTTTATAATCGGATTGGTATAGCCATTTAATTTTTCTATTATCTCCTCTCGGCTGCTAAAACGCGTTCCCCGGAGCAGTTTCTTGAGTTGATGGAACAGGATGGCGTTGTGTTACAGTGTGTTATCGTGGTGCAAAACTCACGAGTTGTTTACCCACAAATCCGGTCTTTTTTGGCGAATTGCTTCACGCAAACTTCTCATAATGCCTAAATAATAAACCTTGTAGGCTGTCTGATCTGAATATTGGGTCGGATTACTTTTAATAGAAAATTTGATGCAAACTTGTTGCAAAATTGATCCCATTTTTAAAATCGTAAAAAGTCCAAAACACACGGAGTCAGATGTACTTTCGACAGCGTAGCTCTTACAAATGTCAAGCTACGACGCTAAAATTTGGAGAGGAATGTTAATGACAGATGTGTCAAACTAAAAAAAAACATCTAATCAGATAACTGAAAGCGCCACACGGTAGTCATTCCCGAATACCTCAACCCAAATATAAAATCGACTTTTTTCAAAATTGGCCATTAGTAAAGAACCGTTAATGTTGGGGTAAGAATGAAAATTCCGATTTCGTCTCGAATTGTGATTCCATCGTTGGTTGGTTTTAGAGGGTAAGCTCATGCGTTGTGTTCCCCTTATCTGTCGAACTGTAGGAATAGTACAGTGATGTTGGAATTATGTGCTGAGAGAGGATGTAGGTATTGAGATCATGGAGAGCATCAAAAGGAGACTATGTCATATAGTGATCGGGAAATCTTTTTGTTCGTTTAGCGAACTCCAATATATCAATGATTCCTTTCTTACTGAAGTGTGTTAGATCCGGTATCCTTGGGGATCCCAGTATCTTCAGTCTTAACCTCGCTATTGCTGGGCAGTGGCGGAGGAAGTGTTCTATATTCTCCTCCTCCTCCTCACAGTTGGCGCATATTGTATCAGCTAGCCCGATGCACTGTTAAAAGTCCCATCATCACTCTTAACTGTGTTCTGCTTCAGTTGAAAGCTCTTTTTGCTGTGTTGTTATTCGGTTCTATTACCACGGATCTGGCGACTTTACACGTGTCTAGATTCGTCCAGTAATTATTGAAGTCCTGTCGCATCCTCTCATGGATTATCGTTTTAATAGTTGTCAGAGGGACCCCTATTGTCTTTTCAGGATTCAGTTCTAAGTTACTTGCTCCTTTCCTTGCCAGTTCATCTGCCTTTTCGTTATCCGGTACATCTTCATGCTCCGATACCCATGTAAGGCGAACTCTATTGCACTTGGCAAGTAAGTTCAATTTAATTTTGCACTCCCTTACTAGTCGTGACTTCGACATGGGGTTTGTGATCGTGCTAATTGCTGTCCGAGCAGATGTCGATTTGCCTCTCTCCGTAGGTGTCTTCTGTGAGTATTTCCATCGTCCTCAGATATGAAGTTTGAACATTATCTGTCCAGGCTTACACAGGCAGACAGACGAATTTGAGCGGCTCACTTTCTCTTTGATTCAGATCTCAAGATCGAAATTTTTTAGAAAACCAATACTTGCCCTTATAGGTGCAAGTAAAAAAAGATACTTGTTTCATATTTGGTTAAGATTTACTGGGGAACCACATCTTGGTCCATTCCGATAATGTTTTTGGTGAGATATCAATACTTCTTGCAAGGATTAGGCATGGGTACGTACTACAGCTCTTGATTTGTTCCGTGCAATACCCGTGTCGGCACATGCCCGAGTACCCGAATAGTTTGCATAATAGCCAAGCTCGCGGTTACCCGAGAGTTTCACATTACGGTGCCCCTACATTTGCTCTGGTAATAGGTTTCCAACTTTTGCTAAGATTCTGAATCCTATATCGAAACATAACGGGTGGGCCATCTGCTGGTTTCTTTTTAAATTACATGCTATTTTGACACTGGCAGCTCTTTCGCGCTCAAAAAATGGACAGGCACACAGTATCATATTTCCGCGGTACGAAATGAATCGATTTTTACTTGAACAACGTTAGGAAATATTGAAAACTTATTTTCAAAGTATGTGCTGTGTGGCCGAAACGGTGCGAAAATAAATTTCGGTCGAAATAATGCACCAACCTGCTGTACGCAAGTTTGTGAAGAAAGTTCGTGAGATTGGCATGCTAAAGACTTTGGATTATTCCCTTACAAGGTTCAACTGACTCAGGAATTGAACAAAATGACAACCCGGTTCGTCATCGCTTCTCTGTTTGGGCTCGAAATTGAAGTCGATTTAGCTAAAAAAGAAAAAAATTTCGGATGAGATGCATTTTCATCTCGACGGCTATGTAAGCAAGGAAAATTCCCGTATTTGCCGTAGTCGTATTGAAGCGAACGCTTCCTCAGCGTATGACTGGTGTGGTTTGCAGAATGGCAGCATTATTGGTCCATTTTTCTTCGAAGATGAAGATGGCAGCAATGTTACAGTCAACGGACGATTTCTAGTTCCAGCAAAACAGCGCTACGTGCTATTCAAGGCGTCCAACAATTGAATGGTGCACACTAAGTTCAATAATCGTCTTCGCGGAGCTACGATTTCACGCCGTTGGACTTTCGATATTATGCTGACAATGCAGAAACGATTCAGGCACTTCAGCACAGTATTTAACACATTTAAAGCCAACGTACACAGGCTGCTCCTCTGTTCCTCTTCCCCATTTTCCTAAACGCCCGTGCCATGAAACAATTTAAGGGTATTCATATTCCCTTTGGCGCGCGCTAATAATATAAAAAAAAATCAGCTATTCGTGAAATAGAGCCCCGAACCATCGAAAATATACTGCAAAGTTGGGTTGACAAGATGCCTACTGCCAAGTCATCCGCCACTCGTGGGGCATTGGATGTGAACAACGCACAAAGTGTTGCAAAAGTGTGGTTAAATATTTATTGCCTTGATATAGAATTGTTGCTATTTTGAAAGTCTTTATAAATTGTAAGACAATGCTGTCCAAGCTTTTTCATTCATAAATTTAGCGTCTGAATATCAAGTCATCTCATTTCACTGGTTACGTTGATAACTTCTAATACAGTTGACATCAAAACGTCGATGCTATGACGTGTGCCAACGACTTGATTCATTTTTAACGAAAGCTTACTATGCATACAAAAAATTAAATGACTCGACTTACAGTCACTCTGTACATGGATTCTACAATATATACATATGTATATTGTAAATACTTGATAAGTAATTCCGAACTGATAAGTTTTCCCGAGAAAAGAAAATTGGGAATTATTTGCGATTAGAAAGATATGGAATGTTAAACGTCTCACATCATATGCTGATAAAAACACACACTCCAAAGATGTTGAATCACCTTTCCTGTGTACGTTTACAGGTCTGAGGATCCTTTTCTGAGGTGCCTCTTTTATAGCCTCTACCATCATCGTCCACATTGCCTCATTTTATCTCTTGGTCGAATTCTTTACAAAAGAGGTTGACGTTTTTGTGTACTTTGCCGCATTTCTGAAGCTTATCTTTGGACCTTGTGGATGTGTCACCAAAAAATACCACTTCAAAGTGTTTATTACGCGTAATTGATTACGAACTTGCTTTCATGAAAACTTAAACTATATTTATAAAATGAACATAGTGCCAAACAGGAGAAAGGACAATATACATATGCAAGCAGCTAGGAAGGAATAATTTGAGACACGCTTCTTGTATATTTCAAAGCGACACTTGTTTTAAGAAAATATTTCTACGGGGTACAATTTAAGTGTTAGCTATGTCCCCTGACATTTCTCTTTTAATATTCAAAAATAATTTCCCGCATTTACATGCATGGAAGTAGACCTTCCCAAATTTTAGGCACACCCCTTTATAACATACAGAAGGTATTTGATTTGTTTTTCTTTTTGAAATATGATTATAAAACTTTTATATGCCATTAAAAAAGAAACGATATCATAAAACAAAAAGATAAATGTTGCTCTATTCCCTATTTTTTACGACTGTCATTCGCTGGTCGAATAAAAGTCGTTGAATGGAGCTTCTGTATACGTTTCGAATCAATCGATTCTCATTTACCTTGAAAACTTTGCTGAGATATACTCAAAAACTAATCTAAGATAATTCGCACTAAAGAATCGATACATAAACTTAACTAATTGATACTCTAGTCTTTAGGTTAGGTGGCTAGTCTACATATTCGGTAGAATTCACTTAGACCAGCGGAGGTCCATTGTGCTGCCACATGAGCCGGTTGTGTCAGTTACTCTTGGAACCATTTTGATTTTTGTATTCGGCAATATTTGAGAGTTCCTCGAAAAAGTATTCTCCCAGAATCTGTTTTCTTGCTGGGAACAATTCAGGGCAGTTGCACAGCTTCGATGTCGCAGCTGCCTTAGGCAGCATGCAACTAATTGTGCAGAATATACCTAGTCAAGTCATAAATATTGGTACACTCGTTTTTGGTTATAAAATAAAAACATACAAGTATTTTTTGATATTTTTTCTGTAAAACTTTGATTATTTAGGAAACAATATTTAAACAATTTATTCGAAATGGTCGCCATTTGCATTTATGGCCTTGAGTCGTTCTGGCCACTCATCGATCGCAGCGCCCACCTCGTCCATTGAAAAATTATCCACTGCATGGATAAGTTCGCGCTTCAAAGACTAAATATTTGGGTGTCGAGTAGAACAAGCCATCGCCTCTAAAATAGACCACAGTTTATAATCCAAAGGATTGAGGTCTGGACTGCCTGACGGCCAATCGTCTGTTGCTATGAAGTCCGGCACATTGATTTCAATCCACCCTTGTGATGTTTTTGCCTTATGAGCTGACGCGGAGTCTTGTTGGAAAGTCCACTGGTTGATTGAAAACAATTGTTGGTTAAGTCTCTTCACAACGCCTTTCAGAACATCCGTTTGGTAGATTTTTGCCGATGTTTTTACTCCCTTCTCGCAAAAATGAAGGTCGGTAACGCATCCGTAGCTGACTTCCTACAAAACCATCATAGATGCTCGCGGAATGAGATCTTTGAGTCCCAAATGCGAGACACGGATTTCTGTGATATCTTCATTTCTCGTGACAAGACTGTCTGCTTTCGCAGCGGATTCCAATTGATCCGTGCTTTAACAGCTTTGATCGCCTGTGGAGTTCTGACAGTGCGAGGGCGTCCGAATCTTTACCGGCCAGTTACTCCATCAGTATCCTCAAACTGTGTGATCTCAAGCGGTCGCAAGGTCTGGAAAATATCGCTTACACTTGTGAAGGCCAATTACCATAACACGGTTTTCAATATCGCCCCACTCGATATTTACAAACGACTTTTGTGTAAATTTTCTTTCGCGTTAACTTAGTATAAATGTCACTCATTGAATATCTGTCAATATAGAATGGATGCGTTGAGTACTAGTTTCGCGATAAGTGCGTTTAAATGTGTACCAGTATTTATGACATGACTAGGTGTAAGTATCGCTCTAAGAACTGATTCTATAGCCAGTACATTATATTTCTGCCTCAGTCTTTTTAAATTAGTACAGAACAACTAGAGAAGTTCTCGGTATTCAAAAGCTGCCTTAGTTTACTCAGTTTCAAATATTGTACATTTCCAAAATAAATAAAAACACAATCACTGACACATCCTGTTTTATTACCGCATTGTTTACTAATGTTTCTCTCTGCTGTGTTATCTAATTTTGCAAATAAACAAATGCTCTCTACACAGCAAAGCTTAAGTTTTGTTTGTGTATGTGAAGAGCGATTATTCTGTGTTAGAGCTTTTTAAATTTGCAAACTCAGAAAGCTCACTTGTGTAGCTGCGCACCATGACATCTGTTGTCGTTTTCATGCAATGTATTTTGTTTTGCTATGTTATCTAAAATCAGAATTGCCAATGATCAGCAAATTCACTGGCATGTGCTGCTACGATGGTGTTTTATTATTTAGTTATGAAAAATGAAGTTATCTCTCTTCAGTTCATTCAACGTCTGATTATGCGTTAGACTTTCTTTTAATTTTTCAGTTGAAGCAATAATAACTTTAAAAGCGCTAGTTGTAAATATGAGGAATTTCGAACAAGCATTGAACACAACTCAAGTGAATGTTGATCATATCGGTTCTCCTTCAGATAGTGAATCTTATTGGGCACAACTACATAAGTGATAAAATAATTTATTTCCGCATTTGTATCTCAGGATCTGGGCCTTGAAAATATTTGTTGCTCGCTTATCCAATAGGTTATATTAATTTTGAATTAGACAAGTAATGACAATAGATCTCGAAAGGGATATGCATATATATAAATATAGTACTAGCACAAATAAATGATCAGCATTTTATAGCAGAGTCGGATAAACCATATCTATTCGTCTGTCCATCCCTTCGTCCGACCATATGTCACGAGTTTGTATACCCAATCCCATAGGGTATATTAATTTTGATACACAGTTTGTAAAATAGAGAAAAATTATATATATTTGTGATAAGCATCGAAAGTTAATTCGACCTAACAATGACTGTCCGTCCGTATGTCGCCAATTTTTGGGACTTAAATGTTGAGCTAAGAAGATGAAATTCGGTGTATAAGCTTTTAGAACCCGAAACAGTACAAGTGTACATTCGAATTATAAATTCACTCACAGCCAAGCCCACTTTAAAATATACATTCTCCTACAATTCGTCCATACGTTATGTATTGCCTCTCTTTCTTTTTGGTTGCGTTTTCTTAAAAAAATTAACTGATATTGACGCTCATTTTCTTACAAAAAGAAGCGTAAAATTTCTTAAAAATCGCGGAAGTAAACTCTGAATAGAAAGGTACGCATATGATAGAATTCGAATTGAAAATTACAGAATGCCATGCTCCCTTTATTAGGGTTGAGTTGGAAGATGAGGGATAGGGTATCAGACGGATTTTAACTTTCCTGTATGTTTGGGCCTTAAATCTTGAGCTAGAGAACTGAAATTTCATAGAGAGCTCCTGGGAACGAGAAGCAGTGCAAAATCCACCTAATTTACTACGGACCGGAAAATTCAAAATCGCCTTCACTAACATTTGTAGATGCTAGTGTATTCTAAAACTTGCAGATAGGATAACGTCCACTTTATGGAGAGGATAAAATAAAATTGTTTTTGATGATCTTAGCACACTATCTTATTTGAACCAAGCCTTTCATGTTACGGCCACTTTATTGTGACTGAAAGAAAAGAAATTAAGTCCAAAAGAGTCAAGCGTTGTTAGTAATTCCCTAAACTGAAACGGGCCAAGGAACCTTTCAACAGCTATAAGCGAAATAGGAGTAAGGCTTGAATAATGGTAAGCCATTTCGTATTACAGATAACTGGCCACTGTAGACACATCTCAGGAAACTGGGCATGGATCAAAACGAAAACTGTAGATTTTGCAGGAATTTTGAGGAAACTCCAGCACAACTCAAGCACTGATCCACAAAAGAAAGGGCTGTCTGGGGAACTATCAACTACACGGTTATTCATTTTGTGCTTTATGATTTTTATTTTAAACAAAATAAAAAGTATTAAAGATTTCAATAACATTTTTTTGTTGTTTTAAATTTTGGACTATGACATTATGTGTGGAATATAACATCAATTAAATTGTCGCCGCGTGAGGTTTTGTCGCCAAATCTCGTAATTAAATAGCTGGGGCATAGATTTTGTTTGAAAAATAGGCGTCAACTTGTTAATTTTACAGCACCCAATCAGCGTATGTTCTGCGCATTCTATGGTCAGCAGGCTTTAGTTGTTGTGTAAGCTGTACCTTATAGGGATGAAAATAATGCAAAACAAACTGAGGTGTAGAAAATGTCCAATTGCTGAGCGAGGCTTGAAATCGAAAATTACTGGTTTTCGGCGACTGAGGCACTCACAACGGCTATGTTTTCGGTTAATCGAGAAATACGATGGTGCACAGAGCTTATGACATTACAAATACTACCGATTTGTTACGGTGATTGAGTTTGCTCAGTTGGACGGTTATGACGACCATAATCTGCCCTTAATTCACGATACACAGTTATTACAGAACTGTTGTTTTTGTAGAAAGATACAATTTTAATGCGTTGAGCGGTGGTTAAACGAATCATATTGTAAAATGACAAGGCATAAATTAACTATGTCGCTATGGGTGACAGATGTCATATGACAGGGATGTCAAGTTCCAACCTCGAAATGAATAATTGTCAGCAAAATATATATCATTGTTAGATCCACTCCAGAAACTCCGGTGCTCTGGATAGCTTATTGGGGGAGCACAATGAAATTATCCGCTCCAGATGGTTGTATATTTTCTGTATGTTTTTTTTTTAATTTAACAAGCGATTCTTATCCAAGAGTATACTGTCGCTAATAAATTCAGTTTATATTTCTTGTTATCAGACATCAATATCACTGTTCATAAATTTTTGACAATCACTGTGTAATCTTATCGATTATACGCACTTATAAACCTGTTCACGAACTAGAAAAATGCCATTATTTTGTATAATTCCATTTGTTTTTGTTCATTAATCCATTGGAAAACATAAACCGTGCCACACAGGAAGAATGCCAAAGTTTTCTAAAGACGGTAGATCGTACATGTCAGTAATAGTTAGAGAAATAATAAAACCTTCTTCCATTTTCAATCGATAATGTGATAACGTGGTCTTTTTATACTTTTGTCGGATTGTTATCGATGGTTTACTGTTGTTTGTATTTTGAATAGGGAAAAATAATAACCGACAATTATACTGGAAGATAATATAAACAGAACGCTTAAAACCGGTTATGCAAGTACAACAAAGAAACTGGAGATTTGGAGTCGATTTGTTTTGATTACAAGTCAAATGCTTTCCAATTTAAACTATAATTGAACTGAAAGTAGTTTGAAATCGGATATCGAAATATCAATACCAAGTATCAACTACGTATTTCTTATTCGAGATAACATTTATAATAAATAATTAAACTCGATGAAAGTGTAAGTGTTTAATGTAATCAGTGTTTTGGTATCGGACAATCACGTGTGTTGTTTTTAGCTTCTCATCAGATTGAAGGCTCTTGAAGAAGACTTCTTTTTAAATTATGAATTTGAAATGTCTTTATCTGATCAATTTAGTTTAAACTAGATTACTACATATACGAGTATAGTGGCCTTCAAGACGTCACTGCTTTTTTTACGATCTAATCTATGGGATATCTTGTTAACTTATTTGGTTTTGTAATATCAACTAACTAATGTACGTAAATTATAAATGTGGACATTTATTACTCGACATTTGTGAAGACAAATCACCTGTTTAGATTTATTTAAAACAGAAACTGATATCTCTAAGCTAAAAATGACGAAATGGTCTGTTAAGTGTTGTATATGATAATGTAGGTAGACGAAAACTAGCGCCGAGATTAGGTTGTAGAGAAGTGAATATTTTGAAAAGGTAATTTTGCATTATTGGCTGTTTAAGGGCTTGGAAATGAATTTACGCAAATAGCTTTTGCCTCAGTTGTGGAAGTCATTTCTACCTAGCCAGTCACGCTGTAAGTATCATAGATAAATACTATAATAGTTGGGTCACATCATTTTGCGAGTCGCTTGTTGCTACCTCAGTTTTTTGATAATTTATGAGCACCTTTTCAAATAAATTGTACACTGTTTTTTTTTACTTACTCCTTTAGGGCAAGTGTATATTGGTTTCGTGAACATTTTTCTGCAACATGAAATATGTTAAATTTCCGCGAAATCATAATGTGAGCCAAAAAATACTGCCTGTGTCCTAAAGGAATAATAAAAGGTTCCTTGTATGCAATGACAAGAACGGACTCCAAAGAGACATTGCCAGATTGCTCTCTCTCTCTCCACCTATGCTGAATTCGGTTCAATATTCTTTGGGAGCAAGACTTTTTCGAACACGTTCAGTAGCTCGAGTTCTAAAAGATCTCATCAGTAATAAGTCTTTTAGGATAAACGAGATTTCTCCCCTTGTCTTCAAGAGGTGTTCTTCTACCCTGGCCAAACCTTTGCTTAAGCTCTTCCACTTATCGTATTCCGCATGCATTGTTCCTGATAGATGGAATCTTGCTCAAATACAGACAATTCCGAAAAGGGGCGATAAGTCCTCCCCTTCTAACTACCTATCAATAGCTTTGACATTAGTGCTGTCGAAACCTGTAACGTAATTAAATATTTCGGTACTGAATTACGACTTATGTACAATTACCTCATATTTTTTTTTTTTTAAGTACAAGTACAATCCCTTAGTACTTTTACTTAAAAATTTCAAGCACCAATACCAGAAATTGTACTTGTACTTGCAATTCCTTCGAAGTACTTGAAAAACTGGTAATACACGTGCCTGCACTTTAGAGCGTCTGTTTTTTGCCATTTAACATGAATGTGGAAGGCAGGTTCCTCAGTATTCCCTGAAATCTATAATTTGGCATCGTTACCTCATTCTCTCTCTATGTGTCCAGTCTTTAACTCTTGCATACACTTTTTCAATTCACTCTATCACTGGGTTTTACAAACTTCAAACAATGTAGTTTTAAGTGACAAGGAACATAAAAAAAAAAATAGATAGTGATCGATTCAGTGCCATTCTTCCTTATAAAAAAAATAGATCGGTGATTGGTTTCTGACTTTGCTTTTAAAACGTATGTCTTTGCTAAATTTACAAAAGTTATGCGTTATATTCTGAAGTTATTCAAAAACCTCCTACCGAGTTAAGTTAAGGACCACTCTCATTATCTGTCGTTGCTGGTTATCAACACTATTCTCTATCTGAACCAGTAGGATCTTTGGTATGTGCTCGACCAGAGTACATCCAATTCTTACATTTATGGATCACTAGTCGCGTAAAATAAAGTTTTTAATAAATTAGAGGGAGTTCAAGGAATAGCAAGAGTAGGCACAGGCGACCTGCGGCTGCGTCACAGATTACTATGATAGTTGTCTTATATTAAAAAAAAAAAACGAACCAGGAGAAACGAACTTCTTAAAAATAACGGCACAGTTAGTACGAGAAGCAAAATTGCGATTATTTATAACGATTTCTATAGCGAATATCATTATACTTATCCGAGGCGCGTGTTGCCGTTTCGGAGCAATGTATGTTTTACGGTTGTGGCTTGCCAGGCCACAGACCAACCAATACTGTTTATAATGGCGCAGGAGACTCGCCATTCGCCCTCTTCAAACTTTGCAATTTCCGAAGAAATTCCCAGGACGCGTTGCAGTAGGACTTACTAGTAGTGCTGTAGGTGTTCGTCTGCAGAGGCATCATCTCGTTTTTTTTTTTTTAGCGAACTAGCATTCATTGGCCAATGGTGCTTCTACGAGGCTCATTACGACTATACTATAGTCGTTTGCCATTGTTTGCTCGAAAAGTGTAAAACGATTCGAACATATTTGCTTCATGAAAGAAGTTGAATATCCTTATGATAATATGAAAATGGTTCTGTTAAGCTCGGCACATCTTACAATGATTTATAACAATCAGAGATAACTCTTTCTCACATTGGATATGTCCACCACTAGCTAGATCAATCCAGTATTAAGTCACAAACCCAAAA
Organism: Pocota personata; assembly: GCA_963082735.1. NCBI lineage: Eukaryota > Metazoa > Arthropoda > Insecta > Diptera > Syrphidae > Pocota > Pocota personata. The sequence continues at coordinate 272,950,830 of OY720429.1, forward strand.
CTTCTTTGAACACCTACAGTGGGTAATCAGAGGCATCTGTATAAATACTTGATTTTACATTTAAGCATCTTATTGTGTTTGAAATACTAGGTTCTGCAAAAAAAAAGCAGAATTTCTTCAGTCATTCAACCCCTGGAACTTCTCCGGTCGATTAATCTCAATCTTGAGACATGAAGCATTTTCTAAATTCATAAGTTGGATCTAAGAGAAAGCTTGTTTCTAGCCTGTTTCTAAAGTTACTTTTATTTAAATGTTCCACGACTTAGAACTGTGTTCTTTGAAGTTTGCAAAACCCAGGGATGCAGCGAAAGGAAAAGGTATAGGGAAGTGTTAAAGAGTTAAGGAGAAAAAGTGAGGTAACGATGCGTGTTAATTTTGAATCTTTGCAAATTACAGATTTCTGGAAATACTGAGGAAGGCAAGTTATTTCACATTCGTGTTAAATGGGTACAAAAAAAAAAACGATATCCTACGGTGATCGGTGCCGGCGAAACTAAGCTCTAAACTACACGCATGTTTAACAATAAAAAGCGGACCACGTGAGAACTGCTTTCAAAATGCCACACAGCTAGTCCACCGCGCAGTGGTGGGAGTAGGTTGTGTGAAAACGCTATTGTCTTCATGTATTGGTCTTAAAGATATATCTGGGAAAAGGCAATCAAAATGTGTGATAATTTTTTAAAGTATAGGCTTTTCCTTAAAATTTTCCCGAGGATGTTTTAAAAGTTTAGTGCAAACCTAAGTTTCACACCTCTAGGAAGTAGTCTTCTATTGAAAACATTGCCTGAACTTAACTATAATTCCGTCAACATGTACACAATACTTAATATACATTTTTTTGGGAAAGCAATAACTAACCGAGTTGATTGTCAATGTTCTCGTGTACAAATAGAATAACCACATTTTAAGGTTTGGTGAACGATTCTTAGCATGTACATAATATACGTTGTGACCGATTGATGGCATATTCTCACGTCTGTCATACCAGAAGTTTGTGACCTAACAAAAGTGCGATGGCATTTAGGTGTATATTTTATAATTAATCGTAAATTGTCATAAAACACGAAATATGAGCCAATCCCATCGAATAGTGGAGAGTTGTTTTTTTTTTTTTTTTCCTTTCTCCATCAGATATACATATATTAAGAATTAATTAAGAAAATTTTTATTTGTATGGCAACTGTTTTGCTTATGACAAGTTTTACAGATTTGGTAAATATTGGAGAACAATGATGAATCAATTTCGTTTGTTGTTTTTCATTAGTTGTACGAGTACAGTGCTGTTTGTCAACATTGCAGTGTAAATGATCAATCGACTCGAATAGACTTGTGGCGAGGGTTAATTATTTTTTAGTTGTGATGAACTTTTTTTTTTATTGCATGACCCTGAGTGAGATGTTGGTTTGGATCAACTAATGAAACATCGTCTGATAGGCACTGACGTCCTCAAATAAGATAGCCGGCGGCAGTTGGATTGATGTATGTGAAGAGACGCTAGTACTAATGAGTATCCATATGCCTGGCTGCATGGAGATAACTGAGAACAGTCTATTTGTCACAGATCCTTTGAAGTAAAGTAATTGATGAGCACAAGTTAGTTTGGGCAATCAAATCATTTGCTCCATATAAGGCAAATAGAATAGAAAGCATGAAGCCTGTAAAGCTGTAAGAGTCAGACGAAATTTCCGTTCCGTGGCTCAAGCAGATCTACACAGGATACCTTATGTTGACCAACGTTTTAAGAGCCCGGACAAGACTGGCCATTCCACATCCAAAGACTACAGGCCTATTACTCTGTAATTCTCCCTGCTGACAACTCTGGGACGTATGTAGATTTGTACGTATTCAATGACAGATCAGTGTATATATGTAGCTCTACACAAGAAATCCACATTAGGTTATTTTCTCGATATAGAGGGGCTTTTAACACCGCAGATATTAAGCAGTCAAAACTCAATGTTCAAAGCACGCATGATCAACTCGATACTAGAAGACGTTAGTCCAAGAAGTGGAGTCCGCAAAAGAACTCTTAAAGGCTGTGTTCTTTCGCCATTGATATGACTCCCCATGGGCGACGAGAATCTAAAAATTTTAAAAGAAACGTCATACTTGGACTGGGTGGGTTGGCATTCCAGTATCGGGTAAATTCGTCCAAGCAATGAGCGAAAGACTCAGTTATGCACTTCTAATAAATAATTGCGTCAGCGGCCGTTGTTTGGGAAGAGGTCTATTGCCGCAAACCTCTTAGCAAGGAACATGTTAAGTTTGAAAAACACTGACGATTCCATCAGAAAGGGCATATGCTTCAAGCCAAACGGTTGTGGAATGCATTTGGAAATCAAATGAGATCTTTATAGTCTGATCAATGTCCAAAGGGCAGCTTGCAAACAGAGCCGTGTTTCTTTCAGTCCTCACTTACTAACTTATCATATAAATTTGTTTGTTTGATAAGTGCATGTGCAAAGTATTTCACAAACAATTCTACTCGCTTATTACTCGAAACTTATCAATTTATCGCTAAGTGATTAGATATTCATTAGTTCTTTTCAATTGCTTCTTTGGTCAAAGAGAATGTTGTCGAAAATGATGGTAAGTTGATGAAGGGTAAGTGATAAGTCAATGGAGAAACAGGGCTTAGGCTAGAAGTTGTTGGGGCGCCAGCACGTCGAAAAAAACATTCCGCATCACTCGGATCTCCATGGATCCATTGTGGTCCCCGTTGTGGGATGAATAGAAAAACCGTACCTGTAAAGAGTGAAGTGCGAGTTAATTGGTTTAACTTTGTTAGTTTGGAGCCTCCCTGAACCATCCCTTATTTAGAATGAATTTCAAGGTTTCTTTTCCATGGATAATAGATTAGGCGCACAGTGTACCCAACTGTTGGTCTACGTCAGTAGTGACTGACGCCACAGGACACCTAAATTACAGGGGAGAACGTTTTTGTGGATTGTGTCAGAAAATTTGATTTGTATCGAAACACTTATAAGAAAGCCTCCAAAATTCGAAGCAAAATAAACCCAGGAGAAATAGAAATTTTAAATATTATCACAAACTGACATGCAGCACAACATTTGTATCATAGTGAGATTGCTCTTTGATTTTTGACACATTTGCACAGTAAAAGCGCCGGAAATAACAACTAAAATTCAGTTCAAATTCAGAAGAGGCACACTTGCGGAGTAATGAAGAACTTGCGTCACACTACCATGTAGACACTTGGAATTTAAAATTATCAAATGACTTAAATCTGCTCGAAAAGTTGCTAGGGCATTGTTCGTATTGTGGGTATGAGTAATACTCGTATGAATAGATACAAGTTAGTAGCAAACAAAAAAACACATTTTTGTTTTTTTTTTTTTTTGGCGGCGTGTGATTAGCATGCGGTTTATGCATGCTCACCATCAACATCATCATTGGTTCTAAAGACTGGCTACTGTAATGGACTAATCATTTACTTTACTGGAATGAAAATCGATTGATGAAAGTCAAACGTGGCAAATATTGCGCCAATTGGAGGTCATTATAACTTTTAGAAATGTTTGAGAGATTATTTTTAGAAATTTTATCGCAAGGGGAAGACTTAAAGCTTGAAGTGTCTTCATTAGGTAACAAGAATTTTTTTTTTTTTTGCACAGAATATACGAATATACATGCATGGTAACGATTAATCTGGAGAACTGCTGATGTTCTACTCACTTTTTAACACTGTTTACTCGTATCTTATTAAGAAGTTTCGTGCACGTGTATTGACTGATATTCTACATATGTCCAAGCTCTGTGTGTAAGTTTTACTCGATCCAAGTTTGTTTAAAAATCTAGTGGAAAATGAAAGCCTGCAACTTTCATTATCAACCAGATGAAATTCCCAACCACAAATGCTAAGGTATACTCATAGTAAGACTCATTGGACTGCTCATGACAAATCGTTTAAGATCAGTAACTAAGCTTGAGAATTTGCTTGTGCAGTTTTGTGGAAAGAACATTCACAGCTAATGTTGCAAGCAACGCAAAACCGATTAGATTTCATTTTATGATTTGCGTTTGTGAAAGACGTTTTTATATAATTTTGTTTACAAGCGTGTGGCAAACACTTGCAGACAGACAGACAGCGAGTTGAATTCATTAGTGTTCCGTTTAATACCATTCTTGGTACGGAACACTATTAACTATTAATAGGAAGAAAATGAAGAAACAAGCTTGAAGCCACGGTTGCCATTCGTCCCGATTTCTGCGGAATTGCCCCGATATCGGAACACGATTCCCTCGTTTTTAATAATGCCTATCCGAAGACAAATTCCCTTCAAAATAATCATTTTGCATTTATCTCACCAGTTTTTTCATCGTAGAAAGCGCTACTACTGCGAAGTGAATTGAGTATAGTGTAAGACTTGAAACGGTATTCTTACCCATTGTAACTTAAATATGTTGGATCTTTGTGTTATGCTATTGACCTATTTCTGTTGCAAATCTTCAATCGTTATCCATGAATGGCACTTTCATCGTCGAAACCGAAAGTCTTTCCATCCTCGGTATGTTTGTTAATGACAAGCTTCGTTGGAATGATCACATATTCGATGTCGTCATAAACCTTGCGAAATGTCTAATGCTTTCTTAAATGATGCAAACAATTGTCACCTCTTCTGATCTGGCCACAATTTATAAGGCGTATATACGACGAAAACTTGAATTAACAGACATATCTGGTCTGGTGCACCAAAAACATCCTTGCACTAACTGGATAGTATTCATAATCGCGCGATAAGACTTATAGGAGATAGAAACATCGCGAATTCTATAGATTCGCTCCACCATCGTCAAAATGTCTCCAGCCTATCGCTGTTTTACTGATTCTTCAATAAACAGCGAAGCAAGTTGCCAGTTGCATTCCACCCTTAAGTCGGTATTAAACCGTACAGCGCGAATGTGGAATTCTCTACCAAGCTTTATTTTTCCTTCCCATTACAATTCACAGGCTTTCAAACCTCACACGCATCTATATCTCCTCTCTCTATCTCACCCCTTATTTCTTTAATGCCCGCGATGTGTAAACCGTTAAGAGTGCCCAAAACGCCTTTAGCGCGCACCAATTATATAAAAAAAAGGGTTATGGTTAACCTTTTCCCAAAATTCCTTTATAAAATTGAAGCATTACCATTAGAGTAATTTTAAGTCAACAGGTATCATTTATGAAATTTTTCAGTTTGCGGAATTCTGAGTTTGAGACTCGTGAAGCTTGGAACATGATTTGAGGTAAACTAAACATGAATTCTAGGCATTGTGGTCTTAAGTATTTTATTTCCAAGAGGGTAGTAGGCACGTAATGAAACAATACATCAATTTTTCTGCAGCTCAAAAAAAAAAATTAAATAAAAATGTTTTTCATCGAAAATGGTGGTTTCGCATTCCTTCCGTATAAAGTACATCCCCAGGGGAAAATACTGAAAAAAAGGAAACACAACACAAACACATAAAGCCATCCACTGGTGCGTCGCTTTTGACAGCGATACCTACGCACAAATTGAAAATAAATTTATTAAAAAATCACATATATTTTATTCAAATCAGATAAGTCTTGGATAACGTTTCAAATTTTCTCGTGCGTTGTTAATTCGCTATAATCGCTCAGCCCTTGGAAAATTGAGCCTGATGTGTGTCCGTGCATGAGTGACAGTGATTGAAATAGATAAATATTTAGGCCATTTAATTTTGTTTTTCTTTAATTAATTGGTTAACTTGAAGTCGATGTCATGGTGTCGGTGACATTTTCGTGAAGCGGATTGCGAGTTTTTTAAGTGGTCGGTAATTGTAAGTTGTATTAGATGAATGTACTTCTACACCATGATATTCTCTCCGTCCTTTTTTTCTGATTTACATTAATGACCTCCTTTCTATTACTCATTGTCTGATTCATTCCTTCGCGGATGACGGTATTCTTGACTTATCAAATGTCTAACGACACCACGAACTCAACTCTGACATTGAAGCAATGGTCAATTGGGGTCATCGAGTTGTGTTCATCGCGTCAAAACCCCAGAGCTGTCTCCTGTCTATGAAGCGGGATACTTAATGTGGTCAAACTCAGAACTATTGGCATGTACGAGTATGCCAGCCTAGATCTCTGATGATTATTGATGCTGCAAAAGGAAATGCTAGATGCCTAGAATTCCTCTAAAATTGTAAACGGTTTTTCACTACTCTGGACTTGACCACAATTTATAAATCTTATGTTTGTCCGAAACTTGAATATAACTCGCATGTTTGAGCGGCAGCTCCCGTTACATGCATGAGATTACTCGAGCGTGTTCAGCGACAAGCTTGTAGACTGATCGATGACGAAATAACGGTTTCTTTTTAAATTATATGTTATTTTGACACTGACAAACAGTATCATATTGAAAACTTATTTTCAAAGTCAGTCCTGTGTTGCGGAAACAGTGTGAATTTTGAAAAGACTTAGGCGAAATAATTAACCAACCGTGCCTGCTGCATGTAAGTTTGTGAAGAAAGTTCGTGAGATTGGCATGTTAATTCATAACACAAGATCTCTGGTTCCAGCAAGACGTCGCTACGTGGCATACAAGCCATCCAACAATCGACATTTTGCGCACAAAGTACAATAATCGTGTAATCGACCGTTTTGATGATGTTGCTTGGCCTCCACGGAGCTGCGATTTGACGCCGATGGACTTTTTTTATCGAGTGCCGTTAAGGTTCGATGTTATGCTGACAATCCAGAAATCAGGCACTGAAACACAATATTGATCGAGCTATTCGTGAAATAGAGACCGGAACTATGCAAAATAGGGTTGGCAGAATGGGCTTTTGACCAGCCGCGGCAGCCATATAAATTAAATTATTTTCTATAAATAATCGGAAAGTGTACTCTTTTTAATAAAGCAAAAATCTTTGAAAAATATTAAATGGATTTCTTTGTTTTGTAGGTATAGCAGTTTTAAAAATAAACCAACAGATGGCTCATATATGTAGTCGGTATATTTGTTTAATCGTAATAGCTGTGTAGGCTATTCTGCACATGCATATACTTTAGAGCATACTTTTGCGCGCACTGTTGACCGTGGGAGATCGTTTTTTTTTAGCCATTCAACACGAATGTGGAAAAACTTGCCTCTCCTCAGTATTCCCAAAAATCTATAATTTGCAAAGATTTAAAATTAACGCGCATCGTTACCTCTCTTTCCCTTCTTATCTGTCCACTCTTTAACTGTACCCTATACATTTGCCTTTCACTGCATCACTGGGTTTTGAAAACGTCAAAGAACACAGTTCATGAGACGTGAAATGAGTTTGACAAACTACCTCAAATGTCAAAACCTCTTATTTTAAATACGCTATATCTCAAAAACTGTTCGTCCTGTTGCATATTTGAATTCAGCACCAGATTTTACCTTTCTTTTTGTCAAAAGTGGGTTCTCTCTGATGTTATCAACAACATTTATTTCCAAATGAGAATTTTCAGTGATAATTCAAACTATTATTTTGTAAAGTTAGTGATGAGTCAGGAAGCGTTGAATCTAGTTGGCAAAAATCTACCAATGGCAATGTGACGCGACAGTGAGCATTCATTTGACACGTGATTCAAGTTCACAAATAAGACCCCGATATTCACGATCGTTTGCGATTACGATCCATTCAGCGCAGCCCATTCTCTTATTTTTATTCATTTTATTTAATGGTTTTTGTTCGTGGTTTTTCTTGGGTTAAAAATTGCTTTCCACCATTAGCAAGGCCCTATTACTATTATTCATTTCGTTATTTCAAGAGGGTGACCCCACAAAAATGAGTTTCCTCGAATCTGTAGAATTCATTGCGGTTCTCAATGAAAGGAAAGGAAAGTCACTAGGAGTCAACTTACAACTACGTTCTTTAAAGTTATAAAAGTCATTGACGTAGTGAAAGGAAAGGGTATAGGGGAGATTAAAATGTTGAAAAATAATTCGATTTTGCTAGAGAGCTATTCTGTAAATTGTTTGATGGAATCAACAAAATTGCAACTACGCACAGATAATTTTACATAATCAGACCACATTGAAGATGGTTGGACAAAACAATAAGAAGTAACATAGATACAGCAAATAATAAGATAAGATAAAATCTAAACAAGTCTATGAGTAGTATATGAATCTTTTTTTTTAATTATATTACTGCATTTAACAGCCTCTAACAGACTAAATATGGTACTTACCGGAATTTGTAAATAGAGTGACTCTTCAAAGCATCACTCTTATGGACGTGTTCGTTAAGTTTAAATGTACTGCACTGTATTTCATAGTATGATACTCTGCGCAGTTGGTTAACAATTATTACTGCAACACCTCTAGTAATTTTTTTTTTTTGGTAGGAAAAAGTCAGACTCGATAACGGTCCATTGTACTACCAGGAAGCAACCCCCTGTAAATGAAACTTCTTCGTTTTTCGTAGAAAGAGTGGTAAGAACTTTAATGATGAGGAGCTTATAGTATCAGCAGGCACCACAAAGGCTACAAAGACCTCCCACCTAATGAGTGCATAGACAAGATAATCGCAAAGGAAGTGTAGCGTCGCAAATGGTGACGCCGCTTAATCCTAGCACATTAAAATGCTTGGCAATGGCAATGGCCCGTAAGAACGTCTGCACTCTTTTCTGCTGAGGGAAAGCAAGGATGCCGGGGATTTGCTGCAGATATTCGGGAGCATTCGTTCAGTCTGTCTACATCCTGGAGTGTCATACCATCCACGATTATGTTCATATGGAGGCCCTGACCGAGGACGCAGGTTTATGTCCTGAGAAATTCTCTTCCGAACCTTGTTTAGAAAGTTGTTCTTATTTTCCGCAATCCCCTTGTGACCTAGGGCCCAAACAAGACTTGCATTCTTGAAGTATTTGTGACCAAAAGGGATCAGTAAGGTAGATACTCCGTCCCCTTCACCCATTCATTATTGGGATCATAGCCATTAGGATTGCATAAGTCTACACTTGAAAGACAGGCTCAAGTATACCCAACGAGAAGTGAAGTCTAATGTTGTCGTTCCTATAAAAATTCGACTACAATTCCTTCCTGGCTCAGATTCCGGAAAAATCTAGTCCTCAGTGCGAGGAAAGTCAACTTTAAATTTACGAAGCAGTAAGTAACCTCGTTTAAGACAGAAGATAGCTTTTATTGTGCTGCCCATGTTATAAATATCAAGAGGAGGGAGATTCAACAATGCGTCTAGAGCAGAGCCAGGCGTGCTAGAGAAAGCCCCGTGCAACTCCGACAAACTGTTCTTTGGACTTTAGTGAGAGAAGCAGTAACATATCTTCGCGAAAACTTTTTCTATCAAACAACTGATATGCTTATCATTTCCGTGTAGATCCATGGGACATTTCTTGGTGATAAGCCCCATGTCTTGTCGAACGTGTTTTGACCAAAGATGATAGGCCTGATCTGATATGAAAGTACGACAATATCATCCGCGTACGCTTGCGCGTAGACATTAGGGCTAATGAGAGTCAGCTACCATGCACCATAACAGTGGAACCCCTGTTAATTCCATTACATATCGGCCACATTTATTAGCATTGCATTAATCCACGACTCTAATGGTTCGTCCACGCCGTGTTGTCTGGCAGAATCGCACATACTGTCAAAAGCAAGCTCAATGTCTATGGAAATACCCATCGCGTACTCATTTCCATCAAGAGCGCATTCAATTCTGCCAACTAGAATCTGAAGCCCAGTATCGGAGAATTTTCCGTGTTGATAGGCGGCAACTTTGCGCACGAATGAAGCCAGACTTATTGGTCTGAAGTTCTTGGCGAACGAGTAGTCACTCTAAAAGCCACTCTTCACCAGAGTGTTGGTATGTATGTCATTGCCAGATTGTCAGTGCAAATTGTCTTCAGAGTTAGCAACAACTGGCTTATACCTTGTTGTAGCATGGGAGGGTATTATACCTCTAGTGATGATTTAAATTTTTGTTGACCTTGTTCTACAATAAGCCATTGAATAAATTTAATTTTATTACCCGTAAAAAAGTTTTGTACTGAATGTTTATCTTTAACGTTTTTTTAAAGAAGTGTAATTGAAGCACTACCAAAACTAATTTCACTTTACATTAAGTTTATTTATAACTAATGGAGGAACCGCCTTAATGTATACGAAATTAGTTCCCTAGTAACATCCAAACGAACTTTGAGTAGCTACTCCGCAAGCATCATATATTTCACAATATATCAACGTCATACTCACGCTTTTCCGCCGACAAAAAAAAGAATTTCAAGATAATATAATGCTCCGATAAATATAGTACTTCAAAAAAAACGCATTGAATCAAAAAATAACCATTAGTTTGGAAATTCCCACCGAAAAAAACATTTTTAAATAGAATTATATTCTTATAGACGTGCAGCAATCGTGTCTCCTCTTAGCCAACAAATACAGGTATACCAAAATATATATATATAGTTCTACTGAAAATCTTTGCCAGACGCGGCAAAACAAATGACGTCAACAAAACATCAATGAAACATCCACGTTTACCAAAGCAATTATACACATTTCTACAAAACTGATTAACATGAATAAAATTTTTTTTTTTAGGTAGATGGATAGTCGATTAGAAAAGAAAAGTATTTCGGGCGCACATGGAAGGCTTCAAGTCATGGTAACTATTCTGACACGATTCCCATGTCATAAGTAGGTAGAAAATAATTTTAGCTTTCAATGACGTCTTAACGTTCTGATATTGGGAGTTTCCTACCGAGATAACGTGTATACTTTTTTATTTTTTATTTGCTGATTAAAAGTGATTTCAAAAGTGATAAGCTGAACTGAACATCACTATAATTTTGCAAATGTGCGCTCTCCTCCTGAGGAGAAAATACTTTTCGCGTAAATATGATAATAGCCATCGTCGTTTGCGTTATTAGTCGCCGCAGTCTTTCTTCTTGTGTGTGACGACAATCACAGTCATTTTCTCGAGGCGTTCAATTTTCCAATTGTGAACTTTTTCACTTCAGCTCGAGCCGTCAACAGCAGTCGCATTCATTATTATTATGGCAGCATTAGCATCAATATGTGGAAAGAAATCAAACCCTGTCGCACGCTACAGATGCGACATGCAGCGATGAAGAACGCTCGCAATAAGCAGCGACCGTCAGAACGTTCTACACACACACACACACACACACACACAGGAACGCACACATATACAAGAGAACACCGCCGAGCATTGGTGACAACGAAACGACGATGTCCCCGAATGTGGGACATCACAGTGTCGGGAGAGAATTGTAAGCAAGGTCGAGAATTTAATATAACACGAATTGAATACAAACAGAAAAAAAAAATAAATCATCAAGAGATACTCGTACGTGTTCGTATGGTAGACTCGTAGTTGGAAGAGAAGACACATACTGATAGTGTATGTCCGACCTATATTGTAATTATCTTAAACTGATAGGATACGAATGGCAAATCGAGTGGTTGTGGCACCACCATCAGAAATAGGTGCAGGAGTGGTTTTCCACTTTATCATACTCCACTCCACCCCTGCGATGAGTGTACTCGTACCACTTCTCATCATCGAGTTGAAGACCAAAAATCAATTAAATAAGAAAATTGATGATGGTAGCTGCTACCGGTGAGCGATCTGCCAGTAAAAGCTTGGTTTAACCGGATTGTTCCGGTGGTACAATTAAAACTAGAGCACGATCCGATTCGACAGGTATTAAGTGGTTACTTCCACCACCGATATAGGTGCATATACACCATTCCGAGGGCGCGAAATATTCGTTCGCATTTACATATCGAAACGTTATTGATTACTTAGCTTTTGCTAATTAATTTACACATCAATGGCTTAATTAACGTTTGCATAATACATCAAGTCATTGCAAAGTTTATGTTAATGAGCACGAATGAGACGAGAGCTTTTCCCTGGTCTATCCACACAGTGTTTGACTTATGGAAATTCAGCAAAACGAAATGAAATAAAAATAGGTTGATGCTTCCTAGATTTATCACTACAATATGGTGCATGAGTGAAACTGTGGGTAGTTTGAACTGTGTATATGCGTTTTGAAAAATATTTTCCTTATTCTCATGTCCAGCCTACCTGAAGGTATCTCGGTTTGGCTTTCTAAAGAACAGCAACAAAACTGCTTCGAAAGAAGATTAGTTTTGGAGTTCTTGAGTAGCAGAGGTTTGTTCACTCGTTGGTCCTATTTTCTAAGAAAATATTCATCGGAGTCAGTATTATAGATGAGACTACGAAGGTAACAAAGGTTATTGCCGCCGTCCGAAACATTTTGCAATTCACTTCTGCAAAACATACTCTGACCAAATGCGAGTAAATTTTTTGCGCAATTCCAACGAATTTAAAGGCAAAATTTGTAGCCAGAATTTCATTCGCTTAGGAAATGGAAAATAATATTTAATAAATAAGAAGTCGGCCAATGAGTGGGCACAAAAGTCACTACAATATAATTTTGCTTGCAAAAAAGTTGTTTTGCTCGAACAAGCGTACTAGGCTTTAATTACAATTTTCGCAATACTGGCTGAATGCCAAAACGTCAATAAACTTTGTATCCAGACTGTATCACTACCGTCGTCTTGATATTTTTTTGGCTAGAAAAGACTACGATTTATTATTGAAATATAGAATTACTTTTTTTTTTGTTTGCGTTGTTGACGCTTTCGTAATAGCTTTTCGAACTTGATGCAATATATGTCATAGCAACGAAGTCGTGTTATGATTTTGTATAAATATCACAGTACTCTGTTTAGGAACTCGAAACAGTTTTATTTGACCTCCAATTGGGATGTTACCTATTTGTATGCAATACATTGTTCGAGAACATTATGGTGCGGAGAATATAATGGTCGTGTTTCTTTGTAACTCTGTATAAAGTTCACAAAAATACGATATCCTATTTGCGAGTATTTACAAAGTAAATTAGTGTTTCTACCATCGTCCCGCTTATTCTTTTCTTAAATTAGGAACGAAATACCTTTTTATACCATCTGTTACCCGTTAGATGAAATGTGGATATGTCGAAAATTCCGAAACTTTATACCCGGTTAATCCTTGTTTCTTCTTTTCCTTGCAAACTTCCATTGAACTGAACATAATTTTCGCAAAGAAACACTGCTATTGTTAAAGTCTCGATACTTCGTCCTGTTTAGCTCGGTTTGTAGATTGGCTTTGTTGCTGTATTTTGTACGGTTTTCTCGACTTCTCTAGAAGGGATTCCGAATTTTATTTTATTTTGTTTACATAGTACCAAATAGAATTTGAAACGTTCCCTTTAGATGAGTCGAGGAAACGTAAACGTACAAAATCAAGCAACTGATGGAAATAGAGCGTGTATTATTCAGAAATATGTCTACAGCTTAAGTTCGTGGCTTGGGTTTGAGCTGCCGAAACAAGTAAGGAAAAAACACCAACAAAAAAAGGAAAAAGTCTAATGCTAAATCGCACGATCTCCGCGGCCAATTGAAGTCTCCATATCGAGAAATCACACGTTCAAGAAATTTGTCAAGCAATAGAGCCATAGTTTCATCAGCTGTGTGGTATGTGGCGACGTCCTGCTGAAAACAAATGTCGCCCACGTCCATAACATTAATTTTAGGCAAAAAAAGTCAGTCAACATCATTCGGTAACGCAGTCCATTCACAGAAACCAAACCCAAAACCAGCAACAAACTGTCACTCGTTGTAGATGGAGAAGTTGTTTCACTTGGGTTTTCTGAGCGACAGTTTTGTTTGTTTAAGTACTGAGGCAAATAGAAATGAGCCTCATCACTTTCGTTCGTTCATTCATTTCCAGCACTCAATCAGCGCGAAAGTACGGCGTTGTGCGTGCTCTGCTGGCTTCGATTATTGTGCCAACTGGACCTTATAAGCATGTAGGCCAAAATCTTTATGCAAAATGCAGTGCAAAGTGGTTGCGGATAGGCCCAATTCCTGCGTTTTAGTCACACTCTCAGCTACGGCGGCAATATTTTCAGCTGACCTTGCCAGACGAACACGAGTTGGAGTCTTCACATTACTAACCTGTCGGAGACATAATAACTCCACAAAAAGAAGTCCGGAGGGGTCAAATCTGGAAATCTGGGTGGCCAGTCAATGTGTCCATTTTTTGACAGCACACGTCCAGGGAATTTTCGTTGCAGAAACTGCATTGTTTGATTTGCAGTGTGGCATGGCGCACCGTCTTGTTGAAACCAGTAACCGTCCAGACCTTTTTCACACATTTGTGAGCAGGCATAATGAGCCAACGTGCACCGATATCGATGCCCATCGACTGTTTCGCCTACTCTGAAGAAAAATGGCGCTGGTTTTGGCGCAAACGTCGGCCCAAACAGTCACTTTTTGGTCATGCAATGGTGTTTGATGGATCTCGTGTGGATTCTTCGTTCCCCAAATGGGTCTCGTCGGTCATCAAAATTTACTTCCAAAAATCAGGTTCAGTGTCAACAATTCGGTTGTATTCCAAGGGACGTGGACAGTCTGTCGGCAATATTCTTTGAGTCAATTGCACTTTGTACGGAAACAAATACAAATCATCCTTCAAAATGCGCCGCAAGGTGGTTCCACTGACGCCAAAATGCTGAGCATGGTGACGATACGACACATGTGGGTTCTCGGCAACACTCTCTCTTATCGCTTTAACCAGTTCATTGGAACGTCTTGGGCGTTGATGAACGGCATGTCGACGATCTCCCACTGTCCCGTGCTCAACAAAATTCGACACCAAATGACGAATAGTGTTGTCAGACGGTGCTTGTTGGCAACGATATTTTCGACGATATGCACGTTGAGTTAACACAACTGAACGACTATTTCCAATGTACAATGAATTGAGTTTTCAAAAGCATGTCTACTGAAGTCAATCGGTTGATAAATGTCAAAGTTATGCAATGTTTACATACCGACATAAAAGATGGCGCACCCTGTACATTTCCGAATGCCATTCATTAATGCTCACAAAGGATCAGTTTTGCCCGTATTTTTCGATGTTGGGCTTTAATAACAAATAAATTAAAGTTAACTATAATAAAAAAGGCTGACAAGGAGAAGCAGACTTTCGAAAAAAAAGTGACAATGCTATAACAAAGTTAGGGATTACGTTATGTTTAATTTAATAAAGGAAAGTTTTGAAATTTTTAAATGCAGACAATTTGAAGGCAGAGTTGGACACAATACAAAAAAAAAGAGTTACATAAAAAAGCAACAAATTGTGGTTTATATACAACATTTATCGCGACTGTTTGGGGTATAATTAGAAAATTAGAAATCCATAGTTTGATGTTTTTTACTTCCACGTTTAAACTGCTTTTGAAACAAAAGAGAGGCGATTCAAATGTATCACGAGATGCAATCGCATAGATTAGATCGTTATGTCGACGTAGTAGTGTTCTTTCACGATATCGTAAAACTTATCAAACTAGATTTTGAGACATGATATAATACATACGAGTATGTATCTGCTTAAGTTATGATTCTTGATTGACGTAAACGATTTTTTCATTTTAACCTCCAAGTTTTTAAAGGTGGTTCACCTAACTGCATGTATGTAGGTATGCGAGTAAAGCTTACTTAGTAAGTGCGACATTTCTACCAAACAACTTTATTGAGGTAGGTTAAACTACCGTGAAATTTTTATGAGTAAAGCTCTCATTTGCATTATCAAATTTAGCAACTGTTTTTTATGGCCGATACAACCTTGAAGAAACCGCAAAAATTCCTCTTCCATGTTTCTTTTCAAGTTAATGTTTTTTGTTTATCAAATTAGACTAACACACAATGCTCGCTACATGCCAAGTTAAAAAGAATAGTTGAAGGTGGATTAAACCTTTCAGGTCATTGCTTTCGAATGTTCACTTTCAAGAACATACAAATAATTTACAGTCTAGTAACTATCTAAATAAAGTCAATTGAAAATGTTGCGTCATTTCGGCTATTTTGAGTTCTTCCGCAAAATTCTTTGAATACCTGATAATCACACGAAGAAATTTGCTCGTTAAGGTAATTTCCGCAAAGCTGAAAATCTTTACGATCTTTACAAGTTGACATGAAAATATTTTAATAGATAAGAAAAGTATTAATCTACATTGGTTCTCATGCACTCATGGGTTTTTTTTCAGTGACCTTTAAGGTACACAGAAAAATAGATGTTTACGAATTTTATTTGTGAATAAATTGTGTACTTCTTGGAACCTTGTTTGAATTTCATCAGCTGACTGACGTTCGGTGACTCACTGTTGACGATAAACAACTTCAATATATATGCACCCATTGCGATGCTGATTGATCAGACGCTTACTCATCGAATCCATTAATTATGACTAAATGAGCACGAGATACAAAAATGTGCGTAAAGAAATCAAAACTTTTGATACTGTACTGATTGTGTTGATTTTGTCACTTCAAGTTGTAAGACTTTTCAAAGCAAATTCGAGTATACGTTTAGTAATTCCAGATTCATTAATATGTGTTTACCGTTTAAAAAAACATAGTACGAATGAACTATTGCTTATATCTTTTCGATGAACTCTACTTGGGAAGCTTATTTTAAATGTAATGGAGCTATCAATCAACGTAGATTAACTTTTACCCTCTGTTAAAAGCATTGATTTTTACTATTAAAAAAGTATTACGACTTAATATCGATATGTGAGTGAGTGTTATATTTGAAGGCATAAAATTAAGTGCTAAGACTTGCTTGTGGGAACTCAACTTACAAGTTTCAATTTCATGTGTTGCATTGGATGGAGAGAGTCTACTAAGATTAAAGCACGTACAGTAGAAAAACATCCAAGTGAAAGATAATTTGTCTCCATTGGGTAGTAGAGCCAGACGCACAAAACTTTGGAACCTTTTTTTTTTTTTAAAAAAAAAAAAACTAACAAACTTTTTTGACAAAAGAATAACTTAAGAAGTTCAAAACCTAAAATACATGTTAGTTACAACACCCGTATGAGAGAATCCGCTCTTGTTGATTCATAAAAGGTCTGCCCTAATGGTTTTTTTATACCCTATTCCATAAAGTATATTATTGTTGGTACATACAAGTAGTTTGTAACATATAGAAATAAATCCATGCTCGTCCGTCTGTATGTTACCAGTTTCTGGGCCTAAAATTTTGAAACAAGGTGAAAGTGTACAAATTTTTGAAATCCGTCCACAGTCACACCCATTTTTTAAAAGAATGCCTTTTTTTCAATATTTTTACGAGACACTAAAACAAATTTGTAAAGCAAAATATGTAGTATTCTCTACAATTTTTCGAAACATTGTGTATGACCACGCCCACTTCTTGGGGCGTTTTAAAAAAGAAAAAAACACCGACGGTGATGGATAAGTCTTACTTTGAAATTTTCATCAGAATACGTGAATTTTAGTTACAAATATTGACAGCCATGCTCTGCTAATCACAGGATAGGCACAAAACCTGTAGGTGGATGAAATATTAACATGGAGAGCTATTATGTATAATTCGGTTTGGTTGACCCAACTTTGAAAATATATATGTATGTATGTACTGTTATTTGCTACTAGCAGAAAACGTGATGAAATAGTTGGCGGCTGAAGTTTTAAAATTGGCGGAAATGTTACTCGCCATAACAAAAAGACACGAATCATTCTCCGCCATAATGGCGAGGAATTGAATAAGCTGCTTTCTGATGTAACAATCATACAAAGTGGCGGTCTTTCAAAAATCCAAGCTATTCTGTTGCTGATGAAAACCAAAAAGAATACCCAAAATTATACTTAACAACAAGAAACACTGATGTTAAATATCTAGAAGTAATTTTAAACAGCAAATTGAAGTAGAATAAATAGATAAGTTGACATTGGCTCGGGATGTCAGAACTTTCTGACAGTGCCGTAGAACTTTCGCAAGATGCTTGCGATCATCAGACCAATCTTCACCTATGCGTTTGTATCATACTATGGGTGGCCAAAGACGGTAGTTACATTTGACTGCCTTGGAATTACTGGTGCCATGCACTTAACTATTGAACTTAACCCTTCAGAAGGAGACAGTGAAAACCATGTGTCAACTTAGGGAAATCAAACTCTGGCACGAAGGACATGACTTTCGAAAGAAGCACTATTTCGTAAGATTTCAGTGCAATGTTCTTTGTTCATAATAATATATGTAAGCTCTGGCGTCCTCGTCGTATTTGGTAGGAGGTATGATGTGTACTTCCCCAAAAGGGTTAAACGGGAATATCCAAATGACCTTCAAACGATCTGTATTGGTGCTGGTTAGTATTTGGACGAAGAAAGCAAATTTTCTTTCTTTCTGGTCAAAAATGGCGACTGTTCCAGCAAACTAGATAATTGGAGAGGGGTTAGCAATAGTGTCACCATTTGCATTGACTGCCTGGCTGAACTTAAGGCGCTCGAGACTCCCACAAAACACTTAAAGATTGTTCTACAATGCAAGAATGTAAAATGTTAAAATAGACTAAACAAGCTTACGAAATGGAACTGAGTTTGTCTTATTTACCGGTTAGTAGAAAAATTGTAGATAACGAAATCTATGACGCAGTGACAATCAAAGGCTCAGAGATTACTCCTCTGATTTGGAACCAATAATTGGTGTCAGTTTTGCAAACATTCTATACTGGATTGCCTCTCATATATAATACGTTAAGAGAGATGGTTTAGTTTAGTTAACTGTAGAATTACCAAGTATTTTGTGAAAGGGCCTAATGAGAGCACTGACAACAAGACTTCAGTGACCAACACAGAAATCATTCAATACCCTACATGTGAGCCTTGTCTCGAAAGCGATGGTACAAGATAGCAATTAAGAATGAACTTATTCCAATTTCAATCCCCGGTGCTAAGAAATTGAACTAGGGTGGCCGTGGTGTAGTGGTAACATCATCGCTTGTCACGCTATTGATTCACGGTTCGAATCCTGAGGTCAAGAATCATCTGTTTATTTCGCACGAAATAAACAAAAAAGTCGATCACTTGCGAAAGCTAAGTCAACTCTACTGTGAAGGCATAACACCGGCAGTAGGGTGGTCATATGGCTAAAATGCAACTTGATCGTGATGGTGTCATCAAGAGGACGGAAAAAAATACTGTGAATCATAAGCAAAGACAATTATAGCGAAAACAAACAAAATACTCCCCAGTTATCTGGACAGCCACCCTTGGAGTTTACAGAAACTTAATACCACCTGAGTTTCAAACCACACCACTCTGTCTTTTTCTCTATCTCTTCCCCTTTCCCCAAAACGTACGTGTTCTAAAAAAAATAAAAATAAAATTAGTATAAGGGTATTCATATCCCCTCTAACACGTGCAAATTATAAAAAAAAAAAAGGTGTTTTCTTCAGGGCTTTTAGACGGCTATCCGATATCAGTCATTCATTTAACTCTGTGGATAGCCATGTTCGAATACATGCAATACTCAAAAACTCGGCATTATGCGGATATATATATGTACATAGTTGTTTTGGAATTCTTCTCTAATTACCTAAAAATATTGAAATTCTTGAAGTTTTACCTCTAATATGCTTAGCGTTGTTATAAAATTCGACATTGAGTCTTATGAGACACGTTTAGTTAACAAATTTGGCACCAGCTCTACTTCGCCCATTTTAATGGGCGTTCATCCAAAATTATATGATCTATCGGACTATATTATGCAAATACTAAACGCGTTAGTCATGTTTTCCAAAGAAAACTGCCAAAATTTATATAGGAAGGAAAATAAACTTACATGTAGTGAAATACAAATTTCTAATAGCCCAATAAAAACTAGATTCGTGTTTTGTCGGACGGAACCAACGAAATAAAAAAATATATTATGTTAACTTAAATAATTAACATAAAATCAAATAGGTATATTTATTTCTCAATGAACAAGATGTACCCCTCTAATCAGTGCTAATCAAATGCGTGAGCTGTTATTTCTTTTTAAATAGCGAATAGATAGCATTTGTATTGCGTTTTTTCGATTATCGATTGCCGTCTCGCCCGTGTTTACCCATGGCGATACGGCTAAAATGTGCTTGCAAAATTTTTCTGCACGAGCAAACCCATTCTACTCAAGAGTTGTTTGTCCTACTTATTAAAGTGTCAATTTTCCACTCTTCATAACTACTCGCTCGTTCGTGTGCAACCCCCTTCGTTGTGAGAGAATCTTCCCATGTATCTGACGGTAAACAGAATGAACATTGTGATTCCTATAATAGCATTGATATCGATTTACGTCAAAACAGAAAAGTGATATCATTCACTCTTGTTACGTAATTATAATATGTAGTGTAGAGTTATTTTAAATTTTAATCGCGGTAAGCTTTTTTCCAGTATACACGTCATTGACGGTGTATTTTCGTTACCGTCGTGCTTATCTTAACTGGCAACAAGTATTTTTTTTTTTTTTTTTGTTTAGTACGGCACAGAAAAGTAACCGTGAATTTAAATTATTTATGATTTTTATTAATTAACACCAATTGAGACTGAAGGAAGAAATCTTTTGTCTGCCCTGGTAATTATCAGATTTTTTCCACCCGACCCACTGACAAAGACCAAAAGGAACAAGAAACAGAAACAAAAAAAAAAAAATGAAAAAAAAATTCCAGAACAACAATTTATGATGATGTTCGTGGGAGGCGGCAACTTGAGCAATAGCAGGCAGGCAGCTGTAGTATGTAGTAGTACCTTAGCCTAGCTGAGCTACTGCGGTTACCATTGTCGATTGTTAAGAGTACCGCAGCAACACAGCGCGCAGAGAGCAAGCAAAACTAGAATAAATTTCAGCCCGGAAAAAACCAATTGTAGTGCGTTTAATTTGCTTTCCCCGCATCATTAGGAATTATAATCCACAGTTTCACTTCTCTGCTTTACAAATCACTCCTACCCAGGTTTGTACTTTTTTTTCGCTTATAGTGCGATAAAGAAATTATGTAACCGAAGGAATTCAACGAAAGAGAGAGAAAGAGTGAGGCAAATGAGAAAAATCGATAGTGTGTAGTACATGTGCAAGTGCACTTGAAGATTTGTACCCCGCCCCATGTAAAGTTGGGAGGTTAAGTAAGGAGCGGCAAGCGAGTACATTTATTTGAATTATATTGTCCCCACATGTTAGATTATTAAGCTATTGCCTCGTCGTAGGAACACAATCAAGAAGACAATTTGTCTTGATAGCTTGTAAAAGAGAGGAGCACAAAGATTTCAAAGATAATCATTATCATCGTTCCCGGTATTTCTTTCTTCTGCTTCTCTCTGATGTGTAACATTCTGTTTGCGTGGTTTATCTATTTTGACACTTTATTTGAGTGATAATTCCGTCCATTCATTGCGGGTCATATAGATTTGATTTGACTGCATTCTCCCCGCCCCTCAAAAGATATAACATTTCACAATCTAGTTAGAAAAACTGGAAACCAGAATGTTCCAAGAGATACTTCTTAAATTCAGAACCAATAGACACTAATGAGATTGCTATATTGGGCCATTAAAATACGCAGACTTATTTAAACCTAACGACGATTGTGTCAGGAGTTGCCTGTTTACCCACTCTGTTTGAATAGTTAATATATGTACACCTACCGTCTATTAAAACATATTCTTATGGGAGCGTGCGGTCAAGATGTACGCGCTGATCTCTATCTAACTCTCCTTCAGCAGATTAAGTGTGAAAAACTTTGCGCGCTTGTTGACGCAATCCGACGAGTGCGTTTTTTTTTTTCCACTGCCTTATTGTATTTATTTATTAAATTAGGAACTCTATACAAATTGCTTTTTATCTTCCATTTAACATAGATATGTGGGGAATTTTTTTTTTTGCCACAGAAATGAAATGCAAAAATAAAGATAATAATAACCCTGCTCTAAATTTGAGTATTTTATGGAGATATTTGCAAAGATTTAAGCTCCATAGCTGAGATGAACTACTATATGCCTGTTACTAGTTACAAAGTCTTAACTTTGAATGTCTACGGGTTAATTAATGCATCCTGTTTCCTCAGATGATTCATTTACTTGTGTCTCACGCGCTAACTACATGA
Organism: Pocota personata; assembly: GCA_963082735.1. Classification (NCBI taxonomy): domain Eukaryota; kingdom Metazoa; phylum Arthropoda; class Insecta; order Diptera; family Syrphidae; genus Pocota; species Pocota personata. The sequence continues at coordinate 272,972,854 of OY720429.1, forward strand.
AGTAATTACTTGTGTTGAAATTTGCTTTTAGTAGATTAAAATGAAGTAGACACATAGATCCCAATTATATCATTGAAAAAAAAAAAACAAAACAAAAAATAAACAAGAACTTCCCCCTGGACCGTGTGCACTTAGTTGAAGTGAAGGAATTTTACAAAGGAAACAAGACAGACGTATAGAGTGTGCCGTATCGGAATTATTCACTTTACAGTCAAATACACGTGTTCTCACAACTGAAGTAGGGTTGTCGGCAATAGCCAAAAAGTTGTCGGACAATTTCATTTCCCTTGTGACACATTACGAAACGAAAAAAAAAAAAAAAAAAAAAAAAATACATACAAAGACATGCCCTTATGAAGTGTGGAGTCATCGCTGCAAATGGGTGCAGGCGCACCTAGAATGTCACATTAATGATGCACATTTGCTCGAAGGACATTGAAGGGATGAATTAGTTATTTGGCCATGGAACGTAGTGAAGTAACAGGTTTTTATTAGTTGGACGATTCGTGACAAAAAAATAAATAAAGTGCACGACTATTTAGGTCGCACGTACTTACGCCTGTGTGCTGTTCATTTGTAGATTAATCATAATTTAAATTTAAATGAAGTTGTTAAAATGTATGTATGAAATATGGGAGCCGTGGTTAAGTGTGCGATCACTGAGCGAGGGGTTCAAGGTTGGAATCCAAGAAAACACAAAAAAAAAAAACAGTTTTCTCACGGTTCCACCCTTCGAAAACGCCATAAAACTGTAGGACCCTACCATTCGTGAGGAGCACGAGTGACTGTGAGAAGCTAGGCCAGACCCTGCATTGGGCTGTCAGCGTCAAAATATTTATTTATTTTATGTTAAAATGTATATCAAACTTGGTATGTCCTTGCATACATACATATATCAAATATTAGATCTGAGAAATTAGCAACTTTCAAAAATTCGATAATACCGTTATGCAAAATTTTTTTTTCCAAAAACTATGTACAACATCTAGTAAGATATGTTTAACTCAGCCCAAATATAAAATGTAATAAAAATGGTTAGAGCCATTTCGAGAAAATTGATTTTTCTTAAAATCAGTCATTAGTAAAGTTCGGGCCTCGATTTGCCACCCCACAATCCGTCCAGAAGTTTGATCTGTATTTCAGCGCACATGCATACAGACATACAGACACAGAGGTGGAATTGAGAGACCCACTTTTTTGCGACCCTATCTATTATATTTCCAACATTTTCACGAAACCAATACTTGTCCTTATAGATGCAAGTAAAAAATGATTATGAAAACCACTTTAGTCGTCTTTACTATCACATCTCCGCCCAACCACGGATTTTTTTTTAAACTTGTTTCCCACTTAGTGCTTTTTATAGTCGGAATTTTTGGTTCGTTTGCCGTGTTATACTATATATTTGATTTAGTTCTGCAGTGTTTGAAAACACTCTTGAGATTGAACGAAATATATTTACTTTTATTCCATCGAAATCGGTTCAGTAGTTTGTTTTCTATGCGATAACAAACATTTATGTACTTATGGCACCAAAATCTTCGTGTAGCAGTCAAATCTTCATGTTCGGATACGTAGTTCACGTTTTCGACTGGTTGGGTTGTGTCCTTACTATTCTTTGCTGTTGTTTCTCTTGTTACTTTTGACAAGAGAAGCCCAAGTCACAATCTGATTGGCGATACATGTTACTGCTAGTCAACTGTGCCACCCGCAGTGGATCCTTCTTCAGTTCTCCCAATCCTCTTTTGCAATTATAAGATGGCTTTACAAGAATTGCGACAACGTCTCGCTTTGTTGTCATAAAATCTTGAAGTGAAGATATGAATAAACGCATCGCTACCTGAAAAAGCACAGGTCCACCCTGAACTGTAGCGCCATCTAAAGTAAGGGATTTTACTTTCATCCTGTAGTATGGTTCTACTTCACTTCAACGTTGTCTGGCTCCCAGTGTAGGCAGACATTGTTGATCCTGCCCAGGCTATTGAGTTCGTCTAGGTATTGCCAAACTATTTTTCAACTAGTTGCATGGGTCAGTTCTTTAATAACAACTTGGCGGTCTGACATACACATTTTTATTTATTATTTAAACATCGATGGCCAGTAATGAAAAATTTAACATGTAAAAGCAAATACAAATTCAAATTCCCAGTCAAATGGGACTTTGGATACATGTTTAGATACGTAGTTCGCAGATTGAAAACGTAGCGCTCAAATTGTCTTGTCGTTCAAGTGTCAATCATGTCAAGTGTATATAATCATAATTATTTTCACAATATTTGAGCCTTCTTGAACATGTCTCGCGCTAGCTCTTAACATTTCAATGATATGGATTATAAAATATTTATTTTAAAGATGACAACTGTTCCAACATTTACTGGTTTTAACGTGCAGTTGTGGAAATGTATAAATTATTTTTGTGACATTTCTATTACTGTTGTGTATGTACAAGAAACGAATAAACCAGTTATACTCATGATGTTCTCATGAGTGCCAGTTTGTACTAGATGTATAAAATGGTATTTTCCTTATCACGTTCCATGGTACTTATGAATTTTTGTTTTCATATAACAAATTCACGTGATTTTCTATTTGCACAGATATTCTTTTTCTTAATCTTAAGTTTATTTGCCAGTCAATGGTCGTATTAGTTTTATTTAATGCTGAGTTTAAGTTTGAGATTCAGTTCTTTTTGTATTCATATCGGGGCCGGCAGGATTTATGCACGAGTACATATGTAACGTGTTATACCAGTACCTCTACTAGTAGCGAGAAAAGGAAACCTGACTAGTTTATTTATCCTTTGGCTTATTCTTGTTTAATAATCACGAATGTCACTTTTAATATAGCAAACAGTTTAATTACGGTCGAAGTTAGTCAATAACATGTCAAAACATACAACAAAATTGCAAAAATTAATCACAATTGTCTTGATAAATACGTAGTTAGGTCATAAATACTGGTACACGCATTTTTGGTGATAAAATATAATAAAAACGAACAAGTATTGTTTACAAGACTTTAATTGATTATTTAGGAAACAATATTTAAAAAATTTATTCGAAATGGCCGCCATTTGCCTTTATGCAGTCCTTGAGGCGCTCTGGCCACACATCGATCGCAGTTCACACCTCGTCCATTGGAAAATTGACTACTGCACGGATAAGTGCGTGCTTCAAGGACTCAATATTTGAGTGTCGAGTAGAACAAGCCGTCGGCTCTAAAATCGACCATAGCTTATAATCCAAAGAATTGATGTCTGGACTGACTGACGGCCAATCGTCTTTTTACACGTTAACTTAGTATACTTGTAAATGTCACTCATTGAATACCTGTCAATATATTATAGAATGGGTGTGTTCAATACTAGTTTCACGATGAGTGCGTTTAAACGTGTACAAGTATTTATGACAGGTATGACTTTTGTTACATGAGTTCTATTTTTATGAAACTTAAGCAACTTACTATTTCCATAAGAATCAATTTATTTTATAGAGTATGTAAGTAGCACAGAAAATAAACTATAGAAGAAAAACTACGTACATAAATATTTTAAGGAATGTGATTATGTAGGTACGTACGAAAATGCATATGCTTAAATGAATGTTCTCCATGGATGGAGATGCACCTAACAGTGCCTAGTGTCTCCTTCTATGTGAGATTGTTTTGGGTTATTACCAAAATGTATATATTATTTTATTTTTTATTCAAATCAATGGTTTTCGGATGACTCATGGTTACAATGCAGACTATTCTATCAAAGAATAACTCCTGTTTTCTTTTCACTCTGCAGATACTGCAGCCATATATTATCAGTTCAAAAAGGGCAAGGATTTATGGTAATGCTTTGCCAAATTTTTGACATCATACGCAAAGTTTGCCTATTAAAATTTCGTTGTTGAACTTCCTCAACATGGTATATGACAATGCAAAACTTGTGTGTCTGGCGAATTTATCATGACGATTTTTGCTTTGGTCTGACAGTTTATTCATAATGTAGCATCGTTGGTATGTTGAATTTTATTTCAATAAATTATTGTACAGGAACATATAATCACATTATGGGTGGTGGTTAGTAGATCATGGAGAAATGCTGCTCATTTAGAAAATGCTACCTGTGTCTTTATGCAATCGCGTAGTAAACTATTAATACTTGGTTGCAAAATATAATTTAGCTATTTACATCACTTATACTAGGATATTATGCAAACGTTGGCCTCCATTAATATACGTATATCTCCTTCTCCACCTGCTCAGCTCCGTAGAGAGCTGCCATGAATTAGCTATAAAACTAATTCTTCATAGTGTGTTACTAGTCTGTTCGAAAAATAATTTAATTGCTGTTCTCAAGCAATTTGACTTTGCTGACATTGCTTTTTAGTATCAGCTTGAAGTCAAGGAAATGTTACTATAAAGAAAAATTTAAATTAATATCGACTAGTGGATACTAAAACCTATATAACTTTGTCAGATTTTACAGAATAATGGGTGTAAGAGCCTGCTTTTTAAGGCTATCAGTAAGGGTCTAAGTTTTGGTGCTTCTTCCAACAAATTTATCTCTTCATTGGAGGTTGTGTCGATGTGTTTTTTTTTGTGTTGGATAGCCTTTGTTTCCGCCTTTGTCAATATCCATACGACAAAACTTATCGCTTGTTTCTAAAAGTTTTAATGCAATTTGTATGCGAGGAACAAATATTGCTTTTAACGTCTGAATGACAGCACCACCTTGACCGAAATGGCTAGCGGGCTTCGGCAACGACTCAAAAACTTTTTTTTTGTTTGACAGATCTGTTATCGAATCTAGTCGGGGAATTTGTTGTAAATTTGTCGATGAAGACAATATTAGTTGAAGGATTGCGAAAAAGAAGAAAACATGGCACACAGACAGAGACCGAACCTGCGATAAATTTGGTTTTAGCTACCCCAACTGAGCAATCCGGACACGCCTTCTTCCATGGTCAATTCTTCAACATCACTATCAAATCTTGAACATTCTTTGTAACTTTGGTATTAAATCGACCAAATATTTGTTTCTTTGGTCAATAATTAAAATATCGTAATACCATTTTAATCTCTATTATATTGCCTAGTTTTGAGAAATTAATTTGTCGGTACTATTCATTTATTCTTGTTTCTCTTATTCTTTAAAAATATAAATATTTGAAAACTATTAAGTACAGGGTGCCACGAAAGTCACAAAGTAGCAAGATTTTTGTGCCCCATCCCATAACAGCGTCTGTACTTAGCGTCTAGTGACTATTACTTAAAGTGGACGGGTCGGGAACTTTGCAAGCAATTTTCAAAGTCATAAGAGATCCCTTCCTTACATATTATAAAATTGAAAATGTTTTCCTGTCCGTCTGTCTGCCTGGCCGTTTATAACTCAACAACCACTTAACCAATTTTGATACGGATTCCTTTAGTGCATTGAAACATTTTCTGAACATCTGCTAGTATCGACACGCTGTTAATAGTCAGAGGCAAATTCGCAGATAAATAAATATTTACTATTGAGGAATCGTTCAATAAGCAAAATGATAGAGTCCTTGCCCGGTCATTCAAAGAAGCATCAGAACTTGTTTCCGCGAGCATCTATGATGGTTTCGTGGGGAGTCAGCTATGAAAGCGTTACCGACTTTCAAAATTCGACAAATATCTACCAAACGGATGTTCTGGAAGACGTTTGAAAGGGACTTAACCAACAATTGTTTTCAAACAACCAGTGGACTTTTCAACAATGTGCTAGACTTCAATCCTTTGGATTATAAGCTGTGGTCTATTTTAGAGGCAATGGCTAGTTCTACTCGACACCCAAATATTGAGTCCTTTAAGCGCGTAATTATCATTTATTTTATTATTATTATAACTTTGCACACAAATAGTATGTGGATAACTGGAAATAATTAGGAAATCAAATTGTAAACAATATTTTTTTGGGGGGATTTGTGGGGCATAATATAAATGAAAGCCAAAGTTCCATGGAATTTGAAAACCAAGGCAAAATAGACACCACCGTCCAACTATATCTTACTCCTAACCGATTTTGATGATTTTAGGGCAAACACATCTACATATCTGACTTAGCGTTATATTTGCGAGAAAGATGATTTTTAAATCTACTCATTTAAGGGTCAGACCGTGATAGTCGTAGTTTAGGAACTGAATTTCATCCAAATCTGTTAAAAATTTCTTCAGTTAGGTGACCAATAATTATGATTTAAATATTTATGACCTAACCCCCACTTCATCCGATTTTGACAATTTGTTGACGAAACTATATTTCATTTAAATTTCTTCAGTAGTTCTGGAGCGAGCCATGTAAGAACAAACAAACAGGTACACATGAAACCAGAAGTGCTTGTTTTTACGATCATGTGCATTCCTTCTCTCAGGATTAACGAAGAAGGTAAGTTACGGGGTACTAATCGCGCGAGACCCGACTTGAACTTCACGAATTTATTTTCAAGTTAATTAGTAATGCATCTAACGAACAAATGAAAATGTATAGGGTGGTGAATTAGTCACGAACCAGTCAGAATGTTTAATACCTTATTTTCTTTTGGTAATACATATTCTTAAATTATAAATTTTATTGTCAATTATGTAACTGAAAATTATTAAATATTCTTAATGCTTCAAACTTTATGTGCCACCCTGTATATTTAACTCGTTATCTAATTCAAATCGGGAAGACTTTATCCTGCTCCCCGAAACACATATTTAGCATTATCCTAATTCAAAGGGATAACACGCTTAGACTAGCATATATCATTAAATATGTACTAAACGTTTCTATACTACCTCCTAATAACTAACCACAAAAAGAAAAAAAAATCAATGATTTTTCGCATGACCTATACAAACGCTAATGTGTTAACTCTGAAATCCTTCACCGCAGGTTTTTTCTTTTGTTCATATAGTACATATAAATGGCTAACACTTGGTGCTCGAAATACTGGCTTATTGTAACTTTATAATAATCCCAACTAACAACAACTTTAGTCCTGTAATGAATACAAATTATGCAACTCAATTGAGTATAGGCGTAGTATACATATAGACCAGACTTTTTGGGGACACATTTTTCTATTTGCTCAATCAATATCAAAAAATGCAAAAAAAAAAAAAAAGTTCTAACACAGTTCGCCAACCCTGTCTCTCTTCCATTTTCCCATGATTGTATTACATAAGGACGAGGCCGGCCCATGTTTTACGTAATCATTCGCCTTTTTCAGCGCCCGAGTCGTTACCCTTGCCAAAAGGAGACATGATTTTAATTTTTATACTTATATCATTTATAAGGATAATGTAGTTTTGGTGATTTTTTTCCAATCAGGATACGTGCATATTCTGCTTCTTTTGTCAGAATGGGTGTATATAGAGAAAAGTCATGGAAAATATAGGTTAGGTACTAAATTATGCTGAAGTTTTTCTCCATTTACAAGCTTTTTTTCATTTTCGGGCTGGAAGGTTCAGACTATAATTATGTAACTTACAAAAAATTACTTGGTAACAGTTGGCGAAAAAGGATGATTTTTATTAAAATAAAGTTAGATTTAGTTAATTTAGACTTAGTAATTTGACTAGTACTCGTATCATGGAAAAGTTGACTTTTTATCGACTTATTGGAAAGAATGTAGCATGGGCAAAAGCTTTTGTTCTTACATAGAATTCTGCCCTACTTCTTTCTAAAAAGTGCATGTACATGCGCCAACGTACACCCTTTTCATCCCCATTGGGGTATGTTCTGCATTTGAAATGACTGTCAAAACGAAATAACACTATTAATATTTCCGTTTTAACAAACTATGATTATTGATAGCTTTTTGGCTTGAGGAAAGGCTTTGCCATGGTTGTTTGCAACTTTACACCAATTATTTGGCATTAATACTATTTTTAAAATGTCCTCATTGCCAATTATGACGCATTGTGACGTCACTTTTACAGCGCAACCGCATATAATGTACACATACTATGTATATATACTACACATGATTTTAAAATAAGAAAATTATCTCCATCAATATTTAAAGCAAAAACAAAAAAAAAAAAAATACAACCTTCGTAAAACATGACAATAAATAGAAAATTAAGCTTTTGTTAAAAAAAAAACAAAAAAAAAAAAAATTAATAAATAAAAGTGCCATTGCAATCGTTGGTTCTTTTTTTCTCTTTCGATTAAAAGATACAACAATCTCCCTAGATACATAGATACACTCTGTGAAGAAGCTTTTGCAAATTCGCTTCATTTAGATGTGTTATACAACTACTGTATGAAAATTCTCACCCCTACGATGAACGGAAAAAAAAGCTTATCATAGTACGTACGGGGGAGACAAGAATATGTGTTATCAGCCGCCTTCTAATACCGGTTCTATACACTAGTCTCTTTCACTCTAGTGTTGTTACACACAAACCCGAGCAATCAATTTATACAACCGAATTGTTGTTTTATTTTTTTTTTTGTATTTTATGGTGGTGGAAAATTTCTTGAAAGTTTTCTCGAAATTCACGGCGAAAAGCTTAATACGAACCGCATCTAGAACTTCAGTCAGTCGAGCGCTGATCCCGAAGTGAACAGGTCGCGCGTTGTGGTAGTTGATACGGTTAGTTCAACTGACTCTGTGTGAATTAATATTTAACATAGAAAGGAAAAAAAAAATTGTTTTCCACTCTTAAGCTTTAGTATAAAGCTTATAGAGTACAACTAAACATTTTCATTTCTATTTTAGAAAAAGAGTCGAAAAGCAACCAAACCAAATAATTCCGCATTTCCGTGAATCTAAAGGGGTGTTTTTAACCCCTCTAATATAGAAAAAAAAATATTTTTTTTTCTTCTGTGAACTTATTGTGTAATAGTGCAAAGTAGTATTAAAAGGTATCCTTACAATGACTTTTCCTAGAAAAAAAAAGATTCTCTCCAACATTCATGCCATTTGATGTTTTTTTTTTTTTTTCTTTTCTACCATCTCAATGCAAACGCAATGTGAAGTGAACAATTTCGAAAAAAAGTGTTTTGTGCTACGAAAAAAACAAGGATTTACCACAGCATTTTGAGTGGATTACATCAAGTGTTTTTTTTTTAACTAAGAAAACATTTTATTCTGTACAAAATAACTGTACATATGCATTTTAGAAAAAAAAGAAAAGAATTTAATTATTAGTTGGTACCTATTTATTACAAGTAGATACACACAAAGCTCAACAAACATCTATGTATTCCTTTTTCCATTCGGTATTGCAACACCTATGTATATTTTAAATAAATAAAAAAAAATCTAAAATGCACAGGTTGCGTAATGTCGTCCCTTGATAGTCGTTTGTAACTTTGAGCAAATCATACAAAACCCTCGAACTACTCAAAAATTTAGTACAAACAAATTCAAAATTCCTTTTTTTTTTTCTGTTTAGTTCTAGCCGAAGAATATAAAACAAAATATATTTATTTTGTATACTTGTTTTTTTTTTTTACCCCAGAAGCTAATTAGAATTTCAAATATTGGAATATGAGTAACCAGGTAGGTTGTGTTTGCCAAAATTTTGTTTTTTTTTATATTTAACTCGAATAAAATCAATGAAAACTTCTTTGCAACAACAATTTTTCGTTAAAAAAAAAATCAATAATCAGCAGTTTTCCTATTGAAAAGGGGGGATGTTTTCCATACCATCCCCCCCTGTAGAAAAAATATGTAGGTGCGGCGGCGAATTGGCTTTTTCCAAGTGATTACGTTATTTTTTCTATAAGAGTATGCGGCTCGAAGGACCTACCTTTGATTTTTTTTTTTTTTTTCATTTTTCAAATAATCCATAAGTTTGTACTCCTTCCTAGAAGATTTCTATAACAGTTTTCTTTTGTTAAGTTTTCGATTTTTTCCCCGAAAGGAAGTATACTCGAACATCCTTTGCGCATGTTACTGCGCTGCGGTTAACCTACAAAGAAAAATACACAGTAAAGACAAAATCATCTCGTGACGACAAAAGCCACAAGGGGATTCCTAGAATCGCACATACATAAATTAAGCCTTGCAGCTTATAGGAAAAATATACATATCTGAATGTCGCCGGTTTAAAACCAGTTTAAACCACCTGATCACGGTGATTACCTGTGCTCGGGCGTGATGGCTATGGACAAGTCGTAATGCTATAAATATTCTTGGAAGGAAGGAGAACAAAACAAAAACAAAATCCCACAATTTATTGAAATTTTATTGAATCTTTCCATCACAAGGTGTTTGTTTGCATTTAAAACTGGTTCTAATCAACTCTCCACAGATGGGGTTTTACTGTGAAGATAGAAAAAAAAAAAAAAGTGCACTGTCTTGATTACAACTTAAAACCCGTTTTTTTTTTTTTTACTTTTGTCGAAAGTCTCTGAAAACTCAAGTTCAATGCAATTTAAATCTGCCAAAATGTCACGCATTAGTGAGTTATCCCCAAACAAGCAAGTGAGATACAAAACTGAACTACTGAACCATGAAAATCAAGATCAGGCACTGCCGCCACTAGCTAGCTAGTTAGTGGTTGAAAAAGTTTTGCACTGAGACCGATTGTTAATTCCAAGCGACACATGCAGAATCCCATTGTGTAGTTTAAATTAATTTGCTCCCTAGTTACACGGGGACGGGTACGGGTACACAATATGGCTACACTCTTGTAATTAGAGAGGAAGTGAGAACTTGTCCTTTTTTTCATTTTGTTAATTTTGCAATCTGTGCCCACACAAGCTTAAACTATACACTTGTTTCGCATCATTGAGCGCGCAGCACACTTGTTTTACATTGAGAATGGCCATCATTGTTTGTAGTCGCGTATTTTTCATTCATATTAGGGGGGTCATGAATAGAATTTTTAAATCGTCCAAGCGCACACTGCAGAGAGTGAGTTAATTGATGTGTTGAACCCCCAACTTATTCAATCTATCAATACAATTTAATTGAGTACCTATTTTATATCGACATTGAGTGTGGAAACAAGCCGTGCTCTTGATATGTAGCACGTTTTTATCTGCTGGCTATAAAATTAATTTTACATTTAATCGAATTGCACTTTGATACTTATTGAATTTAGTTACATGTACTATATAATTATTATTATTGGATTGAATGTGTTACAGTGTGTGATTTCTTTCGTATGTATACAGGTTGTATAGAGAAGACCAAAAACCCAAAAAACCTAAATAAATAAATCGATTCGTGTTCTTGTCAGCCACTAATTAAGTCTACAATTTCTCCTACCAATTGTATCTCATCAAGGGCTAACTAAACGAAGTAAGAAATATGTACAAGATTAGTTTTATAAAAAAGTTTTTATAGATCTAGTCATGGGTCCCCCCACACCTACCAGGTTTGAGAATATAAAAATGTTTTTTTCCCTGCTTCGCTCATCATCTTTTTTATTCTTTTAATTTTTGTTTAGTTTGAGTATAGTTTATATATTTAAGAGAGAGTGCTCTCTGTTACATAACATGTACACTTGACATTTTTACACATGCCGTCGTGATGATGACGACGAGGAAAACCTACTTTCGATTCATATAGCCATAACGTCTTGTCGTGTTGTCCCTCTAATAAGAGTTCTAAATTTAGGCCGCAAAAAAAAATCAATACAAATTGTTGGAAGAAGGAATTTCCTTCTCTTTCGTCGCTAAGGTTAGAAAATGAGTACACATGAGTATGTGACATGCTAAAGTGGGAAAAAAAGAAAGAAAAGCAAGGCGTACACGATGATAAGTGCTTAATGAAAGGGAACGAAAAGTACACGTTTACCTATATAATTGTATGGCAGTTCCAAATCTTGCCACAAACGACATCCGCCGACAAAAAATATGATGTACACACGCTTTATATTATTTTAATTGCATCTTAATTTTCAATTTGCATCTTACAATGCCATGCTTCCATTTGGCACGAGAAGAAGACAAAAAAAACATAAGTAGGCGAAAATTCCGAGCATGCGCTGGTTTTTTTTTTTTTTTTTTCTGCAAATGAAAGCAAAACTCTAATTGGGCGTTTGCTCTTTAAAAGTTAAAAATAAAAAATTAAAATATAAATGCAAATGCGAATTTTTGTAGAGTATGGTTTCGTTGTTCGTTCATTTTCGCCTTGAACTGATGATGAACAGCAATAAACTAAACATCCTAGATTTCCCTTAACACGATTTTGTGTTCTAACTTGATTAAAATTTCCTTTGAATATGTACTTATACTCTACGTGGTCCCTTTGGTATATATATTACTGAACGCTCATATTAGTACCTTGATGCTCTAGTGATATGCCTTCTAAGCACGTGTGCTGAAATTCCTAGCCATTCTAAATCTCAACCGTCGACGAGCATTTAATACCAACGTGCACCAGCTCCCCTGATTTCAGATTGTCTCCCAGGTGTGTGCATTAACGTCTTGAGTTATTGGCAATCGTAAAAAAAAGAATTAATGATTTTTTAAACGACTTATAAACTGCTACCGCATTGTTTTATAATTATTTTCATGGTCACTGCTCTATAAAATCGACAGTCTCGTTCGATTCTTTCATACCAAAACCTGTCTTTCGTAAGTACGTAAGTTTCTCACCCTATTTTCTACTTATTTTCTGTTTAAAATGGTCCTTTTACAGTGGATGTCCATGCATTTTGTAGGTCATGCCGATTTGCCAGTGAATGAAGATGTACGATACCATCATCTAGTTGCAAATCAACATGACATTCATGTATGACTGTGAATGGAGCACACATCAAATGGTATACCCTAACCCAAGCCTTGCAGATACTCCTTGTCTATTATGCAGACTTCGAAGTATCACTGAATCCTTTTTTTGTCTGAGCTACGTTACATCAAATAGTAACGGATCTAACACTCCCTTTTTTCCGCTTTCTTCTGAATGTCAAGAGGTCTTTGGCTTTTTTGACAATCCCAATTTGCAATTCCTACATTGTCGTGTCTCACCTAACAGAATTTTTGAACCTGATACTGATTTATATTCAGTCGTGAATACTTGCTCAACAAGTAAAGAATGAAACATTGTTGGAAAATTACACAAAAAAGAAAACATTTGATCCAAGGGCAGGGAACGATCCTACGATAGAAATGGTTTTAGCCACCAACGCTCTTCCAACTGAGCTATCCCCGAATGTTTTTTTCTCTGATCAGTTCTCCAACTTTACAATTCGCTGTCTTACTCATATGTGTTCCTTGCTATACAGGTTGTAGCTGATTAAGAACAGTAATTCATAGGCAACCGAATGACGTTTCGTACGCACGTGCGTCCAATGTTATTTCATTATCATCGGTGCCGACGGTATTTAAACTTGCGACTCTCAGCGCAGGTTTGAACAGTCAACACAAGCGTTATCCAACTCGTCCATGGAATGGTCAAAAGCTACACTAGTCATTCTAGCACTAGTTGCACTTAATATCTTCTGGTACCGATGAAATCTCTTCCCTTGAAGAAGTGTTTTCTCTACGCAAGTTTTTCTATTTATTGTATTCGTAAGACATTTTTTCAGAGCACTAGAGCACATGAATGCAATTCTCAAAAGCGCGATACGCATGTCCCATTCTAAGTTTCGATCCATAACTTCAATGTCAGTGCTTTTGAAAAAAAATATGAATATATTTTTACTCGATGACCGTCAGTATGGTTTCAGGCCATAGTGTTCATGGGGGAGCTAATAACCTGCCTCACAGGTTGATATCTCATTACATACTTAGAGATGTATAAACTTTCACTATTTTTGTGATCCTTGTCAATGGTCTTATCCCTTTTACTCACAACCTAATCCATTGATTTTGTTATTTTTTAACGACTCTCCGCTTTGTGAATTATGACATCTGTCATACACACATTTATATCTTTTAAAGTCTGCCTTTAGGCGCACATATCCCATATACTATTCTAGCCTCAAACTCAACTAAACACATGAAATATAAATACATATATGAGTACCTAAAACAAAAGAACTTATTTTACATGATTCGACCATAACCATGCCTTGCTTTGGTATCTCAACATCGTCTCAGAACTCCCAGTTAAATCGAATATTTTAACCGACTAACTTGCAAAGGTCAAATTTCGTGGCTTTAATTTGTCACAGCGATGGAAAAATGAAAAGAAAGATGAAAATTGTCTGTCAAGTCTAAAATTGTTTGACCCTTAAACCAAGACCGATTTGAAACAACCAACCTTTAAAAAACATTGCCCATGTAAAATAAAACTTGCTTATTCCCATAGTCGAGGTGACAGTACGCCACCTGACATTTCTTTATCACTTCAGTCACCTCACTTGGATTTCATAGATATGTGACTTTTGACAGATCGTCACCTCTCTTTATTTTAGGCCCGTTAACGCGTACCTGAAAATTATACGAGCTTTCACTGCGGGAACAGCTTGTAGCCTCTATAATGTGCGTAGTCGCTCAGGATGTCACTTGAATGGACTAATGAGAATAGAAATTTATACATTTCAAATTGTTTTCGGGTAACACGACTATGAGAATGAGCGTGATTTGGGTTTTATTTCGCCGATTAATAGTCCTAAAACAAAATGCAGTCGTCGACATGTTATCACTTATTTACGATTTCCATTTAAATTTGCATCTGTCACGAACAAAAAGAAAAAGGTGTCACATCTGCTCACACTTCCTAATTAAATGCGACTACGGGAATGATGAAAAGTCACTGAACAGTGATAATTGGAATCATCAGCGTTTTCTGAAGTATTAAATCCAGTAACGAATATGAAGGTCAAGTCGTGTGTCCTTTTACACCTTCCAGAAGACTATGTACTGATCTAGTTCCTTTATTATTCTAAGGGAACTCTCAGTAGTCATTCAAAAAGTTATCCGCTCTAGAATTCAATTTAAGTCTCTTTCCCTACTAACTGAAATAAACCATTTCATTTAAACAAATTCAATTCTAAAACAAACATTTAACTAGTAAATTAATTGCTCACTGAAATAAATTTCAGATCTTTTTACATTCTCCTCATCTTAAAGGAGGAGATTTCAGACAACGGCTTATTCAATGTCAGTGGTTTATAATTTGTTAGGAGATAATAATTTTTTTTCGCCACCCTTGCAAATCTCCCCCAAATTGTTGTTATTTTTAGTCCCCACTTGACAAATAATAATCAACCCTTAATGCATTTAAACCAAGAACATTTCATTCGTTCGTGTTTTTTTTTTTTTTTTTTTTCGTTCTCATAATCGCTAATGGAAGTTTGTTGTTTTTGTATTGAAGTTATCGTTTTATTGTTGTTGCTGTGTCATTTGTTATGATTAATTATTTTTTTTTTTTTATTGTTTTGTTATTGTTATGCTTGTTGTTGTTTTTTTTGTGTTTGTTTTGTTATTTTGTTCTTTTTTTCTTTCATTCATATTTTTCATTAGCATGGGAGAGCTGACTCTTATAGAGTCGCCACAGTCATTCCAACTGAAGATGATAATATCACAGCGGACGGTCAGTACAAGGTAATGTTTCAATTTCACACTTTTTTTTATTTTTTTTATTTTTTTTATTCATATATGCTTATCACTAAACCATTTAACACATTTGAATGTACTGTACATACATTATTGCCATACTTAAAGAGAATCGAAAAGATGGTTATGCAAGAGATAGACGATCAAGAGTGTCACATTCGAAATATGATCGATGGATCTATGTCATAAATTAATGTTAATTACTGTATATAAAGTAATTTGCAGCTTTGCTGATGGAGGGAACGATAGTGATTACAATCTTAAATCACTGAACTTGTTTTAAATTTAGATTTCGGTCTCTCTTCTAAGACTGCGTAATCGATTCATCGAGTGGGTCGTTAGAAACGTGAAAGACATTTCGAATTAGTCCATTCAACTTTGGCAAAAACATACTCCAACGCCGCCGCCAATCAATTCGAAAAGAAAACATATTTTTCTATGAGCTTGGCAGCTTTAATGCCAATCAAGTCTGAGGAAATTCTTCTCTCAGCTTCATCTGTGTGTATGCAGATATAAACATTGAGAGAGTGATCTCTTAAAAATAGTTTCGCTGTGCCGTCGCGCGCTTCTCACATAGAATTTTATTTTGACGAATTTTTTTTTTTTTCGATGTTTTTTTTTTTTGTTTTTATTCTAAATATAGACACAGACGAATAATACACATAAAAGAATCACGTACGACGATCAAACGCACACCTAGCTACAACGGCGAGGTCGCAAAAATCGAAAAACAAAAACACAAGAAACCGAAATGGAACAAACAATTATCCTACATTCTCAATGGAACGATTTTTATTTTATATACCTATATAAAAAGAAAACATCGAATGTGTTACCATGCAAATTGGAATTTCCATCGATCATTTGTGTCATGTCGTCAGAATTGTCCCTCATTCACATTCGCTCATTGTTTTGTTTTTGTTTTGATGATTTTTTGTATGTTTTGCTAAACAATTTCGAAACATCTTGCTTATTATAACAAAAAAAAAAAAGGTAATGTACCTACACATTAAGTATACTATTTGGTAAGTTATAGGAAATATTCATAAAACGCCGTTCAAATAAGCGTACCCTTATAAGTATAACTATGGGCTTTTTGAACATACATTGAATTCTCAGAATTGTAAATCAAATGGCATGATGGTGGTTAAGTATTAGCGATTAAAGTACAAAGAAATTACACTGAAATGTAAAACTCATCATACGGACAACTTGCAACGACTGTGCGATAAGATAGCAGAGTTAAGTTGATGTTAGCTCAGATTACAGTCGTCTGTCTTTTATAGACTGCTTACAAGAAAGTCAATGAAATTTTTATTATGAAGAGTTTTGCATGAAGGTGCCTTCAACTTTAATTAAAATTGTTTTATTAATGTGGTTTCTTTGTTTTTCTTCTTTATTAATTGATAGTCAAAACGCAAAATGCCACCTAAAAAAGGAGGAGGACCCGCCAAGAAAGAAAACTTGGATGACTTGAAACAGGAGTTAGATATTGATTATCATAAAATCTCACCGGAGGAACTGTATCAACGATTTCAAACACACCCAGAAAATGTAAGTACATTAGTTATAATAAATTTATGTGAATGATAGATAGGTTAAAAAAAAAAAACTTATTCCTTTTAATTGTTATTTTCCGGACAAAAATTCAAATGTACTCGTATACAACGAAACTTTTGAGCCATTGAACTTTAAATTTGAACTCGTTTGTCACCATAGCTAAGTAAAGCACTTTGTACACCCAACAATGCTATTAGCACAAATTTAAGGCGTACTAATTTTATAACTTGACACAATTTAACGAATAAAAAACAGGTTGCAAGCATTTGCGTCAAATTTCGGTGAGATCACCTGCGATAGCACAAACACAATTTGTTTTGTAGGGATAATAAAATAACAATGAAGAACATTTAACATTGATATTGATGGGTACTTTGAATAAAAATTGTTTTCTGTTAGAGGTTTTTCAGCAGAATATCGATGAACGTGTTTTCTTACCAAATAGTGTTGATGTGTTGCATTGTCATTCACTCTTATTCCCGAAATCAAAGTGACAGACTGTCACCTCATCTTATTTTAAACTTGTTCTTCGGAACAGACCTTTTATAAACACACTCTTGTGAGACATCACACCTTTCCCAAAGGAGTAGCATATCCAATCAATCAAACTCGTTTAATTTGAATGCTGAAGAACTGCGAACTCTTATACGTACATACATTTCGCGTACAAAAGCTAAATCTTTGGAAGGCTATAAATAATGTACTTATGATACATTCTTCTCCAATTATTTGCTTCCAATAAAAATAAAAACGATCGCCATTTGAACATGTTTTCTTCACCATTATTTTGTGTGAAGGGTATTATACAAGTCGACGTACATTTAACTGTTTTTTCTCAGGAATATTTGCGGTAGAATTTAATTTATTCTACGTAAATAATTGAAAATTTATTTATGTACGTGATTTTGCACAAATCAAACTGCATATACGACGTTGATGTGCAGTAAATTAATATCTTTTTCAATGTGTTTCTTGGGGTTTCGACAATGATAGAAAATCGATACGACGACGATGATAGTTTACTAAAAGATTTTTAACAACCGGCTATTAATATTGCTAGCGCTTTTTAAATTGTTTATATGGGTCTCTCGTAACAATTTTTCTCTAAGTCAAATCGACACGAAAATCCTGCAACAGGCACAATTTCGACAGAATGAAGTCAATGATAAAATATAAATGAAACATCATATTCTTCAGATATTTGAATTGCCATTTAGATGTTCGCATGTACCTCGTCTTGAAGAATACGCACATAAAAATAAAAACAGGTGGACCACTATTGTGAGCACCCTTATAGCTTATAACTAAATTAGTTTTCAATGATTAAATTCAAATTGCAACCGTGAAATCGTGTGGCTAATGGATGTAGTTCAAATTGAAGATCGATATTGCTGATCTCGTTACTAATATCTCCCACACACCTCATAGATTTACTTTATTCTGAATTTCATGTGTTTTGATAGAGCTGTCAATACTTCTATCATACTTCGGAGTATGTCTAAAATACCCGCCATGGCCGTGGTGTAGTGGTAACATCATCGCTTGTCACGCTGTTGATTCACGGTTCGAATCCTGATGTCAAGAATCATCTATTTATTTCGCATGCTAAGTCAACTCTACTGTGAAGGCATAACACTGGCAGTAGAGTGGTCATATGGCTAAAATGCAACTTGATCGTGATGATGACATCAGGTGGACGGAAAAAAAATACTGTGAATCATAAGCAACGACAATAATAGCGAAATCAAACAAAATACTCCCCAGTTATCTGGACAGTCACCCTTGGAGTTTACAGAAACTTAATACCACCTAAGTTTCAAACCCACTACACCAATCTTTCTTTCTCTCTGTCTCTTCCTCTTTCCACAAAAACGCACGTGTTCTAAAAATTAGTATAAGGGTATTCATATCCCCTTTAACACGTGCAAATTATAAAAAAAAAAATTTAGAAAGGTCAGACTTCTGTTTATTTAAAACTGAGCCGCACTCTTTGCATTCAGCAAGGAAATATAAAATTAATGTACTATTGTAATTTTTAACCTTTAATGGGATACGTTCTGGAAAAGTTTTCCGTATACTGACAACGCGATTATCTCAGTTGATATTGGCCGAGTCAACCTGAGATGAGTCTCGGATATGCGACATCGACAAGTTTCCGAAAAGGAGAGCACAAAATGTAAAACACATTTTAAATAAGTTAATTATCCTGCCGATTAGCGAAGCATACAAATTGCAAACGACACAGATTAGTAAAAAGCACATTTTATAAATATTTGAAGGAAAAAGGGGATAGAGTTTTTTTTTTTACTATAAACCGGTACACGTCCAGTAATCCACTAGGTCTAGGCCGTGCCAAATACGTTATGTAGTTTTAGGCAGGTAGTTTGCCTCATCCCCTATTCTTAAAATGAAGCAAAGTCATTCCATTGAAATGAGTTGACTTTTTTCTGTAATACAAAACATGACAGACAAAAAATCGGATGTGGATTCAACGACAAAATTTATTTGGCGGCATGTTTTTTGATTGTGCCTTCTTTTTCATAAATATGTATAATCAAACGAATTATTCGTATATGTGGCGTCATGCAGCAATTAATTAATAAAGAAACAATTCATGGAATGAAGTTGCAATGATTTCCCTGACACAATTTTGTGATTGCTATAAATATACTTCACCGTCTTTAGTGTTCTGTACCAGAATGATGGTATAAACGGAATACTAATGGATTCAATACGGTGTCTGTCTGTATGTGTGTCTGTTGGACGCTTGTAACTTTTGAACCGTTTATCAAAGTGAGCTGAAATTTTGGACAAATCTAGTACGTGGTGGACCATTAGTCAAATAAATGGTGGATGATTCTGGGGGCATGTTGTACCCCAAGCAAAAAATATATTTGAATACCCCAATCCAAAGTTTCTTGAACAAAAAACAACGTCAGGCGTAGGTATGGAACAAAAAGTATTTGTTTGACCTGGACCATTTCAAATATGACCATAAAAATGCAAAATTAGGATACTGTTAAAATAACGGTATTTGAACACTAACCTCGCGAGGACCGACTCACACTTTTTTCGCCTGTAATTTTCATATCATATTTGTAAAGACTACATCTTTAGGAGAAGGCACAAATTTTAACATTTTTGCCCAATACCATCCTGAGTAATAGCTTGGTGACATTCTAACCCCGAAATGAATGGTCCTTTGTTAATGGGAAATTTTGAGAACAATCTCCTTCCGAAAACGGCTCTAACAATTTTGTTTAAATTTAATTTGAGTTCGGTTGGACATATGCCACTAGATAGCGTGCCACAATTTTTTGGAAAAATATAAATGGTACAGTACTATACTTATTTGCGAATTTTTAAAAATTGCTTGCTCGGATGATTTCACTAAAATCGATATCTAGACAATACTTGGCATGGTGTATCTTCTGATCAAAAAGTAACGAAAACTGTTCAATTATTCATCGATAATCATTTTATTCCCTTCAAAGTAATTTCAATTGCAGGCAATACACATATTACAACGCTTCCTCCAATTTTCGCCTTCAGCTCCTTCTGCGAATTCTCCTTTATCGCCTCAATCGTCTCAAAATGCTTTCCGCGAAGTGGTAATTTGAGTCGTGGGAATAGGAAAAAGTCACAAGGAGCCATGTCAGGTGAATACGGAGCTTGCTCAAACCCTCAAACGCTTTAATACGCTCACGTAATACTCCTTATTTACTGTCTGGCCTAGCGGAAGAAATTCAGAGTGGACCACATCACGGCAATCAAAGAAAACGGTCAACAAAGCTTTGATTTTGGATCGACTCTGTCTTGATTTTTTGGGTTTTGGCTCGTCTCAGAAGCGCCATTCCGATGATTGTTGGTTAGTTTCGATGTCACCGCTCAAACAGATATTTGAGCGCCAGATGACAGATGTACCAACCTAAAACATTTTGACATTATCTCAAGCGCTGTTTGTTTGAATGGGAAATTTCGGGTACTTTTTGATCAGAAGATATGCAAAGACATTGAGCATTTTTTTTTTTTTACGATTTTGCTTAAATTTCGAATCGTAATGAACTTCAAATGAACAGCATCATATGTAGGTACGACCTAGTTGTACACTTCATTTATACATACACCAGTAATCTGTCCTTTCGAATAATCCTAATTACTTTTCTATTTTCTATTATTGTTTGTCCTCTTTGTGCACGGATCAATCAAATATTGCATTCACTGATTTGTCTCAGGCATACAAACGGGTTCAACCGTCCGTGCAATGTAAGTTAATGTAAATTTCTGCTAGTCGACCTGTCTGTACCATAAATACATATTAACATGTTATACTTTCTCCTTGAACATCTGCTTGATCTATCACTACACTTCGTATTAACAGTCAGCATTTTTGAGTCGAACAGCGATAGCTCAAAGCTTGAATAATTCGTTATTGCACAAATCAAATGGTAAATAAATTCAGATGTTGTGCTGGGAATTAATTCCGCCAAATAGAGCTTATTTACGTGATTTGTCTGAGTATTAACAAATAAGTAGACATTATTTACTATTGAATGTGTGTATTCAAGCGTATCCGACGAATAACTTTTCAAAAAAAAAAATAAAAAATAACTTGTCGCCAGCTTGTAAATAAATAACTTTTCAATGACTAAATTCAAATTGAAATCGTAAAATCTAAGTAAAACTTCCATTTTATCGTAATAAACTATGAAATTTTCAAGCGACAAAACTCATATATTTACGTACTTATTCCTCGTAATATTGTTTAGTAAAATTAACTGAGTCGTGCCGACAGATGAACAAAGTCCAGAATATGCGATTGCAGCAAGCAAACAAATTATTCTCTTTGGACAATCTCTTCCTTCAAAAAGTTGTCGGTCATTTAGTTTGTCTCTTCTTCTCCTATTTGAAGATTGTTGACGACCTGACACATATGAAAATCTAGAATTAGTTTGCGATGTTTAACGTTGTCTAAATAGTATTAGTGAAAGTCTTCATATATCGGCGCATCTAATACGATTTGGGGTCGTATTAACACTGCAAATACAGCTAAAGCTTTTAGTACTCGTAGGTATGTCCTCCATGATCATCTTAACTCTTCAACTAAAACCACTACCTCCCTATCTAGACCTCAGATTGCAGATTTCAATTAATCCATTTTGATGTCTTAATCAAGTGTCTTAACGGAATTAGACGCTTATCTCACACTTTTAATAACAAAAAAAAGAAAAAAAAAGAAAGAAAAGTGGTTCTCATGCAATCAACCCGTGAAATTCCGTTCTACGTTTCCCAGAAAATAGATCTGTTAAATTTTTAATAAACAATTCTTAGCACCCCTGTGATGTATCGGAATAGTGTGTCATCAGAAATAAACGCAAAAATGGTCTTATATTGTTTATTATTTCTATAATTAATTCATTCTACTATGCCGTAGTATCTGCATACTTTTTTTAGGAATGAAAATATAAACATTTTATCTGGAGGAAATTGTTTTTAGCTGTATCATCTGAATGCTTCTTGTGGTAGGAAACAAAAATGGTTGTATCTATTTATCGGGTTGTATAAATGAGGTCAGTTCTCGATTGTCAGCAGTTTTTGGTGTGACGTTCTTCAGATGTAGAATGTAAGTTATACACCCCTATTCTCTAAGTTGAGTCATGTCGAGCTGAGTGACAATCAGCGTTCTATAAGTTATAGAGCTCAAGGAAATTTGGTAACAGTCAGTCTCACTGCAATAGCTCTGGAAAATTGTCATAAATTGCCAATGTCGAGTCGGACATGACTTTGAGAATAGGGTAATGATGAATTTGTCTAAGTATGTAAGTTAAAATTTTGATATTCAGATAAACATAGAATAGTTAAGTATGTAAGTCCTTGGTAAGCTCATTCACATATTTTTCTTTAAAAAAAAGTAAAACAATTCATCTTGACTTTTGACTAATTTTTGTTTTTTGTTTTTTCTCACCCCACAGGGTCTCAGTCACGCTAAGGCCAAGGAAAATCTCGAAAGAGACGGACCTAATGCTTTAACACCGCCAAAACAAACACCCGAATGGGTGAAATTCTGTAAAAATTTGTTTGGCGGTTTCGCCTTACTGTTGTGGATCGGTGCCATTCTTTGTTTCATTGCCTATTCAATTCAAGCAAGTACGAGCGAAGAACCATCCGATGATAACTTGTATTTGGGTATTGTACTTGCTGCTGTAGTTATAGTTACTGGCATTTTCTCATACTATCAGGTAAGACTAACTGTTTTTTTTTTTTTTTTTTGTTTCTCGAACAAATTCAATACTAACTCCAAACCCTCTGTCGTTGTAGGAATCAAAAAGTTCCAAAATTATGGAATCTTTCAAAAACATGGTGCCGCAATTTGCTACTGTGATCCGCGAAGGCGAAAAACTAACTCTGCGTGCTGAAGATTTGGTGTTAGGTGATGTGGTTGAAGTGAAATTTGGTGATCGTATTCCCGCCGATATACGTATCATTGAGGCACGTACCTTTAAGGTTGATAACTCATCTCTGACTGGTGAATCTGAACCACAATCGAGAGGACCCGAATTTACACATGAGAATCCATTGGAAACCAAGAATTTGGCCTTTTTCTCTACCAATGCCGTCGAAGGTACCGCCAAGGGTGTTGTCATCAGTTGTGGTGATCACACTGTCATGGGTCGTATTGCTGGTTTGGCATCTGGCTTGGACACTGGAGAAACCCCCATTGCTAAGGAAATCCATCATTTCATTCATTTGATTACTGGTGTCGCTGTGTTCTTGGGTGTGACATTCTTCGTTATTGCCTTTATCTTGGGTTACCATTGGTTGGATGCTGTGATCTTTTTGATTGGTATCATTGTCGCTAACGTGCCTGAGGGTCTGTTGGCCACTGTAACAGTGTGCTTGACTCTGACTGCTAAGCGTATGGCTTCGAAGAATTGCTTGGTGAAGAATCTTGAAGCTGTGGAAACTTTGGGTTCAACCTCGACTATTTGCTCTGATAAGACCGGTACCTTGACCCAAAATCGTATGACTGTCGCTCACATGTGGTTCGATAATCAGATCATTGAAGCCGATACCACTGAAGATCAGTCGGGCGTACAATACGACAGGACTAGCCCTGGATTCAAGGCTTTGTCTCGCATTGCGACCCTCTGCAACCGCGCCGAATTCAAGGGAGGTCAAGATGGTGTCCCAATTTTGAAGAAGGAAGTCAGTGGTGATGCTTCTGAAGCAGCTCTGTTGAAGTGTATGGAATTGGCTTTGGGCGATGTGATGAACATCCGTAAGAGGAACAAGAAAATTGCTGAAGTGCCATTCAACTCGACCAACAAATATCAAGTGTCTGTCCATGAAACAGAAGACCCCAGCGATCCACGTTACTTGTTGGTGATGAAGGGTGCCCCCGAAAGAATTTTGGAACGTTGCTCAAGCATTTTCATCAACGGCAAGGAAAAGGTTTTGGACGAGGAAATGAAGGAAGCATTCAACAATGCATACTTGGAATTGGGAGGCTTGGGCGAACGTGTGTTGGGATTCTGTGACTTTATGCTGCCATCTGACAAATACCCCACTGGCTTCAAATTCAATACCGACGATATAAACTTCCCCATTGATAATCTCCGATTTGTTGGTTTGATGTCCATGATTGATCCTCCCCGTGCTGCTGTACCTGATGCTGTCGCTAAGTGCCGTTCTGCTGGTATTAAAGTTATCATGGTTACTGGTGATCATCCAATTACCGCCAAGGCTATTGCCAAGAGTGTGGGTATCATCTCCGAAGGAAACGAAACTGTTGAAGATATTGCCCAGCGTTTGAACATCCCCGTCTCTGAAGTGAATCCACGTGAAGCCAAGGCCGCTGTTGTACATGGTGCTGAATTGAGAGAGGTGTCCTCTGACCAGTTGGATGAAATTTTGAGATATCACACTGAAATTGTATTCGCCCGTACTTCACCCCAACAGAAGCTGATCATTGTCGAAGGTTGTCAACGAATGGGTGCTATTGTAGCTGTAACTGGTGATGGTGTGAACGATTCGCCTGCTTTGAAGAAGGCCGATATCGGTGTTGCTATGGGTATTGCTGGCTCTGATGTCTCCAAACAGGTATAAAATGAAGCCGAGTGATTGCGCGCAGGTCTTATAAAATGTTTCAATATATTCCTTAGGCTGCTGACATGATCTTGCTCGATGATAACTTTGCCTCAATCGTCACTGGTGTCGAAGAGGGTCGTCTGATTTTCGATAACTTGAAGAAATCCATTGCTTACACACTAACATCGAACATTCCTGAAATCTCTCCATTCTTGGCTTTCATCTTATGTGATGTTCCATTACCCTTGGGAACAGTAACAATTCTTTGCATCGATTTGGGAACTGACATGGTAAGTATTAGTCTTAGTGGAGAGATTTAAGAAGATTATTAGTTAATTTTAAACTTTGAACGAAATTCTCCGCCGAGACAATCACAAGTGTAGTCTTGATTACTAAGTTAACTCAGTTATTCTTGTTAAAAATATATATATATACGTTCTTCGTGCAATGATCGATAGATTCCAGCTATATCGCTCGCATACGAGGGTTCGGAGTCTGATATCATGAAGAGAAGACCCAGAAATCCCGACTACGATAACCTCGTTAATGAAAGGTAAACCATACGTTGTATGGCCCAACAGAAGACACAGCTAGAATATCAAATTATATAGGCATTTATACAGTTAAGCTAATTTTACTTGCTAGACAATCCTTTTTCTATTTAGTCATCAGTTAGTAACCTAATTTAAATGCAGGTATATTTAGAAATTTGCTAAGATATGCTAATAGTTTTAAGGAAAAAAAAAATTGATTGGAAAAAGAAAAACCAAATTAAAACAAATTCATTAAAAAAACAAAAAAATAATCTAGGTGCCCGCCATTTCCTTGGCCTATGAAGCCGCCGAAGCCGATATCATGAAACGCCCGCCCAGAGATCCATTCAACGACAAATTAGTAAACTCAAGGTGCACACAAAATTCACAATTATGATGAATAATAATTTGAATATTCTTATAAACGTACCTAACTTAGTTTGTAAGGTTTTCCATTAAAACAAAGCCATCCACATCTCGTAAATGTGTTTTTAAAAAAAAAATTGTTAAGTTTTTGGGTTTGGTTTTCATTTACATTTTTTGCATCTTTCATTAGTTTATCTTCACCAACTAATCTAACCATTTGTCATTTCATATTCCTCTCATTCACATGTTCAAGTGTTGAAAGAAAGGATGCTTTATTTTTTCCCAACAACCAACAATAGTGTACTGTATATGGATTTCAATTAATATTTTCCTAATGAATGGTTTGGAGTGGAAGTTGTTTTTTACCCTTTTTTTTCTTTTTTTTTACATTAATCGTTGATACTAATATTTGAATGAACCTATTTGCTTATAGAAACTGTATGATAAGGAATCTGAAATAATCCTCTGCTTTCTGCCATTTGATCGCAGTGTTTACTTTTGACTGTAGCCTGGTTACGAATATAATTATGTACTGAGAGCCTAGTACTACCATACAATTAAGAAGCTCCTCTACCGCCCACGAATACTAGCCATCCCACTACACGGTCTTAGAATGATTGAGAGATAACTACTGCTTACCACAGCAATTCGTGTCTGCCTCAGATATCGCAGCTTTTCATACTCGTTCTTCTCAATCACAATGCGTGACTGTTTTGGGCTTTGTATTGTCAAAAGGAGTGATTCAATAATATTTTTCTTCTCTCTTATCACAACACTTACTGCGAACTTCCATTGTTCGATAGTAGGCATATTTCCCCATGGATTTTCCTGTAAACCTCCTGCATATGGAAAAAATGAATTTCTACTAACAGTTGCAGTGCTGTTGACTTTCGAGATTACTAAGAACATCTAATGTTGGGGTCAGCGACATTCTCCAAAGAAGTTTTGGTAAGAGAATAAGCCTGGCTTTCTTGGCCTGTCTTTCGTACTCAAATTAAAAGTAACATATCGCTGAGTAATCGCCATTTTGCCATCATATCGAACACATTTGCCATAGCAAGAGTTGTAACGATGATTTGAACTAGTATTTGGACTTGCTAGAAGGCGATTTGTTTTGAATGAACTTGGGTCCATTTCCGTATCTTTTTCACGAGTCATCTATCTGTGCCATCTCCTCTACATTCTTGTGCTAGACAGACGTCATGTGCTTTAAATATCGTTACTATCCACTTAAGGGTTTTTTCGATCCGGGCATTTTGTGCGCGCACAACTGACGAAAGATGGACTAAAAGAATTATTCGGTCGTTGTGGTAAATAATATAAGAGGAGATATTGGGAAAGGACTTCGAGAATAAATTGGAAGACATAAGGGAAGGTCATCGGGTGCAGTGTCTATCGCATCTACATATAATTTCCACACATGCCAATCGTTGTACTCTATCCCAAGTGCCTTTTAGCGGATTTAAGCTGTCACTATCACTACGCTGGAAGTACTCTCTTTCACTAGTACAACATCCTTTTCGCTTCCCGGATCTTGTCTTCCAAGTCAGTTCAGCAAGACATGGATACTACTTCCTCATGATAGTCACAGTGTCATCTACAAATGTTTCGCTTGTATAACCAACTGTGTGACTTCCCGTTTCCTCAAGACTATTTATGAAAAAGTCTACAGTAATGCTACACAGAATAAGTGATAGAACACCGCACTGTGGACATTTTCGTGCTAATACTTTCCGTCTGAATATTTATGGCTGTGTTACTCAACATATTATTAACCTAGCCCACAATAAACAAGCTTACCCTACACCTTTTTAGAGTGATTTTGTCGAAGTCACCTTCATTGTACATTTGTGTTGGTCCCTCCAATAGTGCTGCTTCCTTATAACATGCATTTTCAATGTCATCATCTTTTAGTTAAAAGCAGCAATTTCACATTTTGTCCCTCAGTATAACTATATCGTGTATTGAATGTGCTATATGTATAGCTTTCGATCTAATCAGCCAAACTCCTATCTGTCTGTTATCATACGACTATATTCACATTGCAAATGGGTTCAATTTACTGCATTAATCAAACGAACCGCCACTGCCATATTTTGTTCGCCTTATACAGTTGAAGTTCTGTTGGTTATCATCGTTGCGACCATCACTCATCATATCGTCACATACAAACATCATTTGTCATTCATTCATCCATTTCATTTGTTGGATGTGTATCATACACAAAAGATATGTGAAGTTCTAAGTGGTGTGTAATACGTGTCGTCGCATTTTTGATTAACATAATATGAACTTATTATTGATTTGTTCTTCTTCTCCCCCTTTACGTTTTTTTTTTTTTTTTTTTCAATTCAATCCTTTTTCCTCTTCTTTTTAGTTTGAATTACCTACTATTTTTCTTTTCTTCATTTTTCAATTTTTTCACATTACCGCATTCTGAGAGAGAAATCGATTATCGAGTCCCAAGTGTAATATTATTTTATTGTTTTACATAAAAAAAAAAAAAAAAAGAAATATCTTGTTCACTGGCATATTGCAGATCACATGTATTTCCTCCTTTTTGCATCATTGTATGTGTTGTTGTTTTAAATGGGAATTGTGTCAAAGAACAGCAATAAAAATCTAAGAAAGAGAGCATTTGTCGTCTAGGATTGTACCTATATTATCTACCCACCATAACAATATCTATGTATTAAACACCTTTTATTTTTATTTTTATCTTTTTTTTTATACTTCTTTGATTTGACTAACATGTGAGCGTGTATGATTTTTGTCCATCCTTGCAAAAAAAAAAATATATATAAATATAGGTGCCAGCTATTTCATTAGCCTATGAGGAAGCTGAATCCGATATTATGAAACGTCAGCCAAGGAATCCTTTTTGCGACAAACTGGTCAATGAAAGGTAAAGTTATCGTTTTATGCTCTACGATCTTCTTCCACAAACAAAAAAAAATTACAAATAAATTACATCACTTCGACCGCAAAAGGAATATCGTTAGATTTTTATTCATTATATCAATAAAAAAAAAAAAAAACTTTTCGCTATTCTATAATTCTCGAGTTTTTTTCAAGACGAGAATATTGTTTTTTTTTTTTAACTGCCTATATACATAATATCGAAAGCAAAGTACACTTCATTTTTTTCTCAATTCTTAGTTTTTTTTTACGTACATATATAATATATTCAACAAATATTTTCTGCCTCACTTCTGTATATTTATTCAGTATTTGCTTTGACTTTCCATCGCAATAAGTTTTTTTCGATCTCGAAATATACTTACATAATTAAAATCAAAATTCAAAATTATTTTCCACATGCGAGATTCCTTTGCTAATTCGATACTATTATTATGAACTTTTTGTCTACTTCTCTCCTCTCTATTATAATACTTTGCGCAAGAAAGCAGAAGCAGTATCCTTATTTTGTGTGTAATATGTTTTCTCTTTATTTTTTGAACTGTAGCCTACAGTGTTATAATAATAAACAGATTGTGTGATTTGTTGTCTTTGAAATGGATTCTATACCATGTTTCCTTGTGTCCTAGCTCCCAGTTTGCATTTGGTATATATTTTGTTTAGTTTTAGATTTTGTTGCGAGTCCTGTTTTTAAACCGAGTGAAGAAGTGTTTGTTTGCTTTTTGTTATGTTTTTATTTAATTTTAATGGAGATAAGGTCTACGACATGAGTGGATGTAAAAGAAGTAGTGTGCAGAATATGATCATGTAAGGATTACTTGAAGTGCCTCTGTTTCCAGTGTTGAATTTGAGCGTTGACTAAGGGCATATTGTTGTTGTTTACAGTCATGTAAAAGTGTGTTACTTACGAATGGACCAGCACGTCCAAAGTCGGGTATATAACTTCTGGACCCTGTGTCCATGAGTAAAAGCTCTCCTTGGCGGCAGGTCCAAAAAGCGGATATTTGTCTTACACGGACAAATTTTAACAGACATTATATTTTTACATATTCCTTACAAAAACCTTCCATAAACGGATGCAAAACTCTAATAAATGGGCACTAATTGGCCGAAAATGTGTTCACTTGTATTGCTTGAAATGTCTTTAATCGGTCATCTATAACAGGACAACAAATTGTGACCATGAGTGTCCGCTTAGGAAGCTTTCACTGCAATTCCAATTTTTAAAATTGCTCCTATGGACACTTCTCCACAAATGGTACACGTATTATAGACTTAAATTTGACGCAAAAAAAAAAAAAAAAAACAGATGACGAAATAAAATAGTTGTATACACCCGGTAGCCACTGATATGGAGGAGCGAGATCGGCCATAAATAACGCCCACAATATTCAACCGTTTAATTCTCAAATTGCGCGAAGCATTTTACTGCATTTTGCAACAGGTTATCGTAAATCCAAGGCCCAAAATCGAATGCGATACTAATTGCCTATGTTGCCGAAGAACACCTAAATTTTAAAAATATCAAAAGCGCCAATTTATTATGGAATATGTGTAGAAATACAGTTGATTCGCCTGTTGTCACTTTCGGCAGACAACATCTTTGGATGAATGTGATTGAGGCCTCTTCAGTATTTCACACGTCAGCTATTGAAATCAAATTTAATAGACGTTCATTTGTTTAAACAACTCTTTTGTCGAAGTTAGCTTTCAAAAGCGGTACTTGTTAAGTCGACTCGTTTTCCAATTGAAAAACACATATTGTAGAATAAATACATCGTTCATTCCAAATCAGTTGTGAATATTTCGCGTATATACGCACCCTTTCGCGTTGTTCAATTCATTGGTCGCGCAATTAAAGATGGGCTTCAAACCGATTTAGCAGTGGTAAAACACAGTTACATTCGTTGATAGTTTTCTTCTCTTTTGATGCTCAGTTGCGCTTGGAATTCAATGCCCTTCTGTTGTAAGTTCTATTGCTTGTATATATTGAATAAAGAAAAAAAAGTAATCAACGTCACGGAACACAATTCTTGTACATATCCTGCTATCCTGCAACTGCTTCGTGGTCAGTTATTCGCGCATTGAACCAATAGACTTGTTGAAGTGGCAATGATAAGATTTTCTTCAAATCTAACTCGTACATTTCTTATGCTTATCTACATTATGTAGACTGACATCCATTTAAAGCCCCAGGCAATAAAGTTTTTGTATTTTGTAGGCGTTGCAGTCGTTCCTTTTTCGCAGTCGACAGAATCGTAAGCAAGAGGAGTGATTATGTAGTTCAGTTATATTTATTTGAATATTAACGATCATTTATGTTTTCCAATAATACAACCGACTGCTTAGAAAGCTTTCAAAATTAAAGTTTCAACTAGAGAGTGGCTCTATCGATTTAGTTGCAAAAACCTCCGAAGATCTTACATTCAATATTTAACAAAAATGTTATAGTCACACATGACACAGTAGAAACAAGATATTCATAATGTGAAGGAATTTATTTTACTTACTTCAATTCCTTGGCCCGTTTACGAATTTTGTGGCATTCTACTCAGCGGCTAATGAGACTCATGTGCCAAACTTTTCGAAGAGTGTCGTTCTGGTGTAATGATATCATTGCATATACTGGCTGGCTATACAGCTATCACCCTTTGCAGCAATGTAGCCACATTATTTCATACAGCTGTCTGTTACAGATATGTCAAAAAATAAAACATTAAAATTATTACAAGTTACCGTTCATCCATTTTTTTCACAAAGTATAGCGCAATACAAATAATAATAGCTAACGAACTGTAACAAATAAAAGCTTATCTAAAACAAACTAAAACAACAGCAAATCAGCGTTGTGCAGATTGCTCTGTTTTGACATTTGATTGCGCTGGTGTTGCAAAAAAAAAAAAAAAACATTTGGTTTTAGCAGTACTGCCAAATTGTTGCTTTTTTAATTTGTTTTTTTTATGTTGCCGCAACACTGAATTTCTGAATTGATTTCTTTAAATTCTTTGAATTCCTTGTAATATATCAATATCAAGTAATATATCAATATATCAATATCAAGGTTGCACTTCTTTCGATCTTCGACGGAATATAGTGCTGCTGTCGCCTGAAACAATACCGGAAACTCTGCCTCTATCGCCAAACCTATGAACGTTTGGTGGGAACATTAAAGAGAAAAATTCAAAATAAAAAATAATTTCTGCGGCATTCACTCGTTTAGTAGACTTTATTTATTTATTTTTATTTTTTATTTTATTTTATACATTTGCTTTCTGTCCTGAAAAATTCCAAAACAAAATTAGAGAAAATATCAAAATTCGATCTCAACTTTTCGGCCAAGCCACCACCTTCTCCATCACTAAGCCTTAAGTTTTACATTTCTCTCTTCAAAAAAAAAAAAAAAAAAAATACTCTTAAGGTCCCGATTTTTCTCTCGTTCTTTTCTTTTTAAATTCTCCTACAATATTATTTCATATCCTTATAACACATTAATTTGAAATTTATTTTAAACAAATATTTCTTACTCTTGCAACTACTTACTATTTTTCGTTTCCTATATAATATAAACGTTTGTATAGACATGTCTAATAGGATTTGCACCTATGTGTGTGTATATGTACTTGAAACAAATCCAGAGAAGGTAAGTTCAGTGTCTATTCAAAGCGGGAGTATTCGTCCCGTTCTTATTGCATTATGGTTTGTCCATACACACTTATGCTCCTCCTTTAAAAAAAAAAAATAAAAAAAATATATCTGCCTGAACAATACTCTATATATTTCCATTGAATGTCCCAAAGTAGTAGGTTTTGTGCTCGACTATGATATACTCTTGATGAAGTAAAATTTAATCTTAAATTTTAAAAATAAAAAAAAAAGTAATTATGTATTTCAGTTTTTGTGTGTGTGAAGTTCTTTGTACTACTATTAAACTTTGCTAGTGACTGAGATTTTTTTTCACGGAAATTTTTGAAGATAAAAGATACTCTATTTGATTAGATTTGATTAGTGAGTAGTTTTTTTTTTTTGATTTTGTCGTTACGTTAAGTAATTTTAAACTACTACTACTACTACTACTACTACTACTACACATGATCGAAGGCTCACTTACATATCAATCAATCATCATTATTATTATTTTACTTACTTCATATTGCTCATCTATTATTATATATTTCTTCAGATTAGTTTTGGATTTTTTATCACCGTTGAAGTTTCTTCTATTTTAGATGACTTCTCGACTCTATTTCTCTATCTTTGGATTTTTTTTATAGGATGCATACACTGGCACACTGCATTTGCATTAAGAAATAATAATAATCAAGTTGATAGCTTTAATTTTGATTGAATAAATTACATTTTAATGAATTTGTTTAATCAAATTCCCAGACGTGTAGTATAGACTGTATGCGGGTGTGTGTGTGTGTGCTAATAAAGGGTAAACTCTATTCTAAATATACTCATGAATGTGCTTGAAACGCCCTTTGGTAGAGCTAAGAAAAAGAGTCTATCAACTAGCTAACTCTATTAATTTAGATTTAAGACTTTAATAATAATAAAAAAAAAAAAAAAAAAAAACATATTTTTCTATTTAAGTAATTTTATAGTAAAATAATAAATTTAGTGCCTTTCTTTAAGTAGTAGTAGAACATTATCCAAATGATACAAAACGACACAATCAAACAGGCAATGAAATCAAACGTAAAACATGGCTCTCCTCCTACAGTAAAAACGATGTCCCATTTTCTAGTCATTTACATATTTATTTTATTTTTAGTAAACTATTTTTTTTTTTTGTTTTTTTTCAATTCTAACAAAATGACAAACAAAGTCCAAAAGCGTAACGTTTTTATCATCATTAATCCTTTAAAAAGGTACCGGCCATTTCATTGGCTTATGAAGCACCAGAGAGTGACATTATGAAACGCCAGCCCAGAGATCCATACCGCGACAACTTGGTGAATCGCAGGTCAGGAAAATAAAAAAATATAGATTTGCAAAAAAAAATAAAATAAAATGCATTCAAATGAAATGAAAAAAATAATTCAAAAAAAAAAAAAACATTAATGTTCGATTATATGAAATTTTCTTTTCGTTTCGAAACCAATATTCGATGTTCAAACAAAATTCTTTTTTTTTTTTTTCCTTTTAATTTTTTTTTTTTTTTTTTATTGATTACTTGTTTACACACATTTTAACAAAATGTCTCGTTGTTGTTATTTTACATTATCGAATGTATAGAACAAAAAAAAAAACATGTTACAAATTCAGATAACAAAAAAACAGAAAAAAAAACACTCCCTTCATGACACTTGTTTTATAGATACGTTTGTTTGGTTTCCTATATGATTTGTTAGAAATATTAAATATCGAAAGAAAGCAGTGCTTAAATGGTTGTTGTATGATCAATTAGGAGAACAAAATCACCAATTGGAATATTTACATTAGATTTAAATTATGAAAATAGTAGATGGTGCTTAAAGTCAGGGGTGGACCTGGGCCTCAACTAACAAGCGTCTTCAGGCAGCTCGATCTTGTGTTAGCACTAGAGGTCTGCAATGAATATCTTAAAACCAGTTCCAAGACATTCGTTTTATTTCAAGTACACTTCATTACTGTACTCACAGCTTGAATAGTAAAATGAATGAATCATCTGATATGTGAAGTGATTACTATATGAGTATTGCACACATTTTAAACCAAACGGGTATTCATAGATTGGGTATTCATACAAAAAAAAATCTACACTACACTGAGTACACTGTTATATGCTAGAAAACAACTAGTCTTTGCAATCGTTTTATTCAGTGCACGCAGTGTATTTTTTACAGTTAACATTGTACACTATTTGCTCACATCAAGCCAGTTCAAGAACCCAAAGTGTGGGAGAGAAAGAAAACAGTACACTCATTTTGCTATCAGGTCACCGAGTATTATACAGTAACTGTCTCTTGTGGTGTGGTACTCTTTTTTGCTGTACACTTGTTCGAATTATTGCAATGAATAGAGTACACTGAAGTAGTGTATACATTTAGAGAGAGCAAATGAATGCATTCATGCAGACCTCTATTAAGCACCTCCAGTTTTGCACACGTAGTTGTTTGAGGTTCCTTTCAACTTGTGTGCGCCACCTTAAGTGAGGTTTTCCTTTACCGCGTCGTCCGTCCGAATTGGATTCGAAGACTTTCCGGGATCATTGCATTTTCTCCTTCATTACTCGTCGATAAGAACGGAACTGAAAATTTGTCTTTTAAAACAACCAAGTGTGTTTTCGTCCGCCTTTGATAACGTCCATGCTTCTGCACCGTATAGCAAGATTGGAATGATTAGAGTCTTATATAAAATTAGGGCTTTGCTACTCAATTGCCTTCTTAGCCCAAAGAAACAGCGGTTGGTTAGAGTGATACTTCGCTTAAACCTTGCGCTCATTTTGAATTTACAGCGAAGCCTAGGTAAACAAAGTCCTTAACTACCTTAAAACTGTAGCTGTCTAGCTGACGTTCTGTCCAAGTCACCGATGTTGACTGTCCTTTTTTAATGACTTCTGTTTCAATACTCCCGAAAGCATCACTGGCAGTACGCTGCCAATTAATTTAATGTCGTCAGCGACTAGTTGTACAAACTTTTGAAAGATAGTACCCTATTCAATGCTACTATTCAGGCCTCCACGGCTCCTTTTGCAGAAGGCCAATCTCTTCTTCATTCAAGCTTTAATCCTATTTTGGAACGACTCGCCTTGTACGATATCGCCAGACCATTGTCTGATCGTTCACATTTCTATTCCTCATGTCCTTTTTAATTATGTTGCTCTAAGTTTTGGGTGGTCTACCTGATCCTATTTTAGGCTCTGGCAAATCCAGCACTTGCCTCACCGTTCTCCGCATAACATTCCCGCGGAGGCGGTTCTTCTGGAGCTGTTACTCGTATGTGATTGGTGTTACTTTGCTGCTACATCTTACATGCATGTTGCAGACTTTATCAAGCAACGTCACTCTGCTGGCCCACCTTAGTATACGCATTTCAGTTACATGGAGTTTCTGTTCTAGTTTCTGAGGCACGGCCCAGCACTCGCAGGCATTCATTATTGCAGCTATTGTTGTGGGATCTTTTTGTCGCATAGACTATTGACGCGGTCCGCCAGCTTTCCCAATCACACTGAATTCTCTCGGGTAACTTCCCTCTCGAGTAAGGCGATCCGGAATACCCAATTTTGGATGACTTTTCCACATAAATCGGGCTTAATTTTAGCAGAGGCTTGAATGGCGTTCTTCTCGAGGTCGTGAATTGTTGCTGGTTTATTGGTATGGACCAGAGCCAATAGCACCACTGTTTAATTCGTTGTGTAGCACGTAATACCACATAAAATCGGTTATCATATTTCACGATTCGAGCAAACAAATTTACAGGAAGGAAAACTATGTGCTCTTCGGTACTTTCTCTTTAAATTTCGATCCGTTCTTCAACAGGATTATGATTGGCGATGAGAAATGGGGTTTTTATAAGAACATTGAGCATCCTAGGTAATGGCTGGCTTCAGACAAATCGCAGCATTTGCAAGTCTCCACCCAAACACCCAGAAATGTCTCTCTGTCTGGTGGGATATGCTTGGTATTATCCATTTTGAACTACTTCCTCCTGGCCAAACCATCACAAAGGTGTACTATGGTCAATTTGACCGATGAGGGCAGCTCTTGAAGGAAAACGGACAGCATTGATCAATCCAGAAAGTCCACAGCTTTGGTTTGGTAATTATGGATCATACAACGTACTCTAGACATTCCCCCTAGCGATTACCATCTTTCAAGAGAAATCAGACCACTGTCGAAAGTATATTGTATAATGGATAAGTTTTTCAGTTCTAAAACAGTCATAAATCTGGCATAGAAACGTTGTCAGTGCATTGAAATGCCATCATTAGCAGCGACGGACTTTTTATTTATTAATTTGAATAAAGTACACGAAAACCAGCATTATTTATGGGATGATCTGATATGCGAGTATATAAAAAAGCTAACACATAAAAAATCAAATAAGGTCTGGCTATATACTCCGGTTTAAGCCTGAACAAGACACGTTTTCCCGAAATTCTTTAAGAAAAAATGCAAACATGCTACTGTGTAAATTTTGTCCTGAGGACAATGGAACATCTCTCCACAATCTTTGCAGAATGTCCAGCCCACCTCCGCCTTAGAAAGAAATTTCTCGGAGGGGAGATTATTTCAACAGCGGAACTCGCTGTTCTACATCCTGAGAAGATTCTTGACTTTCTGACTTTCTCTGGAGTGAAAGCTAGCATAATAAGCACCTTTAAGAACCAGAAGTGTTTGAGCTGCTCAAACGCTCCTCCCTTATAGTCAAATCTAATATAAATGCCTAATGGATATTTAAGACTACGATTGGTTTGGCTAAATGAGATCTCCAGTTACATTCGTGTGAGCGCCGTGACTCAGTGGCTAAGTGCATGATCTCATAGTTTTTCCCAGGTCCCACCTCTCGCGAACGTCTGACAAACATCGGAGTGAAAATTTCCATGAAACTTCTCAAAATCGAAAAAAATGCCCTTTAGAAACGAGATCGAAATACTAGTATTTGCTAGGAAATAGTAACTGTATGTGTGTTTCGTGGTTTTTCTCTTTTTGCAATTGCTCACATCCGCTTCACTGGTTTGGTTTATATCGTCACTTTCCCTCAAGTAGGGATGAAATTAATTTATACAATAACTGACAAAAATAATACTCGTAGTAGCATCTATGGGAATATAAACAAAAGTGAAGCTGTTCGTATAATTTCGCACAAATTTTACGGGAATAGACCTGAAATGAAGTGAGGTGACAATCTGTCACTGCAACTACTGGAAGGGTGAACATCGTGATGCTTCTTTAAACTTTTAAAGCCATGATTCCTCCATCCCATCTCATTTAGAAAAAAAAGAAAAACAACAACAACCAGTTCAGTTTGTTTTGTAAATTGTTTATATTAGTTGGTTCAGTTCAAATTAGATTAGTTAATTGCATCATTATGTGTACACACTACACATCGAATGTGACTACTTAGTTCTGTCTTGAAATTGTTAATTTCATGGTTATCATGAAGGTTAACTCCTCATTTATTATTCACTCAATTTTGTTCTGCTTGTCAAACCGTTTATCGGAATAATGTTAAATAATGAAAAAAAAAAAAAGCCACACAAAGACGAATTAACACTTAGAGCTTAGAGAACAAAGTAGTTAGTGCAGATCGCATAAGCAAAAAACGCCGCGCGAATTTAAATATATAATACAACCCAAAAAAACACAAACAAAAACAGAAAATAAACAGAAAACCCCCCCTCTCAAAACAGACAAGCTTTAAATGTTATTTAGTTAATTTTTACTTTGGTAGTTTGTTCATTTTTGCCTTCAATCTAGAACGAGTAGTTTATAGTTGTTTATAGATCTTCAATTAAATGAATGTCACATGGAAGGAATGTTTGTTTCAATTGGTATATAAAAAAAAACAAAAAAAAAACTTTAAAGGAGGCAGCAAAATTATTTTAACTCTACCCCATGTGACACACATGTTAATACCGGTCGCCCTAGTTTCCCATCCTATACTCTACTCTCTCTCTCCCAACTGAATATATATTTTTGTTTTTATATTATTTTCGAAGAGAACGAGACTTTTTTTTTCAAAAAATTCAGAACTATGATGGCCAGAGGTCAAGAGGGTAAAAAATGAAAAAGCTTTTCATAAGGTATGACATTCAGTTACTATTCTTTCTCTGTCCTTCTTTCCTCCTTAAACACACTCTCCTTTGGTCCTTAAACTTAAGAAACAAAACGTACTCCCGAAGAATGCAAGTAAGTACATATGCGCTTGAAATTTAGATATAGTCTAACGTAACACATCTCTGACACATAAATGCATGTTTTGCTTATCTGTTGATGATTCTATTGTGCTTTCTAAAGTGCTTTGCTTTTATGTAACATACGTGTGATAATTAACATGCAAACATATGGCAATTGCGTGCGCATCATGCTCTGCGGGCTTTCCAAATTGTAATTTGCTATTATACATATATTTCTCTATAGATGGTTTTGTGTAAAAATAAATACTAACACTTTGTGTACATACAAAATTATTTAAAACATTTCTTAATTAACATTCGAATTGCATATGGATTTTTGAAGAGAACGAAGAAGAGTTAATTGAAAGATCCTTCAAAGTTTCAGCTGCAATTGTGTTTTTTTTTTTTTTTTGTTTGCAATCATGCAATTCGATGTGAGTTTTACTAATGCATTTTAATTTTCTTTCTTCAATTTTTGGATTGAATACAGATTGATTTCCATGGCCTATGGACAAATCGGTATGATTCAAGCTGCTGCCGGATTCTTTGTGTACTTTGTTATCATGGCTGAGAATGGTTTCTTGCCAATGAAACTGTTTGGCATCCGTAAGATGTGGGATTCTAAGGCCGTTAACGATCTAACCGACTCATATGGTCAAGAATGGGTAAGATTTGCATAGACTCTGTGATAGCTGGGTGGTTTAATTTTATTTATTTTGCAGACTTATCGCGACCGTAAAACACTTGAATTCACCTGCCATACCGCCTTCTTCGTGTCAATTGTGGTTGTACAATGGGCTGATTTGATTATTTGCAAGACCCGCCGAAATTCGCTCTTCCATCAAGGCATGAGGAATTGGGCTCTTAACTTTGGTCTAGTTTTCGAAACATTGTTAGCTGCATTCCTATCCTACTGTCCTGGCATGGACAAGGGTCTTCGTATGTACCCACTCAAGTAAGTATTATATTCAAGTGCACATACACATAAACTATGAAAAGTCGAGTTAGTTGACAGTCGACGTAACTTTAGTCATTCCGTCGCTGTTTGATGTCTATCCTGACATGAGTAACCATTGTAATAGTTAAACACTGTTGAAAAACTCCAACAAAAAATTACGAGTAGGTGATAGTAATGCTCGAAATCAACTAACAAATCTCATTTGGAGTATAAGAAATTGTGTCAAATTGTCGACACATCTTAAGCGACTCTTATGAATGTTCACAAAAGTGAAGAATAAGGATGAACAGAAACCGCAGTGCCAAAGCCGCTTTTAAGCCTCACACACAGCGGATCAGATCTGGCTATGATCCGGCAATAGCTCTAATACCGCTCGCAAAATGCAATGAGAAATGGCATTCTATGTTTCAAAAATGCGGATCAAAGCCATTCTAATCATTTAGTTGCAGAATTCCCATGTTGTGGCCTAAACAAAATTACGTAACGGGATTTTGACCGGAATGCATTTTCATAGAAAAGTTTCGTTAATTCTTTATTTAGCTGTTATTTTCTTTTGTTGATCGTCATTTGATATACTTACTGCCAGAGACATCGTAACCTTGCGTCATAACCGAACCTGACTACATTGCTTCCAGTTTACTGGGCCAAGCTTCCTGTCATCCGGGATTGATTAGACTTTGGTACGAAGGTTTGTTCTTTTCCTTTCATCTCGAACCTGAAGGGCCCTATTTGAAGACCGTCTTGGCAGGAGCATCGTTGTTCATTCGCTCGATTTGACCTTGTGCAATGCACAGACCTTTTGAACTACAACGACTAGTAAAATTTACGGTTGGATCTTCTTCTTCGCTCTCCGCAAACCTGATTACCTTTCTTGCTTAGCACTCGGCATCGTTTAACAAAATTCGGTGCCTATTTGTGTGATAGTTGCTGAAAGTGCTGTTTAAATGTCTGCATTCATCCACTATTTTCTGCGTATCGGATCGGCTATAAGGTTTCTTCAATCGTGACGTTTTTCGATCTCCTCGAGCTAGAAGACTGTGCTGCCTTCTTGTACTGTATTCTGCTCTAATTGCGTTAGTTTTTCGTACCAACGTTTAATGTATGTACATACTCGTATGTCATCTTTTTTCGTTGGGTGCATTCATCTTCGTACGAAAAACTGTTTTGCAATGTAATGCCATGCTGGCATTTGGGGCTGGTGGTGACATACTGAAGAGTTGCTGCAAAATCGATTGGGCAAAAGCCGTTGTCTGTTGTCATCTTGTAGAAGCAGTGCTGTTTCTCAATGCGTGCTTTGGGCAACGGCGTAGCGACCAATCAAAATGTCTCAATCAGTAGCAGAATGGACCATGTGTGCTGCTGCGAAAATGTTGATTGTTTGCTACACAATAGTACATTGTGGCCGAACGCACTCCATGATACAGAAACAATGTATATTTTTCATTCAATGTCAACCTTCAATCCTAATCGTCTGTTTTTGTCCGTAAAACTACGTGTGCATGGGTAGCTTTAGATAAGGTTTGGTTATCAAGTTGAAACTATATTCGAGTCCACAGTAATCCTTCATGACCTTCATTGAAGTAGAAAACTTAATTTTTCTGGAAAACTCTTCTAATAATTGAATTTACCATCATTCATTGCTGGTTCATTCGCAAGTTCGTTATGCAGTTACTTTAGAGCCATTATAATCTGGCACGTTTCTGCACGGCATTTTTTTTTATTATTCGCATACTCTCAAGATGTCGACTCAGTCTCCTTCTAACTGTCACACGACTTGCGTAAATCTCCTTGTCGTTTTCGCATATCAAACAATTGTGTGCACACGTTTCTTTTCGCCAAAGTTTAATTAAAATGGTGGAAGTTTTGACACACTAAGAATGTCATTACGAATCTGCCATTGAAACAACTTAGAAAATACCACTTAAAAAACGAAGTCCATTGTCTCCGTCAAGTTGAAGAGCCTTAGGTCTTTTTATCTAAAATTTAACCGAAATCATAGACATATTGAGAATCAAGGTAGAATGTTAACCTTCATCCCTACAGTACTAAAGGGTTATTCATTTCGAGGTTGGGATTTCTCATCCCTGCCATATGGCATCTGTCAAATCTATCTGTCATCCATAGTGATAGATAGTTAGTACTTGCCTTGCAATTTTACAATATGTATCATTTAAACGCATTAAAATTTTTGCATCTTACTACAAAAATAACAGTTCTGTTTGTACAACAAGTTGACGCTGATTTTTCGAACAAAATTTACTTCAGCGATAAAGCCCATTTCCCGCTCGGTGGCTACGAAAATAAATAAGTTACAGAATTTGAGGTTCTGAGAATCGAAATGTGTTCGTTGAGAGACCATTGCATCCACCACGGTGACTGTTTGGTGCGCACTATGATTGGGCCATTTTTTTTTTTTTTTTTTTGCTAACGACAAAGGCGCCACTGTTGCGGTGAATTCTCTGCGCTTTGGTCAAATGATAACCAACTTTTTTTGGCCTGCGATTGAAGACGTTGATCTGAGCGACATGTGGTTCCAATAGTACGGGGCTACGTGTCACACAAAACAAGCAATTTGACTCTATTGCACGAAAAGTCCCTCGGCCGTTTGGTTTCGAGATTTGGCGCATCAATTGGCCACCAAGATCGTGTGGTCTGACCTCGTTGGATTTTTTTTTCTTTTTTTTTGTGGAAATATGCTAAAGATCGTGTCTATGCAGATAATCCTAAAACTTTGGAGCACTTAAAAACCAACATTCTTGCAATACAGCCTGAAATGTGCCGAAAAGTCATCGAAGTTTGCAAAAACTCCCGTGGCGGCCATTTAACCGATGTTGTATTCCATACATACTCGTAATGACATTGCTCAAAATTTGAAACAGTTAGCAAATTTTATTAAAATCTTAAATCCTAAAGCATAAAATGAATAACCCGATACGATATTCTTGATGAGAATAAACGCTTTGTATTTGGTTGAACAATGATTTTTTGCTACACCCTTTGTTCCTATTCCTATCGTTTGTTGCTTCCACTCGACATTTCTTAACTATGAACAAATATCTAATTCTTTGCCTTTTTTCCTTAACAGATTCGTCTGGTGGTTGCCAGCACTTCCATTCATGCTGTCCATCTTCATCTATGATGAAACACGTCGATTCTACTTGCGTCGCAACCCAGGTGGCTGGTTGGAACAAGAGACATATTATTAAACAAACAACAAAAAATACTATTTTTTTATTTTTAAATATTTAATAAAAGATCATTATTTAAACGTTTAAGAAAATTTAAAAAAAAAATTAAATTATGAACAAAAACAAAAAAAAAACCAACCCCAAACACACAATAAGCAAACAAAGAAAAAAAAAAAGTAATACATTTTTAGTGAGTAAATTTAAATATTAAATAAACAACAAGCTAAATAAAATTAATTTGTGAAGAATAATGCAAGCTTAAAGAGTGCAAAAAAAAAACCAACAACTTTTAATTAATACATAAATAAATCATTAAACGATTTTAACTTTTAAGAGAGCATGAAAATAATTTTAGAAAAATTACAGAAAATTATAGTGTAGTTAATGAAAAACAAAGTATAAAAAAAAAATAATTGTTTATATAAAAAAAAAGAAAACACATGAAAAAAGAGAAAAAAAATGGAACGAAAAGTTCTCACATTATTTTGTACTTTTGTTTGGTTCCGAAT
Organism: Pocota personata; assembly: GCA_963082735.1. NCBI lineage: Eukaryota > Metazoa > Arthropoda > Insecta > Diptera > Syrphidae > Pocota > Pocota personata. The sequence continues at coordinate 273,016,270 of OY720429.1, forward strand.
ATATATATATATGTATATGTAATAACAACAACAACAACAAACACTACCACCACAACCACCACCACCAATTTAATTTGGCCTTCAGTTGCATTTTATTTTATTTTGTTCGAAAAAGTGTCATTTGATTATATTTTTTTTTTTTTATATTTAATAAATTCTTTCTCATTGATAATAGCGAGATAATGATGATGTAACAATGATATTCCGTAATTCGTTTATTATTTACCTTTTGTACAATGTTATTATTTTCATTATAATTTAGTTGTTTTTTTGCTTTTATATAAATGTTAGATTTGTTTATAAATATTGTATGATTATATTCCTTCTACTTCTTCATGTCATGTTCATTTTTTTTTTTTTTTTTTGTTCATATATACTGTTGCTAACGTTTTGGGTTTTTTTTGTTTGTATTTTTACTATTTAAAAAGAAAAAGAACGCAAATGCTATATAAAGTTAGGCAACGGCATTATATATATATTTTTGTTTTTAAATTATAAAACATCTCAATGAGAGAGAGAATTAAAATAATTAATATTAATTATTTTAATTGTATTTTAAAATTAATAGAGAATACATTTTTTTTTTTTTTTTTTGTTCTTTCGCCCTCCGCTGTAAATGTATTGTAGAATTAAATAAAAAGTAAATAAAAACATTGAAAATAAGGTAAAAAAAAAAAAAAAACAACAACAAAAAAACTAAGAAAGAAGTATTTTATTTATCATTGTAGATTGTAGATGGTTGAGAATTTCATAACAAATTGCTTTCCTTTCATTCGACAGAAAGAGCTTTATTATCATAGAATCATAAAACTCTCTGTCATAAGATTTTCAGAAAAAAAAAGCACCATCATTTCGCGTCATCTCTCAACTGGAAATGAGCTTAGAACCATAATTTTTTTTTTTTTTTTTTTCTTGTACGTAATGCAATGCACTTTCATTCCTTTGATAGTCTCTTTATATTCTTTTCTTTTATTACTGTAGTTTTTTATTTCATCATTTATCAGCGCAAAATGAATTTTTTTTTCGAATAAATTATGCAAATAGAATTTTGAATTCCGGAACGAGAAGGATAATGGCTGCAATCCACAGCCAATCGAGAACCAAACGATTTGTTTTCTTGTGTATAAGAGGAAAAAAAAAGAAGAAATATACTACTGCCTGATGTTTACGTATATATAAATGTGTATATATATAAGATTAAACTTTCATACTTCTCAAACGAAATTGTATAACATAAAATATATCAATTTCTGGTATAAAAGCAACGACAAAAATATTATTTGAAACTTTTTTTTTTTTTTTAATGAAATTCGAAATTTAAGTAGAAGAAATAAAAAAAAAAAAAAATCCAACCACACTAGTTCCAATGGGATCGATAGATAATATCAATAGAACGAATTTGTTCAAATTGTCTTTGTTCTTGAATAAAAAAAAAAAAAAATAATTCAATAATGTAAATTGTCTTTGTTTTATTATGAAAGAGTCATTCGTGATCACCAGTGAGTCGTAAACTATTGGGAGTCGTAAATCGTAAATCAGGGGCCTTACTCTGGGGTCGGATTATGACATCAGTTAACGAGTGAGTGAAATCCATACGCTATCGAGTGATCGAGTTACTACATTGGGATGATCATAATTCTACTACATTGAATTGAGATGGCTGTCAAATGTCAAAAGTATTTACATTTGTGTGAGGAAATGTTTTGTATTTATCGTTTTTATTTAACAATTGAATATTTACTTTATTTTTCATCTCCTGATCCAGAGGATGATCGCTATGAGTGCATTGAAAGAATACGTTTAAGAGATAAAAGCGATCCCTTCTCTGTACAAGACTGTGTACCTATACAAAGCTATAATTTTCTGAAAATATCTTTCACAACATATACTTTTGATTGCAGTTTTATCAAAAATTCAGGGCAAATAAGAGTGCACTCGTATTTATAATGGAGAAGATAAATTTTAGAGGATGCACCTGTACCGCTGTACCTCTTCATTTGCAGAGGGTTAATATTATTCGGACTCGACCTGAAATAAATTTTAAACAATTTAAAAAAAACGCAAAAATAACAATAAACAAAGATATTCCTACATATTTTCTCCCAAATGCACCTCAGCTCGTCAGCAGAAACCATATCGAATAAATAAATACACGATCACTGATGACAGAATTCCAAATTTCGATAATCGATACTCTATCTCTTAAGCGGTCATGCCAAATCAACATTTATCAGTCACGTGTTGCTCGATAACTGATGCGGTAATTCGACCCAGTATTTCAATTCGAAAGTCAAAATATTCGGTAGGAATGATTAGCACTTAGTAATCCGAAAATCGGATTGCTATATTCGAGAATCGAACAAATTTTTGTTGTCGGCAACAATTCAATTTTCTTTTGTAAAATTGGCACTTCGTAATTCGAAAGCTAGTGTCAAAGTCATCCGAATTTTAGATAACTCATTCGTTAATTGATAAGCTTGCAGATTTATTCTTTTTTCTTTGAAAGTGAAAGATTTTGCTAAGGAAAACGAAAACAGGTTATTTGACATAAAATTGTTAATGGCAATATTTTTCGCAAAAGAGTGCTTTGTTTCGGTGGGTTCAAGAACTATGAAACTGTCAAATTTGTATACTGAAGGACTTCCAATGAATGATGGAAACTGACTTTGATTGCCAAGGAGATGCAAAATCTTTTTTCATATTTTCCCACTGTAATCAAATATTTGTGATTATATTTTGTCATAGTAATATAATAATAAAACAAACATTTATTATTTTTAACAAATATGCAGCACACCCTCCTCATCTACATTGACATTGGTAACTGACATTTCAGACGCGAGACTCGCGCAACAATTCGGAAGTTGTGGGACGAAGTTTAGCAACATAGAGCACTTTTACACGTGGTGACTCGAAATGAAAGACACCAAATTTTTAGGAAAGAGAGGTGAGAAGTGGAGGAGGTAGTCCGTGTCATGAACCGAACTTAGACATATGGTAAACAAACTGTTTTGACACATTAGTGATTTTATTTTGGTTGTGTGAAAATGTCTGATTTTGTGCCAAATAATCGTCATTTGCGGGAAGTGTTATTTTCTTCTTCCACTCGAAGAAAACGGCGGTTGAAGTGCATCGAAAGCTCCAAAAAGTTTACGGAGATGCTGCTCTAATTAAAACAACGTGCCGTGATTGGATCTGTCGCTTCAAAGACTGTGATTTCGATGTTGATGACCGTCCGCGTGAAGGAAGGCCAAAATCCTTCGAAGACGCTGAATTGGAGGCATTGCTCGATGAAGATGCTTCAGCATTTCCAAGCGACTGCATGCGTTTGGAATGATTCAAAAACAAGGAACTTGGGTTCCTTATGATATGATTACAGCAACCCAAAGAAAAGAAAGTCATGGAGACTGCCAGTCATGCTTCTACGTCGTCGGCTCGGCCGAATATTCACGCTGTGAAGATTATGCTGTGTATTTGGTGGGACCAGATCGGTGTCATTTATTATGAACTGTTGAAACCCAACGAAACCATCATTGGGAAACGGTATCGACTTCAATTGATGCGATTAAGCCGAGTACTGCGCGAAAACCGGCCACAATACGAGCAGAGGCACGAAAAAGTGATTCTACAGCATGACAACGCTCGGCCTCACGTTGCCAAATCCGTTAAAACCTTCCTGGAAACGCACAAATGGGTAGTCATACCCCACCCGCCATATTCCCCAGATATTGCGCCATCCGATTATTACTTGTTCCGTTCGATGACACATGATCTGGCTGATCAGCAGTTCCGCTCATATGAAGGCATCAAAAAATGGCTTGATTCGTGGATAGCCTCAAAATATGAACACTTTTACCGTAACGGTATTCGATCTCTGCCAGAAAGATTGGAAAAAGTTATAGCTAGCGACGGACAATACTTTGAATGATTCATTTGTAACCATTTTTTCACAATAAAGTTGTAATTTCATAAAAAAAAAAAACAAAAACAGTGAGAACTTAGTTGCGAACGTAATACGAATGAAACAGAAAAAGAGAATAGCGAAGTGTCTTTCATTTCGAGTCTCCGCGGGTAAAAGTGCTCTTAGTCGACTTTTACATTAACAATTGAACTCGGCCGAGTTATCGTCATTTTCTTTTGGACTCTTCTTGTACTTTTACATGATACGATTTTCAACGCCGATTTTTGATATTTCTGTTTCACTAACTCACGCGATTTTTTTATATGTCTGTTTCACTCACGAAAACAATTACGTAACAAGATAAAAGGAAAACGCAAAAATCGTCCACGATTCCTCTACCCGTCCGATCGACTCCCTGCAGTTCTCATGGAAGTCACCCTTTTAAGAGATCGAGTATCGAAATTTATCATTCTATCATCAGTGATCGTGAATTTATTTACTCGATATGGTTTCTGCTGACGAGCTGAGGTGCATTTGGGAGAAAATATTGTAATGATATAAAAATATATAAAAATATAATTGTATCGCAGTAGTTTGCAGCTTTATTTTCAATTTAGAGTCAGTTTCAGGTTTCCTAAGGCATTTACTTTTCTACGTCGATGGCTTCCTTTACTAAATTAAACTAATATTGTTACGTAATTCTTCCAAAAGCGTTAGATCATTAAATATCGAGCATAAAATTCTTTGCGTGTGGTATAAACGCGAAGAATATTTTTTTTTATTTTCGTTATCACCTAGTAAGATATCGGGGAACAAATTTGGGGCCAATCTCGTTAAAATTTCCGGTTGAAGTGCACTTACGATCGCAGGTTTTCCGGGGGAATTTGTTTCCTTTTTTCGAAAACTGAGTGCAATAGATACCCATTTTTCGTGCGTGCGAAAAAATTATTCTGGGGGAAGTTTATTCACCAGAAGTTTGTATTTAAAACTAACATTTCCGGAAAGTATTTATGCTTCTGAGACATGGACTCTTGCTGAACGAAATTTTGAAATTTAGACGACGGGAATATAATGAACATCTTCCGAGTCTCAGTACCTTATGCCTGATTTTGATGGCGGTTATTTGTTTTTTTTTTTTGGTTCCGAATGTTTAACTCCCGCATTCACATATCTAATCAAGTGTTCTCAAATTATTTTTGATTTAATGTAAATAAAAAAAAATAAAATTTAAATCTTTGGTATTTAATCTTAATTACAAAAGGGAAATATAGTTTTCGAAGTCATTAGCTTAGTTCAATCAATATTTTGCCAGTTGGTGAGTGTAAATAACTGGTGAGTTGGTGACTGTTGCTGACATCCTCTACGTATATATTATCCCAATTGCTTCACTGGTTACTTATTTTTGCATGAGGTGACACCTTACTGCAGAATACGGAATGTCATCCAGACGTTCGAATTCAACTTTCTTATCTAATGTAAATCTGCTGGAAACATGATTGACATTTACTCGTCTATCGAAAGCGAATCGACCCTCGTACCCACAAGAGTTTGTTTCCTTGGGAAAATATATGAAAATGTGCATAATAATCCGAACACGCATATTTACAAGGAGTCGATTCGTCTGTCGATTTGTTTAAGCAATATCGCTACCAGGGGTTATTGTTAGTGGCTTGGAGGGCCTAAGTAAAGTACCTAAGTAAATAAATGTTTAAATAAAAATGATTAGTTGGTACAAACAACTTGCGATACCTTGAATTCTTCTGAGTCGATCAATATCGAACTCTTGAATTCATTCGGTAATCACCCCTATTCTCATAGTCGTGTCACTTGAAAATAAGGTGGCACTTACAAACTTCTTTTCTCATTACCCTATTCAAGTGACACATTGAGCGACAATGGAAACACACACAAAATTGAGACTGTAAAAGGTTGGTGTAATTGAGGAGCGAATTTTCAGGTAGGGCAGGCCTAATCACCCCAATTCCTTATTATTACTTGTTCGGCACTACAGATTAGTTATAAAATTCCAGACCATGACAAGTTGAAAAACAAAAAAACTGCAGCGGAAATTGGGGTAAATATGAAAAATGGAAGATGACAATTTATCATAAGAGTAGATATTATTTTAAAAGCGTAAATAATCTTTCAGGCCATTATTAAAGAAATATCCGAGATCACTTTGGGCCACCCACCAGCATCTAATTAGAACCGGTGGTATGATGAACTTTAAGAGTTGTACATATACGTTGACTCTGGCCACATAGGTATAGCCCTATTTAAAGATTCATCATCTAATGAAAAAAAGTTGCGACCTGCCAAGAGAAGAGGTCCAGCGTTAGACGCTTAAGTACAACTAGGACCTGCAAAGAGCACCTGAGCGAAGAACTCGCCAGAATGCCACCACCAGGCACAAACGCCAACGATCAGCAGATTCAGTCAACTCTATCAGAAATTTGGAGGGCACACCCCTCTTTAATAGGTCTGCCCCACCAAAAAAAAAAAAATATAATCCCTCTTTTCTCGCTTTTAAGTCTGATAACCCTACATCATCTTTTTCAAAATGAGGAACTCAAGATAGTCCGAGTTTATCAGGGCATTTAATATGTTATTAAGGATGGCAAACTCACGACTACCTACATTAGAATGAAAGCTAAACAGTTATTAAGCTCTTTTAATAGAGAAATCCTTCAGCGGGTATTTGGTCCTGTGGGCGAACTGTATTATTTCTACCAAGATAAGAGGGTGAATTGAACAGTTCGTAGCCGAAAAGAGAAAATGAAAGACCATTTTTTTTTTTTTGAAAATGTTTTCATTTTTCGACCTAGTCTCCCATAAATTTTGTACACTCTTCAGCCTGGTTGCCAAAAATTCTATGCTACTTTCAAACAAATATTTCCCAAGACCTTCAAAATACGCATTTACCGCCATTTCATCTTAGATCGTCGAAAATTGGTGTCCCCCTAAATTTAATTTACGTTTTACGTAGATTTATTCACCTAATTCACTTTAAAGGCTGCAATAAGATTCAGAATTTATGGTTCGAGCTTTTACCACGTAATTCACCACCATATTGTCTTTGAAATCGCAAAAAAACTGATGCCATCACGGAAAACCCAGCCTTTTCAATTGTTTCGACTCCTACTTGGATTCTGGAATATAGTGGATTCATTCATGATTACAAATCTGTCCAAAAAACTATTGGGCTGGCCTCAATGAGCTCTAAACAGTCACGGGTTTTTCGAGTTTTTCTGGAGCCGACAACTTTGAAGTTTTCGATATTTTCTCGACCACGCCTAAATTCAGCAGACCACTTTTCACTGTTGGATAAGCCGGAGAAGATTCCCCTAGTGTTATTTCCATGTCCTCATGGATTTGCTTAGGCGTTAACACTTTCACAAAGGGGTACTTAATCACTTCACAATTTTCTGAAAACTTACCTCACTTAAAACGATACAAAAACTAAACTACCTGCCTGTGTGCGCGGATTCCATAGTATGGGATATTTCGCAATGGAGTTGTCTTCGCGGCGTAAGATGTGACAGATCCATTTTCACTTTTTCTTCCTGATGGTGATATCTATAAGTTCTTGTCCCATTTTCTAATAAAGCCTTACGGTTCGGCCGAAAAATCCTCAAGACGATGTCTAGACATTAACGTTTGTAGTTTTCATGTGAGAGTGATGGATGGTCACATACCAAGTACTACAACCCTACAGCAGTACTGATTCGACCTTAGAGCGGAACAGTTTCAGCTTGATTTTTGTGCTTAAAACATTGCTTCTCCAGATTTTTGATAACAATCCGAAAGCAGCTTTAGCTTTTTCGATTTTGCTACCCACATCCAGTTCGATTCCACCGTCGGCCGAGAACATGTTTCCTAAATAAAGGAAGTTGTCCACTTTCTCGACCTACTGTCCGGCAAAATTGAGTTGAGCATTATAGTTGGAAATACTCAGGGTATTTGTTTTCCCGTATTTATTTTTAGCCCCACTTTGATTGCTTCAGCTTCTAAATTGTGGATCATTAGATGTAGGTCCATTGCCCTACGTGAAAGCAGGCAAACATCATCCACGTAGTCAAACTGTTTAAAGTAGGATGCCATTGTTCATTTTATTCAGTGGTTTCCCTCCGCTATGGTTGCCCGAACTAATGATGAGAGAATACAACCCTATCGTATTCCACTTTGAACTTCGAAGTCCTCTTATACCTTACCATTGTGCAGAACATGACACTTCCCACCCTTCTACGTAGACTTTATAACAGCTATGAGTCACCTCTCGGTTCAAGCTATCGAAAACCTTTTCCATCCGAGACACTTGGACTCAATGCATTGCTCTATAATGATCCGCAAGGTTTAATATGGTCTACGCAGGAGGATCCGTCTACCTGTTCGACATCGAGAGTTGAATTTAAATCCTCTTAACCGGTTAAAAAATATTCTTTCTTTCATTCATTAGTGAATCGCAATTTTTTTTATGCTCAACAAATGAGCGGCTGTTCTGTCGTAGTTCTGCCGATGTATTCGGCGCTGCTTGAAAAATCTCGGCAGGAATACCATCCATACCCCTTTATTTTTGTTAACAGCCTTTATCGCGTTTACTATTTTTAAGCCATTGAAAGGTTGGGAGGAAGGTTCATTGGAATTTGAGATCATAATACTATCGACTAAACGGTTGAGCACTGTTGCAAAATGTTCTCTCCATCTTCCTAGCTGATCCTGGTCCCAGTATAGTAGGTTAGCATCTAAGCTCTTCACGGGGTATTGATTGGAGATTCGTTTACTTGTAAACTCCTTGGTAATACTGTATATAGTCCTACTGTCGCCCTTGCTTGCTGATTCCTCAGCCTAAAAGGCAAGCACGTTGATGTAATTACATTTGTCACGTCTCACACTACGCTTCACTTCCTTTTTCTCCACGTGATACTGGGCCTCAAACTTGGGCTGAGACTGCTTGAGTATAATATGTTCATCGATCCGGCGCCTTGTGACTTCTGAAAGCCATGTGCTGTGGTTGTTCTGCCTCTTACAGACGAAGCTGTCTGTCACAGTTGCAAAATAAAAACTTTGTTTACATCGGTCCAGTGCTAATCCAAGTTCTCCTGCGCTGCGCTGCTGATTCTCTCTACTTCTACGACAGGGTGATTCTTAGCGCACTATAGGATCTCAAAGCCTGCCTTGCTTAGTTGTTGTCAATTTTATTCTTATGCATGCGAAAAGAAACACCAGACTTTCAGATTTACAAAAGAGCACCCACTCCGCGTGTTTCAAGTATAAAATCATTCCTCATTCTGTTATGAAATATCTCTGCCACATTTAAATAAAACAACTTCATGGAACTAAAAACTTTGTAGAGGTTTAAAATTTTAAATTTTTGTTTGCTTGTTTGACATATACGCCTTACTTTTAGTTTTATCAAAAAAAAAAAAAAACTTAAGCAGCTCCTCAATGGCAGAGAAACAAAATTGCAGTGAATCCAAAATAACCATCCCGACTGCCAGACGGAGGTCTAGCTTACCTACGCTCTCACGAGTCTTAAAGAGTCAAACTTCCTCATTTAGACATAGATCATGTCCTAACATCAAAAAAAAATCATCCGGAGGATTTAAAATGTTTTTGGTGAAAGCTATAATAGGATGCGGGGCAGTTTATTTGAGTGCTTTTTTGGGAATCTGGGGCGAAGCAGAGGAAAGCAATAAAATTATGACGAAAATAAAACGTACCATCAACGATATTGACAAAGAGGTTTTGTGTACTTTCATACAGTCGATAAATTAAGGCTTTCAGTACATATAATCTTTTATTATTATTACAGAAAATATTATCTGGCGAACTGAAGACTGATTTGGTGGAGAAAATAAATAAATCAACAACTTTCCTCAAGGGTCAGTTAGAAGGAATCCCCGAAGAGCTGAAAGCCTATTACGATAAGACAGAACAATGCGTCCAAGATTTGATTAAGGGGAAAAAGACCTAAAATAGTTCGACTTTTGAAATAAATTTAAATTAAAATCTACCGTCATTTAGTGATTTGCAATTGAAGCCTCACACAGACCGAATGCGGTCTGGCTGCGATTCGATCGCCGGTACGGTCACATTTTTTTAAAGATAAGTCGCATGATGTGGCTTTGAGAAATCACAGTGTGAACTTAACGCAGCGAGACCTTATTTGGTTTGTATGACGCTTAAATGTATCTCCATATGAAGGTGCACATACGAGTATACTGTAAATATGTCTTTGAAATTATCAACAAGTCTTCGGAGATAATTTTAATGTAAAACAGATGTGTGACTTCATAATTATGTCTTTTTATTTAGACAATATTCTTTACAAATTACTAGTGCTTTGTACCAGGGCCAGGTCTATCTTCTTTTCTACTCGCAGCCAAAAAAACTCACACAATCTCCTCTATTTATCCCAAAAACTATTAACGTAACAAAGCAGAATAAAATTGCAGTTTTAAAAAAAAAAAATGAAATACACTATAGGTGTAATATTTTTTAAAGCACAAATAATATTTTTTTATTTTTAAAAAGGGTGTTCTGAATGTATGTACCTAATTTTGGCTTCCACTTGTAGTAATTAACAATGCAACAATTTTAAAAAATTTCAAATTAATTTTTTTGTATATAATGTATAGCGTCCACATAGTTTTTATCTATAAGGATGTCTGCCCAATCTTCTCGGTTTCCAACCAGAACAAGCCATTTTTATCTCTTCTTCTGCTAGCTAGTGCCGGACATTTACACGGGACGTGTTTCGCCATCTCCATATACTTCAAGCGCACCCTGCAATTATTATTTTCCAGTGGCTTTTCCGACTTGTTAAGAGGGAACGTTCCTCATTCTACTTCATACATTCAGCATCAAATTGAATTCGGTAAAAGTATTTTTTTATTTGGTACTTAAGGTACTTAAGAAATAAAGTGCAAAACACTTTCATCTACATATATGTTCTTGGAAATTCCGATTACAGTCAGAATTGTGGTTCCACAGACTCCAGATACGAAGTTTGAAGAAAATCCTTTCAGTCGTTTAGGCGTAGTAGTACATATATACGAGTACATAAAGACAGGTAGACAGAACTGAGAGACTCAATTTTATGAATTTCTCTATTATATTTAGTAACGTCAAGTTTGATTAAAATCTCGATATCGAAAATTTTCAGGAAACCGATACAAGGACTCCTCTACTGTACCACAGCTACAAATAATAGGCTAAATAATCAATCCCAGGGAAACCATGCATCGCCTTGGCATCACAGTCAACTCTGGTGTAACATGGCACAACATTCATAATGTTGAGCTATCTATTTGGAGCAAAGAGATATTTTTCAGCGCAACAGCTCCTGGATAAGGCACAAGTTAGACCATGACTTGAGTATCATTCTCATGTTTGGAGTTCAACCCTAAAACATTATACATACTCTCCATTATTTTTACTTCATCGGATTTCGACAAAAATCCCAGAAAACTGATTAAAAAGGCAATAAAGGGTGGTTCAATTGGAGGTTTCAATTTATACATATCTGGCACTACCCAGAAAACTGATTAAAAAGGCAATAAAGGGTGGTTCAATTGGAGGTTGCAATTTATACATATCTGGCACTACTGTGGTTCTGTCAAAGATAAACAGCTGATATTTGACGTCTGTGATTATAAGACATTTGTAATTATGAGGCAGTGTATGAGAGAATAACGCATTTGAATTGTTAAAACCCATCCCTGAAATGGGGAACATATACCCAACATGTTTTTCATTACATTACCTTCCATCTCGTAGCACGGTTAAGAAATCAATGGAACAATTCGTTGGATTTTCGAATTGCCAAAATCATCTTTAGGGATGAGACTGAATGGCTATGTAAACAATCAAAATTGTAACATTTGAGTTCATAAAAATCCATGGGCCATTCACGAATAACCAACATATCCACAAAAAGTTACTGTTCGGTGCGAATTTTGGGCCGGCGGCGTGATTGGGCCGTTCTTCTTCGAAAATTCTCACTGTGTTGTTGTAACAGTCAATTGTTAACTTCATTCGTACATGATAACTAATTATTTTTGACACCAATTGGATGATATTGATGTGGGACACATATTGTTTCAATAAGGCGGAAACACACACCGGATTAATCAAAACGTTTTTTGATTCATAGACAAGAAAATGTGTTTTATGTCAACACACACCAACCGAAACACAATATAACAAAAAAAAAAAATAATTTCATCATTGTGGGAGACATATCGTTTCAATAAGACGGTACCACACAATGCGAAAAACAATGCAATTATTGCACACAAAGTTTCCCGGCCGCGTCATCTCTAGTTTCGTAGATCAAAATTGGCCACCAAAATCATTCAATATCACGCCTTTGGATTGGTTTTTCTTCAGGGTTATGTGAAGCAGAAGGTGTACGCCAATGACCTTCAAACGATTCCAGAGCTAAAGGACAAGATTCAAGGGGTTATTTGAAAACTACCGCACGATTTATGATAAAAACTATTAAAAAATTTCATAAAGAAGGCGAAAGTCTGAAAGGCCAACCATATCGCCCATTTGGCCAATATAATTTTTCGTGTTTAATGTCAATATCTCAGCATTATATTAACATAAAAATATCAGCAGTTTACTAAAAAGCAATGTGTTTTATTTCAAATTTAAATTGTAACCTCCAATTGAATCACACTTGTCGTAGACCAGAGTCTAGGGGCATTTAATCGCACAACATCACTTTTCTCGAAATAGCACATCCTAGAAACTTTACCCTCAATAACGCCATTGATTCACTCGCTGTGTGACACGTAGTACCGTCTTGCTGAAATCACATGATATCAACAAAAATCGTTACGATCTCTCTATACCTTCCGTCGTTGACAGTTACCGCCTCGCCGCTTTAAAGCCCCTACCCATTAAATCCGTTGCTGTGTCGATTTTAACTAACACATACTTATGGAAGGTGGCCCATTACCGACGCATGTATGAACTTCGACGGATAAAGTAGGTTTACTTTTTACTTTTTAAGTCCATTGATCCGTTGATAGTTGGCAAATTGAGAGTAAGCACTTTCATTGGTGGAAGCATTGAGAGAGAATAGAAACTGCCATCGCTTTTGACAATCGGTTGACATTTCAATCTGTCAACGAAGGTATGCCACTGTTTTTTCCAACGTCACCGTCAACCTTCAACGGAACGACGTCGACGGATGACGCGGCTTTACTGAAATCCACACCAATCAGTGAGTTTTTTCTAATGCAAAGGAAATTTGTGTTCTATGGGTTGTCATCGACCCAGATCCGACGATTATCTACAAAACCATTCTGCTGAACATGATTTTTTGCTAAAGATGATTTTCTTTTGCCGAAGAGAGTACGAATTTTTATACTCGTAATAAATTTTTACAATTCGAACGAGTTGATGAAGTGTTTAGTTTTTTATGATAAAATGGCATGATTCTATGACACAACACAAACGTCACAGAGTGACAGCACTCTTATTTTTATATAACAATAATTGCTATAAAAGTACAAAAATAGGTACACATGGAAGCAGGCGAAACACTTCGTCGTAGAGTGCGAAGACACTAAAGTCATAAGTAAATATAACTTTAATAAATATTAGTTAATTATTATTTTGTTTGATATCTAGAAATATGTATATGATACGAGTAGTTGACCCGGAACCTTGGGCACATAAAACACATTCATGTTGTGTTTTTGGATGATACCTGGAGTTATAATGTCATGTGAATATCGCTTCTATAAACTAGAGCCGTCATCGTTTCATGTTTCGAACTTTTCTTCTGATAGATTCTTACATACGAGTACATTCTAATAGACATTTTGACATGTCTCCATTTCTCCCCGTCTAACCACAATTTCCGGTGTTCATCGCAGCTACCTTAAATTCTATTGAGAATCTCTGGGCTTTGTCAAATGCAGAATACATATTATAAGCTATACAACTAAAAGAAATCTGCTTTCGATATGTCCAAGATTTCGAACGGTTTTTAGATTTAGATAGATTTTATTTACACTTCAGTTAGTTACATAAATTTAAAGCATACATAAATCAAAGACATGATCTATGACATCTGCCAGATTGACAACACTGTTAACAAATAATATACCAATTTGTCCCTAAGATAGCAAATTTACATATATAATTACTTTTCAACAGAGATATACCCTTTTTTTAATATTTAGATTTATTAGAAGTTTTCGTTAAGTACGAGTATTCGGTCCCTATATGCTATTACTGACTTACGGTATGAGTAAAGCTTTTGGATATGCAGCTCATTAAGGAGTTCGAACACCCGATCGTCTGGTAAAAAATCAGCTCCAAGGATATGTCTTCTTATTTCTCGTAGGATAGGACACCTGCCAATAAAATGAATTACATCTTCCCTCTCTGCAATCACATAAAATTGGGAGGTCATTCTGATGAGGTACGTAGTTTAAGGGAAGAAGTTCTCCTCACCATCATATATTGTATATTTCGTGAATATTCAGCTCATCTCGAAAGTAATTATTGTTAGGTTGTTAGAGGCTGAAGTATTCTCAAGGAATCCGTTTCTGCATTGTTTCCAAACACAAAAGTTTCGTTAATTTTTTTTTTTTGTTTTTGAATGCCCAATGGAGGCATATTGCAGAGTTTCTCACTCAGGCGCAAGCTAGCTAGTCGAAGAGCATATTGCAAAAAAATTGCAGTGACATGGCAGGATATAACTCTCTCCATTTCTTTAATTTATTCTTAGGGAAATGTTAAGCTCCATACGTAGATTAAGATTTAAGTACATAAATTTGTGGCCAATTAAGGGCTTAAACTTTCTTTTAGCTTATCTTGTAGACGTTTAATTGCCACAGAACGTAAGGCACATAAAACCCACCAAACACATACATACAACCCGATACTGAATAAAGGAAGACTTCGAAGTGAAGCATTCACATCTATTGTGGTTGAGCATCCTTTACACTAAAACGTTCCATTCTGTCTGTTGTCTCTGCATGAACTACGTGTAACTACCCTTTCAAATTAGGAATACAAATTATTATAAAAGCACTGTATAGCTTCTGAAAAATATAGTAGCACAAAGTAGATTTAGCTTCTCTCAAAACTTTATCAATCCATTATATATTTTTAATATAAACTTGGATAATCATAAACCATTTAGAAATTGTTCATTCAAGCATTTCACAGAACTCTCTCGTTAAATTAAGTAATACTCGTTTAATTGCTTTCACATTACCCGCCCCCGTAGAAATTCGCATCACAATCGAAAGCTCCACCACAACTCAACCGCATTTATGCAAATGTAGCCTTCTACATCCCGCTGATTGGCATGTGCGTACGTATTCCTTTGATTATATTCTTTTCCATTTTAATTCGAAGGGAAGTGAAATAAAACAGAGTCGAGTCGTTTACGATGATTTCTCCCCAAGGACACAAGGCATGGAATGATTTATTCATGTGGCATTACATCTTAAACTTTCTCCTTGTAGATTTGGTATTCTTCACACATTCCTACATACCCGGTAACTCTCGAGAGTGCCTAGAGCTATTTATTATGTTGCTCTTTTTTTATTATTAAGTACCTAATGTGCAGACTTAATTAGGGTTCATCGTTGCAGTGACGTGTACTGATTTGAAGCAAAGTCCAACCTGTAGATGGTGAACAGCGACTGGGTCACACCTTGAAATAAAGGAAATTCAACCAACGCCTGCGGAAGTGCTGGTACCTTCATTACAGTGAACCACATTTCACACATTTCTTGGAATTTGAAGCAACTGAATTGTGCATGTTAGGCAAGCATACATTCTGCTTTCTTCACATACAACCTATGTGGATTCTTAGCAATTAGGGAAATCGATACGACTTTGTTTTATGAGGTTGAAGCCTTGTAGACGTTCAGTTGCATTGCCAACACTCCTCCACCCAATGATTGTATAGCTATTGTTGGGATTAGGTTTGAAACAGAGTTGTGGTTCCCAAGATATTAATACTTAAGAATTACAGGAGAGATTTCACACGATTTCTTAGCCACCACTCGTTCTTATTAGTCGTGCGTGTAGTCTCGCGTTAGTAAGTTTAAATTAACTAGACTGACTAAGATTGATAATTTTAGCTCATAAATACTTTATTGGAACAGAATTACATGGAAAACCATTTAAATCCATAAAAACATAATTTGCTTAACAAAAATGTCACGTATACGCCACACATTTTTTTCTTGCTCCTAAGGGGTATAGAACTTTAAAATGAAATAAAACATATAAAATCTCGGTAATGGCCACGGTATTGACTTTACTCGAAAGATAATTTTATGGCATTAATGTCTAAATATGACTTCGGGCATATGGGCGCCGCGGCTGGCTCGAATAAAGCGCAATCTGGAAGTCCAATTGTCGACCACTTTTTCTAGCAGAAGGGGCTGTATGTGTATATGCGCGTAATGGACTTGTGAATTGGACTCGAAGATCATGTAATTTAATGGCGCAGAGTCACAAGTCCACAGGCCAAAAGTTCATAATGGACTTTTGACCCATCTGTGTGGGTTATACTTAAGTCCACAAATCAATTGTAAACTTATAACCCACCCAGGTGGGCCAAAAGTCCACAACATTTCGGGCCATAGTTCCACAATCTTTAAAAGGAAGTAGGCCATAAGTCCTGAGTGGGTTATAAGTTCACAATTGATTTGTGGACTTATAAGCCACCCTGCGCCATTAAGTCATTTGATCTTCGAGTCCAATTCACAAGTCCATTACGCGCTCGCTGTTTTCGTCATCTTGTTGAAACCACAGTACTTCCACATTAATGCCATTCAATTGGGGAACGGAAAAGTCAGTAATCATAGATTGTAACGTTCTGGCCGGCATCACTTTAAGGGCAAGTATTGGTTTCCTGAAAATTATTGATCTCGAAATTTCGATCAAACTTGACATTACTATAATAGAGAAACCTAAAAAAGTGGGTCTCGGAATTCTGTCCGTCTGTCTGTTCGTCTATCTACCTGCCTGTCTGTATGTATGACTGCTGCCTAAACGGCAGCTCCAAGATTCATATCTGAGATCAGAATTCGACGTTAAATCGGAATTTTCACTCCAACCCTAAAATTAACGGTAATCTATAAATAGACGATTTTGGAAAAAAGCAATTTTCTCGAAAACGGTTTTGAACGAAATTTGTATTAGATTTTTTGTCAAAAATTGCGTACAACGTAGGTACGAGTAATTCGAGAGAATTTCGAAGAGAATCCAAGTCGCTTTTTATGAATACTTATGTTTTCAGGGTTCAATAAATGGATCACGAAACCCCATTCATCTGTCACCATCTTTTTAAACTATAAGAGCTACATAAGTGTATTTTACACAATGCATGTAAAATTCTGTCCCAAAGAAAAGTACTACGTAATTTAAAAAAAAAATATCTTGTTTTGAAGGCGGCCCGTCGTTATATTGTTTTTATAAGTTCAGAATAATATGAAAACATTTTTCAAATTCATTTTGGGAGCTCTTTCTTTTGATACCCCACTTATATATTTTGGGGCCATATTGTTTTCTTTATTGAATAGCCATGTGAAAAGTATTACACTAGAAAATACGATGAATAGTTTTATTCTTTTTTTTCATAAAAATCCGTTCATTCCATTAGTCTTTGCACGATAATATGTCTTCGTTTCTTGTGTCGTATTGTTTTACGAAAGTTCATTAAATATTATTTGAAATCCTCCGCAAGTCCTTACATTTGATATCCCATTTGAGAGTTTCATATATCTTTCATGAAAATCATAGTTGAAATGGTACTTGACTATGCAAAAATCCTTATATATCCCAAACTCCAAACGATATATGTAGATTTCTTGAGATAATACCTAATTTTGCGCGAAAAAATCCGTGAAACTGAGCTTGTATAGAAGCTCCAGTGTGGCTAGCAACATTAACTCTGATGGCGTAATGCAGCTCAACTGCAATCCTCCTCGAGGAATATAAGGACGAAAGCAAAGTCTGAAGAGCCTATATAGAAGACAATTCAAAGGCACAAAATTGCATATGATTTTCCTATTTAATTCATAAGTACTGGTGTACGAATTTTTGTTGATAAAATAAAAACGAACAAGCATTTTTTGATTTTTTTTTTTTCTTGTAAAGCTTTGATTAATTATTTAGAAAATAATATTTAAACTTTTTCGAAATCATTTGCATTTATGCAGGCTTGTCATTTTGCTTATTGAACGAATTTTTCTGCGACCATTTTGCGCATACTGGCGGCACGAAGCTTTCGATATTTGATTTGGTTTTTGCTTCTATTGGGCTGTGAGTAAGTGGCCAGTGTGTTTTTTATATGCGTTAAGTCACAAATCTTGTTTGGTAATGCGAGACATTTCTCGTGACAAAATTTTCTGTTTTCGCAATGGTTTCCTATTAATCTTGGCTTAGACAGCTTTGATCGCCCGTGGAGTTGATCTTGGTGGTTAGTTACTCCACCAGTGTCCTCAAACAATTTAACAGTTTGATACACAAAATCCCGGGTGATATTATACTTGCGAAGGCCAATTACCCCAACATGGTTTTCAATATCGACCCACTTCGTATTTATAAACGACTTTTGTGTAAATCTTTTTGCGCGTTCACTAAGTATAAATATCACTCATTGAATATCTGTCAATACAGAATGGGTGTGTTCAATACTACCTTCACGATGAGTGCGTTTAATCATATATCAATATTTATGACATGACTAAATGATGTTATGGTGATGGTGATTATGATTTGATCCAAAAGAGTGTACTAAAGATAAGAAAACCATAAATAAATTTTATTTTTACTAACAAACAAATAGATTTCTCGAATTAGTCAACCTTTTATAATACTGAAGCAGCTTCTTTATTTTTCTCCCCATTAGCTCACCTTAGATAAGAAAGAAAAATGTTTATTAATACAAATTTTCTAGACATCTGATTGTTATTGTGTGTTTATTAACGGAGCTCTTAGTGTTTTTCTACTTCATATTCTTTCCAGTATGGCTCATAGCATTAGTCACTAATATTATTAGTCTAGAATGCTTTGAAGATCAACAAATTAAAAATACAAATATAAATATATACATATAGCTTTACATATGAGTATATTTGGGTAATTAAGAAGATTCGCATGTCAATCTTACTTTCGGGCGTTGTCAGACATTCGCGACAGGTAAGACCGTCAAATAACTTTTTGTTGTCTTGCTAAGATTCAAAACTGAATCTCTTGTTAGAATCTATAGATGTCATGATTCGACGAAGAAAGTGGCGGTGGATTGATTACACCCGACCAAAAGTATGCTATGGGTGGACTCTTCTTTACTAGTCCGACAAAAGAAGGGGTCCACTAATGCAATCATGATACCAAAGCTGTCGAAGCTTTGCAAAAATCCGAACACGATGACAATCAGGCATTGTGGAGGCTATATGCTCCACGATTGGTGACAGGAGGTAAATACAAATAATACAAAATATATCATTGGGTCAACAGACTAGTTCTGTGATGAAAATTTTGTTATTGCTAAGACGACTCTATCAATACTTCTGCACCAAGTGGCCATCGAAATTTCATGCATGTCAGTAACGCAATGATATAGCATTCCATTCCAAGAAGACTTGATGAACAGCGGTGACTTCGGCTTGGAAAATGCCACAATGGCTCGGAAGATTAAATAAGAGGTGAATGTCCAGGTTCTTCGAGAAGACGCCAGCACCGACTGAGTCCTTGGTTTTAGACCCAAGTATGTTGCCCAAGTTGAAATTGAATTCCATGAGCAGGTAGTCGATGACTCGGGAGAGATGACGCTACATCAATAGAATACTAATATGGCCAGTATGTTGTTCTATCCATTGCTGGGAATTTCTCAGTCTAAATGCTGAGCTGACAGCTAGTTGTTTGCTGACTTTGTCGATTGGGATAAGGT
Organism: Pocota personata; assembly: GCA_963082735.1. Classification (NCBI taxonomy): domain Eukaryota; kingdom Metazoa; phylum Arthropoda; class Insecta; order Diptera; family Syrphidae; genus Pocota; species Pocota personata. The sequence goes on from OY720429.1 coordinate 273,036,114, forward strand.
ACAACTCATACGTATCCGTAGTTGGTATAAAGTTGTATGTAACTCTTTCCCGAAATATTCTTCCATTGATCCCGAATCAAAGATTTTCAGTAATTTTTAAAACACTAATAAATTATTTGACTAATATTATCATAAAAAACTTATGGAATTGAGTAAATAAATAATTTTTGCTCAACACCAATAACTACTATTATCAGCTAATATTTTTATAAAATGCAATAATATTGTACTAGCCCCAAGAATTTTGCGCATAGTATTCAAAAACACAAGTATAGATTTCTAGAAAAATGAATATTTTGTCCTAAATTAATATTAAATAAAAGCTGCTATATTCAAGTTTTTTAAAAAATCTGCAAACCATTGCGCTTTACTACGCTATGCGGTATCAGATAGATCCACGGTTAATTACGTTGTTAATAAGTGAACAATAAGAGGAAAGCAATGGAGTGGTAAAACTTGCATTGTTTTTTTTATGAATAAGCTGAACAAACTTTGAAGTAATATATCTCTCGGCAAGAAGAAAAGGATACAAATTAGATACCCATAGTTAGTACAGTTCACTTGTTCGCCTCAGAAGGTAAAGATGTGGATAATTATATTAACATAAGTCAGAACGATTTACGGACTCCTGCAACTTCAGAGTTGCGGCTAGTTTATTCATAACTGGTTTACTTCTTATTTAAAGAATCGTAAACAAGTGGTAAGAGTCCAAAATGTTTTCAGTTCTGAAAAGTATTTAAATATTGGAGTTCCTCAGGGCACTGTCTTGGGCCCGATATTGCTTCTGATATATATGAACTCGTTGTTTATTCAACCCTTTAACGGCAAATTACAGCTTTTGCTGACAATGCTGCTCTATCGTACTCTAGTAAAAGTTATCTAAGTCCGTAATAACCAAACAAAAGCACGCAATTAGAATTATGGCTAAGGTTAATCGCAGAACCCCTAGTTTTGTGTTGTTCAAGGGTCTGGAAATTCTTCCTTTAAGACATTTGTACTGCTACAAAGTATTAAAAATATTCTTTGAAAATTCCGGTTATTATCATGTCAGATTACATGAAAATTATAATTTACGCCTCAACACTAGAAGCTTCCTTACTACTCCAATTATTTACAAAACACACTTTTCACGTTTTTATTTTGTTACCGCTCCTCGATTATTTAACTTATAACCTGAAGACCTTAGGTGTGAGAGAAAGAAAACGGTATTCTTAAGCAATGTTAAAAAATGTTTTTTCTCTTTTGCTCATTCTGATATAGATTCTTTTCTAAGTACAATGTTGTAATTATTATTAACGCTTTCATCGGATTTCAGTTCTTCACTATTTCATGTTATTCCATTACTTACTTTTCCCCATCAATAGTTTATATTAATTTTTCCCTAAATTTTAACTGATAGGTACTTTCACCTCTTGCCATTTATTTGACAATAGATTGTACTAAGCTATTTCTTACAAAAACAAAAACTGAAGGTCAATTAATTGTGTATTTTTTTTTCTGAATTTTGTATCGAATTTTGTATCTTTGTTTTTGTTAAGAAATAAATTAAAAAAAAAAACTTGTAGGAGCAGTTGAATGAACATGGGTTATGACAAAAAGCACTTCTCTCAAACTGCTATCATAAATAATAACAGTGTTTATTTGGATACGAGTTTGTTAACAGAATGACACTTCACTTAGAAGCAGCTTTTTTTGAAATATTGCTGAATAAATTGTTCTTAACTTTTATTATCTCTGTGGATAGCTATAAATTTAATTATTTATTGGCTATAAAGAGCAGGATAACTAGTTTTTGAGAAACCGAAAAACAAAAAAAAAAACAGTTGGGTATTAAATATCTAATCATTTTTTAACACATTCCGGGCAGTTAAAATTTAGTTATGATTTCTGTTTAGATAGTAGCATTAACTGCATCAGAACAATAACAATTTATGGGCGAATGATGGCGTGTTTAATGAATAAGGGCCGCTACTTCGCGATGTGGTAAAAAACACCTTAACGACGTGTTTTCACACTGATCTCGAATTGTATACACTACTAATAACATATCCCTATACCATCGTTAAATAGCTTTAGAATTTTGAATTTAAATAAAATAATAAGTATTAAAGATTTCAATGAAATTTCTTTACTGTTTTAAATGCTCGACTATGCCATTATGTCGTCATGTGAGTTTTTGCAAACTTTGATACTAGGCCAAACTGGCCTAGGTTGTGTTGTACGAAGCCCCGTCCTGTTGGAACCACATGTCACTCACATCATTATCTTCAATCTCAGATCAACAAAAGTAGGTAGTAACAGTGGCATGTTCATCGTTTTCAAAAAAAATATGGCCCAATCACGCGCACCAAACAGTCTATATTTTCGGCTGTGTATTCAGCTATTCGAGCATTACGATGATGCATAGACTTTAAGACATCACAAACACTACCCACTTGTTCGAATTTGATGATTGTGTTTCGAATTGTTTGGTTAGTTGGGCGATTGGTACGACCGAACATAATCTATGCTTAAATCGCGATACACAGATATTAGAGAACTGTTACTTTTGTAGTAAGATGTAACAATTTTAATATATTGAGCGGTGGTTAAATGATCCATATTGTAAAATGGCAAGGCAAGAGCTAACTACCTGTATTTATAGATGACAGATGGATTTAACAGATGCCATATGGCAGGCAGGGATGTGAAATCCCAACCTCGAAATGAATAACTCTTTATGATAGAGAAACTCAGTAAAGACCCACTTTACATTCAATTATGTCAAACACATATGACAAAAACACAATATCGCCTCGACCTCGGCTTCGTCTCGTTACGTACCATTTGCCGTGTGAGCGCTTTGAATTAGTTTGTTTACATTTTGTTTTTGTTTTTTGTCTGCTCATCTGTTAAAAAGGCAAAAGTTCAGCTCATCTCAATTTCTGTTTCGGGTTAGAGTGTCGTTATGTAGCATTACGTTTTTCTTTACGAATGGAAAATGTGCGGACGTGATGGAAGCGACATTGTGATAGGATATATTGATTCCCTATGGTTTAACTCATAGACGTCAGGGGGAGCCGAGGTCGAGGCGATATTGTTTTTTAGGCAATGGTCTGTTTGCCTGTACGCACCATTGCAGCTTATACGGCTAGACAGATTAACTTCAAACTTAATATCTGAGGTCCGTGAGGTCACAGTTCAAGGTAAAATCGGAATATCCATTCTAACCACAAAATTAACGGTACTTTTATAATGATCAATTATGAAAAGCAAAACAACAATTTCGATCAAATTTGATATTTGAGTGGTGATGGTGGACAGTACCTTACTTGTTAACTGGTTCTTAAAAATTGGCTATGGCTAAGTCGATTTTGTTCAAATCTAAACAATATTTAATAAGAGTTTTGGAAAATTGTCAAAATAAGTTTTTTATGAATAAAAAAAAAAAAAGAAAAATTTTATTTAAATTTCAAATTCGAATTTTTGCAGATAAACAACATGTAGATGCAAGTACTTGCGACCCTGTCGTGTACTTTATTTTTTTATTATTAAAATCCGAATCCATTAAAACATCATCCACGGGAATATTTAAATCTGGAATTATATGTTTTCACATACAAAATCACATTTCTTTATAATTGAAAATTGGGAACACTTTATGCTTTACGAGATCTCGTAAAAGCTGCACCCTTAACACTGTTGCTCTATGATTATCTATGTATGTATGTATGTATGCCTACGATATTACTATGCCGCTGGTGCCGGGGCATGTGTGATAACAGCGCAATATGCCAGCCAGAACTTTTACGCTTCCCATTGTCGGCGTTTGGGGTAGCGTTGGCGTTCTATTTTATGCAATTTTATTGGTTTAATTGCAGTTCCGTTTTATTATTTAATTTCCGCTAACATAAAAAAAAAGAAATCAAAAATTTTGCATAAATTCGCCACCGTCAAAGAATTTGAAATTTTACTCCCGTCCTGCCTGCTCATCATCATCATCGTAATTTACCATTTACCGAGTACATGCGCAATACAAACAGAGAGCGTTTGTAACTCTCAGAGCGATGGTGATAAAGAAAATACACTTCTTGCAAATTTTCCCAAGTTTCCCTTTATCACTAAACTGAATCGCTTGTTAACAATTTGCCCATCAGAGTTGTTGTTGCTTCTGGTTGATGTTGTTGTTAACTAGGGGTTTTTCTTCCGCACTTTTCGCTTTTCTTATTTTTCTCCGATTCTTCGTGGTCTTGTTTTTTTTTTTTTTTTCTATTTTATTTCTTCATTCATTTTCGGGGTTGGTTGGTGTCTGGTGGAAAGAAATTTTAGGTTGTGGTACAACTAGAGGCTCAGTATATCCTTCCTCAGTCGTCGAACACGTATCGCGCGGTTCGGTGGAATTTATTTTTTTGATAAAAAATAAATACTTACTTTTTTTCAGTTCTTTCTCCTTACTCTCTCACTCTCTCTCTCTCTGCATATAGATGCATATATAAATCACCTGAACAAAAAAAAACACAACACGGATTAACGCCATGCATTCTATCCGCTCGTCTCTCTGTAAGAACTGCTGCTGCTGATCCTGTCCGTATCCTTCGTTTAAACTAAAGTTGCACTATTTTTTTTTTGTTTCGTTTTTTATTCGTCGTGAGTGTGAATTTTCGGATTGAAACGGTTTAAAAAAAAAAAAAAAAAAATTAAAAAAAAAAACAATGTTCCTTTTCGATGTGTCGTCTACTGTTGCATACTAGTCTCGTCAACAATATTGTGCTAGAGTGTAAGGTATTTCAATTGAGTTCATCCCTCCCACCGTAAAGCATATGTTTATAAAGGCATAAAGCATAAAAAGTAAAGAAATTCCTCGAAGGACGTTGTGCAGTGAAGAAGAAGTAGAAGCCCCTTTCGTGGTGGATCCTAATTTTACGACGGCATTTTTGTTTGTTGCTACTACTGCTGCTACTGTTTTGTGTATGCCATGGTATGTTCTAATATGCGTGCCAAATATAATTGTAAATAAAAGAAGGTAGAAGCTATCTAAATAAATTGCCACCGTGCCTAGTGAAGCAGATACGCGAATTGTCTATCCACCCCAACGACACACTGAAATTTGATTTACTCGTACATGCTCGTATGTACTATATAGCGAAAATAAAAAAAAAATGCCCCCAAATAGATAGAACAATTGATAGATAGGTTGAATGTGCTATTTCTGTAATAGGTTGGTTCTATCAGAGTTTGATAATCGAACGAACGTAGGTGTCTTATCGCACCGGACAGTGATTGAATCAAATTGAGTTTGAAATTTTGAACAAGGTGCGAACCAACAAAACGACCAGAAAAGGTGTCACGATCAACGTCACAAGTGCTGATAGCGATCAGATGAAATAATTCCAATTTATTGCTGCGATATGACGGAGGAAATTGTGCAATGACAATGACGACAGTACTCACCTTCTGAAACACCCAATTTGCGGTGGTGATGATGGTGGTTGTGGTCATGTGGGTGCTGCCTGGTGGATTGTAAATTCATTTGAAATCGACGTCAGTCAATGTGCGTAACGAGATACTTCATGGTTTTCCATGTAATTAGTGGGTGTCATGGTTTTCTTTTTTTGTTTTTCTTGTGCAAAAATTCAAGCTTCTTTAATTCGATACACTTGACGAGGATATTATGCCAAGTATGCCAAGTGACATTTTATAAGTTTTGGCGTCATAAATGTTCAGATTTTTCCTCTTTTTCTCATTTCCCTGTGAGTATCTTTTTCGAATCGATTATTCTGAGCATGTCGCCAAAAGTACAAGAGGCAAGAAGATTAATGAATAAACACATAAAGAGCACAGCGATAAATTTCACCGCTGAAGAGGACACTTTTTTTTTAAAATGAGATTTCACAATAGCCCAAGCTTTACTGTGTGCATTCAAGGAAGATGATCGTAATGCTCTTTTTTTGAATTATAGTTTCAATGATTTATTTGAAAACATAATAAATTGTAGATTTGGTTATATTTAGAGAATTAATAATAATAATAAATAACAAAGTGATGGACTTAAATTTGCTTATTCGCAGTCAACATTTGATCGGGTACGGGTTGGTATTTAGAGTTGAACACACGCCCTTACCTGAGGCTGATAGTCTTTCAAAATTTTAACGAATACAAATCATTATAATAGGTAATCTAATTGTTACAGGGATCAGTACTATGCATGTCAGCTGTAACATCACTCATTAAAAAGAAAAAATGCTCAAGCCTCTGTAAAGGTTCAGGATTTTTTCAAGCTTATTCTTTATTTGTTCTCGCCACTTGCCTCGAGAGAAGTACAATGGGAAACTTGAAAGTCAGCTTTATTTTCGGAAGATTACCAAAATTGTTCTCAAAGAGTAGATTTCTTATTTGTTAAGGTATTCCGAAGTCCTTCTATTATTTACATACATTTTATACTTCAAATAACCCCAGAAGCGAGCAGACATGAGACAATCAATAGGACATTATTTGATAGTACATATTATTTGGAAAAGGTAGTTGGACTCCTTTTATCCTTTGTTAGTATTGAAACTCGGGTTTAGACATGCCTTCACTTTTTACTGTCCAACTACAAAAAGAATGCAACTAGGAGGTATTTTTGTTTATTATTTTTATAATAAAAATAATTATGTATGAGAATTTTGCAATTTTGAAAACCGTTAACAAGCTATAGCACTTCAAACCCAAAGAAGACTGCGTCGCCTATTTTTTACTTGCACATATAGGGCAAGTACACTCCGGGACAAAATGATAAGTACACTCGGTTTTTCAGGCAAGAAAAAAAAAAAGGTTTTTGTCAGAAATTTTTTTATTGTGGTATACATAATAAATAATAAATAAAAACATCCTGTTACCTAATTATTCAATCAGATTTGGTATATGTTACGCACACTTTTTTTTCTTAAGAAATTGTGGGGGTATCTTATCATTTTGTCCCGGAGTGTATTGGTTTCATGAAATTTGTCGGTATCTAGATTTTGATCAATTTTGGCATTGCTACATATAATAGAGAAACTCAAAAAAGTAGGCCTCTCAATACTGTCTGTCAACGGCTCAACATTTTTTCTTGAAACTTAATATCTAGGGTCTGTGGGTCACAATTCGAGGCGAAATCTGAATTTTCATTCTAACTTCAAAACTAACGGTCCTTACTTTAGGCCAATTTACAAAACAAAGTGGCATTTTCTTGAAAACGTCTCTAACGACATCATATCTGAGATAAAATGGACGTTTGCAATAAGACTGCGTACTCAGTTTTTCGTAAAAAGTTCGAATAACGGTACGGACATGTGAAAATTGGGTATTTCTCGGATTTAGCCAAGTCAATTTTATTTAAAATTGATATCTAAGTCACTATGGGCATATGTGAGAATATGTCATTAAAATTTTGCACAAATATTCAAATCACCTCTTTTCGACTTTATTTTATAAATTTTAAATATCCAGGATTGGGGTAAAACTCCTAGAAGACATGACCAGTGTCAACAAAAAAAATCAATTGAGCTATGTCTATCTGATCGCTGATCCGTATGTAATAGGTTTTGGGGCCCTAAATTTTGAGCTAGAGAAATCAAATTCGGAACACAGGCTCTTAAGTTTAATAGAGTATTTGAAATCCGTCCACAATCATACTCACAATCTTGTTAAATGTGGAACAACCCTTTTGTATGCCAATTTACAACAACACTTTTCAGCAAGTTTAACTGGCAATAATTTGCTGGTATAAATAAAAATTAAATACTTTTGTAGACCTTCACTGGCGCGCCATTTCGATCTTTACATACATGGATTGAAAAATTAGGGAGCCTTTAGCCTTTCAATGTGTAAAAATATTTTTGTTTATGTTTTTCGAAGTAAAACCGCGTGAACTACTTTGTTGGAACTGGAACGCGTGAACTAGTTGAGTTTTAATGCTGAAAAATACAAATTTAAACTTAATCGTCTGAGTATAAGCGAAAGTTTCACTGGCGCCAGCAAATCTTTACATGTGTAAACCCGTCTCCAACAACTCTAATGATTTTAATTAAAATTCATATCTCACGTAAGGAGGTCTTCAGCATTAGACTTAACGGTATACTCAGATTTTCGTGAACATCACTCAGACGATTTTATTCAAAATGAATATTTAATCGATATTCATTGAATTTCATTCTAAGTTAAAACATCATCCTTACCCAACCTTAAAATATTTTTCCAATGCTTTTTGGCGAAGTTTGAAAATGGTTCGTATATTTACCTAAAGTTTGAAAGAAAGAACAATATATGCGACAAAGTCGTTCCCTTCAGTGTGTAGAGCCTTACATTTGGACTCCAAGCTTTTCAGAAAATATCCCCTTAAGGGGGATTTGCCATTCCGTTGATTTCTATTATAAATTGAACGGTAAAGTACAGGTAAAGTCCAAGTAGTGTGTTGTGTAGCATGTATGATTTAAGCATGTCCTATCTGACTGGTTTTTAGGGGGAGTTAAGATGGCCTCCTTGCGGCTGGTATGGTTCCTATCAGACCAGCTGTGTGCAAATCACTACTTTTATTTTTGTATTTGCTTTCAGCCTACCAGCGAACTAGCCAAGCGCTAGGTATTAGGAGATTTAAAAGGAGTTGCATCCAAAATACTGTTCCATATGGATTTGAAAATCAGATTTCCTCTTAAATATGTCACACTTATAAAAGGTTTTTCAATAGGGACATAACAATTTTGTATTTTAATACATACGCACCCTTAAACTTTTTTTTATGATTTGTCAATGTCAGAACATCAGTCAAGATTTATATTTTCTTTTACTCCAATTTTCGCTTACTCCAATTTTCGGTCGTAATAATCGTCCCACCAGACAAGCTGTGCATGCTATAGTGGATAAATTCGAGTCAAGATATATTCACTATTGAATGTTCCTGTGCCAGTGAGACAACGCATCGGTCGAAGTACGGAAAATATCGCAGCCGTAAGTGCTTCAGTTCAAAATGAGCCAGATCATTCGATTTCACGCCGTTCACAGGAATTGAGAATCTTTGTAAAATTGGGAAATTGAAAATTGGCTCCAAAGAATCGATCGCTGCAAATATGCTCGCCGTGGTCATATGAACGAGATCGAATTCCATATTTAAATTACAATAATATGTGTACTATACCTGGAATAAATTTCAGCCAGATATCTCAATTATTCTGTGTTATATTTAAATTCAAAATTGTTAGGTCCTTCTTGAAAAAAACTGTATAAAGTGCATGACTATATTGCACGTACTTGTACCTACTATATGTTGTTTATCTGCAGAAACTCAAAAAAATCCGTTAAAATATTAGTACTGTTAGTTTTCGGGTTCGAATAAAAATTCTGATTTAGCCTCGAATTGTGAATCTGTCCCCAAGGATTAAGGTTAAAAAAAATCCATCCAGCCGTTTATTCTACAGACGGGCATACACACAAATAGACATAATTGAGATCAAACATTTTCAGGAAACCAATACTAGGTGCAAGTAAAAAAAAATATTTGAAGAAATCAAATTTTTAAATTTTATTTAATATTTATGAGAAATATGAGGGCAAGGTGAAAAGTTCTCGGCCTGACGCAGAGATGGCGTTCCAATTTGGAAAAATTTATATTTCCTACCTGGGTGCACTTCTCATTAGTTCGTATTACAAGTTTCAATTTGTTCTCTGAAGTAGTTTCTTTACACGAATTTTTGCAGTAGACGTTTTGTCTGTTTTTTGTTAAAATGGATAAACTTGAATATTGTGCGGTGATAAAATTCTTCGTTTTGGATGGGTTAACCCCTAAGGAAATTCATCCAAAGTTGACAAAAGTTTACAGGGACTCTGCTCCTTCCATATCAACCGTTAAAAAGTGGGCAGCTGAATTTAAACGTGGTCGCACGAACGGCCAAAAACCGCAACCACACCCGAAACCATCAAAAGTGCAAAAAAGAAAATGCACAAACGATTTTCGCGGCAATCTTTGGACCGATTCAATAGGGATCCGACCGATTTTGTACGGCGATTTGTCACAATGGATGAGACGTGGGTCCACCACTACACGCCAGAAACGAAATCGCGTTCAGCGCCAAAGAAAGCGAATTCGATCGCATCTGCCGGAAAGTGGTTTGGGGATGTGAAAGGGATCCTGTTAATTGATTACATTGAGAAAAGCAGAACAATTACAGGTGAATATTACTCCAACTTTCTTGATCAGCTGGAAGCCAAAATTCGCGAGAAGAGGCCTGGCTTGAAGAAACGAATGCTCTCTTGAAGATTACTTAATTTTGATTTCTTGCAGATTTTTAAGGTTTCAATTCCCACTGTTCTGCGGGTCAAGGGGAACATTACTAAATGATAAACTTCAACAGCTCGATACTTAATCTAAACCTAATATCACCCAAAATGCCACAGCTATACGAGTATCTTATCAAGGATTCTTCCAATAAGAAGATAAGAAAAGATTTTAATACAAAAAAAATAAAAATTTTTCAAATTGATATTAAAAGATTACTACACAAAGATAACTTTGATTACGGCACATTACGTCATTCTATCTTGTTACAATCAATTCGAACAATTGCAGTATCTAAGTAGATTAACAAATTTATGATTTCTAAATTTGTGCTAACCTTCTGTCTGATATAATTATCGGAGCTTATATAAACAAGTTGATCATGCCTTTAAGCCATGTTAAAAAACAAATACGCATTTTACGCAATAAAACGTCCTCTCACTTTGACGTATCTGAAATCTTTAACTTAATCTTATTATAGAAAAGCAGTCTTTGCTAACCAGTTGGTATTTTCACCGTTTAGAGAAATTATTTTCAAACCCAATGGTAACAATATCAGGATAATTGTTCCTTGCTTCTAGAACAAAGATTACAACTTACCGATTGTAAAGTATGTACATAGTCGAATATAAAGGGTTTTTCAATAAGGACATAACAATTTTGTATTTAAATAATACCAAGCTTGTTTCTAAAACTATCAATGCAATTCGTGTGGAAGAACAAGTATTGCGTTTGACCTCTTCTATGACAGCACCGCATTGGCCGAAATGGCCCGTGAGCTTCGCCAAACGACTCAAAAACATCTTTTGATTGACAGATCTGTTATCGAATCTAGTCGGAGAAATTGTTGTAAATTTGTCGATGAATCCAATATTAGTTGAAGATTTGTGAAAAAAAGAAAACATGATACACACACAGAGACCGAACCTGCAATAAAATTGCGCTACCAAATGAGTTATCCTTGCACGTCTTCTTCCATGGTCAATTCTTCAACAGCACTATCGAATCTTGAACATTCTTTGTAACTTTGGTATTAAATCTACCAAATATTTGTTTCATTGGTCAATAATTAAAATATTTTAATACCATTTTAATCTCTATTCTATTTGTGGTCAGCATCAAAAGTTATATTGATTTAACCATGTCCGTCCATCTGTTTTTTTGTCTTGTATTTTGAGGCTTTATGCCTTGTAGGTATAATCGAAGTAGGGCCGGATCGTATTCAATCCGCTTTTTCAAATTTGATTCGCTTCGCTTTGGACTATTACAAAAAGCGGACATAATAGATTCCTTCCCTACATAAAGACATTTTCAATAAGGACAAAACAATTTTGTATTTAAATAAAACACAGAATAATTGAGATATCGGGCTGAAATTTATTCCAAGTATAGTGCACATGTTAAATTTAAGTACATTCGATCTCTTTCATATGACCACCGCGAGCATGTCTGCAGCGATCTATTCTTTGAAGCCAATTTTCCACCACCCTTCCATACATATCGGCCGGAACGTTGTCAATTACGTGTTCGATATTGTTTCTGAGCTCTTCTAACGTTGTTGGCTTCTTATTGGATTTCTATCCATTGGCGTTAAATCGCATCAGCGAGCTGGCCATTCGACCGGATCATTTCATCTTGGACCATCTTGTTGGAACCACATATCACTAATGTCAAGTCTATCCAATTCTGGCCAAAAATAGTTTTCCAACGTGGCACGATAGCGAAAAAATACGGTCCAATCACACCTCTGGCATGAAATCCACACCACATGGTCACTTTTTCTGGATGCAATGAAGTCTCTTGGAGCACATGTGAGTTTGTTGCTGTCCAATGATGCATATTTTGCTTATTGACAAAGCCATTAGGCCAAAAATGAGCTTCATCGCTGACAATGATTTATCACCAGCCTGTCTGGTGCGCTTTTAAAGTTGCGACCACCGACTCAGAATTTCGGTAGTAATTTTTAATAATTTCCAAACGTTGCTCGTTCTTGAACTTCAGCGTGATAAAAATGTAAACCTCGACTGGCGTTTTGACATTCATATATCATAAAAAAAGTTTAAGAATGCGTTTGTTTTACTTTCATATATATGTAAATGTACCTCTGTCCTGGAATGCTTACGAGAGCATGAGCTACCTGCTCATACCCATCATCGTTGCTTTGTTCATTCGGTATGGATTTTGTTTCATAAATGGTCTTGGTAACTAATGAAAGTTGTCTTCCTGGTTATAATTGAAATTTAAGTAACGATACTGGTTTAACATTTCTTATATCACAATAGCAACACCGACAAAATAGAAAATGGTACGCAGGAACCACTTCCTTGATTTAATGAATATCCTGTAGCACGACACCATTTCGCCCAGTAAATCAACGCCCCCATGCCATTATTGAAAAGCCCAACTATTTCCGGAAGATTAATCGAATCATATTTCTTGTCTTTTTTGCCCCCTACATAGCACCAACCATCCCTTTAGAGAAACTACGATCCTTTTTCCTTAAGATTGAATCAGATACAACCTGCGGATTTTTGAAAAGATTTATTCGCATTGTCCCAATCTCGTTGATACATCGTTGATGCATGATTTCTAGTAGCTGGTAGATACAAAAGAAGTTGTCGAAGAGTAGTGCATGACCGGATTTTGAAAGTCTCTCTGATAGATGCAATACAACCGATGTACCATGTCTATACGTAAGGATGTCGTAAGTAGATAATTCTGTGTTTGTTCCTTTGTAAAAGATGAAATCATAAGGATATCCTGTTTTGCTACAGAGCACGTAATTTTGTATTGTCCATGGACAAGGCTTTCCTAAGTAAAGTAAGGGTCTTTAGCTTGTTTAACACTTGCTATTTATTGCCACCGACAGCAATAGCCATGGTATGTTTAAATGGGTAGGTAGGTAGCCCGTAAAAAAAAATAACAAATCGCTATGCAAAACTTTAACTTTCCAGTAAAGGAAGAATTTGCTTATCTACCAACACAATTTTCTCGACAGGCATTTTGCGACAACGTCTTCACAGCAATTGAATTGGTGGTCGAGCTCTATAGAACTTATCATTGTTGTCTTTTGGTATTCAAAATTCTTGACAAAATGTAGATTTGTTCGCAATTGGTAAAACCTTCCAATTCCCATAACTGAACAGACTGATTCAATCTTTAAAATATGATACATTTGAATTTGTGTTAGCTTCATTTCACAAATAATGGATACCAATTAACTTCATAATTTCATCATGACTTATAGGCTACATACCGGAACTATTTTGTTGAGCGTACATATAAAATAATGTCTTGAAATAATATGTATATAATAATATAATATTTTCTAAAAAAATCGTGTGGTTTACGTCCTTTTTCGTCAAAGTCCACAGAAGACTCAGCATAATTAAAGTTAGTTTCGGGTATATGGTTCCCGTCTACATTAACACCGCCAATGTTATGTAAAAAAGAAACCTTCATTTATTTTTTTGAACCGACACTTTGTATACTATCGATATGTACCAGTATCGAGTACAAAAGTATCGGGTATCGAGTGCAAAAGTATCGGGTATCGAACCTAAATTGTCGACACCAAGTAAGTATCGACACTCCTTGTCGATCACAAGTTATGATAGCTGATGGGATTGATTGGAAAATCATTGAAAGTGAATTAACTAGCTACTTTATACATAGTTACGGTAAATAAAACCTATGGAATTTGATGGCAAATAATGTAATAGAAGCGCATAAATATTTTAATGTTGATACCCCTCCTACTTCAAAGAAATAAATTAAATCTACTTCAATACGTGCTGTCAGATCCACGCTGAGCACACGATCTGCACGCTTTATTAGGTATACGACTATAGAATTTTGGTACTACAAACAATCGGAATCAGATAATAGATACTCATATTCCCTCAACTTGTATACTGACTGATGTCAGTGCCCATCGAAGCATGACGAATACACACACCTCTATCTATATCCATGCTTTAGCATTGATCATCATATATTCAAAATTTATTACCGCAGAATATACATTATTGCAAACCAACCAATACACTATACGTAGTCCCATTCGTATAGCACGTTCCGATTCTGGCATTTACATATTCTGCATCAGAAAAATGAACTAAAATTTCCCCCCTTTTTCCAAATATTGTATATCGTAAAAATGTTAAAACAACGCTAGCGCACAATGTGAGATACTTTTTTGTCGGCTATACAGTCTACGAGTGTGTGTTTAGCGTATGTTTCATGAGTCGTTGACGCTATGGCTACGAACAGCGAGGCAGCAGAAGCAGCAACAAGCAACAAGCGCGCTACACAAGTGCCTATGGCGATGATTAGATATTATTCCACCGCGCATCGCTACAAAACCCGAAACGATCGATTAGTGTACCGACCAGTAGTGTATTGTGGATCGACATTGGCGCGACGACGACAACAACGGTGCGCGTTTGCGATATAATTAAAAAAATTAAAAAAAAAAAATTTGTTTAATTTCCTTTTATGTGCGGGCCAAATGAAAACATAATTAAAAACAATTTTTTCTTTATAACCAAATATTTAAACTAATACGAAAAATTTAATTAAAAATTCTTCTGTGAAGGTGGAAGTGCAAGCAAATTAAGAGTTTTTTTTTTGGAACAAAATTCTAATAAAAAAAAATGTCTGTGTTTGCTTGCCAAAATAAAACAAAAATATAGATTGCGTGACAAACAAAAAAAAAAAAAAGTAATAAAAATAAAATATTGCAAAAATATTTTTAAAAATATTTCATACATTCGGCGCGATGGGTACCTGGCTGTGTTCATCTTGTTTCATTCGCTCGATGATGATCAGTCAGACTGGTTGTTGTGCAAAAATTATCGCCGGGGTATGGCACGGTTGACTGTCAAACATTCTAGCCGTCTTCGACGTGAGATCAACTAAAAAATCTATTTTTATATTCACACGGTATTAATCGTGTTGCAAACTAAATATGGATCATTTGGCCCTGTCTCTGTGTCACACATGCACCTGCAAAGTAGACAAAGCCGGAATTTGTTAGATTTTTTTTTTCGATATCAGAGATCAACCCATGTGTGTTATCGGTTTGAGAGGCGCGCGCGGAAACATTTTTGAAATTCTTCTATCGACAGAAATTTCAAAAATGTTTTCAAGGTTTTTTTTTTCTGTTTCTTTTTCAGATTTTCAGATTTGTAAATTCCTTTCGGTGAACTTGAACCACAACTAACACTGATCTAAATTATTATTATTATTATTATTTTTTTATTTTTTTTGAAAATAAACATGAGATAGCAAATAGCTTGCGAACTGAACGAAAGCAATTGTCATCTACGTCTATCTCCCGTAGAATAGGACAAAGTAAACGTCGACTGACACACTGACTTAATGTCATCATCATCAATCTAGAGCAAGATAATTAGCTAAAGAATAGGACATGCAACTAAACACAAAAACAACGAAACTTGGCAGCACTAAAAACGCCCACGCCGACACCGACACCACCAATATGGGATCAATATACCGTAAAACGAGTAGAAAACTCAAAAAATTCACGTTCTCATCGACAGCACTAGCACTGGGCGTAGTCGCCGTTCTACTGCTCGTTCAAGCGCCGCACGGTTCCTGCCAAACAGATGAAACCACTACAGAATCAACAGCAAACACAACCATAGCCGACCGCCAGGAGAGCAGTGGCAGCGAGATCAAATGTCAGGAAGGCTTAATGCTGCCCATCTGGCAACCGCAAGAAAATTTGACATTCGGAGACCGGTTCTCCAGAGGCCTAGTGTATTTCTTAGCTCTTGTCTATCTGTTTATCGGAGTTTCAATTGTCTCCGATCGCTTTATGGCAGCGATTGAAGTGATCACGTCTAAAGAGAAGGAGGTCATCTTAAAAAAGTCCAACGGCGAGACGCAGATCATAGTGGTACGTGTGTGGAATGAGACTGTGGCCAATCTCACCCTGATGGCGCTGGGATCAAGCGCCCCCGAGATTTTACTGTCGGTAATCGAAATGTTTGCGAAAAAGTTCCAAGCCGGTGATTTAGGGCCCGGTACAATTGTTGGATCGGCCGCCTATAACTTATTTGTGATCATTGCAATATGTGTTGTCGTGATCCCGAATGGAGAGGTCCGAAAGATCAAGCATTTGCGAGTGTTCTTTGTTACGGCTACTTGGTCGGTGTTTGCCTACATTTGGTTGTACTTAATATTGTCGCAAATCTCACCAGGACGTGTTGAGGTATGGGAAGGTCTGTTAACGTTCATGTTCTTCCCAGCCACAGTGCTCACCGCCTACATCGCTGACAGACGTATGCTGATCTATAAATATCTAGATAAGAACTATCGGATGAATAAACACGGCGTCATTGTCAGCGCTGAGGGCGATGCCGTCCTGGAGATGAATAACCGCGACAACGATATCAAAGCATTGGAGGAGAACGGCGGAGTGGTCAACGAGGAGATGAAGGATTTCGAGGAGGCACGACGTGAGTACATTTCAACGCTTAGAGACCTGCGCAAAAAGTACCCACAAAGTGATCTGGAGCAATTAGAACTAATGGCTCAGGAACAGCTAATAAATAGGGGTCCCAAGACGAGGGCTTTCTATAGGGTGCAGGCAACGAGAAAGATGATGGGCAGCGGGAACATAGTGCGAAAGATTCAAGAGCGAGCGCAGAGCGATTTGAGTGAGGTCAAGGCCGAATTGCAGAAAGTCGATGTGCAGGATGGCGAGGACGATTCGGTGTGTAGATTTTTCTTCGAACCAGGTCACTATACTGTAATGGAGAGCTGTGGGTCATTCGATGTGCGTATTGTGCGACGTGGAGATATATCATCACATATGACAGTCGAGTATGAGACAGAGGATGGCTCCGCCGAAGCTGGGTCAGATTATATAGGGAAGAAGGGTGTATTAAATTTTCCACCGGGTGTGGATGAGCAGCGTTTCAAAATCGAGGTGATAGACGATGAAGTGTTCGAGCAGGATGAGCATTTTTATGTGCGACTCAGTAATCCATCGGATCCGGCGATATTAGTCACACCAAAGGTGGCAACTGTGATGATCCTCGATGACGATCACTGCGGTATATTTGCGTTCTCGAGCAAAGATCATGAGATAGTTGAGTCGATTGGGTCGTACGAGTTGAAGGTGCAAAGATATTCGGGTGCTCGTGGAAAGGTGGTGATACCGTATTGGACCGAGGATGGGACGGCGAAAGCGGGCAAGGATTACGAACCGCTGCAAGGAGAACTGGTATTCGAGAATAATGAAAGCGAGTGAGTAGTAATTTTTCTATTAACTATATTTTGTAAATATTTTATGCCTGCTACTGTTTATGTTTATGTAAATCTAGGATGAATGGTTAATTTGTTTCCTTAGACCTTAGTTTTGATCGAATTTGTTTCCAACTTTCTCCTGTTCGCTCATGTTTTAGATGGAGATTACTGAATAAGTTCAGATTTGAACGAGATACCATAAAAATTAGGGTTAATAGCTACTAATCTAATTTCGAGTAGTTGGCGTACAATCGTTGCAATACCAAAAGATATAGGAAATCCCCAGGTTTTTGCATCCCACCATAGAACTATTTGCAGTTACTAATTAAATGTTGAAGGCTCTTGACGTCTTCATTTGAAAGATCACAAAATTTGACTTTGAAAAGTTATTCCAAATGGAGCTTACTTCTAAATAAGGGAGCTGAACAATTGTAAAGAAAATAAGGCCTGGCTCATCCTAGCTCCCTTCCATACAGCTTCTGTAAAATTTTTTTGCGAAAAGCAATTTTGCAAACCTGTTAGCAAGACTGCCAATAAGGTGTAGCCAGTAATGATACCTACCGTTGTGCCGATGTGTAAATTGTCTAGCAAAACTGGTGCATTTCAAACTCTATCCATCTAGATTATAACAATTTACATTCTCCCATACCCCTGCACCGGTAGAGCACTTAGAGTTACTTCATGCCTCACAAGTTCATCAGCCCCCTGTAATCAGTTCACTGCAATATCCCTATACCCCAGCACTAAACATCAGTGAGTGTTGAATTACGAGATACAATACAGCCCGTGCTTTTTTGTGTCCAGCACTGATTTGACTATCGATTAAGATGATAATTCCCGCGCAACCAAGTTAAGACTTCTTTGATCGCTGCTAGGCCTTTATATTGCTGCTTCCCTACCTTGTCATTTATTAAGTCTGCAAATTTATTGTGAAGGAATAACTGAGAAAACTTTATTTGGTGTTTTCTAGAATGAATTAGGTTCTTCGAACCGTTAAGTAGACTTTATATGTTAAAGGCCAAGTAACTAGTATGGATGAATTGTAATATGCGCGGGTTATGTCTATCCCGGGCACAGTAGGTATATTGTCTTTCAGTAGAGGTGTTTCCCAGCTTTCTATCCTGCTGTTCATTGATAAATACATCAAGCTAAATTCCAGAAAATATGTGCAAACTTCGTCAGTTTGAAACTGTTCAAGGCTCCCTCAATATCAAGGGTCAATACTGCAGCTAAGGTGGATATCAATCTGTCCACTTAGCACATGTAAAAGTTAGTAAAGTTAATGCTTAGTTCTTTCCGATTTAAATCAGGGCATTTTAGAAAGAAGGAGTTTCAAAAATATCAGAACCAATGAAGCTTACATGCATACTTCGCTGGCACCTTCTGCAATTATCAAGAATCTTTAATAATTTCCTCCAAGCGCTCTGATCCTTAGTGATCACTCCCATTTCGAACACCAAGCTTATGCATATCTACCAGCACTTGGTCTCTTCTTTGGAGTTGGGAATATACTGGTTACCAAGAACTTGTACAATTAACTTGTACAATTGACTTGTACAATTAGCTTGCTGGTAGACAAAGCAGTTAACAGAGCAGTCAGTATTCTTTAGGGACATGATATATATTTTGATTACACTGCGATATATTTCGATACAATTGAAAATTTAATTTGGTTTTCCGATCTTAGCTGGTTTTGACGAATGCTCAAAAATAGTCTCAGTTAAAGAATCTAACTCTGACGATAGTCGTTCACTGAGGGTTGGAAAGTTATGGATGACTTTCCGTAGTTTTTTTTTTTCCTTTATGAACCCACTATCCACACCCGCATTCGTATTCCTCTATATGGCAGCATTCGTTTTGTTTACGAATTTTCTCTCCAAGTCGTCACATTTTCTGAATGGCAGTAATATCATCTGTTAAATTTTGTTAAAACCGAGTAAAATAGAAAACTGATTGGACCTCAGGACAACACCCAAAAAATGGAACCATTTCAGCTTAGCATAAGTCTTTGTTGATTCAAAGGCATACAAGGTCTTTTAACTTGTCATTCGCTTCTGCTAGAAAGTATATTATTATGAAATAACCAACATGTTATAATGAGCAACATTGAGAAGCCTACCAAATTTTAAGTTCTTTATAAATCGCTTATTTTCTGACACAACCACTCACCCACTCATCAAAACCTAAAGCAATCCTCGTGAACGTAGAACCTTTGGTATAGAGGTAGTGCTTGTAGAAAGAGGATCAAATGAAAAAAAAAAAATGTATTTCTCCACATGGTTTCGAGAAAATTGAAGGGAATGTTTGTTTCTGTATGGTGTAAGGTCATCAAAACCTGTAGGGAACTTCAATTGAACATACAATTTTGTTTCACTATGATAGAACATATTAATTCAAAGATATCTTAGGCTTTTACAAATACAAAGAGTAGAAGAAGGACGCATATACCTGAAGTCTTTCCTGTCCATTACCTCTCACTAATAAACTGAAAAAATAAACATAAAAAGTATTCATATCTCTTTAAATACGTGATCAAAGATCCTCAAAATATTCACCCAAATTATATTATTTTTAAAATAATTTGTCATGTTATTTGTCACTTAGGTTTTATAAGTTATTATAATTTGTCACTTGGCTTAGGTCTATTTATGGACAAAAACAAACTTTGGATAGAGTTAAACGTTTATGTTTTTAGTGAAATTTAACATATCAAAATGCTAGAATTGCGTCTCAAATTATTTGTAAGAAAAGTTTCACATTCGTGTTCCCATACGATACTGATGTGTTAATATTGATATTAGTACTGGGCCCTTATTACGTATTACGAGGCGAGAAGCATGACAAACGATTTTCAGACAACAATACTCATGACATGTAATAATTATGTGTGACGTTGCTGGAAACATGTTGATGAGAGGCAATAGACCATGCTATTTTGAAACGCATCTATCTTCACTTCTATTGGTATTGTGTCAGAAAGAAAAGAAAATTGTATGAATATTGCAGGAAAATGATTGAAAATGTGAATATTCTTTGACAAAATTATAAAAATTATATGAAATATGCTCGTAGTATTATGTTGAGTTTGATGCGGCAACTTCACTAGACATTAAATTGTATATGTTGTCTCTTTTTGTTTTGTTTTCAAGGTCAAGTTCATACGGGTACGTATTTTCATTTGTCATAAAAAAACAACCCTTATTCTATCTCAAACGACGTCTTAGGATCTCATAACGATATAACCATCCGAACACACAATCACAATTTAGCATTTACGATAGCTAAGTAACGAGAATCGTCAAGGCCCCAGTATCGAATGAACTGTATCGATACCAAAATTAGTGGTATCGAAATAAAAGTATCGATTCTGGCGATAAGTAATATCGGAACATTTCTATTCTTGGATTTTCGCTTGTAAAGACAGAGTCTACTGCAATTATTGTCTGGTATCAGTAGAAGTAGATTGCATCATAATAATGTAATCATACTCTTTAAATATTTACAAATGCCATTGAGTCCCGAAGTGTTGCCGAACGCCGTTTTGAATTAAATGGCCTGTTATTTTCGCAGCTTCAGTTTTCAGATATTCTGCTTTAATACCTAAACTCGGAAGATAATATCTACCCGATGAAAGGACAGTTTCGAACTTTAAAAGGTCGTATTCAAAATGTTGGCCTCCAAGTCAAATATTCTGTTGATTCCCTTTTCAAGTATTGGAAGCAACTTACCTCATGCAAGCCATGAGGTGATATGTTATACTCTCCCACTCTTTTTAATTTTGTTTATCTTTTTCCGCCTATTTTAGCCTTCTCGGAAACCATAGAGTGTTCGTAATGTCAAGGCAATTGGAAAAAAAGCAGAACCATGAACAATTCTTTTTTCCACAAAAAAAAAAACGAAATCGATATTAGAAAATTAATAGATTTCCCTACCTACACAGTTAAACTTCAAAAGAAGGAGGATGAAAAAGTATGGTACATCGAAAGGATGACGTACTGCGCGACTGTGAGCGAAATTAATTTGGGAATTATGACAGTGAAGGTCCTCCTTCTTCGTCGTGCTCATTTTTATCTCACTATCCTGTAGGATGATTCAACTTAATTAAACTTTCTGTTTAATTCAATTATTTCATATTTCATTAGTGCACGAATACTTTCTGGACAAGTTACACACGTTACGTGTCCATATCCGTAGCGCTGGTCAATTCATTCATATTGCAAACCCATTTAAGAGCGAAAGTTTTCCTGCAACCACTTTGCAATTGCAACAAACTGCCAGATCGTTTACGTTATTTTGTGGAATTCTCAATTGAAAGCAATTAAGGAGAAGAACACAACACACTGAATAGCTTATGCGACTCAGTTGGAAAGTACACGTCACCGAACAGTTTGTACCACCGATGACTTAATGACTAATAGATTTATTTATTTATGCGTGGGTAGTTGGTTGGTAACTGTGTCATGCGTGGGTGTGTACAAAACGCAGGATGTCTGACATTGAACTGAATCGCCACACATAGAGAACGAATCAAATTAAAAATGAAATTGATTTTGAA
Organism: Pocota personata; assembly: GCA_963082735.1. Lineage (NCBI taxonomy): Eukaryota > Metazoa > Arthropoda > Insecta > Diptera > Syrphidae > Pocota > Pocota personata. The sequence goes on from OY720429.1 coordinate 273,058,217, forward strand.
TATATTACCAGCGCATTTCCGATGCTGTCAGACCGAAGAATTTCCTTTATTTATCGCCAAAGCACGTGTATGAGGGCATTCAGGTAGTTGCATGACGTACTGTGGGAGAGTTTTGCTGCTGCACAGCGCTCTTTTTTGTCTAATTTCCTCCTAGCCGTACGCTGCTCTAAACTCATCCTTTTGCTCTACATAAATGAAGTCAAATCAAATTTGCATGCAAATTGTGTAATTTCATGGGAATTTCCCCAAACCCTGCCACATGCAAAGTGGACAACAAAAACATAGGCACCATCATGGGCACCTGATGTTGCTGCCACCGCCGCACCGCGCCGACCGGCCGGTGGGAGTCGAGTTCGAGTCGATTTGCAACGATGATGGTGGTCAAGCGATGGGTGGTTGGACAGAGCTGACTCTGAATGGGATTTTCGAAAAAAAGGAAGGTCGATGGTGTGAGTGACTTTTCAATGGAATTACAAATATTCAATAAAAAAATCGTTTAAAACTTTTCAGATTCAATTGTTCGACTGAGATGTCGGAATCGCATTATGTGAATGGTGGCTTTTGCATAACTCTTTAGATTGATTATGGAAAGTGAGTGTTCAAATGATTTTGAAACAACTGTTTTTTTTTTTTTTTTTGCGGTAGGCATATTTTTATTTTTTTTATTTTTTAGATAAATCGATCAAAAGGCTTTACTTTACTTTTAATATATCGATATGCACATGGCTTGTTATCTTTGTAAAATAAGATTGGCGATTGGCGTTTTATGAAAACAATGCTGTATATGTTTCTGGCAGCAAGATATCAATCTCGCTCTTGTAAATCATTTTGTAAGTAACTGACATTTTGATTTATTGCGTTGATTAATGCATGGAAGGAAATGCGATATTTGAAGAATGTTCACATTTCTCATAAATGACTGCAATAACTCAATTGATACAGCTAATGGAATTTAAGGAATTTTATAAATTATAATGGAATTTACTTCATTTACATCGAATAGCATACTTGTGCTAATAGCTTATAGATACATAGAATTCAGTAGCATAGTTGTGTGTGAATTTTTGAATATCTTGAACTGAATCGCCACACATAGATAGAGTTTTACGAAATTTAAAAAATGGTTTAAGGAGGGTAGGTTTAAATATGTTTGTATCTAACTAGGTCAAGTGGGATATTTGCTTGGTACCTCTTTATGTGGATACGAAGTGTAGTGTGAACTACCAACATATTTTTACTTTCACCTATAAGAACAAGTATTGATTTCCTATAATTGTTCAACCAAGGCTCTGTTTTGTCTCCGACTCTCTTTCTTATTTTTATAAATGATCTCTTGTCTGCAACTTCTAATCCAATCCATTCCTTCGCTGTTGACAGTACCCTCAGTTTTTCATATTCGTTCCCTAACTCACGTCCTTACTCTTCGGCCGTAGAAGGGGAACGACCTGGACAGCATAATTAAATGGGCTTCAACCAACAGAGTGGAATTTAATGCTTCTGTCTCTCAAGCGAAACCAAAACCCTCAACCATTATCCATGGATGGTACTTGCATCATTGAAACCGAAAGACTTGCCATTCTCGGTATGTGTATTAATAACCATCTTCGATGGAATGATCATATATTCGAGGTCGCCAAAAATGCTGCAAAATGTCTAGGATTCCTTAAACGGTGCAAGCAATATTTTACCCCGTCTGATCTGGCCTCAATTTATAAGGCATTCATTCGCCCTAAGCTGGAATATAACGCCCATATCTGGTCTGGTGCACCCAAGACCATTCTGCACATTCTTGATAGGGTACAAAATCGCGCGTTAAAACATAGGTGATAGAGACATTGTGAATTCCATTCATTCATTAGAACATCGGAGAAATGTCTCCTGTCTCTCCCTGTTTTATCGTTTTTTCCACAAAAAATGCTCCAGCGAAATAGCCAGTTGCATTCCTCCCCTTCAAAATTTCACCCGCAATACGCGACATGCTTCGAATGCACATCAGTTTTCCCTAAAGCCTAATTTCGGTCGTACTGTTAAATATAGGGATTCGTTTATAAGCCGAACGACATGAATGTGGAATGATCTACCAACCTCTGTATTTCCCCATCACTACAACCTTCAAACATTTAAAGCCAACGTGCTTAGGCTTCTCCACTGTTCCTCTTCCCCTTGTCCTTAAAAGCCCGTGCCCTGTAACAGTATAAAGGTATTCATATTCCTTTTGGCGCGCGCGAATTATAAAAAAAAAAAAAAAAATATCGGGATTTTGATCAAACTTGGCATTACTCAAAAAAGTCTGTCTATATGTACATATGTGTGTACATATATTAGAGTTTAGCTTAATCGATCGGTTGGACGGATTTTCTTCAACCTTCATATCTGGGGTCGGTGAGGTTCACAGTTGGAGACGAATTCGGAATTTTCATTTCAACCCCAAAATTAACGGTATTTTCCTAACGATTTTGAAAAGATCGATTTGCTCGAAAACGGCTCTAACGATTTTTATCAAAGTTCATATTTCAGTTACAGTCGACATATGCTATCAGATAGAGTACCACGTTTTTGGCAAAAAAAATACGTATAACGATACTTTAGTTGTTAATTAGTTTTGGAAAATTTGCTATTTCTCGGCTATGACTCGGTCGATTTTGTTGGAAATCAATATTTGAACAAAATTTGAAATACACAAGATTATGGCCTAATAAGTTTTGGAAGATTTTCAAAAAATTATTATTTTTTTTTCATTTTTAACGGAACGATTTTATTTAAATTTTGGATGTGAGTGATTTGATAGGTGCAAGTATATGCGACTCAGTTGTGTACTTTTTTATATTCTATCCCAAAAGTATATATGCCTGTAGAATTGTGATCAGTATCGAAAGTTATGTCGATATAGCCATGTTCGTCCGTCAGTATGTCACCACGTTTTGGACCTTAAATTTTAAGCCAGGAAGATGAAAATTTGGTATATAACTTTCTTAGAACAAGTACAAGTGTAAACATTGTTTAAGTCCTCCCACAGACACGCCCAATTTGGAAAAAAAACCTTTTTTTGTAAACATTTTTACTAAAACCTGAAAAATATCGTTTTAAGGAAATATATAGATGTTCATGTTCTCTACAACTCATCCACTTGCCACTTCCACTTTTGGGAGACGTTTCCTTAAAAAAAAAAAACGTATTTTGCTTTCTCTAAACTATTTACAGTGATGATTAGGTCTTACTGTGAATATTTTATCAGAATTCTTGACTCTCAGCTACAAATGGCGATCACTTTCTTCTAAGACAAAGTCTTAGTCACAAATTGTGTGGTAAATTTTTTTAAAAATTGAGAGAATATCCTCTGAGTAGAAAGATTTCATTACATTTGGACCAAAAGATTCATAATGCCACGCTTATTTTATTAGGGATCGGTTAGAATATGGGGGATAGGGTATCATACGATCGAGGATAGGTATCATACGATCCATTCCAAATGGATTGTAGTTTTTCTGTTTTTTTTTTGTTAATGATATGGGACACGGCTTATCACTTATAATTTATAAACTTATCATAATTTTCGATAACTTTCTGTTTCATCAAAGAGAATTAATTAGTACTCAAATTATAGAATTTGTAAGTAATTAGTGCTCTGGTGGGAAGTTACAAGCTTAGTTGTTTTGATAAATTTTTGTTTGTTTCACTTTTCAATAATAAGATTCATAATTTTATCAAAACATTCGCTTTTTAAAAGTCATTGTGAAGTACATAATGGTTTGGGTTTATCAATATTAAGATTTTGATTCTTGAGATTGTTTGAGGAGGATTTGGAGGATGTCGCGAATAAATTACACATATAATTCACGAATATTGGTGGTTTTTCTTCTGTTTGAATGTACTGTTAGAGTTTTAAAAACGTTTGCAACATAATAGTTGACGAAATAATCCTTTATGTCCGTTGCATCAGTTATTGATGACTTAGGTAGTGACGAGTTTATAGTGCCCGAGATGGCCACAATCGGAAGGCGGCCAATATTTATAGGGGACATGCCGGGCCAACTTCAGATTAAAAAGTGTATTTAAATATTCACCTCAATGGTTTGGAATACGTTTTGGTCAAGCGGTTAAAAAGACTTGGATTTTAGTAGATCCTCTTAATACCCTACCAAGTATATAGGGCAAAATATTGGTTAACCAAAAGTTGTGGAATCTTGTTCGGTGTTTTCACTGAGTATTTCGTACCCAAGAACAGTCGATGGTAATGACCACGTCAGACCATCGCATAACTATACTATGATAGATATAGCTTTCACGTCGACGTCTTCATACTCTTGCCTTGTCGGGTTCCCGAAACACCGCAGAAATGAGTGTCGTCAGCTAACGAGATTTGACTCCATTGATCTGCATCTAATGGGCGGTGTTTACGAGCAAAATAGTGTACCTCATGTCGTAGGATATTTAAAGTCTCAATTCGACATTTTCAACATTTTCACAAAATAAGACGAAAGTGATACTCACTTATCAGTTAAAAAACTAATATATTTTTTCGGTAATCCATCTCTTATTTTAGAAAATCACTTATCATTTTCACTTAGCAATAGACAATCGATAATGATTTACATGATAAAATTAATCACATATTCATACTTGAATTTTTGTGTCAACATATTCATCAGTTCAAGAATTAGAATCAAATCATTATATGATTCAGGTCTGCGGCGGGACACTATCTCAGCTGGTTGGTTGCATGGCCCCAATGCCAAATACCGTCAAAATACTGAAAGCACAAACATTTCTAAGATTATCTACCCCATTCAGCTTTTGAGTTAAAAGAGCGCAAACAAATTGCATGCTCTTAATTCCACAGACGGATATGCTATCTTGAAATGATTACCACAGTCTCCCATAGCCCAAAACGAATAAAAATAATATTTAACATGCAGATGCCGAACGATATATGTATTTGTAATTTCAGATTGATTTAATTACGATTCCCACTCTCTTTACGAACAATCATAACACTTATTTTATTTATCGTGTATAAACTGCAAATTTTATAAGAACTTCGGTATGGATATCTTTTTCCATCTTCAGACTCATCCATCAACCATCAATTATTAGCCCAGTATTGATGATGAAAATACCACTTAAGGAATATTTTTTATCAGGTTGATAAATCACAAGCAAAACCGAACGAAGGGCTAAATAGTGCATAGCTGGTGAACAAGCTGCCAATTATACGATACAATTTTTGATAACGTTATCGATAGTATCTTGTATTTGAAAATGTTCCTATTTGTTCCAATTTTTGTTCAGAAGGCGGGTACGAGTTGTATTACGTGTAATCATTTAACAAAGCTGGTAGTTACATGCTTACATACGAGTATGTTGGCACGCAAATCCAATTCGACATATCCATACGCTCCGTTTGAATAAAAGCGATATTAAATAAGGATAGTTTCAGTAACACTAGTGTTGCTAATGATCTGTTTAAGTGAATAGAGATTGGAGATGGAGATATGCACGTAGCTATTTGAGGTTTCAAATTATGATGAATAGGTGAAGGGAGACAAAGAGATAGTGGACATTTTTGCCACCCATCTAGAAGCGACTTTTAATGTTCGTTAGTCAAGCGCTTGTTCATAATATCAACGCATCGGAAATGGCACAGGAATAAAAGGAATTAAAACCTAAGAAAGCTCCCGGTTACTACTTAATAACCGTAGAAGTTCTAATATTGTTGCCTAGAAAAGCAACTCTATATTATAAATGCTGTGCTTAGATTTGAATACGTCTCTAGACAACGAAAAGTTGCCGAGGCGTAATGGTACTTAAACCAGGAAAACCGCCGAGTGGCAAGAATTCGTATAGACCCATTTCGCTTCTGCCAATGATATCCAATATTTTTGAGAGGATATTACTCAATCCCCGATCATCACCGGTTTGAGTTCAGAAGGAAGCATTCAACCATTGACCAGGTACATAGTATCATATTCCTTGAAGGCTTGATGTTCAAATTATGAAAGTCTCTGCCTGTACGGCTATATAATATACTGACAACATGAGACTCCTTGGTTTTGACGCTAGTAAAATTGTTAAGCCCTGCACACTGATTGTTCGAAATGAGAATTCTCACATAAAATTTATAATCTAAATAAAAGTTTATAATCTAAAATTGTTTTATTCATAAGTACTTTAAATACCGGCTATGATTTTTACGGATTCTAAACATCACGAAAATAGTCGCTTCTTGTGGCAAATACTTTGGCAGTTGACAGTCAATCTCAAGCAGAAGTACCAATCTTCAAATACAAAAACAATATACAGGGTGGCTGACATTAACTGTTACTAATTCAAATAGCTGTATTTTTTTAGTTGTGAATATTTTTTTTATTGAATCCAAAGGAAAAAATGTTGGAAATTTATTCAAATTCAAGGATTTAATTAATATTTTCGATATGGTCACCTTTGGCACGAACAATTTCCTTGAGACGGTCAATACATTTATCGCACGCTGCACGTAAGCGCTAACTTGAGCGCGTTCGCTGTTTGGTATTTTTTAGTGTCAACCTTGGTCTTCAAAATGACCCAGACAGAAAAGTCTAATGTAGTCGCATCGGGAGAATTCGATAGCCATTGTGTCGAGGAAGTGAAGAACGTTTTGTCGCAGCCATTCTTGATTTGCTTGGCTTTGTGCGAAGGTCCAGAGTCCTGTTGGAATTTCCAGGGTCTTTGGCTGAAATGTTTGGGTGCGTTTATCTTAATGCCACGGTCCAAAAGTACGACCATCGGCAGTCACTGCGGCCCAAACCATCAAAATCGGTGGCACTTGCTTTCAGGTGGGCATTCTTTGGTCGAAATTATCGTATGACCTCTCTGGCAGTTAAACTCGATCATTTTGCTTGTTGAAAAGTTTCGCAATTGGAAATAGTGCTTCATCAGAGAAGACAATGTTTGACAATTGGCCACTTGCATGCAAGCGGATCAACTCCTTTGCTATTTCCATTCTAACTTTTTTTTTGCCAGGTGTGAGATCGTGCAGTTTTTGAAACTTTAAGGCCTTGAGTCCGATCTCATTTTTCAAAATGTGTTACATCCGTTCTCAGGATATGTTTAGGTCACAAGCCATTTTTCTTCCGCTACGCCGAGGACTTCGTTCGATTCTGGCCTTCACATTCCGAATCACTGTTGGCGATGTTGCTGTCTTTTTCGGATGCGATTTGGTGCGATACACAAACATTTTGTTTACTTTCAAATGTTTCAGCTCACGAACAATAGCTGGTTGTGATTTCCCAGCCAAAAAAGGCAATAACACTATTACGTTTGAATTCCATTGTCGATAGAACAAAAACTAAACACGCGATAAAAAAAAAAAAAACTTACACACGCGTACCAACAGTGAAATAAATCAACAACTGTTAAATTTACAGCGCGCTATTATTCGTAGTTTGACAGACACAGCGACGTGAAGTTGGTAACAGTTCATGTCAGCCACCCTGTATATTAAAAATTCGGCTGGCCTAGAATCGTTAGATAAGTTGTAAGAAAATACGCCAAATATGTTGATTCTGCAATGCAACTTGAATTCCTCGCCATTATTGCTAGACCCAATTGAAGCGATTTCAAATGACCCATTTCGAGGTATTTTTAATTTATTTAGCTCATGGCGATGAGTTTGACAGTTGAGACAACAAGAGGTCGTTCCAGGTGATAATCGCGAGAACATGTTAGATGTGTAATTTGGGACACAAGTGGGCAATGTTTAATTATTACGCCAGAGACGTCAGAAATGACATTGCAAATAAAGCTATCGTACTCCAAAAGTCATAAGTTCTTGTCTTTGACCATTTCCATTCAATTCAGTGAAGAAATGCATGACAAATGAGAGATGAGCTCCTCAGTTTTGTCGTGACTGAGAGGCTCTAGTGAAAACGTAGTACACCATAGTGTGCAGCAGGACTTTTGCCTTATTTTTGTATTCTTACGACTCGTACTTTCTCTGCATGACATAATGCATAAACATAATATGCCTTTCCTCTCCACTACTCGTATATTTCCCTAAGTCATACTCACTTTAAAGAATTAACTAGAAACGTAGTTAATTAATCTGATAAGAAGTACCAAATTGTTCTAGTGCCAGATTCGCACATGCTTGAACAGAATGCTTACACTCTAAGGAGTATATCACATATGATTAAGTTTATAATTAAGTTATGCCTCTTTAAGGTGTGGAAAGCTGACAACACAATACATAAATAAGCAAGTATTGTGAATCAAATTTGAGCAACAAGACGCTACGTTCGTCCAAAGATCTGGAACAAGTTATACATTCAGAAGGACTGGAAATTCATTTAAAAAAAAAATCAATAATGCAATATTCTTCTCCTCAAAAACTTGCATACTTGCACAAGTAGTTATCCTCGAACTATGGTCGTAATAAATTTTTTAATGAAATGATTTTTAACATTTCAAAGATCTTGTCTCTCTACTAAACCACAAAAATTCCCCCAAAAATGTCCATAAAATTCATGTGAAACTGCACAAAAACCCCCATCAATTTATAGCCCCATTCTTTTGGTTATGAACAAACTATTTATCCCAATCCGTTGTTGTCCTCAAAAATGTATGCTGCATCGTTGCATCAATATTCCAGAGAACCCATACTGATCCCCTTTTCTGTTCAATGAAGGTCTGTTAGTCATTTTTATTGAACTCGCCTTGTTTTATATGAAAATTGTGTAAACGTCGAACGTGCTTGAAATTTCAATTCGCCCGCCCATCGACACATCTCTTAGCTGGTGTTAAATAAAAAACAAAACTCATATATTGTAAACTCCGACCGAATAAGCTACAGTGAAAATGTTGGAAACCACTTCATAGATATTGGATACTTTTTTTTGTTTGGCTAAAGTTGTTTAGAACCTTTTTCTTTTGCTGTGTGTCGCCCGTACTACATGCAGAACTTGTACAACACTTGTTAATTCTCCTCGCTTCCTGCGAAATTCTCAAAACGAATTTTCAAATATGTCCCTATGGGGAGCAAAGAGTACAGAAATCACACACATCCTACCAGCTGAATGTCTGACAAAAACCCTCCCACACTCATGTGTGTTTGTGGAAAGAAAAGGAAAAACTTGTTTTTTAGTAGTTAACGACTTTAGTGGTTTTCGGATTGGAATTCGTGTATCTAGTCTGTTTCATCCACGTGAAAAGGTTTACTTACGAGTATTTGCATTTGATTGATGCGTAAAATCCCCTCGAGAGAGGAACAAACACGAGATTAAGATAGTAGTTGTATCTAATAATGGATAAGAAGTTAAGGGCAAAGGTAGAACATGTGGATATTTACATAGAATTCCAATCGTACAATTGAAGCCCTGCATTCTGTATATTGGCGGCTCTATGTACAAGTGTGCAGCCATTGACAAATGTTCATTTAGTGAGCTCTCTGCTTTCTATTGCTTCTTTCAAACACACGTATTCGTATCATATACTCGTACTCGTACTCTGTTTAAATCGAAACCAAATCGCCTTCAAGGTGAGGAATAAGCTAGGTGTCGTGTATCGCGTTGTTTATTCTTATTTGCAGTAATTTTAAAGAATTGTTGTTAGACATCCCATATGGTGTGCCGCGAAAGAATGTATGTATAGATACATGAAATTGGTCTATGAACTGTAAAATTAATACGATGTACATAGCATAATTGCTGACTCCAGATGTGTGGAAAAGAAAACAAAAGAAATGAGAAATGATTTAAACAAAATTCTTGGAAAAGTGAAATATCGGACAGCTCTAATAATAAATTCTTACTCACTTTTGACAGGTACAACTCGATGAGAATTTCACTTTAAGAACTGAATGAATAGAAGGGACTATTTGGGAATGTTTATGAGCAAAAGATCAAAGCCAGAGAGGGTGGCCTTATGTTAGCATCATTCTATTTGAAGTATGGGTTCTTTTATTTAAATTGAATCTATTATACATGGGTTCATATGGCAAGTTGCCATACCTTCTTTCGAAACAAAGACTTCGTTATTATGCAATTCTGCCATTCAGTGCGGAAAGCCATTTGCAGTGATCTTTCAATAATTCAAGCAATCTTGCAATTTGTACCATCTAGATACTCGTACATTTTCCCAGAATATGCCCTTAGGAGCAAGACATTTTCAATGTATCTGATTCTTGAATTTCATATTGAAAGGGTTTGATTAAGAGGAAAGGGTGTAGGTTATAATGCGGTCAATATGTGAATCCATCACAAGCCACCATCTGAAAAGAAGAGAATCGAATGCAACGACTGTCAAATTCGTACATTGAGGCAAGCTTTTTTGAACCAACTTCTCCTAACAATAGCTGGCGTAAGGTTCAAAGTTCTAGTACAGGCAGGTGACGCCGCGTTCTCTATCTCAAGCAAATATATTTATTGAGTCTACTAAAAACGTAGTGTGGAGAACAGGACATAGCAATACTTGCGACCCATTATGTTAGCAACATGTTTCAGCTCTTAATTCTTTAATACCTACCTGTACTGCACCAAATTTGCTTATGGCGATCCAGTTTTGCAATGAAATTTTATTCGCGCTGTAAGGCTTGACAAATTGTTTGCAACTTTCTCCATTGTATATTTACATCTATAGGCTTCTGACACGTTCTAATATGAAACTGTTTATTCGAGATACGAGCAACCAGAACACCCTTTAAATTATGGGAAGACATCTGTTAACCCGCACAGAGATAGTGACTCTTCATTAAAGTGAAACTGTTGCAGCTTAGACACATTGCTCTAAGATAATTCTCAAGGTATGTATATGTATGGTGAATAAAGAGGGATCTAAAAAGGAATCTGCATTTATCAATAAAAAAGAAACTCCTTTTTCAATATAGTGGTTCGAGAAATTAAAATTTTATTCGTTTCTCTTTTGATCTCAGGTCGAGCTCGAACCTACCCCGTTCTTGTCACCAGGAAACACACTACATTGTCGCCACTCATTTTAGATATCGAATTGTTTTGGAATGAGAAAAGCTGTGTCGATATTCTTCGAAGCAAGAATACCATCAGGTGTCATGGTCAAAACGAGGTCTGACTGCGCTTCAATCCCTCTTTATATACTTTTTACCGATTTTCTCCTAGATTCACTGGAAATAAAAACCTCAGAGTCTTAACCAAAACAATGAGTGGACACTGAGCCCAACAGAAAACACCTACATACATTGACTAAATCATGCAACAGATCGACTGTGCAGATTCTGCCTTAAGAACGACAAAGCGTCTCGCCTCATCGTTATAGAATACCTTGCTATCCTTCGTCCTAGAAAGGCAATATTCTCTCTGAGAAGATTCTTGGATTCCTTAATGATCACAATTGTCTTTTTCAAGAGTCCCTGCTTGAGTTATCAGAAACTATTTCGCCCCTACAATCTAATATTAGCCTCACGACTTTATTTCGCTTGAATTCTTTGATCCCGATCACGATTGTATATGATCCTACCATCGCATCTGTTTGCTTCTTCCTTAGCGGGAGAAGCAACAGCGTTGAATCTATTTCCTTTCTCACTTTGCAATTTCAGTTTTTCCTCTTCATTCGATACTGGGATCCGAGTTCAGCCCTGTCAAATTTGAGGGATAAGAGATAGCCAGTTGTAAAAATATTTTTTTTAATAGAGACTGTGACCTCTATCTTAAGCTGACGATTATGTACAATTCCCATATGACCCTCACCTTTAACGTGTCCATTTTATATCACCTAAATCACGCTTTAGTTGGAAAAGTTGAACATTGAGAAACATTTGCTAACCGAAGGTCGTCAACGAGGTATCCTTAAATTTTCAAAGCATTTTTACCTTTGGAAATTTCTTCTACTGGAATCGTTATGTCAACTAACTGGTAAAGAAAAAAAGGGAAACTCACGCTAAAGGTATCTGAATGAAAGAGTTCACAAGCAAAAAACACAGAAAGTATATTAGGAGATGGGTTGGAGATTTACGTGATTTAAAATGGTTTTCCTTTCGAGCCACTCCCATGCATGGCTGTCATACATGATCAATATAAAACTATTCGTACGAAAATGAGCTAAAAATACCTCAGATATACGTGACATCATAAACACTCGAACGTATTCTAGGTACCCCACATGTCAGTGTATATGTATGTATGTATGTCTGATTTGAACATTGTTTTCTTTAACTAATCTTGGGATGTGGTTGAAAATCCCTATTGTCCCTCGACCCAATGTCCTTTGGCGAACAATTCAAAAAATCGCTTCCATTCAAGAAAACTTCCATCTGATGACAACACAGGGAGAAATTTAATATTTTCCTTGTAAGGACCCTTTTCCGAAAAACAAAAAGAAACCCTCTATTGATGTGGGGTATGTGGTTTGTTAATGAAAGACACCCAAATTGTTTTTTGGGTCAGGTGGATGCTTAGTATTTATTGTTTTTTGCACTTAATAGGCAAAATCTTAGTTTCATGTCCTGGCCTTTCAAAAGAAGCTTAGCCAATAGATAAACTCACCTTTAATGGAAATTTCCACTACGAAAACATTTATCCAGAATAAATCTTCTAACTCACCATCTGGAAATATCCATCCTTTCATTTCACACAGGCTCGGTTGGTATGTATTCCTTTTTTTACAAATAACCTGCCACACAATGGAAATGAAAATGTATCTAGGGGATAAGATATATGTATCTTATCTCGGAAAATACCTTCGAAACCAGTTGATCTGACGTATGTACATAGATATGCCTTTCCGTAGTCATCTTCGTTGAATAAAGATGAGCGTGAAACAAGGATATGCATAAAAACACCCAAAAGATTCAAGAAATCACCCCCTTTACATTAAATCGTCAATGCCTTCTCAGTGGCATGTTATCATCGATTCCTCGATGACGGCGTTTCTCCGAACATTGAACACGAACCTTGAAAACATTCATTCGTCTCGAACATCCTTTAATCGAATTCAAATGTACATCCCCAAGCTGTATCTCGCAGTTGTTTGCTCCTCCTCACCCCCTAAAGCAATGAATTTCTCTCTTCTTCTTCGTCGAAATGGCAAAGAAGACTGAGTATCTGAACGGATGATGTAATCCTACAATAAGAAGACGCCGAGAAAAGTTGCTAAGGTTCCTAGTCATTTTTCAGAGAATGTGAATCGCGTAGGTAGTTGGGAGGGTAACGCAGACAGACGACATCTTGTATGGGCACAGCGATGACGGAATCTAACCAAGCCGGTCGATTAATGTGCTGTGATAGTTAGTTATTTGTGGAATGCGTCTACAAGCGATTTTCATTTCTTCTCTTACTGATTCTTCCATACAGCATTGGGAAATACAAAACGATCAAGGGGAAAGGGGGCGCAGCGATGGACTAAAGGCTGCTCTAACAAATGCCATGTTAATTGCTTGGTGCATATTCGGTGTTCGGTGGAATTAATTGGAGTTGACCCATATCACTTGCCATACACTCTATACGTGTGTCATCGCCTAGAGTTCATTTAGAGCTTCAACCCTTATTTGCTGTGTCAGCACTAAGCATAATGAATTGATAATTATCATCGTGTTAATAAGAGATTTCTTTTTTTTTTCGTTGGTTTCTTATCGTGGGTGCGGTACTTGGTGGAATATTATATGTGGTAGGTATGTCACAATATTGGCCGCTCTGATTAATGTACTAGGTTAATGGATTCAGAGAAATGTGCTTGCGGATTTGAGGCGGAAATAAATGACGTTTGCTAATGCTCACACGTCATTACCCTGGGTGTTGCTTTGGAAGGGAGAATATGATATGCATTTGTAGACTCGTTAACAGAATTGACTGCACAGTAGTTGACTTTTTATATCCAAGGATATCAGTCGATGTGAAGAAAGAGATGCGTGTAGGGGACTACGACCTAGGTATTATACAACCTCTTGCTGCTAGATTAATAGCCCAGTAAAAAAAGACCCGAAAATAGTGTTTAATAGGAAAAATTAGTAGAAATCGGGACTTTATACGATGTGGTAAAAGTCCCCACTCCTGGGTAACATTTTCATTAATAACTCGTTTTCCTTCCATTTTAGAGAGAAATATGAGAAGACAAAAGTTGTTCTAAATTAAATCTTCTATCCAAATACATTTATATAAAGTTAACAAGCCTTTACGCACGAAGACATGATTTAAAAAGAAATGTTATGCTTCAGCAATATTTATTATTAGGCTACGTAAGCTAAATGCCAAATTTAGCGTTTAGAGCCAGGAGTCGAATTGTCTCATCCAAATTACGCGGTTTGTCATAGGATCGAATGGATTTGTATTATGGCTCTCGAATTGTGGAAGTGAGGATTGTACCAGATGAAACGTCAAAAGGATGTCATTTGGCAGTGAAATAAAAGCAAACATTTATTCATAATCGACAGGATGTCCGCGACTTTATCTTTTTTATTTTAACAAATTTTAAATAGAAAATACTAGAACGACAAAATGTGATAAATGATACCCATCTTCATTGTCAAGGAGTGTAACTTTTGAGTGTCCGAACACAATATTATAATTTTAAGACCAGTTAAAAGTTAATAAAATACCCCCTTCAACAATGTATAAAGCATTCAAAGAAATTCTACCACTTAAGTGCAATAAGAATTCAAACTACACATATGATTGCTAAATGAAGTGCTCGCTGATAGAAGGAATACCGAATAACTTTACTCGTTATTCGATTACGGATAGTACGATACCAAATACACGGTTTTACGTGACGTGTTATGCGTGAACGAATGAGATAATTTGACCCCAGTGTGCAGCTTTTACGTAAATATTTTTTGTATTTTTTTTTATAAATGTCACGTCACCGTTACAGAAACAAAAAATAAAAGGCACGATTGGTGTTCATTTGAAAATCACTCTGATTTAAAATTTATATTACATTTTCACTAGAGCAACTAAAATGCAACTTGATCGTGATGATGACATCAGGAGGACGAAAAAAAGTACTGTGAATCATAAGCAACGACAATAATAACGAAAACAAACAAAATACTCCCCAGTTATCTGGACAGCCACCCTTGGAGTGTACAGAAACTTAATACCACCTGAGTTTCAAACTACACCACTCTGTCTTTCTCTCTGTCTCTTCCCCTTTCCACAAAACGCACGTGTTCTAAAAATTAGTGTAAGGGTATTCATATCCCCTTTAACACGTGCAAATTATAAAAAAAAAAGTAAAAACAGGCAGAAAAGTTATAATTCATCTGGAATGGATCGTATGATACCCTTATCATCTTCTAATCCATCCCTAATAAAATGAGCGTGGCGTTGCGGACCTTTGCTTCCAATGTAATGAAATCTTGATTTTTAAGAGATTTCACCACACAATTTGCGGCCAAAGACTTTTTCTTAGAAGAAAGTGGTCGTGGCGGTCGCCATTTGTAACCGAAGGTCAAATATTCACAATACGACTTAATCATCACCGTAAATAGTTTTGAGAAAGCAAAATACGATTTAAAAAAAAACGCATCTCAAAAGTAGGCGTGACATTATATAATGTATGGAGGAATTGTAGAAAATGAAAACGTCTATATATTTCGTTAAAGTGTTAGTTTTCATTTTTAGTAAAAATATCTACATAAGGACATTTTTTTAAAAAGCAGACGTGTCGGTGAGCAGATTTTAAAAATGTTTACACTTTGGAATAGGGTATAATAAAATAATTTCTTGATAGGCGAAAACATTTACTTCATCATGAGCTTTGATCGTCACATTTCCGTAGTGACTGTTGAGAGTATGTACTAGGTTCCATTTTTATTGTGTAGTGAAGACACACACCTTGTTTAAAGGAAATTTATCACTGCCTTTGCTTTGGTTTTTTGATTTACTTTTCGAATTCCACCAAAAGTATATATAGCCATGTCCGCCCGTCTATCCGCTTGCTACTACTTTTCGAGCCTTAAATTTTGAGCTATAAACATGAAATTTCATATATATATTTTCTAAAATCTGAAAGAGGGTGGCCGTGGTGTAGTGGTAACATCATCGCTTATCACGCTGTTGGTTCACGGTTCGAATCCTGATGTCAAGAATCATCTATTTATTTCGCATGAAATAAATAAAAAAGTCGATCAATTGCGAAAGCTAAGTCAACTCTACTGCGAAGGCATAACACTGGCAGTAGAGCGGTCATATGGCTTAAAATGCAACTTGATCGTGATGATTTCATCAGGACGGAAAAAAAATACTGTGAATCATGAGCAACGACAAAAAGCAAAACAAACAAGCTTCCCAGTTATCTGGACGCTACCCTTGGAGTTTACAGAAACTTAATACTGTAGCATAATAATAACTACGCTCCTATGTATATGCAGCAAATTCCGAAGTGACTTTCCATTCTGGCAGAATTTTGGTTCAAACTGTCCTTTCATTCGAGGTTCGTGTCTGGGACGAAGTCTCCACAGCTCATGTCAACGAAAGAGACGAATAATATCAGGGATAAAAGGGAATTAAAACTGCAAGAATTATTTCTCTTGTTCCAGTGGTCGAAGAATTTGCTAGAAGTTTCTGGCTATCAGAAACTTCTGCTATATAAGGACAGATGGCGATCAAAAAAGACAGTTGGTTTAGAACCGTGGCGAAGAGATTGGAAAAGTGATAATGGGCGAAGTTGTAATTTGGTGATAAATTGAAAGTTGAGAGTGAACAAGAAAAAGTAATTAGTTTGGGTTTGTGAATTAAGTAATTGAAAGGAGATAAAGTGATTTGAGAGGAAAGAGACCTTGTAAGAAAAGAATTTGCGAAGAATAGTATAGTGTGAACTTGAATTTTTCTATAGAGTAGAAAATAAAGAAATAATTTCACAGAATCATTGTTTTATCTACTCGAGCCGTAGCTCGCATGTTACAATACCATCTAAGTTTCAAACCACTACTTTCTCTCTCTCTCCTTCACAAACGCCCATGTCCTATAATAGTATAAGAGTATTCATATCCTCTTTGGCGCGCGCAAATTATAAAAAAATAAAAAATCTGAAAGAGTACAAGTGTAAACATTTTTGGAATCCGCCCATAAACACGCCCCATTTAAAAAAAAATAAATATATTTTCTTAATATTTTTGTTAGAAACTGGAAAATATTCTTGAGGTAAAATTTGTAGATGTTAACTCTCTCTACATTTAGTTCATACATTATATTCATATATGGACATGGATCACTTTTTAGGACATTTTCTTAAATCAACCATATACTCGTACTGCATTTTCAAAGCTATTTACGATGATGGTTAAGTCTTATTGTGTCTTATTATCTCAACAGAATCCATGAGCTTTGGTTACAAACTTTCGCCCACTTTTTGGAAAGAAAAAGTCAACAGTTTTGTGATAAAACTTCTGTTTTACAAATTTCGGAATGTCACGCTCACTTTGTTAGAAATGAGTGAGAAAATAGGGGTTAGGGTATCACACGATCCGTTATAGATGTTTTTGATCATTCTTGCATGTTCTTTTCTTGGGTAATGGTTTTTTCACAAAATTACCATCATTTTTGTCTGAAGAATTGACCAATATGCCTTTATAATCTAAGATAAATGCCAAAAAAATAATTTATAGTAGATTTTGAAGAAAATTTCAGAATAGATCAAACTGCCTTTTTAAAAAAAAAAAAGAAAAATAGAAACAAAATTTTTGAAAATTTTTTTTTTTAAATTTCGCAATAAATTAAAGAAAATATGGTAATAGAATAGAATAACTTTTCAAATGAGACTAAACTTAACAATTTTCGACACGATTTTCAGGAGTTAGAGGTATTGTTTGTATGAATAAATATGAACAAATCAATATTTTGGCAGTAATAGCCCCATACAGGGGCTAGCCTAGCTTCTCGCAAGCACTGCGCTCACCAAATGGTTGGGACCTACAGTTTTATGCCATTTCTCAAGGCAATTGCGAAAAAACTCCTCAAGATAATTTTACTCTCGGATATTCGTCAAACGTTGGCGAAAGGCGGGACCGTGTGAATATTTTTTTTTTGTGTTTTCTGGGATTCGAACCTTGAATCTCCCGCTCAGAAATCGCGCACTTAACTATTGAGCCATGGCGCCCACGGTATTAAATATTAAAATGATTGCAGTTCAACCTGGTGTATTTCTGGACACAAGTGTAGTTTTTTCTTCATGAAATTGTATCAGGTTTGGACTATAGATGTCCTTCACTAATCCCTGCCCTATGCGCTTGCCATTGTGCCTGTCTGACGTTCGATTACCTTTCGAATAGATAGAAAAATTTCAGAAGTCCATCATTTTTATTAGTCAATAATAAGTCCTATTTCTACCTGACCAGTCCATTCCTTAGCCTGAGCACCTAATATAGAACCAATGGTATTTAAATGTATAGGTATGCAGTGCGGTTTTTTCTTTTCTTTTTTTTTCTTGTTAAAATGAGGTTTGTTGAATTTCGAGAAAACTCATTTCATAACATTAACCAGTTGACTTATTCCTTTTTGGTTTCTGATATTAAATCTTCTTCTCATTCTCTGAGGTTTTCAATTCGATTTAAGTCCCTTTTCAGAAAAACAATCGATCTGGAAATAAATAAAGTGAATGTAAATACACTTTCGTTCATATGTACGAGTACGTACATATGTATATTTTAGGAGTGGTTACGAGTATTATCCTAAAAAGTTCAATTTTCTTTGATTAGTTCCAATATACGATTTTATAGTCGTCTCTAGAAATTGACGTGAAATTGAAGTTTTTATTAAGTTTTGTTACATGCAAATACATATGCATGTACAAGGTATACTGCTGTCAGATATTTGTTTTTTGTACAACATCAAGTGCAGTACACATGCCATAAAATCCATTTTAACATATATACTCGTACGTAATACTTGCAATACAAATGGAGATTTGCTATATGATGCTATATAATTTTTACTTTTAAAAAGATTATAATTCAATTTCTAACCATTTTCATCTTTTTTAATTAATGGTTTCGAAAACTTGACAATGAAAACGATGAAAAAAGTCAAGGCGACGTTATATGAAGCGTTATAAATGCACAGATTTAATTTAAACGAATTCTCAATTGCGAATTTAATCTGATGGAAGATTTTCGCATGAGCTATTTCTAATTTATTTTAATTTTTTTGCTTTAGCACTTATGTTAATGACACTGAAAGCGTTTACAACATCGATAAAGAGATAGAAGTGATAGACATTCGACGAATTTAAAGGGATTTAGGGATTTAAAGATTTAAAGAGGACGTGTGAATTTTTTGGATTTATATTTCAATAAAATATTGGTAAATGGAGTGCATAAGTATATGCACGCATAAAGGTAAATGTATACATGAACACACAAGAAAGTTAAGCTAATTTTATAAGAATGACGCCCAAGAAGAGCTTGTCCGGTAAAAGTGTCGGTGCCCATGATATCCTCGTATGCTTAGAACTGATTCCAAAATAATAGATTTATATAAAAAAAAGAGCCGGTACTGCAAAATAATTATACAGTTGCGTGTACTTAATTAGAAACGATTTCGATGCCACATTTCTTACTTTAAATGCTTTTAAAAATATTTGTTTTCAGTGCTCACGACTGCCAACCTTATAGCAAAATGTATGCCATTGACATATAGTACCGTTAGTTTCTTACAGCAACCTAAGAAGGGTGAAATGAGCTACACCTATAGTGCACGTAATTGAAATACGAAAGAAAGTTTTTAAATAATTCAAAAAGTTTTATTCACTTGTAGCTTAGAGTTCATTCATAATACTGAGTTGATATTAATTTTATAAAATTTGCACAATGGAAGAAAACAAATCTTGCGATGCAAAAACTCGGGACCTTGTTGTCGGCTATCATGATGGTAGGAAGTCAAAATTCTAAAGTGTTCTAAACAAAAGAAGGTATTTATTGCAGTCCAATATTTTAAGACAAATGAAACAGTTGAAAAGATTCCATGCCAACCTAGAGCAAGGTCAACATCTGTGCGGAAAGATACTTTGATTGGGGGCCAAAGTAAAAAGCACCCTCTACAGTAAGAGAAATTCGTGTAGAAGTTTTCGGCGGAACAGAGAGTGAACCATCTGTTGACACAGTTAAACGTACGAGTAGGTTAGGTAAAGTAGGACTCTTTGGACGCATAGCAGCAAGAAGTCGTTTTTGACTGAGTGAAACCGCGTTTGGACTTTGCCCATAAATATAAACATAGGACTAACGCTCTGTGGAAAAATGTTTTCTTTTCCGATAAAACTAACATAAGCAGCATTTTATCTAATGGAAAAGTATGTGTTCGCCGCCCAGTATGTGTACACTCGCAACACCATCAAACACGGTGGGTGGTGTTATGATATGTGGTGCTATATCATATATATAGGTTGCAGTATTGTAATATTCTTCAGACTGCAATGCTGTCTTAAAAAATAAATAAATAAATATTTGGCGCGACAGCTCTTTAAGTGCCAGGGCCTAGCTTCTCGCAACCACTCGTGTTGTGTGCGTTATATTTTTTACACGAATGAAAGGGACTTACAGTTTAGTGCCGTATCCGAACGGCAATTTGTTTTTGAGCAGCTTTCTCGTGACAACAATACTCTCGGATGTTTGTCAGACGTTCGCGAGAGGTATGATCGTGAAAAAAACTTTTTGGTGTTTTCTGGGATTCGAACTTGGAACCTCTTGCGTAGTGATCCGACACACTAACCACTACGCCACGACGCCCATAATGCAATTCTGTCTTATACAGATGAATACCTGCCAGTAATTTAACAGTATAACCATCCGATGCACTAGGCGGCTTGCACAAAGAATGGTTTGAAGACAATAATATTACTTTATTGGACTGTCTGTCATGTAGCCCGGATCTAAATCCTATTGATAACCTGTGGCAATATTGCAAATAGAAGATGAGCTACAGGAGAATGTGGAATCTTCACAGTCTTTATGAAGAGGCCAAAGGGATTTGAAAGTCCAAGAAGAATCTCTTCACCATAGATTGCAAGCTAAATATTACAAAAAAAAAACTGAAATAGATTGTCACACTTATCAAAATATTACAGGTGTTTTTAATCACATGCAGAACCTGTTTCATATGTTGTTCCCCAATTTAAACTGTCATATAAAAGTATCGAACTAAATTGACAATTAAGCAACCATTTCAAAAACTTCAATACATATGTACATACGTATATGTACACTAAAATAAAAATTTCAGTTTACTGCGGGCGAAAACGTAGGCAACTGCAGCTACAACTTCAACGACGGACGAACGGACGGAGGTGTCCCAATTGACTTTGTTATTGGTATTGCTATTGGGATTGGTCTAGCTCCATTATTTTTATTTGTTACAAACCATGCATTAAAATGAATATACCTTGGTTGGGATATTGTATGAAAAATAATTCAAAGGAAATCAGTACGTATAGATCTGTTTCTTTACTAAAAATTGGGGCACCTGATATTCACGAAATCGCATGAACTTCCGCAATTTCTGTTTCTTTGATTAAACTTAAAATTAACGAAAATATGTCAAATTAACAACTTTCCCTCCGAGATAAAGTATTTATTTGCTGGCCGTTCAATGTTTTCACATTTTTTCATTATCTTTTTCGAAATATCCCAAATTTGTTTTTTTACTGTTTAGTTATTTGCAGAAGATTTCCCCCACCACATGAATGAATTTGTGCTCTAATTATTGAGCAAAAAAAAGAAACAGACCTTGTATTCATATTATATACCGCAAATCATTGTCTCAAATGAATGCATCAAAGTCTGTTCCTTTACAA
Source organism: Pocota personata (assembly GCA_963082735.1). Classification (NCBI taxonomy): domain Eukaryota; kingdom Metazoa; phylum Arthropoda; class Insecta; order Diptera; family Syrphidae; genus Pocota; species Pocota personata. The sequence goes on from OY720429.1 coordinate 273,079,943, forward strand.
AAATTATTTCATTTTATTAAAGTAAACAAGACAAGAAGTGAATATTTGCAAAAATCGCAACTTCCCATGACTGGCGTGAAATATTTTCCCTCTGCAAGTTACTTTCATGCAGGAGAAAAACTGTCAAAAAAATTTCAACTGTCAAATCCATGTTCATGCACTCTTCTTCTTCTGCGTTACTGAGTTTCCCGAAGCCGTTTATTAGATTTGCTTCACCGCACGAATAAATTTTACACCAACATTTTGAGGACGAAAAGTAAAGAAACACATCTAGCGTAGATATCGGAATGACAGATTGAATTAACTACTCTCATCAGCCTTAGAAGGTGGTAGCTTCTAAGGGTGACTCCACCGAAATTTCGGTCGTCCTGCCTATATTTCTTTCTTCACTTGATTCCTTTCTGTCTTTTCAAGTTCAAAGAAAAAAGAAAAGTGAGAACGTAACCCTTATGCGAGAGTCAGTTGTTGTCTGTCTGTCTATCGGTCTGTCTCTCGCAGCCTCGTAACTGTTGAACTGTGAAGTATAGAATATTGAAATCTCGATTAGAGTTAAGCTTTACTAACCCACAGACAGGTCTAAATTTTGGAAAAAAGGAAAAACAAAAAGTTTTGGAGAAAAGAGTAAAAGTGAAAAAAAAATAAAAATTTATAAATGCACTATGGATTTCAAATAAAAAGTGACAATGTGCTAGTTTGAAGAATGTATAGTTCTGTTATTTTTACTTCACCAGGTTTCGACATAAATTCAAAAAACCTCCAACAAATGTATTCTTATGTTTCATATACATCCGACATCCTATAAACGATATTTGTTTGAAGTGTATAGAATTCAATGAGAGCTTTCACGCATTTCCGTCACCGGCACCGGACATGCACAGCACAATTCGCCGTAAAAGCATTCATACCATTAATTCATCAGTCGGATACATAATATATCAAATCCGCCATAAGCTATGAGACTCACTCTTTTGCCGGACCGAATAGATTTGGGTAAAGTTTGTATAGTGTCCCTTCTATTGATTATTAAAATTGGTCGGATTAAGTGGGCAAAAGTTTTCAAATACCATGATTGCCAAGAAGCGTGCACTAGATTCTTTTTTTTCTTCCTATATCGATATGAAAACCATTTCGCGCTTACACTCCCTTCATGGAGGAGGACTAAATCCAACGCGATTCCATTTGAAACCGCAATTCTCTGAAATTTCCATTAGAAAATAAAGGCAGTACTATAAGAAAAGGTGAAAAAGAATACATATATTTGCATTTATTTTATACAATATAGATAAAAATATAATGCTCTGCAAGTGTCGAGGAACAGCAGTGTATCCAGTCTGTTACTCAGAGCTATATTTCTGACCATACTTACAGTAGGTCCTGCTTTATAAAATGGGTGCTGTGAAGATAGTACTGTTCGTAAGCACGAACCTTCGTTATTTCGTTTGTATATTCTTCAGATTTAAAATTCATGCAAAGTCGAAAATAAACGATCAAATTTTGATTATCAAAAAATGTGTTAAAAAGTTAAATAACTTTTTTGAACCTATGTCCAAAATGTTAATGCTACAACCTCTCTCACATTTTCCATTGAAAGTTCCTGATTGTTCCGTAATTTAGACACGGTTACTCTGTTATCATGATAAGTCGAAAGATTTCATCCTCTGTAGACGCAATAAATTTCTCTCATCCAAAATTTCAAGGACTGTATTGTCGATGTGTCCTTGTAATCGATTTGTATGCTTTCGGACAAAGTTATTGATTTCATCTTCGATTGTAGCAATGTTATAGCAATATTTCTTAAGTACCACGGTGCATTGACAACTTCTCTTAGCACTTTATTTTCAAAAGTTTGTAAAATATTAACATTCTTTTTTTTGGTACAACCCGAGAATTGTATTCCATATGTTCACACCAGCTTTAGCTCTTGTTTGTATAAAAACAATTTGTTCTCTATGTTAACCCTGGAATATTTTCGAAGTAACCAGAACATTTCAACTTCGCGTCAAGTATCATTTCGATATATTTTGCCTCGGACCGAGTTAGTAAGGATAGGCAAAATTAACATCAGCAGTTTTGATTTCTTTAAGTGCGATTCGCCAAATCTCCGTCCACTCATTTTCAGTAGTCTCTTCGATCGTTGTAAAGGGTGGTTAAGTTTTAAGGGCCGATGTTGATTTTGAATAAAACACAAATTATTTAGGAAATTACTGTCATTTCTTTTTATTATGATAATATTGGTATGGTTCAATTATGTATGGAACAAAATATCGGCCAAATGGCCGCCGCGACCTCGGCGGCACACCTCCATCCGATGGTCCAAATTTTCGATGACGCTGAGGCATAATTGAGCCGTTAATGTGCCGAATTATCTCATCCTTTAGCTCTTGAATTGTTGCTGGCTTATCGACGTACACCTTTTCTTTCAAATAACCCCAAAGAAAGAAGTCCAACGGTGTCAAATCACATGATCTTGGCGGCCAATTGACATCGCCACCACGTGAGTTAACACGGCCATTGAATTTGTCGCGCAAAAGAGCCATTTTTTTCGTTAGCTGTGTGGCAAGTGGCACCATCCTGTTGAAACCATATACCGTCTACATCCATCTTCCAATTCGGGCCATAAAAAGTTCGTTATCATCTCACGATAGCGAACACCATTCACAGTAACTGCCTGACCGGCCTCATTTTGGAAAAAATACGGCCCGATGATGCCGCCAGCCCATAAACCACACCAAACAGTCATTCTTTGTGGGTGCATTGGTTTTTCGACAATTCGCCCAAATGCGGCAATTCTGCTTATTGACGAATCCACTGAGGTGAAAATGTGCCTCATCACTGAAGATGATTTTCTTCGAAAATTGATCATCCACTGTTGCCATTTCTTGCCACCATTGTGACCATGACGACGCTTGAAATGGTCAAGAGGCTTTAGTTCTTGGGTCAATTGCACCTTGTAAGCGCGTAAATGCAAGTCTTTATGCATAATGTTCATCAACGAAGAGCGTGAGAGGTGCAATTGTTGGGCACGACGACGAGTTGAGGTGGACGGCTCTTCAGCCACACTATCGCGAACAGCAGCAATATTTTCTGCAGTACGAGATGTACGAGCATGCACTGGTGTTTTCACATCTCCTACAGACCCGGTTTGCACAAATTTTTGCACGATTTTTCCGATTGTACGCACATTTGGACGATTAAATTGACCGAAAGAATCACGAAATGCACGATATGCATTTTGATTTGAACGCCCATTTTCATAATAAGCCTGAATAACTTTAACGCGTTGCTCGATTGTGTATCTTTCCATGGTTCAAATTGAGTTAGTCTGAAATTGAGAAATGTCAAATGAAATGCAGAAAAAAACTTGACGCTTAGGTGTGGTTCACATTCAACATCGGCCCTTAAAATTTAACCACCCTTTATAATAGATACAAAAGCGGACCAAGAATGCTTCCCTGCGGTACCCCAACCTTTATTTCTTTAAAATCCGAAAATTTATTTCCGTGTTTGACATACCCTTATTCTAATTTTTTTTTAGGTCACGGGCGGTTTTTTTTTTTGTGGAAAAGGGAAGAGACAGAGAGAAAGATAGATTAGTGTGGTTTGAAACCCAGGTGGTATTAAGTTTCAGTGAACTCTAAGGGTCAAGGAATACGCTTCAGCAAATCCATTTTTCTTCAATAGCTTTCGCAATTATATCAGTTATTTCTATGTACTTGGTTAATTGTGAAATGTTTGCTTCTGAATCCAAACTGATGATCAGGAATGAGACATTTATGATTTTTTGTCATTCGGAGGTTTTTCTGGTTTTAGAGCCATTGCGATTTGAGCAATTTTCCATTGACATGGGACATATTTTAATCTAAGTGCAGCATTTTTTTATGTAGACAGGAGTAATTATAGCTTTTGTAGGCAACGCTTTAAAAACTTTGATTAATACGTATCCAGGAGCTATCTGTAGCATTGCACTTGTTATTATGTGATTGTCAAGTGATATATCCAGAAGGTGTATTTCGCATTAAAATCGCCGCCAATAATCAAATTTGTACTTAGGGAGTTAACGATATTTGTTAATTCACTTCACAGAGTAAAGAATGAAGCTTAAAATCCATCTAGCCCTTTAGCCAGCAGGGAAACTCACTTTTTGCCAGTTTCTCTGTTATAGCAATCTCGAAATATTTGACCTATCTATTTTTATGGCTCTTGCCAGGATTTATAATATTAACCTCATTACCCATAAAGTCGTAATAAAATATTAACAATACTCAACGGTTATGAGTTCTATCTCTTACTGTGCTGCACGTACAAACATAAACTCTGACTTAACAAGGTAAATCTCAATTAGTGTTCGTAATTAAATGTTCACTTGCCTATAACTTTGGCATGCGTCCTTGCTCTGCTCTTCTACCTGCCACTCACGAAGTTCAAACTCATTTTAACATTCCCCTGTTATCTAACAGTGACACGCACATATTTTATCCTAAAAAACATTTCATCAGGGGAACATAAAGGAAGCAAAGCAACAAATTTATGATTTCAATGAAATTCACAAATTCATCGTTCATCTGCTTGCAAGTGTATATGCCTACTGACACAGCATGCAGCTAAAATTAGAAATTCTAAAAATTAACAACACTGTGAGAGGCTGTGTTTAATTTTGTGCTCCTCGTTCCAATGCGATGCGCGAAATTGTGCACAAAATTAAATTTTCTTTCAAAACATTTGAAGGAAAAATACGCCGGTATTTGCCTCAATATTCTCGTATCTTATTTTTGACTTAATTGTGTAATTGTGGATGTTCGCAATTACTCAATTGATAGCGCAAACACTGCGCACACACACACGCAAACGTAGACTCTGTCAAGTATTATTAGAGGAATAATTATGGTGGCAAAGAAATAAATTCTAAAATAACAATCAGGTTTCGTAGTAGACATGGGAAAAATCTGTATGACATAATTATTTGTGAGTTCCTCCCAGTTGAGATACATACCTACCTATACAGATACATCTTGCTGCTGACGGGAGTCAAGTGGGAAGAGAATTGATTCGAATTTTTGTTTGTTACAGACTTTTTGGCACACGTAGCCAGAGTCTACAAGTTTCCACTTATCCAAAATGTGTGGCGCTAGAGCTAGACAATCAGTTGCACACATAGACACAGACGTTTAATAGCATTTTCCGTAGTCACAATCCGTGACGACGACGACGGCGACGGCGACGACGACGAATAAAAAAGCTACTAAGCTCCAAGTGCTGATTCGTACTATTTCTCAAACTTTTTGTTGGTCGACTCTAGTTGCCCTGTTTGGCAGGAGAGATATCGAAGCGAATGAAAATTAAAAGTCATTTTAAACCGCCAAAGCAAAAAGGAGCAGATGAAGGAATCGGGTCAAAGTCCCCTGGAATTTGGGATGCTTGCCAAGTAGGAGAGTACACACAGATATCGAGTGTACTTTTTTTTCCTTAGTTACTTTGAGATGCTTGAGGTGTTACGTATACGACCGGAGAGACTCTTACTTGCTGCAGAGGTGGTTGTTTATGGCAACACATTTTTTTTAATTTTGGCGGAGAAAAGAATGTGCTCCATTATAATGAAGTCAGATTGTTGACTTTTAAAGGACAGATGCAGTGTAGCCGCAGCTTACTATCTGCACTGTGTGTGGCTTTTTCGAAAGATACTGGGTTCGGATTTTTAAATTAGGTTCTTAAATTATTTAACTGGGATGTTAAAAATGGATTTCGATCAGCTCGTTATGGTGGCAAGGTATATATCATACATACCTATATGCTCTGCTGTTAGCCTGTGTTCGTTGAACATTCTGACTTGGTACGAGTATATTCCCATTAGTCCAGTCAAATAACACAGGTTATTTTAATAGCCTACAAAGTTATAGACTTGAAAGTGTCTGATTAAAGTATTAAAAATGTTACTAACTCCCTTTTGTGGCAGTTTACAGGTTATTCATGTAAAAATATCGATGTCAACTACTACGCCTATTTTACTAAATGATGCCACGACTGGATCATACGTACTTGCTCCATACGAGTATGTATGTCGAAAAAGAAAAGACAAAAAGAGAAGAATTTTCGAGAGATGCGTTAGAAGTCTTAAAACTTTTTTTTTTATATGTCAAACATTTTAATACCAATAACGTATTTCTAAAATGACTTAGATATCAATTTTAAATAAAATCTTCTAAGGCTAAGGCCACGCACTGAGCGATTGAACGGAGCAAACAAATTAAAACATATGAAATCGTAAATACGTAGTTGTGGCTACGTAGTTTCTGGGCGATGAGCGATTTTTGTTAGCTATAGAGCGACGTCGTTCTGTATTCAATTTTGTTTTTAATTGTTTAATGAAACAAATCCGGTCTAAGAGACTTCAGCTAAAAATTTACCCAGATTCTTCTGATTCTGAGCCGGGTGCAAGCTACCACAAAATAACCAAGACTAGTAGTGCATGAGACACACCAGTCAAGGGAGCTAGCGAGAGACTGAATACGTCGAGGAGGGAACGCCATCTGCTATCTATCTCAGTCGCAGACGTACCTAAACCACTTTCAACCGATCCAGATAAGGACTCACTATCCAAACCCGGGCCGATTGTCAGGCGTTCTTTAGAATAAATTTATAAATCTGAACCCGGCTTTCTAGTAAAAGGCTACGACGAACCTCACGTGACAAAGACATTCTCACAACTAATCGCTCAATCGATGACGCTCAATAAAAGGCCACTCGTCATTCAGACTCCTGGCTCAATCGCTCTTTGCTCAATCGCTAGTTGTTCAATCGCTTAGTTGCTCCTCTCTCAGTGTGTGGCCTTAGCCTAAGCCATAACCGAGTTATAGCCAATATATTTTATAAATATTCTATTTTTTTGCGACAAATTGGGTAAGGAATCTTATTGTAGACATCCATATTACCTCAGATGCAATTTTTTTTTGAAGAGGTTTTGGAGAAAATTGCTGTTTTTTGAAATTGGCCTTAAGTAAAGTACCGTTAATTTTAAGGTTAGAATGCAAATTCCGGTTTAACCTCTATTCATTAGGCTATAGAAGCTGGATATGAAATTTGAAGTAAATTTGTCTAGCCGTTTATGCTGCAGTCTGATATACAGACGGAGAGATGGATAGACAGACGGATGGACAGACAGACAGATGGACAAAATTGCGAGACTCACTTTTTTTCTTTTTCATGAAAATAATAGCTTTCTTTTAAATGAGAAAGTTGAGAATTGGCTTTTTCGTAAAATGCATTAAAGCTGAAAAATTTTGTCGACCATATGTCAAAAATATTAATGACATATTCTTACATATGTCAAAAATGGCGTAGATATATTTCTAGAATAAAATCGCTCCAGCCACATCCGAGAAATAGCCAAGTAAAGTACCATTAATTTTGAGCCTGAAATTAAAATTCGAAACACACAGACCACAGATATGAAGTTTGGAAGTCGGTTCAGCTGTATAGTCTGCAGTTCCAGATAGACAGAATTGGGAGATCCACTTTTTTGAGTTTCCCTATTATAGTAATGTCAAAATAATACTTGCTCTATAGCAGTAAGAAAAAGAATAAAATAAAAACTAATCAAGTGCGAATTGGGCCTCGCGCTATTAGTGTTCCGTACTGCATTCTAATTTGGCGTCCTCGTTAATCCGGAGAGCAGTAATATCTCTGATCGTATTTAAAATGTCCAGACAAACACTTTTTGTTCCATGCCTGCCCATACATTTGTTCTAACACAGCTAGAATGAGCTTAAAGACATTCTGATGAGATTTCATTTGTACGTACATACGTATGTATTTCCAGATGCGTAAGTCATTTCACCTAAAAACGGTTAAAATCATAATGTCAGTGTAATATGAGTGCGGGCTTTTAAAAAATCTTTAAATCATCCCTGTTAGCCACATAACTGAAGAACTTCCAAAACGATTTCAGTGAAAATCGGCTCGAAGGCTTAGATTGACACTTGTAAATGATCGAAATCGAATTGAATGGTAATAAGACATGATGAGGGGATTAATATATATTTTAAACATTTTTCCCATAAGCCTAACTCAAGAAACACCTAAGGTATTTTAACGGAATTTGAGTTACATTGGACGTGTAGATTCGTTATTCTGGCCCTTTTTTTTATTGAGAGAAGCTTTTCATGAGAATTTTAATAATAATTTAATAATTTTCCTCTTACCTCCTCATAAATTTATATACCTTCAATTTTTTTTTTTAATTGTTCGCATCATTAATTTCGAAGTAGAAAGGCGACATTGCATCTGGATGGGTTGTAAATTTGTTGTTCTTTCTTGGGGTGCCCCAAAATTCTCCCATAAAGTCTGGGAAAGATATTCGGGTTCGTAGTCCAACAATCTTGTCAAATTATCACACAGCTAACAAATTTTTCTAAATAATACGATTGAAATCGGATGGAACAGATAGTAATATTTTTCGTTGGAAAATCGAGTTTATTATTTACTCGTACCTAACTCAGCAGCTAAAGTACGAATTTAATGAAATTTCATTTTTAAGTTTGCGATGGCATTTGTGTTTTCAAAATTTTTTAGAATAATAAATATTTGCAAAATCTAGCAGGGGAAAACACTGTTACATGGCAGATGTTTTTCTGTCAGCGATTTCTATTTAGTTGTAGTCTTTCATCAGAGTACTCCATACGTGTTTTTTTAAAAAAAAATCCTGATATTTAACTTACATTTTTGTGTAAATTTAAACTATCATATTGCTGCTGCTTCAAAGGTTCAATGGTTCGTGCGAATATCTGATAAACACACGAGATTAAAGCAATCATAAACAAGCTTTTTAATTACGCTCTTCGTATAAGGTCATAAACTGGAGGTACGAGTACCTTTCATTCGTGTGCAAAATGTAATACACAACAGAAAGCTAGGTCAAACAATGTATATGCTACTAGCACTTTAGTTAATTTGATATTTATTTATCTATTTAATCCTTTTTCCCTACTTTTAAATTCGTAAGAGCATTTTGCTGAGAGTATTTTGATCGAGACGTAACCATTGAACCATTTTTTGATGTAAACCCCAAAATGCCTTCATTAGATGGCACGAATAGATGCCAGCCAAACTACAATACTAGCCAAAATGACATTTTTGAAGGAAGTGAAATAATTGGAGGTCAGATTAGGACACTTTATGTATTGATTCAAGGGTACGGTATACATTTATTTTTAGTCACTCTAAACATAACCACAGTCAAATTTAAATATAAGAAGAACTGAATTCACTTTTTGAAATAAACATTACAAGTTCTACCAGAATTGACAGGCAGACTAAAATACTAAAATACAGAAGTACTGCTTGAAGGCAACGAATTGATGGGAAGCAGATTGAATGTTTACATGATTCCCTCGTGCAGATACAAACTCTGGTGTAAACCCAACACATTCACTCGAATACAGAAATAAACTACAATTATTTGCTTTGATCTTAAATAAACAAACTAAAACACAATTTAAACATTTGAACATAAAGAAAAACAATCGAGTGACAAAGTGCATAGTTTAACACTTTCGTTGTTTTTATCTGATCTTTAATTGAGTTTGCTCTTCAGAATGTATCTACTTAACTTGAACTACTCCACAGGGGAGACCCTTAACCTATTTTGGGAGCAAATACCTCTTTTCGTTTATCTGTTAAATATAAAACGTCGAGGATAAATTAAACTATCTATTTCGATTTTGTGTTTATTTATTTTATTAATAGATACTTTCGTTCTATCAATTGTTTGCTCAATTAATCGAATGCTTTATTGGCGCGCCGAGTGTGCTGGCTGCTGTCCGGCTGGGTTATTTGAAGTGACGAAAGGTTTAAACTTCTCGAATGCGAACATAGGGTATTTAATGAAAATGAAATCACAAACCTACCGACTGAGTGCCACTTTAAAATAGTGCGCTTTAGATCATTTAATTGGATTTATTCGATGAGCTTTGACTGAAGACGACCAACAATTGCAACACTAGTGTCTGAACTTTAAGCATGTTTGATGTAATGTTCATTTTTATTTTGTTGACGCTAGAACACCCCTGCTTTCTCTACCTCAGTGTTGAATCACGTGCTTGGGTATTTTATAAAAATACATAACAGCCTGTGAACATCTTGAGCGCGATGTACATAAATTACTGAAATAATTACATTTACATATCTGAGGGCATGTTAGATAGGTGGGTTGGGTACCGCTCAAAGTACTAAAACACCCACGCTACATTTTTAGGAAACAAAATATTTAATTTTATCTTGGTGATATAAAAAGCTAATTCGGTGTTGTACACCTTCACCGACGGCGCGGCGCGTCTGTTTGTTATGCTTGCGAGAATTTATTAACTTGGATAATCAAATACATTGGCCGAATCGAGACAGTCGAGAGAGATGCGCAAATGCATATGCAGCCGAACAATGTTTATTGGAGGATCCCACGTTGATTTTAGGTAAATCAACAGAAATATGTTTAGAACAGTTGGAAAATAAATTAACTTCATCCGTTTATCATATTTTCGTTTGCTTGTACCGCAAATATTCCGAAATTAAAATAAACTATTTGAGATTTTCCCGACCGCTTTACTGACCCTCAATTCGCCGATGAATAATTGCACTAATTGCAGTCAGAGGTGAGTGTAAATTTATTATTGAAATGGAAACAAGTGTTTGCAATTAGGAATTTCTCACAAAAGTCTTGCGGTGGAGTTCTTTTCAAGTGGGCAAATAGCTGGGATTTTCAATTTGATGTTTTTCATGTGCACTTCATGAGAGTGTGTGAGTATAATTTTGGAGAATTTTTAAAAGAAGGCACGATTTTGAATTCCACAGAGGATAGCCGTAGCCACTTCTTACTCTATCGCATTGTTCATGTTCATTGTGCACCATTGTTTGCGGCTATTGACAATGCTTTTCATTATTTTCTTAATGACTGGAATGCAACCCCCAACAGAGGTCTTAAGGGGGTTCCCGAATCGTATGCTTTCTCTGTAATCATTTAATTTCATTTAACAAAGAACTTTTCTTTTAACTATGCGGAATAATATTTATGGAAATGAGAGCTGAAACATGTAGCAGTAAAAAAGTAACCATAATCGAACAATAGCCCTTGCTTTGATCCTTGATGCGATTTATATATTCTCATTTGATATATCTGTAAATTGTTGGTTTTGGAATTGATTTTCAAGTCAATTATCTCAACCCTGACAATAAAAATTCTGTATTTCGGTCCCAACAGCGATGCACCAGTGGATGGGCTTGTGACATGTATGCTCAAAACAGTTTCTCTTAATTGTGTTCCCTCTCATTGTCGGAGATAGTATTTTATTTGTTCTGTGCTGCCCGTTCTCTGATCCACACCAGCCTATTCCAGACATTTACTTGAATGGAAAAGTGCTTCCCAAGTGCGAAAAGTTCAAATATCTGGGATCTATGATCAATAGGCAAGCAACTTGTGATGATGACATCAATCATCGCGTAAGCGTAGGGTGGATGAAGTGCCGGTAAAATGTCCCATAAGCTGAAACGGAATGCTCTACACCGCAATTGTACGTCCGGCGCTCACATATGGTTCACAATGCTGGACAATGTACAAAACGTATGAGGGCAAATTAACGGCAGGTGAGATGAAGATGCTTCGCATGACAGCAGGAGTAAGAAAGCTTGATAGAATAAGAATTTCGAAGATTCAAGGAAGCCTTCATGTAAAAGAAACCGTCACATGCAAGATAGAGCACGACCGGCTCAGTTGGTATTGTCATGTTCAAATGAGAGATTCTGCGAACCCCGTCAGAAAGGCAATATCAATCAGCGTGTAGGAACACAATCGCGTAAAAAAGGCAGGCCAAAAAACAACTGGGTCACACAAATGCAAAAACTCCAGCAATTAATTGGCCCCAGTGACGAAGTCATCCGAAACCGAGGAGCGTTCCGGTACTTCCTGAGGCCAAACTGGCAAACCCTATAGGCGGACCAGTAGGGATGTAGTAAAGTGGGAGGGTTGTGATCCTTCTACTCCGGATCATAACTTCGCCGTAAGCAAAAGAAGAAGAGAAGTATTTTATTTTTTCTTATTTCCGTTTAAGAAGTGAATTTTTGCACACTTGTGGAAGAGATGCTAGTTGGTTGGTTGGTTTAAGAGGGTGAACTTATGCTCTTCACTTAGGCCTCCATTGGGCCCGTTGTGTTCCCCTTATCTGCGTAACTGTAAGCAATAGTGATGTGTTTTGGGTAATTGTATTGAGAGGATTTAGGTCTAGGGATCATGGGTAGTATCAACTATATCGTATAGTGATCGGGGAATCGTAGTGTTCGTCTAGCGAACTCCAGTATATCCCCAATTCCTTTCTTATTGAGGTGTGTAATATCCGGAATCCTTGGAGATCCCAGAATTTTCAGCCTTAGCCTCGCTGTAGCGAGACAGTGACAGAGGAAGTGTTCTATATCTTCCTCCTCCTCTTCACAGTTGGCACAGATTGCTGTATCAGCTATCCCGAGTCTGAACGAATGTTTGTTGAGATTAATGTGCCCTGTTAAAAGTCCCACCATCAATCTCAATTGTGTTCTGCTTGAGTTAAGAGCTCTTTTTGCTGTGTTGTTACTCGGTTTGGTTATTACAGATCTACCCACTTTGCACGTGTCTAGATTCGTCCAGTAGTTATTGAACTCCTGTCGTATCTTTTCATTGATTATTGTTTTAATAGTTGTCAGAGGAACCCGTATTGTATTATCCGGATTCAGTTCTGTATTGCCTGCTCCTTTCCTTGCTAGTTCGTCTGCCTTTTCGTTACCCGGTACACCTTCGTACCCATGTGAGACGGACTCTATTGCGTTGTGGAAGAGATGCTAGTATGAAGTGAAAAATCCTTGGTGAGTGATGAATTTCTTTAGAAGTTTCGTGAGAGAGCAAACTGATATTCAAACAGGTATGCGTACTAACGCTGCCACTTTACTACGATCATAGAAAATTTGCTACATCTTTAAAAAATAAACACGTTTATTACTTTGCTACCTACTTTCATCATGGGTTTTGCTACGTTTTAGTCATTTCCAATTACTGTATGTTGAAATGTAGAAAAGTGTGGGTTAGCAGTACGATGACGCAGAAGATGTATTGTATTGAAGATCTAGACCAAATCTAGAGATAGTTAGTGTCTCGTCTCTCTCCTCTATCTCCAAGGCTCGAAGACTGACAGTTCACTCTGTTGTAAGTCAGCGCCCCACAGTTCCTCATAATATGGTCCGGTGTCAACTATGCTTTATCGCAGAATCTGCATCTTAAGTTGTTTTCTAGATTTAGCTTCCCGGAGCTATCAGTTTCCTGAGACGAAGCTTGTTATTACTTAAGCTGACGCAGGTTTTCGATATCTGTTCGTTCCGATAGTTTGGTTCTTTGTCTAATTGTTGACATTCGAAATAAATCAAAATTTTGAAAAATTTATAAATCTCGTTTTTTTAACACTTTAATTTTTTTTTAAAGATACATGGACATGGCAATCATTTAAAGTCGATGAATCAATGCGTTCGTCAATGTTTTCTGCAAAATACAATATGGCGACTCAAACTTTTTGTTTGACAGCTGACATAACATGAGGGTGTTCCAGGTTCAAACACGAGAACATGCTAGGTATGTACTGTTCTCATAAGTGCGTTATCCTTGTCTGTTTATAAGTACATTCGAAGCACCTATACCCAATGCTTAAACTCTCAGAGTTTGTGTACATACATATATGTATGCATGAAGTAATAATCAAACAGAACCGTGAAGTTGGAAATGTTTTAAAGTCTAAAACACATACTTTAGGTAATATCCATGTAAATGGAAAAAAATCTTTTGATTTTAAAAATTCACAAACCATAGTAATTTAGATTACTAAATGATCCCTAATTAACTAGCTTTTAACTTACACATGTCCATCACGAAAGGGTGCTCTTTTCTGAACATTTCAAAAGAATGAAAACTCCCCTATTTAATTTTTGCTTTCATAAATTATGCTTGATGAGGCGTACGATGCTATTACCACTAAATTATTTACACAGGACAATATATTGGCAATATATTTGTGTCATATATAAGGGTTAAAGCAAACTACAAGTCGCAGAGATAAGCTACCAAAACTTTTCCAGAAAGTCATTTATTATTTATTGAAATGTTTCCAAGGAACTCAAAGCAACGAGGTTATCATCTATTTGCATCTATAAATTGAGAGTATTAGAGGAAAAATCTAAAACAAGAAAACGCAAGATAGCGGTATTACACGGCATTTCAAACTTTTCGGAAGGGTCATTTATTATTTGTTAGAGGTAAGATACAAATCGTAGAGACAAGCGGTTTACGCCTACAAAAAAATCTGAAGCTATGAAATATCCGGGATGGCGACCCAAACTTTTCGAGGAAATGTATTTAAAATTTTGAAATCTTTGCAACAATTTTTTTCACCCAGAAGGGGCAGCTGGTAAGTTTGCGGCCTAAGGCATTAAGTGAAAGAAGAGATTCGATTAAAAAATTGTATTTCTCAATATAATCTCTCTCGAGTGAAATGTATTTCTTACATCGGACATACAGTGCCTTAATATTTTTCTTTGCCTTCAACAAGACTTGCTATGGCCGCCTTGTTCTCGTTCTCATCTGAAAATCTCCGGGCTCATAACTCCTTTTTTTCAAATTTGGAAAAAAGGGAAAAGTCGCTCGGGGCCAAGTCTGGGCTGTAGGGTGGGTGGTCTATCGTTGAAAAACCTATGGCTTTTGAGGCCTGTCTTGAAACCCACGCCGTGTGAACAGACGCATTATACTGGAAAAATTAACACTCCGTGCCCGAGTTTCCACGTAGCTTTCGTACGACTGCTTCAGGTGCCTGAGTCAATAAATTTGCGTAATATTGACCATTCATCGCAGTTCCTTTTGGCAGATAATCAATCAGCAAAACACCTTCGCTGTCCCAAAAAACAGTCGCCATAAGCTTCGAAGTCAACTTTTCCACCTTGAATTTCTTGAGCGGCCTCTCCCCTTTTTTCAATCCACTGCATAGACTCTTGTTTGGACTCCGAATCGTACTGATACCCAAGTCTCATCTACAGTTACGATTTGGTTGCAAATTTTGTCGAGTTTATCCCCGGCTAACTCCAAAAAATCTTTGCAGCACTCGAGTCGTCGTTGCTTGTCGAACGGCGTGAGCATTTTTGGTACCCCGCGCGTACAAATTTTGTTCATGTTTAAATGCTCGTGCAAAATTTACCATGTTTGAATATGTCGTCATTTTTAGCCCGTTTATAGAGACTTCACTTTTCGTCAAAAAGTATTCGAGACCATAACACGAAAGCCTTTTCCTTCATCAAGATAACAGTTGTACAAATCGAATCAAACCATGGTTCTTCTTTTGGTTTAAGACTACCTGATTTACTTGGAATAAAGGAGCGCATTTCAAGTAGCATTAGGTCTGCAATCATATCTATGAACACATAGAAACCAATTAAAAGTCCTGAAGAACGAACTGAGACTGCTTCAATAGAAATAGCCAATTAAAAAAAAATAAGTAATGTACTGTTATAGGTTTTTTTGTTTGCGTAAAACCTGGTACACCATCTGATAGCATATACTCTACCTTAATTCAAATATTAAATTTGATTAAAATCTGTCGAGCCGTATCCGGGAAAATCTATTTGGAGCTTTAGCCCTATTTGGCCTCGAGTTCCAGATATGAAATTTGAAGAAAATCCTTTTTAGCCATTTAGGCTTCAGTCTGACTAACAAATAGATAGACAGACAGAATTAAAAGACCGACTTTCTTGAGTTTTTCTATTATACAATACAAGCAGACCCTCCAATCTTCGGCCGTGATAAACAGTCATCAAGCACATTTCCGTGCAGTTTGTAAGTTTATAAATCATGCATATCATTTCCGTTTAGTCTTAGATAAATAATTTTGTATCACTCACTTGATATTTTTTTAACGACTCAAGTAATGACTAATAAAGAGAATACCTGCTTTAACCAAGGACAAAGAAAAGACCACACAAAACCATAAGATATAACAAACAGCCAAACACCAGTTGTTTGTGAATGAATTTATTAGAGTGGGGAAAAAACTAGAGCCTGACTCTTTAATAGAACTGCTAAAGGCCTAAAAATTTGTCACACAATGTCTAATAGTATAGTCCACATATCAAATTTGATGGGACAGGCAAACAATTTTCTCGTGTGAATTGTGAAATACAGTTCATGAGTTTTCAACTTCTTGATGTCGCACAATAATCAAATATAACTGCAATCCTTTCCAGAAATATGTTCTATAGCAGAAAGAAAACTACATTGAAATCGCTTCAGCTGCTCTCAAGTTGTATGGAACGAAAGCAAACTGAACTTTAAAGTACTACACTAAAGTAAAGTGCTTATTTTTTAGTTATCTAGTAAAACTAGATCTTTTTGAACTCTAAAAGTCTCTCATTTTCGCATTCCGTTTAAAGTTTGGCCATCGTATCGAATTTAATGTACCGCACAGATAATTTTTACCCAACTTCGGTGCACATACGAGTATAGCTTCATGGCGCAGCGTGTTGATACCGGACGGAACTGTCATATAGCCTAGTAGGTGCTCAGAAAATTGTCCAATGCACTGCGAAAAAACGCATCAAAAACGTTCTCGCAATCAGACAGAGAATCATTCTTAATTTTATAAAATGTAGAGATGTGGAAATAATGTTAAGTTTGATCGAAATCTCAAGTTTTAAAATTTCCAACAGAGCTTTGATTTTTCACTATTATCACCAATTTTTAACGAATCACATTGCCTCTTACCCTGCGTATAATATGGGTTTCTTATTACAGTTCAACATATTAAAGAATAAAATGTATCAGCATGCACATGCATAATCATGTCCTTCATACCATTGGTAATCTAAACATCTTTAAAAATATCTACAACCTCACTTTCTGTATTTCTTGAGTTACTCGTAGGTCACAATGAACGTACCTCACATAAACTCTCAATCGGATTAGTGCTGTGTCCACAAATGATGCTGGAAAATGCCAGAAAAGCCATAAACTGTTTGCCTGGATCAGAATAATGCTTCACAGTTTGTGAAGCCTACTGTGTACATACAATTTGAATAAATTGCCACATTAAATTCAAATAACACAGAAACACGGGAGTGGTTGATAAAACCCTCAAATAATCGTTAACCGTGGTCATAAGGCATTCGAACAACTTTGGTTACTCAAATCGGTGCTATGTGTGGTTGCCCAATCAATTGGGTGAATGATTTCTCTCCAAACGAATAACTTTTGAAGTTCAATGAAATGGACTTAGTGATGTTCAATAAAGAAAAAGGGTTTGTTTCGTAAAATGAAAAATATCCTCATCTGGAGTAAACTACTTAAAGTGAACGACTATTACCTTAGAGCTCTGTGAATTCTAAGAGTTTCTGCATTTATTGGTTCAGTATAGTTGCGGTCTGTAAGTTTTGTTTTCTATTTGACAACGAAATTACTTTCAACTGGTGAACAATTCCACAATGAGAATTGTCCTTATGTCCTTATTACATGAATTCAAACCTAAATATTACCACAACATTTTTGACAATCAAAGCAGCTGAATAAGGCCTTCATAAGTATGAAAAGAACAACAAATCATATTGTCACCCCTCGATGGTAAGTTGCTTAAGTCCCCATTGAACCGTCAATATTTGGTCCTTTCATCGTGACAATTCTGCTTGAGTTCATTCTAATTTATCTGAATTACTCAATTTATGGGATACTCGAAATAATACCTAATTCTCATTAAGTCATCTCAAATGCGAGGTTAATTCGTATTATCCCTGTTTTGAAAGAAGCTGTCACGAAAAGACTCCTTTGGCTACATCTAAATTCAGATTAATGAACATGATTAATGATTTTGATTAATGTTGTGTAAACCATAAAGTACCTAAAATTGACATCTAACGGTGATTTAAGAGTGATTGTTAAAGCACTTGCTTCACCAGTGTTAACAAAAAAGGCTCCTCATTTTTTTGTGCCCCATTTTTTTATGTATCTTCCGCGTTCGGGTCTTTGCAAATAAATAACCTTTCGTAATGTTCACAGACCCAGATTTTATGCCACAAGTGTATAAAATTGTTTCAAGTATCAAAATACTCCATCAAAACTAAGAAAACAAAATTTGAATTATTTGCTTTTTTATTTTCTTATTTTTTTGAATTTCCTTTCCTTTTTTACTACTTCTGTTCTTTTATGCGGTTTGTTGTACGCTCGAGAATAACATGTCCCTTGAAGCGTACTACAATGTCAAAAAATTGTAAATTTATAGCTGAAAGAGACCTAAAGGAAGAATTCCCAATTCTTATTCGGTAGGAGGGAATTCGATACATAAAAGCAAAATAAAAGTCCATTTGTAGAGATTTTAGATTGCTTTAGGTATAAGGAAATATTGAAAAATGTGTTTTGTTTTATGCAATATAAATCATGTTAACTGGTCACATGCGAACTATATTCAAGTAAATTAAGAATAATGGGTGAAGCATTTAACTCAGGTGGGAAGCATTCAAAATACTTAACTTGGCAGTGCTGGTAATGTCTTTATTTATTTCGATAGACAGAAAGTGGTTCTTGATAAGATGCACTTAAACCAACCATTCATCCATTGTTATACGAATAGTACTATGGACTAGGAACTATGATCCTTATTTACATTTTGATGAAGCTATTGATTTTGACTGTGTAGATCCCTTTCAGATCTTTCGGATTATTGAAGAAGTATAATCCTAAACGGTCGGCCATCTGTTGGTTTTTTTTTTTAAATTACTATAAAAAGAAATCCTTTCAATATTTTTCAAAGTTATTATTGAAAGCATACTCTCTTGTAGAGTATGCTTTCAAATTATTTATGAAAAATAATTTCATTTAAATGGTTGCCCCAGTTGGTTTGGCAGAAGCCCATCCTGTTTACAGTATATTTTCGATGGTTCGGGACTCTATGTCACGAATAGCTTAATCAACATTGAGCTTAACTGCCTGAATCGTTTCTGGATTATCATCATAACATCGATCTTTAACTGCACCCCATAACTCCGCGGAGGCCAAGCAACAAACAGCTGATTACACGATTATTGAACTTAGTGTGCAAAAGATTGATTGTTGGGCGGCTTGTATGGCATACAGCTCCATCTTGCTAGAACAAGAGATCGTTCAAGTTTATTTCTTCAGTTTTTGGCAAAAAAAAAATCAGTTATCATGCCTCTATAGCGGTCTCCGTTAACCGTAACGTTGTTGCCATCTTCATCTTCGAAGAAAAATGGTAAAAATTGATGTTCTCGGGCTTAGGAAGATAGCTTGTGCTATCAATTAAAATGCCAATTTCACAAACTTTGTTCACAAACTTGCATTCAGCACTCATGGTTGGTGCATTATTTCCACTAAAATTTATTTTAAAAATTCGGACTATTTCGGCAACACAGCACTCACTGTGCAAATAAGTTTTCAATATTTCCGAACATCGTTCAAACCTAAATCGATTCATTTTGTACCGCAAAGATATGATACTGTATTTCTGTCAATTTTTTGAGCTCGAAAGAGCTGTCAGTGTCAAAATAACCAGCAGGTGGCCCATCCGTTAGAATAGTCCTTCTGATATGGGCTTGGGAAAGATATGCACAAAAAAAGTCCTAAGTGAAGCACGCAATTACGCACTACTACTAGTTTATAATTGTGCCAGTGGCGGAGGACTGGGAATCAATCCTTCAAAGGCAGAGATTGTTCTTTTCATCATCAATTTCTGTATTTAAACTCCCAAAGCTTGGAGGTGTTAAGCTGCTCTTAAATCTTTCAATATCAGCAAATACTTGGTCGTAAACTTAGATTCCAAACTATCGTAGTAGTAGTTGATTTATGCCCATAAGCCAACAAGGTTAAAGGAGCTCAGGAACAATATCGAACGCAGAAATTGCCAACGTTCCGGCCGATATGCAAACATGCTCGTAGTGGTCATATGAACGAGATTGCATTCCGTACTTAAATGTAATATGTGTACTACACCTGGAATAAATTTCAGTCCGATATCTTAATTATTCTGCATTGTATTTAAATACAAAATTGTTATGTCCCTATTGAAAAACCCTTTATCTATTTTGCACACAGATTTCACAATTATTCTTGGATACTTATAGTGTTTCTAATTCTGATTTAAATATATTAATAATAGTAATAAATTGATAGCAAAATGTAATTAATAAAACAAAAAAGTTATATAAGGATTAAGGTAATTACATCGCATCGCTAGAAACTGCACTCCAGGAAGCGATTGTGTTATGGAAGCTTCAAGACCTACAACAGAAAACAAGGCTTAAGAAGAGGATTCCGGGCTTTGGTATAAAATACACCTTTCCACAAGTAGAAAAGTTGTCATGAGACTTTATTGTTACTTCTTTTTTGTTTGTTGTCATCTCAACGAACCGCGTAGGGATTGCCTTTCAAAAAAAAAAAGTCCTGCCAGCTCAGCACAGAGCTACATACCTACTATCGGAAAAAAATTCTCAAGATTATTTTTAATCTTGTTGTAAGTTAAACACTAGAACATCATCAAAATCACGTTAAGTTGAAAATTTCATCGAATAATAAGAATTTCTTTGGAGAAACCTCAGCGTACCTCAACGATTCCGCCTAAAACGTCAGCCAATGTTAAAAATGTAAAACTGACGTAGTTGAGTGCAATAAAGTTCAATTAAGTAAGCAATTCTTAATATAAAATCCCAATCGATTTCTGATTAAAAATAAATTACCAACAGCCCGCTGCACATTTTCTTTACACGCTGCACAGCTCGCGCACTGTCATCATTCTCTACTTGCACTCTCTTCCGTTTCCCTTATGCCACACATTTCCAATAGAATTACAAAATGAAAGTAAGAAAAAAATAAAACTTTTCTTGAGCAATTTCATTGACTGTGCGTTTGCTTCGTCCCCTCTCTCTCTCTGTGCAAGAGTACTACAACAGTATCTATGACCAACCCTAACCTCGAGGGGGTGAAAAACTCTTTCTTTTTCAACTTCAACCCCCCCACGCTGGAGGGTTATGTAAACAAAACAAAAAAAAAAAAGTGGTTCATCAAAAATAAAATCGATGTCTTTCGCGTGCGAGATTAGCTGGTATTGGTGGTGGTAGTAGTCAGGGTGGTTTTAGAAGTTACACCCCGGAAATATTGCAAAAAAAAAAATACACAAATTAGTCTCTGCTGACGTTGTTGGTGGGGTAGGATATTTCGCAAAAACAAAAGCCTCGCAAACCACACCTATATGTGGCATGCTTAGCCGATGTATCACCCGATATCGGCTCAGAATACGATATGAACGAAAAATGTCAGAAGTGGAGATACTCGAAAAGTGTAACAAAATTTCGACAAACACCCAACCCACCCACCTGTGTGTTTCATTAAATGTAACGGCGGCCAAATATTTATACAAAATCAATGAAAATTGCCCGACATCAAACAACGGAACAACTTGTATATGTTTGTTTGTTTTTCCGGGCTTGAAGATTGGGCTCCGATATACGAGTACCTATAGGCACCAACCTACCTACAACTGCCGATAGTGTGTTGACATGTATCTCATAAACATTCTACAGGTTGAAAATAAACATTTTGCTGTTTGCATGCTAGAGGAATGAGAACGAATGTTCATTTTAATTTAATTTCCTTGAAATCTTATCTAAATGAAGTTCGTTTTTATTTGTGACCGTTCGTGTTCCGTTTGGTTGAAGTTTTTGACGTAAGAGACGTTGTTTGAACATTGTATAGCGAGCCTGTCAATTTAGCTGGCGCTCGTTACAGACAAAGTAGAGAGGATACTTTAATTCAATTCAATGCTTTTTAGAATAGAGATGAAGATAAAGGCTGTAAAGTAATTGAGCGCCGCGTCGAAGGCACCCATTGTGTAGTTTATGGCACTTTAATTGTGCAAAGGTGACTAACGAGGTATTGTTCTGGATGTTATTAGCAATACGAGTGTGTATTTATTTTTAACAAAACGTTTAACGCTCGTATATAAGTGGGTAATAATAATCAAGATGACTTACTTTTTAATAAAAGACCTGTTTGCCAGTCGGTCGGATGGCTGATATAAATATTGTTGTTAAGATAAAATCGTGTTTTATTAAATTTTCCGGTGATTTTTTATTTTTATTTTTTATGGGTAAAGACGTTGTATTAGTTTTAAGTGCTTTGCACTTTGAGAAATGTTATTTGCTTGTCTTATTGTGTTTAAGGCAATATTAAAGGAGATAAATGGGATGGTTTTGTGCATTTTGTTCATTGAGATCGTTAATTTTATATATTTGGCTATAAATTAAGTTAATTCCGTGAAACGTGACGGTTGACAAAATCACACCAACTACATAATGAGAAACTGAAACAGGAAAACACAAACCCACTCCATTGAAGTTTTATTAGGCGCGTAACCATTGGCCCATTTCGATGGGTTTAATGATGTTGAAGGCTGCCTAAAGTCAATTGGGTAGAGATAGAGGACGATAATCACTCTATTGATTTTTTTCTTTCGTGAAAGATGACGGTTTGAGTGCTTGACTGGTTGACTTCTAGAGTTTTCCTACTTTGAGCATTGCCTTATCTAATGACTTAATAAGTGTTCATCGAAAAATTATTCGAGATAATGCATTTCACTTTTGTTTGAGAGTTGACTGCAAGTACTCCCGTTTCCCTACGACCATTTCCTTTCTTTCATTTTGTCGTAGGAACGTTTTGTCCGTCTTTTTGAGTATTCCTAGTCTTAGGGTCGCGGAGTATAGATAACAAAACATTTCCAGCGGGTTTTGAATGGTAAAACGATATTTACATATATACTTGTATAAGGGTTAGCTATAAATAAGTATGTATGCTGTGGAAGAATTTGCAGTTTGGCTGAGCGACTTCCTAAGAAGAGCCTCATAGGTATATATACCTGGGTCCAATATCAACAAGGATCAAGCGATGATCCCCTTCGCAGCGTCTGACCCAAAATGGGAGGCTGCAAACAGCATCTGTTTCTCCAGGTTATGAGTGGCTGAATTTACGAACTGACCGAAACGCAAGGCTAGCACCGTGTTTTTAATCTAGCTATATCTATCCTTTCCCACCCAATCTTTAATTTTCTTCTCTGCCCTTTCCTCTCTCTCCAACAATGCTTTAATAAGCTTTAAAAAGACATAGTTTATGTGATGCAGAATATTTTTAAAAAAAAAGCTGCTAAATCAAAATTCCGTATAATATAAGCTTTTTCAACTCACACGTCTATTTTACTAGGAGAGTGAAATTAATTCTGAAACTGACATTTAAGTAACGGGTGACTAGATAAAAACGATAGGAAAAGAAATTTAAATAAAACAACAACGGTGTGAGATATCAAATTGATTTTGACTTTATTTTGAAGTTACATTCATGCCATTATGTATGGAATAGCACAGTGGGAGTGCTTCAAGCGGTTGGTCCAATTTTTGATGACTCGGTCCAATATGTTCGGCGTTATTCCGGCAATAGCGTCTCGAATGTTGGCATCGAGCTCGTCCAAAGTGGTTGGCTTGTTAGCGTAGACTAACGACTTCACATAGCCCCAGAGAAAATAATCGAGGGATGTCAAGTCGTATGATCGCGGCGGCCAATTGATGAACGCTCGCTGTGAGATGACCCAGTCGCCAAATTTCTCCTTCACCACTTCGAGCGTTGTATGTAGCTTTTATGGCATGTAGCGCCATCTTGTTGGAACCACAGCTCGGTTAACCTCGCTCTATACCGAGGACCATTGACGGTAATGTAGTCTCCTTCCTAATTTCTAAAGAAATAAGGTCCGATGATGCCGCCGTGCCTTAAACCGCACCAAACAGTCAATCTTTGTGGATGCATTGATGCTTGGTCGAACACTGGATTGTGTCGCTCCAATAACGCCAATTTTGCTTGTTGACTTAGCCGCTGAGCCAAAAAATGGGCCTCGTCCGAGAAGATGATTTTTTGGCCAAAATCTGGATCTCCGGCCAACATTTACAGCGCCCAATTAGCGAACTCACGGCATTCTCTATGGTCATCCGGCTTCAATTCTTGCGTCAGTACAATCTTATACGGATGTAGGCCCAAATTCAACCGCAAAGTAAGCCTGGTTGACTCTCTGCCGATGCCCAATTCAGCTGATCGGCCGGCGCCGAATCGACATTTCTGGGTCTTCTTCGATACTGGCCGCTACGGCCGCAATGTTTTCTTCACTTAGCACCGATCTCTGTCTGGTTGGTGGTCCAAAAGAGTGTACTCACGCTCAAACTTTTCCATTGCGCGACGAATTACTTGCGCACTGAAGCCATGATGACGACCGACCTCACGGCGAAATTCACTTGCGTATTTTCAACTGAGCCGGACTTTCGATAATATTTTTTAATAATTTTTACACGTTCGGGAAGTGTCTAATGATGCATGATAAAATGGCAAACCTTACTGAATATTTTGACAGCTGGATGTCATTGGTAACTTTGACAGCTGCTGAAATATAACAACTGGAAAAACTATCATTGCTACCTCCCTCACCCTTTATTTAAGATAAACTACCTACAAGTAGTCTTGTAGAGCAAGTTAAGAGCAATTATGTGAAAATTTCACACTATAAAAAATTCAAGATGGCGGACAGAATATGACAACACAAACTTTTCCAGAAGGTTATTCGTTGCTTATTAAAATATTTGAGAAAACTACAAGTTGTAGACTCAAAAGGTTTTCAACTACTTATAGAGGAAGCTGAATAAATTATAGTACAAATTTGAAACCATAAAAAATCCAAGATGGCGAGCATAATATGGCTTTTCAAAGTTATATAGCAGGCAAATTACTGCATATTGAATTGTTTGGGATAAACTACAAGTGGCAGGGAAAACCGGTTTTCATCTACATACCACTAAACCAAATTGAAGACATTATGGGAAAAATTCAGACAAATTCAAGATGTCGGACACAATATAGCGGTCCAAATAAAAAGGTATGTTAACCAACTTTATGTTTATGACTAACTACACCGAAAAATTGTCGCTTTCAATGTTGTTGCTACCTGTGAGTTTTTATAAAGGCGTAGCTATTTATACAGGGGTTCTGATGATTAATATGGAATTTCTAGTTTGTTAAATATCAAAATGAGGATCACACAAATTGCTGGTGTTGCGTGATTTTGTATAGCAAAAAACAGTGTAAGGAAATAAGAATTAAGAACTTTAATTATTGCCACCACATTGAATAATTTTATATAGCAGTATGAGTATATGTACGAATAGAAGTATGACTTCTGATATAGCCAAGAGCAACATTGACGTAGCCGTGATGGTTAAGACGTTGCATCAGCAGCTCCCAATGGTTACAAGTTCTACTCGTCGTAAGGCAATTAGTCTTTTTGTTGGTATTAATTTATATAAAAATAAAGCTAAAAAACTTTTCAGCAACTTTTCATAGCTAATTCACCCATTTATACATTACATTATTAGAACAGCTGTGGGCGGTATTCTTCTCTGCAATTTATGTTTTTATGCTAGCCTAGTCATTTTATTGGGGTCAACATTGCTGCGGTTACTTTAAAAATATAAATCTGTAGTAACAATTTGTGCAGTTCTTGTTAGATATTTATAATATCATATAATAAATAGCACATACGGCTATAATATTACACTATCTCGGCTATTTTTGTAGCACATATTTTTAAGAAAAAATAGCTGCTATTAATTTTCTCAATGCACAATTCGTTAATAATAAGGAGGTAAAAAACCACGACGGTGGATACGATATGGCAGTCAGAAGACACAAACAGTTTTCACCCATAGTACCTTTCCATACTACTAGGCCCAATTGAATTTTTTGGGTGTGACTTTCCTACAAAAATTCGTCATTTTTTTACCTCATTTTTTTATACCGAAAAACCCGTTTGTGTTAACTTTTGTTCACCGAGAGGAATAGTCCTGAAATGCAAAGAGATCTGAATGTATTAATATCCAACATGGCGACCCAATATTTTCGGGAAATATTATTTACTCCAATTTGGACACAAATTGGTATTTGGGGTTTTCTGTATTTGAAGCTATTTTATATTTATAAATTCAAATTGACAAATTCGATACGGCGATCCAACGTTTTTCAATAGCCCAATTGCTACCAAAATTTGATACCTGGTGCAGTAGGTTATACGAATCTGAAATTGCTTTCAAACTTTAAAACCGCCATAATATTTTAATAACTAAAATAATCCGTATATGTAGTACATATGCACATATGTACCGCATGCATCGTAAATGTGGATGCATCAGATGCGCTTCTCATCAGGTTTGCCAGAAAATTTTCCATTTAAAAAATTTCGCTTAAATTTCGGTTGATTTTCAAAATAAATAGCAAACGCACGCATCATGGAACTAGAATTGAACACATCCATTCTATATTGACAGGTATTCAATGAGTGACATTTATACTAAGTTAACTCAGAAAAAGATTTAAATATGGAGTGGGGCGATATTGAAGACCGTGTTGTGGTAGTTGTCTTTCACAAGTGTAATGTGGATATTTTCCAGACCTTGCAACCGCTTGGAATTACCCGAAATGTTGTGTATCAAACTGATAAATTGTTTGAGGACACTACTCCAGCAATAGTGACCATCAAAGATCCGGACGCCCTCGCACTGTCAAAACTCGACACGCTATCAAAACTGTTAAGGCCAGAATTAATCGAAAACCGCTGCGAAAGCAGAAAATTTTGTCACGAGAAATGAAAATATGGCAGAAATCCATGTTTCGTATTATGAAACAAGATTTGGGACTCAACGCAAATCTTGGAAGATCGAAAGTTCTACGCCGCCGGTACGTGCTGAGTGGTCACAGGACAATTCTGTTCACTGATAAAAACATGTTTACTACTGAGTAATCGCTCAATACGCTAAATAACAGAGTCTATGCCCAATCATGCAAAGTAGCAGAACTCATTCCGTGAGACGAAGACGCCATGTGCCGGACTTCATAGCAGCAGATGAAGGCAGTCCAGACCTCAATCCTTTGGATTATAAGCTGTTGTTTATTTTAGTGGGGATCTCTTATTCTACTTGACACCCAAATATTGAGCGCTTGAAGCGCGCACTTATCCATGTACTCATCGATGCGTGCTGCGATCGATGAGTAGCCAAAGCGACTCAAGGCCTGCATAAATGCAAATGGTGGTCATTTTGAATAAATTGTTTAAATATTGTTAATCAGTTAAATTTTTACAGCAAAAAAAAAAAAATCAAAAAATACTTGTTCCTTTTTGTTTTATCACCAAAAATGCATGTACTAGTATTTATGACTTGACTAGGTACGTGTGTACATACATATGTGGGTGCATGAACAACCATGCAAAGTACCGTAGATTAAATAGAAGTCATGTCTTTAAGATTTCGACACGCAAACTTTAATTAAATCTATTAAATTCTACCAACTTTGATTATATAGCATTCCACGAGTATAATACCTTGTTATAGTTACTTGTATGAAAAGCTTCAGTGTTCCGAATTTACTACCATGTGAATTACACACTTAATAACGAAACATGACGTGTTTTGGAGAATAAGAAACCAACGTTATACTTGCCAGTAGAATAGGTTTTTATTTTCCACCCTCTAGGCTTAAAACGAAGGAACGAAGAGAACAGATAAATACATACATACTGTGGGAACCAAAGTCAAGCAAATAGGCGTCAACAATTAGGGGGAGAAGCTGCCAGATAATAAAATATAATAAATGTTTGTAAATATGGCTAAAAGCCACAGGGTTTAGCAAAAAAAAGAAAATGGCTTTTAGTCCATTCTAATTACTCCCAACTTCCTCCCTTTCTATTTTGAGTTTTTTTTTTTTACAAAATGCCCACTAGGCAACATGAAAATTTAAAGCACAAGATATTCTCACCTTCGCTGACTTAAAATTCTACTTAGGGTTCGCCATAGATAACGTCTGCTTTAATTATCACGAACAGATGGCGAAAAATTCCAAACAAATTCATGACACTGAGTCGTGGAATTATTAAAATTATTTTCGTAACAAATCATCTACTCCCAGAAGTAAATACGGCAAACTTTTGTTCTTTCTAGCCAGTCAGTCCAAGAGCCCGCACAAACATTAACATTCACTCATAAATATTTGTTTAACCAAACCAAAGATCATTTAATTACTTTCCTGTACGAGTACGCTTCCCGTTTATAAAATTTATCACCACTTGGTGATGTTTGGGTGGTAATACCGCCCCCATAAATCTATTTGCACCCGTTTTTCGTACAGAAATATAAACCTCCTTAAATCAACCGTTTGTTGTCAATGGCAATTAATTTCGAGCTATGTTCGCCCCATATCGATCCAATGTGCGAACATAATCATGCCCGAGCGGTAGAATATGAGAAAACTTAATGGCCTACCCATGGCTGTTCATCATTATACACATTTTCGAGAGCAATAAACAACGAGCGGGGGAAAAAAACGGGCTAAGAACCATAAAAAATTAACATGAACGTAATGAGAAGAAATTGAAATAAAAACACCGAGGCGGGTAAGGTGTGAAATTGATTTGGCCCGCTATCCGGTCATTTAGTTAGCTAGGGAGGGTAGCTAAATATTTACTTCTTCTGCCAATCCCCTCTGGGAAATTAGAAAAAAGAAAAAAAAAAACTCTGAGTAAACATTGTCTGTAGCCAGCTCATTAAATGAAAGAGTACTATTAATTCCCACGGAAATGTATCTCAAATCGATTCGATTGCTTTATTCTATAATCAAATCGAAGACGAAGAGTTGTACTGTGACGGTAACAAACAATAATCGCAAATAATTTGTGCGATTTGGAAGCCATTTAAGGGATGCTATATACATATGTATGTCCGAGCATCGATTGAAGGCATTATAAAAGTTACGTCAACTGGATAGCGCGAGAAATAAAAATAGTTTTATGTTAAACATGTGTTTGGAGCGGGTACATACGGAATGAAATTTTTTTTTAAATGCCCATCTTCTTCCAGGATAAAGGCGATTAAATCTGTTTGGAAACCTAATTGGGTATCACTGATGTGCGCGTGTTTTTAATTAATCGATTACCACCTCGATGCCTCTCGGTAGTAAAGCGATACGGGTACGACGACGGCGTGTCATTTGTCCACAACAAGCGACACAAAAAGTTTAAGTACGTATCACGTATCACGTTTTATGTTCACGTGGTCGCAGGCCGTGCTGGCGTGCCACCACACTCATACACAATATAGGGGG
Source organism: Pocota personata (assembly GCA_963082735.1). Taxonomy (NCBI): domain Eukaryota; kingdom Metazoa; phylum Arthropoda; class Insecta; order Diptera; family Syrphidae; genus Pocota; species Pocota personata. The sequence continues at coordinate 273,109,215 of OY720429.1, forward strand.
TGGTTCCACCCTTCATCAGTCATCGTAGGTAAGTCGAGAGGCTATAAATAAATATTTGTTATTATTATTAATGTTCCTTTTGGGAGTCAGTGTACGTGCGAAAGCATATCAAATCGGTGAAGGGTCAATTCCCTTCACTTGTTCTCGTGTGTTGTTTTTCTTCTTTTTTTTAGCCATCAGTGTTTAACGATGTAATTTGGAACAACATAAATTTTGGGCACATAAACGAGGACTTCCCCCGACGTTAACGTGAAGAGTATGTGGGACTTTAATTCATTTATACGTATGTTTTGCTTGTGTTGTACGAGTAATTGGAGGGTTCAGTCGGGACAGAGAAAAGATTTTAGATTGTATGCTATCTGAGAGGTATTGAATTTTTTAACAACGTTCATTTGCCGCATTTTGATTCATGGATGTAATGCCATTTGACATTTTATTGGCTTTCGAGATTGATTTTGCTTTGTCATTAGGTTTGACAGTAATGAGGAGTTGGCAATAAAAAAGGTTACATTTATACCGATTGTGGGTTGGAAATCATATTAAATTGCAAAAGGATGCATAATTTAAGTCAGCGACGATAACGATGGTGGCAGTTAATTCAAGACTTTAATAGAAATATAACCATAACATCATATGGGGGATGTAGTGTGGGTATGAGTGGATATAATAATGTACTTTAAGCAGCATCTTGGATCTCGTCCATATTCTAGATGATCACAGAGTCAATTCACAGCCTTCAAACAAAATAGCATTCACTCGGACTCTAATCTAACCATATCTATGAGTACTTTCACTGAGTACACACAGTGATTCAAAATCTACCTTTTATAGCCTCAATGACTATTTGATGAAAGTGGATGATTACTGGTTAAAGACCTGGAGAATTAAATTCAACGAGGAAAAAAGTACTCAGATTACCTTTACACTTAGACAAAGCGTATCCCCACCAGTCACACTAAACAGTGTAAAAATTCCTCAAAGCAACGAAATTAAATATCTCGGAATGCACCTCCACAAATACTTAACCTGGAGAAAATATATCGAGATGAAGAGGAAGTAACTTAAACTCAAATTCAATAGCTTATATTGGCTACTCAACAAACACTCCACTGTCAGTGCGGATAATAAAGTTCTTCTTTGCAAGACTATCATTAAGACTTATGGCAAACGACCCTCACACAATAACTTCTCTGCGATATCGCTTCCCAACCAACCTCAAAGTCCATTGGAGTTTTCTGTCCTCTAAAAAAAAACTAACCGGCCTTAGGCTAGGTTAGGTTTGAGTGACTAACCGCGCCTAAGCACAGTCAAACTTAGACCAGAAATAGGTCCATTGTGATACCGCTAGATATTTCCCAGAAACTACCCGCAAAATCATCTGAAGTTCCATATGAAACGTTGGACGCACCTGACATCCTTATTTGTCATGTCACGAAGATTGTTGAAGAAGTAAGCTTCTAGCTGTAGTTTTCTTCTAATGGAGGCCGGACAAGTACAGAAAAGATAAAGTGTTATTTTCTCCTCCTCTTTATCCCTGCAACTCCCACAGAAATTATTTGAGAAAACGCAAAGCCTTTTACATATTATTGAAATGCGATGGTACTGATTTAGCGAAACCAAACTGCTAGAACGTTTCGACGGTTTCAACGATTATAACGCGTAGTAACACCTGCTCAATTGCGGTTGGTTTTGTTGATCGCAGAAGTATTCCGAGGTACCTCTTGTCCGGTAGAATCCGTAAATTAGAGCCATGCCTGGCAAGTTCATCAGACATATATTTCCCAGAGTCGGTGAATGTTGAACTACTCAGGTATCTCGTTGAGAGATAGGCGGCTTTCCAGGGCGGTTTTACAGTTGAAAAAGACCGATTCCAGGGACTTCATCGTAGCTTGGCTATCGCTAAAAATGCAAATATCCCGTTCTGATATTACATTCCACTTCAGCCACGTTAGGGCCTCCTTGATTGTCATAATCTCCGCCTGGAGCACGCTACAATGATCAGGGAGGCGGAGGGAGATTTTGATGTTAAGATCCTCGGTGAAAACTTCACTTCACACCTTCGGTGTACAAGTGTACAGATTTGAACTGCGATTTTTCGAATTTCCTTGTAAAAATATTTCTTGTCAGGGTGTAGTCGGTAGTTTCTGGGATGAATTCTAGGTTATTCAGCATCGTGGACTGTTCAGCCTGCAAGTTGGAAAATGGCCCTAAGTTGAATGGCTACACTGGCTGCCATCTGTTTGGACACCCCCTTGTGATATGCCCCTTTTAACAAACCTGTGTGATAATCCTGCTCGTGAGCAATTGATTGGTCAATTCGCCAAAGCTGGAGAGTGCATGTGTGATCGCGTACATGTTTGATAACTTGATAGCTTTTCCATGCCTCAGGTATGAAAACTACATTAACCTCATTGGAATGTGAACCAAGTCTAGAAGACCTCTAAAGATAACGTATAGCCAAGGAAATACGAAATCTAAATCCATCTGGATTCCAGCACGTATTATGCCATCTGGTTCTAATGACTTAAATGTCTTAAACCTGCATATTGCCCATAGAATTTTGGTTGGAGGTGCTTGTTGGTGGCATGGTAGTATTATGCATTAGATTTGTAACAGCATTGGAACAGCCGGGAATTTTCAATAAAAAGTTAAGGGATTCCTTACTAGATTAGGTCCAAGATCCATTTGATCTTTCAAGGTAACTAAGGATAGATGGGCTAGTTGAGAGGATTTGTCTAGGCCTAGATGTCTAAAGGTTTGTCATATGCAAAAAGGTCTCCAGGGGCTAACGCTACGTCGTCCTTCATAAGAGATGTCTGAGTGTTAGTGAAAATAGGGGCGGGTTGAGGGGAATTCCAATCGTATCCACCTCTACGTCAAAAACGGATATGCTAGGTTCAACAACCTCCGTCTACGTTTGGTCTTCATCGTTTGTATGTACTTGAGGAATGATGGCCCCAAAACCATATCTGATCTGACCATCGGTTTCGGTCAAAGGAGCCAGAGACTCTATTGAGCACGATAACCGCACAATCAAGCTTACCGATCTTCTAATTTTTCGTCGGAAGTTGGGGATTACTTCCTAATTACTTCCTGCTAAACTCTTTCTGCACATTTTTAGCCGGATATCCGCCACTGTATATTCGACGCCGGATATGTGTGACACGGACCGGATATGTGTCACACGGACCTTGTCTTAAATTCTTAGGATGGTCATACGAGTAGATTATATTTTTTGGCTTGCAAATGCACACTGCCCTTGCCGAATGCTTCAAGTTAGAAGGTTATAGCCACCGCATTGCTTCTAGTGAGCAAAATGTGTACGAGTATTATAACGATTCGTTTTTGGAGGCAATAATTGAATATCTAATTTGAATTTACTCTTTCTTATCAAAACACTCTCTACGGTGCAGACTTTCATTGTTCTCTAATGGATTTAAGATGACCTATGTGAAGTCACCGCAATTAGAAATCTGGGAAGCACTACTACAATTTGTATGACGGTCTATTTACGAATCACACCAACTGACATCTTGAACATACCACCTATACAAACGCACATTTTAATGGGAACGTCTCGTATCTGCAGCCGCCTTCATTCAGGTATAATGGACCAAAAATTTCACTATACTTGTAGAATTGATCTATCACTTCTCAATGTAATTGAGCAGGAACAGGAATTCGGCGTGTTCACCGATGGTGTGCTGCCCAAGTACTCGTACCATTTCAAAAAAGTCTCTTTAGTTGGCATACCTCCTATGGAAGACAGGGAGAAATTCACTGCCACCAATTCTGAGGTGTGAGTGATAGCTAGCGAACTACTCCAAGTCAAGCAAAAATCCAACCTCGCCTAAATCATGCAACAGCTTCACTATGCAGATTTTGCCTCAAGGATGACAAAACATCTCTCCATATTCTTATGAAATATCCAGCATTCCTCCGTCATTGCATAAAAACAAAGCGGAGAGGAAAAGTGGCGATGAGTTCATGTATGAAGGTAGATACGAGTATAATCGCACTCATATCTGAAGCGCTTCACTTCAAAGTGAAACGTCAACCCTTTATGGAATATGGAAATAAAAAACGTCAATTGCGACCACGACCACGTGGGATACAGTCTTCTTTTTGGATTTCGAATTGACGTGTTGCTAACCATTAATACTTTGGCGTTAATTAGTATGAAACCAAAAAGTCTAGTAGCTTTTACCATTTTTATTTTTTTTTTAATTGTTGTCCATATCCGCAGTAAGGTTGGACATCGGAAAGGGGAGCATGCTATATATAAGTAAGCATAACAATGAACATTATGTGATAAGCACAATTCATGTCATATTGACAAAATTGAATAGCTAAATTTATTTATAATAAAAATTAGTCAACAAGTCATTTTCATTTGTTTTCCAAAAGTCGTCTCATAGTCTCACTGCAGGCGAAATGGCCTCCAGAGCAGAGCACCATGGGACATACGAATATTATGAATTGAATAAATGGAGATTATGAAAGAATAGAGGGGATAATAGTATTCGCTTTTCATACTTCTATTTTTGTAGCACTGTAAAATCCGCTTAGCGGGAAAATACACAGTTCACAACTACTCGTATCATAGCCGTTGATGCTAATATTGACCGAATTAAATATATCCCTTGAAAATGTAAATTGGAACGAATCTCTCGCTACATATATTTTACATAATCCCAAATGACGAAAATGTTAGTTGGAATTATGTAAAAGAGTCTTAGCAATACCAGTACCATAATGTTTTCATTTCATAGCACATATTTGCAAGAAATATACGAGTAGTGAAAGAAGGATTATTCCAACTCCAACTTCAACTGACTTTACGAATTTGCATGTCCCATACAATAAAGTGTAGATGCAATGATCAATCAAAATAATCCCACCAACATATAGTTCTTAAATAAGTTTAAAATCATTTTAAAATTTAATACATTAAACTTAACTTCATAAAATTACCTACCGAATATTTTAAATTATTTTAAATTAAGCTTAAAGTATTCGCAATTCATATTTACATAGGTATTTGTAACCGCACATTTTACATTACAATAATTTGATAATAATAATTGTCTTTCTACTGAAATGTAGTATACTATTTTATTAAGATATTTAAATGACAAATTACCTTTGAAAAGAAAAACCTTCAATCAAGCAAAAAAAAAAAAAAAATACACTCAAGAGGGTGACGAATTATTAATGTTTAGAACTAACAAACAATAAATAAATAAAAAGATATAAAAAAACAAATAAATAAATTAATAATTAAACATATTAATAAATATACAAAATATATTAAAATAACAAACAGGATTCATAAGTCACAGTATAACAATAAGTGAGATACATTAAGAAATTGGCATATAATTGAAGGTTTACTCGTATTTATTTAATTCATTGACAAGGTTCATCTTGTTAGAAATGTGCTTTTAAGTTTTTGCTTCCAATGAGAGAATAATTCAACATTCGCTTTATCATACAAATCTAGGAATTCTGAGAAATGCTTCAATAATTATGTGTTTTTAACTCTTTAAAAAATAAATCATAAACCATACTTTCTACCGTAAGGTTGACCCGCGAAAGACGTAACCTACTCAAATTCTCATGGATGCATTGCAAATTATATCAGAACGGAAGCAAAATATTTAATCACTGTATTCATGAATAAGCAACATATTTCAGTCGACGTTCTTTAAGTTGATGATCACAACGGTATTTTAAAAATATCGCCCAGATGGCAGAGAAGCATAACACTCTCAATTTAAGTTTTGGTATGAATATAGTATATCAACTAAAATTTATATTTTTATTTTTGAGAGTTAAATTAAGACATAAAGGAGGTATTCAATTGGACGTTACAATTTAGATCGGGCACTACTGTAGTTCTGTGAAAGATAAACAGCTGATATTTGACATCTGTGAATAGTTTGTAATTATGGATTTCTCCGAAATGTGGAAAATTTAACCAATATGATTCATAACCATCAATATCGTGCCGCGGTTAAGAAATTAATAGAAAAATTCGATCGAAATTAGATCAGTGTTGGATGTGCCATGAATAGCGTCATGACTTCGTTTATTGAGTGTTAGAGAACCACCAAATTGATGGCGATTTTCCGAACAAAATCATCTTCAGCGATGAGACTCATTGTCAACTGAATGGCTACGTAAACGAGCAAAATTGTCGCATTTGGGGCCATGACCAGACCAGAGACCATTCACGAACAACTAACACATCCACAAAAAGTCACTGTTTGGTGCGTATTTTGAGCAGGCGGCGTAATTGGGCCGTACTTCTTCGAAAATTCTGTTGTTGCTGCTGTAATAAAGAGTGTCTCAAAATTCATGCAAGAAGTCATTTTCATAGAAAACACAGGTACAGGCACATACGCACTCTTTTGTCGAAATTTTCCATGTCCGTTTTGCATAAATTTGGATGAATTTCGTTGATGCAGCTCTCAATTTGCTCCTTCAAGGCGTGGGCGGTCATGGGTTTGTTGGCATAAACCTTAAACTTCAAAAAACCCCAAAGAAAACAGTCCAAGGAAGTTAAATCGCATGATCGGGGCAGCCAATTCTGATCACCAAAACGGGAAGTTACACGACCAAGAAATGACTCATGCAGTAATTGAATTGTTTCTCGGGCTGTATGACATGTCTTGATGAAACCACATGTCGTCGACATCCATATTTTCAATCTAGGCACAAAAAAACTGGATTATCATGTCGCGATAGCGAGCACCATTAACTGTTATTGCCTGACTAGCCTCATTATCAAAGAAGAATAGTCTCATGATGCCTCCAGCCCAAAATCGCACCAAACAGTGACACATTGTGGATGCATTTGTTTCTCAACAATCACTCGTTGATTTTCTGAACCCCAAATTCGACAATTTTGACGATTAACAAAGACATCAAGATGAAAATGAGCCTCATCGCTGAAGATGATTTTGTTCAGCATCCACTTGTTGTTGTTCCATAATCCATTCAACGAACTGTCAGTTGACACGCTGTCTTTTTTTTTTTTTTCGTTGGCAAACACAAATGGGCCAAAATTCAAATCTTGCGTGAATTTTTTGATACCCTTTATTTGGCACCAATTGGAAGACGTTGATGTGAAAGACATGTGGTTTCGACGAGGTGGTGCCACTTGCCACACAGGGCGAGAAACAAAGCAGTTTTTGTACACAAAGTTTCTCGTTTCGGTGACCAAAATTGGCCACCAAGATCGTGAGATATCATGCCGATAGAATGCCGTTGAAACGCCGTTAGAATATGTTCTTTGGGATTATGTGAAGCAGAGGATGTATGACAATGACCTCCAAGCGGTTGCAGATCTAAAGAACGAGATTCGTCACGTTCTTTATAAACTACTGCACGATTTATACCGAAAAGTAATAAACAATTTCATCAAAAGGGTACAAGTCTGCAAGGCCCATTTTGCCAACGTAATTTTTCATGTTCAATGTCAATGTTTCAATATTATAAACAAAAGGTGGTAAGTATCCTCCTGGAATTCTTCGAAGATCTGGCCTAAAATCACACTGATCAGATTGTTTGTAAAAGGTTTAAGGCGATCACAGAATATGGTAAATACACGATGTTGAGGAGAGTGATACCTCTGTATTTGGCGCAGTTCAGATGGTTCTTTTTGTTGAGAATCGGGGAAACGATGCTGAGGTTCAATTCGACCATATCTTACATGTGCGTTGATGTATGCTCCGTACCAAACATCCCTAGCTGCTTAAAATAACTCGACAATTAGACCGTCGGCTCCAGGAGTCTTCTTGAATTTAAGCTTAGATATTGCTATATCGCTCACGCGATGTTTCCTTCATAGTACTTCTTTCGTTTTCGGAATATCCGCATACTTTACCAGCTACAAGATATAAATCATTTCAGCTTTTTATTAGATATTCAATCAATTCAATTCAATTCAATAATAATCTCGAAGGCCCCTCGTTTTGAGTAAAAGCAAAATCCCAAGAACAGTTTCAGTCAAAACCAATTAGGAAAGGCGTAACCTACCCATAAAGCTTGAAAATATTTAGTGGTACAGTTATGAAATCATTTGCAATACATTCAATAGACTTCATTCTCAAATTTGTTTGAATACCTCTATTATAGCAAATAAAAATATGTTTCAACATTATGAATGCTGCAGCGAGATGCAAATTGTTTTTCTTTCATACACTTCCTTACAGCTTGATTAACAGTTCGTTGGCGGGGTACGCCTTTCATAAACCTTTTCGTTAACTTTTCCAAAAACCGTGGCGAAAAGCACTAGACGTGGACTAAAGAAAATATGTTAAAATCGGCGACAGGGGTCGTAAAATGCACAGCATCTTTTCCTAAGCCCTTTTTTTTACTTACAAATAATTACGAAGAAATCATGTAAATTTATATAGAGGGTCACACTGCCCTATACACAGAGACAAGATTAAAGCAACTTTTGGAAGATTAAATTAAGAAAAAATATTTGTAAGAATCGTATCTACCCACTTTTGTAAGACTACAAAAGGAATCCACCTACTCTAATTAACTTCAGCAAATAAAAGGTAAAAGCCCTTTTATAGCGTGGGATATTACATACGGTTTCCGCCTCCTCCACTGCATTATGAATCATAATCACATCACATATGAAACGTATCCACATAAAATCTCGGACGATATTCTATTCCAACAATCATCTCTCGCATTATGTATTATACACACATTAATCCTAATAATATATCCTATATATGTGTGTAGATACTATATTTCCTATAACAAAAATATTCTTTTGTTTGGCTAAAACTCCCGGGAGAATAATTAAACTCAAATGCCAAAGAGGTTTACGATGTACACAGGGATCCAGTTCCCCTGTTCATCTTATTAACATTTAAATTTTCTTTTTGCCTGTTTTATGTATCCGTGGAAAAAAAAATACTAATTTTATTAACTCAATTTGTTATTTGGGAAAAAAACTTTGTTATAATGAGCCCAAAGGGATTTTGTGTTAAAAATAAATATTTAATTAAAAGCTTAGCGATATTAGGATACCATTTTCTGGTAGTACTCGTATTTTGTACGACTATCTTGCTTTGGTTTTATTGTTTACGAGTATGTTCTGTTAAACTTGTGAGATGACATCTCTCAGTGTTGCAATGAAAAATATCTTAGAAACCATTCGCAGGATTTAAAATGTACAAAAAAAGGATCTGTTATACCGATATCAAAAGGGAGTGACATTTGTCACATTCCTTTTACTCTAGAATGCATTAACAATGTCACAGTGATAAATGACACTAAAAAGGATACAATGGCTTTTATTTATACAGTATACTTGCAGAAGATATATGTATGTGCAGTTGAGAACATTTGTGAAAGGGTTAACATTTCGTGGTCATCCGATTTTAAGAATGAAAAAATACAGTAAATTTAACAAGGGATTATCAAATACACTCCGTCTCACTTATTTAAGAACACTTGATTTTTTTTGTTAAATATCGTAAGATATCTCTAATATTTCACATAACTGGGAAAATCACATTTTGAAAATTCGTGGAGTTATACATATATAACGATGATGTTCCAAAAGGATTTGGTAAAAAAACCGTTTTTTAACACTTAGAACTGTTAAGACATAACGTTTACTTTTTGTTTGTCATACACATTACGGCGGGGCCATAAAGAAGAATTTAAGTGCGATTTTCAATGAGCAGTGATCGCAGTGAACAATTAAAGTATAGTTAGTAGCAGTTAAGAGTGGCATGATTTAATCACTCTTAAGATCACAGTTAGCATTGGATTGCTTTTCTCTTTGCTACTCAGTTGCACTTGCTACTCAGTGTTCTTTGGATATGTTCGGTGTTCGATGCGCAATACAAGTATTTCGCTTTTAAGAGCTGTTGTAGGATCGAAGTAGTTAAAGCATTGAGCAGCAAAGCAGTTATACATATGTATAGTAATCGCAACTGTTCGGAAGAAGTGAGCAAGAAATGTGCGTATTTCGTTTTGTCTGTGTAGCATCAGAGAAGTAAAAAGCATTGAGTAGCTGAACATTAGTGCAGATTAGTGTTCAGTCACAGTCTCGCCTATACCTCATCATGCGACATATCAAATTAAAATTGAACTTCCAAGGAGTCAAGAACGACCAAAGCCAAATTAGGATACAATTAAAATAATGGTACGGACTACTCACCGAATGAGGCCCTACTCACACTTGACCAATTTACCTACATACACTCAAAATTCTTCTTGGAACATTCTCATTACGTATGCCTCTATGAATTTCTAAATTAGATCTTTCCCGGTTACTCGTATGCCAAGTATTGGATATATCCTATGACATATAAAAAAAAAATATCGAGTGTCCTTAAACAAGTGAGATGGAGTGTATATTGCTTGAATGAATCAGTGAGTTGACCGTATCGGGAACATAATTAAAGAACCGGAGTATTGCTCTCAAGTAAATTTGAATAGAAGGTAAAATGTTTCTAAAATATACAAATAAATGGAACTGCATAATTTATTTTTAACGCCTTAGCCAGATGGTGACCTTTCAACGGCGAAGGTGACCAAAAGAATTGTTTCTAGAATAGATTAGAAAAATTGTGCAAAAATTAACACAATCAAAAACACGCAAATTAAGCTTATGGCATTGGAACTAGACAGTAAGCAGTAAGCTTGGAAACATTAAAAACTGACCCAGAAAAAATGATATGATCAAACTTCGATGTAAAGGGTTATTCATTTAGAGGTTGGGTTTTCATATTCTTGCCATATGGCATCTGTCATCCATAGTGACAGGTAGTTAGTTCTTGCTTTGCCATTTTACAATATCGATCGTTTAACCACTGCTCTACGCAGTAAAATTGTTGCATTTTACTACAAAAATAACAGTTCTGTAATATTTGTGTATCGCTATTGGGTGCTGGAAAATCAACAAGTTGACGCTGATTTTTTGAACAAAATCTTCTTCAACGATGGGGCCCGTCTCTCGCTCGGTGACAAACAAAATTTCAGAAGTAGGGGTTCTGAGAATATGATCGTTGACAGGCCATTGCATCCACCACGGGTGACAGTTTGGTGCACGCTGTAGACCGGTGGCGTGATCGGGTTGTATTTTTTGAGAACGACGAAGGCGCCACTGTTAGGGTGAATTCCCTGCGCTAGGTCAAATAATAACCAATTTTTTTTTGCCTGATATTGAAGAAATTGATGTGATCGACATGTGGTTCGAACAGGATGGGGCTATGTGCCACACAACACAGACAAATTTGGCTGTATTGCACGAAAAGTTCCCCGCTCATTTAAATTCGAGATTTGGTGACATCAATTGGACACCAAGATCATGTGATCTGACCCAGTTGGACTTCTTTGTGTGGGGCTATGCTAAAGATCGTGTCTATGAAGACAATCCCCAAACTTTGGAATATTTAAAAACCAACAACCGTGAAGTTATGATTGCAATACAGCCAGAAATGTGCCCGAAAGTCATCGAATATTACCTCACAAGAATCAAAGTTTGCACAAACTTCCTTGGCGGCCATTTAACTAATTCCATACAAAATGGCATAGTCCAAAATTTAAAATGGTAAACAAGTTTCATTAAAATCTTTAATACTTCTTATTCTATTTATAAATTAAAATCCTAAAGCATGCAATGAATAATCCCGTATAAGTGGAAATTTGAAGCTGCCGCAATGGCTAACCGCAGGAACGATGCAAAAAGAGCCCATTGCACTACGGTTTGCACTGAGAGGTTTAGCTGGTGCAATATTGAATAGTTGAGCCATTGCATACTATTGCTTAAAGTTGTTAAGGGAGGAGATCATAAATGAGATGGCAATAGAAAATATAATTGAGATGGTTGGCAAACAACCACATTCCACATATGACGTTCTCTTTGACGATACTGCAGGATAAGCATAAAAGGAAATCCATTGTATCAATAAAGTACCATTGCCGAATGCTTTTGTCGGATTATGAACGTTAATATCCATAGGGAGCAAATGCATTGCTGGTCCTCGCGAATAGTCATAGCTACAAGCATCAGCATCAATTGAAAACAAATATTTATTTCACATGAGATTATTTATTGAATTTGTCGATTTAGAGTGGATTCGAACAAATTTTTACGAATCGCAGAATAAATAGGTACTTATGATAGAAAATTCGCTGAGTCAGCTCCCGATGTCAGTAGTGTTCGGTTTTCTAACTGCTTATTAGAGAAGAAGACGAGCACGTTAGGACTTTAATAATTCCCATCACATTGAAATGATGGCTATATGTGTTATGTCCCATCGTATGACTAATCCAACCACAACTCTGTACCCATTGCAGTGCTTTTAGTCTTCTATTCAAATTGAAAAGCATTTTCCCAGTGCAGTTCTCAAATCGATTCGGAATTCAATTTTCACTCCAAGCCAAAAAATGTACGGTAACCGATTTTAAAATTTACTCCAAAACGGTTTTAACAATTTGTTTTAAATTTATTGTAATATTTGAAGTAGGCTTTATCAATAAATTCATCGGGGCTAGGCTCTATCTAGTTGTGTCGTTTGCTTAACGAATTTTATAATATCTGTGTGTGTGCTTTTGTTGGTATCATAAGCTACAACAAAAATCTGAAAAAATCTCAATGACACTTTAGCAATCAGCTGTTTAATAAAAAAAATAATAATAAGATGCAAAACTCAAAGCATGCTTAAATTATATAATTTCAATTAAAGGAATACTGGAGGTATTCAGTGGTTTTGTCCCATTCTTGATTTGTAATGGCATTATTAAAAATGGCGGATGAAGTCATTTGTGACATCTCTTTGGAAGTTATCGACAACACTGCGATATTATCTCAGATATCTTTAGCCGATATATGTTATCGTTGTGTTGTATTTAACACATACATTTCTCGCTAATCTTATATACGATATAAAAAAAAATCACAGCTAATATCACCAAGCCAAATGTATCTGAGATATGTTAGATCTGGTATAAAGTTCAACTCCAAAAATCTTAGAATCTAAATTAGAATATCACCACCTCATTTTTATTATATGCACATAGTTCAGTTTCAGTTGATTTATAGTTTTCTAAGGATAATAATGATAACTTAATCGTTTTTTCTGTCTCTAACTGGGAGACTACATTCGAGTCTAATTTTGTGGTCACTGAACCAGAGAATAAAGTCAAAACGTCCAGCTCAAAAGACAGTAATTCTGCTGCCTGAAAAGTATCGAATAATATTTTGTTATATAAAAGTATGAACATATGTATGTGTGGTAGAGCAAAACTTACTGAACAATTTAGCAGAAAGCTCACGAATATTAGAATGGTCGAAATTAAATTTGACGCTAGCTGGCGCAATATTGTAACCCAAAGCGAAAACTACCAAACCGATTTAGATGAAACAAAAATAGATGTACTGCTTTGAATTTGATTAGTTTTCGTAAAAATGATAGCTTTATAATATCAAAGCCAAGGCTACTCAACCGATTTTGAAAATTAACAGACAGTCAGGTGATCCAACAAGAGGTGTCGTTTTAAATAAATAGAATAACGCAACATTTTTATGAAAAGTGGTAATATTTTTATTTTAATCTAAAGTACAAACTCTGAGATTAGTAATGGAATATAATATCTGCCAAATGTCCGTCTCGGCTCTACCTACAAAGAGTCATTCTTTTGATGAAATTTTTTGTCACGTTTTTGCATAATTGCGGCTGTATTTCGCGAATAATAGCTCTAGTATTTTCTTTTAGTTCATGAATCGTTGGTGGAGTATTGGCGTAGACTTTTTCTTTAACATAGCCCCAAAGGAAAAAGTCTAATGGTGTTACATTGCATGATCTCAGCGGCCAATTGAATTCTGCATTTCGAGAAATCACGCGTTCAGGAAATTTGTCACGCAATAGACCCATTGTTTCTCTAGCTGTGTAGCATGTGGCATCGTCCTGCTGAAAATAAATGTCATCCAAGTCCATAGCCTCAAAAAAAGTCAGTCAACATCATTCGGTAACGCAATCCATTCACTGAAACGGTCACACCAGCATCAAAATGGTCCAATGACACCGCCAGCTCAAAAACCGCACCAAACTGTCACTTGTTGGAGATGGAGAGGTTGTTTTTATTTTGGTTTTCGGAGCCCCAGGTGCTACAGTTTTGTTTAATTACGTACCCAGACAAATGGAAGTGTAAAAAATCATGATCCTGTTCAGTCATTTCCAGCACCCAATCAGCGAAAGTACGGCGTTGTGCATCATCTGCTGGCTTTAATTCTTGTGTCAACTGGAGTAATAAGATCTTTAAGCAAAGTGCGATGCAAAGTGGTTGCGAACAGGCTCAATTCCTGTGATCGTCTCTAAATGGACACACCTGGGTTTTCAGTCACACTCTCAGCTACGGCGCCAAAATTTTCAGCTGGCCTTGCCGGACGAACACGAGTTGGAGTCTTCACTTCACTAACCTGTCCGAGACGTTCAAATTTATCGATTAAATTCACTATAGCTGTGCGAGAAGTCGCTTGGTGATGGCCAAAAGCAGTGCGAACGTTTTTGTAGTGAATTTTCACTATTTCAACACGTTGTCCGAGTGTGTATCGATCCATATTTAATAACCTCCTAGTTATTACTTATCAAAAGTCATCGCAATGATAGTTGAATGTTGACAGTTCAACAATGGCGCGAAATTTAAAATTACACCTCTTGTTGGCTGACCCTATACCTATATATTCGGCAACTAGATGTAAATATTTACATTACCTACTAGTTAAAGCGGAAATCACTAAATCATGTTTGTTCGACAAAAACAAAATAAGTGAAATAAATTGATCAATCTACAAATACCACATAAAATATTAACAAAAACATGGTGGGCGCCCAACCTCTTTTTTGTGCTTTTTCTAGTCAGTTTTATTGGTTATTTTTAATCGTGTAATCGATTATATTCGAATTTTGATTGCGTTTGAATCGTTTGAATGGACGATTTTATGAGCTCCCACCTGTATTCTCTCTAACCTTACACATATATTCACAGTTTCCAGTCAAGGCTTTCTTTTAGAGCGTCCCTCTCTATTGAATAAACTATACTATATAATATAAATTGTCTTATTCGATTAATGGATAACCAGCCTAGGAGCAAATTGCTTCAATAGTTTCAGATATAATGCTAAGATTACAATCAATAACACAAATTTCAAACGTAAACAAAAATGCTTTAATTTACAGAACGTTATCAGAAATCTTTAACACACGATTGAACATACTGGCATCTAGAAAGGGAAAACCAAAGTTCTGTATATCGTATCCACAAACAGGAAACAGTTCAAATAAAAGCCTTTGGCCTTGGGGATTTAATATTTTATCTTGATTTCGTTTGTTGTATCCAATGACATCATCTCATTTGAATGAAAGCAGATATCAACTGAATTTATCGTAATTTGATTTCACCACTATCATCTGAATACAATACAATCAACGGCATTGTTTTAAGGTTCATTAGTAGATTCAACGATGCCTGAATATTGTTTATCCTGACATCAGAAGCGTCGTGTAATCCGTCATCTTCGTGTATACTCATGTCACAATTTTTCTCATATTTCTCCTTTTTGAGAAAATATTTACACAAAAAACCCCTCAGTTTTTTATGTTTACCGTCTGCATATCTCATTCATATCTATCTCAAATGTCACTCGCAACTCGTCCTTGTCAATTTAGGTTTCGTTGGCAAAAGGGGAAGACCAAATTAAATTATAACCCTCTTTACCTAATTTCATTGGAACTTTTCAATTACATCGGAGTACCACCATCGTCGACTCAAAAGTAGTAAGTGACACTCAATTCCTTCCAAATTGTAGCAATCAACGTACGTCATTTAAGTAAATGTCACGGTATTTATAGTCACGATATGTGAATAGATCCAGTTATCATGGTAAATAAGAGTTTTACCTTATAATTGGTATCCTGTGACTGTTACTTGTCCGCCTACTCTAATCACATTTAAAATTATTGATACAAATAAATTCACCCCTTTTTCTGTCCCTTACCAGAGGGTTGGCGAATTACCCACGTATATCGTCGTGATCGCAGATAGCTACAAAGTTAATTTGAAAATAGCACCACACTTGAAAACGGGTGCTGGCTGGTGCTCCTATCGTATCAATCAATCTCGTAATGTGGAGACCTGCCAAATGATCATTTAATTAAATGTGACTTTTATGATTACAATCAAAGGCAAGAGAGTCAATTTTGTAGCTTAATGTCTTTAATTAAAAGTCTCAGTCAGAGAGAGGGCGTCAAATCGAATCGCTGAGATACTACTGAATATGATTTGATTAAATGAGTACAAAATGCCCACTTGTCTGCGAAACATAAAATCGGGCGACGACGTATCGATTTTAAGCGCCACGAAGGCGCTCTCAGTCGTATATCTATTAGATACACTCACAGTTAATACGGAAAATTGGCTAAGGGACTTTTTAACGCTTGCCAGAGCTTCTCCTAGTGTAGTGGGGTGAGAAAACTTTGATTGTACTTTTGGAATATGAATATTGTGGTGGTGCTTGCTTGCTTCCTACGGCCTTGGCCTTGTTTAATCGACACATACACAAAGCCACCAACAGACGCGGTTGGTGGAACTTGCTTCCTTCGTGCACAATCAGCACAGTCAGAGCACTGAAAAACACCAAACAATGATATTGTGAAAAGGCAAAAGCAAAAAGGAAGAAGAGAAAAACACTTAAACAAAGTATCTATTATAATTTGCAAAGTTGTCGCAATTCCAAGCCTACTCAACGAGCCACCTGCACCGCAACAAATCATCCCACAAAGGAACTTTGCCTTAACAACCTTTTCACGTTTCGCTACCTTTGCCAAGTGGTCACTACGGCCCTAAACTTGAAGATGACTTAAAGCCGCTGGGGGTTCATGCATTCGCTTTAAGGTATAATATATTTTTTTCAGTAATATTCCCTAACGATGCCATCATATGTACTCGTACACATTCCATTAGGGCGGGCTGTACGTTTTGAAAGTGGTTTTTGGAGGACTAACTAGATGACAACACACTTTTTATACGATGATAAACATGAAATACCTATATACTCGTGCTCGTACTTGTACAAGAAAAGGCTGAACAAAGTGACGGGGATGAATTATCTGTTACCCCTAACCCGATTCACCCCATTTGATGTCTACATTAATTTCTTTTTCCTTTTTTTTTTTTTTGCTCGTTTTCTTTTTCCGCAATGTCTTGTTAGTGAGAGCAGTGCTGGAAGAAGGGAGAATTTCGTTTTGATATGAGTATAGGTAGGTTCTTTTTTTGCTACTGATGTTGGCTTTTGTGTGTCCTTTATTTGATAACATAGTACATATTTCAATAAACGAGAAAAAGTCGACTCATTTTGGTAATAAATAAATGTTCAATATATTCTGGTCCTTATACGGTTGGTAACCTTGTTATGTATTACTTTTTGCAACTTGAAGAAATTGTTATATTGAATAGAATATGGAATGTGGAATATTTTTAAAGTGAAACATGCCGCCCTACCCGAAGCTGAGCAATTTTGTTGCTATTCTAACAATCTACAAAAAGTTCTTAGAAAACAGTACAAGGTGGTGCAAAAATAATGACCCTATATTAATTGTTCATTATTTTTACAAATGGCGTCTTCTGTCATCGTATTATATTGAGAGTTGTGTAGTAGGCAGATGCGAAAACCACAACGATGAAGAATTAAAGGCTATACTCCTCAAGAACCTGGAATAATTGTGACGATTTTTTTGCGGAATATTTATCAGCGATAAGAATTTCGTTGAAGATTTCCTCATCGTTCGGCACCGAACCTGATGGAAAATGTCATAAAAAACGCTCCAATTTTCATAAACGCTGGAAGCCAGTATTTGAACGATATCATCTTTGGTACTTACTTTAATTTAGGGTTAAAGTCACATCACACACATCTTTCAAGTGGCCTCCACGGTCGGGGTGGATTTCAGCAGTAGGTTGAATGACAATGGTTTGCAGGTCGTGAATTGTTGCAAGTTTATTGGCATAGTTGACACCACCTACAACGCCATTGTTTCATTCGCTGTGTTTCACGAATCACCGTCTTGCTGGAATCACATGCTATCTATGTCGGGCTTAAAATCAGTTATTATCTCTTGATACCATCACTGTCACACAGTCGCCTCTATCATTTCTGAAGACGTACATATGTCTCGATGACGACGTCTGACCAAAATCCACACCAAACAATGAGTTTTTCCGGATGCAAAGGGGGTGCTGGAACTGTTATGGATTGACATCGTCCCAGATTCGACAATTTTGATTGTTTCCGAATTCATTCAGCCAAAAATGGCAGAACACACATGCCGACCTTACGTTTCACGTAGCTCGCGCATGGTTTGCCGAACAGAGTACATAATTTTTCACAATTTCGACTCATTGTTGAGGCTTATATGATAGTTTTCCATGATTAAATGACAGCTATGACAGAATAAAATCGTCTCAGAATGACAACGCTGTCATTTCAAACATAACGAGAATCGGCTGTCAAAGTTCAGGCGTGGCTATATTCCATGTGGTAAGCAGACTTTCTGCCGTTCGTTTTCTTACATAAATTCTGAATTATTGAGCCGATTTTATTGAAATTTGTTTGTTGGTTAGAGGACTTTCTTGAGAAGTCTCGAGGTAGAATCTTTTTCTCGGGCAGACATTCCTCTAATGTGGGTGCAAATTTAAATATTTTTGAATTCTACTCAAAAATCTCTTTTCAGCGATAATGTCATATGTTTCACGAGTATGTTTTATTGTGACTTAAACTTGTACTGCATGATATTTCTAAAAATCATGCATATAGCTTTTATAATTTATGAAGAAGAAGGTGGTGACCGATGGATGCAAACCTAAATAATCGTTATTTATACATAACAAAAATGTTTACCAAATACGAATGGCCTGAAGCTATTTAAATTTGCTCAAACGTGTTTCTCAAAACTGGTACTTTGCTGCATTGAGTGGATTATGGCCCACCGCACCACTAGAAAGCTCCCAGATGTGATCACCAACTCTAGTACAACAGCAAAACATATGAATTAGCCTCGGCTAAATACTTTGAGAAAAACCGGTGACTTCGACTATAAATCCTATATCCTAGACAGCATTAACAAAAAGAAAAAATAATAACAAACAAAACAGTCTATAAGTGTGTCTTTCACAAACTTGTAACTTTGTGGCTTGACGCAAGCGAAGCATGCCACCCATTTAGAGAATTATACTCCCAAATAGATGCATGAATAAACGTGAGCAACTTTGCTGTTTGCATGGCAGCTTATAATATCGAAAACGAAAGTGATTTGAAATTGGAAATGAATTGAAAATGTAATACTGAGAGTTTTATATCTCTGCCGTTAGGGAAGTGAGCCACCCACTTCGAAAATAATGCCCCCAAGTACATGCACATATGTATAAATTTGTGCAATTCTTACTTTTTACGTGAAGGGTGATAGAATCGAAATCGAAAATGAATGAAAATGAATGAAGCCCGTAAATGAAATACTGGATATTAAAAGTCTCTGCCGCGAGCAAAGCGAAACGAAGCATTAGCCTCGAAACTGATATACAGCCAAACAAGTGCGTGGTAAAGTCGATTTCGTAACTTACCTGTTGCTCTGTTGTAACTCAAGAACAGCCAATCTCATCTCAAACTTTTTTCAGGGAAGCCTTATGAATAATTAAACATCCTCCACGTTTTTATAAAAGCTGAGCAATTACCACTAATTTACACAGAAAGGACAATTTATAAAGTTATACCTCATAAAAACTTATCTTATTATTATTTAAATGATCTTTCTATGGATTAAGGTGTTTAAATACCAAATATTGTAAGCTATCAAACAACTTTTTGCGTTTTCCTGAAGCTAGGCAATATACAAAATAAATTTGAATTCTTCATCGAATCACCATCGTTAATTTCCCATCTACGAGTAGTACTCGTGGTGGAGCAGTGGATGGGTTTGCGTGATTGTATGTGCTAAGTACAGGTTGCGGGAGACTCATTTTTTAGCTTATTTTCTTTTTTTTTTTTGGGTTGTCGTAAATTTTTCGACCAAAACTATTTTTGTTTTCGGTTATATAAAGAACAAATTTCGGCGAATCTTTTTGAATTACTTTGATGACTTTTGTGCGCACTTAGAAAATCGATACATGAAAACAAATCATGACGGGTGATTCATTTTGAAGAACTGTCTTTCTACTTACAGTAAATTGCACCCACAAATTTGAACCGAACTATCAGCACCAATGTATTCAATAGCAATTTGTTAAATACGAGTTGCTCCTGCTATTAAAATGTTCCTGTTCCTGAATCAGCCGTAAATTTTGCATATTGTCATCACCATTCTACTACTAATTCAGTTCATTTGAATGCTTAATCAAATCAATATCGTCCAATTCACGCCGCCTACCGAAAATGCATACCAAACAGTGATTTTTTGTGGATGCATTGGTTGTTCGTGCATGGCCCATGGATGACACCAAATGCGACAATTTTAATCGTTTACGTAGGCATTCAGCTAACAATGAGCCTTATCTCAAATTAATTTCTTTACCGCGGCACGAGATGGACGTTAATGTAATAAAAAACGTTGGTTAAATTTCCCCCATTTCGGAGATGAGTTCTACCAATTAAAATTACTCTTTAATAACAAATGTCAATGCTTAGTATTCGCAGACGTCAAATATTAGCTGTTTATATTTGACAGAAACACAGTAGTACCAGATTTAAATTGTAACCTCCAATTGAATCAGCCTTTATCTGATTCTGTTAGGGCAATTTTGACAACATGATGTAACTCATCATAAAGGTTATTATTAGCTAATTATTACTACTTATCAAAATTGTACCCAAATATTTAAGTCAAACACATTTTATTTTATTTTATTAGATTTTTTTTATGAGTGTTCTTTGTTTTAGTCCCATACTATATTATAGGGTGTCAATTTCTGTAGTATTTATTGTGGCAATAATTGTAGTTATTGAAAAATACATTATTTCTAAATTTACTATATAATTTTAATATTTATATTAGAAAAATATATACTATCATAAATCAGCAACAAATTGTTTAAATAACTTAAGACAACATAATAAATAATAAGATAATAAATGAACTGTGACTATTTAAAGTCAAATTTATCTTATGGGTGTCAATAACTGTAGCCGCTTGGTGTTCAAAGAGGTTTAGAAATACCATATGAGTTTATTTCTAAAAACTCAATTAACAACGCTAAGAAAATGACTTGTGAAACATTTGAAAGTTGAAAATGTAGACAGTTTAATGATATTTTTAAGTACGAGTAGCATCGTAAATATTTTGTAAAGCTAATTTAGTGGCGCAGCTGTGAAGTTTCTAATCACAGCCGAAAGATGACGGAAAGAACATGTACGTACTGCATAATCCATAAAATAATTGGTTTCAAAAATAAACTCAGGTCTATCATACGTACAGCATTTTGTAAATTACTTCTTAAATACTGCAACTGATGATGCACTAATTAAATAAGAATAAAAGGGGATGCGGTCTATTTTGATGGCAACTGAGCAAACAAAAAAAAAAAAACAATACGAGTATATAAAAATTACTATATGCAAAAGACAAATAGAAACATGTTTTCAGATATTATATGGGAATGTGTGGAACATTGTAATTGGACCGATGCCAATTGCGGAGCAGACATTTTTTATTATTATAACAATTTATTATATTTTCGTCTGAGAGTGACAATGCTTTTTATTACTTAATATCTTAAGTAGCTGACGTATGGATATTTAAATAGAAAAATGCAAGCAACACACGTCATGCTGGTAGAAATAATTGATTTTTTTTTTTTTTTTGCAAAATCTTTATCGAATTACCACAAGTATGAAACTAACTGCCGTCTAAATGGTTACGTGTGAACATAACTTCAATTGATGTATGTACTATTACCCTAACAAGCGTGTCGAAAGTATATTCAAAATCTGACAACCAAAACAAAATTCTTTTGTTTAATGCTTTATAGCACGCAACATTTCCATAAATCTTATTTGAACACACTGTCCGCGCCCCAGTGGGAGACCAAGGAGTGGCATACCGGTGATATGATCTTAACTTACAAAACTGTTTTAAATGAATTCAAATGTCAAGACCATTTGGTATCAAATATTAGTCATATTTCAATTACCTACTAATTGAAAAATTGCTTCGAGGGTTTGGTTTTCCATTTACTTTATTGAATTTGCATTTACTTGTAGGAATGGAAACTTTTCAATAAATCACATAATGTACAGGGTGATTCCATTTCAGGCAATCAGAATTTGGTAGAATGTAATCGGGCGGATGGGCGGCTGGGGTCCAACTCCCACTAACATGAGTAGCTTAAGCTTAAGTACAGTTTATTGATTGTACTTTTGTTTACGAGTATTAAAGAAGTCAACATTGTTAAAAAATTGTGTGCCAAAACACGTCTCTCATATATGTCCATATCTTTGTGCTTGAGTCAATATTTAGGCATCAAAAATAATACTTTTTTCTGGCGGATCTTAACTATCAGGTTGACAACGAAGTAATTGCCGATTTTTTCGGACAAATAAAACTTTAATCAATGATATATTTTCGATTTTGTTCGATGACTTTTTGCCATCTTTCTGGCAACTTTTTAATTCCACGTTCGTAGAACTTCTGATCTTTATCGGCAAAAAACGGAATCATGTGCGATTTCACAGCGTCATTATCATTGAAAGTTTTACCATCCAAAGAGTTTTGCAAAGATCAAAATAAGTGGTAATCTAATCGAGCAAGGCCAGGGCTATATGGTGGATGTAACATCAAAGCAAAATCTTCCTTTGGTGGATATCAGCTTTCGAGGTGGATTGCGTTAGCTCATCAAGCTTGGACCAAGATCGTTTTCGATTGACGTTACTGTAAATAACCCATTTTCATCGCCAGTAATGATTCGTTTCAAAAAAGGGTCGGATTCATCGCGTCTAAGATGCAAATCGCAAGCGTTGATGTGCTTCGTTAAATGAATTTCTTTCAAATCATGTGGAACCCAAATATCAAGCTTTTTAACGAGTTTCATAAGTTTTAAATGTTTTTCAATCACTGTATGTGGCACATTTAACTTTTTTGCCATCCCGCGTACAGTTACATGATGATCCGACTCGATTAGGGCTTTAATTTGATCATCATCAAAATGATCGTTGTTCATCTTTCAGCTGATCGTTGTTAACCTTTCAGTGAAAATTCTCCGGAACGAAATTTGTCAAATCAATTCCGGCACAGTCTTTCTTTTAAGGCTTTTCACAATACACATCACGTAACTTATTATCAGCTTGCGCTGCGTTCTTTCCTTTACGGAAATAAAAAATAAAATATGACGAAAATGCTCGTTTTTGCACTCCATATTAAAACTGATGCCAAACTAATACCTTTTCAGACTGACAGCTAACAAATGTCAAAAGGAAAAAAATATTTCATTGACAGAAGCCATTAAAAAAATATGGCCAAGGACATCTATGTGTGAAATCGGCAATTACTTAGTTACCAACCTGATATAACCGTTTCCTTACCCACTGCGATTATTTGTCTGCGCATTGTCCAGTCGTCACGAGAACACTTGTACAACTGAATTGTACAAAAAAGCGAAATTTGCATATTTAACAATTGTAGCGTTTTTCTTTTTCTTTGTGGTACAGAAATTATACAGTAGGTCAAAGTTAAAATGGAACAAACTGAAATATTTTAGGTAATTATTTTTACAGTCAGGAAAAAATTAATACCACATTCTCCAAAAATCGACCTCAAAGAAAAACTGGAACACATTCAGGATCGTCATCCCATTTGTAAGTGAACTGCATCTTACTTCATTCATACTCAGTTGTACGTAATCAGGGAAATCCCCCATAAGAATCTGAAATTCGTTTGTGGGGTTCAAAAGTGTTTAAAATGAGATAATTATGGATATGGCGCCTAAAGGTCCTCAAACTTCAGTTGAGTTGAGGAAATTCATAATTTCTCATTCCGAAAGTAGTAAAATTGTGCGGAAGATAGCAAGTATTGTAGAGAGAGCACTAACAACGGTATTTAATGTCTTGAAACGTTATAAAAATACTACAGACTATCAAAATAAGCCAAAATCAAGTGCACGACAATTGTTTACCGATTCCGATGAGCGCTGGATTGTTCGTAAAGTGAATCAAAACTCCTATATCAATGCTCTAAAGCTTGCTGTAGAGGTCGAGAATTATCTTGGCAGAAAATTCAACCCAGAAACCATAAGAATTGTATTACGGAAGCATGAACTTCATGGTAGAGTGGTGATGCGAAACCTCAATGTTAGCAAGAGCAATCGAAAAAAGAGATAAGAATTTGCAAAACAATATAGTGACAATGACTTTTCGTTCTGAGAGCAGGTTTTATTCACTGACGAAAGCTAATACAACATTTGTGACCAACAGTGATGCACGGTGGAGGTTCTGTGATGGCTTTGGGTGCTATACTGTATATTTCATTATCGTGAAGTCCATGATAGAAGGTAATATGAAAAAATACAGAAAAGAAAAAATTGTAATAATATACGTTTTCATGCATAAAAATGATGAAATATATTAAAAATATATTAACGATAGTTTTTATGCTTAAAATGTCTTAAAAATGAAAAAGTATAATAGTGCTCGTAAATTGGGAATAGAAAGTAATTTTTACTTTTACAAGGACAATAATCCCAAGCATAAGGCCTATAATGTGTAAGAAATTAGCTTCTCTACCACTGTCCTCACGTTTTAGAAACACCGCCTCAGTCTCCTGGCTTAAATGCAGTTGAGCATTTATACTTGTAGAGCTATTTAGAAGAAAAGTTTAAAAGAAAAAAACATTCCATATCTAATTAAAACGACCTTACAACGGCATTGGCCAAAGAATGGAGCAATATCGAAGCTTCCTATTGTCGAAAACTAGTTGAATCTATGACAAGTCATTTAGCAGCAGTTAAGAAACAGAAAGGATAGGAATAGTTTTGTTTATTTATTATCAGCTCGGATATATTGATGTTGTCGAGCTCTGGCCGCAGAAAGTCGGTTAACCTCGCTCTATACCGAGGACCATTGACGGTAACGGTGTCTCCTTCCTCATTTCTAAAGAAATAAGGTCCGATGATGCCGCCGTGCCATAAACTGCACCAAACAGTCAATCTTTGTGGATGCATTGATGCTTGGTCGAACACTTGTGGATTGTGGTCTCTCCAATATGGCAATTTTGCTTATTGACATAGCCGTTGAGCTAAAAATGGGCCACGTCCGAGATGATCTCCGGCCAACATTTCCAGCCCCCTATTAGCGAACTCTCGGCATTGTCTATGGTCTTCTTAATCGGATGTAGGCCCAAATCCAACCGCGAAATAAGCCTGGTTGACTCTGGCGATGCCCAATTCAGCTGATCGGCGCCGAATCTACATTTCTGGGTCTTCTTCGATACTGGCCGCCACTGCGGCAATGTTTTCTTCACTTCGCACCGATATCTGTCTGGTTGGTGGCTTAAGGTCCAAAAGAGTGTACTCACGCTCAAACTTTTCCACCGTGCGACGAATTGCCTACGTACTGAAGCTATGCTGACGACCGACCTCACGACGAAATTCACTTTGCGTATTTACAACTGAGACGGAATTTCGATAATATTAGATCTTACTAAATATTTTGACAGCTGGATGTCATTGGTAACTTTGACAGCTGCTGAAACATAGCAATTAGGAAACTATCATTGCTAGCTGATCACCCTTCATATTAAGCTTTAAAAAAATAATTTCATTTTGTAATAATCACATTTGTGAATTACAACTGCTTCTCCATTTCATTTGTTTAGTGTGTTACATTTTAACTTTGAGTTACTGTAGTTAAATCTGTTGAATCTACATTGTTGACAAGTGCCTATAGAATTGTTAAATTGTAGCTTTGTGGTACAGGACTTCTTTCTATCCTTCTAAATGTCTTTATTTCCGAAATTTCCGCTAATGTATACCATTTTATTATTTTGCAGAAAATTTATCAACCTAGGAATCATCGAAGAGGGCAGCTACGAGAAGGATGTTCTATTCTACGTAAATTTGGGCGAGCCACAGATTGCAGCAGGTAAACAAAATAATTTCATTATTCCTCTTTACGCTATAAAATTTTGTAAAATTTTAAAAACAACAAATTCGATTACCTTCTTATCTAAAGTAAAAACTATTATTCTTATATTTTGCTTCTAGTTTCTACCACAAATTTCAGTAAAAATTAAATTTTTATTAACTTTTTTTATGATATAAATTATTCAAAATTTAGAATTAAAAATTAAAGAAAATATTTTTTTTTTTCAAAAAAAATGATTAAAACACGACACAATCACACACAAAAAAAAAATATTTATATACTACATATAAATAGAGTGCGACCAAAAAGTGCAAAAAGTGGTGTTGATTTATTGATTATTTTACTTCAATTATTATTATTTTTTTTCTTTAGTTTATAGATTGCGTTTTTTTCCCTTAATTAGTAGAGATTCCATATAGTAAAACAAAATTAACTGCATACATGATGTGATTGTGTTCTTTACAAGTAAATTTTAGAAGTATTTCGATTCTTTGTATTCCCCCAGTCACTAATTTTATTTTGTTTCTTTTTTTTTCGTAGAATATTTAGTTTGGTATATTATTTATTTTTGTTTTAATTTGTTTTATTTTTTTTTTTCATGATTACATGTCATATTTCAGTTTTTTTTTCTTTTACCTGTGGAAAAATTTGCCAGGAAATATTTTTATATTTTTATAAGTACATGGTTTTAGTATTAAGTAGGATACATAAGTAAACGCTTAGATAGTTATCTTAATATTAATTGGGGCCACGAAAACTAAATAGGTATGTTTGTAGAAAAATTACTCAATTACTAATATAAAAATGTCTTCGGCATATTTACCCCCAAAAAAGTGCAAAACCGAAAAGGATAGCAATTTGTATTTAAAGCTCCCCAAATAAGGAATGAAGCCAGTCCACTAATTAACCTCAACCAATAAAGTTACCCAAGTATGTACATTCCTATAATGCCTTCAACAAAGGATAAAGGTTGCTAAATTCTAAAAGAGGAATTTTTAATTTTAGGGTGTCGGAGAAAAAAAGGAAAAGTGTAGAATGTGCCTAGGGCTTGTTAAAGTCGAAGAACGCATTGATTGGAATCCTTTTAAATAAGGAATGGCTCTCTTTATAAAATTGATGATGGGTGGGGTATATAGTGGTACAATATTTCAAGAGATATCATGTTAAGAAGACGTGTTTGCGTTGATTCAGGCTAAATGAAGGGTTCAAATATATCCAGTTATATCTTCTCGCACGAGAGCTGAAACTATAACGCTGACAGACATTAAAGTCGCTTTCAACAATGTTGACATGACCTTTAAAAAAATAGTAATGTCAACCATACTTTCATCAACCTGATCACAAGTATGTTTGGCAGAAGAAATATACAATAAATGACGAGCTTGGGGAATGCTATCTTAAAGTTATGCTCTCTAGACTGTTCATTGTAATTGTGCTGTTTGGTGGTTTTTTGAAATGTATTTCGAATTTGTTAAAACTATGTTTCAACTAAAAAATAATGCTGGGTCGACAGCAATACCTATTACACACCTCAGGCCCATGACATGTATACAACGACATTCGATGAACTTGCGCCATGAGAACAATGCGAAAGGCAGGATTAGAAAATTTTATCGGGCAGGTCTCTATATGCGGGAGTCTGAAGCCAAGGCAGGTCATGTATCAGTTAGGATGTATATTACATGTTACAAGTACTCATACTTTTCAAGAGAAAGGAATGGCATTCTAACGAAAAATTAAACTCTGAGCCCAAGTCCATCTTACAATAATAGTTCTAGAATGGGCAGAGTCATTGGCACTGATTCCTTTTTCTGAAATATTAAAACTAAGCAACTCAATCGCGACTATAGTAGCGTTTTCCAAGTAGAGATTCCAGCAGTGGAGAAAGCCGTCAACTTAATCTGAATGATGGCAATACCAAACATTATTAGGTTTTTTCATTGAAATTCAGTACTCTACCTAGAAAATTTGCTGAGTTCTTGGTCACAGTAGTGACCCGTGCAATGAAGCAATATATTCGACGTGTAAAATTCTTACATGACCAAGAACTGAGGCAAAACATCCTACAATGTCCCAAAGGTAGTAAAAAAGTAGTTGGTCATTCGCCAGAAATATTAAAAATTATTCTCCTTAGACAAAGTTAATCTGCTTCCTGCTCACTTCTACACTGCCAGGTAGTACTTTGTCCCCGCCTATACTTGAGAGCGTCGAATTTTCCATGGGACAAGTCCTTTTTCGCACTCGTACATTTGCAGGAGTACTCAAAGGTCTTAATATACAAATATTCTGGTCCAGATGGTATCTCTCCAAAATTTCTGAAGAGGTGTTCTTCCACGCTGGCAAAACCTCTGTGTAAGCTTTTCTGTCTATCCTACTCTTCAAGTCTCTTTCTGAGTAGATGGAAAACAGATTTGTCCAGCCCGTCCCTAAAAAAAGCAAATCTTCCTCACCCTCTAATTACCGACACATTGCACTTACTTCCCTTCTTTCCAAGGTCATGGAAACTCTGATAAATTGTCAGGTTATGAAATATCTTGATTCACGAAAACTCGTCAATGACCGGCAGTATGGTTGGTTCTCGCAGCAACAGGTCAACTGGTGATTTGATGGTATATCTCACCAGAAAGTGGAACCAATCTCTCCATCATTTCGGCAAAACTAAGATGGTTGCGCTTGATATTTCAAAAGCATTTGACAGAGTTTGGCATCAGGCTCTTTTAGCGGAAATGCGTGCATATGACGCCAATGAGTCTCTTCTTCAATGGATTAGAAATTACCTTTCGGTGCGTTCAATACAAGTTGTCTTGGACGGCTTCAAGTCTGCAATTCACCAATAAATACTGATGTTCCACAAGGCTCTATTTTGCCTCTGACTCTCTTTCTTATTTTTATAAATGATCTCTTGTCTGTAACTTCTAATCCAATTCATTCCTTCGCTGATGACAGTACCCTCAGTTTTTCATATTCGTTCCCTAACTTACGTCCTTGCTCTTCGGCCGTAGAAGAGGAACGACCAACGTATGTTGATTCAACCAACAGAGTGGAATTTAATGCTTCCAAAATACAATGCTATCTTCAGTCTCTCAAGCGAAACCAAAATCATCAACTATTATCCATGAATGGTACTTGCATCGCTGAAACCGAAAGACTTGTCATTTTCTTTATGTGCATTAATAACCATCTTCGATGGAACGATCATATATTCGAGGTCGCCAAAAATGCTGCAAAATGTCTAGAATTCCTTAAGTGGTTCAAGACATATTTTACCCTTTTGATCTGGCCTCAATTTATAAGCCATTCATCCGCCCAAAGCTAGAATATAAAACCCATATCTTGTTTGGTGCACCCAAGATGGTTTTGCACTTTCTAGACAGGGTACAGAATTGCGCGTTATAGGCGATAGAGACATTGTGAACTCCATACATTCACTTGAGTACCGTAGAAATGTGCAGTTTCGATATCCCATTCCATATACAAACTTACAAAACATCAGTGTTCCCACCATGGCTTTTATCAGAAAACTCTTTCATAACCGACCTTAATCACTTACACAAGTCATCCACAAGTGCAGAAGTATATAAAACCAAGTTTAAGAACATAAGACAAAAATATGTAGCAAGAAATTGGAAACTGGTTTTCACCGACGGGACTAAAACGGAAAACGGTACTGCATTTGCAGTAGTGGAAGAAAATGGCAAGGTGCTAGCAAAAGGTATAACACTGGATACCTGTTCAGTGTTTTCTGCAGAAGCTCTTTCAATTTTTAAGGCCTCCACACTAAACAAAAAGCAAAAAATTATCATCTGCACTGACAGTCTTTCTGTTATAACTGCCATCAGAAATATAAGCAATAAAACTCCAATAGTAGAAGCTATCAGGGATAGCCTTATGAAAAATGATAAGAAAATCAAACTCATGTGGGTTCCTGCACACGTGGGCATTAAGGGTAATGAAGAAGCGGATAAAGCTGCTAAGTCAGCAGCCTCAAACGAGCCACTTATCAGCTTCTACACACACAACAACAAAGACATACAAAGACAAATAAGGACACTTTCGAAACACAAGAAACTGGAGACATGGAAGCAATATATCCATCACTATTCAGCAATCAACACAGAAGCAAAAATGACAATATATCCCGCAAATTGTCCAAAAAGTATGATTCGATGCTTTCTTCGTCTCCGCTTGGGCCATACTAACTTAACGCACAGCCATACTCTTGCCAAGAATGACCCCCCAATTTGCCATCTTTGCGACGAAAACTGTGTTCTAACAATAAAACATCTATTGGAATGCCAGAAGATCATTGATACGACAAATATCCTAGCTAACTCCACACTCGAAGACCTACTAAAAACCGCCACAGAAACAAATATAAAAAACATTTTTAAAATATTTAAATACTTAAAACTAGATAACTCTCTGTAACAGTAACCTTAATTTAATCCTTTTTTCATTTATCATTAAGTTTAATCACGTAGCTGATAGCCCTGGTAGCTAGTGCCTTACGCTATATTGTTAATTGTAATTTATTTACTTAATAATAAAGATAATAATAATAATAATATAAAAAAAACTTATCCAGCGAAATAGCCAGTTGCATTTCTCTCCTTCCAAATTTTAGCCGCAATACGCGTCATGCTTCGAATGCACATCAGTTCACCCTTAAGCCCAACTTAGGCCGTACTGTTAAATATAGGGATTCGTTTATAAGCCGAACGACACGAATGTGGAATGATCTACCAATCTCTGTATTTGGTCCGCGCTAATTATAAAACCAAAACAAAAAGTTAAGTTCGACAAATGTATGTCACTAGATCGAGTACCACGTTTTTGAAAAAAAAATCATGTGCTTTACTTACACATTAATAAATTTGTGGTTGTCGCCACAAGATTAAACTCTTAGTTACTGTTTGAAAGTTAGCTATTTCTCTCATATGACTCAACGATTTTTTTGAACATATGTAATGACATGGCATGTCGAATAAGCTTCTCCTTTCACGGCTAGTACGTTCGCTGGAGCGCTACGAGGTATACCGATAATATACGAACCCCAGCACAAGCTATAGCTCAAATGAACATCACCTTGAAGTTTCATTCGGAAAGATTTGGAACTAAGCCATTTTAATGTGGAAAAGTTATCTCTTGCCTCTCAACTCAGTTTATATGTTCCTTTAAGTATATCTATAGAGTAAGATTCTGAAAAATTATAAGTACATACAAAATTATTAATTGCACTAAAATAAAAATTTGGTAATTATCTGAGCGTGATGAGAATCTTTAATGCAGCCAAGCTGGAAAATATAGACTGAAATTATTAATAAATTTAAGGAAAATAAAGAATTTATATTCACTTTTTTTTAAAAGCGCAACTTAAACATAAGACATCACAATAATAGTTTTATATTTTATTAATGCACAAAACAAGTTTAAGTATAAACAAAATTAAGAGATAGTTAAATGCACAAATTATGCCCTTGCTTTTTTTTATCGAAATTTTCATTTATGATATTATAAAATAAATTTGCTTTTAACTGCTTAAATGCTTAAACTATCTTTTATAAATTTTATTAGAAATAAATATAAAAAAGCGATTTGCTTTAAATTTCGGTATTCGGTGGCGGTAATTTAAATAAACTTTATTCTAAATAATCAAGAAAATTTATTTCTAATTTAAAAAAAAAAACATATATAAAACTTTTAAACCCACAGACGCGTCAAAATCGGATCCATTTAAATTTTTGACTAAATATTTCGGTACGTAATGTTCAACGATACAAAAAAAAATAAACATAAAAATGTTACTGTTCCTATTAAAATAAAACCTGTGTCGTATTTGTGTGTTTACGTATACCCACTTATACATGTCTATGGAGAAGGCAATTATTCACATTTAAAATATAATAAATCGTTTCAAAACTAAAAGTAACACAAAATCAAAATTATTTTCAATAGATGTATACTCGTATATCAAAACTGAATCAATCGCTTTACATGTCTACTCGTACATCAGCATTTCGTAATTTATTTCTCATTCACACATTTCTTATATACTTATATTTAATATTCTAATTAATCTTTTTTTTTCTTTTTTTTATATTACGGTAATATCTTCATTTTCATTATATATTCTAATGCATTGCGCTTTTTCGTCTCTTTAAAAAAATATACTCAAACTTTCAAACAAAACTTTAATAAATTATCTAAAAAAATCATAAAAACTTTTCTATAGTAAAAAAAAAAAAAAAAATCAAAAGAAAAAAACATTTAATTTTTTAACTGAAATTTAACATTTTTGGAACATTTTCGGACTGTGAATGCTTGTTGCGCTTGTTTCACTATGGGCTTCCGACTATACTCGTATACATATAATAAATAATCATCGTAATGATTTATTATTATTGGTCTCTATCTATCTGTTTGGCACTATGTAATAAATTGCGTCTCGATTATACCAACATAATTTGTATATTTTGAAACTTGTATCACAAAAATATACATATATGTATAAAAAAAAAAACGCAATTCCCCATCTACGCTTCTATTGCGAATAAATTTGTAAGTAAATTTCATCGAAAGAAATTTATATTAATTAGAGTTTTTTCTTTGATCGTTACATATACGTTTCATCTTCAGACAGTTTACACACATTTTTAAAAAACAAAAAAAAAAAAATTAACTTTAACCAAAATATTTAATTGTTGTTGGCTTTATTATTTTTTGTTTTGTGTTTTTCTCATCAAACTAACATTTCATCATCGTTGATGTTTTTAAATTGGGAAATTTTAAACTGTAGATATTCAGCGAAAGAAACTGTGAATTATATCAAAACAAAAAAGTTACGGTTTACTGAAACAGGTAAAATTCTTTTGCAAAATACTTGCTGTTGAAAGAACATTGAAAGCGCTAGCATTGATAATTAAAATTCAGTCCTATACAAACTGAACTGTCTACGTGTACATATTCCTATTTTACTTATTTTAAAGCCTCTAAGTCGCAGTATTTCGAGGTCAAATATGAATAATATTTCGGTCAAAAACCGTTTAAGTTAACATAAAAACTAAAACACAATTTAGTACAAAATCGAGCAAAGCCAAATGCCACCAGCTTTTGTAAAACACATATACCTATAATGACTTGTACTCTAGTTAAGTCGTATTGCATGACGAAACGTACGTTTACAGTATTTATTTTATGCCAATTGCCTTCGTTACTTGGTGAAGTTCAATGACAGCTTTTTTTGTGCTTATAACTGCTGATGATTCCGAACACGCTTCTTCACGTGTATAACGCTGACCTATATTTGCACAGCAGGCGAAAATAATAGATTTTGTGAAAGTAAAGTAGCTATATCAAACTTTTTAACAATTTCTTACCTCTCTTCTGTAATACTTTGACGATTTGTGAGCGACACTTTCCACACGCTAGGCCAAACTTGCAGACTTTACGGCTCAGACACCTGAAGCGGTTTTGAACGCACGTTTTTGATTTATTTATTGTTTCTCTATTAAAGTTATGATTCGTTGAGTCCAAAAAAGTAGACGGACGGACTGACATGCCTAAATAGACATAACTTTCGATGATGACTACAAATATGTATATATACAAATATGTATATATATATTGGCAACTCTACCGTGGCTTTGCCGATAAAAGATGACAGCTTTGACGCAACTTTGGCATAAGCTGACAGATGTCAAATTGAATAGAAAAACGCGGGAAAAGTAGACAAAGGAAATACAGAATTTTAACGTGTACAAGAATAAGAATAAATGAAGAAATAAATAACGCTATACGAGTAGAAATCGAAAATTAACAAGTATTTGCCTGAAACACCAATAGTACAAATAACAGAATGCGTGAGAAATCTATAAGTATAACTATACTGCATTGCTTATACAAGGTGGGGCAAAAGTAATGTAATAATGTGAATTGGCTGCCATTTTGTTAGAAATTAAAAATATTGTTCTCTGTTTTCACGAAAAGTTTATTTGAAGGTGTAAAATTGATGACATTAAGTTGAAAAAATTATTCGGTCAAATGACCACCTCTTGAGGAGATGCACATTTGTGCTCATTTCACGGTATTTTGAATTATTGCAAAACATCTGGCTCCAAATTGGTGATTTCTTCTAGAATGTTGGTTTCAAGACTTGCAAGGTTTGTGGTTTGTTGTGGTAAACGCAAGATTTCAAAAAGCCCCAAAGGAAGAACTCTGGCGCCGTCAGATCTGGCGATCTGGCCGGCCAGTTCAAATCGTTGCCCAAGCTGTGTGAGCGGTTGCTCCAGCCTGCGGCCATGCGGCAAAAAAAACTCGTTTAACATCTGTCTGTAGCGCTCACCAGTTACGGTTACGGTGGTGCCGTCGGCGTCTTAAAAAAATAAGGGCCAATCTCTTTTTCACTGCAAATGGCGCACCAAACAGTTACTTTTGCAATAACTCTTCGTGCATTTCATGTGGATTCTCCGTGGCCCAGAAATGGAAATTTTGTTTATTTACAGACTGGAAATTGGTCAAATAAGCAGTAACAATAATTCCGCGCTCTTCAAGTCTGTATCGCTCCATTGCTTGTTGTCAACTAATTCTCTCTCTGTCTACAACATAAATGTCAAAGCACAATGGCATTTGACGCCATTTGCAAAAATTATGGCACATTCACAATATGACATTACTTTTGCCCCACGCTGTATAATGTAGCGAAAGAGCAACTTCCAACTGTTACCACTAATTGAAATTTGAATACATTCTTCTAAGTCTGCATATAGTTTTAATACTGTTCATGATCTGTGTATGCATGTTATCTGTAATTAAGCTCCAATATCTCGGTTCGAATTTCGACTCATTTCCAAAACAGTAAATTGTTGTTTCTTAAATATGTGCCCCTACTTCCGGATCTGCTAGAGCATTGAATTGAAAATGTGTTATAAGTATGGTTCCGACTTTTGCACTTGCGGAGCTATACCAATACCAATTTCAACAGTTCTAATTTGAATTGAACTCAAAATGTTCAGCGTAGAACATTTTTAAAACATATCGTGTACAATTTCCTTGTAAAGGGTATTCCAAAATGTTTGTCGTTTAGCTTAGTTCAATTAGGCTTTTTGAAAGTAATCACTATTTAGTAAATATCAAATTATACTAGAAAATGTTCCCCTTTGAAGTTAGGGAAAAAACCAAAGTCACAAGGGGCTAAAGTTAGGCTGTCTGGAGGGTGATCTAAAGGAATTATGCGAGTGCTCCTCAAATAGTCTGGTACATAATAATGGTGTATGTGCCAAGAGCACAGTGTAATACCTGGCCACAGTAATATACTAAGGATATCTTGAAAATTGTAAAAAAATATTATTGTAAAATATCGTTGATTTAATTCTGCCATACTACTTAATAGTTCGAATTCTCTTATTTAAGAACCATCTTTGTTTTTTGTGTGACTGGTAAAGACTTCCGAGGTTAATGAGGTATCGTTACCTTGACGCAACCTTTCAGAGATCACGGCTGCGATGTTTTTACCCACGACGATGTCAGGAGCATTTTTAGGTCTCGAAATACTTGGCAATACTATAATAGAGAAACTTGAATTGTCTCTCAATTTTGTCTGTCCGTCCGTCGTATGTACGCGAGACTGCAGCCTAAACGACTGGACCGATTTTCTTAAAACTTTATATCTGGAGTCTGTGGGATCACAATTCGAGGTGAAATCGAAATTTTAACCTCATAATTAAGGGTACCTTACAAATAGTTGCTTTTGAGAAAACCGATTTTCTGGGAAAAAGTTCTTACGATTTTGTTTAAATATAATAAATGAGTTGGGTTAGATATATCCCACTACATGGCGTACCAGGTTTTTGAAAAAATCGTACAACTCTTGAAAAATGGTTATTTCTCGGATACTCACTAAAACGAATTTATTGAAAATCGATATATAAGCAATAAGTGATATATACAAGGACATGGCATGCCAAGTTTTGTAAAATTTTTAAAATAAGTTGTTTTGGTTTTAAGAATTTTTTTTACAAAAAAAGTGAATTTTCAAAATTTTGCATAAATTCCAAAGGTGCAATTTATTTTTTTATTATATACAGGACACGCAAAAAGAATTGTTTATTTTTTTCAAAACAGTGACAAATGTGACAAATCGTTGAAAGGAGCTCTTTCAGTGGAATTCAAAAATATGAATTTTAAATATGAGATCACAGCTAAGGAAGATATGAGACATTTCCTATGAGTATTTAATTTTAAAGTGCTGTTCTGATAAATTTTAAGTTGATAATATTTTCACTTCTCCGTCTACACTACAAACCTTCTTGTTTTCTACTTATTTATGTATGCACAATTCATATTTTTTGTTACTCCACTACAGTTCCTTATGTACAACATGTACTTAGTTAATTACGACTTTGCTTAATTTTTAATCTCACAATTGATTTTGCTTTTCCTACCGTTGCCACTAGTCAGCTGTCCCTTAAGGAGACGTCGTTTCATTTTGAATCCAGAACATACTTACTAGCACATTAATAAATGTATCCTTTGTCACACTGTAAATTGGCTGAGAATTGTCAAAAAGTTATTCTTATGATGATTCTTGTAAAAAATAGTTTGCCCGATAACTATAGTCACAAAGGCCTATTATGTATCTCCACAAAGAAGTTAATGTACAATAATGGTATCCCTCTGTGAAATAGATCAGCAAATCCAGCACAAATTCATTCACTTAGTCAACTTTAAATAAATTTATTCAGTCACAGCATAGCAATTTATGAGCTCATCTGCAGAAGACGAGCTCTGCATTAATTGTTTATATGATCGCATAACTTGTATAGTTCCGCTTTTAGTTTATCTGTTAGAATCATTTCAATCACTCATCGTTGAAAAGTGTTTAGCATGTTATATGTATGTTCGTATGCAATGTTTTCATTTCCCTATTAAAACACAAATCTCATCTAAGTGTCGTCCATGTGCCACTGTTGTTTGTTGTTCGCAAGCTTTATTCATACGCAACGCAATCAGTAATTTGGAAAAAGTAAAAATTAAACCGCTTAAAGCTGCACGCACCTAATTCGCACATTCCAAATTTAAATACCATTGGAGAAAAAAAAAATCAACATTTTCGGATTTAGAATTCCCGAAATACGGAAAATCCTTTCACAAAAAATGCTTCCGGCATTAGAGCAACTCACTGCGTTTTATTACTTAGCAATCACATGTTTTTTTTCTTTTCTGCAAATAAAATATTAACAAAGGTTTAAAGTTGATTCTTAATTTGAATTATTTTTCTTTACTTTTGTTTAATTTTAAATCATTTTAAAAATGAAAAAAAAAAAAAAAAAAACACCTGAAGACGATGAACTGGCAGGACTCATACAAGCAGCCGAAGCCAAAGCCCCCGAGGAACTAACAGAAGAGGATAAATTGGCTCTATTAGGACGTCCTAAACCAGGTGACGTTGTTCGTGCACAATTGCGGATCAAAGAAAGTAAGGAGTTCAAGGTAGGATACAAAACAATTATTTTCTAAATTAAATTATATTTAAGAAAACCCTATGTTGTATTATATAGATGGTATTCTAAAATTTTAATATTTTACTAAAGGTAATAATAAAAAAGTGGACACATCGCAAAAGGGTGAGCAATTTGAAAAGGGAATTTGTATATTTTTGCAAAGTGTTTGTTACTGAACATTGATGTCGTAACACATTGTTGCACTATGGCCATTTTCCACTATTGCATTGTAACTAAAAGAAATATTGTTCTGTTGGGTATAAGGTATGTAAATTCATATGCTGAGGTTTCAGCCTGCTGAGGTTTATGGCCAATATACAATTTTTTAGCACAAGAGACTCGGCCCATATAAAATTATTCTAATTGAGAAGTGAGCTTGAGCCACTACACTGATTCATTTTCACTACGCAATTTTTATTAAAATTTCTGTAAATACAGGCACTCATAGCATTTCTTCAACAATCTAAGGCTGTACTTGCACCCATTGTTACATTGTGACAGTTAAATAATCTCTCGGTATTGGGTGACACATGATTGATTTATAAATATATTAAGGGTATTCACTCTTTGTAGCTTTTTGTGTTGTATCCTTGTATTAATATCAGGGACAATGCTTCTTACATTGAAGAACAAGCTAGGGTAGACGAATTGTAGCTTCACTCTCCGTGATAAATACACGTTGTCCCAGTGGCTCTCTACTACTCTTTTTAATAAGCAATAAGGTTTTTTTTTTTCACATCTGCGTCGTAAAGTGTTTATTACAAGCAATTCCTACGAACAGGGATTTGCCGAAGCATAAACAATGCATCCACAGACTCATCATTTAGTGTTGGTGTAAGTGGTTAGAAACAAACAAACACTAACTCAAACTAAAGTAGGATAACTGGAAAGTACATTTTTTCTTAAACTACATTTATTACAATAATATTGAAGTCTAGGAGGTTTGAGTTTATATTATATAAGCTGCTCATGGATGCCATAATTTGTTCTATAATGCGGGACATGCAATAACTCCAAGCTACATACGAGGGCAAGGTGAAAAGTTCTCGGCCTGACAATGAAAGACTGCGATTTTCAGTTAAAAAATGATTTTATTTTTCTACATAATCTCCCTTGACTTCAACACACTTGGTCCACCGTTTCTGAAACATCAGTATTCCTTCTCGGAAGTGAGAGTCTGGAAGGCTGTGAAAATATTCATCTACGGCCCTCTCGACTTCTACATTGGATGCGAAGCGCTTCGCGGAAACAAATTTCTTCAAGTTTGGGAACAGATGGAAGTCTGAGGGTGCCAAATCAGGTGTATAGGGGGGATGGCCGAGCAAATCGTACCCCAAATCCCGCAGGTTTCCCATCACCAACGCACACTTGTGTACAGGTGCATTGTCCTGGTGAAAGATGATTTTTTTCTTCTTCAAGCCAGGTCTCTTCTCGCGAATTTTGGCCTCCAGCTGGTCAGGAAGGTTGGAGTAATATTCGCCT
This sequence comes from Pocota personata, assembly GCA_963082735.1. NCBI lineage: Eukaryota > Metazoa > Arthropoda > Insecta > Diptera > Syrphidae > Pocota > Pocota personata. Next base: position 273,148,359 of record OY720429.1, read on the forward strand.
ATAATTGGTCTGCCTTTCTCAAGGTAATCAATTAACAGGATCCCTTTCGCATCCCAAAACACACTGGCCATGACCTTTCCGGCAGATGCGATCGACCTCGCTTTCTTTTTCGCTGAACCACCGGCTTCCACCCACTGCTTCGACTGCTGTTTCATTTCTGGCGAGTAGTGATGGACTCATGTCTCATCCATGGTGACAAATCGCCGCACAAAATCGGTTGAATCCCTACTGAATCGGTCCAAAGATTGCCGCGAAAATCGTTTGCGCGTTTGCTTTTGATCGGCATTCAGCAAATGCGGCACCCATCTTGCGCAGAGCTTTCGCATCCCTAAGTTTTTGTGCAAGATGTTTCGCACCCTCTCGTCCAATATACACACAGCCTCAGCTATCTCACTCACCTTCACTCTCCTATCGTTCAACACGATATCATGCACTTTTTCGATGGTTTCGGGTGTGGTTACGGTTTTTGGCTGTCCTTCACGTGGGTCATCTTCGAGGGACGTGCGAAAAACGTTTAAATTCAGCTACCCACTTTTTAACGGTTGACATGGAAGAAGCAGAGTCCCCGTAAACTTTTGTCGACTTTGGATGAATTTCCTTAGGGGTTAACCCATCCAAAACAAAGAATTTTATCACCGCACGATATTCAAGTTTATCCATTTTGACGAAAAACACGCAAGACGTCTACTGCAAAAATTCGTGTAAAGAAACTGACTTGAGAGAACAAGTTGAAATGGTCATACGAACTAATGAGAAGTGCGCCCAGGCCGGAAACATAAATTTTTGCTGATTGGAACGCCATCTCTGCGTCAGGCCGAGAACTTTTCACCTTGCCCTCGAAACTTGTAAGATCCCCTACGAAAGTTAAATTCAATCGATAATAACAAATCAGGCACATCAATTACGCCCAATTTGTTGTAAAAAAAAAATAAAAATATTTAATCATAAGATTAGTAAAAGTTGGAAATGGATCGTCCCATGGAAGCCCTTTCAATGCGAATCAGATAAAGTTTCGCTGAATAGCGTTAATCCAAACTCGATGAACTTCATAAAAGGGGGTCCAAAACGTAACGTATGGGCTTTAAAATACTTTTGACCATCTTTTTGTAAAATCCAACTTAGAATTGGACTTGTTAACAATGAAGTTAATATACTTCGTAAAGTTAAAGTAAACCCTTAGGCCCTTAAAACAATTGACACGACAAAGATTATTTTGCGATAATGAATAATTAAAAGTGATTGGCATACGTCTTCTAGAAAATGTCATAAATTGACATTTGACCGTTTTTAACACACCAATTGTCGAAACTGTCAATATCGGATTCCAAAAGTTTTCGGTCGTTTAAGTTATTAATGTCGTTAAAGATTTTAGTGTCACCAGCATAAATGAGAATATCACTATGACTAATGCATGATGTAATATCATTGATAGTAAGTATAAAGAGAACCCTAAGGTACACCAGATTGGGCTGCAAAAGAGTTGGGAAATAAACCTCTAAATTGGATCTGACAGGACCTATGTTATGGGCTAACCCATGCAATAAATACAAGGGGGAAAACCATACCCTTAAGTTTATAGGCAATTATAGTCTAAGAAAGTTCATCAAAGACCTTGGAAAAATCTGTGTAGATACAGTCGACTCTTGCCCTAGTATTTATGCAAGAAACTTAAAAGTTAGTAACAGTAGACTTCACTCTGACAAAACCATGTTTCTCTTTGCATTTGATATTGGGATACAAGATAGCTTTGAAATAGCTCTATAGTTGGTGATATGATTTCTTTCGCCTTTCTTTAACACAGGTGTAATGAAAGACTTTTTTTAAAAACTGGGAAATTTTCCAGTAGTTAAAGTCAACTTAAATAAATACATACTTTAGAAGAAGAGCTAGGACTTCACAGCACCTTTTCAGGACTATTGAACCTATTTCGTCAGGACCAAAGGAGTAATCATCTTTCAGAAGAGAAATAAATTTAGAAATATGATAGTTTCATTAAAATAGGTTTGGGGACGATTTTGGAGATGCTTAAAGTGTTCGAGATCAATACTAAAACAAGCATCGCTAAATGATTTACGAAAATAGTAAGCGAAAGAATTTCTTACATCAATCGAGTTGTTGATTGTGCAGTCATTATACGTGAAATTTGCAGGATAGCCGTCAGATTTTTTCTTATAGGTGACAAATTTCCAAAAACGTTTAGGATTATTTTTTAGAGAGCTTTCCATTTTATTTCGCTTATGCTACTGGAAAGGATTTTGAATTCGTTTCAGAACGTACTTATTGAAGTCAGAGGGGCAGTGACTTTTAATATACTTCTTCAAGCCATGTTCTTTTGTTTTTTATCGCCCTCAGTTCGTGTGTACTCGTATACCATAGATGGCAATAGTTCAAGTTTTTGAATGTTTTGAGCGGAATAGTTCTGCTCATACAGTCGTAAATAATAGAATATAGGGACTTTCAATAGCTATGCCTGAACTATGAAAGCTGATCCCCAAACGAAAATCATTTTCAGCGATGAAGCGCATTTTTGGCTAAATGGCTTCGTAAATGATCAAAATTATCTGATCGGAACGATGCCAATCTACAACAATCCAGGAGCTCCCTTTGCACCCATTAAAACTCACCGTTTGGTGTGGATTTTGGTCAGCCAGCGTCACCAGACCGTACGTCTTCAGAAATGAAAGAGGCGAGGCGGTAATCGTCAACGGCGAAAGGTATCGAGAGATGATAATCGATTTTTTTTTTGTCCAAATTGGACGATATGGACGTGGACAACATGTGGTTCCAGCACGACGATGCTATGTGCCACACAGCGAATGAAACAATGGTATTATTGAGAGAAAAGATCCCAGGTTGCGTTATTTTTGGAGAAGAGGTGATGTCAACTTGCCCCACGATCGTGCAATTTCTTAAGGGCTACGTTAAGTCGCTGGTCTATGCCAATAGACCTGCAAATAATTCACCACCTGGAGAACAACGTCATACAAGCCTTTGCTGAAATCCAACCCATGTTGGCCATTTGAATGATGTTATCTTTGAAACATAATGGCATTAAATGTGTTTTAATTCGCAATAAATATTTCGGCCATACCTGTATGTATGCACACCTATTTTTATTCAATTTTAAAAATAGAACTGCCTTATTGAAAAACCCTTTATTAGTAGACTGTTGTCAATATTAATTTATAATCGTTGTTGTGCTGTTGCCACTTTTACAGCGATACAACCCCAAAAACTACGAAGAGTGAATACCCCATTATATGTAATTACCATAATATTTGTGGCAACAAATTATCTTTAACATATTCTTAAATAAATTGCATACATATTTTTCATATTTGCATAAGAGCACTCAAAAGAATACAAATAACCGATAAATAAACTCTTTTGCCACATTCTTTTGACAGTTTTATTGCAACGTATAAGATAGGATGTACGAGAATTATTGTTCTGTTTAATGCTTTTTTGGTTTCTTTGTATGAGAAGATTATTATGGATAAAGTCCCTGTTTCCAACTGTATAAGGAGGTATGTTATAAAATAAGTAGGTATTATAAGATATTCTTCAGATCAATTTTAACTTGTGAGTAATTTTATATAAGGTAAAACGCTTTTCGAGTTACTATTAGTCTCATTTGGTTTTAGGGTATATCTAAGCCCGCGTTACATCGTATATGGTTCCATCTCATCTCATATCGCTGATCTCTGGAGCTTTTTTAACAAAAACTAATGAATACGAGTAAATAGATAACTAACTTCCCCATGACTTCCAGGTACCCACAGCTAATTTACGCATATTGTTACATTTTAACGCACATTTGTAATAAAATCCGTGAATTCACCCCAAGCTGATGGCCGATTCTTGAATTCACCTCCAAAATTCGTGAATTCAACCCGAAATTGCCGGATTAAATAAGTCTCCAAATTGTGAGGGACCTGTTCAGTAAGTATCAAGACTATTTGAATTATGTCTTTCCCGTTAGAAAGAATTTGAATTTCGTCGGTTGGCTAAAAAAACCTCAACTGCCCATTTATTTGTAAAGCGGAAATAACAACAATAATATAACAAAAAAAGAAGAATATTCATGTCTCCGAGGTCCACAATTATTTTTTTGAAATTTATGGAACAAGTTCATTCAAATAGGAACAATATTTTTGACCGAATGGATCGATGATATACTCGTATTACAGCAATTAACTGGGTTAATTGTTTTCTCACAAACCACCAAAGCAATTAATTGTAAATTACTATTCGAATACACAGTAATTAATAGTAGTCTCAAATCTAACTATTAGTTTTTCTCATTGTCTATTGTTTCTCAGTGCTGTATTCCAATATTAAAAATTAAACTAAACAAATTCACTTTTTGAACACAGCCTTTGTATTGTGAAAATGGCGGGATATGTTTGGCGCAAGAGTCAGTCATGTGCTGTTACTTTCCTCACGTATATTCAAAAACACGGAATTGAATTACAAAAACAGCAGTGCAGACAAATGGTTGGATTGGAGGCAAAGAGGAACGAGAGTTTGATATCTCTTTACTCATTGATTTCTGTTTTTAAATACACTTGCGCAATTTTCCCAAACTGGAGAGCTATATAGCAATTGTTTTCAAAATTATCCTGCTCAATAATAATCTACGATTTAATAGAGGATATATGAAACATTTTTATTGCTATGTTGACCTTAAATAGGATATTTTTGATACGTTTTCCAAAGGTTGGCGGCTTCTCTAGATAAATACCCAAGAAATAACCAATGGGAAATCACAGTTGTTAAACCTAAGGTTATTGCTGGGTAAGAAACATTTGTTTTGTATTTCTTGTGAAAAAGATAGACTGACACTTTTCAGTATGAATGCTACACAGTATTGAACGCTTTTTGAACGTCCAAAAGTACCAGACCAGTTGATTCCTTACCTGTTAATTTTGATTTGATATACAGGGTAATGCATTTTGTGCTTTAGGATCTTAAATTTAAATAAATAAAAGTATTAAAGATGGTAAGAAACATTTGTTTAATGTTTTAAATTTTGGACTATGCCATTTTGTATGGAATGCAATATCAGTTAAATGGCCGCCACGGGAGTTTGTGCAAACTGTGATTGTTGTGAGGTAATATTCGATAACTACCCCGAACACTTCTGGCTGTATTGCGACCATAACTTCACTTGTAAAGTTTGGGGATTGTCTGCATAGACACTAGCTTTAGCATAGCAAAAATAAATCCAACTTAGACAGATCACATGATCTTGGTGTCCAACTGATGTCGCCAAATCTCTAATTTAAACGTGCAATAAAGCCAAATTTGTCTGTGTTGTGTGGCACGTAGCCCCATCCTGCTCCAACCACATGTCGATCACATCAATTTTTTCAATATCAGGCAAAAAAAAAGTTGGTTATTATTTGACCTAGCGCAGAGAATTCACCCTAACAGTGGCGCCTTCGTCGTTCTCAAAAAATACGGACCGATCACGCCGCCGATCCACAGCTCTCACCAAACTGTTACCAGTGGTGGATCCAGTGGCCTCTCAATGATCGTATTTGATTTCTCAGAACCCAGAATTCTTCAATTTTGTTTACTTACGTAGCCGCCGAGTTAGAAATGGGCCCAATAGGCGTATGTTCTGTTCATTCTATGGTCAGCAGGCAACAATTTTAATGTGTTTAGCAATGGTTAAGCAATTCATATTGTAAAATGGCAAGGCAAGAACTAACTACCTGTCACTATGGATGACAGATGAATTTGACAGGAGCCATATGGCATATCCCAACCTCGAAATAAATAACCATTTACTTACAGATTCCGAGTACTTGATGTGGCGTATTATGTTTCTAAATCCAAATTGTTGCATAGGAATGACATTGTTATCATCAAGAAATAACAGAACCTTATCTCTAACAAATTTTTCCAATATTTTGCTACAGCTGTTCAATAACCTAATTGGCATGTAGCTGTTTGGATTGTGTGGAGGTTTGTCATATTTTATGATTGGTATAAATGTCAGAAACTTGAAGCCAATTACTGGAAATTGTTTCAAAACCATATTATTAATTTGATCAAGCCCAGGTGCTTTTTGATTATTAAGGTCACAGATTATGTCTTCCATGTCTTTTACTGAGACTTCATTTGGAAAAGTTGTAATTTGCGGATTGTTAAAGTTTGTGAATTAATTTTGAATTGCGATGTCAAGCGTGGAAATTAAACTGTTAACAGAAAAGTAGTGATTTTGAAAAAAATGTGTCCGCCAGCAACTCCGATTTTCCTCAGTGATGAGGCAGTACAACCATAATTGGATAGTTTTTCTTTTTTACCACTTTCGCAATGTTTTAGAAAGGTTTGGAATTTCTTTCTGTGGATTCCGCGGAATAAGGTTTTTTATTCGACCCGTTGTTTCTAATTTTCGTACGCTGTTTTTGTAATAAAAAAATTGCGCAAAACTACAATTTTTGCGGCGAGCGTCAGTTATTTTACAGATGCAATCATGTCATCAATTGTTGAACTCAGTAAAAGGGAAATGATTTCAGTGTGGTCAAAAAAAAAAAAAAAATGTAACACCATATTAACGTATTGGAACCACATTCACACTCTGGGGGATGTTCAATGGTTGCATCCTGAGAATAAATGTTGAAACAGTAAAGCCTTTGTGAAGGAAAAGGACGAAGATTTGTATCGTGCTAGCAAATAAATTACCCAATCAATCTTTGTTCTGTTAACATTCGTCTTTTTAGCGTGTACTCCTCATCAAAGATTAAATTCAGGTAGAGTAAATGCTAAAACACATGGAGTTTTCTCGCTGTTTCATTTTAGATAGTTTGATTCGAAATTCAGATTTTTAAATAATTGTGATTGTCCAACAGCTAATAGATAACGTAATATAAATATAACCCAAATTACTTACAAGCCACCTACAGTGGATACTCTTTAATCACGTGATCCTTTTCTTTTCATGTGTGACAGTACATTAAACTAGAATTAACTTTAATTGACACTTTGTTAGAAGAACCCACATATTGGTGTTGACACGTCAAGTTTCCAATTTCTATTATCCATCCTTAAGCACTGCTTAATGTACTTACCCCTCAGCTTACACTCATACGCGCCCGCATTGTACAATATAAGATTAACACACTATCTTCTGTGGGCGTATACACACAACATAAAAGCATTTAAAGATTTAAATTTCCCTTTCGCTATTATTCTCCGTATTAAAGGATAACTCTTTCAATGGCGTACTCAAGTACTCTTATTACGGCGAAAGGGTGGAAAATGGGCTCCTTAACAACCTACCAACCGGTTGAACGCTCACTCTCAGGACAGAACATTTTCATTCAAAAGTTCTTTCATGCAGCTTGAGTGTGTTCTCGAGCTAGAGTCAGGGTAGAATAGGTTATGTGATCACTTTGTTGGAACTTGATTTTGTTAATCAACAAACGTTAAGCTATTAAGACTACCCTCACCAAACTTCCCATTTTGTATAGCATTAGCGTAGAATTACTCAAAATATTCAAAACACACATACACCCACACGAGCAAATAGGGAAGGCGTTGTTCACTGTTCACAACCGGCAAACAAAAGTTAGTCTAGGGGATTTCAAATTGAAATCCTTGTCATAATCAGTACAGGGATTACGGTTTCATCTGGTGTCAATAATATTAACAAAAATGTACCATTTTCTTATATCTTTTCTAGAATACTGTAGATAAACTTGTCCAAAGAGCTAATGCGTCGCTACTGCTCGGAACCTCAAGTTGGAGGGAACAATTTACGGAAGCACTTACTGTCAGCGCGGGTAGGAAACTTTTCAGCTTTTTTTTTTTAATATTTCTTTCCACCGACAAGAACTAATTTTCAATAATATACAGGAGACGAAGACGGTGACGGAGGGGAGGAGGGCGATGAGCCCACACCAAGTTGCGGCGATTATATTATGCATTTTCTTACACTCTTCTGGAAACTACTTTTTGCATTCATCCCACCAACAGGTACATAAGATTATACTTGTATCCTTAAGTACAGTAAGTGATCCAAAGAATAGAAAAGTTACCTTACAGCAATTTATGAACTTGCCAGGACAATCACATGCATGGCTTTGACGATAAAGTTTTGAAACTTTTAGTTTTTGTATCACTATTGTGCTGTTGTCCTTTTTAACAATATCTGGTAAAGACTTAATAATGGAATGTGTATATGTTTTTTTCTTTGCAGATTATGCCGGAGGTTATTTATGTTTTGGTGTATCTATAACGTGCATAGGTCTAGTAACAGCAGTCATTGGTGATGTAGCGTCACACTTTGGCTGTACGTTGGGTATTAAGGATGCAGTCACTGCCATATGCTTTGTTGCTCTAGGAACAAGTATACCTGGTAAGTTGTAGACATTTTTTACTTTACATTACTTTTTGTAAGTTTGTGAGAAGAACAATTTGCTACAATATCGATTTTTAATACTATCGGCGCTTTAATTCTTCACTATCACTGTTTCGGTCAAGCTACCACTATAAAAATAAGTAAATATTTGTTGGTACCAACAGAACATTTTTCTGAAAGATTTAATCTCACCCAATGTATTCCTACCTATATAATAGAGCAGCAGGCATGACCATCAATTCAAGCAACTTACGGCGACCTTCTAAAAATCTCCCCTGATGTGCTTTACCAATTTCTGTTTTGATAATTGGTTCCTTACCTACACATTAGAGGAATTTTCTGCACCAGCTTTCGAGGCCTTTCGTTTCATGTCGTGAAAGCGTTGTAGTTTATCGTTTATTCTTAAAAGTACTCTGGAATAGCTGCACTAAAGTACTGAAATTCTTTGTTAGCTAGAGTATAATCTTTCGCACTGCAGTAGTTCAGCCTTTCTTCTCGTTACACATCAACTTTTCAAACGTGAATCACATTTAAGGCAATTTGAAGTGAAACTAGAACTTTTGTCTATAACAGCTTATTTTTCAAGTTTAAAGTCGCAAGAACTATTACCTGCATAGGTCACAACATTCTGTTATGCTAGCCCCCCGCAGTTTCCAAGTCAGGTGTATACGGCACCCATGACAATAATTTTGACTCTGAATCCAGAGTTTAGATGTCCTTGCAGTATATATAGGGTCATTATCCTGTTGAAAAGTTCAGGAAATTTGTGAAAGTTAGTTCCAATATGGACTTATAGGTTTTCGTATCCATTTTTGGACTCTGAAAATCAAGATCTACTGTACCGTAATAGGATACTGCTCTGAAAATTAAGTTCTACTGTACCGTAGTAGGATACTGCACCTCATGCCATCACGCCGCCTCCTTTACTGTGTCGTCTATCCAAAGTTAATATCCGTCGGGTCTATCCAAATTTTTATTTTTATTTTTTTCATCGGAAAAGACGATCATGTGCCGCCCTCTATCCCCCTTGATACGTTTCCGTTCGAAATCTAGTAGCTGGATGCGCCGTGCTTTCTTTAATAACGATTCTTCTTCATTTGTTGGTGCTTTAGCTTTAATTTTACGGACGAAAATAACGTACCGAGCGAGCGAATATTCGCAAATTTTGACATTTCATTCACAGCAACTTTTTGTTCTAGTCACAGCAGTCGCAGCTCTGACCGACCACCAAAAACAAAACAAAATAATTGTGAGGTTAAACTCTCGCGAATGTTTTGGTCGCCCGAATGTGGATTGCATTTCACATTTGTGGAATGTGAATAAAATTTGACAGTTCGCAAGAAGTATTCGCGGAAAAATCAGCGAATTGTTAATTTTCTTCTTAACTTATTTCCTATTAATCGATAGATAAATTAAGCTCTGTTCTTTTGAAATAGTAAAGTTGTCAATTGTTCGCCTTTAAATGTACTACAAATGGTTTGTTCGCAGTTCATCCATTCCTCGGTCGCTGAGCTGTGAATGGACCTGAACCGTGAATGGACCAGTCCCTTCTGCATGGTGCTGGATAGGAAACGCAACTATAAGAGATATTTTTCAAGTATTCTTGAAGCGCTTCAAAATTATAAATAAAAAATAATCCTCTCGCATCGGTGCTTTTCCTCTCCACTACATTTTCAAACTCAAGAAACATAGTGGAGTAGCGAATCAAGAGCCAAGCTGTAACTTGACTAATGAATCGACTTTTCATCTGAATTCTTGACCTGTAGTAACCACTTGTGATTGAGTCGGTACAGGATCAACATCACTATCAAAGTCTCTGTAGTATTTGGCAAATCCTTCAAGTAAATCTTCTCAGGTGGAAATGAAATGAAATGAAGAAATAATGAAAATATGTTCCCCACCCCAATAGCACTTGTCGCCGATATGAATACATTTGAATTTTTCATTTTAAGCGAAATAGGATTATTTAGCTTGATCAACTTCCGTACCTATTATTTCTCATAAATAGTTTTTTTTATTAATTTTACACGCAGAAGAATTTGTATCTCGTTATCTTTTGCGTTAAAAATAATACAAATTCTTTGTGCATACTGTATAGCTCCAGCTAACTTTCCGACTTCTACCGATAGCTTTGGTCATTTGGTCAATCATTTACGAAGATTTAAGTAAAGTTAGAGGCTCCAGTTCCAGATACCTATAGTTGAGCTCTCCCTCACCAACCCAGTTGGCCTTGCGGTCATGAATATCCCTGTGGAAATGCACTTAAATCTATCTTTATCTATATCACAAGGAAAACATCTACATTTTATATAATTTCCTTTTAGATACATTTGCTAGTAAAGTAGCAGCTATTCAGGACAAACACGCCGATGCTAGTGTCGGCAATGTAACTGGAAGTAATGCTGTTAATGTTTTCCTTGGAATTGGTGTAGCGTGGACAATTGCCGCGATATACCATGAATCCAATGGCCGCAATTTCGAAGTTGAACCTGGAAGGTAAGTTCTTCAGAGAGCTACAATAGACTTTACATTGTTTATTTATCTATTTTCTACTAAAAGCTTGGCGTTCTCTGTAACACTCTTCTGCTCAGAAGCGATGATTGCTATTTTGGTCCTCATGGTACGACGTAGTAACTCCTTTGGCGGTGAACTTGGTGGACCAACGAATTGTAAATACATAAGTGGTGGCATACTCTTCACTCTGTGGATCATTTACGTAATTGTAAGCAGTTTAGAGGCATACGGAGTTATACAAGGATTCTAAGACAGTTAAATCAAGCAACAAACAACGAAACAGACAACCAATTATGGTACTTTATGTTGCTCACAACAGCAGCTTCGACTTTGTATTATTAAATTTAATTTTTAATTTATAAAACACGTATTCTAACGTAAGTACTAAGCTTAATTGTTTTCTTAAAACGTATAGGTATGTTAATGTTTATTTTTACGTTGAATGTACACATGTTCTTATAATTTTATTTTTTATTTCTTTTCTATTTATTATTTAATTAGTTAAATATATTTTCAAATAAAATAGAAAATCGAAACAACAAACAAATGCAATTTCAAAGGGAAAGAAAAATGCCCTTACTCTCAATCCTTTCTTAATCTTTAAGAATTTTGTACACATAACTTAGATAAAAAAACAAATAACATATATAACAAAACTTTCTTGAATCCGTGCTAAACTTTAAAAGAAAAAAAAAAAAACATGTATGTATATGTTTTAAGGGGAGACATTTAATACTTAGTGTATAAATATTAAAGCAAGAAAAATGAATTAACAATTTAAGTAACTTAATGTAAAAGAAAACAAGATGTATTTTTATATAATGTCGTTTTAATATTCGAGATTTTATAGATTTTCTTTTTGTTATATTTTGTTTATTATTATTTTGTCTTATTTTTATTTTTTAGTTTTTTTTTAATTATTTGTATTTACCTTGAAATTGCGTCACATTACTTACACTATTCGTAGCCGATAGAGATACATACATTGGTTGGGGTTCAGCTACAGTGAGTTAAAAGTTTAACCAATCAATTTGATAGGGTGGTTTTTTGCTTTATTGAAAAGAGTACACTTTCCGATTATTTATGGGAAATAATTTTATTTAAATGGCTGCCACGGCTGGCTTGGCACTAACCCATCCTGTCAACCCAATTTTGCAGTATATTTTCTTTCGTTCGGGGTTCTACTTCGCGAATAGCTCGATCCTGTAATTAAGTGCTAAATTGTTAAATTGCACTGTCAGCATAACATCGATCTTTAACGGCACCCCACAAAAGAAGTCTTTTCAAAATTCGCACTGTTTCAGCAACACAGCACTCAGTTTGGAAATAATTTTTCAATATTTCGCAACGTTTTTCAAGGGTAAATCTATTAATTTCGTAAGGCATATGACACTGTGTTTTTATTAATATTTCGAGCGCGAAAGAGCTGTCAGTGTCAAAATATTATGTACGTAATTTAAAAAGAAATCGGCAAATGTCTCACGCTATGAGGAAATCAAAGAAAATTATACCGTTAATGGAAAAAAAAAAATTAACAAATTATCTGAGCGCGTCTTCCAAAAATTTTAAATTTAGCTTAACAAATTCGAAAGTATTATTAACCATAAATTCAAATCACTTTCAGCCTTGATAATCCGGATGATATGTGATATAACTTATTAAACCTTTTTCCCTGCAAACCCTCTCCTCTTTAATTTTGTCTCAGTGTATTGACAAAAGGAAAATTATGCCATCTCTTGGCATTAAATTGAATTAAGGAAAAAAAAAAACGTTGATATTAGCCGTACTCGATTGGGCCAAGGCAAGTTCATGCCGGTATAAGTAGCTCCCACCATCTACACGTGTTCTAAACAACGGGTACATGAGCTATCTAGTCGTGGTTAGGTTTTTAGGTTAACAGTCGATATCACCACTAGATGGCAGTCAATCCTTATAAAAAATCTGATTGTTAGATGTAATTGCTAAGAAAATACTGCAAACGGTTTCTTCGCAAAAGTTGGGCCTCGCGTGGTTAGTGGTACCACAAGTGTATGCTTGTCCTCTCAAGAGCTCGCTCGAGAACAGCTAGAGACATTTTTGGAACTTAATTTGTATGTAAGTATATATATCCTTATACATACGTAGTTCATCCCGTCAAAGAACTGCCAAAATGCGGTTGTGGGCGGCGGGGTTTCAAAAATATTTAAATCATCTTTGTTAGCCATCTAACTCAAGAAGTCCTAAACGGAGTTTGCTGATATTTGGCACATAGACTAAGACTGATACGATAGTATGATAGTTTCACTTGAAATTAATCGAAATCGAATGGAGTGTGAGTAAGATATGAAGAGGAGGGGCTTAAAACAATTATCGAATCATATTCCTGTCCGCCCAGCGAGTTTTTATGAAATTTGAGTTTTGATTTACACCGGGTATGAAGATACGTTTATTTAAAAATCTTTGAAATTAAATAAAAACGGGGTAAAGATATGGTGGGGTGACAAGTTACCCGACGTATTCCAATATTTTTCAAGAACTGTTTGTGCTACAACACTTTGTATAATTTTTGCCTTACCACGTCATAAATTTACATTCTCTGAACTTTTTTTTTAAATTTGTTACACTAACAGTTTTAGGGATAGAGAAAAAAATTTGTATTGTTTTTGACACCGGATACTAATTTTGCGCAAAATTTCAGCTCTTTAGATCCAACGGTACAAAAGTTAGCCTGTGACAAACGGTCAAATGGACAGACAGACACCGTGTTGAATCCATTGGTGTACCGATTATACCATTCTGATACGGAACATTAAAAACCGAATTATTTGCAAAAATAAATGAGTCTGGTTAAAAACAGAAATGGATCAATGAAAAGAATGAAATTTAGGTTAGGTTTTACAGCTGGTGATAAAATTCAGTTGGATTCAACATCTACTCGCAAGTGCCTGCATGTACCTGCCCAGGCTCAATGGAATACGGCTATTCCCACATAAGTAGGAAGTTTTCATCTCTTAATAGTAGATGTCATTTTCTAAATTTTGATTAAAAGGGCAGGTACAATATAATACTTTAGATAGGATTCGTTTTAACTCACATTACAAATGTTTGCCAACATTTTTGCATACAGTAACATATAGACACTTTTCCAGTAATTCTATATAATTCTCTAAAAATCTTAGAAAGAAAGCCTTAGAAAGCAATAAAGTTCTTCTCTTGGAAAACTTAGCTGGCATCCAACTAGAGATCATTGACTTCCTGACAAACTATGAAGAGAAAAAGAGTACTTTAGATTTAATCAGGAAACGAAACGGCACAATAGTCTTCTTTCAAAAACCACAGTGCCAAGCTGCTCGAAAGCTATCCCTTACCCCAGTCTAAATTAGAATTAAATTTAATTGACATTAAGTGGTAGTAAAATTTCTTCTGGAGCGTCGATTTTTTAACTCACTGTTGTCAAGCTGAACAAAATAAAAGAAAGCAATCATGTAAATATCATTATTTTCATCTAAAAACACTAACAGAGCCAAACTTGATCACGTTTATAAAATAGTGTATTACATGTATTTAAAAAAAAAAAAAACAAAAAAACTTTCAAATCTTAATGTAATTTCATGTAATGTACTCGTAATATGTAAAATTTCCAAAACAAGGTGAGTGTGTTCCTTAAATATATACATATACCAAGTCCCCTATACTTTCGTCCCAGTTTTTCGTTTCATATCTCTTAGCAAGATGAATGACTAAAATACCAATTAAATCTTGTCATACATTATCTAAGAATTTTCATTAAAGTCTGACTCATTAAAATGTAAAATTTAAAAAAATTATTTATTATATGTATAAATTAAAATTCATCTTGCTAGGCATACTCATAAAAAAAATACGTCCCTTTTGTAAATAAATTAATTAAACAAAAATACTTTTACTAGAACGGAAAAGACAATACTAAGCAAAATGGCCCACTAGTGGTTAAATAAAAAAAAAAATATTATACATCTATACAAACATAAACAAAAAAAACACACAACCATAAAACAAAATCTGACCGCAAAAAGCCATCTAATTTTTAAAAACAAAATATACATATTAAAAAAAAAAAAAAAATAATTGAATTATAATAGTTTCTAGTTCAATTTAAATTCAAATTTTCTTTAAGTTTAACTCTAGTCAATAAGTAAGGAAAAAATGTTTTATTTAAGAATGTTTTATTTGTTTTAAGGAAAACCAAAATTCAAGTCTTCGTGCATAAGTTATAGGAAAATTGTTTAAAAAATAAAAAAAATAATATTAAAAATGTCGTACCAAAGAATACATATATATATATATTGAATTGTTAGATAGAGCTTCCAAATTGTCATTGTGAATATAATTTTGAATGTTTTTTGTATCCCTAAAAAAAAAATTGTATTCAATTTTCTTTCATTGAAAACCTTTTCAGAAATATATATAACAAAAACAAATTTCTAATCGTTACACAAATTTAAAACAAAAAATAGCATAATTGGTATTTAAAACAAAACTAGTGAACAACATGCATATTTATGAGAAAAAAATTTAAACAACTATATGCAGTGAATTTGTATGTACATTTATAGCTGAAAGCAGTTTTTTTTAAATAGAAAATAAAAATAAAATCAGTCTCAAGATACATGAATAAAATCAATTACGATTATGAGGAGCAACGTACAATATAGCGCTTACGTTAATTGCGATTTTGTTCAGCGTAAACTATCAACATTAAAATAAATAAAAATCAATAATAGCAAAGAAACTGCATCAAAAGAGAGGAAAAAATATAAAACGTCCTAAACCAGCCATATATATATAGATATTGTACTAAAAATTAATTGATATATATATATACATTTTTTTTTTTTGTAAAATAAGCGAAACAGTATATATTTTTGATTTTTAAAATCTATTGTATCGTTATATATATACATGTATACATATTGATTTATAAATTACATATATAAGTATGTATGTATGTATGTGAATATTTCACATATAACTACGTACATACAGAGTCCGTGTATAATTGGAAATGAGGAATACTACATTAAAATAATTGTTTTTGTTTCAAAAATCGAAACCGGAAGTTGTTTTGCTTTTTCAATGAATTTTTAGGTACCAAACACGAATTACGGTAAAATAATGAGGGTGTTCCAGAGCACTCATTAAAATTGAAGTATAGGTACTCAACCAACTATTTTTTCAGATGAATCTAGAAAAGTTGAACTTCTAGAATCAAAAAAAGACCATCTCAAGTTTATAAAGGAAATTGTTAAGCAAGGTATCTCAGGTCAAGAGGTGAAGCGGGCACTGATCGATTCTTTAAATCAAGATAAAAAAGAAATCGATTGTTGTGGAGATGGGGGTGGAATTCCATCCATCCCCTGAACCGCTACAGCAATTTAAAGGTATAATAACTGGTTTCATCACTTTTTATGTTATAATACGCAACAACTTTGATACTATTGTGTAAACGTCAAACTTTTGCGCATTGATTGAGCATCACTGCTTTGATGCGATGCTGATACCAGTATTTGTTTGACGATTTAAAACACTCAAGATTTTTTTTTTTTTTATAATTAATGCTTAACATTTTGCTAAAGATTTGAAGATTTTAAATAAATAATAACGATCGTCTTTTATTTCTGCGAGAACTTTTCTCCACAAAAATCCTTTCGATTTCCTGCCAGGCGTAAACTCTTTCATATTTTAATCTTAGCCTTGTTATTATAAGTAATTTGATGACGTACGGGTACATATGTATATCATTGTTATTACCAAACAAAAAAGTATTCATATACTTTTCCTTTCCTTTGACGTTTACGCATCAGTTTAAACAACTTTGCAATAGCCGTGTTTCTTTGTGAAAATTTTCTCCAGTTCCAAAAAAAAAGTTCACATGACAAGCAAGAACAACACCCAAATAGGTATACAGTTTCAGAAACTTTCCATATTATCCGCAGTTATAGCTGAGAATAGAACATTTCGACTGTTTTACTCAGGAATGATGGCAAAAAGAAGAAAGCGTATTTCAAATCTTTAATTTAATATTTTGTTCAACAACTATCTGAGTATACAGTTTCAGTAACTTTCGATATTATCCATAAGCACATTGAGCGGACAAGTAGAATGTTTAATTTTATACTATATTCAATGCAAAATTATTGAATGTTTAACAAGAGAAAAAGCGGGATGGTAATAGAAACTAAATCAGTAGTGCCAAATTACAAAATACAAAATAGGAAATTGTTTTTTTGTGAAACCTAACTGAACTTTATATAAAACTAAAAAGAAACACGGTTAATGAAAAATCATTGGAAGAAGAGGAAAAACGGGACGATGGTAGGAACTCTAATTTCTTCGCAATCAAATACGGTATTAAATCTGTAGCACCAATTTGGAAAATACAAAATCGGATATCGTTTGAACTGAACTACATTACACAGTAACAAAATTAATAATGAACAGTCGACTTTGAAAATGATGCCAAATGTTTGCGTTTATGAACATTTGACGATGATGATCGAGCATAATCATTGCAGTGATGCGTTTCTGAATTTACACATTATGTTGATCGGAGATAGAAATATTTTTTGAAATGTTTTTAGAAAAATTTGCAGGGGATAAATGTGCATCATTAGAAATTTTTTTTTTTTCTTTCTGACTGAGAAGCTGTACATTTTGTTTGGGTACCGAAATTCAATTTATTAGTATTAAACATAACTATACATTTAAAATGTGTAAAAAAAAAATACTCTGACTATCATAGTTCAACAGTTATAGCATGGAAAGTGATGATAGGTACCTTTAATCCTGATTTGTTGACCTTCAAATGGCGCAGCAACTCAGGGGTGATCAAACCATAACGCAAATGAATCCACTTATATTTCTTTAAAAAAAAATGTTTGTTTTAAAACAATAAATGCACAACAGATAAATTTTTGAAACAAATTATGTGCAATTTCGGCATGTTTTTGAATGAACCTGCACCGATTTGAATGAACCGTTTTGAATACTGTTAACTTTTAGTAACATATTAGATTTGTCGACTTTGGTTTTTGTCGACTATTGGTTTTGAAAGTAATTGTTAAAGTAGTTGTTAAATTTCGTTTGCGATAATTTATGCAAAAATGAACCGATTTAAATCATTCTTTCTGGAGAATGCTTACATGAATAGGTCTCAAAATCTGGTGATTTTAGTATTGCATAAGTGGTTTTAAATACAGTTAGCTTTATGTAATCTTAACATACTTTTTTGTGTCGGACGATAACTTGCGCAAACAAGGATTTGGAAAACACCATTTTGGACCTAAAGCATGCCAAAGTTCATGCAATCGGTTGAGGGGTTTTATAACATTAGGCGTGTTTCTAGTTAAATTTATAAAAAGTTCAGTTAGAACCTTTTGTAGTGGAGATCATTTTTACAAAGAAACATACATATACTCGTATGTATAAATTTGATACATTTAGCCGTAACCATGACACCCAAGTAACAAGTGACTCTGTGGTAAATCCGGTATTTTTCTTGTTTTGACTTCAGAAATCGATCCATGACCCGTTGACCTCTTAACTTCAAACACCCTTCTAAAATAATGTCCCCATCAACCACGATGTTCTTCTTAATCTAGAAAAATCTGCGTCACAAGTTCATTGCGGTTCCATCAGCATTTTATAACCCGAAGACACTCTCTCACAATATCTATTAGAGTAAGAACTATATATTTATATAATACCTTTAATGTTTCCACGTTAGCTTTAGTGATGCAAACCATGCACTCTTCTTAATCATAAAGCTCTGGCTTATGAAATTGTAAGTATGGGATTAGTGTAGCGATAGTTAAGTTCCATTTCTTGTCGGCATGATGACACAAGGCACAAGGTGATATGAGCAGTGAATGTGTATATTATTAATGCAGTACAATTCATGGCTACCAACAGTCTCGTGTGACAGATGTTCAGGGACATAAAAGAATCGTAAACAAACGGATGTGGCGGAAAGGGAGGAAATACGCATCATAAAAGGATTACGATTATGGGGATTTAGGCGCCATACAGTGGAGCAAATCGAATCAAAAGTGAACCGCTAAATTTATAACTATCATACAATATATATTTTTGCTCTAATATTTGTATAACTCTGAAAGGTCTGAATGAACCTTACGAAATGTAGATGGTGGCCTTAAATTAGCGAAATAGTTTTGGGGGAATTTGATTTGTATGTACTTGTAAGATCTGCTACGAAAGTAGCTTCACCTAAAAACTGACTAAAATCGGGCAAAGTGTTGTTTGCCTTGGTTTTTGTGTATTTTTCTTCACCAAGCTTTATCAAATGCTTGTTCTGATGCACGTACATATTTATACATTTTTACGTAGGGTATAATTTAGCTATTATGATATTATTTGAATGCTTTGTTAATTTAGTTCAATTGATGTCTAATACCATTCAAATCTCTTTATTAGTTTCGTCCCCAAAATATAGTTATGAGTGTGGTCAAGGAATTAAGTGACAACCCTTGTATTTGATGAATTGACAAAAAACATTTTTTTTTACTTTTCGCACTGAAAAACACGTTAACATGCCTGCAGGCCATAGCGACCTGACAAGATATTGACTATTGTCGTCATAGCGGGACACTGTTCACACCTCATGCACCAAAAAATCGTTCACTTCACGTGAAAAGAAAATGACATATCTCGAATGGTTGCAGTTACCCCCATTGTCAACTCTTTCATATTCCTCCTACTCGTACATATTCGAATTCGAATTGGAACTACAGCTTTTGATATATCGCATGATGGGGTAGTCGTTTTTTCTTGATGTAAAAAAGCCCCCTATAGCCCCCTATATTTTTGATAATTTGTTTCAATCACATACTATATTCCTTGCATTTCAGCTGTCCAGGTCTATTGCTTTAAAAGTTACAAGCCTGACAAACAGACAAACGGACAGACAGATAGACGTACGGATACAATTTTAACTAAAAATCAAAACTCGACTTTTGTTCTTTTTTCTGACTTTGAGAAACTTTAACTCTCTTTCTGGGTACCAAGATTAAAATTAAATTAAATTAAAGCATTACACTACCAATTTAAAATGCGTACTAGTTTTCCTTTAGCTTCATACAACAGTTCAACAGTAATACCATAAAAATTGATGACACCTCTAAACCCATTTTTGGATTTTCAAATAGCCATAACGGCATTGTGGCACCACTGTTCACTGAAAGGCTAAAATCAGTTTCAACATAAACTTTGATGTCTGGTGTTGAGTTGATTGATATTTTCTGGGATACCATTCAAGGCGGAAGGCACATACGACATACATACATATGTATGTACTACAAATTTCCAAGAAATAGTTGATGAGGTTAAGTGCTCTCAATATTACTTATTTGGAGAACCGGATTGAATTTCAGTATTTTGCGATAATCGTAACCGTTCTTATGATAATTATGCTTATTTGTAGAAGCTTTTCATAATTTTAACTTTTTAAGATTATATACAGGTGTTAGCTTTATTGTGCTACTATCGTTGAATTGAATGAATCTCACAATGCTCGTAATAGCTGATATTTAACTGCTTTTAAATGAAAAAAAATTACACACAGATTTATCATAGAAGAAGAAGTATGTATTTTCATGTGCAAAGGAAGTGAAATTTTTTTTGTCGTATCTTTACAGCGTCTGCAAAAGTCATTTCCAGTCTCTGATGACAGTCTCTGATGACGTTTATGATTTTTTACTTTTGAGGTTATACAATAGATACAGGTGTATGGTGTCTTAGCAGTAGCTTTGACCCGTTAAGTTGTAGAGTTGGCCACCATACGAGTAGTAACCTAATAGCGTTGCAGTAGTTACGCCAAATGTTTACACAGAGTTACCGGAATATCGCAGTGATCAGGTCCCAGTAGAAAATGAATGTTTAGCTGTCTCATTAAAAGATGAACGGCAGTCCTTCACTGTC
Source organism: Pocota personata (assembly GCA_963082735.1). NCBI lineage: Eukaryota > Metazoa > Arthropoda > Insecta > Diptera > Syrphidae > Pocota > Pocota personata. The sequence continues at coordinate 273,169,198 of OY720429.1, forward strand.
CTAGATTTCCCTGAGTTGGCTACGAGAGATGTAATTGTTTGCTATTGTCTGCAAAGTCAATCCACATTCATCGACAACCAGATGGCAGCCTAATGAAAAGCAACAACTTCGGATAAGAAAACACTGCAATGGACCTGCAGATTGAAAGATATTTGTAGGTCTGTTGAAGAGACACTATAGAGTAAGTATTGTTGTATTATTAGAGAAACGCAAAAAAGTGCGTCTCTCAATTCTTTCTGTCTGTCCGTCTGTCTGTACCTCGAGTTGCAGCCTTAACGGCTGGACAGATTTTCTTCGAACTTCATATCTGAGGCGAAATTCGAATTTTCATTCTAGCCTCAAAATTAATGGTACTTTACTTAAGGCCAATTTTATAAAAATCCAATTTTCTTAAAAACGGTTTTAACGATTTCGATAAAAATGCCTGGGACAATATACATAAATGCTCGCAATAAGATTGCGTACTCAGTTTATCGCGTAAAATTTTCGGTAACCGTACTTTACTTATTAGCGGGATTTTTTCGAAATTACAATTGGTATTGTAAGGCTATGGCTGTTTTATTCAAAATCGATATCCACTTAATTTTTGACATATGTAAGGACATAGCATTCAAATTTTTTTAAAGCATTTTATGAAAAAGCCAATTTTTGTTGTTTCTCATTTACTTGACTTAAAACTGAAATCTAAACAACTCAGACGAATAGCATATATAAAGCAGGTACATGCTCTTTATTTTTTCCTTGCCACCCATATTTCATCATTATAAAGGACTTTTGTGTGAGAGCTACTTAGCGCCCCCATATTACGCTACTGCCGATACATTTAACGCTATTAAAATGCATCTTAAAGAAATGTCTTGCATTCATAACAAAATCGGGAAAAGTCGCATACACAAAAGACTATCTAAATCACAACATTCCTATCAAAAGGATAAATGCGTCTCTTCTTCTGAGTCCTTCCAATTTCCGCTTGGAATGAGGAATAGACATCGGTGGCTAGTGCCATATGGACAACAAACTTCTCCGGAATATTCACGATTTCCCTTAAGCTCGAGATAATGTCGAACATTTTTAACGATTTGAACAATTTAAGTAAAATATTACAAATTCGGTAACCATTTTGTAGAAACATCCAGAATCTAAAATTTTGATTGTAATAATTTATTTCGTAAGACGTAACATTTTCGGGATATTCGCACACTAAAATGACTTCTAAAAACTTCAGAATAAAGTTGAGCATTTTGAAAGATTGCGTAGCTACACTTTTAGATAAACTAAAACAATCGGCATCTACCAGCATCTTGTAAAGAACTTCAAAGCCTAAACGACGCACCGTTTGCAAGATATTTGTATTGAACATCGATTTTTTTAAATAAGTTGTGGGTCAATTGCCTACCTTCTGTTTTTAAAAATTTTGACAAATTCCGTATCCATCTTGTGGAGAACTTTAAAGTCTAAGATTTTGACTTCAATAATTCTTTTCATGGGACGCACGTTTTGCAAGATATTTATATTCAAAAACGTTTTTTCCACCAAAATTTTGAAAATTCAGAATCCGTCTTGAAGAAAATTTTAAAACCTAACATTTCAATCGAAGTAATTTTGTTTCCTAGGATGCAACGTTTTCTTGATATTCGCACGGCAAAACAGTTTTCCATAGCATTCCGGTAAGGTCGGACGTTCTGATAAATGGTGTACCTTAAATTTTTGAGTTTTAAAAAGTTTGGCATCTAGAAACTCAAAGCCCTTTAACACATATCCGCCATTGGATACGCGCTGACGGATGTACGGCGATACATGTGGAACAGGGATTAAGCTGAGAGATCGCGTGCAGACAATTAGTGGTAAGATTTTGAATGATTTTGTTTCATTTCCTTACAATATCTACTCTGCAACAATGTTAGTAAAAGGCGTTATTTCAACATTATGAAAATAAAAAAAATAAAAAAAATTAAAAATACATTGTTCCTCAAGTATTTTAGAAATATTTACGTATTTGAAGAGCAATTGGCGGTTCACGTACTTATGCGCTCCTATAAACGAACAAATACAAGCCATTTTACAGATGGAAAAATTAAATGTAGCAATAGAGCTTATATAGGTACATAATGTATAATTATTCACGAATGGAACCCTTACTAATTCATGATGAAAAAACAGTGATCCGCTCAAATAAAAAACATATCTATATGGATTGTCGAATTGACTTTCATTAATAGATATTACAAACAATTGTGCTCAAAGGTCAAGGCAACAAATAAATCTATAATTTAATTTAGAAATGACATCGTGCTGGAAATAATGAAAGACTCTACCCTAAAGCTCTCTAAACTAAATTAGGAACATCGTTATGCATCAAAGCAAAAAATAAATTTCAATAAACCAAACTTAATGAAGCCACAAGCACAGGCTTATTCTCGAACCAGAATCGCATGAATGAATTAATTAAACGTGTAAATCCTTTTATTCCATTACATGTGCTCTTCGTCCTTTTTTTTGCCAAACCTTACTAATTGTAAACATTTACACAGTCAACCCTTTTTTGCCTGTCGGCACCCCCAGAATCAACATCATCCATATGTTATCTTGTACACACAAAATGCAAATGAAAATGTTTCGAAATAAACTGCTTTATAATACACAGAATCATAACGAAAAAAGGGATCCCGTCCCAGTAACGACGAAACCTAATTGTCACGAAGATGAAGACTCAAAGCTGAAGGCTTGAGAATTTCAAATTAGCATTTCGTCGTCGGAGCACATGGTTGTGTCGTTTGTAACATGCCCTCAGGGAACTTGGCCCGAAGTTACGAGTATGTCTTTATTTCCTCCCATATTCACCAAATAATGTTTATCTTTCAATCTCGGGACTTTGTCGCTCTTCCTTCCGCAAATTTGTTTATAGACAAATAATTATCAAGTACATGTAGCGTAAGGAATTTCCTCTTGGCATTATCAGTTTCATCGCACTACGACAAGCGTAATGTTACATCTGTAGGTACAGTGCTCCATTGTTTCAATTCAATGTTGTCGTGGCGGTAGTGTTTAGCAGTCAATTGTATACGAATATTCAGAGACGAGCAGAGATAACGTTGTTTACAGGAATTAAATTCACAAAACGACGACCGAGAGTAGAAGACGAGCGAGCATCCCTCGTCGTGAGAGGGTATTTAAAGAGTTGCTGCACCCCCGCCTCGCAAGTCTCAGTATTCAATTAAACAGATGCGGGTAGGCAGAAGATACTTGTACGAGTACCAGCTCTTTTGCAGTGTTATCGTATCTAACCAGTGCTAGTTTATGTGATAATGAACACAATCTACCAAATAAATAAAGATACCCGAACGATATTAGTTTCTCACAAATTTATTCAAAGAGGGTTATCGTAGCGGAGTTGAGTTGATTTTTCTTTGGAATTGACACTGAATTAAATACTGGTGAATTAATTGGGAAAAAAGATTGTTAAATATTGATGGCTACTGAAACAACAGGGCTTTTGTCAGGATGTGTTGTCGATATACCAAGGGACAAGGACGAATACGAAGTTTTGGGTGAAAGCCAGTATGTATAATATAAATATTATTATTTCAATTGCATTATTATGGTTTAAATTAGCACCATGGACAATCATGAGCCTTTCAGATATGTGAGATAAGATTACAAATCACAAGGTCAATAATATGTGGCCTTAACTGAGTGTAATACAGTGCCACTTACCAAAATTGTTTTTATAGTTTATAGTATACTTACCTATCTTATCAGGCTTTATTAAACTGACATTCTCTAAAGTGGTGCACATACCATTTCAGTTCAACAATTTCCCCTATGGGACTACCTACAGCTAGCTACATATTCCAACCAGTGGCAATCAGAGGTACAGTTGTGACCCTTTTCCACTGTCCTGCCTCTATGAGACCACTTTCCAAAAATCAGTCAAAATTTCTCCTCTTTCTTAAGACTGCAATTTTTTACCCAAAATTATTTGTCCTTCTTCTTAAGTCCATTTGAGTGTGCAAATTCGATTAGGTACGAGTATGTAGCTTGTGAGTTTAAAAAAAAAAAATAATAATCAGTTTAATAAATATTAATAAATAATGTTGCTGTTCTTCAAGGATGTCTCCTCTTTATGACCCTTTATACGTATATCAGTGACCTTCTCTATTTTACTTTCAATCCAATCCATTATTTCGTCGATGAAAACACTTTACTTGAAAGTCGAGTCAAGTTCAAGGTACCACACCCCCAGTATTATCTTCTCTCTCTCTAAAGCAGGATACAATGCTTGGTATGGTATGGGTACATACATATATTATTCCAGACCTTCGTTGGAATCAGCCAATTGCTGATGCTTCAAATAATAGTTCTAGATGCTTTGGATTTCCAAACTCGTATACTTTGCTACGAGTATAATGTATACGACTTTGGGAGCCTGGAAACTCATGCAAAATATTTGAGTTTACTCTAGCATTTTCAATGACAAGCTTGTAGATTAATCGTGATCAGTTTGATTCGCTTGAATACCAATTTCCGTTACACGTACTTTCACTACTAATTTTAGGACGAAATACATATACATAGGTGGGGACCCCTCTTAATTCTTCAACAGTATCCATGGTGTATCCTGTGATATCTCTTCTTCTGTTTGTTTCTTCTTAAAAATACCGGATTACCAACACCAGGATCATTTTTGTTCTTAACCCATTAACCGTCAAAGTTGGAAAAGTAACACGTTTTATTGTTTTTATTAATTGATTCATTTTTAGACAAAAAAATAAGAAATAATTTTTTTCTAAATCACAATTTAAAAAAGAAATTACGAATGCTACTGTCTCAGATTTCATGTCAAACTTTTTTTTTAAGTTGCACACATTTCGTAAATCTCATAAGCCTCCATTTAATAAGTTTTGAACTATGTAATAGTTGTACAAGTAAAGATATAGCTAATGGACTCGAGATATAAATACTACAGTCTTAGGTTCTCACATATCTAGGGTTAGTAAAAGCTTTAAAACTCGCTAACCAAATTAACAAATAAGAATAATTTTGGGCAACCGTAATGGTATTAATTCTATTGTAAAATATTGCGATAGACAATTCACAATTCACCACTTAAAAATAAACTGTGAATGAGGCAATTTACTTTCACATCACAGTTTTAAACTCACAACAAAACGTTCATGTTTTACGTCGTAAAATGCGAGGTAGCGAAGTAGCCTCTTCGTCTTTTATTTCATAATTCCCTTGGTTGCACTTCGCAGCGTGAATTTACTGTTTACAAGGTGAATAATAACATGAAGATGATCAAAATAAACAATCCATCTCGTCGGTGTTTATTCATGAATTCCAGTTCACAGGTTACATTCACATCCTTGTTTATGCGCAAAACCACATCAACCCGAAGACAAAGCTCTTTATTTTGTAAATATCGAGCCTGGCCAAGTCGTTGAGATCTTCGTAGAAGTAGTCCTTGAGGGTTTTCTTTCTCAACGTTTATAGGGCAGAAGATATACTCGTATCCTCATAAATACGGCTCCTATTTCTATCGCTGGAGGGAACAACCATTCTTGTATGCATTCCTCTGAAGCAATGCCCTGTCGAGGCCCCCATTATAAAGCTTAGGCTTTATCTATCTATCTTTATCTTCAAATCCAGATTCGGTCAGATTTGCCTCGATGAAAGACAAGTGCTAATGGTATTCCGTCTGCTATTTGCTATTCTTCTGGCTTCCGTATCAATGTTGATTTCGATCGATTCTATTGAAGCAGATGGTTTATTCCTGCCTCCTTTACCAGCTCGTTCACCCTTCAGTTGCCCTAAACGTTCCTGACAGTCTCATTCAGATTAGAGACATTCCTAGCGATTCCAAAGCTTTTATCGCTACCTGACTTTTAAGCCGTTTGACCTAGAGAGTTAACATTTTGCACAACTACAATATACATATGTATGGTATGAGTATTTGGTGAACTGAAATAATGAAGGAAGAAAATTACAAAAAAAAATCTTTTCTGAGATGGTTTTGGGGGGCATAATCTACCCCTAAAAAAAAAAAAAAAAAATTGTCTATCCCATTATGAAAGCTGAACCAAGTTGTTCACATATGTAAAGGTTTGTTGAACAAAAAAGTTCAAAAGCAAAGTATCTCCTGGTGCATACAGCTTCGAAAGCAGGTAAAAATTGGATGACCCCACCAAATCTTCCTTCCTGTTATCCAATTTTGATGGTCCTTTCGTGTGGAACAAACGTACAAACAGACATGGAACATAAAGTGTTTATTTGAACTGACCCTTTCAAATATTATCGCAGCTTTCTCTTTTTCTTCGGATTAACGAGGAAACAAAATTAAAATAGAATTAAAGGCACGGGACACTAACTGTGCGAGGGCTTAACGATTCTTCAAACTAAGGATATGTAGGGTAATTAATCCGTTATCAAATTGTGGTGTAATTGCCTACTTAGATGAGTCATAAGTCCATTATACACTTATGACTCACCGTCTGTTGTCTACACTTCTCTGCATTTAACCACAGTTTCTGGTGTTCAGTCGTGACTATTTCACGATAGTAGAACGTTCAAATGTTGCATTTCTTGGTATCATTCCATTGAGGTCTTCGAAACATCTGCCATGCTAATATCTATAGAATAGGCATAGGTCTGCTACCAGGGTTCGATGAGTCAACGGTTGGATATTGAATGTTGGTTCGAGATTTTTGTTTTGGGGCTGAATTCTAAAAGTGAGAACAACACTTAAGCCTTGGCCTAACTTGTGCTGTATACAGTAGAGGAAGCTGTTGCGCTATAAAATATATTTTTGCGCAATGCAGATGACTCAACTGCATGGACGCCGATATGGTATAGTCGACACATTATTTCTGTAAAAGGTTGGTTAGATCGTATCTCTGGCGATGTAATTTATTTGCATTCACAGGCATGATCTTGACTTTAGTAGGTCTTTGGTATGAAGTATATGAATAGTTAAAGTACAATACATATATGTGATCCAACGTTTACAGCAAAAGTATCAGAAAATACACAATCGACTGCAGTTGGAATTGATATGTCCTGAAGAAAATGTTCAACCCAGCCGCAGAGCTGTTGAGGCTAGTTTGCTTAATAGGGTTCTATGTTAAACTTGATCGAACGCTTTTGAGATGTACAGGGCAACATCTTTTAATTCCCCGTGGTGTTCAGGTCTCTATATGGGCTACATAACTTAACAGCTCTCCAGTTGAACGGCGGCAGCGGAAACCACACCGCCAGAACTTATTACCTCGTGACCCTCCATCATTTCGTTCCAATTTTGGAATTCGCTTAAATTCTATAATTTAGAAGTTTTTTTATTGACTGCATCATTATATCATAAACTTTCCTTTATTTATTTGCTAACCTCTTCTATTTCTTTTCAGGAGAACGAAAAGTTTAAGTCTTGAAGAGCTAATGCCATTCCAAGACGATCCTTGGTGGCAGAGCTTACGACGAACATTCTTTCTTTCGTTCTGGGTAACATTGATACTTATATTTGTTAGCGCTTGTATTCTCTCGATTTTGCAACATGGCTCATGTGAGAGTTTGAAAAATGGACTTCCAAATGCAGCTACAACATTATCGACTTTAATTAGCCCTAGCAGTGGGAAGATGCCTTTATAGATCTAATTGATTCCCCAAAATGTTCGGAATAATTTTTAATAATTATTATATATTAAAAACAGAAAGTTGATTGAAGGTGAATAAATCTTTTACGTTGTTTAATAAAAATTTAAAAAAAAAAGTATTTTTTGTAAAAAAAAAAGAAATCTATATTCGTTTATCAGTGTTTACATGACATATACGAGTAGGTATAATAAATATTGCACGTCTTGTTGGTCGTACATCTTATCTGTGTTCATGGCAGTACAATGGACTCCAGATTCCTAAAGAGTGTCTCAATTTTGAAAATTATTGCATCATCAACGTATTATCTGTCTTAAAATAAAAATAATCTGCAACAGTTGATAACAAAATCTCAAGTGCCGAAAAAATTAATAACGGAGTTCTCGAACGTTGTGTATACCCACCATTTAGTTGGACAACAATACATATGTATGGTTGTACATATACATATCTGAACCAAATTTAATTGCAAAAAATAGTTAAGCGAACAAATTAAACGGATAAGGAATTCCATGAGAGTCAAATTAACACTAAGTTGTAGTAGAAGCATTTCAATTTATGAGTAGGTAGCAATTTGATCTCTTCTAGTCGACTTCATATTTACGCCGACTAAACCTAGCCACAAACATGCAGTTTCCCCTACATTCACAGACAATGATTCACTGCAGATGAGTAGTCAGGTGCCTAGCATTTTTATATCGGTTAGCATTTAATCGTAATGATTTCATCGCGAAAACCGTATGTTTGTGCCTAGTCTTGAGCAGGACTATTTCCCGATATACGAGTAGTACTCCTACTTTACAAGCAGTCTCGGAGCTTGGCAGATGGCAGATGATGCATCCTGACTGAGGAATGCGTCACTCACCACGAATTTTCACCGCATATCGGTTCCACAAGTGCGCAAAAAATCACCAAACCAATTAAAAGATTTTCAACAAAATCCATCCAATGCGCAATCAGAACTAAATAAAAATGTTTTCATGAAAATAGTCGTTTATCGTTATTCCTGCAATATAAAATACAATCCGAGAGAAACAGAGGGAGAAAAAAGAAAGAGAACTTTTCGAATTCGATTTGCTAGTCGAGAAAGCCGTACGAAATCAAGCCACTGCTCTGATCTCACACAGCACTAACACATCCACTGGTGCACCGCTGTTGGCAAAAGAAGCTTAACCAGTTTTTAGTGTTCCGTACCATAATGGTAAAACCGAATACTAATGGATTCAACCTAGAGAACTTAAATTTTGCAATAAAAATATGGTTGAGGGTGGCCGTGGTCAGTGGTAACATCATCGCTTGTCACGCTGTTGATTCACGGTTCGAATCCTGATGTCAAGAATCATCTTATTTATTTCGCATGAAATAAATAAAAAAGTCGATCACTTGCGAAAGCTAAAGACAACTCTACTGTGAAGGCATAACACTGGCAGTAGGGTGGTCATATGGCCAAAATGCAACTTGATCGTGATGATGACATCAGGAGGGCGGAAAGAAATACAGTGAATCATAAGCAACGACAATAAAGCGAAAAACAAAACAAAATACTCCCCAGTTATCTGGACAGCCACCCTTGGAGTTTACAGAAACTTAATACCATCTGAGTTTCAAACCACACCACTCTGTCTTTCTCTCTGTCTCTTCCTTTCCACAAAAAAACGCACGTGTTCTAAAAATTATATTATGTATAAGGGTATTCATATCCCCTTTAACACGTGCAAATTATAAAAAAATAAAAAATATAGTGGGGAGAAAAACAAATTACAGAAATATTTATCCGGCTAATTTGAGGACTTAAGGTAAGAGAACAAAATATTTTTACATTTCATCATGCGACGTATCAAATCAAAGCTAATGAGTCTAATAGCTATATAAAATATATTTTTTGGATAAAATTTATTAAACAAAAAAGCTCAAAAGTCATGAATAAAGAGATTTAGCTATCCCTTCAGCTGTTTTCGATTTAGGTGGCTACTACTTACTTTTTTTAAGTTTCTCTATCATAGTAATGTCAAGTCGAACATTTTCAGGAAACCAATATTTGCCCTTATAGGTGCAAGTAAAAAGATCTGAAGTTTGGACAATTTAACCGCTAGGCATTCTTCTTCCCTTTCCTTTCTATATGGTGTCCCAAAATTCACGCAAGATTTGAATTTTGCCTCATTTATGCGGTAAAGTGTTAGCAACAAAAAAAAAAAAAGACAGCGTGACTGCTGACAGTTCTGGGTTATTAAAAATGGAGTGCTACATGAAGGAACAACGCGTTTTCATTGTTCAGCAATATTTTAAAAATAATGAAGTTTTGGCAGCTACAGTTCGCAAGACTAAATCAATTAGTGATCTTAGACACTCTGGCCGTCCTTCAACAAGTCATTCAACACAAAATATAGAAGCATTTCGTGAGAGTGTTGTTTATAGTCCAGAAAGATCAATTCGGCACCGTGGTCAAGAATTGGACATTTCGAGAAGCTCTCTACAGCGTATTCTCACGAAAGATTTGCATCTTCATGCATACAAAGTGCAATTGATTCAAGAACTGAAACGTTCTGACCACGCACAGCGAAGAGAGTTCGTTGAATGGATTATGGAACAACAACAAGTGGAAGCCGATTTTTCAAACAAAATCATCTTCAGCGATGAGGCTCATTTTCATCTTGATGGCTTCGTTAATCGTCAAAATTGTAGATCTTTGGGGTTCAAAAAATCCACGAGTGATTGTTGAGAAACAAATGCATCCACAACGTGTCACTGTTTGGTGCGGATTTTGGGCTGGAAGCATCATAGGACCATTCTTCTTTGAAAATACGGCTGATCAGGGAATAAATGTGACATAATAAACCAAGTTTTTGTGCCTAAATTGCAAGATGTGGATGTGGACGATATGTGGTTTCAACAAGACGGTGCCACATACCATACAGCCCGAGAAACAATTCAATTACTGCATGAGTCATTTCCTGGTCGTGTAGAATTGACCGTCCAGATCATGCGATTTAACGCTGTTGGACTTTTTTCTTTGGAGTTTTTTGAAGTCTCACGCCTTGAAGAAGTAAATTAAACGCTGTATCAACAAAATTCAGCCATATTTATGCAAAACAGCCATGGAAAATTTCGATAAAAGAGTACGTATGTGCTAGCAAAGCCGTGAAGGCCATTTATCTGATACGCTATTTCATACATATCCCTACACAGTATACTTTATGAATCAATAAAACATTTACAATTTTTAACTAAAAACCTGTGTTTTCTATCAAAATTACTTCTTGTATGAATTTTGGGGCACCCTTTATAAACGGTAGAGGTTTTTTCCCTCCAAAAATGAAAATGAATTATAAAAAGGAAGCTAGAGGTTTTCCAAGCCGTGAATTATTAAACTCTGTACATATATAAATTGTGTCACTGCATTAAATTTATTTAGTCTCCCTTTGAATATAAAAGCTACAAAAAGAATAACATTTTTTTTTTTAGATCTATAATCGAAAATTGGGCGACATCGTCGTGTTAACTTCTGCCATAATCCTTACTAGGGTTTCCATATTACCGACAGCAATGCGTGGCATTTTTTTCTCCTTCCACGGCGAAAAATTAAAATTTTTAATCTCCAAACAGTCCGCGAATATATTTTCCTCCGAAGTTTGTCGCTCCATAACGAACCTTTGAGTGCGATCCATGGCATCTGAGTTACGGCAAATAATCCTAGCCAGAGTAGACTTGTAAATCTCCTTCAATTGACCTTAAAAAAAAAAACAATTATATTAAATCTAAGGATTGGTTAGTATGTCACTTACGTGGAGACAATTTCTGTGGTCCATTCTTGCGCTCATACCAATGCGAGTCGCCCTTCTTAAGTCGGAGAAACTGATCAGAAACAATACAGGTGAGAACTGGTCCAAATATTGCACCTTCAAGTGGTGGCTCACTCAAAGCTCCAGTATAGAAGTCGACATCTTCCGGTGAACTGAAAATGGATGGCATTGCACATTTCTTTCATTCCTCAAACTTCATTCAACCTACTCATAAATCGCTTTAATGGACTTTAAAGATTCCGGTTCGATAGCTGATTCCATTTGCTTCCAAGTCATAACCGGTGGAAGGCCACAATGCTTCCGAAATACGGGATACCCTGGTATTCCATGATCGCGACCTCGTTGAATATTTAAAGAAACCAGGTCCAAGCCACACAGAGGAAGACGATCTTCAGCAGTACTCTCGAAGAGCTTCTCAGTCAGCTCTAGCGTGAAAAATCGATCTACACGGGAAACTGGTGTATTTATACAGGTCTCTATGGCTCTGTCAATCCCGCGCTCAGTCCATAGAGAGTATGGATTAAAGAGCATCTTATGCAGTTCGATAGACTCGGGGGTGCTGTTGTCCCGTGTCATTTGGAAAAGTCCCTGAAAAGCATCAAAGTCGTGATAAAGTGGAGTCTGGGTACCCGTCTAATCTTACCGGTAGCAATGTGTGTGCAAATCGAAATGCCGCAGCTGCAAAGTTGTTAGCAATCGTTGCATCCACTTTTGGATCATAGGTATAAGTCTTGGAATGGAGATCTGATATTATTCCAATTTGCTTGGCCAACTCTTTGCCCAAAAGGATCGGTAGAAATTCGTTGTAGGTAATGTGCTGCATTTGTGCTCCAAGAATCTTTCGAGCTTCCTGATACACGGTCTCGTCGTCCCATTGTGGATTGACAGCCTGTAAGCCTCGTGCCAGGTAATTGTGATGTCTTGAAAATAACAGGTGCATCGAGGTCAGCAGCAGATTTTCATTTGATCGGTCATCACCGGACTCAAAGCAGTATTTACCTTGAGCATTCATCTCCTCTTGATTGCAACCATCATCCGGATTGGTTGAGAGTGGAAGAAGCTCCCTGCCATCAGCTGTCAAGTACATCCGCAGGGTTCCATTCTTTCTAGTACGAAGTGACATTTGCCTTTGAACGGTATTGCCGTAGACCACGGAACCATCTATGAATGATGTCGCCTGGTTAAGTTGTTGACGAGGACCATAGATACCAGTTGGCGCTGCAGCAGATCTAACAAAATTCATACAACTCTTGTTGTATTGCACAAAATATGGATCACCCGGTCCAAGTGGCACCGGAAAGCATTCTTTATGTGTATTCAAGGGTACAGTACAACAATTGATGGATTCTCCATCTTGGGAAGTAGTCAAGGCTGTGGCAGTTATATCGTGATCAAGAAACTGTCCGAAAACGGCCAACATCACCGTAAAATTAGAATCGGTGGGATATGAGGCCCGGTGGACCTGAAGCGACACTTGTCGAGCTGAAGGCAGCTCCTTCCCAGAATGAGACGCCCTCGGAGACGAGATACCATCGCTATAATCGGGGGCCACTGCTCGCCGATATGGAACCATTGCTGCGCCATAATGTCTCGGTTGTCTCTTGTTGTTGCACGTACCATTCGCTCGTCGGTATTTGTCATCAGGATTACACATCACATTCTGTGTGGGATCTCTCAGATTGATTGAGGGACCATTACCAATATTACTCCGTCCGAGTTTCTTGGTGTAATTGAATTTCATGGCCACATGTAATGTCGCATGGTATTCTACGTAACCACGTCTTGAGAGTTTCCTTGACTCAGGAGTCGTACTGATTGAACGATAGTGACGAAACGCTGGAGAATGCACTGGAGTAATAGCGAGATTCTCCTCGGCTAGCTCCCGATCGCCAAGCGCTCTGACACCGAATTCTTGTGCCTCCATCGACAATGAAGCATTGATTGCAGGAAGTACCCAAGCTTGAGGTTTCTCGTCAGGTATAGGATCATTTACTTCCATGAGTAAGAGAAACAAATCTGTTACATTCAGCGGGATATCCTCTGGCTCGACATCTAAATGAATAGATGTGGAGTTGTCGTTGGTGTCAATCTCGGTGTAGTTTATTGCAATGATAAATGCAAGAATGATAATTCCACTGTAAGAGATATTTTTTTTTTGATTAATTACGATCTTTAAGCGTGACTCTATTTCATACAGAAACACGGTGCACATGCAGCATTGAAACTGTCGCATTTTATTTCGTCGGGAACGCGGTGGAACTCCTGGGAAAACATAAGATGGACCTGGTGGTGGCATTGCTGCCATTGCAGCAGCTGAGGTCAATGGCGTCGTCTCAGTTGACATGGTGAATGATTACTCTGCGATTATTGAAAACAAATTATTAACACGACTACAGTTTCCGCAACAAGTAATAAAGTTTCGAGAGTCTCGAGAATCGTAAGAGATAATCCCTACATACTTCAATTTGTTATAGCCAAATACACCCATGAGATCTAAACGAATCTTTTGATGCCTAACTCATAAAAATCGGTTCAGCCGTTTAGGCTGCAGGTGGTAATATGTAAACCTACGCACACTACGGGTCATAAATTTAAGACCACTATTGTTTCATTAATTGTTTACAATTTTTTAAGCAACCCATTAATAATTAGGATATGATTTTTTTACACATTTCATTGTGGCAATGCGGACATGTGGCATTTGTGGACATAAGACCTCCGGGGTACTCGGCTTTTCCGGCAAGAACATTTGTTACTAAAATTTTTTACCAAAATTCTAAATTACAATATTCTGAGGAATTTCCAATTTCGTACGGCTGTATATTAATTCTGGTCGCATCAGGTGCAATTCCGGCCACAAAGGATTTGTATAAAGGGATTGCAAAATATATATTATTTTATTTGACTATTGGTTGTCCAAGAGAAGGGTAAAAAACTAAATATCTGATTTTGGCGCTCAAAAAATTGACAGAAACACAATATTCATATCTCCACGGTACGAAATGAATCGATTTACTCTTGAATTTCGGTCGAAATGATGCACCAAGTGTGCGTGCATGCATGGCCACCACGGAGCTGCGATTTGACGCTATTGAACTTTATTTGTGGAGTGCCGTTAAAGATCGATGTTATGCTGACAATCCAAAAACGATTCAGGCACTTAAGCACAATACGGATCGAGCTATTCGTGAAATAGAGCCCCCATCGAAAATATAATACAACAGTATGGGCTACTGCCAAGCCAGCACGGCATCCATTTAAATGAAATTATTTTGCATAAATAATCGGAAAGTGTACTCTCTTCAAATAAAAAACTTTGAAAAATATTAAACCGCATCTGCAGAATAAAATCTTAGTGAACCTAGATAATGATAAGGTCAAGGTATGCCAGCAATATTATAAGCAAGGATGTTTCCTTCTGTAACCAGTGGATTCCGTAAGGAATTCTAGATAAAGTAAATACATATATGGCCACCAGTTGTGGTGGACTTGGTGTTAATCAAGATACAACTTAACTGATGCACTTTACCACCAAAATCAAAATACCTGACCTCAGCGTTTACCGGTTGAACGGACCACTCTTATATCGTCCAGTTACCTGGGCACTATTTTCGATCCAAAGCTCCCTGTGCTAGTTTAGTTTAGAGCTAGGCTATTTGAACCATTATTTCAACCTACCTATACATGTACATATGTACCTTAATCCAGATTGGCTTTAAGGGGTTATCGGATAGATGAAGAGTTGCGTCCTCCTTCTCGTGCAAGGAAGGTAGAGGGGTTCACACCGTACCACTTCTACATCTTTTCATCGAGAATGACACCAGAAAAGTGGTGTATCCTGGGATTCAAAGATATTTCCAGATATGGCTCTAGCCAGAGCTCTTTGTTCAAAATCAGTCTTTTTGTGTAAATTTTTAACGGGAAGTACTGTGGTTGCTAATAGACGAGAGAAAGTTGAGTATAAATGGCTATCAAAGCCTGAATATCTCCAGAACAGTGAACGAGGCTTAACACAAACACTGTCAATAGATTTTTGTTTTTCTTAAGAATAAGTGCCTTAAGAAGCATTCTGAAACTTGTAAACTCGGTCGAAAGACCATTGGACTCAGAAGGGCGGGCTGTTGTTAGATTTTGACTCGACGAAGATGAAGCAGTTGAGTGTCCAGCTTCAGCTTGAATAATGAAATTCACTTTATTTAATTTAGTCCTACAGGATAATGACCTACAGGAGTGATCGTTGAAAGTTGAAAAAGTTAAACAAAAAAAGTGATGTACATAGTTAAGAATTTTGAGTTCTCTACCCGGAATATGTGTTTTTAAATACTTTCCTCCAATAGTCGTCTGATACCGACTTACATACATAGAGAGCTCTTCCCATCACCTTTAATGCGTTTTGATATGATAAGTTTAAGAAATGACAAAGAGATTCAATGCACCAACTATGGCAATCAAATCAGAAATGAAATGAAAGCCTAAGTCGATCAGAGCAATACATAATTCAAATATAGTAGGGATGCAGTAAAGTGGGAGGGCTGTGATCCTTCTACTCCGGAACATAATCTCGCCGTAAGGAAAAGAAGGCTAGAGCTGATTGAAAAATATATACCAAATATACTAGATCCAGTGCAAACAAGGTAATATTCTTCTGCATTCGGTTTAAGCGTTACTTCCTGGTGGAGTAACACTAACGATTGAGGAAGTCTAGTTGAAACATTGAAGGTTGCAGACGTAGGATGACATTCAGAGCATTGCTTGGGGTCACGCAACTTCTCATATTAGTTTCAGTTATACATTGTAATCGTTTCAGGTTTCTGACGATAGTGAATTCGTTAGTTTTCCCATCAAACCACAGCCCTAACGACGAGAATACACTGCCACTACCAACGTCTAGAATTTCTATCTAAAATTCCCCACAGATTACACAACATTGTAATATTATTATTAGGGACATTTTAAATCATTTTTCTGTTCAGTCCACGTAGATATTTGGCTTGCTTGAAGAACTGAATGGTTTCACCATGAATGGACGAAGAAGTGAATAACACTTTTACAAAGTTTACAACAAATAAAGATTGAATTTTAATTTTAATGATAAATTTAAATTTGTATGTAACAAACCGCACGAAATTTTCCACACCTTGTTAAAATGATATAGGAACCGACGACGACAACGACCGTATCGAGCGAAGTAACTATCTTTGAGATACTAATGCCTCCAACATTGTAATTTACCTTACAACATCAACTTCATTGCACTTGTAGGGCTTCATCTCTACCATAGGTGTTGTGTGGTGATGACTGAGCAAATTTGCATTATGTATAGAATTACTCTCGTACAGGTATTACCATCCTATGTCTCAAAGACGTGCAATGACAGAATTCAAACAAAAATATGAAACAAAAAAGAAAAGGCAAAATCGGTGCACATTAGATGTTGCACCCTTCCTACTCTTGTATCGAATAAAGTCATTGACTTTGGCGGTCAAGCTAGACAACATTTGAGCTATCTGGCAATAAACTTAAGGGTTAAAAATAGAGGTAACGTCTTATTTATTTGTCCAACTTGTAACTGTTTAGAAAGAAAAATCATAACCAATTCATTTGAAATTTTAATAAATACAAAAAAAAAATTACAATCAACGGCATAACAAAACATATACGCTTAAGTTTCTATTCATTCCTGGTCCATGCTCTTCTGAAATGAGTCAGTAATATGCTCGTAAGCCAACTTGATTAGATACTGGAACGATTTGTCCTGCGTTAAATCTCCCAAATCAGGACTATTCAAGAAATCTTCAATCGGCGGCAGGAATTCTTCAAACTCTCCATCTGAAATAATAGAAACATAACTCTATACTGATCCTGAAAAGAATTGAAAGCTAAAGAAATTTACCCATTAAGTAGGAAACTTCAATCAATTTAAAGAACAGCGTGTTTTGCAGATGATCTAAGGCAGAATTCATATCGTAACCAGTCCACGAATCTCTGAGAATCGCAGCACACCATATCTTGTGTCGCACTTCAAATGGATCATCTACGTAGTTGAGAAGCTCTATGGCCTTTCGAAAATCAAATTCATTGGAAGATTCATTTTCTTCAGATATGAAAAGCTGAGAAACAAACAAACGCCAGTTAGTATACGGAGTGAATTGATCAACTGTAATAGCATACGTTAACAATTTCTTCTGCTTTTAGTACTTTAGGATTCTCGACATCATAACCGAACGATAACATTAATTGTTCATTTAACTGCTCTTGATAGTCCACCAAATTTAGTTCTGCATTTATTTCGGTCACTTGGTTGGATAGATCTGAGTCGGCAGCCAATGATGCCAGTTTCGCCAATGATAATATAGACTGCAAAAAAATTCAACAACAAATTTTACATTGCTTAAAGTATAATTAAAGGTTAGAGCTAGATAAGTGACAGCATGCGCGAAAATCAAACAATAAAAAGCAAAATATGGACATTTTACTCCGACCTTACCAAACGTATTATCACGATTCATGCACATAGTAGGTACTTGGATGTCCAGCCCAACATAATTCGGCTGAACAGCAAGCAATGCGGATTTGTTAAAGGTCTAAGCATCCTCAAAAGATCGCCACATGGTTTCCATTGACCTCGAGAAAGCGTTAGATATGGGATTACGTTAGATATGGGATAATTCGAAACAAGTATCATATGAGAAGGCGAGAACACAGTGAGGTCCGCGGCAGAAATAACCAGCGAGTTTCCGGTCAATATAAGCGTGCAGTAGGGTTGCGTTCTTAGCCCTTTCCTCTTAAACGTAGTTTTTACTTTTTGAAATATCATGCAAACGAACCAAACGTAACCTAGATATTATTTGCGGACGATACAGTTATCGCAAGCGGAAACGCGGTAGTTTCACAAAATGCGCTTAATAAACGTAAGGATGACCTGGAAGAGAATGGATTCAGAATCAGACACTTTAGTTGTTTGTTCTCCGACCCGCTAAGACGGAATGGTGGATATGTTCCACTGAACATGGGGATATGTGGGTTCCATTGAAAAACCAAGAAACAAACTGTGACGACGATGTATGGCATAGAGTGAGCGTGGGATGGATGGAATGGCGAGAAGACTCTGTGACAGAAATATGCTCAAGTTGAAAAGGAAACTTTACCCTATACGGCATACAAGAACAAGAATAAAATTATGGCAACGGGGATAAAAATGCGTAGAAGAATGTCGACAGGAGTAACAAAATGCGATTGTTTCATATCTACCCATATCCGAGAAATTTGTCTTGTTAAAAAATTGATCGTTGAAAAGTTCCAAGCAGTTATTATTGTCACGTACAAAGGCTACCACAGGTAAACCCGGTAAGAAAGGGATTATCAAGTGAAGTCTCAACAAATATTACGGACGAATTCTGAAAACGGCGACAAAAGCCAACGCGGATCCCCAGCAATGCAGTACAAATTGGATACTCATTATACTCGTACACAAGTGCGTATAATAAGGAAAGGGCTAACAAAAAGAAAATAAGTAGCTACTTAGATGTCGCACGACGAACGAAAAATTACCTCTTTTGAGTCTATGTGGTGGCATATTTTTGTGGACATATACAAATATGCCACACAAAAATGAAAATTGGGTTCTGGGAATAATAGTCATCGTGAAGAACGCGTCTTTTTTTTTTTTTTTTGTTCTGCATGCAGTGCAATATTGTGTGTACCATTGGATGGCAAATGACTAACAAATGACTCATGGAAGTCACATCTCTCGATAGGTGTAAGTTCTCAAAATGGTGAGAAACAGCCCTTAGAGCCAAACAACTTGTAGTTCTGTTATTAAGCCATACTCCTACCTCCTCGTGGTGCCATCTTGAAATTCCTTAAGTTTTGGTTCGGATGTGGGCCAGCAACCTGTAAACAAATATTTAAAACTTCAAAGCGTAAAACCTCCCAGAAGCACTCGTGAGTCCCGCGTGGAATTGGTGCTAACTCCTGCATCACTTACATCGTAGAAACTGTATAGTGACCGTATATTGACGGCCAGATGTCAGAGCGCAGTAAAAAATATTATTCAGAAGTTATTGAAGAAAATGGGCCACAGAACGCCCTGTCTGATTTTCATATGGAATAATAGTTACAGTTTTGAAGTATCTTCGTTCTAACGGAACCCTGTATGTGCGAACGGAGTCGTAATTGAAATCAACGCTCTTGTTTCACGTGCTGAAGGAGCAACGAATAGGTACGATAGTAGAGCTCAAGATCAAACCACTCAAGAGGAACAACGCAGTGGGACTTGATTGTATACCTTCCGAAATTTTAAAAGTCCCTTCAAATATACCGGCAGAGCTTTTACATGCTTTCATAAAGAATGCTTGCGAAAGTTAAAGCTTTCCCGAAGAGTGGAAAAAACGGATAATTATCGAACTCCCAAGGAAGGGTAACTGGATGAAATTTAGAATACCGGTAACTGGAGAGGTATTTGTATGCTTCCTGTGATTGGCAAAATAATAGCTAAAATAATTTTGGATCGGTTCAAGTAGATTTCTGCTCGAGATTCTCCTGCATTGGCCACATTAAATCCCTTGCAGATCATTATCAATGCGTCATATCATAAGTTAGAAACCGAGCAAGCAAAATGGGAGCTAAAAATTAATACGGCCAAGAAAGTACTTACCTAATCTGGTAGGGGAGGGGCCACCCAAGGCAATCATGCCTTTGGGTATTAGTTGAAGAATTGAAAAGCGTTACAGATAATAACGAATAGATCCATTGGAGTACGGAGACGGGACAGTAGATTGGGCTTACCTTGTATAAGCAATGAAATTTACTAATCCAATACCGAAGACAAATTGGAGAAGGGTAATCGCGGAAATTAGGGACAAACTAGATCAAGCTGAAGCACATAACGAGGAACAGTACAGTGTGCTGGCCGTTGAAACTGAATCAGTGAGAATAGTTCGAGCATGCTCCGACAATGTGCAACACATTTTTTTTAAAAATTGCTCCTCCATCAAGACAATTACCTTCTTTCTCTGAACAAACTCCGTCTCGTCTTGCCCCAGTTGGAATAGAATTTTTGCTGCTCTATCAAAGTCACCATTGAATATCAATTGAATCCAACCCAACGATGGATGATCACGTAAGAACTGTGACAACGCAGCTTGATTACCCTTGAACCGCTCAAACACATCTCCCTGTCTATTCTGCCTTAAATGCCAATTGATTGCAAACTGTGAGAAGTCATAATCCTGATACTTTTCAATGTATCCATCCAAGCGATCTTGATTTTCAGTTTGATCGCAAATCACCACCAAACTCTGAAAGTCCAAGTACTTCTCCGCTATCTTTGCTGCCAACTCGTATTGGCCATCTTCAACTGCAAATAAATAAAAACAGTATTTAGAACGTCCTCGAAAAAGAACTATAGTTTCTCACTCAATATTAAGATTAAATCTCTTCGTTGCGATTCATATTGTTGCAATAGAACACCGTATTTCTCGTTATCCTTGATGCTCTCCAAGTAGTTCTTTCTTCCGTCGAGTACGAAATCGATTAGATCCATTATTTGCTGGTAAAGCCTGTGTTTTATCTCTGGCTCTCCAGTAGACCTTGCGCCATATTTCACAGAAATACTAATCAAATGCGTGAGCGTGTCACGTAGACCATTCTTGCCAGACATCGCAGTCCAAGGCAAATATTCGTAGGTGTTACTCTTATCCGCTGGAAGCGTATATTTTGCTATATTTTGCTCCCGGAATGAAATCACCTCATTCAAGACGGAGAGTATGACCGAATTTAAGTCGCACAAAAATGCAGCGATGGCAGATGATTGATGTTGGGACTCTATCCTTTTATCGGCAACATCGCAAAGAGACTGAATTACATCCTGAAACCTTGTCAACTTTACGTAGAACAGATCTTGTGCGGTGAGATTTCCCGATGGATACTCCTTCCACAGAGAGATCACACTGTCAATCGCTTCATCAATCAGCTTATTGTGCCTTAAAAACGAAAAGGTTATACAACGTCCAATGAATGAATGACGTGCTTACTTGTTGTGAGCCAGCTTCAAAGCAATTGCGGCGATAATTTTCTCATTAATATCCGACACAACATAACATGTTGGCTTAACCAAACCACGATATGATACAGCATTCATCTAAAAACAAACATATCCTCCATTCATATCCATTGAAACGAGTTCCGATATCTTACCTTGTCCCAGAGTCCTGTGCAGTGTAGAAAATCAACAAAATGATTCAATGCCAAATTCTTCTCCTTTAGCTGAGTTATAATTTGCAGAGACGATGAACTGCCCAACGAATGTTTCATATTATTTTCGACTGGTTCCCAACGTGGATCGGCAGCTGGAATATCTTCTGCCAAGTCTTCCACTATTGCTACAACAGTCCTGATGAAAAAATAAATATTTTCAAAATGACCTTCAAAATGTGTATTAGAAAAACCTACTTATCCAATTGGCTATCAAGCTCATCTAGGCCAATATCAGCCGGTACAAGCTCCTTTAATATCGAGCTACATACAGCATGATTCCTCTTGATATGATAGATGAAGGCTGCTTTAAGCTGATTGACTTCATCCTTGTTCTCGTTCAGAATCTCATCTGGATCTAGTTCGTACATTGAAAGGCTGTTTATGTTAACACTTTGGCTGATCGCATTGTGATTCAGGGACTCCGAGAATGGTGGTGTAAATACATCAGGAGAATATGACGAGTTCAGGAAATCACTGTTATCAAAGTCTGATGGTGAAACGCATACCAGGCCATGATTACGACTGAAGAAAAGTGGAATATTGCTGCAGGTAGCTGCGCTTAGAATATAATCATCTTGTAGCTGGAATTCAATTTTTTCTGCCTCCAAATCACCGGCTGATGGATTTAACAGATTTACGGGATAGATAGTTTTTTCGGCATAGAGATAGGCATATGAGCGACAGATAATAAAACGAAGCTGCAAGCAATTTTGTTCCGTTCCCGTGCTGTAGAACTGTGATAGTTTCAATGGAATAAATGTCGCAAGCCGAAGGGACTCTGCTTCTTGCTCGAAGACCACTGAAAAAAAATAAAACGAACAATTTAAAAGAAGACGTCACTTGAGAAGGTGCGCACAAAGGAAAAGGGACTTCAACCATTTGGTGAGCGAAACTGGAAGTGGTAAACTAAGGATCGTGTTTGAATTAAATGAATATGGGGGGGTAAAGGTTAGTTTATTCTGATCGCCAAGACGCAGTCCATTCCCATGATATCGAGGCCAAGATGTGCAATCTTATTCTCGCAAAGGCAAGACACTAACAAAGGAAGTACTCTATCGTATCCTCGCTTTCGAGATAAGACTTATTCGTAAGATTTTCAATGATTGCACTGTTGGTACGAGTAATGTTCAGCAGTCCTTCCTACCCAAATTGAGAAGGAATTTTGCAGTGCACATTCAGGCATTTTCACAAAAAACTTCGTAATTCTGTAAGAAATTAAACTACATCATCTCTCCTTATGTATAGAACTTTTGCTAAACTGACACCAAATATTGGTTCTGTCTCTGAGCCCTCTTTCCCTAGCGCGTGAAAGATTTTGTAAGACAAACCCGGTTCCATTTTGAGCCTATAGGCAAAATAACTACACCTCTATCGCCCCATTTACTTTCAGCAATCAACAGCCTTTAGGGTGGCATGAAAAAGCTTCATATGACGATGGGATCATCCGCTCGGTATGCTGGTGTTTACGCAGCTTTCTTTACGGATTATCGTCACTTGATCGCTTGTACAAGGAATTTTCACCCGCACCTAAATAAACACTTATGTATTTATTCCCTCATCAGAGTTTATCTCACATTAAAATTCTTCTTCGAATTATTTTTCTTATCTGTTAGGACACGTAGGTTATTTTCGGTTGTAGGAGTTTTTTTAGCTTGCCTCAAACCTTGAAGATTTTTCCGGGTTCTGAAGCATTCTCACACAAGTGGGCGTCAACTGCTTGACTGTTTGACATTAGTGCTATTTCACAATTTCTGTATTTTTTATCGATTGATTTGGACGTATTTACCTATGGCATTACTATTGCCATTCTAGAATCTGTAAATTGTTATCCTTAACACCTTTCATAGGTTCCCGACACAAGCCTCTTTTGTGTGAGATTCTGAGCTTCTGTTTACGTAGCTAGTGCAACATTTAGCAGACACCACGAGGGGGTGATGATGCATTTTCCCGCCACTACTAATTCAAAACCTGGTACTATAGTGAAACTATGAACTGACAATTTCAATGCCACTTTAATTACTTACAATTCCCTAAAATGTTCCTAAAATTACCACAGGAAAATTCTTTTACATGACAACTTAGCAGAACCTGAGATACAAAACCAAATGTTGAAGCAACATGACTTACCTATCCCATAATGCATTTGAGGAGTGTGCGATGGATTAACTGCCCCTGCAAGTATATAAACCTTTCCATCATTTATCTGCATGTCCAGTAGATTGACTTCAATTTCTGTACTCTCAGCTGCAATGATATACTTCAAATGACTTCAGTGGACAAACTTTATTTTAAAAACACAAACCTCTACCATTCCAGAACTTCTGATGGAACTCGTCTCGCATTTTCCTCGTCGCATCGTTGTCTTCAAAAAGCAGCTGCTCACTTCCATTTGTGAACGTCCATTTCTGGATCCATCGATCGGCTAACACAGTGACATACCACTCCGTGTCCGAGACCTTTTCACTGCACACTTTGACGAATTTCTGGAAAAAAGCAGCAACCATTATCACACCCATTCCAGATGACAATCACACTCTTACATTTTCTTTATCATGTCCACTGTTCATTCCAATGATAATCGAAGCGAACTTCTTCCCAATTCCTCCAAAAAAGCCCGAAGGCGCTTTCACACTTCTGTGCTGAATCACATGACGACCGTTCACGACTTGCAATTGAAGGAAGAGCAAGTTACACGTTGTGGTCACCAACAGGTAACCTTGTGGTGTAATAGCCAGCAAATAATCAAACTCCTGACCATCCAAAATCCCAGTGGAATCAATGGATGAACCATCATGTGCAATTGAAGGCCAATAACGGACGTCACCAGTGGGAGACACAGCCAAGCACGAAGCCATCTGCTGGCCTTCCGGTTGGAAGACAGTCACCAAGGATGCCTTGTGACCAATATCGCAATGCGGCAGAGTTAACTCCCGGCATTGTGCCGTTGTTGTTCGTCGTTGTGGAGTTCGTGACATGTCCTTGAATTTGGGCGAACCATATCGATTGTCTTTGTACTGCCACACCAGAAGTCGCCTTCCATGGAGAGCCTAACCAAGCAAAGTGCTTACACATATGCAACTAGAATTGTTTGTTATATTACCCAAGCCCAGCCATTGCTTGAACAGTTGATAGAAACAGCTGAATGCCTCTCTGAAAAAGTGAGTGCCTCGTTGACGAGGACTGGAAGTTGGAAACCATAGCTCTCGACCACATTGCATTCGGACCGAATTCCAGCTAGTGATTGAGTCGAACGTCCCGAAACGCTAAAACGACTACGAAAGGAGTTAATAATGCATTTTGCTATAAGGTATAGAAATGTTACCCGGGAACAGAGCCCTTTTTCAGCCCACTACCTGCCATAGACTTGCGTCCTGAAACAATGGAACTGGCTGAACTCTGTCGTGTTCTTGATCCGAATGGACTTCTAGACGCTCCTCCAAAAAACTGATTATGCAGCGATTTATCCATGCTTATTAGTTTTTACGTAAATTGTTTAAGTTTAGTCTGTTTTGGCGGTTATTAATGTATACAAAACTGAAATTGTTGTTTAGCAAAAGTGTGGTTAGGTTTTCCATACGTCAATTCGATTCTAATTGTGACAGCAGTTGCCGGTTGAGTTTTTCAATCAGATATGTTATGAGGCACTCCGACGAAAGGAGTCCATTTTGGGCCTTAATCAGACGTCTTAACCCGTGACATAAAATAATAAGAAAAAGTGAACAGTTTTGAAGCAAACAAACAAGATATTTTAAAACAATAAAAGTAAAGTTTCTATAAAATGTAAACAATAATAATGGAAACGGATGACTCCATCTAAAGCGCTGAAGAGAATGCATTCGATTCGATCCATTCCATTAGATCCGTTAATTCCAGCAAAAGTGCTGCACAGACTGCTTCCGATCCTATCCGACATTTAACGATTCGCCATTATTGTGGATGTACATGGTCACCCCACACTATCCATGATAATTCTAGAGCTAAAGTTAGATCACTCACACTTTAAGCAGCCTGCTTACTTACCTTACTGGCTGCCGACTTTTCGATATGCAATTTCTCGCTTTAAATGCAGAACTAATTTGCGTGGGCGAAAACAGGAAAATTGTAAGTGGAATATTAATAATTGCTCCTTTTCAATTATTTTTGTACAACGAAACGTTTTTGTAATCCTTTTTACCCACACAAGTACAATAACTAAATTACGAATACGTGCTTCAGTAATGAGTATCTTGTACGTATTAATATTTAAGAGTTGGTAGTCGAATTTATTACAGCTTAAGGAAAGATAAATAAATGTATCTGTGAAAACCGTTCATTTTTGTTAAAACAAAGAGTTCCGCTGGCTTTACAACATAATTGTGTTGAAATTACAGCATCATTTTGTATTCTTTTTTTGAGGACTGGACATCTTGAATATAAAGTATAATAATACATTTTATATTATAAAAATCAAAATCAAATTTTGAGGTACTCAAGGCATTGGACATACTTTTTTTTAGAAAAGAAAAGGGAAATCTCTTCACTTTTGACCATATTTATCTTCGCTTCTCTTACGTCTCTACTAAAAAACGGGTTCGACAACCAATGCGAGAATATTAGGTGGAATGGCCCGATGAAAATAATGGAAATCGAATTTTTATCCTTGGTATGCTGCTGTACAATCAAAAGTTTGCGAAAATGCAGGGAAAAACTATTGTTGTAAAAGTAGTGGTTGCCAGAAAATAGTTCTTTGTTGTCAAATTTAAATTAACATTTTGCAAAGGATCTGATTCATAATTTCAAGTAACTTGTGCTTGTAATTTTAGTTTTACAATAACTCCAAAACAAAATGTTCATATTTCAGCTTAGTATGTTGTTGAAACGAAAAGGAGATTCCCATAAAAATTCAAAGCATGGTACAGGCGATCAATCTTTTTCTTCAATCGGATTGAAGAAAAGATCCAACTGACTAAAGAATTGAAGTCAACAGAATATGAAGAGCACCGTGACTTCGTTGATTGAGTGTTAGAGAACCACTAAATTGAGGGGATTTTTCTAACAAAATCATCTTCTGTGGTGAGGGTCACTTTTAACTGAATGGCTAACTAAACAAACAAAACGCATTAGGGGCCATTCACGAATAGCCAATGCATTCACAAAAAGACACTGTTTGGTGTTAACTTTAGGTCGGTAGCGTGATTGGGCCGGTGGCGTGATTGGAAGACATGTGGTTTCAACAAGACCTGCCATACAGCGCGAGAAGCAATGCAGGTTTTGCACATAAATTTTCCCGGACTCATTATCTCAGCGACTAAACGTTGAATATTTTTCTTTGAGGTTATGTCAAGCAGAGGGTATATGCGAATGACTTTAAAATGATTTAAGGACTAGATTCGATGCGTTATTTATGAACTACCACAGGATTTATGTCGACAAATAATTCAAAATTATGTAATATAATATATGCGTATGTGTATACAATACACTAGTAAATAATGTAATTTTTCATGTCAATGTCTCATCATTATATTGACATGGTTTAATTCAAATTTAAATTGTAACCCCCAATTGAATCACCCTTTTTAAAAGCAGCTAATGAAAGCTTCCAATTTATTTACACTTTGGAGATATCTTCACGGTTATACGCATGGGATTAAACGAATACAAATTGTTTTATAACTGACTATAAAATTGAAATCAATTAAATTTTTCATAAATTGTGCCCCGGCCAATCCCATTCATACAACAACCCTATTTAATTCTGAACACATCCTTGCCGCACTGAACTGTGCCGATACCAATTCCATGACATCTGTCAGCACGCAAAACGCGCTCCGGCGGCTAGTTCGTCGCCGCTGCCAATCGACTGTCAAAAAAATTGTGTTCTGCAACTTGCCCCCTCAACTAACATGAAAATAGTAGTTTTCCGCAAAAATTACAATTTTTTGGAGAACTCCGCCACCAAAAACTAATCAATTCCATGCTGGAAAAAGCGAAATTATATTTTTCCACAAAAGAAACAAAAAAAATCCGCCAACAAATTGTCAAACAAATTTCGCAAATCGTTGAAAAAAATCTGTCGCGACCCAATCGAGTGAAAAGTGACTCCGTGGATTCGTGTGTTCTACCAAACGTTTTATGTGTAATTTCAGCGGCAGCATATTTCTAATTTTCTGCCTCAAATTCGTGGAAAAAAATTAATCCAAAAAAATTACAAAATCCGTGGAAAAAGACGCCAAATAAGCCCCTGGTCAGCCGAGGCACGTCGAACAATTCGATTTTGATTTATTTTCTTCGCGGAGAAAACTCGAATTTCCTGTTTTATAAATTTTATTAATTTGGATTTTTTCGAAAAGGAAAAATTGTTGCGAAAATTTTCTTCTACAATCGTCGTCGTCGTTGTCGTTGTCGTTTTCATATTGGTGTCGCGAGTGTGTGTGCTGGCAAATTTGTTGTCGTGTGAGTGCCAGTGGCATTGGCATCCCTCCTAATAGACCATCATCATCATCCATCGTCGTCGTCGTCGTCGTTGTGGTGCTCCTTCGAGGGCAGCACATACTCCAAGCGCTTGTCAATGCGTGTATCGGCGGTCTCGTGATTCTCTCCACAAAAGTCAGCGCAGCGCGTCAGCAGCAAAATGTCTGAAATCAAGCGGGTCGCCTTTAGTACCATCAGCAGCAACAGCGGTACCGGTGCTGGTGCATCGTCTGGTAATGGTATCATATCATCGTCGACAACGGCTGCGGCGCTCCATCGTTTTGGTGCGCCCGATCCAGTGACGTCACACAAGCCAACAAGCGGCGGCAACGGTGGTGGTGCTGCTGTTAGTGGTGGTAGTGGATCAAAGGCAGCTAAGACCATCCGCCTCAACATGGAACTGTTCGCCTCTAATTCGAACTCCTTCCCGGAATTCAACTACTCCAAGTTGATTCATTTGGAAAAGGTTTGTTTGTGTCGTGTGCGCCTCCCCGGAGGTTGCTGCGTCTATTTCTCATCTTCTTTCTATGTTGCATTGTGGTTTCGTTGTTTTCGCGTGTGGGGGAGGACGGGAGGTCTAAATTGAGGAAGAAATCGAATTTAGGTTGAGGGTGGTCGCAGTGGTCGATGCTGGCGATTGGTTAGGTCGTCGTTGTACATACGGTGTACGTGCACACGGGACTAGAGACAATCATTTTGCTTTTTTTTTGTTTTTTTTTTTTTGCTGTATTTTCGTCATTTTGAAAGATATGGGTGCAAATAATAACGAAGGAGAAAAACAAGAAGAAATAAATAGATGTGTGGCAATGGCGAGTGCTTTTATTGTTTGTGTGCACGGTCGCACGGAATGGATGGATATGATGCGACAGCGACAGGGAGTGAAACCTTTGAGTATCTGCTTGATTGTTGTTTTTGGAATGTGTAATTGAGTTTTGGTTTTTCGTGGGGGTGGTTGGTTACTGGTTGGATATTTGTTCAACGACTCGATGAGATGTCTATAGTATAGAACTTTCAATTTCGTATTTTTCAGTTGTTATGGGAACTGGAATTCTTTGGAAAAGCGTAATCTCTAGAAGTTCGCTTAAAATTTGTAAATCAATTTGCAAAACCAATTAGGAATGAGTGTGTGTAAAGGGGTGGGGGGGGGGGGGATTATTTTTATTTTTCTTGCTTAGGTACTGTCGTGGAGAGGGAGCGTCGCATTTAATTGATTTTTGGTTGTCGCGTTGTTAATGGAAATCACTGACAAGAATTTTATTTTTAACTGGCTTTGGTTTGGTTTGAGGTGTAATAATTTGGAAGGTAGATATGTAGATGTGTACATTATACAAGTAGGTTATGATTTGATTGTGTGTTAAGTTATTATAATTAAAGATTGTTTATTAATTTAATTTGTTTTCTTTTTGCGTTATGTCTGTTGAATATTTTCTTAAGATTGATTTAGTGCGGGAAAAAATCACTCTACCATAGTCTGCTTCCATTCGCTCACATTGCGTTGCCATGAAAATGAATTAAATCGTAGATACCTACCCGTGCTGATAGATGTCATAGTGAAACTTTGTCTGCTGTATGATACCTACTCAAACACGCAAGCACTATTTGATGGATTGATATGAAATTGTTCAGGTAACATACATAGAGTGGCTTTCACGACTAATCGGACATTAAAGATACAAATGTTTGATGTCCATTATCGCGAACAAAATGTATGGATTGTTTTGCAGTTTATTTACATATTATGTACTTTATAACTAAAAAAAATAGATTTCCAGTAAGATAATAGAAATAAAATTAAAAAAAACAAAACAAAATGGGTATTAAACGGTTAGTACCCAGATGCCTGATATTGTATATCTGTGAAACCTGGAAAGTGTCGGCAAACATCACAAGGAAGTTACAGGCTTTCATTAATCGCTGTCTGTGGTAGGTATATCCTAAACATTCGCTGACCGTGAAATATATCCAACCAGGAATTGTGGCGTAAAACGAGTGAAAATGCCACTGGGTTAGTCACACACTGAGGAAGCCAAATGTCAACATCGCGAAGCAGTCCTTCGAATGGAATCCTCAGGGTGCACGGCGGGTTGAAAGACCGAGAAAGACGTGTAGAAAAACAGTCTTGGCGGATCAGCAACCCAAAGGAAAACGTGTCCACAGCTGAAATATCTAGCTGCAGACCGAGAAAGATGAAAGAGATCTGCGCCGCCGACTTGTGCCCCACCCGAGGTTAAAGAAAATATGATGATTATGACGCAGATACGCACTATTATAAACAAGTTTGCGTACAAAATAAAAACATTTATCGATAAAGTTATTGTCAATGAAATTGAAACATTTTGTTGTACTTATGAGGTATCAACTGAAATTGGAAATTTGGTTTTATCACATGAGAATGGCAAATCTGTTCGTGATATACAGTTGCGGTCAAAATAATAGAAGCGTAACCTCACGAAACGACATATTTTAGTATAAATTGAGATATGAATAATCTATTACTTCCTTCAATTAATTTTCTGGTAATAGAAAAAAATATTCGATCACATAACGGTTTCATTCCAAACGTCACTTGAATAACTTATGGCGTGTTTCTTAGCTGTCAAAATAATAGATGTACTCGCTAGTTTATGTTTTTTTTTTGTCCTTGTCCTGTGTGTATTTAAAGAAAAATAATAATTTCAAGTCTTAAGGTAAACCTTCGAATCCACATAGTAGGTATTTACAAGGTATTTACACAAATATACGAATATTCACTTACATTATGGGCCTCGGTAAATACTGTTCTCCGAAGCAAAGCTGACTCATTTGCTAAACTTATGCGGTAATTGAAGAATCACTTGACATTTCTGCAAAATTGATTATAAATGCTAAAAAATATGTGGAAAATCCGGGGCAGGAAAAAGGTTTTGATCACGAAATCTGTAATCAGGATTGTAAAAGTCTCGAAACGTGAAAACTCTTATGGACGGATGGAAGTAAAGTCCTCCTGTATGGGGCTCTGGCTCTCGTGAATATGTGCGGCGCCCACCAAGCGCTGAATACGTGCCTAGATATACGCAGAATACAGTAATATATGGTGACTGGCATTATGATTCTTAAATGTGTAGGTCTCTTATACCGAATAAATATTGTAATGGATCAGCATTCTGACATACTTCAGGGAACCATTCTGCCTTACGCAGAGTAGGAAATGTCAATTAGATGGGCATTTCAACAAGACAACGACCTTAAACACACCAGCAAAAAAGTTAAGGAATGGTTTCGGGTCAACAATATTTCTGTTATGCACTGGTCAATCACCTGAACTCAACTAAATAGAAAAACTTTGTGTAGAAATCCAAATAATACGATTTCTCGATTTTGCCATTGCGACTACGGACTTGTGCGTTGGCCTGGTGATAAAGAACTTTTTTCTTCGCCAAATGCGGCTGTTTTTGCTTCAAATCGGCTTGGAATCGATCCAGCAGCTCTGCGTAATATGCGCCGGTAATCGTTTTACCCTTTTCAAGGTAATCGATGTGAATAACACCGCGCGCATTTCAAAAAACTGTCGCCATGACATTGTTTGCTGACAAACCCGCCTTGGCCTTCTTCGGCTTCAATTCACCAGGAGAAGTCCATTGTTTTGACTGTTCCTTGGTTTCTGGTGTGTTGTGGTGAATCGAGGTTTCATCCACGGTTACGAAACGGCTCAAAAACTCAGCCGAATTTTTCTGGAACATCGCCAAACACACCTTTGAAGTTGTCAAACGAATGCGTTTGTTGTCGATTGTGAGCAAACGCGGCACCCATCTTGCGGAAAGCTTTTTCATGTAAAATCGAAATCACTGAGCCATGTGATAAGCCTGTGGCCTCTTCAAGCTCGCGCACTTTCACTTGCCGATCGTCCATTATCAAACCATGGATTTTGTCAACCATTTCTGGTGTGGTGACCTCAATTGAGCGACCAGAACGTTCGGCGTCACTTGTGCTTGAACGACCGCACCGAAATTGAGTAAATCAGTGGTGAATGGTTCCAATCGATGGTGAAGAGTCCCCATAATATTTGTCAAGCTTTTGTTTGGTTTGCGTGATAGTTTTTTCTCGCAAAAAATAGTGTTTAATGAGCACTCGAAATTCACTTTTTTCCATTTTAACGAAAATGTTAGTAGGCGTCTATATAAAATGGCTGCCACAACAAAACTATTTGACAGATCTGTCTGAAAGTTTGGGTGCGTTTTTTTGAAAGATGATTCTTGACAACAAAAAAGAAAATTACATTTAAGTTGACGACAAGTAGTATTGAAAAATAAAAAAAATAAAACATTAAACTTTAACTTCATCGAGGCATCCTCGTCTAGCATTTATAACAGCTTTATGCTGTTCCAGGCGGCGCTCAGTTGGTTCCAAAAGATTACTAATGAAGAAGAAAACATTTGGCGAACTTTTCTATCCAACTGATCTCATAAAACAACTGGCAACTGTGTTGGCCAAACCATGTTGATTAGCACCTATTCTTCAAACCGATTCCCCGAAATTTTCATGCATCTAGATGCAAGTAAAAGATGCAGGTATAATGCAATTAGGGCTGAGGTAACTTCAAATTGCCATAAAAACCTGTGTAAAAACAAAATCCTAACTGTAAATGATTTTGGTAAAATAAAAATGAGTACAATCAAAGAAATAGTGGTGGTTTTAAACTTATGAACGATAGTGTAGTTCAAATTATTTGAATTATTTGAAGAAGTTCAACAGTGCACGATATATTTCTCGGTTTAAAAATTGAAATCTCTTTAGGTATTTGTCAAAGAGATGAGAAATAATGAAGTGAACAACAAAAAAATCCCTCGAGTTTTCTTCAGTACTGTCAATTGCTCAAGTTGGCCATAATAGTCACATGTGAACGGAAGCTATTGTCAGAGTTAAATTTAAATTTCAAATTTCCTACGAAAGAGCGAATGGGTTCGCTTTTTTAGTAAGTGAGCCAAATTGAACGAAAACCTATCGAATCTAAGCAAGAAGCTATTATAGTCGTACAATACAAGTTCCTTGTGTTAAAAATCGCGCAAAAAAGGCAGATAAAAAAACAACTGGATCACACAAATGCGAAAACAGCAGCATTTGATAGGCCTCAGTGACGAAGTGATCCTAAACCGGGAAGCCAGCCGGTACTTCCTGAGGTCAAACCAGCAAACCCCACAGACAGACCAGTAGTAAAGTGGGGGGGTTGTGGTCCTTCTACTCCGGATCATAACTTCGCCGTAAGGAAAAGAAGAAGAAAAATACAAGTTCCTTGTGTTCGCACAGTTACGCACGTCGACGTACGCACCCATTCTACTATTATAGTTCGGCCCTACCTCCCAAGATTGCAAATGAACCCATTTTTACGTGATGATTGGTAGTAATCGTTTACCGTTTTTTTATTGAACAGACTGTAAGTACATACTCGTAATAAATAACTTTCTCGAAAAGTTTGGCCCATCATGTTGCGCTGTGTTTCATGGTAAATCAATGAACTTCAAGGTTACCAAACAACGTCTTCATCCATTCTCTAAAACGTTGCTTTCTAACGCGTGTTTTGTTTTGATTGATAAACAACACAAAACGCGCGATATAAAGCCCTTAATGTGATAGCACCCCTATCATATATCACCCGAGATATTGAGGTGTCACAATTTAAATGCCGCATCCCGTTTTAGTGCTTAAATATTAAAGTATTACAATATGCTCATCATTTGTATTCGCAGCAGAAGGTCTCTAAATATTTGTAAATTTCTAAGTCACACATTCTTGACCGAAATAAATATAAATCCTAGAAATCCTAGTGCGAAATATTCTTCTAACCAGCTTAGAGCTTTTCGATTTAATTTCAGTTTTCAGACAACTAATGTTGATTTAATACAAAATTTCATTTTCGATAAATACCCTAATGAACGCTAATGAATCACAGGTTTGTTAAAACAAAATATGTTTGCTTAACATATTAAAGAAGTTCAAATTGTTCATATTTAAAGCAAAATAGTAATTTTGTGATCACCAATAGCATATTTACTTTTAATTGCATGTTAATCTTGTTAAGGAGTAAATGTACTCGTATACTGATATCTACATCCGATGCGATGAGTTATTCACTGAACCAATTTTGTTCATTGGCGAATACCGCTGAACCAATACGGGTTCAAAATAAATCACTTGGCGTTATATGCTGTTACTAAATTGATTTCAGACATTAATTGGCCTGTCCAGTGGATATCGAAAAAGCCTTCGACATGGTATGAATCGACGGGCTATTATATAAACTTCTTAGATATGAATTTCCGTATCATCTTGAAAAGGTGATTACATTTATGGCGACCGAGAAGATATTCGTGGTAAAAGATAGACAATATACGACGACTAAAGTTTTGGATGTCACCAATGGCCTTCCATATTTACAGCACCGCTCCTCTTTAACATTTATGCTTCTGAAAAGCTGTTGTGCTTGGGTAATTCGCTAGAGTCGTTATTCTGTATGCAAATGGCTGGAAAATACAGGACATTCAAAATGAGCTTCAAAATAATTTCAATAAGCTCTAGGAATTCTGCTCAAAATGGAAGCTCAAGATTAATCATACAAAATGTGAAACCATACTTTTCCGCACCCCAATAAGACGCGGTAGTACGAATTTGAGACAAAACTGGAAAAATCTGCAAAACACGAGTACTATAATGATCTCTTACGAGTATGTCTCTTAAAAGCCTTTTCTACTCCAACTACCTGAGATGCGATGTGAAGGTCATAAGTTACCAAGCTTTCGTTCGTTCAGTTGTGACTTATGCGAGTCCAGTGTGGTGGAACGTAAGCCTCTGGTATATGGAAAAGCTTCGGAAATTTGAAAGAAAATGTGTTCGAGCCTGCATGCGGATGTACAGCAGCGCACATTTCGACTCTCGGCATTACATCTCTAATATGAGACTATTGGATGCTTTCGGTGTGTAGAATGACATTGTCTATTCTGAATCTTATGACGAATCATTTCGAACGATCAGCGCTTCGTTACGGAGAACAATTTTTTTTCGGGCTTGTTTTACCCTAACCCTGGGTATTTCAGAAACAGTGGAGAGTGGTTATATCCCACCAGAGGCAACGTAACTATTATATACCATCTTAGTAGTAGGGCAACAGATAAACGTATCCTCTCTGAGCCGATCGACTCGGGAGATGGAAATGCTAACTTATGATACTGCCTAAGCATACCTGAAAGAGATATGGCTAACGTCGATAGATTGAATCGGCAAAAATACTGGTGTCCCTTCTGGGTTGAGGTTAAGGTTTAGGTTAAGCATAAGTAGGTCTGGGCCTGGGCCCTGACATGCGATTTTTGATCCGCAGGTAAAGTGATTGAATGAATGATACCATTATCATTCACTGGGCCTTGGTAACGACGGACTGGACATCACATGTCAGGGCCCAGTTAGTTTTAGTTGTTTTATTGCCTAGGCTAGTTTTTAAGACAAAATAATAGGTATATGTAAAAGGTTTTGCCACATATTCCCTTAAAAAAGAGATAATTAATAATAATATAAATTGAACATGAGGAAAACAAATTAAGGCGATGGAACTAATTTCTTATAGGAATCGTAATAAAGGGTGTCCCAAAATTGACACAAGAAGTAATTTTCATAGAAAGCACAGGTTTTTAATTAAAAATTGTAAATGTTGTTCATAAAGTATACAGGATAGGGTTATGTACGGTTAAGCATATCGGGTAAATGGCCTCCACGGCTTTGCTGGCACATACGCACTATTTTGTCGAAAAAGTGGCTTGGCTGAATTTCGTTGATACAGCGCTTAATTTGATTTTAAAAGGTGTGGGGATCATGAGCTTGTTGGTATAAACCCTAGAGTTCACAAAACCCAAAGAAAAAATTCTAATGGCGTTAAATCGCATGGTTCACCAAATCCGGAATTGTTTCTCGGGCTGTATGGCAGGTGACATCGTCTTGTTGAAGACACACATCGTCCACATCCATTTCTTGCAATTTAGGCACAAAAAACTGGATTGTTATGTCCAATCGCATTTTCAAAGAAGAATGGTCCGATGATGCCTCCAGCCCAAAATCCGCACCAAACAGTGACACGTTGCGGATGCATTTGTTTCTCAACAATCATTCGTGGATTGTCTGAACCCCAATTTCAACAATTTTGACGATTAACAAAGTCATCAAGATGAAAATGAGCCTCAACGTTGAAGATGATTTTGTTTGAGACTTTAGTTACCAAACTTTCATTATTTTTAAAATATTGGTCAACAATGAAAACGCGTTGTTCTTTCGTGTAGTATTCCATTTTTAATAACCCTGAACTGTCAGCTGTCACGCTGTCTTTTTTTTCAATTCAATTCAAATTTTGCGTGAATTTTGGGACACTACTTATAAGTATTGATCACCCTTCGGGTCATTTACTTTATAGTTTCAAGTGTAATAGCGTTAAAGTGGTTAGATAAACGAGAAAAGAAGTTAATCACCGAACTAATTAATATAACATAAAGTATACTATGCTCTCTCAAATCTTGAAAGGATCGATAAGTTTTATCTGCTTAACTTATCTTATTATCAGAGTTTCGTATAAAAAGTTAAATGTAATCCAAGCAACCTTGTGGATTTTATTTTAATTTATTTACTCCTCGAAGCGTTCAACCGCTGTCGTCAACACAAACTGCGACCACATTAATGAGGTTGTAAAATATGACGAAGACCCAAATTTATTCAATTGACCCATATTTAGATAACCTAAGTAAACGTCAGTATACAGACACAATCGTAAATAAGAATCACTCACACTACGGTGAATGTCACTAAAAATGCTATTGTTAGCAATAGAGAGACTCTACCACGGGTAGTTTCCACTTCGATGATTGTAAATCATGGGGTCATTGTAATTTTCGATATAAAGAAGTTAGTGTAATTTATGCACTACTCCTATTTTAAAAAATGCTTTAGCAAAGCCAATCAGTATTATTTCATTGCATTTGATTTATTGCATACTGGAGTAATAAAAAAATACCCCCCTGCAGGAATGAAGAAGTACAATTCGTGGGTAGTATGTACTTAGAAAAAAAAATTGCGTTGACGTGATGTGTGTCTATTGATTTTTGGAGGAAAAACAGAAACAACTGATAAAGGCGACGGAATTCTATCTAATTATTTATTTAAATGTGGAAATGGGTTCATTGATTAGACAAGTGGGCTTAGAATCCATGAACTCACGATCGAGTGCAATTTAAATTTCCTATGAAAGCGAAAAGTCAATCATTTCCACTTAACGACTGCATTCGTGTTCTATGCTAATTGCAACAGAATGTTGAATGTAAATGGGTTGTCCCCCAAGGGTTTTTTTTTTTTGATCCGGTTAATACCTACCTTGTTACTAGTGTTGGGCATCATCGAATGAATTCAGTTACTAACTGAATGACTTCAACTACCGAATGATTCATTCAGAAGGCGGAGAATATAATAATAATAAATTGCGCGACAGGGTCGCACGTACTTGCACCTGTTGTTCCGTATTTGAAATTTAAATAAAATCGAAAAATAATTGTTTTACTGGTACCTTTAAGGGCGAATATTGGTTTCCTGAAAATTTTAGATCTCGAAATTTTAATCAAACTTGACATTACTATGATAGAGAAACTCAATAAAGTGTTTCTCTCAATTCTATCTGTCTGTCTGTCTGTCTGTATGCATGACAGATTTTTTTTTAAACTTCATATCTGGGATCTGTGGGGTCACATTTTCATTCTTACCTCAAATTTCATTCTTAGGTAAATTTTGAAAAAAAAAAAAATGCTTACGGTTCGACAAGCAACGACAACTCTAATGCTTACGGAAATGACGCGCGGGTTTCGAGACAAGCCTTAAAAGACAGAGGTTTTTCAACGATAAACCACCCACCCACAGACTTGGCCCCGAGCGATTCTTTTCTTTTTTTCAATTTGAAAAAGGAGTTACGAGGCCGGAGATTTACAGATGAGAAAGAGATAAAGAGGGCCGTAGAAAGTCATTTTTTTTTTTGCCGAGAGAGTGAAAATCTTCTAAAGACACCATAAGGCCCGACCGCGCGTGCTTATGGTATTGTGAGATTTTTACTTACTAAAAAATACCTCAACAGTTTTATTTTCGCTTACGAGACTCGTGATTTTTGGAAAAAGATGTTCGTATGTACTCGTAATTTAAAACGCGAGGTCAAAAGGTTTTGTACTTTGCAGACGACGAATTGAATTGTTCGCGTTGAGTAGTTGAATGACGGTACGGTTACAATGGCCGTGAACACGATCTTTGTGTTTACGAGCAAATTTTTTTTGTACAACGCTGGGAATTCCCAAGACTTTATTTTCAAAAGTTTGTAGGATGTTTCTATTGCTTTTCCTGGTACAACCACATAATTGTAGACCATACGTCCACACTGGCTTTAGCACTTGCTTATAGATAAGCAGTTTGTTATGTAGGCTCAACTTCGAATGTTTTCCGAGTAGCCAGTACATTTGTCGGTATTTGTTTTCGAGCTCGTCGCGTTTCTTTTTTACGAGCGATTTCCATTTAAGCTTAACATCTAGAGTCATTCCTAGATATTTTGCTTCGTTCGCGTACGGTATTTGAGCCGAGCTTAAATATACAGGTAATCTTTCCACTATTTTGTTGGCAAAGTTGACGTGAGTACATTTGCTTACGTTCAGCACAATACGCCAAGAATTCCTCAAAGCGTGGACTTTATAAATAGCATGTTGCAGATTCGCAGTTGCTGCTTTAATTGTATCGCCCATTGTCAATATCGCCGTATCCGTCCGCAAACGTGGCTACGACGCAGTTTCTTTCCTGCGGGATATCACAGGTGTAGAGTACATATAGAAGCGGGCCAAGGACACTTCCTTGTGGGCTTGGGATCGCAATCTCCTTGAAGTCAGAGTAATCATTTCCGTGCTTAACACGAAAAAGTCTTTCGGTGAGGTACCATCGTAAGATTAGAAAGAGTTGCCGGGGCAGAATTAGTTGCAATTTTTACTCCAAGCCTAACAAATTTATAAATTTAGTTTTTTACTATAATACTACTTCCTCTATTTATTTTCTAGAAAAAAATGAAAAAGCTCAAAAGCAAACAGAATGGTTTCTCTGACCCTTTCGAGGAGAACGATGATGATGTTGCTCGAATAGCCAAGGAATTAGAAAAGAAGTATGGAACAACCTACGCGAGCGGTAGGGGTCGTAGCAAAAAAGACGATTTCTGTGACATTGGACTGGGCTACGATGAAACTGATTCATTTATAGACAATACTGAAGCGGTAAGCATACTCGTAGTTGTTTGTTGTTACAAAGTAATTCTTCTTGCTTTAAAACTATTCCATTGCAGTATGATGAAATTATTCCCGAAGAGGTTGAGACCGTTGAGGGAGGATTTTACATAAATTCTGGTGCTTTGGTGTTCAAGCATCTATCCACTACTGAAAAGACCGATGAAATCATTAAAATGCCAAACAAAACGAGGAAGAGAGCATTGTCTTCTTCCTCAGAGGAATCAGGATCCTCTGAGGAAGAAAGGGGTGACAATGAAACTGATGGACCATCAACAACCACAACAGCAGCAGCAACAGCAACAGTGAATAATCCTCCACAAAGTGCTACCGCAAAAGTTAGCACTAGTAGTAGTAAGCAAAAAACCACTGTTTCTACGGAAAAACGCCATAAAACTAGTTCCGATAAAGAGAGCAGCGACAAAGAGAAATCATCAAAGAGCAAGGGTTCAGCGACAACTTCAGCAGCCTCTTCGGTCACAGTATCGGCATCAGCATCTCCAAAAGATGACGATGCTGGTTCAGAAGCTGGCTCAAAAGACAAGGCGCGAGGTGAGAGAACCGTTAAGACTACCACTGTAAAGGATATGCTCAAGGCGAAACGCGACAATTTCCTTAAAATGCAAGAGGAAGAACTGAAGACGAAAACATCCAACGGTGAGGTGAAAGCTTTGACCTCCGCCGAAGACGTATCAGGGTCGGACTCGTCCAGCGACGACAGTGATTCAAATGAAGGACCCAGTGCAAAGAAGTTGAAGAAAACTTCCGAGGAAGATACTGATAGTAAGTAGCAGTGAAAGTGAACAAAAGAAAAGTATTATCAATCATTTATTAAAATAATTTCATTAGAACTGCGACAATGCGATTCAAAGCTACCAGATCTAAGTGATGACCTCTTCCGAGATATACAGGATATGAAAGACACTGCCAAAACCAGCAACCGGACTGGAAAGAAATTCCAATTCGATGAGAAACTCACCGAAGTATTTTTAAGGTTGTAACAAAGGAACTGTATTATGGACGGTGTTTGTTAAGAAAGATATTTTTTTTTTATATATTTTCCAGGATCGACGAAGCCTGTTTATGCTTGGATAAGAATATTAGAAATATAGTTTTCGCTCACTTGGAGTATCAACTTTCACTGCCCAAGTACTTTTTGTTACGAAAAGCCAAACAACTGCGAATCAATCAAGAGAAGACTAAAACAAAGAAAGCCTTCGTCAAGCTTCGAAAGGCTGTCGCAGATATCATGCCAAGCATTACTCAGCAGTACCAGCTGAGTTTGAGAACATACGAGGAGTTTCAGTAAGTATCAGTTGGATAAATTATATGAATAACAAATTGTTTAGAAGCACCAAGATGTTGTGCTTGTCTAGTTTATGAAAGGTACTTACTTACACTACAGTCCGGGGTGGACCAGAGCCTCAACCAACAAGCGTCTCTTGCCAGCTCGATCTATAGCTAGCTGCCTCCAGTTTCGCACGCTAAGTTGGTTGAGGTACCCTTCCACTTGCGTGTGCTACCTGAGTCGCGGTCTTCCTTTACTGGGCCGTCCCTCGGGAATGGATTCGAAGATTTTCCAGGCCGGAGCATTGGTGTCCATGCGCTCTACATGACCCAGCAATTTCAATCGTCGGACCTTCACTCTTCTGGCTAAGTCGGTGTCGCTGAACGGCCCGTACAGTTCGTCGTTGTATCTCCTCCTCCACTCATGTAGACGGGTCCAAAAGTCACCCGAAGTATTTTTTTCTCAAAACAGCTAAGAGCAACCTCATCCACTTTTGATAAAGTCCATGCTACTGCGCCATAGAATAGGACTGGGATGATTAGGGTTTTATAAAGGTCACTTTAGTTGTTCGAGAGAGGCCTTTGCTATTCAATTACCTTCATCGCCCAAGGAAGCACCGGTTGGCAAAAGTTATTCTTCGTTTTATCTCAGAGCTTATAGCGGAGCCTAGGTATACAAAGTCCTAAAGCTATATCTGTCTACAGTGACGTTGTGCCCGAAACGTCAATTTTGGCTGTCCTTTCTTTTTGACAACATATACTTGGTCTTGCCCTCATTGAACGTTAAACCCATCTTCGCCGCTTCTGCCTCAATACTAACGAAAGCGCCACTTGCATCACGCTTCCGATTATCTTCCGATTATGTCAATATCGTCGGCGTATACGAGTAATTGGACGGAGTTTTGAAAGATTGTGCCTCTGGTGTTGGCGCGTGAGTTTTGCACTATTCTTTCAAGAACGATCTTAACGAAATCGCATGACAGCGCGTCGGCTTGTCTGAATCCTTTTTTTACATCAAAGGTCTCGGTGAGGTCTTTACCGACCTTGACGGAGCAGCGTGCATTCTACAACGTCATTCTGCACAAAAGGAAAACTAGACATTGCTCTATATAGCTCGTCTCTATAAATGCTGTCATACGCGGCCTTAGAATCGATGAAAAGGTGGTGGGTATCGATTTGAAGCTCCTAATTTTTTTGTTATTGTTAGATGAGGTACTGTGAATGTTTGTATCATCTAAAGATGGTTCACTAGGTTCACGTCATGTAATAAGAATGTTGAAGACGAAACTCGTTTGTCTACATTAGTTCCCCAAGAACTTAGCAATATAAATTTCAGGGTAAATAGATTCAGGTTACCTCTTAACTTCGAATTAACAACAAAAACATTTTAAAGTACCCATTAGGAGAAGATGCTAACAAGCGCTTCAGTTGTTTGTCTCAACTGAAGGAGAAGGAAATAGTTTAAGTCTCTATTATATTTATATTTGGTAGTATAAAACACTATTCTTTCTTTTAGGTCACTTAATCCTGGTATCGATATGCATAAATTGGACAACATCCCGAAATTACCGAAGAAAAGATTCTTATGGAACGATGCAGTCAGGTAAGGCCTATCTCATCGTGAAAGTTAATCGTCTGTAATGTGTATTTTTTGCAAAGGACACTCCTGTATGACCTGTATCAAGTACGCTGGATGTCGTATACAGTTCTGCGCACAAGAAAAGAATCCTTCGAAGATTTTGTTAGCAATTTCTTGAAAGATAAAGTCATCAATATCTGGCCAAGCGGTTGGATGAAATATGAGGAACTGAAGCGAGAGATCGAAAAGAAGAAGAACGTGCCTAAGAAACTGAAGGAAAACAAGAAACCCGACGAATCTCTCGACGCGTTGTGTCCTTCTGATAAGTCACATTTGCTAAAGCAAGATTCAGCTATAAATTCTGGCGGCAAGCTACCCCTAAATGCAACCGATATCTACGCGATGGCATCGTCAAGTGAACTGATCAGCGCAAATCTAAAACCAAATGATGTAGCAAAACTATTGCCGGCACACAGTAATGCTTCTGCTGAGCATTTGCATTCAACAAAGACTTATTCCTCCTCTGGTAAAGTACATCGATCATCCACCAGCAGTCCTCTCAATTTGTGCAGTAGCCACAGTCAGGCAGGTTTGAAAGGTGAAAAATCGTCCAGTGGATGTGTGACCAATAACAACAACAACGCTAATCCCAACCA
Source organism: Pocota personata (assembly GCA_963082735.1). Taxonomy (NCBI): domain Eukaryota; kingdom Metazoa; phylum Arthropoda; class Insecta; order Diptera; family Syrphidae; genus Pocota; species Pocota personata. The sequence goes on from OY720429.1 coordinate 273,212,177, forward strand.
AAATTTAAATAGCAATAGATCCAGTGGCAGTGTAAATATCTCTAAAAACGTGGTGGATCTGGTGTCCCCCTCGAAACGAACTGACCATAGCATCAACAGTATAATGTCATCCCCATCATCGACCTCTTCATCGGTATCGACCACACCGCAGCCGCAACATTCCGCCGGTATGGGAAACACACTAACCGTGGACAACAATACTCATGTGATTAACATCGACAACTTTAAATCCGCCACAGAAATAATCAATACGTCCAATCAGCTCATGAATCACACCAGCAAGTCACAATCGACGGAACGCCTTAAAGGTCGTTCATCGGCAGCAGATATATATTCACACAACCACCCTCAATTCAAAACGGAAAATATTCGTCGAGACAGCAGTAGCGAATCGGATGGAGTTGAAATAGTGGGCGTCTATCAAGCCCGAAGTACAGCATCACTGCCCCTAATAAACAAGAGTAAATACAAGAAATCAAGCCATCAAGGTAGCCGAAGCGATTCGCCCGGCTTGAACGATAGAATAAAAACTGTTCCTGCTACGGCTGCGTCAAAGAAATCAATAGACAACTCAGACTTGGATGTAAATAAGATCATGAAGGCCCTTAAGGAGCTCGAGGTTTGTTTTAGTCGTCGAGTCAATTCCAATTCTATAGTTTTAAAAATGTAATTTTTTTTTTTTTTAGGAATTACAACAAACCGGCAACTTTGTGCCCGACATATCGTCTCTCACCGGCAGCAATCACAATGCCAACACATCACCACTTGCCTACGGAAAGGACTTGACCCAATGACAAGAGTATTACAATCCCACAACAGCCGTTCTGCTCTCATCGCTCTATGAGAAATTTTCCTCGCGGCTATAGAGTATGAAATCTGTCATGCCCCCGCCGCCCTTTTCAATCAGGCATTTCGATTAATGCTCTTGAAATGGCCCCTCATTAATATTTAGATTTCGTTTTCTTATTTTATTTTTTTTTTTCACCCCTATTTTGTTGTCCTTATCCCCAAATGAATTTCGCATTCCTTCAGCAGATCCTTTTTTTTAATTTATTTTTGTTTAATCTTTGTTGTGTTGGAAAATAAAAATGATTCAGTTCTGTAAGCAGCTTTCGTATATAAAGTTTCGTAAAAGTGAAAAAAACATTTAATTAATATAATTTAAATAAAACAAATTTATAATATTAAAGGAAAAGAGAAAGAAAAACACTTCTTCAACTATGTAAAATGTTATGAAAATTATTTACTAAAAACTAAAACTTTTTGTAAAGATATTTATAATTTAAGGAATAAAACACAAAAAATGCATTAATCGTTTCAGAAGTTCAAATAGTCTATTGATGTATGTGATACATAGTACTTCTATACCAAAGAAGTATGAGGGTGAAGTTTGGAGTGGCAGCATTTTTCAAAGTGATCAAGTATAGGATGTGCTTTGATCCTTACCCCAGGTTTGTATGATATATTTTCAACTGTAAAATAATAGGAACTACATATGTACGTATTCGTGGTTTGGAGAAAAACAAGTGTTGCTTTCCTACCGAAATCGGGTAAAAGGTGTCACACAGAAACACGGTCATTTAGACCAGTCTATTAAATATAATGGAAATGACTTGTGGTAGAATATCAGCACTGAAATTATATACACTTAATAGTAAACTTGATAGTTGTACGCTTCGCGAAAGAAGAGCTTGGTTTCGGAAGTATGGTAATGACAGCGATGATATTTTTCGGCACGATATTCCTAAAAAGTCTGAAATTTGCTTTGAAAAGTCGTAGGTTCAACCCGCTTATTTGAGCTGGATGGACAATATCTTGAAAAATGGGGTCATAAATATTCATATGTGAAATAAAAAACATAGGATGGTGTTCTATCACCTACTCTTGAGGAGACGTGCATGCACACAGTTGTTTATGCAAAGGATGTAAAATGATTTGGGGGCGTAAGGTACCTTAAGACAAATAAATAAATATTTACGCTCTATCACGTGTAAAGTTATGGATAAAGATCCTTAAACAGAAAAAGAAAAAACTTTCTTCGCAACTAGTAATGCGAATCAACTTATAGTAAATTTATAAGAACGTAAAGCGAAAAACAGTTCTTGAAAAATATTGGAATATGTGGGGTGAAATCCATATCTTCATCCTCACCTTCATCCAATTTTGATAATTTTCAAAAAAGGCTTACTACATGCCCGATATAACCCAGAACCCAAATTTTATTGAGTTAGGCGCATGAGAAACATGATTCGAAAATGTTTTAAATCCCTCATCATTTCTTACTCCTTTGATTTCGATCAATTTTAAGTGTAAGTACTATCGTATAAAATGTAAATGTAAAGGTGCTGCGGCGAGGATCATGGCTTGATATTTATTTCAACACAACATTTGGTATTCCGTTTCGAATTTAAAAACTATTCGAATTGATTTTACAGTCTCGAATCTTTTCGAAACGAATGCAGTATGTTGATAAACAACTGCCCACAACTTTCGGAATTTGTTGCAAGTCTCGGGTTCTGAAATATCAGTGACCAACGTCGACGTAGATGAGGGAGAGTATGCTGCATATAAAAATATTTTTGATTCACATAGCCTTAATAACAATAATAATCACAATATTTGATTTCAGTGGAAAAATATGAAAAGATTAGTTGGAATTGATTGTGTTATATTTCTTAAATCTTCTTTTAAGCTATGTGTTCCTGTGAGTGCTCAACAATTTCATAAAATGTCTAACAGCTCTTTGGCAGCTAACGTGAATTGCCATCCCTCATTGGATTTCAATTTTTGACATAGTTTCATAGTTCGTGAACCCTTGGCGGAAAATATTACCATTAATAAAAGAAAAAAATGTACAAAAACCAACAAAATCTGACATCTTTCAAACAACCTGCTTTCATTTTTCAAAGAAAAATCTTTCACTTTAAAAAAAAAAGAATCAATTCGCAAGCTAAACACTTAACGAATGAAATATCCGAAATTCGAGTGACTTCGACACTAGCTTTCGAATTACAAAGTGCCAATTTTTCGAAAGTTGTTCGATTTTCTAATATAGAATTTCGGATTAAAGTGCTAATCATCCGCTTCCGAATATTTTGACTTTCGAATCAAAATTCAGGCCCTTATTGTGATTGTCGATCAGCGATCGTCACGACAATTGTCAATTGATTTTAGCTATGCAATTGGTAGAGGAATAGATTATTGTGAATAAAAATGTGAATATTGTGAATGTATCATATTTTGATTTGATACTTTCACAATTGTTTGGCTATTGTTTTCGTAATTATTTATTTGTATTAAAAGTAGTTTTTAAAAATGATTTCAATTGAGTTGTGGTTTATAGATTCCGAAGCTGAAAATGGTAATGACGAAGTTCTAAAACTAGCCAGTTTGTTCTTACTTTCACCCATTTCTCCTATGAGTGCACGCTTTTTTGCTTGGGTTTTTACACAAACTCCCTTCGCGATATACGGATTTGTTTCCATAAATGAAACCAGAAGTTCCAATTACTTTTTATTTGTAACCTGCTTCGTCCTGAATTTGATTCATAATTATTAGTTTTTTTAAACATAAATACAACCATCGACCAGAAATTTGTGAATCGACAAATATCAATCACAATACACAACGCCAAAATCTGCAATCGACAATCGATAGATGTCGCTCATCGATCAATTATCGATACGCACAATAGGGGCCCAGAGTAAGGTCGCCTTGCCCATATTGGAACCAGGATATCACAGAGCCAAACTGCAGTCTTCGCCACAATCCATTATCCGCTGCTTGTTTGGGAGTGGTTATTTATAAATATATACTTTTTTTCAGTCCTTTTATGTCTTAGAGCCGTTCTACCAACCACAACCCTTGAACCCGTCCGGTAGCCTGCAACTCGGCTTTCGGCATATTCCGCAACCTGAAGTTATGTAAAGCAAAATGTTGGTTTAAATAAAAACGTTGAACAAATGTTTTCGCCGTGGCTTTATGCATTGGATTACTGAGCGGGGAGGAGTTTCGAGCTTTTCTGTTCAACAAACTAACAAACTATCCAAAAAATATACGTTTTACTTATTCGGATTTCTTAAGTGTTCAACAGCTTTCATTTGATGTAACAAAGGTGCACAAATATTTGTATTTTCCTTGGAGTAGAATATGCCCCAAAAACAGCATTTATAATTTGCACATGTGAAAGGGGTTATGAATACCCTTATACTAATTTTAAGACACGGGCGTTTTTTTTTTTTGAGGAAAGGGGAAGAGACAGAGAGATAGTCAGATTGGTGTAGTTGGTTTGAAACTCAGCTGGTATTAAGTTTCAGGGAACTCCAAGGGTGGTTGTCCAGATAACTGGGGAGCTTGTTTGTTTTTGATTTTGTCGTTGCTCATGATTCACAGTATTCTTTTCCGTCCTCCTGATGTTATCATCACGATCAAGTTGCATTTTAGCCATATGACCGCCCTACTGCCAGTAGAGTTGACATAAGCTTTCGCAATTGATCGACTTTTTATTTATTTCATGCGAAATAAATAGATGATTATTGACATCAGGATTCGAACCGTGAACCTGTAGCGTGACGGCCACCCCCAAACATCATTCTCTAAATCCCACTTGGTACTCGTTCAGTATTTTATTTGTTGTTAGATTGTATGTATACACATATGTATGTCCTGACTCATCATTTCGCTTAAAAATATTTCAGAATCGGATCAGATATGTGAGTAGAATGTGAATGAATGGAACAAATTTTTAAATCGCCTTTATTACCCGGCTGTCCGAATCATCTTTCTCACACGCTTAGCTCAAGAACTACTCAACGGGTTTGACATACGCCGGTAAACATGTTTTTTTCAAGATCATCAAAATCGGATGGGGACGGAGTAAGATACGGTGGAGTGGCTTTTCATCCCACGTATTCCAATATTTTTCAAGAATTATTTGCACCAGTTTCCTCTTACCTTCTCATTTATTTAAATAGTTTGCATTAATATAGGAGGGGGCATCACTTTTACCATTCTTTTTTTGAGTTTTTTCGTTCAAAATATTTTAATCAAAAAAAAAAAAATAAAAATATTTTTTCTATTTTTGGATTCCTTGGAAGTTCAGCTTTTATTTGATCACATTCATGTCACATGAAGGGGTATCATTTTTTTTTCTTACGTACATTACGTCCCCAGAATCCCCCCCAAAAATATTTTTCACAATTTCCCCCTGATTATTTTTGGCCCATCAACTACTATTTTTGTACAAAATTTGAGTTCCAAGCGTGTGACAGACACACAGACAGACAGACCACGGACAGACAGACACGGTGTTGAATGTATTGGTGTTCCTTTTATACCATAACTACTAAAAACCGATCTGGCGTTTATCATATTCTTTCTTCTTCTTTCTTAGAATCGGGTGTTCTTCCCTTCTCTTCTGCTTATAGATGTCGTAAGCTCATCTCGTCACTCTATGCAGCGTGGCTTTATAAGCCTCTTGCTTTGATGCGTGTGCTTGACGCCACTCTTCATCAAACCAGGGGTTTCTTTGTGGTGGATGAGAGAAACCCAGCACATCAGACACGACGTTCTTGATGGCCTGCGCTTAACATTGGCGGCATTAGACTTCTTAAGAGATTCAGGGGTACTCTATCTCCGAAGTTTCTGGCAGTTTCTTGCGATTGTAGCCTTTGGGTGTTAAATTTTCTCTCAGTACTACTTTGGTATTGTTGGTAGGTGGCCTTGCATTAATCTGGTTGACAGTTAGTTGATCCGGACAGCGTCAGGAATTTTGAAATGCACCGTGTCTGTTGGTGTTGTCATATTTTCCGATGGTGTTCCCAAGGATGTTCTTCTTTCCAATTTTTGCGTTAAAATCGAAAAGCACAATTTTAATGTCATACATTCTGTCGAATAGCTCATAAAAGCGATCTTTTCCCACGTAGTCCTTATCCACTGGTAGCAGTCGACTAGAAACAAATAATTTCCATTACATTGTGCAATTGATCTGTGTGGTCGTGTAATGGACGAGTAGACACAACCTATAGGTTAGGTATACCACAGACCGGTTGGACTTTTTTTATTTTTGCCTGAAAAGAGATTGTCACCATTTGAACATAATGACAAAGCCAAAAAAAAAAAAAAACATTCCTATCCAAATAATATGATTCAGCTCCAAAACCACAATAAAATCCCAGAGGAAAACAGGTGGTATGGTACAGACACCACACCTATCACTCAATGGTAATAAATATATGATACATAGACATGAATAAAACACAGCTAATTAGCAATCTACGCTTTATTCCATGTACATAATGTACATATGTAAATTCATGACGTCAACGTTTTTTTCCACATTTATTAATTATTGGTCATGGAAAAATAGATTCACTTGGTTTTTTCCTTGCAACAAGGTTCCTTCTTCTCGGTATTGCCGGCACCACTGCAGGCGCACTTGGCAGCGTGGTCACACTTGCACCGCTCATCACACTTTTCGGGAGTGCATTTGCAATCTAGAGAACAAATTTGAAAAATCAATTGAATTTAAATATAGGTACATAGGTAAATGAGTACATATGTATATTATACAGTTTCTAAAATTTTCTTACCGGTACCACATCCTCCACAAGGCATCTTGAGTAAGATAACTTAAGTGAATTGAAATTAATTGATTAAATTGAAGGACTTGATTAGCGGCCTGTGCGAATTGTTCACTGTATTGCAGTCTCTGATGAACTGAGTTGGTTGCATGACATTTGAAAGTGGAAAGTGGGGACTGATTTAGAGAGGCCAGAGAGTTCAGAACTGCGCACAACAGACAAAAGTGAATTCGTTTCTTCTTTCCTGAATGCAAAGCGCGTCAGTGGTTATAGGTGGGACGAGAATTATTTCAATAACCACGCTCACAATTTGAATTGTCATACTATGGGGGGTGGTAAGAGGATGCATTTATTGTGTCTGTTAATGCCTATTGCTATAAAACGCTGTCTAGAGTGAAATTAAGGATTTCAATTTGAAATGTTTTCCAGCATTTTTGTACGCAACAATACATATATATGTACGCACGCATATTGATGCCATATTTTTGACGTTTAAAATTATTTTGCCAAAATCCGATTAGTCCAGTCAATACGTATACTATCCTATTACTTTGCATCAAATCGGGTGGTTAACTTTTGGCTAAAAACAAAAAAAATATTCTCAGTTTTGGATTTTCCCTCACCCTTGAAAAAGTTGCTTCCAATTTTTATTTTTTCACAGTATCTCCTCTGTAGTTCCTACTACCGGGTATGATACAACTCGCTGCTTTTTTCACGCTTTCTGTTATTTCACTGCCATTATTTCGCAATTTATTATTTCACATTTCAACAACTCGTATTTTCTTTTTTCGCAGTTTTTATTTGACATTTAGACTTGTAATTATTTGACCTTAAGATATTCTGCATTCATTATATTGCAATTATAATTTAGCTTTTTGATAAGTTGGCGTTTTCTTGATAAGCTTTAACTTACTTAACTTTACTCGTCCCCTCATTTCGATATCTCGAAAAATTTGGTTGGGTACAATTGTAAATGCTTTTTGTCTCGCAGGCGCCTGTATCTTAACAGTACAGTTTCACTTTCGGAATTTTGGAGTAAACAACCGGCTAAGTAACAAAATGCGAATTAACGGTTTGCCAGATAAGCCGCGGGAAAAAAGAAACGAACGCCGCTTGATGGAAGCGCTAAACATAGAACTGCAAAAAAAGAAATGCGAGTTAACCTTACGGCAAGATGAAATGACAATTTGCTACATCACTTCTGCGAAATAGAGGAAATATATTTCGATAGTCGCGAGATAATAGTTTGAAAAATGAAAACAGGGAATAGACGGTCACCCCCTACTGCCGCTTAGATTTTTTTTTTTTGAGACGATCTGTCTATTTACGGCGACGTAAAGGAGTGCCAAGGCCAGCCCTTGTCCGATCTTCACTAGGGTGTCATTTAATGAAGTTTGCTTTACTTTATAACTACTTCAAAGTTATAGCCAGCGGTGACGTTTACTCGTGAGTGTTTCGTTGTTTGTCGATAGTATTATGTATTACCTACCTAACTACATTGTTTGATTTTTAAATTCCAACGACAAAATAACCCACAACGAAATAATCCCCAAATGAGAAGAGTCCGGTTAAATTCGGAAAGCTTGTTTAGGCTTTTCTTGTATTCTACAACAATCTTTGAGTGATTTGTGGGAGTTTCGAGTGCCTTGAGGTTATACTGGCTGTCACTGCAAATGCTAATACCTTTGTCATGTCGCATTTCTTCAATTATCCAATTATACTGTCGAGTAGATAAAGAGAACTTGAGAGCAAGCAATACTCAAATTTTACAAAAAAGGGAACTGTTGCGCTGTAAAGTATCTCTTTGCTCTAAACAGGTAGCATTATTTCATGGACGCCCATGCAATCACCTATTGGTTTATTGAGAGTGTTCTGAAATCAATCACCAATAGAATCTGTCCAATGACAAAGGGACTTACACAACCAATTGGAGACATTTCGAGTGCAGAAATCAGGCAAACGTCAGATATCTTCAGCAAAGCCACCCCGATCGCCCAAGATAATTATTAATAAATATGAGAGACGTTTGAGAGGCCTAAGGAAGACTAAATAACACTGCGACCTAAAATATATTTTGTGTGTCCCTTTAAGCCTTGCAGGTGGAAGTTGGATTTGATCCACTTGTAGCCTAAGGTTTTAAGATTCAAGTTGATCAGCCCAATTTGGTATTTTTCGTATTCCGTAAATGTTGATTACGGAACCCGCGTTCGCGTCTATCTGTCTGTCACCATCTCCTAGCTCCCAAGCTATAAATTGTACATGCATAACTTTTGCATAATTATGTAAAAATATGACCCAAAGACAAGTATAATTTTTTTTTTAAAAAACGTACATATGTATATGTTCGGGTTTTTTTTTCGTTTAAAGGAAATTTCCAAATCCCGAAGTATTCAGATTCACGCGAAGTCCATTGTACTACAAAGCAGAACTTCTTTTAGTGTAGTGGTTGGAAAAACTTGGATTTCATTCGTTTCTCTTTTATGCTCGGGTGGCTGAGGTTGCTGTTCCCCGTATGGGCTTGAACCTGCACAGTTCGTGTCACAAGCGAACACACTACCCACAACTCACAGAGACATATTTCTTTGTTCGTACAAGGAGTGTTCTTAAAAAAGGGACCGCTACTTCAGGATCTTATAAAGCATTAAATTTTGAGCAAGATATATGCTATAAGCATGGTCCGGATTTGTATCATTATGGAAGTCTTTTGTGCTTTTTAGCATTCCGTACCAGAATAGTATAAACGAAACACTAATGGATTCAACACCATGCCGCGGCATAATGTACAACTAAAAATTATTTAATTTATATTCTTACTCCTCATCATACGATATATCAAATGAAAGCTGGAATGCATGACTTTTTTTTGACTTAATTTTGTTAGAATAAAAAATGAGTAACTACGCCAAAGGCGACTCCCTCACCCCCCTATATTTAATAAAAATCGTTTTCGAAACAATCGATTTATTTCAAAATCTTAATATAGTACCGTTAGTTGTAGGGTTAGAATGAAAATTCCGATTTTGCTTCGAATTGGACCCCACAGACCCCAGATATGACGTTTAAAGAAAATTCGTCCAATCGTTTAGGCTGCAGTTGTCTGTTTTGTTGAAAATCGGTATCTAAGCATTATTTGATATGTACATATGCAAGGACAGGCATACTAAGTTTTGAAAAATTGTGGAACAATTTTTTTTTACTTTTAAGCCATTTAAAAAAAAATTAAAATCTGATTGATTTGCAAATGAACAGCACACAGGTGCAAGTACCAGCGTACGACCCAGTCGTTCACTTTATTTTTACATTTTATGACATTTTTCGAAAACCCTATTTTTCTGCTTCTTATCGATTTTGTCTAAATTTGAAATCTGAACTATTTGAAATGAAACAAGGACAAAGCGCGACAAAAAGAAAGCACATTTTTATTTTTTGTGTTTATATTGTTTATACCACATAAAATACTTTTTTATTAGGATAACATGATACCATGATAAAATACTAAAGCAAAAATATGAAAACGAAAACAAATATTCCATACATGGTACGTTTTTGAATATTTAAGAAATTAGTATAAAAAATTATAGTGCACTTAAAAATTGAAACTTTTAGTAATAAGTTGACCCTCCTTCTCGTTGCTTTTTCAAAATCTCCGTCATGCTGTGGAAGCGATTTAAATAACTTTTTAAGATATTTTCTCGGAATTGCTCCCCACTTTTCTTCAGTGCTCCTTTTGAGATCATCAATTGTTCGTATTGTCTATTTTAGGCGTAGACTTCTCTCTCAAGATATCCCCAACAATTTTCAATTACATTAAGGTCAGGGGAGCGTGCTGGCCATTCTAGAATTTCAATTTTTCTTGTCTCGAAAAAATTCTTTCACAACTCTGGCAGTGTGAACGGCTGCATTATCTTGTTGGAAAATCTTCTTCTTTTGCTTAAGGCGAAGTTATGATCCGGAGTAGAAGGATCACAACACTCCCACTTTACTGCATTCCTTCTGGTCCGTCTGTGGGGTTTGCTGGTTCCACCTCATGAAATACCGGCAGGATTCCCCGTTTCGAATCACTTCGTCACTAAGGCCAATCAAATGCTGGTGTTTTTGCATTTGTGTGATCCAGTTGTTTTTTGGTCTGTCTTTTTTGGGATTGTGTAGGAACGTTGATTGATATCGCCTTTTTGATTGGGTTCAAATAATCACTCATTTGAGCATGGCAATACCAACTGAGCCGGTCGTGCTTTATCTTGCTTGTGATGGGGTCTTTTATATGAAGGCTTCCTAGAATCTCCGAACTTCTTATGGCACATTTATTTTTGTTCCAAATTAGTTACAATATCTCCATTACATAACACTTCCCCCTCCATTGTGACGACGACTAAGAACTTTCTGGTCTTTTCGCAAATCATGATAATAATATGACCACCCATTTGGGCCATCCAAGTTAAATTTTTTCTTGTCTGTGAAGAGAACCTGGCGCCATCTTTTTGTCCACTTAATGTGTCGTTCAGCAAACTTAAACCTTTCTTCTCTATGTTTTGTTGTAAGTGTAATTTTTTCTATATAATTTTGTGCGTTTTATAATTTCCGAATTTTTTAAAATCCTCTGCAAATTGCGATCATTAGTCTTAACGGGCACTTTTTCTGCGATTTGACTGGCAGTAAAGTCGGAATTGAATACCGTACGCAAAATGGCTCGTTTTTCTCTGTGCGTTACAGATTTCGGTCGTCCACTACTGTGAGCTTTGCCATAATTTTTGGGACCTTTAAACAAGTTCATGATAACTTTTCGACTTCTGCATAAATGTTTTGCGATTTCACCGATTTTCATATTTTCTTTTTTTAAGATTCAGACCTACTTGAACTTCGCTACTTAACAGTTTTAAGCCGTTTTCCTCTACAGATAATTTTCTTACAAGAAATCAAAATGCATCCGCTCTTGCGATCGCTCAAAGTAAACTGAATGCAAATTCATCGTACTGTGCTGTCAATTTGTCGCATCACGTTGTTTTTTTTTTTCAGATAACGGTAAATCTCTTTGAGTCTTTTCACCCCTATGCACACAAATTCAACTACTACTCAAAACTAAACGAAAAGAGAAGCGTCAAAACTCATTGCTAACTGTATTTTTGAAAAATAATAATCTTTTTGTCGCGCTGTGTATGTGCGACCCTTTATTTTCAGAATTTCACTCCGTTTGCATTCGGATAGGAGTAAAACTGCATCTACATCTTTTGGTGTAGTTCATGTACCTGAAGGGATTAGTAAGGCTTGTTTCACACATATTCGGAATCGGATATAAGAAGTCGTATATAGGCCTTGAAATGCACAGAAACGTCGTATATCCAACACCAGAAATGTGTGAAAGTACAATTCAAACAGGATATCAGTGTGTGAAACGGTCCCAAGGTAGTTTTTCAATTATTACGTATAAATCTTCAACACTATTAGATAGAAAAGAAAGACAATTTAAAAATATTTTTGAGAATAGTTCTCTTTATTATTGTATTGTATAACTTCAAAAAAGAAAAAAAAAAAAAAGAATGAAAAAAAAAAAAAAGAATGAAAAAAAATATTTAAGAATTCCTTATGCATTAATTATTAATCGAAGCAACCACAAGCAAACAAATTCGACATTCATAATCTAAAATAAAACATGATTTAGGATAATCTCTTGTATTAACGAGTAATCAAAAAAAAAATAGAATTTGTATACAAAACAGTATAAACAAATCGGGAAGTTTATTGACACTTAGAGAATGTTATCACTTTGCAATTTACCACCGTCTTACACAAAACTTGTTACTCTTCTCTGCATAAACCTCTACATTGTATTAGCAAAATATAATTATAGAAGACAAAAAAAAAACGAATGGAACAATGAGACCAAAATGATAGACCTTATCCGGGCGAGATATGTGAACGTATGTAATGTGTAATAAATTAGAGAACAAGGAGCTTTCTTTCCTTTTTAGATCCAGTTCCCCTATAATTTTTGTTTCTTTTGTTTTACCACTTTTAACATTTTATCTATGAAAATATAGAACAGAAAATTTCATACTACTATGTATTACAGAATATTATAATTTTCTTTTATGGGATTTCCTTTTGTTTTACAAAAAATTCATATACATATATTTTTTAATAAAAAAAAACTTCACAGTTTAATAACAAGAAATGGAAATTTTAAAATGTTCTTCAATTAATATTTAATATATATATTTTTTTGTTGTTTGTGTTTTTGTTTACTAATTTAAGGCTAATATCGTAAAAAATGAACCAATAATTAGAATTAAAACTAGCAGCCGACTTGTGCACAGATGGAGAGTGTACACACACAATACGAGCAAAAGAGCAAACGAGCAAACCGTTTTTATTACTTCAGTGGATTATTACTTTTTTTGCGGTGGGCTCTTTTTGTTCTGTCTTCTCTTCGCCTTGCGAGTGGATGCTGTAGAGCTGCCGGTGTTGTTACTATTATTCGCATGAACTGCTGCTGTGGAGGCAGCTGGTGTTGAATTATTGGGAATATTTCGTTGAAAGATTCCTAGGAAGCTCCACTTTGATGTTGAAGAGTTTGAGGCTTCTGCTTGCTGTTGACCTTTGCTGCCCTTGTTGTTGTTGTTGTTGTTATTATTATTATTATTGCTCATATTGTTTTGTGTTTTCGTCTGCGTAGACGACGGCTGCTGATGCTGAATTCTAATCGGTAGTTGTTTCTGCTGCGGCTGTTGGTTTTGTGATTGTATTGCTTTTTGCCTTGGATAGGCGTATTCTCATGATTTCTTTACTTTGCCGTTTATTGATCCAAGTGATCGTCCACCAACAGCTGCTTCGGCAGCGTGTGTGGCAACATGTTGGATGCCTTTTTCCATGCATCCGTGGTAAATCGGCCTCATGAACTGTTGAAGAAAAGAAATTAATACTTGAAGTTATAAAACGTATTGCATGTCTTTTGTGTCATTCCATGCGGTTCAGAGAATAAAATTGATGTTATTTATGTTTAAATGTTAGAATTGGAGAGTAAAGACCGTGAAATTCGTCTATACCGTGCATTCAAAGAAGTTAGAAACGGATTCGAGGGTATTTGGGGCTTCGAATCTACACTATAGAGAGGCAATACACTAGAGGAAGACTTCACCTTAAGTTGCGCGTTGAAAAGGACATCAACCAACATGGATATAGTGAACAAAGGATTGGACACAGGAAATGTATGCGCTGTCTATATTGATTCTGGTTGCACTGTATACTTTTTGAAAGAACTATCATCGAATCGGGATCGGTGAAGGCAAAAGATCGACATGTCGGGCGGACGACATACAAATAAGATGGGCGAATTGAAGTTATGGACTCTGCCAGCACAGAAAGATTAATGTGATGAAACCATAAGACTATGTCCCGATATATGGTAGCTGCAAATAACACAGCTTCCTGCGCTCCATGCTCCAAAGTTCTAAAGGCATATGGAATGACGATGGAATGAAACCAGGGGTAGAGAATGTTTTTCCTATTCATATATGTATGCTCCTGTACAGCTCTCTATTTCTAAAAACCCTATGTTCCGAACAGAAGTTACAAATCTTGAAGAATCTTCAAAGCTACAATTAAGAAAGGCAATTGATTCATGCAGACAATTTAAAAAAGCTTCAAGTTTACTTTGAAGTACACCGTATAAATGTTCGGGCGGTAACGCTGGAATGACCCATTTTATTTACTAAAAAAAAAAACAACTTAATTACGTTTATGATTTTGTTTCTTCTATCTCATACGTCTTTCTTTATCTCTCTTCTACATTCAATTAAAACCAATTGATTTTTCTATTGTTTATAATCCAAAAAAAATTGTTTTGACTTACGTTTTCCCACAAGAACGAAGCAAACTCGTCCAATTTCACTCCAATATCACTGAATTCACCGCTATATCTATAAATGGAATAAGATATTTCAATATTTTATGAAATAAACCAATAGTGTCGTCAAACCTTATATATGCCCATAGCGCAAGCGTAAGCAAGGATACGCCCATTAGCAGGTTACAGAAATTGGCAAATGTGTACAGACCAATTAGTCCAAATATTCCACTTAGTATGTACATTATAACCGCAACGGCAAAGTATACAGCCGGCGTTCGTGCTGCTTTGAATATATTCTTGCTTTCGTTGTGCGCTCTGAAATTGTTGAATGTATCCTCCAGATCTGTATCTAGTTGTTCCCGGTATTTCTCTGAGAACTCATCGCCGCCCATTTTCCGCTTGGAAGCAAACTACAGAGAATAAAGAAATACAAAAAAGGAATTAATAAATGTACCTAGTAGTAACAAAAATACTGTTAAACAAAGACCTCAAAAGATAATCTAATAAAACGATAAGTATTAATTCATACATATACATATATATAACAGTAATGTCATACTCGTAATGTGAATGTGCCATAATTTTTGCAAATGGCGTCAACAATATGCAGTAACAATAATTCCGCGTTCTTCAGGTGTGTATCGCTCCATTGCTTGTTGTCAACTAATTCTCTATCTGTCTGCAACATAAATGTCAAAGGACAATGACATTTGACGCCATTTGCAAAAATTATGGCACATTCACATTATGACATTACTTTTGCCCCACCTTGCATGTATTCCAGAATATAAAAATAAATACGCCTTTCGCATTAATGCAGGCCTTTAGTCACTTCGGCCACAGCTTTGGCTCGCTTTAGGAATCGTATGTTAGGTTATTGTTATTATTATTTTGTGGCACATAATGTCCTCTAAAACAGTGTCCCCAATTTGTAATCCAGCGGATTAAGATCTGGGCTGGTAGACATCGATACTAATAACACGAAGTGCGTTTCTCTGGGCATTATGGGCTGGCGCAGAATCTTGCTTTTGGAATAGGGTATGGTTTAGATGATTCCCAAAGGGTTCTAAAGACACTGACCGATGTTTTGAGGCATTTTCGAAAAAATTCAGATCAGTCGCCCCGTCATAAGAGGCACTCTAACAAACCATGACTGACGCTGGGTGGTGAACTTTTCGGACCTTTGGGACCAGCTCGGACGCTTCCTTAGATGACCGTGCATATATATATATGTATATATTATATGCATATCATTTTGTTTGTTAAATTTTTCCCCCCACGATGAAAATTTTTCTACTTTCGGCCTTGAACGCTTTGATAACTTATGGTGTTCTCATCGTAGTGGATGACTGGATCTCTGGCGGCCTTTAATGTTTACCAGTATCCTTTAACAATTTTACGCACCTATAAACAAACATGTAGCAAATCCCTAGCGGCTGCAGCATCTTGAAAATCTAAACTTTGATCATGGAGAAAGCCTCTAAAGGAGAAATGCATCGGGTTCAGAGAACATTAGTCAATCTACAAAGGGGCACGTCTTCTTGAAATCGCAGAAATGAAATAGAGCATTGTTTGGAATTTTCCTATGAAACTGAGTAACAAGAAGTAGAGGATTAACGAATTTACAACGCACACTTTTAAGGAGTACGCATGGATCGAGAATAAGAGACTCAGAACTAATGAGGAGATTCCCCAGCTTTCTACAAGCGAAGATTAAAGTGAACGGAAAGTATGCTCAACTTAGCTTCGACAGAAACTATTGCGAGCTAGATATAGAGATTATGTCTGGCAAGCAAGCAACGAGTATTACGTAATCGGCGGTTTGAAAATGCCTAGAAGAGCGAAAATGCCATTAAAGCCACCTCTGTGATTAAACTGATTCAGGATTTGTAAATGTGCTGCAAGGTTAGAGTGAAGGATAATGAGAAAGCTGCAATGGAAGGATACTTCATCGGGGAAGAGCCACGGAGAAATAGTTATCGGAATCTTTAGGCAGAAACGCTTTAAGAGAGTTTTTTAATAACCTCCCTGTGTCTATCTAGAATCATATTATTGAGTCTATTTACTGTTTCTTAAGCTTTTAAGCTCTACAAACACGCTCACTTAAAAAATATGAGTATACGGGATGAAAAAATATAGGGAAGGGCTAAGATTGGGTAATGATGTCAACAGAGTGAGGTAACCATGCGCGTTAATTGTAAATCTTTACAAATTATAGGTTTCTGGACATTGATGCATTAATTAGCTACCAGACGACCTCCTATGGTGAACGGTGCGCTCGAAAGCAAGTTCCAAAGTATCTGAATTTGCAGAATGTATTACGTTTAAACAGATGGACAAGCGGGACACTACCATATATTTCATCCGAACTCTTATGGTCGAAATACCGGTACAAAATCCAATATTTCAACGGTGTTTGAGGGAAGGAATTTTAACCAAGCTTTGCGGTAAACACGATCAACAATGGTAACATAACCCAAAGGGTATCGCAATGGATCAATAGGCCCCAGCGCTTTTCGAGATGCAAAGACCCCCCAACCTAACCAAACCTAAACACGATCAAGTAGATTCCAGTATGTAACGGGAGCTCCCGCCCAAACATGTGAATTATATTCAAGTTTCGGACGAAGGCAAGCTTTATAGATCGTGACCAGGTCTGTAGGAGTGAAAACCAGTTTATACCTTTGCAGGAATCCTAGGCATTTAGATCCACGAAGGTCATGAAATCCAGCCATTCTGAATTTAACCATGTTAGTATCCCACTTCATTGACATAACACAGTGTTGAATTCAACTAGTTTGTCGTAACTGATGATAGCATCAATATCAAATCACAGTTGAGTTCGATACATTCGTTGGCACAGTGACTTGATGATTTGGGGCCCATATCGTGCAGTCGTTACAGAATAGGCAAACTCAAAAGCGATGTCGTCCGCGAAGGAATAAATCGTATTACGAGTAAGATTAAGTTTAATCAGAAAAATGGTTTGTAGAGAGTACTGAACTCTGGAGAACACCGGCACCGCAAAATGGTATAGAAGTTCCCCCACTAATACAACCTTAACTTAAAACAATCCATTTCGTGAAAATGACACCAACACTATGAGCTCAAGCTTAAGTTAAAGAGTTTGGCAGACACCAAAGGCAACAACTCCGCATTCATCGTCAAGACGAATGCATATGTATCATTTTTCGTCAAGGCGGTCAATAAGGATATAGTTGTTTTCGAGATATGTAAGTCATAAGGTGGTAGGTAACAATGTTCTCCATGATCTTGGACAAGCCTGACTTTAAAGCTATTGGACGGTAGTTAGGAGAGAAAATTTGATCAGTCTTATCGGAATTGGATGTACATTTCCAAGTTTCTACCTCTCCGGATAAAAACCTGTGGAATAAGATAACTGAAAGAGCTTACGTAAAAGTTTGTCCAGGCTAGAAGAAGAGCTCTTCAAGTCAACTGGAGAAATACCATCATGCTCTGAAAACGAATGGATTCGGACAAACGAATCTCCTAAAGAATATTCCGCTCAGTTCAGCATACACGGAGATAGAGAGAGATCTATCTGATTAGGTTGAGTTTGCTGTTGCAATTAGAAAATTAGGCAGGTTAGCTTTCTCTATGTAGTCCGTGAATTTCTCATCATTGTGGACAAGAACTGTGATGGTAGATGAAGCATAAAAAGACCAAACATATTTACTAGCTTTCCATTCATCTTTCGTTTAGCAGTTGTACAAGTGGAATTAAGCCACAGTTCTATCATAGTTTTGATTTGAGAGTAACTGATTTACATGAAATAAAGGAACACTTGCGAAACTAGGTCTTTATTTATGTCGATGGCTCTACTGAGAAAGCATAAAGAGAAAAAAATTGAGACCGTTCTCCTAGGGAATTTCATACAACTTGCCCACGCCATGGAGAGTAATTTTTAGTTCTGAAATCAAAATCAAATATTAAAATCGCTTACTTGGAACAATGCTTTGTCTTTAATCCTCAAGTGTTCTGCATCCAAGTGTCCCGTGCTTAAGTACGGTCTAGTACCACCGCAAATGTCTTCCATGAGCTGGGTGTAGAGTTCCTTTGCGGCAGCTACAGCCGTCAAATTATTCGCCTCCGCAGTTGCCTATTGATAAAATGTTGAGAAAATAAAATAGACTATTCTAATATAATATTAAACATCGTCATCATCTTACCACAAGCATACTTTTCGGTTCGGGAAGTTCGTTGCCTTTGTAAATTGTCATATATGACTTAAAGTACTGGACCAGATCTCTTGCTCTGACCTTTTGTCCACTAATTTCCTTTGTGATTAGATTGTCGGGCGCCAATAGCATTGGCACAAGTTGACGCAAGGATTGCTTAAACTCTGGTGTTATGTCTTTTAACCGACCATCGAAGCTGGGATTCGTAGCCACTGTGAGACCAGGGTGTGGCATTAGAAAACACGCAATCTCAGTGAAACACGACTGAATGTGTTTTCGCAGTGATTGCAACTCTGGATGTTGTTTGTCTGACAATTCTAGGCGCCGTTTTAATATTTTTTCACCGCCCACTGGTCCATATTCGGCTTCATAGGGGAAACTCCAGTCGCGCACCAAAAATTGTAATCGCTGGAAGGGTTTCTTGCCTGAATCAGCCAATGCTAAGCGACCATATTCGGTGAACAGCTGCAAATGCTGTAAATCATCCTCCTGGATGTTCTGTGATAGATTGTAGATTTGTACCGATGATACCATTGTGCTGAGAGCGAACACTGTCGCACAATCACGCACTGTACTCTGGCTATCGAATGCACCCTGGGTGTCTAGCAAGATAACGGCAACTTTTTCTCCACTTGGGTAATCGTGCAAAAATATATCGGACCACATGAGAATACCAGTTGTGTCACGTTCGGAGCCGCCACGCCATGAAAATCCCGAGAGTGGTTCATTCTCATCACCAAGCCAATCTGTGACATCATGTTTTACATACTGTCGAAGAGAAAAAGGGTTTTCATTTCATTTAAAAATTTTATACAATTCAAGAGCAAATATAGGACAGTAGATTTCTAAAAATGCATTAGCATGATTTCGTAAATCTTTTGTCTTTAAAGTCTTAATGACGACATACACAGCAAATTTATCAGAAGTCGTTAAAAGCAGCTCTAGAATCCAATTCTGAGATATACGATGATGTCATCTTAGAAAAGATTACTTGTTATGTATGCAGACAATGAGATTTCAGACTACCTATGAAACTTATTAGTGCGTAGATTATAAAACGATAATAGGTTATCGGCTATGTATTGTAGTCGATGAGGGTGGTATTTGTACTCTGTAAAATTGCTTCACATTTCAAAACGCTGAATAATCATTGTTTGTCTATTTACTGCGAGTTAAAAGCATTTTAAATTCAATTAAAGCGAAAATAGTCAGTAAACACATTTCCCACGCAGTGCTTTCCACGTTTTACGCTCTACAGTAATACTAGAATACTTGAGTTGTTCATAGAGGGAAACATTTACTATTGTAAAGAATAATTTTTTGATTAAAAGTGGGTAATATGGTTCTAATAGAACAGTCACCAAGTGCTTGCTTTACCTTCTCGTGGTGGCGTTGCCTCACACTTTATTTTAAGTCTGTTTTCGTACTTGAAAGTTCTTATGAACTTTAAATAGGAGAATAAGCCTTATGCAGACTTAAGCTTCTGTGTATTCTCATAGCCCCTCAACGTGTCATTGAACGTGAATACGAATTTGTACATATCTCTATATATATGTACATAGGTACTATGCCGTACATCCGATGCCAGGTATGTGCGAAACGGGGCTAAGGATAAATACTAGTCTAGAAACAATGTGTGGGACTCTACTTTTCGAAAAAATAAAATGGCGATGGAAAGAAATGTACAGAAACTGGTTTCTGAAATGAGAGAGTGTCTATCAAAAAATTTCCCTAAAATTACAGTTTTCTTCGAGTTGAGAATGAGTTATAGAATGTGTTTAGCGACTAAGGAACGTTACCATCAGCCAGCGACTGACTGATTAAAAAAAAAACAACAATTCTTTAGCCAACTAGGACAATTTAACATCCAATGGAGTCATCATGATGGTGGATTACAATTCCAATATAAGTAATGACAACGATATACCATCGGAAAGTACGACCACAACGAACGTAATGCCAATGTTCAGAGTAGGAGCGGACACAAGAACTGCCATAAAGTTACGAGGGTGGGTTAATAAGTCCCTGAAAATTAACACAAATTGTGTCGTCAACTTAAATTTAATTTTTTTTTTTGTCAAGAATCATCTTTCAAAAGAACGCACCCAAATTTTCAGACAGATCTGTCAAATAGTTTTGTTGTGGCAGCCATTTTATATAGACGCCTACTAACATTTTCGTTAAAATGGAAAAAAAGTGAATTTCGAGTGCTCATTAAACACTATTTTTTGCGAGAAAAAACTATCACGCAAACCAAACAAAAGCTTGACGAATATTATGGGGACTCTTCACCATCGATTGGAACCATTCACCACTAGTTTACTCAATTTCGGTGCGGTCGTTCAAGCACAAGTGACGCCGAACGTTCTGGTCGCCCAATTGAGGTCACCACACCAGAAATGGTTGGACAAAATCTGTGGTTTGATAATGGACGATCGGCGAGTGAAAGTGCGCGAGCTTGAAGTGGCCACAGGCTTATCACATGGCTCAGTGATTTCGATTTCACATAAATATTTGGACATGAAAAAGCTTTCCGCAAGATGGGTGCCGCGTTTGCTCACAATCGACAACAAACGCATTCGTTTGACAACTTCAAAGGTGTGTTTGGTGATGTTCCAGAAAAATTTGGCTGAGTTTTTGTGCCGTTTCGTAACCGTGGAAGAAACCTGGATTCACCACAACACACCAGAAACCAAGGAACAGTCAAAACAATGGACTTCTCTTGGTGAATCGAAGCCGAAGAAGGCCAAGGCGGGTTTGTCAGCAAACAAGGTCATGGCGACCGTTTTTTGGGATGCGCGCGGTGTTATTCACATCGATTACCTTGAAAAGGGTAAAACGATCACCGCCGCATATTAAGCAGAGCTGCTGGATCGATTTGAAGCAAAAACGGCCGCATTTGGCGAAGAAAAAAGTTCTTTTTCACCAGGACAACGCACCGGCGCAGAAGTCCGCAGTCGCAATGGCAAAAGTTAGGCTACGAACTCCTCCCTCATCCAGCATATTCCCCAGATTTATCCCCCTGCGACTATTTCTTGTTTCCAAACATAAAGAAATGGCTCGGAGGTAAGAGATTTGGGTCGAATGGAGAGGTCATCGCTGAAATAAACGCTTATTTTGAGGGTCTCGAGAAATTGTATTATTTGGAGGACATAAAAAAATTGGAGAAACGTTGGATGAAGTGTATAGAGCTAAAAGGAGACTATGTTGAAAAATAATATGTTTTTATACCGAAAAGAGTGTTCCTTATTTCATTTTTCATTGACCCACCCTCGTATAAAGCAAAGTTCCAACCAAATTGATTTAATGCCCGTCACTTTAGGACGCATCTTCTAACAGAGATAACCAGCAAAGCGAGCGATACCGCCGAAGAAGAGCACTGGTTTGCTTTACAATTGCCCTAAGGTGATGGAAACGCCACCACAATCACCGAATAAAATTCCCATCGAGAATTTATGGGACAAACTCAACAGGAAAATTCGAACGGCAGCACGAGGAACACAAGTGACCTTAAACAGAAGCTAGTACAGGAATGAGTAAATATCTCGTCGGAATACACTCACAAACTTTTGGAAAATCCATGCCAAATCGACTAAAGCAGGCCATTTTGAGCAAGGAATATGCTACGAAATATCAATTATTGAAAATAGGAAGAGGAAAAGGCTGCATATATAACTGTACGAATACGAATTTGATACGAATCTACTCGCAAAAGATGGTAAGTTTACAGGACTAGGCTTAGGCAGGGTAAAAAGTATCTAATTGGCATGAGAGCAACACAACAGATATGACTGCCTTGCAGTATAATCATTTCTTTATACTATAGATTAGATACGATTTAAAACAGTAGCAGAGGGTATTTTCTACAGGAACACATAATCACAATCAAATACAACATACAGAATAAAATTTCCAATACAAACTTGACAAATAATCAACCAAAATGTTATCAATCAGTAACAAAGTCAGTATCTTTATTTTAAAACTAGAATCTGATACCAGTCGAGTGCTATTCTTGTACTATCTATTTAATCGTGTAATCTAATCTCTTGCATGTATGTATATGCATAAATTCGAACCGGACTTTGTTTGGCATGAAATAGACAATATCTACAAAATAGGGAATTTGATCTTTTCTTTTAAGTGACTCATATCTAATAAAGTGATATGAATCACACAGATATGAAATTCTTCTTAGGTAGTAACGTCGTCGTAATAATCGAATTTATTTTACATATTTTTTGAAACTGACATTGCATAGTGATGAAATAAATCCACTGCTCTTTCTCTATCGTCCTTTGTTTCTTCAGATGCTCAAGTTGGACATAAATTTAAAATTATTATTCATATCATTATCAAAAGGTTACCTTGACACACAAATTCTAGACGTATTCAAATGCTTCTATTAAGAACAACAAACACGTGATTAAACATAACAATAATTTGGGTCACTAGTCGAAAATGAATAATTAAGAGCAAATAATACAAATTCCACAGTTGATGTTGAAGTCCGATTAGAAAGGAAAATGGAATTCAAAGTTCTGAGTATACAATACAATACAAATCGAGAGCTGATAAATAGGAAAAACTCTAGTGTGATTGAAAAATCTTCCATGATGACTATGATTTTCGATAAATTCATTGCGGTTACTTGCACAAAGATGCATACATACGCATAGGATAAACAGCGGGTTAGTACTCCACTGTATTCCCATCAATATAGTCTAAGTAATGTTCACTAAACATTTTTATTTTGTTCAAAATGTGTGCAATTTTTAATGAGTAAATCCTATCAGTGGAGAAGTCTGATGATGACATCACACTGCTAATCAGAGACCACCCCAAAAAGTGCTGTTGCGCCAATTGTTTTTTTTTTAGTTGTTGATCGAAAATATAAAAAAAAACAAATGTTGAGTCCTACAACAAATCCGTGTATTTTTTTCAAAAATGTAAAATAAAATTAAACGGAGACGGGTGAACCGGAAGTCTATGTTCTTATCATTAATGACGTTAAAAACCAAATTTGTACACTAAATTTGCATTTTACTAGTGGTGCCGATCACCTAATCATTTAAAAGTCATTCGTCTAGTTAGTGTGTTTTAAGTAGGTAAACATTTTGAGAAGTTACAATCCATCGGTAACAGAACGTACTATACACTATCACTCTTCATTTTACAAAAACCTAGGAGTGACATTCTCACGTCAACATTGAATGTGGTGGTGTCGCTATAAATTATAATTACTTTAATAGTTTTTCTAAACTATATTGCTATCAGCATGAAAGCTGTGAAATGAAAACTCTGGCAACATTGTCAGCAAACGATATGGAATGCAACCTCCGATGTGTTGTGTTTTTATCGGCAAAACTATTAAGCAACACTTATACAGACGGCCTGCAGAAAAGAAAGAGAGCTGCTCACTAACTCCACGTTCAGAAAAAAGAAAGTGAACAACAGAGAATCTGCGAATTTACAAAGAACATGCGAATAATACAAAATCCAAAATTCGCAGTTTGCAAATCTAAAAAGAAGATGTCAGTCAGAATGAACCATTCAACCTAGTCGGCAACTAACATCTCTGCCCACTCAATCCAAGTGAAGTTAACACAGTAATATTGCAGCTGGAATTACATAATTTATCTGTAATTTGCTATACTCGGATGAAAGCAAGCTCAATCATTAAAAAAAGATACCCATCTGACCTTGAAAATCGAATCTGTTTTATTAAGTAAACACCTAAATTCTTTGGTTCTTATAAGGGTGGTCCGGAAAATCCACCATTGGCCATTTACATTGATTCGTATCTTGGAGTTCCAATGCTTTACAGATTTTAATATCGCTTATGATAGATTTTATAGATACGAGCCATGTCTACTTTCGGCTGGTCATGCGGATTCTTTCTTTAGTTCACCGGTGAGTGTAGGAGCCAGGTGGGATTCTGGCGCCGTGCACCGTCATTTTAAGGTATTCACATAAAAATAAAGGCTTTGTACCTGTCTGAACCACAAAACAGATCTCGATGAAATTTGTTTTGTTTGTTTTTTACTGATGTACAGTTTTTTGAATTGGGTGTGGGTAAATGTGGAAAGAAATCATTTCTGTTAGAAGCCTAAATTAAGAACTTTTGAACGGATTTTGATAAAATTCGGCTTGTAAGTTAAGACCGACATACCGGTTGTTCTTATCAAAATCGCATCCAGTGGGAGTGAGATATGAGACGGGATTTAAGTACATTTTGAGAGGAGAACAATAGCTGTCATATTGTTCTTACCCCATTTGACTACAAGTAAAATTAAATTCCCTTTAACTTCTATGTATCATAAATTTGAATGATGGTTCAAGGTGCTTCAGTTTGTTTAAGATTCAAATGAAATGCTAACGGGCAATGATAGTCATTCCTACATGGTGGATAGCGTGCCTGGTTGTTGATTCGAAAATTGTCGACCGAACTATCAACCGGGTACAACAATTTGTAATTTAAATAACAAAAATTTTGTAAAGGGTGGGCATCTGTTGGTTTATTTTTAAAATTGCTATAAAAAAAAATCCATTCAATATTTTCTAAAGTTTTTTGCTTTATTGAAGAGACTACGCTTCCCGGTTATGTATGGAAAATATTTTCATGTAAATGGCTGCCGCGGCGGGCTTGGCAGTAGCACATACTGTCAACCCAATTTTGCAGTATATTTCCGATGGTTCGGAGCACTATTTCCCGAATAGCTCGATCAATATTGCTGTTAATTTTGCCTGAATCGTTTCTGGATTGTCAGCATAACATCAATCTTTAACAGCAACCCACAAAAAAAGTTCAAGGGCGTCAAATCGCAGCACCGGGGAGGCCAAGCAACATCACAAAACAAAACGGCTGATTGCACGATTATTAAAATTAGTATGCAAAAGATCGATTGTTGGACGGCTTGTATGACACTTAGCGCCGTCTTGCTGGAACCAGAGATCATCCAAATTCATTTCCTCAGTTTCTGGCGAAAAAAAAAATCGGTTATAATGCCTCCGTTGACTGTATCGTTGTTGTGATCTCCATCTTCAAAGAAAAATGTGCCAATAATGCCGCCATTCCACATGTGCACACTTTCGGCAACAGCAGCAATATTCTCTGCTGAGCGCACAGAACTAACACGAGAATAACTTGTGTTATCAATTAACATGCCAATCTCATAAACTTTCTTCACAAACCTGCGTACAACAGGCAACAATTGGTGCATTATTTCAATCGAAATTTCTTTTCAAAATTCGCACTGTTTCGACAACACAGCACTCACATTGGAAATGCTTTTTCAATGTCTACGTGCGTCGTTCAACGTCGACACTGTGTTTGTCAATTTTTTGAGCGCGAAAGAGCTGTCAGTGTCAGAATAACGTAATTTAAAAAGAAACCAGCAGCTGGCTCATCCGATATAAAACCCGACCATGAGCGCCTTGGTACCCACCCCGGAAGTACAAATCGGTAAATGAAGAGCGGTCCTAAGGTGGCGCATACAAGTGGAAATGTACCTTTACCAATTTGCTGTGCAAACTGAGGGAAGTTAGCCAAGACTGGAGAAGCTTATTCACCCGAAATTTAGCGTTATTTAAGTAAGTAGCAACGGTTGCAGAGTGCTTACGTAACACAAAACCAAAATAGCTGATAAAAAAATCTTCATGTTGCAGAAAAAAAGTGATAAACAAAATGGAGATAACCAAATAAAGGTAAGTCTACATCAAGTAACGACTGTTGGTTGCTACAATATTGAGTCTATGTTGTTACGAGTATATGGGTGAATTCGTATCGTTCCGATCACCCAGAAAAGCATATGGTCCGTCTCCCGTACATACATAGGTAAATCTATGATGAAGAAACCAACTAACCAAGAAAAAAGAGGTCGTTGTAACCGGTTGGTCGTTATATGTGACGTTGACTATACTTACATATATCGCTAGCAACCGTAATCGAGGGCGCATACGTTTAGTGATACCCACCAGGACTTGAGTAAATAGCGTTCACTAAAAAACTGGGTTGCCTATGTGATATAGCGAAAAGTAACTTAGTGCGGACATTCCCTTGTGTGTTTGGCAGGCTTTGTCGGACTTAGATGAGACTCTTTATATGGTGATTGAAGTGACTTTTAATGACGCTGCATATGGATTCAGTGTTGATGCACCATTGGTTGCCTGGCTTTCTGACGCTGTTTCTTTTAACTAAGAATATAATTCTGCCTTCGAGCGAGGATCGTCATCCTTGGCGAAGATGAACTATAGTTAGTAGGCAGTAAGATCATATTTAGAAGGCGTATCTGAAGGTAAAATCATGGTTGCCAGACTACTAAGGGCGGCTGCTACACACACAGGTTTTAGACAGGGACCTATCCCCGATACCACCACATCTTGCCATAAGCTCCGTGAAGTAGTCATGATCACGTTTCAAAGCTTGACATATGGGCCGGTACTACAGGCATTTCGGGACGCTATCACAGCGTTATAGGTTCGCCTATAAAGAAGTTTATAAATAAAAAAAAAAAAAAATATGTAGCTGCTACAATGACTAAAAAGGTATATGAATAGGAAAGCGCTCTTATAAATAACAAAGGGAACTTTGTGTTAGTTACCGCTCGAATGTAAGGAAAACGTCACCTAAGGTGATGCGAACAAGTGGTCTTCAATTAATTTGTCGCGTTAAACTGACCGTTAGTTGTCGTGTTGGATGGAGAACATTATTACGCAGCGATCTTCCTTGCCGACAAACTAACTGGGAGTGTCAGAATAAAATTAATAAAATAAATAAATATTTGACGCAAACAGCCCATATAGAGCTTAATGTCTAGCTTGAGCAGACTCATTGCATTTGAGAAAGAAAATCAACGCAAAATTGCTAATTATAACAACCAGTACCCAGGTAATAAGTTAAGTATGCAGCACATTGCAACAATAACCAGTTACCGGTAAACTACATGTCAATCTCAAGTACACGAAACTCAATAAGAAGAAACAATTCTAAACACACCAACACTTTGCACAGAATTTGATGATAATAGTTAATTACAAGGCCAGATCAGGGGCAAAGTTGTTTATGTGACGAGACCTTTAGCGCACACCAACCCATACGAATTAATAGCTTTTGTGAGTGATTTATAATTGAGTCATCTTCTTTTTCATTTCGTTCAACAAAAAAGAATAGAGAAATTCTATGGCGCTTCTGTATGATTATGTTTGAAGACATAATCTCTGCTGACATGATCTATTTACATAGCTTACAGGAGTTCAAGAGTAAACAAATAAAGTGAATACATTATGTAGGTCTGTATGTTTTCTTTTTTTTTTTTTCCAAATTTCAACACGATGTCGTCATTAAATGTACAATTTTAAATTTGAGAAAAACTAATTAATTTTGCATTTCTTTGGCACAATCATTTGAAAAATCACAGACAGTGGCAATAGCAATTTAATTTTATGTCTACATACACAGAAGATACAAGATACGCGTGTCAAATCATGATCACTATTTTTCTTCAGAATACGAAACGACATGACTATGACTCAAACAGGAAACATGCTACATTGCAAATCAAATTGTTACATAAACTAAACTGGTAGGTGTACACATTTTTTGATTTACATAAATAATTTCATAATTAATAAACACTTACCTTTGAGTACATATAGCGGAGAAAGAAATCCAAAAGGAAACTCTTTCCTTTGCGGAATGCTCCGGCCACTGAGACGACACACACAAAACGATCTTTAATCTCATCCTTGTTGAGTGCTTCAACTAGAGCATCCTCGTTCAGGACAAATGTGTGATCTTCTGCTGTTGAGATTATTTGCAGCGCTCCGGCTGGCATTTTGCTCAATATTCCTAATAATTATCGCTTGCGTTGTGTTGTGAATCTGTAAGAGAAAAGGATTCTTATATGAATGAGTTGGCTGTAACTAACTACGTTTCTTTTGTCTTCTTTTTTGCTATCGACTAATACCGTCGAACAAAGGGTAGGTATTTCATGATCTTCTTTTGCAAAACTACTCTCTGTGCAGCTACAGCTGATTTGCCGAATACACACGATCAGCAGTTTGTTTTTTTCGGCCCACAATTAGAATTATGAAGAGAAACAGCCGCAGCAGGAGAAAAAGCAAATCAAACACATTTTGCACAACGAGAGTCCAAAAATAAATCTGAGGTCTTTTTTTCTCTGCTCTGGCGATGGTATTTTGTTGTATATGCCTATCTCCCCTGAATAATTATTATTTTTAAGTGCCTTCTTAGCGGCAGGTATGGCGAGCAACAGCAATTAGTGAATGTTTTCACAAAATGTGCTCGCCATCGAATTCCCCTGGGCATATCACAGACCGATGTCTGTTGGTCGGTCATTTGTCTCGCTAGCTACTGTAACCACGTCAAGGTCAAAAGCTGTCGGATTGAGCAACAAATATACGCCATATCGTGAAAACATGACCTCAGCTACATTGCAATGTCGTCATTTCCACACATGGAGTGGCGAAACCATTCGATTTTTATTATATAGCTGATCTGGTAATCAATCGAAATAATGAAGCCTAACCGCCGCGCGTCAACAGTACAGTACTAAGAGCGAGAGCGAGTCTTGCTTTATCGCCTCGCACGAATTTAGAAAGTCCGATGATTAATTTCATAAAATACTGCCCGTTTCAAAGGTCTAAACTTGAATATGTACCTGGCAATGATACGACAAAAGGCTACACGATCAGTTCAAAGTCCTTTGTACCCAACTACGCGGACAGAGAGAAGAACAAACAAGTAGGTATGCCCCAAACGTAGAAAATCTTATATTCAGAAGGCGGCAACCCAACGAAAGGGGAGAAGACAGTAAAAACTTGTGCAACTGGTTATTGAAGAGCAACCATCTACGTCGAAGAACGAAACATTTTTTCAACAAAAATTTTTCACTAAAACGGAGGCTCTACCCAACGTAAACAATGGAATCCAATCCAAAGGTTCTATAGAATTCCAACGCTGTTCTACAGTCAAATAAGCAAAAACTACTCTGCCAACTAACTTTTGAATTACTTGGCATTAATTGAACGCGTCAAAGCGTAGTTTGATTAATTTTAGCACACACTCTAGCGTTCCCGATGAGACGTGTATAGTGCACGGCGAGGTGGTGCTTCTGTGATTGGAATTTTGGAATAGTACATATTTTTTGGGGCTCTTACTTACGTAAAATTATTTTCGATTTGGAAGTGTTCTCGCCCAGATTGAGGATCTCTGCATTCAATGCAACTGCGTCCTGATTTGTGGTGCCGTTGCCGATTGTTAGGCCAATAGATCGGTTGGGGAATTTATTGGAAAATATTATTCAAAAAAAAACAAAACGAAAAAAAGTAACACGAATGCCAAAAAAAATTTGTGACTCGTTCGACGGGAATATAAATTTTTTTTCTCAGCCTTTGTTTTTATCCTACGTACACATCGCGTGTGAGAAAGAGAACAAGTGCACGTCAAAAATTGAAACGTCACTTTGCACACACTCGAAAAATGGCAGAGAGAAAAAAAAAGAAAAAAATATTGGGAGGTACGCTGATTAGAATCGGATGACAGTAGGAAACAAAAGTTTGTATGGATGGAATTCCACATGGGCCATGTAGTGCGGCATAGTTTTGAATTTCTTGTGAAAAGGGGTTTACTCTCAATACTGCTTTAGTGCTACAATTGATAGACGACGAAAGTGAGAACCATATATGAAAAGAAGGAAATATATTTTTAGCCACGTTCTGCGCATCTGTCATTTTTTCGCAATATGGCCGACAGCTGTGACCCATAAAGAGACGGTAAATAAATATTTTGCTTAAAATTTTGTTCATTTCGTTAAAAGTATAAGTTGTGCAATAAAAGTGCTATTTATGGTTGTTCTGTGAACTATAAAAAAAAACTTATAATGGGGAGATTTCTTTTCTTTCGTTCCCAAAACAAAAAAAATTTGCAAGCAATGCATTTGTTTGTGCCGCCGAAAAGACAAAATAAATACCAAAACAGCGCGAATTTGCTGCAAAAATTTTGAAGAAAGTGATTTTGTGCCAGTTAATCCTTGTGATCTCGGGGGAACAAGTCAAGGTTTGTTATGTGAACTCCAAATCACGGTTACAAATTCCTTTTTCCCGAATCCAACCGATCCATCGAAGCAAATTTATGTACGTATTTGCTGATGTGTCACATCTTATAAAATTAATTCGGAACAATGTTGTTGATCATGACGGTTTTATTTTGGACTGACAAATTATCTCTAAAGGAATTATTCAAGAGCTGATTTCGAAAACTAATGATAAATCTGATTTAAGTATTGCTTATAAAATATCACTAACATATTTGAATGTTAAAGGTGCAAAGCATCAGAAAGTAAAGCTGGCAACAAAACTGTTTTCACACATCATCTCTAAAGCTATTATGCGCGCTGGAACTTTGGGTGAGCTAAGTTCCAAAGGTTGGCTTGAGTGTTCTTGAGTGTTTTAGAGAATATTAATATTTAACAAAGCAATATGTCCTTATAATATAACACGATAGTATTTGTCTTTTTTATAGATAATACATTAGTAGACAATACACCCGATTTAGAATGCACTCTTAATTTGAGTAACATTCTACTCAGAACTCTAAATCCGGATGTAATTAGTGCTGAAGACCCGGCGGATGAATTTGGATGTCTACAGTACGACCTGGCATTTGGCAGGTTATATTTACCACAGGATCAAGACCCCAGAATTAGCTGTTCAAAATGCTCAGCAATAATCTTCATTCATATGGACCAATGGACTGTATTATAAATATTATCATAAATAAAAAAATTTCATTAAAAATGAAAAAAAAAAATTAATTGCAATAGTGTTCAAGAAGTGAAAATCGTCTTTTACTCATATACTCATATACACCTCCAATATTGAATTTGTTTCTACCTGGTAAATATCTCCATACTGCATTCAAACTCAGTGGTAATAATAACGAACAGCATATGCAAACAAAAAAAAAGGTCACAGCAAGCCGCCATCTTTAATTTGTTCTCTATATTACCTGTAATATCTGTATCGTGAGATGAATGACTTGTGATGCCCTGTCCCCGAAAATCAAAATGACAGCTCTTTCTTTTTGGCTGGTGTCTATGAATATGTGAGAACCTCTTCGAAAACTGTCATCAACGTCAAAAGCAATTTGGAACGCGATACATCCCTTCCAAAAGTAAGCAAAGATAATTACCTCCAAAGACAATCACAATTTGAAAAGAGTAGCATCAGTAGCGGTGAACAAATATAGATGAGAAACAGATTTTTCCAGTTGTGCTGAAAATCAAAAATAAATTGAATTGAAATGGATTGCATCCATAAGGAAATTCCGATTTTAAACATTAATAATTCAGTTGTTTACAACCAATTTTTTGAGTCTTCAATATGGGTACTGCATCCGGCCGAATTTTAGGGAAATTGGCATTAGAATTTTAAAATTAATTTTTCCTTCTTAACTTTTTCAAAATATTTTGAGTAAAAAAAGTTCTTGCTTTGCCATTTGACAATATGGATCGTTTAACTGAGCGGTGGTTAAACGGCCTAAACGGCTGGAGATTTGACGATATAAATTGGCCATCAAGACCGTGCGATCTGACCCCGTTGGATTTATTTTTGTGGGGCTATGCTTAAAATCGTGTCTATGCAGACAATCCCCAAACTTAATATCCTTGCAGATATGGCCGCAATACAGCCAAAAATGTGCCAAAAAGTAATCGAAAATTACCTCATAAGAATCGAAGTTTGCAAAAACTCCAGTGGCGGTCATTTAACCGATGTTGTATTCCGTATATGTATAGTCCAAAATTTTAAAAATTAAAAATGTTCCACTGCAATCTTTAATACTTTTTATTTTATTTAAATTAAAATCCTAAGGCACAAAATGAATAACCCTGTATTATTAAATTATTAACGATAGTTTAAAATATTCAAAAACATAGACACGAAATTCAGTAATTAAACTTTAAATTAATACTTAATTCTATTTATTTCTCTTCACTCTTTACTAAAATATCTCGATGTTCGCAAAAAATCAAACTGAGAACCTCAAAGATGTCTCGCTTTATTCTTCTTCTCCTCAGATATATTGGTAAGCTGTTCTAACACCTAACAGGGTTTCAGAACAATTGATTTTGTGAAGAAGCCGATATATGTATGTAATTCGAGGCAAGAATTCATCATTAGCAAACATATTGATATTGCTATATTTAACAACTTTTGAAGATCATTGATGTACAATGGAAAACAAATTGGTCAAAGAGTGGATGCTTGCGGAGCTCCTCTTTCAAGTAATTATGCCGACGAAATTCCTTCATTGACACATAGTTAAGTAGAAATTTATTAATCCGGCTGTTGAATTGGAAAACTTAAACAGGACTACAAGCTGTTACTTATGCAGTCGTGATTTACAGCATCAAAAGTTTTCCAAAAACCTAAAAGCGACTGGAATAAAGTATTCCTAAGCCCTGATTGAAGTGGAGATACAAGTTTATTCGGATTTAAAAATAAGGACATTTGCCAAAAGACTAATCTAAAATAAAAAAGATAAAATCGCAATTGATCTACTTTCCCCTTGAGCAAATGGAGAGGAACGTGTTTCCATTGGGGAGGAAAGTTAAATGTGGGAAAAATCGTGTTGTAAATGTGTGTTAAGAAAGAAAGAATTTTAGGAACTCCAATTTTGATATGATTTTATGCTAAAAAGTGCTTTAATAACAACTGTTTCTTCACATGTGGAAATTACTGGATTCCTGAACTCGTAAGTCTACTTGAAACGTTACATGAAGATACAAATGATATTGTAATATGCGAGCTACGGCTCGAGTAGATAAAACAATTATTCTGTGAAATTATTTCTTTATTTTCTACTCTATAGAACAATTCAAGTTCACACTATACTATTCTTCGCAAATTCTTTTCTTACAATGTCTCTTTCCTCTCAAATCACTTTATCTCCTTTCAATTACTTAATTCACAAATTCAAACTAATTACTTTTTCTTGTTTACTCTCAACTTTCAATTTATCACCAAATTACAACTTCGCCCGTTATCACTTTTCCAATCTCTTCGCCACGGTTCTAAAACCAACTGTGTCTTTTTTGATCGCCATCTGTCCTTATATAGCAGAAGTTTCTGATAGCCAGAAA
Organism: Pocota personata; assembly: GCA_963082735.1. Classification (NCBI taxonomy): domain Eukaryota; kingdom Metazoa; phylum Arthropoda; class Insecta; order Diptera; family Syrphidae; genus Pocota; species Pocota personata. The sequence goes on from OY720429.1 coordinate 273,245,964, forward strand.
CTTCTAGCAAATTCTTCGACCACTGGAACAAGAGAAATAATTCTTGCAGTTTCAATTCCCTTTTATCCCTGATATTATTCGTCTCTTTCGTTGACATGAGCTGTGGAGACTTCGTCCCAGACACGAACCTCGAATGAAAGGACAGTACGAACCAAAATTCTGCCAGAATGAAGTCACTTCGGAATTTGTTGCGTCATATTTTAGGGGGCGTAGTTATTATTATGTTACACTGCCCCCCTCTTAGACGTGTTCGTCCCGAACAAGTGCATCCTCATTTCGGCCATTGTATCGACTCAGTCGGTCCACATGAACCACTTTCATTTTGGCCCTTGGTCCTCGCTGGATGCGGTAGACAACATCGTTGATGCGGGTTACTATTCTGTAGGGACCTTCCCAGTTCCGCTGTAACTTAGGTGATTTCCCCTTTTGGCGATGGGGATTATACAGCCACACCAGATCTCCTTCCTGGAATCCTGACGTTGTTGCCTTGGCATCATACCTGGTCTTCATGCGGTCGCTCGTCATCTTAATCTGGCTTCTGGTCCTTTGGTGTATGTCCCTAAGCCTTTCCCTAAGGTCCGCCACGTACTCTTCTTCATTTCTGGGCTCATTGGTAGGAGATCCAAATTTCACCTCACTGGGTAAACGAGCTATTCCACCAAATAAGATTTCGAACGGCGTATGTCGAGTAGTGCTATGCACGGCACTTCTATAGGCCATCAAAAACAAGGGAATCTGCCGGTCCCAATCCCGTTGGTAGTCACCTACGACCTTCGAGAGATGTTCGTCCAAAGTCCTATTGAAACGCTCCACCATACCGTCCGACTGTGGATGAAGCGGGGTTGTCCTTGTCTTTTTGATTCCGAGTAGTTGACACATCTCTTGGAAGATTCTTGACTCGAAGTTCCGCCCTTGGTCAGAATGCAATTCCAAGGGCACACCGAATCTGCTAACCCAATTGTAGACGATCTGCTCCGCCACGGTTCTGGCTTCCTGGTTAGGGATCGGAAACGCTTCCGGCCACTTACTGAAGTAGTCCATCACTACGAGTATATACCGATTACCATTGTCGGTTTCCGGAAAGGGCCCTGCGATGTCAATGGCGATTCGTTCGAAAGGTGCTCCCACGTTGTATTGGTGCATCTTACCTCGAGTTTTGATTCTCGGACCCTTGCTAGCTGCACACACGTCGCATTTTCTGCACCAGTCTTCGATATCTTCCTTCGCTTTTAACCAATAAAAACGTTCTCGTACCCTTTCTAGCGTCTTATTCACTCCCAAGTGGCCTCCGGTCGCCCCGCCATGCATTTCCTGTAACACCTCCTTGACCCTCGTCCGCGGTACTACAAGCTGCATTACAAACGATTTTCCGTCGGAGGATTCCCATTTTCTTCTCAGAACACCTTCTTGGACATGGAGGGAGTCCCACTGCGCAAAATATGCCTTTAAGGTCGGGCTTCTGTGAGAGATGTCCTGATGATCCGGTTTCTCCATGTTCTCCTTCCAGGCCAGAATCGGCTCGATATCGGGGTCTTCCTTCTGAGCGTTCCGGATCTCATCTACGCTCCAGCCGGCGATAGGTTCGGCTCTCATTCTTTGGATGGAAACCAGCTCCCGTTCTTCCTGACGCGCACAATGTTTACAATCCGTTCTGCATGGTCTCCGGGACAGTGCATCCGCATTAGAGTGGAGTTTTCCTTTACGATGCTGTATTTCGTAGTCGTAGATTTGCAGCCTTTCGATCCATCTTGCGACCTGACCCTCAGGACTCTTGAACTGTAATAGCCATTTTAATGCTGCATGGTCTGTGCGAAGAACGAACTTCCTCCCGTAGAGGTATTTGTGAAAATGCTTCGTAGCCAAGATCAAAGCTAGAAGTTCCCGCCTTGTCACGCAGTAGTTCCTTTCTGGCTTAGAGAGCACCTTGCTGAAGTACGCAACCACCTTCTCTTGGCCGTCATGCACCTGGGAGAGTACGGCTCCTACCCCGACATTACTAGCATCTGCATCCACAACGAACGTTTCCCCGGGAGTGGGGTAAGCCAGTATCGGGGCATCGCATAGCCGTTGTTTAAGTGCCTTGAAGCTCTTCTCGCACTCAATTGACCATTTGAATTGTTTTCCCTTTTCCGTCAACTGGTGCAGGTTCTTTGCGATCCCGGCAAAATCCTTCACGAACCGTCTGTAGTAGGTGGCTAGGCCCAGGAAGCTCCTTAGTTGGTGTTTGTCTTTGGGGACTGGCCAGTTTTTCACCGCTTCGACCTTCTCCGGATCGGTTCTCACTCCTTTCGCTGAAATTATGTGTCCCAGGTACTTGACTTCCGCTCTAAACAGGGCGCACTTCTTGGGGTTGAGCTTCAGGTGGGCACTTCGAAGCCTTTGAAACACATCCCTTAGATTGTCTCGGTGTTGCGCAAACGTTTTTCCTACGACGATGACATCATCCAAGTATACCAAACAGGTTTTCCATGTTAACCCTTGCAGGACACATTCCATCAATCGCTCGAAAGTCGCCGGAGCATTGCACAGCCCGAATGGCATTACCGTGAATTGCCATAGCCCATTTCCTGCGGTGAAGGCGGTTTTCTCCCGGTCTTCTGGATGGATCTGTACCTGCCAGTAGCCACTCTTCAAGTCGAGAGTGGAAAACCATCGGGCTCCTGATAGTGTGTCTAGCGTGTCGTCAATCCGTGGCAGAGGGTAGCTGTCTTTCTTGGTGACGTAATTGAGCTGCCGATAGTCCACGCAGAACCGCGTGCTGCCATCTTTCTTCTTAACCAGTACAACCGGTGATGCCCACGGACTTTTGGAACTTTCAATCAGACCTTCTTTCTCCATTGCCGACACCATCTCTGCAACTTCTGTCTGCTTTGCCAATGGAAGGCGCCTAGCAGGCTGACGAATTGGTCTAGTATCACCAGTGTCTATTCGATGTTGTACCAGGTGTGTTCGGCCGTATTCTCCGTCCTGTGAGGCAAATACATCAGCGTACTCATTGATAAGATTCTCTGCCATAGTTCGCTGCTCCTGATTCAGCTCACTGGACTGGAGAATCGTCTCTCTCGCTTCCGCTGTCCAAGGTGATGGGAGAAGTTTTGGAGCATCACGTTCAGATATTGTTGCGACGGCGGTAATCGGCGTGCATTTTCCAGTCACCTCCCCTCGCCTTAGTTTGACAGTGTGTGGTCTTGCGTTCAAAACCCTCACTGGAACCATGGTGTTCTTTGGTTCGACTAACGTCTTTCCCACGATGTAGTCTTGAGAATTCTTCTCTGGGTCTGGTTCTACTATGTAGAATCGGTGGCTCCCAAGATCACCTTCCAGCTTCGTCCAAATGATTGTCTCTGAAGACGGCGGCAAAACTTCGTCTTTGCTGATGACTGTCCTGAGAGTTACGGCATTCTCATTTCCGTACACCATCGGAATCTCCACATTTCGATACCTCAGTACTTGCATCCCGATGTCCAAGATTACTTCATTTGCTTTCATGAAGTCTACTCCGATGATGCACTCGTCGCATATATCTGCCACCAGAAACGCATGGGAGAACGTCAGTCCTGCCAGAGTAATCGTAAGACGAACTTCTCCAAATACCTTCGCCATTTCCCCTGTTGCAGTCTTCAGGCAGTAGCTGTTGGTGTTGTGCAGCCAGGAGCTTTTGACGATATCTCTTCTTACAATGGAGGCAGTGGCACCTGTGTCGATGGTGGCTACGCACTTCTTCTCGTTGATTAGTGCCTCCACTGTCAGGCTCTTGTTACCCCGTTTGGTTTGCGAAACTTGAATGGTGGTCCTGGGGGCCTCGATTCCAGTAACCAACTTCTGCCCCGCGAAGTTGGTCCTTACGCATTTCCCGACTGCTGGTTTTGCGAAGTCTGACTGACAGCCAGATGCTTCCTCTCTGCTTCTCCTACTTCCGCAATGTGAACAATTTCCTCGTCTAGGTGCACTTCTGCACTGCCGTTGTAGGTGTCCCGTTTGGTTGCAATTCCAGCAACGGATTTGACTTCCGCGAGCTCTGTCTTCATCCATGACGGCTGTTCTCTGGCATGAGCATTCCACGACGGACATTTCCCTGACACGGTGTATTCCCTGGTATGCTTGGTCCGCAGCCTTCATTGACAAAGCGAATGCCAATGCCTCGGGGAGTGTTCGTTTTTCAGCCATCCTTACAGCCATTTGCAGTTGTCTGTCCTCTATGGCCTGAATAAAAGCTTCCACCGCCATTTCGTTGATAAGCTCCTCACCGGCTTTAGGGTATGAAAGATGGGCTAGTCGCTCTATATCCGCTTGCAACTGTTGGAGCGTTTCCCCCCTTTTCTGGACTCGACTACGCAGCTGAACCCTGTACACCTGCTGCATGTGTTCATCCCCAAACCGCATCTCGATAGCCTGAACCAGAGAGTCGTAGTTCTGCTGTTTATCTTCCGGGATGGTCTGCAAGAGCTCCGCAGCTGGACCCCTCAGTGCAAGTGTGAGTGCAATGGACTTCTCTTCATCGTCCCAGCTATTGGTCATTGCGGCCGCTTCGAATTGCCTTTTATAAATTGGCCATGATGTTTGACCATCGAAGATAGGAGGCTGCATCTCCTTTCTTCTCAGACCGTCAGTGGAATATTCCCGTGCTTTCTGTCTCTTCACGTTGCTGAGCTCCTTAGCAAGATTTTCGACTTGCTTTCCTACTATCTCGAATTGCGTATCCACTTTTTCAAACTGAGTCTCTATCTTCCCGAACTGAGTTTCATGTTTCTCAAAATTTTCATCGAATCTAATTTCGACTTTTTCGAGTTGCGTCTCGACCTTCTCGATTTTTTTCTTCGATCACTTCGAATTTGGATTCCAAGTTCTTGTTTTGCTCATCAAGTTTACTTTCCAGAGCATCTAGAGAATTCTTTTGTTCGTCCATTGCTTTCTTTTGTTCGTCCATTGCTTTCTTTTGTTCGTCCAGCTTAAGTTCTAGAGAATTCCTTTGGTCGCCCATTGCTTTCTTTTGTTCGTCCATCGCTTTCTTTTGTTCATCCAGCTTAAGTTCTAGAGAATTCTTTTGTTCGTCCATTGCTTTCTTTTGTTCGTCCAGCTTAAGTTCTAGAGAATTCCTTTGGTCATCGAGCTTATGACTTTGATCTTCTATTGCTTTCTTTTGTTCGTCCATGACTAACTTAAGTTGCAGGAGCAGACTTGTTATACCCGGGTCGGCTACTGTACTTGCTGGTTCCTCTTCCACGTCAAACTCTATGTCATGCGGATTTTCACCTTCCTGCGTTACTGCTTCTTCCAGACGAATCAGTAGGGCATCTTTTCCCCCAGTTGTGTCGAGGTTCCGCTTACTGAGTTCTGCCTTTAGTTGAGTTATAGTTAGTTTTCCCAATTTGCGACCCATTTTGCGCAACTAATTAACTCAACACAGAAATCGTTTTTTTTTTTTTTTTTTTTGTGCAATTTCACACCACGGAAATAGTTATTCACAGAATAAGTTTTATCCCACTTCTGACACCAATGTAATATGCGAGCTACGGCTCGAGTAGATAAAACAATTATTCTGTGAAATTATTTCTTTATTTTCTACTCTATAGAACAATTCAAGTTCACACTATACTATTCTTCGCAAATTCTTTTCTTACAATGTCTCTTTCCTCTCAAATCACTTTATCTCCCTTCAATTACTTAATTCACAAATCCAAACTAATTACTTTCTCTTGTTCACTCTCAACTTTCAATTTATCACCAAATTACAACTTCGCCCGTTATCACTTTTCCAATCTCTTCGCCACGGTTCTAAAACCAACTGTGTCTTTTTTGATCGCCATCTGTCCTTATATAGCAGAAGTTTCTGATAGCCAGAAACTTCTAGCAAATTCTTCGACCACTGGAACAAGAGAAATAATTCTTGCAGTTTCAATTCCCTTTTATCCCTGATATTATTCGTCTCTTTCGTTGACATGAGCTGTGGAGACTTCGTCCCAGACACGAACCTCGAATGAAAGGACAGTACGAACCAAAATTCTGCCAGAATGAAGTCACTTCGGAATTTGTTGCGTCATATTTTAGGGGGCGTAGTTATTATTATGTTACAATATACTTAAGCAAGTTTATTTGAAGCGTTACATGAAGGTACTGATGATATATCAGCAAATATTTTATTGAGCTCATCGACGTCAATATCATCAGAGACTCCATTCTGTTTTTTCCCTACGCACGATTCTCATGTACTTTTCGAAAGTTTTTTGGTCGGTAATGAGTGGTCTAATTTTTCAGATAAATATCTATGCTTCTCAGCCCAAACTTTTTCCTTAATTATATTTAGAATATTTACTGAAAGCCAGGGACATGTCGTGTTCTTTAAAAGCTTGGATTTTTAAGGTACACATTCGCTGAAAATTACAGTTATGTTATGCTTAAAGAATCCAACTTGCTCTGCAGACGATGGCATTTGATAGACCTGTTGCCAATGTCAATGCTTTAAAATACCAAAAGGATATAATCCATGGACATCATTCGTGCTGAATATCATACGTTACATAAATTAAGTCATATTTGTAGAAAGCTGAAGCAGATATCTGGTTAAAAAGAATAACTTTGATCAGAGTGATTAATGAGCATAAGATCAAGCAACGATTGAGTCTGGCCGAGAAAATGTTTTGGAATATTCAAACTAATGGACGGAAGGTTATATACCGCCATTAGACAAACAAAAGGTGAAGCATGTGAAGTTGCAATTTACAATTAAAACCACCGGTAATAATAGTATTATCATAGATACAAGAGATTTTCTAATATTGGGCCTGTAGACACATCCGACTTAAGATAGTTCAACGAAAATAAATCTAACAGGACTATTAATCTGTGAGACTAGTACCAATATGACATACAGTTGCGGATATATAAAGCAACGCCTCCAGCTCTATCAGATCTATTGTTTCTCAAAAACTTGTACCCACCGAGTGAGTACAAGTAGACACCAAGTCTCTGAAATGCATTATAGGTAACATCAAGCATCGACTCCCCAAATAAATCCGTAAATTCATTGGAGAAAGACTTTGCACATTAATGTGGTAAATGCGTTAAATGTTCTTTCCTCTGGTAAAAGACATTTACTTATCAAAACTTTTGTCACACCTCTATCGTTGGAACCAATAATATTGTAATATGCGAGCTACGGCTCGAGTAGATAAAACAATTATTCTGTGAAATTATTTCTTTATTTTCTACTCTATAGAACAATTCAAGTTCACACTATACTATTCTTCGCAAATTCTTTTCTTACAATGTCTCTTTCCTCTCAAATCACTTTATCTCCCTTCAATTACTTAATTCACAAATCCAAACTAATTACTTTCTCTTGTTCACTCTCAACTTTCAATTTATCACCAAATTACAACTTCGCCCATTATCACTTTTCTAATCTCTTCGCCACGGTTCTAAACCAACTGTCTTTTTTTTTGACCGCCATCTGTCCTTATATAGCAGAAGTTTCTGATAGCCAGAAACTTCTAGCAAATTCTTCGACCACTGGAATAAGAGAAATAATTCTTGCAGTTATAATTCCCTTTTATCCCTGATATTATTCGTCTCTTTCGTTGACATGAGCTGTGGAGACTTCGTCCCAGACACGAACCTCGAATGAAAGGACAGTACGAACCAAAATTCTGCCAGAATGAAGTCACTTCGGAATTTGTTGCGTCATATTTTTAGGGGGCGTAGTTATTATTATGCTACACTGCCCCCCTCTTAGACATGTTCGTCCCGAACAAGTGCATCCTCATTTCGGCCATTGTATCGACTCAGTCGGTCCACATGAACCACTTTCATTTTGGCCCTCGGTCCTCGCTGGATGCGGTAGACAACATCGTTGATGCGGGTTATTATTCTGTAGGGACCTTCCCAGTTCCGCTGTAATTTAGGTGATTTCCCCTTTTGGCGATGGGGATTATACAGCCACACCAGATCTCCTTCCTGGAATCCTGACGTTGTTGCCTTGGCATCATACCTGGTCTTCATGCGGTCGCTCGTCATCTTAATCTGGCTTCTGGTCCTTTGGTGTATGTCCCTAAGCCTTTCCCTAAGGTCCGCCACGTACTCTTCTTCATTTCTGGGCTCATTGGTAGGAGATCCAAATTTCACCTCACTGGGTAAACGAGCTATTCCACCAAATAAGATTTCGAACGGCGTATGTCGAGTAGTGCTATGCACGGCACTTCTATAGGCCATCAAAAACAAGGGAATCTGCCGGTCCCAATCCCGTTGGTAGTCACCTACGACCTTCGAGAGATGTTCGTCCAAAGTCCTATTGAAACGCTCCACCATACCGTCCGACTGTGGATGAAGCGGGGTTGTCCTTGTCTTTTTGATTCCGAGTAGTTGACACATCTCTTGGAAGATTCTTGACTCGAAGTTCCGCCCTTGGTCAGAATGCAATTCCAAGGGCACACCGAATCTGCTAACCCAATTGTAGACGATCTGCTCCGCCACGGTTCTGGCTTCCTGGTTAGGGATCGGAAACGCTTCCGGCCACTTACTGAAGTAGTCCATCACTACGAGTATATACCGATTACCATTGTCGGTTTCCGGAAAGGGCCCTGCGATGTCAATGGCGATTCGTTCGAAAGGTGCTCCCACGTTGTATTGGTGCATCTTACCTCGAGTTTTGATTCTCGGACCCTTGCTAGCTGCACACACGTCGCATTTTCTGCACCAGTCTTCGATATCTTCCTTCGCTTTTAACCAATAAAAACGTTCTCGTACCTTTTCTAACGTCTTATTCACTCCCAAGTGGCCTCCGGTCGCCCCGCCATGCATTTCCTGTAACACCTCCTTGACCCTCGTCCGTGGTACGACAAGCTGCATTACAAACGACTTTCCGTCGGAGGATTCCCATTTTCTTCTCAGAACACCTTCTTGGACATGGAGGGAGTCCCACTGCGCAAAATATGCCTTTAAGGTCGGGCTTCTGTGAGAGATGTCCTGATGATCCGGTTTCTCCATGTTCTCCTTCCAGGCCAGAATCGGCTCGATATCCGGGTCTTCCTTCTGAGCGTTCCGGATCTCATCTACGCTCCAGCCGGCGATAGGTTCGGCTCTCATTCTTTGGATGGAAACCAGCTCCCGTTCTTCCTGACGCGCACAATGTTTACAATCCGTTCTGCATGGTCTCCGGGACAGTGCATCCGCATTAGAGTGGAGTTTTCCTTTACGATGCTGTATTTCGTAGTCGTAGATTTGCAGCCTTTCGATCCATCTTGCGACCTGACCCTCAGGACTCTTGAACTGTAATAGCCATTTTAAGGCTGCATGGTCTGTGCGAAGAACGAACTTCCTCCCGTAGAGGTATTTGTGAAAATGCTTCGTAGCCAAGATCAAAGCTAGAAGTTCTCTCCTTGTCACGCAGTAGTTCCTTTCTGGCTTAGAGAGCACCTTGCTGAAGTACGCAACCACCTTCTCTTGGCCGTCATGCACCTGGGAGAGTACGGCTCCTACCCCAACATTACTAGCATCTGCATCCACAATGAACGTTTCCCCGGGAGTGGGGTAAGCCAGTATCGGGGCATCGCATAGCCGTTGTTTAAGTGCCTTGAAGCTCTTCTCGCACTCAATTGTCCATTTGAATTGTTTTCCCTTTTCCGTCAACTGGTGCAGGTTCTTTGCGATCCCGGCAAAATCCTTCACGAACCGTCTGTAGTAGGTGGCTAGGCCCAGGAAGCTCCTTAGTTGGTGTTTATCCTTGGGGACTGGCCAGTTTTTCACCGCTTCGACCTTCTCTGGATCGGTTCTCACTCCTTTCGCTGAAATTATGTGTCCCAGGTACTTGACTTCCGCTCTAAACAGGGCGCACTTCTTGGGGTTGAGCTTCAGGTGGGCACTTCGAAGCCTTTGAAACACATCCCTTAGATTGTCTCGGTGTTGCGCAAACGTTTTTCCTACGACGATGACATCATCCAAGTATACCAAACAGGTTTTCCATGTTAACCCTTGCAGGACACATTCCATCAATCGCTCGAAAGTCGCCGGAGCATTGCACAGCCCGAATGGCATTACCGTGAATTGCCATAGCCCATTTCCTGCGGTGAAGGCGGTTTTCTCCCGGTCTTCTGGATGGATCTGTACCTGCCAGTAGCCACTCTTCAAGTCGAGAGTGGAAAACCATCGGGCTCCTGATAGTGTGTCTAGCGTGTCGTCAATCCGTGGCAGAGGGTAGCTGTCTTTCTTGGTGACGTAATTGAGCTGCCGATAGTCCACGCAGAACCGCGTGCTGCCATCTTTCTTCTTAACCAGTACAACCGGTGATGCCCACGGACTTTTGGAACTTTCAATCAGACCTTCTTTCTCCATTGCCGACACCATCTCTGCAACTTCTGTCTGCTTTGCCAATGGAAGGCGCCTAGCAGGCTGACGAATTGGTCTAGTATCACCAGTGTCTATTCGATGTTGTACCAGGTGTGTTCGGCCGTATTCTCCGTCCTGTGAGGCAAATACATCAGCGTACTCATTGATAAGATTCTCTGCCATAGTTCGTTGCTCCTGATTCAGCTCACTGGACTGGAGAATCGTCTCTCTCGCTTCCGCTGTCCAAGGTGATGGGAGAAGTTTTGGAGCATCACGTTCAGATATTGTTGCGACGGCGGTAATGGGCGTGCATTTTCCAGTCACCTCCCCTCGCCTTAGTTTGACAGTGTGTGGTCTTGCGTTCAAAACCCTCACTGGAACCATGGTGTTCTTTGGTTCGACTAACGTCTTTCCCACGATGTAGTCTTGAGAATTCTTCTCTGGGTCTGGTTCTACTATGTAGAATCGGTGGCTCCCAAGATCACCTTCCAGCTTCGTCCAAATGATTGTCTCTGAAGACGGCGGCAAAACTTCGTCTTTGCTGATGACTGTCCTGAGAGTTACGGCATTCTCATTTCCGTACACCATCGGAATCTCCACATTTCGATACCTCAGTACTTGCATCCCGATGTCCAAGATTACTTCATTTGCTTTCATGAAGTCTACTCCGATGATGCACTCGTCGCATATATCTGCCACCAGAAACGCATGGGAGAACGTCAGTCCTGCCAGAGTAATCGTAAGACGAACTTCTCCAAATACCTTCGCCATTTCCCCTGTTGCAGTCTTCAGGCAGTAGCTGTTGGTGTTGTGCAGCCAGGAGCTTTTGACGATATCTCTTCTTACAATGGAGGCAGTGGCACCTGTGTCGATGGTGGCTACGCACTTCTTCTCGTTGATTAGTGCCTCCACTGTCAGGCTCTTGTTACCCCGTTTGGTTTGCGAAACTTGAATGGTGGTCCTGGGGGCCTCGATTCCAGTAACCAACTTCTGCCCCGCGAAGTTGGTCCTTACGCATTTCCCGACTGCTGGTTTTGGGAAGTCTGACTGACAGGATGGATGTTATCACCGCCAGATGCTTCCTCTCTGCTTCTCCTACTTCCGCAATGTGAACAATTTCCTCGTCTAGGTGCACTTCTGCACTGCCGTTGTAGGTGTCCGGTTTGGTTGCAATTCCAGCAACGGATTTGACTTCCGCGAGCTCTGTCTTCATCCATGATGGCTGTTCTCTGGCATGAGCATTTCACGACGGACATTTCCCTGACACGGTGTATTCCCTGGTATGCTTGGTCCGCAGCCTTCATTGACAAAGCGAATGCCAATGCCTCGGGGAGTGTTCGCTTTTCAGCCATCCTTACAGCCATTTGCAGTTGTCTGTCCTCTATGGCCTGAATAAAAGCTTCCACCGCCATTTCGTTGATAAGCTCCTCACCGGCTTTAGGGTATGAAAGATGGGCTAGTCGCTCTATATCCGCTTGCAACTGTTGGAGCGTTTCCCCCCTTTTTTGGACTCGACTACGCAGCTGAACCCTGTACACCTGCTGCATGTGTTCATCCCCAAACCGCATCTCGATAGCCTGAACCAGAGAGTCGTAGTTCTGCTGTTTATCTTCCGGGATGGTCTGCAAGAGCTCCGCAGCTGGACCCCTCAGTGCAAGCGTGAGTGCAATAGACTTCTCTTCATCGTCCCAGCTATTGGTCATTGCGGCCGCTTCGAATTGCCTCTTATAAATTGGCCATGATGTTTGACCATCGAAGATAGGAGGCTGCATCTCCTTTCTTCTCAGACCGTCAGTGGAATATTCCCGTGCTTTCTGTCTCTTCACGTTGCTGAGCTCCTTAGCAAGATTTTCGACTTGCTTTCCTACTATCTCGAATTGCGTATCCACTTTTTCAAACTGAGTCTCTATCTTCCCGAACTGAGTTTCATGTTTCTCAAAATTTTCATCGAATCTAATTTCGACTTTTTCGAGTTGCGTCTCGACCTTCTCGATTTTCTCTTCGATCACTTCGAATTTGGATTCCAAGTTCTTGTTTTGCTCATCAAGTTTACTTTCCAGAGCATCTAGAGAATTCTTTTGTTCGTCCATTGCTTTCTTTTGTTCGTCCAGCTTAAGTTCTAGAGAATTCCTTTGGTCGCCCATTGCTTTCTTTTGTTCGTCCATCGCTTTCTTTTGTTCATCCAGCTTAAGTTCTAGAGAATTCTTTTGTTCGTCCATTGCTTTCTTTTGTTCGTCCAGCTTAAGTTCTAGAGAATTCTTTTGGTCATCGAGCTTATGACTTTGATCTTCTATTGCTTTCTTTTGTTCGTCCATGACTAACTTAAGTTGCAGGAGCAGACTTGTTATACCCGGGTCGGCTACTGTACTTGCTGGTTCCTCTTCCACGTCAAACTCTATGTCATGCGGATTTTCACCTTCCTGCGTTACTGCTTCTTCCAGACGAATCAGTAGGGCATCTTTTCCCCCAGTTGTGTCGAGGTTCCGCTTACTGAGTTCTGCCTTTAGTTGAGTTATAGTTAGTTTTCCCAATTTGCGACCCATTTTGCGCAACTAATTAACTCAACACAGAAATGGTTTTTTTTTTTTTTTTTTTTTTTTTTTGTGCAATTTCACACCACGGAAATAGTTATTCACAGAATAAGTTTTATCCCGCTTCTGACACCAATGTAATATGCGAGCTACGGCTCGAGTAGATAAAACAATTATTCTGTGAAATTATTTCTTTATTTTCTACTCTATAGAACAATTCAAGTTCACACTATACTATTCTTCGCAAATTCTTTTCTTACAATGTCTCTTTCCTCTCAAATCACTTTATCTCCCTTCAATTACTTAATTCACAAATCCAAACTAATTACTTTCTCTTGTTCACTCTCAACTTTCAATTTATCACCAAATTACAACTTCGCCCATTATCACTTTTCTAATCTCTTCGCCACGGTTCTAAACCAACTGTCTTTTTTTTTGACCGCCATCTGTCCTTATATAGCAGAAGTTTCTGATAGCCAGAAACTTCTAGCAAATTCTTCGACCACTGGAATAAGAGAAATAATTCTTGCAGTTATAATTCCCTTTTATCCCTGATATTATTCGTCTCTTTCGTTGACATGAGCTGTGGAGACTTCGTCCCAGACACGAACCTCGAATGAAAGGACAGTACGAACCAAAATTCTGCCAGAATGAAGTCACTTCGGAATTTGTTGCGTCATATTTTTAGGGGGCGTAGTTATTATTATGCTACAATATGATTATTCTTGAGAAAAGTAGAGTTTTAAAATAAATAAAGCTGAAGAGGAACCACATTAAAGGCTCCACCGTACAATTTACATAGAAGATAAAAAGAAAAGAGTTGAGTATCACGTCATCTAGGGAAATATGTAGTTTAACCACTAGCTCTGCTGTTTTACAGCGGAAATTAATAGAAACTCAAACGTCATTCGGCAATTCTTTGAAGTAAAAACATTGTGCAAATTCGAAAAAAGTAAACAAAAAGTAATAAAGAAGTCATTTAAATGTATGACAAAAAAAAAAATGCTTACGATGACGTGATGAGGGGAAAAACAAAGAAACAAATATGTGTTTTAAATTAAATTCATTTTATTTGATATAGAAATGAGTTTTATTCACCACAGATGGGGATACCTGCTATGTGCGACTTCTTCCATTTGCCGCTGTAAAACACTGGAGCTAGGTCTTTTTTTCGTAGAAATGTATGAAAGACATTTCAATAGCAGTTCATATATATTATGTCCTTGATGCTACTGCAATCGTTGATAGACGACAACGAAGGAAAATGAAAATTTGAAATAAAATAAAATTAATTGCTTTGGCATGCATATTCATCGTCAAACGTGCATATGACTGTGCAGTGGCGCTCACGGAATGTACAAAATTAGGGTGCGGAAAGACGTTTATGAGCCGTTTAAACACAGCTGATGATTCGGGTGGTATAAATATGAACGCATTGCCAAAGTATTTCCAAAGTTATTTTGACATGACGCTAGCGCCATAGCACTAACGCAGCATTGTTTTTTTCTCTGTTGTATCAACAAAATTGACATAGAAATTTGTGTAAATTTTTTCTTTTTCTTCCATTATATTTTTAAATAAGTTAGTCTTGCTTTATTTTTCTGCATTTTTTATTGAAACCCATTTTCAGTCGCTGAAAACCCGGCTTAAAGTTTCATTGAAATTTCGGTCAGTTGATACGTTTTAAGAACAATTTAGTTAACAGAATAGCATAACTAATTTTGCAAATATATTTTGTCTAAATTTAAATGAAAAAATCAATTAAACAAAAGTGACAAATGCTGGAACTATGTAATGCTAAATCATAATTAATTAATTGTCATAATTAACTGGTAAAGTGCTATGGTAGCGTTCACATTTTACTTAACAGTTTTTATATTAACATACATGTAAGCTATACTCGTATATTACAGTTCCTAGTCCAATTGGACTTTAAAGTGCCGGAAAGAATACTTCCGATCCGATCCATTCTGGTGATTCCGAAAAGTTGAACATTTTATAGCCCATGTGTTTTTCATGGTGGTATAGCCTATAAATTAGATGTCAGTTAACGAAATTAGTTGAAATAATTTAAGTGTTTTTGAACAACGAACAATTTTGTTGAGAAAATTTAATTGCACTTGGAAGTCCACAATAAAAAGAGTTCAGGTTATATCCATTCGAAACAAAATCCATGTAAATGAGCACAAACATTTTCAAAAATTTCAATTATTCATTTTCCATTTACAATTTACAATTTTGCTGTTATGAGTAATGAGTCTGTAAAGGGTTTACCAATAAGCGCGTCAGATCTTTCAAATGAAACACAATAACAACTAACAAGTGATATTTACTTTATTTTGAAGAGCAATCGATGGCATTATATTTTGAAAATGATATCATTTAAATGTCCTCCTCCGCTTCTTTTGGTTGAATGTATCCTTAGACCCATTTTCCGACTATTTTTTGGCACTTACCGCTTGGTCAATTTTCAATGATGCGTTGGATGTTATGTTTAAGGTAGTGAATCGTTCGTGGCTTATTCCATGTTCGTCTTCAAAAAAAAAAAAAAAATAAAGCCCAATCACCCCTTAAGCCCAAAGATCGCACCAAACGGTGATTTTCTGAAAATGAAGAGGTAATTCGTGATTCGCTTTACGAATTTCATCAACCCATATCCTACAGTTTTGATTGTTTTCGAATTCATTGAGCATGAAATGTGCATTTCGCGCAACGTCTGGCGAACCGAACACTAATTTTGATGGTAAATTCGAATAATTTGTAGCAGTGTTGAATCGAGTATCTTTCCATGGTAATTTGCCACATACTACTGAGCACAGCTGTAAAAGTTTGAGTATGATCTTCCAATCAGTGTTGCCGCTGTAACATTTCAAATTTATGACGCGCTTATTGGTAGAAGTTGTTTTAAACAATCATCCAGTATGTACTTTTTCATTTTATAGCAAGCTAAAATTACTTGAATAATGTTCGAATAAAGTGATTTTACTAGTTTCAGTATTTCTTTTACACTTCAGTCTTTCATTGCTTGAGTTTGCTTTTCGCTAAATAAAGTTATCTAAAAAGAAAAGCAAAAAGATTTTATTTTTCAAAAGATCATCAATTTTGAATGCTTCATTTTATTGGGGAAAAATAAGAAAAATTTGGATGAATTTGGTATTTTTTTTCTGTTTTTATTTAATTTTCTTAATAATAAAAAGTCCAATTTTTAATTCCACATTTTGGTTTTACTAGAATAAAATTGGTTAGTCAATTCGGCCTGTTCATCTGTCCGTTTTCCGTATGTATCAAATCCTATTTTTTATATAATTTCAGGAGAGGCGAATCTATAAGGCCCCAATGTACTTGTAAAGGGTGGTTAAATTTTAAGGGCCGATGTTGAATGTGAACCACACCTAAACGTCAAGTTTTTTTCTGCATTTCATTTGACATTTCTCAATTTCAGACTAACTCAATTTGAACCATGGAAAGATACACAATCGAGCAACGCGTTAAAGTTATTCAGGCTTATTATGAAAATGGGCGTTCAAATCAAAATGCATATCGTGCATTTCGTGATTCTTTCGGTCAATTTAATCGTCCAAATGTACAAAAATTTGTGCAAACCGGGTCTGTAGGAGATGTGAAAACACCAGTGCATGCTCGTATAGCTCGTACTGCAGAAAATATTCCTGCTGTTCGCGATAGTGTGGCTGAAGAGCCGTCCACCTCAACTCGTCGTCGTGCCCAACAATTGCACCTCTCATGCTCGTCGTTGATGAACATTATGCATAAAGACTTGCATTTACGTGCTTACAAGGTGCAATTGACTCAAGAACTAAAGCCTCTTGACCATTTCAAACGTCGTCAATGGTCACAATGGTGGCAAGAAATGGCAACAGTGGATGATCAATTTTCGAAGAAAATCATCTTCAGTGATGAGACACATTTTCACCTTAGTGGATTCGTCAATAAGCAGAATTGCCGCATTTGGGCGAATGATAATCCAAGAGTGATTGTCGAAAAACCAATGCACCCACAAAGAGTGACTGTTTGGTGTGGTTTATGGGCTGGCGGCATCATCGGGCCGTATTTTTTCCAAAATGAGGCCGGTCAGGCAGTTACTGTGAATGGTGTTCACTATCGTGAGATGATAACGAACTTTTTATGGCCCGAATTGGAAGATATGGATGTGGACGATATGTGGTTTCAACAGGATGGTGCCACTCGCCACACAGCTAACGAAACAATGGCTCGTTTGCACGACAAATTCAATGGCCGTGTTATCTCACGTGGTGACGATGTCAATTGGCCGCCAAGATCATGTGATTTGACACCGTTGGACTTCTTTCTTTGGGGTTATTTGAAAGAAAAGGTGTACGTCGATAAGCCAGCAACAATTCAAGAGCTAAAGGATGAGATAATTCGGCACATTAACGGCATAGAACCTCAATTATGCCTCAGCGTCATCGAAAATTTGGACCATCGGATGGAGGTGTGCCGCCGAGGTCGCGGCGGCCATTTGGCCGATATTTTGTTCTATACATAATTGAACCATACCAATATTATCATAATAAAAAGAAATGACAGTAATTAATTTCCTAAATAATTTGTGTTTTATTCAAAATCAACATCGGCCCTTAAAACTTAACCACCCTTGAATTATTGGAGATTAAAGGCTTCTTGAAATATGTCTTCTGGTGGTAAATTCAAAAGTTTACTTGTGCTATAACAGTAGTTTTGATAAGTAGATATCGGCGAGGTTGCCAAGTGGACATAGAGGTGATGGGCCCTGGTGGCTTGCCTAGTAGAGCATTTCATTGAGGTCTTCGGAACATCTGCCGTGGTACGTAATATTTTGTAATACGAAGTCTATAGGACTTGGAGATTGGAAGTTAGCACAGAGTCTTCTATTAAACGCACTGCTCGTCTCTGTATTATGCCAAGAAGATGAAGAGAATGTTTTTGGGGTTAAACTCCAAACGTGAGAACTATACCCAGGACTGACTAATTTGTGCTTTGTACAGGAGAGGGAGCTGTATAGTAATAATAATAATGTTATTAAGGTTCGTTGAATATTTTAAACTTAGGTAGTAGTTGCGTATTAACCTTAAGGATCTTGGTGCCATGTGTTGACTAATCCGAGGCTAATTTTCTTTTTTTCTTATAACTTGCGCGCGGCAAATGGTGAATATGAATACTCTTATATTATTGCAGGGCACGGAAGTTTGTAGATAGACAGAGAGAGAGAGAGAGAGAGAGAGAGAGAGAGAGAGAGAGAGAGAGAGAGAGAGAGAGAGAGAAAGAAAGTAAAATTGGTATAGAGGTTTGAAACTTAGGTGGCATTAAGTTTCTATAAACTCCAAGGGTGGCGTCCAGATAACTGGGGAGCATTTTTGTTTTGCTGTGATTGTCATTGCTTATGACTTAGCTTTCGCAATTGATCGACTTTTTTTTATTTATTTCATGCGAAAAAAATTGATGATTCTTGACATTAGGTTTTGAACCGTGAAAAAGCAGCGTGACAAGCGATGATGTTACCACTACACCACGGCCACCCTCTAAGTCCGCAGATTAAATTTTTAGGATACTGCATAAGTCATTGATTCGTTCTTGTCTCCAAAACACGAAAACAAAAACAGAAGCTTTCGCTTTGGAAATTTTGATGCTAATATCACCGGAATTCATGAACAAATAAAGTTCATCAAATTCAAATCACACGGGTGCACTGTATAATTATATTTTTTTTAATCCAGTGACATCTGGATAAATAAAAAAAAAATGTTTGTCATATAATCTAATCACTTCACTTTGACTAAAATGCCTTCATGCCGTTTATTCTGAACAAATGCCATCCGTAATTCGTGTAACATCAAATTTGCACTAGAACCACTTTTCTATTGTGGGCGATATTATCAGCAATTTTAAAAACAAATAAGCTCATATCCGATCTCACCGAATAAATTTTGGTGCTAACAATAATATTGTTGGAATTAACCTAAACTTGTTTTTAATTTGTGCGATAGTCAAAAAGTCTGAACAATATAATGCTCTACATATTAAGTGGAAACTCCGATGCGAATACTTTTTGAAGAAAAGGTCCTTTTACGAAACATTTTATTTAGCATAAATACCTAAATAAAACCCCACAAAGATAAGTATGAGCCGTTTGACCTTTTCAAGTTTTTATTATCTCATCTATCTTTTGCTAACGTAAAATACTCAACAGGAGAGAAAATACTCATATTGCTAAGATAGTAAGTACTATGCAATGTATGATATGTAGTACATCATATGTATGTAGGTGGTAGGGTTTGCAAGTGATTTACGAGTGAAGAAAGTATTGTTCGATTAAATAAAAAAAATGGAGAACAGTAGTGCTCTGAAAAAGTAATACTATGTTTTCACTAGAGCCAAATGAGATGATTACGGCAACAAATCCCAAAGGAGTTTCTAAATTATTCCATTTCTCATATATTTCCTTATTTTCTAATTACCTTATTACCAGCAACGAAGATGGCAAGTAAGTACAAAACAAAGTTCAACAAGGCAAACATACCTTTTGTTGAATCTAATTGAATGAAAAACGGTTAACAAAATAAATTATGTCATTTCTGACAAGGATGGCTCCAGCCCTATAGGATAAACAACTGGTTAAGTTACACACCTAATATGTTTTCGTGCTTGAGCCTGGAACGCCCTCTAGTCTTTTCAAATGTCAAACCAAATGAGCTGAATGTAGTGAAAACACATCGAAATGAGTCATTTGCAATTATCGCATTTGGGTCTAGTGAAAACGTAGTATAAGAGTGCTTTCTGTTTTGGCGTGTTACTATCTGTAAAACAACCAGAACCGTCCCAAAACTAAGTAGAAATCAGCTAAATGTGACAATATGTATTCGGTCAGGCCACTGTCCCTTGCAAAGCATGCTAAAACGCTTACAGATTCCCAACCAATTAGTTGGGTCCAACTTGGTAAACAGTATTCTGTGAAAGCAATAATTCTCGCATTTTGGGAAATAGAATCGAATAACTTCCTTTTACTAACTTAAGGTGTTTCCGACCCGTGAAGTGCTTCATTGGGCCGGAGTTGAGATTCGAGGATCCTATTGACTGGACCGTTGTTCTCTATTCGATCGACATTACCAAGTCCATGTACGAGTAGTCGTCAGGCTTTGGGTTGTTGGACTGCATCCACATCTTGGTACAGCTTTCAGATTTCGTGGATGTATCTTCTCCTCAATTCGCCGTCGTTGCATACAGAAACAAATATACGAAGATGGATTTTCCTTCAAAAGAGCCTATTAGGTATCTGCTTAACTTTCCTGCTTATACGAGTAGTTCAACACGCGTTCCTATTTTAGCTACTTCAAATTTGATTCTACATGGTGCTGACGTAAGTGAAGCAGTATAGCAAAGCTGGAAGTCCTTATTTTTCATACCTATTTTGCATACCTTAAGGATTAGAGTTGTTATATACTTGTGAGAAGTACGGGCTGCTTATATAAGCATGTGAAGAAATTAAAAGTAAACTTGTGTAGAGGTTGCACCACAATTCCTATGTCAGTGCCAAGTTCTAAGAAGGCATTTCCTTAGGACTTAGAGGGTTAATGAAATTTGTAGCTTTGTTAAGGTTTGTGTTGCTTCACGAATTAATAGATTGTGGGCATAATATAGAACAGGTGTTCATTGATCTAAGAATGAGGGACAGACGTTTCTTGATTAACCAACTAACCTAACAACTGAACAACTGGTAGTGAAGGATGCATCACTAGTGACAGATGAAGGGACTAGGAATTGTTTAGTAGTGCTCAATGTGCTCGACTATGCTATGAGGTAATATCTGCAAAAAAATGGCTTCACCTCTCTCGTTTTTCTAGCAACACAAAAGCGGAATCTATATTGGCCTATACGTCGAAAAAGTTGAATATTCCAGTAAATCTTCTCTCCCGTTTTCCGCTCTACAAAAGAGATGCTGATCTGTCATCGTTGAAATTTATTAATTTCCGCCTTGGCGTCCCTTTATGTCTAATAAATGATGCACTGAATGCAGAGAACTGGACATTGAATGTGCGTGTGAGAAATTTTCGTTTCATTCCAAAAAACGAGAGCGCAGACGGCGCTCAAACATAAACAATGAAACGAATTCTTCACATTCGCCTTTACTGTTTTCGTCGCCGTCTAACGTAATCACTGTTTACTATCAGAATGCAGGTGGAATGAGGACAAAAGTTAATGATGTTTTTCTCGCTATTTCTCTGCATGAGTATGACATAATCGTAATCACGGAAACCTGGTTGAACAATAACTTTTCAACAGCCGAAATCTTTGATGATTACTACACTGTTTATCGTTTGGATCGATCACCGAGGAGTGGTCATTTGCGCGGCGGGGGAGTATTCATCGCCGTACGTTCCTCTCTTACAACTTATCCCGTTACTCTTCCTAATAATGATGATGTCAGCGAACAACTGTGAGTCTCTGTTGATCTTAGCGGTGGGACAGCTAGACATAATGAAGTCTTTTTTGTTGCAAGCTACATACCTCCAAAAAGTCCGCTATGTGTTTACGAAGGTCACATAGCCAACGTTGAGTTTATTGCTGATCAGCTGCTGTATGAATACCAGCACCTGATGGTCTTATATTCTCATGATGACAAATGTTTATTTCCCGTTAATATGAAAACTGATTGTGAGTTTACGTTCATTGATTCAATGTTTTCGTTCAATTTACTTCAAAACAATAATTCTCATAATTCGTTAAACAGAATACTAGATCTTGTGTTTGCAAATAATAATCTAAATTGTATTGTTCGAGAAATTGTATGTCTTTTAATGAAAAATTCTATTCATCATCTTGCTCTATGTATAGATTTAAAATGTACTACTTTTTCTAAATTTGTATCAAGTGTAAGTGGTTACGAAACTAGCTACAATTTTTCCAAAGCAAACTATAATGCACTAAATGATTATTTTAATTCTGTTGATTGGTTGATTATTCTTTCTGGTTCACAGCTTAAGGATACATACATTGAATTTTTAAGAATATTAAACCACGGATTTGCCCAATTCGTTCCTCGTATTAAAAAAAGGCGTTCTTTGAAACTACCATGGCAAAATGAAAGACTAATAAATTTAAAGAATGCTAAAAATAAATCTTTTAAATTGTTCAAAAAATATAAGTCTGAATTGTATAGAAGCCGGTTTTGCCAATTGCGTCGCGAGTATGATTTTCTCAATAGGTTTCTCTATAAACAATATGTAATGAATACTGAATCGCAGATTTCGAGGAATCCAAAAGGGTTTTGGACTTTTTAGAATGGTAAAAGGAAGGTACATGGTATTCATCAAAATATGGAATACGAAGGTATTCTTTCTAGTAGCACTAATTCATCATGCGAGTTATTTGCGAAGTTTTTCGAATCAGTATATGTCGACTACTCTAATCTTAATATATCCCTCGAGGATAATGTTACTAGTTCCAACACCTCCATAGGATCCTTACATCTTTCGATGGATGATGTTTTCCAAGGCATACAATCTATGAACTCCTGTCAAAGTGCTGGCCCTGATCGTATTCCTTTTGATGTGCTAAAAAAATGCAGTTCATCTCTGTCTTTGCCATTGAATATTGTATTCAATTTGTCATTATCTTCAGGCACATTCTTAGATGAATGGAAATTGTCATTTATAACTCCCGTTTACAAAGCTGGGCCCAGACAAAAAATTGAAAATTACAGAGGAATAACTAAACTTTCAGCTATTCCTAAACTTTTTGAGTCAATAGTTACTAAAAAAATTTATTTCAGTGTCAAAGAACAGATATCTCTGAAACAACATGGATTTATATCTGGTAGATCCACTTTAACAAACTTGACTCTATTCACTAAATATCTATTTGATTCTGTGGATGTTGATGTTATTTTTACTGATTTTGTGAAGGCATTTGACTCAGTATGCCATATCATTCTTATTAACAAAATTAAGTCTTTTGGGATTCATTCCAGTTTGCTTAAATGGATCTCTAGTTATTTATTGAATAGAAAACAGGTTGTTAAGATTGGTTCATCTCAATCTAGAGTTATTAAGGTCTTATCTGGTGTTCCACAAGGTAGCCACTTGGGACCTTTACTGTTTAACATGTTCATCAATGATATCCCATTGTTGTTTCATCGTGCGAACTGTCTGTTGTATTCCGAAGACCTTAAGATATTTCTACGTGTCAATAACATTTATTATTGCCTAAGTCTTCAAAATGAATTAAATGTAATAGTCGATTGGTGTCGAATAAACTGTCTTTCATTAAATATAAATAAATGTCATTCTTTTTCTGTTCATCGTACATTGATACCAATAATTTAGGACTACACAATTTCTGGGACCGCCCTGATTCGTAAAACTGGTGTTAAAGATCTTGGTGTGCTCTTTGACACAAAGCTTACATTCTCGTTTCACGTCGATTATGTAGTTGCTAAAGCAAACTCTATGCTTGGCTTTCTTAAACGTTCTTGTGCTGAATTTTCTAACCCGTATGCTCTTAAGTCTGTTTATATGTCTTTAGTACGTCCTTTCCTTGAATATTGCTCTATAGTCTGGTGTCCAAATTACTGTAATTCTATAATGCGATTGGAAAGGGTCCAAAAGTCTTTTACAAGATTTGTTGTAAAACAGTTGAAATTGAATCTTGATGATATGCCCTCGTACTCTACTAGATGTGCTTTGATCGGTTTGGATACCTTGGAAAAAAGGCGAAATGTTCATTGTATATTGTTTATTCATGATGTCTTTTCTTACCGTGTAATATGTCCTGATATACTTAGATACTTTGAATTCTATGCACCGGAAAGAATACTTCGTACCAGAATATTTTTATTAAATCCTAGGCATGTTTATAACTAGGTCTCAATGAGCCAATAAGGAAATGTATAAAATTATTTAACTCAGTGTTACTTGAATTTATTTATTAATTTATCTGATATCTGTTAGAGTTAAGCTCGGTAGATGGAATAAAGTAAACTAAACTAAAACTAAACTAATTATACGAGTATAATGATGGACAGAGTTTTTGTTTTTGAAACCACTTGAGACTTTAATGTAAACGGTTTAATAAGTCGCTTAGACGAAATCACTTAACAAATCCATGAAGTCCCGCATATTAAATTAGTTTGACCTTTAAACAATACGAACAGAAAAAAAGTTGTAATTTCTAAATTTATGTAAACATTCCTCGAATACTCGCACAGATAAATAAATTTCATTTCTTTTTCATCGTTTGAAACACAAAAAATGTTTAAACTCGAATGGTTTTCACACAAATTGACCAGCTTAGGGCAGTAAATACAAAATACAGAGGATTGCCCGCTACGCAGTTAACCAATCGATGGCACATGTAACGAGTACAAAGCTCTTAATCCTTTTTTTTATACACACAAGAGAAAAAAAGAAAATCAAAATTGCTTTCGCCTCAATTCCGCTCCAATTAAGAGATCAAAGTTAAATTTTATACTGTCTGCTTGCTGCTTATAAAGTCAATACACACAAAATGAACGAATGAAGCGAAAAACGTTTTGAAATGTGATTCGTTTCAAAATGCGTTTTTTCGATTGCAAATTAATTGCGAAATCTACTCGTACTTTGATAGAGAAAACTAAAAAAATAAAATAAATTAAAATGATACTAGTCAACATGTTCGGTGTGTCGTAATATTTTATACACGACATACTCAAAGGACCCGCCGGATTCATCTGCACTAAATCGTCATTAAAACAAAACGCCATAAGGGAATTGTGTATGGAACATGAAACATCCCTTTGTTGCTTAATTTAAGGATATCTAATGTCACTTACTTTCCAACTCAACTCGGCATGGGACTAGAACGTATTCCACATTATAACTTACCAGTTCACCAAAATACTTTTATTACCCTTCGTTGATAGTGGGAAGAAAGCTGGAGAAACACTTAACCAGCTCCATAAAAAGCAAACAGCTTCAGCAGCGGCAGTGGCAACAACAAGAACAACAAACATCCTCGATTATTTATTTAAATACGAAATGGCTGCCAGGGTAGGATGGTTATGTATGCATGGGCCCGACCTTTTTTCCTTCATCCCTACTAAGGGTTTTATCCCTCAGCGGGGGTGGAACGGTAAGGCGGGGGGTAATTTCCACTTTCGACAAGATGCTTGATGGTGACCATTAATCTTTTCTCTTTCGCTGAAACGTCGTACTTTATTCGTATTTTTGTGCGTAACAAATTCTTCACGTGAATCCATTTCAAACACCTGTTACCGGTTATACTCGTACTACTACATATAGCTAGCCGGATACAGGGATGTGACGTCCTTTCGGCATGGTCTTAACACTATGACTAATGGTATTGAGATTTTTGATTGTTTATTCAGCTTGATATATTAATGTGAAAATGAAAATCGACTAAAAGCTCTGCAAGGGCCGTTTCGGTTCGATGAAATAAAGCCATTCCTAAACAGATTATACTGATTGACTGGATAATGAACTTAAGTTTCAGAAGGGATTGCGATTATGTTGTAATGTGTGGAAGATTTTAACGTTCATGAACAGAACTTTGGTCTCTTAATCAATGTCCTCGATCGCAATTCGAATTGGTCAGTAATCAAAATACGTCCATTAATCATGGAATTTTTTAATTCCTGATGCTCAATAAATCAATATTATCATTGATTTTATTATTTCTGTACTTCTTTTCGCTTAAAATTGTTAAAATGATGAACAAATTTCGTATTTACCTGTATATTACTGTGAAGTTGAGAAATAAAGTGGCCCAACCAATATAAATCCAAACTGAGAAAATTGGAATTGAATAAGTATTCGGCAAAATACTGGGTGTTTCAAGATTTTCCATCGAAACAATCGGAATAAACACTAAAGAGAAAGATAGTGCTGCGTATGCAAGGGAATAAAAACCCAACCAGTTTCTCTCCTAAGTCCTAAGTGACGCAAAATATTAAGAAAAAGGCCATAGAAAAATACATCTTAAGAGAAAACCTTGGCGGTTGTTCAAAATCAGGTAGCGAAGATAATTATCCAAATATTATTAACCAATTATCGGTTTGTCAAACAGTGAATTGAATTGAATTGAGGGAAATTCATATAAACCACTTTCGGTGCTAGAAAACAACAGAAACCGCTAATTTGTAAATCAGTCAGATTTTGAAATTTAAGCAAAAACTTTTTTTTGAAAACATTCGGTAAAAGCAAAACACTTATTATGACAATTTTTTCAAAACACTTTATTTTCAATAAAAACCGAAGATTGTCTGAAAGCTCAATCGATTTCAGCTCAATCGGTTCGGTTTAGATTATGCAGGTCTACGGCTTATTTTTGGAACCGCTTTCTTTAAAAAACAACATTTCGATTTTTGACAGCTACTTTCATTTCAAATTAATTGCTATTTAAAAGTTATTGTCATGAGCAGTGATTTTGGCAAGTAAATGATGGTGACTTTTCTTTAAAAGCAAGTTTTTAAATAAGTTTTCTGACTTAATTTCTTACAAATCGTCAAAATAGTAGTATCTTTTAAGTGTTAAAATTTGCCCCATCGCACTATTTTATAAAAAATGTTAAGTTTGAAAAAAAAACATGAAAAATAATACTGAAAACAATGTAATGGAAATAAAAATTGTTCAGTTTTCAAAATTAGGCGGAATCCATAAGCAAAGGGAATTTAATTTTTCTTAAAATGCGTTAAAACCCAAAAATCTTATTTGACCACATGTCAAAAATATTAACGTCATGTTCAAACATACATACATAAAATTATGTACACGATATATAGGTATAATATTAAGTACATGTGTATGTCGATAATGATTTATGTATAGTTTTTGAACTAAATCGGTTGGCTCATATCCGATAATCGCCAATTTTTGCAAGTTCGCTAAAGAGTAAAGTATCGTTAATCAAACTTTTAGCAAAAAATTGAGTATGCATTCGTATTCCAAACGGTAAAATTACAATTTTTAGTTTAGAATAACAAATTCGATTTTACCTCGGGGTATTATGAGCTCCTCAATTTCGCAATATTATAATTTATCAGCGTTCCGGTACTTATAAGGGGAAAATAGAAGCTTAAAACAGAACTCTTTTATGGAGTGTAAATTGTCTGTCTGTCTGTCGGACCCTCAATATCTAAACCGTTTGATGTAAAGGGTTGGAATTTTGCCAAAGATAAGTTCTGCTTACTTACATACATAGTTATAAAGTAAAATTTGAAATTTTTTTTTTAGAAACAATAAAGTTTTCGAAATTTGAGTGATAAGTGTTTTTTATATACCTACATATGTATATAGTATGTACACAATATGGGTATGATATGAATGGTGGCAGTAATCTGATTCTGAAAATGTATATTCCCGTTACTTTACTTCGAGAAAAATTTAATAACCTTTCAAAGAAAAAATGGTTAATGTGGCTGTTGCCGTTGATGTTAATGTTGACAGTCAAAATGTTGAACAGAACTGTTGATGTTGCTGTTTTTAACTCCAACTGTCTTGACGAAGTACATTCTGACCAAAAAGTACCCGGAATTTTCCATTCAAGCAAACCGCGCATATATATTGTCCGGAGTTTGTGCGTGATAGCTTTGTAAACAAGTCAGAATTTTCTGAGTTTGTTGCAGAAACAGCATCGCATTGATGTCGCTAAAGAAATGCTTTCTTAGGGCTAAAATGTTATCGATGGCATCATTACCGGTGACGACCAACAATCACCGTAATGGCGCTTTTCAGACGAGCCAAAATGAAGGCTTTGTTGACCGTTTTCTTTGATTGCCGTGGTGTGGTCCGCACCGATTTTCTTCCGCCAGGCCAGACAGTAAATAAGGAGTATTACGTGAGCGTATTAAAGCGTTTGAAGGAAAATGTTCATCGCAAGAGGCAAGAATTGTGGAGAAACAACTCATGGTTTCTTCACCACGGCAACACACCGGCTCACACATCTCATCTTGAACGTGACTATTTGAACAAAAACAACGTTCATACCGTTCCGCAAGCTCCGTATTCACCTGGTATGGCTCCTTGTGACTTTTTCCTATTCCCACGACTCGAGTTACCACTTCGCGGAAAGCGTTTTGAGACTATTGAGGCGATAAAGGAGAATTCGCTGATGGAGCTGAAGGCGATTCTAAAATCGGCCTATGAAAAGTATTTTGAAGATTGGTGGAAGCGGTTGAATGTGTATTTGGTTAGGTTAGATAGACGGTTGCCTTGTGACAAATAGAGTCACTGCTCACTTAGACCAACAAATTCGGGTCCATTGTGCCCAATCGTTTAACCCTGTTAAAAGTCCGCTGTTAGGACCACCCAGATAATGATATAAATCTCAGGAAGTCCGTAAGCTCTATATTACCTAGGTCCTCCAATTCCGAGAGTCCTCATTCTTGTAACGGATAGGACAGGACAATCACACAACACGAATATGTGTGTTGCTTGCAATGGAGATTACTTTGAAGGGAATTAAATAAATATTGATGAATAATTGAACCGTTTTCGTTTTATTTAAGAATTCCGGGTACCTTTTCATCAGATGGTAAGTAGTCTTCGAGTATCAACAAATTTGACGATTAATTTATTTCCATATCTTATTTTCTCGTTTTACATTAAATGGTTCGCAGAAATTGTGTTTAAAAATATTGCGGATATATATTTAACTATATGTAATAAGCGTAATTATTTTTAGTGAAATATACTAATATTAATTGACTTCAATAGTTTTAATTAGCGGTCAACAAGATTACTATTCTGTTTAGGAAAACCAACACAACAACACGCATTTAACATGTGACATCAGCAACGGACACAATTTTTTTTAACACAATAAAATAAATAAATCAGATCAAATCTCATCAGAGAATGTGCCTTTGTCTGAGTCGAAATCTGATTTGTGACATTGCCGTGCGTCTTGCTGCACATTGCAACAGAATGCAGTTTGCTGTCAAATTTGAAGTCGTAAAATATTTTGTGAACGAAGGGGAATAAACTTTTTTTAGATATTTATTATACATTTTTCGAGCGGGTATTATTTAACTGTCGATTTTTCAAGATTACCTTTCAACCTGTTGAAATGAAAGATCTTTCTTTCACTCATAAACCTTCACCGCCGAATTTTCTTTTCTTAATATTTCATAACTGAAATTGGATAGATTTAAAAATTATTTACTTTCCTCACTCCTTTAATTTATTTGTTCACATCCAGAGAATAATTTTAAAATTGTGTGTCAGATATTTGAAAGGATTTTCAATTTACGTACATCGAAAAAATATAATGTAGGAATATTATCCCTATCGAGCAGTATGTACAAACACATTGTATCTCAAGTCTAAATTTGAGAAGAAATCATACATATTTAACCGTTAAACACTGAATTCGATATTTGAATATCAGATAGTTGATTAAACGTCACTTATTTTAAAGTAATTAGTTTTAGGGGTGGTCCTGTTCCACAAGCAACAAGCGTCTCGAGCCAGCTCTATATTGTACGTCATGTTTTGTACACGAAGTTGGTTGAGGTCCCTTTCTACTTGTGTGCGCCACCTTAGGTGAAGTCTTCTTTTACTGCGTCGTCCCTCCGGGATAGTATCGAATACTTTCTGGGTCGGAGCGTTAATATCCATTCGCTCTACATGTCATCTAGCCATCTTAGGCTATTCATTTCAAATCTTCTGACTAGGGCGCTGTACAACCGGTATAGTTCATTTTTCGTCGATACAAATGGGACAAAGATCACTAGAAGAACTTTTCTTTCAAAACAACCAAGAGTGTATCCATCCGCCTTTGATAACGTTCATATTTCTGCGCCGAAAAGCATCCACTGAGATAATGAGGGTTTTACATAAAGTCACCTTTGTTGTCCATGAAAGGGATTTGCCTTCTTAGCCCAAAGAAACAGCTGTTGGCAAGAGTGATTCTTCGCTTGATCTCTGCGCTATGCGCTACGAAGCCTAGGTGGAGAAAGTACAACAAAATTGTAGCTCTTTATTGTGAAGTTCTGTCTAAGCCGCTGATCTTCACTGTAATTCTTTGATGACAGCATACATACTACCTTGATCAAAAAGTTTCAGGAATTTATTCAGAAAATCGAAAATACAAGTCTATTCTTGATAATCGATAATGTCCTCTTCAAAGTACTCTCCATTGACTGAAATGCACTTATGGCAGCGCTTGATCCAATCCTCGAAACATTTTTTATAATCGGATTTTGGTATAGCAAACAGAGTCGTCTTCGATTTTTCTATTATCTTCTCTCGGCTGCTAAAACGCATTCCCCGGAGCGGTTTCTTGAGTCGATCGAACAGAAAGAAATCTCAGGGAGCCAAATCAGGCGAATACGGTAGCTGTTGGATGGTATTCGTACTGTTCTTGCTCAAAAACTAACGAATAAGGATGGCATTGTCCGATGGTGCGTTACCGTGGTGCAAAACCCACGAGTTGTTTGCCACAAATCCGGTCTTTTTTGGCGAATTGCTTCACGCAATCGTCTCAAAACGCCCAAATAATAAACCTTGTTGGCTGACTGATGTTGTGGCAAGAATTCATGATGCACAACACCGTTGCAATCCATGAAAACTGTGAGCATCGCCTTCTTTTTCGACTGAAAACGACTTGGTTTTTTCGGTCTTGTCTCATTCGGTGTACGCCATTCACTCGCCTGATGGCTGGATTGCGTTTCGTAATCATAATCCCACGTTCTCGTTTTTATGCGTTTGATGAATATTGGGTGGGATTCAGCCCCCTAAAAAATCGAAAACACACACGGGGGCAGATGTACTCTTGACAGCGTAGCTTTTACAAATGTCAAGCTACGATGCTAAAATTTGGAGGGAATGTCAATGGTAGATGTGTCAACCTAAAAAAACTCAAATCAAAAAGGCAAACAACAGACAGATGTGTCAACCTAAAAAATTCGAATCAGATGACTGAAAGCGCCACAGGTAGTCATTCATGAAACTTTTGATCTGGGTAGTATATTTTGTTTTGCCCTCATTGACTGCTAAACCCATTTCCACGACTTCTGTTTTAATACTCTCAAAAGCATAGCTGACTAAAAATTTTCCCCAATTCATACTGTTTAAACATAAACACATATTTACAGATAAATTCACCAATTATAATTTTTTTTTATAACCACGGTTTTAAATTGTTACTTGATTTCTCAGTTCGGATTTCCCAAAGGTTTTTTTTTATTTATTTATCATATTGTAATATGCGAGCTACGGCTCGAGTAGATAAAACAATATTCTGTGAAATTATTTCTTTATTTTCTAGTCTATAGAACAATTCAGGTTCACACTATACTATTCTTCGCAATTCTTTTCTTACAAGGTCTCTGTCCTCTCAAATCACTTTATCTCCTTTCAATTACTTAATTCACAAATCCAAACCAATTACTTCTTCTTGTTAAATCTCAACTTTCAATTTATCACAAAATTACAACTTCGCCCATTATCACTTTTCTAATCTTTTCGCCACAGTTTAAAAACTACTGCCCCTTCTCAATCGCCATCTGTCCTTATATAGCAGAAGTTTCTGATAGCCAGAAACTTCTAGCAAATTCTTCGACCACTGGAGAAATTCTGATGTAATAATTCTTGCAGTTATAATTCCCTCTTATCCGTGATATTATCCGTCTCTTTCGTTGACATGAACTATGGAGACTTCATCGCAGACACGAACCTCGAATGAAAGGACACTTCGGACCAAAATTTTGCCAGAATGAAAAGACAGTTCGGAATTTGTTGCATCATACTTTTAGGGAGCGTAGTTATTATTATGCTACAATATGTTCAGAACATCAATATTTTCAGTGTGTAATAAGCTAGATATCTGTTTTTGTTTTCATCATATTCTTAAATAAACTACTCTTGTCGAATAAAAAAAAAAAAAAAAAAGCATCCAAAAGTTAAGTCAAATCTCGAACGTTTTCACAAAAACAGACCAGGAATTCCAACTCACCCTGTTCACATTCAATTACAGGCTGTATCGAAGTAATAATTCCCCATCAACATATTTATGTACAACGTTTGCTAAGTATCACTGTAAACAGTGGTTGTATAAATATTCATTGAAGAAATTGTCATTGTATCTAATTAAATTACTAGGACAGTGCGAACGGTTTACCTTAATTCGCATCTAATTGGCACTAAATATAAACAAATTAAGTTGTTATCACCCACACGTAACCATAATGAACAGTAAGCTTTACCTAACAATTGTGTAATCTGTGTTAACAAACTTCAAACAAATTCATTATATTCTCTCTTAGATCGTACGATATTGGGCGATGCCATAGCAGTCCGGTATCTTATTGGTATTTTGACAGGTCCGCAGCCGGAGCTCCAGTGGCGCAATTGGTTAGCGCACGGTACTTATAATCAGTAATCTGTGTGAGCTATGCCGGGGTTGTGAGTTCGAGCCTCACCTGGAGTATTACTTTTTTTTTTTCTTGCGCTTCTCTTCTTTAATCCGGAAGATATAATGAGTCAAACAGCAGATGAATGTAAGTTGAAAAATGAAAAACCATCCAGATTTGCAAAAAAGGAAGAAAATTACGCACTTCACTTACCCGTACATCCTCTAGGCAGGGCGGAAGGGTGGGCTGAGGGTGCCATGTTCCCACCCACCAACAGAGTTCCTACGCTATTTGGAAAAATCGATGGAAACGATGATGGTACGCCTGGCTTCATTCATTACGCGAATAACTTGTATCTTTAGGATACGCAAAAGAAAAGGCGGATGTAGAGGCTTCCATGAATTGCTTTCCTTTACTTTTGTGATCCAATTTTCATTGAGTTTTCGCAATTTTTTCACATTTCCTCATTTCCTCGTTTCCCCCATTCGAAAGTTCAATTTTAAAGTTGTCGACGAATTTGCCAGCAAGCAGGCAAGCAGCAAAGAAAAGTGTTTGTTGTCTATTTTGCCTTTTGCTCCCCCCGTGGAGATGGAGTTAGAGATGATGGCAGGCGGAATGATATCCCTTTGTGTGCACCCCCTATGTAGTGGGCGGGGGTGGAACTGTGATCCTGGCAGCATGGTTTTATTTGCGATTGTGAATCGCTTGGGTTTTTGGGAATCATATTATGTACACATTTCGGGGCGCTCTCGATTCTGGCAGATACTTTCGTATTTATATACTGGTAGAACGTATGGATGGCTGTGGTACTCAAACTCGTGTGCGATGTGCGTTATTATCTGTATGTCATAAATGGCACAACACTGAAATTGCTGTTGGCCTTGGGGATTCATTACAATCAGAATTGGTGGGGGCGCTGCTGTATTTGATGCGTTTAATTTAATGCTAACATTGCTGCCATTGCAATTGGTATTACATTATTCTCAGATGTATTGTGCGATAAATCGATAACGCGCAATGAAAATATGAATAACACGTTGATGACGATTTTGTCTTCTTTTTTTTTTTCTCTCTGAGTGAATACAACAGTATCTTCTGGTTGTACGCATATCGCATACGAATTAAGTTAAATTTCTTTATACGAATGATGGTGTATAATGGAACACAGGGGGGGTCTCAAGGGTAGTACATATTTGAATATGTAAGTGAATAGTTTACATACATATATCGTATTTGCTTTCAGGAAATGTTTGAACATACTCATACGTACATGCATATTGCCTTATTCTGGCTTAAGTACACTATTTGCTGTTGAGATACAAGGATTTACTATTTCAGTTACTGCGTCATTCGGTACCTTCTCAGAATTCAATGCCATTTGATTGATGTAGTTGAGCGTTTCTTTGAATGTGATTTCAACTGATGGTATTTGACTTTTGTTTGTGTTATGGAAAATTGTAAACCATCATTCAATATAAAGTTGAAAGAATCACAACATTTTCATTGTGTGTTATATGTATCTACACTACATATTTCGTAACATCGTCAGGATATTTGTATAGGTATGACAGTTTGACAATCTATTTGAAAAGATTTACAAAAGTCTTCGTCATATGCATGTAAGTCATCGAATGGAATATAGGTACAGCAGTTGAAATGCGATTTATATTGAATGCCTCAACAAATTGTAACAAAACCTTTAGCTAGAAATACATGTAGTATGTATATCAAAACTTTATTTTTTTTCTGCACAATTTGTTAAATTAAAATATTTCTATAAATTTAAAAAAATGCACGTTCGTCCCAAATGCATTCATAGCCGTACAAAATTAAGCTCGAGGTTCAATCGGAATTTTCATTCTAATCTTAAAATTAACGGTACTTTACTAATAGCAGATTTTAGCACAATACATATTAATATTTTGTGGAACTACCATCATTTTTAATTACCAACCGCTGGCAGCGTTCTTTGGGTATTGCGTACCACCCATTTCTTACGACTTCCCAAAGCTTTTCAATGGGGTTCAGGTCAGGAGACTGTGCTGGCCAGTCCATGATCTGAATCCTATTAGTCCGAAACCATTCTTTGGCTTTTCGACTCTTGTGCTTCGGGTGATTGTCTTGTTGGAAGACCCATTTCAGGGGTATTTCTACGACGCTGTAAGGCATCATAGTGTTTTCCAAAATATCAACATAAACATGCTGGTCCATAATGCCATCAATCTTGTGGATCGGACCAACGCCACATTAGGAGAAACATCCCCACACCATGATTTTCGAATCACCGTGCTTAACCGTTTTTGTTGTATATTTCGGCTGTTGTTCTGTATTCGGCGGGCGTCTCACACATTGGCGAGAACCAACGCCTCCATACAGAATAACTTTGGACTCATCTGTCCACAAAATATTCCGCCATTTGCGATCAGGCCAATTGACAAAGTTTTTGGCAAATTTGAGTCGTTTATCTTTGTGTTTTTTTGTGAGCAGTGGCTTTTTCCTTTTATCTGAACAGCCGATTTTGATGGTTCCATGTTTTAGACATCCGAACTATTTTGGATGGATGTTTTCCTTTTCGAACCCCTGTTTTCTGGTTTTTTGACATATTTGATAGCGTCGGATACCATTTTCACAGAACACGATAAGAGTTCTTGAATTTCTGCGAATGATTTCCCTTCCTCCCTCAGTTTTAAGATCAAATTTCGTTGTTCATCGGCACAGTGTCTGGACCGACCCACTTATGATCGTGTAAAAGATGGTCCACATTTCTTTTTTTCACTTATGCTAAACTTACTTTTTGTATCGCTTATAGAGAAAATATTGATGATTTTATTATTTTTATAATAATCTGATCTGCAGACTGCTATTTTTATGTTTGCTGAAAATGTTACGTTGACCAACGAAATTTACTGTAATTTTTCTAAGAGAGGGGAAACACATATATCTTTCTCTTTTTCTCTTAGCTATTTCTTGACGGTGAATAATTCCATCCATTAAGCAAATGGGTGAGTTTAGCATTTCAAATGAAACAATTTTTGTAGGTACCTAGGTATGTACTGCTATTTTTATGTTCACAGCTGTATGTATGTCACCAGATGGCGTACCAAGTTTGTGGAAAAAAGTAAATATTTCATATTGTAATATGCGAGCTACGGCTCGAGTAGATAAAACGTTATTCTGTGAGATTATTTCTTTATTTTCTAGTCTATAGAACAATTCAAGTTCACACTATACTATTCTTCGCAAATTCTTTCCTTACAAGATCTCTTTCTTCTCAAATCACTTTGTCTCATTTCAATTACTTAATTCACAAATCCAAACTAATTACTTCTTCTTGTTAACTCTCAACTTTCAATTTATCACAAAATTACAACTTAGCCTATTATCACTTTTCCAATCTCTTCGTGCGGTTCGAAAATCAACTGCCCTGCCTCGATCGCCATCTGTCCTTATATAGTCGCATTTCTGATAGCCAGAAACTTCTAGCAAATTCTTCGACCACTGGAACAAGAAAATTCTGATGTAATAATTCCAAGATGACAGCTGCAGCCAATAATCTCCTGTGGTTATAATTCTCTCTTAATTCCGCGACGTCGTCTTAGACATAATCCGTCTCTTACCGTGGACACGAACCTCGAATGAAAAGACACTTCGGAATGTGTTGCATACTTTTGGAGCGCAGTTATTATGCTACATTATGTTACAATAATTATATGTACATATAAGAACACGTTTTGAAAAATTGTAAAAAAAGTTGTTTGCTTTTTATCGCAAAAAAAGGTGCGAGTTTTATACTGTACTACATCGATAATGTAAATTTATTAAAACATAATCTGTTCACAATTTAGATGGGTTCATACTACTGAGCAGGAAAATAATTCTCAAATTCTGTAATATTTCTATTCAATATACTGTAAATCTTAAGCCAAGACACAAAGGTACCAGAGTTGATGCACATTCAGCCGATCTTACTCGTATGGTCCAGTGCCAAAACGAGTGATTAAGCGGCTGGGAGGAGAGCTTGACATCCTTTACAATCTAACAATTTCGCTTAAATTTAAAATCCGATTGACTTGCAAATTAACAACACATAGGTATCACTCTTTTTCTCACTTATATAAAATTTTCCAATGTGAGTGCGTTTTCCAGCAACCCTCCAGAAGCTCCCAAATTAGCTGGAGCTTTGCAATCTTATGGTGTGGATTTTACAAACAAATTTAATGGAACCAGGTTTTTCCAACAAGGCGTTAATATTTTTTTTTTTTAGACTTTAGCTGGGTATGCACATGTGGTATCACAATGGATCTATTATTGGTCTAAGTGTGTTGGCTTCTTTTTTTGCTGACACGCCAGAGAAAATAAAATGCAGGTGGAAATTTTTACTGGCGTTCACATTCGATTGATTGCACGTATAGTTGGCAGAAGTTAGAAGTTGTACCAGTAAAAGTAAAATGTTGATGTTGTTTTCAAGCTTGGTAAGATGCTCATCAGCAAATCGACCGATAAACTCTGCATTAATGATAAGACTGTAAATAAATCTAAGATTAGTAATAAGCATCCAAAACCTGTTTCCAACTCCCGACCCAAATCTGACACTAACTGGTTCCTAAAAACTAAATTATTCCCCAAATTTACCCCCCCTACCATACCTAAACAAACGTCTTCTTCTTCTTCTTTAAATGCACTTAATGTCGCCGCCCCACCGAAGCCCACACACAAGCGAGTTTCGTTTAAATTAAACCCAGCTTCTCACACTAGCACCTCTCAACCGCTACAACCCTCCGCGCCACCTGCCCTCACCACCAATTCTTTCCCTAATTTCAATCTCACAACTGGAGCCAAATACCCTAACTTTATCAGCTCTCATATTCTGAACCCCACAGCTAATGTCTCATCTAATACACCTTTCTCTTCAATCTCTTCCTCCACTGCTCCCAGTTTTACCGCCTCCAGTTTTACCGCCTCTAGTTAAACTAACACAGCAAACCTTCGACACCACAGAATGTCGCTACGCACTCTCCAGGCTAAGAGAAAAAAGGGTTTACGAGAATATACGCCTCTTTCTCGCGTATCTTCATGACAAATCTGACTCAGTTTGCTATGAGGGTAAAACCAAAACAAGTGTCATGGTTTCCATTCAGCAGGAAGGCCTCCCCATTGAAATAGACAGTCTCAAGAAAATCTATATCAAGTTCCACGAGATTTTTAATTTGTCTCCTCAAAAAGTAGCAGATGACCTTGCTGCTTTTGGCAACTACGTACACTCTAAAAGAACGCAACATCTCCAACGGAGCCGAAGTGACCACAACAAATTTTTTCGTCCATAAACTGCCACTATCATCAGCACTTCAACTGCCTTCCCCCTCGTCCCTACACAACAATCTTCCTCTTACATTTTACTACCAGAACGTAAGAGGCCTACGCTCGAAAACCCAAGCTGTTTTGCGCCAATCTCATGCCCTCCCTTTCGATATCTATGCTCTGACTGAAACCAATCTGATCCCCGACATAAAGAGTCAAGAATTATTCCCCCCTACTTTTAATGTTTTTCGAGACGACGACCCTACCCAACCCTTGGTAGACTCTCCCTCTCGAGGTGTGCTACTGGCCATTCATAATGACCTTGACTCTTCTCTCATTGCCATTTCTTCCTCTTCTAAGGTCGACTTTATTACAATAAAAATAACTTTTCCACACCGATCCCTGTATGTTATGTGTTGTTACATTCTACCAAATCAATCTATCGAATCTTACCAACTTGCTATAGACGCGATTGATCAAATAATCGACCTATCTGATTCCCTCGATGACATCCTCATTTTTGGCGACTTTAATCTACCTCTGCTGCAGTGGAGTCCTTCCGATGATGAATCCTTTTTCATCGCTTCAAATGCCAACTCCACTAAGGAATGTCTCTTCATAGATCGGCTAACTGATTCAAGTCTATGTCAAGTTAGTAATGTCTTAAATTACATGGGAAGGCAATTAGACCTTATATTCACAACTGATCCCGTTAACTCCTCAGTCTCGCTTTGTCCCCTAACTCTGTCAACTATTGATAACTTTCATCCTCCCCTTCTTCTTTCACTTTTCCTCAATTCTCCACTTCAATCTACACCTCCTGCATTTCACACTTCTTACGACTTTCATAAAGCTAATTTCCGCAAAATAAATGCCTATCTGAGTAGATGTTCCTTTGATTTTGCTAACTTATCCTTAAACGAAGCCCTCACAATTTTTACAGAGAAATATTTAATTCCATTTCTCTTTATGTCCCCTTTTCTCGTCATAAAACTTCATCTTCATCCCCCCCTTGGTATAATCGCAAACTTCGCGCCTTACGTAACAAGAGAAACAAGTTATGGGCAGCTTTCCTTCGTACCAATTCTGTTTTCGACTATTCCAACTATCTCGGTCCCTACCTTCAATTCAATCATCTTTATAACTCTCTCTACCAGCGGCACCTAATTAACGCGAAAGCAAATCTTATAAACGACCCTAAGTCATTTTTTCAATTCGTCAACTATAAAAAAAAATCTGACGGTTACCCTCCGTCCCTCTCTTTTGAAAACATATCTTCAACTAATCCGCAAACCATTGCCAACTTGTTTGCCACCTATTTTAAACAATCCTTCGCCGACAACTCTTTTGAACCAGACCCCTCTTACTTCACTCACCTTCTTAACTTCTCCGTTGGCCCCTTTCTGTCCCTGCCTTTTGATCCTGCTGTAATTGAAAATAAACTACAAAATCTTAATGATGAATTCTCACCCATTCTCTCCCTCCCCCTCTCTCACCTCTTCCGTTTGTCTCTATCACTAGGAGAATTCCCTCAGATTTGGAAGACCTCTTTCATAACCCCCATTCACAAAAAGGGATCAAAGAACGAGGTAACAAACTATCGCCCCATTGCTAAACTTTCTCATCTACCCAAACTTTTCGAAAGTATTTTATACGAAGCCTTAAGCTTTCAGTGCAAGTCTCTTATCTCTCCCACCCAACACGGCTTCTGAAAGGTAGATCAACTACCACTAACTTAGTCGAATTCGTGTCCTTCGCCCTGTCTGCCTTAGAGAATGGCAAAGAAGTCGACGTTATTGCAACTGATTTTAGTAAGGCTTTTGATAAGATATCTCATAACTTAATCCTCTTCAAATTGTCTGCCCTCGGTTTCGAACCCATATTGTTAAAATGGATATCTTCTTACCTGGAAAACCGTTCTTACAGAGTTCGCTTCAGATCCATCTTATCGACTCCCTTCTTGGCCACCTCTGGTGTTCCGCAAGGCAGCCATCTAGGTCCCCTTCTCTTCATTCTAACCATAAACGATGTCGAGAGGGTTATTAAACATTCTTCCCTCTCTCTGTACGCTGATGATACCAAATTTTTCAAAGCCATCTCTTCACCACATGACTACTGCCTCCTTCAACAAGACCTTGATAGTTTTTCGAACTGGTGCCTACAAAATCGCTTAGAGCTCAATATCGCCAAATGTCAATCCATTACCTTATCACGTAAGCACCACGTGTCCTCCGCCCGCCTTTACCTTCTTCATGGTCAACCTATATCCATCGTTCAGTCTCTCCGTGATCTTGGAATATTGTACGATAGGGAACTAAATTTTCGTTCACATATTGATGGGATAATTCGTAAAGCTAACTCATCACTTGGCTTTGTCAAACGATGGTCCAAAGAATTCTCCGACCCTTACGTGACCAGATCCCTCTACATTACCTTTGTGCGCCCCCTCCTTGAATATGCCAGTCAAGCGTGGTCACCCTTTCAGCAAGTTCATGTGACCAGAATCGAGAATGTTCAACGTCGATTTCTTCGATTTGCCCTTCGAGGTCTTCCTTGGAACGATCCATTTATCTTGCCTCCCTATCAAGACCGCCTCAACCTCATCAACCTGAGTACTCTAGAGAAACGCAGAGATGTTGCAGACATTCTTTTCATTCATCGACTTCTTTCAGGCTCTGTCGATTGCGCATCTCTTTATAATTCAATTTTTTTCAATACCAACCCACGAAATTTACGATGCCCTCGTCTTTTCTATTTACCGTCCCACCGCACTTCATATGGATCTAATGAACCAATTTCCCGTATGCTGCGAAAAGTGAACTCAAACCTCACCCAGTTTGATTTTAACCTCAGCACCCCCTGCCTCAAAACCGAACTCCTTCACCATTCTCCTTAACTTTAAGTCTTAGTTTTAAGTTTTAGTTTTAAGTTTTAGTTTTAAGTTTTAGGTTTAAGTTTTAGCCTTAAGTTAGTTGTAGCTTGTAATAAGCCAAATAAATGGGGGCTTTCGCCCCCACCAAAAAATTGTTGAAGTGAAATTAAATGGGCAGTGTTGAAATAATATAAATTTTATAGACTTGTAATGATGTAGTATAGGCGCCGTGGTTCAGTGATTAAGTGTGCGATCACTGAGCGAGAGGTTCAAAGTTCGAATCCAAGAAAACACAAAAATAATAAAAAAAAAATAAAAATAAAAAGAAGTTTTCTCACGGTGTCACCTCTCGCGAACGTCTGACAAACATCCGAGAGTAAAACTGTCATGAGAAGCTTCTCTCAATCGAAAAAATTGCCCTTCGGAAACGGTAGGTCCTAACGCTAGGCCAGGCCCTGCAATGGGCTGTTAGTGCCAACAAATATATACATATATATAATCCGGGAGCATTAGAAGGTGGTGAGCGTGGCCCCCAAAATTTGTAACCAAAGTTCACGGATTCTGGTGAGATATTCACAATAAGGCTCAACCAATATAGGGAGGCTTAACATGACCTTCTCTGCTCACTAGAGCAGTGTGTGCATCACACGGCGAACATGTGTAGGTTCTGCACATAGCCATCTGTCGTCGTTCTAGTCTTGTCCTGGTCGACATTTTTTTTCATCGGATAAAACGAAATAATGCATAAATCAGGATGCTTCAACTTGTTGAGGCGCCTCCTTCCTCGAACATATGCCGATTTTTCGTTTCCTCCGACATTAAGTTTCCACTTCTCATCGCATAAGACATTTAACGGAGGTTTTCATGAACCACACCTCGAATTAATCGCTCAGATACTTGAAGGTCACTTGCAATTGACCTCGTCGTCATTCTAGGGTCCTGGTGAATACGATGTTGCACTTCTTGTACACCTGGAACCGAACGAGTTCCGGTAATTTCTTGGAGTCCGAACGTATTGAATGCTTTTTACGTTTCGAAATAGCGAAATATCGCCCCAGAAATTCCCAACTCGACGCGAACTTTGCGAAAAGCGCGATATTTCGATATCACTGTGGTCTGCACATATGACAACAATCACGGCGTGTCTTTTCATTTTTTGTGTTACGTATTTATCTGACATTGTACCCGGAAAAAATAAAGACACATACTCAAATAGCCTCCGCAGTGTATATGATTTTTTTTTAAGAAAATGCTTCTAAAAAGTGAGCGTGGCCCTGTATACTGTATGTAGAGAAAGTCAACGTATAAATATTTTATCTAGACAATATTTTTCAGTTTCTAGCAAAAATATTGCTAAAAATGATATATTTCGAAAAGTGTGCATGTCACTTGTACTGCTTCAGATTTTAGAAAGCTTATACGAGTACATATGAGGTCAAATGGTCATGCAGGATTCGAATGACGGTATCATTTGAAATTGCTACAATCTCAGCTATCTCACGAACCTTGACCCGGCGATCGTCCAACACAATATCGTGGATTTTGTTGACCATTTCTTAAGTTGTGACGTCCTGTGCGCACAGAGTCTTTTGTGCTCGTACGACAGCAACGAAATTCAGTGAACCACTGTGTACCATTCCATGCGAGGGAGCAGAGTCTTAATAATATTTTTGAGCCTATCTGCAGTCTCTTTAATGGTTTTACCGGAGCAAAAAGTAGTGCTTTATTAAAACACGAAACTTACTTCTTTCCATTTTGGCCAAATCTCACAAACCAAAGTCCTTTCGATCACTGTAAAAAGTGTTTGACAGATCTATTTGATTTTTTTTGTCTATGCCGAGAAAGAAACAAAGATGTCAGAAAAAAAATCCTCTATGCTATCTGAGCGCCACCTTGCATCAAAGTCACTGACTTATCGAACAGCCCTCGTAAAATTTCATGTTTCTAGCTCAAAATTTGAGGCTCAAAAAGTGGTATTATGTGAATAGGCAGCTAGATCGATATAACTTTTAATGCCGATCAAAATTATATATACTTTTAGGGGTCGACCGTTATTATTTCTCTAAGCTATAAACTGGATAGGGGATAAAAAGAAAGTTCCTATGTTTATCGAGCAAAAACCCATGACCCGCAAATGTTCAGTCATACATTAATTTTTTGAGGTAAAAACCCAAAATGCTTGGGTTATAGTAATGAAATGGTGCCACTATTGTAATGCATAGTATTCCATGTATAGATTACGCAACAGGTAAAGCATTAAAAACATATTCTATAATCAAATGTCAAGTACAGTCGCAAATGTAAAGTATACATGAAGTATGAGTACATTCAATCGATATTTTGAAACAACCGTATTACTTATTGAAACTGCGCTAAAAATAAATAACATACCCGAAGAAACAATCAAAACTAAATCAATTCGCAAATCAATTAATCTTCTCCGTGTCACTTCAGAATATAAATTCATTAATCGATGATTTTTCAAATACAATTGATTCAATAAGTTTTCCCCCAAAACGCGCGCCGGCCTCCATCATTCTGGAGGAGAAATCGGAATATTTTATTCATTCGATTTAATCGCAAATCGCCTCGTAAAAGAAATCCGCAGCATCATAAATTTCGGGTTAACTCACGCACATAAGCTGAACGTACATGCAGCCACCATTGCCAGAAGGATTTTGCAATCCTCCGCCTATTCAAGTACAAGGTAAGGACTCCATGTTGTTTTTGTGTTTCCCCTTTTGCTCCTTTTTTCGTTCGTGTAAAACAATTTTTGTGATTGAAAATAAAATTGCCATAAATTTATTTCTTATGTGTATAGTGTAGCTATACAGTTGTGGGTGTACGATAAACTCTCGACGACTAGAGTTGAAACAAATGGTTGACCTAGTTCGGTGGGAGGAGGCGGCAGGAGGGCTACTGGCTGCTAGCTGCTGGCTGCTGGCTGCTGAGGCTGGCAGGAGAGTTTTGAGCACAGCACAAACAGGAAGTTTCCTTAAGGATTACAACTAAAGCATCATCATCATTACGTAATGGATTTCTTCGTGGCTCTCCTCGCTGCCTCTATTCTATACAGAGGCTAAGGGCTCTGCTGTAATAGAGGTACATGCATATGGACATCTATATTGGAACGACATATTGCTGGTGCTCTTCTAGTAAATTGTACGAGTATACAAAATGTTATATTGTGTGTAATTTACTATTCTTATTCTGCGGATTAGATTTCATGTTATTTGTTGTTTGCTTGCGGGGCGACCGGCACAACCCCGAAATTGTTGTCTTTAACTTGTTCGACATGATGGGCTTTCTTTCTTCTTTTTTTTATGGGGGCCGCATTTACTCTTGACATTGGTAATCTTTGTCATAATAAATCTCGAATGAAATTTCGATCACATTGTGGCTCAGTTTATTGTTACGCCTGGAATCGTATCAGCCTTTTTGATGTTGTGCGACGATAGGGTTGCTTACTCCAGTTATTGGCTTATTGTGGGTGGAGGGATAGACTGAATGTGTAGGAAATTTATATTGCAATGTGGGTGGAATGGTATGGATATTGCAGGGAGAGTGTAATAAACTGAAAGAAGGAATCCATCCGCCTCCGGTTCTCGCTAATTTGCTTACGTAAGCGACTTTTGAAACGAAGTTATCAGGACTTGATTC
This sequence comes from Pocota personata, assembly GCA_963082735.1. Taxonomy (NCBI): domain Eukaryota; kingdom Metazoa; phylum Arthropoda; class Insecta; order Diptera; family Syrphidae; genus Pocota; species Pocota personata. The sequence goes on from OY720429.1 coordinate 273,290,005, forward strand.
AATTTACAATTCGACAAGTTTGTTCGATGAGTTTTTACACTACGAACGTTCGCAAAGAATTTTGTATAATAAGTGTATAGGTATATTTTTACGTCGGTTTGTATCTATGTTTGTATGTTTGTACAGTTCTATATATTTATGAAGCGTTTCCAAGCTTCCTCGGAAAATCTTTTCCAGATAAGACTTGAAACCAAAAGATAATCGGCTATACTTGCTCTCACTGGGATCAGCTTAACCGGAGCCATGAAGCACCATCTAAAAAGTGGCAAACGAAGAATCATGCGGATACTAGCTACTTGTGAATTAGCCACAAATTGAGTGAATTTGTTCCATTTTTATAATCGCAGGAAAGGCAACGCTACGAAAACGCCCCGAGATGTCTGCTGAAAATGCCTGTTGATTTTGCTCTTGTATAGCTGTAGATTAGAAGCTTCTGAAAACCCCACATAACTATTCTAAACAGTGATCTTTTAAATTCGACTGAAATTATGAAAATCAATTATTATGTTAAGAATTATTTTATTAACATGAAAATTAAGCATGATTCTCTATAAATTTTTTTTGTTACTTTAAGTACTGTTTGGTAATAAAGGGTATTCCAAAATTCACGCAAGATTTGAATTTTGCGCCATTGTGTTGCCAACGTAAAGTGTTGCCAACGAAAAAAAAAAAAAAGACAGCGTGACAGCTGAGAGTTCAGGGTTTTTAAAAATGGAGTGTTGCACGGAAAAACAACGCGTTTTCATTGTTGAGCAATATTTTAAGAATAATGAAGGTTTTGCAGCTACAGTTCACAATTTTCGCATAAAATATGGTCGGAATAGTGATTTAACTTCATCAACTGTGAAGAGATTAATTTAGAAATTCAGGTAGATTGGATCAATTAGTAATCATAGATACTCTGGCCGTCCTTTAACAAGTCGTTCAATACAAAACATCGAAGCAGTTCGTGAGAATGTTGTTGAGAGTCCAGGAACATCAATTCGTTACCGTGGTCGAGAATTAAACATTTCGAGAAGCTGTTTACAGGGTATTCTCACGAAAGATTTGCATCTTCATACATACAAAGTGCAATTGACTCAAGAACTGAAGCCTACTGACTACGCATAACGAAGAGAGTTCGTTGAATGGATTATGGAACAACAACAAGTGGATGCTGATTCTTCAAAGAAAATCATCTTCAGCGATGAGGCTTATTTTCATCTTGATGGTTTTGTTAATCGTCAAAATTGTCCGACATCTCGGGGCGTTTTCGAAAATTCACGACTGATTGTTGAGAAACAAATGTATCCAAAACGTGTCACTGTTTGGTGCGGATTTTGGGCTAGAGGCATCATCCGACCTTTCTTCTTTGAAAATGCGGCTGGTCAGTCAATTAGAGTTAATGGTGCTCGCTATCGCGACATGATAATCCAGTTCTTTGTACCTAAATTTCAAGAAACGGATGCGGACGATATGTGGTTCCACAAGACGGTGTCACTTGCCATACAACCCGAGAAACAATTCAATTACTGCATGCGTCATTTCCTGGTCGTGTAATTTCCCAAATTGCCCGCCGACTTGTTTGACTTTTTTCTTTGGGGTTTTTTGAAGTCTAAAGTTGATGCCAACAATTCCACGACCACCCACGCCTTGTAGTCGCACTTCCTCCCTCACCCAGAGAACCATTTTTCTTCCCTGAACTGTCAGGTCCAACAAGATCGCCGATTTGTAAAGCATGTATTTACCGTTAGATTCAGAATTTCGATATCGCCACGAATTTTGACCCCATTTGAAATGAATACGTTCAGCCGTTTAGGCTATAGTTCAGCTAACATACAGACAGGCAGACAGACGGACAAAGTTGAGAGACTCACTTTTTGAGTTTCTCTATAGTAAGTAATAGATGATGACCATGGGTGTTGGGAAACGGGAGAGATCTGCCGGGGCAAATGGGGAGCACGTTAATGCCCCGTCAAGTCATCAGTCAATTTGTTCAGCTTTCACACTAATGTATATATTCACACTAATCTTAGAAGATACTACATTAAATCCTTGGTTTTATTTAATTACAATAAAATACTGACAACTCGTTGATTTTCTAGTCACATAATTACATAATAGATATTTCCGACTTATTACGAGTACATTGGCATTGCCAAGTGTTTTTCAATAATTTTCCCTGTAATTCAATGCATGTGCAAATCACATGGTCAGCTTACTTCATTACACAAGTACAAGTACCACATCTGGTTGCATTCAGTCCAAACTACTCTAGAAAAGAGTAAACCCCTCCATAGATAGAAATTAAAGTTGTACTCTACCCGGACAAAGTTCATTTCTAATCGAAAAAGTTGCATTCAAATTGAAATTTTAAGACAAAAAAAATGATTTCCCTAAATAAACTTGTTTGATTAAATAGTTCGAAAGACCCCCAAAAACAATGCTTTAAATAAACATTAAAAAATATCTACAATTAATTTCAGTACTGTGTGGTGTGTATTTCTTTGAAATGAAAGGTCAGACAACTCACTCGCAATACACACCTCCTTGGCGATAAGCGTTTTCCCGATTTCATTCCGGTCTCGCGTGATTGGCAATCGAAAATCTCGTGCTAAATTCGATTGCATGTGTTTATGACTTATTTGTTATGAGCGCGGAATTATGTGATACACCCGATTAAATACAAAGCAACATGGCTATATATTTGTTTAAAGTTTGTGTGAGGCTGAGAGTATCTGCCGCTGTTGAGATTGAGATGAACAAAAAGTATCTTCGGGGCTGGAAACATATTTTTTTTGGAATTAATAATCTTTAGACACGAGAGGTTTTTCCTTTATTTTTTTATTTTTTAGCAGCAAAAGGTGCGACAGTTGAATGATAAGGAACCTGCATTAATATGCGAACAATGTCCCCTGTTAATGGTCACAGAGGTGACACAGTGTCACTAGAGGCAATTTAGGTGGTTGCCATTCTTTTTATTCGATTGACGATGGGATTGATCTCGAGTACGAGTAATCAATTTCTTTTTGTGTTTATCAATCCTGCTAGCAATACAAATGATTTGTTGAGTTGCTTAGCTGAGAAGAGGCGCTTGTTTTTCTATTTGTTAGTTTTGTTAATCGATTTGAAGCAACGAAGTGAGTGAGTGATATAGTGTGCGAAGATGCGTGATATGGCGAAATTTACTATCGCAGATGAACGACTCTAGCACGTGACCCTGCACTATCTCACTGGAAATGTATGTTTTTATTGAGCTGTCAGTTTGTTGTTGTCTGTGTCTAAGCAAAAAATAATTAAATAGCCTCATTAAAATGTTTCCTTCCCGATGTGTATATTACCCCCCAACTGCGATACTTTTCATTGGCATTGTTGATTGGCATAATTAAGTTTGGGTTAGAACTCAAGTCATTCAATTAGTAAAAAAAAAAAATAAAACTCACGTGAATCCCAGAAAAATAAATTATAATAATATGATCGTTTGCAATCTGCGCAGGAGAATTGTCAATTCATTAAAATTCAGGCTAATGACGGTATCAGCTGAAATGATCTATTAAAATGTAAACCACATACTCGTAAACTCATTCCCTTAATCTTACCGCCAAATTAAAAAGAAGCAACAATATTGGGGATTGTACTTGTCTTCTAACTACTTAGCCGCTCATGAAAGACAGTCACTTCCAATGTTGATCGTTCCTATCGGATGCACTCGTTATACCCTATAAAGTAGGGTATGGTAATTTTCATCAGTCATGTCATAAATAATGGTACACGTATAAACGCGCTCATCGTGAAACTAGTATTGAACACATCCATTCTTTTTTTGACAGGTACTCAGTGAGTGACATTTGTACCAAGTTAACGCGCAAAAAGATCAAACATCGTTTGGGGAGATATTGAAAACCGTGTTGTGGTAATTGGCCTTCACAAGTGTAATATGGAAAGAGGCGATATTTTCCGGAATTGCGAATGCTTGGAACCACCCGGAACTTTGTGTATCGAACTTTTAAACTATTTGCGAACACTAAACTGATCTAAACGCCCTCTCGCTTTCATAACTCTACAGGCGATCAAAGTTGTTGAAGCCAGAATTAAATCTTGTCACAAGGTATGAAAATATCGTAGAAATCTATGTCTCGCATATGAAACAAGATTTGGTACTCAACGCATATAAAAAAAACACTGGTAATTTTTTTTTTTAAATAAAAGAAAATTTCCAAATCCCGGAGCACTCAGACTCACACGAATTCCATTGTACTACCCCAAGCAGAAACTCCTTTTTGGTGTAGTGGTTGGAGAAACTTCGATTTTATTCGTTTCTCTTTTTATGTTCGGGTGGCTGTGGTTGTTGTTCCCCGTCCGGGTTTGAACCTGCACAGTTCGGGTCACGAGCGAATACATCACCCACTACACAATGGCCACACTGGTCATTTACTCACAGCCCAATTAAAGCAATAACGGAGTGAAAGACTGAAAGCTATTCGGATGAAAGAAATTTTTACTATTGAGGAATTGTTCAATAAGCAAAATGGTAGAGTCTGTACCAGGTCATATAAAGAAGCATCATAACTCATTGCGCGAGTCGAACGGAGCCATCATCCCGAATCTGTGATGGTTTCGTGGAGAGTCAGCTACGAAGATATTACCGACCTTCATTTTTGGGAGAAGTTAGTAATAACATCGAACAAAATCGACCAAACGGATGTTTTGGAAGATATTGTGAAGGAACTTAACCAACAATTGTTTTCAAACAACCAGTGGACTGTCCAACAAGATTCTGCAACAACTCATAAGGCAAAAACAACACAAGGGTGGCGGTGGGTTATACAAGGTAGTATAGAGAAACAATATCGACAGAATTCCAAAAATATGTGTACTTATGGTATTTGTGATCCGTATCTAAAGTTATGTCGATCTAGCCATATTCGTCTGTCTGCCTGTATTCACCAGTTTTTGGACCTTAAATTTTAAACTAGTATCATGATATTTTGAGTATTAGCTTTCTGGAATTCAAAACACTACAATTTTTGAAATCCATTTCGAATCGTATTGCTGGAATTTGTTTTGCAAAACGTAAAGTGTAATTATTATTTTACAATTATAATTGTCAAACAAACAAGAATATAAATAATATCATAAAATTTGTAAACAATAGTATAAAGTCGAAATGAGTAGTATAGTATAGTACGCGGGTTCTGAGGGTGGTACAAATACTACTATAATAGTACATGCGGCAACATTGACTCGGTTCAAGTTCATTATTATTAAGATCTTTGACTACGCCCACTGGCGATAAGACACTGCCAGGCGACCTAATAAGATCTTTTGTACAATGTACGTCGTCGGTTTGTTCCAAGAGACGCTCAACCTTCCTAAATTGAAGGATTTTTGCCACCTCAGATAAGAGAAGTTACGTACTTCAATAAGTACGAGTATATAAATATATGTGTGGATGTTTTATTATTGCGTTATTTATTTGGAGCTTTAATTTGTTAATATCAATGTGGGATAATGTCCAGAGGTGTAATCGGAATTTGTATTCTAGCTTCAAAGTTAAAGGTACTTTAAAAAAATTGCCTTTATCTCGAAAACGGCTTTTACGATTTCGATAAATTTTCATATCTGATGTGATATTTACGAGTACGCCTGCAATAAGACTACGTACCCATTTATTTGCCAAAAATTAAAAAAAAGACTTTATTTACTACGGTTTAAACGATTTTATTTAAAATTGTGATATACAATACAAATTCGAAAAGTCACTCCTAAACCCACATTTAATAAGGTGATTCTAAGTTCCACTTGGGGATTCGTGGTAATAAAACAGATTTAACAAAAGTTGAATTCAGAAGAGCTATTCTGATTAATTTTCACACTTCCACTTGTGTGAACTTGCAATACTGACTTAAATTCTGCACCTGCATCAGTGAAATGTCTATTCTAATGTATTCAGTTGGTTTTTCATTTATTTCTAGAGATCTTATATGTGATCAGTATCAATAAATGTTGAACTAGAAGAATCAAACTTGGTACATATAATACACTTCTTGGGCCTTAGACTTAAAAGTCTCTTACAATCGTGATAAATATCAGACAACTCCTTTTTTATGACAATTTTCAGGGCTTTTATTGATAATTAAGCTCAACTCACAGCCACCGCGAAGAGAAACGAGCATTTCTAAGTTTCTCCAACCACTACACCAAAATACAACAGATCGTAAATCGAGTCTGAGTGCTGCGGGACTTAAAGCTTAAAAAAAGCCTTACGTACGAGCCTTACCTTACCTTACCTTACTCGTAAAACTCATCCATCACTTGAAATTGACTAGATTTTTTGCCTAAAAAACTAAAATGATCTTACATATGTACATATGTATATGTGCGTTTGAAATAGAATCTTTCGTTATATCCCCTGAATCCCCGAGTTGTTTTATCTGCATTATGAGTTTTGCAATTTACCATTGGATCAGTTTTGAAAAACCATACTTGACTGTCATTTTAAACACGACTTAGATACGGTTAAGCCCCAACTAAACTGTTTCCTATTTTATTTACATAGATATGATATTCGAGATTTGTTAATCGTCTATTATTATTGATTTTAAATTATAGTAGCGTTTAAGAAAAGCTCGATTTTAAATTAAAAGCAAGAGTCAGTTTGATATTTTAAGTTTTACATCACATTTATTTAAAGCTTTAAGTTCCATATAACAATTTAAGTAAACGAAAGTATCGATCTTAAATTTTCTTATGTGGAATTTGAGTTAAATCGTAGAAATTCTGGTTTCAGTTTTTCTATTGAATATTAGACCTTTATATAGAAAAAAATAAATCAAATTCAAAAATAATTGATAAAATATATTGAAAAGACTATTTTTGTGCCTTTCAAGCCTCAAAAGCCACGAAAACACTTTTCGCATGACAGATCCTTTACCTTAAACGTTGCAAATTTCCTTATTACGATGCTAGATGTCTCTTCATTGCTAGATGGTTCAACGCTACTTCTGTTACAACATTTGTCCTACATACACAACCGTCAAACAAATTTGGAATAATATGACATTTGCTTGTAAAAAATAAGAATTATGACAACAAAATGAGTTTGATTTGATTTAAATACTAACTAAAACTAAAGAAGTTTGCAGCGATTTGTAGACAAGTGCTGCTTTAAGTAAAACTTAGTTCGTAACTATATTTTAACTAAGTAATTGTTTTAAGAAGAAGTAGAAGACATTAAAACTTACGTTGGGAGATAGTTTGCTAATACTGAAGAGAAGGCACATTGAGAATTGGCGTAACTACATTGCACTACTGGGCCAATTCATATTATTATATTTAAGATTTAGAACAGTGCTGCCAAAGTTGCTATTATAGTAGCGTTTTACTATTATGCTACTCAAACTTTCTCTTTCAAAGTTGTAATATTTTTTGAAATAATGTAGGAACCTACATCTACATACATAAATGTTTTCAATACCTAATGAAAATTGTTAAATGGCTAATTTAATCAAACGGCAAGTCTTGAAACGGAAAATTTTATTTTTATACTTGCATTTTGTGTCACTCTCAATTGTCAAATCTTTTACGCTCTGTCGATTATTCCTTGGATCTATTGACTATAATAAGATACATTTTGAGTGAATATGAATATGTAATCTACTAAAATGAAGACTAATTCTGACCTAAAGCGCCCAATTGGCCTATTTGACCCATTTTTTTTTTTTTTTTGCTCAATGCACCGTGCCAAAAGGAAATGGCCTCATTTTGTCCAACATTTTTATTTCGTAAAGATGAATGCATTTGTGAATTATCTATACATATTTGTTCTGAATACTTGTGAAATATTATAGAAATTAACCTTGAGTGCAGGTCAGATCTTCATCAGAACAATTCATGCACATTAAACCCATTTTGAGCTATGTTTGTGCCAAAATTGGTTTTGATCAAGATATTTTTACCTCCAAACTAGAGATGGATATATGTATATACATGGCGAGATTTAAAATAATGTGTTGCACTCCCGTCAAACTCATTATGGAATAATACATAGTATACTCCATGTTTTGAGTTGAACCTTTTATTGGAATTTCCTTAGTCGCTTCTTTACTCACCATTCCACTTCGCTTTTTTTTCAATAACGGGAATGGTACTACATACTTATGGTACACTATTTTCGTTACTGATGGAGGGAGCATCCGCCTGGAAACGCTATTTCTATCGCGGAGCCTAACTGATCTACGTAGCTCTAGTATTTTTGAAAAATCACGGGAATGTTTACGTTCATTTTAGAGAAATAATTGCCGATGGATCTAAACTCAGCTCTAAATATGATAGTTCATTGGTTTCCAATTCCTTACTACTCAAAAAGACACAATAACGGTCTTCAAGTGCGTGCTGATCAAATCGTTTTCCGGCATTACGACTGACTCATCTAAGATCTTAGTTTCCAACCCCACAATTTATTTTGTTCCACTCATCCTACTGGTTTTTCCAGTTACTAGCTAATATACATATCTTTTTGTATGGTCTTGAAGTTGGTGGTTTTGTTGGGGACCATCATGATCTATTTGCATCTTTTCACGTTGCATTGCAACACTTGAAAATTCTTTGTACTTTTCTTGAAAAAACTTTGCAAGTTTTTGAGCAAACTTGTTCCTTTAAAATGTTGGTGGGACGTATCATTTGTAAATGAGTCTTAAAGTGCCGTGTGAAAAGTTGCTTCGTTGTTTAGTGGAATATGGCCTATGCTTACATTGGTAAGATTGCCAGTAATTTTGGGATATGGTCACTAATTTTCCAGTTTCATTAGATCGTTTCGATTGAATAGGGAAAAACAAAATTTCACAGACAAATTTTTAAATTGTGTTATCTAAGGTTTTATTATATACCAAAATCAAATCAAGCACACATGGATAGTTTACACCTTGGTCTGGGATTAAGTCCAGGTATTGTACAAATGTCATCGGTGTAAACGCTTTGAATACAGCACCATACTGGTTGGGTTAGTCCAAAAATTTAGGTAGCCTAGACTATATGTTGGTGTGGACTCTGGCGTGTAAACGCTCCGAACTATTAAGTTTTCTAGCATGCGCAAGATGGCGCTCTTTAAAGGAATGCTAAAATGTTATTGCAAAGTGCAATATTATATTTTCCGATTAAATTAATAGCTTGCAGTGTTTATTGCCAAGTTTATTTTGCAGTGATAAAACATAATGGAGATGGACAAAAATAAAAAAAAGGATGATTCAATTGGAGGTTACAATTTGATAAACTGCTGATATTTTTATGTAAATATAATTCTAGAATATTGACAATTTAAATAGTAATCTCCAGTTGAATCGCTCTTTATAAATGTTGTAATTGGACCGATGATAAGAAGTGAACATTGTGCTACGAAAATCAAGCGAAGAAAGTCAGATGGCGGCTTCGAAGGTGAACAGTGACATCTATGGAAGGATAGATGATGATGAGTACATATGTCCTCATACTATCTTGTTTGGTGGAAACACTATGGAGATGTTCGGCAATATTACATAATATATAGAAGATCATGGCATACCAAATTTTGGAAAAGTATTAAAAAGTGTTCCTCAAAATACTACTCATAAATTTGAAATTATGCTACTCTTGAAAATTGGGAAACAGCAACACTGATTAAGGCTGCTTAGTAACGTAATTTATGAGGATGATTTAGTACTACTCCTGCTGCTATTGCAATTGCCAAAAGTGGGGTTAAACGAAAATGCGATTGCACCTCTTTATCTACCAAAAATATTTTCAGCAAGTAAATATTATTTTGAACAATCATTTGATTGCCAAATATTTATGATCCATCATACCAATTCCTATGTCTCATTACATTTAATTATAATCCTCTGACAATCGCAAAAAAAAATGTGAATTATTGAAATGTGGGTTTTGGACAATCCGATTAGGTGGGGTAGGTTATCTAATGGAGATAATTAAGTACTACATTTTAAAAGTTTGTATTTTTTTTTTGTTATGTAAAGTTATTTTTGAGATGGACAATAACAAATCCTGTGTTCAGCCGTTCACTCTCATCACAACAGATTTAATTTTTTCTTGAAGTCTGTCTTTGATAAGAAGTGCAAATTTTCCTATTTTTTTTTTTTTTTTTTTTTTACTAAAGATACGAGTAGCAGTCGTCATACTCGTACTGAAGTAGACAATTAGTTGCATCGACTTTGAATCAATGGAAATATGCTGGAATAAAAGTGTTTGACTCAGGGCCGGCGCAGAAGGTACTTAATTTTAATCACTGTTCACTGGTCAGTTCGAACTTCACTAAGAAGGGCGCTATCGAGTAGTTCACATATAAATCCGAAGGCGGTAAAAGAAGACTTCACCTAAAGTGGCGCTAACAAATGAAATCCAACTCAACCAACTTCGTGTATAAAGCTGAAAATCAAGTTGACTGAAAATGTTTCTTGGTTGAGGCACAAATTTGTGCCGGAATGTTGCAGCATCTAAAGTAAAAAGTAAAGTAAAAAGTAAAGACATGGAGTCCATTGAATCCATGGTGCATTGAATCCATCTCAGAAGCGGTTCGCCTGAAGAAAATTCTGCTTAAATCACCAACGACAATGTCATTGCTAAAGTGGTTCACTTAACGCGAATCCCACACTAAGAACACTAGTTAGTGTGGGCCAACAATCAAGATAAAATAACATTCAGTCGGCGTGAAGCCGCAAGAGTTAAACGAAATTGTTGCTCCTTGGCTTAAGCAGATTCACACGTGAAGCTGGTATACATTCCTTAAGTATACATTCTTTAAGTGCGTGTCGTAGTGGGATGGACTGGGAAAGCTAATTAATTAATTCGAAGAACTACAAACCAATTAGTCTGTTGTATCATACAATGAAACAGAAAACTCTTATAGATGTAGTAGTTGCAGAGATTTTAAATTTGATAAAATTTGAGTGGGTACCGCTTTACACCTAGTATCCACACTTATTTCTCCCAGTACTGAAGGAAAGATTTAAGTAGGTACACTGATCTTAGTAAATAATTGATCCAGTGTTCGATATCTGGCTGATTATTAAGAGATTTAAGACCTTTAAGAGTTTAGGGGGACCGGACCTAGGTTGATGCGATGAATGTATAGTGAACCATGCCGCCTCACTCGGATATACTTAAATTCATTGTGGTCAGTCCCCGTTGTGAAATGTGGAACACAGCACCTGAAAATATAAGATTGGACTGGAAATAGTTAGCTAGTTATTGATCCCCGATCAGCCTTTCTCAACCATTTGGTGGCTTTCTTGAACAGTTCACCTAGGTCGATGAAAAAGTATTCATTTCTTCTAGCTGATCCAGGGCCCAATATAGTGTGACCTTGTGCTATGTGCTGAGAAACTTTAGCTAATTATGCCATCTTTTTACAACTTTTGATTCCATCACTGTAAACAAAATCGATTTGATAGCTGCTTTGCATTTTACTAAAAACTCTTTAACAAAAATTGAGTTTATCACAAACTTATAAAGAAGTCGTAAGCTGTATGTTTTGAAAATGTTCTAGAATTTTGTGAAATTAGTACAGATTTGGAGAAGGTGGTAAAAAAAACACAATATTTTTTTAAGTCGGACGCGTACCTAAACATATTGTTTGTTTTATATTTAAAGCTCTACTAGATCCCAACGTAGCGGTCTCTATTAAAAAAACACACTGTTTAGATGGCTATGTCACTTCACGGAGATAGTAATATGGACAGTTTTCATGAAGCCTCGACGATAGCTAATACATACTTCCTTCGTTTGGTAGCTTTATTGGCCAAGAAATTGCGGTTGGTTTGATAAAAATTCCGGAGCCATCTGTGAAGGCAGATACTTCTAATGCAGTATTGCGGTGAACTATTTGGCTTCTTATGATAGTTAATTGCTAGACACGTACGACACTTTTGACTGCAGTTTTTTTTATGTGCCGCAATTCAGGAAAAACACGTACAAAAGAGTTACAATCCATCTGGAGTGGATAATACGATACCCTATACTTTATCTTCTAACCCATTCATAATAAAGTACGACTATGCCTAGCATTGTGAACCTTTTAGTTCAAACGCAACGAAATCTTTCTACTCAGATTCTACCATACAATTTTTGGTTAAGACTTTTTCTCAGAAGAAAGTGGGTTGGCGGTCGCTATTTGTAGCTGAGTTTGACCTTCAGCTACAAATAGCGATTGTGGTGAAATATTCGCAATAAGAATAAACCATCACCGTAATTAGGTTTGAAAAAAGCAAAGTTTTAAAGAAAACGCCCCCAAAAATGGGGCTTAGCATTATGCAATGTATATATCTTAATATGGGATAGGGTAGAAAGGTAACTTAGCTGAAACTAAAAAAACTAAAGGAGGCTACGCACAACTTTGCAATATCTCAAACTTCACCCTGATATCTACAAGCACGAAAATTAGGATTTTTAAATCAAATGTCATTTCAGTGCTCCTGTACTTTTGCGAAATGTGGTTGACTATGGACCTCTTGTCATACAAGATCCAGAGTTTAGTTAATAGATGTATTCGACGCATTTTAAGGACGACCTCTAAAGATGTAAACTGAAACCTTTGACCATCAAACTATGAAAATTCAATTGAATCGACCACACTCTACGCAAGAACCTGCCCAGCTTGAGACTGATGATGCTTTGTCGAGGCCTTATATTCCAGGAGGAGAAACAAGAAGCGATGATGATAATGAAATCCGAAGTGTCAGGTGCATATGTGCACATCTCCTTCGCTGAGTTCAAACGTTGGATAATAATGGTGCCACTAAATCCTGATTAAATCATCACCTGCCATATCGTATCAGATTTAGAACAGCAAAACAAAAGATGATAAATTAGAAAGTCCTGTCGGAAGAAATGGGGAAATGTGAAATCTTTGAGTTATGGAGAAAACCAAAACTGGTGACCATGAACCGTCCTACGTCTCCCAGAAAAAAATTGGGAACTTTACTGCGATGCATTGACGTCAGAGTGATTTAAGAGACATCATTATTGAATCATCCATTTGATCAAAAATGTGTACTCCTAAACTCAATTTCGAGTGCTATCTTCAGGAAGTCATAGCTAATGTACGCATTGACCTAAATTCTGAATTAAATAACAAAACACATGTCGTATCCCCATCCTCTGGACAGCAGCCATTCAAATACATAACAAGATACTCGAATGCACTTCAACTGATAACAATGATTCATCAACATCTCTGCTCTCATATCCATATTCTTGGCAGGTATCGGTTTTAATCAATACCGGAATTTAAAATTCGCTGCCGGCCCGGAAACATGTATCTTCAAATGTTGTTGTCCGGCAATCACATGTTGACACAACCGCAGCCAGCATATACCTTATCTCGCCGTAAACAAATAAAAAAAAGCACCCAAAACGAAAGTCGAAAAAAAATCAGAATCACTGTCACAACGAAAACAGACTCGCGCTTATCAGTCGATCAATATCGCAAGCGCGTCTTAGTTGCTTTGGCCGTTAATACTATAAATACGACCGATGCTGGACCAGCGGCCAACAGTCGATAACTCACTGGCATCCGCGCGCATTGAACTAAAGTGACAATTATATACAGAGCGTGCCGTCAGCATCAATTTACGCTTAGCTATAGTTTTTAGAATTTAACCAAGTGCTGTCACTCCGTAGATGGTGCATCAATAAAATTTTAATCGAAAATGATTAATTTAATTTGTCGTTTTGTATTCGCGTTAAGTGTGTGGTCGTTTGTGTCCTCTACGGCGGGTTTAACGAACCCCTATACGGAACTAGGTGCCGACAAATTGGGTAGGTGTGACCTAGTCCTCCTTATATGGTTAAATTTTACACTGCACATCGTTTAGTAGATGACGAACGTCGTATGCATCCCATTTTCAATTTCAAACGGAGTCCCAAGCATCGGGTGCACAAACGTGCAATGCCGCTGCTGAGTTTTCGACCTCCTAATCCGGACGAAGAGTACAGTGAGTACTGGAACAGTGTGGGTCAGGATATCCTTCAGATCCAGCTGCAGAAGAATATATTGAACATGAATGTGGCAAAGAATGTTATCATGTTCCTTGGCGATGGAATGTCGCTTCCAACATTAACAGCTTCTCGAGTGTACATGGGCGGCGAGGAGAAACAGTTGTCCTTCGAGCAGTTTCCCTACATGGGCCTGAGCAAGGTACGGATATGTTTCCGAAACTATGGTGCAGCTAACCTCGATTTAATGGCAAAACACTTAATTGTGGGATAGCGCTGCTCCAGTTGGGCTTCGACGACTATTGTAGCTTCTATACTTTATGGTTATATGCATGGTTTTGTTTGTCATTGCAGACCTACTGTGCGAATACCCAAGTGGCGGACTCAGCGTGTACAGCCACCGCTTATCTGGGTGGTGTGAAGGCCAATTACGGCACCATCGGTGTGTCAGCCGCCGTTGATTTAAATAACTGTCGGGGTCAGAACAACACAGCACACCATGTGACGTCGATAGCGGAATGGGCGCAAAAGCGAGGACTGGCGACAGGTTAGTGTCTACACCTAGTGTGTCTAATCAAAAGTGTGTATGTGTGTGAAAAATTTACAGCCGGGAGTGGATAATTTTGGTGGTTGGAATGTCGTATTTCGTCTGTATTTCTTATCAACGAAAATAATTGATAAGTGGGTGTAATATATCAGAAGATAAGGAAATTTTTTTTTTAGTTTTTGTGTGCCAAATATATTTGATTACCTTGTGTGCTAGGGATCGTAAATTATTTATAAAAATAAAATAGGGTCCTAGTGGATTAAACAAATAATAATGGTGGAGCTGTAGCATGTTTAGAGGGCATACTGTACCCCAGAATACAATATACCAAATGAAAGCTAGAATTGTTAAACAATTTTTTAAAAAAAAAAAGTGTTGAACGAAAAATTTTACAATCGAAGTTCATAACTTACGAGCCGAATTTCTTTAAAATCTGTGCAGACATTCTTAGCCAATAAATATGATTTAAATACCACAGTAGCGCTACAATCATAGCAAATTAGCTACACTTTTCAAGACATTCCACTTTGATTACAATAAATGTATTCACTCTCTATAGCTTTTTGTATTATATCATTGTATAAGTAACAGAAGCAATATTTGTTACATCAAAGTGCGAGCGTACCCTAGCAAATTGCTACTAAATTCTATGCGATAAATAATCAGTTGTCAAAACTACTCTCTACTACTATCTTTACTAAATACGAGTAAATATGTGCCATCTTAAATTCTCAAATAATATAAAAGAGACAACAAATCTCTCATTGATAAACAATGGGCACATATGGTGAACTTTTTATAGATAAAAGAATATTAAAAAGGTAAAATTAGCCACCATAAAGTAATTCTGCGGACGAAATAGTTCTAAATAAATTAAATAAATGAATTTACGTAAGCTGGCGAGAACTTTTTGCCATACGAGTAGTTTGTCTGCTCCGCCTTCTTAAACGTCACCTGGATATCTGTCTGTGTTGACCAATCAGAAGAGCAGACAATTCAGTCATCGCTGAACCAGACTTGTCCAATTTAAATGTAGACTTCTGTCAATATTAATTTATAATCGTACAATTGATTCACAATGGTGTAGCAAAAATAGAAACTATGCACTTTGCTCTTCTACTGTTGCATAGTAGAAAAAATGTTGCTAGTCTTGATGCTTTTACAACGATATAAGCTCTTAACTTTTGTTGTTACATTTTTTGAGCTTAGAACGTTTCTACCTTCAGTCATGCATTCATAAGATCTACTAAAATACTTTTTCTTCAGCAACCATAAGTCTGCCAACATTTTTTCGAATACTTGTGGCCATTTACTTCAACAAAATGTTTGTTTTATTAACTTCTAAGGATATGTATGGGACGTTTTCATCTATAAAAAGATATATCACACGAACACAAATTAAACACACTTTAAAAATCTATAAAATAAATAAATCAACTTAAAAAATAATTTTTGGACTAAATCAAAGTTGCCAATGTCTAGTTTGGGGTGGGTGGCTTGCTTCGCTCGCGGCAGAGGTTCAGAGGTACTTATTTTAAAGTACAAACTACCCATTTCGAAGTTGATAATATTCGAGCTGTAACTATTCACTTTTGCAAATTATTCATTTTAAAGTTGTTTCTTTTGAAGTTAAATCATTTTTTTTTTTAAATTCATTTACTTTTTTCCGATAAATATACTTATATATGTTTATATGTGTACAGATATGTATTTTACAGTTGTGCTGGACTTGGCAGCACTGCATGCGAAAAGAAACAGATAGGCAGACATGCAACGAAATGTGTTTGTTTTGATCTGACCCTTAAAAATACGATCATAGGTATTCCTTTTAGCCGGATTAAGAAATGTCAAATTAGAATGCGGTTAAAATAACTGTATGGAACATTAATCGCGGGAGCCCCTATCAGAGCTTGGACTTTTAGCACCTTCGGGCTATATAGCCCTTTTTCAGTTCTTCCAAGTATTGACAAAAATATGCACTTTTCGTCAATGTTCTTCGTCAAGACTACAAAATAAGATGTTCACGTTGTGTGCATTCATGTCATTTCATATATGCTTTAGAAATTATCAGTTCTAAATTCTGTTTAACTTGTGACGTCATATTCGGTTTAAGTTGGTAAATTTGGAAAACAAATTTATTCAAATTTAAAATGTAGCCGGGAAATTTTCAATTTAGCCTCATTTTTTCGCTGATTCTAGCTCGCATTAAGAGACATGGAATCCGAGCCTTCTTTGCTTTTATTTTGCTGTATTCGCAGTGGATTATAACTGAGATTATGCGGGGGATCAGGACTAAGTGTTCGACTAGTTCGGTCCAATTCTGACACTTCTCTAAGTAGTTCCCCGGTGTTCTAGTTGCCGGAGATACCCCTACGATCCAAGACCTAACAGAGTGAGAAGTTATACTTTGACTTAATTACTTTGCGATTTTGATCACAGCTTAGCTATCTACGTAATGTACGAGTATAGGTAAATGTCCGCATCGCTTCGATGAAATGTTAGCTGGAATAGTTCTCGAGAAACATCGGTGATGGCTAGAACTTCCATTTGAAACACTCTGTCGTCACTGATCGGACAATGAAGGGTTTATCCCGTGTTGTTAGATTGTTACATCCAATTGGAACAAAACCTAAATTTACACATGTATTATACATCCTTAATTTAAAAAACTCATAAATCCACAAAGTAAAACTTGAAAATTATTTCTTCAAATTGTTTGTTGTTGTTCGATTATCTTCAAATTTACATAAATTCAAATGCATGGAATATTTCAAGAAAGACTTCAGAATCCCTTGAATGCCCTATTTAGAACATTTAAAATTTGAGCCCTTATAGTACGAAATAAAGAGGAATGTTTTCATGGAGCCGGATTATTGGTTTTCAAAATACAAATTGTCTACTACAGAAGCCCTCGGGTAACCTGGTGAACTGAAATTTCCGAAGATTGTCTAGAAAGCTGAGGTCTTGGACAATCTGACAATAATGGGTTCATCTATGAAGACCGATATATTGTTCATCTTAGTTCTGTGATCGCACTTTACATAAAAAGTCCAGTCTAGGCAATGTGAGTTGTCAGTCTACAGAGAGAAATAATTAAGCAGATCTAGAATTCGTTGGTAATTTTTGATATTCTTTGAACCAAATCGAAAATTGGTCACACCCATTAGACAAGTCGGGAGCAGTCAGAGTTAAAATTATTTCCTTTTTTTCCAATACTTACCTGCATTTTCATTTCGCATAATTAACATGTACGGACATTTAAAACTTATTGTTCCGGAAATTTTGAAAAACTGTCTGTAAAACACAGTCTCAAAATTGCGCGGGATTTCAAACTGTGCCTTGAATTGTGGCACTGACTGTAGGGACACATTAATTAACATTTCAAATGATCTAGCCCACGCTCTGTACCCCATCAGCTATGTTAGCTAACATATATAAGTAGTTTACAATTTGTTACGACACCTTTGAACTATCTATTTGTAAGTGTAACGTAAACTTCTTTTTATCGAATTTGTCAATAATAATTTCCCAGTATGTTACGAGTATTGAAAGTTTCAACAAATTTCTCAACCTAATGTTGGAACAAAAACTTTGTATGCAGCACAGTATAATTTTGATTTAAATTGTAAACCCATGGAACAGTATCATTTAAAATATAAAAGTAATTATTATGTCGGCTAATTATTATTTGTTGTAAAATTTAATTTAATTAATAGTGGGGTGGTTCATTTATAAATAATACTCGTAGTTAAGAAACTAGTGGGTGCCGCGGCTCAGTTGAGTGCGCGATCACTGAGTAAGGGATTCAAGGTTCGAGCACAGAGTAATATCAAAAAGTTTTTTATGGTCCCACCTCTCGTAAACCCCTGACAAACATCCGAGAAGAAAATTGGCATAGAAGCTTCTATCGATCGAAAAATTGCTCTTTGAAAATGAAATAAAATTGTAAGTGCCTTCCATTCGTGTATCGTAATAGCACGAATGACAGCGAGAATCTAGACCTAGGTTCTGTATAGCGCCGAAATATTTATTTATATATGTAATTGAAGGCACAAATTGATCGCAGTTACATATAAAAGGTTTTTCAATAGGTACATAACAATTTTGTATTTTAATACAAACGCACTCTTAAACTTTTTTTTATGATCTGTTAATCTCAAAGCGCCAGTCAAGGTTTACGTTTTTATCATGGTAAACTTCATGAACGAGCAACGTTTGAAAATTAACGGTCGCCACTTTAAGAGCGGTTACTCCAATTTTCTGTTTTAATAATCGTCCCACCAGACAGACTGTGCGTGCTATAGTGGATAAATTCGAGTCAACATATTCACTATAGAATGTTCCTGTTCCAGTGAATGTCGAAGTACCAAAAATATAGCAGCCGTAAGTGCTTCGGTTTAAAATGAGCCAAATCAGTCGATTCCACGCCGTTCACGGGAATTGAAAATCTCCCGGTCCACATTGTGGCGAATTTTGGGTAAAGATCTTGGCCTACAGATCAAATTAACTCAAGAACTGAAGCCTCTTGATCGGGCTCTGCAAAAGTTTGAAGAAAATTCAGAATTTCATCGAAAAATCATCTTCAGCGATGAAGCTCATTTTTAGCTTAATGGCTTTGTCAATAGCAAGACACCAACAAACCCACATATGCTTCAAGAGATTCCATTGCATCCAAAAAAAGTGTGGTGTGGATTTCATGCCGGAGGTGTACTTAGACCGTATTTTTTCGTCGATGAAAATAATCGTCATGTTACGGTCAATGGAGTTCGCTATCGTGAAATTTTGGAAGACTATTTTTGGCCAGAATTGGATGGACTTGACATCAGTGATATGTGGTTCCAACAAGATGGTGCCACATGCCATACAGGTGGCCAAACAATTTATCTATTGAAGGGGAAGTTCGGTAATCGTGTAATCGAGCTCAGGAACACTATCGAACGCGAAATTGCCAACGCTTCGCCCGATATGTGTGGAAGAGTAGTGGAAAATTGGTTCCAAAGAATCGATCGCTGCAAACATGCTCGCGGTGACCACATAAACAAGACCAAATTTCATACTTAAATTTAACATGTGTTCTATATCTGAAATAAATTTCAGCTCAATATGTCAGTTATTCTGTACTTTATTTAAATACAAAATTGTTATGTCTTTATTGAAAAACCCTTTATATGTATGTACATTTTTGAATACAAGATATTATGAAGTTATTTGAAACTTTATGTAGAGGAACGGAGCGCTCTTGCATAATAATAATAATAATAATAATAGTATGTTGGCGCTAACAGAACAATACAGGGCCTTGTCTAGCTTCTCGCAGCCACTCGTGCTGTGCGTCTCATGAATGGTTGGAACCTACAGTTTTATGCAGTTTCCGAAGGGCAATTTTTTCGATTGAGAGAAGCTTTTCATGACAATTTTTACACTCGGATGTTTGTTAGACGTTCGCGAGAGGTGGAACCGTGAGAAAACTTTTTTTTTTGTGTTTACTTGGATTCCAAGTCCAACCTTGAACCTCTCGCTCAGTGATCGCGCACTTAACCACTGAGTCACAGCGCTCTTGAATGCTGATTACAATTTGAACAAATATTTATCTTATCACACTTTGCGGTGAATTAGTAACACGAAAATTTGATTCTGTATCATTATCAATCCATTAAATATTATGTATTGTGCATATTATTGTTTCATTAAGAAACTATGATAAATATTTGGGTTTAATAAAAGGGTGTGTTAATAAAGATTGCACGTTCAACGTCTTGACAGCAGTTTTAATTAATTTTAATTTGTAATATTAAAGAATAAAACTTGTTTTTAAGTCCACCCTTTAACCTGTGAGATGGATATATCACGAAGTCATGTTAACTCTTAGATACATATCTACAATGGAATGCTTTATCGGAAAGCTATTTTAATGGCATCTATTAAGTTTGCATTGAATCCATTCACGTTGGTCATGCTTTGAAATTTAGTTTTAATTGTTAACATCCCCCAAATATTCCTTGAAGAATGCAATATAAGAAAAAAAACATTACTCAAGCATTCACCCACAGACGCGAACCGGATATTTAACAATTAAAATGCATCCGACTAGACTAAACTTTTGGAACAGTATGTTGCCAATAAAATTTTAGTGCGCTGCCAATTTTGTCGTGTGCTTCCGCCGAACGTTTTTATTATTATTGCTTTTTTTTCTGTAATATCATACGAGTGCAACTACGAGAATAATAACTCGCAAGTGATATAGCCTTGGAGAGTGACTCGTTAAAATCAGTCAGTTACGCATCTGTTAAGATTTTGGTTGCATGTTTATTGAGAACTGATTCTAGAGTTGTCAATATAAAGTTCGGATAAATGGAACTATACAAAACTAGCTCCCATTGAAACAGGGATAAGGAAGTATCGGTTATAGAAATTATGCTATGAATTCTATAAATTCTATATTTCAATTGTTACATAAATTTTAGTGAATTTTTACTAGAAATTCTGCCATTTTTATTTGGTGTATTGTTATTCGACAATCCATATGCAACAATGAAGAATATCATACATTTTCAAACAGTGAATGCAACTGCCACCAGTGGTGCAGCAGTGGACTAGTTTGTGTGTTTGTGTGTGTTGAGTACAAGGGCGGGAGATTCGTTTATTGGCTTAATTTTGTTTTCCCGTCATGTGTCAATGGCGGAAGTGTGGAAAAACAATTTGTTACCCAAAAGATTTTTGTTTGTGCGTTGAACCGAATTCGGTCAAACTTCTTTCAATTTGCTTGTGGAATTTTCTACGCACTTGGTGAAAATATAAAAATTGCTTGATGAGTGTGGGTATAACATGTGAATCTGCAATACTCAAAGAAATTAAAGTTAATTGTATGATTGGCACTCGGAAAAGTAGAATAAAAGGGAGTGCCTATAATATATTGTAGATACATACATATGTATATAGTATAACTTAATTTATTGACAGCTCGTGCTAATTAAAAGATTTTCTAATCTAAAATCAGTAAGAGGTGTTTTCATTGTAAAGCATTAAAATGGATTGAACATGCAATTTCAAATAAAATTCGAATAGGAATAGGTACGAGAAAGAACAGATTTCTGTCTAAAATTCAGGGATATTGGACGACAATACAGCCTTGGACATCAATAAAAGGCCCACTTTGCAGATCCTCATGCTGTTTTAAAACTTAGATTAATATAAATAAAACGTTATTTTTTTTTTAAATATTGTAAATTTTTTAATTTGGAAGATTATTGACAAGGACACTTCGAGGCATGCTGTTAGCAAAATTTGAACATTCTGTCCCATTTTTCTCGTACCGTGCACTTTAGTCTTCCCAAAGATATTGAAATATGTACATATGTATGTTTCCATATTCTCTTTTAAAACTGACCGTAGTTGCTCAATCGGATTGAGATTCGTAGCCCGGGTCTGTAACTCTAAGTGAAAAATAACTCACTTCTCATTTTGAGTACAACTCGAGATATTTTCCTCTGTTACACAGCCTGAATTTATATCCAAGTCTTGAATATCGTTCAAAGTGAAAAGTGATTTATTTGTCACTTAGTGTTACAAGAGCATTATCGTCGTGATCGTTTTCAATTTGTTGGTTTCTTTACGTTTTCCTCCATTCTTGCTTCCCTTATCCAGTTACTTATACAGTCTTCCTCAATCTCTCTCAAGTTCCTTGGTCCACTCTCAGTTTCATTAGACGATGCTCAGTGAGAGTCCATATCTCGATAGCATACGTCAATATGCGAATACGAAAAAGTCCCTCACTTATCCAAATGTTGTGCATTCAAGTTGAATTCTTTGTATTATTTTCAACATTTGGTGGGCTCTGTGGAAAATTAGTAGCTGACCCAGATACACATATGTACTGTTCGACCACCTGGATTTGCACTGGTCCAGTGGTCATAACTTTAGCTTGTAGATGTTCCTTTTTAAACTTAGTTGTCTTGATGCACTAGTAATATCCGTGCATTATTGTTCTGGACAATAATTCTTCACCGCAGCCTGTTACCAAATATTTTTCGATAGGATGTCCTTAAAGCTATCTCCGAAAATAGAAATAAAGCCGTCTTTATTCATACTTCAATCGCAGCGAAGAAAGTAACAAAGACCACCAAATAGAACACATTGAAAATGTTGCGGTTCTTATTCAGTGCATTCTAAGTTCAAGTAAATAAGCAATGCTTTTGGCAGGTATGCAACTTGGGACAGCCCAGTTCCTACTCTCATTTTAGAAGAGCTATTCTATACTTCTATACCCTGTAGTGCGTTCAACAGTTGCCAACTTTCTACGTCGGTAAATTATGCATGTAGACAATTTTTGGATCGATAATTTAATTCCGCATGCAAACGCTAAATGATAATGTAATGGAAACTAATATGCTGATTGCACTGAATTTAAGAGAATTGTAATCGAAAAAGCTACAATTGTATCGACTTCTTCAACCCTGGGGGGGAATAATGTTCATTTGTTTTTAACGTACGAAGCCGACGGGGAACCGGCTATGATAATTGTTTACAATTACAAAATAAAAATTCGTCCCATAGGTCTGTCTATTTGTGGCTATGCTCTTAATAATTTAGAGAATTACTGAACCGATTCGGATGAATTACTGAACCGTTTTCACTGCTTTGTAGGGTGTTTTCTCCGGGTGTTTATATGCTATAAATTATTACATTCAGTCTACAGAGCACCGAGCAAGAACCTATGATGTAATATGGTTCCAACAGTAGGGGGCTACGTGCCACACAACACAGGTAAATTTAACTAAACCGGCCGCTTAATTTTGAAATTTGGAGACACCAATTGGTCACCAAGATCGTGCGATAAGACCCCGTTGGATTTCTATTAGTGGGGCGAAGTTTGCAAACTTAATACAGTAACAAAATTTCATTGAAATTTTTAGTACTTTTTATTTTATTTAAATTCAGTTTTAAATAGATTTTATCCCAACCAAAACCAAGTGTTGCCAGTAGAGATTTCATCTAGGTTTACAAATAAAATTAAAACGAAAGTTATAACTTGTCTATCAATTTCTTTGTTTCTCATTTCCGATTAAAATAGTGTCACTTATTTTGACAATGCTGAAATTTCATAGTGACATAAATTATGTCACGATGATACACTACCTGTGACATGTGTTTCATAACTTTTCAGTCCCACTGTATTTGCAAAGGAGAAACCATAATTTTTTATCCATTTACAGGACTTATAACAACTACCTCAGTCACCCATGCCTCTCCGGCTGGGGTATATGCCCATACGGCGAATCGCAACTGGGAGAACGATGCGGAAGTCCGTAACGATGGAGAGGATCCCGAACAATGTGAGGATATCGCACAACAGTTGATACACGGTACGGTGGGGCGCAATTTAAATGTAATAATGGGCGGAGGAAGGGAGCAATTTCTACCGAAATGGGAAAAGGACATCTTGGGTGGTCAAGGGAAACGCCAGGACAATCAGAATTTGATTGACAAATGGAAGAGCATTCATAATGGTGCAGCAGCATTTGTTCAGACCAAAGAGGAATTGTTAGCTGTATGTGGTTCTTTATTGTTCTCAACTGAACTCTACCTTTTATGTTCTTGTTTCCTTTCATATATGTAGGTGCCTAAGGATGTGGAATTTATGATGGGACTCTTTGCTACCACGCATATACCGTTCCATATGGATGCTGACAATGAAACCATTCCCAGTCTTGATGAGATGGTCGCCAAGGCACTGGACGTGCTGGAGAGTCAAAATCGAGGTTATTTCCTGTTTGTTGAGGGCGGCCGCATAGATCATGCCCATCATGACACCGAAGCTGTGAGGGCTTTGGACGAGACTGTGGAATTTCACAAGGCCATTGCGTTGGCTCGTCAAAGGACAAGTGAATTGGATACCTTGATAGTCGTTACATCCGACCATTCGCACACAATGTCCGTGGCCGGGTACTCGAGTCGAAAGAATGACATCTTTGGTATCAGCAATGGTCAGTTGGGCAATGATGAATTTCCTTATGCGACGCTAAGCTATGCGAATGGTCCTGGCTTTGACAGTAATATGGCTCAAGGCCGCAGACGTAATCTACTGCAGACAAATATGAGAGATAAGGTAATATGACTTCTCATGAATCAGTTGAACAGAAAGTGACCGTTTTCATTTAGAACTTTAGATTTCCTGCCACAGTGCCTCTAGACTCTGAGACGCATGGTGGCGATGATGTTGGCGTCTTTGCAAGTGGCCCGCAAGCACACCTCTTCACCGGAGTCTACGAGCAGAACTATATTCCACACGCGATGGCTTACGTAGCCTGTCTGGGGGATAAAAGGACCGCATGTATGAGTACAAATTAGCAGAATAAGGCTACGTCGTCGTTAAGCAGCATTACATAATATAATTTATTTATTTTTCTGTGTATTATCATTTGTTAACATTTTTCGCATTTTTCTCTCGATAATGTATTGCACTCACTCACGGTCACAATCACTTTAAGTAAGTCACAAATACATTTATAGTTCTTTCTTTTTTACGAATGACATGTTTGCTTTTCATCGAGGACCAAAGGGTGGCAATACTACTAATGCCTTCCATTGAATGGTTCTTTATGTGTTTTACCAGTAGGGTGTGTAGTGTATCGAATGTCTACTCGATAACGTCTCGTTGCCAAGGTTGCATCCCACCTAATGGGATCCGGGCAACAAAATCAATGAAACTGTCAACTTAAATTAATTAATTGCACGGAAACAGGAAGAGAGTGGTTGAAAGGGTGCACCATGCCGGATCGTCTTTGGTTGATGTTTGAAAGGAATGGATGGGGGTTGCCTAGATTACTATTTAAGCTTAGGTGTTATTTTTCTGAGAAGATTTCGTAATTCCATTAATAACGAATAAATGTTCGATGGAAGGATTAAAACCCAAAATGTGGGTTTGATGGGTTGGTGGTTAGTTAAGAGACTAAAGGTGTAACAGCAGGTTGATATAAATGAGAAGTGAACAGAATTTCAATTCTTTCAACCAAAAGGCGGTTTCTGCCTGGTAGTGCAGTGAACTGAAAATCGAGTCGGAGTGCTCAGGGATATTCAGTGCAATGAACCAGATGAATTTAGATTTTGTTCGTTTCTCTTTTATGCCCAGTGGCAGTTGCTTGCTGTTCCCGCTCGAGCTCGAACCTACATAATTCCGTTCGCACTGCATAGTATAACATTGAAAGAAATATACATGGATCCAGATCGAAACCAAATGCTTAACTAGTGTTGGTTTCCGGATAAAATAGAAATTGTATGCTCTTACTTGGGTCCCGAGTCATCTTAAAGCGAAAGTGTCTTCGGAGTTGATCGTATTTTAGTGTAGAAATTATCATACAGACGAATTTTAGTTTGTATACTCAAACAAAAATTTGCTTCGAGAATGTAAGGATAAGAATTTATGGACTGTCTTTAGTGGCCTCAGAGATTAAGTGCGTGAACCACTAAGTCACGTAACTTGCCAGTGACAGTTATAGCATTGCCAGCAGCGTTTTCGTAAAAGTAGAGCCCAATCACCCTTTCAGCATAGACGCGGCACCACACAATAACTTTTAGTGGATGTAAATAATACGCGTGTTTTCAGTTCCCCAAAAGCGGGTATTCTGTTTGTTGACATGTCCGGAGAGATGGAACGTGCTTCGTCACTCATGATTAATTTTAAGGGCAAATCGTCTTCTTTATGGTTGAGGCTTATGATGTGCTGGCGGTATTCCAGACGGGTTTGGTGCTCTGCGGGCAGTAGCTTATGCACCAGCTTAGTCTTATATGGAAACATCTTCAAGTCTTTTACCAGAGACCGTCTGGAAATACCGAACTGCGTGGCCCGTCGTCCCGTCGAATATACTCGGCCGACGGCCTGTTCTTGGTCTATCAGCCTTAGCTCTATCTGGTAAGTCTTTTCGAGGCGTATGGCTTGGCGTCAAATTGTGCGACCAGTCGGTGTCGGACAGTGGAGAGATCATGGACGAAATTCACGTTGTGTTCTTATCACTAATGAATCATTTTGCAAAAAATCGATACAATATAATACACTTTCTTGAGGAGTATAGCGTTCCATTACACAACTGTCAATATGACGATGACAGAAGACGCCATTTGCACAAATTTTAGACAGTTCATATAGGGTTATTACTTTTGCGCCACCTTGTATTACTATAATAGAGAAACTCAAGAAAGTGAGTCTCTGTCCGTTTGTATATCGGACCGCAGACTAAAACGATGGACGTATTTACTTCAAACCTCAAATATGCGGCCAGTGGGCTAATACCAAGAGACGAAATTGGAATATTCAATTTAACCTCGAAATTAGCACTACTTTATCTATTTGTCGAAAACGGCTTTAATGATTTCGATAAAAATTCATATCTGTAGATGCATTGCATATTCAGTTTTGCACTAGAAATTCGAATAACGTTACTTTACTTATTAACATATGTACTTGCGAAAATTGGCAATATCTCGAATATGGCTTGAATGATTTTTATTCAAAATTGACATCTAAGGAACATTTGACATATGTAAGAACATGGCGTACAATTTTTGACTTTTGATTAAAAAAGTTTCTTAACTTTTTGAGGCATTTTACGAAAAACTAATTTTATTTGCGATCGATAAAAACAATTATTTCGAAGGCAAAATAGTTGCTGATGTTGTTAATTTGTTCAGAGTATTTATTTATCTATGTTTCTATTTTTTTAATGCAGGAAATGTACATATATGCCAATTTCCCATTCAAGGTTTTTCAACGCTTTTTGCATTAACAAATGTCATAATTTTTTAAATAATGACAAAGCACCAGGCTTAGTGCTAAATAATTAGGTGTCTGAAAAAAACAAATGTCTCGGACTACTGACTCAGCGTTTTAAATTCGCGCCTCCTGAGACAAGATTATAACAAAAGCTAAGTTGTAATTCTAACGATAAATGTTTATATTAAAGACAACAAAAACGATAACGAGGTTGGGATTTCGCATCCCTGTCATATGGCATCTGTCAAATCCATCTGTCATGCATAGTGTCAGGTAGTTAGTTCTTTGCTGCCTTTCCATTTTACAATATGGACCGTTTATTCAACTTAATTCAAAAATAACAGTTCTGTAATATACGAGTATGTACCTATATCGCGATTTAAAGACAAATTATGGTCGACTAAAGCCTGCTGACCGTAGAATGCGCAGAACATATGTACACCGATTGGGTGCTGGAAAATCAACAAGTTGACGCCAATTTTTGGAACAAAATCTTCAGCAATGAGGCCCATTTGTCATTCGGCGGCTACGCAATTAGACAAAATTGCCGAATTTAGGGTTCTAATAATTCAAATGCGATCGTTGAGCGGCCATGATAGGTGATATGCGCACTTTGGACGGACGGCGTGATCGGGCCGTATTTTTTTTGAAAACAATGAAGGCACCACTTTTACGGTGAATTCTCTGCGCTATGCTTAAATGAAATTTATTTAGCTTGAGATTGAAGACATTGACGTGAGCGACATGTAGTTCTAACAGAACAGGACGCAAATTTGGCTCTATTGCACCAAAAGTTCCCCGGCCATTTAATTTCGAGATTTGGCGACATGAATTGGCCACCAAAATCATGTGATCTGACCCCAAACTTTGGAGCACTTAAAAACCAACATCCGTGAAGTTGTGGCCGTAATGCAGACAGAAATGTACCGAAAAGTTATCGAAAATTACCTCACAAGAATCGAAGTTTGCAAAAACTCCCGTGGCTGCAATTTAATAGATTTTGTATTCTATACATAATGACATTGTCCAAAATTTAAAACAGTACAAAGATTCCATTGAAAGCTTTAATACTTCCTATTTTATTTTAAATTAAACTTCTAAAGCATATGTTATCGATAACTTTCAAGGAGAAGTCACAAATGATTTCATCCGCCATTTTTAATGACGAAAATTATGTCAAGAGAGGGATAGAAAAAATGGATTAACAAGAAAACCACTCCATACGTCCAGGATTATATATTTTCTTTCATTAAAATGAAATAATTGTGTTTGCTTTGAGTTTTACATCTTATTATCATTTTTCCAAACAATTTTCTTTTTCTAGTTTCCATAAACAGCTGATTACTAAAGTGTCATTGAGATGCAAGTGCTGCCAGGTTTTTATGTTGATATTATTTAGCGGGGATGTGTGTTTTTTCGGATTTTTTTAGCTTATATGTATAGGATACCAAAAAACACACCTGCTGATGATGCGCGGCTATTCATTTATTTATTTTCATAACTAATATTATGCTTGACTTTGAAAACCTTTTACCACGATCATCCACGAAATTTTTGTTGCCACAAGAAAAAACAGGCAATTTAATGTCCATTTGAAAGGCTGTTGTCATGGATGATAGATCCTTCGGTCACTTGCCAATTTAGAAAGGAATGCCGACTTTATTATTTTATCATATATAAATTACTTATCAAGTGTTGTGAACAATTCTTTTGACTTACTCATATATGCGTACCTAAGCTGTCATAGATCTGTCTTACTTCCCTCCAAAATTACTTAAACACACCAGAGCAGAATTTATTGAGTTGGGATATACTACGAGTATGTGTATCCACATTCAATTGAAGCACAAATGGAAACACAGATTGTAAATCTACTAAAAGAAATTCATATTTCCTCTTCCACTACTATCGCAAGACTTGAATAATTGTGGATTTAGTAATTATTCACTGAGTAATGACGATATATGCGATACCCACCCTCAAACCCAATTGTCAGAAAATAAAAACCCCATACAGTTGAGTGCTTGGATTCTCTTTGTACTTAAAATTTAATTTGCTGATATTTGTATGGTTTATCTCCTACGAGTACGTTAGGCATATAAAAGCATTTAGAAATAAGTGAAATATCTTTCTGACATCCAAATTGTTTTTTTTTTTTTTTTTTTCTTCTAAGGATTCATTCAAATAAAGTTTTAAATAATGCAGCACAATTTCCAGACAGAAAACTCTGTTTTATGACCTTCAAAGGCAAAGGAACATGATACCTAACCAAGTTTTATTACGATACAAATGCCTCCAATTATAATTGATTGGCCAAAACGAACGTATTCAACACTGTTTAATACACCCTCGCCGAGTGACTAGGTATACACATTAATCTCGACTACATACGAATTTTTCTTCCGAAATGGGATCTTCAAGGATAATGACACAACAAACATATAGGTATACAAGAACGAAGGCACAGTTTCTCCTTTACAATCCTTCGGAAGCTAACTTGAGAAGAAAAAGTTTTTTTTTTTTTTAACTTTGAATGGAATCAACCAAGCAACACACGAACACCCTCCTCGAATTCGCAGAAAGTGAATTTGTCAAAAGGAGCCACAGCACATACACCTGCAATTAATATTGCTATTCCTATTGAATTCTCCAACGAAATGAGCAACAATTTCTCCAAAATATGGGGCGGAATGATACTTTATCCACTTTGCCAAATGGTGACGCATTTCCGGCGGGCGGGCGGCGAGAGAACTTTCACAAAATTTAAAAATTAAAATTTCAACGGCTAATATTACACACATTTCATTACGTACTTAAAAAGTTCTCCCATAATAAATAATATTGGGCATTTTCTAAATACACAGTTTTACTAATACACAATGGAGTAGCAGAAGGAGACGAAGAAGCAGCAGTGGCAAAGTTTTAGTAATAATTACAATGCCTGTGTGGCGGCAGGAGGCGGAGAAAGGACGAACAACGTCGCTTAACTTTTAAATCAACAAGATGGCGGTAAGTTGTACTGCTAAATAAGAAAACTTTCTTTTTTTAGACTGCTTAGTGTGTTTCATTTTCGTGTTGACTTTTTTTTTTTTGCATTAAAGGTGTTCCTTGTAACACCCGCGCCATTCAACGCGATATAATAAGAGAGCTCGGTTGGGGTGAGCAAGACTTTAATCTGGAAATTGTTTCGTCCTTTCAGAATGTTTGTGTGATGGCAAAGGGAATGGGAAGGAAAAAAAAAGAGGAATAAAAGCATTTCCCATGTCTTTTGCTACGTTAGCTCTCGAGAAAGTCGTTAAAAGTTTTTGCCTCCTGCAGTGATTTATTTTCTTCTTTTTTTTCTCTCTTAATACTGGACAACTCATCGTCGTTCCCTAACATTAAGGTGCATTTCATTTCAGGACTCTCTGGTGGTGCAAGCATTATCTTTAATTCAAAAGTAATTCGAAAAAGAAAGTAGTCGCGCTTTGGGAAAACGTCCGACTTAAAGGCCAGAGCTACTGAAAAAAACGTTGAGTAGACCCTCAATTAACATCTATGTTGTGTTTCTTTGCTGCTGCTAATGTAGGAGTTAATGCGACATTTTCATTGCGAGCAATTTTCCAAGCGAAATGAAAAAAACGTGGAAGAGGAAGCACTGTTCTATGGAGAAAGTTCATTTTTAGTAGTATTTGTATGCCATGCAAACCCATTTAGTTGAAATTGTCTCTACTACTCGTAATTGTATACACAGCGTTATTTCAATTTTAATTAAAGCCTTTGGGAAAGGACACATGCAGTGTCAAAATTGTATTAACTTAAGTTTAAAAGATTTACGTTTGAGCTGCAATCTAACAAAAGTCAAGGCTTCCACCAAATTGTCTTTCAGCCCCAGTACAGTAGCTTTTGTGCTACCTAAAACGGAGGTATTGCAATCCCGTAAATTTAAATGAAATTGAAATAACTTAGCTCAGCTTTCAGTAAAGCCTTCCAAAACTTGAACATAATATCACGTGTGAGTGCATAGTCAGTCTTAGGCTAAAGGATCTTATGTACTATATAAAGAAAAGAACAAAGGATCCCACCGACTGGTAAATGAAGCTCTAAAACCTGAAGTATGAAGTATGAGGAGTGACTGTTAATGAAGAGCTCAATTTTACTAAGCCGCAGATGACAAACAAATTTTGGAAAACATATTTCTCTTTGTATAAATACAATAAGGATATTAATATGAAAACTTATTACAAAAATGTAAAGTCCTATAGTTTTTTTCCTTTATCAGGAAAATGTACCACCAACCCATTATTTCTGAAATTACTGAACCGATAGTTTTTTAAAAGCCCAGAGTATGTGACTATTTTTACAAATTACTCGTACAGTGAAACTTTTTTTGTTTTGATACATACATACTTTAATATGTAGGTTTTCGAAAAATATAAAAATGTCAGAGATAGCCGTCTACTGTCCGTCATCTTGTTTTTCTCGAACAGCTGCAGATATTTATCCTGATTCGCGACAGTAAAAAAAAATCGTTTGATACCATTTTCTTAAAAATCTGAAGAGTCTTTTAGGCACCATACAAAGATATCGGGTATGGAGAACAATCGGTAAACGGAAGAGCTTCTTCCATGTTGCGGTAGAATTTACGCGGAAGCCAACATGATGAACCGTATTTAAAGTTCGACTGGTACCAAAAACGACAGAGTTCTAATTCTTATTAAGGCTAATACTGTGCGTAGAAATTAATGCAATTTTTCACAATCTATCTTGGGTGAAAAAAAAGAATGACAAAATTGTCAATCAGATTGACACTAAGATCAACTAGTCTCTAGTCTTAGTTGAAAAAAGTATTCAGCTGAAAGAATCGTTCAAGTCGGTGTAATTATTCGTTATTGTGAACGCAAAATTTCGCATTTTCAAAAATCATTGAAATCTATTGAATTTTGCAGAGCTTATCGTGAAGGAACAAATTTGGCAAAATTGAGTATTTTAATTGCGGTATTTTCAAAACCGCTGATACGATTAACACCAAAGATAATATGGCTTCGGTCCTCCCTAATACACAAAACATGCAAGACAATTTGTTGAAATCGATGCATTTCTGCAAAAGTTATAATGAACGAAAAAAAAGATTGCAAAATGTATCGTAAACGAAAGAAGGGAAAGACAATAAATACGAGTATATAAAATAAATTTCAACATTTCGTACCCTAGCTCCATACGATATTCAGCTTAACATAGAACCCACATTTCATCAAAATCTTTTAAGTGATCCCTGATTTTGGATGTTTTACTTAATCCATCTGATTTGGATAATTTTCAAGTGCGACTACTAATATATTACTGTTCACTTACGAGTCACATTTCATCAAATGATTTAAAGATTTTTAAGATCCTACCGACGCTCCATTCGATTTTGTCAATTTTTTTTTTAACAGAACTGCCTACGTACTTGGAAATATTAAATTAACAAAATTTCATCAAAATATGTTCAGTGGTACTTCAGCAATATATATGAGAACAAATAAGAGGCAGACATTGAACAAAAAGTGTTTGTTCTGACCTCACTCTTCCAAAAACGATCATAGCATGATTAACAATTAATCAAAATAAGAAAAAAAAAGTTAAAGGATAGCTTGACTCGCACTTGCTGAATTTTGTTTAATGAAAAATATTTAAAATATTCAAAATATTCGAATCAACCGTCAAAATTGCGATCAAAACTGAGCCGAAATTGTGTCTTATTCAGTTTCTTTCTCCTCCTCTTTACATTTCCAAACAGCATGACTTGCGATTTACTCCTGTTCACTATAAGGTTTAGCAGTATTCTTACAGTTTTGTCATCATTCTTTGCAGCTTCTGTGGTATATCAGCCAAGAGGACGATATCATCCGCAAACATTAGATTCTTGATAGTGACATTATTAATAAGAACACATCCTGGACAATATCTTGTATGAATAATATAAATAAGAGCTGAGTGTACATCCCAGCTGTACTCCCGTGGTAACTGGAAAGCTCTCGGACATCTCCACCCCATTCCACTCAGCGGTGGCGCATTGACAATAGATAGCCTTTAAACTAGTCAACATTTTAGTAGAAATGCTCAAGGTTAACAATTTGTAGAACAGTAGATCCCTCTTTCCAGCTGCTTTTCTTTCTTTCATGTTCTGTAGAACTGTTTGTATCTCCAGCTATGTAAAAGACCTTTCTAGTTCATGATTCTCAATATGGTTCACAGTGCTGAAAGGGCAGTGCTATCCTTTCAACATTCAGAAGCGATTCAAAATGGCTTTTGAGGTCATTTATTGGCACATTTATTCCAATTCTGGGCTTAGAGCCTTTTATAAATCGGATTGCATTCCAGAACTCCTTTACGTTTCTGCTGGCTATGATAATCTGAACTTTGGCTGCGTAAAAAAGTGTCTACTTTATTAAACATAGAATCTAAAATTTTGTTTAGCCTTGGAGTACTCCTGTCTAAAAAAACATAGTTGAAAATTTAAAAAATGCGAAGACTTTTTCGTAGCTTCTCACAGTCCTTGTCATACCAATCTTGTTTTGCCCACTGCAAATTTTTACTCTTCATTTTTTGAGCAGCCTTTATTTTAATATCTTTCATCGTATCAATTGAGGGCATTATTTCCTTGTTTTCGAAGACTTCTAGTTCCCGATTAAGGGCTGCCTGGTAGCTCTCTTTAAAACTGTATCGCCATACAAGTTTTACTGCGAAGACTCTTTTCGAAGCTTCTCACAGTCCTTGTCATACCAGTCCAACTGTTTTGCCCACTGCAAATTCTTACTCTTCATTTTTTGAGCAGCATTTATTTTAATTTCTTGCATTGCATCAATCGAGGGCATTATTTCCGTGTTTTCGAAGACTTCTAGTTCCCGATTTGATTATCCGATATTTAACTGGCAAGAAATTGGTAAATGATCTGAAAAACTTTTTGCAAGCACTTCGAAACTCTTGACTTCATAATTCCAGGTTCCAGATATAAGGCAGTACTCTATTACCGAGCTCGAATTTCCTCGAACAAACGTGAATTCTCCAAGTTGGTTACCTTGTGTTCTCCCATTCAAAGGGGCTGGGTTACAGTGTTCTGAAAGTTCTATCAAGATTCTTCTTTTCCTATCAAGTGTATGATCCTTCGATGCCTTTTTGTTATGTTCTTTTTTTAAAAACCCTTTATATTTCATATATTTCATTAAGTTTCGGCTTAAAATGGCTACGAACTATATGAGTATGTGAAAGTCAGTCTGCAGACTACCGAAAGGGTCCACGGGTTGTTGTAAATAAGTATGTATTTGCAAATAAACGGTTCCGAACAAGCGGATAGGTCTGGAAGTTTTTGCAGTTTGGCTCTGTGGTTATTCTGTCGTTTGGCAACATCTGACCCAAAATGTGAGGCCGAAATTACGAACTCGACAATATGAAACAGGCAAAACCTATCCTATTTCTTTTTTCCTTTTTTCAAAAACCTTTTTCTTAGTAATAATCATTAATAAAGAATGAAATGAAATAAATTAATAATTTAAGTTAGGCTACGTCAAAGGACATAGTGTAAGTATTAGGTTTAGCACCCGCATGGGAGAGTAGCATAATTAAGTAAGCATGTACGAGTTAATGAATTACAAATAAAAGTGCATTTAAAATCTATCCTTTTATCCCTTACCTTTAATTCTACTCTATACCCTATCCACTGTCTTTAAAAGACATACCTAGTCTTAAGTGGTGCAGAAAATTAAAAAAACAAATTTGGTTCTTGGCGAAAGATAATAGCACTGTTTCGACGTTAGGCAAGATTTCCTTCGAAATGCCAGCACGGCATACGGGATAGAATACAATAATGTACCATAAAGTTGTAGAGCAGAAAGCAGTCTATTGAAAAGTTGTGGGTGGAAAAATGCCGACTGTTTCATATACATTTGTTCCACATGTTATATCATACCATACCATACGAGTATAATAATAAAGATGAAAATATTAATTTGCACATGTTTCTGTAATAAAAGGTTTGAATGGAGAACAAAACACGGAAAAGCCGGGCGGGTCAGCTGGTCTATTGTAATAAAATAAATATAAAGCAGCAGTAGTTCTTTTGGCGAAACA
This sequence comes from Pocota personata, assembly GCA_963082735.1. Classification (NCBI taxonomy): domain Eukaryota; kingdom Metazoa; phylum Arthropoda; class Insecta; order Diptera; family Syrphidae; genus Pocota; species Pocota personata. The sequence continues at coordinate 273,325,374 of OY720429.1, forward strand.
GATAGGTACAAGTACACCATCATTTCTAGTCTATCCACTTTGAAAAAGGTTTATGACAAAATCGTATTGTTTCACATGGAAAACTTAGATAAGCTGTGAAGACCAATGTTATTAAGTGAAATAGTACACTAATAGTACCAAAGCCGCAGGAGTTACTTTGAGACATCCTGATTCATAGAGAAGGGTCTCGTACGACTCAGTTCATTGGTATTTATTTCGTCTCATTAACCATGTATGATACAAATAGGATAAACTAATGTCACGAGAGTTGTTTTGAGTGTAGAGGTACTTGTAGACAGGTAGATAAATGGTTTTGTCTACATATACACATAATATTGTGAGTATCAAAAGATTGCGACCATTAACATTCAAACTGACAGCCAAGTTGATCTTGACTTACTTTTTGAATTCTATAAATATGACACCGACGAACTCAATGTCAGACTCATGACCTAGTTCAATAGCATTTCGGATTATGGATATATTTCATTCACAAAAAATATGCGACATCATGGATAGATGTCAATACGAGTAGTCTACTAAAGAAATTTCAAGCGGGAATTAGGTCAGGAAATTTCACTGTTGACCACGTCTTTATTCTAACAAATATTGTGGAATCATTTATTTTTACATAACAAAAAGCTGTACGCATTCTTGTAGTCTTTAAGGCGTCTTTTGATTCGGTAGATTGAAATGCTTTATTTTATAAGTTTTATTGCACTGGTATATCACTAAAGTTTGGACGTGTCTTAGAAAACCTTCATGGCATCACTAAAACGGCGGTGATGGGCATTCGACAGGGATGTATCCTGAGCCCAATCTTGTTTCCTCGTTTTCTTGAGAATATAATTGATTTTCTGCCAGGAGTTGTAACGTACGCAGGTTTGCTGATCAAAGCTCTCATGTCTGCAGATGATATTGTCATTTTAGCATACTCACCGGAATCCTTACAGCTAATGATCAATCGCCTACAGGATTACTGCAGATGATTTAACCATGTCTTTAATTTGGATAAATCTAAGGTAATGGCATTCCGAAAAGGGGGGCGTAGGAACTGTTCTAACGAAAAATGGCATTACAATGGAGAAACGATTGAAGTATTAAAGGAATATATAGACAAAAACCTCGGGGTCTACTTTATGAAAAATCTCAGTATGGAGAGACATATAGTAGAAAAACTAAAGAGTTCTAAAACTGTCATCAAGTACTAAGTCTTCAAAGCGATTTCGGAATCCATCCTTTTCTATGCGGCGCAAATTTGGGGAAGTAAGAAATACGATATCGTTGAAAAACTGCTGAGGTATTACCTAAAGATAACTTTTCATCTGTCTAACTACATGCTAATACCAGTAAATGGATAACTGAAAGCTGAACAAAAGAGAATGGAACTGTAAAGTCGAGATGTACCAACTCAAACAAAATACCATAAAGTGGTACACGGACGGATCCAAAACATTCACAGGAACTGGAACAAGTGTATACGGGCCCAGAACCAAGTACTCTCAAGTCATGGGAATAAACTACAATATCTTCCAAGCAGAGCTCTACGCGATAGAAAGATGCGCCCAATTTAATCTCGATAGGAAGTATCGCAAGCAAGACATCGCGATACTGTCGTATAGCCAGGAAGCCATCAAGGCGTTAAGCTCTAATGAAATCAGGTCTACACTGATAGATAAATCAACTCAGTGAGAATAACAGAGCCACCATCTATTGGGTACCGGGCCACGTAGGAGTAGAGAGAAATGAAGCAGCTGATGAACTAGCAAGAAAATGTTCAGAGACTGCTTTTACCGGTCCGGAACCATTCTGCGGGCTTTGACCGTATACAATAGGACTGTAAAAGAATGAAACTTTGGGAAAAATTCCCTAAGTTAAGATAGGCCAAATAACTTCTCGGGAATTATAATCGGGAGAGGAGTAAGGTCTGTATAAAGATTAACCAAAACCGGCTGCACATTCTTATAGGCTTCCTGACGGGTCACTGTAGACTTATGAAACACTTCAGGAAACTGGGTATAGAGCAAGACTGCAGATTTTGCGGGGATGTTGAAGAAACTCCAGGGCACCTTCTTAAGCAATGTGGAATACTAATCCACAAAATAATGAAACACCTGGATGTCTATCAATTATCAAAAGAAGATCTACTATCATTGGATCCACTCCAGATACTCAGATACTCCGGTTTATCGAGGAAATTGAACTGGAAGAGGTGCTCTACGTTGAGTATTTCATTAGAGCTTCAAGTCGCAGTGCGTTTACACTGCTAAAATCAATCTACAATGTACAATCTCTAGAAACAGGATTATCTCCACTTTTCATAAAAACCTTCAAACTGCAAAGCGACTATGTGCTTAAGGTGTTAAATATACCAAACTGTCGACTTCCAAAAAAGTAGTCCTACAGGCTATACGTGGTAAAACTGGATGCTTCAATGATTGACTGGAACTTACCTGCTTATGTGGGATTGATAATATGAGTTGGAAGCCTCAACTTTACCATAGAGGAAGCATCGGGATCGCTTCATAGATCGATCTACAGCCAGCTCCAACACAACTTTCAGTAAAACAATTATTTTAGGGATGAGTACAGCATTGGCGAAATAGCGATGATCTTCAAACTTATGGGTGAACTTCTGAAACTATATTATGTATCACATTTAGAGGTAGGATATCTTGCAACAACGAGGCACATCATTGGAAGCTATGTTCTATTGGATGATCAAGTCTTATCACTACTCAATGGAACTAACGCCGAGAGAAAAAAAACTCTTGGATCTAAAGCTACGAGTACTCGTTACTATTCAATTTTCGGTATGCCTACGGATAGAAAGTTAATTACTCGTACGAGTATATATGTTTAAGACCACTGTCATCTTGGCAGACGGCAAAGTCATGCTAAATGATTTTGTTAATACAAAATTTTGCATGTAATTCATTAAAAATGCAAATAAAAATTATTTATTTTATTATTTGAATACGAAACATAAAACGATTATCTACGACATTCAAAAATAGACAACCTAGAAGAATTCATTAATTTCGAGCTTGATTTATGCACATCTGTGTCCTATGGAATGATATTTACTTTTAAACTTCTACCTTCAAATAAACCCCACATACAACCTGTCTCCACCATCCCTACATTTTGACGTGTATTGACTTTGGCCTGAAGTATCAAGAAGAATACTAAACGCATTACAAAAGTAATTTCTCAATGTGAACGCCTAAAGGATATCAAAAATGGTATAAAATGCATTTGGGAGAGAAGAAGATGTCCATGGAGACCACTTCCAAATAAAACGTATATATATACATATTTACGTTTTGTTAAGGACCTTTTCTCTAAATTGCCTTAACATTGTTCCTTTGTCATATTCATATGAACATTTATTTTTTGTTGAAATGATTTAATTTTTCTTCCTGTTTTTTTTTTTTTGTTCCACTGTTGAGTACGCATGCTTGAATCGTTTGTACATACATACATATGTATGTAGGTAGGTACATATGTATATATGCCATGCTGCATAGAAAGTTTTCCAGTGAATTCCATCCAAATGGTTTATTTACATAGCCATTCAAGAGTTTCGTTCTATAACAAGGAAATACATTTCGAATCGCATCGTTGTACATTCAGATGAATTATGAAGCCATTTTGATTGATATTTGAATGGCAATAAGTTTCAAAGCACGTGTTTTGACTTTTCTTTCAAAATTAATATTTCTCTATTATTTATAGGCAATAACATTTGATATTGAAAAATGGTTTCGCAAATTTATTAGGGGATTATAGAATAGCCATTTTGAGCAGTTGTTTGATTTTACTTTTGAGAGTAAATTGAAAGGAAATATGGATCAGGTCTCTATAAAATGCTTAACGAAAAATATTTGCCCCAAACAGCACATATTGGGACTAGCGCCTAGCTTCTGGCAGCCAATCGGGTTGTGTGCTACAAAAATGGAATGGGTCTAGAGTTGTTGGGATGTTGGAATGGGATGTTTGTCAAACTTTCGTGAAAGGAAGGACTATGAAAAATCTTTAAGTTTTCCATACCAAAATGGTACAAACGGAAAACTAATGGATTTAATATGGTGCACGATTGAATCACTCAAAATACAGGGGTTATTTTGTCGCATTGGGTTTCTATTACATAGAACTCTAGCTTTATACTCACGAGAAACTGACTCAATTTAACTCCATTTGTGTCTGTCATACGTAATGTGGTTATATCTTCATTTGTATAATAGTTAACTAAACTAATTTGCTCCAGTTAAAACGAACAACGCTAATGAAGCGGAACATTAATGGACGCGATTTGTCTTGTGTACAGGGAACAGGTTCAAGATAATAGAAAATTTTACGTCAAGAAGTATGCAATGAAATATAATCTAATAACATTCGACGATATACTTCCAGGTGCTAGATTTTGATACAATTCTAGTTTTTATGCAAGGCGGTGTTAAGAATAATACTTGCGCGTACCAGAAAAGTAACCAACTGCTTTCAAAATCACGATGCACAAAATTAATTTAGTCACAAATTACTGTTCTTAATGATCTCCAAAACCTCCATTGGACAAGCTCACTTGCTTAGAGAATTGGTGGCTTAAACTAAAACTATCACAGGTTTCTTGTTCTTGGACAGATGTTTTTTTTTTTTTTGATGGAATTCTTTAAGAAATATTTGATTCATAGTCTGGTAGGTACAGTTGCCCCAGTTGCCCATATGAGCCCAGTGACCCCATATGAGCATTATCTTATGGTGACCCGTCTGTATAATCTATATAAAAAAAAAGAACGACATTAGAAGTTGGATGTTGGTCTTCACATCCATAACATAACTGACAGCGAGTTGACGGTACTCAGTGTTTCTATATTTATAGAAGTGTCAGATGTCTTGCCTCTACATATACGGATACCTATCTACATCTATCTTTGCATCTGTTGTCTGCTCGAACTCAAAAATAGCTGGACTGATATTGATACGATATTGACATTTTACGAGTATTAACATTTTTTTCTGGGAATTTTTAATATAAACTCATCACGATACAAAGTACTCTGGGCATACGTTACGTCGGTCGTCATGCTCTCCAGCAACTTGTGCGCTACCACCTTAGATACAATAAACAACTTAGAGCTCCCAAATAACTTAGCTCCCAATAATGATAGGGACACAGAAATTGTACAGCCTGTTGAGATGAGCCATATTAGCAATTCTACCAAATTATCTAGCTTAAGTTGTTGCCGAGATACAAGATTTCAAAAACACTTATTTTGAGACTCACTAACTGAATCACTGTTCATCAAAACCGAAGCACCCTTCGCGTAAACATAGAGTCTTGAAATTTACTACACAAGTAGTACTTGGTGTGGACACAAAAGAATAAATGGGCGGGACAGGGTGTAACAGTAGGGTATTTTTAGCTATCATAGAACCTCGAGCATTGATCCAGATGTAGTGCTTGCATTGTAGACAAAGGATAAAATGTATAAAATTAACTTTTAAATACCTTTTCCAAAAAATTGTCGGGGAAGGTGTATCAGTATGCTCTAAGGTTATCAAAATGTGTGAAGTATATGTACATATGTAGGTATATCCAGTCGACGTAGAAAACGAAAAAATGGGAACCATAGTTATTTCTTGGGACGTCGACAAAGAACAAAGGTCGAACATTTTACTTTTCCTTACAATTGGCGGTGGGCGGGTTCATATGTTAATCATTGAGGCATATAATTTGTTCATACAGTATATCATTTTTAAGGCGTTGATTGTGTCTACGAGTATATTAAATTTATATTTGAAATTTTAAGAACACACGACGCACGGAACTATTTTTCCTTATAGCTCGTGGCTGCATTGGAATTGCTTGGTGTAATGTATAATATTACTCGTACATCCAAAACTATTTTCCAATTTTACTTGATCTCGAAGCACACTCGGTGTGACATTAAACATCAATAATCGTGCAGTCAAATGTTCACTTTACACACACACTGCATTCGGAACGAATTAAATGACATTTACAAGCCCCTTAGACTTATTTACTTTGGCAAGTAGTCAATAGAGTTAATCACATTCCATAATTCCGAGATACACCACGGAGAAGAAAAATTAATCTCTATTTGCTGGCTCTCGGTTCAGTCGTTGCAGTCGTCGTAGCCGAATTTGCAATTTCCTTACGAATACCACCCGGCGGCAACCCAAATTTGCGCGCTCGTAAATCATATCTACGTCGTTCAATGTTACGGAAAGTCACAATTTGTCGTATTTGATATCGATGAAAACAAATATTTCTTGGCAAAGTCTCAAAATTGTTGTTCTTGCAGCAAGTACACATGTTGCGACGACTGTTTTTGGAATTTTGTGTCTGTATCTCTTCTAAAAGTTCCCATGCAGCTACGAGTATTACAGAATTTATACGAGAAATGCAAAAATTTCCACTGAGTAAATAAATTGGAGACGGTGTGTGGCATTGGAGATAGTATTGATTATGTACGTGTGGTACGAATGTATTTGAATTATGTATCTTGTTAGAAATGGAGATTTTTTTCAAAAAAAAAAAAAAAAAAAAGATGAGATATGCCAAAAACCGAGAAAGAAAAGGGAAAATCAACTAAATTGTCAACGAAACTTTTGTAATAAAACCGTAAATGTAGGAGAAAAATGAACGTTTAAGTAGCTTTAAATTGCTTCATCACTTTCATTCAATTTATAAAATGAAAAGTAAGCGGAAGTAAAATTCAAACTACAGATTTATTCTTCCAGATTTGCCCAATCAAGAGGAAAATTACAACTCTTCCACCAGTTTAATTTGTCGTAAAATTCTCTCGTTGCCAACGACGGAATACTATCTGTTTGGCGCCATAAATATGGCTAATTGCTATCAACTTTTTAAGTATATATACATTCGTATGTAATGTATGCATTTAATGTAGGTACTATGTACGTAGAGATATTGAATTTAAAATTTTAGGTCAGAAATAGGTCTTATATTCTACATTTACCAAATTTTTCGAAGAGAAATTCTACGTCATAAGGCTTCAAGATATCGTTTGAAAATAAGCCAGGTCTTGTGCAATTTTGCAATCTCTTTCGAGACTAAACTGCTAAATCGTTTCTGATCCAGCACAGGCCAAATAGGAGTATGTCTAGTGACGATACACCTAATATCATCAGTTTGAGTTAAAATTTATATATAGCCAAATGTATATAGATACACCAATTATCCGATAGAATCCGTAAGATTGTGACGTACTTAGCGAGTCTATCGGCCATACAAAGAGACAAGCGGCAATCTAGACTGATCGCTTACGTAAAAGAGACCGTTTCAAGAGAGCTAATGGAAGCTTGGATATATTGAAACATTTAGTTTTTCAAATAAAAAGCTATAGCTTTAGGAAAAATGTAATATTCGCAGTTTTTCCTGGAAGAAACCATTAAGTGCACATGGGAAGCTAGGAGACTTACATTTTCAGTATAACGGTTACCCAATGGAGAGTTCTAATCAATTGGCGTTTTTCCCATCGTCTATTGCAAGACTTATTTAAAAAGCGTTGGTCCTTAACAAATTAGCTGAAAATAACCAGGTTGCACCCCTATACATCAAATGGAGACGCACCCGGTTGGCACCAAACAGGACACAATAAGCTTAGTGAAAGCCTAGCTAGAGGGTGAGTTCAACTATCCTCATCAGACTACTGTCGATTTGTGGGACAACGTCTGCCAGGATATCAACGGTATTCCCTCAGATATTTTACATTGGAAGGAAGAAAACCGCAAATAAAGACATGCTCTCAACTACGCAGATTGCAGAGGCATCAGTCTCCTAAACATCGCCTAAATGATCTTGTCTGCTGAGCTGCGTGAACGCCTAAAACCTTTCGTTAACTACCTGATTGGTCCGGGAAATCTACCATCGACCAAATATTAACAGTACGTCAGATCTAGGAAAAAACCCAGAAATTCAGTCGATACTCACCATCTCTTTATCAATTTTAAAGTCACCTATGATAGCGTATATAGAGACACAGAGCCATGTCTAGTTTAGATACACCTGTACGATGACACCGTTTGATGTCAGAAATAGTCTAAAGTAAGGCGACACGCTATCCTGCGGCTTCTTCAATATCTTACTTCAAAGGATTATATGAAACTCGCAAGCTATCACCAGTAGTATAATTTTTCAAAAGTCTGTCCAACTGCTTGCATACGCCTACGATATTAACATTATTGGAAGAACGCAGCGGGCTCTCAGTGAGGCGTTTATAAGAATTGAAACAGAAGTAGCGAAGATGGGTTTGGCTGTGAACGAAGACAGAACGAGGTGTATTCTGTCAAAGTCTGTCAAAGTCTACTTAGACTTCACGGTTAACCCTGCAAATGACACCAGTGCTGAGATCAAACGAAGAATTACTCTTGTCAACCGCTATTATACCTTTGGGTTTGGGCTAAGAAAGCAATTGAGAAGAATAGCGTTTTCTAAAGTAAAGTAAAGTAAGTAAGATTAGAGCTATGTCCCACATTAGATCAGTAGCCTTATGCGAATTTCAAGGAACTATTGTGATCTTTTATAGAAGAAAAAGCGTAGAAGATATATCTCTCAAAAGCATCTAATCCCGATTCGCCATTGTTTTGTGAGGCAACTTTTGGCAAACACGACGTTTCTCTCGATAACACATGATAAGCTAAAATTAGTCCATCTATGCAATGTTGAAATAAGCGGAGTATAACGTATGGCCGTGCAGATAAATTTAGAACTATTGTGCGAAAAAATAATCTTTTTCAGTATTCCGTACCAGAGTGGTAGAAAGATTCATGGATTCAATACGGTGTCTGTCTGTCACATGCTTGTAACTTTTGAACAATTTCATTTAGAAATTTAGTATGTTGCAACCCATAAATAATCCGAACAAAAATTATAAAAAAAAGGTTCCAGAGATATAATCTACAAAATCATGTGACGTACCAAATAAAAGCTGAAAACAGGAATAACCCAAATTGGGTGAAGTTTGTTCGACAGAAATGCTCAAAATTCATCACCAAAGTATTAATACAAAAAATCGGAAAAAAACATACGAAAGTTACAGTCCACCTGGAACGAATCGTACGATACCCTATCCACTAACACATCCTTGATAAAGTGGGCTTGAGATTGTAAAATTTATAAATCAAATTCAATGATAACTCCCTACTCAAAGGATATTCTCGCAATTTGTAAGAGATTTCATCAGGAAAAATGTTTTCACAAAATTGTCTTAGAAAAAAGTGGGCGTGCCTGTTACCATTTGTAATCAAAGTTTACGGATTCTGATTAGATATTCGTAATAAGTCTTAACCGTCACCATAAATAGTTTTAAAAAGTCAAAATATCTTCTTTTTGAAGAAAACATCCCCAAAAAGTGGGCGGGGTCAAGTACAATAGGTGAACAAAATATAGAGAAAGTTAAAAGAACTGACATGGCTAGATCGACATAACTTTCTATGTTGATCATATCGGGTCATCAAGCAAGATGTGTCACTTCAAATCAATATAAAAACGCAACATTTTTATGAAAAGTGGTGATATTTTTATTTTAATCTAAAGTACAAATTTTAAAGTTACTAATGTAATACAATACCTGCCAAATGTCCGCCTCGGCTCTGCCTACAAATAGTCATTCTTTTGATGAAATTTTTCATCGCTTTTTCTCATAATTGCGAGTGTATTCGCGTATAACAACTCCGATATTTTCTTTTAGTATATGAATCGTTGGTGGAGCATTGGCGTAGACTTTATCTTTAACAAAGTCCCAAACAAAAAGTCTAATGGTGTTAAATTGCACAATCTCGGTGGGCAATTGAAGTCTCCATTTCGAGAAATCACACGTCCAGGAAATTTGTCACGCAATAGAGGCATTATTTCACCAGCTGTGTGGCATGTAGCGTCATCCTGCTGAAAATAAACGTCGTCCACGTCCATAGCATCAATTCAGGCAAAAAAAAGTCAGTCAACATCATTCGGTAATGCAGTCCATTCACTAAAACGGTCGCACCAGCATCATTTTCAAAAAAAAAATAAGGCCCAATGACACCGCCAGCCCAAAAACCGCACCAAACTGTCACTCATTGTGGATGAGTTCCACTATTTCTCCTGGGTTTTTGGAGCCCCAGATGCGACAGATTTGTTAGTTTACGAACCAAGGCAAATGGAAATGAGCCCATCACTCAGAATAATTTTGTGTAAAAAATCATGATCTTGTTCATTCAGCACCGAATCAGCGAAAATACGACAATGTGTGTGGTCTGCTGGCTTCGATTCTTGTGCCAACTGGACCTTATAAGCATGTAGGCCAGGATCTTTATGCAAAACGCAGTGCAAAGTGGTTGCGGATAGTCCCAATACCTGTGATCGTCTCGAAATGGACACACCTGGGTTTTCAGTCACACTCTCAGCTTCAGCTGACCTTACCGAACGAATACTAGTTTCTGTTTTCTGTGTCAGAAATTAAGTATCAAACTTAATATACGCAACGGGATGGGGCATATAAAATTGAAGACGTGAGATTAAATATCGTCCTACCATATTTTAGACCTTATTCGTCAGATGTTAATGATTTTCAATTGAACACATGTACACATACGACTTAATTCAAAACTCAAAGTTCTTCAAAATCCATTAAGCGGTTCTTGAGTGAGAAGTATTATTCGAAGATATGTGTTAATAAATCTCAATAAAACCGAACTGGTCCTTTTTCACTCAAAGATATTAAGTTCATGTTATATACTTGGGTCTTATCTTGCGTAGGAAATTGAATTGGAAAGTCAGTTTATTAAAACGCGTTTAAAAAAAGCTAGTGTAGTTCCCTACTCCTGTAAAAACAGGCCCATGGTGGGAGCTGGAGAATGCAACCTCATACCCCATTATGGCTGTAAGTGTCCTTTGCCAGGTCCATATTAATGTATTGCGTGATCGAATGGTGCAAGGCCCTTGTAATACTCTAAACTTCAATTTCTTAGGGAAAGTGCAAAGATCTGCATTTGTATCAGGGGATGACAAAGAATCACTCCCTCTGCAATATTAAATGTATTATCTCATCTGTTTCCTTTTGGTAACACAAGATTTTCCTAGTTGGTCATTCCTTGATCTGCAAAATTGTATCTACGAGAGCACCGATTACACTCTACCGAAATTTAGATTTGATCCTAACTTTGGAGCATCAATTTCCGCCCGTATAGAATGGGAACATGTTGTCATTAATGATGGTGATACAGTTCACTTCTACACAGACGGTTCCAAAAATGGTGGGTGATGGTGTTTTCTTCAAAAAGCTCAATTTGAGCATCTCCTTCCGCCTAGCAGATCACTGTAGCACATTTCAGGCGGAAATAATGGCGATTAAGGAAGACATGTTCTGAAATGTATTGTAATATGCGAGCTACGGCTCGAGTAGATAAAACGATATTCTGTGAAATTATTTCTTTATTTTCTAGTCAATAGAACAATTCAAGTTCACACTATACTATTCTTCGCAAACTCCTTCCTTACAAGGTCTCTTTCTTCTCAAATCACTTTATCTTCTTTCAATTACTTAATTCACAAACCCAAACTAATTACTTTTCCTTGTTAACTCTCAGCTTTCAATTTATCACAAAATTACAACTTCGGCTGTTATCACTTTTCCAATCTCCTCGTGCGGTTCAAAACCAACTGCCTTGCCTCGATCGCCATCTGTCCTTATATAGCAGCATTTCTGATAGCCAGAAACTTCTAGCAAATTCTTCGACCACTGGAACAAGAAAATTCTGATGTATAAATTCCAAGATGACAATAATTTCTTGCGGTTATAATTCTCTCCAGATTCCGTGACGTTGTCTTAGATATTATCCGTCTCTTATCGTGGACACGAACTGTGGACACTAACTGCAGACACGAACCTCGAATGAAAAGACACTTCGGAACGAAATTATGCCAGAATGAAAAGACACTTCGAAATTTGTTGCATAGTTGCTGGTGCGTAGTTATTATGCTACTTATGTTAAAGTATTATAAAATCTTTTCAGGATATTAGTACTTTCACGGCCAGCCAAACTCTCGTCCCTGTATTATGCTCATTTACTTCAAAAGCGCCCGTCTCTCACAGATAAATTCAACGTTCACCTATGCTGGCTACCAGGCTGCAGAGATATTTCAGGAAATTGCCATACTCTACAGAAAAGGCACTACCTTCAGTATTCTGCCGGAAAAGCAAAATTCAGGTATGCCTCTCGCTACACGCAAAAAATTACTCATGCTGGATGCAACAAACAAAGCCAACCATAGATGGGATACTATCGCCACGTATCAAGTTTCGGATTTGCTAAAATGATCGCAGATCAGCACTCTCTTAAAAGGCTACGCCTCTTTCACAAACGACTTCTACAGAAAGAAAGATCCTCCTTTTCCTTTGCACTTGTCCAGTTCTGTCCAAAAGACGACCGCTCCAACTCGGGGCTTTTCTCGTCGATGACCTCGACGACCTGCCGAATATCGCCGTCAGAAGCATCGTCTGCTTCATAAGAAGCTCCGGCTTGTTCAATTAGCAGTTTAGCTAATTAAATTAGCGCGGTAGATCCCGTGGGGTCACAATGGTCCTCGTTTGGTCTAAGTGTAGCTGTAACAGGTGCAGATAGCCACCTAACATAACCAACCATGCAAGGCCCAACCAGAATGATAGACAAAAGAGTAAATTAAGGTTAATTGGCAGCACAAGAAATACAGGGTGACGCAAAATTACTTTTGTGGTTATAACTTTTTTATTTCAATATTTTTTTGTTTCAGAATTTTGCAAACAAAACTTGGGGAGTTTAATATGAAACGATATACAACAGAAAGAGCATAAATCATCGAATTTTATTTTCGAAACCAATGGTTAATTAATATCGCCGATATTTTAATGTGGGAATCGCATCCACACTGCCAATAATAAATCGTCCAGTTGCACTTTTTCGATAAGAAGGGTCAGTAAGAAACCACGTACGATGCACACGGATGGAAATATTCAATGTGTACTGGGGAGTATACAGGATAGTCCAGAAACGTCAAGTAGATCTTCGACTCAACTCGCGCTATCGGCGGAGGTCCGTTCAGAGGATTTTGGTCACAATACCCATGTTGTCATATAAAGTCCAGCTTGTGGAAGAATTAAAGGCGACAGACTACCAGCAACGGATTGATTATGGCATTTTATTGCGGCAAAAAGCAGAACAAATTTGTTGTTATCTACAACTATGGTTTTAATAGGATGGAGTCACAGGTCATACTGCATACTGTCCTACTCTGTTACAAGGCATCGCATTATTTTACGCAGTAGCGGCTTCAATTAGCCTCGGCTTTCAGTGGATTTAACCCCTCCCGACAGCTTTCTTTGCATCCATTTGAAGGAACGGGTGCACGTCAATAAGTCAGTGACCATCCACCAACTGAAAACTAATGTTCGCCATGAAATCCGTGTCAAAACACCTGAAATTTTTACGAAAAGTAATTAAAAATGCGTTGGAAAGAGCACGAATGTGTGAAGCGAAATGTAATCTTTCACGTTTAGGTCAATAAAATTTCCCATTCTCTGATAATTTACTCCTGGAAAAAAATTATAACGAACTCAAACCATAAAGGTCATTTTGGGCCACCCTGTATTTGTATTACATATCTTTGGCATAATTTGTAGAAGTTTTGTCACCATTTCTCTTAATTCGTTGATTAGTATTATTATAGCTACAAATTAACACTTTTTGCGCATGAAGTGTTGTGAACTTACTTGATTAGTTAATTTGCTGCTAATTAACTTAATAATAAAATCGAATGAATAGAGTTGTAATATTCCAAATATATGTATGTAGACATATCAGAACTATTGATCAAGAAGATTATATATATTGTAGTTTCATTTAATTGGTCTTCTCTGTTTTGGAAGACTATTATGAGATGCAAGTTTCCTCTGATTTATGTATAATTTGATGACAAAAGTGATATCTATCCATTCTGAGCTCACATACTTTACCTAACATTTAATTCTGTATTCTACTGCATGCATACGCCTTTAAATGTGTCAATATTCCTTCTTAGTTGAGTACACTAAAAACGCCTAGAGTAATTCTCTACAGCCACGTTTCCCTCCCTTTAAATCACTTAGCTTCAATATGGACGTATGCCACTCCCCAACTTTCTCTGAAATCAATTCCGATAAGGAATTTAATTGTCCATTTTGACACAGGCATCTTGACCAAACTACATGTATTAGTTCTGTCAACCCCCACATCCGAACTACTGAATGTTTCTCAATACTCGTATCTAACTACATACGTAGATATAAAATATCCACTGGCTTCATTTTTCCATTCGATTTGTCCTTTACAATTCAATGAATCTCCATGGCTCCTGCCTTCGTTTGGCAATCCTTCTTCATAGAATTACGCCTTACTCTTGACATATGGGCGGGGGTAAAATATACATTTTCTTCTTGCCTTTCATGCTTGGAGTACCAAAATCTGGACATACATACACCTTCATACGTGCGTGTAAAGTTCTCTGACTGAATGGCCTCGAAGTCACGTACTTTGTGGAAACACCAATCGAACCTGATTGATTTCTTCACAAACTAAACCCAAACCTATTCATAGAGCCCAGTACTTCAATTTTGGATATTGGATGGATACCTGTTATACGAACACTTAGATTGTCCAATATTCCACAAACAAATTTATTAACTCGGTCGAGTTTAAATCCACCAAGCCGAAGCTGTCCGGAGGCTAATGTACTTGTACAGGCTCTTGCCAAATCAATAATTAATTTAATACAAAATGCTCATGACAAATACGTAATTGTAAGTAATTTCCCAATTCCAATCAATTGGAATTAGGCAAACGTTTCATAGGTACAATGAAATGAGCCCCCAATGCTCATGGGGGTGTGTGTGTGTGTGTGTGTTGTTGTTGTTGGCAAAATGCTATTTCGAAGCTATTCAGGGAAATTGTGGTCGTTAAGTCAATGGTTTGCAGCCATGGCAGACTGAACATAAAGGTAAAGTTAGAATGTGATTTTGTTTGGGGACAAAAACAGAATAACAAGCCAACCACCACCACCCATCACCCACCACCCAGAACCCAGCGCCCAGTACACACCCGTAAATTCATTCAACATTCACCTATGGTTGACGTGAAAGCCAGATCTGAAACCAACTGATTTAGAGTACCCAACACCACCCCCAGACGCTACAACGCCTGCAGATTAGAACAAGCGCCCGGATTTAGTGGCAACCACCACACCACCGCCTGCTTAGCCCGGGTCAATTTGTGAAACTCTGAATCCGAACACCTGCTGCTCCTAATCCCATTATTTATTTTCGTTGATTGGGGTAAAATGTTGTTGTGGTCTGCGGATTTAATGTTTCTGTACAAGTCGCCTCTGCACGCAGACCCCTATGAAGGTTAATTCCTCGCCAAATTCAATGTAAATGCGAGTTGTTAAAGCTAAATAGCTGGTGTAGTTTAAAACCACTAAACGGGTAGTTAGATGTATGATTACGGGAAATATCAATGTGATATTTGAATCGTAATCCTGCCTGTCAATTTAAAGATTTTATTGCAATACATACAAACAAGGATACGACTAAGTTTGGAAAAGGCTTTAAAAGGTATGTATGTTGATCCTGTGACCAAAAAGTTGTAAATTGGATACAGGTTACGATGTTGATTGAGGAAAAGTTTTCCAGTATTTCAAAGGATTGCTATAAGTTTTTGACTTAATTTTTTGAAGCTCAGCGTTTTAGTATGTATCTGAAAGAATAACAAATATCTATTAATGCTGAAAATCAAACTTGTCTATCTATGGACGACGGATGAGTTATAGTTTAAAAATTACAACAGGAACGTTTGCTGCTACTGGAAAATTGAAATAGTACACTTTGTCGAAATACAGTGTGTTCAACAAACACATGCGTCTAAAAAACCAATGAAAAATGCCAGAATTTTATTAAATCATATTTTTTTTCTTACTGCAAAGGGTGACCAGATTGCAATGATAGTTTTTCTAATTATTATGTTTCAGCAGCTATCAAAATATTCAGAAAGGTTTGCCATTTCATTACGCATCATTTAACGCTTCCCGAACGTCTAGAAATTATTAAAAAATATTATCGAAATTCCGGCTCAGTTGTAAATACGCAACGTGAATTTCGTCGTGAGGTCGGTCGTCATCATGGATTCAGTGCGCAGGCAATTCGTCGCAACGTGGAAAAGTTTGAACGTGAGTACACTCTTCTGGATCTTAAGCCACCAACCAGACAGATATCGGTGCGAAGTAAAGAAAACATTGCCGCCGTAGCGGCCAGTATCGAAGAAGACCCAGAAATATCAATTCGGCGCCGATCAGCTGAATTGAGCATCGCCAGAGAGTCAGAGAGTTGCGGTTGGATTTGGGCCTACATCCATATAAGATTGTGCTGACGCAAGAATTGAAGCCCGACGACTATAGATAACGCCATGAGTTCGCTGGAAATGTTGGGCGGAGATTCGGATTTTGGCCAAAAAATTCTCTTCTCGGACGAGGCCAATTTTTGGCTCAAGGGCTATGTCAAAAGCAAAATTGCCGTTATCGGAGTGAACACAATATACAAGTGTTCGACCAAGCATCAATATATCCACAAAAATTGATTGTTTGGTGCAGTTTATGGTACAGCGGCATCATCGGACCTTATTTCTTTCGAAATGAGATGTTTAAGTTGGGATGTGAGAGTCCATCGAATTCCTCGGTTTCCCGTCGACAAAGCTGCAAGTATTGATCTCACATCAATATCTTCAATCGTCAATTGGTTATCGTTTGACCATAGAGCAGAGAATCCTTCATAGAGCAGAGAATGCCTTCATTGTTTTCAACAAAATACGGCCCAACCTCGAAATGAATAACACTTTAAAATTGAAGGGGTCAGGATCTTCTAAAACCTTGAAAGTTAATACTTGGGTAGTGCTCGTGTATAGATAAAAGATAAAATGAGTTTGCAGTAAAAATGATTCAAGAATCTGAAATCTTATCTTACGATTTTTTATCACACTTTTATATCTCACTTCTATTCGTGGCTGAAAAGGTTTAGGTTTTTTGTACTATATAACTTGGCCCCTTTTTGCGGTAATGTCTAGGGTCTTAAAGTTAGAGAAAAACAACATATTCTGGTTGTATACCACTTCGGTAAGACCCATCCGTCGTCTGGTGGACGAAAACCAAAGAGGTCACAACCATCAATAAACTCAGCAAACTTCAAAGATTAGCTTGCCTCTGAATCACAGGTACTATACATACCTGTCCCACAACAGCCATAGAACGTATAATCGGTCTCACTCAGTCACTTATTTTCATCAAAAAAGTGACAATTCACAGTGCAGTTAGTCTTCGAAAGTCAGGTGTTAATAGTAGATTGGATCATGTAGATCTCATGGATCTATTAACCGACTTCCCCGAGATAGATATGCTCAACACGGTTTCTGATTTTACGCCCAAATCACTCTACTTTGGTAGAAGGTTTGAGATTGAGATCCCAAGCCGTGATATATGAAATAATAGCGGACCGTTGCTTGATCCAAAAGGAATCATGAGGTATACCGATGGATCAAAAATTATAAGATTTCGAAGTCACTTGGAAAGAGTCCTACTGTTTTCCAGGCCGAACTTTACGCTATTGAGACCTGTGCTAGTATAATCTTGCACTTAGGCGTCAAAGGTGCCGCTATTCACATACTCACCTACAGCCAAGCGGCGCTTAATGCACTGATCTTCCACCTGATCAGTTCAAAATCAGTTCTAACCTGCTTTGATAGTTTACAAAACTTGGCCCGATTCAATAAAGTAGGATTGTGGTGGGTACCGGGTCATGTAGGCGTTGACGGCAACGAAACTGCAGATCTGCTAGCTGGAAAATTTTCCTCTGAGTTGTACATTGGACCTGAACACTTTTGGGAACGCAACATGTGCATTTCCCACTGGAATAACTCCCAAGGTCTCAAACAAGCTGTCCAACCCTTTCAAAAAAAGGAAGTTGATATCCTAAAATACAGCAGAAACGACATAAGAAGGCTTGTGAGCTTCATTACTGGTCACTCTCAATTACTTGACCAACTTAATAAAATGAGTTTCTGCCTAGAAGAGGACGAAACCGCAGAACACATGCTATGTGAGTGTGTAGCTCTGTGTAGAATTAGGAGCAGCTTCTTCCTTAAGGAGATAATATCTCCATTAGACTTAAGGAAAGTAGAAGTACTGCTGCCCTAAACAGTGGAATATGGCACAATAGATCTTTCTGGTTGCAGTACCTATACACCATAATCTGTTGAGAACTTTGCGTCATGTTTCCTCAAAATAATAAATGTTTGGCTTCCATTTTTATCTGAGAAAGTTATAATTGCTTCGGGGTAGCTCTTGTACTGACTCTCATTTCGAAAGTTTTAAATAATTAAATAATGCATAAGCCACTTTAAGATTCAAGGGTGACTCATGACCATAACTATTTTGAGTATTTACCGAGGAGCTGACTGTTTTACGGTATTTTAATTCGGACTTTAAGATGGACGATCTTTGATATTACAATAAAGTGCCATCGTTATATTCTATAACAATCGGTTGTTTGTAGTAATTGTACGAGCTCTTTTTGGGAATGCGATCAAATAATTATGGAATAGAAATTGCATTAACTAGTTTAATTAACCGCGCTTTTCCAATGGCACCATAACCACCTTTCTCAAACATAGTCCAAGGGGCTACAGTATTATAGAATATCCGTGCGCTCAAAGAATACCAAAACTTGATATTTTATCTCTCCTCCATTCATCATTGTTCAAAAACGTAATATTTGCATTGTTAACAGATGGTTCAAAGTGAAATTACCCCCCCTATACGAATAGATGATGTATGTATACATATGTAGTTCACAGCTAATTTATTTTTTAAAACAAAATCATCCTTCTCCCACTGATTTTTACGGTCAATTGCTTCACCTCTGGAATATTATTTTATTGCATCATGCTTCTCTATTTTTGCATCATCTTCCTACGTCTCAGTTTCGTTTCGTTAAAATAATAATATATTCCGAAAATATCATCCACGTTTTTATTATTTAGCACTGCTGGATGGGGCAAAGTACATACGCATATCTACGCATAATAAATAGAGTTGTACAGCATCCCTGTCATCCATAGCAAAACAAAATAAGACAAATGTAATATGTGGTTCCTTTGAAGATACGAGTAGTGGTTCCTGTGAGTCAATTTTTTAAAATTTTAGTACTTTTTTCTACATTTCAAATATGTTTTCCAAAAACTCTGTAAGTACATACTTCAGGAGTACAACCAGGCTGCAAAGACTGTCTCATAAGAGACAACGTGAAGCTGGGGCAGTACAAGGGAGCACCTAACTACACATTGGCAGAACAGAAGCATTATTGCGCATCATTAAAAGCATTAATTTGTTATCGTTGCTCTGCAGAAAGCCATTTTGCTTCTGAAACTTCTGGAGATACATTACAAGTGCAAGTAGTTCATTGTAATTCTATTAAAGAGCATGATTAAGTAATCTATTAAAGTATACTACCTCTTCAACACATGTCAAATAATTATTGTAGTTTCTCTACAACTATGCTTAATTACTCTTCTATTGTACACGACTCTGGTGACACCCATTCCAACAAATGGCTCAAAACGCTGGTGGAAAGATATTGAAAAGAAAAACTACCTTTTAAATTTGTCCAAGATTCAGAGGGGAGCCAGCATCGGGGCACCAGAATCCATAAGTTAGACACTTACAGCAGCAATGGATACTATATTAAATCGCATTCCTTTGAACCTTTACTGCAACAACAGGGTAGCGCCTAAAACCAGAGGGTCATTAATCTTTACTTTGACAGTCACGAAGCAGTTAAAGCTCTGGAGTCAGCAACGATTACATTAAGGTTTGTTAAACCAGATATCCAGAGTCAATTCGGTGACCCTTTGCTGGATACTAGGGCACATGAAATTAAATGAATTCCAATTAGCACTTTAAACAAGAAAATCAAAGATGAAGCCATAATTAGGGTTAACGTAGTAACATTAAGGGTGGCCGTGGTGTAGTTGTAACATCATCGCTTGTCTCGCTATTGGTTCACGGTTCGAATACTGATGTCAAGAATTATCTATTTATTTCGCATGAGATAAATAAAAAAGTCGATCAGCTAAGTCAAATCTACTGTGAAGGCATAACTGGCAGTAGGGTGGTCATATGGCTAAAATGCAACTTGATCGTGATGATGACATCAGGAGGACGGAAAGAAATACTGTGAATCATAAGCAACGACAATAACAGCGAAAAAAAAAAAATACTCCCCAGTTATCTGGACAGCCACCCTTGGAGTTCACTGAAAACTTAACTACCACCTGAGTTTCAAACCAACTACACCAATCTGTCTTTCTCTCTGTCTCTTCCCCTTTCCACAAAAACGCCCGTGTCCTAAAATTAGTATAAAGGTATTCATATCCCCTTTAATACGTGCAAATTATAAAAAAAAACATGCGCAACTGCGAGATTGCTTTGGCCGGTCCTCGATAAGAAGAGATTATTTGGCTGGGAATTGTGTCATTGGAATCTGACTTGGGATAGCCCATTACAACTTTTGCAGGAGCCGCATTGATGAGAACGAAATAGAGTCTGTTCATCACCTACTTTGTAAATGTTCCGCCTTGGTGAATAGAAGGCTGAAGACTCTTAGAAGTTTCTCCTTTGAGGAATTGGAGGGCTGGGCCTAACATTGAGCTGGGGGACTTGCTGCGATTTATATCTGTCTGGGTGATTCTAACTCGGCGGCCTATTTTTCTTTTGTTATAGGTTTCCACGATATTTTTAAAATTATGGGCACAACGAACCCAACTGCTCAACAACGTGAGACAATTATAACTGTCACAGGACACCCATCTAACTATCTATCATTATCGCATTTCCGAAATTTGTTAGTTCACCATTTCAAAATGTAGAACAAGCTTAAGCCCATATTTCTTAGATTTCAGGAGAGCTACTATTATTCATACGAAATAGTGGAATGTGTATGCGTCGTAGTTACGTAAGATAGAGACTTAATTTATAAACTTAGGCAAGCTAATTACAGGGTGAGCCAACGAGGACTGAACATTTTTAAAAATTAGTAACTTTTTGTTCTTTTTTCTGTTTCTTGCAGATTCTAGTTATTTTTGTGGAGTTTTATTGTTTGAAAATTTGTATTATTATTATTTTGAAGAGCGAGTATCAGTGTCAGATCTTTCAAGAACAAACAATCATCGGACTGTGCGCAATCAAGTAGCTGTGTGTTTAGACTCGTTGGCTCCGATAGATTTTGAAAATTTATCCGCATAAAGTTCAATTGGCAGAGGAATTATTATGTCCCCAAGATTTACCACAACGTCTGGAATATGCTAATAAATTTCGGTGCATGACTCATCTCGGTCCTCGTTGGCCCACCTTGTAAAACAAACTTCAAATCATAGCCGCCGAGCCGAGTGTGTTGAAATATTTATTTTTCATGATTCTGATTCAAAAGAAAAATAATATTTGCCACCGCCCTTCACCCATATTTCTTTCATTAAAGGGGGGAAATGCCAAGTTAAAACTTTTTAGGTCACCAGTGGGTTTCTAGAAGTTTCAATCTGTATTTTTTAATTCGAAACACCAGTTGCATTAAGTAATGCCCAAGTGTATAGGGCATATACGGGATTCTATAAGAATTAAAAAGACAACCATTTTAGAAAACTGTTTTAAATTGTACTTCGAGACACTTTTTTCGTCATTATCTCTGAAACGGATGGATGTGAAAAAGTAAATGTATACAAAGGATAATTAATTTTAAATGTTCTACACAAGGCAGCTTTTACAACTTCGATCACTAGGGTTCTTCTCCGATCTCTAACCGTTTTCGAACAAAAAGAATCAATGTTTTTAAAAATCAAGTCATGTATGGTAATATCATGCTGGACAACTCGAAACCTTTGGGATATACTTTGAAGAACCTTTACGTACAAGTACTCTAAGATACCCTCTAAACATTCCAGCTAATTTCATCCGTGGCAGTTTGGGCGCCAAGTGTCGTATGCATTTACCCTCTCTACTTTACCCACATAAGGTCTTATATCTTAAATTGTTTACCTACTCTAATGTCCGGATATTGTTACGTCACCAATTTATTTAATTGCCGTCACGCGAAATAATGTTATGGTCAGTGCTGCCACTAAGAAAAAAATCCCTTAGTAAAATAGAGTAGCAAAAAATCGAACAGCTTAGTAAAAGTCAAATGTTTTATAAAAACGTAGGTATTTAAAAAAAATTTAGCTAGTTTATGTAGTCAAATTCTACTCAAACAAAATATTAGTAATCATTGGTCAGATTTTAACGTGCACCATAAGGCAAGTATTATAAATTTGAATTCTGAGTTCTTGCAGGTAGACAACATTGCATTCTTGCAATTTTCAAATAAATACAAAACCGATATGATGTCGATTTCCAATCGCACTAAATACTATGCATGGATACTATGTATTTTATAAGATGGGCCATATATTTAAACTTAAATTTCAGAATTAGTTGAGGTTGGGATTTTACATCCCTGCCATATGGCTTTTTACAATATGGATCGTTTAACCACCGCTCAATGCATTAAAATGGTTTCATCTTACTACAAAAATAACAGTTCTGTAATATCTTTTTATCGCGATTTAAGGACAGATTATAGTCGTCATAAAGCATGTGCATAATCGTAATGCTCGTTCAACTGCAAAGCAGCGACCGAAAACCAGCAATTGTTAATTCCAAGCGGCGTTCAGAAATTCGGCATTTCCCACAACTTCGTTTGGTATATTTTGCGTTTGGATTTTTTTTCATCTCCATAAGGTACAATGTGCACAACAACTAAAGCCTGCTAATCATAGGATGGGCAGAACATACATAGATTGGGTGCTGGAAAATCAACAAGTTGAAGCATACTCGTATTGCACAAAAAGTTTCCCTGTCGTTTAATTTCGAGATTTGGTGACATCAATTGGCCACCAAGATTGTGCGATCTGACCCCGTTGGATTTCTTTTCGTGGGGCTATGCTAAAAATCGTGCCTATACAGATAATCCGCAAACTTTGGAACATTTAAATAGATTAAGTTTATGTTTAAAATGAAATAGTTCATATTTAGGTATTGGACCCTTGTGACGTATGCCTATTGCTAACGCTGGACATGAGTGAAACACTTTTATTCCAGCATACTCGTATTGAATTAAAGTCGATGCAACTAATTGTATGTCGACTGATACTCGTATCTCTAGTAAAAGAAAAAAAAAATAATTGAATAGGAAAATTTGCAATTCTTATCAAAGACAGAGTTCAATAAAAAAAATGCAATCTGTTGTGATGAGAGCGAACGGTTGAAGACAATCTGCACTCAAAGCTAAATTCTACCACATCCACAGGGTTTGTTATTGTCCCATACATAACAAAAAAATACAAACTCTTTAAATGTAGTACTTAATTATTTCCATTAGATAACCTACGGAAGAGTCTAGAATGGAGCAGAATCCATAAATTTAATGAACATGGGTAGCAAATTACATTATTTAAATTTAACAATTTAAAAGAAATGTAGCGAATAAAAGTAAGCGCAAAATACTTAGTTTTTCTCATTTAACTTGAAAAATCTAGATCGGTGTTCGAAAACTGCTTGTGATATACTCGTATGTAGAGTACCAACAAAACTAAAGTTTTTCTTTTATAAAATTTATGTATTCATTGACCCTTCCAGTAAATAATATAAACAACATCAACAAACGATAAATATTTCTGGCAACAGCTGTAAAATCTTCGCTATATTCCCATGAATGCGTTTTTACTTTCTACGTCAGCTGATGACAGCTGACAGCTATATCTGTCAAAAATATAAAAGAAATCTGAATTGCAATGGCAAACTGAAATATGGATGACTATATGTAAGTCTGGTCATTTAACGTAACTTCTCTTAGTTTCTGGTTCACCTCTGAAGTTTTCACTACTATATACTGGCATCTATGATCATCGTATGTCATTTTTTCTTCTAAATACGCTTCTTAATAAGTACTTGCAAATAGAAATTGTGTTGACAAACCGCCTGTCAAAAATGAAAACTCAACTGTTGCCTAAAAGTAGCATAGATTTCTTTCGCTACAAAAAGTGGCGGCCAGTCAGTTAACAGTGAGTAGTTGCATCTGAAAATTCCACAACGATTGCATAACTATTGTGACGCGTGAATGCAACCATTGTGAAGGACGGGTTGAGTATTGACGTTTTGTTTTTTTAAGCTAGAGGGTAGGCCATCTGTTGGTTTCTTTTTTAAAAGTGCTATAAGAAAATCCGTTTAATATTTTTCAAATTTGTTTGCTTTATTGAAGAGATTAAACTGTCTGATTATTTATGGAAAATAATTTTATTTAAATGGCTTCCGCAGCCCATCATGTCAACCCAATTTGACAGTACTCTATTTCACGAATAGTTCGATCAATATTGTCCTTAAGTATATAAATCGTTTCTGGATTATCAGCATAACATAGATCTTTAGCGCCACCTCATAAAAAAAAAATCCAACGGCTTAAAATCGCATCTCCGCGGAGGCTGATTACAATCACTTTGGAAATAAGTTTTCAATATTCCCACAATTGTTCAAGCGTAAATCGATTCATTTCGTACCGCGGAGATATGATACTGTGTTTCTGTCAACTTTTTGAGAGTGATATAGCTGTCAGTGTCAAAATAGCATATAATTTACAAAAAAAAAACAGCAGATACAGTTTACAGAGTTCACAATTGCACCTTCACCTCTATTCACCCCCCTTACTAGCTTTGTTTTTCTTTCGACTTTGGCGTATTTTTGTTTGTCAGAAGCGCATATTTGGTTTTACCCTCGTTTACTTAAAGATCGAGACAATTCATATAAATCTCAATAGAGGTGCCAGCTTCTAAGATGCCTATAGAAGATATAGGAATATACTATGTCGTCTATATCTTCTGCCTACCCCAGCGGCTAAGCAGACTTGCGGAACAAAGTGCCCTACATGTTAGCACCTGTCTTGCACATTATCTTCTTCAGCACTGAATTAAAGAAACTACATACTAGTTATGTTTCCAGATTGTTCAGTACACCATGTAGATTAATTTTCTACTGCAACTAGATTAATTTTCTCGGGACCCTAAACCTATTTTTGTAGACAATTCAATTTAACACATATAATTGAGAATTCCAAAACCCGGCGACTATGCTTCGCCCTGATCACAATTTTGGAAAAACATACAATCTGGACTTACACAGAATAGTTCTGCATTGTAGTGACGATACGTGGCAAACATTTATTTCTTATAATCATCTCTCAGGAGAGACGAACCTGATTCTCCTCTTGAATTCTTTGAGATTAAAGGCTTGTGAATTTCGAAGATTACTTGTTCTGTAGCGGAATAAGTTTTGACAAGTTAGGAACCGCTCGGTTCCTAAGTGAACAGAGAGGTGATGGGTCCTGATGGCTTGGTTACTAGAACGTTTAAGGATCGGATTTCTATGGATCATCCCATTAAGGTCTTCGGAACATTTGTCATGATAATATGGGCAAATATGTGTATCTATATAGACGTTGATTTTGTGGCCCTATGCAATTGTTTATTTGTTTTGCTTAAGTACCTGCAAAATTGTAGGAATCTTATTTATTTTTATCATCACACAAAAATATATCATCAAAAGAAATCAAGTAGATACTGCACAGCCTGTTTCATTGAAAGCTTATACGCCAAAAGAATCTTCTTCTCAAAAGTGATTGCTCATTATTTCTACAAAATAATATAATTATTGCAGAAATGCTCACAAGTGAACAATTTTGAAAGACATTTTACAATACTAATTATTATGTCTATTTTTATTTCTAACGAACAAAATATGTTCATACACTAGCATGCGAAAAAAAAGCCGCACTTGAGTAAAATAGAAAATTTCGACTTACGAGTAGACCTGCTCTGTTCACTGTGGAGATATCTCGTTTTTATTTGTAACAGGTAAGCCAATCTTAAGTGATTTAATCAGAAGAAAACAACAGTCAGTAATTGTAACCCTTTAAAAATTGATTTATGGTCTGTGTGTTTTATTGTTTTGTAATTTACAAAATATGTAGATTTAACATAAAAAAAATTCTTATTAATAAGTCGTGTGACCTCCTTTGGCTTTTACAAGGTGGGGCAAAAAAAATGTTTGCCATTTTGTCAGAATTGAAAAAAATTGGGCTCTGTTTTCAAGAAAAATTTATTTGAAGATGTAAAATTAATGACATTTATTTGAAGAAATGATTCCGGTCAAATAACCACCTTTGGAGGAGATACACATTTGTGCTCGTTTTACGGCATTTTTAATTGTTGCTCGCAAAACATCTGGCTCCAAATGTGTGATATCTTCCTCAATGTTGGTTTTCAAGACTTGCAAGGTTTGTGGTTTGTTGTAAATGCAAGATTTCGAAAAGCACCAAAGGAAGAAGTCTGGCGCCATCAGATCTAGGCCGGCCAGTTTAAATCGTCAAAAGCGGTTGGTCCGTCGTGCTGTAACGAATAATGCTCGAGACCAAATTCAGCAACTTGCCGAAAAAAAAACACTCTACATCTGCCTGTCGCGCTCACCAGTTATGGTTTCGGTGGTGCCATCGGTGTCCTCCTCAAAAAAATAGGGGATAATCACTTTTTTACTGCAAATGCGACACCAAACAGTAACTTTGAGGGGATGCAATGGATCTTCGTGTATTTCATGTGGATTCTCCATGCCCCAGAAACGCAAATTTTGATTATTCACATAACCACTTAAATGGAAATGGACTTCGTCGCTCGTTATGATTTTGGATAAGAAATCATCCTCTTCTTGCACCAGGTTTAACAACATGGGAGTAAGTTACCCTCACTTGACGGTCAACAGGCAGCAATTGGTAAACGATTTGCACTTTACAAGGTTACAAGGGAACATCTTCATGTTTTTTACCAAAATTCGATTCAACGAACGTCTGCTAATGCCATATTGTGTGCATCGTTGTCCCGTCGATGTTTATAGACTCTCTCGAATGTCCTCGGACACAGCAGTGATATTCTCAGTCGAACGAGCAATACGGGGCCGGCCACTTCTTGCGACATATTTATTGAACCCAATTTGAACGAGAAGCTCAGTCAAACTCTTAATTGTGCAGGACGACGAGGAAAATGACGACGAAATTCACACTGCGTTAAAACAACAGACCGGAAATTGGTCAAATAAGCAGTAACAATAATTCCGCGTTCTTCAGGTGTGTATCGCTCCAAAGCTTGTTGTCAACTAATTCTCTATCTGTCTACAACATAAATGTCAAAGCACAATGACATTTGACGCCATTTGCAAAAATTATGGCACATTCACATTATGACATTACTTTTGCCCCACATGTACATGTAACCCAGTCATGCATTTCATTTAACGTGCAATCCTTATTTAGTATAGGTATGTAGTAAAAATACTTTTTTTTTAAAGACATAAGTCATGTTTTAGAGCAGGCATTGCTTTTGTCCCACCTTGTGTAAGGGCTTCGACTCTTTTTGGCATGAAATCGCAAAGGCATGTGTCTATTTCTTCATACCAAAATTTGTCGACGTAGCTTCTTCAACAAATTTCTTGACTTTTTATTCCTTAATTTTTCACCCATTCGATGCCAAATGTGCTCAATGGGACTCATGTCCGGACTGTTCATGGCCAATTGAGTGAATTTATACCCAATTCTTCTTTGTAACTTTGAACCTAGAATAAGAATTGGATAACATCGAAAGTTCATGGTTTACTTACGGTCTTAGCACGATGGCGAAGTGCGGAATCATACTGAAATCTTGTATCTTTTACGACCGCTTCCTCTATTCCGCTCTAAAACACCATTTTATTGGGATTTTCTTAAAAGTCGACGACTCGTTGAATCCTAATTAATAAGAAATTTCTCTCATGGATTCACCTTTCTCCTTAAAAGTCAGGATTTGACCCTTTTGAAATTTTGTTAACTGCAGGATAAGGAAAGGGATTTCGCCTTTCAATAAAAAAAAAAACCGAAACAGAGCAGGTCAAAGTCAAAATTTCCTATTTTACTCAAGTGTGACTTATTTTTTGCATTATACTGTGTGTATGTATATTTGAGCAAAAGCAAATAATAATAAAAATAAAAGAATGCATTGTGTCTGCGGTCCGCAATTATTATGTTAGTTTATTTTCGGAACTCTTTTCTGTCTTAGATTGTTACAATACACATAGTTTTTCCTGTTGATGCCTTACGAATGACAAGTGGTTTATTGTTTTAAAGTACGATGTCGTTTTTCTTCATTGCTTTAAATTAGCACTGTTTCGCTTATTTTGAATAGTACATAATACATTATAAAATATAATGTAAACTTTTGTAAAAGTTAAAGGCGCATGGGAGAAAACTAAATGTGTGAACTGTTGCCAACAAACAAACAAGGATTTAATACTTAAATATAGAATTACTTCTTTGCATTTATATATTTAAAAAAAAAGGTAAATTAAATAAATAAAAACAATTCATTAAGATAATTAAATTTAAGAAAACCATGAAATTTAAATAGATTAAAAACCCGACCATCATTAACATGGTAAGGATTCTGCAGTGGCGCTTAATTGTTCTAATTCAAATAAATGGGGAGGGGGTAAGGATAATATCAAGAAATCAACCCTTTTTTTTGTTAGGATTTTGTATGTTTAAGAGCTTCTGGAAGCTTGCATGAAAAATGGAATACAATTTATGATGCAGTTTACACTGCATCTTAAATTATAGATGTGGGTTCGCATTCTTCAGTTGAAGATACATGCTTAAAGCACATTTTAAAAGAATAAACCAAAAACTGTAAGCTATCTTTCGGTGTTAACTTATGTACGTTGGAAAAGAATATAAATGGGGATTTGAAGGCTTTGTGTTGAAAGAAAAAAGGTAGGGTAGGTACTTCCATTTACTGAGTTAAGCCCTGTTATCGATCCTGGGCAGATTAGTGACAGACGATAAAAAAGGATTTTTTGCTCCAATAACTTTGTATAAAAAATATCCCAAGGCAGGCGCGATAAGCTCCTATTATCGACTTTACAGCGATTAACAGGGGTACATAGTGTTTAGGTATCGCACAGCGAATTCGTCTTACATAGGATATAAATGAGCAATATCCCGAATTTGTATTCCTATCGGCAATGTGTAGCGATAGAGTTTCCTTATACAATGATGGAAGAAATTGCGTTGCATGAAATGTGTATAACATTTTAAGGGGTGGTTTATCTGTTATTTCGAAAATTCCTAAAAAAAATACAAGAAATAACATATCAGCTTTCGTTTTAGTGTTGCAAATAAGCAAACAAATAATTAAAATTTTCTTAATCTATTGGTTTGTAATCTGGAAGCACTTGTGTACTTACACACCAAACATTTTCCTTGCAATTAAAAAACAAAACAAAACCAAAGTTGCTATAATTGTTTCTGGTTCTTAAATAAAAACTCAGGGGCGAAGGGGTTAAAGTGGTACCCTATTCTACTCATTTGGGATTATATGTCCCAGGATAATGAAAAGGACTACGTTAACTTAATACACACCAAACATTTTCTGTGCAATTAAAAAAAAACAAAACCAAAGTTGCTATAATTGTTTCTGGTTCTTAAATAAAAACTCAGGGGCGAAGGGGTTAAAGTGGTACCCTATTCTACTCTTTTGGGATTATATGTCCCAGGATAATGAAAAGGACTACGTTAACTTAATATACACCAAACATTTTCTGTGCAATTAAAAAAAAAACAAAACCAAAGTTGCTATAATTGTTTCTGATTCTTAAATAAAAACTCAGGGGCGAAGGGGTTAAAGTGGTACCCTATATATAACAAATTATGGGAGCTATGCCCAAAAGTGGACTGAGCCTAATATAAAGAGTGACACTTTCTAAGTTGGAGACATATCTATGTATATGTGAGCAAAAATTTGTCAAAATCTATTAAGACGTTTTGCAATCTGGAACAAACATTCAGACAAGAATGCGTCCACTTGCCCCACTTCTCAGTGGCTAGAGAACATGCACAGTTGACGCAATCGTTATCGCCCATCCTTATCACTATTGTAATTTTAGCAACAACGGGGATTTTAAATTTTTCTTAAGAATGATTGTCCATTCATACCTAAATAAATGTCATGGTCACAGCAGCAGCAAACACCTGCATTCCACCGACCGCCGATAACTGCAGAAATTATGAATTATTCAACAACACGCTGTGTTCCCAAGCGATCGAAACAGCCTGATTGGTGATCGAAATCCGAAAAAAAAAATTGTTCATTAACTTTTAAAGCATTTTTATTATTCAATCTTTAATATCTTAACCTCCGTAAGGGATATCGCGATAATTCTAATTGGAGATAATGACCAAACCTCTAAGGTATAGAACTACAAAGTTTTATTGAAATGTGTCTAGTAGTTTTTGCGTGATGCGAACACAGACGCGACTCTAGTTTTCACTTGATTTATATAGATATGACCAGGTTGATTTTGTTCAAATTCGATATCCAAATAATACAGGATCATCCAACAAGAGGTGTCATTTCAAATTTCGCGCCATTGTTGAACTATCAACATTGAAGATCACACATTGCGATGACTTTTGATAAGTAAAAACTAGGAGGCTATTAAATATGGATAGATATATATTCGCACAACGTGTTGAAATAGTGAAAATTCACTAAAAAAAATGCTGAGAATATCGCGAAAATGTTTCGTAATGTTCGCACTGTTTTTGGTCATCACCAAGCACCTTCTCACATAGCTATAGTGAATTTATTCGATAAATTTGAACGTCTCGGACAGGTTAGTGATACGAAGACTCCAACTCGTGTTCGTCCGGCAAGGTCAGCTGAAAATATTGCCACCGTAGCTGAGAGTGTAACTGAAAAACCAAGTGCGTCCATTTCCGCAACCACTTTGCACCGCATTTTGCATAAATATCTTGACCTACATGCATAACGCCGTACTTTCGTTGATTGAGTGCTGGAAATGAATTAATAAGATCATGATTTTTTACACAAAATTATGCCTGAAATTGATGCTATGGACGTGGACGACGTTTATTTTCAGCAGGACGGTGCCACATGCCACACAGCTTGAGAAACAATGGCTCTATTGCGTGACAAATTTCCGGCCGCCGAGATCGTGTGATTTAACACTATTAGACTTTCTCTTTTGGGGCTATGTTAAATATAAAATCTACACCAATGCTCCACCAACGATTCATGCACTAAAAGAAAATATCAGAGTACAGCCATAATTATGCGAAAACGTGATGAAAAATTTCATCAAAAGAATGACTATTTGTAGGCAGAGCCTAGGCGGACATTTGGCAGATATTGCATTCCATTACTAACCTCAGAGTTTGTACTTTAGATTGAAATAAAGTTATCACCACTTTTCATAAAAATGTAGCGTTTTTCTATTGATTTAAAATGACACCTCTTGTTGGATGACCCTATATTTGGCATATACCTACACAAGGTACTCGTAAATGGCATACTAAGATTTGAAAAATTGTTCAAACCGGAGAATTGTAGAAAGTCAAATGTTAAGCTATTCTATAAGAAAAAGTTGTATCCAGTGACAATAAGACGTACAGACATCTTGAAGGTTTTCGAAACAATAGTGAACCCAAACTTAAAAAAGTATGATAATAGTTGCCATATCAAAACAACGTACAAAAACTTATCAATTATTATGAAAATCTAAATCTCTCACCACTTCTTTTTCTCTGATTATGCCTTGAGAGCGAGATAAGCTCTATCCACATTCTAACTGAATATCCTGCCATTTTTTGCCTTAGAAACTAGACGAAGAAGTTGTCCTACTGAAAAATCCAGCGACCATTCACCCAGATCTTGATAGATTTTAGAGCGAAGAAATTAGCATAATAGTCTTCTTAATGAAAACTTATTCGATATACATATATTGTATATATATTTTAATCTTCCAAAGGACCTGCGATCCGATATACAGTAACGGAAATTGAAGAAGACAAACTAATTTTAGTAAATTAATTTTGGAGGTTTTAAAGATAATCAAGATCCATCTTTACCGAACGTTAATTTGTTGAAATACATTTCAGATTCGGAAATCAATAAAAGAATTTTCGAAAAGGGCCTTAATACAAACATTTTCAAATTGTTTTACGAGTAAGTTTCATTGAAAAAACAAGTGAGTAAATGTGTAAGCATAATGATAGTTTTTATTGCTATTCGAGTTTATGATTTTTATTACAGGAAACAGGCTTTTCAAACTTCCGCGAACTGAAAATGTTAATACTTTGTAATCCCTCCTTTTTTTTATTATGGTTTTTATCCGGTCGGGCATTGATGTAATCAGGCTGTGTAAAGTACAGTGCGATTTCCTCATACCACACTTTTTCAATGAATTTGTCCAAATTGGTCATTGTTCAATGAGCCTTAATCATAGACCAAAGGTTCTCAATCGGGTTCAGGTCAGGGTTATTTTTAGGCCACTCTAACCTATCGGTTAGAACATTTTTGACCTGTAATGAAAAAATGCATTTACAATAATAAAACTTTACGAACGTTTTGCTAATATTTTGGCACTTACCAATTTCGCGCGGTGACAGGGCGCAGAATCGTTTTGGAAAATCAGTTTATCTGAGTATGATAAGCGTTCTTCTAAAGATGGTAGCAGATTGTCTTCCAATATTTTTTTATATTTTTCTACGTTCATCCTTCCATTTATTACAGCCAGCCGTCCAACGCCGTGACAGGAAAAGCATCCCCAAATCATTCTTGAGCCTCCTTATTTCACGGTTGTTGTCACTCACTCATCATTGAATCTTTCTCCAGTTCTTCGCCACACGTACTGTATTCCGTCAGAGCCGAATACGTTGAACTTGGACTCATCTGAGAAGATCATATTTTTCCAATCCGTTATGGTCCAGTTTTCATGATCTTTGGTCCACTGGAGACGTTTTAGGTGCATTCGTTTATTTATAATTGGTTTTTTGGCAGTTTCTTGAAACCTTCAGCCTCTACAAAGTCTGTCGTTAAATCTTCAGCAGTTTGGAATAGATCACGCAGACTTATTCATTTTAAAAGCCGATCTTCAGCGCTGTTGGTCTTTCTTCTGCCACCCGTCCCCATTTTTCTTTGTAATGAGCACGTTGCCTCGAATTTTTTGATGAATTCAGCCACTGACGACTTGCTGAATCCCACTTTTCGCCCTATATCACGAACACTTAATTTGTCATTATTTCGACTTTTGGGCACGAGTACAATAACTCAAAATTTTTGAGAAAAAAAAAATTAAAAAAAAAAAGTTTAAAAAATTTAAGATTACTTTTTTTTGTTTTGTTTTTTGGCATTTACGTAGTCTTCCTTTGAGGTAAGTGAATGAATAATAGATTAAAAGTCTGGCAGGCGCCTATATCAACAGTTTTCTTAATTAACAGTACCCGGGCGGAATTAAGGGATTTAAACTCTCTTTTCGTATGCGGCAGGTCCCGCTCACGCAACTTCGTTGCTCCGCTCGGGGTAGGTGCTTTTCGTCAGGCAGGCGCCTATGTTCATCTACAGTACTTCTTTTTTTTTTCTTTTTTTTTATTAAAATTTTGAGTTTGCATGCTAATTTTTCAAAAACTATTGACATAAATTATTTAATTTAAATTTAGGATTAAAGAACAGGTTTCTGGCTTTCAAAACCGTTACAGTACTTCATTATAAATGTTGCCGTTCTGTTTTAATATTTTTTTTTTTTCATTTTGTCATTTTTTTATAAAATTGCCCCTACCTCCTAAACGGGGCGAGATAGACCCCCCCCCCCCCCCCTCCCCCCTCCCATAGTAAAAAATAGTTGTTTTTGACCCGTCTACAAAAAACCTTTATCAATTTTTGGGGCCAAAGTTATCGTACTCTCCCCGACTTTTGTTTTTTTTCCATGATAATAAAATTATTTCCAATTTCACTCAAACCACTTTTTTTTCAATGAACTATTACTAAGTGAACTAGAATCGCGTCATCAAAGCCTTTTTATGCAAAATCCTAAAAAACTACCTGCAGTTATCAACATAACTGAAGTTAAAGAATTTGTTTACCCTGTCCGGATTTCTATGTCCTTTACTGTATATAGGAACTTGCCCTAAATGTTAGCTTGTACTTCTTAGTTTTCAACTTTATATGCCGTAAATAAATAATTTGTTCAATTCCCCTAGTTGAAGTGTAGTGAAGTACAAAAAACAGTCCCCATTTTATAGGGTTGCTTCTTATGTTAATTCCAATTTACAATATTTTCATTGCACAATTTGTTTTACAAAACCAATTTTCTATCCTCATCTCACTCCCCCTATATAAACATTAACATTCAAAATTAATCCCATTATAAGCAATTTACTAAAAAAAAAAAAAAAAACATACAAAATCAGACAGTAGTACCTAATAACTACACTAAACCTCCCCCCGCCACCACTTCAAAACTACTATAAATGTATATTTACTTAATTAATTGCATATTTTATTTCATTTACATTTTGTGTTTTATGCTCGAATACGAGTACATTCAATTAAAAAAAAAAAAAAAATCGAAGCGCAATTTGTAAATGTTTTGTATATTTATTTTCACAGTTTTATTTGGGCCAATTAAATTTCCGCTAATGAGTTTTTTTCTCACCCCCCTATTTAATCGATTCTCTATATATTGTGTGTAGAGTTCCACGCTTTTCGTCTTCCATATATTGTTTGTTAAAAATAAAAAAATTACGATGACATCAATTAAAAACTCATGAAATCTTAAGGCTTACCTGGCGAAATAAACACACAATTCTTTTTGGGATGAAAAATTTCCAATAGATACACATAATTTGTTTTAAAATTAATAACTCAATCGTTTCGGGTCGAATTTCATACAAAAGATACACGAAAACGAACTCAAAGCAACAAAATAAATGCCAGACAATAACCGCTGAAACTATCTTTAAGAGACGTAAAGCGTTTTAAATATCAGTGCCCTTGTGTGCGTATTTTTGAGTTTTTTTTTTTTATTTTTTCTATCTCAGATTTTGGAAAGAATGTGAAAGAGTTCTCCATGATTTTTTCAAAACAAAATGCCCACTGTCCACACACAAAAATAGAACTATGCGTGGGTACAACTAATTTATTACAATGTTAGGCAAAAAAAAAAAAAATTAATTTAATTTAAAGAAAAAAAAAAAAAAAAAAATAAACTTTGGAGAAGAAGAAAGAAAAGCCGAACAATTAAGTTAATGTCGTCAGTTAGCGATAATTTTTTGTATCCATCAATTCTGACTCATAAATAAGGTTGTAATTGCGAACGTTCACTGACATAATTTTCATCTACAAGATGAATAAGAATAGAATGTCGACCGACGTGAATGGAAAATTAGGAGAGACGTTTGGCAGCAGCCAAGGAATCTTGGTAAATTAAATTTTGTGAAAGTTGAAACTTTTCAGAATAAATTTTCTATGCCAGTGTCCTTCAGAAAGGGGTCATGGGTCGTCCTGCTAGACGTGCTACACTTGCCTTTTTGATTTTTAATGCTCGTCAAATAAGAAAACTAAACGAAGCATTCAACATCGCTATCTATCCAGCAGCAACAATAAAACAACCTTTGCCCAACCTTCAAAAGAAGATACATACGACACAGGAGTAGCTAGGAATATACATACATACGAGTACTCCTACAATCTCGGAAGAGTCCAACATTTTTCTACTCGAATGACTTTTCACAAGTGACTGACTTTAATGGAGATATTTACTTGGGTATACTACACCCTTTATTTTGTGAGGATGGGGAGATGATATTTCATTTCAAGGATTGCTGGACGAGAATATTATAAATAAATCTTGTGCAGTTTTTTGATAATTTGCACTATTTTTTGTGCTAGAGATGTACGAGTAGGTACCATGTATTGATTTTCTTGTGGAAATTCTTCTTGCCAAGTTACCTAGATGCTACACCTTTAAAAAAAAAAAAAACATGCGGCAGCATTGAAGAATGGAATTTGTTTTTTTTTTTTTCGCAGGGAGCAAATAAAACAATATATCCTTTATTGCATGCACGAATTCACCTCACTTGGCTAATGTAAATTCAGGATAACATTTTGTTTTGCACATTTGGTTTGCAGGTAACGTCGTCGCTCGAGCTTCGTCACGTCTATTAAAAAGTTTTTCCCCAGAACGTGCTCGATTTGTTTAGTTTGAGTTGCCTGACTGACATTTTTCTTTGCTTCGGCTTTAGCTTCATCTTCTTCTTCTGCTTGGTCTTATTTTTTTTTGATTTTCACCATCATTTCTGCGGGAGATGAGTGGAAGTAGGTATTTTTTATTATTCTGCTGCATAATAGATTTTATTGACTTTGTAATTTGTGCTCTAATTTTGGAATGTTACGTCTAAGGCTAGCATTAAATTGAAATTTAGAATACATAAAATTTTAATACCTTTCAATTGATTTTCGTTTCTTTTCTTTTCTTTTCTTTTTTGGGATGGAAATTGTAATCTGTAATAAATCAAGTGGATACACCTAATGAAACATCTGTTGGGGTCAATTTTTTGGTAAAAATGATATTTAGAAATGGTTGTTGTGAAGGAAAAACCAATCAGCTAATTCTTCAATCAATCGCAGGGAATAAAGCATTACGAGTATATAGGATAACACTATCCTGTCTCGTGTTTCCGTAATTTAAGGCTAAACGAACTGGCTTTCAAAGAAGACTTATGACCGTAGTAGCGTCTAAATCCAATCATCCAATCATCTTTATCCAATGGACATTTTTACAACTTTTCTTTATTACTATTTGTATTTATTTCATTCATTCAATAGTTCGCAATCTTTCAAAATGTTTAACTTCACTTTTCCCCGAAGTAAATGGAAATCCTTTTTTGATTGCGAATATCTCGACAACTACTCGTATGCGTCATACGTAAACAATTTGTAGGACCAAAATGTCACATTCTGGAATTCTATGTAACATAGATTCCAAATAATTTAAATTTTTTGAAAAAGTTAGTAGAAACCGTTCTTTAGTAGGAATATACCGAAAGGGTTTTTAGTGTTCCATACTATACTACATATATGGACTATTTGTCCATCAGTATGTCACACACCTATAACTTTTGAATGGTTAGACTTGGAGAGCTGAAGGTTTCAATAAATACACGACTTGGCGAATTGAAAACGAAATTGTAAAATATATTTTTGTATATGATAATGTTTGTTGAACTCGATCCTTGAGTCTCCTGCTCAGTGATTGCACACTTAACCACTGAGTCATGGCACCCACATCAAATCAGACTTAGGTACGAGTGTTTCTGGAGTAGTTATAGCTATCAGCTCGCATAGGGCCCTTAGCGTTACCCCAAAATAGAAACCTATTAAAAAAAAGAGAAAAGCAAAATAAACGATTAGAATTACTCTTGTGAGATGGTTGGAGTGATGCAATAATCCTAAGGAAGAGTACCCATGGAGTGATATTTTCCACACCAATTGGCTCGAACAGAAACTTTTCCAAGTTAAGTTAAGCAACATCTGCGTGAGCACCGAAGTAACGGAGAAGACATAACCTTCATTTCATAAGATAAAATGTCACTCCAAAGAGCCACAGCTTTTATTTATTATTTACAACCAAACATTTACCACATGGCTGCTCTGTGACCAATTATAGGGTCCATTGTGTCCATTGTATAGGTATATACCCTGGGAACGTGAAAAGAAAAACCGTTGAATTAGAACCACTTCAACATTTCATAGGTCTTCTAGCTCCTCAAAGAAATGACTATTAAGAGTCCTCAGTTTTCTGTTGGCTATAGCAGGACATTCGGTATTCAGATATCGAATAGGTTCTAATTCTTCTTCGTTTCTGCAGCTCCTGCAGTAATAATTGCGGACTATTCCATGGCGCACTGCATGTATACCAATGACGCAATGCCTAATGATGATGTCAGAAACGACTCGTGCGTCTTTGCGACTAAGCTTAACCAGAGAAAGGGATCTCTTCTTCTTGAAAACCGGTCGTAGGGTTTTCGCTATTGCGCAATTGTTCAAGTCGACCCAGTTCGTATTTGCTTTTATTATGGCTTCCTTATCGATAATGGATACTGGTTAATGAGATATCTACGAAGGGAAGAGTAAAAGAAAGTTCAAATTTCGACCCTATTATCATAAGCTCATCAGCTCTTTTATCGCCCAGGATAGGGTCACCGTAATGGTTTCTGATATCTCGTTCAGTTGAACCTTGCAAAGTTTTACTAGCGTTGATTTAACTGTTAATGACACCAGAGCCTTGACGGCCGGCTGGCTATCAACATAAATAGTTATGGTCTTCCTGACTATTTTAAAGACCTTGACAAGTTTAGCTGCCTGAGGGATGGCTGTGACCCCATCTTGAAAAACAGTGCAATCATTTTACAATTAATTCCCAATGTTCGGCTCCCATTTTGGATCCGTGTAAAAACAAGGCCAGATCTTCATTATTTGTGACCATCCGATTTTTCCAGTAATTTTTGTCAATAATACTAATAATAAGTTCCTATCAAAAATTTATGTAGGTTGTGTTAAAACTTTGTATTCGAAGTGTGTAGTTTGATGAAAATTTATCGAAATCAATTATTCGAAACAAGAATTCATTTCATGCCAACAAAAAAATATCTTAATTTCGAAAAGAATTCGTCCCACGGAAAGAATTGCAAAATTGAGAAAATTACAAAGAACAATAAAGTGCACAACTCGTACTCGTACTTATACCTACGAGTATTTGTTATTCAATAAATCACTCAGATTTTAAATTTAAGCGAAATTGTTAATGTAATTAATTTTTTTTTTAAATTTGGTGCACCATCTAGTGAAATATGCATAACTTAGCTCAAATATTACATTTGAACAAAATCGTTAGAGCAGTTTTCGAGAAAATTATAGTACTGTTACACTTCTGGGGGGGTTATCGATGGCAACCCCGGGCTGTAGCTGGAAGAGGGAGGAAAAAGCGAGATTGAATCACAAAAAAAAACCAAGAAAACCCACAGAAAAGAGAAAAACACTTCTTAGTTTAATTTCAGCAGATTTATTTCTGGTTCCCGAGAGGTTGTTTTTTTTTTTTTTTTTGTTTTTGTTGTTAATTTTACAAACGTTGTTGTCCGTGCTGCTCCGTCCGCGTTGCTCCGTTAGTCCGGTTCTTCCGCGTCCCGTTCGATGGTTCTCGTTTTTTTCCTTCGATTTCTTCGATTATAATCGCGACAAACTTTCGGACACGACACGATGACTATCTCCAGCAAAAAGGCCATCTCTCTTGCCGAACGCGCTCCTTTTAAACGCTTCCAACTCTCCACCAAAATTTCCCTCGTTGAATCTATCCGTCCTCTCTTGTCATCTCACTCGCGCCTGGAAAGATTCCAAAAAAATTATGAAAATTTCCAATTACCTTCCAGCCTTTCGGATTTTTCCTCCGCCATTTTGGAAAATTTTCTATCCCAATTTTCCACTTGTCCACCTTTTCCTTGCCATCGTCACCCATTTTTCCTGATTGCCCGTAATTTTCCCTCTCCAACGAGGGGTCTATCGTCTCGGAGAACCTGGAGTTACTCTTGTAATTGCATTTTTCCTCTTTTTGCCACTTTTCGTCGCTTTCTTGCGATTAAAACGCGCTCCTGTACTTTCCCAACCATTCCCACTTATTTCCCTTTT
This sequence comes from Pocota personata, assembly GCA_963082735.1. NCBI lineage: Eukaryota > Metazoa > Arthropoda > Insecta > Diptera > Syrphidae > Pocota > Pocota personata. Next base: position 273,365,151 of record OY720429.1, read on the forward strand.
ATCCTACAGCACACCAATGTAACTCAACCCGCAGAATATCTGAATGGGAGCGCCGCATCAAGAAGTGTACTGAACGTGCCCCGGATGACATTGCTGACAGACGTCAGAATTCCCATTCTTTTTTTTTTTTTTCGGCAATTTATTTTCTTTTTCCCACCGCGCCGTGTATTTTCCGTGTTTTCGTGTGTTTTTCGGGCGTTTTCTTTTCGCACAAGTGATTTATTTTGATTCGGGAGTGTGTGCATTCGTCCGACCATCGATACAGGAGAACGTTCCGACACCAAGTTCCAGGAGAGTGCGGTTCCTCTTGGCAGCAGTTCCGCGCGGTGTACTGCATCGACTTGGAGTGTGCGTTCTTCGGGTCGACAAATCCGGGTGTTCTTCCGACTGGGAGGAGTGCGAAGCTCACCCGCACTCCAATGAAGACAATTGTCCACACGCCACAACTTGTTGTCGGCTATAGTTGGATACCCTCTGCAACAGGTGAGTGATTAAGCTCTTTGTTTACCTTTTTTTTTGTAGCCATTATTGCCTTTCTCGGTGGTGTTTTTCGCGGGTGTATTCGATCCCTTTGTTCCAGTAAACGAAACTGGATTCCTCGGTGGCCTATGCCATGGGGAAAGCCGACATCGTTGCTGTGAATCGAGGGGTCCGCGGTTGTGCCAGCGCAGGTGCAGCCGTGTACAATTGCGCAAGTTGAAATCGGGGTTGTTTACTTTTGTGCGGTGAAACTTTTCCCAGGTAGATATTGCGGGTGGGTTTCTTTTCAGGCGACTGCGCTTCGATGGTGTGATGGATACTGGAAGAGAACAGGTGAGTAGTGAGGTACTTGTGAAATTACCTTTTTAATTCATTTTTCTTTCAATAGGTGACGGCTGATGGACATGACGGAGGCGCTGGAGGTAACCCGCTGGTTCGGCGCTGAGGGTTGATGATGCTTGCTAGGGCAAGCAAGATGACTCTGGAGAGGTGGTGTGTTGGTGGAGTATTGGAAGGTGCCTAAAGTTGGAGGTGAGATTCATTACCTGTGTGTTAATTTTATTTTAATCTCGTGTCTCTTTAGGAAGTGAAGTGTAGGCGAGAGGAGAATTTCGCTGCGAATGGCTGCAGACAACCGGACGGGTGTGTTGGACAACTGTGGGCGGCGAAGGCAGCGGTTGATGGCAGCGGATGATGGCAGCGGATGATGGCAGCGGTTGACGACAGCGGTTTATTGATGTGAGTTTTTTTCTTCTTTTCTTGTAGTTTCTAGTAGTAGTACTAGTAGTGGTGGTGGTTCGACTTGGTCGTTCCCCACTTTTGTAACACTGCCCCCGTCTTAAAAACTCAAAGTTCCGTCTGAGTTTCACCTTGGGTTGCGTAATTGCTAGACGATCGATGTGAACCGCTCTCCTTTTTCTGCTTCCTGTGGTCTGGATGCTGTAGACTAGATCCGATACCCGTTCGACGATTTTTACTGGGCCCTCCCAGTCGCTTTGCAACTTCGGGCATAAACCCTTCCGCCTCTTTGGGTTGTAGAACCATGCCTGTTGATCGAAATGAAAATTAGTAGAATTCGATTTCAGATCATACCTGGCCTTCTTTGCATCTGCTGCCGTTTGAGGATGTATCCGTGCAACATCGTGGCCTTTTTGTGGCCGTTGGCGGAGCTCTATCACATAGGTCGGTGCGTTCTGCGATGTACCTGGTTGTCCCTCTTCCTCAGCCCTTATGCAGTGTTTGCCGCTTCCAATAGGTTTCTGGGATAGCGCGTCTGCATTGCCATGTCTGAGTCCCGGTCGATGCTGGATCTTTGCACTTGGCTCGAGCAAACTGTCGTTTCCCGTTATAATCCTCGGTGGCGGCAGATCCAGTAGAGTCTTGGACTTTGATGGGAGCGTTTGTGGTAGAACGGTGGATAGGAGACCCGTTTGAGCGCTAGCCGGCACCTGTAAGGGCAGTTTCTTACCTTGGATCTCCAGCAGTGCCTCGCTGAGATTTACGCAGCATCGGTGCTCCATTAAAAAGTCGATCCCAAGGATGTTTGGTACCCTACGGTTCACCACCGCAAAAGAGTGGGAGTACTCCTTCCCGTCGATAACAAGGCTGACGTTCGCATTGCCCAGAGTCCAAATTGTGCCTCCCGAAATGCCCTCGATCTGTACAGGTATACCGGTTATACGCGTCTTTTCTGGCAAAAACTTCTCTCCCAGAATCGACACATTGGCTCCCGTATCGATGACTACTTTGCACAATTCACCTCCAATGTAAGCATCCACTGATAAGCTGGTCCCGCTTAGTGCACCTACGAACTTGGATGCTGCCGGGGTCTGGGCCGAAAGGTTGCTGGAAGAAAGATTGAAATTGTTTTTATTGTCCGGTGGAGCGACACTACGCTTCACCACTGGTCTCTGCTCCTTGGGACCAGTGGTCTTTAGTTTTCCGACTGGCCCAGAGTCCCACGAGCCATCGGATTCTCCGTCTGCCACTCTTGATCCTGCCTTGAGTTCGACTGGTCAGACGCCATCCACACTGCCCGATGGTTCCTTCGCTCAAACCGCGACGTCATGTCCTGCGCAATTTGGAGGGCCTCCTGCAAGTTTCGAGGACGCCCAACGGTGACGAAGTTTTGTACCTGTTCGTCACGAATTCCCTCGATGAACTGGCTCAGCAAGATCTCCTCTAACACCTTCTCTCCGCAATCCGGAAAGGCGGCAACCGACAGTCGTTGCAGCTGGATGGCGAACTCCGCCAATGTCTCCCGTGGCTTCTGGATTCGGTTCCGGAGCATAGTGTAGCTAGTATGGTGATCCAGACCGAACCGCTGCTGCAAGAGACTAGTGAGTGCCCCATACGATAAAGGCTTCCCTCTAGGAAGCGCACTTAGCACGGGCAATGCTTCTCCCCGAAGCTGCAAGGCCAGCCCGTTCGCCTTCTCCTCAACCGTCCAACCGTAGAAAGCAGCGATGATTTCGAACTGCCGTTCATAGTCAGCCCAAGACGCTTGTCCATCGTACGGCTGCAATACCCCGAAATTCACTGCCCGATTTGGTTGCTCACCTAACGACTCCCTGGTGGTCGGCTGACAAAGAGCGCCTTCGTTTCCTGTGTTTTTGCGAGGTGTATGATATACCTCGCTTTCGTGAGTAGCTGGTTGCATGCTACAACCACCTTGCTCGTCGTCTGCTCCCAGCTGATGCGATAACATCGTCCGCTTAGCGGTGTCTTCGGATACCGGATGAGGCGACGAGTGCTGCTCGGCTGTGGGCGTAAAATTCCTGTCGCTGAAGGTCTTCTCTAACGCCTCCATTCGGTCCTCCGTCTTCTTTTGCCTACCGACTAGCTCTGCTTTAAAGTCCTCCAATTTCGTCTCCCAGAATGTGCGCTCGTGAAGACTTCGCTCTTGTAGCATCGTCGTCAGCGCAGCGAATTGTTGGCGAACCTCCTCAGCTTCCATGCTTCCGTGGAAAAGAACTAACCTTAGCTCTGTTCAGACAAACCCCACATCTGACACCAGTGTTACACTTCTGGGGGGGTTATCGATGGCAACCCCGGGCTGTAGCTGGAAGAGGGAGGAAAAAGCGAGATTGAATCACAAAAAAAAACCAAGAAAACCCACAGAAAAGAGAAAAACACTTCTTAGTTTAATTTCAGCAGATTTATTTCTGGTTCCCGAGAGGTTGTTTTTTTTTTTTTTTTTGTTTTTGTTGTTAATTTTACAAACGTTGTTGTCCGTGCTGCTCCGTCCGCGTTGCTCCGTTAGTCCGGTTCTTCCGCGTCCCGTTCGATGGTTCTCGTTTTTTTCCTTCGATTTCTTCGATTATAATCGCGACAAACTTTCGGACACGACACGATGACTATCTCCAGCAAAAAGGCCATCTCTCTTGCCGAACGCGCTCCTTTTAAACGCTTCCAACTCTCCACCAAAATTTCCCTCGTTGAATCTATCCGTCCTCTCTTGTCATCTCACTCGCGCCTGGAAAGATTCCAAAAAAATTATGAAAATTTCCAATTACCTTCCAGCCTTTCGGATTTTTCCTCCGCCATTTTGGAAAATTTTCTATCCCAATTTTCCACTTGTCCACCTTTTCCTTGCCATCGTCACCCATTTTTCCTGATTGCCCGTAATTTTCCCTCTCCAACGAGGGGTCTATCGTCTCGGAGAACCTGGAGTTACTCTTGTAATTGCATTTTTCCTCTTTTTGCCACTTTTCGTCGCTTTCTTGCGATTAAAACGCGCTCCTGTACTTTCCCAACCATTCCCACTTATTTCCCTTTTATCCTACAGCACACCAATGTAACTCAACCCGCAGAATATCTGAATGGGAGCGCCGCATCAAGAAGTGTACTGAACGTGCCCCGGATGACATTGCTGACAGACGTCAGAATTCCCATTCTTTTTTTTTTTTTTCGGCAATTTATTTTCTTTTTCCCACCGCGCCGTGTATTTTCCGTGTTTTCGTGTGTTTTTCGGGCGTTTTCTTTTCGCACAAGTGATTTATTTTGATTCGGGAGTGTGTGCATTCGTCCGACCATCGATACAGGAGAACGTTCCGACACCAAGTTCCAGGAGAGTGCGGTTCCTCTTGGCAGCAGTTCCGCGCGGTGTACTGCATCGACTTGGAGTGTGCGTTCTTCGGGTCGACAAATCCGGGTGTTCTTCCGACTGGGAGGAGTGCGAAGCTCACCCGCACTCCAATGAAGACAATTGTCCACACGCCACAACTTGTTGTCGGCTATAGTTGGATACCCTCTGCAACAGGTGAGTGATTAAGCTCTTTGTTTACCTTTTTTTTTGTAGCCATTATTGCCTTTCTCGGTGGTGTTTTTCGCGGGTGTATTCGATCCCTTTGTTCCAGTAAACGAAACTGGATTCCTCGGTGGCCTATGCCATGGGGAAAGCCGACATCGTTGCTGTGAATCGAGGGGTCCGCGGTTGTGCCAGCGCAGGTGCAGCCGTGTACAATTGCGCAAGTTGAAATCGGGGTTGTTTACTTTTGTGCGGTGAAACTTTTCCCAGGTAGATATTGCGGGTGGGTTTCTTTTCAGGCGACTGCGCTTCGATGGTGTGATGGATACTGGAAGAGAACAGGTGAGTAGTGAGGTACTTGTGAAATTACCTTTTTAATTCATTTTTCTTTCAATAGGTGACGGCTGATGGACATGACGGAGGCGCTGGAGGTAACCCGCTGGTTCGGCGCTGAGGGTTGATGATGCTTGCTAGGGCAAGCAAGATGACTCTGGAGAGGTGGTGTGTTGGTGGAGTATTGGAAGGTGCCTAAAGTTGGAGGTGAGATTCATTACCTGTGTGTTAATTTTATTTTAATCTCGTGTCTCTTTAGGAAGTGAAGTGTAGGCGAGAGGAGAATTTCGCTGCGAATGGCTGCAGACAACCGGACGGGTGTGTTGGACAACTGTGGGCGGCGAAGGCAGCGGTTGATGGCAGCGGATGATGGCAGCGGATGATGGCAGCGGTTGACGACAGCGGTTTATTGATGTGAGTTTTTTTCTTCTTTTCTTGTAGTTTCTAGTAGTAGTACTAGTAGTGGTGGTGGTTCGACTTGGTCGTTCCCCACTTTTGTAACAGTACCATTAATTTTGGGGTTAGATTGAAAATTCTGTTTGCTCGTCGAATAATGTCATAGACCGCACACTATTTTTGAGATATTCGCAGTCAAACAACTTGCCACCATTTTGTTCATTTGATGAATTTTCTTTTTACGAATTCTTCATAGGATACCTAGACTGTGAAATATTTGTACAATACAGTTCATCGAATCTAGGCCTCAGACTCCATGTGCTATATTTGAGATCCCCGGGTTATAGAGTTGTATCAAAGTTTTTCTTGTTTATTTTTTAGGATAGATTTATCTGCCAAACCGATTACAGGTCCAATCGCTAAGCGAATAAGTTGGATGGCCAGGAAATATAAAGTGTTAATTCCCATTGCCCCAAGCCCAAGATTGGCTTCTGCAAAGTATAGTATCTCTGATGTCTCTCACTGTTTCATTGTACACATAAGGCCCTTGTATGTTGCAAACGCTTTATTGCATTTTCCCAGATAAGAAAATAAGTACAAATAATTAGTAAGCTATGAAAATATTTGTTTGCTTCTTTCAGTTCAATTTCAAATTTATTAGTAACAATAACATTCAATTTTACTTATGTCACCACTAAAAAATCATACAAAACAGGTATGACTTTAGCAAAGAAAAAAGTAAAGGGTATTAGTTAAGGGCAAATAGGGTGAAAGTTTAAAACAATTTTGGCGTACTTGTTTTCAAAAATATTTGCTATTGAATCACGGTACGCATACAGTCAAGTGAAATTTGCTATTTGGCTCAAAAAGTTATTTTAAGCGATAGGCAAAAATTTTCTTTGTTTATCCTGAGAAGCTACTATATTTTTGTCTGGCGGGTTAATCAGAGAATATTTCTTTCAAAATCTGTAAAGAGATGCATTTACTGTCAAAGCGGAAGGTTACAGCACAGTTACATACGAATTTCGCCCAAAATTGGGTCTCTCTGACATACGGCACCATTCTAACTGTTGTTTTCCAAAACAACAATGAAGCTCATTTCCGCTAAAGTAGCTCCATATAAACGAAATAAATTGTCAAGTTGTTGGCGTTTGCAACACACAAACACTAAAAAAAAAAATTCAAAAAGTAACAAATAAACTTCTGAAAAAGTTTAGGCTGTCATATTTTATAGAGGGTTATTTATTTCGAGGTTAGGCATCTGTCAAATTCACCTGTCATATATAGTGACAGGTAGTTAGTTCTTGCCTTGCCGTTTTTCAACATGGATCGTTTAACCACCGCTCAATGCATTCAAATTGTTGCATCTTACTAAAAAATAACAGTAATATCTGTATATCGCGATTTAAGGACAGAATATGGTCGTCATAATAGCCCAACTAAATAATTTGAAACACAGTCACCAAACTCGAACAAGTCATTAGTGTTTGTGATGTCGTAATGTTCGATCAACTGATAATATGCCTCAATAGTATTTTTTTTTTTAAGAAACGACAAAGGCGCCACTGCTGCGATGAATTCTCTGCGCTGTTGTCAAATGACAACCAACTTCACGACATTGAAGCTAGCGACATGTGGTTTCAACAGGATTGGGCTAGATGTCACACAATACAATCAAATTTGGCTCTATTATACGAAAAGTTCCCTATCCGTTTAATTTCGAGATTTGGCGACACCAATTGGCCATCTAGATCGTGTAATTTGTTTTTGTGATGCTATGCTTGAGATCGTGTCTATGCAGACAATCCTCAACTTTAGAGCTCTTAAAAACTAATATTCATGAAGTTATACAATACAATATAGCCAGAAATGTGCCGAAAAGTCATCAAAAAATTCCTCACAAGAATCGAAGTTTGCGAAAACCCCCTTGACAGCCATTTAACCGATGTTGTATTCCATTCATAATGGCGTAGTCCAAAATTTAATATAGTTTGAGATTTTTCCAGAAACATTCTCAACTTGCGCTGATAGTTTATGGAGAACGCTATGTCTATGACTTTTAGTTCATCTTAAATATTTAACAATTTAATAAACATTTCTTTTTGGAATGTTTGTGTTGCCATTTTTTCCCCGTACCCATATTGGATTTCTTATGATTTTGTAGTTTTTCTTCAACTGTCTCAGCTCGCTCTACCACTACATAGAACTTCAAATAGGAGTACTTAAAATGGCTCCATCATTTGAACATTCTCTGTAAAAGTAAAAGTTTCATTGAAATCGGTTCATCCGCTCAAAAGTTACGCGTGAACACATGTATAAAAATTATCGGATTGATTTCTTATAAACATATACATATGTTTATGTAGAACGAACAAGTATTATTCCTGACACCACTGACATCCTAAAAAGTGTTTTCTTTCAAGAAAAATTTCACTCCATTATTACGACAGGTTAGCATTCATTTCAACATGTCAGAGACAGTATTTACAATTTATTTGTTTATCTGAAAAGAGGGGAAAAAGCTATCAATACGTGCTGTGTTCTTGTTTGTCAACAGAAGTTGAAGATTTTCATAAGCAAGAGACATCTTTCTGTATCACTTATAAATGATCCCCTGAAGATAAACAAGCTATTTAAAATTGGTTGGTAGTCTATATATTTTTCTGTAATTGGTGTCTGGGTTGGGTGGAATTTTCGAACTCCATTAGAATTCGTGACACACATTTTGGCATTTACTATTTATTGAGTAGTGAATTTAATTAATTTTCGAACAGATACTCGTATATCAATTCCGAAAGACAAAAGTATCCAGTTATATGTTACATAGGAATTTTATGTTACATTTATTCACGCATTTATTTGAAAGTTATTGAAATAAACTATTTCGGTCATCATTAATATCTTCACACTGGAATGAATTTAAATTTGGATCGTTTCACATAAGGCCGGCAATATTTGGACTACGTGATTACTTTTCAACTAAATACAAATGCGATGAATTGGAAGTTGAATAAGTGTTTAGGAGGGGTTTAGATCAGAAAGAAAATATTATTTTTCATTTTAGTATATTTCTACTAAGACCTACTGTTACATGAAAGCTATGAACCCTTAGTTCTAAGTATGTTGATTGAGTATTGGCTTTATGCCCCTTTAAGGATCGTCGATGGTAGGCAAAGTGAAATGTGGTTATGTGCGTTTCTATTACGGTTGCCTTCTTTTTTTCCAGGATTTAGCGGTAAGCTTCTCCAGAAGAAATCAAACATGACTTTGATTCATATTATATGGAGTTAAACCTCAAATTTGAAACGATTTTTGATATTATTAATAATTCTTGCAGAAATAACGTGCAAGAATATTTAAAGGCTAAATCCGGCAAGGAATATGTACATACATCATAGCAAATTTCGGAATTCCAGCCTCTGGTTCAAGAACACAATTAAACAACATTTGAAACGCAACAAACGCATTTGTTCAGACCAATAACAGATCCATTGTGATACCACGTGGATTTGGGAGGCGGTCTTAGGCCTATTCAGTGAACCATTTGGAGCTTCTGATGAAGCGTAGGAGGTCCCTAACGTCTATTTTTTTTTCAAATCGATTAGGTCGTTGAAAGAGAAGGCTGCTAAGGGAAGTTTCCTTCTTTCTCTTCTTTGAAAGAGAGCTGGGCAGGTGCAAAGAAGGTGAAGAATTGTGTCCTGCTCCTTCTTCTACAGAAATCATTTGAAAATACGCAAAGCCTTGTTGCATACTTGCCTATTAGATGGTGTACAGTAATGAAACAATTACAGGGATGTACGAGTAATTCAAATTCTTAGAGCGTTTCAGATCCAGCTTAAGCCAAATCTGTTTTATCTCTAGACAAGTTGTACCACTTTTTCACCTAGAATTTGTCCTTACAATATCATCCAGCTTTAAGTTAAGTTTGCATGTAGCGATCGGCATACCCAGTGTACTTTTGCATGGAAGGATGGGTATTGATGTTCCATGTCTTGCAGCCTTACAATTTCCTGGAATGTCATTGTGCCCCCCTAACCCAAATTAGGAGAATATTGAGTTGCTCCGCGATCTCTATAAGAGATAATCGGCAGTTTACAGCTGTTAGAGGATTTGTTGAGGATGATTCCGAGGATTTAATTGCTGCTTGGATGTCTGAAAAGATGCGGATATCAACGGTCGATATCACGATTTTCTTTATCCAAGACAAAACTCCCCTTATTGCCATTATCTCCGCCTGGAGGACACGCTACAGTGGTTTGGGAAACGAAAGGAGAGGTTCAGATTAAGCCTATCAGAGGAGACACCACCACCCACCCCGTCGTTAGTTTTGAACCGCCGGTGTAAAAATGTAACGACTTATCTTCTGTGAAAACACCTTCTTCCCAGAATGCTCTGGAAGGGTTGGTAACTTGGAAGATTTTGTCAAAATTTATCTTGGGTATGGTGTAGTCAATGTTTTCAATGAATATATTAAAATTGTTTAACATGCAGGCGTGGCCATATACTTTCCTGGACCTCTGTAAGCTCTGTAGCTTTAAGGCGAATAGCTGAGCTAGCTGCCATTTGCCTACCAAAAATGGCAAGGGCTGTTAAATGAAGCCCCATTTGTTCTCAATTTTTTTGCAAGAGAAGAATGCGACAGTGGGTTTCTTTACTCTTTCTTGTACTCGTATCTTAGGTTTCCAGATTAGTTTTTTGTCCAAAATAAGACCCAGATATTTTGTTTCGTTGGAGAAGGTCAAGCTTATTCCATTAAGGGATGGAGGGTCGATGAGTGGGATTTTATATTTCCTCATATTTATAGAAGAGGACAAGTTCGGTTTTGGGGGGATTCACTTCTAGACCGCACCAACCTGCCCACTTAGATAACTTATTTAAAGCATTTTGTAAGAGCTCTTTTAAGTTAATGAGGTGTTTGCCAGAGACAGACATAGCAACGTCGTCCACATAGGCGATAACTTCACAGCCCTCTACCTCCAGGATTATCAATAGTTCATTAACCATCAAATTCCAAAAAAGTAGGGATAGGATATCCCCTTGAAGAGTACCCCTGCTGACTTATCTTCTTACAGATTTCTCAACCTTTGAGATTATCAATTCTTTGAATAGATAATCCGACTATTAAGCAGTAAATTAATCAACTCGTCAAGAGAGCTATCTACCTTCAGATTTGACAGTGCTTTCGTTATCGCGATAAGTAGACGTTGTTAAAAGTGCCCTCTATATCCAGGAAAGCTACCATAGTGTACTCCTTATGATACAGGGAGTACTCATATGTTCAAATCAAACTGAATAAAAATTCTCGAATTTTGATTTAATTTTCTTCAAATATGTGGATGCAAACAACTTCATTCGTTCATTCAGATACGAGTACATAGTGTCTCATGAAAATGAAAGTGATTAAGCATTCTATTCCATATGGTTCTGATGGCTATTTGCTTTATATAACTTATGAATTATTGAACCGATTTTGATGAATTTTTTAATTCTTCATTCTTTCACTATGAGTGGAAATTTGAATTGTTTAATCAAAAAAAAATGTGTTGGATTCTAATCAAAGCGGTCTTTTCAGTAGTATACATATATCGTATAGACATCACATGCCTATATATGTACGAACATTTTTTCTATTGCGACATTTGCTTGTACTGGAATCACTTCTAAAATAACGTTTTAGTCGAAATTGGTTATTAGTTAGAAGTTATTGCATACAGATTTTCCTGGCCCAAACGATTCCAAAGATAAAGAATCAGATTTGACAAGTTATTTATGAACTACTGCAGGATTATGCCTAAAAGTAGTGGAACATTTCATCAAAAGGGTGGAAGTCTGCAAGAGCAGCCGAGGCGCTCATTTACCCGATATCATTTTGCAAGTTTAATTTTAGTGTCTCAGCATTATATTGACATAAACATAGCAGCAGTTTATTAGAAACCAATGTGTTTTATTTCAAATTTAAATTATAACCCCCAATTGAGTCACCCTGTAGGAGGTGGTGATGGAGGCTGATGGATGGACGCGTTAGCGAAAGTAATAGGGTTTCGTGATGAAGCAACCTCCCCCCAAAATAATGAACAAATTACGTCTTTGTTTAAACTTCAAATCTGAGTGAACATTTATTAATTCTTTTTTTTATAACTGGCACTATTCTTATTGTTAAGTAATAATCAAAATATATACTTTAAATTCTATGTCTATATTTTAGAGGGCATATTTTGTGGTTGTCTGCTAGAGAAAGTACTAAGCTAACAGAATAAATTTAAAATCCCGAATCTATTCTTTTGGCCTTTAAACACTTTTATGTGCCTTAAAATACATTTCGTTTTACTTTACAGACATCTAACTCCATAATGGCTTCGTCGATTTAATTATAGTTTAAAATTATGATCAATTAGGGAAGAGTTTGACATACAAATCATTAATCTGTTCCTACAACTGGATTAGTAAACATAAATGTAAGTTTTTGCAAAAAAAAAAAACTAAGCAACCTCGTGTCATTGCAATCAATAGCGCACCAGTGGATGAGTTTGTTCATGTTTATGTTTATTTAAGTGAACTATTTTTTCCCCTTCTTTTGGATATACAAATTTCTAAACCGGGCAACAATCTGTAAAAAGAAAAGCCACGGGAGAGTGGTAGGTGACTTTTTGGCACGAGCAAAACCGGGCTGGTCTAGTAGTACCTACTCGTATATACAGCGTCATTCATTTTGTGCTTTAGGATTTTAATTTAAATAAAAAAAATGTATTAAAGATTTCAATGAAATTTGTTTAATGTTTTAAGTTTTAGACTATAGCATTATGCGTGGAATACAAGATCGTTAACTTCGATTCTTGTGAGGTATATTGTATCTCTTTTGCATCCATTTGCTTCACGAATGTTGGTTTTTAAGTACTCCAAAGTTTGCAGATTATCTGCAAAAATACAATCTTTAGCATAGACCCACACAAATAAATCCATCGAGGTCAAATCACACGATCTTGGTGGCCAATTGATGTAGACAAATCTGGAAATTAAACCGCCAGGGAACTTTTCGTAAAATAGAGCCAAATTTGCCTGTGTTGTGTGGCACTTAGCCCTGTCCTGTTGGAACCACATATCGCTCACGGTAAAAAAAAAGTTGGTTATCATTTGACCATAGCGCAGAAAATTCACAGCATTATTGGTACTTTCATCGTTTTCAAAAAAAAATAAGCGGCCCATAGCGCGCACCAAACTTTCACACGTGGTGAATGCAATAACCTCTCAATGATCACATTTGGATTATCAGAACCTTAGCCTTATCATATCACAAACACTAACGATTTCGCGATAACAGATATTGCATGTTATTATTGTAGTAATATACAAGCATTCTAATGCATTGAACGGTGGTTAAACGATCCATATTATAAAGTGGGAAGGCAAGAATTAACTACCTGTCACTATGGATGACAGATGGATTTGACGGATACCGTATGGCAGGGATATGAAATCCCAGCCTCGTAATGAATAACCCTTTATAATTAATACCTAATAATAATACAAATGTAGTGTTTTCCTGTTACCTTATTTTTCTGGAAATGAACTCAATCAATCAAGTTCTAGCCAAACGAAGGTGCGGGGGACTTACGCGCAATATTCGAAGTGGAGATTAAAATTCAACAAAATCAAGCGAACATTCCTTATAATTGGAAGGTTGGTTGATCGATGCATGTTTTTATCTATATCCATATCCCTGGATCTTTTAATACATATCCGTATACACGGATAAAATTGGTGAATACATTAGTAAAGGGTGATCGAATACGAGGTACTTTTTTTAATAGGGATTCTCGGGCAAAGCACGTATGACAAATATCATGTCCATGTGACATTTCTATTGGCATTTCATCATGAATAGACTTATGCCTGAACAACATCCACAAATTGTAAAAATTTATTTCCAAAATCAGTGTTCAGTGCTCATAATCATCAAACTGAACGCACTATTCGCACAACAATCGCTAAACTTCGGTCGAATTTTACATTATTGGACGTTCATCTACCGACTAGAGTGCGTATAAGCCATTCTGATTTGAATATTGCTGCTGTAGCTGTACTATTTGGTGCGGTCTATGGGCAGGCGGTATCATCGGACCGTATTTCTTTAAAAAAGCGGAAGGAAGGGGCGTAACCGTCAATGGCGAACGCTACAGAACAATGATCCGTAAATTTTTGTTGCCAAAAGTTCAAGACATTGGTGTAGATGACTTGTGATTTCAACAGAATGATGCAACATGCCACAGAGCGGGCGCAAACATCCAGTTATTGAGAGACAATTTTCACGAAAACGTCATCTCAAGAAATGGACCTGTGAATTGACATTCAGGATAGGGGTATGTGAAATCACTTGTTTACGTTGATAAACCACAATACATGAAATGCTTTATTAACGGAATACCGGCCGAAATGCTCGAGAGAGTGCTCGAAGATTGGGTCCACCATCTGAGGGCTAGTTGCGGACAACATTTACATGAGATTATTTTCAAATATTTATAATCATAAACCAAACTAACAGCCCAAATACAATTTTCGATTATATAATTGATTTTTATGCATTTTCTTTAAGAAAAAACTTCAGGATCACCCACTACAGTTTAGCATCTAAAATGTAGTGACAGGTAGAGGTAGGGAGCGCTAGGGTTGCATTGTCGATTTAAGAAGCCCTGAAACATATCGTAAAGTATAACTGTCATTTAATCCCCACGTTTTAAAAGTCAGTTTATATATTGTATTGCTTGTGGTTTGTTCATAAACTTGTAATTTCATATAAACGAACTCTTTTAGAGTCTATTGGAAAGCATTAGGTACTGGTCTGCTAACAGCTACGTCGGCTATTGGTTCCCTTAATACCTAATACGATTTTAAAATCTTTTACAATTAATACCAAGAAATGAGGACAATTTCATACTTAAATTCTTTAAATGGGAACGTAGTTATAATTTGTGCTTGAAGGCAAACGTGACTCGTAGACCAAGGGTATTTCTATCTTCCTACCTAATCAGAATAGATAGTAACCTTACAACAATGCCAAATTCTGCTGCCAAGAAGTTTTCGTAATGACGTAAGCTCTGGCAGGACCTTAAATTTGTTAAATCTGAGTTCACCCCCTTATTCAATGTGCTTCTACTCACAAGAGACTTTCCTCCATAATTTTAAATAAAAACTATGATTAAGCATAATAGCGTATGAATTTGTCATTCATTTGATTCGCTGCGCGTTTTAGTCATGCTCCATGGCCCATTAAAAACAAATGCCATGAAACAAGAAAACTTCTAAAACAAGTTCCATGATGAGTAGGTAGTCCCAAAAAAAAAAAAAAAAAGTTCCACACGACTTGTTACGAATAATTTATATTTTTCTAATTAAATCCTAAACCAAAACCAAAACATGTCTAATTGAAAATCCCTATTACAGCCATATCTAAATTACGAACATTTTATTTGGCAGCAAAAATTCACATTAAAAGCTCTTTAATATCACTTTAACATGTTTTAATCGTGTGCTATCAAAAATTATAAAATGAATTTCCTCTCAGCCTTTCTCTTTCTCTCTCGCTCTCTTCCAATTTACAATCACTCTACCTAGACCCCCGCGCGCTGCAATTCCCTAAAGGGAATTCTATACATTTCACAATAGCACAATATTTCGACAACAAATCGTGTAACCTATTTATATCTTTATACCTACAAGAGAGAGTATACAAAAGTGAAATGCTTTCCTCGTGTTATCGTGTACCTTCAAAACTGCTCGAAACTACACGAATTCAGATAAAAACACCATCAAAAGATACATCTCTGAGTACTGTCGTGAGAGGAAAATGAGAGAAATCTTATCCACAGCACATGTGTACATTGGAAAATTCATTTCATCTATGCTCTATTCAGCATCTCACAAGCAATGGCTCAGCATCCCCGTGGAAAAGTGGAAAAGTGGAAAAGTATCTCTCTCTCCATTGTTGTGCCATGGTCTAGTGTCCTATCGCAGTTGGTTCGCATGCATACGCAACATACCAACATTTTTTGCACGGCGCGTTTTATTTTATTTTTTTCTACCACAAATATTATATATATAAATATTTAGTTGTATTTTTTTTTTCCTCTTAAATTTAATTTATTAAAAAATTTCATTGTGTAAATTAACCACTAAAACAAAAAAAAAAAAAAAAAAAAAATACACCCAACAGTGCTCTTTGTCGTTGTTTTTCGTGTTTTATTTGTGTTTACATCAAAGTTTTTAATTTAAAAAAAAAAAAATTCAAGTGAAAAATAAAATGAAATCCTTATAAGAAAAATGAGGAAAAATAATGTGTAAAAAAAGTGAGACATGGAAAAAATCCTTTTAATCGTCCTGCAGAGTTGTGTTAAATGTTAAATGTGTTAAGTGCGTTCTTGTCGTCGTCGTGGTCCGTCGGTAGTTTTGATTTTACACTCCTTAAATTTTTCACAAAATTTTGATAAATAAATTTGCAAAAATTCCAAAGAAAATGTGAAAAATTGCTTGTGATCTATAATTTCGACGAAAGATGCGTGGTGGTGGATACCTGAAAGCAATTGAATCCTTGAGATTGGTTTATGCAGGATATTGTATCAATTAAAGAAGCACACAGAGAAAAGTTTTTTTTTTAACATGGATATGGATAACGATTTAAATGTGCATACATGGATAAATCGAGGTGTGTATAAGAAGACTGTCGCAATTTAATATTGCAACATCATTGTGGGGGTGGGATGGGAGGTGAATCTGGAGGACGACAGGACACCATTGTGTGCGATGTATTAAAAATCCGACCTTCACCTATTTTT
Source organism: Pocota personata (assembly GCA_963082735.1). Lineage (NCBI taxonomy): Eukaryota > Metazoa > Arthropoda > Insecta > Diptera > Syrphidae > Pocota > Pocota personata. The sequence continues at coordinate 273,381,435 of OY720429.1, forward strand.
GGTTCCTTGGGTGGCATTGCGGTGCATGTGTGTGCGCGCACTTTTATCTCTGTTAGTCCTTATTTTTTGTCAAAAAAAACTGTACATCAATTACAAGCGCAGAAAGGGCCAACCTCACTTAAAAATGGATTTGAATTTGGGCCAAAAGCCACAATAAAAGATATTTTTTTTTTTTTTTAAGTGAAATCATTTTTGAGTTTTAGTGTGTATATCCTTTTTAGAATGAGAACGTTCCTTTTTGCGCGCCATCTTTTTCTCACTTGCACATCCTTACCCATCTCGCTCATTTGTGATTGTAAGTTGTGTGACACTATCGCCTTTGACTGTATGCGAGTGCAATCGATTCAAACATGTATCTGTGCTCTGTGATGATGCGAGATGAGGTTGGTTCTCTCCTTAAGCTGATGATGGATGGAATAATGGCCCAACTGACAATGTTTATTAAATAATTTATTTGAGTATCATTTTGCTATTTACGAGCAGCTTCCTGAGAGTAATAAAAATATGCACACACCACACACAGAGTAGGACGACCGAATCTCCGAGCGAGAAAGAGAGATAGAGCCTGTCTGTCTACCTGAGATAACATGTAGTTTGGGGAAGTTATTGATTTTTTTATTTTATGTGTACATTTCGCAACCAGCATCATCAATTAATGATTTTTTTTTTTGTTGCTTTGTATTCATATACAAAAAAAAAAAAGATGTAATTTTATCCATAGTATAGCCATGGGCATGCTGCCAATTAATTGATGTTATTTACTTGAGACTTGAAAACACTTTTAAGACGGGCAAGTTGGACGACCGGGGGTGGATAATAAGAAACAAATAATAATGATAATAAAAATAAAAATTTAATGCACGCAAGGAGAACTTTGCACAGAGCATTGCCGCACAGTTTGTCTTAGGAAATAAAATGAGGTGTTTGGGTGTTCTTTTTTCCTGTGCTAAATGAATATGAAAAGATAATCTAAAGATGAATTTTTTGACGGTACACGTGCAACAGCAGGTCTTTTAGTGTTCTTACAAAACAAAAAAAAAAAAAGGGGGGGAAATATAAACCTAAGCCTTGATGTATAATTAAAAGGAAAACACATTCAAGCTCTTTGAAATTTAATGAAATAGCGACGGGAACGTAAATCTGAAGAAGAATGATTTTTTTTTTGTTACACATACGCCCGAGTGCTATGTCATTAAATTTAGTTTTCTCTAGATTTCTGCTGTAAATTTATGTTTTACCCTCTGCCACTAGACAATGTAAATCAAGAATACTCAATTAGTTGGAAGCTGTTTTGAATATTCATGATTCATGATTGAAAGCCATTACTTGACAATCAAAAACACACCACAAAGCATTCAAGAATAAATTTCCTTTGAATGTTCATTGAAATCGCTTCCATTTGTTAAACGGTGGAACAACCTTTTGTCATTTTATAACTTGGCTTAGTTCTATGATTAAAATGAGTTTCGTTAATACTACTTTCACGCCATTAAACTAAGGCCGACGGAGAAAATTAAAGACTTTTCAATAACAGTTTCTAAATTCTTGAGCAAATTTATTGCTATTATTAATTGAATATAAGCTCCATATATATGTATGTATAATAAAAGTTCGTTATCCTATAAGAATGTGATATCATATACCGAAACTACACAATTATCATTCCAAGTAATATCCTTGAGCCACTATCCAAACGTGTACGTTGCGACATAGGAAATCTATTTTTAGGGACGATAGTGAGATTTGAAATCGTAATTCTGAGAAAAAAAAAGTATGAAAATATTGTGAGTGACTTTTCGATGAGCAATGCCACGCTAGTTAAGAATAAATAAGAAAAATAATTGTATATGTGTGCAATTGTTTACGCACTTGGAATGAAGATGCTTTAGAAAAGACAGGGCATTCTGTCGGCAATTTTCCTTAATAACTTCCAAATTAATGAACCGATTTTAGAGAATTTTTTTATTTGGTCGAAATTCTCGAGATAGACTATTTTGGGTTCTCCTTCGGGACCCATGGGGAATGTAATATCTCGCAAATTAATAAGTGCATTGAAACTAGACTCATTTGTTATAGATCCAGAAATGCTGTATTATCATGGTCTTTTTTTTCAAGTCTTGTACTTTCTAAATGCGCAGAGATGGGTGTAACACTATACACAAATTTTGTTTTTTCTGTGACTTTTGCGTGGATGCATCTCCAAAATAAAGGTTTTCTTAAAAAAAGGGGGTTTACAGTGCATGAATGTGACACCTTAATAAATAAGCGAGATGCAGTAAACAGTGTGAAAAAGAAATAAAACCAAAATCAAAAAAAAGAAAGACTTCGCTGTCAGAAATTTATGTCTTCACATCCTTTTTTTTTTGTAGCAAGAACCAACTACAAGGTTCGTTCCGGTAATCATATGCAAACGTAGCCACGCCGAACATGGTTTTGTTTAAAATGACAGAGCTGTCATTCTGCGACGATTGTATTCTGTAATAGCTAACATATCAACAACGTGTCGAAATTGTGAAAATTTGTTATAAAAAAAATTCAGGCCAGACGAAAATTATCTTCAGCGATGAAGCGCATTTTTGGCTAAAAATAATCAAAATTATCCGATCTGGGATGCTGCTAATCCACAATATTTCCAGGAGCTTCCTTGTTACTAAGAAAAACTCACTGTTTGTTGTGGATTTTAGTCAGGCCACGATAATCGATTTTGTTTGATCCGAATTGGATGATATGGATATAGACAACAAGTAGTTCCAGCAAAACAGTCCTACGTGCCATAATGAGAGATACAAGTTTTCAGTTCGCATTATTTCAAGAAGAGGTGATGTCAACTGGTCGATACGGTTGTAAACTTCATATTCTTTGGGGCTTCATTACGTCCCGATCCTATGCCAATGGAGAGCAACCTAATCCAAGCCATTGCTAAAATTAACCCGGATTTATGCCCAAGAGTCATCCAAAATTGATGTTATTTTGAAAAAATAATGGTATTGAATGTACTCTAATCTGTAATACAAATTTAAAAATCGAGCACTCTTATTGAAAGACCCTTCGATATTACGTTTGAAACCATCAGAATCCCAATCGCGTACTCAGAGACTAAACGAAATTGGGAGAGATACAATTTTACTTTCATGCATTTTTCTGTAGTTTTCTTCCAAAGGAATTTTACCTCATGACAATATTAAAACTGTTAAATGAATGACAGCTGATGGGTTTGGCAGCAACAATTATTTAAAATCAAAAGAAACAAATTTGTTTGTGGAGAGTTGATTTGATAACAAAAGTTTTTCATTGACATTTATTTGAAAACCATATTCAATTGACGTTTCTCAAGATTTCATACGAACAGCGTGCGAGTATACTAATACTAATATAATAATACTTTTCTTGAATTTGAGAGAATTGAAGCACCCACACCAGTGTTACCATGTGTTCTCAAAAGTTTGGCACAATTTTAAAGATTTTCAGCGTTAATTTTGACCATTTGAGCACTAAAATTGTATTTGTTTTAAAGGTATTTTTTTTTATAATTCGCGCGCGCCAAAAGGAATATGAATACCTTTATACTGTTACAGGGCACGAGTTTTTAGGGAAAAGGGGAAGAAGAACAGAGGTGAAGCCTGTGCACGTAGGCTTCAAATGTTTGTAGGTTGTAGTTATGGGGGAATACAGAGCTTGGTAGATCACTTCACATTCGTGTTGTTCGGCTTATAAACGAATCCCGAATTGAAGGGGAGGAATGCAACTGGCTATTTCGCTTGAGCATTTTTTGTGGAAAAAACGATAAAACAGGGAGAGACATGAGACATTGCTCCTACGTTCAAGTGAATGTATAGCATTCACAATGTCTCTATCACCTATAAGTTTTAACGCGCAATTTTGTACCCTATCAAAAAATGTGCAGAACGATCTTGGGTGCACCAAACCAGATATGGGCGTTATTTTCCAGTTTAGGGCAGATGAATGCCATATAAATTGAGGCCAGATCAGACAGGGTGAAATATTTCTTGCACCGTTTAAGCGGTATTAGACATTTTGCAGCATTTTTGGCGACCTCGAATATGTGATCGTTCCATCGAAGATGGTTATTGATATACATACCGAGAATGGCAAGTCTTTCGGTTTCATTGATGCAGGTACCATCCATGGATAATGGTTGAGGGTTTTGGTTTCGCTTTTTCGATGTTTGTCCTTTGTTGTTGTTTTTTTTAAATATTAATAGTTTTTCGGGAATTTATTGGTGTGGAAGGAAAACTAATAATTTTCTGGGGAGGTTCGCCATTGGTTTTTCCAGAAGAGAAGTTTATGTCAAGTTGTGTCCCTTCTCTTTTTTTTTTTTTTGCAATAATTATTTCCTATTTCATTTATCTGTAGATTTTACTGCACCGAACTTTCAGCCAATAAAAACTCGCCTTAACACAAAAATGTGCGATTAGTTTGGGCAGCACCCATTTAGTCATAGTCTAGTCAATTGGTCATTTTATCTTGCATCAAATAGAGTAGTTTTACATTTTGACAGGGTGGCAGGTGGATGCCTATTGAAAAATGATTCGAATATATTTCAAACTCTTTCCTATACGTAAGTCTAACGTATGTATTAGATACACAAACTAAATTTCATTAGGAGGCTAACAGAGATTTTTGAAATCCCGCTTCTTACATACCACTCACACTTTATCCGATTTTGACAGGTTTTAGTGTCCCATACCAGAATGGTATGAAACGGAAAAGTAATGTATTTGACATGTTGTGAACCGGTGCTTTTGGAGGCATTATGTACCCTAAAAAAAATAAATATCTATTCACCTCAGCATGCAGTATCTCAAATAAGAGCTAAAGGAATTCGAATATGTATTAAATATTTTTTTCGGATAACTTTACCTCAAAAACCAAGGACAAAGTCATATCCCCTGGCACAAATCGTTTAAAAAAAAAAAAAATGGAAGATGTGGGCATTAAAAATTACCCCTGCTTTATCCGATTTTGCTGATTTTCAGAAAAATCTGGCTTAAGTCGATGCCTAAATTTCATCAAAATACATTAAAGTCATGCTTGCAGACATGCAGTACCAAAGTTCCTTTGTCAGTTTTCGCAACAATGTCACTCTTGCAGATGTACTGGTTGTGTTGATGCACTTCTCTTACGGCGTTATTTTTACTACAATCCTCTATTTCGCCACTGATTTTAAAACACAAACTTATTTCAACTAATTTTGTGTCACTGAAATGATGTAGTTAGTAACCTTCTGCGGAGGAACTCTAATTTTTGTTCCCCTTTCTAAGGGCGTATCCGTAAGTTTGGTGTTAGAATAAAAATTAAAAAAATATCCTTTCTTTGTTCTTACAAATGTTTCTTCTAAAGTTATGTTTACATGCATTTAACGTGGGTTGTACTTCTCTGTATCGAGTAATAATTCTATGTATTCGATCTCAGTTTTTTAATACCTAAATTTCAGGGATTAAGGAATAATGAGGAGCTCCCATAGTAAGTTCGGCCCAGAGCGAACATGAATGAAATGTACATGTATCAATACTTACAACAGATTCAAGGTATATAAAGGGTTTAGGTGCACACATTCGGCAACATAAGCTATATTTCCAGCTGAGCGTAAAGGACATACACGAGGATTACTTGTGTTATCAATAAGCATGCCAATTTCACGAACTTTCTTCACAAACTTGCGTATAGCAGGGATGTTTGGTGCACTATTTCGACCGAAATTTATTTTCAAAATTGGCATTGTTTCGGCAATACAGCACTCAATTTAGAAATAAGTTTTAAATATTTTCCAACGTTGTTCAAGCGCAAATTTATTTCGTTCCACTGAGTTATTATACTGTACTTCTGTCATTTTTTTGAGAGTTAAGGTGCTGTCAATGTCAAAATAACATGTAATTTAAAAAGATACCAGCAAATGGCCCACCCATTATTTACATTTTTCTACGCCATGGGGGAAAGGAGCTAAGGTCCAGTTATATTTTGTTAGAATTAGAATTCTCGTTTGGGGGTGCCGTCACTTATTACACAAAGTTTGATTTCCCAAAGAATTTGCTATAAAAACTATGTGGAATATTTGTACGTATAACTGAGAGAAAAGAAGTTTGAATCTCATTATTTGCTGATGTTTTAAGTACTAAACGGCGCCAAAAAAAAACTGTTTAAATCTTAAGTCTGATTTCAAGTCAAGAATTAAAAAAAAAAAAAAAAAATTTTAAAGTTTCTGCTTTTTAATATTGAATACATAAAAACAGAATATCATTCATGTCCAAAATAATATTATTTTGGTATAGAATTGCATACATATCTTTTCAAAATGAGTAAACAAAATTAGATATACGAGGGGTCAATAGTCCCTGAAAATTAAAACAAATTGTGTAGTCACCTTAAATTTATTTTTTTTTTTTTTGTCAAGAATCATCTTTCAAAAGAACGCACCCAAATTTTCAGACGGATCTGTCAAATTTTGTTGTGGCAGCCATTTTATATAGACGCCTACTAGCATTGTCGTTAAAATGGAAAAAAAGTGAATTTCGAGTGCTCATTAAACACTATTTTTTGCGAGAAAAAACTATCACGCAAACCAAACAAAAGCTTGACAAATCTTATGGGGACTCTTCACCATCGATTGGAACCATTCACCACTGGTTTACTCAATTTCGGTGCGGTCGTTCAAGCACAAGTGACGCCGAACGTTCTGGTAGCCCACACCAGAAATGGTCGACAAAATCCATGGTTAGATAATGGACGATCGGCGAGTGAAAGTGCGCGAGCTTGAAGAGGCCACAGGCTTATCACATCGCTCAGTGATTTCGATTTTACATAAATATTTGGACATGAAAAAGCTTTCCGCAAAATGGGTGCCGCGTTTGCTCACAATCGACAACAAACGCATTCCTTTGACAACTTCAAAGGTGTGTTTGGCGATGTTCCAGAAAAATTTGGCTGAGTTTTTGTGCCGTTTCGTAACCGTGGAAGAAACCTGGATTCACCACAACACACCAGAAACCAAGGAACAGTCAAAACAATGGACTTCTCTTGGTGAATCGAAGCCGAAGAAGGCCAAGGCGGGTTTGTCAGCAAACAAGGTCATGGCGACAGTTTTTTGGGATGCGCGCGGTGTTATTGACATCGATTACCTTGAAAAGGGTAAAACAATGACCGGCGCATATTACGCATAGCTGCTGGATCGATTCCAAGCCGATTTGAAGCAAAAACGGCCGGATTTGGCGAAGAAAAAGTTCTTTTTCACCAGGACAACGCACCGGAAGTCCGCAGTCGCAATGGCAAAAGATAGGCTACGAACTCCTCCCTCATCCAGCATATTCCCCAGATTTAGCCCCCTGCGACTATTTCTTGTTTCCAAACATGAAGAAATGGCTCAGAGATTTGGGTCGAATGAAGAGGTCATCGCCGAAACAAATGCTTATTTTGAGGTAGTTTAATAATTCAATAACCCAGAATTCTAATTTGGGCAGAGAATAAAGGACTCTAGCTCCTTTCCCCCATGACTTGCAGAAAATTAAAAACATTCTTTAAGTTTGTCGCATTATAAATAGTATTATCAGCTGATATATTTAAAGCTTAGTACAAGCATTGAAATACTTAAAGCTAAGTAGTTCTATAAGTAAACAAAACTAAACTAAACAAAGCTATACTAAATCTATAGAAAAAGGGTGATGATTGGGGGTTTGGAATGATCAAAATGGAGTAGGGCATTACGGAGTGTGCTTTTGCTGTCGCAATATTTGATATGCGCAGCATTCTTGACATGGGTTTGTTTTAGCCACAATTAGTGCAATGAGAAGATATAGGAATAGAGGAACAGAACTAATGTTGGAGGGATTAGTATTGAGAAAAATCGTTTGAAGCAGGGCGGGACAATCAATGTTACCAGATAATATCTGATGAATAAAAAGTATGTCGACAACATCACGTTGTTTTTCAAATAACTGAAGGTTAATCAGTCTAATCCACATAGGACGGCAGATTGAGGTTATCAGTCCTAGACAAATCGCATAAGGTAAAGCGTATGAACCTGAGCTGCATAGCTTCCATTTCTATGGTATGGGCAGCATAATGTAGTAACTATACTCGAGAAGGGGTCTATCGAAGGTGCGATACAGGGTTTTTGTTACGTAAAGGACAGCGAACTATTTTGACCAACGTTTCACAAAGCCAAGTGGTGATTTGGCTCTACTTATGACATTGTCGATGAGTGATCAAAAGTTAAGTTCACTATCGCAGATGACGTAACTGAACGTAACAAGCTCGTCACAAAGGAAGTAGACCCTAAAAGGTAGTGTGAGATGTTGGCGGGAGTATGTAATGGCAATGATACGTTCAACATCAGTTATTGTAAAGACGAAGATCTTTTTTTTCATAATTTGCACGTGTCAAAGGGGATATGAATACCCTTATACTAATTTTAGGGCACGGGCGTTTTTGTGGAAAGGGGAAGAGGCAAAGAGAAAGACAGATTGGTGTAGTTGGTTTGAAACTCAGGTTGGTTTGAAACTCAGGCGTCCAGATAACTGGGGAGTAGTTTTCTTTTGTTGTTATTGTCGTTGCTTATGATTTACAGTATTTTTTTCCGTCCTCCTAATATCATCACGATCAAATTGTATTTTAGCCATATGACCACCCTACTACCAGTGTTGTAGAGTTGTCATAAGCTTTCGACTTTTTTATTTATTCTTTCGAAATAAATATATAAGATTGGTACCCTGAGGGACCCCTGAGGTTGTTATGGTAGGGTCCGATACTGGAGATCTAAAACGAACTTTGTATTGGCGGTCCACTAGGTATGATTTCATCCATGAGATGAACTAAGGTTAAATAAGGTAATTTCTGTTCGCTCTGCACTAGAAATTTTCTTTGAAAAATGAACATTACAAACTCCCAATGAATTACAAGGGTCAACTCAAACAATATTTTATATATGCAATAATAAAATTCCATTTTTTACTTTCTCCCCAACTCTTCTTTGATTCTCTTTTTTGTTTCACTTTTCGAGTCTTAGAACTCCTCTTAAGTTCAAAGCTTCGTTTGACTTTTCATTTCCAGCCCTTCTTCCTTCCTTCCTCTTCTTACGACTGCATAACTTTCTGCGAATATGTACGTAAAATTCAAATCTTCTCTTCCTCTTTCAGCATTCAACGGAGAATCTCGCTAGCATCTGAAACAAATATAATTGACATGACATGATCAGAACATAAACTGAATCAAAAAACATCGTTAGTCATCTCAAATCAAAATAAATAAAAAAATAATCAAATATAATAACAGTGGTTGTGTCTTATAAGCAAAATGATTTAAGAATATATATCTATTCATGACAAAGAATTGAAAAAGTTTTATGTTACGAAAAAATTAAGTGTTAAACCCTAGTGTCAAGGAAACAAATCAAAATATTTCGTAGCACTAAAGTGAACAAAAGTAAATCCACCTTTTTATAAGTGAATAATATAAAAGCACACATAATAAAATTTAATAAAATAGATGTAATTAAAAAATAACACACACTCCAAACTAAACTTTTACTACCTATCTTTGAATAACAAAAGAAAAAATTCTGAATCTCTCGTGTGGTTGTGAAAATAAGTTGTATAGCTAAATAAAAAATAAAAAAATAAAAATACATATTACTAATAAAAAAAAAAAACATATATATATATATATATTTTTAAAGCAGTCATAAAATTTTATTATACATAAATATATATATATACATAGAGAGAAATGAAACTATAAGAAATGTTATATACGTATGTAATATTACCGTGTGCTATAACTGCTCCATGATTAGAATAGAACTTTAAATCGAATTGTTGTTAAAAGTAATAGTTTTAAAGCAAAAAAAAAATATAAAAATAATAATTTAAAAAAAAACGCATCTCAATCAACCGTCCTCTATACAAAGTGTTTAATTTTAGATGAAGTAAAAAGAAATAAAACGCAAGTTATTTAATGTCAGAAAACGTTACTAATATTTAAAAAAAAAAAAAAAAGAATTACATTTTCTTACAAATATTCTCACAAAACTAAATTTAGAGATAAATGTTTACAAAACAAAAATAGAAAAGAATAGTATATATATTTCATATGTATGTAAAATTATGAACAGTAGTGCTCACGTTACATCATTTTCATTGAATGTTAATATCTACATCACATTTGGAATTATCAACAATCAATAAAAAAAAAAAGGTTAACTTCAACGTTGAAAATCAAATGGATTAAGGAATATTCTTACTAGAAATTTTATTTAAGGATAATTCAGCGTTGTGTTAAAGGTACGTACGAAAATAGTAGTGGAATATGATTTTAAGTTTCGATTTAAATATATAAATACAAAATACTGGAGATAGTATTTTATTTATCCGTATTTTTATTTTATTTTATTTTTTTGAAAAACGCAGCAAAATAAATTACAAACAATTTTGCGCTACACAAATCATATAATACCACTTTGTTCTTTACTTATTTACGTAACGTACATAAGTCAGCCGTACGATCGCGATGTGGTAAAAATTTATTGTACTTGCTCTGCAAACTGACAGATACATGCGAGAGCTGTTCTTTACACAGCTGTTATTCTTATTTTTGATTTGGTGATTTTGCGTGGGCTGCTTTTTGGAACTGTCGTTTAAAGAGGAATTAATCAATTCAGTTCTGATGACGTCAACGAGCAACCAATTAAAATTCTTTCATATTAATATAGTAGTTTCCAGTGTTTATTATGTTGCCTGTTTTCAAATAGTGGGGGGGTAGTTTATTTGAAAAGGGATTTATAAATATAGAGGCAGTCATCATGATACTGTGAGCTTTAGTGAAACAATTAAGAGTCCACTTTTAATTTTGAACATTAAGTTAATTACACTTAGGTACATGTAGACCCATTGTGAAGCCCACTTGGAAGATTATAAGTTTCTAGTGTCAAACTAAACAGTCAGTTGTCTGGCAATAAAATATCAGAAATATCAACTTTTCAATATGAAAATTCTTCTTGAGAGAAAATGGGTTGTATCCTCAACAGATTATGTCCGCTGGGAATGTCCATCAGTGACTTTCTGTGCAATGAGCTAGTTTGTCCTGCCATTGATCGGAGCATCCTTGATATTTCACAAGTAATCAGCAATTTTTACCTGTTGTTTGAATCTGTCAAGGTTTTCTGCATAAGCCTGTCATTAAGCTAAATAACAGAGTGGAGGATTGACTATTTGATCAGTTTGTTTTTGGTCTAAAGCAAACCCTTCTTTTCATCAACTGCTTCATTTAGGGCCTTGCGAGCCTTAAAGACTAAACTTAATTAAACTAAACTAACAAAATTCGCGAAGAAAGATGGAGAGAAATAGAGCCAGGTTAGGAGGCAGTGTTATGGTGTATGAGGAGTGGCTGATAAGATCGCGGCTTAAGATACTCTTAACAACAAATCATCTTCTCATTAGTGATAGCATTAACTGCGGCACTCTTTAAGAGTATAAAAATCACCTACTTTCAATAATAATCTCATTTCGTTATTATCTGTGGTAGGATAAACATCACCATGTCAGCAGAAATCGGAAATTCTTGCAATTTTGAGCACCGCGCCGTGATAAAGTACCTCGTGAAAAAAAGTAAATCGCCTAAAGAAATTTTCCAAGGTATATCATCGACCCTTCAGGATTCTGGGCCGTCGTATACCATGGTCAAAAACAGGCTCGCTTATTTCAACAAGGGCTAGAGAGCTGTGAAGACGACTCCCACCCAGGGCGTGGTCACTGAAGAAAGCATCGGAAAAGTTGAAAAAGTAGTTTTAGCCGACCAAAGAATAAAAATATGGCAGATTGCGGACGAGTTGCACATCAGCAAGGAATAGTTTGGAGAAATTTTGCACAAGAATTGAAACAAGAACAAAATGTGTTCGCGCTGGGTATCGAAAATGCTCACGCCATTCGACAAGCAACGATGAGTCGAATGTTGGAAACAAATGTTGGAGTTAGCCGGGGACAATCTTGATGAAATTTGCAATCGACTCTACAGCCCAGACTTGGCCCCGAGCGACTTTTTCTTTTTCTCCAAATTGTAAAAGGAGCTACGAGGCCGGAGGTATGAGTGCGCAGATGAAAACGAGATCAAGGCGGCCGTAGAAAGTTAATTTGAAGACAAAGAAGAAGAATATTTTAACATACAAATCGGTGTAACTCCCAAATGACACAAAATGGGATCTATAAGGACTTCTTTGCTCAAAATGACCTCAGCCACACACGGTTTAAATTGTTCAACTCATTCTCAAAACAACATGCAGATTGTGAATAGAACTTAACTGTAGTATACATTTACTTTAGAGCCTGTCTTCGCGCGTACCGATCACGGTAGAAGATTGTTTTTTTAGGCATTCAATAGGAATGTGTGATGTAGTTCCAAAAATATATAATTTGCAAAGATTTAAAATTAACGTGCTTCATTACCTCACTCTCTGTCCTTATTTGTCCATTCTTGAACACTTTGCTACATATTTTCCTAGTTATATGGAAGGATTAATAAAACTCTGGGTTTTATAATTTTTGAAGTGGTGGAGAACATTAAAAAAAAAGAGAACCCAATACTAGACTCTTTTGTTTACGGATTTGCAAGCCCTGTTGCAAATGATTTCTTTCAATACAAAAATCTGTACCTCTCTAAGGTTTGTATCTCTCGAAGATCTGTACCTCTCTTTCATCTTATCACTCACCGAACCAATTATGCTGCGCAATGCAAATGATTCCCTATCCATATTTGATTTCAATAGAAGCAAAATCTCACTACGGAATGCCCCACAAACTCCCGGATGATTGTAGCATCTTTCAAGCTGAGGTCTTCGGCATTGATAGGGCTGCACAGACTATACATAGCAAAAAACTAAATCCTTCAAAGATTACAGTTTTCGTGGATAGTCAATCCACAATAAATTTTTAGCTATCAAAGCATTAGGCAGCGAGGAAGTCAGATCGAAAACAGTTTCCAGATGCCGTAATACGTTGAATAGAATATGCGACACCCATGACGTAGCTCTGGACATAGCAATATAAAAGGGATCAGCATTGGCTTACAACATAGTCAGATATCAGTAGAAGCTCCAATAGGTGAACTAAAAAGGAAAATAGACCTAAAAGCAAGAGAACTGATTAACTCCGCATCGACCGCCAGAAGCGACTGTGTCATACCTCGCAGCTTATAACGATCAGTGGATGAACACAGAACAAAAAGCTTGGCGATGAATAAAAAAGAAATTCGAATCTTAATAGGCGCGCTAACAGGACACTGCGCCATAGAAGAAATGGCTGCCAGACTAGGAATCAACACACACGACCACTGCAGGAGCTGTCAAGATATAGAGGCGACAGAAACCATCAAACACTTGTTCATCTTCAAAACCGCCGCCTAACTAGGGAATCTCGTACAAGTTCCACTTAGGTATATGATAGGCTTCATAAGTAGTACAGGCTGGTTTGCAATAGAACCCACCGCAGGACGAAGGTTTACATTCCAGATATAAGTTCCACACAACAAAAAGGGAATCACAATGGACGGTATAGCTCCCGTGATAAACACTTAGGTGCACTTCCCTCTAACTTAACGTAACCTAAGCCTTTATACAGAGCAGCTTTGCTATTTGAGAGAATAATAATATTATTGTGCAGCAAGAATGTCCAGTATTTTTAAGAGTTTTTTTGTTATTGGTATGAGCACACCCAATCGTTTAAATCCTTGCGTCGGATAAGTATTTTGTCAATGTCCATGAAAGTCTATGAGCCAAGACATTATCATTGATATGTTTTTGTTTTTGCTACAGCACCATCAATTTCACTGATAATCACCTTAGATTTACATATGTAGCTGTTTGGCTAAAGCCAACGACTTGTCTGACACTTATCAAAATCCTGGATCAGTGAGAATTCTCAGAAAAATTTCCATTTTGCATTTGCAATTATTCAGTGTAATTCCCCAGAAAAATTTAATTTTCTACCCTTATAATCTTTGATATTATCGCATTATGTTTCAGTTTCCATGATCTCCAAAAAGACCTAAAATTGAACGCTTATCTCTGACCAACTTGTAAATATTTTAAATATTTGAATATAATAATTTATGCATTCTCCCAGTATGGGAACAAAACTGTATTATTATGAATTCTGCGCTATATATTTACATATACTAGTATATTACGAAATTGACGTTTAACTCTTAAAACTGAAAGGCTTAGGTTCTGAAACTGTGTGCAAAAGCATGAACAAACACTAGAAACTACTAGCGGATACTAGTAGATCCTGTTAATTATTATAAGGTACTCGTACCATTACATGCTGACCCCATCAAAAACTCAGACTATTTTATTCCATATCAGAATTTCAATAAGAATTACTCCACCCTTATTCCCAAAAGACAATAATGGGAAACCAGCACATTGATCAATGGGCAGGACATCCAACTAATATGGAAACAGAAACCGAAGCAGGAGTATTCTGCGAACCCTTACAGATTAAAGACTCATACAAACTCATGCAGTGTCTTTCAGGTGAAATCATTGTCATTGATAGAGCAGCGTTGACAAACCTAACAAAGAAAATAAATCCATCTCGGATTACAATTTTTGTGGATTTTCAGACAGCAATCAAGGCACTGGGCAGCAAGAAATTAAGATCTAGGACAGTACGTACTACATGTGTATACGAATATGCCGTTAAACCCTGAACAAACTTAGCATATTCACATGGTCAATCTCTGCTGGGTTCTCACTCAACAAAGGATTACCACTAGGTACAGAGCATACCCACACATAAATAGACATCCCTATTGGTGTAATGAAAGAGAAAATAAATTTTAGGACCAGGGAACGAACCAACACTGCTTAGTGATTGTGTTATATCCCCCAGCCTATGGCCACAATTAAATGAGTGGAGAACCAAATGCTTACTAGCTATGGGGGAAATGGAAATTCGCATCTTGATAGTTGTACAGATCGGCACTATGACCGAAAGGTTGGGCATAAACTCCACGGACTACTGCACGAGCTGTGAAGTTGAGGAAGAAATAGAATTCCCAAATCTCCACAACCGTTGACTTCTCCATATGGCAAACAGACTCATCGGAGAACTGGTTGAGTTGGCACATTCATCGCTGATGCACTTATCATAAGGAGCACGCGCTGGTTCGAGTAAGAACCAGTCAACTAGAAACAGTGTTAGATGCAGTAACATAACCCAAGGGTAACCACAATGGACCAATAGGCCACCGTGTAAGCACCTTTCGAGATACACAGCGCCCCCAACCTAACCTAATCTAACCATTACATGCTAGCAAATGTCCAATAATTGCCTCTTAAATAAGACATGTCGCTTTTGAAAAATTCGTAAATCACTTCGAATTCATTTTTTTATCCCAACGAACTTTTTTTTTATCTTTTTGAGAAAAGTTCGAAAATTTAAAAGCAAAAAAAAAAAGAATCGGACGTTTTTATTATTGTTGATATAATTTATCGAACATAAACATATAATTGAAAACAAGGAGACTACGAATATTGAGTGGGCTGAGACAAAATAAAGTGCACGACTGGGTAGCACATATGTGCAGGTTATCTGTAGAAACTCAGATTTAAAAATTAAAAAAAAAAATCGTTAAAGTAACTTTGTTTTTTCTGAAAAGGAAAAAAATCGCCCATTTGAAAACGAGACAATTTTCAAAAACCGGTCAGTAAGTAAAGTTCTGTTTTATGCATTTTTTTTTTTGCAAAAACCGGGCTCCCCGTACATTCGTAACCATTGCCATCTCACGGTAACTCAAATATCAAATTTAAACAAAATCTTTATTCGTTTTCGAAAAAATCGTTCCATTCATTTTGAGGTTAGAATGAAAATTCCGATTTGACCTCGAACTGTGATCCTATAGATCCCAGATATGAAGTTTAAAAACAAAATTGTCCAGCAGGTTATGCTGCAGTCGTGAGACTGATAGACAGAATTAAGAGACCCACTTTATTGACTTTCTCTATCATAGTAATGTCAAGTTTGACAGAATTTCGAGATAAAAAACTTTCAGGAAGATATAAAGCGTTTCAGTGGCCATGGTATAGTGGGTCGTATTTTCGCTTGTGACCCGAATTATGCACGTTCAAGCCTCGACGGGGAACAAAACCACAGACACTCGTGCATAAAAGAGAAATCAATAAAATCCAAGTTTCTCCACTAATGTTTGTTAATTTTCCAAAACTTGATACGCCATGGTCTTGCATGTGTAGATACATAGGTATAAAATTGCCCAAGTAGTATTTGAAAACGAGACAATTTTCAAAAACCTGTCAATAAGTAAAGTTTTGTTTTATGCATTTTTCTACGATTTGTAAAAGATTAGATCAGAAAATTAAAAAAAACTTGCTCTTAAAGAAAATTGTGCATAGTAACTATCATTTACTTGCAAAATCACTGCTCATTACAATAACTTTTAAATAGCAATTAATTAGAAAGCTATTCCAAAAATTAGGCGCAGACCTGCATAGTGTACAGGCGGACTTTAAATAAGATATGTATATGATACATATTTTTTCCCTGTCGCAATAAAAATATTTGAAAAAAATTGCAATTAACACTAAGCCCTGAACTGTTAATTATTTCCCACATACGCGGTAAAAATTATCACCATTTTTTCCCTTTTTTGTGCTTTGTCGCAAAACCGTAATAAAAATTGTTAATTTTTGCCCATGTCTATTATACATATGTCAAGTATTTTGAAATGTCATAATAAACTTTTTGATTTTTACTGCATGTTTCAAAAAAAAAGTTTTTTCTTAAATTTAAAATCTAGGTAATTTATAAATTAGCTGTTGCTGTTATTTTCTAGCACCGAAAGTGGTTTACCTATATGAATTTCCAGAATTCGGTTTTCTGAATGTCTGGGCAAACCGATAATTGGTTGAAAATATTTTGATAATTATCTTCGCCACCTAATTTTAAACACCCATCAAGATTTACTCCAATTTGATCTTCCGCAAGTTGTAAGATGTATTTTACTATGCACTTTTTTTTTAAAAAAAAATATTTTGCATAACTTAGAACTATGTATGTATGTCCCTAAAATTTATTAACCTAGTGATGAAGAGAGACTGATTGGGGTTCTATTTCTCTGCAACTTATAAGTTGCAAAACACCGAAAGGCCTTTAAAAAAAATAAGATTTACATATTTCTCTACTCTTCGGCGGACCCTTTTCAACTGACTTACAATACAATTTCATTCTTAAATTTAAAATTATTCTTATACTCTTCATTTACAAGCTCAACTGTCGCATTCCCGTATGATTCCCACGGTACAGATTGCTTATGCAGGAAATGCATGCGATGTGATCCGCAAGAATGTGTTCGGTGAAAAACATACTCCCTTGTCTGTCCGAGTTTGAACTTCGAGAATTCAATGTAGAGATGCTCGAGTAATAGACATGCGCTGCTATCGGATACGTAGCCTGCATGGCTTTCACTATGTTTGTCCTTTGTGTTTATTCAGTTGATTTCCATGGCAAAGCTTGGAACACCCAGTATTTTGCCGGATACTTATTCAATTTCACTTTTCTCAGTTTAGATCTATGTACAGGGTGGACCATTTAAACCTTCGGCATCTAGCAACCCTATAACTTTGACATCTGTTTTCAGACCTGCTTATGACAACCCGCGTTCGAAGCGTCCGTCCAAGAGAATTTGTGCTATGGAACAGTACACGCCACCACAGTGTGCTGTTATCGTGCAGTTTTGCATTCAAAGCATGTTCTCAATTGTATAAACGCAATGTGCGTATCTTTCAAAATATCGAGTGAGGGAAGTGCCTTCAGACCACACCATCAGGCGGTTTACACCAAAAATGTATCGCCACCGGCAATCTTGGTAATGCCAGTCATCAAGTTCTACGTCGTCCGAGGCGGTCTGATGAAAACATTGAGGTTGTACAGGCCAGTGTTGAGAGATCTCCAACAACATCAAGTCATCGCCATACTTTGCAGTTGGACATCCCCCATACATCACTTCGAAGCATAATTCATGCAAAATTCAATCAATGCAACGACTTTTACCGATCTACAAGCCACGCCGCTTGGATTATGCGAATTTTGTGCTGAACGTGGCTCAAATCGATGATGATTTTTGGAAAAAAAATTATCATGAGCGATGAGGCTCATTTTTCTTTGAATGACCGTAAATAAACCAAATTGTAGGTTTTACGCCAATAAAAACCCTCAATTAATGTACGAAGAACTTCTCCACAACCAACACGTGACTGATTGAGCTGGAATTTGTGCGGAAAGAATCATTGGACCGTTCCTCTTCAAAGACGATACTGGAGCAGCCGTAACCGTCAATGGTTACCGGGCCCAGATAATAGATTTTTTTATGCCAATTCAGACTGATAACGCCATAGACAATTTTTGGTTCCAGACCAAGCCACGATCGCTTTATTTCGTCCTATGTTCCTCGGATGCCTGATTTCGAAAAATGGTGATTTTGACTGGCCTCCGCTATCACCCAGACTTCTTCCTATAGGATTATTTGAAGTCTAAAGTTTATGTCAACAGGCCACAAACCCTAGAAGTCTTGAAAGAAAATATACGACAGAAAATGGCCGCTATTCAGCCCGAAACATTTCGAAAAGTGATGGGAAATGCCAAGAAACGAGCAGTTTGCTCCATTCACTCTGGCGGCAACTATTTGCGCGATGTCATATTCAAAAAGTGATCAGAACAAATTTGCAAGGTTCAAAATAAATGAAAAATGACTTACAGCAAACTTAAATTATTACCAAAAAACATCACGAAGGTTTAACTCTCCCACCCTGTATATTGGTTGGTCCACTTTGTGCAAGTACAAGTAAAAAGAGGAAAATAATACTTTTGAACAAGCAGAAAAGTGCTTGTCCACTGTAAGCTAGTTTTAAATACAAACTTTTATGTATTACGCTACTAATGAAGATTCAATATCTTATACGAGTACGAGTACTACTGGGTTTCGCCAACGATTCAGATGCACTTCCTTTGGATCGGCTGATTTGTGTTCAAATTAAATTTTATTTTATTTTTATTAATTTCCTTGATTAACAAACTAGAGGTATAAACCAATTTGAACGAATGAAAACCATTTATATATCAACAATATTATGCCCAATATTACAACCGCAACACTATCATCTGCGTATTATCACAAACAGATGAAGTTGCTGAGTAAACTCTTGTTTCCTTTCTTTTCCTCAACAAACAAACAAGACTTACAAATAATAATATTCTCACAAATTCCAATTCTCCTATCGATTCACAGTGATCGTTCTATGCCACGATCTGGTGTAAATAAAGCATTTGAATTGATTTATGAACTTCTACACTGCTCGTGCTGCGGAGCAGAAAGTCAACCGCAACGTTTTTCATTCTGTCTGCGCTGTGGAGCAAGGTTGAATTTTCTCATCCTTTTATTTGTTGTTCTTATTAGAGATTTTTGTTTGATTATTATCTATTAGATAAACCAAAAATTTACCAAAGAAATAAAATTGTATTTTCTAAAATTAAAGGCTATTGTTCATTCGTGAAGCATTTTATTGGATATGATGATATTGTGTCTCGATAGAAAGTATTTACTCGTAGATGAATAATGTAATCAGAAGTAGAAGATAAAACTTATCACTTTATCATACTAAATTTAGCATCGCTAAGACCCTTCTTTATAAAACTAGAAATGATCGAAAGCCTGTCTTTGATTTTTTGGAAAACCTGCAATATTAAAAAAACCTGCGTGTAAAAACAAACCCGGAAGAAACTACATATTTTTAAAACAAAGACCGCAAATTTACGGGCCTAAATAAAACTCGGCGATTAAAACTTCACCCTCTACTGCTAAAACGACGGTGCGCAAGAGTATGTACTATAAAAGCAAATGTATCGGACATTATTTTTCAATCACATCAGCATATTTTCATGTCCTTAGCACATGAATGTGTAAAGTAACATTTTTTTCCAAAACCACTCATGGACGAAAGAGATATAAATAAAGTCCGATTTTGTTTGCATCAGATTAGCGATACATGTTGTTCTCTCTAGAAGAACAACCTTCGAACTAACTATTCTAGAAAGAAGATCGATTGGTGCAAATATTGGAAATCTATTAAGGATCAATATCTCCGGATCTCCAGACCCTCTTTAAAAACCTTGTTGCGAAATTTCATTCGCCTCCATCGAAGTTACAGGGCCTAACATGAACTGTTACTAATTCAATGAGCTATATTTTTATTTTATTTAAATTTTTTATTGAATTCAAAGAAAACAATTTTGGAAATTTATTCAAATTCAAGGATTTAATTAATATTTTCTATATGGCCATCTTTGGCACGAACAATTTCCTTGAGACGGTCAATAAATTGATTGCCCGCTGCAAGCAAGTGTGTCTGTGGAATGCGCTTCCATTCCCGGCGAAGCGCTAACTTGAGCGCGCCCGTTGTTTGATATTTTTTAGTGCCAACCTTGGCCTTCAAAATGTCCCAGACAGAATGTTGCTCAATTGGAAATGGTGCTTCATCAGAGAAGACGATGTTTGGCAATTGGCCACTTGCATGCAAGCGGATCAACTCCTTTGCTCTTTCCACTTTAACTTTTTTTTGATCAGGTGTGAGATCGTGCACTTTTTGGAACTTTAAAGTCGTAAGTCCGAGCTCATTTTTCAAAATGTGTTGCATCCGTTCTCTGGATATGTTTAGCTCAGAAGCCATTTTTCTCCCGCTACGCCGAGAATTTCGTTCGTTTCTAGTCTTCACACTCAAAATCACTGTTACCAATATTGCTGTATTTTTCGGACCACATGCATAGCGTTTTGCAATGCAGCCGGCTTCATTGTAATACGATATGATGCGATACACAAACATTTTGTTCACTTTCAAGTGTTTCAGCTCACAAACAATAGCTGGTTGTGATTTTTCAGCCAAGGGCAATAACATTTTTCCATTTGACCATTTTCCATTGTCAAGAGAACAAAAACTAAACATGCGATAAAAAAAAAACGCCTTACACACGCTTATCACTAATGAAATGAATTGACAACTGTCAAAGTTTCAGCGCGCTGTCATTCGTGGTTTGGCAGACACAGTGACGTGAAATTGGTAACAGTTCATGTCGGCCACCCTGTATTTTTCTGTTCTGCCCCATATGCAGATTTAGGGCAGTTACAGACCACCCTGATTGTGCCCGGAGATAGGACCTGTGTGAATTAATTAATCATGGCAAGCATACTAGGGGAGTGCTGAACTGGAATTCACACAAGCAGATCCTTAAAACATAGAAAATAAAACTGAGTAAAGGCCACCGCAATTCTTTGAGAATCGATTTCGGCAGAATATGTCGATACAAGCAGGAGATATCACCTCATCAATCAGATAATTCACGATGAACGTTTCCGATTATGGAAAATCTGGTAATGGTAACGCCTTGATTTAGATGGGGTAGCCATCTAACTTAATCCAGCTTTTGTATTCAGCTAGTTGTTAATGGTCCAATATTTCTCTATTTGCAAACTCTTTTTGAATAAACTATTGGTTTATAACAAGATTTCAAAGTTGACCGTACAGAATTTCTGAACTGTTCACACGTACTCGACGGCGCTTAATGATGGGAAATTAGTACTGCCTCAACTTAAGTCCCACCGTACAGATAATGATTATATTTAATATATATAATTTTGTTTTTATATTAAAATTTGGGCGCGCCAGAGAGGATATGAATACTCTTATACTATTAGAGGACACGGGAGTTTGTGAAGGAGAGAGAGAGAGAAAGAAAGATATAGTGTAGTGGTTTGAAACTTAGATGGTATCAAGTTTCTGTAAACTCTAAGGGTAGCGTCCAGATAACTGGGGAGCTTGTTTGTTTTGCTTTTGTCATTGCTCATGATTCACAGTATTTTTTTCCGTCCACCTGATGTCATCATCACTATCAAGTTGCATTTTCAGCCATATAAGCACTCTACTGCCAGTGTTATGCCTTCGTAGTAAAGTTGACTTAGCTTTCGCAATTGATCGACTTTTTTATTTATAGCGTCGCATTTGAATTTAAAATTTCACAACACCACGCCCACTTTATTATTAATGGGTTAGAAAATCCATTCCAGATAAATTCCTATATGTTTAAATTTGGTATCTAAGACTGGTATACTACGTAGATAGTTCCATCTAAAAACCATGAGAGTTGAGTGGATGAACGAGTAAGTGTCAGCATTTTTGAAAAACTCCGGGTTGCCAAGAACCACCTGATAAGTTTTGCTAAAATTTAAGTTTATATATATTTCATTCAAAAAATGAATCATAAAGAAAATGAAAGAAAAGAAAGGATAAATGAGAGAATGCTAGCTTCTAGCGTCTTTCGAGTGCCCTCTTAAAGCTATCTTCGTGGTTTAATCTCCTCAATTTGGCTGGTAGTGACTAGGCTTTAGAAATACTAAAATTAACTCTATGTATGATCACAATACTGCTCCTTTGCAATACAGAGAAGTGAAGTTTTCCGAAGGGGTATTTAGGAGTTTAAAGAATTGTCTAAGTGAAGCACAGTTCTAGTCAAATCTTTTTGTACTTACTGCTAAGAAGTAATATCTAAGTTTATTTTTACTCTGGTTGCAGAAAACAGCTATTTTAAGTTTGTATTGCACTTGGTGATCTCCATTAAATTATTAAAATGTAGCTATTCCTTCAGTTCACTTCTTAGGTACCTAAGCTCATGTATAACATTCTCTTAAGGTCATCACTTTCAGAATTTAAAATACGTAAAGAATATATTCTCATGTCCGACATAATTAACATAATTTGCTAGAGAATAAATCCCATTAATGTCACCACCTCGTCAAGCTTAACGGTCGGGTGGTCCCAAGCACGTTTTACACTAATTTTAAACATCACAATCCGTCAACTGCGTATTCCATCCAATCCAATTCTACCCTGCATACAATGCAAAATGTATGCGAGTGTGCCTGATTAAATTAGTTTTCTGATCGAATTCAATAGAATTGGCAATTAAATTAAGAACGTGTCATGTTCGATTTACGTATAAAAGATTCGCTGATTCAATTAGGGATCATAAAACAATTAATTATATTCGCGATTGCCATCTCGTAAAAATTGCTTTTTACTCTTTAGTTTCCTGATTTGACTTAAAAGTAATAAAAAAATAAAAATAAAAAATACATGCGATATATTCTTCTGCAATTCATTCATTAATAAAATTATGAAAACAATATTGCCATCCCCCACAGAAGTGGCCGGCATACCAACAGATACAAGTCATCTTCGAAACTACTGACACACAATGACGCAAATTACAATCCACGTTTTGTCGTTACCAAACGTTATGGCATGGCAGCACAGCAGTAGCGACGCAAGCAAAGGCACACAGCACGCCGATACTTATAATTAAGCATTTGGAGCAGAATATCTTACGTGAGACGTCACCTATTGCCAAACTTTTTCAACAAGATTATATATATTCCTGTGGTGTGTTCTCGTATGTGGTACTATGATGGCCCCGAATCAGATCGTTACAAATCGTTGCCCGCCAGTACATTTAAAAACTTCGCACTGTGTGTTTCTGTGACATGGATGCAATTTGTAGATACTTGGCTCTAGAATATGTATGTTTCTGCGAACATGGTGCGTCACCTCTTCTCCGTCTGTCACCGCCAGCCGGCTGGCCAAATTATTGCAGCGAACTCAAGGAAAATAATCACCGAACCACACGATCCGACCATTCCACATGAAGTACTTATCGCACGAAGCTCTCAACAGACAGCGACAGGTGGCCGCATGCACATTGAAGAAATAGAAGATAGTCCATCAGATTCAGACCTACTAAATTATCTATGAAGAAGAAAAAGAAACAGTGTGTGCAGATGACAGGAATAGCATCCACAGTGGTGAATAAAAGTTTTCGCTCGCAGTCTCAACAGGAATGGGTATTTTTGTATTTTTTTTTATTCGAAGGGAGTCAAGAAAGTGCTCAATATTTGAGTCTCTTGCTCTTTTGCTTACCTATATATGGCTGGCAGTATTTGTTTTGTTTCCGTGGAACTAGTAATTGGGACAATTTAAGCACCGGATACACGAAAGCGACACATAACGAAGAGATCAAATATACCGCTGGGTATATTGGTGCCTTTCTGAAGAATCACAACTTATGAACTTACTTAAGTGCTCACCCTTTCGAAACCAAGCAAGGAGAGCTAATTTCAGCTTCGATTCGCAATAGTTGTCATAGCTTTAGTTAAGCTTATGTATAAAATCTATGAAGCACTTGACTATTGCCATCTTTTTGTCTATTAACAACCATAAATTTGACACCATCTGCTCTGTTTACCTCTTCAAGGTTTAAAAGCAAAGAACAGAACAACTTATAAAGCGCATTAGTCCACTTTCTTTCTTTAACTAAGCTGGATTCTCCGTCATAAAGAGAAACACGAATCCGGGTGTGGAAAAACTACGGAAACAAGCCATCGCCTACCAACCCTCAGTGAACGACTGGCGTCAGAGCTAGATTCTTCAACTTAACCTAGAATATCGAAAAATATGGTTCATATACATGTCATGACCCTAGAGAGTACTCAGTTCACTAGCAAATTGTTATGCAAAAAGGCAATTTTCGCTAGCACCAGTCGACGTGTCAAAAGTTACAGCAAGCTGACTTCTGGAATTTTTTTTAGTGTTTAAGGAAGCTAACTTGAGGATTTAGACAAGGCCTATCAGAATCTGCTCACATCTCCAAAGGTATATAAATAAAAAAAATTAGGAACCAAATGCTCTGGATAATCTGCATAATCTTAGAGTTCAAATTCGGATTGATCGCAAAGAGTAATTTGAGAAAATTACTAAAGTTTTCCGAGACTTACAGAAGGTGCAGACAAAGTATACAAGTAAGCTTCTTTGGTTCTGATTTTGTTAAACTTAGATTGATGTAGTGAGTTTGAAACTCAGGTGGTATTAAATTTCAGTAAACTCCAAGGATGGCGTCCAGATAACTGTGGAGCATTTTTGGTTTTGTTGTTATTGTCGTTGCTTATGATTCACAGTATTATTTTCAGTCCTCCTGATATCATCACGGTTAATGTGCATTTACAGCCATATGACCACCCCACTGCCAGTATTATGCTTTCGCAGTGGAGTTGACATGAACTTCACAATTGATCGACTTTTTTATTTATTTCATATGAAATAAATAGATGATTCTTGATATCAGGATTTGAACTGCGATCCTGCAGAGTGACAAGCGATGATGTTACCTATATACTACTCCACGGCCACCCTCTTAATGTTAGATCAAACTATCAAGCCAAATCTTGCTAAAATTCATTAAGTCCTTCTTTAACTAGACGCATGAAAAGGAATCAATTAATAGTCACAATATTTGATGGCTTTTATTGATTTCAACGATTCTCAGATATAATTATCTATGTACTACGTACTACCGCACCTTGAAACTAGATTTCATTGAAATCTGTTCGTTGGTTTTTGAATTACGAGTGCGAGAATGGTGAAAGGGACAGATAGACGTACAGGCAGATAGTCAAGGGACGAAAGTGTTTGTTTTGACCTGAATTGAAAAGCTCAATTGAGAATTTGAAATCGATCGCATAACTACTCTGAATAGCGAATAAGTATAAATAAAGAATCAAAATCCGAATAAGTAAATAAAAAAATTAAATATCCAGGAAATCTCAGAATTTTCTCATTTCAACTTTCGAAAATATATGAATCTTTGTTCATTTCCTAGCTTTCGCGAGTTCAAAATGTGATACATATGCGGAATATTTAAAAATTAAATTTTTTTTTTTGTAACATGAACTTCTGACGTCATACGTCACAAGGCGCTTCTAGTCTGAATACAGAATTGTTTGTATTGTATCTATTCTTCACTTTCTGAATGAATGAATGAATGAATGAATGAATGAACAAAATCATTCGATAGTTGAAATCTATCGATAGTCGAACTGATTTGATTAGTGATCAATACCACTCGTTACCTTGTACTTAAAATGAAAGTCTTTCGACCGTATTGATCGGAATACAAAAGCTGCAGTTGGACATTATATTTTACAAAACTCTAAACTAATACAAATTCAGAAAAAAGTCTAGTAGAACTGGCTAAATTTATCCAAATAATACAGAAAAGAACAAGAGGACAAAATCCATTTTGATTTTTTATTTATTTAGTCGCTCCCTTGTCCCACTACCCTCACTTTATTGCGGACTGAGATTTGAAGACTGCAATGTTGATGTCCACTGTGTCCGATTTTGTTTACATGCCAGGTCTAAATAAATTTGGAAACCATCTATATGTGGAAAATAATTTATAAAATTACTCATACAAATGAACAAAACTTAAAAGGAATATTTCTTTTGTGCGTATGTGTTTCTGTGCACACAAATTAAATCTGGCACTACTGATGTTCTGTCAAAGATAAACAGCTGATATTTGACATCTGTGAATTGACATTCGTAATTTAATTGCTGAAAACCATCTCCGAAATGGAGAAAATTTAACCAACACGATTCGCGCATTGTGAAATAATGTCGGGATACATAACCGCCCATCTCATGTCGCAGTTAAGAAATTAATGGGAAAATTCGATCGACCTGGATCAGTGTTGGATGTACAAAGACCAGTTCATCCTGGTGGGTGGCCAGTCATGCGAAAATATAGCCGCAGTGAGTGAAAGTGTTCGTCCATCGTTTCCAGCAATTGAAACTTTCCTACATGCATTTTAACAAAAGCTCTGCATTTATATGCCTACAATACCCAATTGACCCAGGAATTGAAACCAGCAGACCATGAACAGCGTCAGGTCTTAGCTGATTGGGTGTTAAAGAACCGATTTTTTGAACAAAACCATCTTCAGCGATGAGGCTCACTTTCAACTGAATGGCTACGTAAACAAACAAAATTAAATCCATGGACCATTCACGAACAACCAATGCATTCACAAAAGTGGATGCATTGGTACTTCTGAAAATACTTCTTCGAAAATTCTGATGGTGCTACTGTAACAGTCAATTATTCAAATTATTTTTGGCAGCAATTGGACGATGTTGATGGTTGGTTGGATGGTGGTTTGAACAAGACGGTGCCACCTGCCACAGAGCGCCAGAAACAACGCAGTTATTACACAAAGTTTTTCTTCCGCATCATCTCTCGTCTGGGGCTGTGTAAAGTACAAGGTTGTCGAAATTCGATGCTGCTGTCTGTACATATGGCCGACTTCAACCATAATCAATTTTCTTCAAACCTCATTTTATTTTGATAAAATTTCATATTTGTGGTAGTCAGAGGCATACCAGGTTTTTGCCAAGAAGTAAGAAATGGTACTCTACTTAGTGACCGGTTTATGGCAGTTGGCTCAAACTCGGATATGATTCAGGCGATTTTTTTCAAAATCAATAATTAAACAAAATTTGACAATGATTTAACAAAAATCATTTTAACGAAAATCAATGCTGGCTTTCAAGACTTGCAAGGTTTGAGGTTTGTTGTGGTAAAAGCGAGATTTCAAAAAGCCCCAAAGGAATAAGTCCGGCGCCGTCAGATCTGGCTATCTGGCTGGCCAGTTCAAATCGATCTTTCATCACATGATTCAAAATTTGCATCGTTGCCCGAGCTGTGTGAGCGTTTGCTCCGTTCTGCTGAAATCAACAATGCTCTAGACCCAATTCAGCAACTTGCGGCAAAAAAAAAAAAAAATTTTAACATCTGTCTGTAGCGCTCACCAGTTATGGTTACGGTGGTGCCATCGGCGTCCTCAAAAAAATAAGGGATAATCACTTTTTCACGCAAATGCGACACCAAACAGTCATTTTGAGGGGATGCAATGGCTCTTCGTGCATATCATGTGGATTCTCTGTGCCCCAGAAATGCAAATTTTGTTTATTCATACAACCACGTAAGTATAAATGGGCTTCGACGCTCATTATGGTTTTGGATTCGAAATCATCCTCTTCTTGCACCAGGTTTAACAGACCATGGGAGTAAGTCAGCCTCAGTTGACGGTCAGCAGGCAGCAATTGGTGAACGATTTCCACTTTATAAGGGAACACCTTCAGGTCTTTCATCAAAATTCGACGCAATGGACGTCTGCTGATGTGAAATTGTGTGCATCGTTGTCTCATCGAGGTTTATGGACTCTCTCGGACGTCCTCGGCCACAGCAGTGATATTCTCGATCGAACGAGCAATACGGGGCCGGCCACTTCTTGCGACATCTCTAGTGGACCCAGTTTACACGAGAGGCTCAGCCAAACGCTTAATTGTTCGCGCACATGGTGCAGCACGATGGAATTTACGCTGTGTTAAAACAATAATTCCGCGTTCTTCAGATGTGTATCGCTCCGTTGCTTGTTGTCAACTAATTTTCTATCTATTTACCACATAAATGTCAAAGCACAATGACATTTGACGCCATTTGCAAAAATTATGGCACATTCACATTACGACATTACTTTTGCCCCACCTTGTACATGTAACCCAGTCATGCATTTCATTTAACATGAAAAAAATACTTTTTTTTATAGACATAAGTAATTTTTTAGAGTAGGCGTGATTGTTGGCTAATTAAACAAAATTTGCGCATTTGGACTTTTCCGAATTCTAAAAAGTTTAACATGAATTTAAATTGGTAGCATATAAACGGACGGACATGGTCCAATCGCCATTATTCTTCTACATTACAAACTATGAATCAAATTTAATAAATCCACTAAATCTACTCAAAAATACACATATTCACTGTACGTGTCGTTTGAACTCCAGTGTAATACGTACCGCCAGTATCCATTTCTCCCATCAGCCAGTGTGTTTCGTTGGCCATCATAAATGATTCGTTGATTCCGTAATGTCCGAAATAGTTTTCTTAAATTTTTATTTTTTTTTCTCTTTAAATATTATTATTAGTCGCATCGTTGATGGATGTAACACTAGTTTCAACAAAAAAATAATCCAACGACTGTGCCTGACACTCATGTTTATTTTTTGCTGCACATCTCTTTTTGTATCTTATTTTAAATGTTGCACTTTGCAAATGCTTTTAGTAAATATACATACTTTGAACAACAATTTCAATTTAGAGGAAGAAGAACAGCAGCATGTGCCGAAATTAGATGCAGACGCTGTCGATGCAAATAGAAAACGACTACGACTACAACTACGATGAAATAATGAAAGTACAGATACACAACCAGAAGAAAAAAATCCTTTGAATATTTTTAATTCCATTGTTTTATGCAGTGGCTGTGCAGTGCAACTGCAGTTACAAATGAATTCTCTCAGATTTGAAATTAATTTAGCTTTTTGGGCCTCATTAATTTATTTAATTAATTTTGCATTACTAAGAATGTTGTAAGTGCATTGCATTAAGATTATTATTTCTCTCTGTTACTAAATGTAATGGGCTTATAAATTCAGTTTATATGCAGCACTTTGGAATCTATACAATTTCTCGTTTTATTTTAAAGTGCATAACTACATAGAACCAGTGCTGCCACTAAGAAACAATTTGCAATTATAAGGCTACGTATATGTAATCATCTTCTTATCATGACAAACAGAAAGTTTTAAGCCCGCTAAACATGCTAAGGTTAACCTGAGATTACCGTCTAAACAAACCTAACTTACATTACTCTGTAACGTTATCAGTTCCAGACAGCGTTGCTGCGGATGGTAATGAGTCGATGAGGCCGATCACTGGCGAAATGGATGTAAGTAAGTAAGCCCGTTCGTAAGAACCCTTCTTTGGATGGAGAGACACATCATCAGAGAAAAGTAATAAAGAGAGGTAGAATTTGTTTATGTAAGTGCCTAACAAGAAACAATTTTAACCGACAAATATGGAAAACCTGCACTAAATTAAGTTGGAACAAGTTCTGAACAAAATGTAGTAAATTTGCTGAAAAAAGCGTAAGAAAATGTATCTACCCGAGGAAAAGTTTAAAATGTAGCAAAATCTGTGAATTTGATGAAAGTACATAGCAAAGTAGGAAATGGATTGATTTCTTTAAAAATGTAGTTAATTTGCTCCAATCACAGTAAAGTGGCCAAATACGGTCGAATACGGAATTGTAGATACATTTAAGCAGCATTTCCAGCAGCTGCTGAATGGAAATAATGCCCGCCTCCAATCAACGAAGAAGTAATCTCCCATCCTAATATAAAAGTGGTTGGCGTAGCTATTAAAAAGCTGAAGAGCAACAAGGCCTCCAGTTCTGTTGGCTTACCAGCGGATCTATTCACATACGGAGGTGATGTTTTGGTGAGGTGCATACAGCAAATCATCAACCTTATATTCCTTATCTACAAAAAAGACGATCCTATGTCTTGCTCCAACAATCAAGGGGTACCCCTGCTAAATGTAGCATACAACGAATTTCTAGTCGAGACTCACCGCCTTTTTATCTACTTGATAGCCGCATATGATAGCATTCATCATCTGGAGCTCCACAAGATGGCTGAATTTGGAATCGCGGCAAAAGTGATCCAGCTATGTCGCGAAAGCTGCGGGACACTCAATTCAGCGTGCAGTTTGGAAGTAGCTCTTGTGAAATTTTTCAAATATGTACCGGATTTCGGCAAGGAGGTGCGCTATCTTGAAAATTGCTCAATCACAGTGCAAAGTGCTTAGGGTAGATGTTAACACGAAATGCACTAGTTTGAACAAATCCGTCTAGCAATACAAAAAAAATGCTATTAATAAACAAAGTCCGTCGGTCGATTGACGGCTACAACTTTGAGGTAGTTAAGGAGTTCATCTACCTCGAAGTCAACATGAACTCCATGAATGACACCCTAATGGAGTTTCGACGAAGGATCACCCTTGGAAACAATTGCTACTTCGGTTTGGCGAAACAAATCTGGTCAAAATTCCTTTCTCGAAAGACAAAATGCATGCTCTACGGGACTATAATACTGCCAGTTCTGCTATATGACGCCGAATGCTGGACGATAAGCAGGAAAGCAGAGTAGGTTCTGGGAACTTTAAGGCCAAAAATTGTTCGTCGACTACTTGGTCCTGTAAACTCTACGAGCTGTACCAAGATGGGAATGTAGTCCAAAAAGCCAAAATACGACGACTGTATTGGCTCAGCCACTTCGAACGAATGGATAACAATGCTCCAACCAAGAGGATCGTCGAAGCTTAGCCCACAGGTTCGAGACAATAAGGAAGACCAAACCTCCAGTTCAAAGACCAAATGATTGCGGATGCCAGGGCGCTTGGTCTAGAAAATTGGCAGCCCTGCCTCAGGCGGAGTCTCTTCACGAGTCGGGTGGTCCGTTAAGTTAATAGAGTACGTTTCGATGTTTTAGATACGGGTACTAACGTGTAGCACAAGCAAGCTGATTTGTTGAAACCCCAGAGGATTAACTAGAAATGGAGATTAGCGAAGACCCCTGAAAAAATTTATTACAGAGAAAAATCGCAACTGAAAAATGAAAAGGAACCCTTCAGGGTGGTCTACTTTGATACATATACGTATGTATCTGAATACATATTATTCGCCTCCGATGTTGATGCAATAGCACGATATTTAAAACAAACCGATCTAATTGACTTATCTGAAAATATATCCTAACAAAGCAAACTAAACCAGAAATTGTCGTTTCAAACAGATCATGGTAGTCGTCATTTTCATAAAGAATAACCTCAAGCACCACTGAAGGCTCACAAGAAAATTGCACAATTATGTATCTCTGTGTACATTTGCTGTTCTTAGAACGCAAAAACTTTATATGTAGAACTCCAGTTTGACCCATTTAGTTAAGTGAAGGTCCCAGAGGGACCCATTATGAATGCTTACTCTACATTTCTTCCTTCGCTCTAGTTATCATTACTTTATTTGTTTATTTTTTTTTTTTTTTAGGAAAAACACCCTTTTGTTATGTTGATATCATGTTATTTCACACAAAACGCTTCAAGGCGAATGGCATGTTGACAACGCACCGTTTTGTATAAGTTTTCCTCGTGTTGGCTTAGCACAATGTAACAAAGTGAAACTCGCAAAGAATTCTTAACATTTACACCGCACCAGCCCGTCCACCTATCAACCCCATCCGAACAAACGGACCGATTATTCTATTGCTCCGCACTCTTTCTTTCTTTCTTTTTTTTCCCTTTTATATTGTTTTGTGAAAATTCTTGCATCCAATACAATGCTGTTTATTGTGTACATTCAATTGTTCGGTTAACATTTTTGGCAAGCAGCCAGGTGATACAGCATTCCATTGTAACCCTGATATGGCCTCTTGAATGACGATCAAATAGTTTATGTCATTCCTTTCCTTCTTTTTTTTTTATTTTATTTTAGAAGCTTTTTTTATGTTTTTGTAGGTACATTATTTCTCTAACTCAATAACTTTATGTCCAGGTTTCTTGGCAGAAAAAAAAAATATAGAACAGAATACGCTATTGTGACTGTGAGGGAACCAACCATTTGGATTATACGGATGATAATAAAGTGTGCGCCTTTATTTATCTCAGATACGTATTTTTTCTTCTTTTGATAGCTCGCCTTATTTCTTTCATAATTTATGTGGTGTTTTTTGAAAATGACATACATTCGAATAGTAAAACGTGCTGTAAATGATAATGGCTCAGGTTTAAATTTATTTCTGTTTTATTGTACGACATTAACACAGTATCAATTTACAGACAGATAGTTGAATTTAAACTTTAATAACCTGCGAGTAAGCCCTGTACATATTTATCCGTGTGAACCATAATGTTTCTTGGGTGGTTGACTCTACACATAGGACTCTGTTGTCGAATTAGGTTCTCCTCTTAAATGCAATTAGCCTGGTTTACAGTCCCGACCAGCACTAAAAGGACTATATGAGGCTTTGGTCCATACATTGATCACCATCTATTCCTCCATAGATGTCACTGTTATCCGCCAGTGTGGCCGTGGTGTAGTGGTAACATCGTCGCTTGTGACACTGTTGATGCACGGTTCGAATCCTGATGTCAAGAATCATCTATTTATTTCGCATGAAATAAATAAAAAAAAAAAGTCGATCACTTGCTAAAGCTAAGTCGACTCTACTGTGAAGGCATAACACTGGCAGTAGGGTGGTCATATGGCTAAAATGCAACTTGATCGTGATGATGACATCAGGAGGACGGAAAAAAAATACTGTGAATCATAAGCAACGACAACAATAGCGAAAAAACAAACAAAATACTCCCCAGTTATCTGGACAGCCACCCTTGGAGTTTACAGAAACTTAATACCACCTGAGTTTCAAACTACACCACTCTGTCTTTCTCTCTGTCTCTTCCCCTTTCCGCAAAATGCACGTGTTCTAAAAATTAGTATAAGGATATTCATATCCCCTTTAACACGTGCAAATTATAAAAAAAAAAAAAAAAATCTGACGGGCTTCGATTGATTTCCGTAGCACAATTATTACGTCTCATCATCCGTCGAATCACAATCTTTTTATTTATTGTTGTCCACCTCCATAATGTTTTATCACTGCAAAATAAACTTAGCGAACTTCGCAAGTGGCAAATTGACGGGACAATAAAATGTGGCACTTTGAAATAACATTTTGACATTTCTTTAAAAAGCGCCATCTAGTTTGGAGTTTTTACACGCCAGAAACGTCTAGGTTACCTAAATTTGTGGAGAACAGTGCTGTATTTAAAATGTTTACACCGATGACATTTGTACAATACCTTGTCCCCGAACAAATCATCGGTGTAAACTAGGCCATTCTAAGACAGATAAGGGCCCTAGTCACTTCTATCATGTCATCTCATAAATAATGCGGGTTCTCTATACTATTCAATATTCTCACTAAAGAACTCAAATACCATTTTCCGCGAGCCTTGTTTTATTTATAATATCTATTGTACAGCTTTCCTTCATTCGGTGTTCATAATTTGAACCGAAAAGACCGAATATTGGTATCGGATATCCAATGGAACAAAAGCAAGAAACAGTGCATGGGTGCCTGCCTGATTGACTTGGAGAAGGCCTTCGACACCGTATGGTTAGAGGGACTCTTCTACAAGCTAAGCAGGCTGGGCATAAGCAAACCACTGCTGTACATACTTCATAACATGCTCACCAGTAGACAGTTCATTGTCAAAAATGGCAAGGTGACTTCTGCTGGAACATTTCTAATTAAAAACGGTCTGCAACAAGGTGCGGTTAATTCACCGATCCTTTTCAACATTTACACGAGCCATCTGATAGGATCACTTCACCATGCCATAGCGTACGCAGACGACTTGATCGCGTACAGATCAGGACAAAAAATCGAGGTCATTGCAATTCTCTTGCAACGTGACTTCGATAAAATTCAGCGATATTGCGATGACTGGAAGTTGAAGATCAACTTCCAGAAATCAGAAACCATTCTTTTTAGGACGCCGTTGTCTGGTGCCTCTAGGGATACCAGAAAGAATTGGCGAAAGTTCTCAATCGTTACTTACTTACTTACTTATGTCCTGTATCCCCTTGTGGGTCCTAGGGCCTCTACAACGCCTACGCGCCATCGTGTGCGATTTCTGGAAATGTGCCTCAGCTCTCCCCAACTCTTTCCCAGTTGCCGTGCTTCCTTCTCAACTGTTCTGCGCCACGTACTCCTAGGACCGCCGCGTATCCTGCCATCCTGGGTAAGCGGGTTCCATTGCATCGCTTGGTTAGCTATGGACCTGTCACCCTTTCGGAGAGTGTGACCGATCCACTGCCACTTTCGTCGTCGTATGGTTGTGCCTATAGGTTCATGGCCCGTTCTCTGATAAAGCTGTTCGTTAGAGATACGGTTTGGCCAGAATATCCTTAAGATGTAACGTAGACACCTATTGACAAACGTTTGCAGCTTCCTCGTGATAGTGACGGTCACTCTCCAGGTACCACATCCATATAGCAACACGGATTCAACGTTGGAACGGAACAGTCGTAGCTTGGTGTTTAAGCTAATTGCATTACTTCGCCAAACTATGGATAGCATCCCAAACGCAGATTTTGCTTTACCTATTCGGCTGGCTATATCCAGTTCGGTTCCGCCATCGGTTGAGACAATACTCCCAAGGTATTGGAAACTCTCTACTCTCTCAACCGTTTGTCCAGCAATGCATATATGAGTTGATGAGTTTGGTCCTAGGCTGATCATTTTTGTTTTTGCCGAGTTAATTTTCAGCCCAACGACGTCTGCTTCCCTCTCCACATTTGCTGTCATTTGGTGAAGGTCCATTATTCTGTGAGACAGTAGGCATACATCGTCGGCGTAGTCGAGGTGTTTGAGTTCAGATGTAAGAGTCCATCGAATTCCTCCATTTCCTGTTGATAAGGCCGCATTCAGCACATCGCTAATCACCAATAAAAACAATATTGGTGAAAGTATGCAGCCTTGCCGAACCCCACTTTGGACTTCGAATTCCTCAGACAGCCTTCCTCTGTGCAAAACGTGACATGTGGACCCATCATATGTAGCTTTGATAATTGCTATTAATTTATCCGGAATGCCTCTCCTGCGCAAGGCACGCCAAATAAATTCCCGATTGACACTATCAAACGCCTTTCCAAAATCGATGAACAACAGGTGAAGTGGTGATCGATATTCAACACATTGCTCGATAATGATCCGCAGGGTGTTGATGTGGTCGACACAGGAGGATCCAGAGCGGAAACCTGCTTGTTCGGCGTCAAGTGTGTCTTCAAGGTGTTCTTTGATTCGCTCCAGGATGATTCTAGCTATTATCTTGGCCACAGCAGGCAGCACGCAGACACCTCTCCAGTTTTCGCACTGCATTAGGTTGCCTTTTTTAGGGAGCTTGACAATCATTCCCTTTTTCCACTCATCTGGAAAACTCTCGGCTTCCCATGTTCTCCCGACAAGTGGGGACAGTAGCTCTGCCGATGCTGTTGGCGCAGCTTGAAAAAGCTCCGCGGGTATGCCGTCAAGTCCTACCGCCTTATTAGTTTTCAGTGCTTTGATTGCGGTAATAATCTCTTCTTTACTGGGGGTTGTGGTGCGAATTCGGGAACTTCTTTCTACGGACACTTCAATCGTTGGACCGCACGGACAGCCACTTGCGAGTCGAAGTGTAGTCAGATACCTGGGGCTCTGGTTAGACCAATATCTATATTTTAACAAACATATAGATGCTGCTCTTGCCAGAGCCAAAGGTGCTTTTGCCCTTACAAAGAGACTTTTTTATAGCAAGCAACTAGATGCAAGGGTAAAGGTAATCTGCTACATGGCCCTCATTAGGCCCATGCTCGTATATGGATGCCCCGTGTGGTTCAACGTGGGAGCAAGCTTGTTGGAAAAGATTCGGGTATTTGAGAGGGCTTGCCTTCATTTGTACAGAACACCAGAGTCCCAGTACATAAAATTCTATCCCAATGAGGTCCTATACAACAGGGCTAACCTAATAAGAGTGGATAATTTCGTTATCAAGCTGATTCGAAGGCACATTGCAAGAGCAATGAGCTCGACGAACAACCTGATCTCCGGGGCTTATTACCCCAATTACGAGTATCATGAGAGAGTGCGCCTTAACGGCTTTGTTCCCCCAGAGGCGTTCCTCTATTTTGATGAGAAAGATCTGATCCAGGACAGATTGGCGGTTCCACTAATCTTCCACGTTGCTCGGACAGGTGTGGATAGGCGACTCAACTACGACAGAGACGTTGCACATGGCAGTGTGGAGCGTCTCCGGTTTAGTAGGGCGGTATCGGGTCGTGATGTTGAGGACGTACAACGTCAGTACGGTCATTTCTGGTGGCTAGCCGAAAGAGAGGGAATTCCTTCGTCGTTTCCCCCTAATCCAGGGTAGCCTGTTTGAGGTTTAAAGTTGGCTGTTCTTGCCTATGGCCGACTTACATAGTTTAAGTTTAGGTATTGTGTTAGGGTAACGTATTGTGTATAGGTAAAAAAAAAAAAAAACAGCACTTGATAAAAAAAATTAAAAAATAAAAATAAAAAAAAAAGTTCGTATATAATTACGTAAGGTAGAATAAGATAGATTAAGGTAGAATAAGATATTTTAAGATTTATTTTAAGGTAGTTTATAAGTTTTATACATAAGAACATTAAAAAAAAGTTCATATACTAAGTTCCATTGATTAAACATTTTTCTTAGTTGTAATAATTAATTGAATAATAAAGTAAATAAATAAAGAATCTTAAGTTAGTTACGTCGAAAGACATAGTTTTAAGTACTAGGTTTAACTTAGAGCGCCCGCAAAGGGCTAGTAAGTTAGAATAAGAATAGTTAAGTTAGTTAAGCTAGTTTTAAGCGTTTTTTTTTTTTGTCTAGCATGTAAGTTATAATGAATTAATTAATAATAAAAAATGCATTAAAATGAAAAATGAAAGGCCAGTTGACATGAATAATGACGTACTGCTTAGCACTCTGAATGAAAACCCATTCGCAGCCATTGATGAATTAGCGGAGAATTTGAATTCTTCCCAATCCCCAGTATTTACAAATTTATACCAACACAAAGACCGTTAATTTGTTCGATATATGTGCTGTGCTCCGCACGAATGGTTAGCACCTATAGCTTTATGCCCTTTCCGAGGGGCAATTTTTTTTTTTTTTCTTATATATATAATTTGCGAGCGCCAAAGGCGATATGAATACCCTTATATTGTTTCAGAGCACGGGCGTTTCGGTAGAAGAGGAGGAACCTGTGCACGTTGGTTTTAAATGATTGAAGGTTGTAGTGATGGAGAAATTCAGAGCCTGGTAGATCATTCCACATTCGTGTCGTTCGGCTTATAAACGAATTTCTATATTTCACAGTGCAACCAAAGTTGGGCTTAACGGTGAACTGATATGGATTCGAAACATGGCGCGTATTGCGGGTGAAATTTTGAGGGGGAGGAATACAACTAGCTATTTCGCTCGATAAAATAGGGAAAGACGATGACGGTTTCGACGGTGTTCAAGTGAATGTATGGAGTTCGCAATGTCTCTACCACCTATAAATTTTAACGCGCGATTCTGTACCCTGTCTAGTATGTGCAGAACGGTCTTGGGTGCACCAGACCAGCTGTGGGGGTTATATTATATCTTGGAGCGGATGAGTACCTTATAAATTGGGGCTAGATCAGAGGGGTAAAATATTTCTTGCACAGCTTAAGGAATTTTAGACATTTTGCTGCATTTTTGGCGACCTCGAATATTCGATCATTCCACCGAAGATGGTTATTAATACACATACCGAGAATGGTAAGTCTTTCCGTTTCAGCGATGCAAGTACCATTCATGGATAATGGTTGAGGGTTATGGTTTCGCTTGAGACACAGAAGACAGCATTGTGTTTTGGAAGCATTAAATTGAACTCTGTTGGTTGAGCCCTATTTGATTATGCTGTGCAGATCGGTTAAACTTCTCGTTTAACATACATTGCCGTTCCTCTTCTACTGTTGAAGAGCAAGGACATGAGTTACGGAACGAATACGAAAAACTGAGGGTACTGTCATCAACGAAGGAATGAATTAGATTAGAAGTTGCAGACAAATTATCATTTATAAAAATAAGAGAGTCGGAGACAAAACAGGGCCTTGGGAACACCAGCATTTATTTGGAGAATTGCGGAATTGAAGCCGTCCAAGACAATTTGTATTGAACGCCCCAAAAGTAATTTCTAATCCATATGCACGCATTTTCGACAAAACTCTGTCAAATGCCTTTGAAATATCAAGCGCAACCATCTTAGTTTAGTCGAAGTGATAAAGAGATTGGTTCCACTTCTCGATTAGATATATCATCAGATCACCAGTGGAGCTGTTTCTACGTAAACCATACTGCTGGTCATTAAGGAGTTTTCGTGAATCGAGATATTTCATAAGCTGACGACTTGGAAAGAAGGGACGTAAGTGTAATGGGTTGGAAATTGGACAGGGAGGAAGATTCGCCTTTTTTTGGGGACGGGCTGGACAAATGCTGTTTTCCATCTACTCGGAAAACACCCTAAAAAGTATGATAGTTAGAAAAGCTTACGCAGAGGTTTGCCAGCGTGGAAGAACACCTCTTCAAAACTATGGTGGGGATACCATCTGGACCAGTGGATTTGTGGACCAGACCTTGAAGTACTCCTGCAACTGTAGGAGTACGAAAGTGGTCTTGTCCAATGGAAAATACAAGCGGAGGCAAAGCATTATCTCTCAGTGTGGAATTCGCTGCAAAGTGAGGGTGGTCGTGGTGTAGTGGGAACATCATCGCTTGTCACGCTGTTGGTTCAAGGTTCAAATCCTGATGTCAAGAATCATCTATTTATTTCGCATGAAATAAATAAAAAAATCTATCAATTGCGAAAGCTAAGTCAACTCTACTGCGAAGGCTTAACACTGGTAGTAGAGTGGTCATATGGCTGAAAATGCAATTTGATCGTAATGATGATATCAGGAGGACAGAAAAAAATACTACGAATCATGAGTAATGACACTAAAAGCAAATCAAAAATGCTAGCGTCCAGGGGAGCATTTTTGGAGTTTACAGAAACTTAATACTATATACACCAAATCTTTCTTTTTTTCTCTCTGTCTCGTTCACAACGCCCGTGCCCTGTATAGTATAAAGGTATTCATACTCGTATCCCCTTTGGCGCGCGCAAATTATAAAAAAAAGCAACAAGCAGATTGGCTTTGTCTAAGGAGCTGACAGCTGAAATGTCATTGTAAATGAATGGTAGGGATGGCAGACGAGGCAGAATTTTTAATATTTTTGACGAATGACCAACAATTTTTACTACCTTTGGGACATTGTAGGAGTTTTTGTCTCAATTTCTGGTCATGTAAGAATTCTTTTATCCTGATATCCTCTTTACAGCTTTGGTCAAACTACGAGTTTGCGTTAGGTTTAATGCTCTTTATTCTCTTTTTCAATTGAGAGAAGTCACTCATAACAATTTTGCTCTCGGATATTTATAAGACGTTCGCTAGAGACTAGACCGTAAGAATTTTTTTATTTTCTGGGACTCAAAGCTTGAGTTTCCCGCTCAATGGTCGCGCACTTAACTACTGAGTCACTGCATTTTAGTTCTTCTTTTTATCGTCTATGAAGTTGGGTGGAAATGATGTTACATGAAATTTTAGCAATTTTTCGCTGGCGATCGGTCCAGCGAAGGGGCTTAAACTTTCAAGTATGTAGATTCCGTGCTATCACTCGTAAGCTGGTTCCAATTTAAATTTCGTACTGGGATCTGTAGGGTCGAATCGAAATTCATTCTAACCCCAAATTTTTGAAAATAAATCGATTTTCTCGAAAACGGCTCTTACGATTTTGATGAAATTTTATATTTGAGCTACTTTGGACGTAAGCTTTCTTGGGGGAAAAATGTGTATAACGATACTTTACTTATTAGACGATTTTTGAAAATTGGCTATTTCTCGGAATGACTTAACCGGTTTTGTTCGTAATCGACATACATATGAGCAATATTTTACATATATATCATAACAAGTTTTTTGCAAAATTAGGAAAATCATTTTCTTCGATTTTTAACAGATTTTAAAAAAATGTATATACGAGTATATATTTA
The DNA here is from genome assembly GCA_963082735.1 of Pocota personata. Lineage (NCBI taxonomy): Eukaryota > Metazoa > Arthropoda > Insecta > Diptera > Syrphidae > Pocota > Pocota personata. The sequence goes on from OY720429.1 coordinate 273,421,983, forward strand.
CGAAATTTAACGAATTTGCTAGCTAGTGCATCGTTCTAAAATTCTGTTTGACTAGTCTATCGATCAAATTGAGCCGATAATTGATCAAAGTTATAATTTTGCGAAAATACTCCACAATATATCATATCGATATCCCATCCCATTTTAAAGACACATATCTTCAAAACGACTTCAAATTTTCCAAATGTTTCAGCACAATATTTGCGATAATCGATACCTTACTCTTTGTGTGAAAATTCTCCGTTGATGAATCCAACTGTTTAGAAGTTATAGTCCCATAAAAATTACTTCAATTACAATTTTACTATGAAATACTATCTGCGTCAAAACGTAGCTTTTGTCGCACCCGACTCCCCTACCGCTTGTTTAAGACTGTTCATGTTGTCCCATCTTTCTATGACTTTTTATCTCACAGAACAATGAAAGAATACCGTCTCTAATTTGACAGATTATTTTTTTCTCCGAAATAATTTCCCCATCTGACTGTGTCGTCTTAGGGCAATGTGGCGGAAACAAAGGTACTCGTACCATTCGACTTCGCACTCAGTACACACGAGCAACTGACCTGCATCAAAGGGATGCTAAATGTGACATCCTTATAAGTTATTTACGATACATTTTGACACATTTGAAGAGGGTGAACTTGACTTTACTGCATTTCAATGTTGAGCTTATTTATTTAGAGAAACAATTTTTTTTCTTTTTATTTCAATGATGAATTTGACCTTGAAAGCATTTTTTATGAAGCTAAAAACTCCTCGTGTTTTTAAGTAGATACTTAACTCCTTTTCCAATTGCGTTCTAAGGTCAAATGATATTTTTAGGGGAAATACTCCTACCTTCATGTATAAAGTGATAACATGTCAGAATGAAATTATTAATAAATAATAAAATTGATGTCATTGAAAACTGTATATCTTCTTGTCGTCACTTTTACAGAAAAAAAACAAAAATAAATAAGTATAAAAATAAATATGAAAGAAAGTATTTATAATATTAAACTGAAAGTCACGCTATCGCCATCGAAAAATGAGAACGGTTTGACAAATGCATTAATTAGTGTCGTTGTCGAGTTGCGGATGAAATCTCGTAAAATGTTTTTCTTTATTTCCCCATTTTCCCTGTGAATTTTCAGATTAGCAAACTTCTATACCATTAGGTTTGTGTGCGTACTTTTCTGAAATAAAAATGAAAAGAGTCAAATTTCAGAAATCGAGAGAGAATTCTCTCAAATTCAAGAAAAATATTCGTGTGCCTTTCGTATGAAATCTTGAGAAATGTCAATTTAAGGTGGTTTTCAAATAAATGTCAAAAGCATTTGATTTTGATTTTAAATCTATTTATTATGTCAAACCTATCAGTTGTCACTCATTTGACAGTTTTTATTTATTCATGAGACGAAATTCATCGAGAAGAAAACTACAGAAAAATTAACGAAAGAAAAATAATATCTCTCTCAATTTTCTTAAATTCCTCAGTACATTAAAAAAGAGCCAACCATAATGGGCTGCTATTGGCTTAACCTTATGTCAAAACCGAAAATCCCACTCAATTTCTGTCAAACTCTAGTTACCCACTTAAGTAAATTTCAAGATCTGTCATTCAGTTTGATTTCAGTGCAGGTTTGGTTTCATTCAGTTTGATTCCAGAGCTGGGGAAAAACATAAAAAATAAGTTAACATTAAAAAAAAATTAATTTCTTACATCTTTCAATGGAAGGGATAAATATCCTGAGGAAAATTAATATTCCAGGAAAAAAAAAGTTATTGTCAAATGTCCGTACGGAATGTGTCATTTCATTCAGTTTCTGTAAGCTCCTTGAAATTAACGAAAACTTAACGAACCCAAACATCATCCCATTATGGTCATGAAGCACGATTTGCGTATATTGGGACATTCGATAAAACTGGCTTAAGCTTATTCAAGTCCATTATGTAAGGGTTTTCTGATGTTCAGTTTTGATTTTCACGGCATTGTGAAATGACACTGATTTTTGCTGGAACGTCTATGGGCTGTCAGTGCCACGGTACCAACTCTTCTTTTAAGATGTTTTCGCGATACACAGTCATTTTAGCCTATCAATGAAGACGTGCAAAGAGGCGCATGGTGGCTCAAGGCTCAACTATAATAGTCGAAGGCAATCGGAAGGTAATGTCAAAATTCTACGTTAAGTTTTCTTCAGTGCTATCAATTGCTCAAGTTGCCCATAATAGGCGTATGTGAACGGAAGCGATTGTCAGAGTTATACTTAAATTTAAAATTTTCGTACGAAAGAGCGAATGGGTTCGCTAGTTCCTTGTGTTCGTGTTGTTCGTAGTCATAGCAGGAATAGTTTATTCCTATTCGCTCTACTATACATGGTCTTGAAATCGATAAACGAATTTGGTTTTTTTTTTTTCTAACCAGGATCTGCAGGATCTAGGAGGCAGGAGACCTATATCTCTTTTACTGGGATAAGCAAAGTGATTTTTTTTATTTTTTGACTCCTTTTCTTGTAGAGCTGACGAGCTACCCTAGCACTTTTTGTAGAGCCGCTCTATAGGCTTTCGTTTTTGAACTTTCGATTGCATCTTTGGGCATAATATTTTAATATTAATAGCCGTACATTAACTGCAATCAAGTAATGATCCGAGTCGACACCAGAAAAACTTCAACTTCAGCTGAATGATCGACTGCAAGACGTATTTAAGGTGCATGATGTCAGCAATCCATGTCGCCGTATTTTAAAAATCGAAAACCTGGCTAAGTAAGGCTCTACACCATAGCCTGTGTTGTAAATGTGCAAAATTGTATCTTTCTAGGCAAGCAGCCTCGTCCTGGTAGGACACACATTAAAAAGTTGTATTCAACTTTTTTGAAAATATTTTATGTAGCACCCTGTGTTTCGAAAATTTAAAACTCGTCGATATCAGGTTCTACCCCATAGGATATGCTGTACGTGTACAAAGTTGTACCCTTCTAGATAACCCGGCAGGTCCTTGAAATTATGGAAAGTCACATACACACATTGGAATATTTTATTAAAGAGTCACCAACATTTTTTTTTAAAGCCTGTGTTTCGAAAATTCACTATATTCTTCCCCGTAGTCAATCTTACAGGTGTGAAAAATCACACACACAAAGTGGCATGATATTAAATGAATTTTTAAAATAATATTTGTAACACCCTGTACTTGGAGAACATTTCGAAAATCGGTTTCGTTACGCTATGTACCGTGTCCTATGCTGAAAGTGTGCTAAGTTTCAGCTCTCAAGATCATCCGGTAACTTCCGAAGAATTCGCAAAGGAAAGGTCACTCAAAATGACAAATATATCAGTAGAAGGTAAAAGTTCGAAACCATTTTGTGCCTCCAAGGTGAGAGAAAATAAAGGAAATTCGTAAGACAAAAATTGTAGATAATTCTATATATGTTAAACATTTCTTACCTTGGTTTTGGAGAAAATAGCTTAGAAACATATCTTAGTCTCCATTTTCTAATATATCGGCCTGAGAAAAAAGGGTCAGAAGGTCAGGTTCGTCAATTTCACGAATAAAAATGTTAAGACCTTTATTGTTCAGAATATAATTTTCTAGAAAAAATTCTTAACGACAATCTTCGTTCTTTTTGGGTTAGAGCCGCGAAAATAGATGACTTTTCTAGAAATGCACAAAATGAAGAGTTGAGAAAGGGAGGAACTTAACCTCAATGTTGTAGACCAAAGATTGTTTTTATTTATGTAAGTATTTTCTTAAAGTGATTAAACTTTTTAATAGTCAAACTGAAATTGGTGCATGTGGTATGGTTGAAAAGCCAATTAAATTCTTTATATATTTATATAGAATTTAGAAAGAAAACAGCTGAAACTAAAACTATGACTACTTTGTATTTAACCAGAACTTAAACCTGTACCTATGTACAGATAGATTTATATATTATAATAATAGAATATATAAATAAATATTTCGGTACTAACAACCCATACAAGACAAGGCGTCGCAATAATGGTGAGACCTACTCTCGTATAGTTTTATGCCATTTCCGAAGGACTTTTTTTCGATTGAGAGGAGTTTTTCATTACAATTTAACTTTCGGATGTCTATCAGGCGTTTGCGAGAGGTAGAACCATGAGAAATCTTTCTTTTAAGTTTTCTGGGATTCAAACCTTGAATCTCCCGCTCAGTAAACGTGCACTTAACCACTGAGGTGCGACGCCCATCCAAGAGCATAGACTTCGAACAATTATGTTAGTGAAATAAAAATAAAAAAGTATTTAGTGAAGTAGGATAAGGAGTTTTTTTTAAAAGATTTCCCTACTACAAGATAGATCAAGGTAGCTACATTCTGCCCATAAGTAGTTCTACGTCTATCAATCATGAAAAAATCACTTACGTGGAGGTGCCTTATAAGTAGTAAGATTACTGAACAACTCTCACGAAATTGTTCAAGCACAAGCTATGTCTCTAATGAATATAAATCCCTAAAGTTTCCTTCGAGAAGAAAGTGTTTGCAAAGCTGTCAGTATAGACATAGAGCTTCGTAGTTGGGTAAGTTATCAGCCTAATTCAATTTTTTTATTGCACATCTGGTAAAATTCTTCTGTGCTCGCTCAATTCTGTTTATATGGACCTCTTAGTAAGGGAACCAAATTATGGAGACATATTCTAGAGCAGATCTAACTAGAGGACAGTAGACTGATTTAAGTGCTTAGGGGTCAAATCTGAGTAATTCCGCTTTAAAAATCTTAACAAAGAATTCGCTTTCGATATAATAGTATCGAAGTGAGAACCAATGGTAAACTTACTATCAAGCCGTATGCCAAGATCAGAGATTCAAGACAACTTCATTACCTAAATAAGGGTAGGTAAGGTTGTTCAGAAATCTTGAAGCTGTGAACAGTTTGCACTTTTTAAGATCCAATGTTAGCAAATTATTGTTACACCAGTAAATACAGTTTTGGAAATCATACAAATGTTGCAATCATCGTCATATCCCAAACAATTATATGTGCTGATAAATGAAGGGAGATCATAAGTAAATAAAACAAAAATTAAAAGGACTAAGATGACTTCCCTGTGGTACACCACTGATTACATTACATTAATAGGTAGAAATGCTGTTTCTTTCTGCTAGCTAAGTGAGAAGATAACCATTTATTGGTTTTTGAGTGAATTCTTAATCTTAAAAATATTGTGGATTATTTTGTCAAAAGCTTTTGAGAAATCAATATAGTGTAGCATAATAATAACTACGCTCCCTAAAAGTATGATACAACAAATTCCGAAGTGACTTTTCATTCTGGCAGAATTTTGGTTCGAACTGTCCTTTCATTCGAGGTTCGTGTCTGGGATGAAGTCTCCACAGCTCATGTCAACGAAAGAGACGGATAATATCAGGGATAAAAGGGAATTATAACTGCAAGAATTATTATATCAGAATTTCTCTTGTTCCAGTGGTCTAAGAATTTGCTAGAAGTTTCTGGCTATCAGAAACTTTTGCTATATAAGGACAGATGGCGATTGAGAAAGCAGCAGTAGTTCTTAAACTGTGGCGAAGAGATTAGAAAAGTGATAATGGGCGAAGTTGTAATTTTGTGATAAATTGAAAGTTGAGATTTAACAAGAAGAAGTAATTAGTTTGGATTTGTGAATTAAGTAATTGAAAGGAGATAAAGTGATTTGAGAGGACAGAGACCTTGTAAGAAAAGGATTGCGAAGAATAGTATAACCTGAACCTGAATTGCTCTATAGACTAGAAAATAAAGAAATAATTTCACAGAATAATTGTTTTATCTACTCGAGCCGTAGCTCGCATATTACAATAGATTCAAAACTATAAAGAACAAGGTCAAATTTTTGGTGAATGACCTAACACCACTACAACCCAGGTTGAATTATATCCAATTTTAACAAGACAATATATTTTGTCCTTAACCAAAGGCCTTGAAGTTTCCTAGAAATTACAGAAATGGGCCTATAATTTTCGACCAAATTCCGATTATAAATTGAAGTGATAGAATCAATCTTCTTTTCATCGAGGAAAGAAAAAGAATTACAAATCCTATTAATGTCAAATGTCTTTAAATAACGATGGATGCTCAATGTTTGTTCATTTTCTGGGTAAAGCCTTTAAAAACTTAATGTCCTCTGTGTTTTTTGTTAGACTGAATTTCAATGCAAATAACTTTCGTTTTCAAGCCACAATTTCCAAAATGTTGCACTCTTTGTGCCAGTTGGCAGGGAATGAAAAGTTAAAACTTTATATTGGTCAACTTTTTTAGAGCCAAAAGAAGCATCTCATTGTCTTTTACCACAACAATCCCACTTAGGAGTAGGTACTCCTTAAATTAAAATTAAAAAACTTTACTCGAAGTCATAATAACGCAGTAAATATTCGCCTTGGGGGTTTGGGAAAATTCAACTTGTACTCTTATATATCTTTTTTACATCATGCAGTCTACCTCGTGTACGTATAAAATACATCCAATTATCTTTAAGCTTTTTAAAGCACCTTATATCTTTTTTTTCATTTGATTTCGAAACTCTTTGATTAACCAGTTGATATAATGGACTTCTTTATATTTGCAGATATTTATCCCAGTATTAATATGGCTGCTGTAAATTCGGTAAGTACGAATACCTTCCACATCACATTTTTATGAATTAAGAGGATTTCTTTCTCTTTTTAAGAAGAAAGGTTGTCCATAAAGAAACGTTTTCGGAATTAAATTTATTTTATGTCAAAACTCTGAAAGCATAGCCCAGCACAAAAAAAAAAAAAAAAAAATTCCCTCCATAAAATCGGAATAACTTTACTGCGGTTGGGAATTTTTCGTTTTCGCAAAACCTACCACACAACCACCGAGACTAAGCTCCCTAATGAATTGTTTCAGAATGCCCGAAAATATTTTCGAAAATGATGCCCGAGAAACAAAAACAAGTTTATATTATCTTCCAAAGAAAATGATTGAATGCTCCTTTGGGATGGCAGTTGTTGTGAATATAAGCCAAGCATTTCTCCGGCCAACAGAGCGTGAAAGTAAATTTAAATTAGTTTCTTACCAAACTAAAGTTTGTCCTTAAATTCTTAAAGATTGTGTGGACAGAATTTGTATATGTGTATGTAGGTCCCCCTGCCAAACTGCCCAAAACCGAAATGAAGAAGAACACGTTTGACTGATTTTGAATGGGGAGAAAATTGCGAACAGGTCAGCGATAAATTCACGAGAATTATTCTTATTCCCTGGGCGCTTTTATTTGTGATAGAGAAATGCACATAAAGGTGATGTCGTCATCATATATGTATGTACATATACGAGTAAAGAGGATACGGACACACATGTATAGATACTCGTAGGTAATGAAATATCCCATAGGGCATAAACGGACCCATAACCAATATGGGAAGGGGACACACAATCATAACTGATAGTCTGGTCACGTACGTTTTAACAGTTTAGCGTAACGATGTCTTTATCAGTGCTGGCAGGCATGAGTCCAGTTCCAGTGGATGGAATATGTATTAAGTCCCATTTCTGGGTCAAAACTTCTATTCTCTTTTCCTATAGAGGATTAGTGAAAACCAACCTTGCTTACGTATCAAATCGTGACATGTTGGTGTAAACGTCAAAGTGGGGAGAAATAAATTGAATTACAAACACAAGCATTGATATTGAGGTCCTTAATGGTGAAAGAGAAAACCATGATGGCTTCTGTTTTTACAAATGGTATACGCTACGCAGTATCTTTTTCGACTTGTTGCCTTACTCCATATCATTCGTTATACAATCTTAGTCGTGTTAATCTTACATTAATGTAAGTAGCTCTCAAGTTGGGTATTATTTCAACACCCGCTCATAAGAACTAGTGCTAAACATGGCACGTTTTGTATAAATTTTTTTACGTATTCAAAAAAATATACATATGTACGTACATACGAGTACATACACTTTGGTTTTTTCTTTATTAATCAATTCTACGAAAAGTTTATGACACACACGTCTTTTAAGGTCCACTACAGACTGCCATGAATAGTTGAAAGTGTAGCACTCAATAACACAATCTGACGTTCGACAATTCAGTAGAGGATGAATCCTGGCATTCTGCAATAGACATACTAAGTATCTATATGCACGGCAGTCTTGATAGTGGAGTTATTCAGTAATAATTTGAAGCGTATGAAAATGCATTTTATACGTTCGGTATTCAGCAGTAGGTATGCCTTGATATGGGGTATATGGGTAATCCGAAATATGGTAAGGACCTCCAGTCAGCTTAATTTTTTCTAAAGACGTTATGTGTAAGGATTAGATAACCCCCTAACACCTCAAAAGTCTGGGTCGTCTTGAAGCAATCTTCTATATTAGGTCGCACATGAGACCAACTTGGACGCATGTTCAGATCGATGAAGTATACCAAGGTGTAGTAGGTCTTTTGGTATCACTATCAAATCGTACGTCTGACAGGCATTTTTTCCCGTAATATTGGTGAAAAAGAATAAGGTCCGCATTTAATGAAGACAACAGTACGCCGCTGAAACTGTCAAAGCATCCGAAATACTATTGTGTCGTGGGATTGTTGGAATGAATTGGAGTTCACCGCTTACATTGAACAGCTAGGAAAGCAACCAATAGATCGATGGATCCTCGTCCAAAGGAGTACATGACCAAGTAAACCGCCAGGATTGTTTCAAAAGATTCCAAGTAAACATTTAGTTTCTTAATTCAGAATAAATATTGCAAGGGATTTAAATAATTTCGTGAAACATTCTTCCACTAATTGTCAAGAATGAGTAGAATAGCAAATGACGTGCTCATCTCACCTTAAGGTTAACGAGTACGTGTGCGTCTGCCAACACGTATATTGCATAGCTAAGATGGAATGGAATTGTGCACAAGGAATTTGTGCCTAAAGCATAATTCCTCTAATGTAAATCACTTGAACAATGGAAAATTGGAGCTGCTAAATCTAAACCAGGTACCCAGCAGAGAATGATGTTATGTATTAATATAACTTTAATTGTTTTAAATTTTAACAAGTAAAGCGGGTCATTCAACAGAGACATTGAGACAGTTGTAATATTTAATAAGAAATACACATTTATTTGTAGCAATAGGTACACAAACCATATCCCTTTATACGTATTGTACATGCAATTTGCATCACAACCGCGATGGTGCTCACTTTTGTGGATGAAAATTCATAGAAAATTATTTTAAGTGTTGTCTACACTTTTTAGCAACAGCATTACAAACAATCTTTTCCGCAGAAAAAATTTGTTTCTAACTTATATTTTTGAAATATTTTCTTTGATTTTTTTCCGGGATCATGCAGTTACTTTTTCGGGATTATGAGTTGTCTCGGGATCCCGTTTGAGAAACCCTAGCATTGGCGCTGTATTTGATCATCACTATGCAAAATACAGACAATAAATTCTTTAATAATGCTAATGATGTTGTTTAGGGTTATTAATTTTGTGCTTTAAAGTTTTAATTTTAAATAAAATGAAAAGCATTAAAGATTTCATTGAAATTTGTTTACTCTTCACACGACTTTGGTGGCCAATTGATGTCGCCAAATCTCGAAATTAAACTTTTCGTGCAAAGAGTCAAATTTTCCTGTGTTGTGTGTTACGTGCCGCCCCGTCCTGTTGGAAAAACATGTTGCTTACATCAATGACTTCAATCTCGGGCCAAAAAAGTTGGTTATCATTTGACCATAGTGCAGAGAATTCACCGTAACAGTGGCATCTTCGTCGTTTTCAAAAAAATACGACCCGATCACGCCGCCGGTCCTCAAAGCACCCCAAACTGTCACCCATGATGGATGCAAAACGATCACATTTGGATTCTAAGAAGCCCAAATTCTGCAATTTTGTTTATTTACTTAGCCGCCGGACGAGAAATGGGCCTCATAGCAGTAGAAGATTTTTTTCAAAAAATCGGAGACAACTTTTAGATACGCAGATATTTCCAGAACTGGGATCAGTTAACGAGTCTGTGAAATCCATACGCTATCGAGTGATCGAGTAACTACATTGGGACGATCATATAAGAATGGTCACGATCGAGTGCACTTTGAAAATTGTACTAGTACAATTCTACTACATTGAATTGAGATGGCTGACAAATGTCAAAAGTATTTATTTTTCTGTGTTTTTATTTAAAAATTGAAGATTTACTTTATTTTCCAACTTCTGATCCAGAGGATGATCGCTATGAGTGTATTGAACGATTACGTTTAAGACATAAAAGCGATCCCTTCTCTGTACAAGACTCTGCGTACGTATACAAAACTATAATTTTCTGAAAATATCTTTAACAACATATACTTTTGACTGCAGTTTTATCAAAAATTCAGGGTGCACTCGTAAATTTTAGAGGATGCACATGTTATTATAGCTTTTTATATAGTTGGGACAACGGTTCCCAGCTATAAAGTTGCCAAAATCTCCTTTTGCAAAGGGTTAATTTTATTTGGACTCAACCTGAAATAAATTTTAAACAATTTAAAAAAAAAAACCGAAAATAACAATGCACCTCAGCTCGTCAGCAGAAACCATATCGAATAAATAAATACAAGATCACTGATGACAGAATTCCAAATTTCGATATTCGATACTCTATCTCTTAAGCGGTCATGCCAAATCAACATTTATCAGTCACGTGTTGCTCGATAACTGATGCGGTAATTCGACTTCGATCTTTTTAATGCGTTGAGCGGTGGTTAAATGGTCTGTATTGTAAAATTGCAAGGCAAGAACTAACTACCTGTCACTATAGATGACAGATGGTTTTGACAGATGCCATATGACAGGGATGTAAATTCCCAACCTCGAAATTGATAACTCTTTATGTAGGCACCCATATCAGTCAACTGAAAGTATTTATTCCTTCTTGTTTTCATGAAATTGTGATTGTAATATTGTATTTGAGTATAAAATGGAAATAATAACTAATTACTTAGGTGACGAGTATTCTGTAATATTTTCCAATAAGTGGTTATAAAAGTTCTTAGTGCTTATTGTTGATGTTTCATTTCTCTTGTTTGTCCTTATTTTTCAAACAGCTCCCGTATTTTTTTCATACAAATTTGCATCAGCTGCCAAGTCTTGTGATACTGTTGAGTGTTTTGTTTTCCAAGTGGTACAAAGTCCGTTCGTCAATTAAATAAACAGCACACGCCACTGGCTCAGTTTTTATTTTTGAATCGCATCAGCAATGCCAAAACTTGTAAAAACTTTATAACATCTTCCCATAATCTTTTTTAGCAACATTATTTACTCACTCAATAAACCATGATAAAAGAAATAAAATTGAAAACAAGTATCACAATAATTTCATTACCAAAGAAAATCCAACATAGAACAATAAATTTCATTGGCATTATTTAAAGTGTGGTAAACTTTGTTTAATGATTTACCCAGAGGTATTTTGCTGCTCGTAAAAGATTATTACAAAAGAGAAAATAATAAAAACGTATAGTTTATTGTGTCGCAATGGTTTCACGGATTTCATTGTGCTAAAAATTGGCGTAGGATTTTAACCAATAAAGAATTTAAAAAAATAAATATTCAGAGGTAGCAAGTGTTGTGAATTTTGAAGATTACGTTAGCATGTACCTATGTATATAAGAAACTCCTATTCTCATAAGATGCCTATGTTCCGTACGTAAGAAGGAATTAGTTTTTATACTCACTATTATTATACTCCATACCCCTAGGGTATCATTAACTTCAATTCGTAGTTTGTAACATAGAGAAATAATTGAGTTGGAATTTTAAATGTTTATTAAATACTTATACAGTCTGGATCAAAAATGAATGTATACAGATTGAAATCACACAGCCTTCTGTGACCGAGTTTTACCCCATAGCAAATAGATAATCGGAAAAATTCAGTAAAATGTATTCTTTTCTACTAAATTCTTGTATTTTCCTTGAACATTGACGAATGCGGATGAACATTCTATTGCTGCAAATCTTATCTAGATTCTAGGTTAAAGGTTTTTCAATAAGGGCGCTTTAAAAATAACATCATTCAAATGCCCGTGAACTTCGTTTGCAGGAGGCGATCCGAAAGACTCAATTTTGGATGAATCTTCCACATAAATTGGACTGGATTTCAGCAATGGCTTGAATGACATTCTTTTTCAGGTCGTGAATTGTTGCTGGTTTATTGGCATTGGCTAGAGACTTAACGTGACCGGAAAATGTTTCCCTCAATAACGCCATTTCTCCATACCTTTCACCGTTGACAGTTACCACCTCACCTCTCTCATTTCGAAAGACGTATGGATGAATTGGCACCATCTCAGATTCGAAAATTTCGATTATTTACGAAGCCATTCAGCAAAAAATACGCACGATTTTTTATAATAAATTTTCACATTTTCGATGCGATGTTGAAGCGTGTAGTTTTCCATGATTAAATGGCAGCTATGACAGAACACAGTCGTCACTGATAGACAGCGCTGTCATTTCAAATATAACCACAATCGGCTGTCAAAACTCAGGCGTGGATATTAGAAGACTCTATATATGTAAATCTTTCAAAGATTGGTCTACCATAGACGTGTTTCTTTGTGAAAATTATTCTCAGTTCCGTAAAAGTTCGCATGCAAAAAAAAAGATTCTGGGTTGACATTTACGGATATGTTTGTATTCAGAAATGGCAGACAAAGAGAAAGCGCAATTTCGTCTCGTTAATTTTAGATGTTGTGCAATGAAAAATCATTTAAGGGTTATTTTAAAAAGAAAAAAATGGGAGGATGGAAGCAACAATTGAAGAGCAGAATCAACAGGCATCTACACACATCTAGGTTCACCTCTCCTGTGAGAAGATTATCAAATCTCAAATGGCGACTAATTCAGTAGTACCAACATTGTGAAATGAGTAAAATTTATTTTTTTTTCTTTGAAAATTATACTAAACTGAACTGAAGTTGTGGGCTTATGTAAAAATAGCTTGAATAAGCTCCTAAACGGAACTGGAATTATCTTATTTGGGTTTCTGCGCAGCAGAAAACTTTGACAAACGAAAGCTCTGATGATGTAGTGAAAGAGGGTCCCAACACTACTTCGCTGAAGCCAAAACAAATAATTAATATTAATTTAGAAAATGTTTGTACTGGATCAACTCTCATGTGCACTTTTTTATGAAAAAGCACACATCACAGTTCATAGTACATGTGGTCAGTAAATGATTATCGCGTAAGTAATTGAAAACACAACATGTGTGTGTTCCGTCAAAAAAGCGCAGATAAAACGGAGCACATTCTCTGTCAGTGCCCTACTGTTGCAAAAATAAGACTGCAAAATGGATGGCTGACGGTGTCATGCCCGTAGTTCACTCTTTATTCGTTGTCAACTTTCGGCTTTTCACAATGACTGCACAGAAATTTGACTAGGTTCATCTTCTGGGTCAAATACAATTGACTATTTTTAGCATCAGAGCTCTTGGGTGTTTTATTCTTTCCCACCTTAAATATTTTATTTAAGGGGACTTAAACTATACTTGAGAATGTTTTATGGTTTTAGAGAAGTTATATGGTGCATATTTGAATTAACTACACATAATGTTTGCATACGTCCAAAAACGTATCAGACTTAGTCGAAAAAACTAGTCGAGCGCGACTCACACATATGTATCTGGCAACTATTATTCCATACCAAAGCAGACAGAGTGTTCTGGCAGTCGTTTTCATGTAGAACTTCTAAACTGTTGAACCGATTTTAATGATTTTTTTTTCTGGAATGAGTCCCTTGGTTACCAAACTATTTTGTGATGCTGCTCTGGATACAAAATTGATTATTATATTGTATGAATTGATTGGAGAATATTGCTGAATCTCGGAGACCAACGATATACTATAGTTCCCGATAAGTACTGGGACGTAATTCTATTTTTCATTTTGAAGACAAAAACTAAAACATTCAAATCCGCTCTCTCTCTCTCTCTCTTATATTCATCAATTTTAGTGTCAGCTGCATCGAGTAAATCGGTGTGGATCTGTGACACTGCAGTATGACTCTCATGGCCCTATTCTGCATATTTCCCAGCTTCTTTATCTCACCCTCGCAGCAAAAAACTAAATTGTAGAGCAATATTCAAAGTATGGTTTAATAAAGACATTGCATATTTTGATTAGACACATTGTAGACACCCTATTTCTAATTAATTTTAGAATACCAATTTTCTTTCCTACCTTCTTACATATTCCATATTCTGGTCAATTTTCAGATCACTATCAATTATAACCTCTAAGTACTTAATTTACTATACAATTGCTACACTTTCTCCACCGATTTGTATTTAAGTTTGAAGAAAAGGAAAGCGGACAGTTATTGCTTTAATTTTGCTGATATTTAGTTCCAACTTATTTTGGATTAGCCACTTTTCAATAGAGTTAATATCCTCTTAACACATTTCTCGCAATTGCTTCAAGATATACACAAAAAAGTGTCCCCTGAGTGTGCTTAATCATGAATTTGATTTCATTTATATATACCAGAAAGAGAAGCGTACCCAGCACTTAACCTTGTGGCACACCCATTTTGATTTCCTCCGCAGCAGAATATTTGTCATTGATTTTTACTTCTTGTTTCCTTGCTGTTAGAAAGCTCTGTATTATTTATTCTGTACCTTGATTATTTCTCGATCAATATTCTCCTACTAATTGTTCTGAAAGTCAGCTTAAAATTAGGAAATACCAAGATAATTCCATTCTTATTTTCTATGTCCTCCTTCCATTTCAAGATCAACTAATTAATCGCTGTCTCACAAAAATGATCTCTTCTAAATGTAGGCTGTTCAGTAGCCTGTTGCTTTCTAAGTAATTTACTAACTGTTTATTAACGACTTTCTACAAAGTCCTTTCCAGCATGGGTAACATGTCTATTGGCCTAAACTCCTCCACAACAACCTACTTCCAACATTATTCAAGCATAGAAACCCCAGTGAAGCAAAAATCATACGATTTCAGGAACATTATCGACGTAAGGTATATTCGGGATCGACTCATTTATCGCATTAATACTACCTATGAAAAAATTATTAAATGCATTGCAATTTGCTGTTCATTTTTAACTATTTCATTATGAAACTAGGGTTGCCAGAACTGTGTCATATCCGGGCAGATGTGGCCAAGTATAACTGGCGCAGAACACAAGAGTTATTAAACAGAAGCCGGGCAGATATTGCTAGAGTTCTGGCAATTAGCACTGGCCATTGGCCCATAGGGGTCCACGCAGCCAGACTGGGTATTACTTTTAATGCACATTGTCGTAGCTGCAATGTGGCCAACAATCCTTCACTTCCTTTGTAAGTGTCCGGCCCTTAGTAGGGTCAGACACCGTATACTTGGCAGACACCTTTTTGATAATATTAGTGAGTTAGCGGAGACAAGCATCGGGGACATCATCAGTTTCCTCAATGCCACGGGGTGGCTTTAAATAATCTTTTCTCTCCTTTCCCACAAGTCCAACGTCAGTTTCTACAACAATTTAGGTCACTTGAGTTGTGGTATTAAAACGGCGCCTCTGCGCTAATTATGTTTCAGCATCGCATGCTGTCACAACCACACCTACCTACCTACCTAGGGTTGCCAGAGTTCTTTTTGATTTCTTTCTACATTTTTTTTTTTTGACCAGATGCATTTCGAATTCTATTTTCGATTTTTCACAGAAGAAGGTATTTACTACTTTATTCATTTTACCATAAAACCCTTCTGCATATAAATTTACATCACTATGTTCTATAACATCAACCCTCAATTTCGTTCTGAACCTATTCTAATTGTACTTGCAGAATTTGCTAAAGCATATTGTTATAATTAAAATCTATTTTTAATGATTCATGATCTGATAGTTTCGCTTTATTATCTGAACACTGATTTGATGCATATTAGACACCACGTTGAATCAGTGATTCTTTTATAGTCGTCATTCGCCTTCTGCATTTATTCCATAAAAATTCCCTGCTCTCTACTTTGGTACGTTGTATTTCCCAACAATTATAGTATTCTCTCCATAATCCTCTAAAGCTTCAAGCCATTCGCCTAAATAATTACAAAATGTACTTTCAGAACCACTCGGGGATCTATAAACTAGTGCTAGTGCAAGTATCAGATTGATGCCATTCTGCATACACTTAACCACCATCCACCATATATGCCTCATACTTTAAACATAGGCCCGTGATTTCAAAATTCTAGGAATCCCGATCAAACAAAATACAACACACGTGGCATTCCAAATAATATGTATTTCAATAAAATTTATTTAATCTAATTCCACTTGTTTCTATATTACTGTCACTAGGCGAACACACTGCCTATCAGCTGTTAATGATTTTATATGATTTTAAAAACTTTCTCTAAAAAAAAAACATTGTGATTTTTTTTTGTTTTAAAAAATGTATGAATGTTTGTATGTAAATAAAAGATATCATCATTGCGACACGATATCTATGCGTGCCTGCTGCTTTCGACTTCTCTTTCATTTTTAATTAGAATTTTTTGGCGCAACCTTTGGTGACATGTTTCGGTGAAGTAGGTTGAAAGCGTTTTTTTCCTTTACGTCCACATATTCTCCACACATAATCAATGATTCATAAGTGTGTTTGCTCGCTCAGCATCATCACTTATGTAACGTTCATCACTAGACCTTGAACCGCATCTGAACGTCGAAACATTGTCGCGCTGCTGGAACCCTATGCGCCATCAACACCTATAATAACACTTAGAAGATTCATGCGCGCGTATGATTAGTATGATTGTCCCGCTACCAAAAAATTGTTTTAAATTAAATCTAAGCAAACAGAAAAAAAAAATACTTTGTACCTATGCCAACTCGAAGCGACGAATTCGGTAATTAAAAACAGAACTATAGAGCTTAGTGACACAGAAGTACAAGTATGTACGTCCGCGAGACGCTAGCAGCAATTTGGACTTCTTACGCGTATATGCCTACCCTATACATGTTCCATATCGTGCTTGGAAAGAAGTTGCCATCAATATCGTCGCGTTTGGCTCCACATAGTACGTCAGAAGTAATTTTAGAAAATTTGGATTTCTCGAGCATACGCGTTTCTCACCGAAATAAAAGATGACACTTGATTGATGTGTCGGGCAGATGGAGACTTACAGAATAGACAAATGCAAACTAAAAAAAAAAAAACAACGAAAAGGAATTTCAAATTTCAAATGGAAACATAGAAAGCCCAACGCCCACCATCACCATCACCACCACCGGCTAGTACCTAAGACTTTCCAAGCGAAACGCTTGGAACTCACCTTTCATTGAGGAAAACAATTTTTATTGAATTTTCGGTTTATTTTTGTAATTTCACCGATGGTTGATTTTAATTTACCTGCCAAGTACTGTAACACGGCAGAGTTTGATTAATGAGCAACTCATTAGGCATAAACTGCTAATTGATGCGCGGCCCGAGCATTCTCAAATTTTACCGACGCCGCGCTATGTCTGTTTGGCTTTCATTATTAAGTGAATTAGCAGAAGCCATCAAAAAAATGGCAATCGCCGCCACCGCACTGATACACGAGTACCTACTTGAGTATTTGAAGGAGAAAATTCACAATAATGAAGTAATACTGTCTTTGTGGGGATTTTTTGGCAAAGAAAACTCTTGAGATAAATCACCACTGGCTTGACAGCAGGGCGAATGGTGTTAGAACTTTTTAAGGAAATTATTTCGCTCTCTTTCAACACCCACACGAAAATGCGGTGGGGAAATTGGAAATTGAATTATTTTATTAGATTGCTTTGCATGGAGGTGCTCCAGAATATAAATACGTACGTGTAGGTGCTTATGTCAGATTCTCATTATCTTTTTTAAATACTATGAGGGTGGCTTGTAGGATGTGCGCAGTTTGTGCGGCGATTGGGTATGCTAAAAGAATTTAAATTAGTCTCAGGGTATTGCTTTGCTTTTTTGTGATCGGTTAAGTGATTTTAAGTGGCAATCAAGTTAGTGTGAAGAGTTCTTTCATTTCGTAGATTTCTAATCTCTTTTATAGATTTTATCTTATTTGTCGTTAAGTGCCTCCTGACTCAATAGCTTATTTATTAGTCTCTGTATTTTTCAACGAAATTGATTTATTTAGGGATAGCTCCATTAAGGCTGAAATTTCTTTTAGTCCTTAATTTTATTACAATTTTTGAAAAAATATTTGAATCCGAGATAAATGCCAGTTCTAAATAACTCCTCCTGTCGTTTATCTGATAGGCTCCACGTTGGGCGCCAATTTGTAAACCATAAAATAACACGAGTGAATCTGTACACACAACTAACAGATCAACCATAAAGAAAACTATCCAACATGCAGCTGGCGAAGTTCTCTTCAATTCCTGGTCGGTCTGCTCACCTGGGTTGGGTTTTGTGCTGAGAGAATATAAAGGGTGATTGTGGGTAATGACAGTTCTTATTTGGCGAAGGAGATCAGAGTGAATATATCAAATTAATCAGAAGTGAAGTACTTAATTAAAATAAGCAATGTGTTTCACATATGAGGCGATTTACTTGGAAGACAACTAGGTAGTCTTTCTGTCGCAATGGCTTTTTTAGCGGGTCGGAAAAGTATTTAATGGTATCATTAACGGTTGATGTCGACTTGAGGTGGTTGCCGTTGATTTAACTGTCAAAACAAAGGGAATTTCATTCAGAGTTTAAATTTACATATAACGAAAATTTATTGAACCAAATATAAACTATATCAAATAAACCCTCGGGGACAATAAGACTGGGACAATACATAGATCTGGAGCATAGATAGTGCTACAGTCCAGAGTAAACTTATTCGTTCTCTAGCTAGCGACCTCTAGACAAATTTGGTTTGAGTCCATTTCCATTTCCACTTATGTGCGCCTCCTTAGGGACGGATTCGAACACGGTTTGAGCCGGAACATTTTATGTTAATTCGCTCTTCATATCTAGCCATCTAAGGCTTTTGACTAGATATATGTAGATGAAATTATTGTATATTTCCTCTCCATACTCCGTCGACGGGACCAAAAATCATTCGAATAACTTTTCTTTTAAAACAATCAAAGATGTTTTCATGCCTCCGCACCATATAGTAGGATTATCTACGAGGAACTTAGGTAGACAAGGTCCTTATCTACCGTAAAATTAAAACTATCTATTGTGACATTTTGTTCAGGTGGCTGACTATTTTGTATCGCTAAACCCATTTTCGGCGCGTGATCTATAAATAAATTTTAAACTTACGCAACGTTGCTTAAAGATTTCGTAAGCTGAACGTCAAAATTCAATGCAATTAGTAAGTAATAGGTCATAGCATTATCGTTACATGGACAAAAAAGGAAATAAGGCAGGCTTGCGAATAATCACACACTGGACGAGATCACGCTGGACGAGATCACACATATAAAACACATATCCATCTTCACAGAGGGTTCAGAAATGGAAGAGGTCATCGGCTCCGTTGGACCCACCTTTCAAAGCACATCAGCGCAAATTTTATATACCGCCGAGGCTTCCCAATAACGGTTATTACTAACACTTCCGTCATAAAATCAAAACTAACAAAAAGCTATGGCACTCATGTAATGATTCTCAGCTCACAAGAACCCCCCACTCTGTTGGGTCTCGGGAAGTTGAGGTACCCCGACAATTGGATGACAAGAAAATTGTAAATGGTAACGGAAGTACAACATAATGTGCATGTTCTGGTGTACAATTGATTAGCCAATTATTCAGTCAATTCAGACCAAAAGATTCATTCTACTAAAAACGAGAACATGCACACTTTGTTCACCATTAAACAACTATTTACTTGTATGGTTCCCCGTTCTCGAGTCTTTGGATGCAAACTTTTACAAGAAAGTTTTTTGTTCGATATATTTAGTTTTTTGTTCGATTCGCTACCTATTATACCGAGTAATTATCGATGCCAAAGGCGCTTCGTTTCGGAACAAAAGTCTCGATACTGTACTTGCATTTGACAGATGAACCCAAATCTTACCCGCATCTCATCTGAATTCGATAATTTTTTGACGAAACTACGATACGTACCCTAATCGCGTGATTCGCTAACGCACTTGAACATTTCCTTTTTTAGAACAGTACTGAGGAAATTAAAATTTTAATTTATGCCCTGATATCGGACTTTCGTTGCTCTGCATCGAAATGAAATGCATTTTATTCGGTTAATAGCGTAGTGGTTTTCGTAGTGTCAGAAAACCTGTCATTAGAGTGAGAACCGAATATATTGTTCAACTCATTTCAAATTTCGTTTCATTTCCTCCCAAGAAAAAACATTCGACATAAAAGAGATGAAAGATAACATATCGGCGCTTACTCTTATCACACGTTTTGTGACACTGTCATAAAATCGAAAAGTCAACTTTTACACGGTGGGACAAAAACCGGCCGATTATTCGTCATTTGGACTCGTGTTATACTTTTACTCGGTAAGATTTTCAACCCCGATTTTTGCTATATCGAGTCGATCTACCCGCTGCACTTTTCTACTCCCCTTCCCACATAACAAAATGTCAGCCCGAGTTTTGTGGTGTAGTATAAAAGTTGACATTTTGATTTTAAATTACAACAGTATTACAAATCGTGTCTTAAGAGCGAGAGCCGAATATATCGCTCATCTCTTTTGTGTCAAATGTTATTTCTTTTCAGCTCTTTTGAAGTATTTAAGACGGAAATCGTTTTTATCACGATATAAAGGCTGCGTAAATGCTTAAACGATGTATAACTAAACAAGCTTATAGAGGCATCCGCAGCTAAAACTTTTTTTTATAAATTAAATTGTTTATTAGTAGATAAGACTTTGATTTGTCTTTTTTTTAAAGTAAACTTAAAATATTAACAATTTATATTAATTAATAATTGCACTCGACGTGAAATAATAATTTTAACCTTAACACTAATATAATGACTTTTTAATGTTTTTAAATCTTTCAGTGTCTAAACTGACTGAAAGTCGTCAGCAAAGATTATGACACTGGGTGACTTGAAAGCAACAAAATAGTAAACCGACTCAAAATCACTTTTGATAAAGTATAAGCCTGATTTAACGCAGAACACCCATTTGGAAATTAATGTCCTTTTGAAAAGGTATGGATATAATTTATTTCTGTTTGATGTTCAAAATTCACTCCCATTGTTTCGTTAAAAACTCCAAATTTTGTTTTCGAAAACGACAATTGGCATATTTCACTTTGTTTTCAAAAATTTGTTTGATGGAATGTATTTTATATTTGTAACATTTACCCTATGTAAAAATATTGTTGGAAATTTGTGTAACTTTCATGTTGGATGAAAAAAACATGAGCAAAAATCATACAAGTAATTAGTTTAGTCAAGGACATAAACCGCCAAGGAAACCCCACAGACAAACAGAAGGCAGAACAAAAAAAAATCCACGTGTTCTTGACAACCACAAAGTGAACTGGATTAAGTTATCTTCGCCTACTCGCCGTGTATCCTTTGATACCGGTCGCCATATAAATCACCCTACCTGCATATATCATTTCATATAGAAATAAAATAAAAATCTGCTTAATACCATATAACAACGGAAATAATATTTCAATTATATGCCCCTTAAATAATTCAACAAACTATTTTCCAACAAAAATAAACTTTTTACCTATAATTAATTGAAATATACTTGCTATAAATACCATTGATCTTTACGCGATGTAAAATTATAATTAAGTATATTTTGGTTGCCGCCCCCTCCCTCCGCAACCAAAAATGAAACCAAATCGAATTCTCTTTTTGTACTCATTCTCGTCGCGCCCCACGCATGTTTTTATCAACCTAAAATATTTTCATTACCATTAAATATACGAAAAATAAACTTATAAACGTGTGTTCTGTATGCATGCATAGGTGTTGGTAAAAAACTTGAAAAACTAAAAACGTTTTTTTTTTTTTTTTTTCAAAATAAAAAAGAAAAAACCTCAGTCCAAAGGAATTTTTGTGAAATCACTCAAATGAAATGTCCGCGGTTCCACCACCTGCCGCTGTGACGCCTCCGCACCCGTGTGTCCGTCGTTAAACATTTATTATAATCTGGCGTCTTGTGGCGACTGCTCTTAGCCGCTTTTCAGCCACTATACGGATACTCTACTCTGTTTTTAGTATTGCTGGCAGGCCGCTTCTATAACTGTTGCGAAGTCCACTCTAGCAGTGGATACTTAGTGTGTGTGTGTGTGTGTGTATATGAGGAGGGAGGACTCAAATTGTCAGAGTGTGATAAAAAAAAAATCAAACTGTCTTAACCATCCATTGGGAATTGTTTATGGTACGACCGTGTACGATGTCATAAGTTTAACGATCAAATAAATGTGCTAGACTAGTTTGCTTTTGTTATTAAAAGAATTAAAGAGGTAGAAGATAGACTTGAACTAATTAATTTTAATATCTATTTAAATCATTCCTAAAACCTATCTCGTTTTTTTTTTCCAAGGTATTATAAAAGATTTCACAATTTGAAGACAGTATGGCTTTTGCAATCATCCGGTTGAGTATGTGACGTTTCATGTCGCATGATTCACCCACTTTAAGAAAAAAATAAGCGAAAGACTCAGTTATGAAGATTCTGCCAGGCTGGGAATTAACAATTTAACAATAGCATCAAAAAATGCATATCTGACTTTCTAGAAAAGCATAAGGCAGGTACCCTTTAAGGATACTTACTTATTTAGGTGGCGCTACAGTGCGGGGTGAACCTGGGCCTCAAGCAACAAGCCTCTCTAGTTAGCACGGTCCTTAGCTAACTGCCTCCAGTTGCACACTCCAAGTCGGTTGAGGTCCCCTTCTACTTGTACGTACCACCTATGGCGAGGTCTTACTCTACTGCGTATTCCCTATGGATTCGATCCGAAGACTCTGTGGGCTGGAACATTGGTGTTCATTCGCTCTACATGTCCTAGCCATTTTAGGCGACTGATGTGCACTTTCTTGACTAGGTCAATGTTGCTGTACAGCTCGTATATGTCGTCTCTGAATCTTCTCCTCCAAAGCTCGTCAAAGCAAATGGGACCAAATATCTTACGAAGAATTTTTCTCTCCAAATGACCGAGGATATTTTCATCCGTTTCCGACAGTGTCCATGATTCAGCCCCATAAAGCACGACTGGGATGATTAAGGTCTTGTATAGAGTCTCCTTAGTTGTTCGAGATAGGGCCTTACTACTCAATTCCCCTCTCAGCCCAACAAAGCAGCGATTGGCAAGAGTTATTCTTCGTTTGATTTCTGCTGAGGTGTCATTGTCATGTTGTTTGATTTCTTGATGTTGTGTGTCCCTTCTTGTTAACAGCATGTACGTGGTTTTGCCCTCATTTATCGCTAAACCCATTTTGGGTATTCCGTTGCAATACTAACGAACGCACCAGTGGCAGCCAGCTGAGTTCATCCAATTATGTCAATATCGTCTACGTACGCTAGTAATTACACAGATTTCTGAAAGATTGTGCCTCCAGTGTTGGCTTGTGTGTTTCACACAATTCTTTCAAGTATGATGTTAAACAAGTCACATGACAGCGCATCACCTTATCTAAACCCTTTAAGGCTAGATGCATCTAAAAATGTAGTGAGCCCCTTATTGGACGTCATTCGTATTGCTTTGTTACTGACCACACTTCGAACAGTGACACTTTATGATAATCGTATTTTTTAATCAATTTAATTGTAAGTCCATTGCAATAAATAGCACCACTTAGTCGCATGTATTTACACCTACATATTCTCGTATGTTCTTCAACAAATGACTCAGTTTCGATATTCAAATAAAATCGCTGAAATATTTTTTACCTGCACTTACAAAGAATGAATGCATGTATAGTCGTCTGCAGTCTAAATGTCTGAACGGATTTTCCTCAAACCTCATATCTGTTAAGCGAAGTCACAGTTCCAGGCAAAATCTGAACAAATTTTGGAACGAATCGATTTTCTCGAAAACGGCTTTAATGAATATATTTGAAATTAACATGTGAGTTGGATTAAATATATACCAATAGATGGCGTACTAAGTATTTTGAGAAAAAATCGTATAACGATACCTTATTTATTAACCAATTTTGGTATGTCCATCAAGTTTGTTGAAAATTGATATTTAAGCAACAATGAACATATGTGAACACATGGCAAGTTTTAAAAACTTATCAAAATAAGATTTTTGCTATTTAATGCTTAAAAAAAACTTACGATTTCTTGAAACTTTCAGATCTCCGTAATTTTCAAATAAATAACACAAGAGTGTGACGTGCGACTCAGTCGTTCACTTTATTTTTATGTTTTCCTCACGTCTGTCTGTTAAAAATGAAAACAAATATGTTGATAATTCTCAAAACCTGGTATGCCATGACCCTACATACGTCAAATACTGTTCATATATTGATTTTGAACAAAATCGGCTCGATCGTAGCCAAGAAATAGCCAATTTTCCAAAAGTGAAACATGGTCGAGCACGTAGAGGGTTCTTAAAAAAAATATATTTACAAATTCCAACTACTCGAATGTATTACTATTCCATTCGAAAACAGGAGTTGGCGTTCTATTTTTCACACCTTCAGGATGAATGGGAAAGCGATATGAAATATACCATCGGCAGCTTACATAAATTAAGTGCACGCTATTGTTGCTCCTAGAAAATAGCTATCTTGGAGGAAATTTTTTTTTTCTCTTAAGCCCTAATCATTTTTTTGTTACATAAGTTCGAGGGTAGTATATATAATTTCTAAAAACTAAAGATAAGTCTTCCCTGATTCATCATATTCCAAAGATGGCGGGCTTGGCACAAGTCAGATCCATCCGGATTACAATAATCGAACGAAATTTTGTTTCGTAACTAAATGAGTATTTTTGGTACTCATTTAGTTACTAATTTCTCTGCCGATGGATGTTAATGAGCGTGGACTATATTACTATTGTTCTTCTCAAATATGTGGGTCACGTGTTTTGGTAAAATACCCACTTTTACAAAACTTTCTAAGAGAGTACACATTTTTAATTTGAAAATCAAAAAAAATATTTTTGAATTCTCGTCAAAGAGCTCTTTTCAACTACTCTTACTTCTACTGGAACTACCTCCAAAATAACGGTTTTTGTATTTGGATTATTGTTCTAGCATATGATGATAGACAGATGGACAGATATGTTAGTGGAATCAATAGATTTTCGTAGTCTATTTACGGAATCCTGAAAAGTGGTCAAATTAAAATTCGTGAATTCTATATGCTGTTTCATATTCTTCTATACTCATCGAACCATGTATCTTCTTGATGTCAAAGTCTAAACTGATGTAACATGGCATGCATGAGTTGAATATTGTACTCACGCTTAAAGTTTTGCTTCAGAACATCCTCTTTATCTGTTCGACAGCACAAAGAGTTCACTTAATAGAAGATCCTGCACTAACATCTAATCTCTAACTATTAGCTCATCGAAGTCTGAAAGCATATGACCATGGCAGATAATTTTAGGATCTCAATAGAATGATCCCTACCCATCACTTTTATATCTACCTGATATCGTCTCTATCAAAATTTCGTTGGTTGCAGAACTAGTAATTCTCTCCGAGACATATTACCAAAAGCGCTTACTCTTCAGATATTAAATTATCTCAGGGTGCTGTCCCAGGTCCAACTATCCTGAGAGAAAATTTTGGCGAATTGACCAAGAAAGATAGTTCAGTTGGTAAATATCTATCGTCAGTACTAAAAATATCCCTCAACTTGTAAGCATATTTTCTTTTTTATGCAATTTTCAGCCAATGCTACACCATTCGAAAACCGTTCATGAATGAAATACATACAAAAAAACATAATTTTCGATCAACGAAGTCAAGTTTCCTTCGCTAGTGAACTTCTTAGGGAAGGAGACGTCGAGGGCTATGATGATCTGCGGTGGCATATGTTTGGGAGCTCACACGTATTTGGCTATTGTCTATAGTGGTGGTATGACATCAGATACTTAAGAGACATCCTTGAAGAGAAGCGAATGCTATTTGCTCCACCCATAAGACAATATGGTATTGTTACGCATGATAATGCATAATTACTTGCGTTTTGTGTTACCTTAATTGTTCCGGCATGTGAAGTATTGTATAAAACCGCTTAGTTGGTGTGCCATCTTTTCATGTTCCTAAAATTTAGCTTCGTCACTAACCCGGAAGAAGCTATAACATAATTTCTAAAAGTTGAAAAATATTTTATCTTCGATTTCATACTAATTTTACTCATTAAGGTGTACAAATGGATACAAGCACAGGGTGATTCTCTGAGCCTTCACCTCATTACAGTTTCAAATTTGAATTTTCATATCGCATGTCTGCCGTCGCTAACTATCTGTAAAATCTGTAAAATTTCACAGAATAATGAAGCATCGTGGTCAATAGATTTTGCTCACCGCATAAAATATTAGACATACGAGTATATGATTAAATTAAAAATACTACATAAAATATACAAATCCATGTAAACATGTCATAATTCAACTTCCTGCATACGAGTTGTTTACATGGCAACAGTCTTATTGTGGACCTAATGCATGAACAAATAAATCCAACTAACGACTGCCAACATTTTCTACTCGTTACTGTAATGAGTTTTTGAAAGCAATTTTTTTTTGGCAAAACATCCAAAGTCAGTCAGCCTGCAACACCATGTTAAATCTGCGTTCGCATTGAATTAAGTATTATTCACTCCGTGCGGTGGACTGCTTTAACAGAATTGCAAAAGACAAAACAAAATAAAATTGGAAAAGAAAAACTATCTCGGCATGCATTCAAAATCAGTGAAATGAACAAGCAAGAGACAAAACTTTCAATTTTTCATTTCGCAAACTGCCAACATTCTAGTTCCGCCACCATTGTATTCGCCAGTGTATGGCATTCGTGTTCATCTTTCTGGTATTTGTCTGGCAGGGACATGATTCATGCCCGTAGCCAAAGGATAGCCGGTAGTGGCCTACATATACAAAAGTGTATTTTTCTTTTTTTCTTATTTTTAAATTAAAGGAATGTTACATGAATCAAAAAATAATAAATACGTTCATATAATGACAGCCATACTACAGGGCGGTTTAACAATGATTTACGTTCAGAGACCATTAAAGCATTAAATGGATTAAAACTTTCGCATCACTTATTGTGATGAGTAATATCGTATTTTTTTTCTAAGGTTTAAAATAAAATTCAATTAGTGAATGAATGCTGTGTGACAATTCATTCTGATTGTGAAATACACCAACATGTTGATTCAATTAGATTTTTGAGAATTCGAAAAGAAGCAATAATAACATTTGCAAATGCATGTTTTTTGAGAGGCTAATACCTAGATAATAGCAAAGCTATTTAAAGAAATAAATTCGTTTGTATAGAATCCATTTGGAAACACAGCGGTATAGTTTCAATTTTCAAAGTCGTTTTTATAAAAATTACAAATCCATCTGAAGGGATTGTGTGGTACCTCACCGCTTTTTTTTTACTAAACCCTAAAGAAGTAGGCGTAAGTTAGGGTGACTGTCTGCACCTTTGAATAGACACACTTAGACCAATGGAGGTCAATTGTAGTTCTACGGAACTGAGGATGACGAAGAGAAGAGCCCCCAGATGGAACAGTCCTCTTTTGGACAGGCAATGGTAAGGGGCCTAGCCTTTTAGCGTGTAGACCCGTATTACATTGTCCCGTGACGACACCGATGACGGTGCTGATCTGCAATCGTTTTAACCAAATTGATACTACCTTGTTCAAAAGTTTGAGGAATTTATTAAAAAAATTGAAAATACAAGTTTATTCTTGATAATCGATACTGTCCTCTTCAAAATACTTTCCATTGACTAAAACGCATTGACTCGAAACATGATGCCTGGATTGCGTTTCGTACCCATGTCACGTCTCCAGTACTTATGCGTTTGATGAATATTGGGTCAGATTCAGCCGTTGAATTCGTTTTTAGCACAAAATTTGATGCAAACTCGTTATTGGAAAGTTGATTTTTAAAATCGTAAAAAATCGAAAACACACACGGGGCCAGATGTACTCTCGACAGCGTAGCGTTTACAAATGTCAAGCTACGATGCTAAAATTTCGAGGGAATATTAAGGTCAGATGTGTCAATTTAAACCAAAAACTCGAATTAGATGACTGAAAGCGCCACACGGTAGACATTCCTGAAACTTTTTGATCAAGGTGGTATGTTACAGCTTTTTTAATGTAGACACTTGATACATCGTGAGATTCTTCCATCTGTGGTTGGCTTTGCTGATTGCCCTTCCGGGTAAATTTGGATTTTTGTTGGCTAAATCAAATAAAATTAACCTCGAAAAAGCTCAATTCGAATCCCTGCTTGATTGTCAGGCTTGTCTACGGACTTTCATACCACTTTTGAACCGGTTTTTTATTGGCGACTTGACTATCTAACAAAACCGTAATATCCTACTTGCGATAGTCTCTACCGAAGTTAATTGAATACACCTTTCAATTGCTTGAATCTTCCCGTAAGAACCGAGTATTTTTATCTACCAGCTGCTGTCGCACCTCGATCCATTCGTATACCGTTTTGTGGTATGCTCCTTGAATGCTTTCTAGAAATTTTCTTATCAAAACTTGTGATTTCTGATCAATTCGTCGTTCCCTAAGCCAGATGTATTTTCCTCTCCATATTCATTCACATTCATATCGGGTGTATGGCACGTACTCTGTACTTTATCTGGTCCAAGCATCTGTGTTAATTTAGCTAAATTTTATCATCAAACAGAACTCTGTGTCCAACATAAATATTATACTTTCTCAAATGTGGTAAAGCACTTGAATTTGATTTAAAAAAAATTAAATTTATTTTTATTCATTCTGGTATATTGACTTTATTGTTCATTGTTCATTACTCTACACGTTCCACTTTCCAAATTCATTTCATATGGGCAAGCACTAGGTATATACGTAACACTTTTTTAACATGTTCACCTGTATAGGTGCACACCCACCTAAGGGGCACTCCGAAAGTGTTTCTTTCTAAATTATGTCCACTGCACTCGTTTCAGCACTAATGGAAATTCACTTTAATTAATTCAAAACATTCGTGAAACTATCACACGATGTGTTATTTTCAGAAATTTTTAAATTTATTTTTAAACTGTCAAGATTTAATGAATTTTTCTATCTTCTACATCGGTAGGTTCAAAGTGGCCTTCATTTGCCGCTGACTGGACTCTCGCCGCCCAGAGTTTTAATGTGTAGTGCCTCTATGGGCGCTGAAGGATCAGTTACATTGCAATTACGAGAAGCCATTCATTCATCGGATTCCTCATCAGTTGATGGTTGTTCATCTCTAGATAATGCCCTTACGATTGGTTATCCAGATCCGGATATGTTAGCCGATGTTTTAGGTAGTCTACAAACTGCATGTAAGTTCAATGCGATTAATTCTATTCAACATTACATGAAGATGACTTTTTCGCAGCACTTAATAACAGCGCAAGCAATAACAACACAATGATTAGTGCGATAACTCTGGAAAGTTTGGATGGTAGTAAAATCAATGATATCGGCTCAACAATTGGTAGCAACCCTAACAATAATAATAACAGTGGCCAGAGTAAGAGCAACAGCAACAGTAAGACCTGTAACAATAACGGCCTTATTAGCTGCAGCAGTAATATATCGCTGAGCAGTCCTATTAGTGGACAAATAATAAGCATCACCGGTAGTAGCAGCGGAAGTAGCGGAAGTAGTAGTAATTGTAGTACAACCAGTAATAGCAGTTGTAGCAGTAGCAGTAATGAGAGTATATCAAACGTATCAGTTCCTGGATCTAATCCACCGATTGTAAAGAAACAAAGACCCAAAACATCATCCCCCACAAGACATGGACCGCAACAGTGTCAGGTAATTATAAACAACTCGCTATTCTAGAAAAACTATTTGCTTAGGTTTCATTTACTATTGAGTTCGTGGGAAAGGTTGCGTTTTGTAACAGTGAGCACTTTAACGGTTACGTATAAGCTGCATATATTCACCTCCATTTCCATGTAGCAAATAATCCTTTTGAGCTTCAAATGTTACAAAAGGTGATGATACTCCTCCACCCGTCGCTCGCAATTTCTTTCCACCTAATAATCGAAGGCAGATATATTTCAAAATGAAAAGTTACGAGTATCAGAAAATTGGTGCTGGTTTTCAGATTTCTTCATGTTTAACGACATCGCTGGCAATAGCCAAAATGAAATACTGGCGGGTACAGCGCATGCAAGGGGCTCTCGACCAGCAATCTTTATGTCCATACCCAAACATTCATCTTCCTAAAGTTAGTCAACAAACTCGGAACATAAATATATGTTTTGATCATGTCAAATAATTCTACAAAAAATGCATTTATGCAATTGTATGGCAGAAAATATAAAGTGTACATTTACCAGTAAAAAAATAAATGGTGCCCGCTCCCCATTTCATTGGAAATTAAATTCAAGCATGCCAAGCACGGATACACCTATCAAAATAATACTTAATTATGCCACAGGAAAAAAGAAAATTGTACCTTCAACATAATAGCAACAAATTTAAATTTACATAAAATTTTAATAAACTGCCTCCATTTCGTGCGAAAGCAACTCGACTTGAGAAGAATTATGTCACGTGACAAAACTCGAAGATAAAAAAATCGTCAAACTCTGTCTCTGGCTTACACTTTTCTTCGAAAAATATGTCACCTTGACATGATTTAGTCCAAGCATATAATAACAATAATTTCGGTACGTAATATACGAGTATTTCTTCTTATTCCTACCAAACCCAAATATTGTCAGCAAAGATTTCGTTTAGGTTTTACAAAAAAAGAGAAAGTTATAACTTGTCAATCTATTTCTTTGTTTCACATTTTTGATTAAAAATATGTCACTTATTCTGAGAATGCTAAAATAAGTCACTTATTGTGCCAGCATAATTCAATTTTGAAATTATGTCGCCACCAAAATAATTTTGTCACTGATTGTAACAAAATTGTATAGTAAAATGAGTAATAATAAAAAGTATGTCCACCATACTCTGATATTTTAAAGAATTGTATACCTTTATTTAAACAATTTCTACAATTTTACTTTCTTTGCTAGAATTAAGTACAATAGCGGTACTTTTATTAGATGTTCAAGTGCTCTTTCCCAATTTAGTCCAAGGGGCTGAGAAAGTTTTACATTTTTTTTAAATTGAAAGGTACAATTATTACTTTTCACGATACAGTTACACAATTAAACATATTTTAGTACAATTATTTTCTATCTTCAGTTTTCATTTCCGATGAAAAGGTGAATAGAATCATTTTGAAAAAATTATCAAAATGAGGTGGCGCTTTTCAATTTACATTTTTTGTTCATCCACCTGTCATCACTTTCTAGCTTATAAACTATATGCACTCAGCTCAGGAAATGAACCAAAGACAACGATGATGGTGTCATTTTTAGAAAAGGTGTTCAAAATAGATTTGTGATGAGAATTCAAAGAGTTTTTTTTTCTTTGAGAATATCTACGAAATATGGGTGCCCCATATTCCCAAGTACGTTGTCCAATAATTTGATAAAAACCATGAGTAAAATTTTTTCTCTGGTCCTTTATAAGACTTTGACGGGTAGACGCAGAGAGGGACAAATAGAGAATTGACTCTCACTATAAGGATTCCGTTATCACTTTCTTTTTCCTTATAAGCACCTGAAAATATCACCAAAATCGGTTTAATAATTCAGTACTTACATATTTAATAAAACAACCCAACAGAACGCCTTTTGTATGGAATAGTAATCGGCATTTTTAATTGTCTTCTTTCTAATAGACCAGCTATTCAAGATATTCCACGAATGAAAATTCAAGACTTCAATTTAAAATTTTACACTTTCCCCACAATTAAAATTATGTTCAGGCCGCCATCTTGCAAAATGGAGGCCATCTTGTTTGCAAAAAAAAAGCAAATGTTCAGTCAAAAAATTATTTACAAACAAATGCGTAAAACGCTACTTTGCTCACTGGCTAGTTTTTAAAAATTAGCTCATTCTCGGGTATGACTTGTGTGATATTTATGACTTTTTGCTGGAAAGACAGGCAGAGAGAGAGAAAGAAGTTTGGTGTAGTGGTTTCATACTCCGAGTGTGGCCATCCAGATAACTGGGAGATTCACAGTATTTTTTGCCGTCCTCCTAATATCATCATTACTATAAGCCAGCTAAATGACGACCCTACTGCTCGACATAGGCTTTCGCAAATTATTGACTTTTTTATATATTTCATGTCAAATAAATAAATGATTCTTAACATTAGGATTTGAATCACGAACTGTTAGCGGGACAAGCGATGACGTTATCCTTTCATGGCATACAAAGTTTTCGAAAACTGTCAAAATATTTTTTTTTCCATTTATAACCAAAAAAATCAATTAAACGATTTTGTTTAAATTTCGAACAGCTTGATTTGCAAGTAAACAACATAGTATATGCAGAAAATTTGGTTCTTCCTGGAAGCACAAAATTGGACCGAACTTTTTTTATAGGAATAACCTTACACATTTCGTCATCGTCCTTCGTTAATTCTCCGGAAGGCACCATATAACCTGGAAAGTTGAAACTTGGCACGTAGACTACAGTACATGACAAAAAGAAGCCAATTTTGCGGTATAAAAATGAACATGTTGGGGCCTCTTTAACAAAATTTCCCAGTGGGTACCTAGTCCTGTCATAAGCTCTGTTACAAGTGCAAAACGTTATAAAAATTAAACAACAAAATATTTTGGATTAGTATTTATAAAATTATTTTGCTCAAATAGTAAGCATTTCAAAAAAGGTTGTTTATTCAAAGTGATCAACTTTTATTTTAACGCAGGTCCTCAAACGGTGTAGTCACTAGGCTACAGCAGCATGCACAGTTTCCAAGGGTATAAACAACGCTGCTGTGCTTAAAGCACTTTTGAGGCTCTGCAAATTTTGATGGAGTCTCTTGCAGGCCATACTCTCCAACACTGACCACAAACAATAATCCAAAGGATTCTGCTGAGTTGTTTTGGCTTTATGTGCTGGAGCAGAGTCTTGGTCGCTGTCCGTGTACCAGTGCAAAAGTTGCTTACATCTTTCATCTTTCTTTAAATTAGGCGTTAATAGATGTCCAGTTAACCGTCGAAAGGCTTTCATCTTGACATGGATCTGGTGGATATATCCAGCTCACGTGACATTATTTTCTTTTTTCGAAGGGGATTTCTTCGAACTCGCTCGCGTACAGCTTTTACAACCACGCTCGTACGGCCAACGTGCGGACGACCACTTTTTTGTCTGTTTGCAGCATTTATGCAACGCTATGACAGCAATACGATTTTATTTTATATCCCAATCCATGATAACCAATCAGTAGCTGAAACCAAACTGGTTGATATTTACGAGTATTGCGTTTTGTAGTATGTGTTCTGGAAAAAAGATAATGATACTATTCCTACTGTTATCTTCATATATTTTGCGCTAGAAGTTTTGTAACAGAATTTATGGCAGGACTAGATATATGTACATATGTGCCTTTTCACAATTCCCAGTACTCTCCGGTTCTTCACTGTACACATCACGTAACTTTTTAGCAGCTTGCGCTGCGTTCTTTCCTTTACGGAAATAAAAAGTAAAATATGACGAAAATGATCGTTTTTGAACTCCATATTAAAACTGACGCCAAACTAATCCCTTTTCACAAAAATACGCGTAATTTACTTTTAAAGCAAAGTAAGACTGACAGCTAACAAATGTCAAAAGGAAAAAAATATGTCATTGACAGAAGCCATTAAAAAATGTGGCCAAAGACATCTATGTGTGAAATCGGCAATTACTTAGTTGCCGAAAAAATCCGTACTTTGAAACATTTTGTATTTTGAAAAATGAAAACCCGTTTACATAACCGTCTGGCCATACTGCTGGCATGTATGTCCACACTTTAAGTCTACAAAATTAAAATTTATTTATTTGCTTTTCAAACAAGCTTCACTTATACAATATAAGAGAAATTCAAATAAAATATGTACAAATTCCCTTGCTTGTATGAATTTGTTTTGAAAACATCCTTTTTTGCATGACTATAATGAAATCTTCTATGTTTGAACAGAAATTAGCTGGACATTTTTTTAATTTCCCTAGAGCCCATTCTTAAATAACTAGGTCATAACAATATCCCCAACCTTTCCCATGTGACTTTAAGAACGATTTTAACTATAGGTAGAACAACAAGGAACAACGAAGATGCAAATCCAACTTAAAGCATGCACACAAATTATAATCCGTTCAGCTTACATATCCATAAAACCTCAAGATGAAGGAATGCCTTCTTTTTTTTTGTCTGAGTATTTAAAATTTAATTATAGTCTGGGATCTCTGTAATATTTGTCCCATTACACCAATTTCCTAGTGATTTTATGGTTGCTTCAACTGTTTATATAAATTCACATCAAACGGCTGTTTGGTACTAATTTTCACATGTTTTCTTTAAATATTTAATTACTTTTTTTTGTCTATACTCGTAATAACATGTGTGTATATTTCAAACAAGTCGGCACTCAGAGCATTAATCGATGAGCATCCGTCTGCATTTGCATGTCAGTGCGACTTCATAAAATTCATAGAATTCACAATTCATGTGGAGGTATACAAATGAAAGTTCAAAAGAAATATAGCCAGACAAGAACACAAGAACATACAGAAAAGTTACAATTTATCTTTGAAGGATCATATGATTCCCTATCAATCTTTTTCTATTTGTTTAGACAACTTTTTTACCAAAAAAAACATTCCTACATTACAAACCTGAAGAAGAATCAACCTTGTCAAAATTCATTTTTGGTTCAACGCATTTATAAATTGGGCGTGTCTGTGGGCGGGTTTCAGAAATGTGTACAAAAGTACTAATAACTCAAAGTTTAAGACCAAACAAAATCTCGACTGATGGACACACAGACAGATGACAAATATGTACGAGCATATATAATTTCGTAAACATTTTTGAACTTATAATTTCTCTGAGATAAAAACCATGCATCAAAATGAATTGACCCTATGGGATCGTGTATAAATAGCTCCATTCCAAGTACAAAGCGATGCCAATTAAAATCGCCCTCGCGCTCCACCAGCTCGGTCCACTATTTTATCTATCAACTATTTTCAGGTTTGCAGTAAAGTATTTGGAAATGCATCTGCCTTGGCGAAGCACAAATTAACGCATAGCGATGAGAGAAAGTACGTCTGTGTGATGTGTTCAAAAGCGTTCAAAAGACAGGACCATTTGTAAGTACATGGCGCCGCACATGACGCGTGTTCAATTAAACTCGCCGCATACTCCCACCTTCATCGAATGCAAATTAATGATCAAATATTTTCCTCCCGATAGAAATGGCCACATGATGACTCATAGGAATAAGAAACCATACGAATGCAAGGCTGAAGGTTGCGGCAAATCATACTGTGATGCAAGATCGTTGAGGCGGCATACGGAAAATCATCACAGTGGACTGGCGGCGACTGCGACCACCCCCCAGAATCAATCATCCTCCCTATCGCCATCAACAGGACCGCCGACAGGACTCAGTTTGTCACCGGCAACTGCCAGTGGTATGTAATATTGAAAAAAATGTACTTCTTCATTCATGGTTGACAAATCAAATACTTTCCTAGGAGATGCAAGTTCACCCCACGGAGCAAACTGTATTCAGTATACAACAGCGGGAGGCGGTGACGATGGCAGTGGCAGCAACAGCAATAGTTCAGTGAAACAATCATCAGCGGTAAACGTGTCAGTGGTGTCATCATCAACGCAAGCGAGTTCTTCTTCACAATGCTACTCATCAACGCCTTCACCTGCATCGTCGCCTTCGTCGAACGCCTCAACAAAATCGGTTGCCGCAAATGATGGACTTACCAGGCAGCAGCTGGATCTCATTAGTCAAATTATGCAGCAGACGAAGCAGGGAAATACCCAAGTGACTGTGGCAACTACCACTGCGAGTTTGAAGATAGCAAATCAACCACCGTCACCCCATCAGAGCCAAACTCAGAGCCCACAACAGCAGCAGTTGCAAAGACCAAGGACATGGAATATGCAGGTGGGTGTTTTTTTTTTTTTTTTTTTAATTTTGTCCTCATTCTTTTAAAATTTGATGGACATTTTTTATGGCAATTATGATTTTGATAGAAGGAGAAGGTTGAAGGTTCACTCCTGAAAAATTTAAGTAGAAACTTTGACGCTGTTTACTAAAGTCAGAACCCAGTACTCGTAGGAGCTTTTCAGAATGGGGAGGTCAGGGTGTATTCGGGTGTATTTACATATTCATTTAGTTATTTTCACTTAATAATTATAGTTGATCATTTTCGTTCCACTAACAATCCACATCTGCAGTTTTATTCTATTTCCGAAGAACAATTTCTTCGATTGAAAGAAACTTTGAAATGACAATTTGACTCTCAGATATTTGTCAGATTTGAACCTTTCGTCCCCCGCTCAGTGATCGCGCACTTAACCACTAAGCCACGACACCCACATTCGATCCACTAACAGTTCACAAGTGTGCGCTTTAACTACTCAATGATGCGCACAGCGACCTAATAAAGGTCTAGCGTCCAGGTTGTTCTCAGATAATAGTACCTGCCTTGTAACTTGAGTAGAGAAAGGGTAAGACTCTCTTGTATACCTGGTAACCCTTCAGACAAATTAGCCTTTTGAGCCTTTGTGAGTCAGGGCCACGCAGTTCTCTAGGACGTGTTTCAAATTCTTCTTGGCACTTGGGCTAACAAGTGTTTATTTGAGCGTTTTTAGTCAGTTCTTTTCTTAAGCTGATGCAAGCCTTAGACATTTTGCGGTTGAAGTTTAAGTTTTCCAGTAATTACTGTCTTGACATTGAAGGAAATCTCTACAGAAATTGGTCCTTTTAATTTCATTCTCTTTTCGTCGCACCTCTCGGTTCTGGCTGTACTCGCAAAAAATACATGATATCTTTCTACTACGAGAATTTTTTTAAAAGATTGTATCAAAAAAAAACGGTTACTGTTACCAATTGTAGCCGAAACTCAAGAATTATGATAAAATCTTCTAAATAGGGCTAACCCACCACTGTAGATAGATTTCAGAAAGCAAAATTTGTCTTTTTGTAGAAAACGCCCTCGAAAAGTGGGCGTGAATTTATATAATAATTCACTTCTTCATACTCTGTTAAAGTGATATATTTTAGTTTGAAGTAAAAGTGTTGAAAAGAGGTATTTTTTGAAAAGAGAGCATGTTTATGAGTGGATTTTAAAGATATTTATACTTATACTGCTTCGGACCCTAGAGCGGTTATACACCAAATTGCATCTTCCTAGCTAAAAATTCAGAGCTCAAAAACTGTAGCATATAGACGGGCGAAAGGATAGAAAGGACTAGATTAATTTAACTTTTGATGCTTCATTATTCTTCTATGTTGCAAACTGTATATCAAAATAATATACCCTATAGGAGAGAATATAAAAACTTTGCATGTGGAGAGACTTAGACTTAGAAAAATCTGTATTTTCGCAATTAAATAAATAAATATAAATAAATATTTTGGTTCTAACAGGTCTAGTCTAACTTCTAGCAGCCACTCGAGCTGGTTGGAATGATTAGGATCTTCGATTGAAAGAAGCTCCTCATGACAATTTTTACTCTCGGATGTCAGACCGTGAGAAAACTTTTCATTTTGTTTTTTTTTTGGATTCGAACCTTGAACCTCCCGCTCAGTGATCGCGCACTTAACCACTGAGCCGCGGCGGCAATTGCTTCACCGAATAATCTTATGAAAATTATGTACTTTATAATCATACTTAGGTCAGGAGTAGTAGAACATTTACGGACTCATAGCGAATAATAAGTCTGACCGTGTTATGGTTACTAGTTTGCGAGATATCACGTTTCTTATGTGAGTAGCGGATTATTGATTTCACATATCTTTCCATGTGTCCTGAAGAAGCGACTTCTAATCAAAAATTTCACCAAAATCGGTTCAGAAACAGCCAGTAGAATACTCTTTCTGCTGTTAATTTTGTATAATAATAGTTATAATTTTGTAATACCTATTTTCTTCGCACATAGGGGGCGAACGGAATCGCGCTTGAAAAAGTTTTGAACTATACCGAAGTGGACACCCTGGCCTATACAGGGGCCTTAGTAGGATTGAAATTTTAACCCACTACCTATAGGGATTACTTTCTGTTGATTTTAAGTCCATTTTGTGTAATATTATAGAATTTTGTAAGTTCACCACAAGGTTTATTATTAAGTTCGATATTGTTCCTCCTTGGGAACAGCCTCTTGTTGTCATTTCACGTAAAACTGTTATAACCTTAGAACGGTAAGCAATAGGACTAATCTTCCTGAAACGCTCTTTAAAGTAAGTGTATACGTAGGTAGGTCACAGAAAACTCACAATAAGCATATGACAATTGGCACTGTCATGAAAAATACGTCTTATGTGACATCACTGGTTTTACAGTAGCTCTCTTGCTTAGAATCTCCATATCCCAGACCCCAATCTTTTCTGCCTGGCCTTCCAGAACGTGGAGCATTGTCATATGCATCTTCTATTTATTTTTATGATTCCGAGGGACTTGGGATTAGTGGTGTCTTTCTTGTCTGCTTTCTTGAATTTTCAAGAAGCTACTCGTATGTACCCAAGTACCAAGCTACTTCTAGTTATTCTTATTAGATACGGCATAACGTCCATTTTTCTTTTTTGTAGTAGGGTAGGAAAGGCGGCACCTGTATTTGGGCATTTAATGTGTTTGAAGTGGTTTATAGCTCAGTACAGCTGTTGTCGCACCCAAACTTCAGTACTCTACGATTGTTCTTTGTCCTTCGTACAGCTATCATTCTATCATCTATTAGCTTTCTGGTTTCCCAATTTGTGTTCAGTGGAATCCATTTTGTAGCCTTGCCCATTCCCCGTCCCACT
Organism: Pocota personata; assembly: GCA_963082735.1. NCBI lineage: Eukaryota > Metazoa > Arthropoda > Insecta > Diptera > Syrphidae > Pocota > Pocota personata. Next base: position 273,460,925 of record OY720429.1, read on the forward strand.
TAAATCAACTTGTGTACTTCGGGTCTGTGTTTAGCAAACTCTCAGTTCCATTACTACTCATTCGAGGCGTCTGTATTACAGAAGCAATCTTTTAGGTATAACAACTTAATTTTTTATTTTTATTTTTTACAATTCCAGACCCAGCTGCAGCAGACTCAGTCAAAAATCTCATCAGTATCGGTAATAGAAAATGCAACATCGCCGATCACATCAATCTCCATCAATGAACTACTCAACGGAAGTGGACCTCATCAGCAGCAGCAACAATTAACGAGCGCCGGGATAAATCAACAAATTTTAAATATTGTTAAAATAGAGCAGAAACCTGTCGAGTGCAATCTATGTCATAGAAAATTTAAGAATGTCCCAGCTCTTAATGGTCACATGCGTCTGCATGGTGGCTATTTCAAAAAGGAGGCCGAGACAAAGAAATGCGACCGCAAGGACGGACTGGGTCCGCCCCTACAAACGGCGAGCATTGGTGTCCGAGCTCTGATTGAAGAGAAAATTATTAGCAAGCGATGTAAAGATTTGAAGGTAATTGGCCCCAACCGATGCCATTTGCAATGTGTACGCAATCATTCTCTTTTGCAGGGTGCCTTTGTAGTTCCTGCCCCACCCATAGCGGCTGCGGTTAGACGCGCAGCAAGTGACCTAGAAAACTTCTTAGCCCCCAAATCACCTATAGTTCTTCAAAGAGGAGGCTCCCCGTCCGAGAAGAATAGCAGCCTAGCTGATACCGGTACGACAGTGCTTCCGTCAGGTCTGCAAATTCAAAAGCAATCAACGCCAATCCACCAGAAAACAACAAATGTCAGTGTTGGAACGACGACTGTCTCGACCAACACTTCCAAAGGTACCTCCACCATGGACCACAAGGACGCGACTCTGATAGAGCTTCTGAAGCGTGGTACAAAGGTGGCAGTGCGGAAAGCGTCCGTTTCTGATTCCAGCCAAATATTCACCACCAGCGGTGGAACCTTAATGCTGCCCTCTGAATTGTCACTATCGGCGTCGGGATCGTCTAACCCACCACTTGCGATAACCCTACCGAATGGAGAAACCACTCCCGTCTCACTGACGATATCTCAAGCCTCAAATGGTTCCGGTGACGTGTACACGCTTACCTATTCAACAGACTCTGCGGCGTCATTTTTCGAAGACAGCGACGTATACAGTGTATCGGAGACTGACATGCTCCTGCAGACAGTCGACTCGATACAACTGCTTAACGAGACGGAAGCACCAGATCCTATGGAAGAAATAAACTCACTGGGTGATTATCCAAATGACACCAGCTCCTCGTCCAGCTTAAGAGAGATTGTAAGTCGACCCAGCAAAGATATGCAGACGGTTTTTAGTTCCCCTTTGCAAGAGGCATTGCCCGATTTCCAAACACTTCATTCCAAGGATTTTGTCCTGTACAACAATGGCACATGCAAGGCTTTAAGTGGTGGTACCCAGACCACTCCTAATTCGCTGGCCAGTGTAGTAAAACAGACAATATCTCCTCTTCCCTCACCGCTCGCGTATCCCACGCCACCAGCAAGCCATGAGACAGTCACACAATCATCGCCATTCCTGGATGACTCCCATCACTTTTCGGATGCAGCGAACTCCTTCTTCCAGGAGAAGTCCACAACCGATTTCATTGATGATGCCGGCGGGACCTTCTTCAAGGACTGTTCCAATGAAGCTCTCACAGAAAGTCAAAAAATCCTCAAGTTGAAGAGTGTTCTCGAAGACAGTGGACAGTTCTTCAAGTCAAATGATGACAACTCAACCGACGTGTTCGACACCTCTGTGGTCAAGGTAGAAGACCTACTGAACGAGTCCAACGATGGGGCGAACTGTGATCTCAAAGACTTTGCCGAACAGAATCTGTCCTTCTTGGATGACGCTCAGGGATTCCTCGATGATTCTCGAAATGCCACTTCTCCACTATCAGAGTCATTCTTCACCAGTGGCATTGGAACAGCCGAAGAAGTAAAGGAAGTGCTGCGAGATGTTCTGCCCGATGAATCACTCAACTGTGACCCACAAAACTCAACCGACATTGATCTGTATTATCTGCCTGGACTGGGTTTACAGTCTCAAATGATGCCAAACTCAGAAGATCCCCTCCTATCCTCCTCGCCCCGGGACTTTGGCCACAGATTGCATACACAACCCCACCACCAGCAGTCACAGTTGCTGCGAATGGAACAACCAACGACGGCAGCCCTGCAAGGACAATTAATTCCCAAAAAACTGGACGCAGATCCAAGCTTCCCGATGCTGATGGCCACAAGTACGTCCAGAGATGGAAGCACCCAATTCCATTTCAGTATGCAACAGCAGGAGATAAAGCAAGACAACGAAATTGATATTAAGCCAGATATATCCTCGGCCCAAATGTGTACAGACAGCAACCTGACAGTGCCGCAACCTCCACCGCCGCCTCCACCAACATTCAAGGACAATTCTACTCAGTTGGAAACGTCACAGTTCTTTGTGACAAGTGAAATCACCGCCCAACAAAGCCAGCCAGAAAATGTTCTATCGGCGGCGGCCACTGCATCTCCGCTGCAGAGCTCCATTCTTAAGAGGAGACTGCGCCAAGGATCTATCAGTGGAGACAGCAACTCACACAGCAGTATTCCTCGCAAATATGAACTGTACAAGTCGAAGCTGCGAAAACCGTCAACCACGCACTACACTCCTCAGCCCATCTTGAATCCAGACCGAAAGGGCACCGGTTTGTATTCCAATCTGCCCAAGCCACCCACCTTCCATCAGGATGCTCTGCATTTGGACGATGAATTCGAAGAGGCCGCCAGCCTAATGGCCTTCCTCGACGAATCCAAGGTAAACATCGGTACAGCATATCAGGCTACAATTCCAGCTGTCGAGAGAGCGCATGACTTACAATCAATTGACGATCATGAGGAACTGATGTGGGATCCCAGTGTAGCAACGGATGAAAAGATTCTAATACGATACATCGAGCTAAGTAAATCCTCAGCCATTCCACTTGGTTACCATTCGGAAGAAGTTGCCCTCAAGGCACTGCTCCAGGTTCAGGGTGATACGCCCATAGCAGTGCTGAATCTCTTAAAGTCGCAATCTAACCCCTTCCAGTTGAAGTGGTCATCGCTTGAAGTGGAAATGTTCCTTAGGGGCCTAGAGAAATACGGAAAGGATTTCTACAGCATTGCCAGAGAGGTGGGTCTAAAAAGGGTGTGTTGTTCTATTTTTCTTATCCCGTCTCATTGTAGATTATAACCAAGTCAACAAGTGAGTGCATTCAGCTGTACTACTTCTGGAAGAAGCTGTGTGTGGACTATAAGGCGACCCACTTAAAGATCGAAACTGACGATGCGAATCAGTCTCCGTTTTCCACACACGCCTCTGAGCTTCGTCCGCACGTCTGCGAGATGCCTGATTGCTCAGCTGTAAGATAGATTGAATACCTTTTTTTTATTTTACTGACTCAATCCCTTTCAGAGCTTTACATCAAAGGCTGCACTTCATGGTCATACCCGAATCCATTGTATAGGCCGAAATATGCATCAACTGAACAACAATAGTGGTTCGTTGATATTCGGTAACAATGGCCAATTGCAAACACATCCAAATCTCAAAGAAGACTATCCCTGCAAGGTGTGCGGCAAGTAAGACCATCCCAAAAGTCCTTACAGACACACACACACAAACAAACAGAAATACACGTTATAGACGCACGCCAATCATAAAACCAAAACTCTACTACTCTTGAATTGGACATTTTTTTTTTTTTTTTGTTTTTTTCTCAAATGATTAGTAAATGTTGTTAATGCTTATTGTTGTTATATTGTTGTTGTTGTTCCATGTCCATATAAAAAAAAAAAAAAAACTAAAGCATCACAAATTACCGTTAAACCGTTTGTTATGAACGCAAGCGCTAGAGAGATAAAAAAAAAGTGCCATATTGTACGTGTGTATGAATTACAAAATGTACCAACTGCATCCAAATTTTCGTTTCATCTGTAAAATCGTATCTATTCTTTTGGATTATATGTAAGTTTTTTTTCATTTTTTTCCTCCTATTCATTTTTAAGCTTTACTTTTAGTTGTTAAAGAAATATTCTCTATAACTACATATATTTGGTTTAGTCTATATTTTGTTTTAATTGTAAGTATTACTACTCGTATGCCTTCAAAGTGTAGGCTAAAAGACAGGTTATTTTAAAGTCCGCCCGGTTTCTCGCGTACCAAAAAGGCACCAATATTTCTATACTATAGCCTGTTTTCAGGCTATAGTATAGCCATTTCCTAAGGTCCATGTGAGAAATATTGAGTATCATTTCCGTTCACGAATAAAGGGAGTACCTGGGGGACTATTTATGAACTCGGGTCGAGTGGCAGGCATTTGTGAGCTCACTGTCGAGTAGAATATAAATTGGTATTTGTGAACTCTAGTGAAAGCTTATCACATGAGCTGAATTTTCCGATCCTGAACACAGCCAAAGAACCATGACTAACTTCGCTACATTTTGGTTTTCTTATTTGAAAATAAATTTTTGTGTAAAAAAGATGAATTTAAAAAATCCACTTCACAACTATGCCAAAGTAAAAAAAAAATATTTGAGAAATACTCGGACAATTTTGACGGCTGCAGAAATACATTTTTCCTATTTATCCATATTCTTTCTAAAATACTTTTACTCCAACTAGAAAATACTTAATGTTTATTTCCATTTTTTAATAATTTTTTTTTTTTTTTTTTTGATAATTTCTCTACTGTTCGAGTGCTATTTCAAAGTGAGAAATTTGTCACGTGAAAACCGTCGCATTCGAGTTCAGAAATATATTCGTTTTGCTCGAGCCTCGATTGAAGTATGACACTCGAATTCACAAATGCCAAAAATTTGTGAGTCGTGTTCACAAATACCACTTTTCTGCTGTCACATGAAAATTGATTTCACTCGTGTTCACAAATAGGCCTCCTGGAATTAAGGAGCTTAATTAGAAAAACATAAGTTACATTTAAACGAGCTAAGCTATTTTTAAGGTATTCGTGTGAATCTTTTTAAAAACATTGAAATGCTTATTGTGTCGGTCTATCAAATTTAATGGGGCAAGTTAATAATTTCCTCGTGACTTATGGAATACATGTCTTGAGTGTACAGCTTCACGATGTCGGACAATAATAAAATGAACCTTCAATCCTTCGCAGAAAAATGTTCAATAGTCGAAAGAAAAGTGTATTGGAATTTTCTGAGCTGTTCTCAAGTTTATGATGCGAAAGCAAACGGAACGTTAAAACACTGAAAACATGTAAAGTGCTTATTGATAACTATATAGTGGTCTTAGGTATATCTTTTTGAACTCTAAAAGTCTCTCACACACTGTTTTCACATACCTATTATAGTTAAGCCACCATATCGAATTTAATGCACCGCACTGATGATTTTTACCCCAATTCGGTGCACCTGTCAGAATAGGCGAACCTGTAATGCTGAGCCAGCGCCTCGAAATGTTTTAAATTGCTGGAGATTGAAGACTTCTGGAAATATGTCTCCTGGGAGTGAAGTCTAAAGTTTACTTATCCTGTACCAGAAGAAGTTTTGATGATCAGATGTCCACGCGGTTGCTGGTGGACTTAGAGATAAAGATCCGTGATGGGTTGCCTTGCAGAACGTTAAAATATCACATTTATAGGGATCATTTTATTTGGGTCTTCGCAACAGCTGACATGATAGCATCTATAGTATAGGCATAGGTCTGCTACCAGTCTTCGATGAGCAAACGGTTGCATGTCGGAAGTTAGTGCGTCTTCTTTTATTAAGCGACTCTTATCTCTGTATGCTGTCGAGCAGATAAAGAGAATATTTTGGGGCCGAACTCTAAACGTGAGAACAATACTCAAATCGTGGTCTAACTTGTGATTTGTACAGTAGAAGGAGCTGTTGCACTGTAAAGTATCACTTTGCTGTAAATGGGTAGCTCAACTTCATGGATGTCGATTTTGCAATTCTGGATATGTGGTCGTGCCATATTACACCATAGTTGACTATTAAGTTTAGAATGCGGATTGTAATAACTTCCTTTCATATTTTCTCAAAATCTTCCATTTTTCTCCATCTACATCATTTCTCTTTTACTTCATTTCACGATATGTAGAATCTACCAGTAATTATATAGGTACAGTCTTTAGAATACGCATTTATGCAGTGAATAAAAAAATTTCTCTAACTCCGTAAATCTTGTCGGAAATCGTTAAATGTAGTGTCATTTCATATTCTGGAAACGAAACATCAACTTATTTCTCTTATCCGTTTTATTCTCATTATTGTTAAATGGATTTTTCTCAAACTCACTCATTAAATTTCAGCAAAAATTGTTTGGCTCAATTTTGATAAAGGTTAACTTAACATCGTCATTTCTCCCTTCAATTTTTCTTTTCTTTTAGATTAATGACTTATCTGTATCTGACGCTAGAACGTTGACGTTTAAAGAATAACCAATGAAATTGAGAAAGTCCTATAAGGAAAAAAGATATGTTCTAGCACATTTGACGTTTCTCAAGCCTTCGACTAGGTATGGCACGAAAGTTGCAGTATAAGCTGTTCTTCCAAAACAGTTATACAAAATTTTAGGATTCTACCTTGCGAACAGACGTTTTCGTATTAAATACGAAACCGAACACTCAGAATTTAAGGAAATCACTAGCGGAGTTCTGGAAGTAAGTGTACTTGGTTCGGTTTTGTTCCTATTCTACACTCGAGGCATACCTCAGAAGAAGGGACTGTTGTAGCCACGTTATCGGACGATATGGCTATACTGGCGACGGTTGAGTCAGCAACTGAAAAGCTCCAATGAACAAAGATTTGGCCAGAAATTTGCCAATGGCCAAAGATTTGGCGCATTATTCTTAACGAGACCAAATCAACGCATATTAACTTTACTTATAGAAAAATAAACAACATTCCCATTTTCATTAACTCGGTACAAATACGTTATGCAAATGAGGCAAAATATGTAGGAATGACACTAGACCTGAAACTTAAATGGAAGTCGGACGTTAAAAAGAAACACGACGAGCTCGAAAATAGATTCAGACAAATATATTGGCTTTTTGGATGATGTTCCAAATAACAAACTGCTTTTATATAAGCAAATGTTAAAACCTATAGTGACGTAGGGTATAGAACTTTGGAGTTGTACGAAACTACGCAATAGAATTATACTACAATCTTTCCAAAAGAAAGTGCTAAGAGCAATCCTGAATGATCCATTGTATATTAGAAATAATGATACCTTAGGAATAGGTACCGTCGAAGACGAAATATCAAACTTTGCTCGTAAACTCCGTATTCTCCTTCGTAGTCATTGCAATAACGCCATACTTTAAATTCTGGACGTAACAAACTTCGTGCCCCAACTACAAAGAATGAAACCATTTGATTTAGCGCAGTAAGGAGTAGTCGGTATCAGCGGTTGCTTAAAGCTGCCTGTTCAACACGAATATTTAAACTACTAGATAAGGTAACTTAGTTGTAGTCAGCAAGAAAAAGGAGGTGTTTTTAGTGAAGAGAAATCTCACACTACAATAAGCACGCACTGACGGTCCTTATAGTCTCTATCTAAAATAACAAAATAAAAATAGAAATATGCAAGATCATGGCATAACAAATTTTGAAAAGTAGTCAAAAAAAAGTTTTTAAAGGATTTAAAAAAAAAGGATTTTATATAAATTGCTTAAATTTCAAATCTGAGTGATTTTCAAATGAAAATTTATAAATATTGCTCAGAAAACTCGCAGTACTAGCTGTGATCTTTATATTGTCTTTGGAAATAATTTCTTCATTATCTACATCATCGTACCAACCAAAAAGTGTAGTTTCTATAGTTTTTTGTTAAGTTATATACATATGTAATTCTTTATTATACGACTTAAATAATCATTATAAGTTAAGCTTGCGTCGTAGTGCATGCTTACGTATAAATTTCTAGGAAATTTCCAATATAAGATATATCTTTATAAGCTAAAAAATTGAAATCATTAAACGCTTAACTAATTTTCCCAAAATACTTTTCAGAGTTTTCAACAAAGTCAAAAGCAGAAGTGCTCATATGAAATCGCATCGTCCTCAGGAAAACGATCCAACCAATCAGCCGCAGCAGCAACCACCCCAACAGCAACAACAACAACAACAACAAAATACAAACTCATCATAAAGCCAAATTAAAAGCAATTTGAATCAAATTACCTATATGCTCCAATTATTTAATTGGAAAACGAAAGTCAAGTGTTACGGATTGTACATAAATTCTCAAGCATGTGTAAAGCCATCATTATGCCAAGACACTTTCTTAAGATAAAATTAATAATAATTTAACTAATTATACTACAATAAAATACTTGTATTAATTTATTTGTAAAATTGACAATCGAAAAAATGTATTATACTGAAAATTATTTAAACAAACAAATATGTGCATTAAAATTTTCAAAAAGAAAAAAAAAAAACAAAAACAAACAATTGCAAGCATATAACGTCCTAATATTTTTAATTCTTTCTATAATAATGTATTTTTGTTCAAACATTTTTCATTGTTCTTCTTTTCCTATTTAATTTGTACAAAACAAGAATCAAAAAAAAAAAAACAAAAATAATAATATTTTTTTAAACAAAAGTGATAATGAGTGAGATAAAAACGACATTAAATTAGCTACAAGTTAAATAAAAAAAAAAAAAAATACACCACACGCATATATACAAGCACATAAAAAACTATTAGTTTTATTTAAATGTACTAACAAATTGTTAAATTCTTTTTTTTTTTTTTTGTTTCATCGGTTTTTCTGTTATCTCTCCTTTAAGTTTCCTTTTTCTACAATGTTCTAATATAAATGAGTGAAAAATGTCCTTAAAATTATGATTTTACAAGACAAACATTGCTCATTGATAGGTAATAAATTATATAAAATATATTTAGTAATATGGTTGTATTGTAGTTTTAAGTGTTTGTTATAATTATAAAAGAAAATTACAATATATTTATGCATATACCCGTAGATTAAACCTATACTTGTATCTTACCATTTAAGAGCGTCCACAACCACATTTCATCGATTATTTAATCCTACAATGTGCACATCTTTCAAAAAAAAAAAACACACACACACACTATCTATATCTATCTATCCTCTTTCTCTCTCTAAGCCTAAACCAAGAGAAACTAGTCGAATTAGAATTAAATTTTTGAGGTTTTTATTGTTAATATTTATTTGTTAAAACAATTTTAAATATACGAGTAATATATAAATCTACAAATACGTATGTACGATGATTTTGTATTATGTACCTTAAAAGATGCTAATTATTAGAGTGTATCTGTTGCGAAATCTGTTAATAAATGCAATTTTTAATTTAATTATTATTTTTTGTTTAATTTATTTTGAGTTATTATTTTTCATTTATTCAGTTTTTCTCTATTATGATTTCTGATATGGAAACGAGCACGCAGTACCTTTTTTTTCTTTTCTGTAAGCGGTAAGCGCATTCACACCTTTTTTTGTTTTTTTTTTTTTAACTCACCTTTTTTGGTTGCTTCAAAATATTTTTAATTTGAAAATTCAATTTGTATGTAGCAGAATATTAGCAAATGAAGCAAATGAAATTTTATATTCCATTTTTAATTCCAATATCATATACTGCACCGTCGCACAGTGCCATCCTTATTCGTGAGTTTTTTACCAAGAACAGTACGAATACCATCCAACAGCCACCGAATTTCGCCTGATTTCAAGTGCTGGCATAAGTGCATTTCAGTTAATGGGGACAATATCGATTATCAAAAATAAACTTGTATTTTCAATTTTTTGAATAAATTCCTGAAACTTATTGAACAAGGTACAAGAGTACAGGGGCGTGTTATGGTGCCCAGGTCAAACTCAAGCTTAGGAGCCCACAAATAATTTTTCTTATTGAATCAAAAAATATTATTCTAAGTTCTAATTTGTATTACACATTACATGTGCCTGAAAGCGAAACAATTCCATGGCTAAAAGTATAGGGTGGACCAACTGAGACTGTTTAGTTTATTTTATTTTAGTTAATTTTTTAATTTAAATTTAATTTAAATATATTTAGTGCAGTGGAATATTTAAAAAGTATGGAAAACAATGTACCACCATTTTCTACTTGATGAATAGCTTTTCTAACACATGACATCATATTTTAGGTTGCATAAAAACTTAAACTTTTATATTGTTGAGGGTTTAGAATTAAAACTACATTTGTAGTTTTATTAAAATCTGGTGGATGAGTAAAAATCTGAAGTTCTTGAAACGAGCCGCTCTCTTTAAATTTCAAGAATTAAGTCCATTGGGATAATAATTTATGCACCATTTCGATTTTGTAAAAAAAAAACATTTTGAAACTATTTCTGGAAGTTTTACCATTGACAAGTGTTTTACGAACAAAATTTCTACTCGCTTATTGTACTACTTTTTCACTAGAGCCAAATGAGATGATTACGGAAAAAAAATGGAAATGAGATAATAAATTATTGACTTTAATTGGAGGCCGTTCCATGTTCCAGCATGGGAACAATATATAGCTTTGCTTGCAGTGTCTTGTCTGACGTTTCTGAGGTAAAGCAATGCCTTACGCACTGACTGATTTTAGCCCCATGTACACAATATAAATCCTACAAATGTCAGCTTCGAATACAAATATACAACGATAGCTCACCTATTAGAGGAGTAACAATTGGTCGTCCCAAGTTTCACACCTAATATATTCTCATGCATTAACCTGAAACGCCCTCTTGTAATGTCAACTGTCAAACCAAATAACTGAATGTAATGAAATTTAATAATTTCAAATTCTCTCATTTGGTTCTAATGAAAACGTAGTATTACTTGCAATTTAACAAGTTGAGCACAAATCGTTGAACAAAACTTGATTGAGTTATTTTCAATTCTCTTTTTTTTTTCTTTATGGATAGAACAGGAAGTTATCGATAATGGTGATAAGTTAACAAATCATAAGTAAGAAAGAAGTCTGCAAAAACAGAACCCTGTTGTGACACCGAAATACTACCTGAAAGTAGCTGAGTCGAAGTAATACACCTTGGATATTTTTAAATGGATTAGTTTCAGATAGGCCACCCTGTACATTACGAAAAGCTTTTTGGATGCTTTTAGTAAGTAAGGCTTGCTAACAAATACTTAATGAACTCTGTAAACTACATAAAAAGAAAAAAAAAACGGAAACATATTTCTTATAGGTAAACGCCTGAACCGATTTTGCTCAAACTTCATATCTGGGGTCCCACCGATCCGAATTCGCGCAAAATCAGAAATTTCATTCTAACTCTAAATTTAACGGTACTTTAGTGCTGGGCGATTTTCTCGAAAATGACTCAACAATTTTGTTTTTTTTTGATATGCATGGACATGACGTACCAAAATTGTCACAATAATTTTTTTTTATTCTACATTTTAACAATTTCGGCTAAATTTCAATTATGTATAATGTCAATTAAACAGTACATAAGTGGAAGTACGTTCGACCAACTAGTGGACTTTATTTCCCAAGTTTTTTGTATCTAAATAGTAAAACGGAACACTTGTGGAATCAAAATTGTGTCTGTCTGTCCGTCTGTATGTGAATTTGTTACACGCTTGCAACATTTGAACCATAAGACCTAGTGGGCTGAAATTTTCCAAAAATAATATATAGAGTGTAGTAAATCGAAAAAAAAAATAGCTTAATATACCCAAACAAAATTTGCATGTTTCATGCGAAGAGGCTTAAGGAATTGAAATATTTGTTGAACAAAAAAATTTAAAACTATTGCAAAAGTAATGCTCTTGCTGTGAGGTAGCAATACTTAATCCAATCCGTATTTTACTTTATCCAATTGCAGTCATCGAATACGAAACTTGACGAATATCAAAGCAAATTCAATGTAAAATCAATGAAATTAATTATAGAAAAGGAGTGAAGTACCCTGCAGCCAATCTTTAATTTGATTTTTAGTGTTCCATACCTGAAAGGTATAAAACGGAACACTAATTAATTCAACATTGTGTCTGTCTGTGTATATAGGTATGTACATATCTCCGTCGTATGTTACAGGTCCTTGAAACTTTTGAACCGTTAGACCTAAAGAACTGAAATTGTGCACAAAAATAGTATATGGCGAACCGAAAAAAACTGCGAAAAATACTAGGATATGAATATGATAATGGAGTTTGTTGAATAAAGAATCTTAAAAACATCGTCTATATCCGCAAGTATTAATGCGAAAAGTTTTAACAAAACAATCAGTCTGTAAAGTCATGAGAAAGTTATCCAAAAAATATAAATGGTTTTCTTGCACAAGCCGTTTTTCAAAAAAAAAGTTGGAAGCTCTATCCAATTTTGATCTCCAAGTTTCATCAAAATCCGTTGAGTAATTTTTGTGTTAAATGTGGTGGAATGATGACTCGAAGAAATTTAAAACTTCTTCCTATATCTTACGCCCACTACACCCAATTCAGGTGAAATGACTGCCGTGTAAGTAAGTCCTATCTAACTAGCCAAATTTCATCATAAGTTTTGAAACTTTGGGTGGATTTGAAAAAAATGTGTAGCCATACTGTTTCATTTTGACAAAAAGTTTTATGAACACAGACACGAAATTCAATTTTCTTGGCTCAATAATTAATACGACAAAACTAATAACGGGCAAAAAGGTATAAAGTAATGGCCGGAGAGTGTTAAGGGTAGCAATCGACTCAAGACAAAGGACCCTGGAAAATATTCATCATTTACTCAGTGACCATCAAACCAAAATCCAACCAATAAATTATTTAAGATCAATGTGTTCCAATACTTCTTCAACCCTATGTTAAACTTCTTTCCTGTGTATTTTTTATAACTGCACAGTCACAATCTTAAAATATTTTTAATTATGAAAAATATGCAGGGTCTAACGATTTAGTTAAAACAACCGACTTCCTAAATAGAACGCGTAAAGACACCGCCAGATTAACAGCGACCACTACGAGTCAAACTAGGTATCCCACATAACACACACTGTCGCAGTAGTAATGTCGCAACTGAAAGAGAAACCCTTATCCACTATTTGTGCGCCTGTCCGGCACTAGCTAGGGCCAGACAACGAGCATTAGGAAAATCCTTTGTCAATTCCCTAGAGGAAGTCTCAGAGAAAAACATCAAAGAACTTATTACTTATTTTGAATTCCACAGGTTGGATCTAGAGAGTTCTCACCAACACACCGTAACACCCAGGTTACATGAGGTGTGGTAACAAAACGGCACCTAGCGCTAATTGGGTTCTTAAAGAACAGCCACTCTTACCTACCTACCTACCTAACGTTTTAGTTTTAGTTTTAAAATATAAAATAATATCACGTTTCCTTCATTTGCTAATAAAATTTGACAGACAAGAGCAATGTCATCTGTCAAATGTAGGAACTAATGATTTATTATTTCCAAGTACAACAATTAATAATAATAATTTTTTTTAATGAAAATGACATTAAAATAAAATTTATTTTTATTTCCCAATTGGCTTCCATAAAAATAAAAATTCTATTTTTTGGACTAGACTTTTCTTTTCAAATAACTATGAATAATAAATTTAAGAAACTGAAGAAAAAAAACATGTACTACAAATTCATCAAAGTTGCCTCTTTGTCTCGGATTGGCAAAATATTAATATGAGTATCTTAAAAGAAAAAATAAATTAAATTAAAAAAAAAAATGTCAACATAATACTTTCTCTTTTTATACGCACTCATAATACAATTTCAAAAAAAATTGACCTTAGCATATTTCTAAGAAATGAAATTACGTTGTTGCACCGAACTTTGGTGTTAAAAATATAAATTTATATATACACATACATATATATTAATATAAATTGACAATCCAATTACTAAGCAATACATACATGTATTATTTTGTTTTACATTTTTGCCTTAAATCGTTACCCTATCCCAAAGCAAACAAAATTTTAGTCGAAAAAAATAGTTTTTTTCTAATTTTAGTACAATATTTGTGTTTTTCATTTTAGCCAGTTTAAATCTTTATTTAAAATAGAAAAATATCATTTTTTTATTGGTGCAGGTTTATGGAGTAAAAACAACTCTTTTTCATTAAATTTTGAAACCAGCCTTCCAGACAAATATATGTGAATAGAATTTTTGATGTCTTTAACATTTTGAATAGCAGCGGAGTCTTTGATGACTTATAGTGAAATAACAATCCTACTAGACGGTGTAATAAACCAACGACAAATTAACCCCCGAAAATATTGTACAACTTACCGCTTCCCAAAAAGTCATAAGTTTAAAAAATAAAAAATTGAGCGAGCGACTTTCAGTTGGGTATTCGACCCTAAAAGTTGGGAATAACTAAAGGGTCGGTCGGATTGACTTTAAATTTCATATCACGGGTCTGTTCGTAAATATACCAAGTAATCTTCTGAATTTTCATTCTCACCTCAAAATAAGCGGTGTATGTAATCTACTGGTTGGCTTTTAAATTACATGTTATTTTGGCACTGACAGCTTTTTCGCACTCAAAAAATTAACAGAAATGTGAATGCTGTGTTGCCGAAACAAAGCGAACTTTGAAAAGAAATTTCGGTCGAAATAATGCACTAATCGTGCCTGCTGTAGGAAGTTTGTGAAGAAAGTTCATGTGATTGGCATGCTAATTGATAACACAGGTTATCTTGGTGTTCGTCCTGTGCGCTCAGCCAAGAATATTGCTGCTATTACCAAAAGTGTGCGCCTAAACCCGAGATCGGTGTGGTTTGTGAAATGGCGGCATTATTAGCCCATTTTTCTTTCCATTCAACGGAGAGCGCTACATATTTTCTTTTGCCAGAAACTGAGGAAATGAACTTGGAAGATCTTTAGTTCCAGCAAGATGGCGCTAGATTCCATACAAGCCGTTCAATAATCGATCTATTGCGTACTAAGTTCAATAGTCGTGTAACCAGCCGTTTTGGTGATGTTCGTACATATGCCTATGTTCGCGGAGCTGCGCTTTGATGTCTTTGGGCTTTTTTGTCTAGGGTGCCTTTAAAGATCGAAGTTATGATGATAATCCAAAAACGATTCAGGCACTTAAGCAACATATTGATAGAGTTATTCATGGAATAGAGCCCCAAACCATTGAAAATACACTGCAAAATTGGGTTGACAGAATGGGCTGCTGCCAACACATCCGCGGCAAACTTTTAATTGAAATTATTTTTCATAAATAAAAATAAACTCTCTTTAATAATGCAAACAACTTTGAAAAATATTAAATGGATTTTTTTTTATAGCAATTTTGAAAATAAACCAACAGGTGGCCTACCCTTTACTTTATTAAGGCCCTAACTATTTTAATTACAATTCTTATCTGAGGTAAATGTACATGTGAGTGCATTACTCATTTTTTAGCTGAAAATCGGTGTAAAGTTTTTTACTTCTTAGCGAACTTGGTGAATTTGGCAATTTCGAGGGATTTTACTTAAAACTCGTCGTACATAAGTGTAAATGTATTGAATAAACATTAAAAAAATATATGCAATTGTTGGTCTCTTGAGGTTCGTTATAACCGGAGTTGACTGTATATATAAAAGTCAAATCGTGTATGTATGTTTGTTTGTTCTGTGAAACCATCTACATATATCGTTCAAAACATCCACACCAATTTTGGTACGAATATTTATCGACATCCCACCCACACCCTCTAAAATATGTGATTATTTTGGTAGTTTAATGCGTCCAACGCATCCGCTCCAAATTAAGTATTAATATTCCCCGATACCCTAGAAAAAATTTTGTCCTGTTTCATTAGTTTTATTTTCTTAATTTTCTGTAATTTCAAACTCTTCATCGAAAACTTCAGAAAATTGAATGACCTGTGAAACTTTGAACTCTTCGTCTTCATGCTGAACTATTTTCAAAGTTTCATGTAGGATGAATGCACCATAGCTCACAAAAATCCACTTGAGGCCCTAACTAATGGCAGGAACTCTGGTGGTATTGGCTGAAGCCTTCCATGAAGTCCTTCCAGCCTTACCAAGGTCCATGCCAGCTGGCGAACTGAATGCTTGCTTGAAAACTTAATTTCTTTGGAAAAAATGAATTACAAATAAATTTTGTTATTTTCGTGAAATCGTACTATCAGTTGGGGAACTAGATAGTAAATAAAGTTTATCCCGCGATCCGAAAATTAAAAAAATCATGAATGGCTATGTGACCGAGCAATGGCCCCTAAAAATTATTACACTTCAATAAATAGACACTGTCGCATATGCTAATGAGGCTTTGAACTATCCTACAGAATTCCTCAGTTCTCTAGACCTGGGGTGCCACCGCATAGTATAAGAATAATAGTTGGGTCACGAATAATTATGTGTTCGTCCCACGCATACCGTTAACACCAACAGAGATGCCATTCGACTTTAAAAGGCTTCAATTCAAGGCTGTCAGATTGGCTCTCGCCATGAGAATGAACAAGGCAGGAGGACAGTCTATAAAGGGTTGAGGTATTAATTTAGAATCACAATGTTTTTCCCGTCAGATATACGTTGCACTTTCCAGAATTGGTTCTCCAACATACGAGTATTTATTAATTCAAATAGAAAAATCAAAAATGTCGTTTGTAAAAAAGCGATTTAATCACACACGCAACTAGGCTTCGAAACTACATATTTCAAATAATTCTTTCACTGCGTGTGTCTTTGATGATGGGGTTTGGTTGAAAGCCATTCTACGAGTTGCCCAAACATCATATGTTCCTATCAAGTACTGGCACCGAATACTTGGAGTTTCGGAGTCTTACAATTAATTGTCAGAGGGGACGCAGTCCTCCGTAAAATTGTGAAATTTCTGAAAGCCCCTATCGTCAAAAGTTAACTATAAGCAATTGCAGCTATCTCTGAAACTCTCAGCAAAATATATTAATTTTCCGGTCAATTTAAGGATGAGGAAATAATAAATAGAACGACTTCTTTCTTCTCCCATCATTTTTTGAGCAAAAGCAAACATAAATCAGACATTCATCTGAAGTCGAATCGCTGCATCTGTGCATGGATAATTCGTCAAATAATTTGCGTTATGTTGTTAGTAAATCCACCATCCGTTCACCATACTGCGTTTCGATCCCAGATGAAATGCCGATTCACGTTGTCTAAACTCCAAGTCGATAAATAGCAGATAATGATCTGCAGGTTGTCAATATGATCGATGTATTGAGAGTAATCAATATGATTTTCGATCCGATCCAGAATTATTTTCCTATCTATTATATTTACAGAGCTACGATATGTTAGACTGTAGTGGCTCGTACTCGTCATTTTGCATTATTGCACCTATCGAATGATGCTACTTCTACGAGGCCTTTGTTAGTCGTTTACAAAGACAATTACCATGCCTTATGAATATATGAGTATCTGCTATCTATTTACGAGTAAACTTCCCTAAATCCATGCTTAAAACTTCTGTCTTTGTAGCTTGAAGCTTGTTTGTGCTTCTCTGATCTCCACACTTGGCTACAATTTCTGGTGTTCAGTAGTGGTACATTTTTCGGTAATGTCTAAATACTTCCCCTTAATATAGAGAAAAGTTGATCTTCACATTGCCAGGGCGTCGGTCATCCATAGACATATTCGGTTTCCTTTTTTTTCTTTTTCTTAAATTCCAGGATCTTCCCATATCCGATTTCTAATTTCGTGAAAAAATTCGACCTCGATTAATCAATCTTGTTATTACTATAATGGAGAATCTCAAAACACAGGGTCCCTCAATCTGTCTGTCTACCTGTATGTCTATATGTATGGTCGACTGCAGCCTAAACGACTGGACGGACTTTATTCAAATTACAATTCTGGCATCTGTTGGCCCACAATTCGAGGCGAAATCTGAATTTTTATTCTAACCCCAAAATTAATGGTACGGTGGACATAAGTAATGTCATAATCTAAAGCTGTAATCCATGCTTAACAGACTTCAAAACTTAATAAATGCATTAAGACCGTTTGGAGATTTTTGAAAACTATTTTCAATTTGTAGCTTGCTTGGATTACAGCTTTAGACGCCTTTTGCAAAAATTATGGCACATTCACATTATGACATTACTTTTGCCCCACCCTGTAGTACGCCAATATATAAGGTGCAATGTTTTTGCTAAAAATTGCATATAACGGTACCTTGCTTATTAGCTGTTTTTTTTTTTAAATTACTGTTTCTCGGCTATAGCTCAATAAATTTTATTTGAAATCAAGATTTGAACAATATTTTACAAAATACAGGATTATGGCATACCAAGTTTTGAAAAATTTTCAAAATATTTATTTTTTTATTTTTAACGGATTTAAAAAAAAATATTCTTAACGATCTTGTTAAAAATTTAAATCTGAGTGATTTGCAGATACACAACATATAGGTGCAAGTACGTGCACTTTATTTTCATAGTTATCTTCTATAACTTTCGTATTTTTATAACTGTACAATCCTCAGTGAAAATATAATATTTTAATGATTTTATAGGAAAATTAACAAAAAAAAAAAGAATAAAATTCCTGCCTTGCATATGGGATAGGGTAAAATTGTCCTCTTATTTAGACAAATCATTTTTAAACTAATTTCCTTACCACTTATTTCCTTAAAAAGAAGAAAAAAAAAAACACAAATCAAAATATTTAAAAGTCAGTACGTACACTAAAAAAAAAACATCAAAATCAATTTCATTTAAATTTTAAAAATTGTGATGCATTTTGTATTTCTTTTATACTCTTTATAAAATATTTATTTTCAAAAACATATAAGTAAACGAAAAAGGAAGAAAACTCTTAAATAAAATTGATAACGAATGATAATAGCTCTTAGACATATCAGTTTTCTAGTTCTTAAGAACATGTTTTAAAAAACCAAAAAGTATATAGGGAACTTAGCAAAGTAAACGTGATGTAAAGAAAAATAATATACATATATATATATGAAACTCTTTTAAAACATTTTAGGTACCTAAAGTAAAAAAAAAAAGATAACGTAAAAAATATTTACTTTTCTATGGTTGTAAAAAAAAAAAAACAAAACGCATAAGCTATCGAGTTAATTAATAGTATATATATATATATAATTATATTCC
The DNA here is from genome assembly GCA_963082735.1 of Pocota personata. Lineage (NCBI taxonomy): Eukaryota > Metazoa > Arthropoda > Insecta > Diptera > Syrphidae > Pocota > Pocota personata. The sequence goes on from OY720429.1 coordinate 273,480,064, forward strand.
TACTGCATTTCCAAAAACTGTTTATTATAACAAAATTAAAATAAGAAACTTTATTGTAACGAATAAATAATAATTACATGTAAGAGAAATAAAACAACTTTAAATTTATATGGTGTATTATGATCAAAACAAAACTATGATATTTTTTTTTCTTTTTGTTGGTTTTTTACTACAACTTGAGTGCAAACTGTTGTGCTAAAATAGTAATACAACACAAAAAAAAAAATAATAACATTTACATACATATACAGAAGGCCTATGCTCATCGTTAAACTATTTAACACTTGTACATAGTTTTACTGAATGTAATTTCGTAGAGATTTTTTGTATAGTACTAATATTATTGATGCTTTTATTCGTTGTTATATGAGTTAATTAAAAATTAAACATGTTTATTCAGAATCAAAAGAAAAAATAAAATAAATATCGAGTGTACTTATTAACAAGGCTGTTTTCTTATACATTTTTTTTTTTTTTTTTTCCTCTGTATTCATTTTATAATTTTACATGTGTATACTTAGCCCAATCTTGGAAATAATTTTCTTTGCCACCAGCAATATCTTTGTTCAAAAAGTTCATAATAATTGTGTAGCATCAATATGAATATGATTTTTCTAAGTAGATACAACTAATATGTTACTATTTGATGTGTTTATTGGACTACTTAAATTATGTTACAAATACGTAGAATGTACACAAAACAACTTCAGGTGCTTTGTATTTATTGTGAAATGAAAAAAAAAAAAAAAAAAAAAAAAATCTTTTCCAAAACACCAAATGAAAAATTATTATCTCCAACTTTTAACAATACTTTTCAAAAACTTTTTAGGTGAAAATAATATTATATATAAATTTAGTTTTTCTGTGATTAAAAGTAATATAAAAAAAAAAAAGTGTATTCTACTATAACTCTCTTTTTCTACATCTAACAACTGGAACGATGTAAATGATTTATGAAGGTGTCTTTTCTTGAAATAAACATATAAATGTGAAGAAAATATTAATAATAGTTATAGTATAAACTATTTATATACATAAATGTAAATACAAAATGATTCCGCCGAAAAAAAATATAAAAAAAACATACATAGTTAATTTTACAATACATTAGTGTGTCATTGGATATAATACTACATCGGGAGTATGATTTAATGTGGATCACTGGGATTTTATATCACTGGGTAGTGCTTTTTATAACAATGCCCTTTGATATATGGTCCCATCCGCAAAAGAAAAACAAAAAAAAAAGAAACTATATATTGAACTATACTATGAAGAATTTTTGGAAGGAAATAGTGTATCAATGGGGGTGGCACATGGCGTTTCTTTAGAAAATACAAGTAAAAGGAATGTGTATTTTATCTCATTATAATATGCATGAATTTATATATGTAATATTGTAAAAACAAAAGTCTTCAAGTGGAAATAAAAAGAGAAATCTATTACAAAAAGGACGAATAACTTTTATTTTTAAAAATACTCCGAAACTTGTTTGCTAACCCAATCACCTATTTGTGTCTAAGTCGCTTTTCACTGCAATTAATTATCATCTTATTAACAACTCACTCTTTTTCTTTGCGATAACTCTTCATTGACTTTACTTCAATAATTGTCAACTTTTACAATTGCCTACTTTCTTTTCTCCCTAACGCTTCGACTACTCACAATCGACCGCAAGTTCTTTTCAAAATTGCTTATTTTGGATCTTTTTCTTTTTTTTATGTTTTTTATTTGTTATAAATGCTGGAGGGCCTTAGGGTTCTATACTTTTACCAACTTTTTTTTTTAAATTTTCGCCAGCACTTAGAACTGTGTTCTTTAAAACCCAGTGATGGAGTGAAAGGAAATGGTGTAGGGAAGAGTTAAAGAGTGGATAAATAAGAAGAGAGAGTGAGCTAAAGACGAACGTTGATTTTAAATCTTTGCAAATTATACATTTCTAGAACTACTGAGGAACCAAGGTTATTTTGCATTCGTGTTAAATAGCTAGAAAAAACCATCTCCTATGATGATCGCAAAAGCAGGCTCTAAAGGAAATACATGTGCAGAATGAACTACACGTGTATTACGATTAAAAAGACAAACAGGAGGGACAAAACTATATTTCGTCCAAAAAATGTATGGTGAAAATACCAGTATAGGAGCACTAGACATCCAAACTGATCAACGATCAGTCTACAAGCTTATCGCTGAACACGAAGAATTGAACTTAAGCATGTGGCGGGAGCTCCCGCCCAAACATGCGAGTTATTGTCAATCTGACACCACCTTTCAGTAATCTACTGGTTCTATCGAATTTCTGGGCGAACATGCATGGAAAGCAACATCAAATACATCCATTCCGAGTTTGATATCCCGCTTCATAGGGAACAGCTGTGGAGTTTTCACGCGTTCAACACAACTCTGCTGTTTGCACCCCAATTAATGACTGCATCATTGCCAAAAATTCGCTGATTGAGACTCAACGATTTGGGACCCTTGCCGTGTTGTCATTAGCAAATAGTCGAAGTCAAGAGTGCTGTCATCCGCGAAGGAATGAATCGGAATACAGAAAAAAGATCATTACTGTAAATCAGAAAAAGGGACAGAGATAATACTGAACCTTGCGGAACATCAGCATTAGTCGAGAATGGTGTAGAAGTACATTAATCTTATACAACCTACAATGATTGACTACTTAATAAACTAACGGTCCACTGCACGAAAATGTCACTGACGCCATGAGGTTCAAGCTTCTTAATGAGGGCACTATGCCACACTCTAATAAAACCCTTGTAGATATCAAGAGCGACAGCTCTACATTCACCACGATTATGAAAGTACTAGTTCCATTTTCAGTAAATCATACTGACGGTCAAGATAACTCACAAGGTGGTGATTGAAAATACTCAATACAATACAATACAAAACTGTTAGTCTGTAGTTAGAAAGAAAGGTTTCATCGCCCTTTTTTCGGAATTGGCTGTACGTGTGCAAGAATATTCGAATTCAGCATAGGTGGAGGGAGAGAGTAATATGACAATATTAAATTTGCTGCGTATACTGCAGCCAGCAGATTTTTTTCTATCTGAAGTTAAAACCAATTCACATACCAAATAACGACAAATAACCTGTCTATCAAAAACTTTTTGGAAATCAATGAACAGCAGACAAAATGGCTACCGATATTCTATGCATTGCTCTATGGTAATTTGTAGGTCCAACACAATAGGATCCAGAACGGAATTCTGCAGCATCGAGTGTATCAGCTAAAAATCATCGTCCCTCCACCTGTGTTTGCTTCTGTAACAAGCATGTTGATGCGATTTCGCTTGATTCGCCACACGCTATGATACTCCTACCGTGATACACGATTGAGACTGTCGTTCCCCCTCCTTGCTGCTGACGTAACTTTAATTCATTTCAGTTCGTCGTTTCTCCTCAAGGTATCTTCGCTAAGCTTCGTGGTACCATAAAATGGTGATCCCGTACCGATCAAAGTACAATGTCATTTTCATTCTCAGATGAAGGCTCCATTGATGCGGAATCTGTCCTTTAAAATCCTATCGTTATGTGGCTGCCAGGAAATGATGCATCTGCGTACCGTTGCGTTGGTGTCAGGAGCAGATCCACTCCGAAGCTTTGTTTCAAAAGCACAATCTTCTCGATAATGGAGTAATACTAACACACATTACCTAATCTATAATTAAGGTTGGCCAGAAACCACCATGTAGAGGCACTGCAAGCACTTGATTACCAACTTGATTACTATGCTAAACTTAGTCTGAGCGGTCAGTAATTTCCCCATAAATAGCAAAATAAACGTCTTCGCACCCGAAAGGTGTAATTGTGAAGCTCTTTTGTCATAGTTTTACTAGGATGTTTATCAGATATTCCCAGGAGGTGGAACCGTGTAAGTACTGTTTGATGTTTTTATTACTTTTTCTCGGATTCGAACCTATGCCTCCCGCTCAGTAGTACAACGCTACGGCGGCCACGCGATAAACTTAGGTAAATTGTAAAACTGAAAAACTAAAAATCAAGCACCTTTTTCTTGTCTCAAAGTAACTTTATTGGGCAACTTGTTTAACTTACTCAACGGCAACCCACGACATTTGAATTTTGCGCCATTTGTGTGGTAAAGTGCAACCAACAAAAAAAAAAAAGACAGCGTGATAGCTGACAGTTCAGGGTTATTAAAAATGGAGTGCTAAGCGAAAGAACAACGCGTTTTCATTGTTGAGCAATATTTTAAAAATAATGAAGGTTTGGCAGCTGTAGTTCGCAATTCTCGTACAAAGTATAGTCGGAATAGTGACTTAACTTCATCAACTGTGAAGGGATTAATTCAAAAATTCGGGAGACTGGATCATCTTAGACACTCTGGCCTTCCTTCAACAAGTCGTTCAACACAAAACATTGAAGCAGTTCGTGAGAGTATTGTTGAGAGTCCAGGAACATCAATTCGGCGCCGTGGTCAAGAATTGGACATTTCGAGAAGCTCTCTACAGCATATTCTCACGAAAGATTTACGAACAAAGTGCAATTGACTCAAGAACTGAAGCCTACTGACCACACACAGTGAAGAGACTTCGTTGAATGGATTATGGAAAAATCATCTTGAGTGGTGAGGCTCATTTTCATCTTGATGGCTTTGTTAATCGTCAAAATTGTCGAATTTGGGGTTCAGAAAATCCACGACTGAAACAAATGGATCCACAACGTGTCACAGTGTGGTGCAGATTTTGGGCTGGAGGCATCATCGGACCATTCTTCTTTGAAAATGCGGCTGGTTAGGCAATAATAGTTAATGGTGCTCACTATAGCGACATGATAATCCAGGTTTTTGTGCCTAAATTGCAAGATATGGATTTGGACGACATGTGGTTTTAACAAGACGGGGCCACATGCCATACATCTCGAGAAACAATTCAATTACTGCATGAGTTCTTTCCTGGTCGTGTAATTTCCCGTTTTGGTGATCAGAATTGACTGCCCAGATCATACGATCTAACGCCGTTTGGCATTTTTCTTTTGGGTTTTTTGAAGTCTAAGGTTTATGCCAAAAAGCCCACGACCACCCACACCTTGAAGGAGCAAATTGAGCGATGTATCAACGAAATACAGCCACATTTATGCAAAACGGTCAAAATTTTGACAGAAGAGTGTGTATGTGCTGGCAAAGCCGTGGGCGCCATTTACCCAATAAGCTATTCTATACATAACCCTATACTGTATACTTTATGAATCAATAAAACATTTACAATTTTTAATTAGAAACCTGTGTTTTCTATCAAAATTACTTCTTGCGTAAATTTTGGAACACCCTTTATATATCAATTAAACGCCTCGTCTTCGCGGACTATACCACCAGAGTCTCTGTGCACTTGACTTTTATTCAACTTTACCGGCATATTGTCGGTATCCAATTGGATGTCCGAGAAAGGACAAAAAAAGAATGGGGACAACCGATCACCTAGCAATATCACTGACAGTGACGTTAAATAATGATGGGAAACAACAGGCTCCAATAGATTCTATTGAACGCTGACAGGAACAACGTCATTCATCCAAACAAAAATACCCTGACAGGTGATCCTATGAAACATGACGTTTGTAGCCATTCGGAGCCTCAAAGTACGAAAGTTGTTTCTGTACTAAAGTCCAGCATGTATAACAGTGGATGTCAAGCTTCACAAAAGCTCAATCAGTAAAATCGTCGAAGCTATAAAGCTCTTCATTCAATAGCATCCACAAAATGTATGGTTGTGAGATTTGATAGTGCTTGAAACATGTACTAATAAAAAGCTTTTACTAAAAGTTCTAATTCAATAACTAGAATTTGGAAGCAAAAAGAAAGTCCTTCCAACCCCTTGGCAATTATATTCGCACACTATAACAAAACAACCCCGGAAACTGTGTGCTCTTGAAAACATATCTACCGCACACCAGCACAAGCACTTTTGGATAGGGAACCATTCCTTTGCCCGGTAGGATATAGTTCAGTGTGTTGCCAACCATCCCATCAAATATATCTACCGAAGGACTTTCGCTTGGCGTCGGAGCTTACATTTCTTCACTTTTACTTTTTAAGGTATTCTTCGGCTCCTCTTTTCGCATTACAGTGCACGGTAGTGTATGATGTGAGGCATAAACTAATTGTTTCTAGTATTTTTTGTTTGCATTTCAATTTTCAGCAGACGTGAAGGACCGTTTTCGATACTCACAGCTGTCCTCTGGAGGGGTTACTTTCGCTTTTCTTTTTTTGTGATATTGGAAGGTCAAATAAACGGCTTCAAGATTAACTACTCAAAGTACCATCACAACGCTATGTCGCTATCGGCCATAGCAAAGGTAAGTGAAAGCGTCGTTTCGCGTCTACATTAATAGAAAGTATTTCGCATATTCGAGTATGAGGCTGTGAAAGTCATACAAAAGGCAAATACATTTTCGGCGAGGATATTGTATCGGATTTAAAGTGTGAATAAATAGGCATAATCGAGAAAACGTGTGTAGTAATAGCTGGTATTCGGCTCTTGGGTTCCACAAGGATGATAGAGCCGACGCATGCGCTGTTAGAGCATCCTGAGACATGACCAACGGCAATGACAACCAAAGCCGGCATTTTTTTTTTTTTGTATTTCGTTTCCTTGTATACCTTGTATGTTGTGCACAACGAGGATGTCCTTGACGGCTTGCTTAGAGTTTCTCGGAAATTTTATAAAGGTTATTGGCCTTGCACGAGGTACACTATAGCTTTCATTTGTTGAAATCAGTTCGTTGTCAACTGGGATCCTGTGTATCTGTAGGGAATGTCCGTTTGTGTGTGTGTTTTAAATTAATCATTTTAGTTCAGCGAAATCAAAAGTAAATATTCTCGAATACATAATATTGTTCTGTATATCCATGCAGGAGGTATTCCTATATGATATCCTGTACATAACCCCAGCTCAATGGTGAATGAATTCGGTGGTACTTACATTTTTTTTTTTCTTTTTGCTGTGTACCTACTTGTACCTGCATTAACATCCTTCTTGTTGCAAATATAAGTTAAGTGGTTAACAACATTTTTTTTCTGCTTCTAAATCTGCTTTGTTAACTGAATCTTAGTGGACAAAATCAATGGATACTCTGAGTCAGTATAGGAAGGTAATTTAACAACTCATTCGAATTCTACCATGATTTCATAGATTTTTTTTATGCAAGCCGGTATGGGTTTCGATGTGTATTCAAGTTGTCACCAAAAAAAGAAAAATAGAAATTGATGTGGCACGTGTGTATGCTTTTACTTTTTTACGGTTGAAATAACGAAAAAAAGGCGTGGCAGTAAATTACAAACTAATGTAAGATCCAATAAACTAGAACTCGTGCTGAATATACCTACTCGTACATACCTACTTACTGTTGGGGTTGACAGGTATTATTTTAATTTCTGGGACTAAGATACATGTGGATAACCCGTGTACCTACCCGTCCTGATATCAACAAACATTGGTCTACATCTAGGAACTAATAGGGTTCACCATCCTTCTACAGGCGTGACGCATTTTCAACCTCTATATGTACATAAGAGGCTTATCTATACTGAGAAAAAAATGTCTTAAAGAAACGCACTACCGCGTTGTTTCATGTTCTTAAGTAAATGTAACAAATCGTATTATTACGTTCTGATCAAAATCCCAATGTTGCGATCTGCATTTTTAATACTCGTCGGCTTGTATACTATTAATACCAACAAAATAATTTTGAAAAAAATACAAAGTTGCGACTCGATCGCAGATCAGCCAATCAAAAAATGTCTTCGGGTTGTTAGCATAGCTCACTAGTCATCTCGGCTACGGAGGTGTTGTCGCTGCAGAGGTTTGTTCTTCGCAAACGTCTTCATTAATTTATTATTTAAAGGGTTATTCATTTCGAGGTTGGGATTTCACATCCCTGCCATATAGCAAATGTCAAATCCATCTGTCATCCATAGTGAAAGGTAGTTAGTTCTTGCCTTCCCATTGTACAATATGGATCGTTTAACGATCCCTCAAGGCCTTAAAATTGTTGCATCTTACCATAAAAATAACAGTTCTATAATATCTGTGTACAACAAGTTTAAACCGATTTTTCGAACAAAATTTACTTCAGTAATGAGGCCCATTTTACAGTTCTGAGCATCCAAATGTGATCGTTGAGAGGCCATTGCATCCACCATGGATGACAGTTTGGTGCGCGCTGTAAACCGGCCGCGTTATCGAGCCATATTTTTTTGAACACGATGAAGGCGCTGCTGTTACAGTGAATTCTCTGAATTCTCCAAATAACCAGCTATTTTAATTCAGACGTGCAACAACTTCTTCTCGATTTACTACCCGATCCCTCAAACCGTTGAAGTCATTTTATTTCAGCTCCGACGCAGTTCCCTAAATTTGAGGCTATAAGGTACACATTTCTTAAATATTGGATGCAGTACTATTGTCGCCGATAACAAGACATTTTTCTAGATGATCAAACTATAAAAGTGTTTATTTTTTTTATAAATAATCGGTTATTCGGTTAACCGGGAACAAAAAATAACTTATTATTAATCATATAACCTATGCTGATTACCTGGTTATGCTAATCCAGGTTTACTTTATACTGACTCGACGACAAAAATACAGACAGACAGACAACTGAGTCTAACTATAAGAGTTCCTTCCGTTCTTACTTTTTGTTACTTTGTAAGTACCGGAACTCCGAAAACATAACTAAAGCTTGGCAAATTCGGAAGATGTTAAGTTGTGATGGGCAATATCAAATCGATTTCCGAAACATCGATATTTTCGTCTTAAAAAATCGATGTTTTTCATCGATTCAATACATCGAATTTTTGGTGAAATACAAACATCTAAAAAAAATCAAAATTTGTTAAAGAAAAATTAAACCATAGAATTTGTTAAAAGCAGTTTGCAATACTTTTGGTAGAGATAACCCTCGGACGTGCTCTGCTCATACAGTGAATTTGGCTGGACCAGCGGGCTATGTCCAATTTTTCTGCTTCAAAAACCTTATTAATCCTGTAAAAGAAATCATGAAATTATTTAAGCAGTGTAATTGCAGCGGATCAATCGCAAATACCTCAATCTGAAAGTATTCCATTGAAATTAATATACCAGATTTCAGCACAATAGAATTATGTTTGAGAGGTTGTTGAATTTCCCAAAGGACCCGGTTATGTAATTATTTATTTATCTGTATTTGATCCTAGATCTAGACAAGTAATTTCAAAGATCAAGCGGCCCAAAACGGCTTTTTTTCCTTTTGGAAGTAGAAGCAGATGGTTGATCTTTCAGAAATATTGCAAAAAAAAAAAACCTAAATTTGCTTTTTTTATCGGTTTTCCTTGACAATACATAGAAAGACACTAAGGAAAACATGAGCAGCTACCTTGAAGGAAATCTTATGCTCTTTCTGTTTGGCCCCTTTAAATTGTTCTTCTAAATTGATCTTCCTGAAGATGCTCCGCGATCTGGGGTTTTTCAAGACGACAAACTTGACACAATTCGAATCAGTCAAACATTTTAATATGTTGCCAAGGAAGGTAGTTACAATATTTGTATAAAGAAAAAAAGTACGTACTTATTACCTATAGTTATATCGCCGATTTATGCGGATTCAACAGATTTTGTGTCTCCTTTTAGAAAACAGTATCTCTTTCTGCTGGAGAAGGAAAAGAGGGATTTTTGTAGGAAATTAAATTCTTTTTATACAGGGTTCTACGGGAAGTTATACTATTCTGTTAATAAATAAAACACATTAATTTTTTTTCGCACACATGTTTTATTGAGAGTCGGGAATTTTGTATGGAATATAATGTTGGACAGATGTCCGCCTCTATTAACCTCACAAATGCAAGCTCTTTTAATGACATACTCATATTTCATAGCGTTTTCACACATGGCGGCCGATAATCCATCTCGATTATTTTGTTTGAGTTTCTGCAGTGTTTGTGATTTATTAGTATACACCCTGCTCTTTAGATACCATAGAAGTTAAATATGGCGACTGTGGATGCTAGTCAACATCACCATTTCTGAAGACAGTTGATATAGTAATTGCAGTGTTGCGTTGGCTGTTTGTCATGTGGCACCGTTCAGTTGAAACTGAAAGTTGATCAAACCGAAAGCATCCAGTTCAGATGTCAAAAAATGGCGGCGCAGTACTCCAGTATCAGTAACAGTAACTCTATAATCCATCTTCAAAAAAGTACGATTCAACTCTTCCCCATAAAATAGCACACAAACTGTCACTTTTTCATGAATAATTTGGGAAATTTCATTTGCAAAAAAACCACCAGCCTTCTTTATTAACATAACCGTTCAAATAAAAATGCAATGCATCAGTCATTACGATTTTTTTAATTAAAGTCATGACCGTACGAAAAAAAAATTAAATTATTAATTTTTCGCCGATGGATGCTAATGAGCCTAAACTATTATTGTAATATGTACATTTTTTAATTGCACCAGTATCAGTAACAGTAACTCTATAATCCATCTTCAAAAAAGTACGATTCAACTCTTCCCCATAAAATAGCACACAAACTGTCACTTTTTCATGAATAATTTGGGAAATTTCATTTGCAAAAAAACCACCAGCCTTCTTTATTAACATAACCGTTCAAATAAAAATGCAATGCATCAGTCATTACGATTTTTTTAATTAAAGTCATGACCGTACGAAAAAAAAATTAAATTATTAATTTTTCGCCGATGGATGCTAATGAGCCTAAACTATTATTGTAATATGTCCATTTTTTAATTGCACCTATAGGCAAGTATTGGTTTTGTAAAAATGTTTGATCGCTGCATTTGGTTTAATTATTACAATACAGAGGAACTCAAAGAAGTGGGTCTCAGCTCAAGGCTAAATCAGAATTTGCATTCTAACCACAAAATTGACGGTACTTTAGTCTCGAAAACAACTCTAACGATTTTGTTTAAATTTAATAGTTGGGTAAAGTTAGACATGCCACTATGTACATACATGTATGCCAAACTAAGTTTATAGAAAAAAATGTATAACGGTACTTATTAACATATTTTCTTGGATACGACTCCTTCAATTTTTTTCAATATCGATATCTAAATAATATTTGACATATGTAGACATGGAGATGTCATAAAAAAATGCAGATTAAATGATTTGAAAATTATCAGTACGAGTATGTAGGTACAAGTACGTGCGATCTAGTCGTGCACCTGCGTTTAGAACCTAGTATAAATAACCGTGTCACCTAACTAGTGACTTTTCGGTAAATTCCATCGAAAGTTTGCATTTCTATCATTATGGAATCAATCATATAGAAGCCATGTATCTCAATTTCGAAAGTAATTATCTATAGTCGTGAATGCATTATTTTAGCATTTTAGATAAATTAATCTAGACCATTGTAATGACCATTCAATAACGCCAAATTTCGGTTTATTTGCCTTTGACATTTTGAGAATATATATTATGTACATTATATACACATCTAAATATATACGCACATCAAGTGAAGGCTGTGCACATAGTGATTGGGGATATAGAATGGTTAGTAATGCAGACAATTTCGTTGTGGTGAAGTTAATCTTCAGTCGCTCTAGACTTGTCTCTCCGCAACAAACTAAGGGCCATTTGGCATAAATCGATTCAAGATGTTTAAAGTAAGTTGCAAGTCTCTATAAGAAATATTAATAATTGACAGCGAAAATTCAAATATAGGGTTTGTACGACATATCGCGCTAAGACATTTTGTTCCAAACATCTTACAAAGATTAAGAAAAAATGTCACATATTTGTATTCATGGTATTATTTTGTTGTGACTTTTCAATCAAAAAAATGAAACATTATCATAGGCCTGTTACCTGATCGAAAAAAGTGTGGAAGACAATAACGCCAAAAATCATACCGCGCATAAAATATCACATTGCCCAAAAATTGTCACAATACTCAAATGCAATAATATATCGCCCAACAATTTTGCTGATATCTTTGATGATAAAGTAAAAGAAGCAGCAAAGCGGTGTAATCTTATCATCCAAATCTTCATAAAGTTGTTAGCAATAATTTCAGCAGGCATATTTTGTGATGAAATGGATGTTATGACTTCGAATGTCAATACACCTGCAGCCACAATGCCACAAAGGGAAGACATATTTTAAATGCGTAAAGTACAATGTGCATTTTGCGTTTCTAGAAAAAATGTGGGTTTTTTTTTTAGAAATCGTTCCAGACCTGCTGTATAATTTAGAAACATAGACTTTACCAAAATCGGACAAAGATTGTTCGTACCGCTTATAAACCTTTCTGTTTTGACAGTTTGTGGATGAGTAGTCTACATTTCTTCTTTTCTACGATTCCAAATACAGTCAACGGAACCCCACGCAATTCAAAGAAGCGTGAAAAAAATGCTGTCACTAGGTTTTCCAAGAAAGTCCTCAAATCAAAAAAAAAAAAATCCAATAAAATCGATTCGAAAATTCAAAAATTATTCAAGAACACGATCGGTAGAATGCTATGTCTGCTTTTCGTACGTCTATCAGTCCTTATCTCTGTCACACGTTTGTAACTCGTTTGACAAATATGTAGAGATGAAATTTTGCACAAAAATAGTACGCGGTAAACCAAAAATAATCTGAAAAAAATTTAAAAAAATATTTTTAAATTTAATGTATTCCAAGAATAAAAAAAAAAATTTACACCCTATCATGCGATATATCGAATTAAATCTGCCTTCTCTCAAGGATTCGAAAATTATAAAAAATATTTATTTTTGGAGAAAGTTTCTTGAACAAAAGAAAAGTAGGCGATGTTAAAGTTTTCGAATCGGCTTACTCCACCACTCAAATGTAATGAACTCCAACACTTTGGCACGTGGAGTCTTCCAATCCATCCCAGAGGTATTACATAAGAAACTGATCTTAATATCTCTGTCGTATGCAGTTGAAGGGATTCACAATTAATTTGTCGTACACTACTGGAAGTAGATGGAAAGGATTGTGCTGGCTGGTTGAACTTTGTATTCATACCGGACTGTGGCACCAACAATTAATTTTTTTTTTTTTTTTTTTTCTATAAGAAATAAGATTCATATACAATGCTAGTAGTGAACACTCCTGGCTTCGCCTAGTCCAAAAAAGTAGCTTAACCTAGAAATTTTACAAATTCAGATTATGATTTTGGGTGAATTCAAAAACGTCAACAAACTGTGCAGTGTTGCAGCAACACAACAGACTTTGTATTGCTGTTGTCCCGCTACTGCACTGTTGCTCTGCCCAATTTATTTTGACGTTTATGAACAGTGTTGCAGTGGTATACAGAATAGAAAAAAAAAAAAAAAAAGCATTCAAATTGTTATAAGTTACCTTTCATCGAATTTTTACACAAAGTATATGGTAAAATAAACAATAACAGCTAACGAACTGTAACAAACAAAAGCTTATATAAAACAAATGAAAGCAACTGCCGAACAACTGCTGCGTAGGTTGCTTTTTTGACATTTGGTTGCGATGGTGTTGCAAAAAAAAATTATTTGAACAGTACTGCCAAATTATTACTTTTTTAAACTTGTTGCCTTTATGTTGCCGCAACACTGCATTTTTGAATGAGCATTTCTCCCATAAATGTAAAAAAAAAAATATAAATTGGAAAAGTTTAGAAAAAGTAATAATCACGCAATCAAGTCCCATAAAGCTGGAAACGACTTTAATTGCTTTATTACGTATAACCAAAGACCATATAACAAGATAGTGCCCGCCATACACAAAATTCATTCGGAAATGAAAATGAAATGAAATTCATTCATCGTGCAATACGGATGAGCCAGAGTTATTCAGAATCTCTTTGCTCTCAAAAGATCATTTCAATCAATTTCTTCTTTTTTTTTATAGAATACCCCTTCATCCCCTTGTATTATGTCAGCCTACGTTGATCGCTCATAAGTAACTGATGTGACAAGTGAAAAGCATTCCCAAATCTTTCGATCAGCGCGCGGAAAAACAGTGATACATAAAATGACAAAAGGAAGGGGAAAAAGCTTTCTTCTCTAAGTATTATGATCAGATCACCTTCTTTTCCCCGACCGGCAGCCCATATGAGAGATTTCTTCTTTCCATCAATTTGAAGAGCAAGTTGTTGGTATAGCATTTTAATTTGCCTACTTTTTGCGCTATGTGCGTTTGATGCCACCTTGGGAAAACTACGCCGAATTTAGCTTGTTCGCGAAGATCTGGCTATACGTCAATTTCACGAATGAAAAAATACATAAATTGAAAAACACAGAATGATTTTTTTTTTTTCTACAGAAAAAGCTTTAAACATATTCATCGTAACTATGTTTTTTTTCCTTAAGTACTTGTTAGGGTTTCGATACTAACAAGGTATCAAAAAATAGGAACCCCTTATAGTGACAGTCAGTAGTCTGTCCATCTGTCAGTCACAGCCTCATAGCTTTTGAACCGCTAGACGTAGAAGGTTGAACTTTGGACCCGAGTTGACTAACCAGTTAATCGAAAGTAAAAAGTTAAAAACCAAAAGAGTTTTGGAGTTGGAGTATAAGTCAGAAAAAAATTACTTTATACATTATGGGTATAAAATGAAATATGATGATGCACTGATTTCAAAAATGTATAGTGTCGTTATTTTTACTGTATAAGGTTATGAGAATAATCCATATGCCCCCTCCCTATTTTCGAAACTGCTGACCCAAAACAATTTTGGAAAATTCACAAAAATACGCCACCTTTCAAAAATTACACGAAAGTTATTTTCTTTTTGTTTTGATCTGTAACAAAAAAGCAGTATAATACTACCTATTTGTTTAATATCTAGTAACATATTTACTGTAATTGCTCCGAAACCCCAGGACATGAAACACCTTCATGCTTGACCGTCTTTTTTGTTTTTAAATAAGAACTTACACTCTTCAATGGTCTAACTAAAATTGGTTATGGTTGCAAAACCAATTAAATTTTCTATCGTCACAAGAAAAAAAGTATTCATATGTTGAACTTACATACTTACGAGTAATCTATGCTTATTCACTTCGTTTATTGTGTCACAAACTATGGACTAACGTTAATGTACCCTATGAAGGGCATTGTAAGTTTAACCAAAAGCTGTTTTCCGATGAATGATTATAGTACGTATTTCGAGGAGCTTATATCTGTCATTTGCAGATCGAGTTAGATGTTTTCTATCAACAAATCCAGTTTACTTACCCCCAGAAGTTTATTTTTAAAAACAAGTGATAAGATATCCCCTGAGACTTGTTAAAGTAAACAAATTATTATTCCAATAAAATCAGCTATTTGACTTGTTACACTGGTTTGATGCATATATTACTTCGACCTCTCAGCTAGATTAAGTCGATCCCACCATTGAAATAAACAAAATTCAAGTTTATATGCAAATACATTGTGAAATAAAATCAGTATGAGTTCTGTAGCTATTCTCAATACACCTCGTGTATTGTCAAGATTCGCTTTTAAAAATTTGCCTCACACAACCAAGATTAACAGAATGTCTTCACTTTCATCCGAAAAGCCGATACTGTACTCGTATTGGCGAAGTTCCTGTTCGTGGCGGGTTCGTATAGCACTCAACCTAAAGGAAATTCCTTATGACATAAAACCTATCAGTCTCATCAAGTCCGGTGGCGAACAACACTGCAATGAGTATCGTGAAGTTAATCCTATGGAGCAAGTTCCTGCTCTGCAGATTGGTAAGTCCTGAAAACATTTTTTTCCCAAAAAAAAAAGATAAAAAAAACACACTTTTAACCACTTCCCGATAGATGGTCACACCTTGATTGAGTCCATAGCTGTTATGCATTACCTCGAAGAAACGAGGCCCCAGCGACCTCTACTGCCACAGGACGTCCACAAAAGAGCTAAAGTTCGTGAAATCTGTGAGATCATTGCATCTGGCATTCAACCTCTACAGAATCTAATCGTCCTCATACATGTCGGAGAAGAGAAAAAGAAGGAATGGGCTCAGCACTGGATCACAAGAGGATTCCGTGCCGTCGAGAAGGTCCTATCTACCTCAGCTGGGAAGTACTGTGTTGGAGATGAAATCTCCATGGCTGATTGCTGCCTAGTCCCGCAAGTGTTCAATGCCAGACGGTATATAATTTTTAATAAGAAGCAATATACATTTGTGTACTTATACTATTTTTCTTTTAGATTTCATGTTGATCTTCGTCCGTATCCAATCATCTTGCGCATCGATCGTGAACTGGAGAGCAATCCAGCTTTCAGGGCTGCACATCCATCCAATCAGCCCGATTGCCCACCAGAACTGCCAAACAAATAAGAGCACTCAGTTGTGCTAAAGATGTATTTCCTCAACTTTTTTAATTCTTCTTCTTCGGCAATAAAATTGCACTGAAAATAAATTTTTTTTTTTTTCATTTTTTAATATCATGCTTAATAACGTTTGTTTACATTCTTATATAGAAATTATAAATTTCGAATGAAAAAATTCTTTAAGAATTTAAAAAAAAAAAAATTGTATCTGTGGTCACAAATTTATATTAATAATGATAAAAACTAATTAAATAAGTACATATATAAACGCAATTCAGGGATATTCTACAAATTAATTAACACTTACAAAATGTTTAAGAAACCAATTTACCTGTTTAGAAACAAGCAACTCAGTCATTAACTCTAAATAAGTAATAAATACAAAATACTATTCGCATTTTTTTTTTTTTTGTCTAAGAAAATAATTAAATATATTTTAATAACACTTATCGAGCATTTTAGTTAGTGCAACAGGGATTTGTTTGTCAATAGCTTGCTTAACGAAAGACATGGTACAACTCACCAATATAATCTGTTTGTAAGAATATCGATGGATTTATCCAAATATTGATTAATTTATAAAAAAAAAAAAAAGAAAAGTAGTAGATATGTATATGTATGTATCTCATGTGAAAGAAAAGACTATTTAGACATAGTCGGCAGTAAGATAGAACCGTTGATATAAAATTCTTATTAGAGTGTTCAAAAAAAAATTTAATTGTTTCTGTACGACACGAAAACGTGAAAAAAGAAAAGACATTGTGATTGGATTTAAAACCATTAATACATATAATTAAGGATTTAAGAAAATAAAATTGGACAAAGTCTCAAAAGAGTGTACCTCTATGTTTCATTTCTCTTTTCATATGCAATACAAATTTTAATCAGCATACATTAGAACTGCTCCGAAAGCGGCCCTCGAACAATACTTGTACTAGAACCACTTAGCCTACACACGAACGAAGCAGCACCAAAAGTACCTTAACTTCCAAAACACAATGGTGACGCTGAAGCGGCCTATGAATCTGAAGTTGAATCAATTTCTACTTTAGCCTCCGTTTCAGCTTCATCATTTTGTACGCATCATTTACTTTCTGAGTATTTCAACTCACAGGGCGCTTCGCGCTTCAGCTTTAACGTCTGACAGTAAGTCTCCAGTCATCCAACTTTTGAATAAAGGACCATAAATGTAAATTCTCCGACTACTCCTTTAGCCGTCATAAAAACATATCATACATACATATATATAGTGGCAGCTCCGAAAATTGATCGGACGAATCCGCCATTGGCCGATTAATAACAGGTGGGCCATCTGCTGGTATCTTTTTAAATTACATGCTATTTTGACACTGACAGATCTTTCGTGGTCAAAAAAATTACAGATACACAGTATCATATCTCCGCGATACGAAATGAATCGACTTACGTTTGAACAACGTTGGCAAATATTGAAAACTTATTTCCAAAGTGAGTGCTGTGTTGCCGAAACAGTGCGAATTTTTAAAAGAAATTTCGGTCCAATTATGCACCAACCGTACCTGCTGTACGCAAGTAAGCGAGTTCGTCCCGTGCGCTCAGCCGAGAATATTGCTGCTGTTGCCGAAAGTGTGACTGTTTGGTGTGGTTTGTGGAATGGCGGCATTATTGGTCCATTTTTCTTCGAAGATGAAGATGCAAATATTTTATCGTATGTTGTAGGTCGTACACCGAACGCTGTATAGTGTAAGAGAGGAAATTATTCGATTATGCCTTTTTTAACAGTGTGGTAAGTAATTTGCTACTACTAAATCCATTCTCAAAGTCCTCTTTGGTAGAATTAAAAGCGCTGTCCAGCTACCAGTGTTTCACTTTCCATTTCAATACGAACCTTGACGAGTACCAACACGATCGGTTTGAAAGTATTTTCAGTGTTTACCATTCTGCGCGCTCAGAAGACTGAAGACCAAAATGAATTTGTATATCCATTATTCATTTGGTTATCTGTAGGTTTACATGTGATTAAATTTTCCATAGTTTTGGAGTTTATTGAGATTGCATATATGCTTAAGTGGACTTGGATGTTACCACAAGGGTGGTGGGGCATGACGCATCCCATTAATTCTACAACTCTAATTTGAAATTTGGTTTGGTTTTTGGTATACCAATTTTGGTATATTCTTGTTAGATTACGGATTATGTACATGCGACTATGCTTCCATGCTGCCACCGCGAATATCAGTGTTATTTGGGTATTCAAGATTCGAGCAGATGCATTTTACCACCCACGGTAAGGTCTACAAAAGGCGTAACCCGCCTACAAAGTATAAATCAAGCGAAAAAACCTAAGTTTAACGACGAATTTTAGCTGCGATTTTGCCCAGAATAGGAGAAACTCACCCACAAAGCCCCATGAATGTGTTTCACATGGTATCGAAAAACAGACAAAACCATTGTTTGTGTTAAAGTTGCTAGGATGGATAGTAAGTTGGTTCAGAGGTGCCGCGGTGCTATTATAGCTAAAGAACAAAAAAAGCATTAAAATTGTTCTAAGTTACCTTTCATACATTTTTTAGACAAAGTATAGGGTCAAATAAATAATAATAGCTAACGAACTGTAACTAACAAAAGCTTATCTAAAATAAACGAAGCCAACAGTGAACAAAACTACTGCGCAGGTTGCTCTGTTTTGACGTTTAATTTCGCTGGTGAAATTTGATTTGAGCAGTACTGCCAAATTGTTGCTTTTATGTTGCCGCAACATTAGATTTTTGAATTGGCCCATACTCACGAGCCGATGTTTAGCTTCGTAATGGATATGAGTACTACAGCATGTACTCGTATCGACATCCCTCAACAACCAATGGATACTCCTTTCCCACATACTGAAACTCTTCTGATTCTTTGTATGAATGCTTCGCCATACCAACGGATCTTATCGGCTATAGTTTGTAACCCAATATGGCATCGGTCGTAAAATTCACAAAATATGGTCAATGGAAAAGGAAAGTTAACAACTGACAGTTTACCCAGGGAAATTTGTTGGGCGAAAATTCATAAGTTTTTCCATTGAGGAGAAATGTTTTACTCCTTGCAGCCTCTTTTTCTTACGAATTTTGTGGATTACGGGACTGTGCTGGACTAGAATTCGTAAAAAATCGTACGAATTTTAAAGTATAATAAGAGATCAGACCTTTTATCTCCGTTATTTTTCCTGTAATTTTCTTCCAAAGGAATCTCTCACGTAAAAAAATTAAAACTGTCAAGTGGTTTGATAGCAAGAAAGATTTAAAATCAAAAGAAACAAATTTGTGGAATAAATGTTGCTTTCAAAAAGGCTTAATTTAATAGATTTGTGGAATTTACGATTTCTTTGTTTGGAAAAAAGAAATATTTTCTCTAGATCTCTGAAATTTGGGTTTTTTTTTTTTAAAAGTGTGTACTGCATGACCTAAACTCATATGTTGGCTAATACACCAGATGTCAGGCCACTGTTATGTCGCTGGCACATCTATTGTATTTGGTGTGCTTTGGATTTTACGAGTCAAAATTAACGCAAGCTGTCGCTGCATTTTTTGCATAGCACCTGAACTTTCAAGCGCTGTTTCTTAATAGGTTTGTCAGATTTGTTGCTCTGAATTTGGGAGTAAATAGCCAATTTGGGGCAAAATATAGGGATTTACATTTTTTTACGAGACAGATGAAAAGTTTTTTTTTTAATAAATAAAAGAAAATACCTTCTGTGAATATATTCTAAAGGACAAATTAATTTTTTTTTCTGAGCAAAAGATTTTCGGTCTTTCTCATCAGTAGTAGGAGCGAAACTTTAGTTTTTTTATCAAATATAAAAAACCTTTTCGCATTATTTTAGCAATGACATTCGCATATTTACCTTTTTGTAATGAATCAACCGTTGGGAGTATGTGTAGTTAGTGCCAGATAAATGAATACGTGAGTATATACTTTCCTATGCTGAATGAACACGACTATAATTTCCATATCAAATTGTTTCGATTTTTGCATACTACATGTCATTTTCTGAATTTGAATTCAAGATAGGTGTATCTTAATGCAAACACGTGTGCATTATTACATCCATTAGTCTATTTATTATAATTTACAACAATTATTTACAATTGCAGTTGTTTAGTTGTACTCGATTTCAACTTTCAGACAACCAGTGACTATCATCTGTCAACTCAGGCCAACTGACAATTTTTTGTTGCCTGTGTAGTTGTCTGTACAACTCAGTTGCGTACGGGTAGTATGAACTGTCAAAACTACGAGTAGACTTTTTATTAGTTCTGATTGGTTGCTTAGAAAGTAAAGACTTTCGATTTTTGTTCAAATACGAAGAAATCCGCTTAATGGTAAAGGGCTCGTTGTTTTCAAAAATATAATGATTTTGGTTACAAACATAATAAAAAATTCAGACCCCCTTAAGAAACTTCGAAACTACAGTAGGATGTCCATCGCAAGAAGTGACCTTAAACCCACTGAAGCAGAATGTCATACATTTAGACATTCACGCTACTACGGTGAATCCGATTGGACGACCTTTTGGTATTCAAAGATTACCTACGCCAGCTAATAATGCAATTGAATACTTGGCTCTCCAAAGTTCTCTAACGCCAACCAATGATGCGATCCATGATGCAGTCCAGTACAGAAAACTTCAATAAGGTATAGAAAATATTCCAGCTATGTATGACCACGTGTGTTACTTTGAACATTTTGATTGGTTGCTATGGTATTTTCAATTTCCGTATTTTAAGTTGGCTGCATTAGCTCAGCTGAAAATTATTGCTTACCAAAAATTAGTTCGGCTTGAAGGTAACACAACCAAGTTGAGTTGTGATACATAATATGGGTACTTATATATTTTTCTTCCAAGAGATAACACAATTTTCCTTTCACTCAAACGTATTCAGTCACAAAGTTGAATCTTTAAGTTTTATCTACCAAATTGTTCAAGTTTCAACTTTTTATAGGAAGATTCATCTATATTCTAGTACCTGTTCTCCTCAAAAATGTAATCGTAATATAATTCAATGATTTTTAAGGAATCTAGTTTTAAATTGAAATTCTGAACATTTTCAATTTTTCAAAGATGAGCCCTTTTCAAAAATAAAGATTCAATTTGGGAGTGGGCCATCTGGCTATCTGCGGGCTGATTCTTTTATCCTCCGTTAAATCAAACACTAAATCAGTTTTTCTCATATATTTTTATTTATTATTACGGTAAAATATGTACGATTTTTAACAAATATATTTTCTCTATTCTTTTAATTCATTTATTTTTCTTTTTTTTATTTTACTTTCTCTCGTTCTCTTAACTTTTTTTCCCAGCACTAAATAAAAATTGAAACGTATCATCTCCATGTTTAAAAGTATATTTTTAGTTAAATTAATTTGTATGCTTAGCAGACTTAATGCCATTAGTAATTTTTAAAGTAATTTTTTTTAGTAAAATAACCTCTACTTTTTTTGTCAATAATAAAAAAAAAATCAAGCAATCAAACTTTATGCGTTTATTTACTGGCATAGATATTGCAAAATCAAAAAAAAAAGAACCAAATATGAATTGAAATTTTAATAAAAATGGATTTGTTTTACGTTTCCTTGCACTCGTTGATGTTTTAAGATTTTATTTTATATATTTTATGTTTAATATATTTTAATTTTATTTTTTTTATTTACTGTGAATCTTTAAGAAAAGAAAACTTTCGAGTTTTAAGCCTAAGAGCACATTTCGATTAACATGTTTTTTTTTTTTTAAAAAAAATGCGCATATTTCGTTCATCTCGAAACTGATCGTCAAGACGGCATAATGATTTATTTTTTGTTTTGTTTTTTTTTTAAACTTATTTCTGCTCTTATTTGATTTATTATCATTTGTTTTCTTTTTTTTCGTAATACTATTCAAATTTAAACTTGTATATATATGCATGTATATATATATATATAATATTGTTTTTAATTAAATTTATTTCTTCTTTGTTTTTTATTATTATCACAGTCGAATCATAATAGATTTTTGTTGTTTTTTTTTTTTTTTTTTCTTATTTTTTTCTCTTTTTTTTTTTTGTTACTTTAGTTCAATTATGAGTCTGAGTGATGTGAGAATAGGTTTTTTTTAATTTAAATTTTACATGAAGATGTTTTTTTTGTTTTTTGTTTTTGTTTTAAGAAAAGTGAGAAATTTAACTGTGTAATTTTTTTTTTAATAAAAAAAAAACAAAATATTATATGAAGTAAGAAGGAAATAATAAAAATATGAGACTGGAAAACATGTACATTTGAGCAAAGTTTGTCTTGTTCCACAATCGTCTGTTTCTTTAAGGTTTAGACAACGTTTTCTTCCTTGAGTTTGGAGAAAAATTGTTATCTATTTATCTTAAAAAAAAAGATGTTATTAGGCAAATTTGAAAACTCTATCTCCGTAAGTAGTTGGAAAGTATGCAAGACTAGGAGATTTGAGAGGAACTCCTTTTCTTTTTGTCAAATCTAAGGTTTTGGTTTTTATGTAGTGGATTTGAATTTACTAATTTTTTGTTTTTTTGTTTTTAATGCGTGACACATACTTTTCTAAAGGTACTTATGTAATGACGATATAATGTTGCATGCACTTTTTATTTGCTTTTCGTTTAAGTTAATATTTTAATAATAAATTTTTAATGTTTTACTTTATGAATTCTCTATGAAATGAAGTAAATATGGCAAAAAGTATGCCGAGAAAATGATCAGGATGCGCACTGTAAAGAGGGATTAGATAATGCTTTTCATGAATTTTGCACCCTGATCATCATTGTTTATGTAAATATGTTTATATTTTAAATATCTACGTAACACACTTCCGCCTTTAAAAGGTGAAAGGCACGCCGCTTTGCATGCAATTTCTCTATCTACCATTTGTTTAATTATTTTAATTCTAAATTAAGAAGAATGAAATATTTTTCCATTTGTGTCATTTGTTATTTATTGCACAGCAATATTCGTCTAATAAATGTATTTCTGTATTTTTTTTTTTTTTTTTTTTCTATTTCCGTTCGTTTTGTAATTCTACATGTATGTATATATATAGATATATATGCAATATACTCTTCTTTTTTTGTAAATACTAATTTTGTTTAAACAATTTTCTAAACATTTGAATTATGTATAGAGGACTTATGTATAATTTAACGTTTTTTCTCTTTTTTTATTGTATATATATATTTTTTTATATATTTTTAACTTTGTTTTATTTTTATTTTTAATAATAATTAAAAATTATGACTGCATTTATTCTTTAGTTTACTACGTTTTACCAAATTTAATTGATGCTTCAATTGTTTATGTTTTAAATATATCTACGAGAGTATATAATTATTTTCTTCTTTGTTAATTTATTGCATCAATGGAAATCGTAGTTAGGTACTTTAATGATTTTTATTGATTAGTTTTAACAAGGTTAATTTTTTTTTTTTTTTTATATAAAAGAAACTATATAAATGTTAAAAAACTTTTTGAGAGAAATCGATGTTCTTGGAGAAAAATGTGAAAAAACGTTCCATTACATTTTAAGCTACGTAAAAAAAAAAATCATACTGTATATGATTCAAATCTATTGTTTTATGCATCTATGAAATGAAAATTGCCTTTTTCTTTGAAAAAATATGTATAATAACATTTCAATATTGCCTTAAGAAAAGGTGGAGAGATTTTTCTTTAATTTTTTTTTTTTTTTGTGTTTTCTTGAGTATTCCTGACTCATTCCAACTGGGAATGAAAATTTCTTTTACCATCAAAATATTTGGTGTGAATTTTTAATTATAAGACAAAATTCAGTTAAGATTGCTTATTGTACTGAAATTGTAAATATATTTGTTTAGATAGGATCTCTCGATTGATTGTTTAAGGTACTAGAAAAAATGTCATGCAGCTAGAACATTTTAATTGTTATTTCATGTTTTATTGGTTTTAGTACTTTGAAAAATAAGGAAAACTAACAATTTTTTTTTTTTTTTTTTAATAGTATAATTTTATTCGGAAAAGAAAAAAATGTATTCTTTATATATATTTATTTATTATATTTTTTTTTACACGTTTTATCCTAATTATTATAACAATTTTGTTTTTCATTTTCTTTTTTATAGATCACTATTTAAAAAGAAAAATTAATTTATTATATTTGAAAGTTAATTAACGATGTTTCTCACATATTATACATACTAACTGTAACTGAACTTTTTTTTTATATATTATATTATTTCTATTGCTAACAACGTTTTAGTTTATTAGATAAATATGTATATATATATGCGTATGCACTTGATCATTTACTAGATGCATATATTTATGGTAATTTTAACTGTATCTATAAAATATTTAATAGACTTTCATTTAATTGTATAACATTAAATTAGAAACAAAAATACTTTATTGTTCAAACAATTCAAGACGAAAAAAAAATGTATTTTCGTTTTTTTTTTTTTGTTGTTGTATCTTAATGCGTGAACGATAAAGTGATCCTTGTGTGACCGACATATTAATTAGTTATTTTTTTTTAAAACATTATTTTCAGTTGAAAGTATAAGCCATCTTGGTTTTATTAAATACATTTTTTTTAGTTACATATCACAGATCCAGTACTTTGAATTAATTGTTGTGATAAAAGGGTTATGAAATGGTTTGTATGGATAAATGTTTTATGACATTCGATTGATTGAAATAGAGTAAAGATAAAGGAATAGAAATTTAAAAAGCCAAATTATTAAAAAGAAAAATAATAATAAAAAAAATGGTGTTACTAAATAAATAACAATTTTATTGCTCTTATTACCTTCTCCTTTTGGAGAAACCAGAGTAATTTATTTATTAATTTAAATTTTAATATTTCAGATCACAATTCGTGCAAGATCCTCTGAAAATTAGTTCACAAATATTTGTTCATTCGATGATATAAGATTTGTAGAAACACTAACAGTTGGTTAACTAGTCCAACTTTTATTCAACTATTACTTATATTTGCCTTCCAAGAAAAACTGCAACTAGTCACTTGAAATAAACGATTTTCCTACCTATGAACATATAACGATATTTAAAAGTTATTTTAATTTTCTTTATTGCTTTTTTACTGCGGTTTATATGATTTTAACCAAATTGATGAATGGTAGCACTGTTTTATTTTTACATAGGAACCTTTAAAACAGATCTTCCAGGTTTTAAAGAACTTTAAAAAAAAGTTGGGCCTCAATCTCTGTTTGTGAATATCACTTACTTTTTTTTTAAATGAGAATATTTTATCTACAATGTACTAATCCTATATTTTGCTACTACAGCTTAAAGATGAATATTATTCAACAATCTTCAACGTCGTGAAGGATTTACTACATAGGTATTTCGAACTAATAGAGACCGTTCCTAATTCGTACCAATACGGTCCATTTTTCGCTCAATTTCAAGTACATGAATTGGGCCTTTACAATTATTGCCATTTTCAAAATATTGGTGACACCAACTGACTTGTCTTGCTGAATGAGAATGTTTAACGAGGTTTAACTCTATTACATTAACAGCAGATTTAGGTATTTATGTTTGTTTGAACTTTTAATAATATTTGTTGGCCGCATAATATTTGTAATTATATAAAAATACAAACATATTGCACCAGTATTAACAAATAAATCAGAAGACTATCACCCCTATTCCCGTAGTCAAAGTGACAGATTGTCACCTCAGTTTATTTTAAGCCTGTTCTCGTACGAGAAAATTCGTACGAAACTATACCATCTTTCAATGTGTATCACTTGAATTGACTAAAGAAAATAGAGTATCACCTTATTTTCGGCTAACACAACTAAAAGAATGATAAGCTATAACAAAGGTAGGAGACCCGAAAAACTCATCTAGTTCACTGCATTTTAAAAATCATATTCAAACAAATTTAACAGCAAATACTTACAATATTATAGCACAGCTCTCAACGCTGTTTGGGAAATGAAATAATCGTGTTTTAAAACGAACATTGTAATTTTTTATTTTATTTTCGACCATGATACCAAATCATAGCAAATTACGTAGTACAATGTGTCTAAATTTCAATTCGTACTCGACAGAAGTCTTCAGATCGCATCTTTTTTTTTTCGATCAACTGCAGAGGGTTGGGGACATTCCACCAAACCCACAGCCTATAAACCAAAAGTCTTCCATCCAAAATTCCTAAACACAAAAACAATTTTGCCGAACCGCTATTTCACCGTCTTCATTCATCAAGGGGTTCATTTTTAGCAGTTGTTGGTCATTTCATACCTCTACGGTGAAAAATAGAAAGCAATTATCGGTATCACTTACTATTCGATTTACATCGACAATAGACTAAAAGAATTTGGACTAACATTATTGGCCCGGTACAGTTAACCTAAGTACTACGATAAATTGCATCGCTTAAGCACTAATCGAATAAGATTTCTTCGACAAACAATAATTATCTGCTTATTGTTCGCATTTAAAAACTACTGCATCGATTTTAATGAAACTTTTTTATGTGATTCGCATACCTTTGCTGACGTTTATAGGTTGTCTAAGCCCTCAACACATAAAAAAACTGCAGTAACTACAACTTATTATTCGCCCTTATTCTCGTAGTCGAATCGAAATCAACAAAATGAAGTAAAGTGGAAAAATAAAGTGAGGTGACAATTTGGCAATCCGACTATGGGAATAAGGGGGATTGACACTTCATTATATTTTATCCACTTATGTTTATGTGTACCTATATATCCCATATTTGCTCAACCAGACAATCAATTTAAGGCTCCCAAAGGCAGATGCGATATATTATGGAACGATAATTGCACAATGGTTTTATTATGCGTTCTCACACAGAATAGTAATCCTTTAGTAAAGTATTCCAATACACCAATACGCTTGGTATGAACTCCCGCGTCAGATTTTGTGATTTAAGAAATTAATATCATTATAGTATATAATTATTATTTTTAGTTTATGTATATATCAAATTAAAAATTGTTCATAACTTTCTGATTTTAATTTTTAAAAGTTTTGAGTAAAAATCAATCATGAATTCTCAATTCAATTTCTTCGTATCAGAAGTAAAAGTCGGATTATATTTTTTTTATTTTTTAAAAATCAAAGATGGTAACCGATCATAATTTTCATCTTTTCGAATAAAAAATAAATATCAGATCCATGTGTTTTTGATCGAAAAAAATAAAAATTATTATTTGATTTTTATTACTGATTCCTAAAAATAGAAACCACGATCTAATTTTGTTCTTGGATTCTTAAAAGTAAAAATCATGATCTTATTTATATTATTGATTTATAAAAATAAAAATCAGAAAATAATTATTACGCTTGCATTTTTTCTGTATAAATCGTTACAGTTGCCATCCCGTGAAATTATAGCATAGACAATATGCCGCCCTGTTTGTGGCTCCTACATGAAAATAGAAATTTGTTCCTGTATACACGATAACTCTGACTACACCCTACTGAAACTGAGATTTGATCGTAACTTCCTGTAGCTCTTATAGATAGCAGTTCAGTTCACTTCTACAAAGACGGTTGCAAAATGGGTAATGGGGTGGATGGTGCTGTTTTCTCCAAAAAGCTCAAGCTGTTATTTCACAGACAGCCAAGCGACAACAAAATCCATGGTATCATGCTCACTTACTTCCAATACCGCTCGTCTCTCATGGAGATGGCGAAGCAATTCAACATTCACCTATGCTGGGTACCAGGCCACAGCAGGGCTGACGAGCTTTACAAAAAAGGCACCACTATCAGTATTCTACGGGAAAGGCGAAATTTAGGTACGCCTCTCGCTACATGCTCATGTGGTGGATGCAATCAGCAACGCCAACCAAAGATGCGAAACTCTCGATACGTTTCAAGTCTTTAGCCAGATATGGGCCTAAGCTGGATCAAAAACGCTTTAATAGATTGGTTTTGCAAAACGATCACAATTCATATGCTCCATCTCTGGGCTTTTCTCTTCGACCACCTAACGATTGAAGCATCCTCCGCTTTATAAGAAGCTCCGGATGGTTCAATTGGACCTTTAGATAGTTAGAATAGCGATATATCCCGTGGTATCACCATGGACCTCCTTTAATCTAAGTGTGTCTCTGTGTGCAGACAGCCACCCTAACCTAACCTAGCTAAAGCTACTGTAATCGAATTGTTTGGTAATTATTTAGACGTCAATTGAATCGCGAGACGTTTTTAAAAATTGCGCCCACATGTCCGTTTGTCTAATTTAGACTAACCGAAAGCTAATAAACTGACTTTGATACGACGTCTAATTCGTATTTTGCTATAAAATAGACCATAATTATCTTATAGCCCAGTATTGGGAGGAATGGTGAAATCAGTGATGCCACACTCCTGCTGAATTCATACGCAACACCACTTTTTTGCACGGATGGACTAGTTAGTATGTCTTAAAGATCAGCACCCAAATTATTGTGAATAAAAAATTGATAAAAATTCTGAGCAACGCCGACTCAAAAGGTTTTCTTGTAGCTGACGCCAATATCTAATCTTAAGTCTTAACTTTTATAATTTTATGCACTTAAAAAATGTTCCTTCATGAAAATAAATTAATAAAATCGAACGAAGACTGTAAACAATTTTTTATACACAGCGACTTAAGTTTCTCAATAAAAATAACAAAATAAAAAGTTATCTCTTCTCATAAATCATACCTTTTTTTTAATTGTTCCATCCAAGTGAGTCTGTTTTTATTAATTGTCGTTATTTAAATTAAAAACAATTTAAATGTTCATGTAGATACATATTATGATTATATGTTAACAATTAATGTGATGTAGATTTTCAGCAATATATGCACCTATTTAATTATTATTTTATACAATATTATAAATTAAAAGTGAACAAAAAATCTATATTGTCCGACACACAAGGATTATCTTCGTAAATTATTTATAACATATTGCACAATATACATATATAGATATATTTTTATATACACATTTTCTTTTTTTTTTAAATATGCATATGTATATATCTTTATATATATTCATTGACCTTTAACAAAAAAAAAAAAAAAACAACTTTAACAATGTTCTATATATTATTATCTAAGAACTATTCATGTATATATATATATTTTCATTTGACTTTTAACAAAAAGAAAAAAACTTCAACAATGTTCAATATTATACCTAAGAACTGTTTCATAACAATGTTATGTATATTTAGTTAAAAAATAAAATAAATTGGAAAAAAGAATAAAAAATAAAATAATGAATTTATATATCTGATGATGAGCGTTTTCAGTGAAGTCGAATGATAACATGTGGTTTTAGGAGCGAAATGGTTTGATGTGAACATATCTCTTTTTTTTATAAAACTTCCATGAGCATTTTTTTTTTTTTTTTTGTGAAACGTCGGACAAAAATAACTCAAAAAAAAAAAAAAAACGAGTGAGGAATTTTCGAAAAAAAAACAAGCGCTAATAACGTTGTAAACATAAAAATTTATTTTCTATATTATTCTTTATACATAAAATATATAATATAAACTCTTTTAAAAATCAATAAAAACAACAAAACTATGGTGTATGATAAAATAAAAATAAATTGAACAAAAAAAAAAAAATAAAACTTGTGTAATATACAATGTTTGTTTATTTATTTTTTTACATCATAAAAAAATGAAGAATCTTTCTCTAATGATAGCTAAACTTCTAGCAATATGAAGTGAATAAGGCTAAACCTGGTCTTTATTTTTATCGTATATATATTATAAGAATAACTTTGTAATGTCTTTCTTTGCTTTATTACACACAACAAAGGAAATTATGTAAAAAAAAAAAAAAAATTAAATTAAACAAAACAAAAAAAAATTGCACAAATAACAAAAGTAAAAACATTAAACTTATATCAAACTATTTATATTTAAAAAAAAAAAATAAAAAATAAAATATTTATAGAACTTTATTAGCTAAGCAAATTGTGATGGCGTTAATTGTAAAAAGTGGAAAATATCATCAAAGCACAACAGTTTTTCGAAAAAAAAAAATAATCTAAAAAAACGTATTCGTTTACCCCTGGCGGATATGGTTGTCGGTATTTTTTATTTATATTTAATGCCAATGTAAAAATAAATTGGAAGTAGAAATCGAAATCGATGTTTTTGTACTTCTTTTTTTTTTTTTGTTTTATTTGTTGAAAGAGCTTTTTTTTTTGTTTTACTCTCAGAATCAAGTTGAATAAGACAAAAGGGGCGCGCACACATTACCACTAACTATCCAATTGTTATACAAATCAAAGTAATCCATCTCGTTAATATCAAGGCAGAACGGAATTTTCTTCATGCGGGTTGTAGACTTTTTTTTTCCATTGATTTTTTTTTTTTTTTTTTTTTTTAATTTGTTAGTCACCATTTCGTATTAAAAAGAAGAAGAAAAAAAAAGAATATCCTTGCAAATGTTTACGTGAACTAATTATTGTTGCAGCAAGAAACAAACTATAGAAATGAAAGAAAGGATTCACACCACTACAAAGAAAATAAATTGGTTTACCTTATTTTTAAGGTGCTTAGAAAAAAAAAATTAAATTAAATGTTTGCCTACTCTAAATTAATTATTCAAAAAACGAGGTAAAAAAAAGAAAATGTAAACATATTATGAAAATTAATAAATATTTACCTTGGATCACATATTAGTTTTTTTTTTATTTTTAATTATTATTAAATCTATACAACAGACACAGAATGGATAAACATCCTCCTGAGGATATCACTGAAAACGCTCATGTTCATTCACATTTTTTGAATAAGAAAGTACAGATAGTAAGTAGTTGTATCATAAACAATTTTCTTTTAAACAAACCTAGAAAAGTACAGTTGTTCACAACTCATTGGAAATGTTATATATTTTTTTTTTTTTTTTTAACTGCAATTGTGGGTAAGGCTTTTAAAAACTTTTTTTTTTTTTTTAATTTGACTAAATTTTTTTTCTTTCTTTTGCCACAAAAACAATTTGTTTTTTTTTTTTTTTTTCTTTCTCTTTTAATAAATAAATATTTCTCTGTTTAAAAATTGAACTATGTGCATAATAAGAGATGAATTTATCTATTATATTTTTGTTCTTTTCTTTTTACTTAAGAACATTTTTAATGTTTGTAAATTTCTTTCAAATTGTTTATTAACTGCGTTTGAATGTTTCTCTGTGTAGATAGGTTTTTTATGTTTTCTTTCTTAAAAATTGTTGTTGTTTTTTTTTTCATTTCTAGTAAATTAACAATTAAAAATATAAAGAAAAGTGTACGTGTGTGTGAGAGAGTGTGTTTGTTTGGATATTTTTTTTTTTTTAATAGCCATACACACGCGATTTGTATCTCTAATTCACAGTGGTTAATGGAATTTGGCGCGCCCTCTTGTTCTCCTCCTCGTTGATTTTCTGTTCAATTAAAAACTGTGCCTTTGCGATGGCATTCGGTTGACCAGTTATAGTAACAATTCGATTTCTAGTGCCAGGAGCGAATATGCCTTTTTTAGATATTTGTACATTAGCGCCAGATACGTGTTGAATTTCAACTAAACTACGACCGTTCGGACCTGCAATTTGTTTGGTTTCATTGGTTTTTATATATAATTTTAGCTCTTTTGTTTTTATATATCCTTTGTCTTTTTTTTTATTATTATTATTATTATTATTATTAATTTAAAGTAAAAATGATTATGTATTTAAAAAAAAAATATATATATTCGTTGCATACACCTCCTACTGCCTATTTATTTGTTATAATGTGTTATATACTTTGATTATAATCTAATTTTTACCTGTAGAAATATACAATTGATTTGAGGTATATCGATGTACAAAAAAAAAAAAAAAAATTGTTTATTCAATTTTAACAAGTGTGTGTTAATCCTAAGTATATATCGTATTTTTATCTATCTTCCTTAATTTAACTAAGAAATATCATATAATGTGATTATATAGAATTTTTAATGTGAAAATGTGTGTTTTTAGTTGGCGATAGAATGGATTTTGGAATTTCGACCGATATGTGGAAGTTTCATAACCAAAAGTAAGTAAATTTATTTGAACCATTCCCGGGGAATTAAACACTCTTATACCTATTAGATAAGAACGTTACAAAATAATTGAACAAGTTTTGTAAGATACACTTCTGGTTATGTTTGATATTAGCAAAACATGAGCTAAATCACCCGTGTTTTATTGCCAGACGTAAAATAAGTCTTTCATTTGGAATGTAATGCTCGAAAAATGGATTATTTTGGCAATTTGTCAGCGTGGAGAGATACAAAAAAAAAACAAGAATAAAACGTTCAAAAATGTTCAATAAAAATAAATATAAATGAGATAAGGAATGTCGTCTTTTTGATTGTTTCGTTGTATACTAAAATAAGTATACCTATATTGAGGTGTTTCAATCACAGATACTTTTTTTTTTTTTGAAAAAATGGATGATTCATTTATTAATTCTATGTCGGCTGAACGTTCTGATTGCGATTTTAAGGTAATTTTTTTTTTTTAATGAATTTGATGCGGTCAAATACGGCAAGATTTTGACTAGATATTGCAGTGCCACTATATAGACATGAGCAGAATAATCAACACACGGGCTTTGTATTTTTTGTCTTATTAACATTTGTGGTTTTTTTTTTTTTTTTTTTTTTTCTTTGAATTTATTCCTAATTTGTGTACAAGAAGAACCTACACTATTAGCATTTATTCTCCCTAATCAAAATTAAAATCACGTTCGATAATAAAATAAAAAAAAAAAACATATACATCTATGTATAGGTACTCTCCTTTGTGACACGAACAATGTTAAACAAAAAGAGTTCTTTTTTTTAAAAAAAAAAAAAATCTAACAAGGAAAGGGAAGTTTTTTTTTTTTTTTTTGTAAATCAGAAAAATAAACTAATAGGGGTAATAAAAATGGGGCCCACCTAAAATAGCGCCAACAATAACTTCTGGAATTTCAACATTTTTGCTATCTTTTGCTCCCAAATCGCCCGGTGTTGGACTTTTGCTAAGTCCACCCACTTGCGTCGCACCAAGTGATTGTCCACCAGCACCACCAGTAGCAGCTGCCAGTCCAAAGCTATTATTATTAATAGAAATTGGCGCGGTTGCTTGTGATCCATAGTGTCGTAATGTATCAAATTGCGCAGCCGCAGCCGCTGCAGCTTCCAATTGTGAGGGACGGGCGGCAGCAGCAGCAGCTGCTGCAGCTGCTGTGTACTGTTCTAAATTAACTTGCCCAACAGCACCGAAAACATTACCAGCTGCCGCTGCCGCTGTTGCTGCAGCCGCCGATTGCTCCAGAGCGGATACGCCCAAGTATCCGACAGAGGCTGTGTGTGCTCCATTGGTATGCGGCACTCCAACACCCATTCCAAGGACACCATATTTAGCGAGAACACCCAACGCTGCACAGACTTCTGTTGTCGCTTGTTCAGAGTAACCAGACCCTCTCATAGCCACCTAATAAAAGAAAGATACATATATTTTAGTAAAAAAAAATATATTTTATATCGATTATATATGTATAAAATGTATTGTATGAGTTGTAATGAGAAAAATCTTTCAAATACCCAAATGTACAAGGAGACGCAATGTATGTATTGAAATTGAATTCCCTATATCAGAAAAGACAACCGACTAAACCGTCAAAAATTATTAAACAAAAAAAAAAAAACAAACAATTAAAATATTAAATTAATTTTTAAAAAAAGGATTTGAAGAAAAAAAATCTTCCCGGACTGAATTTTGAAAATACGATCTAAACAGTTGAGAAATTATCTTGAAACGGCAAAGACGGAGGCTTTCATATTAACTTTTGTGAGTCTAAATGATTTTTTATAAAGTGACCATACGTACAGCAGTAGGCTGATAGGTCCAGTGATTACATCTGTCGTACCTTTCGTACATGTCGTACAGCATCGAAAGATCTCCGGGATATTGTCCAGTATTCTAAATTTAATTTATTGTTGCTGATTAAAGATTGTTTATGAATTCAGGATCTAAGTATGATATTGTAATTTGTGTTTTTTTTTTTTTTTTTTTTCTTTTTTTCTTAATATTATTTGTTTATGAAAAGTGAAAACCTACAGAGATCGATATAGTATTGGACGACGACTAAGCGGGAAAACTCAAAGGGGTAGCATCCACACTGGATTGTATGTTTCCATTGCCTGATTCTAAACGTTTTTTTCGTAGATGCATTGTTATTTAAAGACGCAGCTCATAAATTTGAGTACGGTTAGCTGAAATATTAAGATATCCGCTGTCTAACTCTAGGAGCCAAATTTAAGGGGTGCATATATCTAAAGAAGTAGTGAATGGATCTTTGGAAAAAGTAAAAAAAATCTATAAGAGATAATGTTGGTACAGGTATAAAAGCTCAAAAGGGAAAACATAAATTTGTTTCTACACTAAATAAATACACTCCTAAAGGTATGCAACAACTGAAGATAAGGCAGTGTTTTCCATTGCTGAGGAATGGAACGAGTATTCAAAATAGCATCTCTGGATCGCAGAATAAAATTAGCAAGCAGATTTGGCCCTACGAGTTAGCTGTGCCGAACAATCAAATAATTTGTATCCATGAAATTCAAAGCAAAATTTATAAAACAACAAAAAATACACACTCGTATGTACCAAACCTAGTATAGAAATAAATTCCTTAAAAAAATTGACTAATTTGCATTTTAATGGGCCACTGGCCCCAAAATTAAACAAACTAAATCAAATCGGGATTCCTGTTCCTTTTTAAATATCTCAAAATAAAATACAAAACCGAGTAAATAGTTTCTGGTGGTGGTAAGTGTACATGAATTTAAATTCGGCTTTAACTCAAAATCGGTAGTAATAGACTATAAAAATCACACATTCGTTGTGGTTCACCCGTATCTAGCTCGAACTTAAAATGGCAGTCAAAAACATTTCAAATGGCTCATGAATAAATTCAGTTATTATTCATAGTACAATAAATAATAGAGCACAACAAAAAATATAAAAGAACGATATACAGTGTTAGAAGGCTACACTGATGCAGAATTTAAATCAGAAGGAAGTTCTCCGATCCGCAATCAGCAGTACTAGTTCACAATGGGGAAAATGTGAAAACGAGTTACAATACTTTGGCTTCAACTTTTGTTAAATCTGCTTTACTACTACGAAACCTTTAAAGTAACTTAGATCCATCTATTTTAATACGATCTTCAGAGTGACATTTAAAATATATATTAATAAGGTCCCATTATTTTTACAAACCTACTATTTACTCCTAACTTTTAACATCACTTCGGCCTGATAAAGCTTGGATATTTAGTACCTCGATTGGAGATTGGATCGGTTATGCCTTTTGAAAATGAAGAAAAGTCAAAAAGTCCCCTTTTGAACCATTTATGGGACAACAATAGCGCTCACGTCCCATTATGAATTAACTACTGTCTATGGGACTTAAAAATAAATAAATATTTTGGCGCTAACAGCTCAATGCAGGGCCTGTTCTAGCTTCTCGCAGCCACTCGTCGTCGAATGTTTGGGACCTAAAGTTTTACACCGTTTCCGAAGGTCAATATTTTCGATTGAGAGAAGCTTTTCATGACAGTTTTACTCTCGGATGTTTGTCAGCCTTTCGCGAGAGGTGGGTCCGTGATAAATATTTATTTTTTATTTTTTTATGTTTTCTTGGATTTGAACATTAAATCTCTCGCTCAGTGATCGCGCACTTAACCACTGTGCCACGGCGCCCACTATGGAACTTTCATTTTTTCATTTACTATTGTCATTTTTTTGGAAGTGCATCATTATTATATGATAATATAATAATATACTCCTACACAATATAACCAACAGACAATAGCTTTAAACTAAGTATCTGCCACTATAACTGTCTTGTGTCCGTGCTTTTTTGTTACTAGCAAAAAACTGGTTTATATTTAAGTAATCGACTCTTAATAATAAACGAATTTAAACTCGCGTTTATCTTAAAGTCGCCTCTAACTCCAAACCGTAAGTAATAAACGATATAAATCTAGAATGTCACTTCTAAAATAAGAAACAGTTTAGCAATAGCTCACGAGCATTATTTTAAGGTATTTCAAGTGAAAATGGGAATAAACAAATCTTATGTAATTTTGATAGTATTCATGGAATAGTATTCATAGAATGCGTTTGGAATACTTTCCAATTTCTATTGCCGAATATTTGTATGCTAAAATCTGAATTGAATTTCTTCGATCAGTCGAAAGCCAGCTGTGCAAGTCACAGTAGCGAAAATGTGAAAATGAATTCAATTACTCTAAATTTGATTTTGCTAAATTAATTTTATTACTACGAAACTTTAAAGCCATTTACAATCGCCTAACTAACAACGACTTTATGACTAGCTTTGAGTATTTCTATTAGGTACTAATCTCCATTGTGTCTGACTGAGCAATTTGGTTCATTTCTTTCATTCACAATAGCTTTTGCAAAAATTTAGGGAATTAAACGTTCAACGGTTTTTGGAAATACGTGCAAAATTGCAATTTTGTAGCGCTTTTAGAAAATTTCATTCAACATTTTTCATTAAAAAATTAAGTTGTGCATGAAAGCCATTGCATATTCCGAAAAATCCACTAAAACCTCACATGCAATACAATTAAAATATCGATAAATAGATTTTGTATACTTTGATCGAGTTTCTCAACAAATAAATATTCGTAAAATGTTTTTTATGGGTTTTCACAATACCACCGGACCCCCCTAGCTGATTTTATGGGTCTACTTGAGACATCAGATGTCAGATCTTAGCTAATTTAAAGATAAAAGCTACGCGATTAGAGCTATCATTA
This sequence comes from Pocota personata, assembly GCA_963082735.1. Taxonomy (NCBI): domain Eukaryota; kingdom Metazoa; phylum Arthropoda; class Insecta; order Diptera; family Syrphidae; genus Pocota; species Pocota personata. The sequence goes on from OY720429.1 coordinate 273,517,192, forward strand.
AAATTTTTATAGCCCAACATGATTAATATCACCGTCACCTTATCTAAAATGTTATAAAAAGAGTATTGTGAAAACTTGTTCGTAACAGTTATCTCACTTGAAAGCTGCATAAAAGTTTAGAAACTGCAGTAGATTTTGATAAAGATTTGATGACTATATGTCACAATGTTTGGAGAATTTGTAAACACAGAATTAACAAAGGTAAATAAAATACCTACGATTATAACTACTTTTGAGCTGTTACTGCAAATTTATTTTTTTAATTATAAAATGAAATTACAAAGTAACGAAAACATGTACACTAACACTCTAACCATACTGGCACTCTAATTTATGTACGTCTTTCTTCATGCTTATTTTATTTAAATTCAGAAAATGACATCTGTTGTGAAGAAATGGAAATAATTTAGACATAAACTTATATTTTCACAAGTTCAAGAAAGACGTTTTTTTATTTGAATTGTAATAACAGAGGTAACATCCGCTCTAGAGTAATTGTTGTGGTGTATGAATGCCTGTTTTGATTTTCTGCCAGAATATTGGAAACAAAGTTTTTTGCAACTTGTAGGTCAAAAGTAATTTCGAAATTCATGAGGTTGTCTATCTCATTTTAACTCACCCCTCTTTCCACTGAGCTCAAAAAATAAAGGCCAAGACCAAATACTATTTCATTTTATTTAGGAAAACACGGCCTAAAGAGTGCATGATGTTGTTCTAGGTATGCATACTTTTAGGCACGCAAAAGGCTAGTATGCTGGCTATGCTCTGATATGCTATGCCATGTTGGAGACAACATTTAGAACAAGACTAAAAGAAATCTAATTAGTTCAGTGTTATTTTCCGAAGTTATTGCATGGGAAGGCACAAGACATCATTTCATTTATATTTATTGCGATCCATTGACGGTGGCAATGTACTTCCAAGCTGGGTGTGAATGGAATACACAGAATTTGAATCTCGAAAAGTATGCAAATTTTAAATATTCAAAAATTCTACAGGATAACGATAGTTCTTTCCATCTGACGGAAATGACCAAGTACCTTTCTGTCTCATAGACTGGAAGTAGGTGCGCCTAATTTACTACCTTCATTGGAACCCAGTAAATCAGCTAAGTTTTGATTATTAACTCAAACATGTTATCGCACCTCATCGAGATCGGAATGCAGCGGGATAACTAGCTAGTCATAATTCACATCCGTTTTCACTCTGAAGCCATTTGAAGTAGTACGCTCATCAAAAAATCCTGCTATAACAGTAATATGCGCCAACATATTGCAACCGGTGGAATAGTCATAGAAACGTTAAGTCCATGTACCGTCTAGACGGTTTTATGTTGGTTTCAATTGAAGATCGGTTAAAAAGTCGAATGGAGCATTATTTTCAATCATGTTGTGCATATACTCGTAAAGCAAGTAACAAAAGAAAGTAGCCAAACTGGATGGCGTTATTATCGAGGTTTTCAAACCATCACCATCAAAATTGGCGGGCCCTCTACACCTTATAATATAAACAGAAGCTACTTATTGGCCATCATGTAAGAACGTAAAATAAGCTAACAATGTACATATGTACATTCCCTTAAGAAAAAAAAGCGAATAAAACTTGCCTCTAAAATGAGGCATCATTTCATTCATGGAATGAAATGAAATTCACGATACTTAATTTTCTCATGACACGAAATTAGTGCAAAAATTGACAGAAAATGAAACAAAGAGAACATAAATTTTACTTGCTAAAACTGTCCTCGTTCTCAATAAACTTTTTATTTAACAATCGCATTAGCGATTTAGTAAGCGGATGGTTACGCTTGCCCGGTCACTACTCTAATCGCATATGAACCGATTTTGCTATCGAGTCGGCCGATCTGCCATTACAAAAAAGATTTCATAGAAATAGCATGTGTTCTGCAAAAAAAAGCCAATCACTCGTGTGACATTTCAACCGACTGTGATCGGATCGAAAACTCAGTTTTGCTATGGTTCATGGGCACCTTCTATATATTATGTAACTACAGTTGTTACTAATCGATTTAAAACCGGCAAAATCGGTCATGCGCGCCTAGTCTTACATTTTAATTCTCTATATGGCCCTTAGTTATAAACGATTTTAAACTCTCATTTTTCTTTAGTTCTCTTCTAACTCCAAGTCGGTAGCAATTAACAAGAATGTCATTCTTAAATTAGGAAACAGTTTGGTTCGCCCGCTTCTAAGTGGATTTTAAAGAGACAGTTCAAGTGAAGATGGAGGATGTACAAATCTTTGCAAATTCACAGTAGCAAAAATGTTAACAAAAAAGAACAATCACAATAACTATTCTAAATGAGACTTCTGCTACATCTGTTTTATTACTACGAAATTTTAAAAACAACTTACAATCCCCTAACTAAGTTTTACTCTCGTTTTACTTATACATACATATGTATGTGTGCGGCTTTCGACGCCATCTATGTACTTCTATCCAGAACCTTCGAGACATGAACCGGTTGAGTTTCGAACGAAGGTGTTTGCATTTTGATTGAAAGGTTCATGCTCATGCTATTTTCTTTGCAATCGATAAGAGATGGCGCTGTACTGTTGTTATCCATGGTGGCTTATAAAAATGCACGGCAATCATCGAAAAGTTGAGGATAGATTTCCGCTGCACGAGTTTTTCTTAGATTCCGAAAAGGAGTTAGTGTCAATATGCGCTAGACAGGGGAGACTTTTCGCAAAACAGGAGTAAAAACAAGCCATGCTGTGGAACGCATCCACTAACCCAAGAGCGGTTTCCTAAAATAAATTGTATAAGGAACAGAGAATTCACGGTAGTTAAGGATGACGGAAATAAATCAAACAGTAGAGACTCTTCAACGCGCAATTGGGTCTAGGATCTATAGAAGTATCGTAATAAAATTATATTCCTTTCAACGTTCACGTGCGGCAAATTGATTTCTCCTAACATTTAAGTAATGGCAAAATGAAATGGGCATTTACACATCAAAGTTATACACACACAAAAAAAAAACACCCACACAACACCAAACTCTTACTCAACTCACCTTAATGTGTTCTAAAAGTTGTGTAGCCACAGCCAAGTTAGGCGCAGGATTAGGTGCACCCAGATTTAATGACAAATTAATGCCCGTTCCGTTGACTAGTAAACCTGCAGCGCTACCAGCACCACCAATTGCCGAACCAAGCGTTGAATTTAATGACGCCGTACTCGAATTGATTGCATTCTGATTCGTAGCGTATGGCGATCCGGTTGGATTGAAATTAGCCACCGGACCATTAACATCGGCGTAGGAGACATTTAGGCACGTGCCCGATTGTGGATCTTCAACGATTTTCGATAAAATCATTTTGCAGGCATTTTTATTATTCTCCTTTTCGCCAATTATTGTGATGCATCGTTCTTGTAATGAGATGTCTTTGGGTTTTTGCGAGATTTGCACATAGGATCCGCTCTCCTCCTTAATCTGTTTAATATAGGCACCACCCTTACCGATAATCATACCGGCCGTTGAATTCGGAACTAAAATTTTCACTTGTTTGTCTCGCTCTTGCGCTTGTTTCGAATCGATGTCGACGATTTTTGTTGTTAAATCTGGCTTCTCCCGGATTTTATCCATAATGAAGTCTAAGACATTCATTATACCATCGACGGAACCCGTAATGAGGCAAACCCGCTCAGCGGTACCTAATTAAAAAATCAATATTTAAACACTATTAGATTCAATATAAAACAATTTACCTGGATAAAAGTCGTGGGATTTTGACATCTTCACCCTAGCGCCGGAGTCCTTCTGCAAGGAGGCAATTGTCTCACCTCCTTTGCCTATGATGGCTCCCGACGCTACGGCAGGCACTAAGATCTTCATGTGATAAGTGGAATCGCCTAAAATTAGAATATAAGAGTTTTTTTTTTGCGAGATTTAGTAGAAGTTGCAAATATTTTTGGCACACACAACAACACACCAGAGTTTGTTCACTTTGTTTTGGAAATCAATGTTGAAAAATTAAAAATAATAACATCCGAGAAAAATCATAAAATAATGTAATTAATAATGAAAATGATTAATGTCATGTGATAGAGAGAGCATGTTGTTATTAGGATATGTGATGATGTTTGATGTTGCTTTCCTACATACTTATTTTATTTGTTCTGTGTCCTTATATTTGTAGGACTCGCTGCAGTCTAAAATACTGCATTGAAGATTGTGCAAGAAATAGCGCATTGGTTGCGCTTGTATTTTAAATTAGGTCACAATACGGAAGTGTGTAAAAAAGTACACATTGTTGCCAGTGAGAGGCGGAAAGCTTTAACAGGAACTATTTAATAGTAAATGAAAACGAGAAAATGGGGATTAATTACACCCTTGCATCAAGGACTTGTAGGTTTTCTTCTTAATATATTTTACCCCTTTTTTTTGTGTTTAACCCTTCTTTTCTTTTGGGGATAATGGTTATGCTGCCTCGTAATTCATTTGGAGACACAAACTGGGGCAAGTCGCATTTTATACATACAAAAATACATTAATGATAATAATAATAGAAAAAAATACAAAATGTAACTTCTAATTAAAATCAATAACCTAACAAAATTGGCAACAAAACAAAAATACTAATAACACTTTCTTTTCTTTTTTATTTACGAATGTAACCCCCTGTTGGGCGCCATTTAAGCAGCAACTTTTTTTTTTGACTGATTGATTCTTCTAGGAGTTTTTCTGCAAAAAATAAGTAAAAATAATGGCTTTTGTATTAAGAGCTGTGAATGGTTTTACATCCTTGATATTCATCTCTTTCAAGAAAGATCTCATTCACCAATAATATTTCTAACGTCCTCCGCTGGGTGACAAAGTAGGAGAATCTTTGAAACCGACATATGCAATTGTAACTATCTATGGTTACACCCATTTGGCAAACAGTGTCGCCGAAAAAATTATTTAAAAATTTCCAAAGTCCTCTGGGTGCCATTAAAACTTCTTTTGATGTAGCTGGACCTTTTCAAGCCGCTTTAAAAGAAGAATAAATTGACATTTGAGGCAAAATTCACGAGATACATGACAATTAATATCCCTGAAACATGACTTAAGTCTATTCTACTACAGATTTTCATCTTTTAAACGGACTCACTAGATTATCTGTGTCACGTGTCATCTCAAAAAAATTGACTCTGTACTTTAAACAGTGTTGAGTATATCATCTGCGAAAATAAATGTTTATTTCGGACATCTGCTCTGAACTCAAATTGTTTTAATATCTTAAAAAGACAGCCAATCGTTATATATGTTCCTGCAAATTAAATTAAATACTGAACTCGCCAGGGTTATTCTATAAATCGGCAGGTACTTACGAGTGCATATGTTGTTAAGCCTAAGAACATAACAATCAAGATACTGCTACTAAAATACGCCATTCGCAAGGTCAAAAAATGGAGGACCATATAATTTGCACCTTACTATTCTACTTCTAATGGAGGCTGGTAACTGCTACTAACTTAACCCGCTTGGGATGATCTAGGAAACTAAGTATAGAACTCTTGGATAATTATATTTAACTCTCCGGTTAATTATTGTATCATTTACCTACAACACTGAGTTAAGTTTTACTTTAATTCAATGTAAAGTAGGTTTCCATATTCTTCTGCTTGGATATTTTCAGATAATAAATTTAAGCAGTTATAGCAACCAAAGAAAATGAGCAAAGAATATATCTAGCTTGTTTGTTTCACGGAGGTTTATCAACTGAATTACTACGTAACTTCTTTTGATCAAAGAATTCTTGATTCGATCTTAGAAATTGACTACAGCTGTTAATAAAAGCAATACGCGTGCTTGTTGATTCTCAGGAAATAAAGTACTATAATTTATATATAAAGGATTGAATGAAGGGACAGATCAACTGAGAAGGAGTGGCGTGGGAAACTTAACACAGATACTTGCTTTGTCCCTTTTTGCAAAATATTGACAAAGTATTCCGAAGTAGACTATGAATGGAATGCATACAATTTGCAGCCCAAATATTTAAGCATCCTGCAGGAGAATAGCAGTTTTATGGACTTTGCTTAACCCAGAAGCTTGAAAATCCATCTAGTGGACGATGAAAATAGCTTAAAATGTATCTACCCCCGTTGAGTTGGAGGTGTATAATTGGCCGGGTATGGGAGAAATTATTTCATTTCCGATAGCTCCAAAGCGGTGCCACTAACACACTACGAATTGTTTCTTAATTTTGTACTTTGCACTGTAAGATTACGCCTATGACGCACGGTTTTTGACTCACTTGTTCCTTTAACAATATTCGACTACAAAATCTATCTTCATCCCCTAGTTCCTAGTTATGCATTAATGCACCCCCACTCTAAATAAAGTATCTAACTACTTTTAAGCTTTGCCATCATTTATTCAGTGACAAACATAGACCAACCGAAAAACGTCTTACAAAATTTATTTTTATATACAAACAAGGTATAACCACAAATTTTGAACACTGACTACGAAACGAATTTTGTTAATTTATTGATTTTAACTGACTTCTCGCAACCAAAATTGAACTAATTTATTCAAAACTTCCAAAAATAACCACTTTTTGCATTATTAAATAACCTCTATATTGTCATGCTATGAAATACTTATTTATTCACGCGTACTACCGTTTTTGTTAGCCTATTTCAAAGATTCAAGTGATAAAAAAATTAATTAGAAAAAAAAAATAATTAAAATCTAGCATACATCAGTATCATCCACTTAATATTCAACATACAAAATGTAAATGTTTCGCTGGTCAAAAATAAATCCAATCAACAAAAAATAAAAATATACATAATACATAGGAAAAAACATGTGCAGCATTAATATTGCAAAATCAAAAAAAAAGTAGTATAGTGTAGTGGAAATAAAAATAAATATATACACAATACTGTTTGTAAGTTATTTCGCTGTTTGTTTGGTAAAATCTTAATTTTTTACATTTACATGAACTGAAAGCGCATAGTTTTTATTTTACAAGTAACATTTAGACATTAAGTCTGTAATAAAAGAAAAGTTTAAGTATTATATAAAATATTTTTTAAGGAGCTTTTCTTGTATTTAATTTTATTTTTGGCGGTAGAGATGACAGATGACACAATGACTTAGCTTACCATGATGTAAATTATTGTTATTATTTTCAATTTCAACCTCAATTCCAGAACAATCTGACTCACCTGGAATTAAACAACAAAAATTTGAAAACAAATTTAAATGCGTTTTCTTTTTTTTTTTACTTTTTTTTTTTTGTTTGTTTTGTGTGCATAAAGGTACTTAATAATTAACTTTGTTTTTTTTTTTTTTTTTTTTAATATGGGTCAGTAGAAGTTAATTGGAACACACTTCACTGGACCGAAAAATAGTTTTTATGGTTATTTTAATTTGAGCAATATGAGTTAGCGATTTATTATTTATAATTTTTCCTAGCGACAGGTATTTTTTTTTTTGTCTTGCCAAGCGCAATTCAAGTTATGAATAGTTACATAATACTGTTGGGCGAAAACGGATACTTTTATGAATTGAATGCTTCCGACGTTTCGGTAAAAAGAAAATGGGTCAATTGCATTTGCATTTGCAAGAAATTAAATGACAAATTCTCTATGGGACTGATATCATCAAGGCCTTTAACTTTATTTATATTCCATTCACGTTTTAAGAGAAGAATAAAGTGCACAAATGACGGGCTTGGAAAGATACAAAAAAGGAAATGGAAATGGAACGTAAGACTTGGAGGTATTAGTAAGAGCGATTATGTGTAAGTTTTATATTTTTATCAAATCAATAATCATATGCACTTATAAAGATACTTTGTCATGTAAAACGTGTAAGCATTCAATAAAGGGAAAAACTACTAAAACAAGGCGTGTCAATTTAGATAGAGATTTTCTAAGTTTACCGGAACGGAATTAGCATCACTACGACAAACAATAATTTAATATAGCAATGAATATTTGTCTGCTCATTTTATGTGTTCTAAGATCTAAGGTACCCAAACTGCTCTTGACCAAATAAGTGTTTGAATCTTATAATGCATACTCATTTCTTCGACTACAGTTCAGCTGTGTTGAAGACTCAAGTCACGAAAAAAAACTCATTTGTAGGTCATTTTCGTCTAGGACTCAAAACTAGAACGAAAATCTTGGCTGAGGCTGAGTGCTCACACACCAAACGTCCCTAAGTCGAATTTCTTCTTATCTCGAACAATTTTCAAACCGGGAAACACTTTTATATTGATTCTCTCTAACTGAAAATTCGAATTTTTATAGATAAATGAGATGATTTCAAATATCTCATTTAGAGGTATTTTCACCACATACAGCACATTTGGTTTGACGGTTGACGTAACAGAAGGATGTTCCAAATTCATGTACGAGAACATGTTAAGTGTATAACTTGGTACGACCCATTATTACTCCCCTCATAGGTGAGCTATCCTTGTCTATTTGTAAGTGCATTCGAAGCACCATTTTTTTTTAAAAGATTTATATTGTTCAAATGAATTCAAAATCAGTTCACAGGCATTGTTTAATTATTACCTCAGAGACGTCAGACATAACAATGCAAACAAAGCTATGCATTGTTTCCGTTCTGAAACATGGAACGACCTTCAAATGTCATCATTTCTTTTGCTGTCAGTTTTTCATTCAATTTAATTCAATAAAAGGTATGTTTGACTTTTTACACTTTATTATGTAATCATTTGCGATCAAATTTACCACCTCATTTGCGATTTTTTGCCGTAATCATCTCATTTGGCTCTAGTGAAAACATAGTAATGGGAAAATTCGGCTGTGTCTCCAATGTTCTAACTTCTAACTTCTTTCCGACCAAAAGTAATCCTTGGTAGTCAGAATATAAAGCATAATAGGGGTAAATAAAGGGTGAATTTGCAGCCATCAATTCTGTCAGAATCAATAAAATCAAGAAATTCAGTGTGGTACCTTTATTAATCAGACAAGAGGCTTTCAAGAACTTCGAGACAAAATTGCCTAATAAAGTCTCCCGTCAACTAGAAAAATATTATTACAAAGAGGTGGGAACCTTTGTTACCGAACTTGGTTACATCAAAAAAAAAAAATACTAGTTAACCCTCTACGTATATATATAGGTATCTAACACCATTTTTTTACGTGTTAAAGGGGATATGAATACCCTTATACTAATTTTTTTTTAGAACACGTACGTTTTTATGGAAAGGGAAAGAGACAGAGAGAAAGACAGAGTGGTGTGGTTTGAAACTCAGGTGGTATTAAGTTTCTGTAAACTCCAAGGGTGGCTATCCAGATAACTGGAGAGTATTTTGTTTGTTTTTCGCTATCATTGTCGTTGCTTATGATTCACAGTATTTTTTTCCGTTCACCTGAGGTCATCATCACGATCAAGTTGCATTTTGCCATATGACCACCCTACTGCCAGTGTTATGCCTTCACAGTAGAGTTGACTTAGCTTTCGCAAGTGATCGACTTTTTATTTATTTCGTACGAAATAAATAGATGATTCTTGACTTCAGGATTCGAACCGTGAATCAACAGCGTAACAAGCGATGATGTTACCACTGCACCAAGGCCACCATTTCGAACATCAGTTGTTTCTATCGCGGCACTTCCAACAGAATGCATCACGCATCACGGATTGTTCGAACAATCTGTTCCTTTTCCTTCTACGCCACATACTCGTAAAATAAAATCCAAGAAAAGTAGAAGAAACAAACACAACCCACTCATATAGACTTATCCACTGATGCACCGCTGTTGGCAGTGATACCCGCAAGGTATTAAATAGAGTTTCAATGTTCATTGATTAGAGTACTAACCAATATAAAAAAATACATTCAAATTCTAGGTCTTTTTGCGTAATTTTATCATATAGCCATGCTGAGTTACAGCATTATAATGCACAAAGCAGAGAAACAGTCCACATAATTTTATATTAGTAGGAATTATGGAACTCCTACCAATAAGTGACTCATTAGGTACAAAATCCTTTGTCCTCGTGCAAAAACAAAAAAAAAAAAACTGCACTGTGAGATTTAGATAAAATTGTCCACTAACCACTTAAGGCTTTTCAGCAATGACAAAAGTAACCCAAGGAACATGCCAACGATCCTAAAAATTAGTTCTGCTTCAGCAGGAGTCATTCTCTATGCGAGCTTTACTCCAGGTGGTTCAAAATAGTTTGATAAATAAAGGTCAATGTTCATCTCTATCAGAAACTGGAAAAGTTTCCTAAAGTCGTTAAGTAAACGTGTGTATCGTAAGTACTCGTAAGTATTGAAATAAACTTCTACACTGCAAGACAAATTACATTTAACATTTTTGGTATTTGTATAATTATATCAAATAAGCAATCGGTCAACTGGAAACATATGCTAGTCAGTTCCGCCACAATTTAGGTCCATTTGATGTGTGATATGTTTTCTTTTGACACGCTTTCTCTGTTTTTGAAACTACTCATTAACTCGATTTTAAAAAAAAAATATCGAATCAATTCTGATTGGCTTGACCACTTTCAGCTGACCAAACTAATGTGGGAAAAAAATAGAAAAGTAAAAAAACACATTAAGCAGACACCCAGACGTTTCAGAAACCAAACAGTTTCACACAGCATGAACACGTCAAAAACACTTGTTTGCTGACGAGAATAAATATATATAAGTAGGTACTTAAAAAAGCTATAAAAAGAGCAAACTATTTGCGCTAAAAAAAATTGATTTTTTGAACATTTATCTCTCTCCATGGTGGTATGCAAATAGAAAAAATGAAATAGTGTCACATGTTGCGATTAATATGGCAAGTTGATATTCAACCCATATTCGATCCAAAGGATCAGTCAATTACAGGCTTCCCCAAAAGTCTATTTGGTAAAGAGCTTAACCCCTTAAGATGTCCAGTTATCAATATAAAAAATAGTGCATTTTTCAAAAATGCTTGAGGTTTTGGCGGATGCAATCTTTTCATTACTTTTCTGCTTTTAACTCTCAATGAAAACTTAACCGCTAAAAACACATCAGAAATGAGATATTTATGAGACTTCTTATGGACCACAAATACCGACTTTATTCTATATAATTCGTCAACTGGTTACTTTCAAGAACTTAACATGTACAGTCCAACATACTCTCCAACTGATAATGGCTGAATTTATTTTAAACGATCACACAAGAAATTTTAACCCTGTAGTTCTCAATTTGAATCCAAATTTTACCTAGCGTTAGATGTCTGCTTGAAAGGCAGACATGTATACAAGGAATGAATGAACAAAAACAAATACGAGTAGGGTAGTGTACACAAACTTTTCGAGCATAGGACTAATGGGTGAATTGCAAGTATGGATTTTTTTCATAAAATGTATTTTATTAGTGCAGATAAGAAATGGTGACCCGGGGCATTGAACCAAAACATGCAAAATTCGGCCAAACAGCCTGATTGAGCGTTTTTAATGGCTTCCTATTCATTGATTGTCATAGTTGTTTACAATCAAATGAGTTTTCATCCCAATATTCACTATTATTCGGATATTGATAGATGGATATATAAAACGGAATCACACAAATATTAGTACATCCGTAGCCAATATTACGAATCTGGTAGAAATATTTACTTGATGTGCATTCAAATCTGTTTGTTCCGAAATGTACTGGAATAAATCTTTGTCAGCACTTACACCCGTCCTTATTCTAACACTAATGTCAATGCTAATTTTTGTATCGTCGATTTGTAGTCGCCAGACTGCATTCAATCGCGTCCTCATCGTCAGTCTCGAACACAGCCGCCCTTATTCTGATAGTCAAAGTGACAGATTGCCACCTCACTTTATTTTAGACTCATTCCCGTACGTGAAAATTCAGGGATATATCTTGTGAATCTTGTTATTCAAAGTGTCACTTGAATGGTCTAATGAAATTAGAAATTTGTACCTGTCACCTTATTTTCGAGTGACACGACTATGAGAATAAGGGTGAGAATTTTCGTCTTCCGACATATTTTAATTTTCACGTTGATTCGTGGCTAAAATTATAATATGTACATATATATAATACTCAGGTAATAACATTTGTATTATAACAACCAAGTCCTCCTACAGGCGGGTAGGACTAACTGGACGCTATGCACGGTTACCTGAGTAGACTTTTACAGATTTTTAAAAATCTTTCGTTTTCAGTTCTAAAAACTTGATTTCTTTTCAATTTCCAGAACGTATTAATTATTTACACTACCGTTTGCTTTCAACTTTCAAACTCAACTAACATATGTACCTACAAAAACCACCTGTCTTAACGGATAGAATTTTCTACACAATAGTTTGTATGGTCTGAGGATCGAGCAGGGTATAAAATAAAAAAAATTGTAAAAATTGTATATGTAATACTTCAAACCAGCTTTACATACGATCCGCTTGGGGGTATTCTTGGGCACTAGAGGGGTTAAGGAGAAAAACAGTGAGAGGAATTTCATAATTCACTGTAATGCAGATTATATTTTACTACATATTATACATGCACATGTACCATATTAATGTATGCCTAGCCTATATAGAAAACAAAAATTTAAATTAATTTCGAAGGCCATAATTTGTAAAACTACTCGTTTACAAATAAAATAATATGGTGTTCTTTTCAAAACACCAGTTGAACATACATACATATGTCCATAGTCACGTAACCTATTGTACATATATAGATACATGTGCATCTGTGAGTTGTTTTCCTTCTTTCTTTTTTTTTTCTAAAATGTTTCTCTGACATTTGTTCAAATAAACATCACTCAAAATATATTCGTAGGCAAACGTTATCTGCTGTTATTCGACAGTCACATATTCGTTTGAAGCGTTGCGCGAACAATCGCCATTAGCAAGGCACTAGGCAAAGATCTTATCAAGTACACATATGCATTTGGAACACATCTTACGTTCAACACACCGCGCGCCGCCAATGGGATAGACTGACATTGTAGGAATATCAAAAAAAAAAAAATACATAAACGAGAAAATTAAACACAGTTTGTGTAAAAAACAATGCAACTGGTCTATTTAAAAAGAAAAAAAAAGTAGTTCATTATTTCCGCATCTGTGCGCCACTTATGTAATGTTTAAACAGTTCTCTTCTAAACAAAAGAGAAAGCATATTCGTTTTTGAAGGTTTGACAATTTTGTTAATAACAGAAAATACAACTGGAAGATGTAGCTAACGGGTGGGCCATCTGCTGGTTTCTTTTTAAATTACAAGTTATTTTGACACTGACAGCTCTTTCGCGCTCAAAAAATTGACAGAAAAAGCGGCAACACTGAGTATACTATCACACTTTGACAGACAGCCATTTTTATTTGGCATTCGGGAGGCATAGTCGTGGCAAATTTATCATTCAATAAATCAACGTCTTTTAGTGGTTAAAACATTTTATTAAAATCAGTCGTCGATTTTCATGAAGAAATCGTAATGAGTGATGAAGCGCTTTTTAATTTAAACAGTTGTATGGGCAAAGGAGTCACCTTTACATCCTGAAAAAGTGAGTGTTGTGCGCTATTTTGTCTGGAGGAGTCATTGAACCGTACTTTTTCGAAAATGAATATGGAGTCTCTGTTGCTATTACTGGAGAACGATAGCGCCGCATGATTTAAAATTTGTTGACACCTGAATTGATTGGCTTTGCCTTGCTCAACATGTGGTTTCAACAGGGCGGTGCTACATCGCAACAATGCAATTACTCTATTAATTATTTCCAGAGCGAATTATCTCCTGAAATGGTGATATAAAGTGGCCCCCAAGGTCGCCAGATTTACCAGCTCCGAACTTCTTTTTACGGGGATATCTAAAGAGCAGGGTGTATGCTAATAAACTACAAACACTGCCACAACTCAAGCAAAATATTCGAGATAAAATAAGTGGAATATCGACCGACATGTGTGAAAATGTTACGAAACATGTTATTAAAGGAGCTCGGATTTTTGAGGCTAATAGATTCCAAGCAGGACTAAAAAAAGAGTTCAAACATCCTTCCGCTGGAGATGCACTGGAAATAAGCACGTAATCTGGTTGAAAAAGTTACACACTTGGAAACGTAGGTCTTATCTTTGTTGATATGTAACGATTGATTCTGGCAAAATAAGATATACCAAACTACCACCTTTTTATATTCAAAAGGCAAGATTGGGAGTCTAATGCATAAATAAATTTGTTGGGAGTCATCACGTCTAGAACAAACAAAGAACCACTGAAGCAAACTCGGGCGCCTATGGACTGAAATCTTTACAACCGATGGTGCAGCATTGAAAATATTCATAGTGTAACTAAATCCATCCAAGATTACGTTCATTGTGGACAGCCAAGCAGCAATCAAAGCATTAAAAAGCGACATAGCCAAATCGAAAAGAAACAAAATCAACACCGCCTGAATATCCATGGCCATAAGCTGTTAAACACGTTGTCTATGACTATGAATTGAATGAATAAATGGGAAAAAGAGGAAATCTTGTTCCAACAGATGTACTGACAGGACAATGCTCTATAGGCCGGCATTCACTTATATTGCATTATTCTGAAAAACCGAAAAAGAACACCTTTCACTGCATCAGTAATCTGATGGTCCCAGCTGAGGTCTGGGCTAACATACATATATGCCAAGCATTGACATTAAAACTCCATCCTCTCTGAGTTTGGCCACATTAGTAACCTACTTCATAGACAGGGCACGTCATTGGATTTTTGACGCGTTGACCTCAACTCGGTTTATCGAACCCCAATCGATGATAGCACCAATATGTAGTTTTGATTCGAAGATTTGGGGCCCTAGCCGTATAGTCGACACAAGTCGAAAGTGCTGTAAATCGACACAAGTCGAAAGTGTATGTAAATCAGGAAAAGGGTCGGAGAGAGTCCTAAACCCTGGGGAAAACCGACATTAGTCGAGAATGGTATAGAAGCACGTCCATCTAATACAATCTGCAATGATCAACCACTTAAAAAACTCGCAATCCATTTCACGCAACATCAACATCAAGCTTTTTAACGAGGGCACTATGCCACAATCTATCCAAAGCTTTGGATATATCAAGGGTAACAACTCTGCATTCACCGTGAGATGAATGTACTGGTTCCATTTTTTTGACAAGTAGGTCATTAAGCCCCCTGTGGAACGCTGTTGCCATACTGGCGGTCATTAAGGAGATGATTTGCTGCAAGATACGAGTAAGCATGCAATATATAACAAACAAACTTTACCTACATATCTCTACACAGAAATCAAATCAGATCAGTCGGCCAATTAGAATAGCATCGGCAGGCGTCACGACTACCATAGTGTAGTTCCATAATCCATTTCTTTTAATTAAGTATGAGTTTCAAACTTTTCAAGTTCAATGAAAATGTCATTAAAATCTATGCTGTCACATTAACATGACATATTATTGCACAAAAAGCATTTGATGCCTTACTACCTTTAGTGCATACGTAAACAATGCAATGCTTGACCGCAATATACTAGTATGCAGCTGCAGCAGTAACACTTGACATTGGCATTTATATCAATTTTCTTTTTTTAATTGGATTTCTTATCTAGAAGGAAATATCTGATCAATTTCTCATTTTAGAACAAAAGAAGAACGTAGGCGAATTGTAAGAACAGCAAAATGAAATGAAAAACTCGTGGGAAATTGCAACACTCATCAACCCACCCACCTCACTGATAAAATATCGTTCTTGTTGTTTATTATTCCTGAAAAAAAAAATTATACAACCAATTAACAAGAATTACAAAAGTGAATGTTATCTTTGCCGACCTACTGTTCTCCAAGATATAGAGCACACGTTCAATTAGAAGACGGCGTTCAATTTGCGTCTCATTTTTGCACTACATAGAGCGTCTTCTACAATTAGAGTGTCCTTCAAAGACAATATACATATGTACATGTGCCATATGTTGAGTGTTAATTCTACATTTTTAATTGGATACTTGGAGCCGTCACACGGCACACACTGGTGGACCTTCGTTCACTTTTCTAGGTGGATATTTTTAAAATACCACCATGACAAATATATTAATAATAATAAAAAGAAAAGAAGCAAAAGAAACGTCCAGGAATATTTTCTTTTTTTGTTTCACGTTCTACGTTCGATTTCTTTCTCCTGACACAAATTTTGTTGTTCGTTTTTTCCTCGTGCAATTATAACTTGAATATATGTAGGTAGGTTCCCCCAACCACCCCCCTTCTGCACCCACACAGGCAAACGGTGCTGGACATTGTTTACATCTAAAGTGTGCTTAGATAAGGTTGATCGTATGTATTGGTGACGGAGGAGTGAAGCGGGTGGCGAAAAAGTACACACCGATATGATACATCAGCCACCCCCATCAGACTACTCCAGTCTTAATCCTCCACCGCACTGCGTTCTATACTGCACATTGTCGCCGTCATTGCTACTGCCTTTTGGAAGTTGAAGGGAAATGCAATAATTGCAGGTTGCCCTAGTTTCCACTGCACTACACACTAGCTCTATAGAGTTATCCTCGTGTTTAACTGAAAGATTCTATTCTACGTGAGTGTTCGTGTGTGCAAGAGTATATGAAATCTTGTATCTATACATATAGTTCTGCAAAGATTCTCGCGCATTCGCGTTAATATTATACTCTGCCAGAGTGTACTCTTAAAGTGGGAATTTAAGTGTGATTTTCAATGAGAGTTGCGCGTCTAAATGGCATTTTTGCATGCAAATTTTCCATGCCCGGTGAAATTATTTTGAGAGGTTTCACAAGGTCACATTTTAACAATTTGCTCATAGAACTTCTTATTACGTGGCTGGTTTGAATTGGTCGCTTATTGAGTAAACATCGGCATTACATTTACATTAAGAACATGGAAAGATAAATTTAAAAGAAAGAGCGGCTGCCTAAACTGGAAATAACATTTGCTGGAGTGGCAAGTAATCAAAGATCTTTAAAGCTCCTTGCGTGCTCTCCAAGTTCATGAGTACAATCGCTTGTGACTTTTGACGATCTCAGTACTGTCAGAAAACACTGCCAATGACATAACATCTGATTAGTAGTACCAGATTCCTCCACCTTTAGATCCACAAAAATACTTGAGGAACTATTCATGATGCTCACATGATACCCGCACTTGGAGCATTCTAAGAATCCGTTGGACTTTTTTGCAGACATCCATGTGCATTATGAGGTAAATCAGTCAAAACGGTTGGAATTCATTGATTCTTCAAGAAAGGTAAGACATCAACTTTTCTGAGTAAAGAGAGAGAAGGGTAAAGGAAAGAGGAACAACCTGCGCTGAGCAATTATAGTGTAAACAACTTCAGTAGATTTCGAAGAAACTACATGATCGGTGCTAAAAGCTGTAAATAGTTCCAGTTGATATTGGAATATGATCAGTGCAGAACGTGGAAAAAAGATCTGACTACGGTTTCGAACCACTGAAATAATAAGGACGTGGTCCCAAATAACCACTGCGACTCTTAGTAAAGCTTGGATCTTAGCCGATCAAAGCAATCAAGAAAAAAAAGCCGTCGTGATCTGTAGCATCTCTGCAGAGTTTCAGTCATCACAGTCAAAAACGGAGATCATCTTAGGTGCAGAAATGTATCTTTTAAACTACTCCCTTTAAAGATCACCCTCACAATGTGGTGGTGACAAAAAAAAAACTAAATTGCAAATCTCTGGCAAGAAACCATTCTGCGGCTTACCCACTTGTCATCAAAAGCAAAATGTTTAGGTATTCTGAAAATAGTTTTTCAAATGAAGCTCAACACAGAAACCCAAAAACTTTAGGTATTAATTTATCAGACAAAAATACAAGCCTATAACTTCTCTAATTGAGCAAACGTGATACAAAACTCTAAACACATTTCCCTACTGGTCACTGCTTACTAAACTACCATTTCAATCAAACCTCTAGACTGGTCCAAAGGGATACACCAACGATTTTTTAGGTTAATGTTGTGTGAGACAGACTTGCGTCCACTGTTCTTTTTACTAGGACTTGTACGAGGGATAAGATAGGATTTTTGAACTCTAAGTGGGAGAAAATGTATTAAAAGTCTAGAAAGTTATAAATTTCGTTTACCGTTTATACGCGCATAACATAATAATAGCAGTGGATGGGTTTGTGCGGTTGTGTGCACAGAAAAATGGCCAGAGATTCGTTTTCTTTTGTCGTTAGACTATAATTTAGTTTATTTTGTTTGTCTATTACATTGATGCAATCCTTATCAATGTGTAATGGGCGTGTTTTCTTGACAAATTTATCTACAACAGCCCAATAAAACTTTTGGGTTTTAAATTGTGAAAAAAGTAAAGAAAATAGCAGCCAAGACTGGCAGTAGAATAGTGCTACCTGTTCAAACTACTTATCTGAACCAAAGTAGCAACAGTATGGCTGGGGATTAAGGCAAGAGTAGTTCCTATTCTGTTGTTGTTGCATATCAAATTTGCTAGCAACATCTCAATAAAATACACCTAATGGTATGCTAGGGTTTGAGTCTCAGTGTCAAGTCATTGTGGAAAATTTATTTGTACTAGATATAGGTACATAGGTAAATTGCATGATCGCATTTCAAGCAACACCAAATTGTTCCCAAGCGAGCACTTACGGGGATTTTATAACTTATATTAGGCGCTTTTTTTTTTACTGTATACACAGCACAGCAGAAATTTGAATATATATAAAAGAAAGCAACAATTTGCTACATAAGCAGCCAGAGTTTTTTCTTTAACAAAAGTAAATTTCCGAATCCCGGAGCACTCAGACTCAATTATCCGTCCACAGGTACTACAGGCAGAAACCCCTTTTTGTGGTTGTGATTCGAGAAACTTTGATTTTATACGTTGTTTTTTATTCTCGGGTAGCTCTTGGTGTTCCTGTTCCCGCTCGGGCTCGAACCTGCCTGCACAGCAATATGGCTGTGGGTTTTATCCGCAGTAAAGCTCCGCTTTGGATACATTGCTTGGACATATAATTCGAATAGAGCAGGATAGCGCTCACTTAGTACTGAACATTAAAAGAAGAGTTTGTTTTTTTTACGTGTGTTAGTACGTTCCATTCTACTTTTGACAGCCCGAAACCAAGCAATGATTTTTTTCACGATATCACTGCGAACCGTTTTTTTGTGCTGCTGTATAAATATTTAAAAAAAAAAAAAAAAAAAAAAAACACGCCTATTATTGCGTTAGTCAAAAAGATGGTGGAAGCCCAAAATGTTAACCGAATAAAATTCATGACAAACTTTACTTTCGACCATCGAATTTCATTATCGGATGAGAAATTCTTCAAAAATTCTTCCAATTTTCTGAAATTCTGGAACGCTGTTGAGAGTACACATTCATTTTTGTCATTCCTCATTCCAAAAAATGCCTACGTTAACAAACCTTATTCAAAGAACCCCACCACATCCGAATTATTATCAAAAGCTATTCAGCATTCAACAAAGGGTGAGAAAGAAAAAAAAAAAAACACCCTCTGCATTATTTTCGTACAAAGCTTTAGTCAATGAGGCCCGAAAAAAAAATTGTTTACAAAAATTATGCTAAAAAAAAAATACGAGCAGCTACATATCTAATAATATCCACAAAGTTGTTTTGTTAGGTTTTAAAAGCCATGGGGACGACGGACGGATTAGTTGTCAATTACGTCAGAGGCACGAATTAACTAAGTAAATATTTACATAAATTTTAAGTTGTTTTCCCGACACAAACAAAGGTTAATCCACCCCCACCCAACCCAGGCGGACCGCAACTCTAAATTCTTTCCGGTTAATCTTCCACAATAGGTTCTTTTGTCAAAACTAATAGCCAACTAAAATCCTAACCCTAGATAGAATTTAACTTTTTTTTCTCTGCCTATCTATCCCTTTCCCTTTTGTTATCAGGATATCATAATGCAAAGCGTACACACACCGACACAGAAAATCTCAAAGAATCTTCTGTAATAGTGTTAAAAGGTCACCCCTACTCGAGAAAAAAGAGGGGCATGTTACATTGTACCGTGTTCTACTATTCAACCAACAAGAGTCCTGGAAACAAAAAAGTAACACGAGAAAGGACATCTTAGCTGCCATGAAAAAAAAATCAGAAAACTAGGTGAGAAAAATACAATCTGAAGTTGTGCTGTGACCCAATAAATTCAAAAAAAAAAAAAAAAAAAAAACAAAGAAGAAAAATTTTAAAACAAAAAAGAAATTATTTATAGAAACGTTCCCACAAATTTTTGAATTTAGTTTTTCTTTTGAAAAATATGTGCTCCTGTCGGTGAAACACACACATACAACGAAATTCAAATGTTTCAGAAATCAGAATTTAAGCAACAAATTAGAATTAGAGAGAGAGAGAGGCACACTCACCAAAACACCAACAGGACTTAAATGGTGACGTACTTGATTGCGTCATTGTTGTGGAGTTTTGCTGTTGTTGTTGCTGCTGCTGATGCTGATGCTGTTGCTGTTGCTGTTGCTGATGCATGTGGTTCATATGATGATGTTGGTGTTGTTGTTGTTGTTGTTGTTGTTGTTGTTGTTGTTGTTGTTGTTGTTGTTGCGTAGTATGATGTTGCTGAAGTTGATTTTGCTGTTGTTGCGAAATCGATGACGAAGTCGGCGACGGAATTGGCGAAGGCGTCGATGACATGGAATGTCTTAGTTGTTGCTGTTGCGTTATGGAAGACGGCGATGATGGAGACGGTGGCGATTGATGATGCTGTTGAAATTGCTGTTGTTGTTGTTGTTGTTGTTGTTGTTGCTGATGTTGCTGTTGATGATGATGTTGCATGTGCTGCTGTTGCGTATACATGTCCATTGGATGGCTCTGATTCAACAATAGACCACTGGATGACTCCACCACTCCAGTGCCCAAGGCAAAAGGTGATCTCATTTGATGTTGCATGGCTGAATGCTGTTCGCTCATGTCGATGAATTTGCTAATGTCACGGAGTAGTTGGTGGTTATGCCGGTGATTCGCCTCTTCCTTATCGTTGTGGCCGTCCTCGTCCTTCTCCTCCTCCTCCTCAGTCGATGTTGATGGCGGTGATGCAAATGTTGTCGGTGATGACGTTGTGCTATGACGATTGAAGTTAAAACTATTATTAATTTGGCTGCCGTATAAATTGTAAATGGACGATTGCGATGGTAAATTTTGTAGCGACGACGATACTATTGATGATGGTGGTGGTGGGTTATAATTAATGCGGTTGTAGCTATAATTAATTGATGATGTGACTGAAGTTGGAGTAGGCGAGTTGCTATACGTATTATTAGTCTTACTTCTATGGTTTAAATCAAAACTGTTGTAGTTATTGAATTTAATAAATTTTTCAAATTTTGCGACAGCAACAGCAGCAGCAGCGGTGTTTGTGGTGGGATTGGGGGTGATGTTGGAACTGTGTTGGCTGTGGTTGTGATTGTATGATTTTTGATGGTAATTGTGTTCTGATAATGGTGATGATACACAACTCACGGAATGCAATGAGCGATTAGAAGAGGTAGTAGAGGATAGCGATGATGGCGAGAAGGATTCTTGTGGTGATGATTGCTTTATATTGCTCGCATCACTACTACTATTCCGGCGAAATTGTGACGATGCTCCTTGATGTAAATGGTTCGTCGATGATGTAGATGCAGGTGGCAGGTACGTAGCTCTATTCAATTCATTCAATCTTATCAAGTTAAAATTGTATTCCAACTTATCAACGTCATCCCCATGGATTTCGTATGATGTCGTCGTATTCCTTCTTTCTTGACAACTACTCGTATTATTCTCTGTAGCGGCTCTGAATGATGGCGGTGATGATGGATTTCGATATTCCGCAGTTACAATGGATTCGATGTTATAGTGAAACTGTTGTTGTTGTTGTTTATTTAGTAGCAAGTTGCAATTGTTGTAATCAGTTGTTTGTGTTTCGTGGCAATCGAACATTTGTTTTTTTTTTTTTTTTTTTATTCAATATTGAGTCTTTCGCGTTTTATGTATCTTTTTCTGAAGTTAAGTACATTTACGTGACGAAATCACAGCGCGCATTTGTTTATACCGGAATCAAAACAATTTTTTTTTCTTCTTAAAATTGACTCGACGGATTTATCTTTTTTCATATGTAAAACGAACGAACGAAAAAAAAAAAAAAAATAAAAACTATGTGGGAATGTTTCTGCACAAAAATAATATAAAAAAAAAAAAAATATATATTCGCTCACCAGATTTGCGTGATTTTAAGAAATGTAAAAAAAAAAACAAAAACAAAAAAAAAAACCAAATAATTTGAAACAAAAAAAAGAGATCGAAAAAAGCTCCTGTGTTTATGAGAAAGAGTCTGGTTTTGGTTACTGATTCTGCAAAAATTATTTTTATTTAAGCAAAAATGGTACGATACAGATTGTACAAAACAAAACATAGAATAGAAAAAAAAAAAAAAGCAAACGAAAAATTAGTCTGAAAAAATGTACTGAATTGATTTTGATTTTGAATTTTGTCCGAGAGGAGATCGTGTGTGACACCGCTGCGTTTCGATATAGAAATCAACCACTACTACCTACTGACATCTGAAATGATGATGGCCCCCAATGTGGTGCACTTGGTTGGTGGTCTATGGGTCTCTGAGACTAACTCTCTAAAGGAGAGGAGGAACACCGAACACTATGAATACGAAATTCAAATTTTGCAACACGCAACCGATTTTTTATTTTACCGAATTTTATATCATTTTTTATTTTTTGTTTTTGTTTTTTTTTTTTTTTATAATTTTGTGGGATGTGAAGAGGAGACGCTAGAGACTACTAGATGCTGGTTAGAGATGTGTATATATTGCACAACAGAAGATGGTTATGTTGTTATGAGAGGCAGACAGACAAAAACAGTTTGAATGGTAAAATATTTAAATTAGTTTGCATTTGTTAAGGTCTGATAGATAATAAATATGTATATATAGATATATTGGTAGATGCGATTGAGGACGATCGTAATGCGTTTTAGATGTCGATTTAGAAAGTGGATTTTGATTGATTTTTTTTTTTTTTTTTTTTTTAATTCATTCAATGATGATGAATTTTTGAAATCATTTCAAATATTGCAACTACCTCGCATAAAAGCATTGAAATATGATTGTGAAAAAAAAAGCAAAACTACTATTCAAACTACAAGAAAAGAAAAAAAAATCTTTTGAATGCTGAAGTGGTAGCCCCCCAGAGTTTATGTTTATTTCCTACAGCACAAAAGGCAAAAACAAATCGGTTTCAAGGTTAAGATATTTTGTTTTTTTTTTATATATATTCCCTCCCCCTCACACTGCGCATATTTTTTTTTTTCTATGAGAATATGAGATCTTAAAAAACCATCATCATCATCATCGACAACATCACACAAACTATTGGGTATGCAGATACTGTTGAAGTGTGGTTAAAAGCATTGAAAAGATTGCCTCACTATATGTGGATTTCCTTCTACGGTCGAACAAAGTTGTGAAGTAGTCAGTAGTTGTTCGTGTAGGCTCGAATAACGAATTGAATTTAACTAAGCAAGTTTGACATTGAACTAAATTCAGCAGCAATAGCAATCGGAAAGTTAGATGTTTGATGTGCGATGTGATTTCTTATTGAATTCAAATGAAGATAAAACACCGATAATATGTCAGAGCCAACTTTGATACTAGACGAACCGGTTCGAGAGCGGTACACTTGCTGTTGCTACTGCTGCTAGTGTGTGGTATTGCGTAGTACATTTGTACATACATATTTGATCATACTCGTAAGAAGGAAGAAAAAAAAATAAAGCTACAAAACGCGGTTACATTCCACTAGAAGCGCAAGGTGAAGTAGAACCATATCAAGTGTCAGAAATTGCAGATACTTTTCCCACATTCCACACTCTGCACGAAAATTACACACTTAAACTTAAAAATTTCAAAATTTCAAAATGCAATGAAAAGAATGTTCTTGTTTACTCTCGGATGTTACGCAGCAGCACACCGCGAGACAAAAAAGAAACAGAAAAACTACAAACGACAGCAATAGATACGCAGATACTACTTGTTAAACCAAGCTAATGAGCGATGTGTGTTCACTATAATAAAAGTTCTTTTCGTATACGAAAACTGCTTTTTTTTTTTTCTTTTCTTTTTGCATGCGTTGTTTTCCGCCCGAATACATATTATGAAATTTTTGTGATAAGCAACGTACACATATTTGATCGCTCGGATGTTGTTTGTGTTGTGTAAGTGTATCTTAAAAATATATATATAAAAAAAATTTTTTTTTTTATTATATATTTTTCTGTAATTTATTTAAAATATATGAAAATATGAGGAAGAACACTACTAGCAAAAGCTCGCGATTCGATAAGAAACGATGGTTCTGAGAACACGGCGCACGAGGATGTCAACGTTAGAACCGTCGTCGACTGTAATCGTCTACATGGGAGATGCGACACGTTAATAGCGTATATAGATATTAGTTTGAAATGAAAAATACATTTCGTTGATTCTCCATTGAATTGGGAGGTGAAAAAGCTATCTAACTCGGTGGTGCTGGTGAGCACTGCCGGAGAGCGAGAATCGCCGCGCCGCCATTCACACATACAGTGCCGCGAATATAAGTAAAGATAATAAATGTCGAGGCAAAAACGAGGCAAATAAAACGAACGAACGAAGAAAAAACTGCGCTAAACACGCGCACAAAGCTTAAAATGAAAAATTAGCCAAATGTGGTTTAACCACAATCACACTTCCGAACGAGAATAAAGCACACAATTGGTTGTTGTTTTTTTTTTTTTTTTTAAATTCTGCTTTTTTTTTATTTTGCAAAGCTGCTTCTTCTTCAGCTAGTGACACGTTTGCTGCCGCTGACTTGGTCGTGAATGTTTTTTTAAACTTCTCTTGTTTTTTTTTCTGTTGCTGCTGTGCTGTCTCTCTTTCACCGAAATTGATTTGAAAATTTGTTTTTGGCGGATCTGATAATCTACCAGAAAAAAAGTGATGGTATTTCCACCTGTGTAAGCCATTCGAGTGGTGAATTAGATAATAAATTCGGCTTAGCCAAGTTAATTAAACAAAAAAAAAAAAAAAACACAAAAAATGGGTATATTTGTTTTCTTCTCTTCTTTCCCATTTCGTTTATTAGCTTCTATCTATTATCATCAGTTTTGGTTGAAAGTAAAACTTTTTTTTTTATTTTTTTTTTTTTTTTTGTACAAAAAAACATTTAAATTTCTGGTTTTAGGGGAATGAGCGAAACTACGTTGTTGCAATACAGTATTGTGCAAGATTGTTAACAATTAAAAAAGGTTTTTGATTCGTTGATAGATAGTAGGTATTTAAACGAGCTTAGATTATGGCGACATTGACACTAATTCGATTTTGACGACATAAATACATTTTAAACAAATTTTTTATAGTTACATATGTATGTACGAGTATATGCTAATGGCTATTCGAAATGAAGATGCAATTTGAAGATGAGTGTATAGAGCGTTATAGCAAAGCATCTATAAAGCACGATGCATATAATTTAGTAACGACTACAAAAGGTTAATACATACATACATATGAGTATATGAAAGGTAGAGAGGCATTATATGAGCGCCAGTATAGTAGGATAGTTCAATATTTTTGAATTTGTTAAACCTCCTTTGTCAAACACCCTATCCCTCATCTATTAACTAAGCCACAGTAAAGTAAGTGGTATTATACAATTTTGGATTTAAGTCGGTTTTTTTTTATAATCATATAAACTACTATCAGAAAAAATGTTGTGTCCTCCACAGCGACATTTTCTATGTCATTCTACAGAGTTCACAAAATTCTTACACAAACGTATATGCGCTTGCAAAAAAATTCCAGCCTAAACAAATATATTTTATGGATTTTATCATTTTAAAATAAGATATTGTTCCCATCGTAAATAGTTTTGAAAAGGAAAAGTGGTTAGATTAACATTATGTAACTTTTGAAGGCCTTTCGCCATCATTTTCCTAATTATTACTGCTAGTCTAAGTCAATATACCTTATAAAGTTACAACGAATAGAATACACTAGAAGTGGTGGACCGCATTGCCGTAAGCAACACTTACATACATTCCTGTCTAATCTCGATCCATGTGGTGAAGTTAGAATCAGTCTTGAACATAAATTTTAATCAACAAACTTCTTAGTTTCGATTAAGAATACATCTATTTTTAGTAACAGACAAAAGATATATATATTGATGTTAGTATTAGTCGTGGAGACCTGCCTGATAATTAATCGGGAATTTGGTAAGAGCACAAAACCTGAATTTGTCCATTCGCACTAGAATCAAGTTAGGTGTTTTATCTCTTCGCGCTCATATATATAAGCCCTTATACATTAATGCAGAAATGGTTAGTTTAGACTCTGACTTTTGTTTGATTGTGTAATATATTAGCATGTTGATATCCTACATTTTCAAAGTCCAATGTGACATTGAATCGACTGTTACGAAAATTATATTAATATGTATGATGTTAGTTTGATGGACGCCCTGTAACAAGGCCTCTAGGCAAACTACCTCATTTAAATAATGTAGCACATAACTAGTACATACGGAGACCCCAGGAAAATACTGTATTAGGCTTATACCTGTGACCTCAGTCAGGGCTCGAGTAGACGTAACATTTGACTGTCATTTGGCAATCATCTACCGATTGCCAAATGACAGTCAAATGTTAGAAATTTGTAAATTGGAACTACTTAAACGATATTTTAATATCAGTAGCTCTGGGGCCCACAAAGTATTTTTGAGATGGTTCGTGCAACACTACAACTACAGAGAAAGTGTTGTTCTTTTATTACAGATTATTATGTAGTTGCACATATGCCTAGGGATTCGAAATATCGGACGTAAGATTCTAAAACTCAGTACGCCAACATTGTCATTAAATCGCCTCTAAATGGACTCATCGCATACTTTCCCTCCTGATGTCAACATAATACATTTTTTGTATGTAATTTATTACGAACTGAAATTTATAAAACTAGGAGCGTGGGATAAATCCATTTCGACCCCTGGATCAAACTGTCATCGATCCAGGCCTTTAACAACTACCAAACATAGACAGTGATGACCTTCCACATTACACACATATTACAGTCTTCATGTTTTGTATCATAGAAGTGTACATTTCTTTCCACTAGAAGCTGTCATCAGTTCATAAACATTTACTCAGCAATTCAATTGGATGCAAAAGCGATCATTTCAGATTGCATCATAGGTTTTTTTATGACTAATTCATTTGTTAAACATACATAAGTACTTGGTATTCGTATGTATCTTTTATATATTTATAACGTCACAATTGAATTAAAATTTAGAATGAACAATACAGTATCTATTCACGTACTCGTATGTACATGTAGTGAATGAAATAATTTAAGGTAAGTATGACAAAAAAAACGAAATGGATACTCGTACTATAGCATTAGTTCTAGGTGGGTGTACTGCCAGCCATTGGGTTCCCCAAAAAGCAATGAGAGCAGTACTAAAATAGAAAGAGGAAATTTCGTTGGTCCAACTGTTGGAAAACACAGAGACTAGGTACAATATTTAGGTATGCAGTCAATTCTTTCTTAGTATTCTAAAGAAAGTGGTTACTGAGTGAATCAAATAATTTCCATGCGGTTTCTCCTCACTAAGGATGGAACTACTTGCATTATTTTTCCATAGTGACTTCCATGTACTAATCAGTGGTTGTTATACAAAATATCCATAGTATCCGGAATGGAATTTTGCAACTAAGGATACGACCGTGCATGTTAGCATGAATAAATGACAGCTATTTACATAGTTTTTCTGCTCTTTAAAATTGCATTTCAGGTATTGTAAAGTTCTGGTGTTGCGCATTTTTTATAGCAAAAACAGCGTATGAAAGTAAAATTTAAGAGATGCAAATGATGCAGATCATGATCAGACTGTTATTGCTATTGCATGGTAGCAGTGAAAAATTCAGATTTCGAATCCCATAAAACACCAACAAGTTTTTTATGGTTTTTCACCTCTCGCGAATGTCTGACAAACCCCCGCGAATAAAATTTCCATGAAGAAGCTTCTCCAACAAGTCGAAAGGAACTGTCAATAAAAACTGCTCTTCCGTGCGGAAAATATAATACGCACATCCAGAATGAACACAAACAACGACTTCTAACATAACCAGAGCAACACCACCATAGCCATGATGGTTAAGGCGTTGCGTCAATGGCTCGATAGTTATAGGTGTTCGATTCCTCGCGAGGTATGAATCTTTTATTTATATTCATTTAATAAAAAAGAATACATTAGCAGCTACATATCTACAAAATCGATTCAAAACACTCATTCATCGCTACAAAAATTGTTTCTATAAAAATTCAAATCGGTGCTATAAATTCTTGTAGTTCTCACGAAATTTCTATAATACACCAAATAGCTATAAAACTTTACTGTCACTAGTTTTGCTATTTTTGTATCAAATAGTTGCAAGAAAAAATAGTGCGGTGTTGTGGTGCGAAGAACATCAGCTTTGCGAATAGGAGCCGTCATATGTGTATTATGAGCAAAAGAACCTTAAAAGGAATTCATGATTTGGGTGTTGATTATAATCTGCCAAAACACAACCAAAGTGTATGAATTAATAGTTATTAACATCATTATGAATTATACATGCACTAGGCTTATATTAGCCAGATTCTGCAAACCCCACAGGCGGACCAGTAGGGATGCAGTAAAGTGGGAGGGTTGTGATCCTTCTACTCCGGATCATAACTTCGCCGTAAGAAGAAGAAGAAGGAGAAGAAGAAGGCTTATATTAGCCAGATTCCCTATTTTTGTCCATATAGTTACTATTTTCACTTTGAGCTTCCTAGATTCTTCTCTTTCGTGATAATTTCACTCAATCTGGCATTCAACTTTCATCGATTTTCACTGCAAAAACTGCCATAGAAAATGGTAAAATTCATATCTCTTGTAAAAAGAGTGCCCGACGTTGGGCGCCAATTTGACTGACCACATTCGAACCGCCATAACTTATGAACGATAAGAGTTTACAGACTCTTTGAATAATATTTTTGAGTTCAGCGCATGATTGGGGAAGTGAAATATATTTAAGCCTAATTCTGCATTGCAACTGAAATCACCTCGTTTAAATTTGCATAGAAAACGCAAACGATTTCATACTGCGAAATGGAGGACGCTTCTTTGTTAGATTTCGTCTATGAATACAGTATATTAATTCTTGTGTGGACTAGTGGAAAGTGGCTACTACTAAGTGTTAATCTCTAGTTGTCACTTCGAATGTCCATGTCATGGCCATTGAAAAGTCGATTTGAAATATTCACCAACAAATAAATATTTTGCGAATCACCTTTATCCATTACAAGTCGAAAGGATAGCTACGAGTATCTAACTAAAATGGGATTCAAACGAAATTTTCATCTATTTTTATCAAGTTTTTAGGCATTCCAACTTCAATTACTTTGATCATTCCTTTCACCCATAACATCTTCTTAGTTTTACTACCCAGTGTGCTACGCCCAAAAATTGAAGAGGCGGCAGCTAAAACAAATCTAATTTTGAGTAACTATAGAAAGTCCACATAAAAATGTGCAAAATTATCATATACACTCCGGGACAAAATGATAAGACATCCCCACAAATTCTTAAGGAAAAAAAAGTGTGCGTAACGTTTACCAAATTTGATTGAATCATTAGGTAACAGGATGTATGTATTTAGACCGTACTGCCATAAAATAATTTCCCTGTTTTTGGGGGAAAAACCGAAAAAGCGGTGTCATTAATTTTGCGCAAGTAATGTATCTTTTTAGTTTTAAATCCATTTTCTTAATAACCTAATCATTAGGCGATTACTCGTAGTTGAATTAAAATTCATTAGAACCATCGATTAATTGGCAGTAATCAATCAGTCTGACAATCAAGAAGCTGCCTGTGTCATAAATGCTGCCAAATATAACATTATTCTAATTTTTTTTAAGTACGTAGAATAAATGTCACACTACCAATGATTTAAGCTATGTCAATATAACCCCTTTAAAAAAAATACCTTTCCAACCAATGTACACAAATTGTTTGCTATATATAAATACTTTTTTAAGAACATGTCCCAAGCAAAAAAAAAGTAAATGCTCAACTCAAGGAGAAAAAATTTACCTATCTAGGTCATACCGAATGAAGGATTGCTACATAATTCTAAATTTAAGTAGATGACAGTGAAGTACTTTCATGTGATCCAGATGCATGCGAAAGAAGCTTTTTGCTAGAGTTTCTTAAAATTCCTCTTGCTTCAAAATAGAATACTAAAGGATACGACTTTGATTGTAAATGCTTTTATAAGCTACATTCGCAGACAGCTTAGGGTGTTTTTTGTGCCTTTTGGATGCACTATTAGAATTGCTGATTAAAGTGGCGGGAAACAATGGAAATCCCTGGAATCTGGGCAGCCTCAATTCTTATTTACGCTTGAATATATTTATTACATAATTGCATCTGAAAATTTGAATTACATTTCTGTTTACGTTGTTACATAGTCGTGTGGCATGTACACAATTGCACATGGTTTTTTTTTTTTTTTGTTCCCATGCACTTTTGGTCAAGTGCTCCTTGGGAACAGAGAAGCACTTACGGCATCATAGTTTTGCCAGGCAACCTATGCGCAGGACACAACAATAAAAATCACAATAAAGCAAAATTTAACTAGGTCAGCAAGACGACGGCAATACCACCACCAGCAGCAGTAGCTGTAGCAATAGCTGCAATAAACGCAAACATCCCCTACTTTTTTTTTTTTTTTTTTGCTGCATGACAACTTGGCTTTACAAAGTGTGGCTGGCTATTGGATTAAGGTGGTGTTTTTGGGGTGGAAATCAATTTTAAAATATCATTCAAATCAGAGAAAAAAAAATATTGTTACATAACAACTCTGTTGGGATTTTTTTTTTTTTTCTTTTTTTTTCAAAAAAATAAAGAAGCAATTTTGATGCGCGCCAACAGCAAACAAACCTGTCGTCCAACAAACGTTAGCATATGATGCAACTTCACATCTGTATATTTCAAGTAGACTCAAAAATAAAACAAAAGATACACTCTCCAACTGTCGGTCGGTATGTACTCAGCTGCGCTAATCAAATGACATCATCGAATGCCAAGGGGAAAGTGCCACACTGATGCCGGACGACACGGGCGAAGTAACGAGAAGAATGATGCATCTCCCTGTCGAATAGACTTTATTATGATAATTTTTTTGTCTCCATAGTTATAGTAACAATAATCAATACTGGTGGTTGCCGCACCAAGTTTCGTAACCATCTGAAACGAGTATCATCCTCCAATTAGACAAATCACATGTATCGCGGCATTTTTTTTTTAAATAAAAAAAATAAGCAAAAAAAAAGAACAAGGGTAGGGCGGTGCGGATTGAGGACGATTCCAGTTTGAAACCTATATTTCTAACCAAAGCTATATTACAAAAAATATGTCCAACAATACAAAGTCGTTAAAAAATACACCAGCAGCAGATAACCTATAACGACAAGTTGTCGTGGTGTACACGTAACGTCTCAATGTGAATAGATATAGATAGTACTAGAGGTCCAACACACATAGAGCGTTAGAGTAGTGTAGTTATAGTCATCATAACCACCAGTTCACCTTGGGCTCGTGTTTGCTATTGCTTTTGATGGACGAACACGAAATTGAATCGGTTTTGGCGGTGTGTACAGATACAGTCGTATGTATCTGATAGAAACTTTAGGTTAGTAAGTTTTCCTACAGAAGGCATAAATATGCACCAATGCGCTAATTTTCCCACAACTACACACACGTGAATTTGTACCTACTCGTATGAACGTAGTAGTCACAGTTTGTTGTAACTTTTGCTGATCATTCTGTGGAAAAAAAAAAAAAAAAACCAAACGAGCTGGGCTTGAACACATATTTTTTTCACTTCAATCGGTTGTTCTTGAATTATGATTTTTAAGTTTAGGTGGGGAAGGAGCACTGCATAGGGTGCCCTTCAAATTGGTCTGAAGGCAGGCGAGTATTGGTATTGTTTTCTTTTTTTTTTCATCTTAAAGATTGAGAACGACTTTTATATATCAAACTAATAGGTTTTGCATAATTTATTGGGTATTCTGAGGTCATCCCTATGCATTTTAATGAGGAAATTAGACTATCTAACCTTAGCGTATAACTCATCTTTATTGTTTACATCATTATGAATGAACTTACGACACATGGTGTTGTTGCTTTTTATTATCTGCACATTTAAGTCGCATGTTGGTACGCATTACAATTCACAGAAGTAGGTACTATGAGATTCATTCGTAAAATATGTATATCTGAAGTAATTTTTTATTGTCACGTAACATAAAGGGATTCGCAATCAAAAATAATCGCTTTTATGTTCAAGCTGTATCTTTTTTTTTTTTTTTTTGTGAGCAAGGACACAGAAAATTAAATTTGCGAGAACTCTGTGTGCACTTTCTTTTATGTGTACGATTTCACATTCAAAATCCAACCGTTTGGAATGTAAGGTTTAGCAGTGGTCATTAAATGAATCAAATTCCCCAATCGTTTAGTAAGGGAAGCTATAGATATCTTTCATAAGACCGGAAGAAACACTTTAATGCTTACAAAATATTATTGAGTTTGGAATGGTCGCTGGAGTTACGAGTACACTGTCATTTTAGGGGAATTATGCTGTTGAGATGAAGCAATGTTAAATTCAAATTGCTTTTCTGATTTGTTTATAAAAAGTTATGATGGTGCAATACTCAAGTGAAACATCGCCGTATTCATATAGTCAGGCTGCTATCAAAGCCATAGATTTGATTACCACATCCTGCTCTGGGTCACAGGTCAGAAAATACCCACATTCCGATGGGAAAATATTTACGCCAATCTGGATGGATATGGGCAACCAACAGGAGCAGGACAAACGAAATGCTAAACAAAACCCGTACAGATGTCGCACGAATTGTAGCTATTAGTACGGGACACTCGCCTGTCGCGAACCACGCAGCTTGGTATCTCCTATAGTACAAGACCGCAGTTGAAAAGATGAGAATGAAAATTAAACTCTTCCTCACTTTCTTTAGAGATGTCCTGGACAACACTAACTACAGCAATACCCCGTGACAAAGAAACAAGAAATTATCCTTTTACTAAATTCCACACAATAGATCAGAGTCTCTGATTTATCCTCTGTAGATACTCCAAAATTAAGCCCTTAACAACCAGGTCCCGTGAGTTGTGATAATACATTACTAGGGCAGACCGGATTTTGAACGAGATCGTTCGACAGATTTCGGGATATCCAGTACGGAAACAATCAGCAGCTCAGCAATACCGAGTATGAATGAGCACTGGAGAGATGTTTAGGATGTGTAATTAGGGTCCAACGTTTTGTAGGTTTAAAAAAGAAACACCTCAGCAAAATACAGATAGCCATGATATCTGTATTTTACTCAAAATTCAATTCGCAGCTATGATATATACTTTAGCAACACAGAGCGAGTTGCAATGAAATCACAGTGCTGCATGAAGTGGCAAGAAGTATAGCCCAGTATGGGACAATACATAAGTACATAAAAAGACAAGGATGGTAATCAGAGATCTAAATAACACTCATTGAAGATTAGCTTGCGAACTCAACAGGGGCCACTGTGCTGTTCGAACGACAACAGATCTCAACGCGTCTCAGCAACTCCAACATTTTAACCGCGATGAAAGCATTCAAGAGCAATAGCTACTTCGTTACGTAACTGGTAAACCTATCAAATTTCAATTCATCTATTCATCGAGCCTCGAAATCAAGAATTTTCACGAAAACTTTATAGGAATAGGAGCTAATAAGACAAACAAAACAAAAAGAATGCAAAACTATAAAAAGAGAAAAGAAATCTCCCGTGAAGCCACTAATAAATGTACGACAACAATACGCATAAGATTCTGTCTTTTTGTTCTTTTTGCTAGTTCTTCTACACAAATTAAATTCCTAGGTTTCGTAACACATTCTACACAAGCGCTGCTACCTAGGTATTGTTTACTTAATGAATTTATTTAAATTAAAACTCTCTCAAAGGACTTCTTTTTTTTTTTTCTCTAAAGTGTATTTGTTGACAAAAATTTGTCAACTTTGTAACGTTTAGAAATTCCGGATATTCTTAACAAGTTTTCTTAGTAATTCTTTTATTAAATATGCAAAAACACAAAACTAGTTTCCTTCGAGTTTGTCACTTCCCAAAATAAAAATTAATTCTGATTAAAAAAGAATCCAAAAACTCTGACTTAGAAATGACCTTCGCGATAATAATTCAATAGAAAATCTTTAAAAAAAAAAATTATTTCTTCTTTCAATTTTTTACTCATCATATTATCATTTACATAATGCAATTCAGGAACTCGTTAACAAAGGTCATAATCATATACTCCCATCATTTAAATAAAAAGAAAAAAAAAACCTGTATCTAAAATAGAAGCAGCTAGAGGGGAAACTTTACGCGCAGTTAGTTGCATTCCTAATAAAGGTTAAATTTAAATTAAGTAAAATTTTAAGCAAATACATATATATGTGTACCCGATAAGTTTGTGTTTGATTTGCTTTGAAAAATAATTAATTTGTTTTGCCAACCGGTTTAGAATCAAGGACAACGGACAAGTTGAAGATGTTAATTAGTGGTTAGCTTTAAAACATGGAAGATTGGTAGATTAGAAGCAGAAGATAGATTTTACTTTGTTCAGTTGAAATAATTTTTTTGAATTAATATTTGCATGTAATTTTTTGAATATCTTACTCGTATTTAAAAAAAAGCAGAACAATTTTTTTCTGTTACAGAAAAATTGACACAGATTAGTTTCATGAGCGGATGCACCAATTGTGTTGCGGGCTTGTGTAATATCATATTGCAGTTGAAATTAGCTCAGCACACGAATGTCTAGGGAGGAGATTATAAGCTACATTATTCTTTATATGTATTTATACACATTGAAACCTAAATACCATTTGCAAGAAATAGAAAAAAAATAAAAAGAACGCGATCTACCCATTAACGCCTCCCGAAAATTAATGGAGTAAGAAAAATTGTTTGCAAGTTCATTAATTCATATTTCTTAGAGAAAGAAACTTACTATAATTATTTTTCTGTTAGATAATACTAAATAGCGTGTACTTATTTCAGTATAATGGGCGGGAATGTTATCCTATGTAAGGGTTGATTTTAAATGAATTTTTTACAGAGAACTTGGCCTTCCCTTCTTTTATATCAATAATTCCCCTATACCACTCGCACCAGCCTATAAGCTTTCAATCTCATTTATGCATGCAGCTTATTTTTTTTTTTTTGTTTTTTTCTTTTTATAGATTCAACATTAGTTTTATTTTAAGTTATTAAATCAAAGCATTTTACCGTGCGTCATTAGACACATTCTTTTTCGCGTAGTTTTCCTGTGAAGCACTGCGTCGTGCTTCACGTGCTTAACGTTTCATTTTTTTAGATTCATTGCAAATTTTAACGTATCGCTTTGCTGACCACATTAAAAATATATTTTGTGGACTTTTATAGTTTAGTCACGCTTTTGAAATATTTATATATGACAGCTGTGACCAAAAGCAATTGTACGAAAACTTGACAGGTTAAATGAAATTACAGCGCTCGAGAACGAAAACTATTTCGAATAAGGGCTGTAGTATAAAATATAAAGTCGCTAAGACATATATGTTTGCTTGCATATTTGTGTGATTTATAAAGCAAATGGTACAGGTTTAAGGTGAGCGCTATTAGATGAATGAGATGACTACCACAGCCGATATACTACTAATCAGAGAGATGACGACTAGAGACCAGTTATGAAGTATCAACCAATGAATTACTACCAAGAACTACACACTATTAACTAATCATGTCTAAGCATCAACAGCGCACAAGTAGGTACCACAAATTATATATAGCTATTCATGTCATAAATACTGGTACACGTTTAAACGCACTCATCGTGAAACTAGTATTGAACACATCCATTGACATGTATTCAATGAGTGACATTTATACCAAGTCAACGCGCAAAAAGATTTACACAAAAGTCATATGTAGATATGGAGTGGGACGATATTAAAAACTGTGTTGTGTAATAAACTTTCACAAGTGTAAATGAAAAGAGGCGATATTTTCGGGATCTTGCGACCGCTAGGATCACCCGGAATTTTGTGTACCGAACTGTTAAATTGTTTGAGGACACTGGTGGAGTAACTGACCGTCAAAGATCCGGACGCCCTCTAACTGTCACAACTATTGGAATTAGAATTAGAACTAGAATTAATAGTCAGGATTAATTGAAAACTGCTGCGAAAGCAGAAAATCTTGTCACGAGAAATGAAGATATCGCAAAAATCCATGCCTCGCATTATCAAACAAGATTTGGGACACACACTAGCCACTTGCTCACAGCACAATTAAAACAAAAATGAAATGAAAGATCGAAAGCCCTACTCCGCCGATACACGTAAAATGTTCACAGGGAAATTGTGTTCACGGATGAAAAAATGTTTACTATTGAAATATGAATCGTTCAATAAGCAAAATGACAGAGTCTATGCTCGTTTTGTTTTCAAATAACCAGTGCTCATACAAAGGTGGCACCAAAACAATGTGCCGGACTTCATATTAGCAGACGATTGACCATCAGGCAGTCCAGACCTCAATCCTTTGGATTATAAGCTGTGGTCTATTTTACAGACGATGGCTTGTTCTACTCGACACCCAAATATTGATTCCTTGAAGAGCTCACTTATCCGTGCAATAGACAATTTTCCAATGGACGAGGTGTGTGTGCATAAATACAAATGGCGGCCATTTCGAATAAATTGTTTAAATATTATTTTCTAAATAATCAGTTAAAGTTTTACAGAAGATCAAAAAATACTTGTTCGTTTTTTATTTTATCACCAATAATGCTTGTACCAGTAAATTCGATTTGACTATGTATATTTACTAACCACGATGGATGATTGCCAGAGACCACACAACTAAACATAGTTCAGTGTAACCACAAATAACGACTAAGAAATGGAGGATACCAACCACTTATAACTGAGTAGTAGTACCAACCGCGAATTACTCCCAGAGACGAGACTACCAACGAACCGCAAATAACTGCAAGAGACGAAAGGCTACTAACCAACCAAGTTTGTACTCAGTTGTGATTAGTTAGTAGTCTCCGTATTAAACGTGAATGACTCGCCGAAACTAGGAGATAGAGTGCCATTAACGAATGACTCTCAGAAGCGAAAATTAAGTCCACCAAAAGCTTCGTACAAAAAAAATAATAACTATGAGATTTATGTAAAATATATAAAATAGCATGTCAGGAATTTCCAGAGCATAAAATAGTAAAAAATACGAGAAACCGTACTATGGCAACGCTAACTAAACCACTAACGCAGCCGAATACACATACGAGTAAAAGTATTTTAATTCATTTTTTTTTTAATTTTATCTGGGAACCCTTAATGAGAAATTTTAGAAATTGGAAGTTGGGAAGAGGGAGAAAATATTGGAAATCCGTTTGGACTTTTTTGAGTATATTTCTAGCGTTTCTGATCAAATTAATCCCTTTGGACACACGTTACTTCTTTTGAAAATAGCGGTATATCGCAATACTCTGAAACTTGTGTATTTGCAATACTCGCGATGCAAAGATTTTCTCCTATTTTGGCAAAAGGTTAAGGAGAAAGATTTTCCATAATTATGCAACTGCAGGGGAAAGCAACCTACCACATCCTAGTTCTAATCTTGGTTTCAAAGTTCTACACAAGTTCGAGGACCAGACTTAGTTAGTGAAAAAATTCATCTAATGCTATCACAAAGTTCTCTTATCACGACAGTGATCCTTCAGATTATATTTGTATTTGATCAACCCAAGATTGGCTTAGTCGCAAAGCTAGAAGGATATCGAGAGGGAAAAATTTGTTGGTGATATATGGTTTGAAACCACTCAGATGTTGTTAAGTTTTGCTTTTCTCCATGTTATTGACCGGACCTGAGCTAAATCTTAGCATTTATAAGAGCTCCCAAATAGATTTCGAATGATCGAGGAACGTACAGACCAACAGACAAATATTTCCCTTTACACAAATTCTTTTCATTGTGCAAAACAATTTATTCCACAACTACAGTAAGGCAAGTAAACTAAATCCAAAGTGATAGTGACGTTATTGAGCTTCACAAGAAGAAGAAAAAAGAACGAACAACGAAAAGCATTTTATTTTCAAATGAGACGCTCCGTTTCACACTTATCCGGCATCGGATAACAGCCAGCGAATATCCGGCTAGAAATGTACTCGTATGGAACTCAATGAAAGCGTTCACAAACTTCCGGCGCAAGATATACGTCATTTCTATGCATCTAGAGCCGGATATACGATGCCGTACGTGTATCTCCGATGACGGATATATGTGAAACGGGGCTAAGAATTGAAATATATGGAGGTGGGGAAAAAACGGTTTAAGGCTTTGCTTACAAAGACAGAGCAGATTTTAAAAATCTGGGAGATATTTTCATACTAAAGGAAACAACAATTTTATTCACCAATTTGTTTCTATCCAACCAAATATATTTCGAACATCCTGATGTCATTATCTGGTTTAAGTTTTACTACTCTCGGCTGTTATTAGGTCCGTTCGGGTACTCGTATACAAACGTATGCAAAAGTACGTGTAATATTCAAATCAAATCGATTAATTTGATTTAGGAAAAACAAATGCTTTTCCTCAGGACTTCATATGAAAGGTGTACGGGTACTTTTCTTGAATTTGAGAGAATTTTCAATTCACTTTGCATTTTTCTTTTAGAAAAATAACCGCACGGACCTATAATTAATATGAAAAAAATGTCAGTGTCAGATAAAAAGAACAAATGTTATGTTCGAAATTTCAATGTTAAATGAAATGTTATACGAAAGCACAGGAGTAATGAATTTGGATGCTGTATGATAGCAACGAATGTAGGTAATGCACAAATTAGGTTACTTATGTATACAGATCTAATAAATAGCCGGCATTCTCTAACAACTTCTTCAAAATATTAAATCTCGATAAATCAGTCTAATTCTTATTTCACCTTCTTCAGAGAGTATCCTGACAACACTTCTAAAACAATCTATAGGTATATACAAAAAAAAAAAACCCTCGACCTCGGCTATGAACTTTTATTTTATTTCAAATTAATAACTTTATACAAGCTGTTTTATGCAACGAAAAATTTAAGATGTAAAATGGATTTCATAGAACTTTATCAGCTTTAAAAAGTGCTCATGACAACAGGGTGTTTTCAATGTTAAAAGCGACAGCTACGCAATGTTCCTCTTGGCTTTTTGGTTAATTAAATTTACTTTCAGTTACTAAAAATCATAAGAATGTTGCAGTGATTATTCACACCAAATTAAATGGTTTAATTTTTAAACAGACAAATGGTAATTTTCTCTTTTTAAAAAAAAAATAAATGGCATCACATGACATTAATCACCTAAAAAAAATAGTAATGCTTGTTGATTTTCTATTACATTCTCATGTGGAAAAAAAAAGGGGCGACCATTTTTTTTTTTTTTTTTTCTAAATTATAATAAAAACTAACTTTCAGAATTTTCGAAATTAAAAAATCAAACACAAAGTTGTATTATGCATGTGATAAATTAAATATAAATAAATTGAAATCAAACGATCACAATAATAATAATGATGGGACTTACCAGAACTAAAATGTGAGCGTTTGGTTTGTTCATTTTCCGGATCGGAATCAAGTGGTCTTTTTCTAGAATCGCCGATTTCAGGGCTTGGGCATGTCTCCATTGGTGCATCGTCAGCCATCTTAGCTTCGTACATATACTTTTTTTTTTAAAAAAGTATTTATAATATTTCTAATCTGGCTTTGAAGAGTAGAACAATAGGAGAATAGATTTTTTTTTTGTTTTGTTTGTTTTGGTATTGATTTGTACAAATTTAACTTTGCTTTTATTATTTAAAATTTGTTTTTTTTATTTTTAATCGGGAAGTACTGTTTTGTATCTTGTGATTTCGTCGCAAATAAGCAATGCAACACTCGTTATATGATGTTTTTATTTTTATTTTTTAGTCCTTATTGTGGTGCGATTAATGTGCGAGAACGATATGAAAAAAAGAAAAAATATGATTACATGAGTTAATAAAATATTTGACAAATAGATTGATGTACAGGTGGTTAAATTAAACAGATGATTGTTATAAGAAATAGTAGGAGAAGAGAACGGAAATGAGGAGAGACATAAACGAATGACCTACATTTTTTTTTTTTTTTTTAATTACATTAATTTAGATTTAAATTTAACAGTTTTAAAAGTTTATATATAGAAATGATTTATTGCCGACTTTTTTAAATTATTTTTATTTTTTTTTTAAACGAAATAGCCACGTGTGTATATATGTACGTTGTTTACCAATTAGTAAAACTAAGTTTAAGGCACATTTTTTTTAAGCCTGATGTAATAAATGTGAATGCATTTTAAAAAGCGCTTCAGACACCAAGTTGCTCAAAAATTATTACCAGAAGGTACTACCATTTTGACTGCGAAGAAATCTTAGTTACAACAATGAAACCTAACACTTTTTGATCTACTCTGTCAAAGCGAAATTATTATTTTTTTTTTTGTAGACATTTAATTTCTACCCCTGATCATCATAAATTTGATACAGGATTGTCAATTTGAAGGTAGAAGATGTCTCGCTAGAAAAGACGACTTGAATTGAACCGATGCAAAAGGAAAAAAACACTTGCCCATATAAATTAAGGATTCTTAGATTTATATCTTTTTGCGTCATTACCACCACCACCTTACTTGTTTTGTGATCAGAAATCTTGTGCATCCCTAAACTGAAAGGTGTAGTCAGCTGTCGGTCTCATCAACCTATAAATCTTAGTTTTTAATAGATTTTCCAGAAGAGGCTTTATCTGTTGGGAAGTCTTTTCATTGTTAAATTCAGGATTTAAAAAATCGCTAAACTATGATAAGATGTGTGCAAATGAAATGGTTCATGCAAGAATTCTGCCTGAATCTTGCCTCTATGACCATGAAACTACTGGCTGATAGAAACCCATTCCCAGCCTGTATCACTGGATTTAAAAGACCAACTTCCCTATGCTTAATAAAAATTTCAGTTTTTCAAGTCAGTCTTTTGAAATCATCAACAACTGAATAGAGTTGATTTTTAAAGATATCTAGACACAAATACAGCTGTGGCTCCTCCAATAATTATTGTGGACCACCGCAAAATGATTCGATTGAATACCAATGATGCAGCGCAATATGAGGATTCCAGAGATGGTGATTGCACCCTGTGACTTAGTGCATGGTAGAGTGGTCAATATGTACGTACACAGGAATGACCTTCCCGACAATATTGTGTTTTTTTAATCATATTTGCAGTTTGAATGATGGCTGTGATTTTAGCTTTAAATACGCTGAAATTATTTTCAAACCTAAAAGAAAGGTCAACTCTTCTTTCCTTATAACTGGTCGATTGCATTCAGTCGTTCATGTCAGAAATTCTAGCCTGTCATAAACTAGTACCGAAGACAGACAGTGAGTTTCTACTGGAGTGCGACCATAGGATCTGATGGCCATTGTTCCGCTTCCTTGAGCCTAAATGTGGTCCAGAGGTATGCATTTATCTTTTGATCTTTACTGGCTTTAAAGTTTGCATTTCTTATCAAGAGCCCTTCGCTGGTCAATATGTTAGAATATGTTTGAATCTCAGGGTATTGAATCGTCAAGAGCTATTAATATTGAAATTAAATGGACTACAAATTAGCCTTACCTCGGAGGTAGAGATGGAGGTTTTTCAGAAGGTTTTACAACTTTTACTGTAGATGGCGTTGGGTCTCCCAGAAATTTTAAAATTTTGTTTTGGAACAAATAAGACTTAAACCTTTGCATATTTTGCTCAATGAAGTGCAAGTCTTGAAAATTAACTCGTATATGATTGAATATTGCATTATGAAACTATTTTCATATTCACCCCGTATTCAGAAAAAAAAAAACTGTTTTTCACCAACCTTGAACTGCTGCTAGAGATAAATATAAAAATAAATTAAAAATAACATATTTAAGACAAATGAAAGTTTATGACAAAATATATAGGTAGTCCGACACCTGTGAAACTGTGTGAAAGTTATTCTATTTTAAGAACAGATACAGTGGCAAGAATTTTTCTGTGAGAAGCGTTAAATTATGACACATTGCCAAACTTTTTTTTTTTTTTTTTTGTATTATTTGGTTATTTGTGCAATTTCTTATTATATACTATAAATTAATTAATTTCTATATACTGACTTTGATATAGTAGGTATAAAAAAAAAATAGATGGATCGATAATCTTGCAGATACTTTAGAGTTGCACTCCTCATGACTATGTGCCGTGGGTTTACGTAACGTGGAAAGAGGGTGAGACGAACCCAATATTATTATGAGAAAGCAAATAAAATTAAAAAGAAATAATAGACTCTGAGGTGGTGATTTTTTTTTTTTTTTTTTTTAAGAAAAAATTTCACCTAACACTTGCCAAGAATCATCGACGAAGATGACTATTCCCCTGACATACACAGAACATATGTATGTGCCTTTGTATTAGATATATTCCACCTCTCCTTCTACTGCACTTTTCTAGTGTGCAACACTTGTCCTTGAATCTATTTAAAAGCATCTACTGCCAGGTACGTGCATCTGCAAACAAGCAAATAGATTGGAGAGACATTGAAGTCACATTGCCAAAATGAAACGTTTCTTATGTTTTTTCGCCAGCATTCTTCTACCTTTTTTATATAAATATATATAAGGGCGATGAAGACGCGCCTACGTCACCTAATGTACAGGCGTTCAAATTTAGCAAAGTTGTGCTTTTAATCAAATGTATATAATTGCTTATCAATCAAACTACACACGCATATACGAACTCGAACACATCCGAACACCTAAGTCTAAAAATAATTTTCTGATATCAAGAAATTAAATGTCCGGAATGTTAGCATAACGAACATTGCCACCATGCTACAACAACAACTGTGCATGCACTACATGAAATATGCTCCTCAAAAGTATGTGTGCCGAAAAGGGGGAAGAGCGACAGGGCTTTTCTATGTTGAATTGACTTGACACAAATTCAACATACAACTTTTTTTTTCTTTCCTCTCTTCTTCGTTTGTTTCTTACATTTGGCATGTTTATTGGGTTAAAGCCGATGAGAGGGGCTAGCGCTTAAGAGCTTTGGCCAAAGCAGAAGAGAATTCGGAAAATAAAATAATAAAAAAAAAAAAAAGTATTATAATAAATCCAGAATACGATGAATACATATCACATATAGTGCGCGCCAACTATCACACGCCCATTCTCTGATTCTATTGAGAGAATTTGTCGCGATTTTGTTTTTTTTATTAGATAGTCTGTTTTGTATTAGTTCTAGATACGCGTACACTGAAATTCTTTCCAAAACACACTGTACTCTCAAAATAATGATAAATAAATTACTAACAACTATATAGGTATAGATACTCTTAAAAAAAAAACACTCTATTCTGAGCTACTTGCTCCAGTTCAGAATGAATTGAATTTGTATCTGAAACTGAAAATAGAATAATAACTTTAAAACATGTCTATTGATTTCATTTTTCAAATAATACTTAAAAAATTTCTGAAACTTTACTTTCTAATCAGTCGTGCTCTACGTACACGTTTCTTATCAATCGTATTTTTTTTCAACGATAAGTAAAACTTAATTGTACGTACGAGTATATACTATAAAACTCAGACGAATGCGATGTTTATTGACGAAAGTTCACGTTCAAATGTTTGTATATACATACATTGTATACATTATGTATACACAACCTTAGGTTTTTTTAAACTGTGCACATCGTGAAATAAGAAATTAATTATTTTCAAAACAAAAAAAAAAAACAACACATTTTGCCTTCTGTATTTGTGAATAAATATTGGTAAACATATTCACATGACGACGCTAATTTTGATTAGATTAGTGGTGACAATAGACTTGTATTATCTAAAATTTCACTTTTTCTAGATCTTTGTCTCTTATCGAGATTATGGTAAGACAATTGTTTTTATTATTTTGATTTGCCACCAAAATGGAACTAACTTCAAGTAGTCTCAGTCGTATAGCTTTCATTCAAATTTATTTCCATTATTATTTACTACTTTAAGTGATTTTTACGGGCTGACACTATGCATTCATTACTTGCCAGCAACTAATTAACGAAA
Organism: Pocota personata; assembly: GCA_963082735.1. Taxonomy (NCBI): domain Eukaryota; kingdom Metazoa; phylum Arthropoda; class Insecta; order Diptera; family Syrphidae; genus Pocota; species Pocota personata. The sequence goes on from OY720429.1 coordinate 273,561,485, forward strand.
ATAACAAATGGATACTTGGAAATTATATAGGCACGACGTTTTTGAAGGTTTTTTTTTTTGTTTTCTAGATTTTAGATTAAAAAGCACAACTTAGCTCTGATGTGTCTTCTGAAAGTAATTAAAGCAAGTAACTTAACAATCTAGTAGTTTTTAAAATAAAATGTTTATATATCACAGCTACACTTTTCGTAGCAAAAGTTTTGTACTGGAAAAAGCAAGACAAAATGAAACAAAGCAAAGCAGATACATTTTTCTCTAGTTGCACATACAAGTATTGATCTTTGAGTTATCAAAAGAAAACATGAACATACAACTACGAACAAAATAATAGCATTTTCAAAAATACCTGGGACCGTATCGGCTAGGCAGGTCATTGACACAGTGCTGTAACTTAGTGATTTCTATTTCTATACATTAGAGGTAAGGAGTCGTGTCTTCACATTGTTCGAGGTGACCCCTTTGAGCAGTTTTAATAAGCGATTTTCTAACTATTATATTTTAGGAACTATTAATGAAGAACATAGCACCTAGTAGGGACTTTTACTGCATTGCGCGGTCAAGACTTAAAACTCAACCATAATCAACATTGGGAAACATAAGCTAATGTCATAACTGAACGATACTCGTATGCTTCCATATGTTCTGTCAATTCAAACCGATGACCACAATACTTTTACCTGCATTGGAAAATTTTCAGAACAAACATGACAACTGTCAGATTTACATATGAAATGAGCGATTGAGACCGCTCTCTCTTATGTTCGCTCATGTTTGCAAAAGCGGACGAACATTTAACGAATCGACGCTGGGCTTATTATGTGTTGGATGAGAAGATTGTGAGTATTCGTACATATGTTTCTCACTTTAAGAGTACCCAGAGATTGAAATAACATTTGCAGCAGTTAACCTCACAATTGTTTGTTTATAAAATTATTTCAATGGATTGAGAATGTGAATCGCATCTCTGTCGAGCGCTTCACACATGCAGTGTGAACAAAATTCATATTGTAGTGCAGACAATTCTTCGAGGATACTGGCAGAGGGCCTTTAACCCTGCGATCTGACCGTCCACGCGCGGTACTTATGCCACAAACCCTTTAAGGCACGAAACCATATCCGAAAGCGGAAAACACTGACTCGTGAGATGAATGTAACTCAAAAGTCATTGAATCGCACAAGACCCCCAGACTTGAGGCTGGAGATCTCTAAACGCCATACCGCAAAATTGCTTTACATAAATTAGGTCCAAAAATCAAAGCGACTCTTGGTAGAATACGCTGCTGTTCTGCACAGAAAAATGTCACGATGCAGACAAAATTCGAGACAAAATGATAGGGTCTATGTACGGTCACCTAGCGAGCTAGTCCCAAAAGTCCCCCAGCATCAGTCATTGTGTTCTCTGGTGTGTCTCTTATGACTGGGTGACTGACCTGTATTTCGAAACATCGACCAAAGTGTACCAGCAGACCATTTTAGGACCCGTTGTTAAACCTATAAACCACACTAAGGTATCAAAAAAAGGAAAGGACATTCCAACAAGATCATACCTGGCTCCAGAGAAATGTACTCCGTTTCATTGTTACCGAAACGGCCAGCCCAGACCTTAATCCACTGAATTACAAATTGTGGACTGTCTTTTAAGGATATTGTGTGCCACAAAAGATGCCCTAACCTGGAATTCTTAAAGCAAGCTCTAACCGAAGCTGTGTTGTTGTAATTGATGAGAGGCCGAAGCGACTAAATGCCTGCATTAAGGCCAAAGAACGCTGTAGGGAATACGAGTCATTACAGGATGGACGAGGACAAACGTGTCTGTCGAGTCGTGATAACAACCTGTATCCTATTGATTGGCGTCAGCCTCAATCAGAGCTAAATTTGTTAACTTGAGTCTTAATCGGTCCCAAGTTCCAGAAGACGACGTCAAAATAGTCCATCCTTGGTATTGTTTTGACGATTAGAACTAGTTTACAGATAAAATATCAATACTGAGAAGCTATTGCTTCAAAACAAGAATTAAGTTAAACGAAGACAGTATGAGCAAAAACGAGAGGTGGAGCGAATTCTTATGAAGAAAAGTGAGTGAGGAAAGAAAGTGAGTTGATTAGAGGTAGGAATGAGACCAGAAGTTTTACAACTGGTGATCTGAGTTGATTTAGTTTAAAGCGTAATCGAACTCAGTTGAATGTTCTCCTCTTATATAAAAAAAAGAAAAACTCACCTATTGACAAAGCGAAAAGATCTTCAGAGATCCGCAACAGCGAAAAAAGGCAAATAATTTCCCCCTCATGTATAGTGCTCCACCTTCTAATTAATAACCGAGACGAAGAGTTACCATTACCTTCTATGATTATGTTATAATAGTTTTAATTACAGCGAAACTTTTGCAGAGGATAGGCAATCTTCAGAGCTGTGCTGGAGGAGACATTAAATAGACAGAAATTTAGGGACAGGCAAGCATACAAATAAAACAATTTAAAGATGACTTTTGACTCTAAAGTTTTAGAAATAAACCGTAAAATTTCATAAATGTCGCAAGCTAGCCGTCACAAATAAAAAGCCAAGTCAATTCTTGCCTAGGCTTATTTCCTTCCCTTTCTTAAATGTCACCTGAATTTGAATGTACCAGAACTTGCTCATTGTCTGAAATTAAACACGAAACAATGAAGAAAAGCATAAGACTGTGATATTCAAACAATTATATTAAACTACAATTAACAAAAGTCAGCTTTAGAGACAGCTTCTACAATTCATATTTCTAAAGGCTAAGGTCATTGGAGAGTTATATAGGACTGAACCTATAGAATGTGCAAAATTGCTTTAATCGCATTTAAAGTAGGACTTGAGATGGGGAAACTCTTTCGGAAGAACGGAAGAAGGCTGTGAAGCGGAAATTTGCTTCTATTAAATAACAGTTTAAAAACCAATAAGCAGCACCTTCCAATGAAGTCACAGCGCTACGTATTGCATCGAAACCGCTGACCATAGACGGAACTACGAGTATCAAAGAGAGACAAAAAGCTTTAGAGGACTAAACAAATCTAGCTAGATACGCCATATTAAGATAGTATAGAAAAATGAATGCACGATTATGTAACTAAAAGTAGTGGAGTTTTCGATAGGAAAAGTAGGCATACTCGTAGATGGGCACCTTGCTAACCTGACTAACAATAAAACTTAAAAATAGTGATTGCAATCATCACATTAAGATCTAACATTGTGTGAAATTCTGAGTCACGTTGAGTCTTAGCTGGGTATCCGTCTCATACTTTTTGAGTGTATATTCTACACATATGTAGATTGGAGTCGGAGTTTAGAGCTTCATCAAAATTCAAGAGAAATTAGTTTCAACCAACTCTTTGAATTTGCTTGATACTTGTTTTCAAAATGTTGTAGACAGCTTTCTTACAACTATGTAGATACCTTTGGTCATGAAAAAATGAAAAGCTTCTGAAAAACATGTGTCCAGGCATGATGTGTCAGAGTATGAACCCGCAATAGGTTTGGACTTTAGCCACCAAAAGATGTACCCGCGAAGGTAGTCTTTTTTGGTCAAGTCTTTAAAATCACATCAGCATTTATTTAGCAAGTTGAAAACTTTAAACCGGAAAAAATCTACTTGCATACATTATCATATGAACAGAACTTATTGAGGAAGAACTTATTGCATAAAAATGTCAAATGATTCATTAATGCTAAAGTAAATAATAAACAATTCCAATGGTCCATCGGTTAAATTTGTGTAAAGATGACATAAACTGATTTGTTTTTGCTGGTTCTATCGTAGTTAGTCATTTTGTGATTTCTGAGAACAAGTCTCTAGACTAAGATGACAAACATATATCTACATAAGTCGTCTTAAGCTAATAAATCGATATGCATATGTGTTAGAATCGTCTGGAGGAATTAAAATAGTTTAAAACTATTTCACTTCGATACTGTTTACACGCCACACGTTTTGAAATATGAACATCAGATTTGGCAAATTTAAATATTTTGTGATCTACAATATCTCTCAATACTACGCCCCACGGTTATTTTACCTGTTTTTATTACGTAACCAATGGCGAAGTGATTAAGAGAACAAATTAAACAAACCATTGGATATCTTGTTCTGAAAACTATTATTATTCATGAGGAGGAATTGATGTAAAACGGAATTCTTATTTCAAATACACCTTAATATTTTGTACATTTAAGTTCCAAAGACATGTCACATCAATGTCTCAAAAACTTGTTTTTGCAGATGCAACTAATACCTAATGGGAAAGAGAATAACAGGCATAATCCGAATATCTTTTCTTCGTGTATCGTTTTTTCCCCCCGACTTAAGCCGCTAATTAGTTCTAAGAAAACACGACGCTAGGCAAATTATAATGTTTAAGCTTTATACGTATTTATTTTAATGATTTCCCAGCTATCCCCTTAAGTTTCTTTTCGAAAAATTTAGAACAGAAAAAAATAAAACTTGATGAGTAATTAAAATGATAGGATTTTCAGCAATTGCACAGAGTTCATACAATTCTACTCCTTTGAATGCTAAATGAATGATTTTTTGAGAATTCACAAGAAATTCATGCCCAGAGTAATTGCACAGTACAGGTAGTTACACTGCAGTGAGTGAAATAAATTTCCGGACAGAATAACATACAACTTTTTTGTGCTTACTAGTACATGCAATATTAAAACAAACTGTTGTCTATTTGATGATGCTTGACTCAATTACTTTGCGTTTTTAGGTCATAATGTTGTTCCAAAGACAGTTTTCAAAAACTGAAAAAGTGAAATTATTTTATTAAACGTATGTTTTAAAAAAAATGTGTGCTAACTTGCAAATTAAATATTACTTCGACTACTCAACATGACTCTACGCTTCGATGTTTTTGTCGCTTACGAGTAGTAGCTTTAGAACAGACCTCAAGACAGTGTTCGTATGTAAATGTATGATACATAGATCAGGACTACTGGTACCGCACACTTTTTACTCTATTCATTAGGTTCACTATAGTTTTGGGAAGCTTACGTCACTGTTGAGAGTATAGAGATGGTCGGTTCAAATGGTTCTTACCGACCTCGAATATGCGTACATTTCGTACTACAGAGTATCAGCGTATCATAGAAAAACAGTGCGGCAATAGGAAACCTTTTCGTTTAATGGATAATCAATTTGTGTTTTTAAGTAACACTACCGTGGTGGCATTGCGGTAATTATTCGATCTCTCAATGGTCGTGGGTTTTTTCCACCAGATTTGTTTTTAGCCACAGTAGTCATTAATGGCTACCTACATTGCCATTGCCAAGAAGCATCTGGTAATGAATAATGAATTCTTACTGGAATCGTCCATAAATTCAAGATGCAAGGGTCTATTGTAGTCGGTAGGATTACCTGAATTTTCTTCAAATATCAGTCGTTTTGAGAATCGCTATAGGAACATCGCATGCTTTGAAGAAGATGACTTCATTGCCATTGCTTAATACCGACTCAAGACTGTATATATTTTAACGCACTACCACCAAGAAGATCTTCAAGAAGTTTTAAAAATCCATACTTCATGAACTGAATGGATAATTTGACAAATAGTGTGCCCAAAAAATTACCTCTGAAACAAAAGCACGTGAAACAAGACATCAAATATTTGAAACAAGTCAAAAGTTTTTAGTATTTCTTCAGTATTTTGGTGATAGGTAAAACAAACAAATTTAAGACTCTCTTTTCTAGATACTGAATTGAATGAATGGAATAAAATTCCGTCAAATCAAGGTTTATGAAATCAGTGAAGGGTGCAAAAGGATTGATTTCTTTTGATTTTGCTGTACGTCAGGTAAAAATTAGAGTTTCAAAAAATGCGTTCAGCCTAGTTTTATATCGCACAGTGTAACTCTCCAAATTAAAAATGTTCATTAATAAAACAGTTTAAGCTTTTAACTTTACGTAACATAATTTAAACAACAAATTTATAACTAAGTAACGAAGTGCTGCGTTGTTTAAAGCACATTTAAATTATTCTCATTTTCAGTCAGACAAACATAAACGTCTTAACCGGTTTATGAAGAGCGAGACTAAATTTATGTGAATAATAAAAATGTTTCACACTTCCTTTTTCTTTAAAAAAAAGAAAAAGCGTTGCTCATTACAATTCGTCACAATTTAGAGTTATAAAGTTGAATAAAATTGTTGCATTTTGCGATTAACTTTAAGGCTCAACCATAATGAAATGAAATAAATAATACATAGGTGCGGTAGTATTATACTATTATACTCGTACATATCATAGATACAGTGGATTTAAACATTTTCTGTTAAGATATGGAAAGAGTATGGAAGTTCTCTAAAAATATTAACTTTTCAGCCATATAACTTTTTTTCTTCTAAAGCATATGTTATCGTACCTAGAGGATAGGCCACGATTTCTAAGAACCATTCTGAATTCCATTAAAGTAGAAATCAGATTCAAGCCAAGAATCACTCTAACCGATAGCTCTTGCTTTGTCAAAGTCAAATTTTACGTGTTAAACAAATACAACAACTGACTGGCAATTGACTACTCTTGCTTTCATCCTCACTGATGTGCTACTTTGGAAACATTTTCGGATACGTACGAGTAGTTCGCAGTTGGGGCACGTGGTTCGCAAAAAGCCCTTAAATAGAGTTCTTTTTCAAAATTGACAATATGTGCACAATTTAAGTTGATCTGCATTATAGAAAAATCCGTTTATTGGTATATGGCTTCGGAAGAAATTACTTAATATAGCAAATTGCGCAATGTATGCATTTACGAACGGGTCACAATATATGCATTTACGAACTTATGGGGGGCTACGTCCTTGTTGTTCTACTTTTGACAGATCAAAACTAAGTCAAAATCTAGCTAGAGATTCTGCAGGCAATCGTTCTTTTTGGTGGCTGGCGATAAAAGCATGTCGGATGACCTTTGAAAGCGTCACGTTAGCTTCTTTTTTTTTATAACCTGCGCGCCAAAGGGGATATGAATACCCTTATATTTTTTCAGGGCACGGGCGTTTAGGAAAATGGGGAAGAGGAACAAAGGAGAAGCCTTTGCACAGTGGCTTTAAATGTTTGAAGGTTGTAGTGATAGCGAAATACAGAGCATGCAAGAAGTATAAAGAGCACCATTTAAGCAACCAATTTTGAAGTTTTATAAACCTCTGACTATATATTGGACTTCTAGTCACCATTAGTGGATGAACTCTATGGGCTGATCACATACAAGATCTGTAAAACGTATACATATGTACATATCCTATTCTTCGCAACGATAGTAAGGATGAAAGAAAAATTACAATTAACGATGTTATCATAAAATTATAATTTCGCGCCATAAGCAGAGTTACCATTGGCGTCAAACCTGAGTGAAGACCTTGAAAATTGTATCATTTGCAAATGAATGAATGCACTCACTTTTAGTGGCAATCAGTGCTTACAAATTGATTGTCTAATTTAAGGATAATCCTCAAAATGTCTATTCAATATTATCGCTGACTGTATATTTTCTAGTTACAGTAACGTAAAACTTGTTAGTAGGTAAACTGCACGAAGACTACCAATCATCACCTCATTAGACCTCATTAAGGATCCACCATTGAAAACTTCTAATGGTTTCCTAGTCTCGATTAGATTTCTATCAATGTCATGGCATTTTCTATGATAGAACAACTCCACTTGAAACTGACGATAAAGAGATTCATATTCAATTCATTTTTAATGCTCATGGAACGACAATCTCCCATTGACTGTTGTGTGTTATTTAGTTTGCTTAATGGGGAAATAATTATCCTTGACACAAGAACTGAGGCAAACTGATTTCTCAGGTGTACAAAGTTACACACAGCTGTGCGAATGTGAAATGCTATAAACAGCTTATTTCTAAACCGACTGTCACAAAATATGACGACAAATGACATTGAGGCAACTTGCTTTGTCTTTAGCTTATGGTTTATGTGGGGTCTTGTGCGATATTTTCGGTGCAGCACCCCTCACTTCAATTGAACGCTAGCTCTAATTGAAAATGTGTGTACGACTTAATTATAAACCAGCGCCGTTGCGCGCCATATTGTACCTACACAGTCGTTATATAACAACAACAAAAAAAAAATTTATTCATTTATTGTAGCCCCAATTGAATGTTTCTATGTGGCGACTTTTGACTCTGAAGGGTCGATCCGAATGGGAAGAAGCCATGTGCGCTTTGTCCCCATCATCGGAAAAGCTGCTGTACAACGAGGAAAAAAAAAAAAAAAAAACTTTCTCTGTATACATTTTTTCGTCCGGCATATAGACTAGGTACATTAACAACTAGAGTTGGTGGTTGATACGTAGGCATGTCGTCGTCTTTACAAAAACAAAAATATAGGTCAATACCAGGAAATTGATGCGCATGCCCTCTTTATAACAGTTATTATGCAACGAGTTCTTCTTCATTTCCTTACGGTTATGGATGAAAATTGCACTAGATACAATATACTATTTAGCTTTATATACACATAACAAATGTATCTGAAAAATTAGCAATGTTTGAGGGAAATGACAAATGTGGATAAATTAAAGAATAAAAATAAATCAACATTTTTTGAAGATAGTTATGATTTTTGGGCAAAGTGGTGAATGAGATACGAACGGCATAGTAGTATGTACAGAATATCGCTTGTTTCTTGTGTTGTTGTTGCAATTAGATGTAGGTATAGTGTGTGGAACAGTAGATATTTTGAAAATTTACATTTTCTACGGTTTCAAGCTGATTTGTTCTAAAGCAATTTAGTAGGTAGTTTTGAAATGGTGTGAATGTTATGTGATATGAACACGAAAAGAAATTAGTTTCTGTGTGAAGATACTTTTTTTTTTTTTATGTTGAGGAGGAGTATATTTTGAGAAGAGTATTGAAATTTTTTTTTTTTTTTTTTTAAAAAAAGTAGTAGTAATCACCTTTTTGCGATACTGTGTGTATATTGAACATAAATTACACTATTAATCCATTTATTTTGTATATTTTGTTATTATTTTGCTTTTTTGATTGTGAAATCTCTATTACTCTGTACGTTTTACATAGTAACTTCTTCAAAATACACCTGAAAGCAGAAAACAATGTCCTTGTTTGAAGATAATATCTTTTGTCGTTTTAATTTTTATTTTATTTCGCAGATAGAAAATCAATAAACTTTTTTCTTTTTATACAAGTTCTAAACAATGTCACACAGAAATGCGTATATCTGTCGGATTTTTCTTCACAAGTGTTCTTCTCTTCAATATGCTTTTTCACCCGATAAAACTTAGCGCTGAACTATTTTCGAAAAGAAAACCATTTGTAGGGCACTAGGCTTTACACACTTTACAAATGCACACAGCAGCACACTTCATATGTACATATATGCGCCCGCCGTTGACACTGAGCATAAATTTAATTAGAGCTAACTGAAATAACTTTTTTGATTTCGTACTTTATTTAAAAAATAAAAAAAATTCAACAAAAAGAAATACGAAGACGGAACACTGCGACGTTACTCTCAAAATTGTGTGTGTTTGTAAAAGAATTATAGATACACAAGAAAAAAAAAAAAGATTGTTCTCATATTTTATTCAATTGGATTCGTTTTTTTTTTTTTTTTTTTTTAACTTTTAAATTTTACTCATTTGCAAACGTTTATATAACCATCGCACGCAATAGTAGACAATAGAGAGTTTTATAAATAAAAAAAATGTAGGTACAACAAAATAGGTAATAATAATAAGAATAATAAAGGAAATATGTATATATTACTAGTATCTGTGCTGATGACAAATTGTTAATGCAGAGAAATTCTATTATGAAGTCGAAACTGACTGAGTACTTGCACGAAAGTGATGTGATGTTGGGAATACCAGCAGAAACGAACGAAGCCCACTCTGTTCGTGTGGTATCACAAATACGATTATTTTCATTAGGTTAGGTTACGTATATAGTGAGCTTGAAGAGAGCTCACTATTTCGCACTATCTCTTTCCTGCCCTCTCCGGTATCGTGTGTCGTTTGCTCTGTCAGTCCTTAGGGGGGCTTTGTATGAAAAATGAAACAGAGCGGTCAACCGCATGTATGGAGAAGCAAGTTCTTGTGTTTGTGAATAGGTGTGACTCAAATTTGACACAGATACGAGAACGAGATACAATTGGGTTTTTCTCTTTGATACTTGAAGTGGATTTTCTCTTTTCTTCTCTCTGGGCAGGCGGAAAATAGGCGATTTGGTATTTGGTTTGAAATGAAATCGAATTTCACAAAAAAGAGACATTCCGGCAGTGCTTCGGTGGCATAGAGAATGGCATTTGGAATCTACCTTGCACTGTTTACCAACAATTTTTTTTTTTTTTTGTTCCCTATTGCAGGGGATGGAGCAGGCAGAGATAAAAGATACAAATCTGTGATGACAGTGAAAAGCTGCAGTTCTTCGGAAATATCGAATGGCAGAAAGATACATTTAAAAAAAAACCGAGCAAATTCAAGTTTCAAGGTAATTATCATAGTTCCCTTGGCATAGCTCTAGTGCGAGCAAATTTCAATTGATTGCAAATTTTATTTTGTACGAAAAAGTTGTTAATAGCAAGTAAAGCAAGGTGGCATACTTAATTCCAAAATTTGTTCATTTCTGGCAACTTCGATGCAGAAGGCAATAGCCATCTCCTCAGGTTCGCGTATCCTAATTATAATCAAAAAATAGATTAAAGGAGCATTTTTCCACCGTCAGTGTGAACTATCCTATGACTCGAATCGCACCTCTCAGTAAGGTACGTGATCATTATCACTATCAAAGCACCCAAAATAAACAAGGAAACAGAACTTCACACCAACATTGGCACCCGCTGATAAAAAACGTAGAGCGACACCTTCTCTAACGAATTGGGAAAAGAATGATGAAATTTCCAAAGACAAACTAACAGTGTGAGAACTAAATAGCTAAATTTCGAAGGGATCTCAGAAGAGACACTGGAATAGCTGCAGATGCGTGTTGATTCTGGTCTTGAATGGCTAGAGATTTTGCTGGACTGATTGATGTTCGTGCTGCTATCACGTGGACATAAAGTGATGGGCCCCAGCAGTTTGCCTAGAGAACCCCCAAAATTTGTATTTCTACGGATCATTGGCATCTCTAGTAGGATTTTCCTTAATAGCGTGTAATTTACAAATTTATTTAAATCTCTGCCTGAGACACAGCACCCTTTCAATTCGATAGAACACACTTCCTGGCACTCGCGATGGCTTAATCTTTTAAGCGGAGCTTCAGTCTTCCTTGAACTTTGTGAATGTGATTCAAAAACCCTGTTCTCCTGTTGCTTTCCCTTACATTCGCTATCCTCGCACATAGGACCAAATGTCCGAAGAAGAGTTTTTCTCTCAAAATAGCCCAACATGTACTCAATTTTTTTCCTTTCAGTTCAACTCTCGCCAAAACATAACAGCAGTGCAACACGTTTGAGCTCCGTTGTTCTGAAATGGAAGCGGTTTCGCAAAGTAAATCTTTCGCCTTGGTAGTTTATACTTGTTTCAAATTGATCTAGGTGGTGGTATAATCCTCGTTTACTTCACATCCGACACCTTTCGCTTGAATCACAACTAATGTAAAATCCTTCACGATGGTTCGATGGACTTTTGGGATGTCAATATCAGCATAAAGGCTCCATCCACATGAAAGCGCATATCCTGGACGATGTCTGATACACGTTTGAAACATTGCGTATTTTCTAGCGTTGTGCGGCAGAACTAGATCAATTTTCTAGGAATCCCAAAATAAGCTACCACCTTGTAGAGCTCTAAACAATGAATGTGGCTTTAAAGTCTGCTTCGGATCTAGGTATTTTTTTTTAAGGGGCAAAAACTTTCTATTGCCATCCACTATCCCTCATGGTCCTGGTCCTGTAAAAATCGACTAAACTCGAAAATCGACTAATGAATTTATGTGTCGGGTATGTTTATGTTAGATCTGTCTCGTTTTTTGCAGTTCTTCGGTCGACATATTCACATAAGCTTAAGACTTCCAAACAGTACGTTAGATAAGATCTGGGGCCTGGAGAACTGAACTTTCAGTCGTCGGGCATATTTTCGTTCAGCCATAGTTAATTGGTAATAATTGGGTGCAGATTTGAAAATTGTTCATGACATTCCATCTTGGTGCTCAGCTCATTTAGTAGTTACTGGAAATGCTATTCCCTTTATATTCGGTGACTAGATTTGCCTTGCTACATATTTCGAATTATCAAATAGCAGAACGTGCTTAGAGTCAGCTGTCCGCTGTTTGGCTATAAAATCTTCGCATGTTGTTTTGATCGTTAAGCTCTTCGATCTCATAGCCTCCAAATCTAGATGGAGGGAATGTTAGTTTATGGCGTTTAGATTCAACAAATTTTCCAAAATTTAGCATTTTATCAGATAATTTCTTTTAGGATTATCTAGTCATGTCATAAATACTGGTACACAGATTAATCGGAAAATGCTGCAAAAGCAAAAAATCTTGTCATGTCATCAATAATGAAGATATCACAGAAATCCATGTCTCGCATTATCAAACAAGATTTGGGACTCAACGCATATAAAAGACAAACTGGCCACTTACTCACAGCTCAATCTACACCTGGTATGCGCAAAATGGTCACAGAAAAATTTTGTTGACGGATGAAAAAATATTTACTATTGAGGAATCGTTCAATACGCAAAATCACAGAGTCTATGCCCGGTCATCCAAAGAAGTATCAGAACTCATTCCGCGAACATCTGTGATGGTTTGGTGGGGAATCAGCTACGAAGGCGTTACTGACCGTATGGTCTATTTTTGAGGCTTGTTCTACTCGACACCCAAATATTGAGCCTTTGAAGAGCGGACTTATCCGTGCAGTGTACAATTTTCTAATAGACGAGATGTGTGCTGCGATCGATCAGTGGCCAGAGTGATTCAAGCGAATAAATTGTTTAAATATTGTTTCAAAAATAATCAATTAAAGTTCTACAGAAAAAAAAATATCAAAAAATATTTGTTCGATTTAAAAAAAACTGCGCGTAATATCTTTCTTTATCTACAATATAATGTATGTATCGGGGATTTCACTTTAACTAGTCTTCAATCGACAGACCTGTTTCCATATCGTCCACTGAGAAATCGTCAGAGCTAAGATAAGGACATTTAAAGGTATTAATATGTTCCTTAGGTAAAATTCAAGTTCAAGGCGTACGAGTATGATTTTAACGCAAGAAACTTCAGAGGGGACGCTAAACATAATCAAATAAAAGTGAATACAAACATTTATCTTCAAAAACATGTCGGAAGCAAATTGATGGCGGTTCTCTAGTTTAAGGTCTAGCAATGATTTGGTCGCTTAAAACTCACGCTCTATCAAGAAAATGCTACAAAGGAATGAAGATTAATTTAGGCTGAAGAACATCAGGGATACTCTCCAAATTTTGTTTTCACAAACTTTTTACAAACTCTTCATCGACTCGATTCTCTGTTTTCATATTGTTTTCTTCTTTTTTTCTTAGAGGTGGTGTTTTTCCTTGTCTACTGTTTGTGGATGTCGTAAGCTCCTTTTATGCACCGCCACTTTATAGGCCTCTTGTTTTGCTGTGTGCGCTTGCCTAGTACAAGGGACCGGATATACAGATTTGAGTAACGCACTATGGGAACGCTGTCGTTGGCCCATTAAGGATTCATCCACCACCATCTCTTTTTCAACACCTTACTCAGTCTTGAAAATCCTTATTGACGTGAGCTCCAAATATATCGATGGAGCTCGTATAAGTTATCCTCCAAACTGACTATCTACGCAACCTTTGATTTCATCGAGTGAATTCTTCCGCCGCACATCCTCCTTCTGAGGAACTCTTTTTAGACTTCTGAGACGCAACTTTGGGTCAACAAAAGATGCCTGTCTGATTTGATACACGTAAAACTATAGGAGATACATCAAAACGATGTACGGAAGATTTGTAGCTCTTTTTTCATCTGCAAATAACTCTCAGAGGACATACGAGTACGAGTACATTCCAGATCAATATGTAGAACACAATGAACACTTTTTTTGGAGCGAAGCCGGTCAGGTTCCCTAGTGTGTACTAATTCATAAACGTAAGTAATAAATTCAAAATCAATAAAACTCATGAATTTAATCGAACTGATTAGTTGGTAGCCTGATTAGTTGCTAGCAGAACTTCAGAATAAAGTATGCGGCTTGTGTAGGGCATACAAAATACCTAAATAAGTCACAAAAAGAAAATATAAATTAAAAATAAATAACGTACGTTGATTTAGTTTATTTGAAGAAAAAAACAGCATTTTTCTTAGTGACATTGGAAGACGACTTACAATAGATACAAATTCATCCTGAGACATGACTTTAACCCCTTGTAGTTATGATCATTGAGAGGGGTTTAGGTTGGGAGATAAAAAAGAATATAAAACGTACTTGCCAAAATTAAGAGAAAACAATACTGTACAAGTTCTTTTCGCCGGATCAACACGAGTGCGTCAGCTAATGGTGAATGAAAAAATGTTAATACTATGATAATAAACTACAAAAAGTTACGGTTCCTTGTGATTTATATGTGCATTTTTAAAACATTTTTTTATGTTTTTTTTAATTTGTGCTTTAAGTATAGTTCCAACTGAAAGGTCAATTTTGAAGTTTTGTAGAGGTTTTAAGTTCCACAATTTGTTCTAGCTCAAAGGTCATCAATTATGATGTTTTATATGTCTGCTGGTCTTCTAAGATAGTGTCAATTAGATAATGACCAGTTTGTCTCTATAGATTAATTCCTGTGATAAAGATATACCATATGACCGTTGAAGCTTTGTGCTCTATTTTTGGCTTTATGACATAAATCAAAATGATGCGTCATTTTAAATGTACTATTAGGAAACCACTCCTGCACTGCAGTCAGCAAACTTTCTCCAACCTTGAAGCCAGGCTTTCAAATACAATGAGGCGCTTTAATGTACAATCTATCTTATGGGAGGAAGAACGCGTTGCAACTGCGAATTTTGCAACACATGCCAAGAATGCCCCAGTTGAATATGCGAGGAACGAGAAACAAAATTTAACAACCATAATATTGAAGACTGCGATTACGTTGTCTAAGGAGACACTTTTCTTTTTTTCGTGGTACGAAAAACTCCACTAGATTGAATACTGCCCTGACCGAGGACTCAGGGAAGGAAGAAGTCCTCCTCTGAGCATTGTCTTCTAGCAATTTTACCCGAGACCTCATTTCCGGTAATCCCGTTATGATCTAGGACTCAAGCAAGACGCAAGGAGTTCAACTTTGCGACCAATTCAATGTGATCTTCAGAATTTGAGCAAGGCCACCTCGTTTTAGACGGAAGATAGCTTTGACATTTTTTTTATAATCTTCTTTGATATATAATCTCAGTAGGCGAACCTTTAAAGCTGAAACGGTGTCCCAAAGGTAAAGTATTGCCAACGTAAAAAAAAGACAGCGTGACAGCTGACAGGTCAGGGTTATTAAAAATGGAGTGCTACACGAGAGAACAACGCGTTTTCATTGTTGAGCAATATTTTAAAAATAATAAAGGTTTTGCAGCTGCAGTTAGCAATTTTCGTACAAAATATGGTCAGAATAGTGATCAACTGTGAAGAAATATGATAAATTCAAAAATCCAGGGAGACTGAATCAGTTAGTGATCTTAAACACTATGGCCGTCCTTCGACAAGTCGTTCAACATAAAACATCGAGCAGTCCGTGAGAGTGCTGTTGAGTGCCCAGGAACACCAATTCGGCACCGTGGTCAAGAATTGGACATTTCGAGAAGCTCTCTGCAGCATATTCTCACGCAAGATATGCATCTGCATTCATACAAAGTGCAATTGACTCAAGAACTGAAGCCTACTGTACGAGTATGAGTCATTTCCTGGTCGTGTAATGTCCTGTTTTGGTGATCAGAATTGGCCGCCCAAATCACGCGATTTACCGCCGTTGGACTTTTTTTCTTTGGAGTTTTTTGAAGTTTAAGGTTCATGCCAACAAGCCCTCGATCACGCACGCCTTGAAAGAGCAAATTGAGCGCTGTATCAACGAAATTCAGCCACATTTATGAAAAACGGTCATGGAAAATTTAGACAAAACAGTGCGTATGTGCTAGCAAAGCTATGTAGGCCATTTACCCGATATGCTATTCCATACATAACCCTATACTGTATACTTTATGAATCAATAAAACATTTACAATTTTTAATTAGAAACCTGTGTTTTCTATCAAAATTACTTCTTGTCTGAATTTTGGGACACCCTTTAGATGCCCGTTGCTCCTCCTGAATAACTGGATATTAAAAGCTTCTGAAAATACGAGTTTGTCTGCTGGGAGTGAAATCCAAAGTGTAAAAAATACTTAAAGATGATGGGCCATATTGGATTGTCTAGTAGGACAACGAAATGACTCATTGCATTGAGGCCTTCAGATAATCTGTCATAGTATTACCTATTGTACAGTCATATACATATCTGCTACCAGCCTTCGATGAGCTAACGGTTGGAGATTGGATGCAAGTGCAGGATCTTCTGTCGAGCAGATGAAAAGAATGCTTTGGGGCTAAATTCCGAATGTGAGAACAATACTAAGGTCCTGATCTAATTTGTGATTTTTATAGCAGAAGGAACTGTTTCGCTGTAAAATATCTCTTTGCTCTAAGCAGGTAGCTCAACTTCATGGACGCTTTCCATTACATCAATAACAAGAGGATGCAAAAATGTATTGTTTTGCAAATTTATTTAACCAAACATTATGACTAAGTACTGATTAGTATGTTCTGTGGTTTGTGTACACTTAAGTACAAAACTGTGACATCTATAATGGACAAAGAAGTAAGTAAAGATAAATAAAATATTTATCAACTTTGCAAATTTTAAGAAGGTACTAATAAAGTCAAGTTTTACTCGTATTTGTATTTACTCGTAATTACTGATAAAAGGACCGTCTAGAATTAAAAAGATTAGATAGTATTTATGTGGATATAATTTGTTTAGATGTGTGTTTCTCCTTTACGTAACTTTTACAAATTGAGAACGGACAGCAGAAAGAATACTTGACTTATTTTCTATTATAACAAAGTTCAAGTAAAACGTAGATACGATCAAATCCATTTAATCATTCACAGGAATGAGTATTTAGGAGGAACAGATCGTTGGTATTCATAATCAACTGAAGATTCAAAAAAGCTTGTTATGAGCTTTTAATTGCTAAACCCTTCTTATATATGTATTGCACATGAGTTATTGCATTTTCATTCGGTTGAAATGCTCTCTCATAATCAGAATATCTCTTTTTTTTCACTCCCACTCTGAGTATTCTCTTAAAAATATCGCAATCTACAAACGGTTGACTTTAAAGCATGCGTGCCAAGAAATAGGTTGCTTAAATGATAACGACATCACCTTTAACTAAATGTGTAGGTATATAGTAGATTCGTGACATGACAATCCAGGTGATATGTTTCTTGTTTTTTTTTTTATACAATTTCCATCCATAACTAGAACGTCAAAAAACACTCAAACAATTCGTTTGTGTGTTAGTTTCTCTTTCGTTGGCTGAGCGGGAGATACATTGCCGCTTTGAATTTATGACAATTTAAAATGAAAAAATGTGAACACTGTTATCACCCACATAATGCACTGTCATACACAAATATAAACATACTAAGTGGCTAAGTTTAAGCAGCACGTTAAATTTCATTGTGAGATACATTTTCACGTCAAAATTAGATTGACCAGTTGTGAAGTAGTTCTTGCATTTGCCTTGAATAGTCATGTGCATTACTTGCTCTTGTTAGCTACGAGTATACCTATAATTCATTTACAAAGTACGATTACAAAGCGTATATATGCTTGTAATCGGGAAAACTATGATTGTGTTGTTATCTCCCGCAGTAAACAAATAGTATCTCATCTTATCGTATCTTGTTTTTTGTTTCCCTTTTTCCAATGAATTTAAATTTGTGCATATGAATGTTATCTTGTTGTATGCGGCAAAACTAATCCAGTAATCGGGAATTAATAAAAATCAGGACCCTCAAATGACATCGATAATAATTGTTATCTTCAGTTTCGGATGACTGTTAAATTATATTTGTTCAGAGGGGATATCATAAGGGCCACACTTTATACATATCATACTATTCCATGTATCATGTACGAGTAGAATACGTTCAGTACATACGAGTAGAATACAATTTGAATTCATACGGGTCCGTTGTTTGAAACATATTAGGTATATATTTACGTAATACATATGTACATAGATGAATGATTTGCAAATTATGAACGAAATTAATTGATTAAATCGGTGGACACAATTGTAAAACTTGGAACCTGTCGGTAAGCTTATCAAAGTCAAAGATGATGATATTAAGAGACGGTATTGAGATTGAGTGTCTCGATTACGTCTAACTTAAATATGAACAAGCATCTGCAAAGCAAATTAACCGAAGCAAAAAGAGCAATTTGTTCTGTTTGGAGTTGTTGTATCAACAATAAAAACATCCGTCATGCCTCGAAATAGAAAATATTCCGTGCCACTGCACTATCCATCCCGTTTTACGCTGCCCAAGTATGGGGATATAGTTCATTTGAATCCGTAGAAAGGCGAGATTTTAAACTACCAAGTAGTTCACCTAACTATATGCTTCACCTGGAGACTGGAGTAGCATCCCTATTTCTGGATACCCTCAAACTGTATCTCGACTATGTAGTAAGAGTCATGGAGATGAAAAAAGAAAGGATACCGAAGATAGTGCTTACCCAAATGCTGCTTAACGAAGGAAAATGCGCTCAAGGTTGTGGAAACCTAGCATCACAATGAGGTTTCAATCTTTTCGTTACACCAGATGAACAGCTGATTCCCCTGGCGAGTTACACAACTGGTATGATAAGCATTATCTTTAAAATAAGGTAAGTTTAAACTATATGCCGCACCGCCAAGAACTCTAGCTTTTGTGTAACCTTTGCAACCTCAAAGAATGAGAGGACGTGCCCATAGTTAATGTCCCTGGAAACTTATGGTCTAGGAATTTTAGGCGAAAATTGGGTCAAACTTCGGAATAAATAATGTATGGCTGAAAATGCCAATATAGAATTATATGTGAGTGTAATGAACAACACATGATACTAAAAGTTCTCTAATTTACCATGATCGCTTAATGGATTTTTTTTCACAAAATAATCTAGCAATGCGCGAATTGGCTTTGAAGTTGATAAGTAATGCATTTTCAAGTCTCTGCATGAGACCCTGTTATGTAATTAAAAAATTAATTATTGCTTCATGGTTTATCCGAAGAAATGAAGATGATATCTGAAAGTCAAACAAATTTCAAGTAATCGATTCCAGAATTTTAACTTGTAACGCCCCTAAATCATAAACCACTGTCCAGTCTAATCAGTTTAAAATTATTATTTACTCTATTTCGTTTTTGAATATAAAAGCACAATTTAAAAACTCTTCAAATCAGATAAACTTTAATGAAATTTGGTTTGTAAGTCGGGTTTGACGTGTTGATGGTCACACCTAAAAACTATTGAAATCAGATATAGTGAGGAGGCTTAAGCTAATATTCAGCCAAATATACCCAATGATGGAGCGAAATAATAGGATATAAAGGAGAATTAAAGATTGGAGGGAAAAGAATGGAGAGCGTGTTGAAGTCAATTTTAAATCTTTTTTAAATTTATAAATTAAATTTTAGAGGAACGCAAGTTATTTCACATTCCTGTTGAGTGGTTAAAACGATCTTCTGAATTTCACGATGCGCTCGAAAACAGGATTTAAAATATAAGTATGTTTGAAAAGTGGATGCGGAAAAAGTCGCAAGTGTACTGCTAAGATATGACTAATCATAGCGTAACAGTAAACAGCAAATTTTATGTGGAAAAAGTAAAGTGGCCTACAATTTTATTCAAATAAATTTAGGTATATACAAAAATTCAGGCGGTGCTGTATCTTTTCTTTTTGCATTAAGGCAGCTAAAGGGAAGAACACTTCGGAACAAGTTATAGCTCATTAAAAACAATGCTCTGCTTTTCAGTTCCAATTTGTTCTGACAGTTTTCATACGTTTGTGCTATCCTGTGTTACTTTTTCGTTACTGAACAAAGTTATTGTTATAATTTAGTGAAAATCAGTTAAATATAAGCACACTTTATACTTACAAATCAATATGTACGTTTGTGCTATCAGCACATACAGGGCCTGTCCTAGCTTATCACAGCCGCACGTGCTCTTGCGATTTTTTTCGTTTATATAAGTAGCGCTACATGCGCATTATGCACCATGTCTCTATTCCAAAATTTGCTGAAATGCATGTTTAGATGCATGTCGAATTTCTAGGCCCAAAGTAGGTGGTTTGGGCCTAAAGCAGATGAAAAAGTAGTAATAGTAATATAAAGTAGTAGTAATATAAATATATGCAGTGGATAGAACAAATGTTAGTTTGAATTTCTAACGTACACAAATCAACGTCTTCGAACTGCGCACATTTAAAGTTTCTCTAATAATTTGGAAACTCTGGTTGAATTTCATCAATCACAAATTCAAATGTCCGTACGTCAAAGTTCAAAGTGAAGTCAAATTTTTGTTCACTTATGACGTGTTCGGCAATTTTGAAGAAAAGGTTGATCATAAAAATTTCTCACGGGCATAGAGTCAGCTTATTGTTATTTGTTATTTCTTTAACCATTGAGCGCATTGTATTCTTGTATTGTATTCATTAAAATATTTATAGAACGACATTTTGAAGAAAATAGTGATTTTCATAAGTCTGCAAAGAAATATACATACAAATATTTTTCGTAATCAGCTGATTTTGACATTACTAGAGCTGAGTCAAATTTTCGGAACTATGTAAGAATCCAATCTACTAGCTCACATAAAGCTAAAGGGCTAACCATAATAAACTTCAGTGGGATTAACCTTATGTCAAAACTGAACGAAAAGCCCACTTAATTTCTGTCAAACTCTCTAGTTACCCATAATGTACTTGAGCAAACTTATAGTCTGTCAAATTATTTACATTCAGTTTGGTTTCAGTGCAAGGAAAAAGAATATGGAAAATAAACTAAAACAATTAAAAAAATTAAAATTACTGCATCTTTCAATGGAAGGGATAATTATCCTGTCAAAAATAGATGATTTGGAATCTGTTAACTGTCAAATTTCCGTACTGAATGTCTCATTTCATTGACACATTTCGTAAGCCCACAAAAGTTAACGAAAACTTGACGAAACAGAGCATAACCCCATTATGGTCATGCCATACTATTTACATGTAATGGGACATTTCATTAAGCTGGCGTAAGCTCATTCAAGTCCATTATGGTTGGCTCTTAACTATTATAGTTTTGCAGTCTAATAGAGATCGTTCGACCAATCCTATCTGACTGAGTAGCTAGTCCCTAGAATACTGAACGCAACGAATTATCAAATATTATAATAATATTCATTCTAAATATTCTTCTGTATAAAAACTGCGGTTTTGTTCATTCGGAATATTTTGTTAATTTTTCCATTTTTTGGTTTTTCATTCATTCGAAATATTCAGAAGGAATTTTTTTTTTTAATTTAATTATTTCATTTCTCATAAATAATTTTTAATTTTATTAGTTTCAAGCTTACATAGTATGGAAGATTAAATAAATAAATAAAGATTTACCCTAACTGCTTGAAATGCCATAGATATTAAATTAATAAATATATTTAGATTATTATACTCTTAATTCGATTTGTTTTTTATTTATAAAACTGAGTACACAATACTAATACTCGCCTGAATACGCTCACCCAGGCGGTACCTATATAAGATTTCCGTTCTCGAGTTGACATCTACAAATTTCACGATTTGGCATCACTTTCGTAAAAAAATTTATTCGTAATGGCCGCGCCACGGGACAATAAACAATTTATAAATAGAAAAATATTTTGTCCCTAAAAATGTCATTTTCTTTGAATTCTAATTGCAAAATACTAAAAAATATTACCAACAAAAGTTTGCCATTACTCAAGTGTTTTTAATTCCATACAATTAGCCCAGTTATCCCACAAAAAAAAAAAATCTCGCGAATGGCATCGAAATAGAAAAAAAAAAAAAATTATAAAATGGTGCATCGCCCCTAACTGTTTGGTAAAAAATTTATCATAAAATGTCAATCTAATTGTTAGTGTAAGTCGGAAATCAAGTGTAAACAAGTAAAATCTTTGTTCTGTAACGATTTTGAAAGTTTAAGTCCCAAAATAGAGCCAAAAATATCGAGTGAAACATGATAACATACAAAAACAATGGCATTGGTCAGGTTTCACCTGCTAACTCGACAACGAACAACACAACGCCCGTGAAAGCCTTCGTCAATAGCGGCCAAATGCCCCAGCAAATTGTGAACATTCAGAATTTGCAAAACATCCCGCACCAGTTCATTCAGGCGGGCGGGCAGGCAGTTCAGATTCAGAATCCATCGGGTAACAATATGTTCTCGATTGTGCAGCCTATGCAGACGGTGACTATTGACGGGCAGGAAGCGTTCTTCATTCCGAACATCAATTCGCAATTGGCTGGAGCGCAGCCCATTAACTTTAATGGCCAGCAGGCGTTTCTCACACCCAGTGGGCAAATAATAAGAGCTCCACTGCCTGCTGCCGCTAACAACACAGTACTTCCAGCTCAATTCATACAGAATCTAGGGCAGGCTGTGCAACTACCCGGTGCAGGATCGGGTGGCAATGGAGAAGCTATGCTGACAATTCCCGGCACCAATATTCAGATTCCGATTGCCAATGTGACAAATGCGAATGCGATGGTTCAACAGGGTGCGGGAAACAGTCAAAATGCTGCGGCACAACAATCCCAACAACAGCAACAGCAGCAGCAACAACAACAACAACAGGGTCAATCTCAGTCGCCGCAATCGTCTCAAGCTCAGAATCAGTCCAATCAACAACAAACGGCGAACGCCACTACCCTCCCAGCTACAATTACCATCCCAGGTACGAATATAACAATACCCACATCGGTGGCAGCGGCAAATGGTCTTCTGGGCAATCTCGGAGGTCTTTTGGGTCAAAATTTGAACACAATCAAGTTGGATGGACAGAATATACAGCTGCGGCAGGCTGGAGCTTCCATACCGCATGTTCTGCAATTCCCCACGGCTGCACCAATCGCTCAGACAGTTGCTGTTCAAATTCCAATTCAAACTGGAAACGGGCAGACTATCTACCAAACTGTTCATGTGCCCGTGCAACAGCTCTCTATGCCCGGTTTGGTACAGCCACCTCCGCAGATGCAGATCATTCCGCAGTTTACGCAAATCGCCAACGTTATTACACCCAACGGACAGATTCAGCAGGTGCAATTATCGCCTATTAACCCGATGGCTCTGCATGCAGCTCAACAGCACCCCAATGTTATTATCAATCAATCGAATTTACAAAATGTCGCAGCAGCTGCCGCGGCAGCCCAAGGTAACAATCCACAGGGGACGCAAGTGCAACAAGCTGGTACATCATCAGGAGCAGGTGGAAACACTGCACAGCAACAACAGAATCAGTCTCAGCAACAGCAGCAGCAGGAAGCAAATGCCGCGGCTCAGCAGCAGCAGCAGCAGCAACAACATCAACAACAGCAGCACCAGCAGCAGCAACAACAACATAACCAGCCCATGACTATAACAAATGCTCAGGGCCATCAGCTGACTGTGATTCCAGCTCAAGCCTTGCAGCAGTTCCGCCCAGCGGCTGCTGCCAACACCAGCAATATAATCCATTTGCCCAATCTTCCTGGGCTGCAAGCGTTGCCGATCCAAAACATACCCGGAATAGGAAACGTTCAGATAATTCAAGCGCACCAACTGCCGCAGAATTTGCAGGGCTTCCAGAACTTTCCTGGTGCGGCTCAAGTTATATCGGCAAACGTCGCACAACAAAACAGCAACCAACAGCAGCAGAATCAGCAACAACAGGCCCAACAACAGCAGCAGCAGCAACAAGTCATAGTTACGGCTTCAAAAAACGACCCGCAGTCTCCCCCCCAGATTACTCAAACCCTTATCACCAATATTAAACAGGAACCGCCAGACATCAAATGGGTGACGGCCACAGCTGCTACCCCACAGCAGCAACAGCATTTACAACAACAGTTACAGCAGCTGCAAGCGCAACAACAACAACAACAACAGCAACAGCAGCAACAACAGCAGAACGCTAATGCACACCATCAGCCCACAACACTGACGGTGACAGAAGTTTCCTCGCCCAGTCCAATTCACGTTGCGTCTCCAGCGCAGCAGCAGAATCCGCAAACTTTTACCACAGTATCTGTGGGCAACACAAGCATAATGCAGATTCCAGCCAGCAGCACATCCACCGCACACCATCAGCAGGCGCAACAACAACAACATCATCACACGGCTACCGCCCAGTCGTCCAGCCACCAGCCCCAGCAAAGTCAGACTTCTGTCAACGTCAACATCAGCGTTAACGACAGTTCAGAGATAAAGCCGAGGCTCAAACGTGTTGCCTGCACCTGTCCCAACTGCAAAGAGGGCGAAAAGCATTCTGATCGCAAAAAGCAACACATCTGCCACATACCCGGCTGTAACAAGGTCTATGGCAAAACATCACATTTGCGAGCCCATCTAAGATGGCACACTGGCGAACGGCCCTTTGTATGCTCCTGGCTCTTCTGCGGCAAACGCTTTACGCGTTCCGATGAGCTTCAGCGTCACCGCCGCACACACACCGGTGAGAAGCGTTTTCAGTGTCGCGAATGCAACAAGAAATTCATGCGCAGCGATCACCTCTCCAAACACATTAAAACCCACTTCAAATCCTCCCGCTCCCAGCTCGACCTGATGGAGATGTCTATCAAAGAGGAGAAAGACCTCGAAGGCCAGATAACCGAGTTGGATCATCTCACAGGTGCCAAAACCATCACCAGCTCCAACGGCATTGTGACAATTGAACTACCTTCGGTTGCAGGTTCAACCAGTGACATGGGTGGTACGCTCAGCCAATCGCCGGAGCCATCATCGGACAGCTGCCCAGAAGACGACAGCGGCGACGAAGAGAAAATGATGATCACAATCGGCGAAATCGCCAACATGGGCGGCGAGAATTCCAACTAGCATACGGGCACCCTGTTCATGGAACAGTTTGGGAATTTCGACTCAAATGGTAAATTCACCTTCGATGAGTTTTAATAGATTCACGCACGTTATCCACGATGCCATTCCTGTACATATATTCGCTTGAACATACAAATCAAATTATTTTTTAGCCTCCCCCCCTCCCCCAAGTAATGTATCATATTTTAAGTACGAAATTGAATCATTTGACAAACTCAAACCCCGTCGTTAAAAACAAGAATATTCAATCGAAACGATATAAACAAACAAAAACTGTGAGTTAAGGAGAGAAATCATGTGTTGAATCGCATGTATTTATTATTATTTTATAATTTATGTTTTTCCCCACTATTTTATGTAAAAAAAAAAAAAAGTATGTAGTTCAATGGTTTTGTTTTATAGCCATAAAAAAATATATAGATATGTATATTTTTAAGAGAAAAATAGCTCGTACGTGTTTATATTCTTAATTTTATCGCAATAAACGCGCATGCGAGCTATAGTAGGAAATAACGAATTGTATAAAACAAAAAAAAAAACAAAAAAAGAAACTAACATTTTTTTTTTATTACTATTATTAACAAAAATCGAACAACATCAATTTCGAAACGCAGTTGATGTTCTCCTTTAAGTTTAAACTGTTTACACTTTGGTGGATATCGTTAACTCATGTATAACTATTTTTAGTTGGTGTAACGTATAAATAAAGTAATTATTATTAAACAAAAAAAAAAAATGAAAACAATGATGTGTATATGTTTACTTTGCTTTTCAGCGGTGGTGGGATGCAGAGGCATACAGTATGTCACACTATAGGTCATGTCACACTATAGGAATACAATCAAAAGTCTTCTTCTTTTCCTTACAGCGATGTTGTGATCCGGAGTAGAAGGATCACAACCCGTCCACTTTATTTTGGTTCGCCCGTGGGGTTTGCAAGTTTGACCTCAGGAAGTACCGGCAGGCTTCCCGGTTTCGGATCACTTCTTCACTGAGGCCAATCAATTACATTTGTGTGATCCAGTTGTTTTTTGGTCTGCCTTTTTTGTGCGATTGTGTAGGAACGTTGATTGATATTGCCTTTTTGACGGGGTTCGAAGGATCTCTCCTTTGAACATGACAATACCAACTGAGCCGGTTATGCTCTATCTTGCTTGTGATGGGTTCTTTTACATGAAAGCTTCCTCGAATCTTCGAACTTCTTATTCTCATCAAGCTTTGGTACTCCTGCTGTCATGCGAAGCATCTTCATCTCAGCTGCCGATAATTTGCTTACATTGTCCAGCATTGTGAACCGTATGTGAGCACCGGACGTACAAATACACACAAAAGTAAGGCTACAAAAGGTCTGCAGTCTAAATTGATAAAAAAAAAAAAGCAATATCACACTAAGTGACTTAGCAAATTTGCCTGACTATTGGAATTTGTTGTTTCCTTTGCTCTTCAGCAGTGCAGAAATAATGAAGCATATTTCAAGGACAAACAGATACGCATTTGATGTAATTTATTATTATCGTGTCATTTATATTTATCGTGTCACCCGAAAATGAGGTGACAAGTAAAAACTTCAAGTCTCATTCTCACTCTAATTAAGTGACTATAGGAATACAAACAAAAGTATGATAACTGGGCGAATTTGCAATTCATCTATTATAGACCAGTCATTTTAGATATTTAAAAAATAAATTCATACAAGTAAGGAAATTTGTACACATATTCTCCATGGACTTTATCGAAGACGGATCGTTTGGATGGATCTAGGTTCCACTTGCGTTAAAAGGCTCTGGAGGAGAAGATTACAGCGACATCGCCTTAGTCAGACAGATTCTGATTCATCGCCTCAGATGGCTAGGACATGTAGAGTCTATGAATCTAGCCCGGAGGAACTATTCAGTAGAGGAAGGCATTGTCTTAGATGGCGCGCAAAATTAGAGGGGGACCTCAACCAGCTTGACTAAGTACCGGGCTAACTGGAGAGTCTTGTTGAGGCTCAGGTTCGCCCCGAACTTTAGCGCCATATATGTATGTAAGCAAATAAGTATTCTCCCATAGCTTTGTCAGTGAAATTTTAAACTTTCCCTAATAAAAAGGAAAGCAGTTGTGCCCAAGCCGTCATCTTGGAAAATGGTGCCCAAAATGTGTTTTTTGGCGATTTTCTCGAAAACTATTTACTATATGAAAAACTTTTCGAGGTAAGAATTGTTAAGCATAAGATAATCTATAATTTCTGATTGGTCGCAGCGTAGACAAAAAATTGAATTGAATTTTACCCCCTACGGTTAAACTCAAAACCTTCGCCATTTTGCAAGTGTTTTAATTCCCGAATATTCCTGAAGCTAGCGGATGACGGAAGCTTAAAGCTTGCATACTTACAGCACAGACCGTAACGGAGCTGATTATGTGATTTCCGAAATTCAGGGTATTTCATGTAGAATTTTGCAAATTCCTTTAAAATGATTTCCCACTGTGCATTTGCATTTTTTCAAATCTTACAAAAGCCCAGAATTACCTAGAAAAGCACAACTATGCACACTTACAGTACAATGTAACGTAGATGGAATTTCAATTTTCAAAACATAGGCTGTTACAAAGAATATTTTGTGGATCTATTAAAAAAAAAAAAGTCACAGATTGGTGTGCGCCTTTCAGAATCCTACAGACTATGTATGTACCTAGAAGAATTAAGCCTAGCACACTTATAATATTGTAGCATAATAATAACTACGCGCCTATGTCTATGCAGCAAATTCCGAAGTGACTTTCCATTCTGGCAGAATTTTGGTTCAAACTGTCCTTCATTCGAGGTTCGTGTCGGGGACGAAGTCTCCACAGCTCATGTCAACGAAAGAGACGAATAATATTAGGGATAAAAGGGAATTATAACTGCAAGAATTATTTCTCTTGTTCCAGTGGTCGAAGAATTTGCTAGAAGTTTCTGGCTATCAGAAACTTCTGCTATATAAGGACAGATGGCGATCAAAAAAAAGACAGTTGGTTTAGAACCGTGGCGAAGAGATTGGAAAAGTGATAATGGGCGAAGTTGTAATTTGGTGATAAATTGAAAGTTGAGAGTGAACAAGAAAAAGTAATTAGTTTGGATTTGAGAATTAAGTAATTGAAAGGAGATAAAGTGATTTGAGAGGAAAGAGACCTTGTAAGAAAAGAATTTGCGAAGAATAGTATAGTGTGAACTTGAATTGTTCTATAGACTAGAAAATAAAGAAATAAATTTCACAGAATATCGTTTTATCTACTCGAGCCGTAGCTTGCATATTACATTGGTGTCAGAAGCGGGATAAAACTTATTCTGTGAATAACTATTTCCGTGGTGTGAAATTGCACAAAAAAAAAAAAAAAAAAAAAACGATTTCTGTGTTGAGTTAATTAGTTGCGCAAAATGGGTCGCAAATTGGGAAAACTAACTATAACTCAACTAAAGGCAGAACTCAGTAAGCGGAACCTCGACACAACTGGGGGAAAAGATGCCCTGCTGATTCGTCTGGAAGAAGCAGTAACGCAGGAAGGTGAAAATCCGCACGACGTAGAGTTTGACGTGGAAGAGGAACCAGCAAGTACAGCAGCCGACCCGGGTATAACAAGTCTGCTCCTGCAACTTAAGTTAGTCATGGACGAACAAAAGAAAGCAATAGAAGATCAAAGGAATTCTCTAGAACTTAAGCTGGACGAACAAAAGAAAGCGATGGACGAACAAAAGAAAGCAATGGGCGACCAAAGGAATTCTCTAGAACTTAAGCTGGACGAACAAAAGAAAGCAATGGACGAACAAAAGAATTCTCTAGAACTTAAGATGGACGAACAAAAGAATTCTCTAGATGCTCTGGAAAGTAAACTTGATGAGCAAAACAAGAACTTGGAATCCAAATTCGAAGTGATCGAAGAGAAAATCGAGAAGGTCGAGACGCAACTCGAAAAAGTCGAAACTAGATTCGATGAAAATTTTGAGAAACATGAAACTCAGTTCGGGAAGATAGAGACTCAGTTTGAAAAAGTAGAAAAGCAAGTCGAAAATCTTGCTAAGGAGCTCAGCAACGTGAAGAGACAGAAAGCACGGGAATATTCCACTGACGGTCTGAGAAGAAAGGAGGTGCAGCCTCCTATCTTCGATGGTCAAACATCATGGCCAATTTATAAGAGGCAATTCGAAGCGGCCGCAATGACCAATAGCTGGGACGATGAAGAGAAGTCTATTGCACTCACGCTTGCACTGAGGGGTCCAGCTGCGGAGCTCTTGCAGACCATCCCGGAAGATAAACAGCAGAACTACGACTCTCTGGTTCAGGCTATCGAGATGCGGTTTGGGGATGAACACATGCAGCAGGTGTACAGGGTTCAGCTGCGTAGTCGAGTCCAGAAAAGGGGGGAAACGCTCCAACAGTTGCAAGCGGATATAGAGCGACTAGCCCATCTTTCATACCCTAAAGCCGGTGAGGAGCTTATCAACGAAATGGCGGTGGAAGCTTTTATTCAGGCCATAGAGGACAGACAACTGCAAATGGCTGTAAGGATGGCTGAAAAGCGAACACTCCCCGAGGCATTGGCATTCGCTTTGTCAATGAAGGCTGCGGACCAAGCATACCAGGGAATACACCGTGTCAGGGAAATGTCCGTCGTGGAATGCTCATGCCAGAGAACAGCCGTCAAAGCTCGCGGAAGTCAAATCCGTTGCTGGAATTGCAACCAAACCGGACACCTACAACGGCAGTGCAGAAGTGCACCTAGACGAGGAAATTGTCCACATTGCGGAAGTAGGAGAAGCAGAGAGGAAGCATCCTGTCGGTCAGACTTCCCAAAACCAGCAGTCGGGAGATGCGTAAGGACCAACTTCGCGGGGCAGAAGTTGGTTACTGGAATCGAGGCCCCCAGGACCACCATTCAAGTTTCGCAAACCAAACGGGGTAACAAGAGCCTGACAGTGGAGGCACTAATCAACGAGAAGAAGTGCGTAGCCACCATCGACACAGGTGCCACTGCCTCCATTGTAAGAAGAGATATCGTCAAAAGCTCCTGGCTGCACAACACCAACAGCTACTGCCTGAAGACTGCAACAGGGGAAATGGCGAAGGTATTTGGAGAAGTTCGACTTACGATTACTCTGGCAGGACTGACGTTCTCCCATGCGTTTCTGGTGGCAGATATATGCGACGAGTGCATCATCGGAGTAGACTTCATGAAAGCAAATGAAGTAATCTTGGACATCGGGATGCAAGTACTGAGGTATCGAAATGTGGAGATTCCGATGGTGTACGGAAATGAGAATGCCGTAACTCTCAGGACAGTCATCAGCAAAGACGAAGTTTTGCCGCCGTCTTCAGAGACAATCATTTGGACGAAGCTGGAAGGTGATCTTGGGAGCCACCGATTCTACATAGTAGAACCAGACCCAGAGAAGAATTCTCAAGACTACATCGTGGGAAAGACGTTAGTCGAACCAAAGAACACCATGGTTCCAGTGAGGGTTTTGAACGCAAGACCACACACTGTCAAACTAAGGCGAGGGGAGGTGACTGGAAAATGCACGCCGATTACCGCCGTCGCAACAATATCTGAACGTGATGCTCCAAAACTTCTCCCATCACCTTGGACAGCGGAAGCGAGAGAGACGATTCTCCAGTCCAGTGAGCTGAATCAGGAGCAGCGAACTATGGCAGAGAATCTTATCAATGAGTACGCTGATGTATTTGCCTCACAGGACGGAGAATACGGCCGAACACACCTGGTACAACATCGAATAGACACTGGTGATACTAGACCAATTCGTCAGCCTGCTAGGCGCCTTCCATTGGCAAAGCAGACAGAAGTTGCAGAGATGGTGTCGGCAATGGAGAAAGAAGGTGTGATTGAAAGTTCCAAAAGTCCGTGGGCATCACCGGTTGTACTGGTTAAGAAGAAAGATGGCAGCACGCGGTTCTGCGTGGACTATCGGCAGCTCAATTACGTCACCAAGAAAGACAGCTACCCTCTGCCACGGATTGACGACACGCTAGACACACTATCAGGAGCCCGATGGTTTTCCACTCTCGACTTGAAGAGTGGCTACTGGCAGGTACAGATCCATCCAGAAGACCGGGAGAAAACCGCCTTCACCGCAGGAAATGGGCTATGGCAATTCACGGTAATGCCATTCGGGCTGTGCAATGCTCCGGCGACTTTCGAGCGATTGATGGAATGTGTCCTGCAAGGGTTAACATGGAAAACCTGTTTGGTATACTTGGATGATGTCATCGTCGTAGGAAAAACGTTTGCGCAACACCGAGACAATCTAAGGGATGTGTTTCAAAGGCTTCGAAGTGCCCACCTGAAGCTCAACCCCAAGAAGTGCGCCCTGTTTAGAGCGGAAGTCAAGTACCTGGGACACATAATTTCAGCGAAAGGAGTGAGAACCGATCCGGAGAAGGTCGAAGCGGTGAAAAACTGGCCAGTCCCCAAAGACAAACACCAACTAAGGAGCTTCCTGGGCCTAGCCACCTACTACAGACGGTTCGTGAAGGATTTTGCCGGGATCGCAAAGAACCTGCACCAGTTGACGGAAAAGGGAAAACAATTCAAATGGTCAATTGAGTGCGAGAAGAGCTTCAAGGCACTTAAACAACGGCTATGCGATGCCCCGATACTGGCTTACCCCACTCCCGGGGAAACGTTCGTTGTGGATGCAGATGCTAGTAATGTCGGGGTAGGAGCCGTACTCTCCCAGGTGCATGACGGCCAAGAGAAGGTGGTTGCGTACTTCAGCAAGGTGCTCTCTAAGCCAGAAAGGAACTACTGCGTGACAAGGCGGGAACTTCTAGCTTTGATCTTGGCTACGAAGCATTTTCACAAATACCTCTACGGGAGGAAGTTCGTTCTTCGCACAGACCATGCAGCCTTAAAATGGCTATTACAGTTCAAGAGTCCTGAGGGTCAGGTCGCAAGATGGATCGAAAGGCTGCAAATCTACGACTACGAAATACAGCATCGTAAAGGAAAACTCCACTCTAATGCGGATGCACTGTCCCGGAGACCATGCAGAACGGATTGTAAACATTGTGCGCGTCAGGAAGAACGGGAGCTGGTTTCAATCCAAAGAATGAGAGCCGAACCTATCGTCGGCTGGAGTGTAGATGAGATCCGGAACGCTCAGAAGGAAGACCCGGATATCGAGCCGATTCTGGCCTGGAAGGAGAACATGGAGAAACCGGATCATCAGGACATCTCTCACAGAAGCCCGACCTTAAAGGCATATTTTGCGCAGTGGGACTCCCTCCATGTCCAAGAAGGTGTTCTGAGAAGAAAATGGGAATCCTCCGACGGAAAGTCGTTTGTAATGCAGCTTGTCGTACCGCGGACGAGGGTCAAGGAGGTGTTACAGGAAATGCATGGCGGGGCGACCGGAGGCCACCTGGGAGTGAATAAGACGCTAGAAAAGGTACGAGAACGTTTTTATTGGTTAAAAGCGAAGGAAGATATAGAAGACTGGTGCAGAAAATGCGACGTGTGTGCAGCTAGCAAGGGTCCGAGAATCAAAACTCGAGGTAAGATGCACCAATACAACGTGGGAGCACCTTTCGAACGAATCGCCATTGACATCGCAGGGCCCTTTCCGGAAACCGACAATGGTAATCGGTATATACTCGTGGTGATGGACTACTTCAGTAAGTGGCCGGAAGCGTTTCCGATCCCTAACCAGGAAAGCAGAACCGTGGCGGAGCAGATCGTCTACAATTGGGTTAGCAGATTCGGTGTGCCCTTGGAATTGCATTCTGACCAAGGGCGGAACTTCGAGTCAAGAATCTTCCAAGAGATGTGTCAACTACTCGGAATCAAAAAGACAAGGACAACCCCGCTTCATCCACAGTCGGACGGTATGGTGGAGCGTTTCAATAGGACTTTGGACGAACATCTCTCGAAGGTCGTAGGTGACTACCAACGGGATTGGGACCGGCAGATTCCCTTGTTTTTGATGGCCTATAGAAGTGCCGTGCATAGCACTACTCGACATACGCCGTTCGAAATCTTATTTGGTGGAATAGCTCGTTTACCCAGTGAGGTGAAATTTGGATCTCCTACCAATGAGCCCAGAAATGAAGAAGAGTACGTGGCGGACCTTAGGGAAAGGCTTAGGGACATACACCAAAGGACCAGAAGCCAGATTAAGATGACGAGCGACCGCATGAAGACCAGGTATGATGCCAAGGCAACAACGTCAGGATTCCAGGAAGGAGATCTAGTGTGGCTGTATAATCCCCATCGCCAAAAGGGGAAATCACCTAAGTTACAGCGGAACTGGGAAGGTCCCTACAGAATAGTAACCCGCATCAACGATGTTGTCTACCGCATCCAGCGAGGACCAAGGGCCAAAATGAAAGTGGTTCATGTGGACCGACTGAGTCGATACAATGGCCGAAATGAGGATGCACTTGTTCGGGACGAACACGTCTAAGAGGGGGGCAGTGTAGCATAATAATAACTACGCGCCTATGTCTATGCAGCAAATTCCGAAGTGACTTTCCATTCTGGCAGAATTTTGGTTCAAACTGTCCTTCATTCGAGGTTCGTGTCGGGGACGAAGTCTCCACAGCTCATGTCAACGAAAGAGACGAATAATATTAGGGATAAAAGGGAATTATAACTGCAAGAATTATTTCTCTTGTTCCAGTGGTCGAAGAATTTGCTAGAAGTTTCTGGCTATCAGAAACTTCTGCTATATAAGGACAGATGGCGATCAAAAAAAAGACAGTTGGTTTAGAACCGTGGCGAAGAGATTGGAAAAGTGATAATGGGCGAAGTTGTAATTTGGTGATAAATTGAAAGTTGAGAGTGAACAAGAAAAAGTAATTAGTTTGGATTTGAGAATTAAGTAATTGAAAGGAGATAAAGTGATTTGAGAGGAAAGAGACCTTGTAAGAAAAGAATTTGCGAAGAATAGTATAGTGTGAACTTGAATTGTTCTATAGACTAGAAAATAAAGAAATAAATTTCACAGAATATCGTTTTATCTACTCGAGCCGTAGCTTGCATATTACAATATATAACCTCGGAGCACAGTCTTCCGTAGGCGGATTTTCTAATTTAGAAATACACGGTGAACTTGGTCAATTCCGGAAACAGACACACGAATTCACTCTATGCGATACGAAAACGAAACAATGTCTTAATGCAGTGATGAACACTTTGTGTGATGCATGTTTTATTATAAAAATATCATTTCGTTTTGACGCTTTTCGTGTTGGCATTACACAAAAATAAAACATTTTGCTATGGTATTACGCTGTTCATTCACCTCTTCAAGAAAAAGCGTTACGTTAGCGAAGAGTTGTAAAGGTAAATGAGTTCTTTTTCTATTTAATAAACCATCGATAGTCGACTCTATCAAAAATTATCTACAGCATTCGAGTTTTAAAGTAACATTTTAATAAAATGTAGTTTAACTAAAACAAAACAGTATTAGGCCGTGTGCCAATTGGCTTAAAATTGATTAAAATTTTAACTAGACACTAACGTCTTCAAAAGAGCCATTATTATTTTAATTAATTTAATTATGTAACGATTCCATCGATAATACTCTCCGATTATCGCAACTTACTGTGACTCTGGAATGTCAAAGACTTATCTAAAATAGGATACAGTCAAATTCTATTGATCTGCTTGTAACTACTTGAAAGCATAGTAAGTGATATTCGACTAACAATTCCGAACATTTATTGTATATATTCATTATTATCGATTGATTTTAATTATCGATTATTTTCGACTCATATTCGAAGACCCCATCGCTAAAGCCTGTATGACATTATATTAACTTCTCATTTTTCGTGCATTAAAAATGAAACAAGACCAGTAACAAATACGTTAAAATTTAATTCCCAATAAGAGTGAGTGCATACACCACAATCCCAACCCCAGAGGCAATTTCGATCGACGTTCGTGATGACGGTCGTGTTTTACTATTTTCATCTTCGTTGTTCTGCCTTCGAATCAGAAAATATGCGGGACACAACAATTTAATTTTCTTCTATTTGTAGTTACCATTACTCAGCCGGAAGAAAATTGTATTTTACTTAAAAATATCACCCGTAATTGAAATTTAATTTTTTTCACTTTGACGCAAAATAAAAGCAACACACACAGTTGAAGCTCACCTAATACTTATTTTTTGCTTGCACTATACAAGCAAGTACTGGTTTCCTGAAAATTTTCGACCTCGAGATTTTAGTCAAACTTGGCATTACTATAACAGAGTGTCTCAAAAAATTAGTCTCTCAATTCTGTCTATCTGTCTACATGTATGACTGACTATAGCCTAGACGGCTGGACTGATTTTCTTCAAACTTCACATGTGAAGCCGTAGGGTCGCAATTCGAGACGAAATCGGAATTTTCATAAGAATCCCAAAGTGAAGGAAACATGTCTAACTGCAGATAGAATTCTATACCCAGCTTTTCTATACTAGTAACATCAGAATTGATCAAAATCACGAAATCACAAATTCACGAAACCAAAGTGAAAATAGATACCTCTTGGCAGGAATAAGTTAAGAGGAATGTTTCGAATTTAGAACGCACCCTAGGTTTGTTTTGTCACAAATTCCTTCTGTTTTGGCTGCAGGTGACATTTGCGTACTTTTAATGCAAGAACAAATTAGAAATTAATGTAGTGCCATATGGCATTAATGAATTGTATTGACAGATAACGTTTTTCTCTAGATCTTCTATATTTTTGCATTTTCCCTTTTGAGATAGTAGCGCCCTGTCATCTTGGTTTGATTCTAGATTCTAGCCAATTGTTTCCGTGCTTTAGCTTATCTCCTACCGCAATAAATTTCTAATGCTGCCTATTTCATTCAAATAAGTGCCTGAACTAATGTACTGGCAGTACTCCATCGCACCCCGTTTGGATAATGCAGTGTTGTCATTTGTTGTGACAGTGGTTTTTATGGAATTAAAAGTTTGAAATAGGTATCGCTTTACCTTGCATTTGGGAAGGAATTTATCTGTTTTATGTTTATAAGACTGCAGGACAGACCGTAGAATTGTTAACACCCAAGTGACAAGAAAGCAGAAAACGCTTTATTTAACAATTCGTGAACAGATACGATCAGATCACCATTCTTCAATATTGAGCTCCAACAATCTATCCGCCGAACGTTCTTCGACTGTAGGTGTCGTCGATCCGCAACATTCGCGTAATATGAAACCATCAAGCACACCATCCAGAACTTACTGCAACAGGCCAAATTCAGTAAATAACAGAATGTAAAATCAACATCAGATTATTGATATGACTTGAAAAAACTGACGGCTTTATTAAACTCAGATTAGGTAAACACTTATCACTATAATATTCAAAAGCATCAGGTCCAATAACTGCAAAACGCTAATGTCCACCATCAGGCCACAACACTGACGGTGACAACCAAAGTCCCTTAACCAGCCCGAATCCTTTTGCTTCTTCACTCCAGCAACAACAAAAAGAAGAATCCGCAAGCTTTTATCGCAATCTCAGTGGCAGCACAAGGATAATGCATATCCCAGCCACCAGCACATCTGCCGCAGATCAACAGCACACCACGGCCACCGCCCAAACGTCCAACCATCAGCCACAGCAAAACCAGACCTCCGACAACGTTGACACCAATTCAAAGAAAAGGCAGCGACGCATCGCCTGCACTTGTCCCAACTGCAAAGAAACCAATACACACGGTTTCCGCAAAAAGAAACACATCTGTCACATCGCCGACTGCAAAAAGCTGTACAGCAAAACGTCGCATTTGCGAGCCCACTTAAGATGGCACAAAGGCTTACGACTCTACGCATGCTCCTTCTGCGATAAAAACTTCACGCGTTCCGACCAGCTGACGCGACACCTCCGCACACACACCGGTGAGAAATCTTATCAGTGCAGCGAATGCGGCAAAAGCTTCACGCGCAGCGACCACCTCTCCAAACACATTAAAAAGCACTGTAAATCCTCCGCTCCTCTGAAGAACACGCCCATCAAGAAGGAGAAAAACCACGTACCCGAGCAGGGCGATTTCACTGGGACGAAGAACATCAACGTGACAAGTGTCACCGGTGATATATTCAATATAATATTCCTCGATAACACTGATACGGGTATTGAAAACACCCACTAGTGTTAGCAGGGAGTTACAAACTATATCAGGTATCTTGTCTTTATTAAAACTACCTAGTCCTTCCATAAGTTCTGTTACAAATGCATACCATTATAAAAATTAAACAACGAAACATTTTAGCTTAGTATTTATAAAATTTCATTTGCTTAAATAGTAAGCATTTCAAAGCGATCGCATTTTACTTTAACGCAGGTCCTCAAACGGCGTGGTCACTGGGCTACAGCGACACGCATGGTTTCCAGGAGCATGGACAAAGCTGCTGTGGTTAAAGAACAATTTCGGTGGGTTCTCTGAAGGCCAATCCTCGAATGCAATAAAAACAGAAATATTAATTTTAAGCCACTGCTGAGCTGTTTTGGCTTTATGTGCTAGAGCAGAGTCTTGTTGGAAAACCCGTCTTGCTGCATTAAAGGTATTCATGAAGCCTTTAACGACGCCGTTTAGGACATTTTCTTGGTACTTATTTGCCTCAGTTTTGGCTCCTATTTGATAAAAATGGAGAGCAGTAACTCCTTATTGGGATACCACCACCAAACCATTACCGAAGCAGGATGATGGCCGCGCTGAATCCAAGGAACTGTATTTGTTGCTTCTTTAGACGTTCTTGCATACATTTTATCGTTATGTTTGCTAAAAACTTCCTCGACGGTGAAAATTGTTTCGTCTGTAAAAAGGATATTTTCGTGGCTGTTGTCCGCGTACCAGTGTAAGAGTCCCTTGCATCTTTCAAGCCTAATTTCCATTAAATTAGGCGTCAATAGATGAAAAAAAAAAAACAAAAAAAAAGGCCAAAAATGGTTAAAATATTTATCGTAATAATTTAATGAATATTTAATCGTTGTCCTGGGCCCATAACCTGTTGTAGTAATAATCTGATTCCTTAGGATTGCGCGGATGAAATATTCCAATATATAGAAAACACGACTTGCAGGTTTGATAGTTGAAAGAAGAGTGAGTTTTATTCAATATAGAAAATGTGACATTGACAAACACAATATTAAAAGATGATGAGATAAGCAAAGTTATTTTACAATAATAGATGTTCAGTTGACCGACGAAAGGCTTTCATGTCGAGATCATCCCGAATGTTTTCGAGTGGGATTTCTTAGAATTCGCTCGCGTACAGCTTTTACAACCGCGCTTGTATGGGCAACGCTCGGACGACCACTTCTTGATCTATCTTCTAATTGATTTATAGAATGAAACACAAACATTTTTGATATCGCGAGCAGTTTTAATAATTCAAAAATTTAGTTTATTTTGTCCGCACCCTACGCAGATAATGTGTGAAGACAATTCCTAATGTTATCTTCATACAGTTTGCGCTGGAAGTTTTGTAACAAAATTTACCGCAGGACTATGTAATTTCGAAATGCAGTTGATGTTCTGAGTTATTGTAACGTATAAATAATAAATCAAATCATTTATTCTTTACTAGTCTCACACATTAAGAAACAAATCTTTTAAAATAGTGCAAGCTTCAGTACTTA